>CM052015.1:5074137-8054137 GCA_028476595.1 Obolodiplosis robiniae | reverse complement strand
GCAGCCTATATATACACACAAATACAAACTAACACAAACGTTTTTAGTTGTGTACATGTACACATTGCCAACACTTTGCCTATACCAATCGATTGAATAGACAATGGTCTATGTCTACAGATGTCTATCGAAAACCTTCACTGGCCTGAAGCAAAAAGGTAAGTGAAGCCATGCAATTTTTTTATGCGAGTTTTCAATGGCACGCCGATTAAGAGTGAGAGAGAGAGAGAGAGGGAGAAGCAGGAGGGAGAGAGAGCAACATTCATTGAAACTATAAATATCGTTGATTCTGGTTTTTAACTCTCGTCCAATCAACCAAAGTTACATACTCTCAGCATGCATGGCAGCACGTTCGTATCTATGCTTATGGGATTACGGTGTGGGTTGTGATAGATAAATACTGAATACATTATTCGACCATCATTCGCATAGAATAAAATTTGGTGAATCACACTGAAAATTTAACGGACCATTTTATCGCAAAAATGCTGTGTGCGTATACGTTTTGTGAAGTGCATCACATCACACATGCAAAGACAACCAACCACACACTCACTCAACGAATCATTTGGGGGTTTCAACCATCGTTTAAGCTTGTCTCTGCGTTTGTCATTAGTGAGGCCAACGAAATAGTTAATTTTTATTTATTTTGGTACAAGAACAACAATTGTACTGCAAGAGATTATAGACCATCGAACGGTTAATGCGGATTTTGAGGATGCCAGAGAGCGATGACAATCTCCAAAATTTACATGGTTTCTGTATGCTTTCATATGCAGACGCAAACCACAACAACAACAACACCCACAGCAAATGCGAACGTTCCACTATTCTATCACTATATTATATGCGGTGGTGGAGTTGTGTGTTTCGGAGAAAGCTTTGACCTTATTCACTTACAATAACAGAACAGTCAGCACACACACATACGCACAACATCCAACTCACACAAGAACTCTTTTACACTCCGATCGCATTTTTTGCACAACATTTTTGGTGCTACACACAAATTCTCTTCATTTATACTTGTGTTTTCGTTTTTTTTTTTTCTGAGTTTAGCCTTTTTTCTTTTTCTTTTTCCCATTTCAAATTTATCATTGGCTAGCTTCTTCTTAAATCGCCTTTTAAGTCTATGCTTTTTCTTAATGTTCCTTTATGGTTGTTGTTTTTTTTTTCCCCTTTCGGGGTATTTGTTCATTCGCCACTTTCATGAAGAAGGCTTTTTAATGTCTCTATCTATGATGTTGAGGGTTGGAAAATCTGCGAATGTTTTTCAAGTGTTTTCGATTGGTATCGGGAAAATTTTCTGAGCGTTGAATTTCAAATCGCATCAAAGTAAGTAAAAGCAACGCACAAAATCAATTTATTGGCCTTTGATCTCTGCATTTTGTCGAAATTTGATGAGGGAAATAAAGAAGCTACCGTTCGGTATGCCGCCGCGCAAAATGTCTTTTGCAATGCTGATTTAAGATGAGAGGTGGCCGCACCTCATAATTTACTTTATGGTTAAGCTTTTGGTGGGTAGGTATAAAGCGAAAATTTAATATTGTATCGCGTATCTGTTGTATCGAAGTAAATGGTTCATGGTGCAAAATAAATTGGATTTCATTTGTTTGATTATGAAGTGTCTTTCATGCTCTTTTCCATTTCTATTCCCTTCAATGTGGCTCTGCGTAACGCAGGGATTTTTTTATGGATTATCGCCCTGTTCGCCCCTTATCGTAGCGGTAATTCTCCTGTTCTTATTCTTTTTAAGTGCTTTGTGCGACAGCGAAATATTGCCAATTTCTTCATCACATTCATTTGAACGTAGACACATACATGCACGCACATATACTCGAGCAAAACCATCAACGAAATGTACAACAAGAAGCACACAATGCCGTTTTTACTTACACAATTTTCGAATGTTTTTTGCACAAATTCCGAATGGTGAACAAATGAAAATGGAATGTCTGGCTCTTTATCCGTACAGTAACATATCCGAATCAAATAATTACTTTGTTGTTCTTCCTTCGAATTTATTAATATATCTAACCAACTTTGCTGTTGCTACTCTAGTTTCGATAATATCTCTCGTTTATGTAAGAGTTTGGATTCAGATAATTCCTTTACGTGCCGTTTCTTTTTCACCAAACACACACTTTTATGAGCTATTTGTAGAACTTTCTGTAATATTTTTTATTATGATTTGTTATCCGAAAAGATTTATTTTTAAGAATTTAATGTATAACTTGATGGGTTCTTTTCGATTCGGAGTTTTTTCACTTAAATTTATGATGTTTTTTGTTGTGAATTTTGTGAGTGTTAATCTTTATGCAACTTGATTTTGGGAATATAATGAAATTGGAATAAAATTCGCGTATCGAGAAAGAGAAACAAAAGGGATTTTGCTGCCGAAGGAAAACGATGTCTAGATCAGACTAAACGGATGAATCGTGGATTGGTGTCCGCACAGGCACAGACGATGGCATCGATACGTGAGAATGGCGCGGACCAAGAGAATACGGCAATGTGGAGGAAATTGCACACGTCGCTCTCTCGCTCACATTGCGCGCTCACTCTCTTTAGATGACGAAAGCATTGACATGCATCTTCCACTGTCGCCAGCACACAAAGCATACGCTTTGGCAAGCAAGCAAGACAGCAAAATGAAAGATCGAAAATAGAGAGCGAGTTGGATAAACACACACACGCGCGCAAGCTGGCGTGAGAGAGCAAGTGAATTGTACACGGAGGCTGCGGAGAGCAAATGGAAAATCAAATGAAGGTGGGGCAGATTTCCGTTGCTTTTGCCTCAAGCTCTGCATGCTCTCGCATAATGCTTTTTGTCATGCTGCCAACGCGACTCTTTCGCATATAAAAAACAGTCATCATGCGTTTATATGATGAAAATTTAGTGTCTATTCAGTTGTTTGCTACATTCCAAGGCACTATACCGTCAAGAACATTGCACATAATATCTACATAAAATTTCATACAAACGCTCTCCGCAAAGGGAATAAATTAGTTGGAATAAATGAAAAACAAAAATCTCTGGCTTATATAATCACGATTCATGAGATGAACGCATGACCGTTGAGGCAGAAGCGTACGAACGCCACATGTAACATAAAGAGAATTATAAATGGTGCCGATGCTGCTCGGCTCAGCCTCAGCCACTGCTTATGCTGTGAATATGTGCATTGCGTTTGTTTTTGAATTTCCTTGCCAAAATACCTCATGATATATATTTCACCAAATTCAATCGGATAATTTGTTTTGTGTCAAACGCACTCGCAGTGCTAAAACACACCGGATAACAGAGGATGCTTTCAATTGATTTGGTAAGTGAGCTCGCTAGAAATTAACCGTTACGAAGCATTTTTTATCACGACACCGTGCTAGAAATGCGAAATAAAATACGTTTGCGGCTGTCATTTATAAATGCTAAATGATAAAGATGCCTGCTAATATACATTCAAAGTCATGGGCACTTAGCAAACATTTGCAGACACAACTAGAACGAACAAACAAACAAACGAGAAGAAAAAACAACGATAAGCCACCAAGAAGAAAATCCATAGCCATGGGACAAATCATTCATTAGGGAGCCTGTTTGACATTGAAAAGCGTCGTCAATTTGATGTCGGCTGTAGACGAGTAAAAAAATACAACGCATTTTTTTCCCAAATCAGCCAATACGATTTTTAATTTATCGTTTATCGCAAAAATTTAAGTGCTAAATGAATGAATGAAAATTGCAGAAATTGTATTGCAAAAAGTCTGCGAGCGTTTTGATTAACCTTTGTCACATGCACACGCGCGCCCATGGCAGGTAGCGATAAAAAAGGATTTCACTTCTGAATGGATGGATCCTTTTGATTGTCGAATTCGCATGGTAATTCAGGTTGTCTTCTAGCATTATGGATATATTTTATAAACACGCACATGAACACATTTCCATACAGGGCAATTTAATTGACAGAAAAGAGGTTGTGGATTAGCGATGCTGTTTTGAAAATGAAGTCGAATTTATTCAGTAATACACTTGAATGTGACACAAGGATTTGCGAAATATCACACTTGTCACCTGTTTCAAACATATTCATCCAGCGGAAAAGGCAGATTGATGAGGCACTTTTGTTCGAAATTGAATTAATACCACCCTGTTCCATTGCATAAACTAGGCTTTTTTCCACTTTTTTTGCCAATGTTGAACGCTAGACCTTTTTCACACAGCCATTCGCCCCCTACCTCTCTCTTTCTCTCGCTATGTGTAATAACCATGTATTCATACATTGAATATTTATGTTCGTTTGAAATATAGAAGCTGGCAAGCTGAACTTTTATTATTATCGCAAATGAAGTCGTACGCGAGCTCAAGCATTAAATGGTATCATTTACACAACACGCACATGCCTTGCACATTTTGATATGACAGGTTACAATTTTCTGTCGTTCATTTTTATTAGACATTTCCGAGATTAGCGCAATAACAGATAAACAACAACAAAATGAAACCAAACGATACATCTAATCACAATTATCATGAATTTGTTTGTGCAAAAGTTTCACCAACATATATAAAACATTGAACCATTCGAAGTTTTCGTCTGCTAAGAACAACGATCTAGCTAATATTATTGTGTTGCGATATGGTGTATGTCGGCGCACGGGTTACGCGAGAATATCAGAGCAAAGTGGAAAACTGGGAAAATTGAGTTGAACAAAACTTTTTTTTTTCATAATATATGCATATCGTCAATTTTACATACGGTTTTTTTTCTAAGATTTTGAGACTTTTTCCATTTTTTTATTTGCAATCTACAAGAGTGTAAACAATCAAACCCGAAACATTTATAACGAGAGCCTCAAAAGTCGAATGTAGTTTACGGATGGTGCGCTCGGAACAAAAGCGACATCAAAAATACTTGAAAGCTTTTGATTCAATTCTTTTGTATTCTTTGACAATGTTTTTTCATTTATTCTTTCTGTTCGTTCGTTTGTTTGTTCCCGCACTCTTTTTGCCATTGACTTTGAGCTCACGTCACACATATATGTAGTTTTTCATATATTCATTGCGATTTATTTGTACTGTTGCTAAAACCGCATGATTTTTCCCTTTTCATTCGTGCGCGTTTTTCTAAAGATCTCCAATTTTCCAGTTTTCCTATTTATCTTTCACATGCGGCTTCGAAATTTGTAAGTGTAAGTATTAGCAGTCCATTTTGCATTCATGCAGCGCAGCATCGCCGTTCTAATTGACACCGACTTTTTTCCATTTGCCCCAGTATTTGATGCTGAATTCTCTTTGTTGGCAACAAAGTGGTTGGAAAAAGAAATGCGAACAATACGATTTAATGTGGAAAAAGTCAAGAGACAGCGAACAAGTATTCCGGAAAGTTTGTAACTTCTTTTGTTAGAATTCAGATGCCCGTATTTTTATCCCAAATAATCTTTTGTGTGGTCTATTCAAACAAATGGCCGCTCAATTTTTTGAATCAGCGGGACATTTTGTCTCGTTCCAAAGCAATTACTTCAGTTAAGATGCCTGTCGGTCAAGAGCGAAATGTTAATTCTTCATTGTCAAGCAAAAAATAAGAGGGATACCAATAACAATAATAACATTGAACGCGGCTTAGGTTTAACATTTTTTTCTCACTTTTTAATTGGATAAGTTTGTTTGCGATACCAGTGTAATACTTGCCAACGTCAAATTGACACGCGGATAATGTATGCATGAATTAGAATGATGCCAATTTTATAAAATATCTGAATCTCTATGCAAATCGCCACCACTCTTTTTTGCAAATGTATGTGTGCACAATCTGTGTCTTTATTTTTTCGATTGAGAGTGGTTTTTTCGTCGGATATGTCTATATCTTAGGAATTGCAATCATATTTTTGAACGAAGATAATCCAATCCAACTTTACTTATCATCTATAGCGACAGACGCATAATGACAACTGAACCGTTGACTTATCGAATCAGACAAATATTCAACTTGAATAACAACATTTGATGGGCCCATTTCAATCGAAACATAAATATATTCGACGAGAAAAGAAAGCAACAAGAAGTGAGAGAGAGCAAAGTAGAAGCAGCAACGGAAATTAAACGATAATAAAAAATATGTCGAGCAATGAAAAAAGCACACAACAGAAAACCGCAAAAATTCGAATAAAATTACTACTTTGGTCAGGCATCAATTCGAAAGCACCGAACAGCCAAAAACCGAGATCATCGTAAATACCAATTTTATTGTCCATTTATGAACATGAATAGAAACGCACCCAGCGGCAAATATATATTATTTCACAAGTACATGCGTTGCATCCAAGCATCCATCCATTATCCCAACGGAATAGAAGCCAGAATGTGGACAGACCGCAAAAACACTCACACACACACACACAGAGAGAGAGAGAGAGAGAGAGAGAGAGAGAGAGAGAGAGAGAGCGGAGTGAGAGCAGAAGCCGAAAAAGACGATGTGAAATGAAAATGCGACAATATTGCGGTGGGCCGTGTGATGAGATTTTGACGATCGCCATGCTGAACGCATTTCAAATTGATGCATAATCAGTCCGATGGATGGATGGAAAGGCACATGGTCTCGATTTTAATATACTAATTATATGAGCGCGTGCGTGCGAGCAACAATGAAATTTCCGAGAAAGCAAATGTGAATGAAAATCCATACAATGGCTGATTTCACTAGTTCATTTTAATGAAAGTGGATTTTCGATAAATTCCAAAGAGAATTCAAATCAAAAACCCCATTCATATTTTCTTGGCAGCTTGAAAGAGACAGCAAAATAACTGAATTTTATCAAAACACTCCCTCGATACGGTCCAGAGCACTTCGAAAGTTTGTTCTCATGCAAATGCCCTCCCCATTTGTAAATATTTACATGAATGTTCGAAAGCCGTATTGTACTCCACATCACTTTGACAGTTGAGTTAGTTCGAAAATCGAGCGAAACCGTGCATTATTTCGAACTGTCATGAGCATAACGTCAAAAGCATGAGTGTAAATACTTTTAGTGAATGACTACGAAAACCAAAACACAACACACACACACACACACATGTCACTTCCCACAAATAACCGTGATTGTATGTAGTTTGCCTTTGTCAATCGCAACGCAAGGAGTTGAGAGCGGTACGTGTATAAGTATATATTGTGTGTGTAGTAAAAATGCTTTAGCATGTTTGCGAAATGGCATTATTTTAGTTAGTATATGAATCCGGTGGTTGAAAGACGTGAACCGATATTTGTCAGACTTTTTTTGTTGTAGATAAAAAAAAAGGAACAAGATAGAAATATATAGAAAAGAAAGGAAATTGAATTGGTTCGCTGAAACATGGTGTGAGCATTTTTGTGGCAATATTTTTTTGTCTGATTGTGGTTGAATGAGTGTAGTTGTTGCAAGTTCTTGGAAATTTGAATTGATAAATTGTTTATTGGAAAGATTTTTGTGTTGATTGAGAATGTTCCATGTTCGAACTGATTGTTGGATGCGTATATTAGCGTAGCAAATCGACTGCATATACAAACGAAAAAAAAAATAAACAGAAAAACGAACGCGAAAATTGGCTGAGGAAACGTTCTTTGCTACAATGTGCGAGAGTGAGAAGTGAACAGAGCAAAAGAGCTATTAGTGTGATGTGTAGTTTTTTTTCATCGTTTGGCTGCTTGCATTGGCTTTTGTTTTTGTTGTAGACAACAACGTTGCCGTTGCTGTAGCCGTCAATTTGTATGGTTTCATGGCAATCGGATTTTACTTTTACTAAATTTACGTATCGAAAATTTGTTATTCGTGTGCCACTGTATTAGTGATGATACTTAGCTATAAATGGATGAATCATTGTTTTATTGTGTGCGCCTATCGGGGACTATCGAGTTTGTTCAAATATCTGGTCGGCTTTTAATTGTTCAAACAAAATGGAACGTTGAATTCGGTTGTTTCCTTTCGGTTGCCATATGAAGAATTCATAGAATTGTTTATCATTTGTTTAGTCACATGAATACTCATTGCATTCTGAATGAATGTCTAAACATTAAAAATCATTCATTTCAATTGGCTGTTCGTGTGGCCGTTGTTATAGTGAACGACGAAATAAAAACAAATGAAACTGAAAACGGGATATTACTACGCGGAAAATATATGTTCAACTCATTGAATTCATTTTTTATGATGTGTATCGAAACGTGAGCAAGCCACTGTGTTGTACTACTGTACTGGTCTTCCGTTCCTATTTTGTGGGCTCTCATATTTTATGATTTGCATGTTGGTTTTGGTATTGTTGTTGTGTCTGCTTCAAGATCAATGCTAGCGTCGTGAATAATAATATAAACGAATTGCGATGGTTTGCGTCGCAGTTTATTATTGTTGCTGTCATATTAGTCTGTTGCCAAATGAATTAATCGTATTGAAGTTTTTGAACCCATCATCGTGCAACGCATACTTCAAATTCTATTCATAGATACATGTCATTACGTGTGTATCTAAATTTTACTGGGATTTGGAGATATTGTGCTGATATAGTGACTCAATGGTGTGTGGTTTATATAAATATATTGGAGTGAATAAATATTAATCCTTTTTGGAATGTGGTGTGATGTATGGTGTGGAGTGTGGTTTTGGATGTGTATGTGTTATTGAGTCACTTGATGGCCTTCATCCCATTCAATATTTTCTTTCTCCCTTTCAATTTGTTGCCCATTGCCTAGAGCTGAACTACGACTTCCTCAACGTATGAAAGTTTTATTGTCATCATCGTCGTCGTCGTCATTATTTAACCGATGTGAATTGGTTCAAGCTTCGGATAAATTGTTGATTATTGACTTGTGAAATATGTGTGAAATTGAATGTGAATCGCTAGCACTCGCTCTGAGTGACTACTTAATGCGAGCAAAGCAAAGTGAATGCATTATAACATCTATTGATGCAGCACTACAACTTCTTTATGTAATAATTTTACGGTTAATGTGATAAAGTCGTAATATTCGCACTACTAACACAAGACATCACATCTTGCTACATGAAGTGCACACGATATGTACGATCAAAACACACAGATGGAAAACAAGCGACAAAAAAAAATGGTGTTTATGCTCTGTTCATGTCAAATGGTAGCGCGAAACAAGCGCAAAAGACCATTTAGTGTTCAATTTCGCAAATATTCACATGAATTGTTGACATCGAGCGCCGATGGTTGTGCACACAAGTAATAGCAATCTTCTCTACGAATCACTTTTCGTCCGCTGTCAAGCAAACTCAACACATTTCGCAAATCAAAATTTAACATGTAGCAAAATGGCAATCTCTCGGTATCTGTTTGTACGATTCTATATTGTGTTGGATAATTATTTTCGCATTCCGTTTTCTTTCGATGCGAAAATCGATTCGATCGTGCGAGCGGTAGTTGTGCTACTGTATTATAATTGCTTGTGTGTCCGATAATTTAAGCCATGATTATGTGGTGGTTGTTTTTTTTTCTATTCCACAATGAGCTCAATGAGTAATAAATGTTACGTCAATGAAAACAAAACGTGTTTATTCTCATTGCGAATAGTTTCGATTTAGTTTTCTCTTGCTCCAGTTCTGAAACGTGTTTAATTTTAATATTTCGACATTATCTTTTTCTTTTGCCCGGTAAAAAACAGTTTTTAATGAAGAACCATGGATGAAAATCGTGTAGCGGATTATTTTGTTGTGGCTGGGCTGCCAAAAAACCCAAGTCTATTGCAAGAAAATATTTTCAACGATACGAGTCATCGGCGGTCCGTCGATGCTGTTGTGCCGATTGTCGAAATCGGTGTGTATTTCCCAACGCTTGGTGAAACTGTGCCCGATAACAATCAAGTACTCGAAAAAACTCCAACTGGTTTGGATGCCGATTTGAATCATGGATCGGTACGAACGCCACCATGCTTCATATACTATCGACGTGGTCATGATAAACCGCCACTTGTTGATATCGGAATTCTCTATGAAAATTCAGAGCGCATCATGCCCGATGCTCAGTTGGTTGAATTCACGCCCGGCGGACGTGTGGCGAATATAAATAATTCAACAACGAAAATTTTTATGACATACCGCCGTGCCAAAGATGAAATGCCATGCAACGAACTGGTTGTCAGTGATTTATGTATAATAATTGCGAGTAAAGGTGAAGTGCCGCCGCATGCTTTTTGCCAAATTCACAAGACACTGAACAAGGGCATTGTCGGCAGCGACGTGTATTTGTGCTATAAAAAATCGATGAATCGCCCGAAATTGATTAGCTACCAGCCCGAAATATTACATCGATATCCATTCGTCGATCACATTCATTTCCCATTGAATTTATGTCAAAGTGTTCCACTGTTCTGCCTACCAATGGGAAGTACTTTAGAATGTTGGCCAAATGTTGAAGGCAATGTAAGTAACACCATAAAAAAAATTATGTCATTCATTTTTTCGAAGACATTTGTTTTTAAACTATGTATTTTTTGGTTGTGATTTATCGTTTTGTATTTGTGTGTATTTGTGCGGAATAGGTAAAGCGAAAGAGCATAGATCCAGTGTTCAGCACGTTTGTGTTGACCGTTAGCGATGGAGCGTACAAGGTCTACGGGTCAGCATTGTCATTCTACGAGGAATACGAGTAAGAGACCTTCAACTTGCTACATCATCAATTACGCAAATTACTATATTGTTTGCCTTCAATTTTGTTGCCAATTTAGTTCGAGCCAACTTACCGAAAAACAAAAGGAAATGCTTGACTGGACGGATGAATCACCAGCCAATTGTTCCCTACACGTCAACAAAGCCATTTGTCTGCTGTCACATCAACCGTTCGGCGATACTTTTGAAAAATGGCTCAAATTCATCTACGTAAGTGTGATTTGATGTTGTTATTTTTTTTGTCAGCGATAACATAAATCAAATCTTAATCACATCGTGCAGCGAATGTCAAAAAGTGAGACACCTTTAACCGTACCAATCGAACGCTACATAACTCAGTTGATTGATGAAGTGCCGTTCCCATCGCCAAGCATTTTAATTCAATTATCCAATTCATCGAATGAACGGATCATACTGACACAGCCAGAAGATTCGCTGATGCCTCGAAGTGGAGCGGGTTTTATGCAATTACTCACGAATTTGGGGCCAGATAATTGCTTGCATCTACTTTTACTAGTTTTAGCCGAACAGAAAATTCTCATACATTCACTTAGGTAAACATATTTAACATTATTTTCGTGTTTTGTAGTCGCGCTACATTATTATCTTATCGCTCGAGCCACATTTATTTGCGTCATTTCCATTTTCGGGACATGCAAATTCAAATAATCGCATAAGCTACCGCAAATAATGAGCGCGCACGTTTTGTGCTTTCCCTTTCATGTTTTTCGACAACATTCACAGACCATCAACTTTAACAGCTGTTGCTGAGGCTGTTGTTACATTATTATTTCCATTCAAATGGCAATGCCCGTACATCCCATTGTGCCCGCTCGGGCTGGCTGAAGTGCTACATGCACCGTTGCCATTTTTAATCGGCGTTGACTCGAGATTTTTTGACATTTGTGATTTACCAAATGATGTAACCTGTGTGGATCTGGACACAAATAATATTAGCGTAAGTTGAGCAAAAGACTCGCGAAACTTTTCAGCAACTGACACTTTTGATCACATTCATTCATTTGATTGCAGTTATGTGAATCGCAAAAAGAATTGACTGTGAAATTGTTGCCAAAACGAGCGAGTAAGATTTTGCAGAAGACACTGCGTGAACTTGAGGAATCAGCACAAACACCGGTCGTTTCGTCTACCAATAGCCTGGATCGAGATTTCAAGCGGAAAATCCGTGATCAGAGCTTGGAATTACGAATACAGGAAGCATTTTTGAGATTCATGGCATCCATACTGAGAGGATATCGAGATTATTTAGTACCAATGTCGAAAGCGCCCACTGTTGGCTCAACCGATCCCAATGCGGTAATTATCACCAGCATTTTCCTATTGCTCTGAACGCTAACAATACATTTTTTCATTCTTTTCAGCTTTTCCAATTGAATGCATTTTTGCGTTCGCGAGACAAAGCCCATCACAAATTCTACAATTACTTGATGAAAACACAAATGTTCATTCGATTTATCGAGGAGCGTTCATTTGTGACAGATAGTGGCTATCAAGGTCTCGCATTTTTCGACGAATGCACGGAAAAAGTGAGCGCGTGCGACGATACGACGAATGAAATTCGATTTGTTGACTGGGACATTGGAGCGAGCAGTGATCGTACAAAATATATTTTACCGTTGGACTGTCAACCGGGTGCTGATGAAAGCGCATATACGTATCAATCGTTTGTATTGAATCCAGCCTTACTTCAACCACCAAAAAATCACGTAAATAAATTAATTCAAAGTGCTGCATGTGCACCTGGTTCGCCGATGGCACGACGCACCAAATACGAAATCAAAATGGCTCAAAGATTTGCCAGAGAATGCCAAACATCGCCGGAGCAATGGGCCAATTACCTTCTGACCACTTGCTATTCGATTTATTTTTTGGTGTTGCCGAGCATTTTGCTAGATTCAAATAACAATGAACAGGCAACACTGAAAGCAGCCTACGATGTTCTATCGAAGACGCACAAAATGCGAATACCCTTTGATGAGGTGTGCTATCGTGTCATGATGCAACTGTGTGGCATTCACAATTTACCCGTACTCGCGGTGCGGCTGCATTATCTTATGAAACGTTCGGGCATTCAACCAAATGCCGTCACTTATGGTTTTTATAATAAATGTGTTCTGGAAGCTCAATGGCCGTCGGATAACGGGACTGCAAGTAAATTACGGTGGAATCGCTTGAAAAATGTGATTTTTGCCGCTGCACATTTTCGTCGTGGCATACAAAACGGTGGAAGAAAATGCTCATCTGAACAGAATTTAAATGCACTCGATAATGCCACATCGGCTAATAGTTTAGATAATCCAAATGAGAGTAATTATTTTTCCATAGATTTCTTTGGCATTGATAAATTGAAGCGATTTGGCAATTTTGGTCGGCATAACGATCGAAATGATCAGAATATGAGCGCGAGCGTTGGATCGCTCACATCGGACGGTGCCAATGAAAATAATAGAAAAAATTTAAATGGCATTTCAAAAGAATATGAAGCAGAAATAGATCCGCTCACACTGGAACGGATCACTGCCGATAATATTGAGCTTATCAAAGAACCACGACCACCAGAGCAATATGAAAATGACACACACAATGAAACACAAGCTCAATCAAGTGGGACCAATGGCAATTCAACGGAAAACAATCACAAAACATCGGGCGATAGCACTAACGGTGAAGCCAATGACAATGAAGAAGATGATGATGATGATGATGAGGATCGAACGAGCCCCAAAAAGTAAGCAGTTGCATATCTTCTATGTTTCACATTTAATATTTGAAATTTTCGAAATTCATTTAGAGTCTCCCCACGAACACCGGTCACGCAAAATGATCCATTGGGTGCATTGGTCGAAGAAGAAGAGGAACTCATCAAGATTGAAAAGACCAGCGTCGAAACGAAAAATTCATTCTTAATCAAAAATAACACCATTTATACTGATCAACCAATACTGTTCCGTGGCCATAGAAGTGCCACATTTGACGAATCAACTCGAATGTGTAAGAGCATGCAACGGTCCAAAACGATGCCACCATCATCAGCTACTGGAAGCTTTGCCGGCTTCGGCCAATCATTCAAATTGAACTTTGGGTAAACTTGATTTTTTCTATATTTTGCTCATTCGAATGCAAATCGCTTTATGATTTTGCCTGTCCATTGTAAATATATTTGCATATATATTAATATTTTCATTAGCTTTTGTCCTGTCTATCATTTGGCTTGTTTATATCATTTATTTCAACAACAAAAAAACTCTTTATTTCTTTTATTTTCCATTTGGAATGTATATTTTCATCCGATTAGCCGTTATTCACCTGCACGATTGAATTTCAAAAAAGATTCCATTATTCCTGCAAATATTATCGAAAATATATCTAGCATTAGGTAAGCAAATGTAAATATTCAATGTAAATACACGTTTGATTTCGATTGTGGGCTTTTGCATGAATTGCATGATGACAATATGTAATTATTGTCAATTGGAATGCAAATCGATGCTTCAGAATGATATTGGTTCTCTAAATGCAACAGATGCATGAAACAATCATCTGATCGCATATCATTCATTGTTTCGGGAGGAAGAACTGTAAAATTTTAATTGATTAAATTTTGGTTTTAGTCCGAGTTTGACCGGTAAAAAGTCGAACGAGATCATCCAAGGAGGCATCAGTAGTATAAAATCCGCTGCAACATCAATGGCCAAGAAATTGGATGAGATTAAAGATGCAATTTCCGCGAATAATACGCCAATCAAATCGAATAATTTGGATCGAGTGCATCACCGTTCGAATGACAATTTGGATGCTGATTCACCAACGTACGCTTCGATGCCAGCACATTCTCGGCGCGTTTCAAACGATGTTGATTTGTGGAGCTGGCACAGCGAATCACGCAAATCAAGCTTCAACAATCTATTGTTTCTCGGCGAATATGCGAAAGCGCAAAGTGCGTTGTCCGAATCAACAAATCCGCAAGTATCGATCGAACATCGGTACAGTTCAAAGTCCGATGTTGAGATTCAGCTGAGCACATCTTCGCGCTGCCATAATTGCTCCGAATTGCTGTACGACAGAGATATTATGCTTGGGTGGTCAGCGGAAGATTCAAATCTCAATACAACATGCCACAAATGCAAAAAAGCGACAGTTCCATTGCTCAGCATCCACATAACGACACAGCAATCCAACGAAAAGCAAACAAATCAATTCAATGTACCATATTTGAATCCATTGGTCCTGCGCAAAGAGCTTGAAAATATCCTAACACAATATGGAGATGATGTTTTATGTAAATCACAATTTGTCGACGGACATCCGATCATCTATTGGAATCTGGTATGGTTTATGGAACGAATTGGCGTCCAAACGCATTTATCATCATTATTCTTTCACAAGGTGAGATTACGATTTTAGCGATGTAAACGTGAATGTGTTGTCTGAATTGATGTTGTTTTCTCTCTGTCAATTTTCAGCAATCCGAAGCCGATAAAAAACCACAGCGTGAACCGTCACATCCTCTAGAATGCTTATGAGACATCTAATCAAACACAGAATTTTAACATAGCAAACGAATCACTAACAGAAATTTATAAGTAATAAAATGCAATGAAACGAAATAAAAGAAACCAATCCGCTGTTGTAAACAGATTTTTAAACCAATTTATGACACAATTCATGTTAGAAACGTGCACCACAATCAATTTACAAACGTAAATGGAACACCAACGAGAACCAAACAAACCATTTTCCAAATTTGTTAACGAACCAATCGTAAATACTGTTTCCATCATCCTTTCTCAAAACACACTCTCTCACATTAGTCTTTCCCTTTGATTATTTAATGTCTAAACAATGTATACCATTCTCTCTCTCTCTCTCTCAAATCAAGTGGGCAAAACATAAACATGAGATGCTAAAATCTTTGAGCCTTAGTTTTTGTCAAAATTGTTATAAGATGAGGGAAAAAAACAAACATTAGTTCAATTAAGGATAAAGCCATTGTAAACTGAAAAGAAACAACAGGAATGAGTTTAGTAACTAAAAGAAAAAACGCAATATTCAGAGCGGTTGATCCCGATTTCGCTTTGTTATCGTTTTATTTTTGTAAAAAAAAATATTTTATTCCTAAGCAAATTGTGAGTCAGACACAAATTTACTGTTTACAAATCTATCAAAATGATGAATAAAAATCATGATGAAAAAAAAAAAAAAAAAAAAAAATAACATTAGAAAAAATATTGCAATTTAAACGGAATTTTGTTTTGAATTGCTTCTTTCTTCTCAATAATATATTAGATATATTCTTCGATTTTTCCCACAAAAAAGGTCAGAAACGTTCATAAATCCACAAAAATCATTCTAAAAGCTGATGAATTTCATTGCGCAATATACGCGGCTGAGTTAAAAGAAAGTTCAATTCCGTTTGCGCATCGCACCGATGAATTGCTGCATGGGTTTTGTTTTGTTTCCAACTGCGATGCGACATAACCTAAATAGTCTAAGTATAAGCGAAACGCGCTGTCATATCGATGCGTTGGTTTGCGTTGAAGCGATCGTTCGGCCCGAATAACGATAGCATGCGGAGCGCAACACACAATGACCACTCACTGACTCACTTGTTTGAGAACTTGTCTGATGCCGAACCGTAAGTGTAGCACACAGAATACACAGGAATAGGTTCGAAGTTGTGCGTTCGTATGTGCAATACATACGGACCCTACCTTTCGAAATACACCGTCATTGTTGTTGGTGTGCTTTTTTTCATGTTACGAAAAAACCAACTCAAAAGTGAGCACCGTGTGCTAGCGGCATGATGCATAACACCATTTACTCTCAGTTGAACGAGAACCTTCAATGTGAACAGTTTGGGATCCGTTGTTGCTGCGCGCAACTTCAATAACGACAATCTGAAGTCAGTTCAAGATCATTCAATATTTCTTATCGCATCACATTAGAAAACGAAGCGGAATTTTTTGCAAACACTTGTGATTATTGGCCGTATTCCAATATCGCCGTGATTTAGTGAGCACATGCTAAAAAAAACAGTCCAGTGTATAAAAGTACGAATTGAAAGTGAAGAAGAACAAAGATAACAATCATCGAGATTTGTGGGGCGAGCAAAGAATCACCGCCGCCGCAGCAGCATACAGCAATTTTGTTGTTGTTATTATTTTCATCTTTCTTTGAATTCATTTCATTCATTTGATGTGGCTGCCAAACGAGAGGTGCATCAAAAAGAAAGAAGGCCGAAAAGTGAAACACAGAGAAAATTATTCTCGCAGTGGATTTTCCCAGGCAAATGAAATGATTTGTACGTACGCATGTACGCAATAACCGTGTTGAATTAATAGAAACTAAAACCGACCAGCCCATTCAATTTGTGAGTGAGTGCCGAAGTAAATTAAGAAAAAAAGAAGATTCTGATTACACGAACTTCGGATGAAGGAACAAAAAAAAAAAAAACAACAACAATAAAGCGAAGCATCAACCGTCAAAGATAGAAGACGAAATACACGGAAAAGAACACACGAAAAGAAAAACAATCACATCATACAAGAAAACATCTCTAGTGCATTTCAGAACGGCCAGAGACTGAGCAACAAAAACACGAAATCGACCGTCCAAACCAGAGTGAAGTCATTTCAGTGCAAGTACATTCAAAGTGAGTGAGGGATAAAAACAATAACACAAGCACGAAAACAACAACGAATTTGTAGCCGTTGATGTTGTTGTTAATGTTGCCCCTTCGTTTTAATTGTGTGCATTCATATTTTGTTGCTACACATAATTTTTTTTCTGAGCTCATTGAATTGCCAGAGCCCGAACAAATCGCGTCTCTGTCTGCATATAATTGCGGTCGATTGTAATAGCCAACGTCAGTGCGAGAGAATATTAGAAATTCTCGTTGCCGATGACGAGAGAAAAAATATCATAATATTCACACATAAATGAACATTGCAATTGCATTTTAATTCGTTAAGTGGCTGGTGAGCTGAATGAAATCACATTTAAACTGATTCAAAAATTGTATACGGGAATATATTCAGGTGCTTCGTTGAGTGCGCCGTCGCCGTTACTGTCAGTGATTGTCATTTGTCCCATGCAGAACATTTATTTGCACTTGCATATCAACTTGCACCAGAGGAAAAACCAACAACACGCGAACGAACAACAACGAGTTCATCTGAAAACAGTTTTATTTCGAAACCAGTGCCACAGTAGTTCTGAATTACCAGTGTTTCGTGTCGACTTCAATTAAAATCAGCTAATAACCACAATTGACCAAAAAAAAAAGCGACACATTCGGTTTAATAGCAGTTTCAAAATTACATATTTACATACAAATTGAGCTGACTTTTGAAACGCAATCAATTTTGGTGGCATTTGCTGTGACTGTGCTTGCTCCGAGAGAGAGAGAGAGAGAGAGAAAATCAAGACCAACCAGAACTATTGAACATTTAGATGGATTGTGTTAATTGAAAATATTTACACTTGCAGCACTTCGACAATCGAAACCAATAACAATTTGTTTGAAGAATTTATTGTTGTACAGCGCGCGCAAGTATTGTGAGCGTATGTGTATGTGCGTGTTCGATTTTCGCTTGTGGAACATTCAATTTGATCGGTTTTCCAATTGACCGTATGCTCCATTTGATAGGTGTGTGTTTATGTGCTAGGCAAACCAACACTTGCTATCGAGCTCACTCGAACATATATATTAAATTCAATACGTGCATCTGACCCCTTTTTGGATTTAAAGCTTGCTTGTTAACGTCGTCTTCGCCATTGCCGTTTATGGTAGTTTTTTGCCAACTCTCCAAATAGAAGTAAAAAAAATAATAATAATAAAGGTAAGTCGAACATTTTTATCCACAACTGCGCTTAGTTCATTAAAGCTTGGATAATATACAGAAAATGCCTTTAATTGAATTACGTTTAAGCCAAGCGATTTGCGATTACAGATTGCCCGTGCAGCGTATAGTCTCGTGGTGTGTTGATCATTTCATTCTGAAGAATCGCACAAATGCCATTCATTGGAAGTTGATTTATTTCAATTGTTTTCTGCGGTCCGTCGCTTCTTGATGCGGTTATTGCGATCTTATTGAGTTCTTAAGCTACATTGAAGCTTAATGAAAATTGATTTTTATCTTAATGACGTATGGAACAATGACATTTTTCCCTCATTTCATTCTCTTCAATCGAACCAAGAATTTTTGCTTTTCAAATCTCTTTTCGTTTTGTTCGACTTTTCGGAATCGGTTTTGTTTTTATTTGCTGGTTTTTCCGTTGCATTCTTTTTTTTGCATATCTCGCAAGTCTGTTCATTGTCATTGTGAATATAATATTCTCAATTTATTGCTACGTTTAACATTGTTCTAAATCGATTGGCACGATTGTTCGTACACGATTTGCCGTTCAAGAGAGTTGGCCGTAAATCGCCCCGTTTTTTCTTTCACCACTGCGACGTTTGCATAAAAAAAATTTCTGTTTCACTTAAGTACATTTTATCTTGATAGCCCAGCCAACCAGAACATAAAAATGGGTTCCGTTATAAATATGTTTTCGATATAAAAAACACATTCAAACTTTTTCTCTTTCGCTCACTGAGAATCCTGTAAAGTGTTCGCGAATGTGCGCGCAATTCAACCAACGGGATTTCTAGTGACTTGAAGTAATAAAAAAACGGTTGGAGAGTAAAAATTGCTGGTTTTTCTTTCATTCTTTGGCTTCGATTCGCGATCACATAAGCCAAACGGTGTGCGCGTAATTCCCTTCGACGGAAAATGTGTGCACAATGAAATGGGGAGAGAAAAAAGTAATGCAGTACGACAGATTTCTGCAAACGCGATCACACATCCAACCGCAACAACTGAATAAAATGCTCAACAAAATCATCGAGACCAAATCAAGACGTTATATACAAGGCTGTTAGGTCTGTGTGTGTTTTGTTTATTTTTTTCGCGTGTCTACGCCAATTTTCGCTCGTATTTCACTCATCGAGCATTGTGTTCTTCATTTGTCCATTTTATCGTGTTGGACGTGTAGGCCACAAACTTGGCGTGATCTGATTCTGCATGGGCTTCGCTCGATCGAAATGGAAACGACTTACGATGCAGCCTTTTCAATGGCCCCGCACACAGCAACAACCGTAAAATAAAAATCGAAATGAAAACAGAAGCTACAAACAATGTTTTGTTTTACGGCTCATTTTCTCAAAGTGAATCTGTTGTGTGCGGTAAGAACGGCAAGCTATTGCCCGTGATACGAGCTCGGGCTATTCCAATTTCGTATGCACGATACACTGCAATAAAACGAGAAAAAAAACTTCTGACTCACTCTTATAATGTTCAAGGCAATGAGGGAAAAAGTGACAGCATCCAATGCAAAACAACAAACTCTTCAACACTGAACTTTAAAAGGAACAATAACAACAACAACACACTACAACTGCATCGATTTATGATGCTTCGGTCGTAAACTGAGTGTATATTCTCGTGTTACCGCCATGTTTAGATATCCGTTTTGGGTCAGATTCGGTTGAAGCATAACAACAACAACAACAACAACAACAACAACAAAAACAATTGCTGGATCGGTTGAAAGGTTTCAATGGAAAACATAATCATCTCGCAAGCCTTGATCTGTTATCGATGATCACAAATATGGCTCGAAAGGAAAGGAACACACGGTGATTTACAGCGAATGTGCTCTTTTACGTCTCTCGAAACTGTTTGCAAAGATTCAAGGAATTTTTTTTATTGATGGCGACCGCTAGATTCAGAGCCAATGTCGACGGGCAAAAGCAAAAGTTACTAGTTCAATATTTCGATTGCGGCTTTTTCCTGTAGAAATTGAAAAATTTCCTTTAGTTTTACTATATTGCTCAATCGCACCACAGCAGGCCTTTTATATTCATTGTTACATTTTCAACTAGTGAAATGAAATGTGTATTTTTAGTGCACAGCCACACAAAACAAAACGGCACAATATGTGTTCGGTCGCTTTCTGCCATTTACAGTTGCGATGCGAAGTGGTGTGTGCGAGAATCGATGTGTGCTCCAAGTAAAACAAAACCTAGAAACAAAACAAAAGTCAATATTTTGATCGAGCTAGGTCGTATTTCTTCCATTCATCTATAAAATATAGATGTACACTCGACATAGCCAAACAAGAGCAAATATTACACCATTTTTCGTTCACTTCGCAAATAATGTGTTATGTGATCGTTTCATGTTGGAACATAAAATCACAGTGGCCAATTGGCCATAGCGAGAGCGAAAGCGGGACAGCGAATGAAAGGGCAGAAAAAATACACTCAGTATGTGCAGAGCCTCTGAAAATACGATCAGCGTATGGTTTTGATCATAACACACTTAGCCAATAGACGTGCGGTACACTCACAGCAAGAGCAGTCTTGCATGTCACAAAAGTGATCTGATTGTCTTCGCGTAAGCGAATATTACGGTTTTTCAGCGAAATAAATAATCCGTAACTATGAGTTTCAAGCGGCGAATTCAGAACGAACTGTGCAAATAGTGAGCGCGAGATCAAAATACTCATAACAATACACAGTTTTGATTTTCCGCATGGTGCACAATCATCCAAAAATGAGCTACTTAAAAGTTCAAACACAGGAATGAATGTATCGTGTGCAAACGAATAAGAATCCATATGAAAAATTATAATTTCAGCGCTGGTGATTTATAAAAGTGTAACGAGCAAACCGCAACCATATGTTTAAAGACGACGATTAAATATGGTGCTGCTGCTTAATACTCATTACAGTAGATTCGTGCACCGCAAACGTGAAGACAGAAAAAAGCACATGCACAATATATTTCTTTTCTGCATCATGCGAATGTGATTTATTCGCATAAATCTTCGTTTCATTTCATTATTTGCGCATAAAACTGTGATTTAAGCGATCTGGTGCATTTATTACTCTCTCGTGTTGTGTGTGTTGACAAAGAAATTCACACAATTTAGCGAACGAGCGATCCGGTTGAGCTCTCAAGACTCGTTATGTTTTACGGCGATTTTAATTAGCTTCGAAGGTATTTATGATTGAACACACATTGGCGCTTAAGTAACCTCCAAAACAATCTTGTTCTACGAGTTGCATTTACATTGGGCAACAGCCGATGGCTGGCCGTATTTATTCGAATTCTTGCGCATAAATTCTTGGCCACTTACAAAAGATGCATTTCGTATTCAGGGTTTGAATACACAGAAAACCACAAGGCACTAGCAAAACGAAAACTCGATTGCCTTGTCCGATTTTTCGTGAGCAATGGCAATGGATTGACGGTTTGCGGGTCGGTCTTTTCCCCGTGTGTATGCGTGTTAGCCGCAAGGGAGCTGATAACTTATGTAATTGCATTGAATATCTCAGCCACAGCATGGAACCAATGATGAATAATTTTCATGTGTGTGCGCACCGATGCTGTTTTTATCGCTCTGACCAAGATCCATCTCGTATAATTTGTGTGTTCTTTTGCGCTTCTTTTGCGTTCGCACTGCAACACCACACATTACTCGATACACACAAACGTTACAATTTGCTGCCAAGTATTTATTACACTTTCCGATCGTCTTGAAGTGAATAACATGCGTTGTACAAATCGTCGATCGCCGAGAACATTAAAAACAGCGGTTTTGATGGTTTGTTTGGCGCTCGTGATGATGCTGCTGCTGCTCTTGTGTATCATCTTTTCCACTTACACACCGAGAAAGAGGTTTCTCAACTCGTGCGCGCGCGTACAAATTTTTTACACACACAAAAACGCACACGCTGACTCAGTGTTATTTATAGTTCTACTTACATTTGGTTCTGTTTTGCTCGATACTTTTTTACTCTTTCTTGTGATTTCACGTGTGTGTGTGCGTCGTTTTTCGGGTTTTCGCTCGCTTTAACATAATCCGTTTAATTTTATCGTTTATCCAGACTCAAAAGAGCTGAAATCTCAGTTGTTGTGTGTTGTCTTTGTCGTATCAAAACACACACACACAAACACACACATTAACGCGCCCGCTTTTTTTCTAAATGCTGGAACTGATATGAATTCCGGCTTCGAATAGTTCCTTGCGCAAGAGATGCGATGCGCGCGAACAACAGACAAATGCAAAAACGAGATGCGATCGAAATAAAATGGCATCGACCAATTTCACTTCAAACATGAAATTGAGGTCTTGGCTACGGAGCACAGACAAAAGGCAGATAATTGAGCTTGCATGTTTTTAGTCGGCAATATTCGCATATTTGCGCCCGCTCCTCTCGACAAACACACGCTCAAGAAATGCGAGAAAATGCCTTGCATATGATATTGAGAAAGAGAGGGAGCGAGAGAGAGAGAGAGAGAGAGAGAGCGAAAAAGACAAAGAACGAACCACAAAAAGAATTTTTGGCTTCGAGGAAATCTTATTTATTACATTTGCAGCATGAGATATCGTTTGATACGATATTATCATTGCGGTTATTGTGTAATCACACCACGAGATGCATTTGTTCTTCGAGTGTTGCCGATAAATGCAATAAAATTTTGATCGCTGCAAAAATATATCACATTGCGGCATTGTGTGTTGTTCAGCTGCTGAATTATGTTATTCTTTATTTGGTTGCGGCCTACACGACCATTTCAAATTTCGATTGGGAATGCGTCGATGAAAATTTCGTATGGGTTTGTGTCGAATAATAAATGCCAATAAACTAATAACGATAAAACCATTCTAACCGCAATCATAACATTAATTCGAAACGAATGAAAATAACAGTGTTTGCGTGCATGAGGGGAAAGGAAGAGGTCTCGGCCTGAACCTCAAATGGTATGTGTGTGTGTAATATGTGAACAAATCGTTGCCGATTGTTTTTAACATTAATGTGAAAATTGAAATGATCGGTGTCGAGTTGAACGACTCAGACAGGCAAACGAGAGTTCAGCTAAAGTGAGATTTGCCGATTGCCACGCATATATCTCTAGAGAAGAAACAAAGAAAGTTATTTGACTTCCCCGTATGGCCACAAGCACAATCAAATTATGCCAATATACTGACTCTTTGCGAATGCTAAGATGCTGATTTGATCGTCACAACAACAGCCGATTCAAATAGCTGCATGCAAACATTTTGTTTTTCACAATTTCAGCAAGTAATTTTTATGCATGATTTTTAGTTTTTGTGAATTTTTTATTTTATTGCGCTCACATAAATCTGGAAGAAAACGAAAAAATTGGAAAACAAATCGTAATTCATGTGTGATTCGTTCTCTCTCTCTCTCTCTCTCTGCCACTTTCGATCACATCAGCTCATAAATCGAAGACGAAAAAAGTGCAACACTCTTTTAATAATTGCATGGTCGTCGTGTCTGACATTCTGACTAGTATGCGCGCGTGTACAACCACTCAACCGATCGATCCACACATGAAAAAGAAAACAACAGAACAGCAACAACTGAATGTGTTTTACACTTTAAAGTAATAAATGTTCGCGCGTTCGCCTCCATAAAACAAAATCAAAAATAAATAAATAATAAAGAGTGATTTGAAACAAACATAAAATTCGAGTCGCAAAAAAAAATCTATTTCCACACATAAAACTGTCTTTTCGATTTGGTTTTTAGTGCAGTCAAACACAAAATGTTCAGAACATATTACGCCAAACGATCGAAAACGATTTTACTTTTTTTCATCCCGTGCTCGCACACAGAAAAATGAACAATCGAACGTGTGCGCTGCGACAGAAATAAAAAATTAAAACAGTCGGGACATGGACAAATGTAAATGCTTTGGAATAAGTACTTTTGAGGTACATACGGCATGATCGGCACGAACTAAATGAAACCGTTATAAACTCTCTCGCAACGAGCACAGTGAAAAGAAAACAATTGCCCGCAAATCGGAGAGAAAAAAGTGAGAAGTAATCGCTTTCAGTGTAAATCCATTCGATTTCGTACATAATAGGCGCACAAGAAGTTTTTTCCAAACTCTCTCTCTCTCTCTCTCTCTCTCTCTCTCTCGAAATTTCGAGACCCTCGTAAGTTATTCCCAATAAATGTGCCTGTGCATGGTACACATTGACTATCATAAATTAACCGGCGAAAAGACGAAATACATGGACTAAATATATAGTAAGTAAAAGTTTTATTCTGGCACACACGAGAGCAACAGCAAAAATTAAATCGGGAGAAAAAAGTCCAAATAAATCTTGCAGATTTCGTTCGGTACGATGAGGTTTGATTTGAGAGCGGTGGCTCGCGCGCAATCATGATACACAAATCTACAGCGCAATCGAAAGGGAAACATCGTATATGCCAAATCGATAGTTGGGTGCGATTGGTAATATCGCGTATGCGAAAGGCAATCAAGCGAAATTGAGATACAGTCATTTAACGAACACGAGCCCGAACAAACAAAATCGATAATGATCAGTTTTTATCAGACACAAAATTGTTGATGGTTTTGTTGTGCCCTATCGAGCGTAGAAAACGCGAAATAAATTTATTTGCACCAAATTGATCGACTGAAGTGTGTGCAATCGATTTGCGAGGCGAAATCATAGAATGCGTAACAAACGCTCAAATATGAAGGTATAATGAGTTGATTGGACACGACACTTTTTCTTCCTCATTTATAACCGTTGGAAAATTGGCATAAATTTTCTCTGTCGCATTCATCGCCACATGAACGCCTAAACGACTTGATGACTACCATGTCAAAACGCACAAATAATTTCAAATGTTACACAATGCCGATGCAAAAAAGCATGCGACGCGTCGTCTCTCGTCTCAACACACAGCCGATTTCATCGTTATTTCAATTTACACGATATCTCAATTAGATCGATGACTTTTCAAAACTTTAAATTATTTGTACATGTTACCGAATGGTGCGCATTTATTTCTCGCGTCGATTTCATCGAAGATTCCGATCGACATCACTGAAGCAATTAAATCGAACCAAAATGGGCAATTGGTCGAGATTTTTGGCCGAACATTTGTACGCTTGATTTGTGTGTGATGAAATGCGCGTATACTTAATCAAATGAACTAGCTAACGTTACATAATTTGGTTTCTGAATAAATTATCCATTTAAAATATTTATTGCTGTTTATTTATCTATTGTATGAGGCTTTCAAAAGCCCATTTATAATAATTGACGGATCTCAAATCATAAAACCGATTTAATGGCTATTTTTGGAATAAACGCTAATATATTTTCGTGTATTTGTTCTAACCACAAGTGAATTTTCAATGAATGATGTGAATTCCCTTTGAAAATTGGCTTTTTGTAAAAATGGTCTTGCTAATTGGTGCTCAATGTGTTGTTCATGAGCTGTTTTTTAATGTAACTTACACATTTATGTGTCTCCCTCATCAAATCATTCGTTAAAATTGATCTCGCAAATGGTTTGCTTTGAATTGCCCCTCGAAATTCACTTGGCGTGTTTGTCGGAACAGTCAAATGGCCCCTTACCGGTCTCAACCATTAATGCTCATTGAAACCAAAGAAAAAATAATTTAATTACAATTTAATTTCAGAAAATATCGCACTATAAAGGACAGAGTGGAAAGAAGAAAAAATAAACTTTATGATAAACATAAATACACACGCAGTTTCGTCAACATAGACGTGCCTAGTGTAGAAAGAGAGGAGAGCTGGCCAGAAAATGAGCGAAAGACAGAATTGAGAATTTGAAAGGCGAAACGCAGTCACTAGTTATGAATAAATGTGTGTCGAGTCGGTGAGAAACTAATCAGCAACATTTGATTATTACACAAAAACGCCACACCGAAAAAGATAAACATCGAACAAACACTCGCGCAAATTAAGTAAAGAGAAAAAGCCATGTCAACAGAACTGAGCGAGCGGCGCGAACACACAAATTTGGTTTATTCAAAATAAATATATGCAAAGATTTGACGGGAATATAAAAACAATACGAGAGAATGAATGATTTAAGCATTGAATATGTTGGAGCGCTTCGCTTAGAATAGTGCGTATATTTAATGCCGCCAAAGCATTTGCTTGCTGCTGCTGGTGTTATGTTTGAGCATCGGTTAAAGCGCATAAGGTTAATGACTAACACAAACAGCGATGTCATTTAGAATGTTCCGACCAGCACTTGGCTCAGCTTTTTATGACATTTCACAATAATATTTTAGCTCTTCATTTTCATTCTCTCCGGCCATTATTTACACTTTATGCTACTCTTGTGTTACGTGATGAGCCAGAATTTATTATGAAAAATATGCCGCTGCTGGTCTATCATCTGCGCATTCGATTGAGCAGCGGTTCTTTGCGTTTACCAAATAAAAATACAGAATTTGTTGAACAACTTGACATTCGGAGATGGAATTTAAGAACACGAAATGGTGGAAGAGGAAGATATGGCAATTGAATAGCTTGTAATAGAGGTAGTTGGCGTAGACCTTGGCGAATCACAGCGTCAATTTACACACATTCCAAAAAGGAATCGACAAATTCTGTAGCTTCGCCACATGCACTTCGATGTTTATCACGCGCTCAAAATAGCACAACAGTTCCTACCATATACAAGTGGACAGTTTGTCTAATAAATCGATGATATTGTAATATATTTAGTAATACAGTTTTTATGTTAGCTGGATTCGAAAAACAACTAATTTGACGACTTTTACTCATCGGAAGCATGTTAACCAGTTTTCTGTATTTAAATTCATCGTTTTTCTGTCACAGGCACGAGATACCTGTTTTTCTTGTGTTGTGAAACTACCGTGCGAGCGTAAGCGTGCGTTCATATCATTTGCGATCAGTCGAGAAGAGAGTAACAGATATTTTCGAGCTTCATTTTTTATCGATCACTTGGTAGCCCGTAGAAAATATGTAGTGCTGATTATAACAGCAATTAAAGGAAAATCAATCAAAACTTGTTACGATGCACTAATTGCATTCTTGCTGCGATCATAACGATCAGTCAGATTTGAAGAATTTAGAGAAATCTCACGCGAAACACTTCCAATCCATGGCTGACCGATGATCTGTGTTCATGTCAACTATCTATTTCCACCGAAGAATAATGGCAATTAAAGGGTTTTAATCTCCTTGGCCAGAGTGAAACGACGCGCGTGGAAAAATATGAGAAAATGAAGAGAAAGCCCAAACGGATCAAACAAAAAATCCATCATGGGAATTGTGAATGGTCGTAAAATGTGAGATACTATTGACCCAAACACATGCTGCAGTGTCAATGGAATGCCATTTGAAAGGGTTAATGCTCCTTGCCTTGTGATATTCCAAAAACCATCGCTAAATGCATCGGTATCGGCATTCGTGTGTCATTGGCATGAATTCGCTAATATTCGTGATTGGCGCCCACTGCATCGAACACACTTTCGCATAGATTTTTCGGTTTTCAACCTCTCGAATCCGTCGCTTCGTATCACATGCACTTCAACTGATTCATTTTTTTTTTTCTCTTCTGCGTTCGCCTCTCTATCTGTGTATTGTTGTACTCGTTTTTCAATTACGAATATTTGCGGTAAATATCATTGCATCGCTCATAAATTCACATCAAATTACAGTAGACTCACTTCACTTTACCTTGCTCAGGTCTCATATTTGCCTGTTCGTTTTGCTTTTTCGCCGTTCTGCTGTCGTTGTGTGTCATGAAATTTGCATTCCAATACACGATATATTAGTTTTGCTTTTGCAAGTGCGCGGCCCAGAGCGAGCAAGAGAGAGACAATCCATTCGGCATTAAGACCGAGAATGAAATGGAGATAATCAAAAGTCATAGATTTCATAAAATCTCCTAAGCCAAATATGAACGGCATCGGCGCAAAAGATGCGATTACTTTGTAAGTATGTAATGGCTTTGTGTGGCAGTACACAATTATCTTGTATTTAAGTAAAGTGCACATTTAAAGCGATTATTATCTGTTTCGCATCTGAATACAAAGAACATATAAAATTTAATCTCATGCACTTACAACTGGAAATACTCACACAGCGATCATGCATCGACCGAACGAAGGGCCAAGTTATCAGCGCGCGATCTGGAAAAGATTGTGATTCAACCGATATGTGGTGGCTATAACGATTACGCGGCGATATACTCGTAAATACTATAATTTGTGCTCACATGACTATTATTAATATTTCCATCTTATCAATCGACGGATACGCGGCGATTGCGATTCATTTCGGTGAACCGCCATTTCATTCCAACTGCGCAACGCAAAGGTCATTGAATGGCTACCAACATCAATGCACACGATAAAAGAAAACAATTATACAAATTGCCAATATCGTGGAAGAACTATATGGATTGGATGCGCCGGCGGCGTCATTTCGATTTACATGAAAAAATGGAAATTAAATGATTGCAACCATATCGCTCCATCAAATGATGTTTTTCCCCTTCGAATTAAGACATGCTGATTTCAATGAAACGAAAAAGCGGCTGTTATTGTTTCATCCAATGTGCAATTAGCATTTGTTGCGTTGGTTGCGCAACGGAAGGTGGTAGTTGATTCCCATCTATTGTAGTGCGTATCAATACGCATACAAAATGCAACTGCTGTCATGTGTGTCGTAAAATTGTTGTGGGAAACAAGTCAACAAACTGCGCCGGCCAAAAACGCCACCTAGAGCTTTTGAGATTGCCGCGATCGAATATGGTTCACTTCACACTGACGATACGCAATATTTGCATCTTCGAGCTGCACTTTGTCTCTCGACTCAAAGCATGTGAGAATTATCTTGTGTAATTGACTTAACAGCGGCAATAAATCACAATGGTGAGCTCAACGAGAGTGAGAATTCAACGAAAAATGCAAAACAGCAACACTGAAATTTACTTGATTATGATACAACGAGATATTACAATTAACTGCATGAAATTGTGAAATTGCTTTAATTAATTACACATTTAATTGTCTGCTTTATTGCCATTTTCTTCACTTGAATGGCTGTTGTCATTTCATGTTTATTCTTTTTGCTTTCTGTGTTACGATTGTTACATTATGACGGATATGATAATCTGTGATTTAGTTACTACTATGACTGTGTCGTGTCGATGTTTTTCGTTCCGTGACTGACGGTTTTGAAAACAAAAGACCGGAACCAACTTTGAATTTTCATACGAAACGATAAAATAGTTGATAATTTTGAAAGTTTTTCGGTAATATACAATATGTTTGAAATGTAATGACTATTGAGAGTATAAGCGAAAAATTCCACCATTTTCGGTACGCAAACGCGCAACCACGTAATGGAGAGAGTTAAAGAAAGAGAGAGAGAGAGCGAGAAAAAAACGATCATACGGTATGTTAAATGCGGCGTTTATTAACATCTGCATCGCAATTTCATCATCTATGGAATTGAACATAGAATGCCCACGTGCCATGCACAAATTGATAGTTTTTCGTTAAAAATCAACATCGACAAATCGAAATCGCGCGCTCTTGGTTCGGTTCGATTGGTACGCGTTTGTGCACATAGTTTAACTCTCAATTGAATCCCAACCGAAAATGTGCAAATTGCATTTTGCATCGCCATAATATTTCGTTTGAAATGTTTTCCGCATCAGCTGAAACATTCAATAGGTGCTGTGTATGCGCATAACATCGAAATAAATTAAAACGAAATAGATCGATTCTCGTTTCGTAGCCCGAGTCAATATCGCGCGAGATAGAGACAATGTGGCAACAAACGGCATAAATAAATCGATTGCATGTTCGGCATTATGCCCTATCTCTTTTCTCCAAATACAGTTTGCGTACATTCAAAATACTCTAAAGACTTTTATAATTATTATCCAACTGTTGTGTGTAAGCCACAGAACTTTCTATTGCAATTTCTCGTAAGCTGGCGCACAAATAGACACATTTTTCTCCCGCTCTTGGTCGTACATGTGTTTGGGTAATTATGATTTTTTAACTATAACAAATCATAAAAGCAACAGCTTGAGCTATAAAATGTTCAGTGTGAAATGTTTATGTTCAAACAGCCTATAATCACGCCGCCGGATTGAACGGAATGTGTTTTGCTAAAGATTGTTGTACAAACAACTAGTTTATGTTGAATGGCGAGAGTTAAGGAGAGAAAGAGAGAGAAGTCGCAAGTCATGAAAGAATACAGCGCGCCATCGACGATTGAAATCTCCGCTGATGAGGCACACACCGATAGAAAGAGAGCTGGAGATCCATCTTTTAAAATGAAGAGGCCACCGTCAGACAAATAGGCTGCTCGTTTCATTTATTTTATTACCAAAACACACATCTATTTAAAAATGTATTTAGTTCAAATTTTATTTTCATCTATTGTAATGCTACGCACATTAATCAGTCAGCAACAATATAAAAACCATTGGTTTGGTGTTGGCGGAACAAAACGGAAATGCCAGTGATAGTAAAGTCGATTTTTGCACTAACGAAGAAAGTCAAATCGAGATTCGAAAAGCATGCAATTGAAATGAAATGAAACAAAAATGCTTTAAATGTGGAAACAGAGATTAACTGAATAGACACATTGCATTGATATGGAGCGAAGAAAAGAAAATGAGGCAAATGAAAAACCAGAGCAAACTGGAAAAACAAAACCTTACGGAAAGAAAGCTGACAGACAGTTTGGCAGATCGCTTGTGCTAGTATTTCGATCACATGCACACCAAACAAAAAGAACGCAAACTCATGCATCAACACAAAGCGATTTTGTTTTTTCTTACTCGTCACCGCTAGTCTCCATGAATTATTGCTGGTGTAACGAGCAAAAAAAATGAACAGCGCAAGAATAATAAAGCCATCAATAGATCTCGTTTGCTGTTTGTACACTGTTATTGTCTACAAACCGTTGCGCACACACGACACATCGAAAGGGAAGCCCAACCTCGGAAAACGAAGATTAATTTGATCTCTTGAAACGAGTCGAATTGAAAGACTGGCTAAACGCCGCGCACGCACACACTCAATTTATGTGTAATTATTATTTTCTAATTTCACGAAAAGTTGATCTACAACGGAATGAATTCATCGATCCGGTATATGAATGAGCTGGATATTGGCATGTTATTTATTGGCCAGCTATCGATTTCCTTTAGGTTTCTTTTTCCACGTGATTTGGCTGAATGCGGTCGATAACGTTCCATGCTGATTAATGATCAAATGTCGGAATGTCGAACGAAATTAGTGCATAAATAGGAAAATAATTTGCATTTTAACGGTATGATTGTGTCTCATGTCTCGACAATCAATCGGCTGATAGCGCCGTGTTTCATTACCATGATATTGCCATTCAATCAATTTTCACGAGAAACATATATGCATGCATGTGGCAAAGAAAAACTGGTTACAGACAGTTTGACCTAGTACCCTTCCCAAACTCCAATGCAAATCTGTCTTTCTCTCTAATTGCCAAAGAAAGCGATTCGGTTATTTACACTTCATATATGCTTTGGCATTACCACTAAACTAATATTAACTTTCTTCGTGCACAAATCGCAGACTGGATAAATCGCTTTTAGCGTATCCCACGAGAAGTTTCCATCAAAACCTACTCATTTGTCATTGTTGATTCAAACGGTCGGGGCTGAAATAGAAATATCAAATGGCCGCCGCGCATCGTTCGATTCGCCGATACACGGGCAAACTTCTCAGAACAAACGCTTTTTTTTTGCACTTGTTACAATAATGGATATCAATTGGACATCAAAGAAAAAGTCACACTCAGAAATTCACACAATCACACAATGGCTCTAAATTGTGATTAGGAACTTACTTAATCTCAAAAATTTATGTAGCTGAACTGAGATGTACATTTATTTTCAGCGCTCTCTTTTGTGGTTTTCCTTGAATTGCAACATTTCGATTCGAAGCTTCAAATTTTATTTGAATTCCGTTTAATCTCAATCGATTCGGTATGAGCGCATCATCTTGCAATCGAGATCAAGTCACTAGCTCACATACTAGACGTTTGTCGCACACAACATTCAGAATCATTCGAACGCAGCATGACCGAACGACTTTGAATCGGCTAATTTAAATGTGCGAAATTTCGAAATTGATTCAACAACCAGTTGATGCGAGTACACAAAGGGGGAATAATCTATTCAAAAACAAAAGCAAATCATTCATTTAATTTCAATGAGAATCGCCAGAAAATCATCGACTTAGTTTTTTTTTATTCATCGGCTTATAAATAACGTCAGATGTGAAATAAAATGCTCAAGAATTTTCTCAATATGCACGAAACGGTCGAACGTCATTCGGTATTTTATTGCGTGCTCTCTCGAAAAATTCGAAACGTGAGATAATCCGAATTGAGAGCACAGAAAATGCGCAATTTAAATTGTGTTGATCGTTCGCAGTGCAATGCCGACACAAACAAAATATTTGCATTTGGAGCACAGTAAACGGTTTTTATGATCAGCATGATTCAATATGGAAATTAATAAGTACGCGCACACGAACTGTGTGATGTTTTAATTAAATACAAAGTGTCTGGCAGCTGTCGATAATTGGAATATAGTTTTCGACATTATCAGCAAATACCGGGGAGCAAAACATGTTAACATGAGTGTGTCAAGTGTATCAATTGATTTTGATTTCAAATCGCTTGCAAAATTGCAAAGGTATTTATAAACAGGATCCGGACTCAACCTGTGTCGGTATCATTGATAAAATGATAATGGAAATATCAAGCGACAAATTGATCATTATTAGCACACGCTGTCGAACACATGCACAGCACACAGTGAGTTTTATTCATTTTTGTGTTTCTGACATTTAAATGTCATTTCAAATTAAATCATCGTTTAAATAAACCATAAATATTTACCATTCATTGCGGTAAACAACATTTGATATTTGCTTTTCGGCTGGATTATTTTTGCGTGTCGCAAGGTGCCAAATGAAGCGAAACGTGGTTGGCCTTCGTGTATGGTTTGATCCATGGTGAATAGAAGTACTTTATTTGAATGGGAGCGGCAAATGCGCCGCCAAAATTGCGCTTTGATAATGGAGGAAAAATGGATTGTCATTGGAACTTGACACTTTTCAACCACATTCTCAATGGATGGCTGCTTCATTTTCGTATTAATCAAATTCATTCATTTCTGGGACACAGATGGCACAACCTTTTCATATGCAATGCACACGAATTCGTTTAATGGCTTGCGCAAGCGGCACATTTTCAATTAGTCAGCGAGTTGTTGAAAATGCATAAAAATGCCAATATCTTTTATGACAGTCGTTATCTGTTTACGCTTTTTCCGAAAGTCAATACTAATAATTGGATATGAAATGTGCAAACAGTGTGGTCATGCCCATTTCCCGTGCTAAAATTGATTTTAAAGTTTCGCCTGGTCAGACATAAACGAGACGCATTATTAAATTTATGTACATTTTCGGTGCAATAGGAATCGGCGACGTTTTTTTTTTCGAGGCAACGATATGAGCATTTTTTGTGTGTGTTTTATATTTACACTCGACCCGCGACAGAAACAAATCACAACGCGCTCCCTTTTTCTTTCTTCGAATTGTTTTTTTTTGCTTCTATCGAGTGGCGTTTTCTCTATTTCGTGTACAAAAAACTAGAACGCCGATTCACGATGTGTGATGATATAATAGACGTCGCTTATCGGTCTCCCGTGTATCATACATGTAATATAACTAGAATAGCCACTAACTCTACGTTCGCTGCGCTTTTCAACATTCTCCGTGAGTGTATATATGCATTATTTATAAATATATCCATTTGGAATTCACATTCGAATCAACGACGTGGATTGCTGTCGCCGTTGCAATTCGATATCCGAGAGCGAGACAGAGATGGCAAATGTGGCAATTGTGTAGGCACATTAACGATTCAATTAGTACACTCTAAAGATACTTATTTGTCTATTTGTTCGGGGTTTTTTCTCTCGTCTCCAGTGTTTATTTTGAGTGCGCGCGGTCTTTACTTTTGCCTTAAACACAGAAAACTTACTAATGGCAAAACAAGAATGCACATTGCGGTTTTTTTTATTTGGATTTGGAATCGACTTATTCCACAAACATTGATATATAAATAAATAATAATTTTCAAGAAATATAGAGCAAAAAATGGTCATACTGCGGGGATATAGCTGGTAATCGGCAACAAGATATGGAAATTTATGATTTCAATTGAAAGAGGTTTTGCTGTCGCACAATTTTGTTGCGATTTACACGTGCACACAATCGAGAGAGGCAGAGAGCGCACGCGCGGAAAAAACAAGCACCTTTCAAAGTTCATTACACAAAAAAAGAGATCAAGAACCAGCACTTATTATATCTTCATTATTGTCATTCATTTTTTCTGCTCTCATAAGCACAATGTATGTAATGAATATATTCTAATTTGATTTTAATCAAATCATATGGCATTTTGAAATGCTTACTTAATAAATTCCTTGAGATTCCAACTTGGTCACAGTGATCAAATTATTTCTAATGAATGCTATTGCCGTAAAGATAGATGAAAGAAATATTGAACATTCGAAGTTCAAACATGCCTTCATGTTATGCCTTTTAACATGAAATCAGGTGGTCAAGATGATGATTGTTTTTTGTGTGAAGCTGAAGGGGGTCTGTACGTCTAGTAGTTCCTCATTCCTTTGTCTATCAGTTCATTTAATTAAACGAACATCAAAGGAGAATATAAAAAACGACCAAATTGGTCGCCATTGGAATTTACTCATGATTTTATCTAGTGATAATGAATATATCCCATTTGGTTCGATAAAATACTCATCAAATTAAAAGTCTTTCCTCACAAAAATACTTTTCACACACACGTACACGCATTTCGGACCGAATTAACGAATTCTGGTTTCAAAAACAATCGACTCAGTGACAATGATGAATGTTTGTATTATATACTTCATCCGATACGATCACAATATTCTGCCGTCACATGGTGAATCAAATGAGACGAATGTCAAAAGATAGGTGAGGCTTTTATGTTCACATGCCAAATTTGGAAACGTGTTTTTTTTCAATTCATCCATCCATCCAGCGGCGTGTTATTTTTTTATTGAATTCATTTCGGTAATAAAGCCTTTGAGCGGTTTCGGAGTAAATCATGAACGCTGAACTGTGGAGTGACAGTGCTGGAGAACAGCAAGAATTCATCATAATTTGAAATCATCGCCATTTTGAACTGAAATCATTGGATGCGTGATCTCTATGTCATTGGCTAGTTTAATCCATTGTAATTGATTTTTTTGAATATTCGTTCGGAGTTTATGGACTGAACAATCGAGCTAGCAATAACTATGAACTGTTCGCACTAATCGGTTCGGTTCTGGTTTTTTGTTCGTTCAGTGTTCGGCCGATTGGATTGTTGAAAAATCGTCGACCATTCATTCGATCATCGTCAGCATGAGAAATATATATCCAAATCGATCATCGCATCCAATTATATGATGAACTCTCTCTGTGTGTCTCTCGTTGCCTTATCGAAAGTTCTTTGGATTAATCAGACTGAAAGCATATTCATCCTGATGGACGTTCACATAAATTATGAACGAACTAGCTCGCGATTCTGTAACCAATCGAAAGACACAAAATGCACGACCGTAAAAAAAGATATGTAATTAAATTGATTATACAATATGCACGTTGAACGTTGATACTGGATTTAACATGTATGCATTTGTATTGAAACGTCGTCGCGAGTTTAAGTTTTCGAGAGATTGCTTGAATGCTGAGGATACACTTACACACACAACATGGACAACACACCACTTTAGCGCATCATTCGAACCGAGCTCGAATGAAATGGAATGAAATCCATACTAAAATAATAATACGATATGTTCAAGTTGTTGATATGATGCGTTCGTTCGGCCACAACCCGTTCGTTTGCTTACGTTGGTTTAAAGTATGCGTATGCGTGGAACAGAAAACGTACATCATCATCATCTTCATCGTGCTGTATTTATTCTTTTTCTTGTTCTGACTCGTTCTATTTAATTCACCTCCAGCTTTTTGTCCGTCGTTTTCTTTTCATTTCTTCAGCATCTGATTTGAACACTTTAGATGCTTTATAATTTTATTCAACTGTATTTGAACTGGACATTTCGTATCGAAATGTGTGCTCTCTCGATGTTTATGCTCTTGTGTGCATTAAGGCTATTCATGCGTGAACGACACACGAACGGTGCGGCGCGATGAAAACAACAACACATATTGAATTTTCAACGTAATCATTTCAGGCAAGCGACGAATAAAAAGAAATTACAACATAACATCAAATCCGATGAGCGCACACAACGAACATTCTAGGGGTCACTCAGATTTCGAGAAAATCTCATTTTGGAAAAGAAAAAAAAACACACACACACACACGATTTTATGCGATGGCGTCGCAATCGAACAAAAGTACTTTTTAGTGATATGCAATTAGATCACTCCAAATGCATACAAAATTGTGAACGAACAAAGCAATCACAGCCGCACGTGAGGCCAGAGAGTTAGAAAAGCCGACTCTTCTGTAACAAGCAAAATATATGTAATATGTAGTGAACGGTCGAGTAAAATATGGCCACTTCATAGCGTACCATAAATTCTATTCTTTGTCAGAACCATCTGAATTGTCGCGTGTTCTATTTCTCAAACGGCATGCACAATGTCGTGTGGCTTGATGATTTTTTCTGATGAAACGCATCGCAATCAAAGCAGATAACGGTGCATTCGCATTCAACGCAATGAATTTGAATCAAAGATTTATGCTCATTGCAAATGGATACGGCCATTGTCACATGCTTTTACAATCATCTCCTGTATTTGCTTTCATCACAACCTGAAGTTCTCTTGATTCTTGGCGTCCATTCTCGCGAAGTTGTGCATGACGTGTGTTCGCGCGCGCGCGCACTCATAACAAATGCATGTGAGAATGGGAATAAAGCAGACAGAGCTGCACAGCTAATGATGATTATTTGATATTAATGCGTGTATGAATATCATAATTGTGTGTCGTTTTAATGAAGTGGGATTATAATTTTACTTAAGATTAGCAATATTTTGTATTGAGCATTCCCTTGGACTAAGGCGCGAGCAAACAGTGCGAACGGCGACTGCCTATGGTCGATAATATAACAAATGCTACGTCGTCAACAGATTCAGTTGATTAGGTTTCTTGTAGCCAAGCTGCTGGGCATTCAGTTATGACGGTGTCAACAAGACACATCCACAACACCGATGAAAGATTTACTTCATTGGATCGAACAATTTGAATGCTGTGCGATTTGTGCGACACAAAATAGGAAGACGAGATGCGCGTACTAGCTGCACGATCGTATTACATGCGACAACAACTAGCCAGATGTAAATATACACACGACGATCATAGTCAATTAGAATTGAATTGTTCAGTCGAGTGTTTATCTGTGTACAATGACGTGCGGTCATTTGCCTCACGTCAGAATCCATCTAATCGAATATCGATTGTTTGATACATTTCATCTTTCTCACAGCATTCTCTCGGATAAAGCTAATCGTGTTGCTTTTCATTTCGCATTTTCAGCTGATTGCTTCGTGTGTTCTCTGTCTCACAGTGTCCATGTTTACTGCCAATGCGCTCCGCTTCTAACTCTATAATTTTATCACATTTTATCTTTTTCCCGCATTTAAATTAAAACTAATTAAAACAATCTATTTGGTCGGTTTGTTCGATGAACCGACGATGGCTACAAAATGGCCCGCTTCTCAAGATTGTGTTTTATGAGATTCTCTCGAGCTGATTAACATCCGCACGCAATATTTTTATTGGGCAATTTTTTTTTTCTACTTTTTCTCCCATTCGACTGAATGTGACTTTTTATTTGTTGCTCTCTCCCGTATGCCAATTTCTTTGAACATATTACCATTTTAAATCGAATTTGACTGACTCATTCGCTCGCCCAAGATCTCACAAAGAAATCTACATCAGCTCCAGAGCTGTAGATGCTGGTAGCTACCGCAATTCAAACGCAAAACTGAACGAAAAAAAAACCATTCGGATTTCTAGTGTAAGCCATTAAAAAAAAGAGTGATGCCGCATGAGAGAGCTAATTCGTTCTTGGTCACTTTGTATGCTAAAACTACGTGAATAATTGATAGGCTAGTTAGGGTCTTTGTGCATAAAACTTTTGCCTTTATTTCATCACTGGTAGCAGTTTCAAGAACCAATGGCCGTCATTAAGATCTCATGTTGTTTTTCTGCTTAATTTATTTCAATTTATTCTCTTCATCGCACTGTGATACAATTTCTATACACAGAAACATTTTAAAATGCAGATGTGTTTGAGGTGAGATGATCGATGATTCGACCAGAAATGCTTAAAGTCTTGTCCAAGTGGCGATAAGAAGAATACTAATAATTGAAGAAGAAAAAACGGCAGAACGAACAGCTTGTGTCAGACGAGCCATCATTACGAGTAATTTTATATCGTTCCTTGGAAATGCAGAGCGCATCGAGAGCAATCGAATTGCGGCAATCTTTAAATATATAATCCCTTAATAACGCACAATTTTCAACAATAAAACATAATACGATATTGCACGCCATGTTCGTGCTCACTATTTCACGTTGCGAACAATAAATCTGTCGTTCATATTTTATTTTCTCTATCTCTCTCTTTCACTCACTTCATTTTTCACAAGGCATTAAAGAGATTTCGCAAAAAAAAATGGCAAAAGCAGAGCGAAAAGACGCGTCAAATATATTCAACACATAATTGAACCGAACAAACAGCGCGCTATTGAAAATGTAGCCGAGCAGTTGAAGCAGTCGAACGTTATGTGTGGTGGATTAAATTATGAAAAAGATCTGCGCAGTCGAAATCGGTTTAAATTCAAACAAAATCTCGTCACTTGCTGGAAAAAAGATTACACGTAATTTCTAAAAACGCCGTCGCTTGTCTGTGTGCTATCTCTCATAGCTTCGATTTACCACCATTTAAATTGGAAGAAGTCGAACATGTTCAGACATCGAAATCGACTCTATCAAGACGCAATATTATATATTGCTCAATTACGAAAACTTTGTACCGACACGATATTAGACATGAATGTAAAGGAAAATTATTATAGATTAACATATTGCATTTGCAAACGAAGAACAATGCGCAAAATGGTTTTACATTAAAAATCGGTTTGAACGCTACAAGTCCAATGCGCACAACGCGGCTTTGAAAGATGAAATGTTCACATTCATATATATATATATATGCGTTTAATTTTTTTTCATTCGTTACATGTTGCAATTACATGCCAATTGATACATCGTGCTGCAACACAAAACACCTACGTGCTATTCCGATCGGGCCAAGAAGTAATATTAATCGACGGCATTATCGACAGCAGCAGGTAGCTGCTAGATTTAGCACAGAGCTAACAAAATATACAACACGCCGAATGGAAATGAAAAAAATAAAACGCAACGAAAATACCTAAAAATCGAAATGAAGCTGGAAAATCGCGCTAAAATAGCGTTACAATAAACGTGCGGCCGATGTATTTTTCTATTTTTCTTCATTTCGTACGTTGAAATGATGATTAAAAGTTTTTGCTTTGCTGCACACTCACAAAAATTGTGTTATTCATGTACATGCATTATTCGACTAATTGTATAACCGATCGATTTGAGCAGGTTGCAAATCCGCTTGGCGCAGCACGAATTGGATCACACATAAGTGGTTTTAACTTCACAAACTGAATTCAACACCAACCCAAATCCATCGGCCGGACGAGTCCCGCAAAGTGAATTTCAATTCAATGCACATATACAATTGAAACCACAACGAAAAGACAAACGGGAAATACAACAAAAAAATATTATGATGCAAATTTCAACTACAATAAATGTTACACTCTTTATTTATCCCGTGCAATTTCCTGCATTCAAATTTATTTAGTTCAGCGGTGCGCACAGCCCCACACGCAAACAAGCATTTTTCAATATAAGACAGGATTATCAGCACGATTTGCTCATTCACAATAAAAATCAGAGAATAATCGTTCAAAAAAAGTGTTCGTATTGAAAAAGTAGTGGATGTGATAACAAAAGCCCAACCGATTATATACTCTATGCTACTAATTTGTGGTGTGTGCATTTCAACGCGGCTTACAAAGTACGTGCAATCCATTTCGATTGAAATCCCACTAAATCAAGCACCGGCCGAGAAAAGGATACACAAATTACGTACGATTTGATTCAGTGTGAATTGCGAATGAGTGTGAAAATCCAAAGTCACATGCAATACAAATGGTATTGCACGCATAGAGATTTCCTTTTCGTTTCAATTGAAATGGGGGGGAGCGTTTGTTGCTGTTGCTTCTTTTCGTTCATGTGGTGAATTCCGTGCAGAATAATCATGATGAAATTGATTGAACTCATTACGCTTTGCATGCGTGATATGCGGCATTTTGGTTAGTATTCGATGCGTGGTACTTACTTTTGTATCGCCTTTTTTGCGGTTCTAATTCGTTTTGGCTTGTTGTTGTTAACCCCCCCACTTCAAAGTCTTTTCCTCTTTTGGTATGCACATGAAAATTGCATGTTTTTCTGTTGCAATGTATCTCTCTCTTGTATGTGCAATACAATGTGCAATTATGGCCAGAATAATACCGATTACAAAATACAGCGAAAACTGTGCGATGTACGCACATTGGAATTCGCATGGCGAAGAAAAATAATGATATTGAGGTAACAAAGCCGTAATGAGATGGAGGGTATCGCCTCGTTTATTACTACTTGCAATTTTCCACCATTCATACATTCTTTCCCGAGCTTTACTCGAAAAATATTAAAATTATACAAAGAATGCAGAGCGAAAAAACTCACATAGAACAAACAAAATGTATACGATTTGTATAAAACACGATGAAAGCCAAAAAATGTCATGTAAAACAACGTTATCAACATGCGATACGGTTGGCTGATAAAAATTCGAGCAAAATTAATGTTGCTTTCAACATTGCTTGAGAGCAGCTCGCTAATTCAGATGAAATTGAAATATCTCGTTTGGAATGCCAACACCGCACCTCGTCTAAACTATATTTCGTTGAACGCCACATGGCCAGAAGGTGGAATATCGCCGGCATTTTCCATGCAACCGCAACAGCAGCATTCGAAGCATTCACCGATACTGCATTTTGATGAATGGCAAAAATAAACTCTTGCTTTGTTTGAAATCGTTTATCATATACATGTCTGTATGCGGTTGTATGAAATCAATTTTCCATGGAGCTCAAAGAACGCTCGCTTCGTCACTCTTTCGCACTTTTCCATTTTTCAGCACGATTTGCGAGCCTCTCATTGGTGTCTCAAGAGTCTATTCACATTCTTTTGTTTTGGCATTCAGTGAAATACAACGACCTTACTTTACACAACAAGCGACTTCAGTAAAAGTTCAGCAATGTGACAAATTCAAAACCATTTCGCTTCAAAATGGTGTATGGGAAAAACATTTAGTGTTGCGAATGGGCATTCACAACAGGTGAAAAATGGCTAAGAAATTCAATTTGTCGCTAATTATATATCAATTTTTTTTGGTTGAATATCTGAAGCAAAACAATGAGAAATCAGCTGAATTCGTTGAGATTTGATCATTCACACAGCGGCTGAAGTTTATGATGAGATTGAAAAAAAATATATCTGAAAATTCCGTGGCATTGAACAGTAACAAAAACATAAACATTCTCACTAGCTGTGTGTTGTACGTGCTGCGCTTGACACGAGTTTTTATACTCTCGTGAAAATTGAATTATGAACAATGTTTGAAAATCACCAACAGAGTCATCCATCAACCAGCATCGCACACACTACACCACATTGCACACTTGACTTTGCATGATTACATCGAATGAATGCATCCAACAATGGATCTTTTGTAACATCTCACGATTCAATTGCGCCGCATTCAGTATTTAATCAAATGAAAGAGGCTACATAGCCATGAATCATGCATGCTTCAGCCAGTGCGGTGCTCATTATTACCTACTCTCTCACTCTCCGTGCGCCATTGTCATTCCGATTGACCATCAATAAACGGTATGAGTCTGCGTTTTCTCTCTTCTCTCTCTCTCTCTCTCTCTCTCTCTCAAAACGAAATCCGATCTAGTATTTGCTATTTACCTAAACGCATTCCAAATTTAAAAGGAGAAACCTTTTAGCAATGTTCAATGGTTGTTTTTCTGTTTCTGATAATTTTCCTCAATTAAAAACGAAACAAAACCTGCTGACAAAAGAAATTTACCGTTGAATGTTCAATATATCATAGCCCCCATTCCAGCTGTACACAACCAGACTCACTATTCAAAAACGCAAATGGACATGGAACAAATAAAAATGTCGAAGAAATTGATTGAAAAAAACAAACGGTCGTCGGAAATTGCAATGAGATAAAAAGAAACGAGAGAGAAAGATGTGGAAAAACAGCAAGTTGAACAGAAATAATTTCACTTTACCTTTTACCGGAATCCAACGGCAAACAACTAATTTCAATGCAGTACATATGAAGTATTTAACTATCGCCCGACTCATTCTACGGGCGAATATATCTCAACACAAAAACTATGAAGTGAAAAAAATAACGAAGGAAAACAAATATATGAGCAAATACAACAATCATGCGACTTGAATGGTTCACCGTTGCCATATATGTAGCAACAATGTGACGGATCCGTTTTTCCCTCTGCCTATCGAAATCCGAATTGTGATCGCTGCAATCGTTTATCGTGTACGTTGTTGGTACAGGAATAATAGCATTACTCTGGCCAATTCTTTTCTCTTTGAATGCAACAGCATGCAGTAGCCATTGCCGTCTTCATCGCTGCTGAATTCTCTCTTTCTCTTTCCAATTTTCGCGAATCCACCCGGAATTTTCAATGTTTATTTTGCATTTTACGTTTTACAGACACCAAACAATCCATTTCCATTGTTTTTCATTTTTCGTATGCGTCTTAAAGTTAATATTTTAATGGTGTTTATTATTATTGCTCGAGAGTGAATAGCCGCGCGATTGCAAAACGGGCCGGGCCGCTCAGTGTCAAGCCGCCAAACAATTTCAAATTGTATTCGAAATAACGCGCGTGAATTGAAAAGTCCAACTGCAAAAGTGACAGCAAACAAAAATGGCTTTTGCACTTCAAATGAGAGGCATTAACATAGTAGCAGTTGAATGAAGAAATCAGCGGCGTTGTGTTTGTGTGTCATAAATGAAATATTTTCTCACTTTTTACATTGAATTTTTTATTTGATTTATTTTTTCACTACATTCGTTGTAATATAATGTTTCCACTTTCATTTTCTTGCAGCGAATCGCCAAAAGGATCCCATCATCGTGCTTCCAGACAGATCCAAATGCTTGAATCATAAGCAACATAATTGTTATTACGGCATAAACACGGGGAAAAGCGTTATGCAAAAATTCAAAGCTAGTCTTTTCAAATTGAAGGCAACACCATAACAAAACCGCACATTTGACAACATATATCTTTGGGTACAATGAATTGGATGCCAATAACAAATATTTTGCAAAATCATTGATTGGAATTCATGACGACACATTCTGAAGACGAAAAAACATTCATATCGGAACATCATCTGAAGCGAAATAGAATCGAACGAACAGAACATTGATTTGAATTGAAACAGTGAACCAATCAAATCCTTTGCAGAAATCACTGAGGCCAAAGGCCGAACTAGCATTAATTACAAAAAGAAGTGCTTCGGCACGTAATCATTTCGTTTTCATGTGAATATAGAAGCGCCCCAAAATCGATCGAAGGCAGTAAGTGCGCTTGCGACAAGACACACACAGAAAGAGAACAACAAAAACGAACCAACTGAAATAACACAATTTTAAAATATACAGATTGAGAAAGATGCCATCGGGTAACGTGCCAACATCGCCTAGTGCTGTCGAACCGAGCCACCAACATGGAGAAGACCATTGCAACAAAACGGTAAGCACATTTTCGGCATGCAAAACAATCGGGACTTTTCTCTTTTACTTGCTGTCGGAAAATATTGTAGTTTAATGTTTTGACTAGATTCTTAACCAGAGAATACATTTCGCTGCGCTGCTCAGTCACAGCTGACAATAGCAACTCTCGGCATTTGCTATTTCAACGCATGCACTCAGTTCACAAAAACGCGCGCTGCTGTATACTGCTATGTGTTTTAATTTGAAGCAGTATACAGCAGCGCGCGTTTATGTGAACTGAGTGCATGCGTTGAAATAGCGAATGCCGAGAGTTGCTATTGTCAGCTGTGTCTGAGCAGCGCAGCGAAATGTATTCTCTGCTCTTAACCCAAGACGACTTATTAGCAATTTCGACAATTTAACCAATTATCAGAACACATCATCGCGTCAAGATCTATCTGTTGAAATGATTCGGTCCACAATTCAGGACGCCACATCATTTGTTGCGTTTAACCATTTTCGGTATGATTATACGTACACTTTTGATATTTTTATTGTAATTGAATCAATAAGCTGCGGCCCACGTTCAACAACATTTCGCTATGACTGATTCATCGCGCATGCGCACGCCGAATGGATTGTTCATCGGTCAGCAGAAATTCAAAGGTTTAAATGGGTCCCATTCATTGAGTCTGTATGAATCTTCAATCGAAACAGCTCAAGCATTTATGCGGCAACAACATGTCACCGGCACAATTGTGTAGATATAAAATTCAATTTGCTTACATCACCAAAGACAAAGGTCGCACTTTGAATGTTTTGCTCACATCTCCAATTCGGCCAACACTAATTTCAAAAGGTTAATCCATTTAAAATCGAGTCGCATCTGGAGCCGATTCAACCAAATATTTTCACGCGAAAATACACATCAATGTATTTTAAATGGAAGCGACCAAATAATTTGGAAATATTTTAAATTTGTTGTAGCACAATTATGTACACGGTGAAATAAGGCCCTGCAAAATGAAACATTTCAATGCACGAACTTTGTGCGATCAAAATGCGCGCATCGTGCAAATAGCAATTCAATTAAGTGGTGAAAGCCACTTGCATGTAAGCTGTGCGATGCCAAAACGACACGAAATGAAACGTAACCAATCAAATTAAAAATGAGCTGACGAAAAAACACAAACACAGTAGAAAATATTCAAAAATAGCCGAGAAATTCGAACGTGCTACATCCTTTGATCGTATGTCCAAAGACGGAAGTCATGTTTGTTGAAACAAAAACGTGAAAAACGTCCCATCTCTCGACTCTCGTTGTGATTCATTTGCTTTTGTTTCGAAATTTTCCCACTCGCTTTTGAATTTGCTTGAATTCGGCTCAAAATGAAGAACAATCGCTTAAAATATCTTTGACCTTTGAAATACGTCCACTATTTACCGTAAATTATCGTCCAAATGGTCCGTTCCAACGTTTATTTACGACAAAAATGATCTGGAGTTTGAAGTTTTTGATGGAAATATTTTCGATTACACATAATCATAATCTCATTATGGCGTTGTGAACCTGCGACGTCTTTCAAGTCATAATTTGAGCTGTCCATTGCTTCGTGTTTATAATTATATTGTTTGTTCTTAAAAGCATTTATATCGGAATTGGCGTCATTTAAACTGGAGTAAAAACCGATTTATAACAGGAAAATGCTTGACCAAAAGCGAAAAAGACAAGAAAAAGAGGAGGAAAAAAGAAATTGCCGCTTAGGTAATTTATGTTGGACGCTGGAAAAATGATATTGTATTAGACCGATTTTTATAAGAAATATGATATCAGCTGCAACATTGCGCCAGTTTACTTTTTGGATTGTTAATTTAATTTAATATTAAAATATGCGCGTTGATTTGTTGGAAAATTGCAATCGAGAGCGCATGAATCCATATTTACAAATGCAAGCGATGAGTCGATTTGAGTAGGCGCGCTAACTGATGGTTCTTACTGATTATGAACGCCATCGCGTTGCGCGTTGATTATACTAATTTGTGCTACCGCCACAATGGCTGCACCTGTACATTAGAAAGATAGTGCAGCCATAGTAGCGATATGAGAAGAGCAAATATGTTGTTGACTTGCCCATGGGCTTCAGCTCTCAGCAAAAAATGAATTGCTCATTTTCAAGCAGTTCTAATTGGTTTTTTGCGGCCATTTTCCTGGTGGATTTTAACGCCTTTCTACTTACCATACCACAATGTGGTGGCTCTTTCGTATCAAAATCGCTGAGAATTGAATAGCTAAATTAACGCTCAACGTGAAATTATTGTTTTTCTTTGTTCACAATTGATTTGATATGGCCCGTAGCAAAATGCAAGAAATAGACGCCCTGAAAGTGTTTCGTACAATGCTGCAGAGGTTTTTTTTTCATTCAAACAAATGTCTTATTGAATTTGCCGATAAGTTTAAGCGAAAGGTTGCTTCGCCAACGCCTCAATATGATGCCTCTTTGTCTATAATCCAGTGATTTAGTTTGCAAAAACCAACCGAACACGGTGTTCATGAAATGAAAAAAGAGAATAATTTCATAGAGATCTTGAATCTTGATTGCCTATTTTTATGGTGTTTTGAGTTTTACTTTTCCGCAATTTTTATATGCTCATAATTTTTCAGCGATAAAAATGGCATCCGTTGCTCTTACCCAGGTATATATTGTGGTCGTCGTCGTTGAACACATTTGCCAGTCTGATTCATTTTGCTCGCAAATCAGAGATATTTCACTATCTCTAGCTCTTATTCCCATTAAGTTCACATGGATTTGCGTATCATCCCGCAGATTATTGAATTCACAAGATAATGGCATATAAACACAAATACAAATATGTGCCGTTATCTTTTTGGTTTGAATACATTTTCTTATCGCATTCGTGTGCCTTCAATTCTCGCTGCTATTGCCGACAACACAGAAAATAGCGTTAATACTGGTAATAAATCATACCGATTCTATTTACTCAATGGAAATGAAAAACATTCAAATGCAGGAAAGAATGCGAACGATATCTCATTCTCCGATTTGCACCTAATTATCTGTTATTTTTTGTTTGTACATTTATCTCGTACTTTTAAATGTTCCTTATCTCGAATTTCATCACTATATACAATTAATGAAGATTTTTGTCCTCAAAACAAAAAATTACATGTGATCGTATGCCATGTTTTTAATTCCGTGTAGCACGTTCATTGGTGCGCACTAAAGCACTTCTGGTTCGTAGTCCTCAATTTTTCTTTGAGTTCAGCTTTCAATTTATAATTGATTTTGTTATTCTTGTTTTGTTTTCAGAAATCAATATCCTATGATCCGACGGAGTATGTGCAACGAGCTCGTGTAACAAAAGCAGCACCTCCAAAGCCGGCCACCAATCCATTGCAATTTGTTCAAATCAAACCGTGTAATTTGTATCAGAGTGCACAGGAGCAATTAAAACGTGCCGAAGAAGTAAAAAAGGTCAAAGAAATCGTTAAAGAAGAGCCGGAAGATTGGCAAAGCGTAAGTTAACTTTCCTCTCTCTGTTTTGTCTCGTTGGGTTTTACAAACACCCGTTTTTCCTCTAAATAAATCATTTTCCATGTTATTTTTTGCCTCCCTCAAACTGATGTTCACTCTGATAAATGCTTGTGAATGTCATAAATGCACGACATTCATACATAATAAATAGATATATTCGTTGAATATAGACAGACACAACGCAACACCAACCTGATCAAATTCAGTATCTCTCAGGCGCTTTTGCTTACCTTTCCTGCTCTCTCCCTCTCTATCTCGCACAATGCGTTTGCGTTTGAATTTGAAATGTTATTCCAAAGACTACAACTTTGTCAGCGTACAATCAATTAGATTAAATTACAGTTTATCGCGTTGCTCTTCCACTTTTTCCGATGGTCGCATTCTGAGTGCGTACCATCGTGAGCGCAGATGCTTTTTTTCTTTCTCTTTCTCACCCTCTCTTCACTCATCTTATAATTATATACAATTTATAAAGTACCACGAACAAATGTGAAAATGCGCTCGGCCGAATGGAAAATCTAAGTTAAAATAAGAGCAAGAATTGTAAGAAAATATAATGTATAACGGTATAATTACACTCATTAGCCATATACGTTTTGTTTTGACGTTGTCGCTTTTTCTACATCAAGTACATCTTCTTCGAAAAACGCAGATATTTCACTGCTGTCGCTGTCATTGCCATCGTGGCCGCTGCTGTTATTCAAAGCCAACGAAAAATAAATGGCAACTCTTAACACTTTTGCTATTTTGCAATTGGCGTAGTTCATACGACTCGAATTAAAACACGACGAAAGTATACGGTTACAAACGCACACACACAAAGAATGGAAAAGAAGCAAAGATGAGAGCCAGCTCTTGTATGGACCGTGTATATGGTGTTTATGTGGTTTTAGGTGAACTTGTTTACTCATCTAATATTAGTTTTCTGGGAAGATGAAAAAAGTTGAACGTATCAACAAATAGCTCGCACGTCCAATCCACGCCCGTTGTTTTGATGCACTCACAAAATCCCTGTATTTAAATCTTAAGAATAGTTTTGACTTGGCTGTGTCGATTGTGTGATTCTTGAAATGGTGTACGAAATAGCTGTCGAGGTTGAAACGATTCTTATCACTATTCGTTATACATTCCAAAAGTGTAATATGCGGCGAGAATGTGCGCACGAGTGAGCTCACCAACAACAACAAAAAACATACTGTAGAAAATTCTATATATCGTATAAATTGTAATCATTTTCTAAATGAATGTTGCAGTCGAAAAAGTTTAATAAGGTAGATAGCGACAGATGGTGTGCATGTGCGGGATAGAGAGACGTGTGTTAATGGCACATCAACATTAAATATAGGTTGATGAAGAAATGTGCTGGCATTGTAGCACAATTATTTGTCTCCATTCCAAACGCTGATGGCTTCTTTCTTTCTTTTTTAAAATTAATGGTCGATTCACTTGACCCATTCTTATTTCACAAGGTTAAAATGATTATATATACACATATTCTTGTGTTTTACCGATTGAACTAATTCAATTATCATATTGTTTGTTTTGATTTTGGTTCAGCCGTACGCTGAAAGTTCGTAAATCAAAGTCTAGATAGATTTATCGATGGGACGCCGCCCTATTTAATGATACAATTGTTTGATTTGATTTTAATTGCCCAATCACAACCAATCACCAGTTCAATTCGAATTAGTCATGATGATAGACTCATAAGTCATGCGGTGCTAAGTATTTTGAATTGAAATGCAGAATAGCAGCTCGTCGATGATTCGCATTTGTGTATTTTCAATAGGTCATGTGTATTGACCTGATTGATTGAATTAACCGGCTATTTAATATTCGCTTCTTTCAAACACAATGTAACTCTCGTGGAGCGACGGAAAAAAAGGCTAGAAGCAACGCAGCAAGTGAAATCAATGAGTATCTTAACAATAAATGCCAAATTCAGAATATGAATGCATAAATAAAATGCGGCTTGCTGTGTATACTCACGTCGTGTTTGCCATTTGTTTTGTATTATTTCGTTCTCTCGAAAACAAAATTTACAATTTAAATCATACGGTGCGATCAAAACGATCCGTGCAAATCAAATACACAACACGTTTCGGCTACTTAATAAATATTTACCGATTTATACCTTGTCTGTTCCTGATTCTTTTCTCCCCATTTTTTCGCTACTGCTGCTGCCGCTGTTGGTTTTCTTTTCGATTGAATTCGACAAATACTGCTATGAGCATGTTGCATTCGAATTATGGTAATTCGTTCTTTTTGACTCGGACAAAATTCGGTTGCTTTTATGCATCTTGGCACTTTGGAATCGGTGCTTTTTGCCCTCTTGCAGTCGCTTTCGTCGTGTGCGTTTGCGCCAGTGTTTGCGTTTTCGCTAATCACGTTTTTCCCTCGAGTTTGTTTGCTCTTTCTCTTTTGTTTATCCATTCAAAATCAACTCTAAATACCATATCGTTCCGAAAATGTGGATGACTCAGGTAGTCGACAGGCAGTAGCTTGTGTTAATGTAAATTCAAATGGCTATTCAAATACGTGCACAGTAACGAACAATTTCACGCCTGTTCTTCTCTACCTCTCTCTATCTTCCTTATCCTCGATCACTTCGCCGCTCTGGTCTCTGATTTCATCTGTACATATGCAGATTGTAAGTGAAAGATGGGGCCACGGAATGTATATATATATATATTGTTTTCAATTTGGCCATTGTGTCTCGAGAATTTTAATCTAGAATTTTTAGCACGTTGCATTGTTGTATGTTCTTTCGACGCCTCGTTACCGCTTGTTCAAATCAATTTTATGGCCATACGCGAATTGCGTACACAATTTGGCCGTTCTATTTGTGCTCATCGGGGCTTTGATTGTTGGCAACGTTTGACTGTTGTCGCGAGCATCTCGCGTGGAATGTAAATTGATAAATGTCGATGTGCCGTTGGTTATGGTCTGTTTCACTCATCAATGTAATGTAAGTGTGTCGAAATTGGCCAACATTACACCTCAAAGGTGTGAGAATCTGGCTATTTTGGACTCTTTGAACATTAGAATTTTGCATAATTTCACGAAAATTGCTCTTACGATGGAAACACTTACACAATGCACATTCTTTCATCGCATTAAATTTTTCTCTGGATTCTTTTTTTTTTCATTTAAAATGTTAACAAATTTTTGCTATTGCTGAAATGGTGTTGTTGTTAAGGGAAACGTGTGTTTTGAAATTCCGATTTTCCATGATATTGTGCAAATACGCCAACAAACAATTTTCAATTTAGTTTAAACCTAGTTGGAAGAAGCAGCAACAATAACACAAAGTGTTCATGGTTTTCGTTTTTCTTTTTTTGAACAAAACTTATTGCATGGAAGTTCTCACGATCAATAAATACGGTAACATGTGAAATCTGGAATGTCAGAATGATGCACGCAGTGCACATACAAACGCATATTTTTCCATTTAAATCCGAAATGTGTGTTCGGTCCTATTCTTTTCTGGGCCGCTCGCTTTTTTGTCCGTCTCGATCTCCTCGGAAAAGGGAACGAAAAACAAATTTCAAAGGAATCAACAAGAGAATCGACAACAAAGAGATCGATGCACAACTGTTACATAAGAATTGTGTTTAACAACTGTGTTTCAGAGACCAAACATTCCAAAATGCACGGCAAAACATGAATGATTCTCCACGATGTTTCGAAAAATAACAAAATACTTTCAGCTGCACCGTCTTTCTCACTTGGTTTCATTCGTGCCATTTGGTTCGTCAATATCGACACATTCGACACATACTCACACTCACGCACGCCGACGAACAGGTCATCTTAACATTTTAATCACCACCTCAGCTTGTTTCATCGTTTTGTTGTTTTTTTTACCTGAAAATCCCAGAAATCGATTAAGTGTAAATGCTTAGATATTGGAAACACACACATGCATCAAAACCACAAATATTTATGGCTGTTCGACAGATCGGTGTGTAGCAGCTATAATGAGACTGTGAAAAAATCATTAACCGACTCACACAGATAAACACAGCCATCTTATGTGATCTGATTTGAAAGATATATAGCATTGAAGTTGGTAAATTAGTTATAATCAGTTGTTAAAAGATACGACGTAAATTCAACGCACACATTTGCAGGGCCCGAGATAAATGGGTTTAGGTCATATTTTTGTATTCAAAAGCCATCATATTTCTGATGATTTTTTTGATTTGGAATTCAATAGGCGTAGAAACGTCAAGCGAATAACTACTTCGGTTCGTCTTCATAAACAAAATTCAACGGGAGTTTATTTTCATAACTAAATTCAAATCAGTTCTTGGTTTTCATTCAGTTGAAGCAGTTGGATAAAAACGAAAATCTATTCTAAAATGTGCTTCGAGGACAAAGAAAAACACATATTGTGATTTTACATTTGAATGAAACGGCGACGCTTTACAAACAACTTCAACAACAATAGCACACATTCCAAATGAACAGATTCAAACATTCCAAATATTCGGAAATTTTTAGTTGAAAAAAGTGTTCCTAATTTTTCGAGCTGAGAAAAACATATTCAACGAACTTATTTGTCAAGCGTTTTGTGGTGTGTATTCGTTTTAAGTGTGTTCAAATAGATGGAGAGAAAAGCGAAATTTGCATAATAATGATATCGTCGAGCCAGATGAAACTGAAAGAAGAATCAGTGAATAGACGTTTCTCAATGTGTAAGTGGTTCATTTCACGTTTTGATTTGGCACAAGCTCGAACAAAATGAAAGATCGAGTTTTTTTTTCCTCTCTTTGTTATTGTCTGTAAACATAAACAATGCCACCTGAAGTTCAACCACGCTGAATGAGATGAAATAAGAAGAAGAGAAAAAAAAATATTCAATGAAAGAAAAATACGGGGTCTTAAATTGACGCTTATAAATGGCGTTCTCTGTGTATGCGAATTTGGAACGGACGTTTGTCTCGCAACTTGACCGGTTTCTATTATTATTCATTACGCTTTATTTTGGCTCAGTGAAAATAAATTATAGACGTATTTAGAGAGGTTTCAATTTGATGCGACGCTGATCATTTGCTTGAATGAAAATTTTCGAATTTCATCTGCGTTTTGCGTCGCTCGAGTTCTGTGTGTTCTTAGACGGAAGTGCGGTTTCGATTATTTCATTTAAGCAATGACCACGCTCTTTACGGGAAAAAGAGAAGAAATATTCGTAAAATCTCGGTCAACAATTCAATAGTTTCTGTGTTTTGATGTTAATTAATGAATTTTCAGGCGTTGCATGAGCTATTATACGGACAGGTATTGAATGGACGCACAAAAATAAGTGAGAATAAATGACAATTTTGACATCTACCTCTTTTCGCTGAAGCGAGAACGATTCGTCGCGCATAAAAATTGCGTGCGCTCTTGAAATGTGATACATTCTTTAGGCTGGGGAAAAAAAGAAAGCACAGAAAAATGAGAAGATATAAAGTTTTTTTATGGAGTTTTTAATGTTCATACGGATTCGTTAGCCTTAATAGCTTTGGCCATTTTTCGCAGAAAAATTCAGTCGTGATCTTAATCCAATTTGCTTCTGCGTCCATTTAACTGCTCCTATTACACATTTCGGTTCGAATTCAAGAATCTACAGCTGATAGTGAATCACATCAGGTGAATCGGATGATTAAGATGCTTTTAGGCACGGCAATTTCATTTGAAATTTCTAAAAATACTCATTTTACTAGCACTTGTTAACCATGATGGATCTCGATAAACATTTATACTGGAAATTTCGATCATTTTCGTATAATTTCAATGAATCTTCCGGCATTTCATTAATATATGTTTTTTTTCTGTTTTCTCACATACATAGAACTTGGACAATTGGAAGACAGGCCGTAGAAAACGTGTTGAACATATTATCGATCGTGTTGTCGAAGCAAAGAAACTCGAAATGGAAGAGTTGGATCGAAATCGAAAGAAGTCGAAAACATTTTCTGAAATGATGGAAGAAAGGTAAGAAACTCTCACAAATCTGCATCCAAATGAACACAACAAATCCACCGAGTTATCAAATCAATTATCATTCCGTTCAATTAAAAGTGAAAATTCCGGGTGAAACATTGAAATGTGTTTGATATGTTTGTGTGTATTTACATAAGATTTGAGCCATTGAAGTACGAACATAAAAACCGAAAGGCGAATCGATGAGACATTCGGAAAAAACACACACAATATAGAAGGCATTATTGATTGTTAGCAGAAAGTCTCAATGTCGTTGACTTGATTATTGTTTTTGATAATGTGATGACATTTTCATTTAAATGGAAAACCGCAAGGCTTCGATTTCGATTGCACGAGCAGGTCTCTACGACTTCCTATTTACAGCGAATGATTTGTGTGCTTGAGATCAACCAAGCATCAGCCATTCGGTGAAATGTTTACTGGCAAAAGAGTCTATTGAATAGTTATTGCCGCCGAAGACGGCTCACAATATGGCGCGCTTGTGCTCGCGTTAAACCAAATCCAATTGCAATAAATTACCGTTGTTTATGCATTTAGTTATTCATTTTGAAAGTTTTAACTGCAAATCATTTTGGTACTTATAATTCAGCTTCCAGCATCAATCGTATTAATATGCATTTCTACATCAATTTTTGACGGAACCCGATGAGAATATTATGGCAGTAATGTCAATTCAATTACGCGACAGTGTTGTGTTATGTCTTGGTGGTGCATGTTCGGCGCACAATTTCAAGTCGATTCCATTCACAGCGCGCACGTCACTTGAATGTCAAACTCTTTTAAATCCTTATAAAAAAGTCATTATAATAAATTAATAATGCATAAAAATACACAAAAAACAAATTCGCACATTCCGAATTGTTCAACCGAAGGCTTACAAACAAGCAATGTCACTGAACTAGATCGGTTATGCAATATGCAATGTGACAGAGTAGATGATCATTAAGCGGAACCAAATAAAGTCGAGCGGAGTTTTTAGGCTCCGTCAAAGCCTACATCTACGCGATTTCCAGCTAATCTCTTTCAAATCATTTCATATGGTCAGCTTGTCTACACTTCAGACACTTCAAACTATAAATAAAATGCTAAAATTGAATTCAGAAAAAAATGTTAATTGTCCATTTTCTCGAAACATTTGTGTGCGACATTCATTGTCTGGCGCGACTTTTTTGCTTAAACAAAAACTGTTCTCTCTTTTTCTCGCACACGCGCAGTGTATCGACGCCTATTTGCAGTGGTGCAGTCAATTTTATCGACCGAAACACATAATGGATTTCATATATGCACAGCGGCAAAGCAGTACAAAAAATAAGAACAATAATGCTCTGTTTAATTGTAAACAATGCGGTTTATTGAGTTTTTTTTGTCACGAAACTGTTTGCAAGTTCACATCTACATGTACATCAGCTCGAGCTGAAATCAATGGTATACACGCCATTTGACTTCAATTCCACTTCGAATGAATAAGCTCCAAAAACTGTACGTAAATAAAAAATACAAACGCTGTGTGCCTCAGTGAATTTCAATGGGCTCTTCTTGTTTGCATCAGCTAATTTGAGAACGAAGCATGTCGAATTTGTTATTTGCTAAAAATTAACTGCACGGTTTCAGTGTATTTACAAACAATAACCGAAATTATCATACGCAACCGTGCAGTTATGTAAATATATGTGTCAGATGTGCAATTTACGAATATTTCCATGATTTGGCGAGATGGTAAACGCAGAATACTGAATTTTTGATGTACTGAAAACCGCATTTTATGTATCCGAGCCCATCAATATTCATTTAATTCGAGTCGATTGCGGCTTAGAATCGCTGATGAAGTCTCGCAATTTGCCGCAGAATGTGCTATTTTTAGGCCATTTGCAATGTCTATGTCTGACTTGGGGATCATAGCTAAAGAACAAATAAAATTGGGACTTTATTGGCATTATATCGACAATACAAATTATTTTGTTCACGCAACAGCTGCGTTCGATCAAAGCAGAAACACGCTTTTTTCGAACGACAAACGGTAAAAGATGTTTCCAATTCCAGTTCTGTCTGAACAGAGACAATCGACAATTTGGCCATGACATGCACACAATAAGAATTGAATCGTAAACTTTCGAATGGTTTTTGACGATTGATGTCGACGTGAAATATTTGCTGTTCGCCGTGATAATCTAACACGTACGTGTTCATATCAATGAAACTAAATTGGCACCTTTTGTATTGCCGCACTTGATCACAGATGGGAATTGGCTAACAAAAAATCCAATGTCGCATATCATCTGCATCATTTCATAATGAATCTACCCATTTTCTTGTAATCTGGCTTAGGTATTATTCTCTTCCTTGCGCGCGAGCGCGCAATATCTTCTGTCTTCGTGCGAAGCTATCACCGTGAAATACAATAATTAGCAAAAAATAGAATTCGCCATAAAATGAAACAAAGATGATGATAGTGTTTGAGTCGCACTATTATGAGTTGTTGTATGAGAGATGAGACGTAAAACAGCGGATAACATCGAAAATATGGAAATGAAAACAATTCCATTGAAAGCAAGATGAAGTAAATTTTTTATTCATATTCTCTCTCTTTCTCGATCAGCAAATGCCGTTAGTCGTCTTCATCGTCGTCATCACATTCAAACGCCGCTTCGTGTGATCGTGTGTTTTACGCTGTCTTCCCGAACCAACCATCCAAAACACATTTGCATTTGAATTGTACAATTTATGAATAAATTAGGGAAAATAAAGTTGTTCGTCTTGTCGATGTGTTCTCGGTCGTTGGTATGGTTGGCAGCGCCGTTTTGCTATATTTGGGCTTAATTTTAAATCAAAAGTGAACATTTTGAGACGACAAATCGTAAATTACCTGGATCGATCCAGGAATTGTAGCTAAATTTTTCTTTTAACAAATCGCTATTAATAATTATGTTCGATATTAGTTTTGCGATCAATCTATGGATTTGTGTTTTATGACCATCGATATTTTTCTTTATTTCTTGAGATGCGCGTGCGATTTCAGTTCCCCACCACAGCCCGCAACAATTCACTTGTAAACCGACCGTGATCAATGCTGTAGATAAAACCGATTAAATAAATAACAATAAAACCAAAGATAGATGGATTATCGTAAAATGGGAAGAAAATTATGGGAGCAACAAATAATGAACACGAAAAGCTATGACGAAATATTTCTTCTGTCGATGATCTGAAATCTATTCGTATGTTAATTTCGTCTGAGCATTTCTTCATACATCATTCCGTCGGTCCCATTCAATTGCAGTGAATGGCCAATAATTATAATGAAGATGAACATTTTGTGAATGGGAAAAATCATCATTTTGTCGCGCATTTCTTGGTACCGTTTTTTTAACATCAATTTTTTTGTGATCGCTTTTTTTTCGGTTCGGATAAAAACAAAAATTATCATTTGTTCCTGCGCTGCCTTTGACGATCGTATTTAAGTTTTCAGATTGCACGTAATTTTCTCTGATATTTCAATTTTGTTCAATTCATTTAATGTTTACATTTGCGATGATCAATGCTAAATTTTCCAAATTGTTTGCAAATATCTTTATGCAGCGGGTTCGTGTGCAAAGTCGCGAACAATTACATATGAGATGATGATGTTGTTTTTCTCTTTCATCATCTTCAATTCATACGCTTGAACTTTCACGTGCTAAGAAAGCAACAATCAAGCAAAAGAAAAAAAAAGAATAAAAAACATACAAAAATCAACATCATCATTTTCTATTTCCTCTTGTGCCGTGTTTTTTTTTTTTTTTTGCTTGCTTCAAATTAGTCAGAAAATTATAGGCCGATGTCTATTACAGGCCGTATTGGCGGACAAGTTCCTCCAGAATCAATAACCTTTCAGCCTGTTTTTACTAGCTACCGATAATAATTTCACCACGAGTTGTTTGCATTGCCACTTATAAATCGCTTTTGTTTTGTTTCTCATTTCACAGAGAGTCAAAAGGCAGAAAATGTGCGTTGCCCCTGTACAACGATGACGAGGACGCGAATGATTTTAATGGATTTGGATTCCGAGCAAATGATACGATCAGCGGTAAGAGCAGCGTGTCCGAGGATTATGAGAATCAAAGTGTTAACGTAAGTGTTTTAATTGGTTTGGCAAAACGATTTTTTTTTTCACTCGCTTTGCTGAGGCTTCTTGTGAAATGTGTCTAGCTAAAATAAGAGCAAACCAAAATGTTAAAAAAGCGAAAACTGTTTTGTTCAGTATATATAAATGTTCATAGTTACATATTACGGTATGTCTGGTGCTGGGCGACTCAAATCTATTAATTAACTATTTTTGTGATGATCAGCATGGCTAGATCACTGCGAATCGATTTATTCGACCCGCTATAAATTCAGTGGCCCATCAAGAGTGTGCGATCTTTATTTCTTCTTTTGCTTTAATTAAACATCATCGTTTTAATTGAATGTTCCGAAAAAATGCACACACACTGATGGAATATGTCGGACGCCGAATATATAAAACACTATGTCTATAAATATCTAGTCGGAATGTGCAGAATGCACTGAAAAATGCCAGTGCCACCGTTTCGCCTCTTTTTCAACCGAATTTTCTTCTTTTTCGCCTCTATCTCTCTCAGTCTCTCTCTCTTTTCATCAGCCTCGTTCATCGGTTAGTCACTCAAATTTCAACTAATGATTCTGATCTACGCAACACATTTTTCCCTTCAGCTCAACTTCTGTGTGAGTGTGCGCACATTTTTTCTTATTTTTCTCGCAACAAAGATGTAATGAGTAAAAATAACGCGATCAAAAAAAAGGGAACAGAAAAAATACATAAAATTGCCCATCTAAATGAAGTAGTAGCCGCATACGTGCAGATAATTAATGTTGAAATGCCAGAGAAATGCTCTCGACTATTCTGAAATGAAAGAATTTATTCTCCGATTTAAATAGACCTACAAACATCACTAGCTTTAGCAGATATTCCACATATTTACTGCTTTTTTCAACATCAAATCAAAAATGCACGGGCGCGTTTCTTTCTTTTGTTCATCGGATTTCGACGTTGATCGTTGTCGTCATCATTCGTATGATGATGATGATGTTTGCACGCACAATATTTATGAAATTGGCTCAACGTGTACATTCACTTCTTTTTTTTTTTGTCTGCATATTTTCTGGCCGTCATCATCTTGTTGTGGCTATTTTAAGGCACGGCCACAAAAGATGCACTTAATCCACTTCATAGAGACCACGCACAGCGGTTATTTATGTACTTCACTTTGATTTATTGAACGAATATTTGGCTCCGCATAATTTCCCTCTCTTGCATTTTGTTCTTCTCTTGTGTCATAAATAGAGCGATAATACGTTGGACAGCGATAAAAACCGATTCATCGACAATAACAGCAATCATAACGAAAGCTACAGGCGAAACTCGGAATCAAGTCCTGGCTTCGATGATAACACATCGAATAGTACGTTGTCAGCGGCGTCTCCGGATCCAGCCTACAGCTCATCGTATAACTCTTCGAATGGCTCTCGTATTCCGACCACAACACTGACGAGCAATTTTAGCCGAGTTTCGGTTGAAACATGGGCTGAAAAGCATCATACTCCTGTACCGAATCATCTCAAGCCAAAGCCTCGATTAACGCCAAAAATCGAAGGCCATTTGGCAAATTATGAAACGAAATTTCATGTTTTGAATACTGAACAAGACGAACGAAATGCAAATGTGAGTGCCGATAAAATCGATTTGCCGAAAATTGATATTTCATCGCGACGTGAACTGTTCGAAAAGGAGCAAAATGCCCAGTTCAATCGTTCGACCGAGTCAAAAAAACCGATTATTCTGACGGAAAACGCCGAAACACCGGTCAGCATAAAAGAACGTTTGTCATATTTAGAGAAACGACACGATGAGCCGAAAGAAGTAACTCCATGTAAGCCAAATCGTTATTCCGGAGACTTTAGCGGTGTTCGCGATCGTTTTTCTCATAGCGAAAACGGTCAATTCGTCACAATCGAACCGAAAGCACCGAAAATCGACGTCCCCGTCGTTCCGTTGAAAGAGCGCTTGCTGAATCTAGAATCGTCCATGATTTCCGATTCATCGGCGACCAATGGTAAACTCGAGCATCGAACTAAAAAATTGGTCGAACCAAAAACCATCACAAATAACAAATTGAACGATGCCAATCACCAAATGATTGATAACAGCAACGAAATCATGACATTATCTCCACTGCAAATTGACGAGCCACCAAATTCGATGAAGGATGAGGAAGATAGCGGAATTAATTCGGATGATTTACAATCCAGCCTCGCGTCGCAACAAAGTCAGCCCCAGCAAATTGCTGGAGAAGTAGAAATCGTAGCATCGGCTGATCTTACATTGACACAGGCGCCACACAACGATAAATTGAACGAACCCGTGCCAATGGCACGCAAACCCGAGGTTCTTCCACGTCGTCAAATCACACCGGATCTCGTAAAAATTGTATCAAACCTGAACATCGAAGATGATTTACTGCAATCACAAGATGAAATTGATGATGAAGCGGACAACAGTGTAAGTTTAGCAAACGACAGTCCTACTACTAAAACCAAAAACTTTGTTAATTTAACGATCAAAAGCGTTCTAGTCGATAGTCATGATATTCTTAAGTCTTCTACTCTCTCTTCACCCTCTCCTTCTCACTCTACTTCCTCTACCACTTTGGTGATGGAAAATCGATTTATCGAATGTGCTATTTCTAGTGATCAAGCAGTTGCACACAATGAATTCGATCACATTGTAGATAATATTCATAAAACCGTAGAAAATCTTAATCTTACCGTAGACGTAGAACCTGTACTAACCGATGCCACATGCAAAATCGTCGAGGTGAACAATACTGGCAAAGATGCCAAAGAAATTGCTCATTCAACGAAATTGATCGATCAAAATATTGGCGCGAATTCTAATGATCATTTCGTTAAAATCCCAAACACAACGGCCGCAATCGGGGATCAATCACAATGTGTCGACAGCGACCAGCAATCTGAATCGATTCAATCAAAAAACGAACGTATCAAGTGTCAAATTGTTGGTGTATTGAAAAAGAATAAAATCGATTTGCAGCCGATCAATTTAAATGAAAAACAATCGCCAAATTCTCCGACGAAATCGGCCAGCAAAAGTCCATGCAAAAGTCCATGCAAAACCAAAAATATCTTCGATTTTATCAAACGTAATTTATTGAACGAATCAACACCAGCGGAGGCCGACAACTTAGAAACTACCGAAACTGAATTAATCGATCAGGTTTCGAATTTTTACGTTTCGTTGAACGAAACAAACAAACCCAGTGAAATTGATCAATTACTCGATGCCGAACTGGATAAATTGAACTAAATAATTGCACGTCTGAAATTCAAATGAGAGAGACCTTATTGCGAACAATAAAACACACATGAAGATCGCATCGTTGTATTTTTAGCGAAAAATTGTTAATCGTTCTCATATTTTATATTTATAGTAGCGAATTCCCCTGCTGAACAAAGACTTTATCTAACCAAAAAAAAGAATTTAAATTGCTTTGCTATCGCATCTCCTGAATGTTCTCGTCATGCACAAGACCAATCACCCGGCGTGCAAATTTCAGATTATATATTCTCTCTACTTAAGTTTTGTCCCTGAAATTGTTAATTGAATAATATTTAAATTATTACTTTCAACAACAACAAATACTCATTTGCCTTCGCTGTTTTGCAATTGGTTTGAAGAAATTATTTTTAGAATAGAGATGGAAAAAGAATGCAAATTAATTTTGTAAAAATCTTCAGAGAAAATTAGTTTTTGGAAAAGTTTATAAAATGTAAGAGGTGTGAAAAGATGAATCATGAAATTGGATATTTTCGATGAAGTTATAAAGAAATGACAGACCTTCAAATATTGATACTAGTGAAAAATTTGTTATATTTCTTTTCTATTTAATTATGAATACTGCTTTTGTTACATCAACTCCTTTTTTTTTATTATGTTTATAAGAGAGTTTTGAAAAGTGTGCATATTTCTTGTTTACTCCTTTCATTTGAATATATTAGACGCATCCCATGTATTCATTTATTTGAGTTGAGTTGACTATTTTTGGAAGATCGTAAATTGTGAACCTCATAGAGTTAAGAAAATGGAAATTGCAATGACGGAATACCGATACGGAATGTCCGAAATGCTTTGAAACGTAATGGAATTGCTTGAATGCATAAAACGAATAAAATGTCTCGGGGGCAATCTGTGCGGCCGTGAATATAAAGCAACACACACACACCGCACCTAAAATGGTTAAATATTTTTAAAAGTTGCATTGAATTGGAAAAAAAAAATGTGTTGATTTCACTCTCAGTTAGCCGAGACGAGCCACGAGTCGCACTCGTTTCAATATGCGCAAGTCCATTTACGCGAAGTAACCGATAAAATAGTACACAATACATACCGATGTTCAGTCTATCGAATACCGTCTTCATTCACTGCTTCAATACCCAATTAACGTTCTCCAAATATCGCTAATTACCGGGAATTTTATTCGCTTTATGCTGTGCAAACTAAAGTGAAATGGTTTTGTTTTACATAAAATGTATTTTTTAAGTGGAAAGATACACGATTTGGGCATTGGAATAGAACAGAAATACCGACCGAACAATTATAAGTAAACAGAAAAATACATTTACTTTCATTTTGATTTAATTCATTATCTGAAATATCCGAAACACGAACAAACAAACAAAAATCGATAGTATATGTTATTCGTCAAGAACTTAGGGTCACATAGCATGCTGTTATTTTCCATGTGGACGCTCCGGACTCAATTAACCTGATAAGTCCAAACGGAGTAAAGAAAAATCAATACATGCCCGAAAGGCAAAGCAACAAACAAAAAAAGACTTAACCATTTAAATGTAGTTGATGTTTTAAAATTACAAATTATTATGCAATCATGTGTTTATTGAAAAACGAAAAATGCAAAAAAAAAGAAAAGAAATATGAATAAGAGAGATTTTCGCTTTTAAAACGTTCAATTTCAATAATAAATGTGAATTGTTTAGATCAAAAAATTTCAAAACGATGAATAATATAATGATTTACTGGCTAATAAAAAAAGGAGTAACGAAAAATACACCCAAAATAAATCAATTGAAATGTGTTTCGAATAAATCAAATGATATGCCCCATCGACACATGTCGATTCAGCGATTTGTCTAGTTTTTCCCGTTCGATCTCAATTATTTCGTTATAAACCGAGTTAGTTATGTTGTTAATGCCCATTTGTTAGTTTCACGATTCGTTACGATTGGTTTGGCATTTGCAAACCTTTCGCTATAGCTCATTTTCTCTTTTGCATCGAATTTTACCGCGCAAGAGAGCTCACGTTCAAAAACCGCATGTATACGTGCAATGATCGATCGCACACACCGCATGGTGAATTCAGATTTATTTCTATAAAAAAAGAATAATTTTCCTATCAAAGTTGTGATGCAATATAATTAAAAGAAATTCCTTTAAATCAAATTTTAATTTCAAAGTGTGCGCAAAAATTCCAACAACAACGCGAAAAATGTGCTGGTAAAATGAATCTAGAGACTTTCTCTACAACATTCGATACCTATTTATTTCTATCTAAATGAAAAATTCTTTCGTTTATGGGCAAAATGAAAAAAAAAAGAAAAAAAAACAGCACAAACAAAATAAACAAACAATCAATTGCAATTTATCCATATTGAGTGCGCGGGAATGCGAGGAAAAATTATCGATTTTCTGAAAATAAGAAATATTATTATTACACATATGTGCACATTCGAATATTGGCCGCGCTGGCAAGCCAACGATTGCGCGCGGCTTATTTTCTTATTATTTCCAAACATGGAATGGAACACATTCGTTGTTTTAGCGAGATGCTTTTAAGTGGTGTTGGCTGAGGTGCGCAATACCATTGCTCATTTGTTAAATATGAAGAATTTTATGACTATTTTCAATATTTGTTGCATTATTTTATGTAACTCAATATATTTAGGTTTCTCCCCATTTACGTCACGTATTGCGTTTAAGTTGCGCGTGCTACAAAAGAAAAATAATGCTTGACATTATAGTGAAAAATTCAATTGGATATTCCATAAATCGAATATGTATGTTGGTGACTTTGGTTGAAGTACACATTTTGTTGGGCTTCCTGCGAATTTTCACATTTTCCCGCATGGCTTACATTGGACGTCGAATAAAGTGTCAAGAGGCTATTTAATGGAGCCCAACAATCAACAAATACTCCACTAATGCACTCGTGCACTACTAATAACGCATTAATATCGTAGATTTAACATCAATCAACCGATTCATTATGCAAATCAACACCAAATCACAGATAAAAGCAGTAGTTTTATGTAATTTTGCTAGATTTAAGCTGTTTAAGTGCTGCTAGAGTATACATACGGTTTTTGAAACGAATCAAAAAATTGAGGTGATATTGTTTTGATGAGGTAAATGGGTTTTCTCTCTCGTTTTGGTGCCGGTGTCTAGCTATTTTATTTCAAATCATCTGTTTCTACAGTTTTTTGGCTATATTTTCCTTCCTTTCTTCGGCATGTGCGCGTTCGCCGAACATTCGCTCGATTTCAGCACACACATTTTTCATTAATTAGACTGGTTTTTGGTGTGTGTGCACGTGCGAGTGCACGAATGCGCGATTTCGAGGGACGAAAATGCTTACAAAATTTATTTCTTTTATAATCATATCTATCTTTGTCTGTGTGGCTAGTGTCTGAATTCATTTCAGCATTACACGAGGTATGTAAGCCGATGTGCAAACAAATAAAATTTATTATAATCATTGTTTTTCATGTAATTAACTCTTTAGTTGGCCTTTTCATCGCTTTAACTTTTTATTTATTCTCTCTCTATCATTTATAGTTTAGATTACAAGCAAAATAAAAAAAAAACTAACTATACATTTTGTGATATGCGTATTCTCGACCCATACAATTGTTACGGACTTGAACAAAATGCCAATTTAACACAATTTATTTCGTATGATTTGCTTCTCCATCTCGTTTAACAATTTTACTCATTGCTTGTTATTGCACCCATTGTGTTTGCGAATTTATATTTATTTACATCTAATTGCGATTATCAGTTTCTAATTTTTTTTGCTGGTTCTTCTCTCTTTTTTTCTCTGGTTTTTTGTTTGCGTTTGGCATAATTTGCACGAAAACTGTAAAACAACAATAAAACTGGTATCATTAAATAGGTGATTGATGCGCTGGATATTGCATTGAATGCAATCGATACGGAGAAACCGAATGAGCTAATCAACATTGCAACGTCATTTGATGAAATTTATGAGGAAATAAATGAATTCAAGCCATTGAAGGCATCGGCCCCGGCACGGAGTCATCCAATGGACGAAGAGAAAGCAACCGGTGTAAATGCCACATCCACAGCCACAACAGCTGCTGCAGCAGCAAGTGAATCCAGCCCGAGTTCAGAGTCCAATCAAAATGCCGAGACTGTTGACGAGCCATATTATCAAGTGCCGAACAAGCAAAACGAGTCATACTACGAAGTACCAAAATCGCGACCAATTCCAGTTTATGAAAATGTCGACATGTACTACGATATTACGGCATCGCCGCAAAAGTTTTGCATGTCAACGGCTACAAGGCTTCCTGTTCCTCTTGAAATCGGGACAAAGGCCGCAATGCAGCCCCCTAAAGAGAAACCGCCACCACCGCCGATTGAATCGAACGATGAAGAGGAGAGTGAGGGTGTCGAAGAAGAGCCACTGCCACAAGATGCAATGAAACGCATTAATTCAACAAAACGCATCAAAAAAGAGATTCGCAATAAGCGTTCAAGTTTTTTGGGCATTGAAGGCAACATTGAAGATGAAAGTTGCCTTGAATTGAATCTGGCACAACCGCCCGATATGGTTTCACTGTTACAAGAAGAGCGACGCATCGAAAAGCAACTATATATGAAAGCCGGTTTGTATGATAGCTCCGATACGGCCGATAGTCGCGATTCGGGCGTTTCGGAAAATCATTCACGCCAAAGCAGCGAACCGGTGACATCGTCTTCTGAAGAACAAGAACAAGACACAAATCGCCCGGAAATCATTAGCGCCCTGGAAAAGGACAAGAAATTACTGGAAGCCGGAAAAAATGCACTGGCAATGGAATGCCGTGCTCTTGGCACACAACAATGGGTGTTCAATGATGGGTTCACGCAAAACGATGATATTGACCCGATTTTGAAGGCATTGGACGAAAGAGAGCGCGCCAGATGCATTGACGATCAGAATCGCGAAGAGGCAGACATGTTGCGTGTTGAACGTGAATTATTGCAATTGGAACAAGAAGAAATGAAGCGTAAAAATATGATGAATCGAAAATTGTACGAACAACGCATGCTTGTAAAGCACCACCAACAACAACTGCAACAGCAGCAGCAGGAAGAAGAGGTCGAACTCAGGCACTCATTACAAGATATCAATGGAAATGCCAATTCGTATGCAAATATGTATAGCAATAATTATCATGCTCAAATCGATCATCGAAAATCGATGCCAAATCTACAGGATATGACGTTGCACGAGACGGCTGCCGAAAAAATCACACCGCCAATTCCGCCGGCCAAACCATTACGCGTCCAAGAATATTTGAAATATGGCAAACAGATTTATAGCAATGGCGGTGTCATTGATCCAAGGACCAATCAGTCCATGCCAATGCACTTGAATACACTTCATTCCCAGTCAAACGATGACTTCCTACCGTATGCAGTAAACAGTGGCAGCAGTAATAATTCGATAAATGGCTCATATTCCAATATGACACGTCACACATTACACGCACTGAGCGCTGTTCCGAAACCAAAGTTCCAAGATACATGGGCCCATAACCACAACAACAATTATGAAAATACAAATGAAAATGGATGGCATTCGAATCGCGACTACATCGATCCAGCCGCCGAACCCTATATTCGGCCCAGACCAAACAAAGAACCAATCGGCGATTCGTGGCTTTCATTGCAACAAAAACGACGATCCGATCCACAAAATTTCAATTACAACAAACATTGGCTCATTCAAGAAGCGGAACAAAGACGCATCGATCAAGCACGCCGATCAAATGGATACACAAACGGTGAATGGTCCCAATTGCACAGCAGCAACAAAATTATCCCAAGGAAAGGAAGCAGCGACAACAAACCACTTCCTGAAGCAGTCATAAAAACGCTCACGCAGCGCGTTCAGAGTAAGCTTAGCGATAAGAAACGGTAAGAGTAGCGAGCTTAATGTCTGAAATTATTTTTAATTGTATTTTTTTTTATATTTTTGGATAGACTTGAGAGTCAGCAGAATCATTATCATTTTCATCATCATCCGCATCAAACACATGGCAGCAGTAACGAACAACTTGTTTCGCCACAACATCACCAGAATAATTATCATCAATCGCCACACCAGCTCTCCAGCACTCGTCTGTCCGATGACACACCACGGGAAATCCTGAGCGTCAGCGGAAAGAAAAAATGTTCTTATTGCTGCGAAGAATTAGGTATTTATTTCTTTTTTAATTCGCCAAAATATCCAATTGAAATCTAAAGAAATGTTTCATTTTTCGGTCTAGGTCGTGGCGCCGCAATGATCATTGAAAGTCTTCGGCTATTTTATCATTTGGATTGCTTTAAATGTTGTGTGTGCCGAGTTCAATTGGGCGACGGCATCAGTGGAGCCGATGTTCGCGTACGAAATCAAAAACTGCACTGTAATAACTGTTTTTCCAGCGACGATGGAGTTAAATTCAGTTGCGTATAATTCAATATGTTGCTGGTGTATATTATTGTTAAAAAAAATTATTGAATAATTTGTAAGTTTGAAATTAAATTTAAATTAAGTTTGTTCTACAGGCAAATTTTATCAAAGTTGATTTTGAATAAGCACAACAATATGCTCTAAATATAATTATGTTTTAATGAATTGTATTTTCTTTTTTCTTTGCAATTAAAATGATTAATTGAAAAATAGTTTTTCAACACATTTGCCCTTTAATATGTTGATAAACATTCAAATAACTAATGCATGGACAGAATAATTGTATTTTTTTTCACCAGATTTTGCTTGCTCCATTTATATTCGAACACCTTGGACACATTGTATGATATGAATTTGTTTGTATTTAAACTGGAATTAAATAAATTCAACCTGAATCAATCAATAAGATTTCTTGTTGTTTTTTGTGAAGTGCAATTGATTTCAGCTCATCGTGATATTTGGAAGGCAGAGACATCGCATACGTTTTTGCGAAGAAACCCGAAAATTGGGAGGAAAACAAATTATGAAAATTAGGAGATTTACCAAAGATTGTCTTTTATCTAATAAATAAAATATCAGGAAATAAAAAAAACATGAAATGAATGTCAAAAGGAAAAAAACAGTGAATAAAAATGACGAAGAAGGAGAGAGAAATGAAAAAATTGAAAAAAGCGTTGAAAAATGATAAATTTGAAGATAAAAAATAAGAAAAAGATAAAAAGGAAAGACAAAATAGAAATCAAAGGGAAACCGTAATTCAAAACAAAAACAAGAAAAGAGTCACATTCTTATTGGCGTGTATTTGATATGAGCATTTGACAGATTCGATTTGTTTACAATGTGTGCATGTCTAGTTCACAATAATATCGTTTCCATTTTTCGTACTCATTTATTCATCTGATCTTTGATTTCATTTGGTTAGTTTCTGAGCTGGTTTCGTCGGAAGAGACAACATTTATGCTTCCATCTGCCAATTCAAAAAAAAGTTTCTTTTAAACATGAAAAAGATAAACTATCTAGCGGTTGATAGGTAGAAATGCCGAATATGTGCCGCATTCACAATAATCGTGACGTCATTCACACATTTTTTGTGCCAGTGATGGAGAGTGAGACAGCTGTATGTGCGACAACCAAACGTGTGCATTGAAATATGAAAAGCAATCGGTTTTTCGGTCGTACGTATAAATCGATGCTGGTGGTTGACGCAGAAATACGTTGTCTGTCGGTTGTTTCTGATGTACCAAATATATCTCAGCCTTAACATTTGCAAGAATTTTTGACATTTATCGTTCGGCTGATTGTGGTTGTCGTCCGTTTTTCAGTGTCTTGTGTGTGCCAGTGTCAATTTAAAGTAGATTTTCTAAAATTATTTCAAGTAAATTCCGCTGTTTCTCACCTCCGTAAATAGTTTTCCGCGATTAACTATTATTATCTTTCGTTAAAGAGGTGTGTATTTGTGAGCTCAACAATAAGATTCAATTTACTTAAATTAATGGAGTTGTGACAATGAAATCATTGCAGTCGAAGATTGCATTACATTCTAATGTAGACGTTGTTGGAAAGAATGAAATCGATTTTTCAGGTCATCTATATATCATATCATATATTGCCGAATCTTGCTCACACAAAACCAGTTCAATTATCGCAAAGCGAATTAATGAGCTGTATCAATAAAGCAAATGTGTGCGATTTTTGCGCTCACTCAAGACCCCAACCGTTGTACCATAAATTCATATTTGCACGAATTTCGCTCGTTTTATAGGTTCTTTTTCCTCTGCAAAACGATTTTCGAGGCTACGGTTATATATAGAATTTGTTGATATTTTCTTATATATATATTTGCTATTCGTTGCGCATTCCCTCGAAATATTCACGTAAATTACGTTAAAAGCTCTAAAGAGCCAATGGTATTTTTAATTACAGTGTGATGCGATTTAAATTCAGCTATCAAATATCTAAACATATGATTATATATTTTTATTGTGTGATAAAGAATTAGATAATGATTCAAAATGATCGATATAACGCGACGAGATTTCTGATAGGAAAAAAAGTCGAAATGAAATCATTTGCCATGACTTTCAATAGAAATTATTTGATTAAACAAAGTGCACACATTTTGATAGTCACATGAAATGCTGATGATGTTGTTTATGTGACAATGCTAATTAAAGGCAAGAGAATCGTTGACATTTGCTTCGTACAAACTTGTGTATAGTTCTTGCTAAGTTTTTAGCAATTGTCTCACATGACATTTTTCTGAATAATCGCAATTTGATACAATATTTTTCACTCTTAGAATCGCAACACAACATGGCAACTAAATCAACAGCGGCTATTGATGCACCTAAACCAAAACAATTCGCGTGAGTTTTGTTCAAAATGCAATCATTTTCAATTGATTGAATTGAAAATGTTATTTGTCTAAATAATTAATGTTATCTACAATTCCAGGTTGCTTCCCAAAATCATAAATGGTGAGTCTTCTGAATCTAAAATAACCATTTTTCGTGTAGATTGCGGTGAAATTACGCAAAACTACTATAAATAACACATAATCTCATTCATACACAAAACTTTTTTCAAAGCGAATTTTTTTTTTCAAATAAAAATAGGTGGTATTGCTGGAATAATAGGCGTTTCGTGCGTTTTCCCGCTGGATTTAGTGAAAACACGATTACAAAACCAACAAATCGGCCCAAATGGCGAAAAAATGTATAAATCCATGTATGTATTGGTATTACAACTAGAAGTCTTTACACTTAGCTCATATTGCATTTCAAATGTTTGCCAGGTTGGATTGTTTCAAAAAGACTTACCGAGCTGAAGGTTACTTTGGCATGTATAAAGGATCGGCTGTTAATATTCTATTGATTACGCCAGAGAAGGCTATCAAATTGGCAGCAAATGACCTTTTTCGCCATCATTTGACCACAAAGGATGGGTATTTACGATGATAATTTCCACTTGTAAATCGGCCCGTAAAAAAATGCAATTTGAATTTTTTAGACGTTTACCAGTAACCCGTCAAATGGCAGCTGGTGGTTTGGCTGGATTATGTCAGATTGTGATTACAACTCCTATGGAATTGTTGAAAATTCAAATGCAAGACGCCGGACGTGTGGCAGCTCAAGCAAAATTAGGTGGCAAAACTATACCGAAGACATCAGCCACCAAAATTGCCTTGGAGCTGTTCCGTGAAAAGGGCATATTTGGTCTATACAAAGGAATTGGGGCAACAACGCTGCGTGATGTCACATTTTCGGTTGTATACTTCCCATTGTTCGCCACTTTAAATCAATTTGGGCCACGCAAAAACGATGGCAGTGGAGAGGCTGCATTTTTCGTATCGTTTGCATCGGGATGTGCAGCTGGTTCGATGGCTGCGTTAGCTGTCAATCCATTTGATGTGATCAAAACTCGACTGCAGGCTCTCAAAAAAGCCGAAGGAGAAATGCAATTCAATGGCATCTTCGATTGCATTGGGTAGGCTGACTTTTTTTTTGCAAATTTCGATAATAATTTAATGAAAATTCATCTTTTTCTTCGATAAAAATCGTTTTGATCGAAAACTATGTGATTTTGCAGAAAAACGCTAAAACACGAAGGACTGAAGGCATTTTTCAAGGGTGGTCTGTGCCGGATGATCGTTATAGCGCCGGTAAATTGATTGAATAATCATTGTTAATTCGAGTTAATGGATATTTTTTTTTATTTTTCAATGAATTTCATTTCTGAAATTAGTTATTCGGAATCGCACAAATGGTCTACTTCCTGGGTGTAGCTGAAGCACTTTTAGGAATGAAAAACAAATAAAAACACTGCCATTTCTAGTATAATGCGATAGTGCATATAATTACGAATAAACTGCTCCAGTATCTATAAACACATCTCAGCCATAACCTATAAATGTATAGTTGCACGCTGTTCTGAAGTTTTGGAGTAGTATTAAAAACACACTCACCTCAAAACCCATACAATTGATTCGATAAACCACAAACTAAAGAAACTTGACAATATTTACCTGTTGTTTATGTAGTATCGTTGCCTCTGTTGCATTTTGAATATAATTGTATTCTTTCATGTAGTTGTTGAGAGAGAGAGAGAGAGAGAGAGAGAGAGAGAGAGAGAGAGAGAGAGAGAGAGAGAGATAGAGAGAGAGAGATAGAGAGAGGGAGAGAAGAGAGAAAGGGGGGGTGAGCTGAGCAGTTAATTTATGTTCTGTGTTAAAAATGAAAATTAACGAAATCAGGCCCATATCATAGTTTTTTATGAATGGCTAATTTTAAAATGGAATGTTCGCAGGATGGAATAGAAAAATATCAGATTATGAGCCAAGCAAATATGGTCTAATTTTTTGAAGGTTTATGAAATTTTAATTGTATTATGTGAAACGAATTTTAATTGAAATCAAACGTGCTATTGTATCCATATTCCATCAGTAAATGTGATGTGATCACGTATAAATGATTTATTTCAATAAAAAAAATTCTGACTTCTTGATCATATTTTTATTTTCTGTTCATTTATATTTGGTAGCAATTTGTTGAAACTGATTTTTTTCTTTAATTTCATAAATGAAGAGCTTCAGTTCGATAGCCGTTTTCAACGGCAAAGATAACTTCGGATGCGGTACATAAACTTTATTTATGAAATTGGTATATTGCTTAATGATGTTTATAGAAACGCAAAATGAAATAAAAATATTGTATTAAGAAAAATGCATCAAATGAATCGATCATCGAGGTATTTTAAATACCCAACACTTTGAAAAATTTTGAAATGTTAAACAAAAATTTAGAATCAATTTGTTGATATACACTGAAGGTTCATCATGGTCTTAAAATAATCAATAACTTTATCGTATAAATCAGGATCTTTACCGACGATAACACAATCATAATCATCGTATATAACGAACAATTTGTGCCGTTCCTTATGATTCGGGATGTCTTCGATGTTGTAGCGAATTTTTAGTGCTTTGCATATTAAATCGATTTTATCTCTATTAGTTCCGATCATTTCACCATTGTCCTTGATAATGTCACTGGCCGACTTGCGATCTTCCTCCGGCAAGCGCATGAAATGGTTGTGGCGATCACGGATCCGTACCGAAATCGGTTTAATGTCGCATTTCTTCAATTCGCGATAGGTGCGGAACGTTTTCTCAGGCGGTTCAGCGTCCATTGTGGCAATTTGCTGTTGATTTTCATTTTGAGAAATGGTTTGGACAAACGAGAGCATGGATTGAGCCGCAATCTGTTTTGCACCTTTTTTGGTTGATGCAGTTCCGGTGCATTTTATATGTGCCAATTGACAAATAACGGTGAATTCCGGACGATGAGGCTCACCGCATGCTTGCATCACATCGAATCTTAATGTATATGAACACAAAAAAGAATAGTTTAAAATCGCGTAGGATTGCCATTTTAAATATGAAATATTTTCATTAAAACGTATAAATATGAAATCTAGTCGGTATACTTTGCAACTGGCCAGTTACGTTGCACGCAAATGTCAAGCAGCGTTCCAACGGCATCAACTTCAGTTGTCGGTCGAGGTGTTTGCGGTACTTTTGATAGGCGATCTTTAAATCTATTCATTTTCGTGAGCATGCCTAAAGCATTTCAAATAAATAGACATTATTTTGTGTTTTGACATATGAAATTCACCATGATTTTTATACAAGAATTACCGATAAGATTCGCGCTGGCATCATGCTTTGCCTCACGCTTTGATCGACCCGAACCTTTTGCAAACATACCGAAGGCCTCAACCAAAATCGAGAACATTTTTGGATCAGTTTCATGTGGAATGGTCTCGTACATTGGCACCGAGCTATTTTCCTGGATGCACAGCTCTTGCAACACACTTACTGGCGTTTTTTCCGTCATGTCTTCCTCAAACGCTCTCTTCATTGGAAATGAAATCGATTTATACAGTGAAATTGTTGATTCCCTGTTTGATCGCTCATCAGCAAACTTGAATCAAATGAATTTTACAATAATATGAAAGAATTCAGTACCTACCTTGTTAATTATTTCACACAACAGTCGCAGTGAATAAACGTCAAATGTCTTCTGCCTGTACACTTTTGTACGCAATGTCAAACTTTCGAATTTCGAAAATGAACGACTCGCGGTTTGTGTACATTAATGACGAATTTTGGAACAGCAATACGGAAAGATAATTTCATGAAATTATTTTTAGACCGTTTGAACATTTGGACTCAGCATATATCAATGGGAGACTTGGTTGTTTACTAGTCTTATCAATTTTATTCGCCAATTTCATCGCGTTATCACTTCAATATCCATTCAAAAGTGGAAAATGTATTTAAAGTATTTTATTATAAAATTGCTGCGAATACAAAGTATTGATAATATTTCCGAAATATCGCTTATTTCCACATTAAACCGCATGAGAGTGAATGAATGCATGGATTTTTCTTTCTATCTCGCTTTAATGCGAAATAAGCATTGATAATATCGATATCGCTTTGTATTTCCTGTAAGTTTGTTGATTTATTGTAATTAAAAGTACTCAACCTATGAGATATATATGATATATTAAAATCAAATTGAATTCATTAAAAGTCAACGGAAGAACATCTTGAATAGATCATTTTATTTATCAAACACTTGCCTAAACACTAAACTAGCATAAAATATCATGTTTTTACTGCCATTCCCCGATGCAATTAAGTCTAATATTTACTTGCAATCTTTGTAATTTAATTTAGGATGCTCCATTTATTATTTTCTATATATCTTTTGATTTATGGAAAAGGAAATGTAAAAAATAGAAGTGCTCTGCTTCAGGAATTAACCGTCAAAGTATTGAAAACTTTGACTCAAACACACAAAGGTTCAAAGAACTCCCAATATGTGAATGGTTAATTGAATCGTTAGGATAAAAGACCAAATTTATTGCGTCAAGGAAAATTCATTAAGACGATTTGTATTAATGACATATGTCACTAAATACCAAAACAATAAGGAATAAGAAAAAATCACGAAATTTTGAAATTCTATTTTTTCGCTCCACAGGCAAAAGCCGTTCTGAGCTCGCCTCAGTTTAATTGCATCACATCAAACTAAAATACGAAGAACTAGTAAATTCAATTTAGAATCACTCTGAATGCGATTCAGAGCATCTTATTTCTCAGTACTTTCTCGCATCACTGATCAGACTTAATAATTATATGTTTCTTTAGAAAAAATATTTTTTTTTTTGAATAAATGGTATCCTCATCTCAGCGATTGAATAATAAATATTTAAAATCATTGACCAAATCTTATCGGTCAATTGGATCTTTTCCGAAAGGACTTCAAATGAAAAATTGTCTAAGATTAATAATTTCGATCAAAATAAAATATCTGAAAAGCGCTTCAATTTGCATTAGCTACCTTTGAGATCAAGAGGTTTTTATGTTTTTCGATCGCTTACTAAAAAAAGCATATGTTTCAATTGATATAAGAATGATTAAACGCGCACATGTACTTTGAATAACTTTATAGCCATCAACATTGTTTCAAAAAAACCGACTGACTATTCAGTCAAAGAATTAGCACTCGGGAGTCGTGTTGAAGAATGAAAATCTGTCTGTTATGGCATTGGGTTTTGGTCATTCACACTGAAAGGCAGGACAAAATACACCAAAACTAGTATTATAGTTTTGTGCAAATCCAAACCAATACTGGTATGGATTTTTGAACAGTTACGTTTTGGAACATGTTTATGAAAGCCCGAGATTGAAAATGACAACTGAATTCACAACATATAGAAATGCAACAAAAAATAAAAAAAATTCATAGTGTAACACCGAAATGGAGATATTTGAAATTTCAACATGAAATCGAAACATTTTGAAATGCAATATCGAAATCGACAAATTTTAAGGTCTAACATCGAAATATCTTCCACCCAATATTCAAAAGTGTAGCATGGAATCGAAATATTTTAGAGTGAAACTTTAAAAAATAATTAGTTTCGTCTCACATTTGACAGACCACTTATTGTTTTGTACGCACACACACGTACACTATTCCTTTCAGGCGCACTGTCAAACTTACTGACTAAAGAAATAGTTTAGTTCTCATAAGACTTTCATTGAACGCATATTGCTTATTACACTATAGATACTCGTCGCTTATTATTTGATTATTCTCACTGCGTTACTTTCAGTTGGCACTTTACACAAGGTAAACTAAGCACTCCATTTTGCCCGGAAATTTCCGGGTTTGCCAGGGTGTTTCGCAATTTTTCGGAAAAACTCCCTGCCCGGCCAGGATGCCCGTATTTTAAAAAAAACCTCCGGATTTGCCCGGATTTTTAGCTAAGATTGGCTTCAAAATGTTGTTTTTTTTATTTGGCTTTGACCATTTGAATATCTTTACATCACAAATATTCAAAGTCGGTTAATTTATTTTACAAATACTCCCTTACACAATCTTTCTCTCTTTCACTCCCAATTTGAAAATATGAATATTAAAAACAAATTGAATCGAATATATCAATATTGGCAATGTCTTAAACGCTCACATGGGCGAATATTGATATATTCGATTGTATTCGTTTTAAATATTCATATTTTCACATTGGGACTGAAAGAGGGAAAGATTGTATCATTGTTTGATGTTTTATAAACAAATTCTGTTTGATTCGGGAAACTACAGCGAAAATGTTCGAGATATGTTTCAACACATTTAATCAGTTCTTGCCATTGTGTTCAGTTGAGTGTGAAGTCTCGATAGCGATATTCACCATTGGAAATTGATACAAATCTAAATATCCGAATCTTAAAAAAATCCAGTCATTAAAGTGTATGTCAATTCTACTGTAATAAACTATTTATAAGCGATGAAATTATTCAAAATGGGTGGTGCGTGTGTATGGTCGGAAAAATTGGCTGCAGCCTTTCCAGAATTTTCAGCAGCGAAAAATGGATTGCGTTTCGGCAATGGTATAAAATTTTTGAAACTTTTGCCCGGAAATTACCCGGGAATCAAATTCGAAAATGCCCGGGTCATTCGCCCGGATTTGGAATAAAATTGCCAGGAATTTGCCCGACGGGATCAGTTTTTAAAAAAAATGGAGTGCTTAAGGTAAACCAAATAAATCCTACAGAAATGATGAAATTGGGACATTTTGAAATGCAACATGGAGATCGACATAGTTTGAATAGATGTCTCATTTGGTGTTACACTTTGAAATATTATTTATTTTATGTTGCATGTCTAAATGTTGCGAATTTATGTCTCAATTTCGTTCTCAGACAATCATATACATATATATATATATATTCGAAGAGTCACGAACTACATTATCATCATGAAGATTGCAACTTTTGAGATTAAAAGAAATCTCTCGTCTGATCTCGTATAAATACGCGTCGAGCATTTAATAGAAAATTATTGATATGAATGGAGAGATAAAGTGCGCAAGAAAGGATATGGGCTCAATTAGACAAGTACATTAAATATTGTTGCTGGTTTCGACCAATACGTGCTTCGTTGGATGATTTAAATCGAGCATTGTTAATAAGTAAGTAATGACATTGTCATATACATCGTTGCCATGCCCAAATATGACACAATCGAACTGGCACTTGATCAATGCAAAGCGCTTGTAATTTGGAGGCGACAGCAGTGTTTCAACAACAAAATCAAGATTTAGCGCATTGAAAACATCATGAACGATATCGCTATTGGTACGATAGATTTGGCGATTATTGTTCAGAATGTGTCGCGCTTTGCGCCGATCTTCTTCTGGCAGATATGAAAAGACATTTTTGCGATAGCGCAGTTCATTTTGTACGGGTTGAATGTAGTATTTTCTTAATCGGCGATATTCAGCCAACACTTCTTCAACGGACGGTATTTCTAACATCGGTAGCACACAAAATGAAACAGATTTATTCAACGAACTGGAATCACATATTGCCTTGTGTTGATTAAGAACCAATTCTTCCATGACCGCCAGCATTTCACGTGCAGCTTTCTGTTTCGCTTCTCTCTTCGTCGAAGCTATTCCCATTTTCTGATGGCCCGCCACCTTACATTCAAAGGTAAACTCAAGTTTGTGACCTTCGCCAGCAACCGATACTTCATTATAACTTGGGATGGAAGAAAGTTAGAAGTTAGTTACTGTCGAGAAATCACTGAAAATGGTTTTCGATATCGGATTCCTTACACAGGCGTGACAAATTGATTATTCAGGCAAAGAGTTATCAAAGCACCAACAGCATCATTATTTTTAATAGCAGGCTTTGAATTATATATTGACAGATCGATTTTATCCTTATACGCATCAATTCGACATAATATTTCTGTTGAAAAATTAAAAACACGGATTATTCCTCTTAGCCAATGAAAACCTTGAAATCTTGATTTAAAATATTTGTAATCAAACTTGTTTATTTTTTTTGAACTTCGTTTATTGACTCTTGAAATTTGAAATGTTCAATCTTACCAAGCAATTCCTGACTAGCTGCATGCTTTGCTTCGGATTTGGAGTGTCCAGATCCTTGAGCCATCAATTCAAATGCTTTTACCACAATGGCGAATACTTTCGTAGCACTATCATAGCTTACGGGTTCGAATTGCGGGGGTTCCGCTCTTTGTTGCACACAAAATTCGTTCAAAATACTCGTCGGTGTTTTTCCATTCATGGTTTGGCTGTACCTTTTCACGTTCTTATTGAAATTTACTCACAAAATCACGACGAAACCCCCGAAATATGCTGTGCACAACTATATGACGTGTTGTTCAAATTCTAAGCGTTCTACGCACCGATAACATTTCGCAATACATTGCAATTTTTTCATTTGAAAACTGCAGCCAACTTTCTCTCTCTCTCTCTCTCTCACTTTCGAACTATTACTTTTTCGAAATGTCAAACTAACTTCAATCACTATCGCACATACGACAGCAATTTTTTCAACACTTGTTAGACGACATATCAACACATCAAATAGACAAGAAAAATTAAAAAAAAATACAATTTCGTTTGTGTAAAATTAGTATAAATTGATTCCTCTATTCAAATGTCGTCTAAAGATGAACAACCGAAACACGTGGATAAAGAATTGGATCTATCGAATGCTGGTCGCGGTGTTTGGTTGGTAAAAGTGCCGAAATATTTAAGTGCCAAATGGGAAAAATCGGCTGGCAATGAGGTGGGCACATTGCGAATCACCAAGCAGCCCGGCCAAAAGACACAAGTGTCATTGTCGTTGAATGAAAACATCGCAAATATCGATCCCAACGAACCAATCCCAAAGGAACACTTTTTGGACGTATCCGTTGTGACGAAACAAACGTTAGGCGTCATTTCACAATCAGTTCGTAAGTTAACTTGACAATTACGTATATCAAAAATTAATCGATTGCGAATGATGCTGAAATGTTATACAATGTTGCAGGTGCAGAAGGTAAGAATGACGATTCAAATCCGGAAAATGAAAAGCTTTACATGGAAGGTCGAATTGTGCAAAAATTAGAGTGTCGTCCGAATGCCGATCAAACTTATATGAAACTTAAGCAAGAATCGATTCGGCGTGCAGCCGAACCAGAGAAAAAAGTGCGCACATTGGATCGTATTGTACAAAATTTCAAACCCGTTTCCGATCACAAACACAACATCGAATATCGTGAAAAACGGAAGGCCGATGGGAAGAAAACGCGCGATGACAAAAATGCTGTACAAGACATGCTTTTCAATGCATTCGAAAAGCATCAATACTACAATATTAAGGATTTGGTAAGAATTACAAGTCAACCAGTCAAGTATTTAAAAGATGTGCTGAAGGAAGTGTGCGACTATAATATGAAAAATCCACATAAAAATATGTGGGAGCTGAAGAAAGAGTATCGCCATTACAAGACTGAAGAGAAAAAAGAATCGGCCACACAATCAACCAGCGCGACAATATCCGACAGCAACTGATTCACATCGGTGTGACCATTTTCATTGTCATTCCACGAACAATATTCCGTGCTGATAATAAATTTACATCTCTATTTTCCTATACTCGCAAAGTTACGATTCAGGTTTAAAGTAAAACCCTTTCAAAAAACTAATAAATGAATGACAATTCTGACTTGCTTATTTTTGTTTTTAATATTTATTCAATTAGTAATTAAAATCGCTAGAATTGGAACGGTAGGTTCTCTTTAGTTCTAAATTTTGTCTACCACATTGCTCGTTGAATACCAGATGTTTTATTGTAATCAGCTAAATGGCGAAAAATAAAGCGGCTGACACGCCATCGAAGAACGTTTCCTCGTGATCGCGATGTAACGGCACAGCGATTTGTGAGATGCGTAATTGACGATCTGTATGGCAAAGCGGCGATTTCAGCATCGGCCACCTCTTGTAATTCTCGCGGTAAAATTGTGTTCTTTCTCAATGCATTGAGTCGTAATCGATCTATGCCTTCATTCTCCACCAATTTACGACGCAAATAGTCCCGCTTCATTCTAGCATCGGCCCATTTTGTACGGATTTGTTGAACCTAAAATTGATGAAAATGAGGTTATGTCATGCTTTACATTCATTTGATTTCGAATTTTATCAAGTTTTTGTAAGATAAAAAGAAACATTGTGAAATTTAATGTGAAAAAACCTACCTCAAATCCGGCAACTTGTTGGGACTTCAAAGCAAAGGAAGTCAATCGACTGAAAAACATTTTTTCACATGAATATAATGCAAATTGTGTGATAGTTTTTCAATTTGGGTCCTTCGTATGGAATCAATGACATTTGTTGACGTTTCCACATTTGTCTATACTTTCATTTCACAAAATAGACGTTCAAATTTGTCGGTATTTATCATCTTCGAATTTCTCTTTATATTCAATTCAATCAAAATGTTTTCAGATTTTTCGCCTTTTTCATGACGGTAATGACAGTGAACTTGTTAAAATATGCTCGCATGAAAATGGTTGAGATTTCATTCAAAATTTTGGCAACAATCCTTTTTTTTTCATAATTGATATATAAATTTTCCAAACTGAATTTCGAAGTTTTTCGAAATATTGTACAAAACTCAATTAATCAAAGAGGAAAAGGCACAAAATTGTATTTTATTTATTTTAACAAATAGGATTTTTACAGACTGCCTTATTTTAATAAATAGTAAATTTTTCCCCTAAAATTCCGAATTTATAGAAATATATTTACTTTCAAACACAATCGATAGAATATCATTCATGAATATGATATAAAATATACAATTAAAATGAAGAAGCATATTTAATGCCACGAAAAACAGACATGACAAACGAGGAGGTATCCGGTCACAACGGCCACACCTCCTATCATCACGGGGAACGCAAGTCTGTGGACAAAAATATTTTCATTATATCCAAAACGCCTTTCAAATGTCCAATGCATAAAATACAACTGCTGGATAAATTGGTTTTGAACATACTTGAAGTATTCATTGAACGACAATCGATATCCGTGTTGTTCGGCCACGCCGACACAAACCACATTCGCTGATGCACCAATAATAGTGCCATTTCCTGAAAAATATATAAAATACAAATTTTGCTTGACGATTTAGTCAATCTTGAAAGTCTATATAAGAAATTTACCTCCCAAACAAGCACCAAACGACAATGCCCAAATAAGTGGCTGCAAAGGCAGGCTGAATTCATCTTTTTTCACTAGCGAAATACACACTCGAATCATCATTGTAGTAAGTGGTATATTATCAACGAAAGCTGACGCAATCGCGGAGACCCACAATATAATCGAAATGGCAACGGTCAAACGAAATTCTTCATTCACTGATAAAATGATGTATTCAACTTGACTGCCAATCCAATCGATAAGACCAAGCACGGCCAATGATTCCATTAGCACAAACAAAACTCCGAAAAATATTAACGTCGACCATTCAACCTGCACAAGTACCGACTCCAGATCCTTTCGATCGGATAGAATCAGCAGTAAAATCACTCCCAAAAGAGCAATCCATCCAAGTGATAATCGCTGAATGTATGGCATGGAATGGAAAAAGAAACAGCCCAGCACAAAAGCCAATGCGACGGTTGATTTGAGCAATAAAACTGGATTTCGTATCGGATACTAAAACATTTATAATCAAATTGCATTAGAACTATAAATATAATAATGAGAAGAACGCGTTAAGATAATTTTTCAAATGAACAAATCTGCATACCTTCTGTTGAAGATCTTCCAACATTTGCCTGTAGGTTGCAAGTGAAATTGAATCTATCGATAATTTTTGCTTCATATGTTCTTCAAGTCTCTTGATTTTCTTAATGAGAATGTCGTGCACAATGGCTTCGTCTTTTGTGTAAGTGAACAGAGATTTTGAAGCACGTTTCCAAGCACAGATTTCATGCCGTAGCTCTTGAATTTCCTGTGGCTCGGTTACCCGCAAATCACTTACACTATGATATTTGCAGCGCAGCTGCAAATACGTTTGAATCATGACAAGAATGCTCCCTAAAGTCATGTGAATGGTGAAGGTCAGAAAACTGATTCCCTGCAAAGAAAATTGAGAAGAAAACTATTATAGAAAGAAGTGTTCCCTTCACGATATTTGGAATGCAAAAATGGTTTCGTTTCTTTTCGAAGAAATACGTCGATTCAACAATCTTCTTACGCTTTCGACGACATATGAATTTGATGCGATTATTATGTTCGGAGGATCGCCAACTGGCGTCATAGAGCCACCTGGAAACGATAATAATGTAAAATTGGTTTAAAAGGGTAAATAATTACTATTCAGATATTTTGGCCAATTTGGATATATTTTGACTAATTTGGGACGTTTTGACTGTGTTTTGACTGTTTAAAATGGACATCATAAATCACCTGGTCAATTTTCAGTCAAAAATGTCCTATTGTTAACAGAAACTGAATATTTTCTATACAATATAAAGAATAAGACAGTTATAATCGTTTTCAATCAAAAGCATTTGGCTGACTGTCAGGTATTTTCGCACGGGAAGCTACTTAAAACTTCAAAGAAACTACAAAATATCTTGAGTTTCTCAATTTACCAATATTTGAAAAAATTATCATCGACATTAGAATCGGGATGGGATTCAATTGCATCAATTCGCACAGCCGAATAGAGATTGGCGCCATAAGCAGAAGTGTCGTCACATTATCGAGAATTGCGGACAGAAATGCGGTAAAAAGGCATAAACAATATATGAGAGGCCAAATCTTTCCATATGTTATCTATTGAACAGATCAATAAAATAAAAACAAAAAATATATCATCAAAAGCTTGTCATGCGAATTAATGTCAAACCTTGAATGCAAAGACGGCTAGATAATCAAAGAGGCCCGTTTCCGACATTATAGCGACCAAGATCATCATGCTGAAGAGTAATAGCAGCGTCTCCACGTCGACCCAAGACATTATCTGCGGCATTGTAGGTCGTTCATTCAGCAAAGTCAAAATGGCAATCGCTGTGGTCGCGGCAACGATGGCTGCAACTGTTTTATCAACTAATTCCAAAACAATCATCACGTATAGACCAATCATGATAACTAAGGCATATATTACTCCCAATGATTTATCGATTGGTGTTGGATCGTATGCCAAATTAATGGAAAATCCAATTGGTAGATTTGAGTGAATTTGATAGCGCAAAATGGAATCATTTCGTTGAATTGCTTCAAACATTGTTGGATTTAGGTCAAATGTGTGACATTTTCTAATTTGTACTGGAGTATCAAGAACATTAATGTTTGAAACAATTGGCACCTTCAAAATGTTATTATCCATTTTGATGTACGAAATATTGGAGTTGTCAAAATTCATTTCTTCTTGACTTTTCAGCAACTGTACTTGTATGTAAAGGAAATTGGTCGTATCGCTGTGGCCATCAGCGAATGCACCATACATTATTAGACCTACACGTGGCTCCGGTGGCAACTCATTGAGAAGATAGCCTATTTCATGAAGAAGATCATCAAACATATCATCCTGTTTTGTGTTTTTTTTTGTAGAAAAATTATTGGAACCCACTTTTGGTATCGTTTGCTGGAATGGTCAATTGGTGATACGTGAGAATTTTCTCATCTTTTGACATCAAAAGCCCCGTGAATAGAATCCAAATTACTAAAAGCAACAACACTTTGATGCCGTTCAATATTTTGTGCGACTAAAATGAGATAAAAATAGATTTTCATCGCAGAGAATTGCGACAAAATTAAATAAGCAAATAAAAATTCAGACAAAAATGTGAATTCAATTACAGTTTTCGGCCTGTTTCGCACATTCTCGCTAGCACTTTCTTGTAGATTTGTTGTCGTATTATTTTCCCTGGAGAGTTGTGAGATCACTTATAAATATATTATAATTCATAAGCCATTTCTTACACATTTTGAAGCGGCTCTGCAGCCAAGTTCCTTGTTATACTGTTCCCAAGTTCGTTTATTACATTGATTATCGCCAATTCATCTTTCACTTCAGGTGAATTAGTGGAAATCACGGATATATTCTGATTGGACAAATGATCACAACCTCTTCTTATCATGGGAGTTCCTGTTAAATACAAAATAAACATAAATCAGTAAAATAAACATGATTAGTATGCGTTGTATAGATTTTTTTTTTTTGGTATTTTGTTTTCCAACGTATGGAAAATTTTCTTCTTCTCTTGTTAAATTATTTGTGATGACAAAAAAATGAGGCTATGAGTCTCTCACCATATAAACGTTCGTGTTCCATCTGAAACAATTGAAACGACGAATCCGAGCGGATGCCATGGGGTAGAGATGCCCAAATCTCAACCGATCGCGGTGTAATTTGACTGGAATAGAAACAAAAATTAGTTTCCAAAGATTAAGTAAATGTCGGAAAGCTGACTTATGATTGTATTCATTCTATGAACACGCGTGTATTTCGAATGAAACGCTATAGCGATTTTGAGCTTTAATGCACTCCTTTCACAAATTTGTAAAAAATGTCTGATTTTTATATTATATAATATATTATTATAGACGGCTTGTCTATTACAATCAAAACATAAGCAATTGTTCATGTTTATTTTATTTCATCAAAACCTACCTCACATTGCGAGAAGTATTCGAACTTCTATTCAAACGGTTGGGATGCAAGAGATTAGCTATTTTTAGTTTCATTATTTATATTTAATATAATTGACTGTTTAACGAAATCCGATTGTTTCTAATGCAAGTTCAATTGATTGCATTTTGTAAATGGCTTTTGTCACTTGATGCCGGCGCGACTCACTTTATCTCTCGTATTACAGCATCACTTTCAACATCGAAACTTTGATGAACTTGCACTTATCTGGCTATGTGATTTGCTGCGTAAGTCCCAGGAATACTGGTCTAGTTATGAACGTTAGTCATTGAACTAGCTATTGATTGTGTATAAATCGTGTATTATTAACAATGATGGTAATGATGCAATAGCTGGTTATCAATTGAAGCATTGAAAAGTGAAGTGAGTTATGTTGAGAATTTGGAAAATTTTAGTTTTTGTGTAAAAAATACAAACTATTTAAGTCAAACCATTGTAATGGAATAACGCTCGCATGTTATTTGAAGACATTTGTTTTTGAAGCGAAAAACCCAATAATGAGAGGTTACCAACAGAATTACACTTATGTTCATGTTGAAACGGGCTATCACCATATAGAAATCCATGCGAAAATGTGACAGAAAGAAATAAAAAAATCAAAACAGCGTCTTCTAACGCCTATGACACTGTAAATGCAAAACGAACGATTCGAATACAAACAGAGCGTCACTTGGTGGCAGTGGTGTGAGTTCACGTGTTCTAATTGTTGTTGTGTTTTATACTTGTGCCTTGTTTGCTATTATAATTCGTAAATTTCGATTTTATGAACATTTCTGTGCCTCTGTCGTTTGCGGTAGAGGTGAAGTGCGTTTCAAAGATAAAAATGCTTATAACTTCAAAAATCGTGTTTTTTTTTGTACGGCGTGAAATCCAATGAAAATCACAGTAAAAACTCTTGACATTAGATTGATTTCACAGTCGGCTTCAATTTGAAAAAAAAAAAAATTAAAGTCTAACCTTAATGCATCTCCAAGCATCTTATGCCTCATCATCAGCAATCACAACTAGTTAACGAGTACCGGTTTCAATTGAACGGTGATGACTTTATGATCGGTGAATATTGGTAAATTCGGAGCAAACAACAAATAGATATCAAGAAAACGCACTAAATTAGATATAACGGAATGCAATTTGTGTGTTGGAATGCAAAAGGTACGAATGGATGTTGCCGTTGTCCATATTCAGATCATTTCCGTCTCGTTTTATATATAGTAAAATGCATCTTACGCATCTACGAGTTTGTCGTCGGTCACTTGTTTAATCAGTCTCAGACAGGAACGGTGTGATACTAATGAAACGCCGTTTGTTTCTGAATTTGCCGATATTCACCAATAATAAAATCACCATCGTTCAACTAAAAGTCGCACATACTAATTAGTCGTGATTGCTGATCCTCATCAGATGCTTCGAAGTGCATTCAAGTTAAATTTTTTATAGAAATATCAACTGAAGTCGACTCACTGTGAAATTCACTGTGTTTGAACTTTGCCGAATGAATATCACTTTAATAGAAATTATTGTCAATGGACGAAAATATCACTCATTCATGAATTCAAAATACAATTTAAAAGAAAAAATAGGCATGAATTAGAGCTGTCGAAATATGCAATTCATTAAATGTTTTAATCATTGCAATACTTATATGGAAAATATTATGGTTTTTATTCCAATTTCCATTACTAATTGAAATTAAAATTGACTTTTAGTCTAAACAAATGCAGAAATTCATTTAATGGATCAACTTTGGATTCGATTGAAAAAAAAGGATATTATTCGTTGTTACCCAGATGGAGTGAATGAAATGTAATTGCAAATTATCAAATTCTAACTTCGATTGCAGCAATTCCAATGCTATATTTTAATTACAATTACCATTACGTATTTGAAATGGTTTTTGGCAGTAAATGTCAATGAAAAATTGTATTGAATTATAGCTTGTGTTAAACTTTGAATGCGATTTTCTCAAAATTATTGATGGTTGTTAACGCCTTTTTCAAATGTGCGCTTCAATTGTAAACCAAACACTGTATTTTGTCCGCACTATACATTGTACACAATCTTATCATCCGCTCGTGAGTGTAGCTAGCTCATCTGTTTTATGTTTTGATTGAATTGTAAAAATCCATTGAATTGCGTCTACTCCGCAATAGACTTTTAACAAACTGGGATTCTAAGCAGTCGAATCGTGACTTTTAAATATAATTCAGTGTGTACCTCTGTGATGAAGTTCGATGTTGAGTAAAAGAAAATATTAATTTACGACTCATTTGATAAATAATTAGCGGCTTGCTTTTGATGAATGGCTGTTCAAACAGGATCCAATTGAATTATAATTTGAGATTGCTGTTTGAATATAGAATTGATGCACAAAAATACTGCGAATTAACACCAATTGATTGATTTTTTTGGAGTAACCAATTCATAGCACAAAAGAGAAGAATATTCTGAATCAGTTTTATAATTCAATATTTGAACCGCTGAGAATAATTAATACATTTCATAAGATCGGAACATTGGAAAGCGAGCTATTGAAAATAAAATGTGTGTTCCACTTTACAAAAGAGCAGAATGATGCTCCTCTTTCGAGTGCGACGATTCCTACAGATTAGAGAACAAAGAAGAATTTGGGTATTATTCTTAGTGCTTCATTTATTCATATTCATAATCTATAAAGGGTGTTATCTGAAATGTATTTTTAGCATTGTTCACGTTTAAATTCATATTCATATTCATACTCATATTTGTACGTACATTTCTTAAGTTTAGCACTTTTAAGAATAATTGGATCTTTATCTACTGGAGAATTAAGACGCGCAAATCAGTTTTATTCTTTGTTTGTTGAAAGTGTCATAAAGATGTTTGCTGATAAAATGAAATTGAATGTTTTTACTCAAGCACCTTTTTCATTCAAAGAACGTAACGAAATATAAAGGGATTCAAAGTCTAAGGTTGGAAGAATCGTAAGAGTGATAGAATTAAATAAGCACGTATGAAAATGAATATATAAAAATAAAATCAAATAGAGAGAGCAAATTCAAGCGAAACTCTATTGTATTTGGAAATGTTTCGGAACCGCAATCTTTTTCAAATGAGACATTTCGAATATTTGACATTTCGTGACGTTTTCATAATTTTACACTTTGACTTTGAAAATGTCAATACATTTACTTGATGCGACGCACGCATACATTGCAATGTGAGGGTATTGGTATTGATAAAGTGTGAAAATCCCGACCTATAATTTGAGCAGAACGTCACCTGCAAATATATTTATTACATTTATTTGTAGTGAATATTGTATACGATGTGAATTTGGTAGGCAAATTTGGTATAAACTGATTGGCATAACTCAAAATTAATCAAAACAAAGCACAATGACGCCGGGCATAAGGCATCGATTAACTAAAACGGACAATATTCAGCCGCTGCCAAAACGGGTACCAAGAAAACAAAAACCCAAAACAGATACATTCGAACCAAAACCGAACAAGTAAGATTCGGTTTCAGTCATAAAAAATTAGATAAACTTACCGATTGAAACTATGAAGTGGAAGCTTTATTTTGTTTCTTAAAAAACTAATTAAAAATCATGAAATCGTTTTTGTTTTTCATGATTGCAGCGAAAAGGTGGTCGTGGCAAAAATGAGTGCACTGAAACCAGGTGCTGATGTTGCATTCAAGGCAATACTGAGTGCTCGTTTTTGTGCAGCTATTTGGTCGTACATATCGGACTGCGATGAAACGTATAATTATTGGGAACCATTGCACTATCTCGTCTACGGCCATGGATTGCAAACATGGGAATACAGTCCCGAATTCGCATTGCGCTCTTACACCTATCTGTTATTCCACGGTGTTCCCGCTTGGTTCTACAATGTTCTATTTCATCCGAATCCAATGCTGATTTTCTATTTCGTTCGATGCTTGCTCGGATTGTGTTGTTCTGTTGTCGAAGCATATTTCTACAAGTAAAATTCACTTCAATTAATGTTTACGTGATCAATGTCACTAATAAATGCTTTTTTTAATTTCAGGGCCGTTTGTCGGGAGTTTGGCGTTCAAATTGGACGTATTTGGTTGATATTTCAGTTGTTCAGTGCTGGAATGTTCACCGGAGGAACTGCACTTTTACCAAGCACCTTTTCCATGTATTGCAGTAGCGCATCATTAGCATTTTGGTGGCATCAACAGTATCCATTGGCCATACTTTTTGTGGCTATTTCAACGATAATCGGTTGGCCATTTGCGGCCGTTCTTTCACTTCCACTTTGCTATGATGTGCTCATTGTTCAGAAGAAATATCGTTTATTCGCATTTTGGGCCGCCGTTTCAGGAACAACGGTGCTCCTGCCGATGGTTTCAATCGATTCGAATTACTATGGCAAACTCACGATTGCCCCACTTAATATTGTTCTGTACAATGTGTTTACGTCGCATGGCCCGAATTTGTACGGCACAGAACCATGGACTTATTACTTTGTAAATGGTTTCCTTAACTACAACATTGTTTGGGCTTTGGCATTGGCCACTCCAATCTTGCTGGTTTTGTGCTATTTAATTGTGCCGGCCAAAATTAAACCGACACTTTATTTGCCATACTATTTAACTTTGGCTCCACTCTATCTTTGGCTGTTGATTTTTATGATTCAACCGCACAAAGAGGAGCGTTTCCTTTATCCAATTTATCCGATGATTGCTTTGTGCGGCGCAATTTCAGTGGATGCATTACAAAAGCTTTTCTATCGCTTGCGCGCCATCATTCGACCATTCCCGCCCGGTTCACACTACCTCGATCATACAATGTGGATTGCCGGCTTGGCAATTATTTTACCATCGATTCTAGGCCTTTCACGGGTTGCATCTCTCTATTACAACTATCATGCACCAATGGACCTCATGATGGAATTGAATACTTTCCATTTGGATAATAGTAATCATTCGCAAAATGCTCAATACAATGTTTGCGTTGGAAAAGATTGGTATCGCTTTCCGGGCAGCTTCTTTTTGCCATCTCCCAACTTCCGCGTACGTTTCTTGAAATCGGAATTTAACGGCATTCTGCCCGCCTACTACGATGAAAGCATCAATGGCACAAAAATCGTACATGACTACTTCAATGACATAAACCAGGCAAATGAAGCGATGTACTTTGACTATGCAAAATGCCATTTCATATTCGATCTTGACCTTGGCAAATCGACTGAACTTGAACCAAACTATGCAAAAAATACCAAAGTGTGGACCATTTTGAAATCAATCCCATATTTGAACGCCGAAAAATCGCAGGCCATTTATAGGGCATTCTTCATTCCATATATCAGTGATAGATACGTTGAATATGGTCAATTTCATTTGCTGAAAAGGAAAAAACTCAATTTTAAGAAATAAATCTAGCCATTTTAATGTAGATTACTGTACGAAAACAACAAATGTGTGAAAATAATAATCATAAGCCATAAATGTAGTCAATATTATGTGTAAGAATACAACGAAAGAAAATAAACGTGTAGAACCAAAAATATCGCAGCTCAAAATGAATGTAAGCAAGATAAAATAAGGATGAATTTATTTATAGAACGATAAGTTGTGACTCAAACAACTGTAATAATTCATTGCAGATTCGGCCTCATTGCTCAAACAACATAATCGATATTTTCGCGATGACTGCTCTATGTGTTATAGTATACATTCAGTGTAGTACACACTGCATTAATCAGACTCTCTTGAAGTTCGTGCGTATGTATAAGTCCTTACTGTCAAATACTACGTACAGTGTACACGAAGGTTTAGTTCTATTTTTGGTTCGCACCCAACCGGTGTTTGTGTGCACTAGAGATTCTTGTCATTCGATTCCAAAAACTATAATTTTCTTCTCATTGAGATTGTGTCTTAATTGTTGAAAATTACCGATACAATTCGGGTGGTGATTGATTAGCATTACTTAAACGCATCGTGGACACGTAAAAGGCAACGAAACAAAAGTATATTCAATATTATATAAGCCATTCTTGATATAATTCATCCGAAATCGATTTGGAATTTATTGCCTGTGCATCACCCGATTACACAGTGTGCAATCGCCCGATTCGAGTGCATTGAACGATTGAAATGGCGATTAAAGTTGAAAATAATGAAAGAATTGATGTGGATAAACCACTTTGGGATCAATCAACATTTTTTGGACGCTTCCGTCATTTTGCCTTCATTACGGATCCAACGACATGCATGACTTCCGAAGAAGATTTGGACAGGGCAAAACAATTGGTTGAACAATATCGGTAAGTTACTTGGCCAATGAGTATGCAATTGATTGAACAATGTTTTGTGTAACATGCATAAATCAGAGAGCAAAGTCAATCGTTTACTCATATGCGTACATTTATCAATTTATGACTACTCATAACTCAACATTTCATTTGCAATTTTGAAATTGCCAACCATATTACATTTATTCATTTGAATGCGTTTTGAAAATGAAGTTTGGGCAAAGAGCCAGCGTCGACAACTCGCGAGCAAATCATTTATGCGAAGAAGCTCTATGAGTCGGCATTTCATCCCGACTCAGGCGAAAAACAGAATATCTTTGGCCGAATGAGTTTCCAAGTGCCCGGTGGTATGTTGATCACGGGCGCGATGCTTCAGTTCTATCGAACTGTTCCAGCGATCGTCTTTTGGCAATGGGTCAATCAGTCATTCAACGCACTCGTTAATTACACAAATCGAAATGCTAATTCTCCATTGACCGTTACCCAATTGGGAGTCTCGTACGTATCAGCCACGTCGAGCGCATTGGCCGTAGCCATTGGATTCAAGGGATTTTTGCAAAAGCATGCAAGCCCATTCGCACAGGTAAAAATGTGACACAACTTTCAATGGTCGCTATATTTACACACAAAACTCGACGATAAATAAAATACTAAACATAATGAAATTGTTTTCTCGGAAAGCGGTATGTCCCATTTTCTGCTGTGGCCGCTGCAAATTGTGTGAATATACCGTTAATGCGGCAAAACGAGCTAATCGATGGCATCAGTGTTCAGGATGAAAAGGGGAATGAAATTGGAAAGAGTCGTCTGGCGGCTGCCAAAGGAATCTCACAAGTAGTATTCTCGCGAATTTCGATGGCCGCACCTGGGATGCTTATTTTGCCAATTATCATGGAGAAACTTGAACGAATTCCGTGGTTCAAGCGCATGAGCATTTTACATGCGCCATTCCAAACACTCGCAGTTGGTGGATTGTAAGATATTTCATTTTGGAATTGTTTTTTACTTAATTCTGTTAAGTGAATGAATTAACACATTTTTTATTTTTATTTTATTCCAGTTTAATGTTCATGGTGCCAACCGCTTGTTCTATATTCCCCCAGCGTTGCTCTTTGAGCATCAAGACAATTGAGCGCTTCGAGCCGGAAGCTTACAACGAAATGATGAAGAAGAATTCCGGAAAGCTGCCGCAGAAGGTCTACTTCAACAAGGGACTTTAAACAAATTGCCTAGCCATTAACAGACAATAAATGCCCATTTGGTTAAAAATATGCTGAGCATAAGATTTAAGCTGATTAAATCAAGATCATAGATTCAATGCAATTACAGTGTTTCGGAAAATACAAAAGAGATGAAAATTAAATTTTAAATAGTCACAAAAGAACGTGGTATTGTTGACATCATCTCGACAATGCGTGTTAATAGTAGTGTGATTTTGCGTAGGTTCAATGGTCATAAATATGTTCAAGTTGTTTCCATTCTGGAAAAAAATGAAATATTTCTTTTGCTAATGAATTCGAAACACTGGACAAACATGTATTATTGTGATTTTTGTGTTTATTATACGAAGTAAATCCATTGTAAATGTCTCATTTTAAATTTTAACCAGTGCAATTATGCACTCAGCGTTATGAAAAAAAGAAAAGTATTCGGCAAACGCATTTAATACGTTTTAACAATACAATTACATAAATGAATAACAAAACAAAATAGAAAAAATGAATTCAAAAAAGATTATTATTTTCTTGTCATACGTTTCATTTAAATATTTACAGTTGAACACCGGACACAATCGGACGGAATTTCGAATATTTTCTTTTATTGACAATAAATTATTGCAAAGATTTTTGCTGAATTAAGAATAAAATTCAAAATGTAAGATTAAAATGGCATCAATAAATTGTGACGTTTCTCTTAATGAAAACCGTTCTCAGTATGGTTGAACAGCTGCAAGTCCGACTCGGCTGATGCTCGGCGACATTGGATTGCGTGGCTCTGCGTAGGTGTGACGATAAAATGTACCCGGCTTTTCTATTTCAATTATTATTCACCGCAATTGGTCGAAGATTAATTTTGTCTCTGTACTGCATGCGGTGGAAGAGACTGTTTATGACATTTCCCTCGGATTCGCTCCTCTGGACTCCGTCAAATTGAAATATTACACGTGAAGCTACTAGTTCATATTTCAACATATTGGAATCACATAGTGTTGTGGCGCTGCCAGTACAATCATTCAAATATGAATTCATTGTATATATTGAGTCTTGCCACCGTATGCTGTCCTGTTTTGAATTTTTGAAATAAAAATTCCTTAACATAACTTGAAACTAATATGCATATGTAAATCAACATTCAATTCAAACAAAATAATTAGATAAATGAGATGAAAATCGAACATTGCATCAACAACAAAGCAAAAGTGAAGTGGAATAGAAGCCATTTTCTCCAGTACTATTACTGAAAAATTGTTTTTTTTTCTGGGCCGAGTCAATCGCTGTGATCGAAAAATGGAAATTTTGTTAGGATTATTATTTCTATTAATGCAGACCGATAATTTGGTATTTCTTTAAGTTTTCTTTCTATGTTTGAATTCATTTGATTATTTTTAAAAATGATTTTCTGGATTGCCTTTAGGAACGTTCGAAATCCCTTTCAACTACAAAACAATACCACGTCAATATTATCAATTTCAACGAAGACAAATAATCTTTTTCTTTCGAAATGGATATTGACGTCCTTGAAACCAATTCAAAAAATCACATGTAATAATGAACCACACGTTCGGCAATACAAAATCCACATTTTTCATTTGTTCGAAAGTTATATTTAATTATAATATCAATTTGGATATTGTACTTTTTCTTCAAAAAATAGAGAGCACAAATTATGCACGGGGAAACTCCGAGGAAAACAATTAAATATCATGTTGCGCTATTTAGGAATGATATGTACGCCTGCGGTGGCGCTGTATTAAAATCAATCCTCATATTGACAGCAGCACATTGTTTCTACAAGAAAAAGGGTGAATCTTTCGCATATCGAGGAGATCCCAATATTTGGAAAGCCCAAGCTGGCTCGAATCGATTATATCGACATGATTCGTCCATGAATAGGAACGAGAAAAGAAAGCAGTTCAGTGTTTCTAAAACTATTCAACACAACGACTTTATTCCAGATTGGCATGAAAACGATGTCGGCATGCTTATACTCCAAGAGAATATAATTGATGGAGAAAATATCGCAGCAATAGATTTACCTGATCCCAAATACGGCTTTGTGTATTTGCCCAATGATTCAGTTCACCTCATTATCACAGGCTTTGGTCGATTAGAAGGTAATGTGCGTTCCACAGAGCTGCGTTCTCTTCTTTTGACAGTAACGAACTGCAATGAACCGCCTGGAATCTTTTGCAGTCAGGCTGAATTCGTAAATCCGGGAATAGAATCATCACAACAAAGAATGACAGGTAAAGGAGACTCAGGGGGTAGAAACGAAATATTTTATTTAAAATTTAGATCTTAATAAAAAATCATTAAAATTTTTTGTCACTAAAGACCCAATTGTATACCGTCCACCGTCTAATAACCGACCCATTTTGGTCGGTGTTCATGAAGGAGCAATGGGACTACAATACCGAGATGGGACAAAGTATTATTCTTATATGAGACATACAAAGGTCATCGCACATCTTGATTGGATCAACACTCAAATTGTAAGAGAATACATTAGACAATTAAATTTGCTCCTTTTAAATTGCATATTTTGTATAAAGGAAATTGAACTGAAAGAATATGTGAAACAATATTTACTATCCAATTATAAAGCAGTTGGAGTCACAATTGTACACAATCAGAAATTCTCTACATTTAAAGCTTATTAATCATACAAATAACAACGTGATAAGTTTAAGTTCAAAAATCCAGAGTTTGCGCTTATTTGGCAAACGTAAGACGCACTGCAACGGTTGCAGTGGAGAGCAATCAATAAAATATTGCATTCGATCGTTTTTGTGAGCTTGTATTGGCATTTTCAACTGGAACCGTTGCATTGTGTACAAACGATTGTAAAATAATTGCTAAGCCTACTTCGTGCAAATGTATCATGCGTTTTCAGGAGATTTTACGGAGAACAAATCGCACGCCAAAAAACAATGAGTCTGTACGGCTATATCATACGTATTTTCGTAGTTTAATGTAGAGAATTACTGAATGAGTCCAATTCAAAAATAAGTAGTAACTTAATCAAAAAAAAACGTACATTTCAATAGACGGAAGCCGTCGAGATCTCTGAAAATTGTATTGAAAAGTACTTAAACATTCACAGAATTGCGATGTCTTTCTCAACAGCAGCTGTGTCAAATATTTCCAAAAATAATCACAATTCACAGCACAATTTCCGAACTACTTTTGCGGCTTGTGTTAAACATGTATTGATAAATATATCATCAAAAGGAACATGCAAATTTTGAGAAATAGTTATAGGCAGATATTTTGTTGTGAGTAATGATCGTATATTTTTTTAATAATTTTCATTTTAGGGAACCTTTACCTGAAGAGACCCGTCAGCGGAAATTTCACAACACATTTATCTATAAAAAAAAATATGTTCGATATCAAATGGAGTTGCTGCAATACGTCATTTTTACAGAAATTCAATTGCTTATGAGCATGAAATTCACTTGCCAATGTACTTGCTTTTGAGTTTAAAAAATTTAATAAATTTTTTTTTTTGGGATTTAATTTTGGCTTAATGTACAATATATTATTAAGATATTTCATACGAATTAATTGCAAAGTAGATGTAGCGAATGAGAGACCTACCGCAGCTAGGTTGTATTAAGAACTTATGAATTTGATGTTGGGAATTTACTAGATCAATATTTGATGAATTCAGATTCGGGTGGCTTGTAGTATTATCGATAAATATTAATTCAGGACTTTGAATAATAATCATCGACTTGAAAGCAATCAAATATGCCATTTATCAATAAGCTCAATCAGTTTTATAATTGCGTGCCTGAGAATGATTTTCCATAATAGGCAATGTTAAATCTTTATTTCTATACAATAACTCCAAGATAAATAAAATACTTACCATAAATAAAATTATTTTCTCAGCGATATATCCCATTCACTGCTGTGGCCGCTGAAAATTGTATGAATATAGTAAATCGAGCAAATCGATGGCGTCAGTGTTCAGGATGACGAAAGGAATGAAATCAAGACAATTGAGCGCTTCGAGCCGGAAGCTTACAACGAAATGATGAAGAAGAATTCCGGAAAGCTGCCGCAGAAGGTCTACTTCAACAAGGGACTTTAAACAAATTGCCTAGCCATTAACAGACAATAAATGCCCATTTGGTTAAAAATATACTGAGCATAAGATTTAAGCTGATTAAATAAAGATCATAGATTCAATGCTATTACAGTGTTTCGGAAAATACAAAAGAGATGAAAATTAAATTTTAAATAGTCACAAAAGAACGTGGTATTGTTGACATCATCTCGACAATGCGTGTTAATAGTAGTGTGATTTTGCGTAGGTTCAATGGTCATAAATATGTTCAAGTTGTTTCCATTCTGGAAAAAAATGAAATATTTCTTTTGCTAATGAATTCGAAACACTGGACAAACATGTATTATTGTGATTTTTGTGTTTATTATACGAAGTAAATCCATTGTAAATGTCTTATTTTAAATTTCAACCAGTGCAATTATGCACTCAGCGTTATGAAAAAAAGAAAAGTATTCGGCAAACGCATTTAATACGTTTTAACAATTCAATTACATAAATGAATAACAAAACAAAATAGAAAAAATGAATTCAAAAAAGATTATTATTTTCTTGTCATACGTTTCATTTCAATATTTACAGTTGAACACCGGACACAATCGGACGGAATTTCGAATATTTTCTTTTATTGACAATAAATTATTGCAAAGATTTTTGCTGAATTAAGAATAAAATTCAAAATGTAAGATTAAAATGGCATCAATAAATTGTGACGTTTCTCCTAATGAAAACCGTTCTCAGTATGGTTGAACAGCTGCAAGTCCGACTCGGCCACTGTTCCGCGGCATCGGATTGCGTGGCTCTGCGTAGCTGTGACGATAGCCGGGTCCCCGTGATGCTAGATTTCCAAGTGATTTCGACGGTCCCATTCGTGACGATGAGTTCTTTTCGTAATGTTCTCTTGGGATGATTCGAACATTCGATGGAGATGTTCGACCAATTTCTTCGTCGGAACTCCAATCGATCGAACTTTGACGTGGCGGATAGTGTTTGATCGGTGGCGGTGGTAGAATTGCATCGAAATCTGGACGTGGCATTGGCATCATACGCCTTGCATGATTCGACTTTTCCGTTGGATATGGTCGATCAATATCTGGACGATAGCGTTCTGTTTGTCGGAAATTTTCCTTCGAATTATGGAAACGTTCTTTCGGCACATCCTGTATGTCTGGCGATGTCGATCTCTTTATATCACGATAACGTTGGCGATTGCCACCGCTAACACCACCGCTGTGTTCGTTTGGTTCATACATTCCACGATATTTCGATGGATAGGAATGTGGCGCAAAGTCTTTTTCGCAATCACTTGTGCATTCCTCTTCGCATTCGTTATCACGGTATTCACTGTCATCATACGACTTGTATCGCATCAGCGGCGATTTCATGCATTCAATATTTTCGCGATGCGGCAAATTGGTGGGCTCTTTGTATGGATTACGTTCGAATGCATCTTCATAGCCAGGCGCTGGCATTTTGCCCTTGTGGCGATATTTTTTGCTATCAATCGTGCGTTCATCCACATCGTAATAAGGTTTTGATTTTATCGCTTCACTTCGAAGCGGTTCATTTCGATGCAAACTCTTCATTTCATTACGAATTGGCAGCTCCTTTGGACGGAAGCCATCGTCGTAGTATTCACGGTGAGTATTTTGCTGCTTCTTGATCAATGATTGATGGTATTTCTGTTTGTCTGTCAAATTTTCATTATATTCAAATTGTTTGTCATCTTCAAAGCTATCGCGATTCTTTCTCATTTTCTCATTGGAATTGTAGCCACCTCTTGACTCGTGATATCGATAGCGTGCATGCTCAACTTCCGGTTCATCCACATCTTTTGATGTTGGAACACTTTTTGTTCGCTGAACCTGTTTCGAACTGGCTTTGCCATGTGCTTTCTTCTTTTCCATACTTCGATCATATGGAAAACTCTCATTTTTGAAGAATCGCTCATCATTGCTGAACTGTTGATCAGCATCGTTGTCCTTCTCTTCCATGTATCGTTCGTTTAGAATTTGCTTGAAATGAGCGTCTAAATTCCGTGGTCGAACTAACTTCGGTTTGATTTCTTCCTCCTTTGGAGGCGTTGGTGACGACTCTTCATTGTCACTGTCCCCATAATCTTTAGAACTTTTACTTGCCGGTATGATGTAAGCGGGTTTTTGCAACGGATACAAGTATGATGGTGGTTTCTCCGTGCGTTGAGCAGTAACAGCCGTTGGCGGTTTTTCGACTTTGGATCGATGCAATGATGAAGCGGCTGGCTTCAACTCGGGCTGTCGCTTTTTCAACATCCAATCATCATCTATGGTGAATACACGATTCATCATTGAATTCAGACATTAAAAACCAACATGAGAATAGCAAAAAATACGAAAATCGATAAGTTTACCTGAAGAACTTTGCCCCTCTTGTCGTTCAGGACTTGGTGCTAAATCCGATCCAATGCCAGATGATCCTCTCGATGAAATAACATGCTTCGCATTTGCATTCGTCTTTGCATTAGTGGCACCGACAATTAGCTTATTGCGACACCGACGTAATTCGATTGCGGCCAAATTGCCCTTTGATCGATGCATGGTGTCGTAATCGCGCGGCGGCAACAGCAATGGAGGGCCATTTCCATTTAATTTGGCGCGCAATTCAGCGGCGAGTGAATCAAAAATTGACGGTTGCGTTGGCGACAGATCGACTGAAGTACGCTCTTCGCTACCTTCATCCGATTCACGAGTACTTGTGCCAGTATCACTGCTCAATGATGAATCAAATCGCTTGCCAGTTACATTTGGCACTGGAACAGCTGGCCTGTCGTCGGACGAACGGTGATGGGACCGTTTCACTTCTTTTGCTACTGGTTTTGATGGTGATGGCACCGGTGGAAGAGGATTTCGAGCAATCGGCGAGCTATTTGTTAGTCCCAACCTTGGATTGAATAGCAAAAAATTAAAAAAAATAAAAAATAGTTTTGGACACTCTCTAAACATCCACAAATTTGATAAAATTGCGAAAAATTCTGTACCTGCATTCCAATTCAGCAAATCGTTTCTGATTTTCCGGTCGATTTATAAGCACTTGCAGCTGCTGATTCAAGGCTTGTGCCGTCGACTCTGAATCACATCGATAAGCGTGAATATGCAATGGACATTTCGTTATCGGATTGTACAACAATAAAACGCAAGCAACGATATCCTCTGTTTGAACAGAACACGTTATTGCGCTGTGTGTTATAAAATGTTTCGATGAACCCTGAAAAATAGAGACGTCATTTGCATTACAATCATCTGCAATGTTAACAATCGTTTTTAACAGTTTGGTTGAATGGCCATTGGCCATTCAATTGAGGAACGGGAAGTGATGAAACGCGAATAAATTTGCTAAATACTTGCGGAAAAAAACGGCCAGTTTACCTGTACAATCTTCATTCCCTTGTGCGATACTTGAAGTGTTACTTTAATCGGATCGATTTCTTGTGATCGATCAACAATGTACGGTATGGCTGACATTAAAATACGTGAACCACGAAGAGCACGCGATTCTTCAGCTCCCAAAAACCACACATAATAGGAGGCCTTTTGTACATCTTTCCGTAAAAGTAACGCCATTTTTCTGGTGCTTCGGTGTATAATTTCGATTCACCCACTTGAATCGTATACACACAAAAATCTGTATTCACGGTGACTTTAGTTTCACGCTCGTTACGCGTCGATTCCAAAAATATTCCGAACAGCAAACAATCGTCTCAGCAACAGTTCGATTCACTTCGCATCGCTGCAGGAAATCGGAAAACAAGAAAAGAAATTGTAATGTTAATTTGTTTATATTTGATTAACTGTTTTTCTTGCGGTAAGAAAAAAGAAAATTCTAATTTAAGAGAATGTCGGAAACAAAATACCGAATATAATTCCATTGATTTGGCTGTAATTCATTCATGTTTGAGCTTGATCTTGAGAATGTGAATTGAATTGTGCGAAGTTTTTTCCTGATTTTCATGTGAATTATTTCCATTAACCGTACGCCTTTGGTGTACGCTCAGCACGCCGACGATAAGAGGAAAGAAATGGATAATTGCAAGAGAAATTCTGATGTACGGCAGCGAGTAAAAAATGAAACAAAGTACACACACACGCACACACACAGCAAACGGATTTCTGAACGGATAATATGTGTTTATTTCGTTCGAAAGATGTCTTCTCACATTAATGATGTAAAATAAACATGTTGAATTTCATAAATAGCTAAAATGGTTGATGCAACGGCATTGAGCAAAAATAACAGCAAGAATGCACGCGTTTTTCCCCTTCATATTTATGGTTCCATTGTTCAGTTTGATTGGCGGCGGCCGATAACAACACGAATACTTTTTGCCATAAAAATTTCAATAAATAAAGTCAAATATCACATGAAATTAAGGCCTTCGAACAAAACACATCGATAAAAAATGTCAAGTTTTAATATTCCAAAAAGATGATGCTAAACGCGATTGCAAATGATCAGCGGAAAATACCGCCAGACGCGATCAATGCGAAATCATATTTAAATTCTGATTAAGTGACTAAGATTTTTTTTTTATTGGTCCACCAAACGAGTGATCATAGTCTTTAGCCTAGCACACTCGACGGACAGAAGATGTGTGCGACACATTCACACCCATTATATCCATGAACAAGCAAATGTCAAGGTGATTTCGAGCGGTCGAATTCAATGGTCGATTAAAGATTGAAAATTTTATGTATGTGATTCACTCAGAAAATAAGCGACACAATCATAAATTGTTCAATGCTATTTTCGTGGCATGTGTTAAAATTTGCAATTTCCGGTATTTTATAATTTTGCAAAGTTTTGTTGTTTTTGCAAAGATTTTGTGTGTGAACAACATCATCACCGAGCAACACAACATTTGGAATCTCGACGAAACAAAAAAATACCTTTGAAAATTGCTTCGCGAGCCCAAACTCTCTCGATAATTCAACAATGTTTGCAGGTGAAACGTTTACTTTCGTATTATTTATTTATGGCATTGTGATTGTTTTCTGATGTTGTTGTTGTTGAAGGCGAAAAAGAAATGCGCGGAATATGTTTTTGTTTGATATATTTATACGTAAGCTATTGAGATTTCATGTTGGGAAAAATGTTTTTGTTTGACGGAGAATGATTGAACGGTGTGGCTTTTGATGCGATGGGGCGCATTTACCTGCGCTAACGCAAAAATTAATTAACGATATGCTGATGAATCATTATTGGCATCATTATTTTATTTGAATGGAACAATTTGGACGAAACAAAGATTTGAATATGTGTTTTTTTTCGGGCTGATTGAGTAACCGGATAAATATATCTTTTTCAAATCGAAAGTGAATTGAGAGGGTACGCAATTTTTTTAAAAAAAAAAAAAAAAAAATCGTTACCATCAATCAGATGAATAATGAATTTGGGTGAAAAAAAATCTGCACGTGCAATTTGTGCAAATTATGTGGACCAAAGATAGTGATAGAGTGAAAGAGATTTCCAATTCAAACAGCATGCAAAATAGTAAAAGTGTACGCTTCAACAAATTCTACAACACGTTGTTTATCTATGCAGCCCGATTCCAATTCAAATGAGATGGAAAATTAATTAATAAGCTTTAATATGTTTGCTCAATTTTTGCAACACACGCATTAACAATAAAAATTGAAATAATGAAACATAATGACCGACACCGATGAAGCAATGCTACATTAAAATGATCTGCCTTCCTTTCAATTGATTGTGTCGGTTGTGTAAAGTCAATTTTGTATTGATTATTTGGCATCGTAAAAGGTTATTATTATGTGTGACTTTCGGCTTGGGCATTTTCATTTTTATTGTTATTGCCAACATGCGCGAGTCAGAGAAACGCGCGCACGCAACGATCGATCGGCTGTCACTTAAAATGATTGGACGATCGTCATTTCCGATAGATGCGATTTCAAAAGCGACACACATTGTCAAGCAAAAAGAGAAAATTCCATCGTGATTGGTGTAGCAAATGCGAAAAGAGAATATGTTCAAATCAAATTTACAACCAAAATTTAATCGATATGGCTTTTAAGTGTACAAAAGACGATGATATATGTGTGTTAATGTATGACAAAAAGACATGTTAAATCGAATGGTTTCGCATTGGCTGGCAAAAACTAGGCGAATCGCATGCCAGAGAAGAGTGAAAGAGAAACCGTTCCGATGAACACACAAAGCGAATATTCGATATACAGACATTCTGATGGCTGACCGACATGATGGTCACTCATAATTTTTTTCTCTTCAGCTTCTTTACTTGCCATTGTTGGTTTTTTCCTGTTTTTCAAATCAGCAGCAGACATGCGAACTAGTTTTTTTTTTCAGTCTCTTTCTCCGCATTTTATTGTGTGTCTTCTTGACTAAATTGCGCGAGTGTTGTTTTTTCGGTGTGTGTATGTGTGTGAAGCCAAATTATAGTATTCTTCACGACCGAACATCAATGCAAGCGGTCAAGAGAGCACCTTGTCAGCGTGTTTGATCGCGCGCTCAAAATACGAACACATTACGCTGTACGAATATGACCCATTGTGAATGAAGTGGCTGGATATATTACACGTATGAATGGAAAAGTAAACATAGCACACTGAGAGCCAGAAAACCAGATTTATAATTTGGTGAAAATCGAAATCAAAAACGATGCAAGAAAATTATAAAGGTGACCGGTGAAAAACTGAAAAAAAACACATTGTAATTTACATTTCGTTGGGGCGGCGGCGGTGCCAACGTGAAACTCACGCACGTTTATAATATATATTATATGATGAAATAATACCGACAATCAATGGACTTTCGCGTACGAATCACAATTATACTGAGCAACTGAACGAGAGGTCGCACTTCTTTTTCATCCATTCGTTTCTTTTCTATTTGAAATTTTTCTATTACACGTTTCGTTTTTGACTGATGAAATAGAAACTGCTTGACCAACGTTCACGACACAGTTCGAATGAATAAAATCGCGTGCGCAGCAACTCAAAAGAAAAAAAAAATCCATTTTCACGTCAACGTTTTTAATTATCCGGTTCGAGCTGTTTAGCTCATTACAAATAGTAATGAGATTGATCGGTACGTTATTAGGTAAATATAATTGATAAATATGGCTTACAGCCAATTATTTGGCATCCACTTATATCGTCAGTCAACAAGGTTCGATTGGGTTATGCGGTTTATTATAATTCGCTTTTTCTTTGCCCAGAAATGGCGAGCGTGGAATAGTGAAACGGCATCACGGATATGTTTCTCACCGAATGTCAACTCAAAGCAATAACAATATAATTGACTGGTTGCCTCTTTTTGAAATCGAAACGAGCAAGAAAGTCGAATTATTATCGAAATCAGATGAGAACGTTTTCTCTCAACAGCCACCCCGACAACACGAAATGCCAAGAGGCCATACAAAATCGAAGCCGTGCACATCGCGAAACCGGTGAGCGAGCGTGCGCACTATGAGAAAATCAAATTTTCATTTTTATCGGCAAGTGTCACGATCTTTACCATCATTCGCTTCAATTTGCATCGCTGGAAGCAAAAGAAATTGCATACAATCGTTTTCTATATTCAGGTCAAATGGGAAAAGCAACGAATGTGCGCGCGGCACAAATGAAAGAGAGAGAGAGAGAGAGAGCGCAAAATGCACATCCTGAATAGAAAATGTATGGCGTTCAGCAGGTTTCGCATGCAGCTATACAAATAAATGGCCATTAATCAACAGGCTGAAAGTGCAATTATGTTTATGCGCACAAAAAGTCCCTAATAAATTGATTGATTTAGTTTTTTTTTTTACTCGTTGTTACCAACTGCAGTGCGGTTCGTGCACCTCGTTCGCATTCACCAAATAAGAAAATCAATCGTGTATTTTCTGTGTTATGAAACCGATGAATATTGATCTCACTTTCACTTTATATATTTCTGTTCAACATTTTAATTCGGACTCAATATATGCGGAGCTACAGCCATTGATCGCCAATCAACGTTCGATGTGCTGCCTTTTTCTCATTCGCTATAATAAGAAATCATTTTTATGTAAAGCCTCTATCAATGCGAAATGGAAATCATTTTGTTCAGTATCTATTACCAAGGCAAAACGCAAATTAAATTATTGAAAACGATTCGACTCTTGAAGTGAAGGAATAGAGGTGTTAATCGCGACATTAATGGAACTATTCCGATAAAATCACGTAGTTAAAAAAACCAATTTTTACACACAAAGCCGGCAATCTAAAAACGAAATGAAAACCGCAAAACGTGTAACGTGTCTCGGCTTGTATACGATTTCGGCATACATCAGCGCATTTTGTCAAGAAATTGAATTATATAGACCGAAAACCGCATAAACTTTCCGATTTCATGGCTAATTGTACCGTTTGTTTTTTCTATCACAATAATTTTCTCTATTGACAATTTGGTGTGTGTGTGTGTGTGTGTGTGTGTGTGTGTGTGTGTGTGTGTCTTCGAATTCCCTAGAACGTGGCATGAACCTCTCGAGATGTGATTGAACTGAAAATATGCATATCGCCAATAACACCAATGTCGCGTCGTGCACACACCGCGTCAATCATTCCAATGTACAATTGCTATTAGCACTCTCGCATTCAATGGCTACTGCTTCTTTCTCGAATTAAAAGCAACAACAGCAACAATAACAACGACACCAACCACCGTCAACAATCACATATGTGTACATATCATTTGAATTGAGGTTATCAGGTAAGTAGTTTACATACTTGAAGTACACGTTTCCTCGCAAGCAAATAATAAGTATCAGCATTGTATTTTTGTAGCTGGTTTTATTTTTCTTTCTTCCGCTATTTATATGACTCTCCAACAAATCCGATTGGTTCACGTGCAGGAAAAGGCAATGAACAAAAAGAGAAAAAATGCGCAGATAAATACGAAGAAGCATCAGCAGTGGCGGTAGTATAGATGACCCATTAATAAATAAGTATCAAAATTTCCTAATACATGAACCAGCAATCTCATGATGATTATGATGATTGCAAGCGATCTCAATATCGAGTATTAGGATGAGTATCAAGTATTACTAATACGTAGTTGATTACGAGTATTTAGATGAGAGGTCAATATTCATTAACATCGTTCCTATTATTTATCAAATTTCAATTGAAAATGACATTGTCAAATATAAGGATCGATGTTAAACAATATCAAGATGAATCTTAACTCTACGTCTCAATACTCGTATCAACTACGTATTAATAAATAGATATATTTATTACAATACCTAATACTCGGTACATTATGATCGATCCTAATACTTCATGTCATCCTAATAAAATAGCATCATAATAAAAATAATATCAAAATATCGGATGTGGCACATCTATGGCGGCAATAGAAAATCAAGAGACATTTTCAATCCCGTGTATCGTCTTCATTTCTTTTATCGTTTCTAAAGATTCACTATTTCACTATAGTCACAGTCACGGAAAATCGCATTAACGACAGCATTGTATCATGTTTGGTGGGTAAATCGGAACGCAGTTAACAGAAATTGCTTGGCCGTAAAGTGTATGCGGGAGAGGAGGCAACGCGAAGCAAAATTCATTGAATTGTAAAAGCTGGTATCGAATCATACATATGTGTACTGGATATGCACACATGGCCTGATACAGACAAACGCCCGAAAAAGAGAAATGCTTGGAATTTGTTGTGTGTTTTTTTGCATTTCTTTCTTGCGTTTTATTCACATTTTTACATATTTATTTCATGTTAATGGAAAGCAACACCGTGCATGGTGCACCACTTGAAACGGTGATGCATGCATGATATTCGTGGCCAACCACGAAAATGCACTTGCAATGCATACACAAATTACGAAGATAGAAATCTCTCTCTCTCTCCCACTAGATGTTGTTGTGATTTCGAATATTCCAACCATGAATATTTTCTATGCGGCGCGATAAATGTATAATGTGTGCAAGCTAAAATTCATTAGACTTAGGCGACGATCCTAATTCGAGAGAGGAAAATCGTAAATGAGATGCCAATCTAATATACAGTTTGTACGAATAATGATAGGTGTTGATGTCGTTTCTGTCATAACTTTTGCTGTTTATTTGCATTTTCCAAACGAAATTCCGCGTTGCAGCGATGCGCAGTGGGCGCCGTCGCGCGCACACTGTGTGCTCTCGATCGAGATAAGAAAGACCTGCAAACATAAATGTGTATGCCACAATCATAATGATGGGGAAACACACCAAACAGGTCGTATCTATCTGCCGCTATCATTACAATCATTTATATAGAAAATCAGCGATGACATAAATTAGGTATTCACAAAGCGTTTCAAACCAGAAACGACGAAAACTAGAGCTAGTCGCCAAAGTGAATGGATGGAAAAGTCGAATGAGCATATAGATGATGACAATTTTCGATTGATAATAGCAAAATAGCCGCACTTGTATTCAATACGCGTTGAAACGAAGCAAACAAGACACTCAAACTAAGTGGTTTTCCATGCTGATGGATTTGTTTCATTTGTGCGATGTCGTTGTGCAGCAACAAGTGATACTTGAAGCTACACACAATACCATATTGATAAACTTTGAATAGCAGGAATCAAGTTCTGTTTGCTGTGTTTTTTTTTCGTTCGCTATTTTCTTCTTCTTCTTTTTCATATTTCTAACAAAAACTCGCTTGAATTGGGATAGAAAGGTAGGAGACGAAAAAAAATTCAACAGATTGCAAATGGCATGCGCAACAACAGCAAATAAAGAATGTTGCGCGCATCGAGACTGTGGCTTCGAGCATCAAATAGAGCTGATCTAGATGAATAACCGAACTTTTGAGTTCACATGGTGACGCGACGCGTATAGTTTTAATATTTCTAGACAATTACATTTACTGTTTACTCGATGTTTTTGTATGATTCTTTCGCTCTTCAGGCACGGAAAACAGAAATTCGACAATGAGAAAAAGAAGGCACAACGATGTTGAAGAAGTATGATAATCCAAGGCATACTCGTCCAATGTTCCATACTCCATCCGCACACATATGAGCACGCGAATGAGCATATCTGTCTTCATAACGGTTTCACTTAATTTTATCTTTCTCAATTTGTTTTCTCAGTTCTTTTTTTTCATCTATTTGAAAAGAAAACATGTTAAGAAGAAAGGCCTCGCCATCTTCGCACAGCAGAAGCATTAGCAGTTACATTAATATAATATCAAATAGAAGAGTGAGAAAGAAAAAAACGCACATAAATACAGTTTGAAATCGGTAAGTCATGAATAAGACGAACATTAAAATAGCATGTAATGTATAATCTTGAATTGTACAGGTTGAAATCGATCTAAATCGAAGTGTAAAGAAAAGCTGCTGCTGCTGCTGTTGTTTCCGTTGCTGCGGGATCCATTGAAATTTACGATCACGCATCGATGTAGCAGAGTGCGCGCATTGCGATCCAAATTGAAATCTTTTGACAGAATTTATGCATGCACTCACGATCGTTTCGAAATAAAACGCCATTTTATTCGTACATGCACGAGAATATCGAAATTCCATCAAATGGAATGAAATAGAGATCATTATGTGCGAGGTGTATTTGCTCACAGTTTGGATAAAGTGAGTTTATGCCGCACTTTTAATATGTTCACTTAGTTTGGTTAATACGTCGCCATTTCATTCCATTGAATACAATACGGTAGTTGCGTAGCGCTTAAGACAAGAATATAAAATATATATGCAATTACAGTGTGTGAACTCGTTTTACTTCAACGAAAAAGCCAACCATCCAGCCTTTATGCGCTTGCTTGTTTATTTAATGCGCTGAATGTTGTGTTGATTTCGCCCGTTTTATATGTGCGACTGTCGTAATTCAGTCACAATGCTCGCGCGTTGTGCGTTCAAAAATATTTCACGGAAAAATATGGCTACGGCTGATGATGGAATGCGAACACGGTGCGCGCGAGCGTTTCGATAAATGCCATCGTCAATATGGCATTTTCTTGCACGTTTGCACACCAGAATACATAAACAAGTAATAAAATGCAATTTATTACGTTGGATAGCATTTTTCGCCATAATTTCATGTTCCATCGACGATTCGTCAATATTTGGTTGCGTTTTTTCTTTGCGATTCATTTGAAAGCTGTTGAAATGCGGAGAAGCCAACTTTGATTTGATTTCAAAGCAAACTTGTTTGAATTTATATAAAAATCCATATTTCATGCATCTATCGAAGACCGAACTAAAAAACCAAAGCGGTAAGCGAAAAACGAAAAAAACAAGCAACAAATAATGAAGGGGCGCCGAAGTCGCTCCCATGATATTTTCAGATTTCGTAATTTGATTTACTTTGAATAAATTGCTGTTGGCGGAGACTCAATTGCAAAATATCGATTATTATTGTCGCTGTGTTCTCTCTGGCTCATTAATTGGGCGCGCAAAATCCAAGCGTATTTTTTTTATATTTCGGCTCTATCTTAATTTGTGTCTTGAGGAGCAATATGGACAGAAAAACTGTATTGGTAATCTGAAGGTAATGCTTTTAAAATTATAGCTCGGTTTTTATTTCAAGGCGTGCGCGCGCTCATTTACTTCTTGATTTACACGAAATGTTGCTACACCAACGGAAAAGGCAAAAGTAGCGGCACTAACCCAATGATCGTCGCACTTGTTGATCCTTTTCTCAGTGCGAAAACGATCAAAGATTTATGAGCATGCATAAAATTGAGCTGGAGTACTGGTCGAAGGGTAAAAAATACACGAAATCTTCATTTTATCACACATTTGCGTTGTGTTTAAAGTTTTCATATTCGTTACTTTGATGGCCTACAAAATGTGTAGCGGCAGTTGTAAAAACTTTGCTCTTCTTGAAATGGTTCAGTGCACTTTTGAAACGATCACAACATTGCGCGCGCAACAACCGCTCCAGAGCCGCAACCATGTACAAAACATCATGCAAATGAGTTTTCTTGTTGGTATCAACACCACAAAGGAGGCTTTTATTTCAAACGTATGACGCGATAGACTTGCGCATAAGATCACAATTGATGATACAAAAGTAAGCAAGCAACAACAAATCAAGCAAAACAGAAAATAGATGTATCTATTCGAAGATTCTCAACTAAATCGTTGTTTGCTTATTATTTTCTCGTTTCAATCGGATTAAATCGCATGGAGTTGCGCTCAAAAGATTAATTCAATCGTGTACGCGCTCACATATGTATTGGAATCAAATATAAAAATGCATATCGAATGTTGGTGCTTCGCCCACCGTATAAAATTAATGTAACACACAGCAGTTAATCCCATTACAATTCATACAAATCCAAAATAATAGCGAATTAAACAACAAAATATTCAAAAGAGCTGAAAATACCTGTTTCTTTGGCTCGACGCGCTGGATTGAGCGAAAGATGGTCTTTCGAAAAGAAACAAAACACGGGATAGAGAGAGATGGGAAAAAGTAATCGAAAAGCCGAACAAGTTGCTCTTTGGTATATTCGATGACTGAGAAATATGTGTGTGTGTGTGTGTGTGAGTGTGAGCTCCAGTCTGTTGCGTGTGTAAGCTCTTTACAATTAATCGCCTAGCTACTTTAGCTGAATAAATTCTAATTCGACCCGATTGGACGAGTTCGTGGCTGCGCTGATGGAAAGGTGCTCTTTCTCTCTCTGTGTGTTCTTATTTTCGTCGAAATCTACTGACAAAAGATCCATTGTATTAATCAAGATGGGATCATCAACATTTGTATGCATCGCATGAAGCGTTCCAAATTAGTGGAAAATTAACATTTCCATTGTTTTGATCGATCACATTTTGTGGAATCGGCTCCATGATTTCCATTTCGCAACAATCACATTCTAGCTGCTAATCGATTTAAATGTTCAGCGCAAAACAAAAAAAAATTGGAGCAATAACGTTTAAGCATGAATAGAAACAGATGTGTTCTTCAGCTGACATAAATTTCGAGGTAAAATGAAAGTAATAGATTGGAAAAGAACTTTCAAATTCGTCGAATTTCATTGCCGATAAACTGTTACTGGACCTGAGCTCAAATGGCATACAAGAAATTCCGAAACTAACCATTTAAGTTTCAAAACAACTAATTAACATAAGAATATTGGAACGAGAATGATATTTGACGCAAAAAAAAAATTAAAAGAGCACATAAAATACCATCCAAATAATTTAATGAAATTCGCACGATAAGAATAGAGGTAACGTAATAAAATGTCAACCCAATGCATAACCATAAATATCATTATTTTAACGCCACCAAATCTATTATGACCCGTTTATTAAAGAAGAATATGAATTAAAGAGAATAATGAAATTCATTAAAATGGAATGCGTATGGAAATGATGTTCACCTTTTTCATGCACTCGCTCGTTTGACGTTCACAATTTTCAATTCCAGCCAGCAAGCGTATTCCAAATTAATTTTCGTTATTGGTTATGGTCATGCTTATTCTTTTTCTATCTTTTTTTTCGCCGATTGCGACAAGAGAAAAAGTGCGTATGTATATTATTTAGTTTTGTTTTTAAGTTCGTTCGATTGATTTTTCGATCACTGTTTCGAATGAAATTCGATCAGGATTTGCGTTGATACTGGTCACACCGCACCACACACATCACAAGAACCAAATACACACACAAATACACAACATAAACACTTCAATTGATTGATTGACTTGACTTGAACGGAAACTAATGAATTTTCTAATTTATTTTTTCTTCCTTTCTTTGTAATACTTTTTCACCACAATGAATTTCACTAAATGCGACGCAATATCAAATGGCGCACATCGAATAATTTTCTATCGCGAATATCCCAACGGGCTCAGTTGCAAATCTTAGGGAACGCACAAAAACCAATGAAGTACGAAAACCGGAGAAGAATATAAGAAAAATATCCACAAATCAATCGATTGGAATGCTGTTTCTACCGCTGCGACTAAATCGATGTAGAATAATGTTACTTTAAGTCCTCGGTTCGCCTCGGATGTGAACACAAGAAGATCAACAGATTAAAGATGAAGCACACGAACGGCGAGTTTGTGTGCTGATCGAATCATGGCTTCACTCTCAGACGTTTTAACGTTGACTGACTCGAGCTGCTGCTGCTTCTTGGGCTTGAGTTCGTTTCGCTCGTAACTCAACCATGGAATGTTCAACACAAACACAAAGACGTGCGCGGCCACGTACGTCTCGTAGAGAATCGTGTGTGTGTGTGTGTGTGTGTGTGTGTGTTAATCCTGTGTCTTAGTAATTTTTGTTGTATTAAGCGTTTATATTGAGTTTACGATAGCAAAAAACAATCACCAAACTGCTCTGAATACAAGTTTCCGTTGAAAAATCGCGTACCATCGTTTGAATCGTTCGATGCTCTTCGTACCAATTGACTATTCGGCTTACCAATCCGGAACGTTCCCATCGTGGAGACGCTTGCGTTCGGAAGAAACGTTTGTTTCTTGTAAACATCCGCCAAACACCAAATGTTTATGTCTTTTATTACAGTAAGACCACTTAGCGTCGACAAACCTTGGAGTCTAATTATAATTTCTTCGCGGAAGATCCCAATTAAATCTACACATCAAACGCCATATCGTCTTATCAAAATTGGAATAGACAAGGTGATCAGTCAACATTCGTAAAGGCTGAAATGCGAAACGTTCGAATGATGACGATTTGACTTTAGGCACTCTTTCGCTATTGCCTTTTGTCACTACAAATTCTTTAATCACTTCTGTTCTATTCGTGTTCGTTATGGCCGATGAAGAAAATTCAATGATCGTATGAGTCGACGCAATCGCTGGATTTATTACGGTTAACTGTTATTTTGACCAAATACACGAATAATAAATGGGTTTTGTTTTAATTCAGCGCGTTCGACTCTCGAAGATCACTTTAATGGCGTCCAAGAATTGTAACGATTGCATTCGCCTTCAACATTGTTGCCAACATTGAAATTCTTGAAATGTTTTTTTTTTTTGTTACTTCTTGCCAATTTTTTTTATATGTTTCACACAAGCCATTTTTCGTGTGCGTTGCGAATTGATTTCGCGTTCATTGTTTCTTCACATTGCATTGTCGTAATTAATTATGTGCGAACAACAGAATACGTTAAACTGCACCATTTGTTTGATTTCTCAGCCGCACCGAGCCGCGCATTTGCACACTTTTCTTACGTGTGGGAAATAATGTTGAGTGCCAAGACAAATTCAATAGTAACGAACTTCTAAAACTGAAGCAATTTTTCAGCAACACCATTAGCATGTCTGTGGTCAAATAAGCCGTTAGAAGTGTTCATTTGATTTCAAGGAGAGTTACAAGCCACACCGAGTTGGACCGAGTAAACGAGACAAAAAAAATACCATTGTTTAAATATTTGGCATTTTTTGCTGCCGCGCATTCGCAAATGCATGGAATTTGTTTACGTTTCAAAGTAGCAACGAATTACACCATTTCAAGCATATCGAATTCACGCCTTGGGATTGGGAGAAAATGACATCCTAATCACAATCACACAGCCATCGTGTGTTCGCCACTCTCGAACAAAGGTTACAAAAAACACGAAACACCACTTATTCATTTCTCTCTTAGCGCTTTATTAATAATATCAAAAAACTTAATTAACATTTTAATGTGAGGGATTTTCAATGAATATTTATGGAATTTTGTCGTTAATTTTAGTTGTTGTTGCTGGAAACACCTAAATATTTAAAACTGTACATACAAAATTGATGGGAGAAAGAGAAAGACGCTCCGATTTGCTTTCAATTACTTTGGTATCAATAAAATCAAGCTAAAAAACTAACGAAAATATGTATGATTTACACCTAACGTTATATTAATCATAAGTTATAACTGCACAATTTACAATAGATAACGTCACTTCTTAAACTGGTCGTCTTAAAAGTATACGGCATTTTCCGTTGAATCGATTATCTCACTGGATTCCATAATGTCAGTCTGTTGTATAATCAACGAAAACAAATTAATAGGTTTTTTTTTTTTTTAATTTTTAATATGAAAGAATAAAGAAGAAATCAGAAGAGAATAAAAAAACACATGCACAGAAATAATCGCATGATTGTGCAAGCGATCGTTCGGCACAAGAGTGTGGAATTGGTTTTAATTGTAATACCTTTCGCAATGGATTCAATCCACCGTTGGTCCAACTCAGTTTGTTCGGTGCATGCATGGCGCGCGTATCCTCTGGCAAATTCCATGCGTGCCGATTTGTTTCGGAATTTGAAATTGAATCATGCTCAAGATCATCGTCGTATAAATTACCTCCGCGAGCGGCAGACGCTCTCGATATTATACCTGAATCGATTCGTATTTTGGTTATGCACGTGATTTCATTTGTTTTGGTCGGAATGTTTGATCTTAGATTTTGATTTATGTCTTCAAACTTTTCTATTTTTGCTGTGTTAATTTTCCTAAACTTGGGGTTAGCGATACATTTGAATTTTACTTTCATTCATTTCATTCATTCATTTGTGTTAAGTTGTGTTTGCTTTTGGAAGTTCCTAAATTAATTAATTTTATTTATAAATTTGGTCTTTGTATTTTTGGTTAAGAAGAAAAAAAATATATCATTTTTTCTCATTTTATTATGTTGATTTTTGGTTTTAAGCTGACATAAGAGAAGATCATTTTTTAAATTTGGATTTGATTTCTTTTGTTTTTGGTAACATTTGCTATGTATTACGAGATAGAGTTCAATAAATCAAAGTGGACTCACTTCGCACAGTGGCTGTGTAATTTTCCATGTCCCTATCACGTTGCGCTTCGCGCTCCAATGTCGCAGCCAATATGGTCGAAGCGCCCGCACTGAGGCTACTGCCCGACCCATTCAAATGATTATTGTTATTTAATGTGGATAAAGTTTGAAGTGGATTGGCTAAACGAAGATTTGGATTTTTAATTGTATGAATATCACTGTTTCCATGAAGCGTCGTATTAGGACCGTTGCCAACTAATTTCGATGCTGATGTTGCGCTGTGATCTTGACTATGCACCCGATTTCGGCCAGTGATTTTCGGTTCTTTTTGTTTGTAGATGTAAGTGCACATGGCCAGTACAATTAAGAGGAATAATGCAAATACAGCTCCGAAAGCGCCCAAAATACCCGGTGCCCAACTCGTCTGTGCCAATTCGATGCTGTCATTTGTAATGGTGATCGGAACGGATGTACTTCGTGCTGGGAGTCCTGTATTTTCAAGAAAAACGGTGAAATCAAATGATGAACTCAACCATTAAATTGCAAAAATGCAAGATCAATACAAACCTGTGTCGATTGCTGTGGCTACTAAATGCATTACGCTAATATTTGGGACATTTGGTTTGAGCCAAAGCATTCCATCGGGATCGATCTGAAAGTATTCCGCATATGTGCCGGATAGATCTATATTAATCTTGTCAAACCGATCACCATCGGCCGCTTCCAACTTTCCAATCGGAAACGGTCGTGTCGGATCGAACGTTTTCGGAATGGAAAAATCATAATTGCTTTCGCGAAATCGTGGCTCCCAATCATTAACATCCAACACTTCGATGATTACTTCAGCCGTTGCATTTGAAACGCCATCGCTGCCCATCACTTGAAAAATGTGCTTCGTTTGATTCTCATAGTCCAGCGGTTTCTGCAGAATTATCTCACCAAGTGGGCCGACTCGAAACATTTTTGATGCTTCATTTCCCATGATATAATACTGAATCGGTCGACCCGGTCGATTGGTTGGTAGGGCCATTAATCGACTACCGATGCCAATGTCTTCATTTACGCGAGTGTAAAATTTCGATTGAACAAATGAAAAGCCATCATACTGTCTATTGCGTTCCGAATCTTTGCGTGACACAATCAATGTTGTTAATGCATAACGATCGTTGTTATCCACTTGCGTGGCACGAACCACCAGTGTAATGCTGTGCACGAGATCCATTTGACCGAGTGGTACTTTGAGTGAAACGGCGCCAGTCCGTGCATTAATTTCGAAAAAACGTGCTTCGGCCGAGTTCATGATGGAATATCGAATCGGAGCCAAAATGCCCGCATCCTGATCCACCGCTTTTATGGGCTCCGGTGATATTTTCAGCTCTACAACTCGATCATCGACCGGCAGATCTGCCCAATACGAATCGCGCAAGAATTTCGGATTTTGATCGTCCGCATCGATGATAATCACATCGAGCGTTGTATCTGAATATTGTGGAGGATTTCCTTGATCTTGTGCACGCAATGTTAGCGTAAAATTTCGCACCGTTTCATAATCAAGCGGCTTTCGCAAGACAAGTGTACCTTCTAGCGGTTGAACAAATGTTACATAATCCGAATATGGCCCGTCCAGCACACGATATTCAACGGTTGAAAAAGGCCCACTTTCGTCTTCATCAATCGCACGAGCTCCTTGCAATATTCTGAAATGGCACAACGCAATGAGAAAAAAAACGAATGATCAATCACAACAAGCTCAGCAAATAGCAATAAACGCAATCACGAACTATTATTTATCGTTGCCAAAGCAAATGATTGCTTTTCGTTCATTCGGTTATTGTTTGAACCTGTCGTGTGCAGTGCAATTAATTTGTGATGCATTATACAAATTACCTTGTCCCCGGCACTGTGACTTCAGATATGGATAATATGTATGGAGCGCCGATCCATTGCGGTGAATTATCATTAACATCGACCACTTTAACATTAACAGGAATGACAAAACTCTGCAAAAACACATGAAACAAAATAATAAGTGATTTTTATTTTAATACGTTCATTGCAAATAGAAAATCTATAGATGTGGACACCGCCAAAGTGCGATAATATCGGCATAGCAGCATTCAAATGAACGAACGAATGAAAAAAACAATCAAAACAATAGGTAATGAATTTCTTGGAGACACGCGATTCAATCGCACTCTCTGTTGAAATACACATGTTCAAACGGATTTTGAGATTGTTTAACAAAAGCGGTAGAAGTATATAAACTTCGTTACACACATTTGAACCGAACCGGGAATGGGATCGAAACGTAAAAACCAGCAAGCTACAAAGCGGCTGTTTACACTTTGCCATTCATTGTCAGTTCGTTTTATTTAGAAATGAAGGAGAATTCAAACAAAAACACGCGCTGAAAAACCGAAATGCATCATATAGAAATATATACGTATATAAGTATATAGAATAAATCCAAACGCTATGGCAACCTGGACGAAAAATACAATGCTTTGAACACAATGCGGCATGTGTGTAGAAAATGAATAGAAATCTAAAAAGCCGCCGTAAACATATTGATTATTTCATTCATGTAAAATAGCAATCCGTTGCAATTGCGTCAATTTCGTAAGAATGAAACATGCATCGCGAATGAACCGAATCGAAGCAAACACACACAAACAGAGGTGCTACGCTGAGGTCAATGAATTTACTCCGGCCAAACAATTTTCATAAAGTAAAATGTCATGTAATTATCGGAAATCGCTTTTAAATGCACTTAATGTGTCATTTCCACTAGACGAAGGACTTGTGTGCCGTCCATCAACACCACCGCCACATCGAGCTGCATTTAATTAAAATTTTAATATGACGTGGTTGCAAACTATATTTAGTAAGAGCTGTGCAAAATTGTCGACTTACCGGGTCGCTTGTGTGTCGTCGTACACAAATGACATTTACGTAAACCGAAGAGGGCCCCGCTTTACCTTCTCTATCCAACGCAACATCCAATACTAAATTCTTTGTACCTGGTGCTATGCTGATCGATGCATCCCGCTCTCGTATGCTTAACGAAATATTACCATTATTATCTAATCTCGGATTTCCATTGATCGTTAATGTTCCTGCGGCAAAAAAAAAGAGAACGTAAATATCATTGCATTGCATTGCAACAGCGCAAATCGCAATCGATCGCGTTTGAATGCTATTTTTGTATAGCTTCTCTGCTATTTACCAATCACAGATCCAACTTTTAAATCTTCGCTAGCCGTTAAACTTTCAGCTGATCCGCCACCATCCAAATAGCATCTGGAATCGATTATCGATTGACCTGTGCAAAAAGAAAAGAGAAAAGAAATTTTTTTTTATCTGGAAAATGTAAAAGTTTATTCGGCATTTTTATTCATCGTGCGAGCCGTAAAACTGCAATTTAATTGATTTACAATGAAATTTGTAAAAATTGATTGCGTCAACGTTGTGACGAATTGAGGCTGAGTTGATTTTCAACTTTCAAGACAAGTGTTCAGTCTTTTTTTCGTGCGCGCGCGCGCACTCTTTTTCTTGTGCGATTTCTTCATGCGAAACAATTAACGTTCTCATACATATTTCGTTTCGACGATTTTTTCCCCAATTTTTTTCGGCGAGATTTTCATCGTTATTTTTAATGAAATCTCGCCTCGTGTTGACAATTGGAAGAGGAATGATGTTCGACAGAAAAAAAGTAATGAACAATCTTAACAGATTCAACTTGAATTGTGGCGTTGACTAGTTTTTGCATCATTTTTCGTGTTAATGAATTCCATTCCAGTTTTTTCTAGCGCGAAGAAGAGCTCTATTCGATCGTTTTTTTTTTCAAATTAGATCAAAATTTATGTAAAGCAATTGTGTCATTCACATATTTTTTGTCATGATTTATTCATGTTATTCAAGCAAATATGGCTCTGCCATTGAGAAATCGATGCATAGTTTTCAAATACGAGATATGGGTTTGGCATTTGTAATTTCTATTTTTGTTTTTAGCTTTCATGCTCTGAGCCACGGGCAATGCAATAAGTTCCATTAACTTTTGAAAAATAAAAATCGAGCGCATGGTTGGTGCTTTTTAATTAAATTACACTGACTTATTTGTGCAATGTTACGGAACTGCGAGGTGCATTCACATGTGTGCGCCTCAAACATTTTTCACGTTTCTCTGATTTTCCAGATGATAAACAGATTTTTGTTGGTAGCCGAAGATTGGCTCAAAGTCGAGCTAATGTTCAAATATTTGATGTTGCCCATCACTTTCTCTATTTCAAAATTTCGATACGATAAGAGTAAAAAATCACAAAGGCTGATGAATTTATAATTTCTGATGTTAACATCGAGGAGGAACTCGGAAGTAGAACGAAATTATCACAAATTTCAAATATAAAGTAATTTCGCGCGAAGCATATAAAGGGTGATTTTTTAGCTGGTTTCTTTTTGACGTTTAATTTTTTGACAGATGTCAAATTCCAACTGACGTCTGTCACAGTCAAAAATGCTCAGTATGCTTTGCAATTTCAAGATGGAAAGACTTACAAACGAGCAACGCTTGCGCCTCCAGCCACACAGCGGGTCCATCCATGGACGAACTGCGCCGTAAGTTCGGCGAACAGTTCATCTCTCGTTTCGGCCCCGTTCATTGGCCGGCCAGATCGTGCGATTTAACGCCCCTGGATTATTTTTTGTGGGGCATGAAATTATTTTCAAAAAGTAAATGGCAAGAACCAATTTATCGATTTCAATAAAGATTTGATTCACTTTTCGAAATTTTTTGGGTTTTTTTCGATTTTCAAAAAGAAACCACTTAAAAAATCACGCTTTATTTCTAAATTTACGGGTTCTTTCAAAACATGCTTCGAAATAATATCATTTCCGACCATTAATAATTAAAAGAATTAGAGAGAATATTTGTCTCTACGAAGCATTCGGTTGACGACCAAACACATTAAATCAACAGTAAAATATATGTATTCAACAAACAACCGGCAACACGAAACAATACACATACCAAAATAAAAACAACACAAGTCTTCAGTTAAAGCGAAGAGGGAGTGAATCGTAGCATGGTCGTCGATTTTGTTCCAGTCACTATGTGGCAAGTGCATAATAAGTGAAATTCAGTATCATAGTTCGTCATCCGTAAATCCTGTCGTTGGCCTATGCTTTTGTAGACACACATATGTAATTATAACGTTTGCTCGTTGTTTATATTGGAGAATATATTTTTTTTCGATTTCATTCCAACAAGGAGTGTGTTGAAGAAGAATGTGTCAGCACTCAGAAAAAAGAATGATTCAAGTTATTCGAAAAGAATGATTCGGTGACTAAATCGCTATGGTATTGCGTTTATGATCGTATGCGCATGAAAAACGACCATAAATGATGCCATATTGTCTTTTATGTGAAAGTTAACCATGACTTTAAATCGGTTCTCATTGCTTTTTACCTGAAACAATGCGACTCACGTGAAATATTGCTTCCATAGAATTTGTAACTTGTCTTCTTCTTGAATGTCAACGTACTTTTTTTTACTTTTAAAGTGTTCTGTTCTACGCTTTTCGAAGGGTCGCTTTGTAAGCGGATATTGTGAGGATACATTTCTTAAAGGGGAATTCGACTATTTTGCATTTAAAAATTCTTCAAACTACGAAAAAAAGCTATTTAGACAATCGCAATTGTGTATTCACAAAATAGTAGCGCCAAAAAAACGAGCTCGTCGTCTCGACACATCATTCAACATGTTGGAATTTACGCTTCGAAGCCGATCAGATTACATCACTCTATTTTTGGAGTCATTTTTCTTAATTGTTAATCTACAATGCAAAGAGTGAAACAATGAAGAGACGTTCTTCTTTTTTTTCCTCGAAATTATGACCTTACGACGTTCGTGAAAAAAACATCCTGCGATGACTTAATGTCAGCAATACCCAAAAATCAACGTCGTAGACATTCCATTGATGTAAAAAATACAATTGTTTGTCGAAATCAGTTGCAATGACAGCGAATGTAGGCCGTTAAATGTTTCTTTTTTCAATTGATTTTGTGTCGAATTGTGTAGTTGGCACTGTATTTTAACTTTCGCTGCAAATAGAAATGCGCACACAGTCCGAGAGTGTATTCTGTATCTAATTTGTTTCATATGTAATGAATGACTCTTGTTAAGACTCATGAAAATTACAATTTCTCCCATTTCAATCACTTACCAATGGTAGATTGTATTGAAATAAATCCAATTATTAGCAAGTAATTCACGCTCATTTTCGTACATGTTCTGGTCATTAGCGATATGTCACACACAACATACGTTCGTTCGTTTTTGTCGCCGTCAGTTGTGCACCGTCATAATTAGGATTGCTAATAAATCTCTGTAGCTAGTTTAATTTTCACTGTGTCTCACAAGAATGAGAAAAATGTTTACAATCGAATTTCATTCACGCACCCATTCACGGCGAAGGCATATTAAAAAGTGGTTCATATCAATTTCACAGTGATTTTGATTTGGCCGTTTGTTTTTTGCGTTCGTTGTTTCTACTTTTTCTGCTGCTTTCTTTCGTTCGACTTTGTTTTTCATTAATTGGTTTTTCTGTCGCACGAAAGCATTGCGTTGCCAAGAAAAACACGACCGATGTCAAGGCATTTAATTTTCCATTTAAAAAAACACAAACACTCAAACTTTTTGTTAGAAATCAATTTAAATGGTTCTCGGTCGTTCTAGAGCTGCAATCCGATGACCTTTAAGATGGATCGATGAGCGCAGCGTCTGAGGGCAAAACAACAAATTGTCGTCGCACTTCCAATTGACCGATCGACTTACCGATCGAGTTTTTCAGTGTGTCTTTTGGTTGCTTTTTTGCTACACAGTTATTTCTATTCTAATGGCAATTTAACTGATTTCACAATGTATCTGTTTCTACTCCATAGATTTCGGTCGTGAATTGTTTGATTTGCATTTTTAAACTTTTAAAATTAATACAAATGAATTCCATAGAATCTTCTAATATGAATCAAATGATGTTTTTCGGAATGTGTTTTTTGTGTAGAGTTGCATGGCCACTTCTTCCGTGCCTTTTCAACCGAAAACTCCGAAATATGCGAGTTAACGCGCTGTGATTGTGAAAATCGCATAAATTAATTGACGAAACAGCGAATGTGTGCCGTTTTCATAGCTGATTCGACCATTCCAAAAAAATATTTCAGTTATTAATTGTTGGTTCGCAAATAATAATTTGAAAGTTACGTAAGAAGTTTCTAATTTTTTCGTGCGCACAGTGCATTTGAATTTGTGTGCGATTGGCGATGGAACAAAGGGTTGCGATAACGATCTGACCAAAATCGCTGTGGCACATGCGTTTTCGAAAACTTTTGGTGTGATTTTTTAGCGCCTTAAGACCCATTCATTGCAATGGACATCCGTTTAAGCAATCACATTCAACTCTTCTATTTGATTTTTAAATTTATTTCGAAGCATTTGCACCACTTCGATGAGCACACACTTTGCACAAATTGTTTTATATAAATCGGGCGACGCAAACACATTTATTCGTATGATTTTTGTGCCTTTCCTCCGGTTCGTTGTTGTCTATATATATGAAACATGTGCAGTTTCTCTTTTCCAAACAACAAAAATTTCAGATTTTCGATTTGTATCGAACAATTTTCGGTTTATTTGCAACGTTCTGGGCAATTAAACATATTTAACGCACTTTGACCAATCCCAAAGTTGTATTGGTAAATATGTGTTCAATTTATTCAAATGCATCATATGAGATTGTTGTTAGAGCTCAGGAGTTGCCACTGTTTACCGCTCGAAATAGACAAAGATGTATGAAATGGATAGAGTCGTTTGGTTTATATTTAAATGATTCAAATGCATTATAAATCATTGGGTTTAGCAAATGAAGGCGCTTTTGATCGATTGCACGTAAAGATTACAAAATTGAATTTAATGAACTACTTGAACTGTTCACAAATTGGGCTCGGTACAGTTAAGTAGTAAAAGACACAATTTATGGTTTCGATGTCAATAAAATTGATGCAATCGGAAGCCACTTCCGCTACTTTTCATATAACATTAATGATCAAGTAAAGTATTTAATGATTGTGCAAAACGATGCTTGATGCCATAATTCCCGTATTGCAAATCATCAATTCAATTAGACTGAAAATTATAGAGAACAATATGCTCTGCCATCTGACTCAATGTCGTATGGAGAAAGAACAACGGGACCGGCACTCGCTCATGTGCTCGTGAAGCACACAAACAATCGACATAATGGTTGGGGAAAAAATTAACCGTTCGTTGTCGCCCGTTCATTTGGAATAGGTTTTATAAAGAATGTAAATGATGGAAAGTCTCATTCAAAATGGAACTAGAAATGCGGCAGGCCGAATCGCTGAAATGAATTGCGAACGATGAATCGATTACGATCGTTCTGTTATCGTTGAACATTCCGTTTTATTATGGATAATAACTCTGAAACATGTAAAAATGCGATTTAAGGATATTGAACTTATTCCAATTGACCATAGCCTTTTTTCCACAAATAACACACATTTCGACGTGATTTACATTTGAATAATATTAAAAATGCACGCAATTCACCGCATATGAATCCTGTGAAAGGACTCTCACTCACAGCGCATTACAATTATGGAGAATTATTCAAATTTTGTGCCAATTTCGCACTCTTTATCACCTGCTAATTAAAACGCTAATGAACAATTTCACAGTTTTATATTTTCTCTATCGAAAAAAGGGTGTAATTCCTGGAAGAAATGTTATGTTCGTACGATTTTGTAATGTGTGTAACACACGTCTAGTCCGTGCCGAAGTTTCAGAATAACTGCTCGAACCTCGAGCACCGTACACAATGCTATGCTGAATGGTTGAACGAACCAAAGTCAAATTGGTGGTTTTCTTCAGTGCATGAAAAATAAACGCCTGGATGAAACCATTTCACAGTGGCAGTACCGAAACTAAGTCAAAATTGTTGTTGTTTTTCCTCCACTCGGTCCGTGTGAGAGCGTTTGTCTGTGTGTGCATTGGCTTTGGTGAATCAACGGAACAGTATGGCTGTTCGTTTGTTTATTTTTTTTACACATGCCGGAACCATCGAAGCGAAAAAGACTTGTGCTGCAATATCCAAAATGCTTCTACGCTCATCGCTGTATATAATCGCCAAATTACTATGCTATTGCTACAATTTAAAAAAGTATTTGTTTTGTTCGTTGTTCGCTTTGTCTCCTTCTTTTCCCTGGCTCAGCCGGCTAGCTCATCCATTGCGTTTGCGATAAATTTTTCGGTTTTCAGCAATTGCTACATTTTGTCGGATTCGTGTTAAGATTTCTTTCGTTGGAATAATGGCATCGCATCGATTCTGCTCGACCGAAAACATGCACAAATGGTAATGCATGTAATGAATGGCAACGCCGAATAACGCGATGCATACGTTCAGATCCAACATTCATTTCCTATTCTAGTTACTTCGTACATATAATGATCATATTATTTATTGATCGCCTAAAAAAGTCCGTCGAATTTTTCGCATTTTCTTTTTATTTTAATTTTGCAATTCGCACATGTAATGAGGCAAATTCGGAACTAAGTATAAAATTTTTCGTTAAGCAATCGAACGTTCAAATCTTCAAACGATTAATTATCTTTAGTTGAAGTGGAGAGGCGAGTACATTATTTTAAATGTTCATACTCGCATCTCCATCTCATCGACAGATAAATTGTTGATGCCTTTGACCGATACTAGCTGAAGTTTCAAAATTGTATTACACAAACACATTTTAAAGAGTATGAAATATTGAGTTGAAGCTACTTTGTTTCAGCTACCGATGTAGAATTGAGAGATTGTAAAAAAAGTAAACAATTGTGCGACAGTTACTTTAAATTCTAAAATGAATATTCATCAATTAAACTTGAAAAATAAATGTTTCATCCGAAACGTGAGTTGGCTCTTCTGAAAAGTTCGATTTAATTATTTATCTTGACGTGGTCCATTGGCGCCATTTGGTAGTTAAAAGTATTTTACGTATAACTTACAAGGTTCACCATTGAAATTTTTAGTTATTAAATATTCGGAATTTTAAAATACTTTGAGTTGCTGTATTTTAATTTATTCAAAATGAAAAAAACATTTCAAATTTTAAATTAAGTGAACTGCGTCACTCGTTTTCTTAAAAATATGATCTGATCTCTGAAAAACAAACTAAGAGCGATATAAAATTTATAAATGTATAAATTCATTGCAATGAGCCATTCCCATCCTTCGCTAACATCATGTACAAACACTGTTTAAAACAAGTTGTAAGGCTGATAATTCCTAATGTTTATTAAAAAATATTAAATAAGGTGATGGCCAGCTCATTGAAAAGACCTTTATAAAAGTTTGATATCGGTAGAAAAAATGATCCACCCATTTTTCGGCATTGATAAAAACTATGCTTTTATCTTTATAATTGCATATATTTATTAGAACTTACTCCAATTCAAGCATATTGCAAAGTTAAAGCCTTTTCATAATATGAATTAAGGGTAATTGTCCAAATTTTGAACACTCTATTTATATATATGAAATATGGTTCATTTTCGCCGTTATTTTCGCCGACAATATGTCATAATTAGAGTGTAGATCAAAATTAGAGCAAATCACTGCTATTTTTTACATTCAATGTTTAGATATATGACGGTCCTTCTTGTTATTTTTCTTGTACTCATATTCGTAGTGTAGTCTTTGTTTGACAGCTTGTTTAAGGGATATTGTGAATTTATGGCCATCGCTCTGAGGACAACAGTTGTCATTGTATGCCCCCAACCATTTCAAACTCGTCTTTATTCCAAAAGCGTTTGTGCAATCGAACGCAATATTCTTGATTTTTGAAAATGCCATTTTTTTACAGCAATTACAACATTTTTCGAGATCTGTATCCACCCAGTAAAAGGGTTCATTCAAGGATACTTCTCTTGTTCTCGCATTTTCCTCACGTGATTCTTCCCGCTTCGTGAACAATTTCATTCATTTTTGAACCAATTGACACTACAAAACAATTAAACTAGTTCAACATTTCAAGAGACGAGCTATTTTTAAAGCAATTTTCGATTGAACGAATTTTCGAATAAAAAAATATTTGAATATTTTGAATTGATGTATTTTAATTAATACCAGATAAATAAAACATTTCGAATCGTTAATGAAATAGACCACGTCACTTGTTTTCGTAGAAATATGTTTCGATCTCTTGCATAAAAACAAATTCGTAATCGATTTGCTTTGGTGTACCTTGTCCTTCTTGGATTGTATGCCTCATACTCATTCTTGTTCCAAAATCGCGGGCCTCTGCGCAATCGAACACGATAGTCTCTAGTTTGGAAGTGCCAATTCTTTATAGCAAATACAACATTTTGCGAGATCTCTTTCGAGAGGTGCAGTTTTAGAAGTTTTATAAATGGCACCATGAAATTCTTGAACAATTTTAATGTAGAAATACGTAAATATGAGATTTTACAAAACACCTCGATGTGAAAAATTCCATTGAAATTTGAATTATTGAAGAACAATTTAAAGTACTCAGTGAAAGAAATAACAATATAAAACGTCGAAAGTTGAGGATCAATATGGAAAAAAATATGCACTTACATTGCTCAATAACATTTTGGACATTCTCAAAATTACAATCGAATATGCTTTGTCAAAGCAAAAAAATAACCAATCGAAATATCCAGACGTGGAAGTCGTGGATTTAATGGCCTATTTTATATGTTTGCTTTTATTTTGTGTTTGTGCTTTCATTTCCATTGCGGAATTCGCTCACGATTAAAATTCAATTCTAAGACCATTACAAACTTCAATTACAGAAAATAAAAACTAAAATAAAACGCAAAATCAGAATTGTATAGCCTCTGAATAAAGCAAAATAATTTCCGGCGACGGCATTGACCACTCTGCTTAATTTCACAGAAGACAACAGACACAAGTCAAAGCCATACAGCGAATTAAATTGCATTTAACCGAGATTTTTTCATTGAGTTTCTTCATGAACAGCAAAGAAATGAAAATCGAGAGTGTCATTGAAACAAATAACAATGACGCAGCTCTTCCGGTCGTCTTCATGCGGTCGCACATTGTTGCTGCTCATTAGTCAACAAGCACTGCTTTTAAAATAAACGTTAGAAAGATATCTTGAAGTGAAAAAATCTAATTATTTTTTTAAATATTGCCATGAAATTCCATTCATTCAGGACCATCAGTTGGATTGTTGAATCAAGGTAAAGAGGATATATCATTGGTTTTAATTAACCAGATTAAGCATAAGAATTGATCAATGCTCTATTGTGGTCGAAGCGAATCACCGCGGCCAGCCACCGCGGGCGGCAGCAACTGCGATTAATTTCAGATTCACCAATAGATTTATATCTGTTTTGTTTTGCCTGAAAAATGTGTAATACTGAAGATATCACATTGAATTCGGAAAATTTATATTTTAAAAGATATACAAACATATATTGGAAAGTATATTCCAAATTAGAAAACTCCTTTGAGAACCATTTTAAATTATGAAATTTGTTGATTTGTCTTTAATCGAAAGATTAGATGTTTTTTCATTCAGATTTGATTGGACGTTTATTAGACTCCTTTAATTTCAATAGAATATTTTGGCGAATTGTATAAATTTGGAAATAACTTTTAGGCATAAAAGGGCGAAATAAAAATATTTTCGATACTGATCGTCATTTTGTTTTATTTTATATCGATTTTGATGTTTACTGTTTCAATCTAATAAAAGATTAACATAATCTTAACCTCAAATGTTTGTTCGTTAAGAATGCAATTGCTTAGTAGAATAGATTCGATTATGACGTATGGCACCTACAAATGATTTGCTCGTCAATACAATAACATATTTAATAAATCGGCTCACAGAAACATCGACACGGAATATACAATTTTACGATATGATATAATATAATTAGTTTAATACATTAATTACACCAAAATTTAAATGTATTTGAAGCATTTTTGTTTGTCATGCGGAATTCGAGTTTTGAAGAGGATCGAATCAGCTCGGAATTGAGTGTTCAGTAATGGCATATAGCCGAATATTTGCGAAAAGAAGTTAATACATCTGTGTCGTTCTTGAAAATGTGTATCGTCTTCGCTGAGCGAGATTGGGCAGCCGGGACAGCGGAATGTCCATCGCGATGTGACTTTGACCGGTGGCTTTCGAGTGATATGCGATACAAGGAAATTCATTGCAATATCTTCGCAATTCATGTATTCGTCGACTTTGTCTCGGATGGCTTGCGGCAATGTATAAGTGTAAAGATATGTGTAATATTTGTGGAAGAAAGCGGCTCCAGTCAAGACCATGCTCAGTTCACAGCTATAGTTTGAATTGTAGTTCCAGGCAGCATTGCTGTTGAGGTCCCATGCATGAAAACGGCCTGGAAATCCAACAACTCTGTCGCGATTCTCACGCCACACTCGGAAACCGAACAGAATCTCATCGTGTCGCAAATGTGCGTCGTCGTCTACCGAAAGAATAGCCTCAGTCTCAATTACATCGAATGGTAAGAATCGATTGTTTAAAGAATTTTTTGGCGCTCGTACAATGGCTATGTCAACGCCAATGTCGGGCCAACGTAGATCTTCTAAAGGGGGTTTCGGTGAATTCCAAACAACAACCACCTTGTGCAAATATGGCAGACCATAGAGACGACCCAATGAATCCATTAAAACTTGCTCACGCTCATAAGTCAGCATGACAATTGTGAATTGCTCGCGTGGATAGTTCCCACCCAAAGATTCGGCAAATTCTTTGCCAGCACCGCCCGAGCCCTTGCCAATTGGACGGAAGCCCATATGTGATCCTATGAATTTCGCATCGGATGGCAAAACTGGGTCAAACGGTAGCTGCGGATACAATGAAAATGGATCCATCCAATCATTCCATGCTCCTTTAAATTGCGTCACCGTGTAATTTCGTTTGTAAGATGGACTAGCGTACGGTGGCTCAATGGGGCCAAGCGATTCTTCGGGCTCTGCGTCCAGCACGGGTGGATCTGATTTCAGTGGGGCAAACGACGAATTAAATATGCTTTGTGAAATGTACGGTTTTATCGCTCTCGGCGGAATGTTCAAACGATTACGTAGATAAGCAATGATTGTGTCGATTGTAGCTTGAATTGTACTAAAATAGCGTTCCCAAATCACACGACCCTGACGTCTCATCGCCAGTAAATCCGTGTCCGGAATGGCACGGAGTAAGAAGTGAAGTTCAGTTATTCGTCCTTTCGGCAACAAAATTGCGATGCGACGCCAATCGATCACTTCGTCATAAGGCAGTGCCACTTGATCAGCACCTAAAATAACCGGTATTGCGCCCGATCGCAGTGATTCATACAATCGAGCCTGGAACAATGTTGAGGTCACCTCACCAATGCCGGGCGATAGAATCAAACTAAATGTCGAATCTTTTAAGATTGCTTTTCGTGATGAATCGGTGCCGCATAGCATCCAATCTCGCATCAGGCCAATGGGTTTTTGCTCTGTCGCTGGTATACATTCAAATTGCAACATGAATTTATCCAAACTCTTCCCAAATGTTATCTCTTTCAAATGTTCCACAATGAAGTTGTTCAACGTTAGCTCCTCGCTAAGAATGTTATCTTTTTCGTTTGTTTCATTTTGCGGTTTCATTTCACCTTGAAATGACAGTAAATACTTTCGGCGGGCCGGAACTATTGGACTACATTCTTGCCAAACGTCTCCACTCGGTGGCCCGAGCACAGGCGGCACTATCACATCAAAACCGCTGCGATATTGGTGCTCATTAAATGCAGATTGCACAATTATTGCACGACCCGTGTCTAGATGACGAAATGCATTTCCCGATCCGGTGCTCAAATCGCGTCGGGCCAAATTAATGAGTATATGGTTGCGTCCGTCGCCACCCCAATATGGGAGTTTCTGCAGATTTGTCATATTCAATGGGTTTTTATTTGAACTGGAGCTACTTTCACTGGGGATTGAGTATCGATTATTTCGCATAATTTCATCGTCCGAAAGCGCTTCACCAACAAGCACGAAAAATACACACGCTTCCTTCGGATCATCAGTCATGTGCGCGTTTTGACTAAACAATTCTTTTACGGTTGCCTTCAAAAAGCCATCAATATCAAAACCGTCGCTAACCACCGGATTTTCATCGGAATTGTAAAGGTATACGGGAAATCCGGATGTGAGGCTGCAACGTGAATGATCGAAACAAGTGCTCATCTTACAATTTATCGATTCGAAGTGTGTAACGGACGGATTTTTCGGTGGCAATTTGCCAGCGTACATAGGTTTCGGCAATGCCAATTCGGGTGTGTTTCGTTGCACTGCTTCACGTTGAGCGACTTGTGCTTGTTCAACGCTTATCTTTAATCGTTCCAGTTCGGTTTGCTGACGCAGCAAATCTTGCTTAATTTCATCGATTTTCTGATTGTAAATGCTAATGTCGGTTTGTAATTTTTGTCGCCGAGATTCCAATTCACGCAGTTCCAATGATACCGTACTCTTAAAAATTAAATATTGAACATTTAATCGAAGTAATAAAATGATAAAATTTGAAGAATCAAAATTCAAGCCGTCATTTTCATGAGGTTTACCTTTATTCGAAGCATTTCTTCAATGCGTATCTTTAGATCGGAAGCTCGTAAATTGCTGATATCCTCATATACATCCAGCTGAGATCGGGACTGATGAATTTCTGTGTCACTTATATCAGACTCCACCTAACGCAAAGCAAGCGAAGGACCGCAGTTGGTTAAAATTAGCAAATAGAATCGCAAACATACAATACACTTACATTTAGTATGTAATAATGAGCTAGCATGGGGATCACAAACAGAAGAATGAGTATCAAACACACAATTTTGTATACTTTGATGTGTTTGAGCCAATTGCATATCGAAAAAGAAAAAAAATTGCTGTTGCCGTTGCCATTGAGCGGCCTATACAGAGCATTGTTGTCGTATGTGGTCATGTTTTCCTTAATGTAAACAATTAAAATCCTAAACACTAAACAACGATTTACACCGCAATTTCTAAATATAAAAAATCTATATCAAAGCCATTTCCTACGATGCGCACCGTCTTTTTGAAATTAAAATATCCGTCAACATTATTTTTACCCAAATTTCGATTGAAATTCAAAAATATTGAATGATGCAAATGTTTTCTCAATGAATTTGAGATGAAAGAAATGAGTTTTTTGTGTGTGTTTTATTGATAGATTTCTGCTTCGTTCTGAATTGTTTGACGTTTACTAACAGTGTTGACATACATTGACAGACACATTTTCTCCAATTCAATTTCTGCTGAATTTGCTGCCAAGTATATTCAGCACATTTCGCAGTTGAGTGCAAAGAAAAATGCCGTATTTCCACCGTTTTATGTGTGCTTTTGTTCAATATTATTATTAAAAAACGTGTTGGAATTGAATGTAGTAAATGAAATTGTCCAAATGAAACACAATTGACTTGGAATTTGTTGGAACAACATTCAAGTGTGCAGAACAAATGCGATTTTGTGGCTCATCGTTTGACAGACGAGTTTGTCGAAATGACAGTTCTCCGTTCATTGTTCAGCACAATATAAACCATTACAAATTAGGAGGATAAAGAAGTCTTTACTTACTTGTTGGTGCTATTCCTACGCAAATTTCGACTGCCACAAACTTTTAGATTAATCTCTTTCACGTGCGATCCTTTCTACTTTGGACTCGATACAAAACGATTGAAAAGGTAAAAAATTTCATTTAGATGCGAAATTAGTGTGGTTAACATTCATTTTTATATGATTTTCGACGATTTTCTTCTGAAAATCGTATTGTATTTCTTGTAGGCCTTCGATTCCTTGACAATGACAATGAAAATCCAACATTCATAATAGTAATCGTAATAGCACAAGGCGAATGCAACATTTTGGTTGCTTCAATTTGCGATGCAAGCATTTTAACCTTGAAAATAAAAAGGTTATTGTTTTTGTGTCCACGTCGAATTTCGTGTGTTATTCTTTAATTTTGCACAATTTGCATAAATAATGACTGATTCGAGCTGGGAAGTGTTGGCCGAAATTTTTCTACGACAAAGTGATCCTAAGCGATCGACGGATCAAGAATACACGTTTTGCTTGTGCAGCCGGGTGCTGGTAAAAAATCAAACGGAAGCCGTTGTGATCGAACAAGAAGAATTAAGTGAAGCGTATGACATTTTCAATGAACAATATTGTGATAATCACGTGAGCACAATGAATCGCAAAGAGAATTCACAGGAAGAAGAGGATTCCGATGCAAATAGCTGCTATTATTCGGCAAGTGCATCGCACACCGATAATTACTGTACAACCGATGAGCATGAACGGGATAGTGGTGCGGATATATCAGAATATCATGGGGTGGCGAGTGCATCGCGTGAACGTTTCCGGCGATCGCATCGCGAGGATGGTGGCAAAAGTAGTTCTACCAGTGTCGAACGTGATCGGAGTAATAGTTTGTCGGAAATTCTCGAAGAGAAAGGCATCGATGGACAATGGGAGAAATATTGGTCGGAAAATTGTGAACGCCTCATTTGGACATCGTGGGTTGCAAACTATTCGGATTTTATTAGTCCCGAATACCAAAATGTAGCGACAACCAATACTGATAACGAGAATCCCGCCACTTCATCGGAAACTGAAATTCCATGGAAAGAGATTGAAGAATCAAGCGTTCAAGTCGCCGAAATTTCACCAGCAGCTATCGTTGTTTCATCATATTCTCCAGATGTGCACGAATCAAAAGCAATAAATGAAGCTAACGATGAAGTGAATAATTCGGAATCATATTTGAGAGATATGATGGACAGTTTGGTATTGCCCAGATGTGATTCCGTATCATCAAGCATTCCAATGACGATCAACACAACCGATTCCATGACAAATGTCACCCAAATTACACTATCGAGCTACGGTTTCTGCAGTAGCCATGTGACTTCATCGGAGAATTCGCAACTATCAGAAAGTACATCGTCGTCAATATCGCCACCGTTCAATTTTGACGCAGATGAAGAGACAAAAATTGAGTTGATGAATGAAGAAGAATCGTCGGATCAGCAATGGCAGCTGTTGTGGCAAGAACACTACCAAGAACAGTATTATAAGCATTATGCTGAATTTCTGGCCGAACGAAAGCGTACAAAGGCGTGCGCATTGAGCAAAGATGCAAAGTCTACAGGTAACGAACTGGTCAACATGCACGACGATGAGTATGAGTTGAAGCAATTGGCTGAATTTGGCCTGCCCACGTCATTCGGCAGCAAATTCCATAAATCACATTACAAGAGCACAAATCCACGGCAACTCGATGAACCAAATACGGATCGAGTCAAAGCCGCATTCACTCTAATGGGATATTCATTCCAAAATACGGATTCATCAGATGCAAATGGTCACGTGATGTACAGAAAACGAAATATTCGTTTGCATAATAATATGTTGAAAATGAAGAAAAAACGGATCGATTTCGATAGTTCGGCACGAGATGAAGCATTGTTAGATATGATAGCCAATTCGTCATCCGATGAAACTGATAAGCCAGTACTGAATATAAGCATCGTGAAACAAGACTCACTCGAACAAAATGCACATAAGGATGAAATTGAAAGTATTGCTGTAGCGACAAATATCAACGATTCGTCAAAAGATATCGATGATTCGCCAAATGTTGGTGAAAATCAGGCAAGTAAATGTGATATTGCTGATGAAATAGCAATTGAGGAAAATGCCATTGGATCAGTTACCAAAGCAGCAAATAGCAAAAAATCGAAGAAAAAACGCCGTCAAAATAAAATGCTGGCCGGATTGCCGGCCGAAATTGCCAACGATCGCACACTTTACAAATATTGGTGCAAACGGTTTTCACTATTTTCGCTATTCGATTCGGGCATTAAATTGGATCGAGAGAGTTGGTTCTCAGTGACGCCGGAAAAAGTTGCAATCTACACGGCAATGCGATGCCAGTGCGATGTTATTGTTGACGCATTTTGTGGAGCTGGCGGAAATTCAATTCAGTTTGCAAAAACATGTCAACGAGTGATTGCAATTGACATTGACGAGAAGAAAATTGAAATGGCAAAGCATAATGCGACTATTTATGGAGTTGCTAATCGAATCGAATTCATTGTTGGTGATTATTTTAAGCTGGCATCATCGCTCAAGGCTGACGTCGTATTTTTAAGTCCACCATGGGGTGGGCCACAATATCTGAACGAGGATGTATATGATATTGAAAAATCACTGCTGCCATTGCCAGCGTCCGAATTAATTGCCTGCACACGACAAATCACACCGAATATCGCTATCTACTTACCTCGCAACACAAACACCTACCATTTAGCAAAGTTGGCTGGGCCTGGAAATTCTGTCGAAGTCGAACAGGGATTTTTGGACCGTAAACTTATTGCAATCACTGCATTTTATGGGAATCTTGTGAAAAAAGCACCGGCCTAAATGAATCTGCAACATCATTCATCACATCGCCGCATAAATTCATCGAAATTAAAAGAAAAAACATCAACTTTGTATACATTTTTTTTCAATTGTAAACATTTTAGTGGATATTTTGAACTGAACACTGAAATTAGTTCGCTTGAAGCATTCTTTAGTTTGGACAGGCCAAGCTTTTGATAGCCAAACTTTTATTCCAGAAGGCAATCAGTGGGATTCGTTGCAAAAAGAAAATTAAAATCGAATCTGATTTAATTTCAATTGGTGGAAATTAAGTACAAAATATAATTAAGAACCGTTTCAATTCATATCGTATTATGTTTAAGCGTGCGTAGCCAAATTTTGCTTCCAATTTCTTTCATCTTTTTTTTTGAAAATGCAGAGAAAAAAAACAACATTTCATTTTCATCTAAGATTTGAAAGTACAACTTGTTTTTATCAACATTGAGCCAAATTAGATTCTTGATTTTTGAACCAAACACGCATACAATAAGATTTTTTTTCATATCGCTTTACTCCATTGATTAGCAAACAAGTTTTACATTGGACATTTTGTAAACGGGCTTTTTTTAACGTCTAAAATCGAACAAGTATCGATGACTATAGCGTCAACTCCTATCAAAAATGTCGAATGTTATAATTTTAGAATGGAAATTTTGTAAACAAAGAACCGAACAGACGATTTGAATAAAGAAATGAAAGACGTAGATTATTTTGGGTGTTTTGTGTCATAATCAAGAAAAGGACATTAAGTATTTAAGCGAACCGCCCCCGTAACTTCGTCGCTTGACTGAAGCTTGGAAACAGAGAAAAGTCCCTATGCGAATTCTGGCGCCCTCATTCCGCACAACAAAATCTACGAACTTCGACGCATTTGTGGCAAATAGCCACCATTACATACAACAAATCGCTTGGTAGCTTTGCCAAAGGATGGTTTTGTCTGTCGCTGCTTTGTCATCACAGAAGCACATAAAGCTATGCGATAGCGCACCACTACATCAACAGACAGACACACACACGCACTCACCCTGTCCGTAGGCACAATCGTCGTTGATGTGAAAATGAAGAAAAGTTCAAGCGACGAAAAACGTTGCGGGAAAATCAATACTGCTTGTGTGACGTCAGTAAGCAAAAGCAGCAGCTACAGTAGAGAAGCAGTAGTCGCTTCATCAGCCGTAACACACAGCACACAGAGCAGAAACATAATACACAAAAGAAACGAAACCGAAATTGTTGTACAAAATAAAAACACTAATAAAAAATTTAACAAATTATCTTAACGACGAATGAAAAGGACATTCTTCTCTCTCTTCATATTTTTCGAAAATAAAATCAAGAGGAACGAAAGCGAACTAATTTGTAGAAAGTAAGTGATTGTGTATATGTGTGCGCGCGTGTGAAACAATTCTGTTTTTACGTGAGGATGAAACTGCAAAAATAACAGTGAACCAACGGAATATACGACAACGACCATGTTTTTTCAGAACTTTGTGAAAATTCCATTTGCTGTTTTTGGTTAAATGAACATCCAATCGAATTCCGCTAGATGCAAGTGATCATTTTCTCGACCAGAGCGGAATAAACTGACACACATAGTACGACTTCAAAAAAAGAAAGAATATTCCAAATCCAGAAGAAAAAGAAAAAAAAAATTACTTATAGAATTGATTAAACATTTTTAGTCCAGTGAAAATATCTTCGCTTTTTAAATGTGTGTTTGTGTGCGTGCGAAGTGTACTAAAGTGAATGTACTCAAAACGAATCCGAAAATTTACCGAGCAAATTTAACAAAACGAAATTTTGCAGAACAATTTTTTACAAAACACAATTCAAAATTAATGAGAAATGAAATGCACTTTTGTATTGATATGATTCGCTTCTATGGAAAATCGAGCTGAAAATGTGCATTCAAAATATATACACGGATGAAATCATCGAAAATATGGTGAAATGCAGTTAAACATGATGATGGCTTCAAAGACGACGACGACGACGATGACGATGACAACAGCAGCATTATCAACATCAACAACAACAACAATCAAACAGATTTCAGTCTATCGAGATTGTAAAAAGCTTTAATTTGAGTGCTTTCACTCAAACATATAAATCGTTCTGGTTTTTGGTATTTGAAACAAAACAAAATCAACAAATTCTATTATAAGAATTATTCGCCAGCACACTTAATATTTGTAATTTTGAACTACAATTAAAAAACAGAGGAAAAGGTGATTAAAATTTTTCATTTTCTCTATTCATATTGAACTGAATATACATATAAATTCCCTTCAATGTTGAGGGCATGGGCGATATTTGTGGATATTTCGTGTGGTTTGGAGAAGAATGGAATGAAGTAAATGGAAAAGAAGAACGAGCTCTCGGCGATTTATAGAAGGATTTTTTCAAAAAGCCTGCAAGTAAAATTAGAGACGGAGCGTGTCAATGCATGTGGCGGAGGAGGTGATGTGGATGTCGGTATGCTTCACACAGATGAAATTGTCTGCAATGGTGTGTTGCGTTGACAATATACACATCTCTTATGGTCTTTTATATTGGCGTCGTCAATTTTGTTCGCCTCATTCTCTCGATTGCTTTCGATTCATTTTTTCTTTATATCGAAACATACCTTCGTCCGTTTGTTGCGTGCTGAAAGCTTTGTTGTATCGCCGAAAAAGGGAGATAAGAAACGAGCGAAACAAATACCCATCGAGCAAATATTACTCACACATTCTTCATAAGTTGGATAGCAAAAGATACACGCGACATGAATCCAAATTGACTTTTTCATATCGAGAGAGAGAGAGAGAGAGAGAGAGAGAGAGAGAGAGAAGATAGCGAAATACGGAGAGAATGAGATCGTGATGCATAGAAAAACGGCAATTTTATATTTAGCCTCTCAATTCACCGATTCACGTACTTCAGGGCATTTGAAAAGGATGTGAAGTTTGTCCTTTCGATGAATTCCCAAATAAATGGCCGAGAGAAAAAGTTTTAATCAGTGATGAAAGGGAGTGAAACGAAATTCATAACAAAGCACCAAAATGAATATAACAAAAGCGACCGCATTTAACGTGCGCACACACATATTTCACGATTATATGTCCGCAGTCCATTCGAATAGAATTCATTGAACCATAGCTAATTTGCTTCGCGGTGGCCGCCTCTCGGCTATTTTTGGAATTTAAATTTTTTGATTCAACACACATGAAACAAACACTTGCACGTCGCACCAATAATTGATTGTGTAAACAGTTTGGTAAAAATAAACGGTGCGGTATATTGAATGTGATTACTACCTACCAGGAAGGTTTCGTGTGTGGAACGTTCATGCAACTTTTCAAAACAATTTGTTTTCCATCGCTCGCATATGGCTGAGCATATCCACAAAATGCTTTCCAAACAATTTATTTGGATGAGTATAGATAGATTTAGTTCGTTCGCTTCGATATATCGATTGATTTTGCGTCGAGAACGAAACAGAAGCAAGAGAAAAAAATGAAACCGAAGTTTTGTTTTTATTAATTCAATTCCATTGATATGGTATAAATCCTTTTTGGGATTTCTTCCCTCAATGAATTACATGCCAAATCAAATTTCCATTTGGTGAAACCGATTTATATGTAGAAAGCGTCGACACAAAAATGCGAACAACAACGAAAAATGAAATCAATTGAATATGTTCAATGAAAAACCGATTTGCTGATCAATAGCAAAACTAGAACAGAAAAAAACCACACATAACTTACAAGACCAACTCAAACTAATGGATATAAATGCCACACGTTCCCGTATTAATTATAAACTTAAGGTTAACCATGTGTTTTTCTATGACTGTCCATATTCAGTTGCCATAAATGGCATGTATCAATGGGGATGGTAACATATGTACATAGCATCCGTACGCAGAACAAATCCATTACCACAAGGACATCTATCGAACAACAATAAGATAGCTGACGAGTGTGCAACGAAATAGGATGGAAAAAAACGGACAAAAGACAAATTTTATTTTTTGATTGTGACAGCTGTAGCACTTTTCTCGGTTCTTCTTCCCTTTTTACCACCAATTCCTGGTTACATTATCTATGTGAACATGAACGAAGTTTTCTTATTCGCTTTTTGTCTCTCTTTGCAAATGTAAAACTTCAAGTGACCCTTTTGAAGTGGTCGCATCCATGACATATGCTAATTCCCAAGAAATTATTCTAAAAAGATTGTCGGCCGCGTACGGGCAAAATATCACCACTTTCGAGATGCATGCATGAGGCAAGCCATGGTGATTCATTCGAAACTATTGAACAAACCGCATTGAAATGAGTAATTTGACAGCAACAACCACAAACGATAATGTGTGACATCGAACGATTTTCACTATCAAGAAGCCAACAGCGAAAAGCGAAGCAATAATTGAAGATCAAGGAATACACATAAACTGATTATCAATTTAGTGTCTAATTGAAAATTACTGCCGAATGACAGTCACCTATGTATATTTGAATCGTTTGGAGCATTATTTCCATTTCATTCAGCATCGATAGAAATAGAAACCAGCATTAACACATCAGCCTATATCAAGTTAATTGGCGAGAGATAGTTTTTGTGTATGAGTATCAATTTCATAGAAAACCATGTATAATAAATGTCCGAAAAGCCTCGTTCAAAGACAACCGAGATGAACAAACCAAATGAAAGAATGAAACGAACCAAAATATAATGCGTATGTGCACATGCGCGCACATAAAAATCGCACAAAACCAACTGATGGCTAAAGTTTTATTCACGTGAGTGTGTGTGTTTTGTGCACACAATCACCAGAACGCCTATCTCTTGCTATGGCTCGCTCGTGCTTTCGCTCTTCTCTCTCTCTCTCTCTCTCTCTCTCTCTGTCTCACTGTGTGCATGTGTGTGACTCAAAATTTGCCATTTCACACGTATCCGTCTGTCGTTGCATACACATTTACACGCGCGTAAGCGCAATCACTTACACGCATATATATTAATATATGTATACCCTGACGTTGTGCCACACATTTCACAACCATCGAATCAACAAACCGTTTCAATGGCACGGAATAAAAATTAAAAATTTATCAATTTTCAGATTACAAACTAAAAGTTTAATGTAATGTAAAAATAAACAATTTTATTTTGCTGGCCAGTTGCACATTTGTGCTTTTTACGAAAACTTAAATGAACAAATTCTGTATTTTATAAGTGTGTGCGAGCCGTTGTTGTGGCCAAGAATTCATATGCCATGAGATTTGAAAGTTTCGTATTTGCTGTTTTATGCAACGTGAGAACAACGTGCGAACATTTGTTTTGTGTGAACCAGCAGCAAAATATTCGCCCCATTGAAAATGAAGAAGGGCCAACGCTTCACGCTGCATTCAATTCGATTGCTTGCAATTACGGCGATGATTTATGGTACACTATTTTAGACAACAACGACGACAACATAAAATATCCAACTAAAAATTAAATTTGTTCAACTTTAGCTTTAAAAACAAGTTGAATACAACGCTTGGTACTGACACATACACACATAATGCAAACAAAATTATGGGAAGTCAGCTATTTATATTGTGCTTAATAAGAGATATATTTGGAGAATGATTTTCATGTTAATAATTTTCCTTAATTCGAGCGCAGCGAAAAAAAGGACAAGCGAACAGAATGGAACGGAATAAATGAATTTGCACTTCCACTTTCCGTTGTAAGTGCATTGTATACTTGCAGGCATTTAAGGTAAATAATGGCGAATGCGAGAGCAAGAAAAAAGAAAGAGCCACTGAGTTGAAGAATGTGCAAGTGGTTGTTGATTGCATTTAGCCGAGGCGATGAAAGCCCAAGAAGCGAAAACATACAGAGAGAGAGAGAGAGAGAGAGAGAGAGAGAGAGAGAGAGAGAGAGAGAGTGACAGTGAGAGAGAAAAGGAAAGAGAGACTGAGCGAGAGAAAGAGCGAGGAAGCGCAAAGGAGAAAAAACACAAGACGATGAATAAATTCATAGAAAATAGAATTGGGTTATTGGTTATGTATACATAATCGTGCGACTTCAGTCTTTTCGACTACAGCAACTGATCAAGAAGGAGAGAATGGTAGTTTTTGCGAGAGAATTATGCGAATGCACATGCACAGGGTGCCTAGTCGGTAGTTGCAGCGGGAGTTCGGGGTACACTTCAGCTGCTGAAGCAATGACATCCCACTCTGATTTCCGATCATACAACAAAAAAGAAGAACATTTATCATCTGCTTTACGCTTAGCATTATGATTCATATACTTTGGCCTATGCATTTTTGAAATACGCTCAGATCGCTGCCATGGGAACAGAAAGAAATTTATGCAAATCATATTTGCTCCTTACAACGGTGCAATTCAAAGATATCGGCCCTTTTGAATCATACGATTTGCTCACGAAATTGCAACAAAAGCAATGTTTTTTTGCTTTTTGCACGCTCATTGTTGGTGTGTGTTTGTGCATCAAAGGTAAATGAGGATCGGCGACCGACAGCAGCGTCGACGGTGCTACAAATTCCATCATTTTCTGCATCTTCTTTTATTCATTGTGTGCTGCCGATTCCTCATTTGTTGATGCATTAATATTTTTCTTCTTCTTGAAGGGCCATTATTTCTTGAACAAATTTTCCACTCTCTTTCGTTCTTCGTACCGAATCATTAATGCTTCAACTTTTCTCTGCCGCTTTTATTCTTCTCTTTCTCGGCTCCTTTCTCGTTTGACTTATTCCTTTTATCTTATACTATGATAAATATGATTAATCTATTCAAGCTTTATTTGCGTTCCATTGTACGTGTGATTCAATAATGGCGTCAAAAGTGAAACTTGACATCACGATTTTTCCTGTTTCATTATGAGGTGTTCACTGTACATTATTCTCCACTTGATTCTTTCGTGTTCCATTCTTCATGTCATATCAAAGCCGTGCACCACTCTAACGCTGCTAATAGTTCTTCAGGCTTAATTCACATGGAATATGTGAGCCGACAAAAAAAGCATACGAATAATCAAGAAGGCATGCTGCAAACAACAGCTTAGAACTCCTTATGGAAATGGCAATGACAAGAGTGAAATGATTTTTTCGCTCGCTTTTGCATTCGCATCATCCTTTATCGTGTTTCCTTTTTTCATCGCTGATGCTCTGTTCCTCTGATTCCATCGTCGCTTTGACGTTTGTTGAGGAGTGAAATAACAATGATGCAAAATCCACTTGATCATTTAAGGCCATTGTGAATTATCAGCTTTGATATAGTGTTAAATTTTGAGCTTATTTTTTCCGTTTGTTTGATATTTAGCATGCAGGATAGAAAAGATTTGTCACCAACTACTGGCACACATGGCTGCACACCAATATGGAGTGTTTGCAATTGCAACTTTAAAATATCACGTTGTTAACGCAGATTTTTTAAGAGCATTGATGGAATTCGCTGTGAAACGTTTTCCCACCATGAATACATAATTGAACTAAAATTCTTATCCTCCAAATCACATTTCACATTCACAGAATCGTCCTTCCAGACAATTCACCATCAAATTACCAATATGAAAATCTGACCGGCAATTATTTTTCTTTCTTCTTGTCCTCTTTTTGTTACAGATAATCAACTAGTTCTGTTAGAAAAATGAAGATAAAAAATGTATTTTAACGAATCCCCGTTTTTAAAAGAAATACATGAAAAGCAACATATTTTAGGATAGTTGACAGATTTCCGTCGCATCAAAAAGTCTCGCGATCGCAAACAAAAGCATCCAACACACACACACATACACACACTCACTTTACAACATAAATGCCATTTAATAAGATGGATGCCGTTTAAAGTCAAATTAATAGAAATCAAAAAGTTTTAAATAGAAACAAACAACAAAAATAACATCGACAAAGCAACTATCCAACCAATAATTCAAAGTGTTTTTAAAGCAGCTCGAAAACAAAACCATTCGGAAGAATATATTTTTAAATTCCATATTGTACACATACATCACCGAGTGAGAGAGGAAGATAGAGAATACGCACAAATCGCAACGATTGAGAGAAACACCGAAACACATCCAATAACAGAAACAGTTGTACACATTGTTATTATATCCGTAGTGTGACAAAGTGAAAATTATGTGCCTGTGCATGGGATCGAAAATAGTTCGATACAGTATTTTAACGCAGCCATAACGCCGGACCGCGGCTAATGAATTAATTGAACCGTTTGATATATCAAAATCGAATCAACACCGTCGCGGACACACGGCCACCAAAATTATTATTCAGCAAAACCAAAAAAAAAAAAAAAGTCCAATTATTTTTCCGGGTGGTGGTGGTGGTAACACAAAAAAATGGCCGATATGCCTGATCTATCGCACTTAACCGCAGAAGAGCGTGCCATCATTGAAAATGTGATGATGCGACAGCGACAGGAAGAGGAGCAACAAAATGAGATTATGCAGTAAGTAATCAATTTTACTTCCATTTACATTTGCTTTGAAATTGTAACACTTCCCCAATGTCCGGCGCTGCTGTTGTGCCCTTTTTTGCTGCGCACTGGCTTTGACGTTTCTTTGTCGTTGGCAACACAAAGTCTTGCGATTTTATGATAATTCTGTTCGTAGTATTTTGTTCGCATCAAAGCGAATATCACTATTCAAAGGATCAAATTGCGAGATAAAATGCTCTATTGAAGCCATCATACTTGCCACTTTTGAATGTTTTTCATCCGGATTAGAGAAGCTGTCCTCGGATGGCTTATATTTGAAGTCGCACACAATAAATACATTAACTGTTCAGAGATTGTATTTCACTAAAACTCAATGATCAACGAACAATCGAATGATAAGGTATTTTTTGTCCCTTTTTGCTGATCAAATAATGTCTTTATCTATTAAAATCTGTCATTTTTGTAACATGATGCCAATAACTTGTTGTGACCGTTACATAGTGAAATTCCATTCGTTCGAATAACAACCAAATCCTGGCTGTCAATGTATACATATTATTTGATTGAATTAAGTCATAAATTGGATTTTGTATGTTACTGATATTCGCTGAAGCTATATTATATATTCAAACGTTCCTATTTGCGGTTTTTCACTTCACAGCGTATGGCATGAATTCAATCTGGAAGTACATGCCCGAAACCATTAACTGTGTGTATAGAAAAGCAATCAGATGATGTAACTAATTTTGCTTTCCATTTTTCTCGTTGGCTGTGATATTGGAGTGGCGGCCGGAACAGTGAGATGGGGAATACAGGAAATGCTCGAGTATAAATTCCATAACAAAGTGGCGTTGCGAATGAGAAATAGGAAAAAAACGTATAACAAAATTCTAAAATGATGCAACTAGCATCCGCTTTTCTTTTGACTCAACTCTCAATCCTTTTTGACCTTATCTCAATGAGCCTTCAGTACATTCCATTTATACAGTATGGAACCGAACACACACACAGCAAAAGCGATGAGTCTATAAATTTGAAATTTTCATTCGAACAAATAAGAAAGTATTTCCCAGCTCGCTGCTTATATATATACACACATATTTTTCTGTCGCGCTCCATCGCTCTCCATCTCATTTTGCGTCACACAGTGCTCGCTTTTGTCGAGTTGCAGATGAAATCCACTTGAGAGCTAGAGGAAGCGAGCGCGCGCGCTCGCCAAAAGAACTAGCGACATGACAACAGGAAAGCTATTAGTGAAATGCAACAATAAAAATGAATCAAAACAAGTCGCTTCATATCTGTTTAGAAGAACGAAGCAGTCGAAGCTATTTGGCGCAAATGTTCTTTTATAGCAAGAGAGAATGCCACTACAAAAGCAAAGCCCATTAGAAAGCATTTAATAACTTCGTTATAATTTGAAGTTTCGAGAACAAGAAACGTATGCAATGAATGAATGGGTTGGTGTGAGAAAGAGGAAATAAACCATTGAATAATGAAGGGAAATTGGCATGGGATGCATTTTATTGATTTTTAATCATTAATCTATTTCAAAGTGCTTGAGATGGTTTCCAATGTTTTCCGCGCTCGACGTTTATTTGATATATTTTTTGGCTTCAAATTTGTGGAAAATCACTAATTTCTGTTGAGTGGCATTTTCAATTAGAGCTTTTGAATGGTGTAAGCCCACTGCAATGAAGAATAATGTAGGAACACACGTTTGGAAACGACAATGCATTAACCAAATCACAGGAGGAACGTCTAAATCCACTGTTGAAAGATTTGTGTGTGTGGCGGCGACGCGCGGTGAACGGCTTGGGGGGAGAATACAAAGCTTTTCATTTACTTATACCGAAAAATGTTGTGTGCTTGAATATTGAATTTGTAGACGAAAACAAGATGAAGTTAATGTACTAGAAGATACGATCCGACAACGATCCGAACAGCAAAGAAAAGCCGGGATTGAATTGGAAGCAACGTGTCACATATGTTTGAAAACGAAATTCGCCGATGGAGTTGGCCACATTTGTCATTATTGTAATATACGTTGCTGTGCTAGATGCGGTGGTAAAACCACAATGCGAGGGAAGGTAAATAGAAAAATAAAGGCAGACAGAGACACAGACACAGTGCATTGAAATTGCGTTGTAAATTTGCAGGTCATTTGGGTGTGTATGTTATGTCGCAAAAAACAGGAACTTTTATCGAAGACTGGCCAATGGATAAATAAAACACAAGAAGGGGAAAGCTTTTTGCGTCCAACTGGCGGTGTAAGTAAAATATACAAATAATATTTGTGATTTTCACCCCCATTCATTTCAAAATGGAATTTGAAATTGAAAAATGTTATTGAAATTTGCAGTCTCTTCATCCGGATCCGCATGATCCATCGGATAAACGACCAAAGCTAGAACGAGCACGAAGTGCTGCCGAAAAAGAAAATCACCCATTACAACGAACTGGCAGTGGGTTGAGGCGTCAATACTCTCACGATTCGAGTGTTGACATGCTCAATCCGGCGCAACGACGCATGCAACAACAAATTCAAACATCGAACACATCGCAACATTTTCAACACTCATTATATGTAACGAATCATCAACAAACACACCAACAACCATCCGATATTTATTCAGCCGATGAAGATCCAAAATACTATCAGGTATGTTCAGTCGATGGCGATAAGCTTCAACATTTTAAAGAACTAGTTGTTGTATGTGTGCCATAGTTTTACTGAAATATGATGAAACAAACACGCACTCGCATAATATGATTTCTTTGGAATTTACAGGGAGAATTAGATGGGCTGATGTTACAGCATCCTCACTTAATGCATTCTCGACAACAACGACATTTTACAACGCAGCAACAACATTCTCATTCATCGGGAATTCAATTGCCTCAGCCAATGCAATCACATTATCATCGTCAAGAGCATTTGCATCCTTCACAACATTCGAGCAGCGGCACAGATATACAAAGTAAGTTGAAATTGTGTCAACAGCGTGTTCTGTCAGAATGTACGTTGAATTTGATGTAGACGCAATAAACCATGGGTTGAGAAAGACGCAAAAAATGGAACGTCAATTGCCCACGGATGCACTGCAAAAATATCAAAATAATATAAATGCGTCGGTGTTCAAAGCGCCTTATTTGATGAAATGTTTTCTCGTTTCGATTTTTTTTTGCGCTTTCCAGACATTAAGCAGCATAAAAGACCAATCGTGGGCCATTTAGCTCAACAGCCATCATTTAGTAGTTCCGAAGAAGAATATGACGGTGAGTTTATTTCTGTCTTAATTCCATTTTCTTTGCTGTAGCTTGCGAATTTCTCAACTATATTTGATTAGCTCGCATTTATCATTTTAATTAAATGTGCCCAAACATTAAAGGAACAAAATATTCCCATATTTAAAATTAACAGGAAAAAAAAATAGCACAAACATACAAACATACATATTTAACACACTCACTTAACATTTTAACTTATGAACACATAACAAATGATATCAATTCAGCACACTTTTATTCATATGGAACGATTGGTCTACATTTTGCATCCACGAGACATAGTGTGATGTCATTTGCCCGAAAATTTATTACCATCCAGATTGGCTGATGAGCATGCATGGCGCGGCAACCTCGAACGGCAATATTTTTTTTCAGTTGTTCACTGGTTTGACTCAAAATTTGAGCAATTTTCGAGGTCATCATGAGCTGTCTCGTAGTCTCAAGACTCTGTCGCTTGCCAATTAATTTGAATTATTGGCCTCATCCCCTCATTGTTATCATGAATTTAACTGACCCCATTTTATGCACTAAACTTGAGATGCTGTGGGGGAGAGATCCAATTGAAAATAATTTAAAAACATTTTCGCATGTAATGAATGCATGAGCAGCAGCATCTAGCATCCAATAAAAATAATACTTCAACCGTTTTTTTTTTCTTTCAAATTGCTGATGAGCAATAATATAAAGGCAAAAAAAAATCATATCGAATGCAATCGAATAATACGGTAAGATGACGACGACGATGATGCTGATTCATTCAAGCTCTCACTCAATGAGGAACAAGTAAAATCATTCAAACAATAAACTGAGATAAAGGTCTGCACATTACTTTCAATGCCATACGTATTTTAATTTCGATGCTCTCTCTCTGTCTTTCTCTCTATCACTGTGTATATCAATTTATGGCTTAATGACGACAATGTCTTGGCAACGGTGGATATATAAATCTGCGAATGGCACAAAGAGACAGTGGCGAACAAGAGAGAGAATGTGCAAACATATTTAAGTATTTATCGATTGATGTAATCCTGCGTCATTTTTACAGCAAAAACAACTAGAAATTACAATAAAATTATCCGCTAGCCTCATCGTCGCTGGCATTCGTCGGCTTTTCTGCCGATGCATAGGAGATTGAGTGAGTGTGTGCAAGATGTTAAACCACGATCGCATTTCATAATTTTTCATTGGGTTTTGCATGACAAAACTATTCGCAGCAGCACGAGTAAAAAATGTTTCCAGCCATAAAATACTATGAACGAAACGGCAGAACAAAAAAAAATAAAAAAAAAAACGCTAAATTAAATGAAAAAAAACCGGAATGAACAAGAATTGAAGTGAACAAAAGTCAAAGGCTCATTTCAAACAGCAGAACGACAACCGAAATGCGCAGTACATAATGGGATTTCTCTTTAGATGTATGTGTTTGCTATTTTCAATATGTTTTTTTTTTCGCTTTGCCTCTTCGTTTTTCGTACTCTCTGTTTGTTCTTATACTCGCCCTCTGCCAATTTTCGTAATTTCATATTTGCTGACGTCTCTAAACATACACAGCATAATATATACCACCCACGATTTTCTCTGATTCACTCACTTTATATATTGTCTGTTGCGGATAACAAACACCATGCACACACAACTTACATACATAGTGTGGTGTTCAGTGGTTCGTGCTATGCCATCCATGGCATAGAAATGAGAGTACGAATAATGGCTGCGAACCGAATGACGACGTCAATGTTTCACCAACCGAAATACGTATTCCGTGGTACGCCAGCAATGGGCTAGGGCGAACACGGAGCGGAGCGGAAGAGAGAGAAGGAGAGAGAGAGAGAGAGAGAGAGAGAGATAGTGAAAAACAGAGTGAGCAGATCTATTCATGGTGAAATTTTCATGAATGGAATCGCAATTGTTGTTTGTTGTTGTTGGAATTTTCATCGTATATTTTCCTTTGTGAATTTTTCGGCGAGGTTTCACACATACAGCGCTAACCCGATATTAGCATGTATTTTCTTTTCATGTTAACCAATCCGTTCCGTAGATTAACGTAATCGAGTTCAAAAATGATACAATGCGCATAAAAATGCAAACATTCAAAATCCAATATGCATGCTTTTGATTAAATTTATTTGCGTTGCTTCGATGAAATTCACTCACATTTCAACATGAGCCAGCTTATTTTGTCAATGAAAAATGAATAATATAAATATTAATGAGCCAAATTAGATGAGTCGCATAAGAATGTCAATCTTCCGAGTGGTGGGAGTGAAGGATATACCGAAAATTTCGCATTGAGCAACGATCTAAAAGCGATTTATTTTATCGCATCAAAATTAAGCTCCAGTCACTCGAACATCCAACGTTAACGTGTCCGATAAAGCTGAGAAGACGTAGCGAACGGTTGTATAAAGATAAAATAACACACGGCACTGCACAGCACACGGCACACAGCAAAGGCATGACAAAAAAAGAAGCAAATCAATAATAAAAGCGCCCCCTTCCCCATCTTCGGTTCAGTTGACGTCACGTCGTCGTACATATCGCACGGCACCTGCAAATGATAGCGACGATGAATAAAACTCTCCGAAAAACAACAAACATGACAATAAAACCAATATAATAAAAATCAAAGTGCGACGACAAATTGAAACGAGCAGTAAAATCGTTATCCATACTAAAAAAAAAGAAGATGAGAGGATCAGCATATTCCCTTTTGATCGATAACATGCATGAATGTCGTGTCATCGAAAATCACGTGGGTTTGAAGTACAATAAAATGTTAAATCTCGGCTTCGTTCAAGTGGAACAATGGCATATCAATGATATGGTTAATAAAACGCTCCACAAAATGCAAAACTCTCCCTCTTTCAAAAAAGCGATAGTTCTTTTAATGATAACAGAATCTTCTTGTCATCTTTCAAGAGCACGTGCTCTTGCCACTGTCGTGATGTTGCTAAATTGAAATGGAGCAAAAGATATTAGTTTTTCGATGCTGTTGCTGCAACCGCTGCCGTCCGCCATCGTCGCTCTTCACGTTCAGCTAGTTTAACTAATTGAAACCATCAAAATTAGTTAGATATTGAAATAGAATTTGTTGTACAAACTTCAAAAGCTTTACTGCTAATCAACCGTGTAGTTGTCAAACAAGTGATTGTAATGCACGAGCCATGCGACAGGAAGTTGAGGCTCGTTAAAAATATTAAGATCAAAGCCAAATTGAAATGGAGCATGATACAATATTGAACGCTTCTCGTGAGCATATAACATATTTAAAATGACAAAAGCACATGTTTGTCGCTCGACTTGACTCAAAAGCTCATTCCATAAATGAACTTATGTTTATTGCGTTTTAAATTCATTTCAGGGCATGAACGACACAGCCAGTTCTATTTCTCGCACAATTTTTCTAATGCCATCTGTATTATGAGGTGTTTATATCCAGGAAAAAGAAAACAACTTAAATTTAGAAAATCAAGAAACACGCACACAAAAAGGATAAAAATATAAATATAGAGCGTTACCAAGTTTGGAATGACGAAAATTTTGCTGTTTTCTTATGTTTGAATTCGCATGCGCATTTGTATCGCATGCACATTCATTCATTCCGTGAGTAAATGCAAACGATTTGTCACTGCTTGGCTCATTCTCATTCGTTCCATTTTCCCTCTTTGACACCACACCGTTCCATTCGATTTTCGCAGTATGCCTTTCGGTTACCGATGATATAGAGTTTCGTGGAAATTCGCTTTGCCTCTCCCTCTTTCTCACCCGCCCTGCTGCTCTTCTGGTCGCAAACATACGCATTTCGTTGTATTTGGGTGTGTGTATGCATCGCGTGTGTGCCAACATTCGTACCGTGCTCGCCAACGATTTTTTACCCATGTATGTGCAAATCTCAGGCACGAGAAAACGGTTCGCTTGTGTGGTTATGTGCTTTTTTCTGTCCATCCATACGATGGGTGAGTGATTGTATTGTGTACGCACCGTAAGCGGCGCGAAATCTTTGCATTCAACATTGAAGCCAAACGTATCGTGTCTGCTGTTCGTGTAGCATGCTTCCAACCGTGTGTTTTTTTCTATTCGGATGAAAATACATTCAAACGTTCTCCACATTGAAGGCCAGTGCCAACAACAACACTGATAGAACAGCAGCAATAGCACACCACTTATGCTCATTCAGTTGGTGGCGTTTAGGCCGTTTTCTCGTTTTGCTTATACGCAAAGATTCACAACATTGTTAGCGTTTCTGCGAAAACTTGTTATAATTTTCAAGCGCAGTTTAGTACCAATCGTCACACAATGCGGACATTCTGTCGGTGAGAACGAATGAACAGTCAACGGTTCGCAGTGTATAGTGAAACACACATTTTTGAAGTGAATCAAATCAGTCCACTTGAATTTTTAATTTTCTGTGTTCGAATTGTGTGTTAGGAAGAGATTTTTTCGGGCAATTCCGTGGTTTGTTCGTCGATTTCGTGAGCCGGTGGATTGAAATTACAATTTAAACCTGCATTATTACCAAAAATTGGTATAAATATTTATTCATATACATTTTTTTGTGTGCTAGAAAATTATGGAAACATTTTTTTCCATTGTCCGTTTTGCATATGAGAAATGAGTCATTTGAAATGGCTTATGGTCAATCAAATATGCCATAATAATTGAAGCACTAATATAATTAATATGAATAACGTTTAGTGTATCAGTGTGACGGTAAATGTGTGCTTTCATTTCGATCACAACTCGATATTTGATGTATGTTTCCCATTGACAGACATGCAAACAATGCAACATAAAGGAAATCTTTTGTAACTAGAGGACGTTTTCATCATTCAATAAATATCAAAATCAAACCATTTTGATTGACAATTTGAAAATAGGCACTTTTGTTCAACGAAATGACAAATGGAAAAAGGCAAAATAGAAAAAACATTATTACAAAAAAATACCAACGCTAAAAAAATACGCGGATAATTCTGTGCGAGGAGCGCGTGTATTCCCCAAATGAATTCAGAGAGAAAGAGCGCTTCATGGACAACTCATGATTTGAGATTGTAAACGTTCGTATAGTAACGGTGCATATCATGGATAATATTTTCTTGTTCATTTTGATTTTTCACTATTCATTGTTTCTCGTGTTTTTTTTTTCTTCTCTCAACTCTTCTGCTTTATCATGCAGATAGCGTTGTGATAGCGCATAGCCTTAGGTACTTCTTGCACTTCTTTCGATTGAAACTATCATTCCAACACTCAAACATGCACATCGACCATCTCATGACACAGTTTCGCTCATCTTTGACAAGTAATCAACAGCGCGCGATAATACTTTTTCCACAACTGATTCGTTCGTTCTTTCTTGTAGCGATTCGTGTCATTCATATTTAATTTCACACATGGTTTTCATGATTTGTCATTCTCTCGCTCGTTCGCTCACTCTCTTCTCACATGATTATCTCGCCCCCTTTCACAATGCACTCTCTCTCTATCTCTGTCCCTCCACATTCCATATGTATTGCAATTCCAGATGATCCAGAGTCAGGTCAGGGTTCTTTCCCTTTATGCATACAATTTACGCTGGCTCGATACGCTTCACTTGACAAGTGCATTTGAATTCAATTTCAGCTGTAAATAGGGAAAAGTAACACCGTGACTCGTGATTTCGACGGAAAAGAAATAGAGAAAACGGCACAACAACAGAAGAGCTAAATATTATTTTTACCCAAAGTGAATTTTGTAGATCGAGAAAAATAAATACCTATATATCGGCATGGAAATGAGCAAACAAGACAGAAAAAAACATTTGGAAAACATAAAAGCACTCGGCACATATAAATATATATAAATTTTTCCTCAATTCGGCCTAAAAAGATTAGAAAATGTGTGCAGATGAAAACGGAAAATGAAATCTAATTATGATGGCCTCAACAAAATGAAACTTCCATATGCTGCAACGTTGGCAAACTGAGTTCAGAAAAGCGAGCGACCAACACACACAGCGAACGGGGGACAAACAGAGAGATAGAGAGAGAGCGCGAGAGCGGAAATGGCAAAAAATTGCGATTTCCAACTCAATCTTCGTCTCAAATCATGTTTTCCCTTCAAGTTTGCAGCCATTTCCATATTCATGCTTTTAATTTAATTGAGCACAACATTGTGTCATATTACAAATCAAACGACCTCATTTACCATTGGCATAATTAACAAAACTATTTTTGAACGCCCAATTAATGCTATCGAATTGAAATTGGACGTGTTGCAATTAATGAACAAATAAAACTCATTCAATTTTTGTAGTGTGAGAATGATTATGTGAAGTTCACATTTAATTTTATAGATTTAAGAATCAACAAGATCAGGCTGTCAACTTAAAAATAATATGAAGCGGCGGCCAATGAATTTTCTCCAAATCAATGATTCTACTTCATTAGCCCAATTCATTTTTGCACACTGAAATGCAGTAAATGTCCGCAATACAGACAATTATAACTTGCGATACTAAACTCATACCATCAATTAATTGTCATATTATTGCTCGAAATGTACCCACTAAAGTTTCAATTTATGTACATTTCTGGAATTGAGTGTGTTTACACAAATGCAGACAATTATTTCGACATAAATAGCATTGCAATGCCCTTTCCAGCTCATATTTCGAACTATTACATGCAAAACAATCATTCGCCAGTAATCGTTGTTAGCGCCAGCGCTACTGCTACGGCCGTTCTAAATTATGCGAAATTTAGTGCAGCAAGAGAAAAAAGAGAGAGAGTGATACAATTTAAATAGCAGCAACACTAATAAAATGTTCTCTTGACACTTCGCAACAGCCTGACAAATAGTTAAAAACAGTTTTAGCGACCGCGCGCTGTCTGACCAATCGTATCCAAGCGACACTTATTATAATGAATTATAAATTTAAATTGTCATTTTTCCTCGAAAACACTTACACACACATAGATTTCAACACATGTACAGACCAAGCACACAAATATTTCACACACACACTCACAGACTTTAAATTAGGAATATGTACAAATCAGACTATAGAATTTATTCGCCGTTGTTGCTCCCATCGAAAGAATAAAGGAAATTCTTTTAATTGTTGCCCTTAAATCCGCACGACAAGAAATGAATGGATAAAAAAGCTAGCTACGATTTACTCGAATAGTCCCGACATGATCCGCTAGCACTTTCCGTGTGCAAATTATTTATGTTTCTGGTTATTCATTGCATTTTTCATCCTCTGTATAGTTTCAACATTGGAAAATATTCCGAGGAATTTCACTGCACAACAAAATCCCGTGTTGTTTCATGTTTGCGTTTATAATATTCTGTTAATTTTTATTTGAATTGTGATTTTTGTCCCATTCTCGAAAGTATTATATAATAACATCAATGCCTCATTTCGTTTTGCTTTCTGCTCAATGTTCATTGCATTCAGCGGAAAAAGACCCATGAAAGAAAGAAAAAACTTTGTTCAAAGGCTGGTTAGTGCCAAAAATTGTCGGTACTTCTTTATGTTGTTTATGGAATCCTTCCGTTGTTGATGTGTGTACAAGTTGAACGGTGTGTTGGATTCGATATAATCTAGACCAAAAAGGAAGGTATCCGACCAAAATAAATCGAGTGATGTTTGCTTGCGTCGAAATGTATCGAAAGTCGAAACGTTATTGAAACAACCCACACCAATGATAAAAGGTAATCACTTAGTCTTCGAATATATACAATCAACCCAAATGGAATCGACCGAAAAGGATCTTCGCAAATATTGTTCATTACTTTATTGGAGCCCACATATAGAACTTCTTACCATCAATCTATTTATAATCTTGTTGTGGTTCTCTTCTTTTTTGATAACCATTCGTTTTGGAATATTTGTTTATTTTTGGGGGGTCGAAATTGTTCGGCAATTTTTGATTATTGCTCTGCCAAATCGTGGAGCAAACACTTCAATTTGAATTAAATGTTGTGAAATGTGTTTGTATGCGTTGAAAAACACTCTTACTTTGTGTGTGTGTGTGTGTGTGTGTGTGTGTGTGTGTGTGTGTGTGTGTGTGTGTGTGTGTGTGTCCCATCATGAGACATGAAACGATATTTGATTTATCATTTTGATTCGTCATATTTCAAGCAGTGTGTATTTTTTTGTGATTCCACCACTGTGAATGTTGCAAAATATATGTGTGAATTTTTGTGTTTTCTCTGGTTTGCCTCTCTTATTTTTGTTCATTTTTGTGTCTGCTATGAAATTGTGTTATTTTTGGAATGCTCGAAATAGTACTGACTGTGCAAATTCAACCATGTTTACCTACCGCTTTAAAAATAAGCTCATTTTTTTCCCATTGACACCATATTTGTTTTAGTTTGGAAGCGTCCGCAGTGAGATGTTATTTTATTATATTGTTACTATTATTAATACGCACTGGATTGAATGGACACAACATTGCTGTTTCTATTTTGTGTTAATTTCTGTATCTCTCACCACCAATAACACTAATTTATAAGCAAAACATCTCTATTTCCCATTGTAATATGTCGCTCCTATGTGTAATAGCTCCAAAATTATGTAGTTATTGTTGGTTTTTATTCGAACGCTATACCAAAAATGGCCATTTGTATTGACCGAAGCTGCGCTGAACACTGCAACCATAAAATCTTCCATAATTTTGACCAATTTTTTGCGTTACTGAAAACATTTCTATCTATTTTGATGTTATTAAATAATACTTTTTTTGTGTATTTTAAAGAGGTTTTACCCAAATCAATCGACTCATTGAATTGAAACTCAAGTGTGTGTGAATCAAGTGGAAATGCTTAGAAAGACGTCAAGTATTGACCAGCAATTCTCTGAATTCTTCAACGTGTATTGTTCGAAATTAGATCTAAATCCTAAGTGTAGTTGATCATATCTATTCTAACTTATCCCTTTTCAACAACACACAATTACCAACCAAATTTACTGCAAAACACAACAAAACTAATAAACAAACTTATAACAAAAAATCCCCTCCACGTCCAAAATGCATTGAATGAAATTGAAAAACAATGAGCACGATTTACAATGTTATATTTACAGCGGGTCACAACACAAATGACAATAATGCCGTTGTAAGCGCATCGGCACGGCTCACCTCCAGTAAAATCGATAGCAAACTGGACGTGCATCATCGAAATAATTACAATCGAATAAACCATCGATTGCAACATAGTCCGCAGATTGTGATCGGCGACGACGTGGATTTTTCACAATCTAGCGATCCATATTGGAATAATGGCAGCCGTGGGCTGTCCGCATCGGCGGCCACTTTAGCCAGCACAAATGTGAACCATTCGGTAAGCCGAATCGGTAGTCATAGCGGTAGTCTTAGTGCAGGCACTAGTCTAGATGATCCAAATGCGTACAGCATTGATAATCGACGTTACACCGAGCGCCGGAAGAAAACTGTACGTTTCGATGGTCAAGAGTCGAATGATTGGACACGATGGGATTCGGAACGACAAAATAGCCAAGATTCAACGACTCGAGATTCGGGCATCGATACCAGCAGCACTTTCACTAGCAGTGAAGACTCAAATCGAGGCGAGGGCCTAAAGGTATTCATCCGTTTTTGTTTTCATTTTCCATTTTTTGTTTTGTTTTCCTTTTCATTCACATTAGCTTTAGAATATTTTTATCCATTTGCTCAATTTGTTAAGTATCAGTGTCAGTGCAAAAAGAAAAGTAGACCAAAAACTGTTGTATGTTACTTTACCATGAATCATCTTGATTTGATCGATGGATTCGATAGAGTAGAAAAAATGTTGGCACCTTTTTTCCAAGTTTTAAATAAGACAAAAAAATAATTGGTTGTGCATCGATCGACTCAATTGTCTTGAACGGACAAGTTTTTTTTGCGTAACGATTGTTCTTCGATTGCCAGCATTTTGTTGTCTTCAACTGCAATCCGGTAAACAATAATGCCGTAAACAAAATTTGACTGAAATTCTTAAAAAATTCCAAATAATTTCCTCTTCTTTTCGTTCATCCATTGCTATAGAATTTAGATGCTTAATTCGACTATCCGACATCCATTCATTTGTCGCTCGAACAAAAAAGGGCGCATTATATGCTATGCTTGTTCGTTATATACCGACAGTCACACATATAGCCGTATATTTTGGTGCATTTAAAGTAGAACAACAGAATAAAAAGCTTATTGCTTTGAACAATTTAATTACTCGAGCACATGCTGTTTGTTTGCTTGTTTAATTTGCATGCTGTGTCTCAGAGTGATTCGCTCTCTGTATCTTGCTTCCTTTCGTTCAATCATCATTGCCTACTCAAAAATCATGCATCTGTAACAATATTAGAGAAAAGGCGTAGCTTGTTATAATCTAATACGTTTTATCTTTCGCTCGTTTCGTTGACATCATTCGACGAGACAGAAATAGCAATTATTTCGACAATTTTCGTTCGGGAAACGATATAAAAATGTGTTGCATGTATCGGAAAATGAACTTATACAGTTTCATATATTTCTGCTTATGGCATTTAGCAATCACGAACAAGGACAAAAATGTATGAGTATATAAAAAAGCATGGATTAAATTTGAAACCAAAAAAAAGCATTCGCATAGATTATGGAATGTTTTGGCACAGCGGTCACCTTTTATTTGATGGAAGAAACGAAAATACTACATAAAAACAAAATCTCCTCGTTGGAAAAATTAATTTCCAGAAAGAATCCCATTTATGTGGGCTTATTTGGCCAATTTGGGATTATCTTCAATTCCGACGACAACAACAACAGAAAATGCGTTGGTGCTTTGTGTATGTGTGTGTGTTTTTTGTGCACAGCAAAAATCTGTTCGGGCTGGAACAAAAAAAATAATATGCCTACAATTCTTTAAATGGCACTAATGAGGGTGTTGGAATGTTGCATGCTTCAATAAACTTCCTTTAAATTTTATGCTTTTGTTTATGATTTCAACTCCAAATCGATTGGAAAACACATGTAATATGAGATCAGCACCGTGTTATTTATACCAAGTCATGGGAAAGTTGTTGGTTTTCGGTTTTATTTTGAAATTCAGGGAAAAGTTTAGATATATATATATTTAATTGTGTAAAATTAATATCTAGCTTGTAAGAAGGATCATTTTTTAGGGTTGGCGTAAGAATAAGTAGAATTGTAAGGATGTTGATAAATTATAAAACATTAACAATGACTCTTGTAACATCAATAACAACAACAACAACAACAACAACAAAACTCGATAAAAAAAAACCATAGCAAAATCCAGTGAGCTGGCAAGTGTCGGCGGAAGGGACGCGAATGATTGGCCATATGATTTTCAAAAAGAATCTTGAATCCGAAGATAAATTAGGCTTGAAAGTGATAGGCGGTCAAGTGCTATCGAATGGACGCCTTGGTGCTGTCATTGAAAAAGTCAAACGAGGTTCGATCGCAGATCATGAGGGCCACCTTAAGCCAGGTAGGTGCAATTGTTCGACATTTACCGCCCATTCAACCAACACCAACGGCATCACAATACCATTCTGTTCTGTTGAAATGCACATTTCAGGAGACGAAGTGATCGAATGGAATGGCCAGTCATTGTGCGGACGAAGCGCTCAAGTGGTACACGATATAATCGCCGATAGTAAGCACGATCTGCAAGTGGAATTGATTGTGTCGCGCGTAATAGCGGCAGGTCGACGTGCGGCCCAGGTTTCTTGGAGGCAATCGCATTCGCCAACCCGGATGCGTCAAGCAGGTACACTAAAACGGAAACAATGTGCACTCTTTTGTTGATTGATTGTTCTAGATGCTTTATATAATAATAATTGTATCGTTGCTTTATGTGTTGTTTGTGTCAGAAAGCTGTCTAATCTTGATTTTGTTTGTGTAATCTTTTGAACAAGCTGTTTTGTGATTTCGATGAGTGTGCGTGTTTCATTGTACAGTTGACATGTGGTTGTCCTTTGATTTTATTGACTCAAACAAGAATGGCATATCTTTTCGTTTCGTTCGTTTTGTATATATGGGAAAATTGAGTGAGTTTTATTCAACATATTAGTGCGTACTAGTGATTGACTCCCTATCAATCTTTGCCACGGGATTGAGCGCCAGATGAAGTCTTTTAAACAAGTTTTTCAATTAAGACCGAATAAAACAACATGAATATAATTAAAAATAGACATCGAATCAATTTTACGATTGTATTAAATGGGAGCAACAACTTAGCTTATTCGCACTCGAATTCCACATCAAACACAACAACAAAATAACCTCGTCAAGGAGCAACAACAACAACATTTAATCAAACACAAAACTATCAATGTGTTCGAGTTTATTATGGTGTCGTTTCTCTGTTTTTTCCACCTTTGTGTCGTTCTCTCTCCCTCTTTCTGTGTCTCTCTGTTTCACTCTATGCAATTTTTTTCGTCTCGTTGTGTATAACAACAGTCTTCATTGTAGTTTTTGAAATGAGACAATATACAAGCCAGTTCACAGGGAATATTTATGTGCAATACCCAAAAACAATACACACAATCAGGGTATAGAATAAGCGAGTACTCTATCCTCGTATGTTCTTACATTGAGTTGTTTTGAGCTCAGCGGCAGAGTGCCACCTGGATTCAAGTTCGTAATGACATCATGCATTACGAAGCACATGCTTGCACAAACAAAAAACATTAGTGAGCACAGACAACAACCAACGTAAAAAGATCATTGTTCGAACCGATAGAGTATATTGGCGGCGTAACCTACTACATATGGGTGCCGCTTACTAATAAGTGATTTCGGAATATATGTTTTGAAACCGAAAGAACAAGATGTACACTACTTCACTGAATCTCTCAACATCATCACACACAAACACACACAAAAACAAATACACTCCAAAACACACATAAAATAATGTCAATTGCAATTGTCATCCGCCCATCGACATCGGATAATTTTGTCCAGCATTAGATAGAAAACCATCCAGTTGTGCATCACAACAAAATGCAACCATCAACTCTGTCTCTGTGTTTCTGTATCTCATCTCTGTTTCTCCCCTTTTCATGTTCATGTTGCTCACAAACAAATCAATTCATTAAAATTTATTTTGTGTTTTCCATTCCTTTCTTTTCCAAATCCACAACTATTTCCACGTGCTGTGAAAATGATGTGCGTTGAAATTGTTTTGAAGAAGGAATAACACAAAATGCCCATGATGATAAACACTAAAATCTTTGTGGGTTCAATTTTGTGATTTTCCTTCCAATTATCGGATTAAAAATCATTTTAAGTAGATCCATATTGTGACGGAAAGAAAGGCATTCATAACAATAGCAATATATAGAAGTAGTTTTGCGAAATCGATTTTCATCGCTGACTGTAAATAATAATTTTTGATGTTTAAATTTTGTGTTTTTGATATCGTTATAATTGAATAAACAAACAAACAAAAACGATATTGACGCAATCTGTGAATGTGTGTGTGGCGACATTCTAGAAGCTTATGATCGACGAGATAAACCAAGTGTATTAGTTACATCGCCGAGTTCACCGGATCGCGTAGCAGGTGGAGCATCATCAACACGATATTCATCGCGATTAGCAGCGTCGGGCCCAATCGTTGGCGACTCGAATGTTGGCGGTCGCATACAAATTAAATTAGGTTTTGAGCCAGGTACATTACAGTTGATTCTAACGGTGATTTGTGCGGCTGGTTTGACATACCGAGCGAATGGTGCAACCAGAAATCCATATGTAAAGGTAAAAAAAAACCGGTTGCTTTCGAAATAACATCCGAAATTGAGTTGAAATTAATCGGGTTTTCTGTGTATTTTTGTGTGTTTTTGTACAGGTTTTTTTACTTCCGGATCGTTGTGATAAATCGAAACGGCGCTCGAAAACATTGGCAAACACAAACGAACCACGCTGGGGTCAAACATTTGTTTACTCAGGACTTCGGCGAGCCGATTTAAACAATAGATATTTAGAAGTGAGTTTTTCATCTGCACACAAATTGAAATTCCGCATTCGATCAATCAAAATTCAAAATATCCATCAAATGAGAAATGTTTAATAATGCTTTTGATATTGTCTCTGTCTCTCTGTCTCTCTTTTCCTCGTACACCCTTCGTGTACCTTCGGATATTGGCATGGATTTGCATAATGCCACCATTGTTTAGATAACCGTATGGGACTACGTACGATATGGTGCAAATGATTTTTTGGGCGAAGTTCAATTAGAACTGGGTAGCCATCCATTGGACGATGAAGCGGAGTGGTACACATTACACGGGCATCAAGAATCAAATATACACATAGTATGTATCACATAAATGGTTCTTTGCACAAACACACTCACACCATTATATTTATATATGTTCATATACCCCAAGCAGAAATCTGCTAAAATAATTCACTTAAACAAACTTTCCATTTTTGTTTCGTTCGTTCGTTCGAATCATTTTTGTTTTTCGGTTTGGTTTTAATTGTCGGTTGTTTGCTCCTTTAACTATAATTCTTCCTCTCTCGTTTTAGTTGGATACGTTCGTTCTATCTCATTTCAATGCTCATTGCAAACATTTCCGTTTTGTGAAATGTTCATTTCGATTCTGAAAATTAAAAGCCACCACCGTCATATTCATAACATCCTTTCAAATTGTTGTTTTGTTTGCATTCGCGTTTTACACAATTATCATGGTATTTTTACATTTCAAATGAAAATTACGGCTATATTCAAAAATGGGTTACCTTTGATCCAATGCATCAACGAAATGAATGTAGAATATTTGCACAATAAATCGATCTTTTTGTTCATATTTTTACCATTATTCACCATCATTCGAAGAACAACAGCAGCAACAACAACAAGTCAACATATTTCTGTTAATTTGATGCAACTACATCAACAACCGTCTATTCGTTTTTTTTTTCTCAACTTGTTTTTTTCACGCAAATATTAATGTCAATCGTAACAAAAATATTTTTTTTACACATCTCTCAATCACTTTCTGAATTCTTTGATTAAAAAAGCATGACTAGTTTTTCCCCTTTCTCTCTCCCTCTCTCGTTCGTTCGCTCGCTATTCTTCGACAATTCAAATTTACTTTTTGCACCAAATTGTTTTTGCTGTTGGTGCAGTCGAACAGACACACAAACAGTCAGCGCAATATGCAGTTCTTAGTGAAAATTCAGTTCAAGTTGGTTCATTCAATGATTGCATATATGCGATTATGCATTTTTGTTTCATTTATTTTGATGAATTTCATGAGTTTTTGCATGCAGCATATCATATCCAACAAGAGAGACCTTTTGGAGCTTTCGTTTATAATTTTTATATTTCATTCCACTTTTGCCGTTCGCAAGTTTTATCGCCGGAAAATAAATGTAACACACCGACAAAAAAGGACACGAATTCGGTGAAATGTATAGACAATAACAGCCAAACATCATCTGTCATCTCAAACAATTAAACGCACTGTCATAAATTTCATAAACCAATTTCAAACATTCACAAAACAATTCTCTCCTCGAGAGAATTGATCCACATTCAAACACACTGGAACATAAATTGACCGATAATATGAAAAACCCAATGTTCAAGTATGAGTTTTCGACAATCCAAGCAAATGATGCCATTTCCCAATACCAAACAAAGGAATGGACAGAGTGAAATTTTTTTGTTAAATTTCTTGGAAACTTCGTTCGTCTCTGTGCTATCTATTGTTTGTGCTGATTTTTTTTTCTCAAGCATAATGACAAAATCAAAAAATGTTTTTTTTTTTATTTTGCTTTATCACACACGCCAAAACGTCGGAATTAACAAAACGAACGCTGATAGAAATTGCCTAGCTTAAAAACTGCTTTTATTTTAATTGTTTTGTTCAGAGCAAAACAACAACAAAAACAACAACAACAAAATGAAAAATCATTATGTGTGTATTATAATCAATTCTAGTTGCGTAGAGATGATACAAATGAAATGGACATGATTTTAACGCCGACCGATCATTTATCGCCGCCAAGTACAACGTCACGTTTAAGCGACTCAGACACAACATCTGAATGTGATATTGATGGTGTCGCAACCGGTCGTGATGGTGCTAGCATATCATCACTAGGCAGTTCATCAAGTCCTCCGGCAGAGGTAAAACATACACTGAACACAAATAAAATCAACATCCCCCCCTTCACTTGACCTCCGCAAATTTAAAGAAAACAGAACCAAAACATTGAACTATACTGAAACAGAAAAATAATCAAAAACAATAATAGCAAAAGAAAATCGCTCCCGTATAAATATCGGTTATTCCTTTAGTACACTCAGAGATTACAAAATCAGAGCAAAATTAAGCGATAAAAATAATTAATATCAAATGTTTTTACAACAAACAGCTGTTGATAGGCTAAGAACATGGAGCTATGTAAATCTAACCAGCTTTTTAGGAAATCACATACACAGCTATTTTTTAAGCTAGCGCAGGATATATATTGGAAAGTATATTCCAAATCAGTCTAAATATTTCATTAAAATGATAAAGCCATAAACTTCTAATCAAAACTGATCAAAAGAACATCTAATTTTTCGATTCAAACAAAACAATCAACATTTTAAAAATGTTTTTTGGGAGTTTGTCTATTTTGAAATTAACTTGCCAATCAGGCATATTAACGAAAAACAAATTAAATTTGTCATATTAAATGAAATGATAGTTTCATAAAATGTTTAGATGATAAGTTCGAATAAGAGTTAAGCAAAAAGGCACAAAAGTTCCAACTTGAAGACTTGGTATTTGTTAGACTGAATGACACACAAAATGCACAACAGTTTTTAACCAACATTCAAAATGAATCAAAACACACATACATACACACACCAACACAAATAAACTCGTCACACAGAAATAAAACCGCAAGTATGCAACACTCTTCATCAAAACTATCAAGTACATTTGTTCATATTTATTTTCATTCGCTCGTTCAGATTTACCCATCATTTACATATTTTTTTCCGTTTATTTTGTAACGTCAATACTTTGCATTATTCCGCCAATTGAAGTAATGATTGGAGAAAAAAAATTAAATCTACTTAAAAACCGTCAAGACACACTTTTTTATTCGTTTCATAAATATAATATCGTTTTAGAGAGAATGGGAGGCACAAAGTTAACTACAAGTAATTTACTTTTCTCTGCTTCTCTTCCTCTCTTTGCACTCTCAAGAGAGAAAAGAGCATTTTATTTACATATATGCATATATATTCAATGATACATATTTTGATAAGATTATATTAAACAGGCATATTCGGTCCGCTATTTATTGCTCTAGTAGTTTAAATACGTTTCATTTTACGGTAGTATTTATTTGTTGCCCTTCCTCTCTCTCTATCTCGCTCTTCAAGAAAGCTTTTCAGTTGAAACGATGTATGAATCAAATGATTACTACTTCATTTTTCGAATGCAACCAAAGCGATACGTCTTTTGCATAAATACATACAAATATTCTTACATTTAGTTTCAAAATGCTCTTAAATTGTCTCTACATATTCAATGAATTTTATGCTACAAAAGTTTTCAACATATATTAATATATATTTAGATACTTATGATATGATATGGTCTTGTCCTATTTTGATTTAAAACATACATAAACACACATATTTAAGTAGTCGTTTGCTTTAGACATATTTCGTTAAAATAAGTTCAGATTATTTAAATTTAGAGATAATTACATGTTCTGGCATTTACAATGCAATCGAACACAATAGTTCATTTGGTTGAAGTGAGACTAATAGCATAATTTGTTGCGTTTTTGTGATTGCGCTTACAGGCCGATCTAAATGAACGTCGCTCTAGACGTGATATATCACCGCAAGGTAGAAAACGAGCATCAGCAATGGTAGCACGTGATATTCGCACAGTATCAGGAATTGGACAAAGTTATCATAATAACAATCAAATTGTGGTATGTCTTAGTTCAACACGCAGAGCAGTAGAAGTCGAGTTTGTTTTCTTAGCGCTCGAATTTTTTTAGGTCACTTTAGATGCATTCGATGCATTTTGGTTATTTTTGGCCGTTTCTTGTCGCTCTTTGTTACTTTTTCTTTCCCTCGCTGTTTTTTTTTTTATAATACTTCATTTGTCATTTTCACCCGAAACGATCCATTTTTCTTTTGTTTTTTGGTGTCGCTCGGAGTTCTAAATGAAATATTCTGTTGTTTTCACTCATTTTTCAGACATCGTTTACACGTCGAAATGGTGTCATGTCAATGAATCAACGAAGTCATTCAGCAGCACCGAGCGAAAGCTATCGCTCGGTAAGCTTACACCGTCGCGGCTCATTTTCGCCGCCCGAAGATCTATATCAAGACTACGGTTTAACGGTACACAATCGTGTTCAGCAGCGTTCACAGTCGCGATCAGCGACTGCCACTCCAACGGGTTCACCGAAAAAACGACAACTTCCACAAGTGCCGCAAAACAGCATGAGCGCAGGAAGCAGTACGAACCGTATGGTATTGAGAGACCGGTATGTTTCACTAGTTTCTTTATTTATTTTTGGCCACTTCAAATAAGAGCCGACCAAAATTGAATGCCATTGTTTGGTTCGAATGCAGGGACCGTTTAATGCAAGATTTTGAAGAGCGAGGTATTGGGCGATTTAGTCGACATCGTAGTCGACAACCTCATCATCATTCACAGCATCAGCAAACGTATCGAAGCACTGGTATGGGCGGATGGGAGCGACATTATGCCGGGCTATCGGATAGCGATTTAACAATGCATTCGCTCGAGCCGCGTCTTCGACCAAAACATTCATTATCGCCCGACAAGGATTTCATGGGCGATTTCGGCGATTCTGATATGGAATCCGTAGTTAGTGTTACCTCAAGTGCATTTTCAACACAATCAGAACGGCCACGTGGATCAAGAGGATTGAGGTATGCACCACACAATAAATCAACAATTTATCGGTTTAATCGTTTGTGATTTTCGAAAGAATTTTTGCTCATGAAAAAAACGTATTTTTTTTATTTTTGAACATTAATTTTTGACATTTGTTTTTTTTTCGCTGTAAATATTTTTATTTGTCCGTGTGATACAGACAAAACCAATGTGCTAGTCTACCTACCGACTGGCTTGCTCAAAATCCTACATTTTCCATGTATATGAAATCATTGTATTCCAATCAATCATTTCCATATTTGCCCCTAATCAATGTTAATGAGATTCAATCAAAGCTGCAATATCCATTGCCATTACCCTTAAATTCGGCACAAGCGGTTAGTTTACATAATCTCGCCACCGATTATCAATATGTTGAAAAAGCCCCAGCGCGTAGTGCCAGCTTTGTGCTCGATATGCCAATTCAATCTCACTATAAACACGCGCGTTTAAATCGCGGAACCAATCTAATTGATGCGATGCCATGTTCTTCGAAGTACAAAAGAGTGCGATCATCTTCTGAAATGTTGTCAAAAGGCTTTCGAAGTCAATTGTCAGTTTCGGGCGACGAAATGGATCGAATGAATGTCGGTGAAATCGGTTGGAAAATCCCACCGAAAATTCAGTCACACGGTGGCTCTAGGCAGAAAATTGACTCAAAAAAAGCACGCAAAAGTGTTCCGATCACGCTGAAAGCGATAAAGGCGAGCGTACCGGTGCATAGCCGGAGTGTACTCTCAATACCAAATCAACGATCTCTGGATGAGCAATTTTTCCGTCATTCGACGCTTTTGTTGCCACAAGTGCAGCCATTCCTTGACCGAAAATCAATTCGAAATGCATTTATGAAATCTCGGTCATTCAATTCCTTCGACAATCCATCACATTCGACTGGAAATCATTCAGATGGCGTTAAATCGACGAATAAACGAGCGCAAACAGACATTGAACTGTTTAGATCGTCTCATATTCCAGTTGAACGGAACGTTCTTTCGCTCGATATCGCGAGGTCTTTCGATTGCGACGATCTGAAGAGAATCCATGATAGTAACACTGATAGTGGTGCACTCGACACCAGCGATACCAGTCTTGAGCGCTCGTATAAACCGAGAAAGCGGGTTCCAGACATAAAATCAATCAGTAATGCGAAAGAATCAATTAGCTCAGTGGTTCCTGAGCCTCAAAAATCTGTATCATCACAGAAAAAAGCATCTTTTTCACCACATAATGCATTCAAATCACCTCAAAGTACACTGAAATCACCGCAGGTGACAGTAAAGTCATTGCAAATGGCCGTCAAATCATCTCAGAGAATCAAAGCTACACCAGAATCGGAAAATGAGCCGTCCGAATTTAAAGTAAAAAAATCGACCGAAATTGTTGGAAAGCTTTCGCGTGAAAATTCACCGATTCATTCGCCCCGAAACACAATTGTCGTACAAGAAAAGGTCAAAGATGAAATCAAACCCAGATTCAAGCAATTTCCTGAGATCGATGCGCCATCGAATGATAAAAGTGCAAAACAGAAGCAAATTCAATATTCGGATACAAAAACGCGAATTCGGCGTTTTCGAAAATTGAGCCATCACCATTCTGAGCGACGTAAAAAAGAGAAACAACAAATGTCCGAGCAAAAAACGATTGGCGATGAAAAAAGAACAAAACCACCGACTGTTCTTGAGCGCCGTAATTCATTTCTAGATGATGATGGTTTTGAAGGCGAAAATCATTCGGGCGAAACTGGATCCGATGAAGTCTTTGAGCCGGCATCTGAACAAATGCCTCAGCGCGCTTCTCAGCGGCGCAGCAGTAGTCTCGAAGATTTATCGAAAGTGAACAAATTAATGGAAAATAATCTTGAGCGCGGTCGTAGTTCCGTTAGCATAAATGAAAAGCCCGAATATTTCGAGTACAATCAAAAATCGGGCGGTGGCAGTTTAAGAGCTCATAGTAGTAGTAGTTATCCAAGTATTGCTAATCGTGCTTTGAATTTTTCCCAAACAAACCAATCAAACGGTGTTGCGTCCCTGCAAATGTCACCAAAACGTGGTCTGTTGAAAAAACCTGCATCCGCTGCCATTGTAAATGATGTGCCGTCAAACAGTAGTGAATACGATGTACGAGATCGTGGCACTGTCTCGAATCGTGGAGCCAGCGGACAACAGAGCTTATCGAGTAACAATCGGGAATCATATCGAGATCAAGTCGATCGAGAGCCCAGCCGAAGCCTGAGCGATCGAGATCCACGCGAACAGGACTCATTCAATCGGAGTTTGTCGACGAACGAAGGTACTCCAGATGATAAAATTGGTGAGTGACGAACGACAATTATGAATAATGCGCCTAAATAAATGAACATGAATTTGAAAAATGAAAAAAATGTCTTTTTTTAGATGGCAGTCTGAGTGATACAGCCGTTGGCCTTCAAGGTTTCGATCGAACGCGAAGGAATCCAAATCAGCGATCACCTAAAAGTGAAACACCAACAAGGGAACGGGATCGATTTGGCACGGGTATGGGTAAAAAAAGTAATTCCACATCACAATTATCAGCGACCGGTAAGCTAAATTCATCCTCATTCAATGCTTTCGATATTTGCTTTGATTTCCCCGGTTTTTCTTGCAAGTGATTTGCAAAGAAGCTCGCGTTGAACCAAAGACGTTCGTATTTTCATTTTCAAATCAGTTATCAATCATTCAATTCATGCCACATTTCAATACAACAAATCGAATAGAATTGTCATTGAGTCTTTCGTTCATCCAAAGTTACACTTTGCAAATTGTTTCAAACGAAAATGATTGGATACACTTTCACATGCACACACTTACACATACAAAAAAAACTGCTCGAAAATCAAAATTCTCTCGTATTCGAAATCCGAATTGAACGACAAAGGAAATATAAATGAGACTTCGAAATGTCCAACCATTCATCAAAACCTTGCTGTTTCTATTCTACTATCCTATTCACTTCTGATATAGACATTTTTCTCTCTCGGATTTTATTCATTTAAAACAAAATTGGTATACACATTATAATATAATGGAACCACTTTAACGATTAGACTCATAGAGAAACATCTTTCTTATCATACAAAATCGGTTGTAGAACAAAATTATCTTCTTTTTCAATTTGGGAACAACAAAAAAACACATGCCTGTAGACAATTTCAAATCAATACTCAATATCAATTATGTAGACATTTACATTTGTATAGAATCAAAACAACAACAAAAAACGATTCAAATTCATTCCCAATTTAAAACCACCAAAAAAATAATCTATACATAATAATCAACTTTAAATAACAATATGAATATAATGTAAAAAGGTCGAAAGCGACGCATTGGTTTCGGCAAAAAGGGTAAGAATTCGTTTACGGTGCATCGAAGCGAAGAAGTTCTGCCAGGTGAAATGCGTGTCGGTTTATCACGTGGTTCATCGGCCTCTAGTGATGGCGAGGGTAGCGTTGATGTGGACAGGTTCGAATATTCACAACAAATTCCATTTAGTTGTGTTTTGTCTGTTTTAGTTTTGATTTCGTTTTTGCGCCATTTTCATTTGTTTCACTCATCATTCGCACAAAAACGACAACAAAAAAATGGTCTTATTCGACATTTATGCGAAAGTCATTTTATTTTAATGTTTTTGTAAATTGAATCACAAAACCGAAAATTTCGGAAAAAAATTGGGTTCCAATGAAAAAAATGTCTTCATTCATTTGCCAGAGTACATACAAAACCAATTCCCAGAAATCATCCAGAAATCATAAATAATGTCGCAACAGGGAGACATAGAAAAATTAAACTAAACAAGAAAATCGTCGTCGTCGTAAATGAATGCTTCAAGTTATATAAATAGAGTCTCATGAATTAAATAGTATTTTTGTTGGCAACCATAATGGTTTCTTGATTTCCTTAATAAATATATTTATGCTCGGTCGCTATTTTTCATTTCGTGGGGTCGATATTCATGAACATTTCATTATATATTAGAGCTGTCATTAAAATTATAAGTAGTCGACTTTATTTCAACACAATCAGGCAAGGAAATGCGAATATTTTTTTTTCTGTTCATGTTTTCTTTTCTTTGTTTTATGTTTTTGTTTCATTCTATACTTCCGTTTGGGAGCAGTGACTCATTTGCACGAAATTATTTTGATTGTTCTGCATATTTTGAAACTATTGGGGGAAACAAAACCGATTTTCAGCAACATTATTAGATTCAAAGCAACAACAACAAAACCCAACAAATATCCTGTAAATAAGCTTTTTCACTTGCTGAATTTTGATAAGCAAATCGATTTGAGAATGATTTACATTTGGCACAAATTGGTCTGCAGACACAATGTCTGAAATGACAAACCTTTGGCAGAGCAACATTTTGTGCATAAATTGAATCAATGACCAAATTGAATGAACGAAACAAAGCACTTAATCAAAGCAAAATGAACAAATTTGTTTTTTTTTTCTTAGATTGAATTCTGTTTTTGTGGTTGTTTGTTTCGAAATCAACATTTTTATGTATTTAGTTGTATTTCCGTTGTCTTTTGGATGATGATTGGCTATTTTAACGTACAAATTCGTTGGTTGCGAAAATCTTGTGTTGATTCAATTTTGTGGTTGATTTTAATTTGAACATTTAAATTGGCATTGAAATGAAATTAGTGAAATAAAATGGAAAATCCATTATAATTATTGCATTTGGATGAATCAAATGCACCTGGTCGTCATTCTAGACGTTGAGCATTCAATTGAGTTGAATATTGTGTTGAGATCGAGAGCGAACGAGTGAGCGAGTATCCTGGCCTGGCCATTATTTATTGTGAGGAGATTGCATCTCCAACTAACACACAATGTTGCGATTGTATTTGCCAGTGACAGTGTTAGAGAATTGTTGATGCACGAAACCAATTCAATATATTCATAAATATTGAGCTAACAAAAGAAGATGCCAAACCCTTTTGTACACCGTACAATTGTGAATAGTTCGCTTTCGTACCCACGAACCACCACCCATGCGTTGTCTCTTTTGGTTATGTTGAAAGCGCTATTAATCCAAACAGCCGAACAATTCCAAGCATATGTGTATATACATAAATGTCTCTTATCATTTTGTTCACTTTAGTTCCACATTTCTAACAACCGATTAGAGAAAATTTTAGATGAAAATTAGACTGCAACGTAGCAAAAGTAGTGCGCAAAGAGTAACCACTAACCAACCAACCAGTAATTAGTCCTACAAAAAAAGAGCACCATTCACTGAGTTAATACAAGTGTAGTCTAGCTAGAGTTCACATTTAGATTCTATTAAAAATCGCCATTTCGATTCTACTCCATTGCCATTGGCTACGATCATAACGTTATTCTCCATAATGTAGCTATCAACAATTTAGACATACATCGAAAAGTTGGCCCAGTTGCGGCAACTTTTGACTGAACAACTTTGAACTGTATTCTATTGTGACGTTCAAACAATTTTCCTTTAGAGTATTATATATCTTCGTAGACTGTTCATACAATAATAATAATTGAATTTCATAGTGAAAACTTTAAATCCGACTTTCAACTTCTATTCCACTGCCTTTCTTCTGCACACTTTTCTACTCTTTCCGAATTCATTCTGTTTCACACCCGACAAAAAAATTCAAACAATTCACACAACAATTTATTTTGTAATTGAGTGAGCGAAAGTATCCAAAACGAGTCTTCTGAAATATTGCAAAGAAAATAAAACCACAAACAAATTATTTGATAAACAAACCAAAAATTATGTATGTATGTGTGTTCTGTGTTGTATAACAGACCAGGCATCAGCAAAGTCTTCGACACAAAGAAAGCGATCTTCTTCCGGTAGCATTCAAAGATCGGTTGAAGTGGCACCATCATCGTCGGCCAATCGCGCAGGAAGTCTTCATTCCATATCGACCAGTTCAGATGGCTCATCGTAAGTTCGCACCATTCATCCACACCAAAATTCTGACCGAAAACAACCCCTTGACACACAAATACACAGACCAAATCACCACAGTCGAGCAAAACATTTACCACTGTCACATCGATGCAGAAGAACATACAAATTAACTGAAACAGACAATTGACACCAACGCCGAAATACATATGAATTGACACAAGACGAGACAAACGTAACTCCAACGAACAATAAATCCTCCTTGAAAGTAATAAATTCAATCGAACTATCAAGATTCCTTATTTAATATTGATTTACATCTCGAATGAATCTCAAATTGTTTCTGATGTGTGTATTAATGTGTTCATTTGTCGTTCAGTCAGTTTTAACACACGTCTGAACGTTCTATGACCGAATTTCTACAATGATTTTCTACTGAACGAGATAGAGTTTAAGCTTCTTTTAGACGTGTATTATTTATTTTATGTTTGTGTGTGTATAAATAAGCGTTTTGGCTTTGCATTTCTTTGTTGTCACTGACTCAGATGTAAAAGCGAGTTGATTTTTGATGTAAATACTCGCCTTTACATCTCAATGATAAATTGGTTGTTTGATGGATGTCATTCCGGTTACATTGTAATTGTTGACATTGAAATGTTTTAATTCGATAAAAATATCAGCACCAGATTCGCACAGCTGTGCACACTTCGCGAACGTGGGCGCATTTGCGCGACCGGAAGACAGGAAGTTGGTCCTACTTGGTATAATTTTATCTAGTTCTGATATTTTCTTTGAATTAGCACACGTAATCAATTTAATTACCGCTTTTACTGTGGATCGAATGCTTGATAGAAAATCAGATTAGTATGGCACTTGATCGTGCACCCATTTTTATTTCTTTTGTTCGCAATCCGATTCGGTAGAACATCCTTTTTCTTTTCTTTTCGCTTCCTTTTTAATTTTCTCGTCTTTTTTTCTCATTCTCACATTCTTAAAAGTGCATGCCTATTTTTAATCTCAAAACTGCTTACGAATTTTCATGTTACCGAAGGCGATGGATTCCTTCACTAATTCTATATCTCCCTGCAAATTCTAGCAACAAAAACCAAAAAACACAATATAATATAATTTCCAACACAGAATTAGATCTTTCGGAAACGATTTACAACAATTCCCATCCTTCAAACTGTTGTGATTTTAACGATTCTCAGTGTGTTTTATGAATCACATGATTTTCTGCTCAATTCAACTCAAACATTTCGACATTTGGATTTGATATTAATTTGTTTTCCGTTTTCGCTTCCGTTTTCCATTATTTAGACGAGTGATGTTTTTTTTTTTTCATTTTTCTTCTTCTTTGTTAGAAACGCATAAAAAGTCTGGAAAATCCATTTTTCTACCATAAATACGATCGCCGATATATTTTATCTTTTATTTTCCTCACACACGAATGTAACAGCGATATTTCCGTGTGTGTGTGAACAAAAAGAGCTTTTTCTTTGAACGTTTTTTAAGAACTTTGGCGATGGTATTTATATTTGTTTTCTTTCAATTCGTATATTCATATTTTCTGTGTTTTCCTTCCTTTTATGTGTATATTGCCTAAAATATATACTTTGCTCCCCATCGAAATTGAGACTAATTCGATATTTTCTACTCTCGCACCATGTTTAAAATCAATTTGTTGAATGAAATAGGTGGTCGCCGTCACTGAGAGGAGCAGATGTTGGACAATATTCGGACTTTATTGACGGCCTGGGCCCTGGACAATTAGTTGGTCGTCAAGTGTTAGGCGCATCCTCGTTGGGTGACATTCAACTATCAATGTGCCATCAAAAAGGTTGCTTAGAAGTTGAAGTGATCCGTGCCAGAGGGTTGCAGGTAAACTAACTTTAATTTTTCCCGTTGAACATCAATATCAATAATTATCACGATGGTTTCGTTCAGTTACGGCCGGGCTCAAAAGTACTTCCAGCGCCTTATGTGAAAGTATATTTAATGTGTGGTAAAAAGTGCATATCGAAGGCAAAAACGACAACAGCACGAAAAACGCTAGATCCGCTGTACCAGCAACAGCTAGTATTTCGAGAGCCATTTGCCGGCTGTATACTTCAGGTAAACGCTTTGTTCTTTCCATTTAAGCGTCTTTCACATTTATTACAAATAAAAATCCAATTTTTCGATTGTTTGTGTGCATCAATAGGTGACTGTGTGGGGTGACTACGGCCGTATCGAGGGCAAAAAAGTGTTCATGGGCGTAGCGCAAATCATGTTAGACAATTTAAATCTATCAAATATTGTGATCGGCTGGTATCGATTATTCGGGACGACATCTATGGTCAGTGGGCCGCCAAGTGTGGGTTTATCTAGACGCTCTTCCATTTCATCTCTCGACTCACTTAAACTTTAGTTCAGCATCCGCATAACAAAATCCAAAATCGACCATACAAATTTCGAACTTTCAATAGAGACTATTAGTAAAAGCCATCATTACTTTTGATGCACATACACACTCTCTATCTCTCTTATTTCACCACTCAGCAATATATAATACTACATACAACAGCAATGATATATAGATAAATTCTCTTCCTATACGAAACGAGCTTTTTCATGGACACTACCAGAACACAATAAACACAATGACAATTCAAAATCATATAAATTGCACCTCAGCCACAGCAACAACAACAATAAATACGAGCCGCTCCATATACTATGGAATTAGTTGCAGATTTTAGACGAAATACCAGCATGTTCTTACTTTTCTCTCTCAGTCTTTTTTGCTATCGCTTTCCGTCTCTGTCACTCACTCTATCTCCAGTTCTATTTGATATTTTCTGAATACTGCAACAACAAACAGTCACCTATTTTTGTATGTATTTTGCATTTTAAAGTAATCGAAAACGATGTGAAGGATAACTAGAGAAAGAGAATTTGAGACACGACGATATTTAAACGAATTGATGGGCTAACGATTGAATCCGCATAAATCCAGACATCTTTACAACAGTTCGTGCATAAAATAACTCAATCACTCAACCGAGAACACAAATTCGAATGAATCAATCTCGCGAGCGGTTTTTAAAAAATGGATATTAAATGAAATGAAAATTTGTTAAAATGCTTTGTTGTTTTAGTGAGAAATGAAATTTAAGCGTAGCGGTACGTAAAATGCTAAACATTTATTTAGGGAATAGTTGAAAAAGAGAATTAAATGAAAACAAACTAATATGAGAAAAGAGACAATTGAATTTTATTCAATCCAAACCACTGATGAAAAATGATTGAAAACTTGAACATGACAATAACGTTATAATATGATGATTAGCGGAATAGATGACAATTTTAAACACAGAATAACTTAAAAGAAAATTTACTACCAAAAAATGATATAGGAAATGAAATCCAGAATGAGAGAATTCGTTTTAAGGGAGAATCTAGAGATTGATTGCGCCGATGATAATATTTGCTAATTATGAATAGATTTTCTTCAAACAAGGAAAATGGCATTTCCATCTTTTATTGTAATCAAATAACTAAGACAATTTTAACAGCACGGAAAGTCTAAAAAAATACAACTAAACTACTTGAAACTAGTCCAAGACTTGAATGATCTACGAATTGATAGATTCATATGAAACAATTTGAAGAATTGTATAATTAATATATATATATATATATATATATTTTTCCAAAGAAAACCCAAAGAAATGCAGTAGAGAGTTTCAAGATGAGACGCCAATTCGTAGTGTTAAAGTGAAAGCACTTCTTGGATTCTTCTTAAGACCGGAAAGAATTGTCTGATTCAAAATCTACGTTTCGTTGTTGCTTGTACATATTTCTGAAGAATATTGCTTTATTTTCTTTTTTTTTGCAACACATACACCCACTCACACAAAATATGATCATAATTTTCATCAACATTAGGGAACTTTCAAATAAAAATCTGTTTCAATCGTTAGAATCCTTCAAATAAAACCAATGTATTTCATAAATGAACGTCGCAGCGTTCGGCAAAATATATAAATAAAACACACTAACTCGTTATTCAAATGAAGAACTTATAAATGGCCTAAATTTGTATAAAAAAAAGCTACTTAAAAATTATTTAAATAAAAAAGAAATTAAAAATGAAAACATCATATTGGAAATAGCGGGCAACTTTTAATCATTGTAAATTAATCATTTGCGCACTCCACCAGGGAGCTACATGAAGCTATTAACATATTATAAGATTATTGTGTAAATGTTAAATTTAACGAAATGGATAAAAAACCAATTTAAATTTCAAAAATTATTGAGCAACAGCAAAAAAGAAACACAAATATTAGCCAGATTTATACATGTAAATACAATTGAGTCACATTCTGGTAACAATTTTAGAGCAACAAAAGTGAAATTTTTTCCCAATGATAGCCGAGCATCTTCGCCAAACTCGAGTACTGAGAAATTGAGAGCGCGCGTTATTGGGGCAACCGCGATATGAATGCGTTCAAAGTGCGTTCGATTTGGCACCAAGCCATTTGATCCCCGCTAATTTGCAACAAACAATGTGTTTAACATTTTCGTGATCGTGCATTCTATTCTCATATAGTTACTATTGTCATCATTGCTATTGTATCAACGGATTATAAACCAAATATTATTGAAGCATCAACACTTTATAGTTCGGTTGTTATTTTCATTTCGTAATCCGGAATATAGGAAGAGAAAAAACAAGAAAAGAAATACGCAACGCAAAATAATTTATAAAAAGACATTTTGGTAGTGCTTGACGAAAAGTATGAACTTTTATTCACCAAGAAACATTGTTATTATCTAAAATCAATTTAAATGGCACTTTAGCACATCAACAAACTCAAATAAATCGACGCCGATGATTCATGATATAAATGCTTTGTTTTATAATAACCATAAATCAATGATATCTAGAGATAATCTATTTAAATCGTGTTTATTGTTTTTTTTAACCTTTTCACCATTTCATTTATATTCGCAAAAAATTATTCTAGTTTTTTTCCTGTTAATAAAATAATTGGATCCGATCGGTTGAAACTCGAAATTTGTAAATAGTGATCAAGAGGTAAAAACGGGCAAACGAGTTGGCACTCTTAATTGATTTTTTTGTTGTTGTGTCATTTTGCATCTTGTTATAATGACCTTTCGATCCTGTCGATTAAAAAAACAAACCAAAATATACACATCCTCCATGAAATGAAACCGTTCGACTTTTTTTTTATGAGAGCTATTTTCCCGAGAACACCTCAACTTCATGTAGATGAATTTATACTTTTTCAGTATAACTTAAACCATACATATCCAATAAATGATAATACATGACTCTTGCAATTTGTGATCAAAAATTTCACGACAAACCATCGAACATAGCCCTTTTTTTATATGTTCGATTCATTTCAAACCATTCAATTGATCTCCTCCCACTTTCTCTCTATCTCTCGCATAAAAGCATACTCACTCAATATACGTACGATATTGCATTGCCATAAGAAATGTAATCTCCTTTTCAATTCGACACTTGACGCTTTTCATCACAAATATACGAATAAAAATTGCTTTGCGAGACTGTGCGATATTTAGAAAGAAAAAAGAACACTACTAAAACAAAAACAAAACACATATTTGATGGTTTCGTAAAAATAACAACAACAAATTAGCCCATGAATCTATACACAACTAGCACAAAGACATCGAATAATAGTTCTCGTCATTTGAGGCTCCGTTTGTGTTCCATTCAATTCCATTTATTCAAATTAGATTATGATTAGAAACACTTGAAATCATTACAACACATCAAGTCGATAACCGATTCTCATTTCACATTTCTTGTTCACGCTTCAAGCAACTTAACCACCTCTAGTACAAGGAATCCATAGAATTTTCACTGATCGCACACCTCAAGCATTCTTTCTCGCTCTCATAATTCAATCTCAACATTTGCCCCTTTAGCTGTATGATTTTCTCTCTCTGTATATTTTCAGTGAGGTCTGGAAAGAATCGAAACCGACATTCAGAATTTTGATACAGTGTAATTTGAATCGATTGTTGCATCATGTGATTATCACCACGGACAAAGAAAAGCGCGGTTGGTCGATTTTGTCTTCGGCGAGCGCCTGTTTTTCATACAATGGCTGGGTTTCGATTCACGCACACAAAATCGCAGACACTCGCCAATCAAATAGTAAACGATCGAAATATGAAGACGAAATTCTTGTAAATAAAAATACAAACACATGCTATCATTTGTAAACATTTGACAAAGAGAAATTTGTTGTAAAATTTGAAATCACCAATCTCCGATCATTCAAATTGAATATGAGCATAGCGCTTCTTTTCACAAATTTAGGCACAAATATCAGGCAATATGCGATAAAATGCATGAACCGATCCAGAATTTGCAACTGAATACTACTCATTTTGTGTACAGATTTGAAGCCATAATTTTTCTTTCTTTCCGGTGAATTTATTGCACATTTATTGCGCGCAGCAAAACACAGCTATTTCATTTCCATATCCATTCTCTTCCAATTCAAATGTTAACCCAAGAAAAAATTCAAAAAAAAAAAAGAAATGAAAAACACACATTTTAAATGGCTTGATTATTGAATGGTTTCCTATGTTATTTCTAATTTGCACACATTTTTTGGCACCCTAAATATTGCATTTTGTGGCTATTTTAAGAAATATACATGCTAAAAATACCCGAATAAATTCGACAACAGCTTCAATACAAGACATCACTCACACCCCAAATATACACGATGGAAGAACACAACGCAACGTTGTCTCCACCAAATTGAATTCAATCGGAAAGTCTAAAGAACACTTTCCGTTATGAACACGCAAGAGATAAATGAACAAGGATGAATTCATTGCTATATACTCACGGTGAAACACAGATATTTATATTGATAACAGATGAAATCGAAGAAATAGAAAAACGAGATAATAAAAATAAAAATGGAGAAAATTTTGACAAAAATGGAAATAAAAAAAAAGACATAATTTATATATAAATGTTTTTTTTAATGCCTAGTGTTTTTTGTTAAAATGGCAGAACTAAAAGAAAATTGTAATTTTTAAAAGAAAACTGAGAAAAAAAAAATCACACAAAAAATATGATAAACTTAATAAATGAAAAGCTTTTACGAATATTATTATTGCATTATGAAAATACATTATGACAACAAATTAAATTATTAAATGAAAAGAGAGAAATTTATTGAAATTGACACACACATGAAAAACCATGTAACGATTTAAAGGCATCCATATGCGAAATAATTGGTGAAATGTGTTGAAATGTGCAGCGTTGCGATGCAGCAGACTTCTTTCACCATACGCACGCATTCGCATTTAGTTTGTCTCATTTGATTTTGCTACAGATATAACCAGAATTCATTACAATTAGAATGATTAAGAGAGGCTATCTCGCGCAACTCATATTGATATCATTAGTGAATTTGTGAAGCAACAAATAAGAGAAATCCACACTCTATTTACAATGAGCAACAATCTCAAGCTGTATAAAAAATTGCTTGCGAATTCTCGTTCATTTGTTTTCTTTTCATGCTTTTGAAATGGTGTTTATTTGCAGCCGAAGAGAGCTGTCGTCACAAGACAATGGCTGACGCGTTTAATTACATTTTTACTTTTTACGGGTAGTTGAATGAATAAATGTGATGTAGCGCTCTAAATAAGGCGAACATTTAGCAAAAGGAATGTGTATACAATAGTTATGTGAGAAAAAGAGAGATTTTTATGACACAAAACAACCCCTCAATAAATAAATTACATAGATCCAATTATTAAAAACATCTCAAATTGTATGATTACAACAACAACCACAAAAACAACAAAATCACATTGAAATGACACTACAAAACGATCTGTGAAAAATAGCATCAGCAACCGCAGTCTAACTTATATAATCCATATGCAAATAAATATGAATGAAATCGAAATGTATTTGTACATTTTAGTTTAAAAAAGAAACAGAACCTCTTGTATGCCTTTTTCAATAGAAATCACTAAATAATGTACAGTTAATTGTAATAGAGACGTGAATCGTGTCTGCTGAAACACTAAATGAAAATCCTTTCGCATTTAACTACACGAAACAAACACACAAACACGTACATGTGCATGGACGTTTGTACGGTGTGTCCAATTTTCAAAAATATCAACACGCTAGAACAGACTTTTTAGCTTCCTTCACATCAAAAAATAATTGAACATCAATAAATTCCAAATAAAATAATACTCCATGAACAACAAAACTCTCACATTTTACATATTTTGTCAAAACCAATTTCAAAATACAATTTTTAAATGAAACGAATGTCTACCCTAATGACGGAATTTGACGCCAGATATTTGTTGATTGATTTTTTATTCTTAAACAAAAAAACCAGACATTCAAAATTAGAAATTCAGAATGATGACGCTAATTCTTACTAGTCATTCAGTGAATACCAAATAAAATGGTTTCACTTCATTTCGTCATGTTTTTTAGAGTTCAAAAATTGATAATTCAATCCATTTTGCAACAACATTTTTTCACATTAACGTGAATTTATGCGTACTCATGTTTAGGCAGGTTCTTTATCATTCACTTGATTTTGATTTTATCGAAATTTTCAATTTGACGAAGTGAATCCTTTCGCATTGTTTTTCGTTGAATATTTTGAAAATATGAAAACATAAGATCCACTAGATTTTTTTTTATCATTTATAATTAATTCAGATGTATCACATTCAAAATTTGGCGATAATACATTTATCTAGCATGCTAAGAAATGGAAGAATACATACAACAAAAGAAAATACAGAAAAAAGAACAAATGAAAATCGAGAAAAAAGCTAAATTTTATATTACCAATACACTACTATGTACAATACCAACTAAAATTAGTTAAATTGCAAATTAAAACTAAAAATGACACACACACCATTTCAGAGAGGCTGGTTGAATGAGGCGAGTGATCGCCCATTGATCGGACACCGATCGCATTGAAATGATCCACACTCAAACGGCTCGCTCTCACCTCATTCATACTCCGGCATAATCACAGTAAAAAAAACATTATCTCATAAGAATTAGCTAAAAAATAACAAATTTAAAAAAAAACTAAATTGAATACAAAAAAAAAACATTACACAACAACGTAAATATGATCGTGTGATTTCGAAAAAAATTTGATTATCTCATTGGAATAAACGTTCAATGACAACAAAATCAGTTATTAGGTATTAAAGCAGATACAAATAATGATGATGATTAGAGAGTTTTTCCAAGCCAAAACCAAATAACAATGAAAAAAATCTAATGAAAAAAAAAATAATTTATAAGATAAACAAATTTAATAAAACAAGCTACTAAATTAAGAAAGCAACAAACAAATCGTACGAATGATGAATTATGCAAAGACATAATTTATGAAAATAAAATGAATACGTAAAATAATTTAGAGTGCTTTTTTTTCTCTTTCAAATTTATCTTCACAGCAGCTTATTTGCAGCGCATCTAAATGGATTTCGCAGCGAGTGCAGTGCCTTTGAAATGAACTCGAAGCAAAATTGCTGCAACAAACATTCGGATGTGATGAAGTAAGTGTCGAAATTGAATTAGAGTGTTGACTAGAGCATATGCCGATTTTTGGACATAGGATCAGCACATATTTTTGAAAAGTCTATTGAAATTAGAATATAATTCAATAATTCGATTTCGTAATCAAAATCGCAAAATAAACAGCACTCTCATTGCATATGTTGGTCAGAATGTTGCACGGATAAGTACGTATTATCGCAGAGATATTTATGAATCATCAGATTCCTTGACAAATTTGCCTTAACATTTCCCAAAACACAATGCTCCTCATCAAAAATAAGGAAGCAACTCTTCCGTCCAAAATATGCGATGTTTCTATCCAAATCCGATGAATCATTCTCCCGATAAACGAGTAACATTTATTCCAGAGAATGAAAAAAAATGTGTAATCACGATCCAGTTTGATTTCCCAAGAAAACAAAAAGTAGCTTCTTCAGCAAATTCATTGAAATACTATTTGTGCATATACTTATACAGATTCCGTGACTGCGATGCCAATTTCAATGGTCTTTTGGATTGTTTCTTTGTCGTTCGGAATGAAAATTTGCAATCATTTAAAACTTTTGTAGGTAGAAACTCGCAACAACCAACTACTACATTAATTACTCATTTAAAATGAATTAATGAAGAATTTAAATATTTTCCACTGAAGTCTAATAATCAATAATAATAATAATCTCAGTACGGTGTTCAAACGGTTTAGAAGTGCAATGTTCATCAAAACTGAAAACCTACTTGGTGGATCAATGCAAGCATAGAACGTGTTAATTCGGTGCATTCGGCATTCCATTCAATGCATATCACTTCAATTGAGTGAGCAAAATAAATAAACCGGACGCACAGATCTCAGTACACATATATTATTAAAGTGTATAACGAAATAATTTATTATAAGAATTCGAATGAAGACAAACGCTGCATTTTCGGGGCATATGTCGGAATTATCCGCGCGTAGAGGGGGAAAGGTGAAGGTACTCGAAAATTGAATGCATTAGTCATTGGCCGCTGCTGCTTTTATATACCTGCGTTTGAAAGCACCTGCTGTTACTGTTCGTTAACATTTGGTTCGGATAAAATGCACGTGAATTCGAATGTATGTTGTGCGAGAGCGATTTATTATTTACGTTGGTAGAATTGATTTTATTCCAAATATATGTCTGATAAATCCGGATCGAACTTATGTTCGAACAAATCGTGTTCAAAAACTAAAACACACGCTCATACGGAACAAATCAATAACGACTATTAAAAAATCGATTGAATCTAATAATATTACGTCAGCATGAAATGAACTCCTACATTTACTCGGCAAACACTTCATTGAATTTGTAAGTTTTGATTGGGGAACCTCGAGAAAGAGAGAGAGAGAGAGAGAGAGAGAGAGAGAGAGAGAGAGAGAGATGTAGATTCACACGAGCCAAAGAGTCAACCAAAGAGGAGTTTGCATCGTTCATATGCCAAATTTAATTGTATCGCTCCTACATAAATCCATATTGTCATAATCCGAGACAACAAAGTGATTGCGGGGTGATGCAAGTCAAGTGCTAAAGTTATCAGTATTATTAAATGAGTTTAGAATTTCCGATTTAGCTGTCCTGCAGTCTGTGAGGAAATGTGCAAAATCATACATTATTCACGCATTCATAGTAATTACAAAACCAGCAGTTTGAAAAAGGAATGAGTGAGAATAGTAGCGCGATAGTTACGTACATAAAGATCCATTTATTTTTCCAACAAACGATATGAGACATATCGTCCGGGGAAATGTACACAAATGCATTAAAAATGTGGGATTTTGATAAGCGACAGCAATCGATACCGATAAATATTTAACAAGCACAGTTCCTTCTATTTTGCATGCATGACTCGAATGCGTTATTCATTTGCTTTAATTAGTCACACAAATACTTTTCCAAGCTATGCGAATTTCCGTAATCAAATCCAATGATTATTTTCTTCACTTGCATTTGTAACACTTCTAATTCATTATGCTCTTGCATATAACGTTCGCCAATACAGCTGTTGCATAATCAATATAAATGAATGGTTCAAGATGAATTGCGGTTTGAAATGTTTGATAATAATGGCGGACATTATCCGTTTCATTCAACCGTGAAATCATTCACACAAGTTTTGTGACTAAAATATAATCACCGACCAAGTAAAAGAAGGAATTCGTTCTAATTTCCGCTGATTTTTTTCGTTAAATGAAATCGCTTCTAGGTCCGTCAGTAGCAGCAAATTTTAGCTAACATAATGATTAAATTTAGACAGTTTTCACGTTAAACATGTTCACAAATTAAAAGATGATTGATTTTCACGTATATCGTATTGACAATCAACGAAATATCGACATGAATTCTACTCAGTTTGCTGTGATCATTACGGTTTAATGATTCATTGATATCAAGTTTTTTTTGAGTTCTTCATGTTTGAGTTGAACTGACTATTCATTTCCGTCGGCATTCAAGGCGAACATTAAAGGACAACTTAATTATTTATTGAGACGACATCAGATGATTTAATGACTCAATTTTAATTATATAATCGCGCCGCAATTTATTGGAAAGTTGGAACAATGTAATGCTTTCGAAAACCGCAAAGTACACGTTCGAAATTCCACAAATCCAGTGAATCATTTGAATTTTCTGCGCCAATTTTTTGTTCAATACATGAGACGAACTCCATCTGTGTGTTCAGCTGCAAATATATTTTGGCACAGAAAATACCCTGCATTTTATCCTGAATCAATTGAGAGAAAATTTGGACCGCATTTTCTACATTGTTCCAGCATGAAATAGGCTTAAACGTGTGATTTCCCTCAGGCGCGATAGTCAAGTAGTGCGCATGCATTTTACGGCTGAATTTGCACACTGCCGCACACAAACAACGTTTTGTCTGCCTATCTTTTTGAATCATATAAAATGCATTCCATCATGCATGTATATATTGCCACCGTCGTTCCCATGGAATTGAGTTAAAAACAACGATAAATATGCACACACTCACTCACTTACGTACACCGATTCGTGCGACAACAACAAATGCGTCCAAATACGGATAACCACACTCGAAATCATGCATGTATGGGTGTATTTACTGGAACACCATCGAAAACATCCAAAAACCGTCACCACCGAGACGGAATTTCTGTATACACACAACACATTTTCCTAACATTGTTCACAGTTCGATGGAAATTCTCCGCTGAGTTAGCCTCCTGCCATACACAATTCTCGCAAAATATCGAAAAAATAAATCATTGAAGGAATTCTTTGAAAGAAAATCCAATCACAATTAATCGCATGCAATTTTAAAGCGATTAATTAATCAATTTTAAATATCATCAACATATCATAGAACATTTAAGCTTAAAACGAATACATATCATTAGAAAATAAGTGTAGAATCAAGTATATGTGATTAAAATCGTAGTTCGTAAAAGGAATATTTATATACACATATCATCAGAGCATTTTTGAAAGGAAATAGCCGAAAAATTAGTGCTTTTATAGAAAATTTAGTGGTTAATTTTAAGAAGTGTGCAAGTGTTTTTGATCTATCAACCGAAATTCATTGGTAATTTTAATCAATAAATCGATATTCGGCTGACGTGGATCGCGGATGAAGTCAGCGTGGACTTAGATCTTTTGACTGTTTTTCATCTGCTTCGTTCATTGTAAACAATCCGGAAGAAAGTCCGGACCAACGCGTACTTCGCTGCATCAAATAAACATTTGCGATGATGAAAATCGATTCGTTGAAATCATTTAATTGACGTGAAATTAAGTTGATATTATCAAATAAGGACATCGTTCTTCATCGCGTCGCAAGTAAACGACAACAACAACAGCACACAAACGGTGCGCATTCATGTGTATTGGAATAAATAGATGTTGTGCCGTGTGTTCCACAGTTCAGTACCGCTATCATCCTCTCCGCATTGCGCGCTCCTAGTGTGTGTGTGTGAGTGTGTGTGCGTCCATTCGTACGGCTGATTGTTGTATAGTCATCGTGTGTAAAACAAAAAGAGGGTGCGGGTTTTCGCTGTATGCGCTTTATCGCTCTTACTCTTCTTGCACAAGCAATAAATGAATAAAACAACACAAAAACAATAAATTGATTGAACTCATTTGGATATCATCCGTTAATGCTCCTTGTTTACGGCGGTTTTTCTTATTATTTTCTTTCCAACGGCGACTACGACGAAAAACGCTAATCATCCGTTTGCCAGTGGCAAATTTGACTTTTTGTTTACTATGATTTTTTGAGCAATCTTGCGTCCTGTGCAGCAATTTAACTAAGCTAACTCAAGTAAGGATTTTATCAAATTACCGATTTAATAAGCCATACAAATTACGTGTACGATTAAACGGCAACAAACACACGCAAATACTCGCACGCCTTTCAACGGTGAGAGGCGCACATTTGCAGCACTATCAACAATCTACGTCAAATATTTCGAAAGGAATTCCAAATCCAGCATTCAAAATCGCAATTCGAATTACAGACAAAGAACGATAACAACCAAATAAGATACAATAATTACCAAGAGAATAAGCAATAAAAAAACACAAACGCGAAAAAAGGTGCTCTTCATATTATTTGTGTGTGAAAGTGAGCGCGCATTTAAACGTTGTATTTTTTTCATATTTTTCGATTTTCTATTTGTCTCTCGTTCTTCACTGTAAAAACGAAGAGCGAAGAGGATTTATTTCGTTGCTTTCGACCATTCTCGGTTCTCGCGTACGGTTTTGGTCGCGCATCAGTATTCGAGTGTGTATAAAGTTTTTGACAGGAGGCGGGACAGGTGGATATAATTTCAGTTGTAAGTACCATTCATTCCATGTTCGATTTATTTTTTCTTCAATTCAAATCCATTTTGCAACACACACACACACGCAATGTTCGATAGACAAAAAGAAAGAGGCAACTGACGAGATATTGCACGGACGAGCGAATTGCAATCGAGGCTCTCCGTATTGATCGACATAAATTATGAAGGAAACGATTGAACGTTTGCCGATTTACCATATCAATTGATACCAAGAAATCCGGGGACAAAATAGAACGAATATATATTTTGTTTCAATTGTTTCGATCGACGACACACTTGTAGCTGGATTTCGGGCGGATTTATCAATATTCCGAAATAACGGACTCAAAAATACGGGAAAAAATATGCAATTCTTTTATTGAAACAGACAGATTTCGAGATGAAGAAAGAATAAAAATATTGGATTTTGAATCCTTAATAATTCATTTCGTTACTCTCCATGTGCAATGGCACCAAATAAAAAGTGTATATTGAAATTTTAACGACCCCATAGCTGAGCTGTTCGCCATGCATAGGCATGGCTTTTATGAAATTCAATGAATTATTGATAAGTTCTTTCTACTCTTCGCACGCTCGATATTCCATTAGTTTTGCCATCTTATGCGAACCAAAAGCAATTCACCAGACATAATTCCGCAGAGAATTGGATTGTAGTCCTTTTTGTTGAGAAGCTTCAAATAGTTCTCATCATATTTTTCCAATGTTTATTCGTTTACGCTGCGCAAGTACGCAATTAAGGAAATTAATACAGCCTTTGTTTTGAATGAGACAGATAAATAGCGAGCGAGCGAACGAACGAGGGAGAGAGTTCGCTTGTTTGTAATGTAATTCAAGAAGAATAAGTGTTTATGTTTAATTATTATTTTATACATATTTATTCAATTATACTTCGTTGAAATTGTCATTAGAAATGTGTGCAATGAATATGGATTAAAGTATTTAATTCTCGCTACTAACCAGTTAGACTGTCTTATGGTCGCGCTTTACATAGTTTCAAATTGTAATTGCGTCATTTTGATAGGTAATTGCTTTTCACAGGCACTTTCTGTGTGCGCGTGTGTGTTTTTGCGTTTTGTGGTTAAATTAGATTTCGCTTATGTCGTTCACGCGCATTGTGTTACAATAACAACACTCTCTCATTTCCACATCACGACTGCAGTGTGCTTTTCCGAAGTCACAAATATGCTTGTAAAATATGAAGTGCGTACGATATTAATGGACTTAATGAAGAGTCGGGTGAATGTGCACCTCTGAAAACCGCTAACACATCAATTTATTCAGCTAATTGATTTACACACAAATCTAAACTAGCAAACATATCTGTATATTCAGAACGAAGTCGCTACACAAAGTGTGTAGCGAATCAATAACTACACAGAATTTATATGGAAGTATTTTGTAGCTGGTTTACGCATCGACATTTTCTCTTCAAGCTTAATTATTCGATGTGTCGCATTTCTACCAATATTAGTGGAGTTATCTTATCATTTAGCTTCAATAATTCATTGGCGAACGTATGTTTGCAAATTAATGTTGCCATTGGAATTCGCTGATATTAAACACCTACAAAACAAACTTTGCGGATTATGAGAAACGATATGTCATTCCGTCATTTTATAAGATATTGATTTTAAGTTCCATTCACAAAATTCCGGTTTCTTGCTCAAAACAGTTCATACGCCTCGACCAAATGTATCCGCAACGTAGGTGGGCACGCTCGTGAATTAGGGAGAGATTTGTTTTCCGCAACTCAATTCTATCTAGTGCAAAACGACTCAAGAAAAAGCGAATTTTTTGAACAAATGAATTTTGAACCAGAATGGTCTTTTGGGTGAAATTCCATTTTATCCGTGTGAAATTCATAAAAACTTTAAAAATGTTGGCATCGGGACCGCAGGAGGGTAATTCAACCCCTCGATCCTCTTCATGCCCACCTCTATGTCCGCGAACAACATGACAAACGAAGAGAAGACACAGAAGAAGATCATAAAAAATATAAGTGAGTGGCTGTTGCCAACAGCTGATTGAACACAGCAAAGCAACTGTTTCGTGCGCAGGTATGCATAGAAGCGCATGTTCCATTGACTCTTCGACGAAGCCGCTAGCGAAAGCAGATGAACAAGAATGTTTAAAGCAATTTGTAAATATTTATGAAGGTTTACGATGCATGCCAGTGCACGGTTATTTCGAGTACAGAACATACATTTTTGTTGTTGCAATATTATCATTTACCATTGAAAGTGATTTACCAATTCTTTTGCAACGCAAAATGGTTAAAAAAAATAGCCATATACTTTGGTTTCAAATTATCCACGAAAAAAATATCGGCTCAATTCGATGAAACATATGTCATAGATACTTATTGTAGTTTTTTTTTCCAAAATCCTATTTTCTTGGAAACACTTTTTATGATTCGAATATGAAATTGGTTTGAAATTTATATGTTTCCATCGATCGGCAACTACGGAAAATTTATTCGAATTTCGAATGCCATTTGGGAAATAAAGAATGATGGGGACAATGCCGACGACAACGATGAAAACAATAAAGCCCGATCAATTTGTTGATAATTCAGGCGGAACATGAAGTCACATAATGTGTTTGTCTTTATTTGATGAAACACACGAACGCATAACTTTTGTCGGCAACTCAATATTTGTACTTTCAAAGTTATATTACGTCGAATTCTGTGCTTCAATTTCTGGGAAAGCGCAAAAATTCTATATTGAAATTCGGCTAATTTCAGATTTGGAGAAAACTTGCACAAATGAAAATGTTTTGCAGCGCTTGATTTCCCGTACACACCGAAATGAGTCGCTAATGAATTGCATGCCGTGACAACGATGACGATGAAGTTGTCGAATTTTATTTGAGTTTATTTTTTCTTTCATGCTATTGGACGGTAGTCGTTGTCGTTAATAAGTGGAATAGCGTACAATTTCACGTTGATTAGTGGTGCGGGCTTTGTCGTAGTCTCCATGGTGACAAACGTACCCACTATAATACATTATTTCGAATGTTTCGAACTTTCACATAATTGTCTATTATTACCGATATGCACGCATGTCGAACAAACGAGGGAATCACGAAAATCGGGCGTTTCGAATTGGAAAACTACTTTTGTTTTTCAATAGCGCTCCAGCACATATTCGGCTTCGATTTCACAGGGAGTCCAACTAACATAAAAAAATCGAACGTCAACGTCGTTCATATGCTTCAAGAATTGATATGAAGTTTGAGAATTGATGACAACATCCACAGACCATCACCACCTTCACACAATCGAAAAAATAATTGTGTGACATGTAACATTTTTAGATTAACATGTTTAATATATATTGCTTTCTGTCGGCTCCTTGATAAGACAAGGCACACACATCCCATTGTTATCGCGTCCATCGAAAAATGAATAAAATCTTTTTTCGGCTGGATTCATTTTTCGTCTGTATGCGACGCCAACACGCTTCCGTTAACCAAATGTTCTCTATGAATAAATATGGTTATAATAATTTTCCAATACATTGATAGTGTTGAATGGCTCGTCGATATTATGTGTGTCTATCGCATTTGCTCTATCAGATATGGATTGATTGAGTCAGAATGAACGTTGTCCTGGAAACATTATGTTTGCTTGACAAGGCTTTACACATGAATCGCCTATTTCTGCGTAGTTGATGGTATCGATTTGACAGAACAGTGTGAATGCTCCCGCCGCCACACATTTCACTGAAGGGACCATGTCTAAGGCGACCGTCCTATTTGCATGTCTGCGTCACACAGAACTTCACACAATTTATTCGAAACTTAATATTTACCCATTCGAGAATGTTTAGGTTGTATCCTTTCTTATATCGAGCTCACTTCAATTATTTCCGATTCGATTGTTTTAGATTATGAAAATATACAAATCTTCGGTCGATTCTATGTTGCTCTTTCTCTGCGCTCCATTCTTAAATTTATCCGTCTGAAAACCAGCAACATATCAGTGGTTGCTAGAAATGTATAGCACACACGAACACATGTGATTATTATTAAATTTTTACCAGAAAAAAAACTCGAAATTAGTAATTATGAACATTTTCCGCATGAAAGTATCTTATAACACTCAGATGACCTATAACGATGAGAGTGTGTAACTGTAAGAAGCTTTGGAAGTATATCATACATTGTTGAATTTTTGTGTGTATCCGACATCATGACTGGCCGAAATTCGAAGAAATTGCACAAGAAAATGAAGAGTCTTTTTTGTGATGCAACTAAAACTAATAAATTTTCACCATGGTTTTATGTTTAGCAAACATACAAAAGTGAGGTTGGTTCAAACAACTTGGTTGCATGTGAATGCCCATCTATGAGCCGTATACGGACCTTTTCCTTGGCAAATACGCTTGAAAAGTTGAGCGCTTCCATTTCAATGCGTTCTATAAATGCAATTTGTGTGTTAAAGTTTGCGAGGTAAAAGTTTTATCAGATGCAGTCCAATTTTTTACTCTTCTTCTGTCCGGCTCTCTTTATTTTGGCAACATTCGAAATCTCTCGCATCCGTAACAAAATCTTGTTTTTCGGTCGATGTTACACATGTATCGGATGAGAAGTCTCTTAGATGAGGTAACAAAAAGAAGAGGAGACAAAAAAATCGGCCACACTGTTGAAAAATCAACTAAACAAACAAACTACGTAAAACATAAATATTTTTCCAACAACTTTTCACACTGTACACGAGTATATAAATGCAGCGCAACATAAGTGTGAATGAAATGGCAGAGAGATGGGATAAATGCCGAGACAGACACACATACACACAACTTTCAAGTCATATAAAAAGTAAAGTTGGAGTATTTTATCGCATTTATGGTTATCCGATATGGATTCAAAATAGCAAACTTTAGTTGGTGCGGAACAGAAAACGTTTCTCATGTATCCATTGGTCGGCCGAGTACTACAATGATCTCTTACTATACTTTTAATCGCACTTCATTGATCTAAATATTCCTTTAAGTTGTTTAAATTTTCATTTAGTATGAACGCGAATTAACAACCAACTAAAATATTACATGAAGAAAGCATCAGAGTAGTATAAGTTCCGAAAATATACTCGCCACAAATTAATGCATTATGGAAAAAGTTAGTGCTCAGGTCAATCAATCGCTCAACGAAATGTAGCCGAAGATCGATATTTATTTGTACTCCTATTTATATTCAGCAAACATTTGGTGGAAGCTGTCAAGAAGACCATTTTGCGCATCCACGCCAGTATTAGGCTAGATATCAAATTCATTTCTTTATGTATATTTTTTTGCTTTGAAAAGAAGATTTAACAATTACTTTGATTTTGTACATGAACCAGAGCTTCATTGGAGCGCATCTTTTACCGAAGCTTTGAGCAATTCAGCATTTATTTCCATTTATTTTGTAGAAAACTTGTTTATTTTTTGATTGTTAAAGATTGTTCATTACTTAATTTGAAAAAAAAGAAACTTCTTACATCGGATGCGATTCGAAATATGCAAATGAGTTTTTTTAAAATCGCTTCATAATAAGTTTAGTATTGCAAAAAAAACTGTTCGTGAGCGATCGCTTTCTTCGAAGTTTTCTCTTCTAAAGATGGCATTAAAACACTTTTATTTCTTAACGCATTCATTATTTTCATTGAACATTTGGATATGTCGGAAACTCAACAACGTCTTCTTTTTCGCTCACTTTAAATGCAGGAAATGATCCACTTTGTCCAGTTTGTCTATTTGCACCCTACAAAAAGCTATCAAAGCTGCTATTTTTCCATACATCAATGATGTCACCGACATTCATTGAAATTTCTGGCGGTTCCCTTGCACGATGTACGAGAATTGCTTCCAAGCAATGCTGATTTTGACCCCAGAAGCTGAAAATTTCATCCAACGATTTGAATCGATCCAACGCATCCAATTGTTTTACTTGCATTTTTTCAAAGATCAGGCGGAAGAATGTCGAACTAAATGTACACACAATGAAATCGGATATAGAGAGCAAATAAAGGGGTGATATGATTTTGAATGTCCCTATCGGGCTCATTTGAACTGACATTTTTGACGTCTACTGTCAGTTGTCATCAGTAAGGTTTGCCATTTAATCATTAGTAGTTTCACGCTTCCACAACGTTTGGAAATTGTCCAATTATTTTATCAAAATTCGAGAAGTTTTGTCGGTGTTCAAAGAGCATATCGTGCAAAACATGGTCGGCATTCTGCTCCATCCGCGCTCTCAATTCGTCGAATAATCAATAAGTTGGAGAGTGAAGAACTGAAGCCTAATGACCATCGTTTGCGTCGGGAGTTCGCGGATTGGGCTCTGGAATCAACTGGAATCAATTGAAAATGATCCCAATTTTCATCAAAAAATCATCTTTTCTGATGAGGCGCATTTTTGGCTTGGGGTTTGCAAGAAGAGTCGCGGGGGCCATTTGGCCGATATATTGTTTAAATCATAAATGGCATAGAATATCCAGTATAATAGAAAAAGATTTCGATCAATTCCGCATGAATATTCAGTGTTTTTTTTTTTTCATTTTCAAAACATATCACCCTTATTGGGAAACCCTTGACATGTCGGCTATGAGTCCGTAGCCGGATTCGTCCGTGTATCGTGTATCAAAATGTGCCAATTTGGTTTCTTTTAGATTATTAATAATTTCATAATGTGGATACTTCCTCCGAGCTGATAGAGGCAATAGTTTCACGATTTCGTAAAATTTTCCAATTTTGTTCGTGTGTTATTCTTACCCTTGGCTCATCCGTAGCTAAGAATATTCTACGTTTGTCCACATTTTGAGTCATCTCCAATCGATCATAATACTCATCAACATATTTCATATACACATCGACTTCATGCGATTCAGCCGATTCTTTTCATAGTTTCATCGATGATTTGCCTTTTTTTCGGCTGCAAGCGTAGTAAATATTTGAGGAATTCTTTAATCCACCAAGTGATCGAAAGTCCATGTAGTCGTCTCAACCTAGGTGTCAAATCAGCTGGGATTGACAATGGAAATTGGGGCGGAAGTGGTGCAACTTCATCTTGAATTGGCAAATCTATAACTTGTGTATCGTTGTGACTTTTCATCCATAGAGCACGGGATGATCCTTCGAAAGTGGTACAGGTTTCAGATAGAGGTTGGAACAATTCATTCCATCCACCTTTGTGGTAACGCCAATTGGTCGAATTTAAAATTAATGTACGCGAAGTTGCATATGCCGTAATAAAACAAAATACATGGTGCAGCTCACATCCAATTCCGCATTGTTGTAATCAATATCAACACATCAGGAAAGTGATGATTAAAATTATTCAATTGGTGGGATTTTTGATCGAATTTACCTTATTGATTGCACAAGCAAGTTTCCTGGCTGGTTACCTACAATTCTTCGGATTTTGTAAGTAGCTGAGACGACGCTGCACCAAATCGCTCAGATTTGCATCTTCATTATGTCGCCATTGCTCGTAGCCTCAAATCATCCATATCGTTGAGAAGCGCATTTTTATGTTCAGTCGTCATTCGTAATACGTTCACATATTGCCGAAATGCAGTCGCATTATTTGCGGTCACATTAAATTTAGCAATATTTTGAAACTCGGAAGTGGCATAATTGTACATTTCCTGTATGTTTGATCGCAACCGTCTTCGAAGTTTCTCGTATTCAATTGTTGGAATCATCATATTTTGTTCAAAATTCCGTGACTCGTATCTCACTTCAGATTCTCTTGACGTGGACATATATATTTCACCTTTAACTAGAATGGTGAATCGGAAAAAGTTTGAGTTTAATGTTTGAAATGATTGAATATTCTAATTTTGAAACACTCACATCTATGAATCAAATGTTGTTGAACAGCACCAAACAGTATCAATATGCTAATCATTAAAATAAATTGTAAATTCAACAGATTTTGTTCACGTAGCCATGATATTCCAAAGCACCGCGGCGGTGTTATGGTTCTGCGAAACAATTTTGATTTGTCTTGCATTTTACTTTTTCTGACATGAATATAACATAAAATACACAAAAACATCAAAAAATTTATTGATGTAAGTAGAATGTTGGAAAGATCGATACAAAACAGTTTAATCTACATTTGTTTCGGTAATTTGCAACAAATTTATTTATACTAAATTTTAAATCTTTGACAAATAAACAGTGCATATTAAAATACAACATAGGAAACTCACAAAATGATCCGTTTCAAATTGATTGTGTATTTCAATTGCCGTGCTATTCTCTAATCTCTGCATCATCTGAAAAATATTATCTGAAGTAGAATTAAGCGCAAAGTGTTCTTCTTTATTAAGTCAAATACATTTTCTAGACCAAATTAGCAAAAAACAAAAAAAAAAGCAATAAACGATACAGACATTTCAAATAACACATTTTATTTTTATATTGTGCCATTTCATGATTATCTGTTATTAATAGAAATAAGATTTTTTTTTAGAAAGTCGACGATTCTCAGCGGAAACAAAGCCGAAGCGCGCAGTTCATAAGAAGCAATGTAAAAATTAAGACGGGTACATACGTAGCGCGATCTTACCATATTGTAGGTACTCTTTTACCATAGCAACATGTACCAAATAAATAGAACGAAGAAGAAGTGGAAGAAGTGTCGGCATATTCGTTATGGCCGCTCGAAACAATGTGTCACGGATCGTGCGAGATCCGATGTGAAACATGTTTGATATCGCATGGAATTATCAGTTCATCGACAAAAACATGCATTTCACATGATATTTGATTACCTACGATAAATCCAGCTGTGTGCATATTTTCGATCTAACATATGTTCATAAATACGCTTTGTGCGTAAATTTCTGCACATCAATTTCATGATGTTTCTCCAAATATGTACAATTATTCGTGAATATTGCGAATTATCTGAATCATTTTTATAAATGGAAAAATCACTTGAATTATTTGGAAAACATCTAAAATTTGTCTCGAATTCGAATCTAAAGTTCTCATAAAATCGTCTTGCATTGGTTAATTTTGTGATATTCACCAAATATTCATCGCATTTGATGTAATCTTTCGCAATTGCAAGTGTTCGACAATAGTGAAACTCAAATGAACAACAAAATTTTAATAAAAATCTACTAAGACCTACTAATTAGTTAGATGTTAGTCGCTAATAAAATAATAATTATTGCTTCTTAGTGGCTACTAAGACCTACTAACTAATAAAATATTTTATTATTTATTATTTATTAGTTACACCAATGCTAAATACATTTGCATATATTTGGTCGTATGCCATGGATTGTGCATAAAAAAGAAGTGGGTTTTTGATTTGACAACGGAAAATTTCATTGATTGATATGCACAGGCACACACAAAGCAATATCGACTTGCATGAGAAAATGAACAGATGTATTATGAAATATATAGCCCACATTTCCATTATGTACTTCGTCAAATGAATTGTGATTATCCTGACCACATTCCAATTGGAATATCTTATTATTAATTTATGAGCTCGTTGCTATGTAAAGCTTGATGCGGGGAAGAAAACTACTTCAAAATACGGTAAATCACAAAATTTCGAACGGTTTCACGATATTTTGTTTGTTTCATAATTAAAAAATGGCTACTTATATTCCGAGCAGTTGGAAACTCTATTATTACGTATCTATATTGTTTCCTTTGCAATTTAAATGTGTCATTAAGTGGCCGATTTTTTTCCGATAAAATGAATAGTAATTCATAAACTGAAAATATCCAACCGAAGCAATTTATTGTTGTTGAGCTGTTTGGTGATGAGCAGAAAGAATCGCGGCTTATGTAAATTGAGTGAAAATTCAGTACGACTAAATCTGTCACCGAAAGAGATAACTATCTGTTCCGTCGTAATGAGTGTGCAACCGAGTTGAAAACAGGAACCAACTGACATTCATAGACATTAAAACGAAAAAGAGCATAACATATGGCGGATAAAAACAGAGGCAAAACCAGTAAAAAGTCTTGCCGACAATACTGAGCACAAAAAAAAATGCTCACATTCGAAGCGATTCCCCTGCACTCATATATTTCACTCAAACGATGAATGAATGTGGAATCGTGCGCGCTGCTCCGCAGCACGCAACCACCTAACATCCTGCGTGCACAGGTGGGCTAAATGATTATTGTACTGGCACTTTTATCGTCTGCCGTTCGTTGCGGTTCAACATTTGTTTTGACCGTTGCTAGAACTTTTTCAACGCCGCATTCAGCATCGCAAGCATCGCAAGAATACAATCATATTTCACTCAACTGTCGCTGTTGCGCTGCATATTTCCATACGTACGCAAACAACTCCGTACGGAACGCCATCGTTTCGGCACGCTACCGAATCCATTCAATTCAACTCAAATGCACAATTTGATTCTCAGTTGAATATCAGCAGTTGAGAAAGACACAACGATTTACGGCACTACAATTTTTGCACCACAAAACCAAACTGTCTGATACGAATTCTCTATTAGTACTTGTTCCAACTGAAAACTAATCCGATTCAATTGAAATAGTGATTGAAATTTGAATTCGAAGGAAATATCGAAGACTGTGTGACTCGATAGTCGAAGATTTGGAGATCGCGCGACCGAAAATTGAGCCGTAACGGTGAACAAAATATTCAAATTATAGAATGCAAAAACAATTGAAAAAAGAAAAATTCGTGTGAACAAAAGATATCTGATCGAATTTAGAACAAAAAATCCTCACAAGAAAAAATCGAACATTTTCATTGAATAAGAACAAAAACACGAATAATACACAAATTCAAAATTGACTTCGCAAGCAACGGAAAACATTACTGCTGTTTTGCCTGCATTCATTCATATCATAGATATTTTATCAGTTTCGCCTGCGTGTGAAATTATTGTACTTTTCGATTTATTTCCGATAACCCTCTAAATTGGTTACTGTGTTTGTACGAATAGTGAATTAGAATTGTGTGCTTTGCCAATTAACATAGAGTTATATCAGCAACGATCGCACGTACAACAACAACAAACCTATCGAAATTAATTAAAAATCTGCATTGTGTAGCTCGGAACAGACGAAGAGCGTGAAAAAAAAAATAAATTACAGAGAGAAAAAAAGACGCGATTCGAAAATTAAAAACACGGCCATTATTTTGTTATTCTCGCTCGCGTTTTTATATATAAAATACGAAAAGAAGGTGCAAAAAATTGCATGACTACAGTACATTTAATCAAATATCGGTGTTGTTCTCGGTGCCCTTGTTGGTGTGTTTAACCGCGCAACTTCAATTTGTGACTACTTGCGTCTCTATTGTTCGCATTCGAAATTAAAATAAAATTCAGTCATAGCAAACAAGCAACAACAACAAGTGGCAAGAATATATAGAATCTGCATACAGAAGCTCGAACAGAGAGAAAGAAAGAAAACAACAACAAATATTAAATACATATTAAATCAAATAGAATTTCATATATTCATATTCATAGTGTAAGTTGTATGAGTAATTTTACGATTTTACCTGTTTATTCATAATTTGCGAATGTGATAAAAGCCGAATTGAAAAGGAAGAATTATCAACACCCCATTCAAAAGCAACGAAACAAAAAGTTATTCCGGTTTTTCTGTGAGGTGAACATAAAATACAGCAGAAACACTTTTGATCGACATCATTTTTCCCACGAGTGTCGATTGCTATCGATGAATTTAATTGAGTGACGAGCGAGATCGGAATATACGACGAACGAGAAACAATTGTTCAGAGTTTTTGTTTTTTGAAGTGTGCTTACTAGTGATTTTTAGTTTTAATTGCAAAATTGTGAATTTTGGAATTTTAGCTGTTCAAGTCAATTTCGGAGAGTGTTTGACTTTCATCAACACTAGCTCAAGCAAAGGTGTGTGTGCCCTCACTTGAAATGTATAAATTCAATTAGCCACTCCGATCGTTTTTTTCCCCTCAATATTTTGTATTTTTATCATTTTTCATCATCTACAGAGAACAGGAAAAAAAAAAACATTATTAGTTTGTGTCTATGAAAAAGCGAAATACAAGTATATTATTATAAAAATCCATAATTGGCAGAAAGTTCCTGAACCTTTACATTGCACGAATGATTATCTCATCATTGTGTTTGAGTATGAGTGCGTATTTTCTACAGGTTTTGAATTGAAAAATACCTTGAATATGCACAACAACAGATCACATGCTACGATTTCTACTATTCGAAAAGTTCAATTGTTTTACACAATTTGATTTTGTACCTCAAAAATTGTCCCCATTATCGTACATAATGTGTGCATTTTAATCTCTATCAATCTTTCCACAAGCAGCAACAACAACAAAATAATAATTTATATGATTGAATGCGATAAAAATCAACGGAAAAAAATAAATAACGAATGTGTACATGCGAATTGCGAATGATTCAAAACGTATATTGGCCCTTAGTGCATGAAGCAAAACCAAACGCGAGTAATGAGTTTTCTATTTAGAAATTTTCTATTGTCGACGGAGCGCGTTTTGATGTGAGAACGCGAAAAGGATGATGAGAAAGAAAAACAACAATCGTCGATCGACACAGTACGACGATTTTAACAGCATCTTTCAGCATTGCTTAAAATGATGAAATGGCTGGGAAGAAACAAACATTCAGAACGAAACGCAATAAGTAATTTCATGTTGGTTGCTGTTGCGTACGCCTGCTCCCAACCAAAGAGATAGATAAAAATGCACATATCAACAAAAACAATTACGAATACACACAATGAATGTAATACATCTGTTATTCGTTTACAACCACGAACTTCGTGAACAACAGAATTAAAGAAACAAAAAAGAAGAAGAAGAAGCGAAAAAAATATAACCGTTTTGTGTTTTTTTTCGCGGTCTTTTTACGTGGAATGCAAACACACAAAGAGAAATTTCTATTTAAACATATGTGTTTGATTACGGCCGTGTGTATAATAATTTTCCTATAAACTTATTCTCTTCATTCAATTGTTCATTTGGTACAGAAAAAAAAAACACATTATTATTTTGAATGTATTTCTATTTAATTGGAGTTATGAGCATTGTATCGAATTTTCTCATTTCATCGCTCGCATCGAATTATTTCTTCGTCTGCATTCAGTCATCCGCATTTCAGCCGCAAATAAAACATACGCTCGAGAATGCGTGTACAAACGAAGTGTAAATTAATTGATCGATTTTATCGTATAGCGTAAGTGTGCGTGCATTTGTGAGTTCTATCGCTCAATAGCTGCGTTGAATGATCAATTCGTGCGCGCGCTAAAGGCGGTGAATGCAATTCACATATGTTGGCCCATCTCTTTCCCGCAGCCACCATAAAAATGCATCAAAGGTTAAAGTTGAAACTATTTGAAGTCATTTAAATTGTCTTTCTTCGTTACACTCCTCTCTAGCGCTCTTCGCCATGCAGGCTCATATCTCTCTGCATTATTCCAACAATCGCGCCTTTGACAAGAACATTCATTTTATATTGCATAAATTTCATTTCGTTTTTCATCTGACGTGAGCACTAAAAACAAAGAATCCATAAAATGAGTCAAGAAACAAGCTGAATTCCGTGCGACTTTCATCTAGAACAATGCACGGCGCAAGAAGCTATTTCGTTAGCAACAGCGGGTCGTTTAAATGAAGTGAAAAAAAGAACATCAAAAGTGAATCGACCGAAGAAAAATAAAATTCATAATAATAATTTATATTGTATGTTAAAAAGAAATTAAAGCATTTCTCATTCGCGCGGCAGAGGCAATAAAAGACATAAACAAAAGAGTTGAAAACTCAAGTAGAAAACTTTCACAAGGCATTTTAACAAGAGGCATAGACATCGACTGCACAATGTCAAAAAATCGCAAAGAGAGCAAAGCGATACACGCAGACACACCGAATAACAACACATTCACACGCAATCTGCACGGAGTTCATGATGCTGTTTTACAAGCATAACAAACAGTAGCTACGAACGAAGAAAACAACTACTTTGAGAGCGTTTACAGGGGAAAAAACATTGAAGAAGTCGAAAAAAGTAGCAACAAAAGCCATTTTCTCTGTGCATGGAACAAATGCTCACATAATGATTGTAACTGAAAAACGCATAGAAATTCCCCAAATGCATCGCATGAAGACCAAATGCACTCTCTTTCGTATATTCAACTCATATAATATATATATACAAATAAATTGTAACTAAATGTAATGTTCCCGAAAACTTTTCGACAAAATTTAATCCACTGCAGTCGAGTGCTTGTTCGTGCTGCTTGACGAATGGAAAAATGAACGGCACACGGTTAAAATACGTTAGTGAATTGAAACGTACTGTGCCGCATTTCGTGGAAAGTCAAATTATTCAAGAAAATTCGGTAATTTTTGCACACAACTAAAAAAAAATAAGCGAGAGACAAACAAAATACATTTATTTTCCTGTTTTATGCACATATTAAAGTGATTCAATGGCAGGATTTATATGTGACGGTGAATGATAGTTAAATAACACACTCTACAAGACATAATGAACTTGATCTCGTCCCCATTGCCATTCGTCTTTGTCGTAATATATTCGCGGAAGCGTAACACAACATTTTAATGTGTAGAGGCTTAATTACCTTAGTGCTTTTTTGATTGTGGAACGGAAAAGGCTTGAACCCCTTGAATTGTCTCATATATCTCGGATGAGCATTTGGGCGAAAGTTGTCGAACACATTCAATGCATCCGAACGCAGAGTGTTCGTGCTGTTGAACACACATTGATTCTAATTTTTGATTTCGTTGCCATGCGCACACCCCTCTCCTTCTCTCTCTCTCTCTCTCTCTCTCTCTCTCTCTCTCTCTCTCTCTCTATTCATCTGCTTTCAAGACCAACTGACTTCATAACAGCTGTTTTGTGGTGTCTCTTTTATCTTGGCACAAGATCAACAGAATGAATTTCTGTAATCACATTCTTTCGATTTCTATGTGCTTCAAGTATCCGAATCTCCTTTCAATCGAAATCTTCATAATGATAAAATAAAATTACACACCGACCCGAAGAGTCGGTGTCCAAGAATACAAAGGTGTCATACATCGTGAGGAGATTGAGAGAGAGAGAGAGAGAGAGAGAGAGAGAGAGTGTGAAGAAGTGAATAAAATGATGAATAAAGGCCTGGAGGAAGCGAAAGAAATGAATTTAATGTCATGCATTGTTCAGATATTCTTTTTTGAGCTCTCTTCCTTTTCACGTACGCACAACGGTGTGTGCCGAACTGGTGCGTTGTGGCCAATGCACGTGTATTGCGATATGAAGTACATCATCATAGCATTAACTTTATACCATTTTTTTCTGCTCAGCTCATTGTTTTTATTCTCTCTCACACTTTGCATTCGGTATGTACGCTTTTTTTTATTATAAAGTTAGCTGAATATATATGAACTTCCTCTTATATTTCGTGTGCATACTTTTTTTCATTGCTTGCGACTCGGTACTGTGTTCTCCTCAGCCGCTCATGAATTCGACATGTTATTATGAACAGAATACATTTGACGGTGTGTATTCATATGCCCGTATTTACACCATTTATACTCGGTCATATTTTTATATAGCTTCATTTTTACGTTGGTTCCTCTTTGTTATTACACATATCGTGCGCTTCTCTCGATCGCTCGCTCATTCTCGAATGTGCGCTGTTTTGTTTCACCTCTATTGACTAACGAAAATGAGGTACCTTGCTTGGATATTTGAGTTCACATTGTACTTCAACTTGTACTTGACGCGCGCAAAATGACAACACACAAACTCTCTTTCTCTCTCACACAAATGCCGTGCCATTATCTTCCGAAACGAGCCACAATAGCAAACGTTGATCGACCAAGTGTTGGTATTGCCACTGCCATTACTTGCCGTATTATATTTTATATATGTGTATGTTTTTTTATTCGTCTTCGCTCTCCATCGTCTTGTGTTATTCAGTTACTTCTTGAGCCGCCGCGCTCATGTGCCGAACACAATACGCTGGTGTATTGAACAATTCTCTCATAGGCACATGGATTATATTACTCGCAAAGGCTTTTAAGGCGATGGCATTGGGTGGATCAACGCTAATGTTACTTCTATTCGTTTTTTTCCGCTATGACGTTCGCCTCAAACTTGGAACGCGTGTTCCAAACGACCGACCGCTGCTTGAATGTATTTGATTCAATGCTATTCTCTTTTCAAACGTTCTACGTTTTGTTTGTGATTGTGTTTCCTCTTTGTTTTTTTTTTGTCATTGTTGTTAGATTTTTGAGTCTTTGCACGGCGGTTTTCACTCTACTTCTTCTCACTATTTCGCTCTCTCGCTCGCTCGCCCATTCTTATACTTGGCCGAATCGTATGATTTTGTTCAAGTGCTCAAATTACCGGCGCATATATAGCAATCACAAACATATTCACAGGTTTCAATGCTATTATTCTGTCTTCAATTTATTACTGTAGTTAAATATTACGTACATTAGGATGGTGTTATTGTTATTGCACATTCAAAGATCCTATATTTTTGTCTATGGATGGGCCATTCATCTTTTTTCTTCGTATCTTTTGGTGTGCTGTTTGAAAACCAAATAAATTCACCTGTGTATACTCACATCAAATTCAGGTTGCCTCATATATAAATATATTTCGGTCATTTACCATACGCACATCGCATACAATTGGATTCTCGTGTCTATGTTTTGCTCATATTCCCCTATTTATCTTCATACATTTATGATCAACAGAAAAAAAGAGCACTTCACGAAAACGAACAAATTGGGATTAACGCACACAAACACATTCGCGCACTTCAACACTTGAGTTCGTTTTTAAATTAATGCGATTATCACATGAAAATGAGAAAATTTTTGGTGTTGAAAAAACAAAATTCAAGTGAACAAGAGAAAAACTAATTTTCTACAAACAACCTGGATGGTTTTGTATGACGAAATAATTGCACAGAGATTAATTACGCAAACATTTTTAGTGATAAATTACTTTGATACGAGAACAGTGTATGGAGATGCCGTATGAAAAAGGATTATAGCACATCAGTTATCCGGATCACTCGTGGCAGAACTAATTACAGCTTTACGGAAAAATCAATTGGTCGAACAACTTCGAGATCAGTCTCATTTATCAGCGGGCCTTTTTTATCAGTTTGCTGCATTCGCGAATAAAGGATTACCTGTTCTATTGATCACTTCAATGCAATTCGTTTTGAATTATACCATTATTTTCACGAAAATGTGGATAAAGTTTGACAAAGAAGCAGGCGATGCTTTGTATGTTCTCCTATGTAAAGGGGTAGTGAATGTCGTTGGACCGCGTCATCTCTACCTGAACGATTGTACTAAACGCTTCAACATTTCACATCTTCCCCGCCAAACAGCGAGTTCGACGGGTTCCGCATCTTTGCTGTCATTGTTCGAAGAAGGGAAAAAAGTGTTTACCATCCATAGACGAATGGTTCAGAGGGCGCTGCTGTCAAGCTAAGTGTCAAAATTCAATTTTGCATCGTCCGCTTGGTATTAAACAAGCGAAAATTGGAATTTCCAACAACGACATATGAATAAACCTGAAAAATTCTCTCCTAAAAAAATTTACAAGAAAAAATTGCCTTTAAACTGTACCGAAAGTTTTGGGTTGAGTTGGGAAAAAGATATGTTTGTCGATTGATTTCAGCGCAAATTCCAACATTTCCAATCATTGATTTCAACCAAAGTGGCAATCAACTTCCGAAGACTATAAAGTATTGTCATGTTTTTTCAAATATTTTTTTAGTCTAAATTACAAACGTATTTTCGAAATGAAACGAAAACCAGCCAGAAAGCCACACAGCAAGCGGAATTTGTAATCAATATCTGTGAGCCATTTAGATTATTGTTATATTATCGGCCAAGTCGACCTTAATGAATGATGAACACATATAATTCATTCAGCATGCAATGAATGCCGCACATGAGCAGCCGTTCGATCAAAATGGACGTTGCTGAAAAACCATGAGTTTTATCAAAGTATATCGTCTAATGATATCAGCAGCCGTGTGTAATTACATCATGAGTGTTGCGGTCTATTGGGCTCAATTTAACAAAAACTAATGATTGAAAAACACGTCGATAGAAATTCATGTTTCACGCTAAACACAGTCATAATCATTTGTTGAGACGCTATTTCCTATGCCCATAAACTATAATGTCATTCATATGATATTACTTTTTCTGGCATTCTCTTGTTCGTGTCAGGGCCTATACCTTTTATTCACACAAATGCCACATAAAATATTATTCCATTGGCGTCGTGTATGTTATATAATGCAGCATTTTTTCTGTCTCTCGTCACATTGTCTAGGCTGCGGTATATGTATCAATTAAATTCGACTCGTGCGCTTATCTTGAAATTCTATTCAACGATATCTGTAATTGACTTGATCATAAAATATTTATAGTTTTTGATTGTGTTTTTTTTTTCGTTCAAAACATATTATTTGCGATGAGGACGAGTTTGTGTGACAAATGGAGAATGTTATGAAATAAAACTACACCTGAAGAATCAATTGTGAAATACAATTACTAAATCAAAATGCGACTTAGTTGCTGTCATCAATATCTTTACTCGTTTCAGTGTTCATGAAATGTGATGCGCGGGGCAGCAGATAAAAAGAAGACAACCATCGTTCGAAACATCAAAAAGTCGAATGCCATTTGATGAAATGAATCGAAGCGAATAGGAGATTTCAAAAAGAATTTAGCGAATCTTAATTTTCCGCTTTATTCATGTTGGTTCTATCTCGACTTTCCAATTGAATACAAATCAAACGTATTACGTTCTCATTAGAAAAATGCCAAGAAATAATTCGAGACGAACAAGCGAGCGAGAGAGAGAGAGAGAAGCAATCTCATATTCATGTAATTCGTACTGTTTAGTTAGTTAGTCATTCGCTTAATGAATGCCCTGTAACTTAAAACATATTATTTGGCGAGATGTTGTTCCATAGCAACGAATACTCATCATGCTGAAAGCCAGCTGAATAATGCAAAACACAGATTTTTCTCAAAATGGAGCTTTTTCAAATGAACAACAGATAAAAAAAAACCGAACCAAGTTATTTCCGCACTGAATTTCAATTTTCTTTCTCTATCTATCGACAATGAGCACATAACTTGAAACTAACATAGAACTTCGCTGGCCTGAAACGATGAACATAAGAATGTTGATATTTCCAAAGAAAATATGATGGAAATACAATTATAAATCAAGAAAGAATCATTCCATCATTTTCCATTCGTGAATCGTCTGAATGAAAAGTCTGTTCAAATTGTCGATTTTAGTTGGAATATAAGTGAATTTATTACCGAAACAGAGTTCTGAGCAAACATTCGGAAGAATTCTCTCTTTTTCTGCTGAAAAAAGGCAACAACGAAGAAAAACGAACACACATATCACCGATGAATAATACTTGAAAAGAGATACAAAAACGCTCGAATAATAAAAGTCAAAACAATTGCGGGCACATGAATTTCATCACGAACTTCAGTCTCTTTCTTGCCAGAGCTGCTCAATACTAAAAAAAACACGTTCAAATCTATATTCTGACTGACGCGTACTGAGAGTGCGGCAAAGGAAATAAGCAAGAAAACACAGAATAATTGTAATTTAATATGGTGTAACAAAGAAATAGATGAGATACGAAAAATTGTGTTCACACAAAAAAAAAAACGGCGGCCAACAAAAAGTGACTCTGATCGTTGCGTTTTATGGTACCATCGAAATAGTCATGGCTAGAAAATCGTTTGGACCAGATTTTGTGTGTGCGGCAATTTCAAGCAGACTGTACTTCGAAACAAAACATCCAATTTCGTAACTCTTTGACGAGGCTCGCTCGATCACGTTTTCTTCACTTCTCTCTCTCTCCTTCTTTCCCTTTTTTCAATCTCTTTTTCTCTCTCTCTCTCTCTCTCTCGTGCACATATACTCTCACACCATTTTGTTGTCGACGAAAATTTTTCTTCGTTTGCGGCGACTACTTCAATCCTTCTCGCTCTCGCTCCCGTTCCCTCCGCGCGTTTGCTTCACCAGCAGCGTTCACTTTGTTCAGCATTTCGCTAGTTCGACTAATACTTTTCCCTACAAGATTTTTACAGCCAAACCAAAACAAAACAGCACAATGAAAAGCAATTTTTAACTTTTTGCGGTTTTTCAAATGGTTTTTTTTTTCTCTTCTTCTCTACATGAAATAATCAAATTTGTGTACGGTCGAAACAATTCTATCCAAAGCAGACGGAGCAAATGAAGAGTTGCAAATATCATGAATTCATTTGATATGCAATGGCTTCCCATGGATAGCAATTTCACCGAAATTTAGTCATTAATTTGATAATTTTAGATGCTCAACCTGGTCGGCTGACGGCACATATAACAGACTATACCGGATTACGGATTCATTATAATCAGCTTCTGTGAATCAACCTAAGCTAACTGAATCGGCAGTGCTGTAACGGTAAAACACGATACTTATAATGGATAATGCTATATTATACATCGCTGAGATGGAGAGGAGAGCATGTATATTTAAAATAATACAAACATGCTCGTCTCTCCATCTCACCGAAAGATATGACTTGCGAATCGAACGATTCGAATGGACTTCTCCAATGATCAACCGGACGACATCAAAAAAAAGTCTCGTTAAATGAAATCGGATATTGATTCCTGGAATCCTGTGAAAAGCAGATTTTGCTCATTTTTTTCGCGCAAGCTTTTTGCGTGTCGAAACTTCAAATCGGTTGGAAGAAAATATAAAAATTCACAATTTTCTTCCGCACAATGACGAATGAATGAAAAAAATATTCAGTTTATTCCAATTTTAAGTAAATCGGACTCAGCAGACTATACACAAAATGTAAATCGAAAAATGCAATACATTTGAGATAGAGAGATAGAGAGAGAGAGAGAGAGAACGGTAAAAGAAGCTCTCATCCCGACCAATCTGTTTTTTAAGTCAATCTTTCTGCCATTTTTATATAGAATTTATTAGTCAGTCTGTCTCTCTGGTGACAGCCAAATGAAAATTTGTGCAAATTCTGCAATGTTTGTGACAGTTTTCAAATTAAAAAGGAAATTTAGTTTTCGATTGAATCGCAACAAATTGATGATAAATTCCTATCGTCATCGGTACTTCCTTTACTGTCGAACATCTTTTGCATATACATTTTTATTCCGGTTTATGAATAGCATGTGTTTTGGTCACGTCCAAGTACACAGATCGATGAATTTCAATAATATTTTTGCAACACCTCAAAATAGAACACATTTGTGTGTAATCCACCGTTTGTACTGGCTTTGGCGCTTTTGTTTCACGCAAATTGGATTGCTAGAACATTCTGGCCATTTTACTTCAATCTCGAGTGATTTAATTCCAATTCGAAATCTATTGTTTCGAAACAACGAGTCTTATATTCTCATAAATCACAGATTGAATCATGCATTCAATGAAATTGTAGATTTATTCAAACAACGAGTTTTACTGTGTGAAACGCTGATTTGGACTTTTCTGCATTTGTAATTTCAAAAAGTAAAAATATTTTAATACGATTGAATGTTATTGAAATGTGCGTCGTCTGCCTTGTACCATGAATCATCGACACTCGCATTCAAACAACTCGTATTTGCTATAATGTTTCCATCGCTGATTAAATGCAAGCGTTGGATTGGATCAGATTATAATTGCATTCTATGCTGTACGACGACAACAACGATGTAACCAAATGTTCTAACCGCATACATTTCCATTTTTCCATTGAATCCATACAAAAAAATGTCATCAGACGAATTGAATGTCAGGTATAAAATGAATTGAATGCCAGCAGCCAATGAAAAAAACCACCAGCCAGCCAACCAGCCAGACCTCGGCGAATGTGCATTCGATAAAATAGGCATAGAATTATTTGAACCACGAAGTTTGTCAACGATGAATGAAATATATATAAATGTGAATAAAATCCGTCATTGAAACATCGCGATTCATTAAAATACATCTCATCTCTGTAAAGAAATGTATTCCCGGGATGCCGTTGAAAAGGTTGTATTTTTATTGAAAATAAATAGAAGTTCATTGCAAAATGTAGGTACGGATTGTTTACGTACGTATTTTTTTTCAAATATTCACTCAATTCTGAGAGGAAAAAACCGTCAAAAGAAACCGAAGCGTAAAATTAGATTGACTTGTTAGGCGTATGAACGTAAGTAGCGAAATATGTGGCTTCGGTTCCTGTGCTCGACGTCCGTATTATTATTTTACTCGAAAAAAGTGAACGAAAAAAAAAACGGTTGAAAAGTGTGTGTTTGAGTTTTTGGAGAGACATTTTCGACGGCTGTCTTTTTGCTCTATCTCTCTCTCTCTCTCTCTCTCTCTCTCTCTCTCTCTCTCTCTATCTGTCTCTCTCTTTCTGTCTCTTGTTCGCTCTCGAAAAACATGGGACGAATTATTGTATTGTATTACAAATGGTTTATAAATATAGAAAGAAAGTCACCAAGTTACAAACACATGTCGAAATGCGTACAATAGTGCACACCCTGCGCTTCATTGTTTTATATGTCGATGCGTAGCTGTAAAATGGATCCATATTGCACACTTATCTTGACATTTGGATCGAGTTGAAGAGCGCGTCATACAGAAGGGAACACACATTTGACAACAAGAGCGACAAGAAGCACTCTCATATGCTTATCCACTCTGTGTGACGAAATGTCGTATCGTTTTTTTTCATCCTCCCATTTATTCGGCGCATTCGTTGCCAGCCATCAGCACATAATTGCTCGGGCTGATGGAACAAAATGCAAAAGAAGCGAATAAAAATGACTACTGAATATACAATTACATCGACCATATATCCTCTCTTTCTACCTGTGCACCGTTCTGCGCTAGTGGCGGTGGTTGGCTCCGTGTGCCACACGGCGTGCTCGCGAGAGACACTCTAACAAAGCGAAGCACATAGAGAGAAAAACAGGCAACACAAATATTCAATATAGCGGTACTTGGCTAATATGCAGGCATAAATGCTTTTTTGTTCAACATTTTGAAGATATTGTTGCAACGAAATGTGTTTGCGTTATGCTCACCGATGATGGCATAGGAACGATGGCAACGTTGACTTCCCCACAAATACGGAACTAAACAAACACACATTATCGCACACACAAACAGAGAGGGAAATGAACTCGCATACGAAAGCATATTCCCATTTTTATTTCTGCTGCTGTCGCTGTTGTTATTGTATCTATGACAAACTGTTTCGCTCTCTCGATTCGTTTTTCATTTGCTTTTCCTCACTTCTTGTGTATTTGTGTACTGTGCATATGGTTGAAGTTAAACTCATGCGCAGCTCACAACTGAGCATATTTCGTTTAAAAGTTAATTCGAATATGTTTATTAATGTTGGATCGTGTAGTGAATATATGCCGTAATGGTGTGAATTGCATATTCATAAACATCTATGCGGAGCCCTAATACATAATCACATGTTAGGTTCATGGAAATAGCATTCTTAACCTTTATGATAATGCACAGGTGATCTAGATGGTGGCAGAGGATCGGGCTGGGTCTCATAAACTCATGAAACTGGTGGGAAGAGTTTCAATGAGACTTTAAGGGCCCATTAGCTGTAGTTGATACGTTATGCTATTCTCGAATACATTTTTTGATACGTATAAATTATGCGCTATTTGAGATGTCGACAAAGTTTTCGCTCTGTGTGCCTAATGTGAACTGCTTTCAACTGCTTCATTTTCGCTCTTTTGAGCATTTCTGAAATATTTGAATGGCACTATCGTGCGACTTATCCGAAAAATGAATGAGGGAGAGAGGAAAACATAAACAATCTCTTTATACCAATTCCAAGTGGCAATGAATTTTCATTTTGGGGAGAAGTGTTGTGCCTGTCGAGACCTACTTCGCTATGCTCGCGTGAAAGAGCATTCATTAACTGAAAGACTCATAAATTCATATCAAAAATTGCAGCAAATGTATGCATTGTGAGCGGTAATGAAAGCCAGCACTAGCTTTGCTCGCACATTAAGATGCATGAATAATAGATCAATGCACCTCCTCTCTCTCTCTCTCTCTCACTCTCCCGTAATTAGACAATTTCCAAATTGATAAATGATGCATTCGAATGAAAAATGCCACACCGAATATGGAATGCTACAAATTCAAGCGCGTTAAGTCAAATGAAAACTTCGCTTTATGCATCAATTTGAAAATGAAATGGACAGAATGAGTACGTTGCCATAGAAAAAGTAATGTTGAAAATCGATTAAACCGGGCGCAGTTAACAAAGAAATTGCTGGATATGGAAAAGAATCACGATGGAATGCGCTAGAATCGGAATATGAGAACCAGCATGAATCTATCATTTTTTGATTCTCCGGGTCATTTCGCTTCATCGGTGCTTCTACGCGAACGCCTGATGATTTGACCTTTAAAAATCTCGATCTAAAACTAGTGAGCGCGAGAAAAAAAATCTATTACAAAAGCAAAACGGAGTAATATAGAGGCGATGAAAAAAGTCCCATTCGGATGTAATTTGTTACTCAGCTGTTCAAGTTTTCACATACACAAATACATGCGGATCAGCGCCAATATTAAATGTGGCGCAATTTCGAGAACACACCGCAGAGAATAAAAGACAAAAGAAGCATTATTGCGAAGTTTGGCGAACAAAAACAAACAGTGAAATTCAACTTCAAGTACTTGGCCATTTGTTAGTCTTGACAATCGCATAGACACTTCTAACACTCTCGCAAAGTTGGCTGGCGCAATGGAATGAGCGCATTTGAAAAAAATCCATACACGTGTGGAACATTCTCATGATCAGTGGCTTTGTGTCTGTTTGTGTGCGGCGAAGGCGAGTAAAGTTTATTGAATACAAAAAGTTTTGGTTTCATTGCGCATTGCATTGAAATAATAGATATTAACCATTCTGTACGGCTTGGAATCGAGTACGCGAAGAGAAAAACCGGTTTTATTTGTTGTATGTATTTCTCTGTGTCAGACACATGCTTTTCTCTCTCTCTCTCTCTCTCTCTCTCTTTCTCGAGTTTTATATTTTGTTCTTAATCTGAACTGTATCGTCCGGCATGTACGCGCACATTCAACTAGTTACGCCAAATAGTGCTATAAAGTGAGAGAGAGAAAGGAAGAGTGGGCAAAAAAAGACGATCTCTTGAATAAGAAGCGACGGGAAAAAAGTCATTAGAAGCCAAACGTTCTGAGACACAGAGAGCGCACATGAACGAATCAACGAATGAACGAAAAAGCAGATAATGTTGATTTTCACATACAATGGAACATTGTAATTAAAGTTTTCGAAGATGGATTTACAACAATTCATTGTGTGTATGCACGTTTTTTTCATCTATCTTTTCGATGAGAAACAAACTGAAAAACACATGATTACAGTGCATATACACATACAATACAGTCAATGAGAGCTCGCTGCCACGCTCACACGCTCATTCGCCATAGCTTAAGGAATTCTCTTTTTCATGCACGTATTGCTACAAAGTGAAATGCACCAACGGAAACAATTCTTTATGCAATCACCGTTTTCAAACCATCATTCGTATCTGTTCAAATTCGAATTCGACGTGGATCAAGATAAACGATTTTCGCTTTGCTATGCTTTATTTGTCCAACCAGTATGTGTGTGTATAAATTCATTTGCTACCGAGAAATAACATTCCGCGTTTGAAGTTTTGATCGAATTTCATTGTTGAAATTAATTTCTCGTTTATTGCCCGATAAAAATTTAGGACTCTTGATGATTGCGAACCGAATGAACCAAAAAAAAAAAAAAACGTCCTGAATGAACGAACCAGAACAAAAATTACATTATTTAGGGAATCCACTAAGTCGATCATTATTGTTGAATTGTGAATTCAAACAATTGTTCGACAAATTAAAATTATTCCGTACATCACATAATTCAAAGAGTTTGTAATAACATGCAAATATTTAGAATATTGACTTTGATACGTTGATATTTCAGACATAAAATGCACAAAAGTCAATAGCGATGAGCTACTGACTGCATCTAATTTGAAATTATAGAGAGAGAGGAATAGTTCGTTGCGCAAAATTGAAGGACGTTTGCATATGAGTGCGTGCCTCGAAATTCTGCACACAATGATTTGCATTTGAGGACAGCAGCAGCAGCGTGGTCAATGATGATGGTAGTGTCAAATTCTCAGTCATTATTATTTGGTGTGGTGTGGTGCAAAGCGCAAATCGCAAAATCCGACGTAGTCAAAGAGCCGACAAACCACATGAAACAGTGCTTTACGCAAAAAGAACCATTGGAATAGTGTGCATAGGGGAAATGAGCACATGGATAGCAGGAGAAATGGGCAAAATGCGGAGTGGATACGTAATGACCATACAAAACCGAATGAAAAATGGCACAAACGCGAGAGATAAAGATAAAAGCGTCGGACAAATTAAAGCGTTCTCGAGCTGAATCGCTCTGAAATTCAAATGAATGTGTTCTTTTTTTTGTTGTTGCTGCTGCTGTTATTGTCATTCTGTCGCAGACAGAGAGCTGATGTGACTCTTTTCACTCGTTGTGTGTGTGTGTCATTCTATTTTTCCACGTTTCACACAGCTTTACATACTTATTATCCGTGATTATCATTTATCAGTGTTCATTGTGGCTATGCGAAAACAGCCAAAGCAAAGGTTTAAGATCAAAGTGTATTGCACGCTTTGCGCTGTATTCTCTCGTCTCAGCTCTTCTTGCTCATTCGGTAGTTGTTGTTTTTTTAATTTATGGTGGTCATTGATGATGTATGCTGAAGTCATCAGTTTCAATTTATGCAACCAGTGTGGACATACCATTATCATTACCGTCATTTATCCTACTTTTTGCTCCTTTGCGAGCGATGGCCCGCCTTAGCGGTGATTAGAGGAAGCCAGAATCGATCGCTTTCTTTCCATCCCAACGACCGATCCGCACTCGAACACGATTGCTTTCGGTTGGATTAAGGTCATATTGCACGATTTGGCGGAACAGAAAATCAAACTAACTGCCGACTCGGCAGTACCAACCTCATACAAAACTCGCAGACAAACAAATCGTAGCAATACAAAAATCGATCCATAAAAAAATCATGAAAAAGCATCATCAAATAACCTCATCATGAATCATTGCTGGATTTCGTTTCTCCACATAAATTATTCAAACACAGTGCTTTTGCGAAAATTGTACGAGCGAACGATGTGTAATTGCGTTCGCGTCACTCGTTACAAAAGTATGCACAGCTCAATCCGGCTCAGTTCGCACAAACACAATTTCGTTCAATTAAATTAAGGTTTTCAACTTTGATGCGCGCGCCCTGCCCGACTTGAGATGGCCGTCCAATAGATTCAGTATGACGCGCGCGCTCTCTATCTCGCTTCATCTGTCTATTTATCCGTTTGTTAATCGAACACACTCGCTGTTGCGTGTTCTTTACCAATTGAAACTTCGTAATTAATCTAATTAATATTTTATAAAGTAAAATAAGTTCGTTATTCTTTCTCATTTGCACTTCCATCAAATTCTTTATTTTTGATGAACTCATTCGCAACGCGCATTTGTTTATTCACGATTTACTCGCATGTACACTTGCGCTCCCATTTTTCGATTAGTTGCATTTTTTTTCCCCCATTTTAAATGTACTATTCTCGCTGAGGGCATATGATTAAAGTGGACAACCATGGGTAGATCACATGCGGTTTGATTTACGTAATGCATTAGATGAGTTTTCTTATTAGCACATGGAAAGTGCACGTTTTTTTCTCTCCAAAAACATGGTTCCATTCTTTATTACAACGGAGCATGCAGGGCTTCCGCAAAATGATGGTTTCATTGTAAAAAACATGATACGCGCAACGGAAATGACCAGATTTTCTACCATTTGGAATTGATATTGAGAAAAGAAGATGAATTTGAAAAATTGTTTACGATCATTCATTTGTTAAACAGTTCGATTGGAACAGTATTTGACGGGGCTCAGGGTATCTTCGAATCGATTTGAATGGAAAACAACAGTATTTCTTTCATCTCTCACGAAACGCGCTCAGAATTTAGCGCTTCATTTCATTGCCGCTGTTTTTATCTAAAGGAAATGGGAAAAAGGCACAAAAAATGTACAAGAAAAAAACCGCATAACAAAATATATATCAAGCCAATAAACGAAATGAATGAAGATAAAACAAGAACGAAAAAAACACGCTCACCACAAACAGAGTAGAAACACAGAAAAATCAAGTAATGGAGCAGTCAATTGCGCTGATGTTGTGAATATTAAGCAGTTTAAAAGTGATAAACATTTAGATGGGATGTTGTGAAGATATTTTCACACGCATCGACTCAGCATTAGCGCTCTAGCGCAGCAATTTATCTACGAATGCGCTACAGATACACACGCACAAACAAAATGTTCGATACATCTATTTGATAGAGCTTGAGCTATCTATCATGGTCTCAGTTTGCTATTTCGAACATTTTAGAGCATCTGTCATTCATTTTTCGATTGTTTTCCCTTCATTTTGAGTCTTGAGAATGAGTTTCGTATGCGTCGCTCAATTTTGGTGACTGTTCCTTTGCCGCGCGCCGCTACAATTTCATAATGCCATTACATTTCTATCTTTATTTCTGAAATTATTCCGAAAAAAAAACGGTCCGTGAAAGAGAGCAGCAAACAACAGAAAATGATTACATAAATATTACATCAAATCCAAAGATTTAAGCGGCATTAGTGCGACGAGATTATTTTTCGACAAATGTTTTCTACGATTTGAGTTGTGCAAAGAGGCCGCATAAAATAATTCATTACAATTTAAAGCGGCATGGCAATTGCGCGATCTGAAAGCGGATAAGATAGAAAGTGACACAAATTATAGGAAAACATACAAGAAATATTACATTTAACATATTTTCTGAGATATTTTTTCGGCATGCACAATTATTTCACACAGCGGCCAAATGTTCTCCGTATTTCAATCGTTGCCACATTAATATCGAATGCAAGCGCTGAAAATATTTTATGCAAAATTGCATTCAATTTACAGCTATGAGATCGGAATGTCTCTCTATCTCAGCATAAACTCAGCTCAAAAATCGATGCCAAAATAAACGCACTGTGAAAAATGAGGAAGAAAAGCAGCGATGCACGCTCATATGTCAAAATGTCTGTAAATATGAATATGTAATAAAATAAATTTTAACTAATTTATTTAAATAAAATTTGCGGAGAAAACGAGAGAGAGAGAGAGAGAGAATTTTGCAATCGTCGCCGGCTGCTGAACTTTAGCGATGATTTGTAAACATCGCAAACCATTAGTCTGTCTCTGAGCGCTGCCGACTTTCCGATCCAATCAATTTCAACGTGCTGGCTTCGACATCAAACAGACAGAGCGAACAAGAAGAAAAGACAATGACGTGCACGGCCATATAATGGCAAGCAGGACATTTGTCCACGGTTCTAAATGACGAAACGGTTTCTCTGAATCCGCTTAGTCGAACCAAGTCTTATCGGTGCAGCGCGCTGAACGAAGAAGTGGAAAAAATTGTGCGGTGCATTCGATCGCACTATTTCAGTCCTTTTCTTCAGCAAAAGAATAAACGAAGGCATGCTCTTTCGTGTCACTCATGCAATTTGCCATTTGACAATGTAAATGCGATCGCATTAATATTCAGCACTTGTTGGGTCTGTTCGCTTGAATCAAATAACTTTTGTGTGACAGCGTTAAATTTGCAATGAGCAGCAGCTGATTTAGCACACACCAATGCAGTACATTAACGGGCGTCACACGCTGTTAGCAATAGCTGCTTAAGATAATGCCAAGTCAAGTTGAGTTGAGTGAGTGAATCGGCGTTTGTCCCGCTCGCCATTGCCATGCCACGCTCAATTCCAATTTTCCCAAGTTGCGTTGTTCTTTTGCAAACGTGCAATAAAGACACGCATGTCTGCATCATTTTCTATTTCACTTGCATCATCCGGAGAAAAGCCAATTCCAACTTCGGTCGCATTTTCACTCATCGTTTTTCCCAAGCTGCATATTGTTATTGCTGTTGCCACTGTTGCTGCGATTGTATTTTTCGCATTTCGCATGCTTGAGATAAATCAACGTGGATCTCGCCACAATGCATTAGTTTTAATGTCATTTCGTTGTAAAATAATGAATGCTAAACGTTAGCAACGCCAAAAAGGTAAAATCACATTGAGTGCGAGTGCGAGCGCGAGATTCTTTTGTTTTCACGTGAGAAATTTATTGCACGACAGCTTTCCATTCGATATATTTTTATATGAATGACCGTCGCGAGATACAAACATAATAAATATAGTGCAAAAACATCGCTGTTTGCCAAACAAACAGACAAATATAGAGACAGAGGAGCCACATTTGGTGCGTGCTTGTAACACTCATTTCATGTATACTTTGGCTTAGTGATTAATGAATCCTAATGGAAATCTGCATCGCGGGAACGCAAACTTTGAACCATAATGAGCAACCGGGTTTTCAGTTTGTTGTATTAAGCGATATTTTCAGGTTTTCTATGAATAGAAAATCGCACTTTGAAAATAAAAAACTGATCGTGTGCGTGTGCGTTCGCTCGCTCGAAACCAATATGATATTTCACCGAAGAAATGACGTGTTTTGTTGGTGAAAATTCACAAATTTTCACAGATGAACAATTTGGCTTTTTTTCGGTGCGTTTGATGCATTTAGATTGAATTTTCATTTTGCTGTTGCTGTTGTTGCTCGGTGTTAATTTGTTATTTGAAATTATATGAAAAGCCCTAATGCATGATTCGACGTAAAGAACGAGGCGAGTCGGGCCAGTTAATAAAGCAAATGAGTGCTACGAGTAGTAGAGCGAACACAGAGCGAATGACTCGATAAAACAACAACTCGCTGGCTTTAATTAAACTTATTAAATAATAAATGTTGATTCCACATTCCGTTGTGTATTAAATTATAATTTCAAAGTGAAGAAGGCGAGAGCGTTGTGCGTTCACAGAGAGCCAGCCCACAACCAACATCGAAATTCATAATTGCTGTTGTCAGTTTGAAGCACATAAAATTATTTTATTCATTTTGCTGAGAGTAATGTGTGTATTTTAGCATCTAACGACCGTTGTTGCCGTTTCAAACAGTCGATGGATGTCAAGTAGCATAACATACGACGACCGACACAGAGCGACATAGAGATAGAGAGCAAACGAACGAAATAAATCATCATTATTATAAATATGAAACCGAATAACTGAGTTTAATTCGGTGAATGAAGTAGCAATGTGATATGTTTTGCAAATACGATTTTGATCAAATGGGCCAAGAAGAAAGAATCTTTTCTAATATTCCTTGAGTAATGCGTGTATTCATGTTTCATCTTTTTGACGCGGCAAATAATGAACATCATATTCTCTTTATATCGTCGTCGTTGCCTTTCAAATTTCTGTCTATTTCTTTTTCCATCGAATCGTTGAATATCTCAATGAAACGATGCTAGAGAAAGTTCAATTGGAACGCTGTTTGTTGTGATGCGTTGACCTACTAGAGAATAAAAATGTTTTGCACGTAATTTGAGAGAGATGATGGAACAAAAAGACTGATTATACAACAGAGAGACGTTCATGCTCCCATACTAAGTAGCGCGCATCCAATTCGAATGTGCGCTGCTTTTGTTCCGCTTGTTTTTTGCACAGTACATATTAATATGTTAATATTATTTTGTTTTCATCTCTCTCACTGGTGATATTTTTGGCAAGTAAAGTTATTTGAACAGTGCACGAACAACCATATGCTTCGGCCAGATGACATGCGTTGACGTGCCGGCATCTCGCACTCAGCAACTTTTCCGTTCGCTCATCTATTAGTTTTTCATATGCGTCCCAATTTCCTCCCATATTTCGACAAAGGCCAACCAAACAAATGATTATCATAGTGAAAAAAGACTACAAATAACAACTGAATATGAAATATTTTAAAATGAAGAGCGCAATGGCGATTTACAAAAACAAAAAAATGTCATTCGTCTGTCATTCCATTGACGGACACTTTGCAATCTATTATTAGTCAAATACGATTTATAATGATTATTGTTTGTTTCTTCTCTCGAATTCCGCTATACATCAGCGATAAATTGAAATTTGTATCTATAAATCTAAATGCGCATTTGTTTTCATTGATCGCCGCGTTTATGCCAAATGGCTTTGACTTTTCAATCTCGTTTAATTTACTATCAAGATTGTCATCGTTGTGAAGCGTCGCTCGTTGTTTGCTCTTTTTCTAAGACAATGCTTTAATAAGACCAAATTCAGATATGCGCGCTCACCGATCGAGTGTGTTGGAGTGCAAATGCGATTGTGTGCCAACTTGTTTGTTCACTGCTAAAGAGAGACTGAAATACTGAAGTCTAAAAACACATTTGATTGAATGTGGGCGAAATATCAACTACTCAAACCATCGAACGCCATACACAGCACGGTGATGCTGGGACGAGCGTCGCATTCGCTTAATGTGCACATCAGTAACATATTCACAGATCGCCGGTTTTCAAGCACAACATATTGTATTGCATTCATTAAGGTTAATTAATTGGAATCGAAGGAAAAAGGAGGAAAAAATTGTGGCAGATTAATATGAGCTTAAAGTACGCAGTGCCAGAAAAGGCAACAACAAATTTATACAAATGATGTCATTTCACTGACGATCTGATCCATCGAATCGGTCTGAACTGGCTTCGCGCATCATTATCAATCGTTTTTGATCCATTCAGTCGTGCTCTTTCGCTCACACCACTGATCTTCGCTTGATTTTCGCCTCCATGTCCACACTATATTTATTGAGAAAACTTTTAGCTTATCATCACGCCCGTCATTTGTCAGTTTATTTATTTATTCCCAACAAATTTCCAAGCAATCTGTCAACACTTGTATTAGCAAGTCAATCGTATATATATCAAAATGTATATCGAACTTCCGACCGACGGAACTCAATGCATTTCTCACATTTGGTGCAAATAACATTAAACAAACGGGTAAATAATATGAAAATATAAAATCACGCTGACTGTCAGCTCGCATATGTATTGAGCGAACGGGCATTTTAAGTATTTGAATAGTTGAAAATGCGGAACAGACATAGTTTCGCTAAAATGAAAATCGCTTAGCAAATGAATGCTATTAAAATGTTATATCGTAGGACAACTGGGCATCAGCTCAATAAATGCCATTCAAAACACAAGAACATAATCAGCTAATTATTGTGATTGTGACTGTTATTGCTCAAGCAATATATCGATATTGAATTGTTGACTGAAACAAAAACAAATTACAATCAACGTTCATTACGATTAACATGTTCACGTGCATGCGAAACTAACTCGCGCGCGCACGCGCACGAAAAAAATAGAGAGCGGGTGATGTGAGCGCGTGCGCGCGCATTGAATTGTAATGTGTCATGCTATTTAAGGAAACGATAGACAATGCAAAAAGAAATCTACACTAATCACTTAATTCGTAGCCAGTATATCAATCGACATCACATCGGAATGGCCCTAATCAAGAAAGCATTACAAGCACATAAATATCATTCGGCGTAAGATAAGTTCACACACGAAATGATCGGTGTGCGCTCGTTTGCACAGCCAATTTTTAAGTTCCACCATTAACCGATAATGATAGACTTCGAGCAAACAAGCAAAAAAGAGAATAAATGTCAGAATGCCAGTGGAACAAGCATAGTTTGATGTAGTAATTTTATTGTGAACAGTGTGTCAATAAAACAACAAAATAATCCGCTCGGAAAACATTTTCTATCGTGTGGTTTTTGTTGTTGTTTTATTTGTGGATTGAAATTGTGGGGTATTTGAACAAATAGCTTTTGATCTATCTGTTATTATCGATTTCGTTGTGTTGTTTTCTTTGCGTTCTGTGAAATCAACGAGAGCTTAAAAACCAGAGAATATGAGAAGATGGAACCAACTCGCAATGAAAATAAACTATTCACATTTTGTCTATTAGAACTATCCAATTCTATTGGAGTTGAATGACGAAAAAAAAACAATTCTTTTAATCCATAGAAATTAGATTCTCTCGATCAACAACCATTTTAATTAAACATGAGCGAATGAAAACAACGTCCTCTTCATAAAATGGGTTATTTGATACTGTTTCAACGAATACATGAAATGAGTTGGTTTTTTATTTTAATTAAAAATGATCAACAACATGCTAAAGCTGGATATTCTTTTGTTTTTTTTTCATGCGATACAAACAAAAACCAATTGACAAAGCTCATGTTGCCACTTCCCATTGACATGCCGCTGCAAAAACGCGTAACAATGCTGGCTTTTTATTACATTGGATTTGCGACGATAGCGATTATTACATCATGCATCACATTGACATTCACTGCTTCGCCGGTGCTCAAACACACCACCAATTGCACTTTTGCAGCAGCGTTACATCAAGTATTTCGTGTGTATAAAGAGTGACAACGGAAATCGCAATAATGAAAGTTCATTTTGAATTTCAATAGGGCCAAGTACAAAGCCAACTGCATACACACACTCAGCACACCATATTCAATAGCATATCACATCATTTCAACGCCACTAATTGGAAATATTGCAATTTCCCGAAAGCACAGACTCTGTTATGCATGAATCCCCAAGTAAATATCAAACGTGCAGTATCATTTGACAGATTAACAATTGAACATTGAAACTTCAATGAAGATGATTGTGAAAATTGTCGTGTCATGGCGCTTTCGAAAATATTCGGAAATTATTAATTAGATTATGCCAAAAGGTTGTTGTTTGTCATTGTTCTACTCAGAATCTATACAAAGTTCGAATAACTCAATGTTTGGAAATCAATTGTTGAGCTTGAACATTCGAATATTTGACAAAATATTGCAGCGAATATGTTCAAAGTGCAGCTGAACGATTCCAAAACAGCTTTAAGCTGAACAATTCCCAGAGCAATAATCATGTGCTTTTTTTCATCTGACGTAAGCAAAAACGTTCAAATGCAATGAATAAGTGAGTTTCGAATAAAACTGCATCGTTGCACGCACTCCACATCTCGTTTGACGGATGAACTGGCTGTTCCATCTGCACATTGCTTCAATGGCTTTTGATTTTATGGAATTCATTGTTCAGTGAAAATGCCAAAAAATGTCACATCATCATTGTTTCGCTGATTTGGTGCTCAAGCTGCTAAGCATAGTTGTGCAAGCATTGATGTCGAAGCTAAACAAATTGTCACCCGTATTTGGTTTACTGAAACGCATGAAAAACCCCCTCGATTTCGATATCGGCGACAACCATCATGAAATTGTGAATTCTGCTGGCTTCCCTTCCAGCCCGTGGCCCGTGTGTGCTGAAAACACAATCGCATTTCAATCCAAAATCATTGTGAAAATTCGTTTTTGTATTTCTCTGCATAAATACAACTGTCATCAGTGCCACACGATATCGAGAACTCTCTCTCTCTCTCTCCAGCACGATATTGAATCGAATGAAGCACCATTCGTTGTAGATATAAAAACAAAAAACGTTGTCTATGTGCGTGCGCCCTTACTGTTTGCAGTCATGAACAAAGAGTGTCACAAATGCGACCGCCATTCAATCGACAGCGATTTCGTTCTTTGTGTGTAAATTCATTATTATTCGAAATGAAAAGCAAAGCGCAGACCTGCCACACAACATATAGATTAATTAATGGCCAAACAAAAAGCGACAGAAATGTTGGCTCGCGTGCGCCCGTTCGCTAGCACATCGGTCGATATAAAGTCCCATAAATATGCAGTGTGTTCCATCTCGACGCATAAATCGACTATGTTTCATGTGTGTCATTCAATGGCTTTTTGTGCTTTTTTACAATGCACGCATTTGTGACAATGCGTGTGTATTGCGTAATACCTCATTTCACCGGTGCAAAAAGAATCAATGGATTCATTTGAACGTTTATCAAATAATTGTTTTTTCCCTTTGTTTGGGAAAATGCTTACTTGAAAACACCCTTTTTTGTTGCCGCTCGCTTTCAACGAAATTAAAATTGATTGGACCTTAAACCTATAACATTCATAGCTCTAAAAATTATGGATTTATAGCATTTCATTTTCGAAAATTGCATTCCTTATTTTCGATGGCTGGGCGAAAGAAAAAAAATCAACATATCAAAGTGCTGCAATCTGTTCAACGATTAGCTCGAATATCATAATTTAATTTGATTTATATTTGAGGCCAAAAATATGGCAAAAACTTTTTCAATGTTAATATTTAATGTTGAACTGCTAGAATATGCAATTCCATCACGCGCGCTTCACACAATCGCATTTCCATTAGTTCGACGTTTGTTTTGACGTCGTATGTCTAACGATATATTCATATTTGGCAAAACTCTACGGCATATTTTGGATGATAATACACACAGCGTCTCTGTCTCATTTGCATTCAAAATCTGCATCATTCCAAATGTTATCATATGCAGTTCATCTGTTTGTTTGTTTCATCATTAAAATAAACGAAATATTGCACGTTATCCATGTAGATAGATGTGCAATTATTTTTGCACAAGTTTTTCTCGGGATGCAATTAAAATACAGTGTGCTGCCTGCTGCCGCTGTGATATTTATGCAGACGTACGAATCCGCTATTTGATCGCTATAGCGATTTAATTTTTTGCCGCAATATTCAAACATAATTTTGAGCATGAAAAGTTTTCAAATCCAATAGTGACATTGATGAGAAGTGCGACATCAGTCAGTGAGTAAATGCAAAAAGAAAATTGAGTAAAAAAGTTTATAAACTTGATTTGGTTTTTTGTACAAGTTTGCAAATTATCGCGGCATCAGGTAAAAGGATTTCCCCCTCATTTTATTGCTCTATTGGCTTTATTTCATGCTGTTATGGAAAATGGAGCGCAGAATTTTATCCGTCCCCATTCTTGCTACCTGACACATCCGAAACAGCTTTGAATAAGACGGATTTATTCCTTCATATAATTTTGGTGAATTCAAGCATTTCGCTTTTGTGATTTCAAGGTGATTCGAAATTTTCTTGCCGGAAATACCCTTTCATTTTGATCAGTCCAATGACATAGAAAGAGTTTGCTGGAACTTTTCTTCTGAATACACCATGAAATCTTCGAAACGTTAAATGTTGCCATCAAAATAAAAACATTCTTTGAAATGAGAATGTCAATTGACATGAAAATTGGATTTTCTTTAATTACCCATCAGGCGTCGCGTTGAAAGAGCGTTAATTAAATCTTCCATCATAATTTTGGTTTATTTTACTTATTACCGTTCTTCCGTCGCCATCTCCATTTGTCATAATTTTGTAGATGCATTTGAATAAGTTGATTCTTAATTAGATATTTCGCATCGAATGTCTATTTACTTCCTTTGAAATCTACATTGATAGTATTACAGAACGTTCGGGAAACAAGCCATTTATTTCACATTGAAATGTGCATCTAGCCATAGTTGCGTTGTGCGCTATATTTTGGCGCATGTGAAAATTGTAAATTACGCTATGATCATCAGCAAAATATTTATTAAATACGAAAAATGAAATATTGTGGGAAATTTGTCAAGAATTAAAACACTGTAGCAGATATATTCGATCGAGTCCGGAAATGATTGTGTTAATTAATGCCTTTTCCCTTATTTTTTTATATTTTTCAGAATCGACACATATGGTGTTTGATTCATCGCTGCTATCATAAAATCCAGCACCATTTCGTCGACTGCAATAAAACGAAGGCCGACGCTGCCTATAACGTCAGCTAGTGCCCCGCAGGTTTTGTCACCAAAACGACTGTGCGCTGCAACAGCACCATATCAAACACAACAGGTAGCATTCAATGTAAATCTCTCGAACCAATATTCAATGATGCTATAAAAAAAACGCAATCTTAATGTTAAATTGGGATTTTCTCTTGATTATAGCATCATCAAGCCTTGTTGGCAGCTTATTCAATAGCTTCAGAAACGGCAACAATTAACCATCATCCACATTTACCAGCTGCAGTAGCCGCTGCACATTTACAGCACCAGCACCAGCAATTGCAACATCATTTGAATAAACAACAACAACAACAAGTGCAATCACATCACCAAGCCTTATTGGCAGCTAACCAAATCACCGCTAATTCGTCAGCTGCGCTAGCAGTTATCGCCGCCGCTAAAAACGTTAATAGTCAACCACAACAGGTAAATTCACATGAAATTGTAATTGAAAGTTGAAATTGCGATGAAAAGCAAAACAAATTGTGTAAAAAGTGAGAGAATTGACAAATTAGAAAAAGTAGAAGATAAAAAAAGAGATAAATGCCAAAATATCTTTGAAAATCAATAAAAAAGGCGTAAAGATGAAATCAAATTCGAACTCTCAGGAAAATAGAAGAGAAATTCTATGCAATTCAAGTGAAATACCTTCGAATTATTCGCAATAATAATTCACCCCAATTCAACGAATGTCAACATAGTTTATAAAAACTTCCTTCGCCGAGCTACTAAAATGGAAATAAAATTTTTGTTATATTTCAAAGATAAAGGAAAACCTGTCGTTGCGATGATTTTCGATGCATTTCCTGGAATTTCTATTAAAAGTTTAGCCGTTCGTGTATTTGAATATTTTCTTATTCAAGTGAAAAAAAAGTCAAATAAAGCGTGTTGAAAGGAAGAAATGAAATGTTTTACGACAGAAAATTCCAATAGTAAACTTTTCGATATGATTTTCCACAGCAACAACAGCAACAGCAAGCGGAGCCATTGACAACATCCCAATCGAGTTTGAGTACACAAGCAAATCAAGCGGCTGCAACGACAACAACCGGTGAGTAGCTCATTCAACGAAAAATCGATTCGCCCCAATGCATCGTCCAAATCGAGACAGACACTTATTTCATTTTGTTTGTTTGAATTTGTTTGCATTTTCCTCCGACAGTATCAACAACTATGGACAATTCTATGGGTCAAATTGTACCGATGACATCGTTGGCATTATCACAAAGCATGGATTCAGTCAACACAGCTACGAATGAAGAAGAGGTAAGTGCAAGCAACAATCCTAAATCGATTCGATTTTAGCTCAACTTTGAAATTTAATCAAAAATTCAACGTCGTTAACGAAAGTATAGCAAATTCGTCTCATCAAGGAATAAAGATCGTGTGTTAAGCATTGAATCGTCGGGAAAAAAGCGAAAGAGAGAAAAGTAAAATAACAACTTCTCTTTTCTTTTCCCAGTTTTTACTTCAATTTATCATCTTTTTTGCATTTAATTCTACTATGCTGTGGGCAAACTAAAACAAAATACATACAGAACAATATGCTCTCAAATCAACACTCTCTCGCTCGCCCCTTTCTCTCTACCCAATGTAACAATGAAACGAAATCTTTTGAACGCGCACGGATTCCAATTCACTTCGCACTTTTGTTTGTTTTTATTAATTAAAAGTTTTCTATTTGTTTTATTCGTCTTGGTATCAGCTGCTCCAATTGTATCACTTTATCATCAGATAACTTTAATGGAATGAGACGAGGAGTGCGAACAAATGTGAATGAAAGAATTCGACTGATAGATAGAAAAAGATGGAATTAGTAGAAAAGGAAACAGAGACGTGAAATATGTAGCAAAATAAGAAATAATGAAGGAAAAAATCGTGCGACAAACATATTCCTTAACCGGGTATTTATTATCAGATTTATACTGATTCAACTTCTCAAGCCAATAAGAAAAGGAACTTGTACGACAAAGAACTGCCATTAAATCCGTATCACACAAATTTTTCAATTCATTCTCATTGTTCTTTCTCTTAACACACTCCTTTTCTTGCTCACTCCCTTTTTCTCTCTCTCTCTCTCTCTATCTCTCTCTCTCTCACATTCTCTCTTCCCCAAGCCAAAAGTTTAATTGTCGAGTTGTTTCACACTCGCCCGAATATACTGTGACTGTTCGTTCTGTACGAATTTGCACTCAAACTGGATCATGAAATAACGAAGAAAATTAATTCTACTTACTAAAAGCCATTAAGAATAACACTCATAAAGTATTTTATTCATTTTTTTCGCGCGCGAAGAGAACAAGAGAGAAAAAGATGAAATGCGTTCAACTGCAATTCTTCTAATTCATATAAAATTCTAATTAAGTTCAAACATGTTTTGAAACATTGAATGGTTTCACATTTAGCTTGAGTGACGTGATTGTGAATCGAGCTCTGTGATTGCATCTTAAATGGATAAAGCGCATTGAAAGGGAGCTTTGTGGAGTTGACGAACAGTTGCAATAACAGTGAAAGTGTTGAAATGTCCTATTGTTTTCAGCAAAATCCCGTTGAACACTTTCATTGAACAAATTTCATCAAATTTTTCGTAAGAATACCGACGCTCAAGCAAATTTCATTGTTGATTCCATTGTACAATCAAAACAAAACGGTGAGCATGAAAGCAAGTGCATTTATAATTAAAAAAAAAAAAAAATCATTGAAGTTTGAGTCTTGCGATGTATATAATACTATATCTGAGTCCATCATGCCTAATGAGGGTTCGTTCGAATACAAAATTCCCTTTTTTTTAAAGAAATTCTCTTTCTGCCTCTCGATTTTGTTCGACAAGTGGTGTTTTGCACTGCATTGTTCTCGGTCCAAATGGATTTTTCTGCGTGCGCCGGTGTGTACGTGTGTTTTATTTATGTTTCCGAGAAGATGCCCAAACACTACAACAAAATCGCCCTGGATCGAATGCAATCATCCATTCAGTGGGCTTGTGCAGTGAGCACATTGTACACTCCGTTGACAAATGATGCAGTGACGATAATGCTGGTGAACGCAGCAAATGATGCTGGTGCTATTGCTGTGTGTATGCATTTCATTGCAGTGCATAAATAGAGGATCAAGTGTGTTTGCTTTGTCTCAGTGGTGCGCACACACAATATAGCACACACTGAATGACAGTATTTGCCTATTATGCTTGCGTTTAAAGTATTTGAATGAAAAAAAGAAATACCAATGATAAAAATTGTATCTCTGATGATGCTAGCGCTGCCACCGTTGCTACAGCGGCTGCTGTTGTTGAAAGGTTATTTATCCTCCGGTCTACAGAGCAATGTGTACGCTTCTATAGACTAAAGTATTCAATTATGAAACAGTTCATTGCGTCATCAGTTCATAAAAAATTAATTGCAATTGAAGGCAAAAGTGAGGCAAACACACATTCAAAACGAAATAAGCATTAAGAATGATACAAATGAGACGCAATATCAACGTTTGGTTAGCGTTTTTTTTGTGTCCGCGCTCGATTCAAACTTTATTCTGAAAAGTGTCCTTTGACCTATTCGATCGATTTCAACCGAATATGACGTAAATTCACTTGACAAACAGCGTCTCTATTGGAAAAAAGTATTGCCTTTACAAAGCAGCCATTGGAAAAAAGGTCGCTCTTTTCATTGAGTGTCGGCATTGCCTTTATCCAATGTTCAAGTGAATGTGTAATAAAGCATCCATGCTACTCTCGACAGTCAATGCAATTTGAATGATATCAACCGGATTTTTTTTTCTCTTCGTCGCTCTTTTCTATTCTGTTTCCTCATTGACACGATGACAGTTCGAGAGTGATGAACCTATAAAGCGTTGATGCTCGGTTAAGCCGCAATATATATGGGCTTTTATCGATTTGAAACTGGCGATGGGTGCATAGTCTGCATTTCTGCGCATAAATTTGCAGTCTCGGCAAAATCACGACGGTTTTTCATATGGATTCAATTAAACGAGGCACATTTTTTTTATCCACCTTTCATCGCATGCATAGATTGGCTTCATTTGTTACCACAACATGCAATCTGCCCAAACGATTTCCTTAAAACGGATTGATGAGGAAATAAAAAACAGCACAGTTACCGAATATTTCAAATTGAAATCATTTGCCGGCTCGTCCATTTGCAGCAAATTTATAATCTCAGTGACAAATAGCAGGAAAATGCGTTGCACAAAAAATGAATCGGTCGATAAAATTCGGGTGTATTGCGAACAAATGGATATGCTGCAATGTTTGTAAATACGTCAACCAGCGAAAAAGCACATATATTAGTCAGAATTTATGCGTTCGGTTCATGATGCATAAAGAAATCAAAGTGAATCCGTTAATTTGCTACTGTTTTTGAACTGAATTATTGCATTCGTCCAAATAAAATCAATTTCGGCTGCAGATTTCTGCATTTAATTATTATCAACCGATGAACTTCACGAAAAATAAAATTAATTCGAGAATATAGTAGCTTCTCTTTATTCTTCTTTTGTGTTTCGATGTGCACCAATTCATTAACAAAAACAATCAGTTAATCGTGTGTGTGTGCACGATTTAAGATAAACTTAGCTCACATTCAAAGTGCACGTCCGCTGCTATTTTTTTTTGTCATTAAAACAATTACAATAAATATGCCGGGGAGTCTGCTACTTTTTAATATAGTGAAATGATGCGTTGAAAAGTGGCGCCGCCTAATTAAACCGAACCGAACCGAATTGTTTTTCCGCCGCTTTGTCACGACCAATTTAACCGCTTGTTTTCGTTTGATGCAAAAATGATTGCACCAAATAAAACTGGCATTGGATCAAACACAAAGCAAAAGCCGTGCAAATTGACCAAATTAAAGTATTAAAAACCCATTTGAAAATGTAGTTGATCAAGATTTAAGGAAAATTTTGGATGGCTCCGCTAATTTCCAATGATGAACGGTTTTGTTTACTTTGATGGGGAGCATAAAAAAAGCGGGGAAAAACAAAAATTGGCTTCCGCTGGAATAGGGTATGATTGAAATAGGATTTACGGAAAATTACCCAAACAAAATTTTAGAATGAAATGACGGACTTCTCATTCATTGTGAGTTGTTTTCGAGGCTTTTGAGTCGATTCGTTGTCTGAATTGAAATATATGTTATTTATTTTGGCTGGAATCTATTTGAAATTTTCAAAATGCCCATAAAAATTCGGATACCGTTTAAAATTTCGATGACAGGCGAAAAAATAGCGAAGCCAGCGAAAATCTGCACATTGCAATGCCATAGAAAAACGATGGAGCAAAGATTGAGTGTGAATGCGAACAGCGATCACGTATGCAAACGTCGATGTATCTGGCCAGCACGTTTTTTCTGTGTGCAGCGTTCCCGCTTTTGGAATGAAGTAAAAAGTGAAACAAATTGTTAGTTCAATTCATAATTTGTTTTGTTTTGTGTGATGTTGTTGCGGAACCGCTTCCAGCTATTATTACAGATTTGGTCGAATGCAACACATGAAATAAAAACAAAGTCATTGCAGAAAACAACATCCATTCGCGAGATCCATACATATTTCCGAATTTAAGCATAGCAAACTGAATAAGACAAACAAAAAATGTTGAAAAGCTTATAAAAACACATGAACGCAGTTGATTCACAGCCCGTTCGCAAAAACATATCATTGTAGATGCTTTGTTTCCATTTCATTCACTGTATGTAGCATACAACCGTATTCACTCGTGTTTTTGTTCTGTACATTTCGACTAATAATGCGGAGTTACAGTCAACAACAGCAATACCGAATCCTTTCGCCGAAGGACTGGCCAACGCAATTTTGTAGGTTTTTAATGGCACGCGATGTTAACAGTGCGCGACCAATAATCTAGTCCGTTTGATACATCATATGTGAGTGTGGTGTTTTCTCCTCAAATCATTTGTGCCGCCGAGAAAGAAAAAGTATGAAAAGAGATTCGTGCCGCTTCATGATTTTAACGTTTCGAATGGTTTTGAAAAAATAGCGAGCAGCCAAACCGCATACTGCGGAATAAAATAAAGCGCGCGTAATTTATACTTGGGCGTGTAGCTCGAAATATAAATTATTTTCGCTATAGAAAGGGAAAAAATATATATGAACAAACAGGCAGCTATGATTTGTTTTCGAGCATCGAAAAGTGAATCACAAATGTGATTTTAACTTTGAATTGAATGTAGAGCGAATGCACCCCGATAAATATTAAATTTGCAACACAATTTTTTTCCCCTCAAATCGAAAACTTCACAACTGCCACAATTCGCAATGAAACTGATCGCGGTGGCCGATATCACACGACTGCAACATTTTAACAAATAACATTTTTTTCTACGCTGTTATCATCATAAATACTTTTTTTGCAGCATTTATCATTCGTCCAACAAAATCGTTTTAATTGTGTTTGCTGTTTTTCGCGTTATTTCTGCGTCAATTACTTGGTTTTCATGAGCTTATTAAATGAGATTGAAAGAAAATGGAATGAAACTGTTTGAATTGAGCTTGTTCATTGTGCCAAGAAAATAGGAAATTTCCATAATTAATTCGTAAAGAAGCTGCAATCATTACAACTGTAAATAAAGACGAAACACAGTAAGATGGAGAAAAAATAGCGTTGAGATGCACTCGTTCGTTGATTGTTTGTGTCTGAATTATCTTTCGTTCGGCGAACATAAATAATCGGAAATGGGGTGGGGAAATTGGCAAAGCGCTCGCAATGAGACACTGAATGTGCAAAGTGCTCAACGGCATGTACGGAATGAAATCACATCGTACTGTCGGGCGTATAAAGAGAAAACAGCAATCAAGAATTGTGAATATTTTGTGAATGAAGAAGCGCAGAAATCTCTCGCGTCTTGCTGAAAATTTGAACGACGCAGAGGAACGATTTTGCTGGAAAATCAACAGCTCAACACAATGCACTCACAAGTAAATTCTTTTTATTTCCAACAATTTGTTTTTCCACTTGTGATTCTCTTGTATTTATCCAGTGGTTGTTTGCATTGACGTTTATGGGGATATGCGTTTTCATCTTCGACAGAGAAATACAATAATTGTATAAATACAAATTATCAAAATTGGTCCTAGAAGAATCAATTAAAGAGAATGAATTCAGGATAAAAAAAAAATTGGCGTCGGAAAATGTCAATTTATGTGAAATCGAAAATGGTGCGAACCAAAAAGCTGAACACATCTCTATGCAAATGAAGCATCTGTATGTGTTGTGAGGCACGAGCGAAAAGTAAACCTAACTTAAATATTTCCAAGTCAAATAGTGAAGAAAAGCAAAAATGTGCTAAAAGTGTGTTTTTTGTGTTGCTGGTGGAAAGTCGGTTTTGGCACGAAATAAATATTAAAATGGAATGTGACGGGTTTTTGATCGAGCAACTCCCAAAAGCACGCACCCACTGGTGCATTGACTGTATGACAACTTCATCAAGCAAAATTATGCAACCTTTCTATAGCTTCTATCAGACATGACACTCTCTGATAATCGTCTCATGCGCTTTTGCTTCACGGAAAGTGCAGTGAAGATAAGAAATTTGATTCGATGAAATTCGCATCTATTGAAACCATGCGAACAGCGAGAGATAGAAGAATCGATTGAGAGAAAGAGAGAGAGAGAGAGCGAGTGAAGACAGATGGAGCCGGGAAACAATGGCATTTATTATGCAAAATAGATATAAATTCAACTTTATATATAGTTTTTGATCCAATTTCAAATAACTTGAAAGTTGAGATTGCTGGGTATTTGTCAGAGTAAAACGTTTAACATGAAATTACCTGTTTGGAAATCGAAATCATGGTATACTTAAACTATTGTTCAACTTATCTATAAACACACACAAATCAACCACAAACTACAACTTCATGGAAAGAAAGCATTTGCATGTGCAACTGGAATACCTTTGGCCATTCCAAATAAATCCTATCATTGGACTTACGGTTGAATTATTGATTTTGATTATTCCCAAATTTTCCACCTGATTTCACATTATAGAAACTGATTTACTTGAATTTTTATGCAATTTGCATATCGAATTACGGCGGAACTTTCTGAAAAAACAAAAGTGAACGTATTTGAAGCTGAATGAACAAATTATAGACAATCAGAAGCAAAATATGCGCCAAACTATCTTGAACAAATTGGTTTTACATTTCCGTTGGAACAAGTTGGAAGGAAAAGCGATAGTTGCGATGAGAGCACAGATTAATTAATTGATAGAGAGCGAGAAACTTCTTCATAAAAGAGTAAATAACTAGTTTAATTCTTGGAACTTATTACTTGGATCGCTGAAAATGTAACATAAGCTCTTCCCCCTCGCCCAATAATTTTCATTCATAAATCAAAATGAAAAGTCGATTATTACTTGAGACCAAATCCCATGCGGGTTACTTTGCGGTTGAAGGAACCACAGAGTGGATCAATATCTCCTCATATGCTGTGATAGAACCATTCATTTCATTTATGAAACGTCTCCAAAAAACCCACATAAATGGAATGCTTCACCACCAGCACTCGCCTCTGCGTCGGTTTTGCGTTCCATTTTCTTTCGACATAATTGAATGGCCCGAGTCGTCGAGGTACATTTTTGAATATTTGATACAAATCGGAATGCGTTGTATCGAATTTGGAATTTATTTAAAATTGCCGTAATTACAATCCGAATGTATACATGTTGTCCTGTAATTATTGTAGTATTTTCAATAAATAAATACACGTTCCATTGAATATTTCATGTGATCTGAATTCAACAATAGAATAGCCCGCCACTTGAAGCCACGAATTCAAACGTTGTTTTCGTAACGTTGCTGCAATATATATGAAACATTCGAGAGACGGACAGAAGTAGAGGGGAAGGGCTGAAATAAAAAGGTCAAACGGTCAGAGGGCATCGGAAAAACCACTCGCCATTTAGATCCATTCGAAATATATACGACGGCAACGACGATGTTGGTTCTATTTCGTTAATTATCTCATTCGTCGCACCAACATTTGAATCCGTTCGATGCACTTACTAGCTATTCGAATTGAATGTTTCATTCCGTGAAATTGCGAACAATTGACTAAATGCTATGCTGTTCCACGCTACATGAAATGAATTTTAATGAATAAAATGTTAAATTCATTGAAGAGATCAACAAATTTCATCCAAATTGCAAATAAAATTGCTTTGTTCGTTTGGTCTATCGAAAAGAACACATACACATCTACAGTCATTAATGTAGAGCAATTTCGTTGAATCGATCTCAAACGTTTCACTGTTTTGGAACAGTTTTTTGGTCAATAGCTAGAAAATATTATATAAAGCCAATTAAACTGCTCGTCCATGTATCGATTTTTGATCCACACACAATTTGCCGGGTTTGGCCTTTTTCAATGGAATTTCCGATCAAAACTTCGGCCACATTGTTGCTAAAAAGTATTCATAAAATTTTGCATCAATTCAATTAACGAGAGCGAACGAAATAGACCGCAAATTTGTTTGGATTCACATGAATGGGATTTAATTCGATTTCGTTATAAATTAACTTTCACTCTGTCCGTTGTCTGATTAGGTGCTAGACGTCATGAAGTTTAACACCAAGAAATTAATCAGCATCATCTAATTTATAATCTCATAACAATAATCGACGAACGCGAGTGTCTCTCTACCTATCTCAATATAATGCCAGACTAAATTAAAATCGATTACCATTATTTAGCTTGATGTCATCCAATTTGGATAAACAAATAATGAATTTCCGCTGCAAACTCGATGGAACTTTGACCAAGAAATCCAGATCATGTTTATGATTTAAACAATAATAATTTAATGCCCCACGGTGAGAATGTTGCTCAATTAGTCGAAGCCATATCATTTATCGGTGGCAACAGTCGAATTGAAATTTTCCTTCCATTAAAACCACAGTTTGAGTGGCCAAAATTTAACATGACAATGGGGCCAATGTTCAATCATTATCGAGAATAAATCGATTGAAAAACATAATAATTCCATTAATTTAGCAGCTCAAGCATTTGAAAGGCATCCATAAAATATTACCTCGAAATATATGCTTTCAACCCCATGATATTCGTTCATGTAGTTTACAAATACCCCAAATTTGGACGGAATTTTCATTGGCTTGAGTGTGAAATAGTTCAGATTTTAATAATTGAACATGGTTTGAGATTCAACCGCACTTTCCATGAAGACACACTAGTGTTGCGCACGAGACGAAGTGAATTTTGGCTATTTTAGTGTTCAAATCAAACACATCGATTGAGTATTTGATTATACACTTAAAGTGCTTTAAGCAAACACGGAGAGATTTTATTGGCTTCCATCAATAAAATAAAACACTAAGAGCTGGTAAAACACTAACACATAATATTTTACACGTTTAATTTGAACGAGATAGAAGCATAAATATTTTGCCAAAATTACCAAATTGGTTTACATCGAAAATTAAAGTTTGCACACTTCATTATGAATTATTCGAATGAAACAAATTATGGAATTGTGCTCGTTTCGAAATGCATTTCGGTGAATTGTAAACATTTCGTACGGACGTATGAGCTGAATTTCGGATATTCGACTAGAAAGTAGTAATGATTTACCCGAATTTACAAAATAAAACAAAAGATAAATGCTACCATTTGATACCTATGATGCCATTTATCGGCCGATGTTAAGGTTATACATAATTCAATTTACACTATTTCAATACGTATCATTTTGTTCTCAGCCATTCTGTTTGCCATCGTTCCATCGGTTAGTAAATGTTTGACGGTGAAATGAGTTTCATGCTGTGGCACATAAAAAAAGCCGACACCGACGAAAATGTACGATCCAAAAAAGGGTGAAATAATTGAAAATCGATAAACTTAAGGAGGAATGCAAACAGTTTGCGGCCATTTGAAAAATGTATGTTTTTATTATTGAATTCCAAATGCGAGTGAACATTTGCATTTGAAATTGTCTACATTTGAGAGTCTATTCGAAAGATTGTGGCTTTCGAAATTGTTTTGTAAATTTTCGGGGTGCCATAAAATATACTCAACAAGCACCCGGAGATTCAAATTTGTGTCGCTATTAAATATTCATCGATTGGAAAAATTAATGGATAGTTGAACGAATCAACAAATTGTCGAGTGTGCTCGGTTTCGAATTGCTACACAATGAGCGACATAGGAACAGGAGAGATATTTACATTGAACGCAAACAACAGCAAGAACCCCGAAAATTGCTTACGGTTTCGGCCAAAAACGTGAGGATATGGAGTTACGGTTTTCCGCATTTACTGTGCACCATCCAATATTCGTGAATTTACACAAAATCGAGTTTCAATTTACCAAAAGTGGGAAATTTCCATTACAAAAAGCCGATTGTGTTGCTGTGTCGCATTTACACATTAAACTAAATAGCATTTAGTAAAAAGCGAAGCGAGCGATTCTAATTTTTCGCCATTGATTCTAATATGGATGCAACCGTCGACAAAAACCAAAATCAAACAGAAACACAGCATACGATCGGAGAAAAAAATCGATTGTTTGTTTGAAAAACAACATTATCCGTTCCGTTTCCCGTGTCCTGTGCCAACGCACTCATTCAGGCCATTCATTGTGCACGCAAACGCCAGCAGCATTTCGAAGCAGAGTGCTTTCTCTCGAGTGCCCTTCGCAATTGCTGATCTCTGAAATGTAAATTTTCTCCAAAGTGTGTGCCACTTCAATTTAGTTTATTTGTCTATGCTCACCTCCACACGCTTAACCTTGATGTTCTGGCTTCCACCACCTTCTTCTTATGCTTCGAAATAAATGAAATTGATGGTGGTTCGATCAGCGATCGGGCTCATTGATTCAGTAAGATTTCGTTTTTGTTGAATTTACTGGCTTTTGTTTACTTGTGTTCTCTAGAAAATCACATGAATTTATGTGTTGCAGGTGCTTACAAAGGAAATACTCACGAGAAACTGCACCTCAAATAAATCATCAGCAATTACAAGTTTTTTCACTCACTTTTCTTTCTTCTCTTCCCTGTGTGTGTTTCTTTTTCTCACTAGTTAACAATCGATGCAATCGATTGTCGCGTGATGAAGCATACAAGACACAATTCTTCCATTTTCGTCTCGCTAGCAAATTGACTTGATGGAATTCTGTCCAGTTTCTTTGATTGGATACAAAATTATCCAATTACATTTTTTTTTCTTCCGTACGAAAAATATGCACCGTATTTTAAGCAAAAGGAAAATTATTCCTCTTTTGCTTCATTTCCGGAAACAGAAAATGTTTGGCTTTCACATCATCTGGGCGAATTCAATTAGTACAGTTGCAAATGAGACACACTCAATGCTCTCTGCAACAAATTAAATTAGACTAACAATTTCCGCTAAAAATTTTTCTGTTGATTTTCATCGCTGCTGGTGCAAATATTTGATATCTGCTTCTCATGCATTCATTGAAACATTTGTGTACACGAATCGCTCTGTGCATTTTCGACAGCATTCAGATTATGCGAATCATACTCGACTCTTCGCATCTCACCATCTACGTTCATTTCAATTTAACAAACGAAAATTTGACAATATCCGTCGCTCGGGGTTTTTCGTCCGTCTTTCAATTTATCCAAAATAATTCTGGCAATTTTTGCATGAATTTAGTAACATTGGCTTTTGCATATCTAACGGCTATTTAATCAATAGAATGAACTTCTATGGAAAAAATTGAATTGAGTCTCTTGTTTGCTAAAAATAGTTTCGACGTGAAAAAATACAGAAATTCGGATAAAAAGCGCACATCTTTGAACGCACATGAAATGCAGCATTTGATCCGATCTGATTCCACATTTCAATTTGGCTTTTGTTTTGGAAAACGTTCCATTAACAATTCTAAAGCAAATACGCACGAAAGCGAAAAAAATGAACGATGATGAATGAAAAATGTGGGCACAATAACGAATATTGACTATGCTTTCTAATGGAGAGCAAATAGGAATTTACGAAATAGATGCTGCGAGTTCATGCGAGCTATACATTCAGACAACACAAAAGGCCAAAATTTCATGTGAAAAGAGCAGGAAAAAGCGTGGCATATACGTTGAATGAAATTGTGCGTTCTCAGTGAAACCAGTTTTTCTCTCTCTTTACCTCCTCCTCTCTGTCTCTCGTTACTTTCATTTTTATCTTTTGCTAGCTGTACTGAATATTTTAGACTCATTTGTGCGAAATAGAGAGCATGTGTTTTTTTGTTCACATCTGTATGGTTTTTGCGTTTGCGTGTACAATTTTATTGTTAAATCGACATCTAAATGTCAGTACGATGATAAATCGGCACAAAGTTTTAGAAAGCAAAAGTATAACACAGAGTCTTGAGAGAGGTAAGAAAATCAATTTTGGTTCGTCTCGGGATAAGCATTGAGCGTGCGATTTTCACCATTTTTCTTTTCAATCAATTGAAAAAGGTTATTTTTTTTCAATTTTGTAACAAAATGATAAAGAAATGATTGCAGAAAAGAGTTTCCAATTTCGATTCGCATGTTTCTAGCAGAGAAAAGAGAGTAGTTCTTATTATAGATTTCATTCTATTCTTCAGTATCGGATTGAAATTGTTAGTTGTTCAATCGATTAAAGGCATTTTTTGCTATTTTGAATTTAAGTCTTTCTTTGATTAGTTGATTGCAGCAACCGTTCTAATCCAAATATTGAATTTGTTATGTGAAACGAAGGAATACAAATCGTAACATAAGTCCCCATGCGATTGCTAGACTATGCCGAATTTATTTCGAGTTATATGTGCGCGCCTGCACACAAAAGAAACTTCTTGCAATTGAATTTCTTGAAACATCTACATAAAAGTAGATTATCAGAATCGTTTGAACTCGAGCAAACAAAATGCGATGAAATAGAAGTTTTGCGAATTCCTTTGACCCTCATGCATTAGTATGACTTCCTGGTAAACATTTCAAACACACTCACACACACAAGACTCTGGAAAATTGCAAAGAGAAGGCATTCGCAAAGCGAGCTCCAGAATAAATTCCAATTTTCAAAAGTCCCTTATCTCATTCAACTTTGTTCATCACCGATGTCATTTGTGCCATTTCATAGTTTGTTGTTGCCCATCCCGCACGTGATATATTTTTAACACTTTGATTTCAACGTCAGAAAGAGTTTCCATTATTTTTTCGACTCGAAAACAACAGACCAAACCAACTTTTCCGGTAGAGAAATTATTAAAATGTCGCCGGCAACGAGGTAGAATGTTACTTTCGTAGCTTGAGCTGGAATGTTGATAACATAAAAAGCCATGGCAAAACTTCTCTTGCAATAAGCATTTAATTTGACTAGAAGTACTGAATTATGCAGCAAATAAGAGATACTAGAAGTCAATATCCATTATGAATGCGGCAAAATTATTCATCAAAGAATAGATTGGACAAATTGACTAGCCGACCAAAAGCTATCCGCATGGATATCATATAAAAAGGATAATTGTTGAACATACTTTTCAATGAAAATGAGTTCTTGCATTTTTGAGAACATGGCTCGAAAGTGGTCAAAGTTGGATCTTCGTCTTCGGCTCCGTCTTTCCCATTTTTCTACAAATTGAGCACTTGATTCGGCTGTCTGCTACGCTTTACGGCTTTTGGTCGGATATTGCCCAAAATACGAGCGAAATTCCAAGGAAAACATAAGTCGAACAATTTTATCGATAAAATTTATGTGTAATTTCATTTTATTGACTCGACTACATTACCCTCTCGATGGTGTCTGTGTGGCTCCATGACAACGTTTATGTTGCATTTCGCAATTTTCAAATTTTATGCACAAATTATTTATCATATTGCTGTTTTCCATTAGCATAGCAGCCGTTTCAACAAACACAAATGCAAACAGTGTTGGTGAGACATTTGCCGCATGTAAGTACACAGGAGTTGAGAGAGAGTGAGAGAGAAAGAGTGCAAAAAGTCAACAGCAAAGTGCTTTGGCGAAAGAGATCGATCCCAATAATGAAATTTGTTTTTCGTGCGCATCGTGAGATTGATTTCATGTGTTGATGTTGCACGGCTGCAGTATTAAAACAGCAAATTAAATCGATCAACTTGAATCGGCACGGAATGGGCGATGGAAATAAAAAATGAGTGAAATAGTGTTACCAAAAGATGTGTGTTATGCGCGCCTTCGACACACGTAAATCAATCGACTAGATGGTCTAATGTTCGTATTTTTCGTTTTGTGTAGTTAATTGAAGTTCGTGCAACTGAGCAAGTGCTTAAATCGGGAACACGCATCATACATTGTTGTGTAACTTTGCACAGCGCACTTGAGTCTCTCGAATGTGAACAGCATAAAATGAGAATTGCAAGCACAAAACCACCACTGAATCTATCAAGCGCCAATTTTTTGGTACCATTGCATCAGTGTACCATGTCTCTCCGGTATTGCCATGTTTTATGGTACGCTCTGGTGTGATACGCTTTTTTCCGACCGAATTCCTGATTGTACTGTTTCCGTTCGACATCCCTGCCGATGAAGGTGCACTAGTCACCAAAAAAAATAACCGATTTTATTCCATATTAAATTTTTTGTTGCAAATATTCGCATAAATTTAATCGTTTAACACACACAACTGCGTCAATCTCCTCACCAACAACCGAATTGATAATGACGAATATGATGTTTTGCTTGCTTACTTGCTAGCTTAACTTAAAAATGCATTAGTTTATTATTATTTTTGTCGATAAAAATCGATGGAAAAGAGCACGAATCTGAGCTCCAACGAAGCGTTGCCTGTGTAATCGCTGGTTTTACACACAGTGAACATGGTGAAAAATCGAAGTCGACTCATCTCAACACGATTAGCATAAATGCCATTTTTGCATGAATCACAACAGCAACCATACACACATTTAAAGAACTTGTGAAATTGACGCTGATGATGATAATGTGCGTTTACTTCGGACAGAAAAAAATAAACACGATGGTTTTTGTTGCGCTTTTTTGGCTCTTGTTCGTATTTTATCACCTGATTTATTGCGGCTTTAACGGAAAATCAATATATTCCGTTGAATGTGTCGTTTAATATTGCCAGTTCGTGGGATATTTTATGGTAAATTCGCAATTCGATGGCATTGATAGGCGGAGAATAGTAGAACGTTTTCAATAATAATAACCTCAGTAACTATCACGACGAGAGATTAAAGTTTGTTTTTTACAAACAATTATCCCAACATCAACATGAACTAGTTAAAGCTATAGAACTGTAAATTTAATGAGATTTCTTCCATTTCTTTTAAAGTGTTTTTTTTTTTTTCAAATTTTCATGAAAATTGAATCTCTTGAATTGTCGTCATGGAACAAATGAAAGCAAGGGTCTAGATGAAATACAAAATGTAATAATTCCTGCAACGCTATTTCATTCGACTCAAGAACTTTGCATTCTTTGTTCTCACTTCAAAAATCCTTTCCGACAATGTTGCGAAGCATTGAAAAAGCATGAAATTGTCGCTTGAACAACAACATTAGTTGATCCATTAAACAATAACATTGCAATTTAATTTTCCATTTCGATGGAAAATTGTCTGCATCGAACAATGGAAAGGTATCAAGGATGGGTCGTTTGAAACACTATCCCTAGCCTTTGTCAATTGAGAATTGCCAAAGCGCGCGCACACACACACCCAAAACATGAAAAATCAATTCCTGTCTATATAAAAAGAATGTGCTTGAGTGCAGATTTTCACTGGACCCATTGTGTATATTAGTTTGATTTCATCTTCATCGATTCATCGTTTGCTCAATGTCATTTCACCAAAACAACACGCTGAAACGATGGAGAAAAAAAATTCAATTGTTCGAAATGAAACGGATAAAAGCGCGCAAGAAACAGAGTCATTTCTGTTGAATGTCGAGGGAACAAAGTCAAAGACATGGAAAATACGAATTGAATGCGAAGACAAGGGTGCAGACTTATATTTCACATAAATTTACCGTTTGGGAAAATGAAAAACGAATGAATGTCAGCAGCAAATACGATGGGATATTTCGCAGCAAAAAGTGCTGTGTATCATAACTACACCCAGTCGTAATAGCAATGTGAGCGCTCAACACAAAGACCAGCAAAAATGCGAAAAATGAATTATAAGAGAAACTAAAAGGAAATTCGCTTACTCCCAAAGGATGAAAGAACAAAGCAATCGATTTTTAATGGTGTAAATTCGCATTGGGAACAAATCCCCCATCCAGAGAGAGAGAGAAAATACCCGTGAAAAAGCAACAAAATCAAGGTTGGAAAATAAAATTTAATATTTCCGTATTCTTTTGAAATATGGTTGAATAGCGGAAGGTGCAAGCACACCATTGACTGATATTTTTCGCCTGTTATTGATGTACAGCATAGTTGCTTCGATTGAGTTCTTTGTCTGTTTGTGCTTTCGGCGAAAACTTTGTGCCAAACGAAAAATTGTTCGTTTTCATTTTTGACCATCACCGCAGACAACGATTGTGTGTCTTCGTGACTAAAGTCATCTTCAATCATTCAATATCTTAGTTTAAGTAATCAAACATGAAATTTGTACCTTTCTTCCGGACAAAATGAATGTCAAACTTGTGTTCAATAAAAGATGTGTGCTTTTGAATAAAACGCCCCCAGAAAAGTTGCCCTATCGAAATGAAATTGGACACTTCAGCAGCTCACAGTTTTATTGCATGGATTTGATGCAGCAAATAATATTTCACTTTGACAATTTTAATGTGGGGAGTATTCGATATGAATACAGATATATTGCGAATATCATTGGAAAATATATCGACGTTCAGCTCGAATTACCCAATTAAAGATTGACTTTGGGAATGGCAAAAACAAAAGTAATGGACACACAAAGTCGACAAAGGTTTGGCCACCTTTTATGCTCTCTTTTCCGGAAAAACGGAATGAAAAGTTGACACGAAGAGCTACACCGAACAACACGGAAGAGATCGTAGCTCTCGTTTTTATTTGATTGGTACGGAATGGTTAGTTGTGGCCAAAAGCCAAACAAACGACTGCAACGAAACCCAAAATCGGACAAAAGTGACCTTTTCCAATCATTCCACTCAATACTTTATTCAGTTATTTATTTATTTATTTTTCCGAATCAATTTTGTTTATGCGTGTAAGTGTTTGCCTTTGCACCATCTCGGTATATTTGGTTAAGTCACCCTGCATTGCTGATGTTTTGTATTTGATTCGATTCGATTCGATTTGGTTGGATGTGCGCTCAATATACTGCGGCAATCGTGCATGAGGGAGACTGACGAATGAAATCTGTTTTAGCTGGTGTATCAAATTTACTGCACACCGATTCGATTGTATGTGACAAATCCATCACAAGCCAAATACATGTAGTTGAGCTGTCTCTCTGGAGATTGGCGTCTTTATTTTGGCTTTCGTTTAAAAAAAAATCACACAACTTTGGACAAATAAAAGAACAAACATGACCCACAATTTATACAGACTGTAATGATTGAAGTGCAGACGAACAGAAAAAAATGAGCTGTAGAAAGAAAGCGCAAAGACGATGGATGAAAGAGTGAAAGTGTCGATGCTGGATTCAATGAGAGCAAAATGACGACCTTTTGTTGGCTTTTCAATAAATTATTTGCTTTTTAGCAACGGCGTATGCTGATTGAGCCGTGTCACGAATCATACATAAGACGTGATCAATATGCATCATTTAACGAGTCTCATACACACAATGCTCGGAACGTTTTACATTCGGACAAATGACAAGCAAATAAAGTTCTCATTGATATATACAGGCACAGATAAATCGTGAATAGCACCACACTAAACAAAAAAACAACAGCCCGACAAAAAATACACATATGAACAGAAAAAAGAGCCGATATCGAACGGAAAACTCGGTTGGAAAAAGTCGATCGATCACAGTTCGGTGCCATCAATAAATGTCAATGAATGTTTGAAATGATGGCGCGAGCGCTCGTTTCAAATGAACGCTGTCGCAACAACTACGAATATCTGATACAATGTGACCATAAATATTTAACGAGGCAATCAATTATTCACAATGAGGAATAGCAAAAATGGCATAAACGAATGGAAAGAAACAAAACACACACACAAAAGAATTATGCATGCATTTTTATTTTATTCACCGCCGCCATGTTCATTAAGAGAACAGGAAAATATAACAAAACGTGCGATTGTGTATGCTTTTTCCTTTACCTTTTTCCCATAAAAAATTCGATTCTTTGTTCTTGTTATTTTTTTGAAACTTTCTATGCTTTCGTTATCGGGCATAGAGCGACGACATGGACTCCATTAAATTCAATGAAATTTATGTTACGCAAAAATATGACTGAATTTTGTAGGAACACACACACATGCACAAAGTATAAAACAAGTTTCAACCCGAGCGCATAAAACTCAAGAAGAAACAAATAAAGAAATTGAAGGAAAACGAAAATGACTTGGAATTAGAGCACAAATTAATGTCCACATTCTATTCACTTTTCACCAAATTAGAGCAAATTGAGAGCTAGAAGGCTTAACAACCACAATTACTCTAATTAATACAGCCGCAATGACACAATCATTAAGACAATCATCCAAACAACATTCATTTCAAACGGTTCTTCAGTTACTTACGAAGACTCCGATTAGTAACATCTAGCAATTACTTTCTGCGGAAGATTAAATTGAAATTGAAAATTTCTTCAGAGACTAGCTCTAAAATGCCAACAAAAAACGTAATATAGTAATAAATCATATATTGAATGGGATTCCAAGCGTATTCCGGCTATAAATTTGGCTCGATTCAACTAGTAAAATTAGTTTTTAATCGGAAGTAAGTCGATTCACGGTGAGTAGCGCCAATGAAAGTGTGATTGGTCGTTAGATTGTTTCTCCACGCAACATTCCTGCAACCAGGCTTTATTTAATACCTTCAGCTCTCTTCCAAATGGAGAACGATTGTCGCGAACAGAAGCTTGATTGTTAGCGAAATTTCGATTTAAATACAAAAAATTGTTTTTGGAATAAATCCATTAGATCTTTTTGTCAATCTTCGGTCTTGTACTCCTCCTTTTATTCATTGTTTCATTAATTGTAAAAAGAGCCATTGCAAATCATTTGAAGAGCAGACCATTTGAAGGGCATGCAAACCGAAGCTATGAAATGGAAATGCACTGATTAAATTCACTTACGATAAGTCCACAAAAGGTTATTTCACGTTAAAGACGCGGTGCATTCCAAATAAATCTTATTTGAAAGTTAACGACCAAAAGTAACAGCGGGTCAAGTTTTTTTTCTCCTCTTCTTTGCAGCAGAGAATTCTTTCACTCTGACATTGACGTAAATAATGGGTACTTTTTGCATGGAAGGGATTACGCCATCGCGCAATTAATGGCATTAATCCGATATTCAGAATAGAAATAAAAGTGACCAAACTACCGTAAAAATCTCGGTATATTTGTCACAAGCGAATATAGCACACAACAAGCAAACAAACGCTATATATGTACCTTTTGTTTCAGTGTGACTTTTTCGCGTCACTTTCTTAACTTGCTTCACCGTGTTCGCTTTTAAAATGCTATAAATGAATTTCCGAATCAATAAAAATCCGTTCAGTCGCATTTAATTGTCGAATCAATTTGCATTTTTGACACGATCTATTTTCTGTTTGTTCCGCTCAGTACGAACATTGTAGGTCCGGTCAATAGCGGAATCACTTTAATTCATCTGGGAAACTGTCATTTGGCTATATAATTTGTCGACGATTTGGGTGTACGAGAAATCGTTTCGTAGACAATGTGTTTGCTATTATTCGTGTCAGAACGAAAACTTACAATCAGATCATGAAAGGAACACATGTAATTTCTCATTGGTCGTTTATTGTCGACTGTTTCTTCATCGTTGCAACGGCATTTATCAATGCATTTGAGCCCAGCCCATTTATATACGTGCAATTTTCGTAACGTGATAGGTGAATATGTGTGTATGCAACCATTAAATTAAGTGCAGCGTTTCGCTTGTATTTTATTCATTTGGATAGAACGTGAATGCAATGAAAGTGGTTTATGCATTAGGGGATTGCCAACAAATCATCGTCTCTGCAACATGATGGAAAATTCAATGGGCTGACAGTTGCAGCCGATTGAATTCAATGTTTAACGCCAAATGATGATTAAATTTCGTACATTTATATGAATGATGGCGATATTCATATGTTATCCGTCATAGTTGAATGAAATGATTTGGCAAATGTTGCCCCCTTGTCTTTGACTCGAGTCAAGGTTTGCTATAAAGTAGCAGAAAGCAGACATTAAATAGAATTTTTATAGATGCGTTCCGTTGCCAATGAATGCGCTTGAATCTTCATCGAATGAACGTGGCTCGAAATAGATGTGCAGCACAACGTTGTACAATTGCTTCTAAGGATGCGGTTCATACTTTATTCATTCATCCATATCGAACATTACATCGACCGATTGCCATTACTTTACTCCACAAATGCGACGACGACAAACCAAATTTGTGTGCACATTCCCGATCCTTGAGCTAATATTTATCTTCGCGTTCGTTTGCGTCTGATCTGCAGAATAGGAAAAATGCGAGGGGAATAAACCGTTCAATTTCATTGGTTATATTTTTCAATCAAAAGCTCATGATATTCGAGCAAAAATGATGTTAATGCGTAGTACAACAAGAGCATTACCATTTTAATATGCCGTTTCATGTAATCGCAACCGACATAAAATCCTTAACAGTAACATAAAAGAATCTTTAGCTCAGTCGACGGCACAGGGGAAATGGCAAAAAAAAGAGGGAAAAAAGAGAACGAAATTCGAACAAAAAAAACGAAACACGATGCCAAATAATAATTCTTTGTTTTATTAACTTCACAGCAACAAGATAATAACACTGCTAGAATACTGAGAGATCAATTATTTAACAATCATTAAATCGTCTCGAGTTTCACACTATTTTCCATCAATTCCACTTAATATTTTCCGCTGTGCCTCTTTATGTATTTTAAAATGTTTCATTGTTTTTTATTTCTCGTTACAGGTAATTTTTGGATAATTTTTTAACAGTCTCAAACGATGGAAATGCGAATTAAAAGTACGTAAAAAATGTTTAAAATCGCGTTAGAGTTGATTTTCGAGTGGTGTTGAAGCAAGTGTAATTATTATGTGGTCATTTAATGATTTAATCACCTTTACCATTCTCCAAAATCTTTTGAACATTTCATTCTAATTTGTGTCCGTTGAATTCCTTTTGAACGTGATTTCAGAAAATAGGAAGTAAAGAGTGTTTTTTTCGACAAAGAACGAAAAAGGGTTCGTAAAAAGTCATCACAATTACAATGTATGCTGCCTGGAAAAGAGATAGAGAAAGAGAAAACGAGCGTCAAAGTGGTGGTGCTAAGAGATGGGACGATAGAAAAAAGTTTCATAAAGATTGCGTTTCGTTGAAAAAATCGAAATACAAATCTCATTACGGATGACCAAAAATAAACTTCAGAATGCCATTAAATGCATTGCAACTTTGATTCGCGCCGGTCATTAAACGAATTCTACAAGTTTCAACGATCCAATATTCATTAAATGGAGCCAAGGAATGTAGTAAAAAAACTCCATTTTTTCGTACTATGTCATTAGTGCCACTGGATTTGCCTTTTGACCAATGCCACAAAACGTTTTTTTCAACAGATTCCGCATTGTATTCCGAGCACGAAATGTATGTGGTTAATTTTCGGTTGGTGTTTTCCATTGCAGCTCTTCATCTCTCATTTACCATGTGATATTGGATTAGTTTCTTTTCCGTTCAAGCAATTCTCCTTGAATGTATATTACTTACATTTATTCGACGATTTTCATGATCACGTTCATAAAATGCAGAATATGCGACGCACGAAGACACGACTTGCTCAAACTGATTACATCCAATCGATAGATCCGAGACCCGAATCACCAAAATCGAAGTGAAAGCAAAAAGTCGCAAAAGGTCAAAACGTTAAGAAGATTTTCGACCAGACTTAACAGCTCATTCACTAAATGTGTAACGCGGTCAAAAACATTATCATGAGGGAAAACTGATTTATGGCTCGCTCAATGTATATTATATTTAAATGAATTTGAATGAAAATGTCCGAAGTTTTTCGAACGATTCGTATAAAATAGCAACAGCAATGAACGCGTTTACCAAAAAGCAAACACATAGAAAATAACAAATAATTGCTATTTGACTCGCTCTCCATCGCACCATATAAAGTCTCTCTGTGTGCGGGTGCAGCTGCACAACTCATTAAAAATTTGCCTCATAAAATTTCTTATTAAAATTAGTTTCAAAGTACTAATTTCTATACATTATAAAATTATAACCACTTGTGCCTGAAAATGAATCAAATATATGTGCTCGCGTTCATTTCAAATTCAAATAAAATTGGCCAAAAGGAAATCTCGGAAAAATTATATACACTTTCATCTAAATTTTTAATGTATTGTGTTGCTCAAGTCTCACAGGATATGACCCAATTGTTTGTCATAACTCGAACATTTCGTTTGTTTGTCGAATAATTCGGTTGGTTTGGGAACGCGCGCTGTATGTGTGCGTTAGTCTATTAGAATGTATAGCTGTGCGGCTGCATATTAATTGAACGCATGCTCTTTCTAGCCGCCATAAAACGCCATCATCATGCATGTCTATAAATATTTTATTTTAACCACAATTTTTATATTCGTGCAGAGAAAGCGGTATTTAAGCGAATGAAAAAAAATAAAAACATATCAGACATTTGATATTAGAAAACTGTAATTACGAATTTTCCTCGATGTATTCCATCGCATTCGTGTGGCGAGTTCACTAGACAACGGTAGCATTATTTCGTGCTCTAAAAAGGTGCAATTCCAGTGCGCATTTTTCTTCAAACACGATTTTTTTCTGTCCATTTTCCCTTGAAAAAAAAAAAATAGATTGCCGACGAAAATAGCATTATACTCACACACATTTTCTTACACGCGCAACACATTGCTTGCAATCCAAGTGTCTGTAGTAATGCAATTTTTATATGATTTGCGGCCCACGGCACAGTAAATATTGAATCTCATGCAACGTACGATTTGGGCATGGTGTCCAATTTGAGCTGGTGCAAAAGCAGTAGACAAACAAAAACCGATAAAGAATGGAATGATGAACATTAAACGATAGTATTCTCTGCAGAATGGCCGGAATGCAACTATCCATATCGTGGAACATTTCAGCACACTACTTAGTACTTTGTGCATGAAAATTGTTTATAAATAATAATATGAAAATAATTGAAGGAGGCAAGCAAAAGAGGGAGAGAGAGAGAGAGAGAATGAGATGGTAAAAATTATTTATCAAATTTCATTGCGATGATAAAGCTATGGCGAACATTTCATGTTGCTAAAACTTGCTCTCATCGCATTTAAAATGTGTCAGAAATGTTGAGCAAAATAATCTGTAAATTATTCAGACCTAATTCATAACTCTTCGCCTGATATATAGAAACAGCTAGACTGTCCATTTTCATTTTTGGCTCCTCCCTCCGGTTTCTCACGACTCGTTCATTATTCCGTCAATGTTGTACCGATGGATCATCTGGAATGATGGCAGTCCATCAATAAGATTGCTCTTAAAAATTCACAACAATTTTGCATTTGACAGTTTTTTATGCTGATTAATGCATATCACGTCATGATATTGAGGTAATGAATGATTGACATAGTTTTGGCATTTATTCGAAAGTTTATTGCACCGATAGAACAAGATGTTTTGTGTGTATTTCGAGGGAAACAAAAATATTCCGTCATCATTGGGCAGGATTGGCTGACAATTAGAGTTATTGAAAGTGGTGGCTTTAATCATGGATATGCATGGAATTGAATAATTTATTTCCGGCACCGAAAATAACTGAACTGGCCTTTTCGATTAAGTGACGCCTTGAATTATAAAGGATTCAATATTCACGGAATCCCTGAGACACGGACGGAGATGCTGCTGCAAAATATATAATATCGATTACAAATACTCTCTCTCACTCGTTTCGGTTTCAATTTGATTTATCGAAACTTCATTTGATTGCAAAGTGGTAAATCGAGTTCGATGTTTGCTCTTCTCAACCAACATTCAATTGCACTTAATGAAAGGCTGTCACACAGCCAAATAAATCACTTTCGCAAAATGCCAGAAATAGATTCTTGTTGCCATGCGGAGAACATAAAATATCGATGAAAACCACACCGAGAAATGCTCGACACTTTGGGAAACTAACGCTTCACCGACGCATTAAGAATGGATGGGGGAAAATAAAGGGAATCGAGAGCTAAAATTAAATGAACTAACATCAACTAGCAAATTAATTTTAGATATATTGTTTTTTTTTCCAAACGGCAATATCGTGTTTCAATGTATTAGATTGAGTGTTGGCGGAACGGAAGAACAGCATCGACAAACTAGTGATGGCTCCAAATTGAAGAGTTTTCAGCAAATTTCAGCCGATTAAATGAGGAGAAAAAAAACGCTAAAATCCAGTTCAAAGCAAAAGTTTATCGAAATTGGCACTTATTTTGGATCACAGACAACTGTGGGAAAGCCATTTGACACTTTTATTACTATTCACGACACAAACATACACACAAAATGGTGCGATTGTTCAATGAGATGAGTTTTTTGCCGAGTGGCCGGAGGGAAAATCGTTACCGGCGATAAACCAGCTATCAATTTAATTAATTCTAAAAATTATTGGCTCGACGGTTATTTAATCCGTTGTCGGGGAAATTTATGGTTTTCCTCTCTCTTTCTCGCTCGTTCGCTCTCTGAGCCTGCTTCTCTCTCTCATTCTTTTTTGGGCCGTGCGAGTGCAAGAGATTTGACTGAAGCTGATAAAAATTGAGAATTAAAAGATTACCGAATTCGATTTGTCAGGAGGGCTTTTATCTGCTTCAATTTGGAGCTTGTGAGTGAGTGTGTGAGTGCCCGCTCGCTCGCACGTGTGGTCAAAGCACCGAAAAATCATTCGCACCAGAATCGCGATGATCTGAAGCATGACATTGTTAGTCGAGCTCAAAATCCCCAGCATCTGAATAATGAATATCGAAATGGAAACAGCACGCAAACAAAAATTCAGCAGCTACGAAAATGAAGTTCGAAAACTACTTCAATGAATAAATTCTGAATATTTAAAATTGAGAGACGCGCACAAAAATGTTTATCATTCAAAATGTGTGTGTGAATTTGTCTGTAAACAGCGTCATTTGTATACTGTGTATTTTTCTCCAGCGTCCCTTTTTGTTCATTCAGTAATTTTCTGGTGCCGCTGCTGCTGCTGCGCATACATGTTGGGCCAACTAAAAATATCGTTTTGAAGTTTGCATGATTGACCAAGCGGAACGAGCTGTTGTCTGTCTTTGTACCTCTATTTGCTTCGTTTTATATGCCACAATATTATAACTCTTTTCGTATGCATACATACAAATTTATTCTATCTATCTCTCTTTCTTGCTCTTGATTGTCGTTTTTATTTTCGTTTGAACCTCATAACAAAAGAATACTTCGTTTTTTTTATTCCTTCATTTCATGATGGAAAAATACACACAGAAAATCAAGTAAGAAACTTTCAACCGCATTCTAGCAGACATAAATATGCACATAAAAATCACTTTTTCCAGCGTCAAAAAATGCATAATCAAGTAGGAGATAAGAGAAAGAGCAGAACATTTCTTCATGTAAATATTTACATCGAATAAAATTACGAGCGAGTACTTTGTGTTTAACCAAGTGTCGAAAAACTTCAATTGGAAATTACAATGAATGGTAAATGTGCTCAATTTTTCGAATAAAATTCAGTGTTTTACTCATTTTCAATATCAAAAACTGGCGATTAATTTAAGTTTGAACTTAAATCAAACGATTTGGTTAGTTAGCGTAAATATTTTCCAACGTTTACAGTGCCCCCAAAAAAGAAATGAACCGAAACCTTTGAAGTAAACTTTATGTAGAGTATAATTTGTTGGCTGGCAGCGCTAGTTTTCGGTTGAAATGCGAAAATTCAAAAACAGTCATTTTATTTCATGCACTGTTTTCGATTGTACACCGATTTTCTGTGCCAAAGAGAGGCAGAGAGCGAAAGAGAGAGAGAGAGAGAGAAACAGAGTGAAAGAGATCAAAACTCAAAGCTTCTTTATGTATTTGTGCAAAAAAGGTGTTAAATAAAGTTGTCTGGCGGTATTAAAACAATTCCAGAATTTGTGTGGGCAAGCAAAAACAAAGCAAAACATTTCGAATGATTTAAATTCAAAGCGTTGCGATGCATTTGCCGATCGGAAAGAGCGAGGAAAAAATGGTTCTAGAGAAAGAGAATGAATGTGTGTGTGTGTTGCTCTCGCAAAGGTTACGTGCATTTCGAATTGAATACACTGAATTTGGTTTGCTGTTGGTGTTTCGAGATTGAAGATAGACCGCTATTTATTCAACTGTATGTGCGATTATGCATTCATTCGGAATAAATGTTGATTTTCCATTTAACAACGAGTGCTCCAGGTCCGACAAATGCCAAAATCAGTCATTCACCGAACTCTCTGCTTGCAAATCCACAACAAATAGTAATGAAATGTTTTGCAAATAACTAATGACTACAAATTAAACACATTGCCATACAGCGATATTGAACGGACGATCTGTGAGTATCAACAATGCGCATTATATTTCATTTGATAGCACTTTAATGATAAGCCACATTCAAGTGGTGTTGTTTCTCGAAGGGGCTTGCATTCTGATGGATTCAAATGAATATTCATTTATTTTGCCGCGCTTTGCACGGCTCCCTCAGTTTTTAACCGGCAAAACTAAACCATCAACGTGAACAAATCGGAGGTCACTGTCATTTTTGTTTTATGATTATATACACGAAACTATTTTTCAAGCCAAAATCAATTTTTCACGTGAAATTATTACACATCAGTGCGTGTGCTTCGAATAGAAACGGGGAATAGAACTGAAAAAAACATGAAACTGAAATAAAATTTAATGTGAAGGTATGATAAAACTAAATGTAATTTTGTTCGCTTGAATTTCACTTTTGAACGTATCGAATCTATTGTTCTGCTAGTCAAATAACAATGAACAAAACAAAAAACGGTGTGCACTTTTGCATGTATACGAAAATAAACATGAAAATTACTTTAGTTTTGTTGAAGTTAGACGATACAAAATTACAGCGCAATTTCAATTACAATGACAAAGTGGATTCAACGATTTTAAATCATCATTTGCTAGCACGATAAATAATATAAAAAGGCAATCGGTTTCGAGCAAAATTCATTGTAGTGAGTTTTGGTGGTTTTTAGCCTGAGTCATTTGATTAAAAGTGTGTTGTCAATTGGTGACAAACTTACGCTACTTAAATGTTTCGCTTCTTTTGTCTCTAGAGTTGACGTTTTTTTTATGGTTGACAACGAAAGCACTGCTCGCACTACAAATCCAGTGAATAATTTGTGTGGATTTTGGTTGTTTCTCTTTCGTTATTACTCGCTTTCCAATAAATCCAACGATATAGAAAAAAATGTATTGAATTGTCTTTTATTCTCGCTCTCTCGCCTTGTCTTTGCACTTTGACTAAAATTGAACCTGATTAAAGTTGAATATTGTGCATTTTGGTATTCAATTAAGTTGGTGACAGACAAGTTCTCAGGCGAAAATGACTGTAATCTCAGAAGTTAAGTTGTCATTCCATTTGAATTGAATGATTTACACGTTGCTTTAGCGACAAAAGTTTCGTGAACGAAGCGGCAAATGAATAAGAAACAGAACGAACGTTGGAGTTCAATTCCAGAACAACAGATGATTAAAAATTGACATAGCGACAAAATTTAACAAACTTCACAAAACATTTTTAGTGTGTTTTTCTCTAATTTCATTTGGCAAAATCGATGTGCGCTGAATGCGATGGCGAATGTCCTGACTCTTTCAATTTCCATTTGCAGTTTAATTAGATAAATTTCAAATGTAATTAATAAACTAGTCAATCGGAGAGAGCGGCTCGGTTGCTGGGAAGCGTCATGACAACATCAGCTTCATATCCATAATGAACATATGAATTTTCTATATATTATTCTTTGAAATTCCCATGAACATTTTGAGCTTCAATTATCTCTGCTATGCGCTCTGAAATGCATCGTTCAACAAACACTGAAACTCAAAACATATGCATGTAAAGCGAAAATTAAACTATAAATTAATATTTAATTTATAAATGGAAAGTTGCTTTGTTGGAAAACTTTGTGTAATGCGCACAGTGAGCATGTCGCGAAAACCTCCTGTTTCACAAAGTCCAGCTCATTTGGAACGAAAGAGACAGAGATTGAGCTATTATTGGGGAACCAATGTGTTTTTCTGCAGTGTGTTTTCATGCTGGGAAAATCCGCACAATGAGCGAAAGTTGCCAACAAACAAACGAACAAACAAATAAACAAAACATATCTGTAATATAATACATTAAATTGATCGCAAGAGAATTTTTACAATGCGATTCGTTTCGAGATCGGTTTATTGTAAAGCAGACCGATGACCATTTTCCCCATTAATGTCCATCTCGAACCATTTGAGTTCAGTGAATTTGTTGATTTTTTGCCATCCAAAGTTGATTGTTTAAATAAGCCAGTTGAAAATATTTAATGTTTCACAATTTTAATGGGGAAATGGCTGGCCAAAAAAGAAACCGGAATGAGAGCCGAGCGCAAATATAACTTCACTAAAATCAAACAAATGAAATCAGGGAAAACCAGAGCATATCAAATTCGAATGCGGAAAAAAGCGAGGAACGAAATTTTATTGAAATCATTTATGTGGAAATTTAAGCGAAATATTCACATTAACACACAAAATCAGAGCATGATGCTGGACATTATTGAAGATATTTGTTGAAATCCAAGCCATTGCCCGGATTGCTTCATTAATTGAAGCCAAAATCAATGCACACAAACACATCGTGAGCTGAATAGCATTTTGATGCTTCCGATGCGAACAAAATTATGGCTAAAGTATCATTTAATACGAAAGCCGACACATTGAAACCGATGACATGACCTCTTTAAACAGAATCAACTCGCATATGAAACAAAAAACACGCTCAACAATTCATGCAGACAATCAAACGAGCGCCAGTTCAATAGAGTATCTCTGAGAAGTAGCAAATTGAATTCGTCCACCTGGATATTGCGAAAATGACATCACTTATTTACAGTTCCGGATGAACATTTGCCCTCGGCATCAGTATCACGTGCTACTTAATTAATTATTATCATTCAGTCAATTATAAGCATGTCAGTTCTGGTATAAATTAACAATGGCGTATGCATAACAAATGTGTCAAATTGGCTCTAAATATTTAGATTCTCATTAGAAAACTTTTTAAATGAACAATTGAAAGTTCTTGATTGAGCTACGATTGTGGAAAGTTTGCTGCTTACAATCGCAACTCGTTCAAGTCAAGTGTTGAATAAGAAGAAAGGAGCAATTGTTTTGAATTTCGAATTCACCTGTCCAACTTCGTCGCTTGCATCATTTTTGCTAACTTTAATTCGATTGAAGCGAATTAAATCAGTTGGAATTTAGTTTGACTGTGTATTTTTTGCTGTCATTTTCTGTGACACAAATGGACAAAAAAGAACAATGGCTTAAGCACAGACACATTTGGCAGTCGGCCGATAGAAATGAATTGCTTTGTTAAAAAATACATAGCGGTCTAGTTGCTTGTCTGACCGCAGAAACACAATTTCCTGTCATATTTCATCGTTTAAATGGCAAAATTCTATTTCGAAATCGACATGCTAAATGTGCCGTTTTTTCATGGAAAAAAATGCACATTTTCCTTTTTTTTAGTTTGTGTGTGTGTGTGTCGTTTTTCATCCATAGAAATGTGCCAGACGAAAAGTATTTTCCAGCGTATCCAGTGCAAAATGAAATGAAAACCACAAAAACCCAACTAATATGCTTTGCACTGAGAAGAACGGTCGCAGCCGCATTGGACAATGTGCTCGGCGCGCATTCACAAATACAGTGTCCAACACAAAAGAACACAATTTTGAGCCACAATTCGATTCATACTTTTATTAGTTACTCACATGGCTTTAACTACTACTTTTGTTGACCACTGCAAATCTGCAAACGAACAATTAAAAAAAATAAATGTGTGGGCGCGTGCGCGCACAATGAAGAAGAGAAATATGAATACTTTGTTCTTCATGAACGACAAATGTGGATATTCAGTTTTAGCGGTTTTTATTATGCGCTGCAAGTCAGAGAAAAGGATGGTGGAACAATGCACTTCACATAAAACAATTCTTTTTAATTAATCCACCTAATTATTCCCAAACAAAAAGTTTTTATAAGGTATGCATTTGTGCATTGGGTCGCGCGGTATTTACTGCATTCGATAGTAGCTGAGCAGCGTCGGCGTCGGCCGCAGCAGCAGTAGACACAAATGGCACGCTTGTTGGCAAAGAGCAATGAATGTGGCAATCAGCTGCGGTATATTCATCTATAAATCGCGTGTGTTTTATGGAATGATGGCGACCGATGAAAATATGGCAGAAAGGAAATTACATAGAAACATTGAAAAAGGGAGACAAAAGAAAAATTTTTAGACAAATCGAAAGAGAGAGAGAGAGAGAGAGAGAGAGAGAGAGAAATAGGAAGAAAAAGAGCAAGAGCGAGCCGCGAATAGAAATTATGACAGATTCAGCATCGTAAAAACAAATTGTTTTCTGTTTTTTGCAAAGCGCTTCAACGCATCACTTTTTTCTTTTTAGTGCGCGAAATATATGTGTTTGTTTTTGTTGTTGCGCCACTGAAGCAATTCGAATGGTGAACAAATAATAGATTTCATGTTACTCGGCTGAAATATATTCAAAATGAAGGCGGGAAGAAAAAATCAGCGAACGGGTCAGTGCGAGATATTGCAAAAGCATACACGAGTGAATCAGAGGCAACAGCCTTACCCAAAGCTATATTCCATGCATTGAAAAAAGTTGGCAATGTGCTTATCAAACCGTGATTCCTGTGCTTCTGCCATGTGTATCGTATAACAAGCAGGCAACGCAGACGGCAAAATATTCAGATGCGTGACAGTCATTACCTTTTGTGCGAAGCATGACACAATGAGGCGAAGCATACCGAAGCATAGCGATTCCATAGAAAAAACACAACAACAACAACACCGAAGCATACTCATTCTCTCACTAATTCTTTTTTTTTCTGAAAATGGCTAAAAGGTATTTTCACCCAGAATTGATTTCTATGTGTGTTTAGTCTTTCTTTCGCTGTCTCTCGGCTGACGCATTCATTTCAATCATAAAATAAATTACAAATGTAATATTTATTATCCACCGTCGCTCGACGGCATTGTGGCCATTCCGTTCATTTTCCTCATGATCTCATTAGTTAAAATATAGAAGTTTTTATAGGCATAAATGATGAATCGATGGGCAAGCACCGTTTTTGCATGTTTACATTCATTTGTTTCAATTTTTTACTCCACACCTTTTTCGTTTGTATTGGCTTGGTCGAGCGCGTGTGATAGATTGAGAGCGACCCTTATCATGCACGCGTTAAAACATATCAAGCAGCGTGCTTGTGCCACTGTGCCCTCAATTCGTTATCCAATAAATGTTCGTATTTTTCCCAAGTGGTAAATCATCATCACCATCAAACAAGTCACACATTTTTGAGCATTCATTTGCACGTCGCATTGTCAGACGGTTGAGATGCAAGACACACACGCACACACAGAGAGAGTGAGAGAGATGAGCGAGACGAAAACCATATTTACGCAATCAGAATCTAATGAGCGTTCAAGTTTTGTCATCACAGAAATGCTCGGCATTCATCTCAATCCACTTAGGCTCACATGACGGCACGGTTTCTCTCTCTCTCTCTCTCTCTCTCTCTCTCTTTCTTTCTTTCTCTGAATAAAATGCCCATTGTCAATCATGTTTGCCAAAGGTCTCGGTTTGCAATTCAAGTAGCTGGTTAGATTGCACTCGTGCATTCGCGCGCACATTTTTCGAAGTGAGACAGCGAAAAATGGCAGATTTTTTACTAAACACGATAAATAAACGAAGTGTTAGAATAAATGCAAAGTTTTTCTCTCGCCCAAAATGAAATTCCCTTCGGTGCTGGAATATATCTGGTGCAGGTAGTATGTTGCATTGCACCATCTCATGTCTATCGTGTGCAATACGGTTTATTTTTGAACCACCAACGACTCATTTATAACGATTACATGTACAATACGTCAAACCAACTTCAGATTGCATCTATCATAAATTGTCGGTGTGTTTTTATTTTCATCTCGTTTTGTACGCAGCACTAGCGCTTGGATGATTTTCCTTCTGCAATATTTCATGCGATTTTAAATTGATATCATGCACACTGAATGCACATGAAACTCGAAGTGGAATAAAATATGGAAGGCCATTTCTTATGTGCATTCTTCATGGAACCGCACCATTTCCTTTTTTCTTCTACAAATTATTTCTCTCTTCCCCGCAATATGCTTATGAACAACAAAGTTGAGAGCATTTTGCACGAGAAACATTCACAAAAAAGCGCGAAAGAGAAGCATAAAAATTCAATTTAATCATCATTATTATTCAAAATTTCCTGGCGTGTGAGTGTCTTTTCTCGTTTGCCATGCGAAATGGAAGTAATTTTGGTAATCATTATTTTATTGTGAGCGTTTCAGTTTTTGTTCCGTCGTCAAGCTTTTCATTTCCCCAGCCGATTTTTCAACTCCACAGCATTGCAGGCACGCACACACAGATATCAAGTCGCTGGGACTCCTATTCCGTCATTCATTCTTTTTCGACTTATTCATTTCTCTCGACGCACTGGGTGTTCGAATAAATACGCTTTCATCTAAATATTTTTTTGTGCAAAAAGAAAATAATTTTCAGGAATTGCGCAATATCCTATCTTTTCTCGCTCTTGCTCTCGTTTCAGTTGTATCGAAACCGTCATCAAAATAATAAACGTCTTTTCGCCTTACATTTTTTTCTTCTTACGGAAAAAAATTTCTTTTGTATGATAAACATAATCGAATTGCAATTACCCAAGTTTAATCAAAAACTTTTATCATTTGGCTGGCAGACAATTTTTCATACATTCGTTCGTTGGTTTTTTTTATTGTTGCTTGAGCTTCGCTTCTGACATTCCAATTGTTGATATGGTGGATTTGTCTGTGACTTTTTCCGTGACAAATGAACAACATTTTCGGTTTCAGTAAATTAAATTTCATTTCGAAGAATAAAAATGCAAAGATGAAGAATAACGAATTCCCCCGGGGGATGCACACATTTGTTAGTAAGCGAATAAAATAAAGTGATCCAAATCGAGCGCATGCATCTCAAAACAGGCATCGAAATTATTAATATATCACGTGTAGCTTCTAGAAAATAGCATCACAGACATTTTGGCATATCTCTCTAATTGTATTCGACTATTCAAATTGTCGCTGGCAATTTTTTGGGATGAAATACTGGAACAATTTATCATTGTTCGTCAATGCCAACCGAATAAATGTAAATGCATCATCGAAATAGCCAATCGCTCATTCATTGCCGAAAACCGATTCTGTCAAAAGTACACGCGCACACATACATAAATGCGGCCGAATCGATCAACAGACAAATATAGAATTTCGATAAACATCCAAACTGCCGATCGTCAATCAATTTGTATAACAAAAATCTGTAAAAGCCTTTTGTATTTCAAATTAGGTACACTTAATGGATTTTCGGATTATACATAAATTGTGCGCGCAATGTGTTGTTTCCGTTATTACGGCCACATTTGTTTTGCATTCGACATATTGTGTGTATTTATATATCGAGAGCGATTATTATCGTGCACGACTGCGCACGTGTTGACAACAATTATTCATGCAAACGGCAATCGATCTACCAGCAAAAGAAACGGCCAAACGATGACAATGGATAATTTTACAACGAGCAGATACATTTTACTGACACAATCTATTCTGATTGATGTACACAATAATACAGTTTTCATTAGCCGGAACACAACAGCAAAAACTTTCAACAAACTTAATTGCCAGTTTCCATTTTTTTTGTGTGTTTTGAAATGAATGCTCAATTGTCATTTATATTACACGTTTTATCGATTCACTTTATTTGTATTGCCTTAGTCAATTTAACCATTTCAATTGCTCGTTTGTCAAGAGTTGGCATTTATTGTTGATTTTATAAAATTCATCCATGCCCGTGGTTTAAAAATTAAATGGTGATTCGATTGGTCTAGCCTCTGTGCTATTGATTCAAAACTATAATGCCGAGTCAAAATCAAAATAAGATTTTTCTTCGATGTTCGACCTTTGATTCGTCTTTTGTTGCAACGGACATTCGTTTCGAGAAATGATGACACAATTGCAAATGATCCGGTCACGCTTAAAAACACCCAAGCCCATATTGCACGCAAACACACCTCGATTCATTCGAGCCTTCTTTTCATTTGTTGCTTTTCTCGTGTCTCATTTCCGTTTCATTGCTTTTTCAAATTGTGAAACAATGCGTTCACTCCATTCGTCTGTATATGTGTGCTTGCGTTCAATAAATGAGCCGATCATGTTGTTTGCGTTTGCTTTTCCACCAATTGACTTCATTACTTATAGATGAAAATGATTTTCAATTTATTATGAATCTCTCGTAATGCAAAAATGCCCAAATAAATTGAAATAAATGACGATGACTTGAGTCAAATGTGAGCCAACAACAAGCAAACGAAAGATAATCGAAAAAACAACGTTAATTTTGAAGTTAAATTAAAAAACATCAAGTGAGCGCATGAAAAAAAGCGCATGAAAAAATTAGACGATGACAATGAAAGTGCATTAAATCAGCTATCGAATCGAAATTTGATTGCCATCATAATAATGTTCGTCGGAGCGTGAGCGATTCGCAGAATATCGAAACAATACCTCATTTGTTTTGTTCGCATAGACATTGCTTTTTTCCATTTTGATTGATTTATTTCGCCGAGAATTAAATCGTAATCAGAAGCTCGTGTAATTGAATCTCCTGAGATGACCTCGCTACAAAAAATATGCAAATTGTTTCTAATTTTGTTGATTACGCCAGAGCATTCTCAAATCCCCTCTGAAAATATTTTGAATATCCTGAAAAAATGGAAATTTAATATGGCGTTTTATTTTCAATTGAATATGCATGGAAATGTTGATGAATTTAATTTTTATAGAGACTATGCACGGCACCGGAGTATTTACGATTAATCACCAACAAGATTCAGATGCGATCAGGCTCAAATCGACTTACTCCTGCGAGCACACACAATTCCATTAAATTCCATCATAAGAAAATGATTGAAACGTTTCACCTCTCGGAATGGGAAGCACAACATTCGAGTGCCAAATGGGAATGTCAAACATTTGTCAGAAACTGTGTGGCATGGTAATTGGCGAAGCCTATTTGATCAAACGGAAATTAAACAATAAAGCCGATTATAGCAAGTAGCACGTAATCAATGAAATGGAACCGAATAATTTCTAAATTGCAAGAGAAAATTTCAGTTAACAATGCTAAAGCTCGACATGTGCCCCTTTTCTTCCCAAAAGTAATAGAAAATTTGGTTTCTCAGTTTCCCTAGCACAACCGTATTGTGCGCTAATTCTACCAAATTGCAGCATCATTTTCGTCTACTCACATTTCTATTCAGTTACAGTATTCACGTTAAAGTCATATTGCACTTAGCTTATACGATTGACAACGACCAATACTTAGGACACTTGCCATTCATGGAAATATTGCCTCAAATTACATAACATTTGTCATAACAGCTCTAAATGGAAGGAAAACACTAGATGTTTGAAAGTCAATTACTGTCGCTTCAACATAGACAGATGGTGTCTTGGACGGCCTTTTGTCTCGTCTAATACATATAACATAAAATATCGGCTTGAGTGGAATTTGAATATGATTGAAATGATTTACGGAGGAATGAAAAAAATATATATTTTCGTAAAAATCAAAATTCTCTCGTTTGATTTTGTCAGCGCGCGCCCATTCGTAAAAGCATTCTCTCCGTGTGTATGTGTCAATGGTTTATACATTAGAGATAATTGATATATCATGCGCGTCCGTGTTCTTCCTCTTCGATGCGAGATTGTGCTCTCGATATATTTTCGTTTTCGTTGGATATTTTCTCAATTTAATGGCACGAAGTTCGTGCCAAATTCGTTGTACGAATTTGAAAGTCGCATTACTCACACCCGAAACGTGTCACTTTCAGTTTCCGAGACAGGCAAAGAGAGAGAGAGAGAGAGAGAGAGAGAGAGAGAGTGAGCGCGCATGCAGCTGAAGAACTTCGCTTCTTACTGCGGTTGGCTGGATGAAGTGCAGGTTGAGGGGTTGGTTCAATATCGATAAGTCGATTTATATGCGATTTTATGTCTCCGATTCGATAAAGCAGCGTATTGAATAACATAGGCATTTTACTAGAAAATCCAACAAATGTGTAAATGTAAATCAATTGGATGTTTCAAAAAGAGAGAAATAGTCAATTTGACGGCAAAATCACTGCTGTTGCTTCTATGCAAAAACTGTGTGCGAGTGCATCAATCTTGATTCGAATTTGAAATATTCCGATATATGCGAACCACCTAATGTTGAAGCTCTGTTTTTTTTCCTTCGACTCTCATGTTGCCGCCGCCTTTTTATTTTTGCTCAATCTATTTCCACAAACATACACTCAATCGCACAAATGTATGAAAATTATGATAACGTAATGGAAAAAAACGAGTCTTCTCATTCTCGTGTTCGCATTGTATCGATCTGTTCGGTGAATGCGTCTCTCGATGCTCAAGCCAGTTGGGAATTTTGATTTCGAAGTTCGGATTTTTTCTTTTCATCTACCGTTGTTGTTCCAAGAATTTCATCATTTGTTTCGAAAAACTGATCATCTAAATCGTGTCTCGAATGACTCAAACTGCCTCGATACTGAATGCAATTTACCGAAGCTCGAAAAAAAAGACAAGACCGAAATTGAAATTTAGTCAGGATGGGCTAAAATAACACATGTTTATTCGGGATGCCGTATGGTCAGGGGCAATGCAAAGCTTGTTTGTTGGCTGCCGATATCCATCACATTGCATTAGTGTCATGGAATTCGATGCATCTGAAAAATTAAATTTCACTGAAAATGTGGACGTTTTGGAGTTGCACATTCAAGACTTTATCTCTTATTTGTAACCAAATTCCGTTCTAATGGATTCCGTCCCATTTCACAAAAGCTACAACTCAAAATTGATATGCTTCAAGTTGCACACACACACACAAATCAAGGACTTTCAATGAAATCGTTTGAGATCCGCACAGTAACATTGCGTGAGGTTTTGCATGATGTAAATTGGAGCTACCCAATTAAAATGTCGCACAATGATTTCCTATCCACTAAAACTTTTTTTTGCAAAAACGCGCTCTCGTTTTGTTAATACTTAAATTCCTTTGTTCCTGTTTATACACAGCGGGAGAGAGAGAGAGAGAGAGGGAGTGAGAAAGGGAGAGAGAGAGAGGAAGGGAGAGTGACATGCCGAGCCAGTCACTTGACTCGAACTCGACGGAATTCCCTTATTTTAGCCTAGTCATTGCTGCGAGTTAAAGATGAAAAACTGAAAAAACGGTTTAATTGCTCGTTATTATTCGGATAATTGTCAACATCTCATTAGCAAAATATACACTCACAACGATAAATATTAATAATTAATGCAGTGACGTTGAATTTCTCAACCATTTGTTGGGACATAAACCATTCGTTGCATTTCATTTGGAGCGTTGTGCATTAGCGATGGCTGTGTGCTAGACAAGTTTTCAAGTTGTTTGATTCTCTTTTTCCCCCATTGCATTCAACTGTTGTAGTTATGCTATCAATTTTAAGCAGTTTATTCTATTGCAGAATCTCCATGCCAAATGCTCGTCCTTTGTCTGTTATTTATATTATTCAAATAAGTTGAAGCCTTTTGGATGAACGCACCAACATAAAACCGCCGACGCTGTTTTCAAACATTACGGAAATTGTGACAGGCACACAAGTTTCACAGTAAGAAACGTCAGAAACAAAAGAATTACAGATTTTAGATGCTCAATAACAGTGAATTAAATGAATATGGCAGCGAAGAGCTTGAAATGGTACAAAACCATTTATAATTTTGGTTGAAGCGAATAAAGTTGGCTGCTAAGATCCATTGAAATGGATGAATGCTTTTAGAATTTAAATGGAATTTAAGATCAACATCAAAACTCCACACCGTTTAATTGAACACCACATTTTCTGGGGAACATTTTTGGCTGGAAAAATGTCCTTAATTGACATACTAATGATACAATGTGGCGCCATTCATGAAACGATGCTATTGATCCGTCGATGAGCCGGTGATTTGTAGTAAGCTCATCGAAAGAGATTATGTTTTGTCACCATCACATAAATCCTTCTCACCCAAAAGTAATCCGTATTTTTATGGACGACCATATCAAGGGTGGCGCACACAACGACGAAATGTGTGCACACCACATTGCGTGAGAGAAAAATCAATTTTTAAGTGATTTACTAATTTCGACTCTGAAAATTTTGCAGGCCTTGAACATAATTCGCTATGGAATATTCATAATGCCGCCAATACAGATTTTGTGTCAAACAAATAAAAAAAGTAATTTCGTCACATGTTCAACCATGAAGAACATGACGGATGGCAAAAGCAAGAGAATGCAATGAATATGTGACAATTTCCATGGAACAGCTACGACGAAAGTGCCAAAACTTTTCCGAAAAATATAATATTTTCATCATGATTCTGCTATAAATCTGTTTCGAATGCTTTGAATTATTCGAGGCGTTGCGAACGAAGAGATGAGGAAAAAGAGAATTATGGATTTACATTTCTTTGATTTTGGTTTTTTTCTATTATTCCGCTCTCATTCTCTTTCTCTCTTTTACTTTCACACTTTCTCTTCTCGTCTCGCTCGTCTGCATACTCTCATTGCGAAACATTACGAACTTTTCAGTTCATGTGGTTGTTGTTGTTGATGATGATGATTTTTTTCTGTGTGACACAAAACGGTGTTGCGCCAAACTTTATGATCGTGCCATCAGTTGGGAAACTTATCAAATATGAAAACGCAACACACTATACTGTCGCACATAAAACATTCATCTATGGATCGAATTTTAATAAACGGAATGGCATTCGCCTGACGATAATCACAGGGAATTATATGCATCAGGAGAGAAAGAGTGAGGGAAGGAGAAAGGGAGAGACAGAACGAGTGGAAAAGAGCTTGGAAAAAAGCAGCCAACGAAGTTTTATCGATGCAGCGGCAACAGCGATTGAATGTGAGCTCATGCCATTTTTACCAAATCCCATGAATGCCGCAAAGCATTTCCACCTTCTTAGGCACAGTCGCAGCAATACCGATCAAAAATGTACATAGTACTTTTGTGCTCCAGCTATCGTGTATTACACGTAATGTTTGTGATACACGCGCGTATCTATCATTTTTATATTTTTAATGTCGCGTTTCTCCTTGCGCGAAAAGCTTGACATGTCGCGATTGCTCTGGGGTTATAGTTGGATCGATATTTATGCGTGTCTATCAGAAATGTTAAACACAATTCAAATAATAACGAATAAAAGCGGTTTTTGCGTTTTATGTCGCGTTTTTGTGTGCTTTTTTGCGACCAAAAAGCTAGTCACATAATATACAATCGCTCGAAACGATTTCACTGAAGGTGATTTGATATTTAGCCGGGTACAGAATAAAAGTTCTTCGAAATGTCAGGCACCATAAACCGCACCATCATTTACACAATCGAATGTGATATTTTTTGTGCATGGTTTCTAGCAGGAAACAGAGTTCATGAATATATGATTTTCCAGCGCTGCTCTATGATTGACGCCAAAATGAAACACAACGCGCACATGGAAACAAAGCACTGAAAATCCAAATAATGGACATTAAATATGACCGTGGAATTCAGAAAATTTCACTCCGAACACGGTCTCTTTTGTTGCGCTAGCAGTTTTTTTAATTCGCTTTGTACGCGTTCGCGTGAATAAATTACACCAACATACAAATGGTTGGGCGCATTTTCTATGCACACCGAATTTTTTCCCGTTGTCCGGGCAAGCTCAGGTGATTGCCTAATTGTCCGACAACGCATTTCATTGTTAATATTCATTTCGTCTGCAATGACTCGGCATAAATGTCGCATGTTTTAAGTTAATCTATCGACCGTATGAATATGCGTTGATGGCTTGAAATCAGCATTTTTTTCTCGATATTTTCGGTGCTGCTTGTTGTTTTTAGAACTTAATCAAACAACCAAATTTCACGCAACAAATTACATGAGATCATATAGTTAGCCACAATTACATCAATGATTACATTAATTCCAACTGCATGAATTCAGTTGCTCGTAGTTGAAATCTAACGTTGCCGTCATTTGTGGATTAATGAAAATTCCAAACATTTTGATAAATGAAAATGTATTCAATATGGCGTCTCTCACAAAGAATGTAATGTCACGCAATATCCCATTTGGCTTTTCGTCTCATTAATTTCGATGGTGCAAGCATTTGTTTTTAATTTTACAATGGATTTTCGTGTAAGCTGTTCGGGGGCGAGTCTTTCGTTTGGCTTTATGAATGTTTGATGATGACCGCATGAATGTCGAAAAAACATGCATTTCTTCTTTTCGATTATTTATTGCTGTATGTCACCGTCTTGACGAAGAGAAATTACGTGAAATTATTGATAATTCCCTAATTGAATTTTCCCCAGTTCGAAATTCGTTCGGTGGAAAACTTCGACGATAAATCGAAATACTTTCGGTTTTAATTCTAATTAATCATCAAACAAATTAAAGAGCACACAATTCGGAAATGACTTTCAGAATATTTTAATAGGACTTTTCAAGCGACTTCTAGCTAATAAATCGATTCCAAACTATCGCAACAAAATATCATTGGAAAATGTTTAACGAATATGCTAACGTGCGGATTAATTACCCAACTGCAGTTTGCTGCCGTTGAAACAAGGTTGTTTGTCAACTTTGCCAAAGTTTTCCGAAACTAATATTCATGAAATGGAATAAAATATTGCACAGCATGCGCGCAGAGAGTGCAAGTGAAGCATTAAATGAGCTGTTTAAGAAATATTGATTCGATATTCGAAACTCTATGACTTTAATGGAACGACATTACGGCTCTCATTTCGAATGAGATGCATGTTCATTTCTCTACAAATTTCTACGATAAATTTGGTTTGCCACTAATAATATACCAATGAAAATGAAACTAATATTGCGAACGCTTAATGAGATGATAACTTATAAGGCGAATGCAACAAATGAGAATATTGGTTTGAATAAGTGGAGCTCATATGTGTATAAATTGATCCAAAATGCTATTTTATGACATGATTCAACGTGATACATGGTTGATGCTGCGATCGCGCGCCGTTTTTCCATTTCGCCGAGCACATTTTCGCGAAATGCATGTCGCATCCAGCAAGTTTACAGCAATAGTTCAAGTCAGTTTGTGTGTGTATGTGTCTTTTTGGCAATTTTGACATAAAATTTTGTTTTAAGTCAGTAATTATAAGTTGTAATAATAGTTTGCTTAATAATAATAATAAAACTTTTGGCACAAAAACCGTGCGACGGAAAGTGCCCGAAATATTTAGCATTAAAACTAATTCTCTTTTTCATATTCTCTGTGTCGTTGCAGGTAAGCGTGCACATCACGAGCGCAAAGAAAACGACCGATTTTTGCATCGGTAGAGTTTTGCGTGCGATGATTTCAGTATAAACACGGAAATGAGAGCGTCTGTATGATCTTTTGCCATCATCTTCACCCGCCACTGGATTCAATATTTCAGAGTAACTAAATTGTGGAGAAAGGAATATTACGTTCAATCAAAAAAAGCTTCACTACAATAACTTTCCTCGAAGAGTTCGCTTTTTCTCACTGTCTCTGCAGTTGAACGCTCGAGATGAGAAAAAAAATGAGATAAATGAAACGCTAAAAGCAAACGATGGCAAGGACAAGCAAGAACACCAAAATCTATTAAGAACTTTGTTTGCGCTCCATTCCTGCTATTGTTTCGCTCTTTCAACCGACTTCATTTCATCCGGTTCTCTTTTTTTGCCTTCGTCGTCGCTGTTGTTGTATGTGTCTCGTTTTTTCGCTTTGGCGTCAGATATTATGAAAAGAAATCTTATTTCTTTTTTGCCGTTACTTAATTTTTGCGCTAGATTTTCAGCAAAGAGAATCACTGTGTGGTTTCACGGCACCGTTTTGATAAGCGCCCTTTTCACCGCATTTCCTCCATCTTCTACTCTCATTCTTGCACAATGAGTAGTTCTTGTTCCAACGTTTTATGGTGCACACCTGTGTGTTAATTTATATACACATTTATTTATGAATGCGCAGCAATGGCGTTAGAAAAAAGGAACTACGCCATTACAAAATCGAATAATGTGCAGCATATTTTTCGCAATTTTTGCCGTTACCTAGCATTTTTGATGGCACACGTGTGTGCCACAGTCAGCCCATAGTAGTGCACGCGCTCAATGGTGCTAAAAATGTTTTCGTGAGTGTGCATTTTATTAAAAACTTTATGCTTTATATTTTGCGGTTGTGTAATTTAGTCAAATCATTGTCGTTAGTCATTCCTAATGGAAATTATAGTTTCTTGGTCCGATATTCCTTTCGCTCGGCTATTTGATATTTCAATGTTTTTTCTTTCGTGTGCGACATTCAACACACCGGATTCGATTCGTGCCATTTAGTTTCAACAGATTTTTTGGCGTCACACGTTCAAAGTAATGCAAAAATGTTAACTTTTGTTAAAGCCTATTTCCCCTTTCACTCACAATTTTTCTCTTTCGCAATGTACACACATGGTCGCGATCCTGTTCGCATTTAGCATAGAAAATGATTGTAATTAGATTTTCAAGCGTGTGTGCTGAGAGATCTTGAGAATATAATATTATGTCAGTGATTTGTTGCATGTTTCGAAAAGTTTTGAGTATTTATTATAATACCGATAAGTCAAGGTAAAACGCACAACGTTGTGCGCTAGCAGAAAAAAAGGGCGCAATTTTTTGTTTTTTGTTTTCTGAACGAAACATCGCCATACAATGCCTCATTCAATTTCACTTCGTGAAATTTCCGTCCAAATAATAGTAGCAAGTTTTTCATTCAAAACTATTTTCTTTTTTCTGCATTATCCACAAAATAAACTTTGTGCAAACCTCTTGATAGCATTGGCCGTTCATTTTTCTGCCCGAAGCCAAGAAAGAGTTCAGTATTTTTAATTAATTTTTGTTTTGCACAAGTTTTCAAGCGAAATTTGAATGCAATCGACATACAAAACGATGGAAAGTTCGACGAATAAATATGGATCGAGAAAAAAAACTAAACTAAAGCATATTTTTCAAACAATTTGCGACGTGAAAAATGAGCAAGTAAAAAAAGGGGTATTCTTCTCTCTAAGTTGGTAATAAGAATGAAAAAGATGTTTCCCATTCTCGTTCGCAAAATACAAGCGATAAAATGGAAAAAAAGCGCACGCCATTCAATTGCAGGTACAAAATCTCAGACCAAAGTCGATGAAACATTGGCATAACAAGGCAAAATGATTCCGAGCGCGATATTTTTGTATGCATAACAGGCGATAGTGTTCAGGTGCTTTCGATCGAACAAGTCTCAATAAATTGCATACTTAGAAGCAAACCGTTATTTCCTTTGCAAAAGCACCGAGCCATTCATTATTATCGGTAGAGAGACGAATGCAAGGTGTCATTAAAAGAAATACGATGGCTTCGATAAGACTAATGTTTGTGTGTGTTGACAAATGCATAAAAATTATTGCTGTTAAGCGCGTATATTGAACGCCGCTCCATCGATTTTAAGGCTGAGATTTTTTCGCTATTATTCATTCAATTATTACCGGACTTCAATTACGCAATTTCCTCATTTTTCCAACGCTTTTTCTGTAAAAGGTACGTTTTAATGCTCTGTGTATTGTTTGTGATTCGGAACGATTTTTTCCATAACTGTGGCGAGTTTGCTTAGGGACAATAAATGATTGACACTTGCACATCAATCGATTGGTGAGCGATAAAGCGAAACGAATGGAAACGGAACAACATTTAAGCTTTTATATGAACGTTAGAAAAGGAATAGACGAATAGAGAGAGAGAGAATGGAACGGAACGAACCAAAAATTGTGTGTCATTTGTATGATCGAAATTTACTGTAATGACCACATTCTTCCATAAGACCCAGTGATAAAACGAAATGACGTGGCCTTTAATTTTTAGAGAGCGTTGAATTTTCTTTGTCATTTATTGTATGGCTCATACATTAAATATGTGAGAACACGCACATGTACAGCGGCGACACAAAGCAAATCGAAAAAAAAAAACGGACAACGAAAACACAAGAGTCACCTTTATAATGACTGGACAAATATCCAAACATGCACACATAACAGGACAAATGCGCAAAAGAATGGAAAATGTAAGACGACAGAAGGAGGGAAAAAAGAAGAGTGCGCGCGGTGCACGGTCTTTCTCTCTGCGTGTGTGTGTCATGTCCACACACGCACACACGCACACACGCTCTCCCGCACGAAAATGGAAAATGGACGGTTATTGGGTGGACTGGCCGGTTGGCTGGTGAGCGAGGGCATATAAAAGACTTTGTATTGATTCGATGTGAGCGAATGGGGTGAACAAACAATATTTGTACATATTTTATGATTTCATGTATTTTTATTATTACGTGTCGTGCCGTTCTCAACCGAAACCAAGTACCAAACTCTATCAACTCAATGGTGTATATATATTTGGATTATTTATTGACAGCAATGATGAAAGCACGTAGCACATCTGCTTTTCACTCGTTATGTCGATTACTTTTCCGTCGACATTGTTAAGAAAAGCAAAAATGTTTGAGTGCACTCATCGAGATGCGAGAGCAAGGGAAGGTTGCATGATATGTGGAATAGAAATATGAAGAAAAACAGACCGAACGAAATGTTCGAGGCAATCAAGGACAAAAGTCATTTGCTTATCGGACTTAGCAAACAGCACAGCGAAGAGTGCTACTTTGTTCTTTCAAGAAAAAAAAACGTAACAAAACTATTCAAGCAGCACTCAAATTGGATGGAACATAAATTGTGCTGTTAAAATAAGATACGTGGCAGAACTTTTTGAATGTTCCGAGGAATATTCCGTATTATACCGAAGATATGCATTCCATCTTGAGCGTGTGTACGAAGATTCCGTCTGATATCATATTGGAACTCGATTAGATTAAATCATAGCATCAAACTTGATTCGATCGAATACGATAGGCTGAAATTAAATAAAAATTGAATGGAAAAGTTCCGTTGGTGCATCTGTAGCCCAAACAGTTCCCAGCAAGCTGAATGAAACATTTATTTGATAAACTCTTTCCAAATGATTACAATTGGCAGTCCCCATTTCAGCTTATCATAGTTAACATAATGAAGATGCTACGAAAATGAGAATCGCAATTACGATATTCACACAATTCCGAAACAAATCATGGTCATTATCTCCCTCTCTTTGTGAATTGCAATTGGACTTTATGTATATTCACGTCATGACTTTGACTTGGTTGCCTGCGATGCGCACGTTTCGTTCGGTCTTTCCCATTATTTCGAATGCGTCGAAGTATACACAGTGGGTCAATAAAGTCTGTTCGGATTGTATCGTTATTTATTGGCATTCGATCGATATGTGCTCTTCTGTTTCGTTCGCATTTTGGATTAAAGGAGTGTTTATGCATTTAATCGAATCGCATTCAATAAGTATCGGGTGGTATCAAAGTTTGGCGCTTCTCATGTTTATTATCCAAAATTATCTCAAGTGGTTAATGAACTGTGTTTTTTTTCTGGGCTCGTTTGCGTTGCTGCTGTTTCAATTAAAAATTAATGATTCAAAGGAATTTGTGGTGGTCGCTTTTTTATGCCACAGTGGCGATTTCATGTGAAGGGATTCTTTTCATTGGATGTGCATTGATTGCACTAAAATATTCATTATCGAAAATTCATTATTCAAACAGAAAATGTTCGCGGTTGCACCGAAATCACCAAGCTGATGTGTTTCATTCCACCATTCGTGTGAAAGCAATCAAGTGGTAATTGAACATCGACAAACTAATTTCACGTCAGCACCTAGCCAAACTAAGGCAAGCAATTACCTCAAAATTTTATTCACATTTTGAATAAACCACAAAAATTGATTTTGTATATTTACATTGCTGTTGCTTCTGCTGTGCGCAAACACACAAGTCAATAGTATCGATTTGAAGTAGCAATTTTAGTGTCGAATTTTTGTATAATGCTCATATTTCGGTAAGCATTAGGCTAAAGTGAAGCTCAAATCAACCACGCGATCGATGCAAATGCAAACGTTATATTTCCATTAACCAACGTCGAAATGGGAATTTCAAATCGACGAATGAACATTAAATCCCGGTCACTACTCGTTGACTGATCTAAATGTAATTGTGAAAAAATACCGTGCAGAAATAGCGCATTTCAAAGCATATACCAAATTGAATCCATTTTACGTGCCTCTTTCATGCAATGCTAGAAAAAGTCGAAATATGGACGTCTAAATGATAAAACTACCTTCACACGCAAACATCGATATTTATTGAAAATATATCTTATCATCATCTCTATTTGATGATTGCTGCTGATAATCAATCGACTTATAAGGTAGAAAACGTTCCACCTCTATAAATAATATTCACCAGCAATTTTCCATTGAATAAAATGGTTTGAAATGCAAGAAAAAAAGAAATCGACATGCAAAAGAAATATTAAAAAATAATTTCTCAATTGAATGATTCATGTCAATTGGTATGGACTTCTATTTTCCATTTGCCATAATTGAATATGAATGCTACCGCAAACGTATTTGTGTTGCATAAAAAACGATGAAACCTTCGGAGAAAAGATCGGTGGAAAAACATCGAAATGACATTTATATCAATTTAGAATTTTAATTGCTACAGACTTGCGGTTTCAACGAAATTGGAAGAAGTCATTTTTTCTATGAGCATTTAATCGGACTTGGCCGCCTTCCATTCTCGTGACTGTGCATTTAAATACGAGCGGCTCATAATTCATTTGATCGGATATAATGGCCAATAATTGCCCACGAAGAAACTTATTGACTGTGGGTGTATACGAATTCAGCGAAAGAGAACGTCATTCAATGAGCGGCAATCATTTTTTCCCGTACATTTACAGTAAATCATCTTCACAGCGGTCATAATGGCAGCAATTAGTTTAATCGATAATAAATAGGAGAAAAACACATAGGCCAATGTTAAAATGAACTTTGGAATTTTCCATTTTAATAATATTAGTTTGAAATGAATGATTTATTTTTTCAATTCCATGAAAAAACATCGTTGCTTGTCATTTCTTTTACATTTTTTACGACCGCACCATATGAAATTGAAAAATAACATGTTTTGAATTTTTGTTTGTCAAGAAAAGGTTGAAATCCAGCACAAAAAATAATTGAAATGGAAAATTTTGTCGAAAACCAGAAACAAATTTGTCTTGTAAAAACAAAAGATTTTTTCCGTCACGAATTTATGTCCACATCCATTTTAGTCTGTCGACATTACTCTTAAATTCCATAGACACACACATATCTTTTCTACAATGAATATGGCCCCACATTTTTCTTGACACGTTTTTATAACGATGTTTTTTTTAAGGTGCTGGAGGCCATTTATTTTTATTTTTTGTCATTCTTCCGAGAGAGCAAATGGAATCACAAATATCAAAACCTATTTACGTGGAAAAAGCCCTTTTCATATGAACCATATTGCCAATTTATATGCTGGGTCGTTAAGTTTTTGGCTAGTATTTTGCAAACGAGCGACGAAGAGGAGGAGAGCGAAAGAGAGGGATAGCAAGAGTGATATTGCCGAAAGAAATAAATAATAGCATAAACATTATGTCTGCAGCTTCTTATGAAAAATGCAAAGTACTTGGAAACTTGGAATTTCGACGGGTGGATTTTATACATGACATTATTCATAAAATTGAATGCTCTTGGGATGAGTTTGAAATGTATGTATCATATTTCTCAGTGATTCTCGGCTAACACCTTTGCCAACAACAACGCATTCGCTATACTACACATACACACACAGCCAAAGCCACCGGAATATTCGATTTCCAAACTGAGTGATTGTGAAGCCCGGCTTGTAATGGCTATATTTGGCAGGGCTTTAAACCAACGCAACGGCATCGCAGCAGACAAACGTTACCTATATGAAATCGGCCAAAGCCGTCTTCTGCCCTACAAGAGATGGAGATCGAGGGAGCGACCGAGAGGCAGAAAAAATCACTTGCATCCTTATGCATGTTCTCCCATAACGACACTTTCATATTCAATCTGAACCACAGGATAGATTATTCCGGCTTATACAATAAACTTGCCTACTCGTTTGTTCTATAATATATTTTGTAACTTACAGCAGCTTTAAATCGCTCAATGATGCCTTCGCTCTCGACGGATGAAAAGTATGGCAAATTTTATGATTGTTGTACATTGTGCGTTCACAATTCGTTGCCTAAATTTCGATCATTTTTAAGCAAAGCCAACCTTCATGTCACTTTCATAGATGTTGTCTCACTGTGGCCATGTTTATCAGTATTTTTATCCTATTTTATACCGTTATTCGGACGAAACTCGAAACGTGGGCATCATCCAATGCTTCTTGCTCTATCATATGCTCATTTTACTGCAAATGACTCCCAGTGCTCGTTCAAATGAACTACCAAAACAAATGCCAAAGTAACACTCACTGAATGTTACATTTCCTCGACAACATTCAAGCTCACGAACATCCCGTTTGAATACTCCCTCTTTTTCCTTCGTTTCATGCATTTTTTAAAAATGTCTTGAGTAATTCAGACGTTTGGTTGGCATCAAAAGTGGCTCACAAGGAAAAATCGACAAAATAATGCGGCTTACCAACATAAAAACTTCAATGTGTGTCAGGGAGTTAACTGGTACGCTGCACGAGACCAATCAAATTGTTTAGCATGTACAACGACTTTCCGCATCGCCGCTGGCGATTGAATTTCCAGCGAAACCGAACGACCGAGCAAATATATACAATTTGGACACGGAAAAAGTTATAGGATTTTTTGGATGTCGTATGTCGATGATTCGTGAAATATACACAGCGAGAGAAAGAGCGAGGAAGAGTCCGAGAAAAAGAGTGAGTGCAGATCAACAGAGACACATAAAAGCCAGAAATATTTCCTCGGCACAAACATTCACACGGCACGAATATGTTTGGTATTTCATTGACTTTGAACCACCCAAGAAAAACTCCATGTAATAAAAAGAGAGAAAAGTATGAAGAAATGAAGGGAATGAATAAAATAGCACAAAAAAAATGTGTGCACACAAACACTCACATACGAAAACAAATGGTTAGATCCATAAAACGGACAGAGCAACTCTTTTTGGCAAGACATCATAAAAAATGTATAAACCTTCGTTTGTTTGCAACAACAGCAGCTCGCATCCAAATAGATTCGATTCCAACAAAGGAAATTTATTCCCTCTATTTTAACCGGCTATTGAACAACAAATGTTTATGGCAATGCGTTACGTTTGACAGTTTCGCCATTGTGCAAGTGAATCCCATGTCTTGAAATTATTTATTGTTAATTGCATTGCTGTCCAAATTTTATGATATGGATTCACTTTTGATTGGATACACACACACATAAACACACATTCGACAACATTTTTTTTATACTCGATTCCATAAAAATATTTGGACGCAATAAAAATCAGCCGTTATCCGTTTTGTGGCATTTTTGTCGGTAAGAGTAAACGATATCATGGAAATTTATACGAAAAAGAACACCGATTCGCCGAGCGCATCGTCAAGAGTTGAATGGGAATTGCTTCAATTCACTTGCGTCAAGCTCATATCAAAGAATGTGACGGCCACTTAACGATGCTCAAGATTCTTTTTTTTTCTCTTTTCTGCAGCAAAAGAAGACTTGAACTAGTAAAGCGTGAGTTTTCTTGATTTGCACGCATACAAAGCTTTATATGCAGTTTCAAACAATTCACTTACTTATCTGTTGGCCTCAAGTATTTTTAACAAATCCTGAGCACACAATTACGCGCGTTCCCTTTCTCTGTGCGCTCTTTCTTTTCCTCTTTCTCTCTCACTCCCCAAAATGAAGAGATTCGTGGGTAGAGTAAAGAGAATATTAATGTGATCCTTTGCTTGAAGGTTAAAGTGGCTTTAGGAAGAAGTTCAGATTATTTACGCTTGACTCATGACCAATGAAAAATCACAAAGATTTTCACATTGGAAATGGTTGGTTGCAAAAGTTGAATGGCTTTTCACCTATTTATTTCCACAATGACACAGAAAACTCTCTGTCCAGACGAGAGATTCTATCTAAATTCTTAACATTTATAATTTAAAGAAAATTATTGTCGACAAAATTGAATGTATAGCATCGAATATGGCTGGAAACGTTCACATTCCAACTAAATATTGAGTTGAATTTTCTCTGTTGAAATGTGGAAAATGTAGTCGGAATAACGTTGCAACGCCAAACTCTATTTTATCACTTCAACGATAAAGTTAAGTGGTGGATATGGTATTATATCCTGGCTTTGCATATGTTTATGCGCATTTGTTTAACAAAGCCGAATACCTAGAATCCATACACATCACAACGTTTGGCTTGGCTGCTTGAAATACTGTGCAAACAGTAGAAATGAACCAGACTCTGTCTCGTTTGCCACGACATTGCGTTTTAAAAAATTAACAGGAAAAATATTTGAGTTGGTACGGTGATAAAATATGCATTAGATAAGAGAATTGCAAGAGCTGGACTCGGAAGTCGAGCAATTCTGCCTAAAATAGCTGCCAACACATTGTCATTTTCATACGGTTGTTTCATGGCACAAGAAGATGTTAAAAAGCCAATGCACTCCATTCAGAAAATCGTGATGAATGCGGAAAACTATTCGGATGCTTACTCCTTCTCTTTCGCTATCCGTACGAAAATTGAAAAATTCATAATGTTTACATGAAGCTGAAAAATAAATATATGCTTTTAAACAATTTTCCAACCTGTTCAGTGGCTTTGAAATGCAAGTATTCAGTTCTGCTTTCTGCTGCTGCTTCTTTTTTACTTCGTCTTGCAAGGAAATTTCTCACACTCTGTGTTAGTATAATATCGTTACGTTCTCCGAGAATTCATATTTAAAGCGATGGAAAAATATGTAAAAACCGATCTTTAGAAACGAAGCGCAAAAAGGAACGAATGCATTATTAACAATGGAACAGAAAGAAGTTCTTTCGGTGCGCATGATGTCAGCAAATGTATCTTGCCGGCGATATGTTTTGCATCAATTTCTATTAGTGCATTGTGCTTGAAGTCGACACAATCTCTTTTTCGATGCTGCCTTTTGTGCAGCAAAATGAATGGCAAATGATTTTTGTATCGATGCAGTGTCATACAGTTTTCCGTTTGATTTACTGTTATGCAACAAATTGAAACAATTTGCATTGAAGCGCGATCACATTCAAGCAATTGAATTGAAAGAAGATGCAAGCAAAAATGAAGAAAACGTAGAGATCTGACGGAGGATTCGATGCATATTTGAAGTGTTGGCGCAAACTATACTCATCAGTCAAGCCAATGTAGAATCGTTAAATGTTTAATGTCGTCGCACTGAAGACATGTTTGGCTTCAATCTCTTGAAATAGCTGTCTATGCGACGTTTTGATTGTCTTGTTCCTCATTTTCCTGCTCATTCATGACATTTCGCCTTATTTCCTTTTTGATAACATCTCAGCGAATTCCCGAATGCATTCATTGTCCTTTGTTTTTATTTCAGTTTGCCCCTCAACTGCTTTTCTATTTCTCTCCAAAGACTTTTATTATTCGTTCAAATAATCGTCACCCAAGCGAATGCCACTGAAACGAAGAAATTTACTGAAAGAATGAAGACATAATGGTGCCGAAGTATATTCGCGAATTGAACATTATTATCCTCAATTGTATTGCTGCCGTTGCCGCTGTCGCACTTTCTATCGCCCGCTCCACCACGTTGCAGTCCAATGAAATTGTGCCGCTGACTTTGCCACACAAAAGATGAAGCGAACGCTTATGCGAGCTCTTGCTGAATATTTTATACCAATTCAAACTGCAACATTGTTTGGCCGCCCAAACATTTGCACTGTACTCAACCAGTGTTAATTTTTTATCTATCGGCACGAAGCACGATTCATTTCAATTTGCCAGCATCCGAACAATGTAAATTCACTATATTCATATTTTGAAAATTCGGCATTTGCTCTTCGTTATGCGAATTTTGGCGATTTTGACTGCATTTTACACGCATCAATCAGTAGTAATTTTTAATATGGAGTTGTTTCTACACACGGAAACAATCTCTGGCAATTTGAGAGATCGCATAATCTTGGAATGTTGAAATTGAGATGGAAATAAATTGGGCACATTGGGCAAACTCGATGCTTATATAAGTCAGAATCAAGCATATATATCCAGATCTTGAAATTTTGTTGAAATAGCTAAATAACGCCAGCCATGAATACCAATGTATTCGCTGTAAATCCATCCAAGATATGATGCATTTCATCTACATGGATGACATAAAATCCCTTGCAATAATTGGCATTACAACATAGTAATCGTCTAATTTGTTGAATAATGGGAAAAGGGAGGCGTTAACAATAATGATATATTTTTAAGCGACAATCCGGCATTTTAAATGACGGTTTATATATTTGTTGGTGTATGAGCCGAGCGCGTTTATGCAAATACACAACTCGTTCACATCGAAAGGTAAGAGCGACTTGCGAGCGCTGCGGCAAAACACTTCAAAGACTTTGTACAAATAAGATGTGCCGTACGAACGGGTAAAGTTTTCCACATCTATCTCATGAAACTAAATAAATTTTAATGCTGCGTTTAATCTCTAGAACGTTCGCGCTAAGTGGATGTATTTTATTAAGTAGATGAACGAGTGTGCCGTTCCGTGTGCTTGTCTGCGAGAGCATGAGAGCCATTTAAAAAAGACATATATAGATTTATTATAAGGATGCACACAAATTGCCTTAACATTTTCTCAGCTGAAGCGAAAATTGACGGTTTTTAACGAACAACGAAGAAATGGGCGCAATGTTTTTTTGCCAACGAAAAAAAGGCTGCCAACGAATTTGATTTTTGTATCGTTATTTCCGCATCTCATTGCGATATCCCAAGCTCCGAGATTGAATCGAATTATTGCCAAGCATAAATGACAAATTCCTTTGAAGCGATGGCAAAATACAACGATATTGAATTAGTTTTTGAATTTGCAATTTCATGTTGAGTTGATTACCAAAGGAAAAAAAGTGCCGATGTTTAAATTTTGGGATTTTGATTCAATCTATAAAACTGTGCGCACGGTGCTGATCCATATCAATATTCTCTCAAATCCATTTCAAAAATGAACGCAGAAAGCTCGAGATAAAGTAGAAAAAAACAGTTGAATTTCTTTATCAAAGTCTATTCGATTGACAAAGGCGGCCGAAGCTTAAGTGAAAAAAACCAAGGAATAAAACGAAAAATATAGATGGTAAAAAAATCGTACGCAATGTGAGAATAACAACGACGGAAAATTTCGAAGGCGTGCTACGAAAATGAAACAAATGTATAGATAAATCGAAATCTACCACTTTTTGAATCGGTTGCGAATTGGGATGCAAAAACAAAGGGGAAAATGCTATCGAAAAGGTTCGCTTAGAAGACGATTCCTGATTCAACGATAGAGATGTCAGCGTGTGAACGGAAAAAAAACTCACACATCGCAGAATGTGGCAACGAACCGAAAGACATTTAAGAAAAACAAAATTGATGAAATCGCACAGTATGTGTTCTCCTTTTTGTGTTCGCGCTAAGAAGTTTGGATAAAGGCGTTAAAAATCAAAAATACGTAGAGAGAATGCAAACAGAGAAAACGGCAGAGAAAAAAAGTGAGAAAAACTTGTGCGCATTTTTTTTATCGAGCATTTCTATCAACAAGAGTGAAAAGTGTTAAACGATTCGCGCCGACATTTGAAAGTTCTGAAGTCAAAAGGAAATAAGAAAAGCTCTTGTGAAAGGGTTTTAAGGAAATGGATTAGGAATTAAGATGTTTGTAAAACAAGAATAGCGTTGTGTTGATCTTCTTGCTGAATCTCGTGCAAAAACAAATTGCACAACGCGCGCACCCACACACACACAACGAAAGTAATATCATGGAAAAAAGCAGCAAGTCATTGAAAATTCTCATTTCTTTCGCCCATCGAAATGTCTAAGGAAAATGATTAAAATGAATCCTCGCACGAATCATAGTTTATCGTGTCGAGTTCAGAGTGATTACAACGTTTTTCCTCCATGCACAATGATTGTCTGTGCTCAACTTTTTGCAGTCACTCACTCACTCATCATCTCTCTTTCTCTCTCTCTCTTTCATTAACAATAGAGAGCTATGTCACAAGCTCAATTTGTTTTTTCTTAATTTGTATTACGCTTAATCTGGTAGAAAATCCAGTGACAGGACGCAAACAATAAGTCCATTTCAATCGTTCGTTTGTCGCAATGAAATCGGTAATCACACTTTTATGCGGAGTGCAACACAGTTGCATTCGACTATTGCATCGGTAACACGACCGTACGTACATCGACAAAATGTTTTTTCCTCTTTTATTTCGCTCTCTTTATATATCTCTCTCTCTCTCTCGAACACTCTCTCTCTCTCTCTCTCTCTCTCTCTCTCGATTCATTGGTATACACTAGTGAATTGCAACCGAAACAGAGAATCGATTGCAACCATCAACGAACGCTCTTCGAGCACGACAAACAAAAGCAGCAACAACGGCAAATAAATAAAAAAAAACTCTATTCATTCGAACAACAATTGAGCATATTGTCGTTTAGTAGCCGTCACCGATGTCGAAGTTTGCATTGAATTTGTACTCCGAACACGCAGTTTGGATAAGTGTTCATTGGAAGAGTGCAAATGGGAATCAATGAAAATAAAGCATGTGATAAAGAAAACCGGAGTGCGGAGCAGAAATGTGGAGCGGAGAGTGTTAAAAGACTTTCACCAGAGAGAATAATATGTCGTTGTCGTTCGTTTTCTGCTCGCTTTAATCCCTGCGACAATATGTATGCGCTAGTTTTTATTGCAAGCACGAACTTATCGCCAAACTTCATCAAACCCAAAAATGGATTTTTCGTTTGAAGCACCGAAGAACGAGAGATAGCATTTCTGTGCGCTTCCGATGTGTGTGTGTGTGCGTGTTTTTATAAGTCATTCCTTAAGCACATCACGGTTGTCGTCCGCATTTTTGCTCAATGTTAGTCTTTATCTCATTATTTTCGATGTGTTGCAATGCAAAAGTAGCGATTTCAATGGTTATCCACATTCAAAATAAACAAAATGCAAATTATGCTCTGCATGTGGCACGTTCACAAGAGCGACACAAAAATGGCAATTGCGTCGCTTGAAAAAAAATCGTTGTGAATGAGTTGAATGATTTAAAAATGTGTTGGCTAATATTGTTCGGCATGGTGCAGCTTTGTAACATATTCATATTTTTTTGGACCAGTACCTTTGCCATTTTTGTCAACTACTTTTTCACGAACATTGTCGTCACAAATTATATAAATATTTACTACTTGCCTGAGGTTGTTCTTTCTTTCTCTCTCTCTCTCCCTCGCTTTTCAAGGAAAACATTTATTGTTAAGCCTTTGTCCTTGCGCATATTCAACATTGTTGATTCCTTACCTAAAGCAGGAAAAAATGCAATGCAAACTAAACACATTGAAGAGAACAGCGCCGTTGTAAAAATCGGAAAAGAATGCGCTCATACAACATATCAAAACTCGAATCAAGATCAAGTGGCGGAAAAATATGCTTAGTTGCATTCCACCCGGCACAAAAAAAACAAAAACCCTTGACAACACAACCGATAACAATGAAGCTGACTCAAACACTGGCACACAAAATTCTGAATGCTGAACGAACGAACGAAAAAAAGATAACGAAGAAAGAATAAAATTCTATGATTAAGAACACACATATTCGCATAGCAAATGGTGGATTGTGAACAAAAGGGAAAAACCGTATGGTGGTAATAATGTGTACACATATCAAACGTTAGTTTCTCAACAATCACGTTTGTCGAATAACACATTCAAATACTATCTGGCAGCGAGTTGAAATGCATACTAAATGTGTGGTGTTCGGCGCTTGAAATGCGTTCGTGTCTTCAATGCTGTACAACGACATTTAGCATTAAGGGTCCCACGTACAACGGTTGCATTGGCTGCTCAAAAGAGCGAATGGCACAGATACGCTCCAAAAAAACCCTTTCGTTTAGTCCAAATGAAGAGGGATCATGGCGAAAACATTAAATAAACTGAGCCGAACGCGGCACAAACGAGCTAGTTAGTCTATATTTCGTGCAATTCCATTGTGCATTGGTAAAATTGAGTTAGACGAGGCCATTGACCAAAGTGAAAACAGTCTAACGAAAGCAATTTCGAAATATATTTGTTTCCAATTTTCGATAATTTGTTTCACTTCGCTCAGTAACTAAATTTTCGTACCGATTTTATTTCTTTGGTGGTTTTGTGTGCTTTCGGTGCGGCAAATGTAAGATGCTTTCCAATTGCTGGTTTTTTCCCTATTACAAGTTGCAGCGGATGCTTTTTTGATCGGTGTTCATTAGAGAGATTGCTTGTTGATTTGTTTCCTTTTCACATTTATCGTTCATTTTAACAGCGTCATGGTTATCAATTGTCTTACTCGCAGACAAACACACTTACCCACCATGTTGAAACCGTCCAATTTATCCATTCGTCGTTCGGTCCACCTCGCTTTCGAAATGAGTTTGTCTACAATATAACAAATGAGCATGCGACCGAGTCGGTTTTTCCTTTAACAATCTTAGAAGTCTTGAAATTTAGATAAATTGAAGAGCAAAGTTCGTGTTTCTATCTTCAAATGGTTCTCTTAAATACACGCTCTCACTTGCTCTTTTCTTCGGTGTCACATCCACACACACACACTAACTTCCATTTATATGGACCGCGCGATGTGGTCACGTTGAATAAGACCCGCACACATTCCCAACGATACATTGCAAAAAGAAACGAGGTAATTTTTCTATCAAATAAATTTTAACACTGCTCTGGCTGCTGTTGCTGCTCCAATAAACCATGCATGTATCTTCATCGTGCTAGAGAAGGTGCTTTTTGTGCCGATGAAGAGCGAGCAGCTTTCCAAGATTGAGATGGTGTACATTTGATAAATATTCTTTTATGTATGTACCACACACCATTCGAAAACCCTATAACGAACGGCTATAAATCTTGATTGATTACACCAAATACATATATAAGTTTCACATTCTATATTGAACGAGTTATTGTATTGCCATTTTTTTATACTTCCGCCTCTGGATATTCACACACACACACACGTGCGCGCGTTTGGATTTCGAGAGAAGAGCTTGTTTGAGCGTCAAATAATAACTGTACATGCAATGCACATATATTTTCGTCGATACACTTCACGCTATAGCGTGTGAAGAGCATGAACATTTGAATCGAAATATTTTCGCACATTTTCATACGACAAAGAAAAAACACTGTGAACACTGAGAACGATAATAAATGTATCGAACGGGAGAGCACATCCGTTTCCTTAGCCATTTGATACGAGAGTACAATTTTGGAAATAGAATCCATATCATTACGCGAATGTCGGTTGAAATAGAAAAATCCCAGATTTTATGCTAGATTTTTCCAATATGCTATCGAGGTAGGGTGTTCACTGTCAGACAAATCGTTCTAATATTTCGGTCACATAATGTCCAGAATGTTGCTGATCATTTGCATGCTTTTCATGCGCCTTGTATGAAGGCAATTTTGAAACCTAATAACGAAAGAGAAAAGGAGAAAAAATTGTGCACAAATCAATTTGATCAACAGCAACATCGAATCACATAAATCGACAACATCAATTCCAAATAAATTTCGAATTGCTGCGGAATTTACCAAAATGAACTAAATACAGACACATTCAGCATTTATAGAAATGCTAATGCAATATGGATGTGATGCAATTTGGAAGAAGTGAAATCGATTACTAAATGGGAACCATATCGAAAACGAATCGTATACTGTCGAATGGTCTACCTGTAACCTGCATTTGCCAGAAACGCGCTTATCTATATCATCGAGAATGTGTCCTTTCCTTTCTCTCTCACGGCCAGAATATCAAGCAATTTCGAAGACAAATTTATATTAAAACTTGACTGGTCAATGCATAACATTTTTCCAATGTAAACGCGCTCCGAACAGAAGCACGCATATACAACAAGACGGTACATATGGACCAATAAAATCATGAATGTGTGAACATAAAAAACATTACTGGCCTCTAGGTCCTATGTATTTTCTGCAGAAAATTGCCTCGATACGCTTAAATATTGAAACAGTAGAAATTGAACGTAATAAATGATGGCCCTTGAACAATTTTCATTCCAAACCAAATTGATTGGTGTATGTCTATGGGAATTTAATCAATTTTCTACGATATATTTTTTCATTTCTCGTTCACATCAAACGACAATTCTGTTTTTCTCTTCTTTTTCCTTCAATTTGTATAGAACATCTGCTGTTCTGTTCGATACATCTCAATTGATATTAAATTGCATACAAGAGCAGCCTTTAAAATACTGGGTCAGCCATATGAAATCGCACCCTGGGAATTTCACCGTTTCGTATTTCCTCAGCGATTTCCATATTAATAACACAGTGAAGAATCATCGACTAAACAAATATGGTTGCGCATTGTAATGCGCGCAAAACGAGTGAACTTTGCAAATAAAATTAAAAATTTTAATTAATAAAATTTCTCCCGCTATGATCCCGACGTTTTCAAGAATGGCTGACTCATATCAAATCTTTTTTAATTGAAAATTAACAGGAATAAGCAAAAATTTCAATGAATATGCAATTGTTAAACCTGCTTACAACGGCGCCCGCCGGCAGGATATTTAAAATGAAAAATCGACCATTGCCAGACAAATTTCGTGCATACCAAATAAATGAGGAAAAAAAAACACACGTTACTGTTGTCTCTCAAATGAATTCCGTGTGTAAATTCAAATATTCACTTCGTAAATTTTAATTAGATTATTACGACCATTTTTCACATTGTCACTCTTATGGGAGCCATATCGGTCTCATCCCATGTTATCGGGATGCTCGTCAGCTGCAATCTATAAATATGTTTTAAAGGTACTCAAAATATCTCGTTTTATTACTTGTGTGATCAACGAATGGAGTTCATTGAATTGCGAAAACATTAAATACGACCTTTGAATAAACTAAGTTCAGTTATAAGAGAATTTTTTTTATCTTAAATATCGGTTCATTCATTGCACCACTCCCACGAAAAAATGCGGCTTCAATTCATCTCGGATACATATTTTCCGTCCCACATTTACTATCAATTTGTAAATCGCAATTTTTAATTCGATGCATATCGTTAACATTTCCATAAATTCATGGTTTGATTGGTTCATGTTTTGCAAACGCTCATTTTTTCAACAGCAAAATTCAGTGAGTATAAAAAATATCGATTGAATTTCACGAGCCGGTTCAAATCATGCGAGTAAGAAAACTAGATTTCATATTTTACTTTACTTGAGTTTGCAAAATGTCTATCTTTTGCTGCAAAAAAAGTACGCATCCACGAAAATGGGGAGAGAAAATCTACTAAATTGAATTCGTTAGCATATTATGTAGTTTTCCCCGTCGTTTGTGCGGTTTCATGAATTTTTTCCATCCTTGAACGATATTTCGTATATTCAACAAAATACGAAGTGCTGTATGCGTGCTATTCCATTTTATTGCTGCTCTGTGACGCCGTGAACATGTGTTGTAAAAAGCTTTACATTTTGCTTGAACAACCATATGAAAGAAGATGGAAAAATCTATAGAGAGAAAGAAGCCGTTCCGAAAAGAGAACGTAAATTAAGAAGCGAACCTCCAAGCCAAAGCAACGACTATTTTGCGGAAAAAATGTTCATTTTCAACCTCTGAAATCGAAAACCAACAGCGCGCACAAATGGAAATTGGCAAGGCGAATAGCATTGAAAAGAAGGTGAAGAATGTAACGCACTCCTGTCGTTTCAAACTGCACATGCGAGCTGAACCTGAGTTTTTGCACACGACACCATCTTCATCAATATATCTTTGATATGCGAAGAATTCCCTCTCTTGCTCGCCGCACCTTCGATCGAAATATCAACAATTCAAGTGCAAACAAAGCACAAAATACACAACGCACCAAAATGCACATAATAGAAAATCATTGTGTTCGACCCGGAGGAGAAAAAAAGCTTCGAACTTTCGTGATATCATTTCCCAACCACATATATACTCATATTTGTTCCCCAAAGGTAGAAATTTGGCCCGAATTGGTTGTCGTACGGGTGAAGCGCACTTCTGTAAATTGTATTTTTTTTTTTTTTTTTTAATAAAAATATTATTTTTGGTGCGTTGCTTTTTTTACTCTTATCTTCAATTCCGTGCTTTTGATATAAAGAGCGAACATGCATGAAGCCGCTCCTTGCTGACACAAAATCACGAAATACTGGATGCCTAAAATGAAATTCGCCGTGGAATTGCTTGTGAACATGTACTTTGATTTATTTTTATGGCCTTTCACTCTCTTTTTTCGATTATTCTTTCCCTTTGATTTCATGTATTTATGGTGGCTTGGGCATTTTTCTTTTCGTTCTCTGCAGATTTTTTCGCGTTGATTGTTATTTCTTTGGGCCAGAACGGCTGGTTTTTCGACGATAAAAGACGTTGGTTGTGATACAGTGCTCCAATTTCTCACGTTAAAATGCTTGATCGCTGTCAATAATACAAGTTTCACGTTTGGTGGTAAAATGGCGCGGCAAAAATATCGTATTATCAAAAGATTGCCGAATGAAGAAAATTCGTTTAAAAGAACAATTCAGCCATTGTTAAATTTTACACTTGAAGTGAGTTTGAAGAGTCACCTCAGCTAGAATTCTTGACGTAAGAATTCATTTTATGTCATTGGCATTTGGCAATACGCATTCCAACAAATGCAAACTTAATCGTATGTTTCGGATAAGATGCGCTGTACTTGCCATCATTGCCCATCATATGGAGCGGCAGAATCAATGAACCAATGAAATATTGTGTCATTGTCAAATGTCTGTTTTTACAATGAATAGAATTAATTAACTTAAAACGCTACTCAGTTTATATCTTATTCAAAAAATATTTTCAGGTCCTTCTTCTTTGTTCACTTCCAATTCATGCAATGCGTCAATGTTGGGATTTAATTAATTAACAGAACGGACATTCATGACGGACAGTAAATCTGATGCTATTGACATTCGATTGACCTCTTCATTATATCCATTAATCGATTGATGCGCGAAACCACAACATTTCATAATCCGTATGCATATAAATATTATCGAGTTGAATCCATATACTTCTCGAAATTATATCGCACATCATTAAACATTTAGTGTGTCGTCTATTTGAAAAACGGAGAACCGTCGAAATATCGAATATGTGTTATTTGATGCGTTTCCCGGGAAATGATCTCTAATTAAATTTTAATGCCTGTTTACATGCACGCACCCGCAATAATCTTTGCTTTCATGTCGATTGTAAGCGTCCAATTCGACAGCTAATATTTTGAAAATTCGGGTGCCAGTGCGTGTGGTGCATTTAGTGTTTGTCGACGACGGGTCATCGACGGATGGTGAAGCGTACAAGCGGCTTATTATGTCTTTTTACGATTTGCGCCTTAAGCCGAACTGGCACCATCACGTCAATATAAACATTATCGTCTAGATGATTAAATGACTTTCGATCTGCCTTGTGTGTGATTGCAAATATCAGTTGTGGATGGTTGAAATGAACTATGAGCGGCTCTGGGTGCCAGAATGAATAAAAATAACCCACATCATGATTATGATTACTGCAGTTGCTATTGTTTATCGGGGCCGATGTAGTGTAAACAAATTTGTTTTCCGGGGTTTCGGGTTCTTGGGCTCTGGAAGAGTGTGTATTTCTGTATATGTAGATTTGTAGATGATTATATTGAGTCACATACAAAAGGTGTGCCATCGCCTATTTGGATAATGATTATATATCTTGGCAAACCGACGCGTACGAAAGACTACATGTAATCATTGTTATCACTCGAACACACAAACTATTAGTGGTTTTGTTTACATCAATGCGGCACATAGCTTCGCCTTATTCTATATGTTATACTTTGTACTCACAAGGGAATCCACACATTTCGTACGCATGTGAATATGTAATAATGCAGTTGCCTTGTTATTTTGCTTTTGATCGATTTCAGCACCACCATATTTTCTCTCTCTCTCCCTCGCTCTCCCTCAATGAGAAAGAACAATTCGGTTACTTTCCGGTAAACATCTTAATAAAGATGACTCAACAAAATCAGATGAATTTCAACCGATAATCTCTGATTTGTTGATAGTTTGAATACACTTACAAATAAATCGTCCACAAGCAGCATGCAAATCAATTTCATAATCTCGCGCTCGATTTTTCTTCTTACTTTCATTCAGCTTTTGTTTATTTACATATATTTTATGGGAGCGATGAATGATAGGTATAAATCAATTTTCCGATGTTTGTTCGAAGTGTAAATACTGTTCGTTGAAATCAAATATTGAAATATTTCAACAAAAACCGGGAATAGTTTCTGATTTTAATAATAGAATGTTTTGTTCGGTATTTAAGCTACTTTTATTTTCAATTCAAAAACATCCACAATTTTGACATGGAATGTTATTGTATCAAATAGTAAGTCGATCGTGTTATTGTTTTCAATTTTGAATTAAATTTGCCACATTTATTTGTTCTAATATTTAATGCAATCAAACAAGTTTAACGTGCGCAGTATTAAATGGTTTTTGAGGGGAGAAAATGCTCCGGATCCAATTTTCACTGATGTAATTCATTAGATTTAATGTGGGAAACTCTTTTCATCCCACTGAACATATGAACACATATTTCTGAACACATTTTAATCACATCTCTGTAATTTGATTAAAAACTTTACAACATTTACCATCGGCAACTAAAAATTATCCGAAGCAAATGCCTTCACAACAAATCCAATCAAAAATGAATATGCCATACAAGATTTGACAGCTAAAATGCACGTGTTCTAGTCTCTCGCATCCGTGCAAATACTCAACCATTTTAATTATGTAGATATTCGTATATTCTAAGTTACTAAGTTTGTTGTATCGAGAAATCGACAGAATAAAGACTTATACTCTCTCTCCCTACAGACAACTCTCTCCACCTCCCTCACTATTATATTAAATTACATAACAAACATAAATATTTTGAACGCATCCAATTCCCTTAGCTCCTTGGAGCTGGGACGTATTCCATGTGAGCCAGGAATTGGATCAAACACTCAGATAATTAGGAGAGAATGTGTGTTGCATTGCAAAAGCGAACGCGCTGAATATGCTATGCATTATAGATTTGAAAGGGAAATTTTCGGTAAATTGAGATCGTATTTCGTGAGAGTAACTCTCTATCTCTGCCTCACTCTGTCAGCCGGAATTTCACCATCGTTGGTAATAATTTACATGGATTTTGATTGTTTTAATTATACAAATATCATGTCATTCAGTCCATAAAAACGTTATTTTATGTCGGCCATGTGCGCTTATTGTAAATGTAATTGAGTCGTTTGTACAAGCATCCTTTATGGGTAGTACAATCTACGGTTTGAGTCCGAAAAGATGCTGTTTCATCTCGAAACCAATCAGAATTTGAATGGAATTTTCGTGCTGAAGGGCCAGAATTTCAAATGGCTCAAACAATGCCATGGCTTGCATGCATAGCTTAAAATAGACGAACTATCAGATTCAAAAGCACTTTTCAACACCGAAACCAATTTGTTGTGCATATTTTGAGAACGAATAGCTATATTTCAGTTGCGGTATATTAGTATTTGGAGAAACAGATTTGCCGTGCATTTGAATTTTGCCGTTTTGTGTTTGGACTGGAGCGTGCGAGTCTCTTCCTATGTGAAGAAAATGCTGGACAAATGTTGAGATGTTCAAGAGCATTCACGAAAGTAAATAGTGGAAAATCTTGTGCAAATCAACTGGCCTGGCGATGGAAAACATATGTGATTATCGCACAGTACGGCGAATACTTTGAATACGCTCGCGGTGAACGGGGATGCTCGGGTGGTTGCTGTGTGACTGTGATTTTGGTCTGAAAATTGTGAAACCGCAAATAATATGGGTTTCGAACGTACATTTATTGTCGACATTCACGGAAATAAAGCAAAACAATACAAAGTGCATGGCACGACGGAGAGCGAGAGAGAGAGAGAGAGAGAGAGAAAGCACACACACAAAAGCTTGAAACATTCATTTGCAAGCGCAAATTTGTAGACGAGAACAATTTTATGTTTGATAACAAATGATGAAATAAAACGAACTCCGAAATGAATTCACACAATGTTTTATGGCTTTGTTTACAGTTTTATAACTCATAAATACGGTTTGAAATGTGCAAAAACGAATGCCAGCTCATGTTTGTGCGTGAGTTATACCTCTTTTTCACTAATTTTTCTAAGAACATGCACACATACGCGCGCATTCGACGAGAGGGCCAAAGCAAATTCAAACCGATGATTCAACCGTTCGAAGATTAAAGAATGAAATGGCAAGCAATTCGTAAATGAATAATTTTCCATTTCGATGAATTCCCGGCGAAGCATAAAGCAATTCGGATCCAAGGCTGAATAATTGACAATAGCATCAATTTTTGTGTGAGCGGCTCAAGCTGATCACGCAAAACAAAAGCAGCACATACATTTGCACGCAATCAACGAACATTCGGCACACCTTAAACGCTTTATCGATTTTATACAGACATAAAAGACGTACATACGCACACACGCCACCGTGTAGCTTGTAGTCATTGTCGATTGACTTTAAGATGCTTGTAGTTGGATATCCTACGGGAATTTCATTTCTATGTTATTTTGAAAAGCAATTCATTCATATGGGATTTTCGAGCATATGGTTCACTGATACTCAAACGATATCGAAACGTACATGAATTTCTTGCCATTGCACACAGTCAATTGGTCAAAATGCCTGTGAAAATGTTAAATATCGATAAACATTCCCAATGTTGTCCGTCAAATGTCAGAACAATTCATTCAAATCATTTCAATTTGAACCACATTGGCAGGTCTCAATTGATCGGATGGAAGTGCCTTCAGGATACTTCACGATTCAAAAATGAATTGAACTCCAGACGAAAAGGATTTTTTATCGGATCAAATAAAAATGGAAATAAATATGAAAATAAAAGAATTGGTCGAAATGCAATAAAATTGATAAGAAGAATTTCCATTGTTATTTTATATATTTACATAAAAACTGGACACTTCAGACGATGGAATTGTATATTTATTGAAACATTTTCTTTTTGGACTGCTCGGGCCACATCAACAACATAAATTGATGTTGTTTTGATGGCACCAATGAATCGGGTACTTTTATTCACGCACACAATGTCAGTTGAAACAATTTTGGTATTCGATACATTTCGGTGTTGCTATATCAAATGAAAAGCATACAATTTTCGTCCGCTCTTAATGGCTCTTAAATTTAATAAAAATTATGCTTTCATCTCTTCTGGACTGACTCGTTCTTCATAGTTCTTTGTGACTTTGGAAAAGCTTTTAATTTTGTTAATTTGGAGAATTCCTTTGAAATTGAAGAAAACGCCGAAAACATTCTCTTATTGCAAAGAGACAGAGAGAGAGAAACAAAAACTCGTTGCTGTTGCGAACACAGCAAATAAAAATGCCACCAAAGTTTGTTGAGAATCCAATTATATCTCGATTACGACACCATTTTTTTGTGGTCAACAAACAGAGCACAAGCAAAGAGAAATCACGAGTAAAAAATTACTGCGGATGGAAGCGAATCGAGCGCATAAAAAAAATGAGAGTTTTTAAATGAAAAGTGGCACGGGCTTGTAATACCCCATTTAATTTTGGGTCGCTGTTTTTTGTAGAGACCAAAAACCTAAATTCTTTTAATTCTCTCGGTGGCGATCTGATGTGGAGATTTTTAATGAATTAGCCGGGTCGCAAGTTGAGGACCCAGCATAAACCAAACCAAAAAATATTTTGACAAGGTAACATCGGAATAAGAAAAATGGCGACCAAAAGAGAGAGGGATCAAATACGGATGAGGGAAAAATGAAACACGAGAAATGCGTTTGAAACCATCAAAAAACCATTTATTTACCTGTGCGTACGATGAAGTTCCCTCGTGCCATTTCTTGAGATTTGGTTTACTTAAGCACCACTCTCTTGCTTCGGATTTTCTTCGCTCTATTTATATTCCGATTCAGAAGCAGCAACAGCAATAGCAGCATTTCATGAACATAGCGCAATGAACAGAGCAAAAAATCAACAACTTTGAACCACCGATGCTCGGCACAATATCAATCATTTTAATCGTTGCCTGAAGATGGATGAATAACATACAGCTTAATGGTTCAAGAGAAATCGCTTGGCATAGATGCTGCAATTTTTCGTCGATTTCCATGTGCACCGATTTTAATTCGATCGCATTTGAAGTTTCGTTTTGGTGATTAATTCGTTCCGACCATAAGAAAAATGCTCCTGCTGGACTCAACGATTGACACTCAGTGGCAGCAAGGGCATACAGCCAAACACTTGAACCGCCAGCGCATTTTCAACAGCTCGTAAAAAGTTTGGCCAATTCCACGAACATGACCCCATTGTACGCACATCACGCCAAATTCAATTTTATTTTCCCATGTTCTGTTCAATTCAGCGCCATGTATAAAATTGTTAACTTTCTTTTATTCAAAACAATTTACCCTTTTGATGAATTTGGTGGGTGAAAACAACGAGCGTAATACAATGCAAATGGATCACAAAGTAACCAGTTCGAATGGCTGGAATTTTATTCAAGAATTCAATTTATGATGATCAAAAGTTTGATTCGCCAGGCGGCAACGTCAGACCGACCCTAGCGCCCTCGATTCAATGGACAAATGAATGCAACTATTCATTTCGGAACTAACACACGATGTCATTGCCGTTTCGGTTTGATTACACATCACTTTTCCCATGAACTTTGGCGAAGTTAAGAGGCTGGCATTTATGGTTGTCGATGAATTCTCTAAATGTGGAAAGTTGGCATTTCTCTTGGAGAAAATATATTTTATATTAAATAGTTCAAGCGATTCGATTTATCTGGAAAATCCAGCAAATACGCGCAACAAAAGATGCTATTCATTGAAAATACAATTGGATTTAACAATAAACGTATTGATAGAGATTTTGTTCCAATTGCAGGGCATTTAAATTGAATATCTAACTTTAAATTGAAATTGATGGTTAAATCAAACAAGCAATCAGCAGACATTCAAATCAACCAGTGCATTGGGCAAACTGTAACCTGTAATTTTGTGGTGAAATGAAGATCAAAATAATAAGCAGGGTGCTTTTCTTGTGCTTTGAGAAGGAGAGATAGAGAGACTCTCTCTGTCTCTGAGAGAAAGACATACACAGACAACGGGTATTGTCATGTGCCGAGCAGACAATTCGACACCACTATCGGAACACAATGCATCCAACAAGAGAAGTGGTAACTTGAGATAAGACTCTATGTGCATTTCAGAAAATGTATTACGTTCAAGCCACTTCTCTTCGTTTATATTAGCCAGCGTTGAAGCCTTTTTGCTGAAACTGTGTGCTCGTACTCCTTCTGCCCGTTCACTTTTGTCCGCTGAGCTTATGGATGCGTTCACATTGATCTGCCGCATTTTCGATGTTTTGTTATTAAAATGGATTATGTCAACTATTTCGGTCGTTCATTTGTGTGCAGATATTGAGTGTCGTAGTAAATGCGCTGGAAACGATTCGACCGATGTGCCGGTAGAAAGTTGCATCATCATCATCGCGCGCACATAAATTCCATTGAGAGAGAAGTTCAGTTGTCCGAATATAAAATCGTATCGAATGCATCGAATTTGTGCAAACATTAAGATTTATGCGCTCTTGATGGAAATAAATTCACCATTTCGGTTGTTTTTATCTACAAATTCAAACATTGAACCCGCATCGGCTTTTCTATCGAATTTATATGTTTCATGTGCTTTCTTCGTCCCATCGACGCATATTTAAATATTGAGAATTGCATTGGCAATCTGCTTTCATAGCATGTGAAGAGTTTAGCCCCCAAGGTAATCATTTAACTCGAATCTAGTTGAACCACACAATGAATGCATGCAAAAAACGAAGAATTTCTGTCTATCAAAAGCTCTTAGCTAGCAAAAACTTTAGCTGCTTTGTCTAATTGCCCTCAATAGCATACATAAACTTTCAATTTGTTTTTCTTCTCATCGTCCACATCCACACACAAAACGGCATTGCTGACTGTTTCCGTGCAACGAGAATTCAAGAAATGGATTATCATCTTATGCTTTGCTTTTGCAATCATCTAACTGTTTATGCTCCGTTTGCTCTTGTTTCTCATTATGATTAATTTATAATAATCTATCTTTTAATTTTTGTTTCTTTTCCTCTGACTTTCCGACATTATGTTTACCGCCAACCCGACGCCTAGCCAAAGTTTTATGACAATATTTACCCGAATGCATTGCGGCTGTTGCGCTCCAATTTATTCTGCTGTTAACCGATTTTAGGCAAAAACCTCACATTTTCACGCGAAAGTTTTGCACAATTAGATTTGTATTTTCAATGATGGATTTTCATTAAATATCATCAGCCACATAAGAATCAACTTACTTTTTGTTTTCGAATGAGTATTTTCGTAGACATTGTACACCTTAAGGGATAATTCCACAATCCTCTGGATTTGAATGGTTTGCAGTGAATGACCGTGTTGAACTGGCGCACTTCACCTATTGCCCTCATACAGAACTTATGGAATGGCTGCTCAAAATTGATTGAACACATAATCACGAACAAGATAAAAGCATTTTCCGTATTTTATTTAATTGGCGAATATGAGAACTGGATTCAGCGCAATGATCAAAAGTAATTAAATTCCAAGCGTGTTTTAATTACATTTGAAACTAGTTGTTGAGTACTCGCTAGGCTTTTTTTTCAATTGTTTTTCTCTTACTATTTTTATTCCCGCGGATTATAAAAAGAATGTAGAAAAACAGATCTGAACTTTTATTGCACTCAAATGCATCGTCCGATGGAAGAATTGCTCGGAATTAAGAGCACAATTTACAAATTGATATAGAACTTTCAAATTCCCAACAACGAGCAAGCGTTACGTGAGAACGTACAAGTACTTCATTGAATTAAAACTAGAAATGCGAACAAAATCAGTCGAATTTGAATTCCGTAAAAACAAATGTTTACATTTGGAAAAGGATTTGGTAAAGTAGATTACGTGATGTTCACATATGAACATACAATTGCATTAAACCCTACGAAACTTTCAACGTGAATGGATAAATGTGTGCACGCGCTTGAAACACACATACACACACCAGAAGTTTCAAAAGCAACGGATTTTAGATAAAACAATGGGATGAAAAACGCGGCGTCGAAGTAATAACCAAAATCAACGTTATTGACCCATTTTGTGTTAACAGTCTGTTCCACCGAATATCTGAGTCGTAATCCATTCGCTGCGATAAAAAAAACCTTTTTTACAAGGATTTTACGCCGTGTTTTTTTCTGTTTGTTTGTTTGTACACCCTCGCTGTTGAACAAACTCAGAAATTGTATCACATTTGCTTGTGGTTTGTTCCTCTTAAATCGTCTCTTTATATGTATTTTGACTGTTTTCACAGTGGTTTTTCTCAGTGAACGTTACCAAAAACAGCAAAGGCTTTCGAATTTGAGGATGAGTTTTTTTAACCAAATTCATATATTTTTCTAAAGCAGAGACACATCGTAACTGGATCGCACTGTGATGATTTTACCCTAAATAATTCCGTATCCAGTTTACTGCACACGTGAATTTGCATGCATTTGTTAAATTTGCTATTCCACTTTCATCTCAAGTAATCTTCTTTGTGTCGTTTACATGGAATTTGGTGTTCCCTATGTGCGATGGAAAATAAAATGATAAGGCATGCATGTGACGGTGTGTGATAGACTATGTGGCTTTCGTTCGCTTTTGCAAGTGATTAAATTTATAAATACACGTTAATTCAATTCACATGCACAGCACATCATTCTACCGCCTTCATCGTTCCGTCATTTATCATTGGACGTGAGCGAAAAAAGAATAATTTTAGAGAGCGAGAGGAAAGGAGAAAGATTGACAGAGAAAAACCAATTAAATCCATCCCAGTCGGCATACGGTAGATAAAGGTGCGCAAAATGGATGCTCATGAATTGGCTGAAATGTCTTTTGCTGGAACACACGCCATTCAATGCGAATTCAAATGAAATTTTTGCAAAGGAAATCTGTACATAAAAGCATTAACGTTTTTACTTAATTGAACAACACAACATAAACGAAAATACCTTTAAGAAAGCATAAACACAGTTGAAATGAATTCAATACAGTAAATTATGGATCATAACAACAGACAAAATCGATTTAAGCCAAATGAGCAAAATGTATTTAAATTTACCATATTTTCACTATCGATCGTGCACTTTTGTGTGCTCAGCTTTCGATCTAAATGAATGGTTTGATATGCCCGCGAAGCATTAATAAAACATCATCGAGCGATTTTAAATTGGGCGATCAAATTTATTATCAATATATTTTCCGATGAAAACGAAACGTTTACGTCACACACACACTCATACTCGAGCTTGCATAATCGAGAGCATGTGAAATCATTGAAATAATAATCCCATTAATCGACCAAAGTAGCAAAAACTTTTCTATAAACCAAACATTATGTAGTATCGCAATTGGAAACCGCAAAATCCGAGAACTTTCAAAAGTTTCTCCCGCTTTCTCACAATCTCTCCAAAAGTTAGTTTTGTACAAATATTTTTCATGAATTCTTTTTTGGTTTCGCTACTGACTTTACAAAATGTTTGCTCCGAAATTGCGTCGGAAAAAGCTGTTCATGAATAAAACACCCAGATGCAATGCGTCTTATCAATTTTCCAAAGTAGTTTAAGGACGTGCGAGTTTTTCAATTTGCCTAATGAATGGATGGACGTCAATGTGTTGGTTCAATCAAAACAATCGAAATGGAATTTATAACGGATAAGCACTTCAACATCAATCGGATTGTGTTTTACGGCTGGAATGAGGTTAAAAATACTATTCAAACTTGATGCATAACAATAAATGTAAAATATACAAACTACTACTTTGACTGCGAGCGTTGAAATATTGATCGGTGGGATGCTTGGGCAAAGACGCTTTCGAAATAAAGCTGTTTTCCTCTAACTCGACGTATGTTTCGTGCATAATCCGCTAGATTTTATGAAGGTGAATTATAAAGTAACGCCATTAATTCAGTTATTTAATAATTTAACTGAAATAAAACCAAGTTTTATAGCCGCATGAGAAGAAGACCTTTTCTAGCTGAAAATTTAAATTGACGTTGACTGACGGAGACAGGATATCCGTATTACATTCTACATTTGACAGGCATTTCAATCAATTTACAACATAATCAGTGTGTCTCAGGCGAGATAACATCGAGTCTGCCATTGACAGTTCCCAGTTCCGAATCCCTGATAAACCCCCACGCATCGTCAAACATGCCATTCAAACAGTTACTTTGACTTCACAAGAAATTCAAACTATATAAGTCTCGCTAAATTTTCCTTTTGCGCCCACAAAAGAGTTATCCAGATGTAAACGTGCTGACAGAAACCGAAAAAAGCTGGTGATTGTGTTTAAATGCATAGCTCTTTGAAAAAGTACATGTAATTCAAGTGGTTGAATTTTGTTTTTGCCTTACTTGCTTCAATGTTTCATAGAAACTCGCACTTAAAAATAATGGCACCTCTCCAATTGCTGCTGCATGCGTGACAAAGCTACGTGACATTGCGGAATGACAGGGAGTTAGGGCAAACCAGTTGAGCTGTGAACTTAACATGGTTCTTGGATGCATTCAGGTTGCTAAGCATCGGATGCATTTAGCGCATTTTATGTGTGCGCTCACAAAAAATGCAACGTATGTGCGTTAATCTATATGATGGTTGACATTAATTTTTATGGCACCATCCCGTTCATTCGCTCGCTCATTTTGCATTGTCCATTTAACTTATCAAATGTGGTTGGCATTCGTTTGGCGGTGCTATTGTGATAGATAAACAGAAGGTTTGCCCATAGTTTGAGTCGTGGGCCGTTTGTTAAGTCGTGCACCGCGTTTGGTATTTCATAGGTAAGTGGAGCAAATTAATGCCGCCAAACACACTAAAATGCTGTAAAACCGCGAGAATTACAAAGCACTGACGTCAAATTAACTCGCACAAAATTAAATGCTCCATGAAACGAATGCATGCGCACATGTTTCCAAGGCGATTAAAAATGAAGAGCAAAACGTTTCGTCTTACACGACAGCATGACTTATACAAATTATTCGTTGGAATGCGATGTGATGTGTCGCATCTTGTCACACATTTTCACTTCGGGAAATCTTTTGCTTCTGTCGTCTACTTTTTTAAGTCATTTTTACATGTTTAATTTTATGTGCATTGCCTTTCTCTCTCTCCATCCCCTCTCTACCTCTCTCGAAGCGCTGGTTTAGCCGAATCGAGCTTTTCCAACTGCTTTTTCTTTCCGGTTTCCTCGTTGCTTTGCTCACTTGATTACATGCATGTAATGGCAATTAGTGTGAACGAAATGCGGGATGTAAGGATGTGCGCAAATGGAACAAAGACAAATGAACGTCATTTCGTTCTGTAAAACGGTTTGCGGCTCTGACATTATTCCTTATGGCTGCACAAATTTCTGTCTTATGTGAAGCATCAATTTAATTCATTTCTGATTTTATAATGAATAAAATTTGCATATAAATACAATATTAATGTAGCCGGAACGTAAGTTTTCTTTCATTCAAACCAAGACAAAGCACCGGATTTACATTCGCTTTTAATTTAATTGAAAAATTGGCAATAATCCGGAAAATGTATTTTCAAACCATCAAAATATACAAACGGACTTGTGCGCAGATGAGTACGGGACAGTTGCGGGTGTGTGCAAAAGGATAAATGTGCGGCACAATGCTAATCAAATAGAGCCGATTGAATCATGCTAAGGGCATCAATTTCATAAGTTCGTAGGTCATCAAGTTTGCTATGTGTAACTGTTGATTACAGTTCAATCGAAAGTCAATGGTGAAGATGATTGGATCTTGATTTATTGCATCCATCAAAAATTGGTTACATTGTTTCCATATCACAAAGTATCTAGTCACAATGGCATCCAAATATGCCAGCTGCACAAAATCCATTGCTGCCAATTCTCAATTGGCAATTCAATGCAAACAAATAAAACTGTAACTGATTTATTATTCAGCAGATTGGAAATCCGCTTATGGGCATGAAATGCAAATAGCCACACAAATATTTGGCTGTTTGGAGATACGGTGCGTCCGCATGCTGTGCATCTTTATCATTGGGCTCAAGCAAACTAAGTCCGTTCGTTCGCCATTTTTCACAGTTCACCAAAACATTGGAACGCCATTCCGAAATTCATCGATAAATATGGTTTTCAATTGGATTTTTGTTTTCATGACTCTTCCAATTGAATTCGGATTCGGACACAAAAATGTCATTCGAAAGGATGCTCAGAACTCGCACGAAAATGGTAATTTTCCGTTCATAGCATTGAACAATGTCCGAAATATCTTTTATCTGAATGTGGCCATTCATAGCTTTGGCCGGAGAAAGAGCGGAAGTGTGTGTTTATGTGCATATGTACATCGACTACGGTATTTACTTAGCTAAATACTCACTGCGTATAAAATCAATTAAACTGTATCTTTGTTGTCACTTGTTCGTGTGCTCAAGCCAAAATCAATATCAGAATGTATATCGTACGAGCAAACGGATTTTGCAAAAACAATACCGACATTTTACCAAAATAAACGTCGAGAATATTGCTTTGCCTTCGATTTGATATTGTAAATACATAAACAATTCGTCCGGAGATGCACCTTTGTCATGCAAATGGACTTCGTTCGTAAGCTATGTATTCGAAAGCGCTTCATTGCATTCTTTACACCTGTTTGAGTGTGTGTGTGTACTTAGGAAACGGAACAAATGCGATTGACGCAATTTGACCGAAGACACACAAAATCATTTACACACATTGGTGGCGATAAGCACTTCGAACAGCTCATAAATTTGCATATGCTTCGCAAATTTTGGCTATTACTATCCAACCATACACCCACCCATCCACAACTATTGAGTGAGTATGCCGTTATTGAGTTTCGGCATAATTATCGGAAACTAAACATTGAACAATAAGTTTGCGGTTCCGATTCGACTAGATCCATTGGTGAAGCAATTCAAGTAGTAATTGTGCCAAATATTCGGGAAAAATAATGACCAACATCACGTGTGCACACCATTCGTATGTGCTTAAGTGGATGGCGATTGACAACCAAATGCTTGCACATGCGACGAGAATAAATTAAGCGGCGGTTACTTTGCACTCTACCAATTGTCAAAGCCCATAAAAGCTATTATGAAATTTCAATGGGCACATTCAATTTGTCCCGCAAACACACACGCGCATTGATTTGAACGAGTAATCACAATGCAAGCGCTTGCAAAAGGATGAGTTATTTTCAATTCAAATTCTAAACAGACGTTTTCTAGACGGTGATGGGACGAGCATTCACTCAGAAATGCCCGCCTTTTCCAAAGAAAATACGATGAATTGAAGGTTCTTCTCATTTGCATTAGTCAAATCCACTGTCGGCCCACATCACACAATTCAATCCATTTTTACCAGGACTGTGAAGGCTTAATCGCTTGTGATTGACATTTGTATAACCCAGATTTTACCGTTAAGTCAATTAAAATGTCACAAAATGCCAAATGGCGCCGATACCTGCGTAGTGCTCGACGTTGCATCATAATGGCAGTGGAGAATTGGTTGTGCGCTGTAGCATTTCATAATTCATTAGTTCGTTTATAGATCAGCAGCGTAAAGAACTATTATACATAATATATTCAATTAGCCTCTTCCCCCAATTGATATGTGATACATGAGCGCATCGATTCCATGCTTGTATGTATCGGAAATCTAATTTGGCTGGAAATCAATTGAGATTTCCATGAATTTTACCGATTCAAATAAACGATTACATTGTATAAATCTTGGATTTTCTTGGGAACAAATAATTAGAAAAATGCCGCTCGATACGGAAGGTAATCGTGCCATAAATTGGAATGTATTTTATGAGTATGCGAAAAGGATCGTTGCCATTTATCTAACGCGATAAGAAGGCAATAATATGTCTCAATTCATTTGAACAGTGAATATATCGAAAAGCGCTGCTTCTGCTGGTTCTTACAAGTGGCGCTTTTGCTCGTATATTTCTTTGTCGGAATCCGGAGGAAGCATCTGCACTCGGCATCTCTTTCTAACTCCGTCGAATTGGTGCTGCATGCATACATCAGCCACATTAAAAAGAATTAGCTGCGCAGAGTAATAAAAATAAATCTAGATATAAAAGTCTTTTTCCGTTATGGCGCTTCATTTTTCATTTGCTCATTTATTAGTCGAAATTTTTCTATTTTCAGCTTAATTTATGCTCATATTTGTGCAACACAAGATATAAATTCTACATGTATTTCATCGATTTTATGGTGGAAATGCTAAAGTTATTTCCATCCATTAAAAATACATTTGGAGCAGTTAATTTCTCGGAAACTCTCGAGTATATAATGAATATTTGAATGAGATTTAATTGAGAATGACATTTGAATCCAACGATTAAATATTTCATTTTCATGGCAAAATGTCTTTGAATGACAACGACAATACCATCATGATTTCCTCTTCTTCACTTTCTCTGTGTCGCAATATTACACTTCGCTGCTGCTGCTCTTACTACTGATTCTGCTATGTGTTGGGATTAAATCCATTAATAATCATCACACTCAAATAAAGCACTTGAAAATTCGAACGAAACACTTCACGATAAAACAGAAATAGTATGAAAAGTTTTTCGTTTCGTGCACATCCAAACATCTGCATTTAACGATATATTTAAGGCAAAACATGTAAATTATCCAGCTGTTTATTGGAAGAATTGCATGTTTTTTCAAAATAAATTTTCATAAAAGAAAAGCGCAGCATCAAAAAGCGATTATCCTGCTTTGCATTGCACTGATCATTGAAAATCTTCACGCGAATTTTTGCGCATGCACAACACTTAATTAACAAGAAAAATGTCCATGCGCGGTGAAATACACAAAGTTCAGGAGCAAAGAAAAAACTCTGTGCTGCAATCGATTGTTTCGAAAACTTTGCAGTTAAGCGATGCTTGACTTATTCCTCCTTTTGTTGCACATTATTTTGCCGAGTATATCATTTGCATTCTGCTAAGCTTTCGGATTGCAATTTGCTAAAGTTAGATTTAATCGGTACGTTTCGTTGCTCTTTGACATCGGTTTATGCTTTCAAACAACGAGTTTTTTCAAATTAATTGAAGTTCTTTATCGAAAATCATTCTCAACATTGCATATTTTGAGATCATATTGTTAGAATGATTTTCGGAATGGATGCGGCCATTGATAAGTGTGGTTTTGTAAAATATGCCGTATATCCGATTCATGTCCAAATGAAATATATTTTTTCGCATTTCAAAAATTTGACATTTTTTTTCCTGTTTGTTCAATGACAATCAGACACGCATCATATTCAACTTCATTAAAATACCATAAATCCAAAACAAATCTAAACACAATCCAATATTCGGACGCTTAATGGCTGGCGCTCGGCGCACAAGACAAATCCAGCGGGACGGAAAAGTTGGCATTGTTGATTTTCCAGCATTGCCCGAGATGCTCGATTAAATGCCATTAAAATGAATTCGGTGTGCCTATGGCTTGTGCTCGTATTTATTTCCAAATTGAAATTCAGCCTTCGCAGTGCAAATAGCACGACGGTCGAATTAAAATCAGAGCAAAAAGCAAGAGAATGAATATAAATTATTCAAATGGTTATTAACCATGAAGACATTTTGCATATTGTGCTGGGACGAGACCACCCGCAGCTTAGCTCAACGCCGCCAGCGTGATGCTGCGTTTCGGGCGCATTTGGACTCTCCCATTCCGCATGTATTCGTTTGCGAGTGAAATATTTGTATAAAATTATCAAAACACGCACAAGACTGTATCTTTCCACTTCAATTAAATCGTCACTGTCTCAGTGCCGGCGAGCGAATCGCAATTTTTCAGCATAATTTATTCCTCACTCTCTTTCCTTTTGACGTCGCTATCCTTACGCCAAAAGCGTCCACATCACTTATAACCAAATAAAGCGCCAACATCCAACATTTACGAATATTTCTATTTTATTTCATTATGCGAAATGATACAAAATGACAAATTCAAATAGTAATTTTAAATAAAATTTGAAAACTAGCACTTAAAGAGTTGAATTTCGTTGAAAAGCTGATAATGGGAAAAACAAAGCTCAAATGGTGAGAATGCGTTATGTGAAGAATAATATATCAAAACGGAGTTTTGTTCGTATCACAATCAATGATGAACTGCATTGGTGGAAAGGCGATGAATAAATAAAATCTCATTTACCATACAATTCGGAATGAAACGCCGTATCGCAGCAATGAAATGAAACATTTAACGATAAATTAGCAAATAAAGAAAGCAATTTTTCTTTACAATTGAAAACAATGAAACAAAACATTGAATTTCAAATAAAAAAAGTTATTTGCTCACACACAATTGCAACTGCACTTTGACTACTTCACCCCAATAAAACTACTTGCTGTAATTTGTGTGAATGAACAAAATACTGAAATGATATTGTTCAATTAAATTCGATACGAAGCGCTCGTACTTTTTTTGCATCTTTTGCACATTCACATTCTGAATGTGACTTGAAAATATATGAATTGCTCATTTGCGTTGTAGGTCTTTAATTTCATGATTATTCAAATTTAACTTCACGGAACTTGAATTCTCAACATTTACCGACACAAACAAAATGATGCTACGCACATTAGCTTAAACCTGTTATAGAAGTTGGCTTTTTCTTCATTTGAATTAAAATTCCTGTCATAATAATAAAATTACATTCTTCATCGTTTATTTTTGTTCCAAATTGAAATTGATTGATGATGATATCATTATGGGCCATAATTTATGGCTATGGATGTGATTTAGAATGTGACAAAAGAATATTTTAAAATATACAATGGACATGCACACAGCCTGACTGATTACAGCCAATTAAAATGAATCGGATTTTTTCAATTCGACTGTGGCTGTGGCGGCGACAGAATGAAATTACATTTTATTCAATGGAGATAAAGAACAAAGGTTTTCAAGAAATTTCTTTGTTTCCCTACTTCAGACTAACACTGACAAGGTCATTAAACATTTAGTTTGTGGCTTTGAGAAAAAAAAGTATGGCGCATTCAAATTTAAATAATGATTCAGGAAAAATAGCACTTTTATTTCAAAATGATGTTTTCTTATTTATGCGATTATTTTTTGTATCCAAAGATTCCAATACAAATGTTTCTATTGATTTATTTCCAATGAAACTCATCAGCAATCCCAAATAATTTCAATTCTTATTTAATTACCGAATTCCCAATTTAATGTTGCTGCAATACTTCCATTTTCATCTTCATCTCCTCCGGCACAAGAACGTAATTGCTATTGCCGCAATGATGTATTCAATTCGAATGAAGTTTATTAAGATGGTAGATGTCTACTCTAGTGGCTTTTTATTCAGACGCTTTCGCTAATAAAGTTGTGATGAAGTTAAATATTATTAAATTATCATTGAAGAAAACTAATTTGTTACCATAATAACAGTGGAAAAGAGACCCGCAAAATGATCGCAATTTACAACAAAATTGTAGAAGAATCTCTTGATGAAGATGTAAGAAAAATGTTGGTTCGACGATCAAATTTCAACTGGAAAGTGGTTGAAATATTAAAGTTGTATCGAAATAGAATAAAAATTGGTACACACTTTTATAAGAGCCTGGGATGTTCCAAGAGAGCATCGCAAAGAAACTCGTCTTGAATGGCAATGATGAACGCTGCCAAATGCACGATAAACAAATTTAAAGATTTTCCGGGGAAAATGTGAACTCTGCGAATACAATATACACTGTCTCGCATTCCTTGTGAAATTCAATTTCCAGCGTTTGAAATGTCGCTACTCAATGGGCCATTTCGTATGCATACAACAGACGCTCCTCATTGTTTATGTGTATTTATTTACTTTTGCGGTAACAAAATTGTAGCTGGCATTTATGTTGTTTACATTCATCTGTACATGACTCGATTCCAGCGCATACGAAATGGGCGAGTGCTGCTCTATTTGCAATGCTTCATGCATTTTCAACAAAATAAAAACTAAATAAATGTAACATGTTCGCGCGCAATCCTATCAAAATGGAAATCGAAGAGCGAAAAATGATGAAAACAACGGGAATGCCGAATGCTATAAAGTTTGCTTCGGCTGAAATAGCATTTACAGGCATTCTTCTTCGGTCGCGAATCGAATTATATTTATAGCGTCAATTTTCACATCAAAGGCAATCAAATTTCGTACTTATAGTTCATATTTACTTATGCAGTATACGTGCGTTTCCATGAGCTGTAAGTTGAGACGTGCTGTGATGCAATTTCTCCTGATGCCCGCCTAACACAGATATATATTTTGAACACACACGCGCCGCACATCTTCTCTCTGCTCGCAACCGTTTTATTATCAATCAATAAGAAAAAGATATCTCACGTTCGATGAAAGCTTTTGTCGTTACTTTTTGTCGGCAAATCGAGCGAAATTTCATTTTCCGAAATCAAATCAGGAATTCATGGTGGAAATGGAAGCTGAATGAGAACAAATAAAGATCGTCAAAGTGATGGCAAAACAGCAACAACGATTGCAAATGGATGAAATATTTTATGATTATGAGAATTCGTCATGTTGCGAACCATTACTGAGTGAATGGCTGATTATTCGAGTTCGCAATATTGCTCACGTGGTGTGTGTGTGTGTGCGCGCGTTTTTCATTCTGCCACCATTACAAAGGTTATCATTTTTTTCGATTTTCTCTCCGTCGCATAGCATGTGATCTCGTTTACAATTTCTTTTGCTACTTTTTCGTTTGTGCGCGTTCAGTTTTTGTCATGCACCATACTTCAGTTGTAGTTTTGTCTTAAACGCGAGCACACTTTTCGAAATGTAATCCCATTTATTACAACTTCATATTCGTCGCCGAGAAAGTTTCTTGTGCATGATATGAGAATGAAAGTAAAACCCCGCCATCGCGAACAACGACGAGTGATGGCATTTTCTTTTGCGTTCGGTAAGGTTCTCAATTCGATTTTGAAATCCTTTTGGCATTTTTTCCGATTTATGCTGAGCCAACTTTCTATCTTGCAAGTGTGCTCAAGCGTTTTTTCGCGTGTTTACACAAATAGTTAGAGCAACGTCTAGAGAAAGAAAATGCCATGAAAACAAACGAATGAATTCTTTATGTACTTTTCACTGTTGCATTTCACGTGGTTAGGGGTTTTGCCATGGCAGTTCAGGAATGTTTTGCGTAGCATCATATTGGCATTCACAACATAAATATATAACTACAATTTTTGCTTGAAAAATCTGCCATGACACACAGAAAGAAACATGAGCAATGCTACGGATGCTGAGAACGATAAAAACGTCAACAAAAAAATGAAAAACACAAAATGTACGAAAAGGATTTCTTTTTTCAAGAGGAAAAAAGCTATAAATAAAAATAAAGCACAAGTGAAATGATGGGAAAGTTGAAGAGATTTAGAGCGAGACAGATATACAGGATATTCTGCATGTTTTGTGTGGCATTAGCAAGAGATTGCAGAAATGGCGAGCAAAATGTTAGCCAAAAAACAATTTCTCAAATAGAAAAATTAAATTTTTTGACGGAAATCCTCAATACTTGCAAAAGGATTCTTAGCGGAATGAAAAAATGTGCGGTAAATACGAACTGAATACGTTCCCTCAAGTGTATTCTCTATCTTCCATATTTTGTGGCTTGGCTCATTAGCAACAACAGAAGATCAAGAAAAAAAAATCACGTGAACAATGGCGGTCTCCTATTTTGGTCTGGAATTAGCTAATGGACGAACATGTATAGCTTAAATAATTCTGTTAAATTTGTTAAATGGAATTTCTTCTCTTGAAAAATTATGCTCGGACAAATGATATTTGTCAAATATCGGGCTTACCTTCATTTCCTTTCAGCTTCGCATAGAATTCCAGTTTCTGTTCCATGTTCAATGAAAAATGCATTAAGTTGTCCGAACCAATTCGTGGCCATTCACTAAGGAAACGTTTGCTCAAACACAAAACCATACGATTTGTTCGGCCAACTCATATGTTACAGTGCATAAAAGCATATGAGATGTTAAGAGTGGGAAAAGGTCAGAAAACAAGTCGATAGAAAGAGCGAAAGTGTTAAATGCAAATGACACGGCACATTTTCATCGAGATGCGCTGCCGATATCGGGCATTATTGTGGATATCGTAACATAGAAAACCTGTAAATTGGTGTTGTGCTGAATAGAAGGACCGGTCGAACGTGATAACTACCTACGCCGGTGACAAAAATGCGAGTTGTGAGAAGTAGTCGAGGCAACCCTTTTTTTCGTCCCCGATACACTTTTTATGTGTATTATGCTAAGTCACTTGAAGTGGATTGTACAATGACTACATAAAACTTGACTATGGACAAATATGAACAAAGCGAAAAATCATGTGTGATTCGATTCAATGGAATGTCTCATGAATTATTTCGGACGGATTAGTGACTATTGTCATTTATTCAAATGCCGTACGCCTTTCATAGAACTTTGGTGCATAGCGATAAAATAGAAATGAATCATGGGCCTAAAGTAGCCAGGGCAACGATACGAAGCGATAACACCCGCACACAATGACGAGAAAAACATCGAAATAAATTGTCTGAATTCAAAATGGGTCTGCGACGCACACTGTGCGTGAGATAAGTTTCCGTCCTTTCCTTTCTATTCAAATAGTTAGCAGAATCATTTGTTATGCTATCGAATCGACGATGAGATTCAAGAGCAGGATTCGAAAAACTCGAATCACACAACAACAATTGACATTTTATCGGAAAATTGATGACAAAATATTTGTCAATATTAATGAATGTGTATGAAAAATTGTTGTGGTTCGTTTAAAATTTGATCGATTATTGGCAATTTCAAAACTTTTACAATTCAGGAGCACCTCATCAAACCATTCGCGAACATCCTCTTCCGGCGACGCAACCATAAAAAATGGAACGCTTAATTTTCTTTTTTTTTTTTTTTTGCTTTGTCACACATAATTAACCGATAAAATATTCAAGTGGCTTCGTTTCCAGCCCACGCCGGAGAATGAGCGAGAAAAAGAGATATCAACACATCGTAATGTATGATGGGGGGAAATTCCAGCACATAAAACAACCGGTAATCGATCATGTCGTTGGGTTGCAAAGGTTTTTATGCCATTGTGTGAACCCGACGAAAGGGAAATATGCGGCAGGCAACGTCTCGTTATAAAGATGTTGAAAAAAAAGTTTGGTCTTTGATAGGTTAATATACGCATGTCTGGGCTATGTCAATCTCATTCCCTTTTCCATTTCGTTTTTTTTCTCGCAAAAAGCATAACGGGCAATAAAATGCGATCGCGTGTTTCAAGCTTTTTTGAAAAAATAAAACGAAAAATATACTAAAAAAATCAGACGGAATCAGTAGAGAAAATGGCTGAAAAAATTTGCCGGCAATGGTTTGTCTGAACGTGATTGTTCAACGTCTTCTAGCGTTTATTTGTTTCTATTCGCATTCCATCCAATTCCATATTATTTGTCTTAAAAATATTTCGTTTCTCCGGCTTTGCCCATTTCCAAACAAATCTTATATTTGCACGGAATGCGATCCGATTCAATTCCAACTGAAACACGAGAAATATGCGACTAGAAGAAAACCTACAAAAAATAGAATGCACACTACGTTTTCTGCCTTATGGAAACGGGGAAAAACATGTAGAACACGCGAAAGAATCCATCGTAAGCCATTTAATACCTCATCCGATTCGTATTCAACGCATCGACATATTCTCATTACAAAACAACCTCCTCCTCCTACTTTTCCTCCTCCTCAACGGATTGGTAAAACATCTTTCATGAAATATTATGATTCAAATCCCTTCTTTACTCGCATTTTTCACATCCATTTTTTTTCTCTCTTTTTTGTTAGATTTATTTTCTTATTGAGGTTGAGCTTTTGTACAATCACTTGTTATCTAATCGACAATGTCTGTAACTTTTAGGAAGAGAGAAAATTGGTTTGACTTTTATCGACATAAAAAAAGTGTGAATTTCAATGAATCAGACACAGTTTTTCGCTGAAATATTTTGAATTTGCCCTTGATTTTGGAGTTGTTCACTCAATAAAATCATTCGATAAAAAAGTTTTACGCTTGAAAATAAAAGCATTTTCCCTATCGACCGAAACCAATATAAAATGAACAGTTTGAAAACCGAATTATAATCTTTCAATAACAAATGGCTCTTCTGACTTCACTAAATATTCATTTTTGCGACCAAATTTTGAAAGCGTATTTTTTTTAAATCACCCATCAATAATTCACGAAATAACAAAGTACACAAAATTGGAATTTAGAAAAAATCTCACCGGATATGGTGTTGTGCCAGAATAGAGTCAATTTTATTATTCATATTTTTATATGGACATTCTCGCTGGCAAAAATGTAATCTTCTTTCAGAAAAAGCGTTATTCAAATGCGTTTACTCATAGCAAAGTGCATTTTTTATTGTGATCAACGCAAATATGTTCCAGTTTTTGGTATGTTTTTATGATATCATTTTCAAGTTTGTCGAGGTCATTACGAATGACATTAATAGAGCGTCATCGCTGTGCACTCATAAAATAAACACACATCTTCTGTACCTGCGTTAAAAGCCTTTCCGATGACAGTCGGCTTGAATTCGAGCTTATGTTTGATATAACGTGAACATTAAAACCAAATGTACCACCTTTTCAACAAGATAAAACAGAATGGTTTTTCCAGCCATAAACACATTTTGAAAAAGCAACAATGTTGTTGAATGAAATTCAGTCGCTTGCCTTACTTTTCAGAAGACTTTTCATTCAGTTCTCAGTTTCGTAATTCTAAATTGTTGTTATTTGTGTTGGGGGAAGAGATTATGAATTGCATCCGTAGTATTATTCTGGAAAGGATATTCGTTGATGAACAGGGTACTTGATGTTGGAGCGAACAACTAAATTCGTAATGTAATCAGGTAGCTGTTGTATTGTTGCGATTCATCATCTGTCATGCCAAATTTTTCTCTCTCTCTCTTCCTCACTTATGCTTACTGCAATGCAAAGAAAATACATTGATTTCAACACAAGTTGGATCTTGTTTCTTTCCTTGACCATGTTTTATTACACCATCAACGCGATATAAAACACAAAAGATAATATATTCACCAAAGCAGCGCCGAAACTTTTTGGACGAGTTTAAAACTCTTCCGTTTTTCTATCTATCGTCAACGTCACGAGAACATTCTTTTTATGTTACTTTCGATGCAATTTGTTTCAAATGAGTAATGTTTCTAAGAACAACAATTATCGTTGTTTTGACGACATTAAAATATTTTTTATCTGCTTGCGTAACCTTAAGATTACCAATCCATTGCATTCGGCACGCTTGACATTTATGAGGTTGACCGCATTTTTGGAACGAGAGCAATATGCTCATGAGGGACCAATTTTGATGCAAAAATGTGATTCAGGGTGGAAAAAATTAACCGTCTTCTGATATGTTTGTGCGAATTGCAAATAATCACCTTTTAACGTTGAAAGAGACAGAGAGAGAGAGAGAGAGAGAGAGAGAGAGAGAGAGAGAGAGAGAGAGAGGAATGTTCGTCTATACCAAATTCTATATCTCAAAGCAACCAAATTAAGTAATTAAAGCCATGTGTTGCAACAACTTTCATCATACGGCCAATAAATTCTGACAAAATCAATTCCGATAACGATGTACAAGTACATGTACAACAACATTTTCATATACTCACTGCTTAGTTGTAGATAAGCTCGGCTAACGCAATACCGCCTGACGAAACATACGAAAAAAAAGTCATGCCATTACAACAGAACAGAGACTCCCTAAAATTAATCATGATTTGTTGTTACCATCGACACGATTACGAAAGAGCAGCAAAATTATAATGAATCCGACGAGTACTTGAGTCACAATTGACGCATACGTATTCGAACGTTGATTGGATTTGTCATTTAGGTTGATCGTCTGGATCGATAGCGGCATTCTATAGTAATGAAATCGTTTAAGAAGCTGTTAATTGCCTAGGAATCATGCACCAAACGGATTGATGGGGAGAATGAAAATTAATTAACGACAGGTGACACAGCATACCTGGTTCTACCTTCTGCTCACGCTTCAGTTCGCCAAAACATTCGAATTGTCAAAATACACATTTCCGGCTCACATGCTAATAAAGTGCTCAGAAAAATTCTATACTATTCACTTGTAATTATTACAAAGGGATATGCTTTTAATAATATAGACACAATGTTGTAATTTAATTATAGAATTCGAATTGAAAATGTTTGATTAGGTCTATGTTTGTGTTTGCCAGACAAAATAAACATTTCATATTTATAAAATTGCATTTTGGGACAAAATCAAACCAATTAAAATGAATTGATTACGAGCAGCCATTTTCACGGAAATCGATTTCAATTCCAGCAGATGTGGCGCCTTTATTTAATGACGTTGATTCATGACAAGTAAATACAAATCCGTTTCTCTGCATTCAAATTCATATTCATATTTATGCGCCTGAAATGACAAAAAATGTGTAAACACATTTTGAATCCATTCACGTGCAACATTTTTCTATTGAGTAGATCTACAGAGAAATGAAGAGGTAATGAATTCGGTTGCAAGCTCGCCGCCGCATCAGCATAAAAAGCGCCGCGAGCACAACAAGACATCATTATTCAAGCTAATATTGCAATATTGAATGAGTTTGTTTGTTTCATGTCGCGCTCATGTAAAAATGTTGCAACATTTCTACCGTTTCTCTGTAACGACCATTTATCGATTTCTCCTCGGCATCCCCGAGCTTCTGATTATACCTTTATAAATTAATAATGTCGTTTCATATAAGGCAACGACATTTGCAACATATGAAATGGTTGTGTTACTCAAAATTTATATGGATTTTGATCGATGGAATACGACTATCGACAGTCGCATAAACAAATGAATACGTTTATTTGGGCTACAAATTCAATTAGTCGAACAAGCAATGAAATCGACCATTGCTAGAGAAACAACAACAGTACTGAGTAATTATGGAACGGAATTTTCGCATAAAATGATGTATATTTCGTTGACTCCCCACTGACTTATACAACGAAAAGGGTTCCCTTAGCGCATTGATATTTAATTCCAACGTTCATTCCTTTTTCACAACTTTTCCCCTTTTGATACTTACTTTTCTGTTATGTCTTCTCTTTTCTCCATTATTCTCCCATTTTTCTCACCTTTTTCCTCTGGATTTTCCCCCGTTTTTCTCATCTTCTTTCCGAATCTCACATTGTCACAATCTTTTCCAATTTATTTCAAAAAAGACTGCCAATTTGAAGGTTTCAGGTGAAAACTTGTGCGTTTCCAACTTTTGTGCCCATAAATACTTGTGTGCTCATTATGATAATCATGTCGAATTATTTTCAATTTTTACAAACTATTCGATCAATTCGTTTGGCATTTTCAAAATTTGAAACATTCGAGGAAAATGGAAAGGAGTGTCGTCACAATGCACCTAAAATTCAGTGTGTTATCAACATGAAAAGGCAACAGCACTTTAAAGTTAACGCCAATTTGTTGGTGCAAATGATGAGCTGAACATTAACAGCTGGCGGGCGAAAAAAAATTGACAAATGCTTGCTTTTGCAAGCACAAATGGTTTAAAATTCGATGAAATGAAGCGAAGAGGACAAGTGTTTGGATATATCAGCCAGAAAAAACATCAAAAATTGACAACATTGAGTGCATTGCATGCATTTGTGTGTGCGTGTGTTTATCAAGTGTTTGATTGCGCTATTAAAATGTTCGCTGCTCTTTTTTTCGAATAGATTTTTTTCAATTTTTTCCATTCGATTTTTCCAACATCAGACGATATATATTTGTGACATGTTGGTGCTAATTAGTGACACATTGTTGTTACAACGCAAAAAATAACATTATTGTATAGCATTGATAATATTAAAGCCAGTCCAAATTCTCCCCGAACGCTGAAAAATGAAAAAAAAATCCCAAGAGAACCACCCAATCGATACATCATAAAATTAATCGAATGCCGGTGTTGCGGCGGCGAACATGATCTGTGTCACTGCAATAAACTCAATTTATGTTTATTTTATTTTCACAGCCACTTTCAAAATTGATATAATGTTCGCAGGCAAATCATATTTCAAATGCTTTCAGTCAATAATGCATTTAAACCATCTAAAATGCTTGCAATGAAACGGCAAAAAGAGAGCACAAATAATTATGCAATTCTGAAATTTAAACACATGGCTCGAATCGAGACGCACGCAAACACAAATCAATTACGATTGCAGAGTCTGAAATTTGCTATTGATTTTGTTGCGATTTATGGTTGGTGCTCAAAAAACTTCACCCACATTCAACATTATTTAATTGATATAGCTATTATTTGTTATTGAAATATATTATGGTTGGCTTCTTATCATTGATAGACTTAGACATAGATTTTACATTGAAAAAGTGCGCAGAATGATCAACATTCCATAGAATATTTCGGAGCGCATGCAAAATAATGTTTACCGAGTTTGAAATGGAATCGAACCAAACTAATGCAGGAATGCTTTCAAAATGATTGGGGCATATTTCAATAGAAACGCGCCTATACTCGGTCAAATAGCGCTGCATACCATTCAGTTTTTGGTAGTTCAAACGAAATTTCCAAATATACACGTGATTCGCATGAGCTGCTAATAAACAAATGATGATAAAAGTTTTGCTTATATTGGAATAGTTGATGCAAAAGTACTAGATTACCGGCGGCGCAGCACTCAGGGAATAACAACTTGACTTCTGTTCACACAAATATTTGACTTATTATCATTTTTATCATGCATGGCACGATATAAACACTTGTGGCACATTACGTAAATTCCGTAAGGGTGAAATATCATTCAAATAGCTCGAATGATGCAGTTCTTATGCGAAAATTCATAGCTTTTCGTAAGAAAGATGGCTTTCTGGATGGTATTTGCATCAAAAGATCATTCAATATGATTTATTAGCAAAGTTTTCCTTATGGAAATTCAATAAAGCCAATGACTTTAACATTAATATGCATCGAAAACTAACCAAAACTTGCATACAGTCGAATCAGTTGGAATTTCAGACGGTTTTCAGAGAAATGCGCCACACAAAATAAAGTGGTTATTATGGATAGCTTTTCTCGCATAAATTCTTTATTTATTGCAATAAATTCAACGCAACTTGATTTAAACGTAACTGAATAGCAGTACCGATCTCGGGACTTGATGAAATGTTTATTGAAAAAGTCATATCCGATTCTTTTAAGAGGAAAAGCTTTTTCACATTTCCATTTCAATTCATATTCAATTGAGTTTCTTCGAACGCTTTTCAATCCGAAAAAAATGTCATCAATTCGAGAATTATTTTAGATAAATAATTGCAAACAAATTCAATCAATTGTTTGAAATGAACATAAGAGAAAAGAGACACTTCAATTTCATATGGCATTTATTTCGATTTTAGGTAACGATCGAATTTTACAACAACAACAAAAACAACAACACAAAAACGATGAGTAAAAATATGACAACCATATTATCCATGAGCACATTGAGTCAATTGGAATGCGTTTAACCATGATTGTGTGTTTACTGCCGTTTTATAATGCATATTCATTTGTGTGAAATAATCAAGATTAACACCAATGAATGAAAAATGGTTTTTTTTTTGCACTCTTACTGGCAATGACAACAAACCCACCCAAAAAAGAAATATCAGTTTAAATAAATGAAATGCACTGAGCCAATTTTTAATCAAAATAAAATGGGCGCTCAATCCAATTTCGACCCTCATTAAAAATGCATAGTTTGATCCGTTTTCCATGCGCTTCTTTTATTTGGTGCTTCTTACCGGTCAGATTAAAACATATGCAATGCAATTGTTATGTTTTCAGTTTTACCGATTATCATTTCGTTCGAATGTGAAAAAAACGAAGTGAACAAATGATAAAATGTGAAAAATACAGCTGTCCTAGGAACAATGGAATTGTTGCATTTATATTTAGAATACATGATATTTGGGCATGATGCAGGTACAATTTTGGTTGAATCAAATGCAGCTATGCTTAATCAATTGATGGTACATGGTTGATGCAATAAAACGCACGTCAATTCCGCGGTTGAATTCAAATTTGATTAACATTCATGGGAAATTATTTGGATTCATTATTCAAAATAAATCAAAAGCTTGAGTGTGATCATTTGCGTATGTTGTTGCTATATGCACTTTCCGAGATGCATTGAATAATTTATGGTTCATTTTGTTGCAGGTTCGTACGCTCTTCGTCAGTGGTTTGCCGATGGACGCCAAACCGAGAGAACTCTATTTGCTATTCAGAGCTTATGAGGTAATTTGATAAAATTGCATAATTCAATTTCAATTTGTTTCATTATTGAACTGTATCTAGAATTGAGAGAGAGAAAAAAATGAGCATGCCTTTTTGTGTAATTACTCTTTTTTGTTTGGCTTGGCCCAAATTGAATCCAATTCGGGCAATTTATTATTAGTAAAATTAAATTAGTGCCAAAGAGAAGAGATTTGTTATGTCAATTTAAGCTAAAGTGCAATCTTCAATATATCATTTTTATTGCGGTTAATTAATTAGGCGAATAAAATGTAACATCATAAATAATTTTTTTTTGGTTCGTACCGAAGCGACCTGGCCGAAATTCACGCGTAAATTGGACTATTCTTAATTGGACCACAACATTATTATTCCATTGAGATTCATGAATGCCGCAAAATACATCATTTATCAATGATTTAACTTATTTGAATTGATTGCCTATATTTTGATGCGATCAAATTGATGAAATGTTAATTTCAACTTAAATTCAAATGCTCAGCCGTAAAAGGTACAATAAATCAGCAAATTCTCTATACTCATGACGCGTTCAGTAATTAAATGAAACTATCATGAAATTTTCAATGTCGAAAAGTTTATTTTATCAACATTTCAAATGCATAACATCGTTTGTTTGTTGTTTCAGGGCTATGAAGGTTCGCTATTGAAAGTAACAAGTAAAAATGGAAAAACAGCATCGGTAAGTGTAAAATGAGCTATTGCCATTTTTGTAAATACGATCATCTTTCCCATCTCCGAGTTGAAAAGTTAATGTTTATTAAAACATTAACTTATTCATTGAACTTCGTCTGGAAACACGTACTGCGTCTAAATGTGCTTTCAACTTATTCCCATTCGTCGTTGTCATCATTCATTCGTTTCACATCGCCATATTTTACACGAAACATCGAAATTATATTAAATTCACATATGAAACAAGATGGTTCCAAAATATTTCGCTACATCCATTGCAAACACATACATTTTATCAACATTCCATGTCATCGAATTTAGATTGTCAATTCTTCTCTACCTCGCAGCAATGTTTAGCAAACTTTTTGCAGTGAGAAGATAAAAAAGAGAGAGAATTAACAACTACAACATAAATATCTAATGATAACATGGTCACAATCCGCTTTTTTGTTCATCACAAAATATTTCCATCTGTTTCATAAACAATTACTCCCGAAAACAAGGCAAACAGAAAATAAAATCTGTAAATGTAATGTCAATTACTATTATATTTAGAATTTACCTAAAACTCATATGAATATACATAATGTGACATCTCAGATTTATATTACATTAAAATTTTACTAGATGCAATGAAGCTATCAATCTAAATGAAATGAATTTAATTCAAAAAATTGGAAAATTCAAATGCAACTAACCAATTTTGAGGCAATATGCCTCACAGATGCCACATTATGTGAACTTACTGATTTCTCTTCCTGTTTCTGATTGTTCTTTACTATTTTTGTAAACTCTGCTGCCCACTTAATTATATTTTCCCATATCTTTTGTCCACATTCGATGATGTCCCTTTGTAGCCGGTCGGATTTGTTACATTTCATACACGCGCTGGTGCTGAGGCAGCTAAACAGGATTTACAGGTAAAATATAGCATTAAAATAACAGCGAAATAAAGTTAGATATACGTTTACGATATTGCGAACTTTTTTTCGCTTTTGCCAACTTTCTTTCTGGATTTTTCCACGATCGATTCGACGTAAAAAATCAAATATGAAAGAGATAAATTAAACGAATTGATATCTTGAATTGAATTAAAAACATTTTTCGAAGAACTTGCGATTTCAGTTTTCTCTGTGCCACATTACAACGATCTACCGGAAAATGCATAAAGAAAGCTCGGCACTCAAATGAATAGATCGTTTTTATTTAAATGTTTCACCAATGGCCATTTAATAGAAATAAAACAACAAATCGATGGTATTTTGGTAATGAATCAATTCGGTTGACTGACAACTTTAAATTAATGAATTACCAAGAAAAACTGAATGTTTGAAATAAAAGTAATTGAAAATCGGAAAACAAACGGTTTGAATGGCCATTTTATTGAAATGATTGAATGAATTGAAGCGTAAGTAGAATCATCACCAACCAACAAGACAATGACCAAAATCACCTGTTTGAATATGCACTGTAAATATTATGAAATGTATGTAATAAAAATCGACAAATAATTTATTGAATACTTTGTTATTTTGTGTAATTTTCAACCATATAAACCAAAATCCATTTAGAAACGGTTTACAATATTTAAAATACCAAAATCACTCTTCCATCCCAAAAATAAACATTACATACACTTCGAATAATTGGTAGATTCTTTAATAATTACAACGGTTTTTGCGATGAATTCCCACAAATTATGGAGGCAATCAAATTAAAATGCAAAATTACAAAACAATTGGCGAGGAAATTTCACCGGTACCCACGAATAACCCTTTAAAATCTATCGATTTGTTTATGGCTTTTGCATTTGCTCTCTTTCACTGTCGCAATCGAATAACTCTATTTCTCTCTCACCCCTAATTAATCTTTAGTTTTCAAAAGCGCACTATCGGATTGGACAATGAAAATTTGTAGGGATTCAGATTCGTAACCAAAATTAAATCAAAATTTCCAGAACAGTAATTAATCAACAATTTAAGTCTTCTTTTCCATTCATCCGACAAATATTCGATGGAATTTTCACAATTTAACCGAAATTGATTGACAACGCGTAACAATCATATTTGCATTTCGATTGAAATCAAAACAAAAAATGCATTTGTTTACATTACAATATTGATTTTCACAACAAAACCAAAATACACACGTATTCTTTTCGGCTCAAATTCCGCATTTCAATTACAAAAATTCAATTAAATTATTTTCAACGCTTTTATGGAATGCATTTTATTTACAGAACATAATCTATTAACTGAAACTACAAAAATCCAAACTGATGCACCATATTGAAGTGATATCACTATGCACTATTTAAGTTGTTCATCAAAAATGGCATCTGAATGAAATTGCATTTTAGAAAAAAATACACAAATTTCACTAAATGTAATATCACACACACACACACACAACAACAGCGAATCGTTCAATTCGTCAGCTTAATCATAGTTTTTATATCGTGGCGCATTTTATGCAATTCAATTGAACTGAAACGCAAAAATAATCACCAGCAAAACATTTTATAGAAAACTATACAATAATCAAACTAATTGGAAATTTTTTTTTTGTATATTTTTGTTTGTGTATTATGGCTGTTCGTTTGCTTTGTACAGTTGAAAACAAAGAAATGCAAAGAGGCCCAAAGTTCTCATTTGACGGGGCTCTCAAATACAGACGCCGATTGATTTCATTGCCATTTCCTTTATGATTCACGAATCTTTCAAAATTAAAACAAACGTTCGTCCACTCTTTACAGTGCATACTCAACACTAACTCAAACTGATTTTTGTCAAATAATTTGTTGATTTTTTCTGGTTCTTTTTTTTTGTGAGATGATTTTTTCGCAAACAAAAATTGTGTTATATATATAAGCACCTCGAACTTCTTAATTTTACAAAAGAAAAAAAAAAATCCAAAATCATTAGAAATTAGCCTAAAAACAAGAGAATAAAAACCAAAAATCACACCAAATATTACAGCAGGGTGTTCGATTTGATCCTGATATGCCACAAACAATACGTTTGGAATTCGCTAAGAGTAATACAAAAGTGAGCAAACCAAAACCACAGCCTAATACAGCGACCACAGCCGCACATCCTGCATTGATGCACCCACTTACTGGACGTAAGTAGACACCAACAAAAACCAACAAATTTAACTAACCTTTTTGATTTTATGTTATGACCAGTTCGTTTATCGCTGATTGATTTTGCTATTGCTACTAACCCATCAAAATTTGATTGATTCTTAATTTGAATTATTGAATCGCTTGATCTAGAGCTTTCATTTTATTTTTGGGAATATTCGCGCACGAAAGCAAAGTGAAGTAGAATTTAAAATGGACAAATTTGTTACATTTGGTTTTGCAAAGAAAAACAATGGCTTTCAGCCACGCATAACAATTTAAAGCAAAACATGTTTTTAAAAATATATAATATATAATCTGGAATTATTTATTTCTTACGGAAATCCAATGAAAAAGACTAAATTTGATTTTTTTTTTTTCTATTCGAACTGAATTTGTATTAAAATATCGCCGCACCTATTTTGATTTCTGATAGAAAAACTCAAAAAAAGCCATCTCTTCACTTTGCTTGACTGAATTTAAGCACACCAACAACAAAACCATTGCATTCGTGCAATATAGTGAAAACCGCATAAATGAATAATAATAAAAACAGCAACAAAACAAGTATAAGCAACAGCTATAAATTAACCCCATTGTGAATGAGATAACATGCCAAAAAATATTCACCGAATATTCCTTGCTAGCAGCTAATAGCTACACTAAATATCGTACACCCAATTCTATATCACTATGAAAGGAACACTAGCAGCTCTCTGTCTCTCTCACCACAACTAGCCCATGAATATGTACACGGAATAAACACATTTTTATCCCATTTATATTGTCTTAACTTATTACCTGATCTTTCTCTATTGCTCTCTCTCTCTCTCACACAAACTATCCACAAAAACACACACACGAATACACAAACACACACACACATCAACCAATTGTACACACGTTCACACCAACCGGATAAATAGAGCGATAAAGATATAAATAATCACCGCTGAAAAATGTGCCAGAAACCACAACGACTCTTCATCAGCAGTTTTTTTGGCCGATGGGAGCCGATTTCTGTCCAAATGCAAAACATGACATATATAAGAAATCACACACACACACATACATATTTACACACATTTACAGCAATGCTTTGAATAGAGACCATATGTCACACAATTCACCAGCCATTCAGATAACAATAAACAGTGTGGCATTGAATGTTGCCCAACAGCATATTGCAAACCAACTCACATTTACCAATGTTACAAACCAGCCCACTGCGAGCATTGATGACGCTCTCTTTTCGCACAAACACTTTAATTACAAACAAATACACCCAAATTGATATCGAAGAGTGCGAGTTTCTCTAGGTCTGGTGGCTTGTCAACACAATGCAATCAAAGCTGTTATACTGTTCTCTCTCCCTCTTCTTTCACTTTGTGAAAAGCAATAAACATTTCTCGCACTTGTTGGTCGATCAAAATACACACACAGCAAAGAAAAAGTTCATAGAAAATCAAAGTTTTGCCATTCAACCGAATGTAACGAACTAGATTGGTCGACTTTTCTTTTCACTCGCGCGCAAAACGCGGAAACGCAATATTTTGTATTCGATGAATGTACAGCATCGATATGCGGGCGAGCGGCGAAATCTCTTCAATTAAAGTATGAATCAGAGGATTTAACCAACATGAAAATATTTTCGTTTGACGATTTATTTTCTCCTCGGCTATTATGAATCCGGATCAAACTTTTCATAATATTTATTTTTCCTGCTCTGCATCGCTCGTTGACTCGCCCAACTCGTGGCAGTCCGACGAGAATTCAAGTATATATGGTGAGGAAATTAATATTCTAACATCGATTCGCGTCTTATATCAAGCGGAAAAAAAAAATTTTTTTCCTTCGCACGGAGAGGTCGATGTGTCACTCTCAAATTCGAAACGTTAGAAAAGTTCTTGCCATGAATTCAAAATCAATATTGGACACACAAATTGTCCGCATCTGGAAAGTTTTAACTCTCTTTTTTCTTCTGTTTAAAATGGAAAATCATCAGGCGAAACTCACAAAACGGCGTGTATGTGTGAAAATGTGTATGTGTTTGTGCGATTTGTTGGACGAGCAAACAAAAATTCTGTCTTTTCGTTTTACACTTGCGCTTTTAATCTTCGACATTTTCCCATTTCTTTTCCATTTATCGGTAGTTTATTTTTCGGTCGCTTGTGTCACATAACAGCTGTTATCATGTCGTGTGCTTGTACTACAAATTAGAAACATCGGCTCTTTGAATGTTTGCTTTTTGTTCATCTCAATGCCATCATCACATTCAATTGATACTTACAAACTACAAACATTGCTTTGATCACTTTCGGAAAATCCACCGATTAAAAGTAGCAAAAGTTCAAGAGGATGAATTGATCGAAGTTCTATGTCAACAAAATGACAGCCAACAAAAAACGGAGGCCGACTCAAGCAAATGGCAAAGAAGTTTCGGGGATGCGGCAAAAATTCAGAATGTTTTACGACATTAAGCTGTTCCGTTTCACATTATTGGCTTAGTTGCATCCGATGAATATTGTCGCGTTGACAACATTTTTTGATTGTTGTTGGCTTATCTCGTTTTTCAAACCGTCGATTAGTTCGTTCTCGCATTTTCGCATTTCCATCGTCAACAAATGGATTTATTTCGTCATTAGTTACTGTCTGCGAGAAAAAGACGAAAATGTGTACGAAAAATAAACGCGCCCGTGTTTTTACAGCTTGCAAATCACGCGAATAAAAGTTTTCGGCGGCATTCTGCTGTGTTCTAATCTCTCGTGCATGCGCTGTCTCAATTCTTAATCTAAATTAATTGAATTTTTCGGAAAACATGTGAAAAAATATGCAGCAAACTTTTACGACAGCATTTTTGGTGCTGCGTCGCGATGCTTTGCGTCATTTTACAATTAATCATTTAACACGAAAAACAATATTTCTGGTTTTTGTTTATTCACTTTCATTTTCCTTCTAATGAAAAAATCTTCCAGAAAATCGTCTCAATTTGAATATTAATCTCGTTTGTTTACTGTTTTTCTTCCTTCTCTTTTTGCTTTCAACATTTTGTGTTGTCGTTTGTTGCTGCTGCTGCTGCTTCCGTCGATTGGATTCATCGTGGCAACATCATACTGTGTGCTTTTTCTCACTGTTCCTTTTATGTTGTATCGTCGATTATGCGTTTGGCGTAGACTTAGGTGCACCATTCTTTCCTGGCGGACATGAGCTTTGGCATCATCCGTTAGCTTATTCAGCCGCTGCAGCTGCTGAGCTACCGAGTGCTGCTTTACAGCATGCGACACTCGTTCATCCGGCACTGCATCCGCAAGTGCCCGTCCGATCTTACCTTTGACTAAATCCAGAGAAAATGATTGATCAGCCTATGCATCAAGTAAGTATTTTTTCATATTCTATTTTTTGTTGTTGTCTTTTCATATATTGTAGAAAACAAAATGGAATTTCAATGAGTTAAATTCAGTTGAAAACACATTTATTTAATCCGTCTACGATAAAAATGTTCGATTTATGCAAATGACAGGAATAATCATTCAATTTATCGACGATTCGTTTTAACGGCATTCTTTGGCTTACAATTTTTTAATCAATTCTCAAATTGCATTTAAAAAAAATCATGACCGGCCCATGCATATTGAGCTTAATTTATACAAACACTTTCAATCGGCCAATTATCGGTTCTTTCATTGATTTCGAAAGAATGACAATTTCACTGTAACAGCTTTCCAATAAAAACGTGCGTAGCTTTTTTTGGTCGCCATCGATTTTTCGCTGCCGCAAGTTGATTAATTCGACCATTGAGCACTGTGTTTGATAGCCCAAAATGCAAAATCATTAAACAACAACGTGAAATGAGAAAACCGCCGAAAAACACCACGTGAATTATTGTTATTGTCATTGGCGCAGAGAATACGTTGCGGTTTATTGTGGACAAGCATTGGGTTTATAATTGAAAAATAGAGGCATCAGCACAATGCCGAACTTTAAATGCGATAAACAATGCTTCGAACAGATATTGCCATCGATTAATGATAAATTCATTCGATATTCGTTGGCTTTGGTTTGTAATTGTAATTACATTTCACAGTGAAAAACCTGAACACATTTCCGAATAAAAGCAGAGATGATTTTGCGATAGTCGCATTCGGCAGGTGCGCTTCCAAGTAATATGAGCAAGCACAAAATAGCCCGAAAAATTATTGCATGAACATCATTTATTCATTATTTAAAGTACATTTTGATACCTAAATTTAGGGAATGGATATCATCTATCATTCCATGCATTTTCAAATTCAATCGCTTTCGATTTTCGATCCGTTTTTTATATTCTCGCTTCGGCGGAGTTATATATTTTCATTGGCGTATCCGATAACCTCATGGCCGATCTAAAAAACCCTTTTCATAAAACTATAAATATACTAGAAAAGCATATTGTGTGTCACGCGGCGTCCGAGATTCATTGAATATTTTATGTGAACGTAGTTCACTAACTTCAACAAAAAATCCAATTCAAATGTAAAATAAAGCAAATGAATAAATAATATTGTTGATTCATTTTCATGCAGCATTTCAAATGAGGAAATAAAACTTTTTATCATCCACATTTTATGAAGTTAAAACATTTCGAAATGTCTACCAAGATTATATTTGTAGATATTTTTGGATCGTTGAAACGAATTCAGCCATGGAATAAATGTTATTTCAACACGACACAATTCAAAGTGGACGTTTTCATCAGAAATTACACTTTTACGAAATAAAATTGCTCAGTAAAGCATTATATTTCGGTTTGCTCTTCAAAGACTTCTTCAAAGCAACTCACGAACCAAAATACATAGTTTCGTTTCGCTATCAATAAATCATCAAAACGAAGCGATCGAAATGGGTAAATCAGAAATTCTTCGTCGATATGTGAAATGCCGTGTTCATAGAAAATTTGTAACCAAAGAAAAATATCGAATGGCAAAAGAAGAATTTAGAAATTACGGCCATTTCGTTTTTCGACATCGTGGTGTTCTGAGTAGTAGTGTTCAGAACAAACTTAATTTCCTCTTTTTAAGTCTAAATTTAGACGCGAAATTTCTATAGCCGAGATCGTAACAAGCCAAAAATAACAATGAAAACAATAAACTAGTTATTTCGATGGATTTTCTTAGTAGTCCCAATACTTACCGCCAATCCCCTGGCATTCGTCTCAAAGATGAAAGAAAATGTGTGCGTGCGACGCAGCAAAAGACCATAAGCAGAATGCTATCATTAATAAACTGTGAACACGGAAAGCTTGTTGCGTTTTTCATGAGAAAGCTCGTGCTCTATTTGGTTCTGTAGAAAATTTCGGTCTTTTGAATAAATAAATAGGCAATAAAATAACAGGAATTATTGTACACGCAAACTTTTCACATTTTTTCCACTTCACCATCAATTTTGTGCGAGTATATGGTGTGTTCGGATCTTTAGAGTACTTTCAATTCCGGCTAATGTGTGCTTTGTACCTGTCCAACTTTCTACAGCATACACAGTGGATTTTTTTTTTCATTGAACAATGTACAATTTTTGCTGTATAACAAGTAGTAAAATGTTGCTTTTAACGATATATAATGTGACCTTTGGAGCTTGAAGCCAGCGTCCCAAAAATGGCAATATCTTTGTAATGAAAATCAGCGTCGAATATGCCACCACAGAGAAATACAAGGCATTAAAACACTGCGAAACGCTAATAACACTTCCATTTGCTGCAGCTTTTCTTAATGACGATTTCTGGGTTAATGGAATCGATGTCCAACTGAATCCATGGAATGTTCCAAAGCTTTCTTCATCCAGAAAAAAATAAATAAATTTAAAGCGAATTTAAATTGATCCTTCTTGGGGTAGAGCAAGCCACCAGAGGCTGAATTGGAGTAGAAAATACGAAACATTTGGCTCGAAGCTTTTAAAAGTATGTTAATTTTTTAGGACATGTAAGAGATGGAAAGCGTAAAAGAGAAAGCTCATAAAACACCGGGCTATTTTTGCCATGAAATATTATTTATTTTAGTTGAGTTTAATGCAAAATATTCGTTGCGTCGCTGATTTATGCTCGAACTGATGAAGTGAAGCATAAAGAAACATAGTAATAATCTCATTATTTTATAATATTTAAATGAAAATACAGTCTTTCGAGTCGAAGGAACGTCATACAATTACTGATTTATCGCTGAATGCACATATTACAAGTAATTCGCCCAATTGTGTTTAGTTTTGCATCCGTATTTTCAAATTCGTCCGTGATCCGCATGTTACAGCAAGCAATTCCAATCCTCTTAATCAACTGTGCAAGCCTCAGTCAGAACGATTTTGTGTATTCGTTGCAAATTGCAGAGATATCATGTGCCATCAACACAAGAATGTTGCAAATTAATGGCGTTGCAAGCTCGCTCAATTCCAACTCATAAGCATAATTTGGAATTTTCGTAGCGATGGGAAAAATGTTGCTACGTGTATCATTAACGTAAACTGAGTGAATGAAAATGTTGGATGCAGCGACAGAAGGTGGCGCTGCAATGTTGTTTATGGTCGTTGTTATTTGTATGGCAACGCGGTACTTATAAAAATAACAATGAAATTTACAATTCGCTGAGCAAATGCGGCTACATGATAACTTACTCTCGAAATGTTTCAATTAAATGCGAAATAATGATGAATTTGATATGAATTCAACGATGACATACCACCAGCTCGGCGTGTGCTATGCTTCCGTCTCTCGATGATATTAACATCTTAAATAGATGTACCGGATTTGTAGATATTTGGATTAGCTTTGAAATTTATTGATGCATTCAGAAATTATGATGAATGCATTTGCATAATTGACAACCTGATTCTCTCGTCGAATGCCGTGGAAAAACATATCAGGTTGTTACTCGAACGACCATCAGATAGTTCTCAGCATGTTTTTACTCACACACACACACATACACAAAATGGAACCAATTTTAATGAATCGTATGTTTATATTCTTATTGACAATCTCGGTGATATGTCGGCGCGATGAATGTGCTTTCGAATCTCTCTCTCTCTCTCTCTCTCTCTCTCTCTCTCTCCATCTATCTGGTTTGCATTACAGCAAAATGTTCGGATGAAAATGGATTTTCCGATAAATTCTTAATGCAAAATGGAACATATCACATTTACTCTGTTACTTCGGTGTCGCCTGACGCCAAAAGATAATTCACGAACTTGTTGGTCTCGTACATTGTGAATATTCAAAAGTGTCACTAATTTCATTCGGTGAGCGAGTTCTATCGCTTGATTGCAGTGGCGATGCGAAAAATAAACATTTGCCCGGAAGTCTCGGAATTGTGCACGCTTGTGTTTTGGGCACTCCACTTATAATTCATTTTCAAACAGAATACACCGAAATCATGTTTATTACAGTGCACATTGTAATGCAATGAGACAGGCAGAGAGAGAGAGAGAGAGAGAGAGAGAGAGAGAGAGAGAGAGAGAGCGATTCGGGGTATGCAGTGTCACGCGCAAAGATATGTTGGAATTATAAGGGCGAAAGCATTAATATTAAATCGCACTTGGGCAAAAATGTGCGAATCAAACTGTAAGATTCATGTAGAGAGGATCTTCAAACGATCGTACGATTTGCAACGCGTTCACTCGCATGCAAGCAACCGGGAATCAAGAATCATGCACGCGTCTGCCTTCACATGAATGTATGCCGGTCGGAATTACAGCAGGCAATTTATGTCATGCATCCCGAGAATTTCGTACTTTTAGTTTGAATAATGCTCGCTAGCATATTTGACCGCATGTACGCTATTTACACTGTCTTATGAATCCCTCGAAACGAACAGCATAACATTCACTACTGCATCGGATCGTTTTCAATATGCATGTTCAAGCATCGGCATTAAGAAATCACATACTCGCTTCATTTCACTTGATATGCGAATTGTGCACGATGAGCAAATCAAGCGAGCGCGCGCCACAACGAATGAACGTGTCATGAAATGGATGTGCATCGCATAGACACATCTTAGTTTTTCTCAGGATCAGTTTTTTTCGTTGTGAAATTTTTCGCTTTTTTATCTGGAAATTTTGTTCCATAACTGGATCCTTGTTAGGGGAACCATTGAACATAATGAAACCTCAAATTCAAGCTGGAATTCAATTTTTTCGCTGATGAAATCATTGTGAATTTTCAATTAACAATAAAATACTGAAGTCGAACTTGTTTCATCCGAAACCTTCACACAAACACAAGCAATCCTTCGTGAAAATTGTTTCTGTCCGAGACAACAAAGTTTATTTTTGATTTACAAAATGTTTGAACAGATTTTCTTTGAAGCGCGAGCTCATACAATCTTTCGCACATAACTTTTGCAATGTAGATAAGTGATTGGAATAAATAGATGGCAACATCAAAATTGACGTCCTTGATGCCATCACGTTTCGTTTCGCGCGAAAAGAAAATGAAGTTGACGCCAATGTCTCGTCGTCAATCATTTTCTGTTAAGGCACGTCGAGAAGTTTCATAGATGAAATGATTTCGAAGCAAGTTGTTCACCGTAAAAATCAAAATGAGAAGTAAAAAACGCAAGAATGCAAAGGAAGATCTTGCACACACTCACAAAAAAATTGGAATTTATCGAAAAAGTATGTTCAACGTGGCGTTCGCATTCTCTTTCTGAAAAAAATCGTCCGCATATGTGTTTGATGGGCGTCAAAAATGTTTAACAGCACATAAAATGTCTCCATCCATCAATGGGAATCCGTCGAAAATGTCACCGTTCGCTTATCGCCGTCGTTTCACACATTTATCACACGAACTTCAGAAGAGATGTTCGAAATAATTGAATGATTTATTATGCGTTCGCTATTTTCGCTATCGTTTCGATTCCACCATCATTTTACATGATACGTGCAAAGTTTTCGAGATGCAGATTCTTTGATGCGATATTGTTATGCATGTGACTTTTCATCTATAATGAGATGGTTTATTCTCCTTTCCTTTTTTTAGTATGGACGAAATGTGTTTCAAGTTGAAGATACATTTTGTACTTTTTGATATTTAAATGAAGTCGATGTGGATGGAATTTTTTCATCGACTTCCCACAAAGTCGGATGACTTTGATGACATTTTTTAACATATAGAAGTATTCATTTTGTTGCGCCAAATAGAAATACTTATATTCGGATTATTCTGAACATTTTACAGCTCTTCAACAAACTGCTTGTATGAAGAATTCGTTAATGAATTGCATTACGGTCGGTGAGAAGGAGAGGCGAGTTTGATGAAAAATGGCACCACTTTCGAAATGTTTGCCAGTAAAAATACACACAGAAAAAAGAAACAGTCAGTCATGAAATTTTAATAATAAATTTACCTAAAACCCACATGAATTTACATAATGTGTCATCCGTGTGGCATATTGCCTTAAAATTGTACTAGTTGCATTGAAGTTACCAATTTTCGAATCAAATTCACCATTTCGCTTACATTTAAATTGATAACTTCATTGCAACTAGTGAAATTTTAGGGCAATATGAATCATAAAATTATATAAATTCATGTCAGTTTTAGGTAAATTCAGTATTAAAATTTCGTGACTCATATCATACTTGATGATTCTTTTCCTCTATGTACCGGCCACCTTTCTATGTTGTGCACCTGCATATTAATTTGATATCACTTGCAATGTTAGATGCTCTATCCATTTTTATCTCTCATTTTTCATTTAAAAGAAATTCTTATTCATGTGCATAAAATACGAAATATTTTAAAAATGAAGAGTTTTTTCTCTTCAATCAAGTTTAGGGTTTGGTGTTAACATAAAATGTAGTTGAGTTCTTAACTTATTGCTTTTAATAGAGATAGTTTTCAACTGCCAGTATAAAACTTGTGGAATAAAGAAACCACAGCTGAGTGCACAGTAAAATGCAACACACAATCTCTCTTTCTCTCTCCCTCTCCCTGGCAAAATGATAGTCTAAATGAAATGTTTCCATCCTAAAATGGCGTTCGACGGGTAGAAAATAATGCATTCCAGCGGATGACTTCATCCGTCTATTGATTCACTTGTTCTCATGTTTACGATCACACTTTCATGTTAAATTCATAGCTTTATATATATATTCACTTCAAAAAGTATCTTGTAACGTCAAATTTTTATCGGCATCGCACCAATTTAAACATGCACTTGTCTTCAGAAGCGATAAAAAATGTTCAACCCCTATAGATATGCAGTTGTGTTTGCTGCTCATTTTATATGGATGGGTTGAACACCGAAAGTGTTAAGTGTCTGCATACATATAATACAGTTTCATTGATGCTCACACTTCCCCGTCTTGATGGGGCCACCAAACATCTTGTACCCAGCAAGCAACTGTCGTCGCTTCAAAGTGTGATATTAGAGAAATTGTTTCATAATCGCGATGAAAACTTTTTCCAACCCGAGCATTTCCGCATCGACTTGTCGAACAAACAATAAAGTGTCCATAAGATATTTGATGCGGTGAAAAGTTGTGTGTGCAAATTGTTTTCATCAGTTTTCCTCGCACAAATTTGTATGATAAATTGTAAACATGAAACCGTGTCATCTAATATAGCTTGTATAAATGATCTTGTAACTGACGACCGGAATGGACACTTTATTTTCAAATAGTTGTACGATTTGAAATCCTTGAACAAGGCCAAAACGAAAGTCTGTATCGATTTCAATTGATCATTTTGTGGATTTGTTGGAAAACTTTTTGAGCTAGCAGACACATGCAACAGCAATGTCGTCTGGTAAAAGACGGATATTAAAATGTGAAAGTCGATTTAAGCGAGCGCCATATTTTATTTTGTCACCAGAATGTTGAACAGCCATTTTTCTCGCCCATTCTCTCCACCGCATTCACACGACCGCTAATTTCCTGCCATGATGCCATACCTGTAACTGCATATTAATCTTCCACTTGAGCCGATTTGTTTGATTTTGCATTCTATACGTTGCGGCAAAAGGAAGCCCGTTTACCATATTTTGTGTACTTCGAGATGGAAAATATTTGAAGAAACCAAAACTCACGTTATACTCTAACGTGCAGTGAACGGAAATTGTGTGTTATGCACACAAGATGAAGTGCGCTATTTATATAATCTTCTCTTCTGTTTTTTCGCTGCTCCATTTGCCTCACAACACGACATAGAATATGACATGGAAAAAAGGCAATGTCGACAATTTCAAGTCGTATCTTCACTGTAATGTCGCCTTCAATCGCTCCTTTGGCGCATCAAATTCGTGATATGGACGTTCTTTTATCCGGCGATGCATAAAATTTTTCCCGCACGCAAACACCGTTTTTGGTTTATACTGCAACAAAAAATTCACGTGAATTTTCCATTGTAAATGGAATCGTTCTGCATCAATGACAACTAATATCTGCTTTATCTGCATGTCAAATTTATTCAAATAGAACAATTTATGTTATGAAATTGATGCTCGCATTCTAATTTTGCAACAAATTCGGAGAAATATTCTATTATTTTTATAGTTGGACTATCAATTTCAACAACATTAATTTAATGAGGCGCAGAGTTCCCTTTTTATCAAACTTTCAATATTTTTTGAAGCACACAGATTGTGTAATTTATCTATGAACGCGCATTTGACGACACTTTCTATTGTTTTTTCACTGCTTTTCTAAATATTGGACACAAATATTTTGTTGTTGGAAAAAACCCACAAAGTCAAAAAGCTTGGATTATTTTTGAATATTTTTATTTTGTGTGTACTTTTTCAGTCTTTTGTCTTTCCAAATGTAATCTCTTGCTTGTAGAAAAAATGTTTTGTAACGCAATTACGATGCAATTCATGAACATAATCACTTTTTTTCTCTAAATGATGACTTTTGTACTCGAAATTGACAGCCATTTCATTACAATTCCATTTTTTCCGCCTCCACTTCATTAAGGTCAAAGGATCAAAGAGAATATCAAACCTTTGGCTTTGCTGTGAAAATTCTATATTATTTGAACACGTGTCAGCAATTTTTCTTTACTTGTTGGGGCGTGAAATCTTTTCTAGTTGAATATCAAAGGACACAGTTTATTTAAAGTTTCCTAAAGCTCAGCATATGTGAAAAGAACACAAGTTCAAATGATATTTGTATTTAAATTGTATGTGGGTGTTTACCTTGAATTTAAATTCTAATTTCATACCATTATGTGGAATAAGCCGAAAATTTCTATGAAAATAATTTTCAATTGGATATGACAGCACCGTTTTCACCACTAGCGTCAACTATCTATTATGTGTATGAAATGTGTACTATTTTGAATTCGCACCATTTAGTTTTAAGTAATTTCTTCATTTTCTTCTTACGCCTCGCTCTCTTTAATGTGGGGAATATAGCGTTTACTGCAACGGTGTGGGATTTGCTTATTTAGTTTGTCTTGAATAGCAAAAATTGCCTCTTGCAAAATGCGAATAAGTAAGTTATTTCATTCTAATTATGATACAAAAACAAAGATAACATTACCAACGAATTTTGTGGCTATAATTCCATTCGAGAGAAGGTGGAACGTGGAAAAAGGGAGCTTGTCAAAAGTACAACGTAAAATTGTAACTACCTTGGATTTTTCCACATCAAGTTGCTTTCAATACAAACACTACTTCAGCGAAAAGCTGTTTTATTCGTTAGAGATGGTTGCTTGTTATAGAAGTAAATTTCAGTACAATCGTGAAAAGTGTCCATTGAAAAAGCGCCCACATCGAAAAACACCAGATGATTTATAGCATTTCCATCAAGATTTTATGATGAAATTTATTACTGCTATAGTAGTATGAAAGAAGCTATGTCGAGTGGCCGTCTATTTTAGGTCAAATCGAATAAATATTCCACTTGCTGATCGCATGACACGCTCAATATATTCTTACTCGGAATTTCAATAATATTCATGACTACGCCTTCCATGTGGCCTGTTATTTGTGTCGGTTGCTATCGTAATGCCACTCAACTGTTGCGAACATATTTTCGTTGTTATTTTGGAAAGGAAACAACCGAGTAACAGAAAAGAGAAATAACAATAAATATGACATTTTATTAGATATATTTACAAAAATGGAATAAATTGAAATAGAAAATCTAAAAACAGAAAAAAATTGGAATAAAGCTGAAGGCAGTAAGGGGTGGTGCCAGGTAGGTACACTGGCATCGATGTCACGGTGTGCCATGCACCCTCCACCGCTTTCAAGATTTCATGTACGTTTGAAATTGATTGTTGGCAAGGGATCCACGATTAAATGTACAAATCGCATGCTCACATTTGGCACCAAAACTAAAAAAAAAATCAGAAATTTAATTCCAATTTTACTTATGGAAATGATATTTTTTTCCATATCAAATTGCGTGCAGAATGTGCTTGATTGCAGACATACACAAGAACGGAGTTCAGTTATGAAATGAAATGCGTTTGATTTTCATAAGCCGTTCGAAGTCATTTCCATAAATGGTTAAAACAAGTCATTAAGCGTTTGCCAACTTCGAATTCATTTTAATATAAAATAAACATGAATTAACGTATAATTCAAACCGAACTTATGCAGATTTTACCATTTTTATGCGTGTTTCGTTTCAGAACCAAATCACATTACAACATCCATCAGCAATGCATCCACAATCCATGCAAGTATCGGCCGGTTTACCACCCGGCCATTTTTTACCAAGTCCGGCCTTGGCTAGTCCCGTAGGCTCAACTGGAGCACAGCAACCGAATCCACCGTTAGCTGCAAATGCACCATGCTCGACACTTTTCGTTGCTAATTTGGGCCAATTTGTATCCGAACATGAACTCAAAGAGATTTTTAGCAGGTAATTTTCTAACACACACATTTCCACCGAATTTTTGTTTTCCATTTGTCAAAAACATTCAAATTTAATCCCAATTTTGTGAGCAAAAACACATTTATATTTTCAATCACTCCATTTGAATTGAACACGTTTTGCAAGTGAAAAAAAATTTGATAAACAAATAAACAACCAGGCAACAACATTCCCTGCACTATTCAATAAATCACCTTCACACCCAAATCCAAATCCAAATATCAAATTGATTGTTTATTCTCAGAATTATAAATCACATCCAAAAAATTGTTCACTGGAAATATTTTCACGAATGCAAGCACACAAACAAATAATCAAAATTACCAAATAAAACACCAACACATAAGCACTCCTTGATTTTCAGATTAGGCCAGTTGTATGCTTGAAAGGGGAATTGTAAATAAATATTGTCGAATTTTCAATTCCGATAGATATATCAAAAAGTAATTTTCCCATTTTACGGAAATAAATAGAGACGAAGATGGTACTTTGAGCTCGAAATGGAGAGAGATTCTCGAGTCAAAAAGCTGGAAAATCAGTTTATCAGCGTTCAGATAGGAAATGTAATTGAATTTCCCTTTGAGTAGCTAAATCGAATCATTCAGAGACAGTTTCTTCATCTTTATCGATAAATAAATAATCCATTGCTCAATCAGAACATCCCGCGCGTTCCCCCGAATCTCCGTTCAAATGTCCATTTTCAATTTATATCATCGAAAATCAAATGTTTAATAGCCGCATTATATGATTATAAAAGTCATAAAGCCAGCGCACTAGCCGTCCGTTTCTCCATCAAGCAATTCACCAGCATGGACTAATAGTAATGGCAAAATGAAATGCGATTTATAACAATATTAAAAGCCAAAAATTCCCATATTTTGATGAAAATCTCGTATATGGTTGAGCTTATACAATAATTGAATCCGTAAGCTTCTCTCACCCTTTTCCACGCTGGACATCTGAACTTGATGTGAAAAGCTCATCACACTGCTTCGATGCGAAATTCTCTTCTCAAAGTCGCATGGAAAATTAGCACTGCACATAAAATGTACGATATTTACTTGTTTTGTGTATTCCTGTTCATATAAAAGACGAAGGGCAAATGCAGAGAGTGCGAACTAGGAAGAGGGAGAGAAGAGAGCGAGTGAAAATAAAAGAACGAGAAGTGAAAGTCGAAAAGAAAAATTGAAAAGCGTCTTTTTCCCGGAAGTTTCGTCTTTATGCAGGTCATTGGCATGGAGATTCTGAGTGATATTTCCTCGTCCCTGATTTTTTTTCCGCATATAATGCGATCAAAGTGGATACACACAGATTGAAAGTTTGTCTGATTCCCATGAGTAACGTCGTTATAAAGATTATGATGATGCACTGCAATGCGGTTGCTTTATCCTGATGCATACTCGCTCTCTGTCCCTCTCTGTACATGCCAATCCAATTTTTAGAGTACGTCGAATATCGCATCGAACCGAACTGAACACTGCGGAAACGGTGAATGTGTGCTTTTTGTCTGCCGAATGATCCATATCTACATGGAATCGTGTATATCGAAACGCCATTTGTATCTACACTTGCCACGGGACAACCAAAACACATCAATAAACAGAAGAAGCATTTCAATTCGTTTTGTATACTATTTCCTCAGCGACCATGGAAAACTACATTAAATTTTCACTCGTCCATTATGCTTGCTGTGCGGCTTTCTCTGCTCCGAATGATAAATGGAAACACACACTTTATCAAATATAAGGAAAATAAGTAAAATACGAAATTTCAAATAGTTTTCGTTTCCCTTTTTTCATCACTTGATTCGCGTAAACCACTAGTATCAGTCGTATCTTGTCATTGTCGGTCGCCTTTTTTCCCTTTCATTCGAATGGCAGTCGGTGCGGCACTAGTAGTTTTGCATCGGTAAATCACAGTTTCGTAGTCTCGGCTCGAGTGAATGCGGCTGAATTGCGACAACTTTTATGATTCGGTGCGGTCGGGATTTTCTTCCGAAAATTGATTTCAAAACGAAAGATGTCTGGCCAAATAGATGGTTCTGCCTCCTCGCATTTTATGTATTTCCGGTGTTCGTTACTCATATTTGGGCCATTGCGAACGGCAACAGCCATAAATAAAACTTAATAAACAACATTCATGGGAACTTAACAAAAAGCTTCATGCATTTCCCATTATTGTAATGATTAATGGTTGAAAGATCGCAAAGGTTTCTCCTTTTCGCTCTCTTTTCATCCCTAACTTAAATGAAAAAAATCCAGTTTTAACGAAGAATAAGCCTATCAGTTCCGATAATGGATCGTATTTATTATAATCCACGTGGCTCAGCTTTGATAAATTGATGTTGCGACTGAATTCCATTTTCAGTCGAGATCTGATTAAAATCACATTTGAAATCTGTTGCTCAGTTTCTGTTCCGTACACATAGGTAAATTAACACATGCATCACATATATTGAATTGTGCAAACTCCTTCACATTCACAGCAACAATGCACGACAAAATCAGGTATACGTTCTTTAGCTCCTTGCAAGAATCTACACAAATATCGGCAAATTGATTGGATTCATAGATGTTCACGCACATTATCAATAAAATCACTTTAGCAAAATCATCCCCCAGCACCACCATCACCGTCGTTTTGCAAACAAATTGGTTTGAATTTATTTAAGACAGCTATACTATTTATTCGTTTATTCTACCTTAACTTGATTTGATTTCATTTTTTTCTGTTTCTGTTTCTTTTCATAAAAAAACCCATTGTTTTACCCTCTGAATACAAAACACTTTGGTGATGCGATCTTCCTTTATGACTGTTAAACGCAAACTAAATGTTGCCTCATAACTCATATTTCATCATTAAAACCTCAATTCTCAACGGATTATATGCATATTTACTGAAATATATACAAATATTGCACCCCCGAATGATATGTTTGAACGAAAACAAAAATGAACTGCAAACGAAAAACAAAACAAACACACGCCCATAAAATCATATCCATTCACAACATACACACACAATCGCAGTTTGCCTGGCTTTAGTCGTCTACGATTGCACACAAAAGGTACGCAACAAGGTAGCGTTCCAGTAGCATTTGTTGAATTCAAAGATGCTGCATGCGCTGGTTCGGCAATGTCTGCACTTCAAGGTACATTTCTGCTATCATCCGATCGCGGTGCAATTCGTATTGAGTATGCAAAATCGAAAATGGTTGCCGACGCAGCGGCCGCCATTGCACAATTGGAACGAAGTATGTGTTTTATTCAATTCCTTTCACATTTTCATTTTGTTTTTATTTTTTTCCCGCCCGACATTTATTTTCGTGCATTTTGATGTTAAATTTGTCTGTTTACGATCGGTTTTGCTCTGTTCTCTCTTAATTTCCATCCATTTTATTCGGAATGACTGTAAATGTGCCGCATTTCTTCGTGGCATCTTCTCTTCAATTTTCATGTGCTTTTCAGTATCATATTCAATTTATAACTTCCAATGCATGACCCACAAATTCTCATAAACATTTCAATTTCTCATTGCCTTTCATTTAATCAAAATTCAATGCATGCTTTACATGAATTTGCACATCATTACTTTTCCAGTATGAACCTAGATTTAGGCAAATATAACCGTTTCATATATTTAAAATGCACGCGATTTTAATGTATTTTCAAAATATCATGGATTTTTCACCAAATTATTTGAATGCACTATCAAGATAGGCTCAATTTCCCAACCAATTGTGTGTTTTTTTTTTTAAATTTATAGATCTAGTTTTCAATCATGTTGAATATTTCCGATCAAATGGATTAACAATGGATTTTGTTCTATTTTCACGTGGTGGATGTTCAGAGGAGCGGGTATGGAACCAAGGCCGGATTTACTAAAAAAACCAACTGCTGATCACCGTGATTTGAGCACATATTTGATGGCGACAACTTGACCCAACTTCGGAACATATTATACAATTGCAACGCCGCCTCAAACTCAACCCCATGTTCGAGCTTGAAACTATTAAAATGCGCGCGCAAATACAAGAACGTTTGGTTTATTGAAATAGAACCGGTTAATTTTGTTTGTTTTCCTGAAAATTAGAACAATTTTCAGTTTCACGTATAAAAAAAATCATGTTGAAAAACATAAAAAAAATATATATGAAAAAAAAAAAAAAAACGAAATCTTTGATGAAAAAGAGAGGAAAAAGGGTTAAATTAAATCGAGGAACAGAGGTAATTCATTGCAACGTTCACGAATTGGGTCCTGCAACAGTGTCATCGACATCAAACCACACAAATAGGGAATGATTAATCATAGATTTAGCAAATGCATAGCTGAAGCAAGAAGAGAAAAAACCAATGAACAAACAATTTAAATTAGAATCCATACAAAAATTATGATAAAAGAACATAAATTAATGTAATATGAACATTATTCAATTTGGGCGATCATGAAGCTCGATGTAAAATGCTGTCTTAAGAAGAATTCAGCGTGACGAACGATTTAAGTAGGAAAATGAAATTGATGCAATTTGAAATCGTTCAAATTGAATGATGTTCGCTGTTTTATGAAAGACGAACGTAAGTTAAGAGAGAAAAAAATCAGTTTAAATGGGCAAAACAATGTGTAACTGTGTAATTTCCTGTAACTTGGTGTAGTGAGTAACGTTTTAAACAGAATTTAATGAAGAAACCACGCAATTTTTCCATCCCGAAAAGATTAACCAATGGAAACAGCGAAATGATGGAGAAGAGCCAAATTTGCCACATTTTCCGGCATTAACAGAATATTTATTTTTTTTTTGCAAGTAACAAACTAGAGCAATTTTGTTTCTCTTTAAAATGTCAAAGTACCCAAACAATCTCAATTACGCGATATTTCCAAGGAATAAAGTGGTCACATTGAAGAGAACCTTTTCTTTTTTTAGCAAGTAGTCCTTAAGTCTATTGAAATAGAAGAAGAAGTTGTTCGTGAGAAGCGAGTTTGTCTGACGATTTATTTCATAATAGCTCTGGAATGTAGAATATAAATTTGAGAATCAATAGTGACATGAATCGGATGGGAAAACAGTAGCACCGGAATGCCGCGATGAATGACAAAATTCAAAGTTGCACCGGGTTAAATTTACATAGTCAAACCTTCAATCAATCCCATTTAATGATGATTTTTCGTGTGAATGCAATAGGAGTAGAAATGATCGTTGTGCTGATCAATTTGCCCTGTCCGGTCATTACATTTTCATGATATTTAACCCTTTTCCTTGACGCTTTTAATTCCTGCGGTTGATTTAATCATATGCAAATTGTGTGTACAAAGTACAATCCAACGGCAACACGCCAATGCTTGTTTGGTATTTGAGCATTTTGTTAAACATCCACACCGATTTAAATACATACACACAAGGACATTGTTCATATGTCTCTGGATATGTTTCTCTTGATGTATTTTGTTTAATCTGGAATTCAATTTTTTTTAGTTTGTTCTAGTAGAATATTTATAGCTTAACCAAATGTGCCCTAAAAATTATAGCTCTCTTTGAAACAAATAACAATTGCATAAAAAACCGTAATGAAAAAAAAAAAAATTAAATGAAATTTAATAAAATTTAACAGCATACAAATTAATATTAATGAATAATTTGAAGAAAAAAAATATCAAGAAAAGTAAACGGTCGAAGTAGAACGGAATATTCATTTTTGTTTGTGTAATTGTAAGAAAGTGGTGTCGTAATTGTAGTAATTTGAATGGTTCATGAATGTGTTTGAATGCGAGGTGCCCACGGTATCTTGAAATATTCGAATATTCGCGAAATCGAAACTGTTGAATCAAGAAAATTCGTCTTTATTGACCAACAACCGAACTCCCCTTCCCCAACATAAAAATATTTACAAATAAAAGATAACAAAAAATCATGGCAAAATCACAAGCAAATCTAGGGTTTCATGTTTTACTACGAATTATTGAAGAGCAAAACATACACAAACAAAAACAATGGTCAAAAAATGGAATAAAAATGTTTACATTACTAATCCATTTACCGATGGAAAAGGATTTTATTACAGATAAATGAAGAGGACACGTATTTAAAGATAGATATTTCATGACACTGTTTGTTTTCTGCACTCAACCAAATACATACATTGGATGGATATTTATTTTAGAAAATTGTGCTGAGACACAAGAGCAGGATAAACAAAGAGAAGTAGAGAGAATGGCAGAACGAGAAAGAGATTGGGATGAGGAGAGATGATTGTGAATGCAATTGAGCTAAATGGAGACCATTGACTCCATTATGGATGCAGATTTTTTGCCTTTATTTTGTTCCTTCGTTAAAATGAAACAAAACAAAAACTAAATACTTTAGAATATCATTAGGTATGAATGCAAATAATATCGAAAGTATTCAATGGATAGTTTTAGGGTGAAATTTACACACATTTTGTTCGCCACATTGCAATAACGTTGGCTTTAGTATTTTGTTTTCGAACCACCGGCCCTCATCGCACTTGTTTAGCCAAATTCTATTTTTTATATAATTGTGATCATTTTTGTTTTATAATTTATCCAGGCTGCAACATTTGAATTTCGAAAATGGCAATCACTTCCGAAACTATCCCAACTAATACACGTTTTACTTTGAACACATGATATTTTACGAAACATTCCATTAATTTTTAGTTTAAAACTGCTCTCAGGTTAAAGGAGCGTTTGGCATCGGTAAACCTTTAAAGTATTCATTTGTCGTGGAATTCGATTTGTTATTGGCAAACCGTGCGCGCCATGCACACATTCTGCCAATTTCATCGCAAGAATCTCTTAATTTAATGTTCTCATTGAATAGATTTGTGGAATTTATTTAACTTACGTTACTAAAGCGAATACATTATTTTTTTTTTTTAATTTAAGGTCATACAAGAGGCAAATATTTAGCTAATTATACTATTTACTGATGCGTTAATCTACTAACCAGTGAATGAATTGTTGTCGATGCTCGGATCGTCATCATAAACATTAAACAATGACCAAAGGTTTTGTTCTTACTTCTTTTTTGTATTAAACTAACACTTAATCGTAAACAATTTTTTGTACTGAGTCTGTTTGATGGCCGAAAACATGATTTTCATTTTGCTTATTCAAAGCCATCAAATCGTAATCTGGCAAAAAAATGAGTTATCGTCATTTATTCTCGTTTTTTTAACATCCACTAAAACTATCTCGCAATTTCGCATGGATTTTTTCAATTTTCATGGAAAAATACTATTTGATACCCGCAATAAATCGAATAAAATGGCAAAAGATCCGTAACACTCCGCACGATCACATATTCATACAGTCGCTGTTTGTAAGAATGAACCAATCTAATTCTTTTTATTCAGTTTATTTTGTGAATAGATGCTGAATAGTAAAAATAGAATCTCGCGTTTAAATGTTATGTTTAGGTGTTGAGTCGAATGTTGCAAATGTTTTGCTCAGCACACATTTTTTATGTTTAAGTGAATTAATAGTAAACAAAAACACTAAGTTATATCAAACTTGTTCATACGTTACAAATTGCATCACAAACTTACGTTAATCAAACTAACTTCTGTAATTTCTCTTTGTTTTAAGCGACTATGCATAACAACAAACTCTCTTGAATCCTGCAGTTCTAAAATCTGCTCTACACTTTTTTTTGCAATTGATTTATTTATTTATTAACTGAAATAGGCAGAGAGATAGTTGTCGATGTGTTTTCCCAGTGTAAAACAGGAATTCACGACAATTTATCGAATCATTACCAAAGTATCCGTACACCAAATGCAACCAAAAGAAACCAGAAAACACACTATCGTGACAACAATGTGAACGGAAGAAAATCAAGCAGATGAACCAATTTTGGTTTAGACGCTGTGTAAACATTTTCATCATATTATTACAAGTAATCATCGTATTTATTGATAGAAAAAAATGCAACCTTCAGAAAATTAATATATCAATTAATAATTAGTGTAAAGATAAATATTATGTGCGAAACATCGAGTTTGGCACCGCACGAATGATGTTTGGCTAAAAATTGTGCTATTTATTTTCGTTTTTCATTTTCAATTGATTTTTTGCCTTTCAAATGAAAAAAAAAAAACCTTTTCAAATGCAATTTCTATTAATAAAATGAACAATCACTTGAATTTCTCAGCTACGATTTTTGATAACTTGTTTCAATGCCCAATACAGTTCATTTTGTAATGGTATTTTCTAGCAAAATAATAAATGCAGCTCTTTGTGCAACAAATACGAATAATAAAATACGAAAAGCGTGAACAAAGCACGAATAGCAGAATATTTTAAAACTGATTTAATGAAGAGTAAAAAAAATTAACGTACACATAAATTGTATGCAAAGAGAATGCATTGCCTTTCCTTTGCAGAAGAATTCCGTCCATTCTAAAAAAAGAATATTAAATACTAAATTAAATTAAATGGGAGTAATGTAATAATTAAATAATCGATTGAGTGCAAGCTAAGAGACGAAATGTCACATGCAGTGGCCGTCGACATGCGACGAATGTGTGTGTAAACTAAGGAGAAAAAAAAATTAGAAAAAAAAAACAATTAGTGCATAGAATTAAGACGCTATGACTAGAATACACAGAAAAAAAATGCCCTGAAATTTCAAACATATAAATTTACATCAATTCATTATATTGCGCAATCGGTCCAGACACCAAAATTGGCCATCAAGCCAACGATTTACTATCTATATTTCAAATTGTCAGTCGAAGAATGAAAAACACAATGCTTGGAAAAATAGCATCAAACTCATGAAAGAAACAGTCTTGACTAACTACACAATCGATTTTGTGCAAAGAACGAATCGTGTGGTTCAAAAGCGAACGTAGCAAATATTAATTAACTATGAATTAAAAAAAAAACAAGCAGCAACAACAATATTTAACAAAAAGCATTAGAACTTAGAAGCATAAAAGCAACAAAAAAACGAAGATTGAAAAAAAACGACATTAATTGTGGGAACTTATAACAAACATATCAGCTTTTTTGGTTCATTTTTTTCTATTAAAGAAATTCTAAAGGATAATTTAAAAAAATACAAACTATTATACATAAAAAAAAAAATGTTTACTACTTAAATTTAACAATCTTACCTTTAAAGTTATGATAAAACTGAATAGAGTGAATAGGATCGATTATAGAGAAACACAAATAAAAGAACACAACACAAGCTACAAATATATTGACAAAGCAACAACAATCAGTAATCGCAACTCCTGCTGTTAGAATTAAAGCAGGAATCTGACAATTGATAAAATTGTGTCTCTGAATCTTCGATTCCAAAAAAACCCAATGAATTTGATTTACTTTCGGTTTTTTGAAATTTTCTGAAATCTACTGGACGAACGACAAACACAGAGACAGTAGTTACTAAGAAAGAAAGAAAACACTAAACCAAAATTCATAATGTATTAACCAATATTCTGTCTGTATGTAGGTAATTATTCGTAATATGAAAGTAAAACAAAAAACGTTGCAAAAAAATGTAATGCGTTGTAATAAGTGGTATTCATCATTAAACATTAACAATTTATTATATTCTTATGAATTGAAAAAGTAAAATTAAAATAGATTTAAAACCAATTTTTTCAGTTCGTTTTTCCTTTTTGTTTTTCGATTGCATTTTTTATAGTTTTTCAGATTTGCCGCAATATTTATGTTCCTTTTGAATTGATTGATTTCATTTTATATTGGTCGATTCATTGGAATGATGACTTGTTTTCGTTTTGTTCGCGTTAGATTTTTTAGTTCTTTTGATGACATTTGTTCGATTGGTAGATTTGTGAGCTTAAGCAAGAAAAATAATACATTTAAACAGTTGTTTGTTGATTGTTAATTGTCTAATCAAGTGAATAACTCACAAAAGATAGTGAAAAAAACGCGTAAGCCTTGAATAAATTTGCAAAAGCTTTGTTCTTTTCAACGAAATGGTCGAAATTATAGGCGATGGCTTGATACAATTTTGCCAGCACTTCACGTGGTGCAATATCAATATTTCAGTCCGCGTAAATGCAAAGCGCAATATTTTCCGTTGAAACGATAACGCCCATAGCTTATGTCGAAGGCAAACCGAGTGAAATATATACATATGAATTATTACCGCATACAATTCAACAACACAACAGCAACACCCAACAATTTACATCTTCGATTACCTTACAATTCTACGGAAAAAAATTCATTTTAATGATGACAAGCAAAGAAGACAACCAAATAAGTAAATTTAATAAATGAAAAAATGAACGCAAGTGGTTTATTAATGAAAAAAAGGTTAAGATCAATTGAAACATATCAGTTCGTGCCCGATCATTATTATATTGATATACATATGGAAAACAAATATTATATATTATATATTGTATTTAAAAAAAATGAACATGAAAACAAATCAATTTATTAATAAAAAAACAAACTTTAAACGAAAAAAATGAGGAGTAACAAATGAGACAAGAACAGATGTAATAATAGTTATAGCTAAACAAGCAGCAATCGAAGTAAACATCATTTATGGCATAGACATGAACACACTTATACAAGGAAATATTTTTAAAAATTTAGTGATTTTGATGAGTGACCGAAAAACACACACACACACACATCAACACGTAAATTCAAGGTTTTAAATTTTGAAATTAAATTCCGAATGGAAAAAAGATCTTATAATCTGAACCTCTTAGAACCGTTCAGCTTCGTAACTTTATCAAGGATGCTAAGGAATCCAATTTACATTGACATTTTCATTTCATTCATTCGTATTCGAAATACCATTTGACACTTATGAAGATGAATGATTATCTCAATTCAGGTGGCATCCCTGGCAAAGCAATCTTATAAAAGAAAACAACAACAATTTAAACACAAATTTCATCGAGAATTGCATTTTACTGAAACAAACATCTAGAAAAAAAATAACAATGATCAATTACTAAAGTAAATTTAAAGAAGAATAATTAAAATGATAACAGCTAATGGAAAAGCAAAAAAAAAAAAAACAATTTTAAACAACCTTAAACTATTATAAACTGAATATTTGTCATTGTATAGAGTGTGTTTAATTATTATAATTATATATATTACACTAAAAAAGAAAATTATGGATTAACAAGAGAAAATCAACCGTTTGAAATAAAGCAACTCAAAAAAAATTAAATACGACACTTTCTCTTGTAGCTGAGTGTTTTTTTCTTCAGAAAAACTTTATAACCTAAGGATGGCAATGGAATATTTAATACCGGTAAGTGTGAACTTCATGCACCTTTTCACTTACTTTGTCTTCAAATGAAACGCAGTCATCAGCTCTCGAGATAGACCATATTAAATTGCTGAGGTAAAAGTACGCTAAGTAGGTCTCTTCTGTTGTCAATAATAAGCTGTATCGCATGTCTAGCCTTTTTATACAGATCAGCGGTCTCCAGAACATTTGCACACAGATTGAATTTGTCTTCTTCGCTCGGCATTTCATGTAAATCCCTCAAAATATCACCAATCGCTTCGATAGATGTGAAAAATTCTCCTTTCGTTGGGATATCATTGCATTGAATGATCAATGAACCAAATATTGTTTTACTTGAGGCTTGGAAGCGCGCATTATGGATCGATATATTCGAATATTTATTGCTGAGAATCGATTCAATTGCTGATTTTGCAGCAGAAGTGACAGTGTTTTTAATTGCATCAAAAATACTTGAACTGTCATACAATTGTTTCGTCAGTTGCAACATATAATCGTTGATAATTTCTTTCGAAGGTTGTAATTTCGTGTTGAGCAAAATGGAATTTAAATAGGTCATTAATTCGTACAACCTTTTATTTCCACCATCAAGAACACTGAACGCTTGAAGAGCTAGTACATCTAAATCACTCGAATCTGATCGAAATTTGACAAGGGTTGACGCGTATGCAGTTGTGAGAGGTATTGCGGCAAGGGTATAATTTGGTGATGAACTCAAAAACACTGGAATTGGTTCAGTGTTCACCATTTTGATAACAATTGAAACCACAACTATGAATATTAGTTTCATTTTGTTCGAGTTTCGATGACACTTTGCTCTGGAGGCGAACAGCGTCTGATTTCTTACGAAATTATATTTCAACTGATGATCCTCTCGTTTTGTTCAATTTTTGTTTCTGTGAGGCTGAATACAATTCATATTTCACAACAGCATCTGGACTCTAAATAAACAGTATTAAAAATACAAAGACAGCAGAAATTACTGAAATGCGCATAAAGACAACTGAGCCAATATACATTCATTACAAGTGCTATGTGATAATGTATTCTGTTAAAATATTCCTGAAATAAATACGTTTGGTCGCATACTTTGTGCTAACAAACGATGTCTTTTTAATGTGAAAACGAGGATGTTTCAGTATAATCAAGCGAAATTCAGATTATTTCAAATCATTATGTTTATTCAGAGTAATAAAATGTAATTGTTTGACGTCAATATTTTATTTGTCGCAAGCCATTGAGCATCTTCTGGCTGATTTAGCAAAAGCATTGAAAATACGTGTTGATTAGGATTATAAGTAGGATTTGCTTTTAATTAGTTTAAATATACACATTGGAATAAATAGTTTGTTTTTCTTTAAATCTGTTATTTCTTGCAAAATAAAGTTAACATTCAATACATTTCAGAGATTCAAAGTTGATTCAGTATACAAGTTTGTTCGATTTTGGTACCCATAAGACTTTAGATGTCATATTTTGATCGTTCATTTGTTAGTATAGACACTTAAAAACAATTATCCTATCAATATTTGGAATGATCCAGACTGTGGCTGCACTCCAACTGATCTTTGTTCAGTTCCATTTTGTTGATTTGTTCGAAATATAAAGAGAAATGATCATAGCAGCGATTGTTCCAGCATAATTTTATCAAATCCAGGCGGTGGCCCAAAATTAAAGTCATCCAAGATGATGTCCAGAATGGCCCCATCGTCAACTGAAAAATCAAATGGACAAATTCAAAATCAGAAATGAATTCCGATTATTGACTTCTGTTGTTTGCTTACCAAAAAGTGCTGGATAAACAGTTCCTTTGACGTTCAACACGGGAATGTCCAGCTTTTTGCCGTTCAGATAAAAATTCATTTCGACATGATCATATGCGACTCCGATCGTATCACCTTCGCATGGAATACCCGTTTCATTTTCATTATTTTTACCCGGTAGCACATCGTTAATATTTTCTAGCGAGCTATTTATATCGGCTGGCTGGAGTGAAAGTTTGTGAATTTCAACGTTGTTGTGGAGTACAATATGGTCAGAATTCAAGCACCACGACTCAGCATCTGTGCCACCTTTTGTTTTGTTTAGATCTGTTTTGTGGGTCGCTAAACCAATGGACCAGTGTCCACTTTGTTGTAGTTTCACCTCGAAATAGGATTTTGACTGGACCAACGGTGCCGTTGCTAAGGCTCCACCTGAGCCACATATTCGACATCCATTCTTCAGAATAACCACCTCATGACCTGCCACAAATCAAATCAATAATTAACGAATCAAACGATTGGAAGTTCAAGATGCTCTTGAAACATATAGAATAGCTCAAGTGCCATATTGATAATCACCGATATTCGCTGTATCCAATTGAATATTGTTTTGGTTGATTTTCATAGCAATATTCGCGCTGCTCGTTGTTCCACCGTACAAAAATTTCAAACAACACAACATTTTTCTCTGCTTCCGTATTCAACTTACACTCTAAATCAAAAACTCAACGAACCAAGTTTAATTTGTTTGTTAATCGTATTTATTTAGAGATTTACATATATCACTAGATCCTAAAAATAAGCACACTATTTTGCTTGACTTTTGATGTCTTCCGTTTGTTTGACGTTTTGGGATTTTCTTCATATGTTCAACATATGTTTGACCACCAAATACTACTGATGGAAAGCAATTGGTTTGTGAATGTCGTGATTATAGTGTTGCCAGTGTTTTGTCATAATTTTATCAAATCAATCTCCTTGCTATTCAATTGATGTGAAATATTCCAGGAACTCATAGACAAATTAAAGGAAAACACATTCGAAATTCTGCTGAAAAATCGATTTCAATGAAAATATATGGCAAATATTAGAATTTGAAATAATGATTACGATGTACGTGAGTTTCACTGCTCACGCCAACAAATTCAAAACATTAACAAGAAACGTCAAACAAATAATAACAAATGTTGCCATACGTGGTGTTGTCAGTGTTGACAGAAGTAGTGCGGTACGCGTTCATCTTTTGCGGTAAAATTTGAAACATTCTTTAGTAATTCAAACAACGTATTTGCCGTTTTAAAAGCATTGCGTTATTTGAAAATCAAATGATTTTTTTATGAATATTGGGAGTCGTGTTTAAAGAATACTTTATCGACACAGAAATGTAACTGGTCGAAAAGTTCGTTCGACCAATATGCGGAATGCCAAAATATCAGGAACAAAATGAGTATGCAAATGTGGTAAAAATGAGGATATTTCGAAATAGATAATTGGTGATAGTTTCATGCTTTTGATTTAGCACTTTTATTGAAATTGTTGGCAACAAGTTGTTGCGCAATAGTCAAATATGTTAAATGAATTCAAACGTGGAGATATTGAACTTGTGGAGCAAATTCAGACAAAATATGACTTATTTGAATCTTTGAAATCGCAATTTATATCCACTTGAACAAGGGTTGAAATGATGTTGGAATGTGTGCTGGTGAAAGTGGCTATTAATTCTATTATATCGTGCCATGCTAATTAATGTAAATAGACACACTAGTTTTAAATACTAATATCTTGATGATTTACTTTGGAGCTTTATCGAACTGGGAACCATCTTCAAAAATAATCTCATGATTTTGGGCCAGATTTATAGACGATTTTAAATTATATATTTTTATTGAGAGCCGACTGAATGAAGCGACAGATTATGGAATTACAATAATTTTTGGACAAGTCAACAAATACTTCTCACAAAATACACAACTAGTTTAGAAAAGTGCATCTGGAAGAAACGGCCATCAATGTCCATGGATAACAGCAACGGGTGATTGGTTTCAGGTGTTATCAAGGGGTTGGTGGTAAGATTAAAATTTCTTTTGAGGGTGGCAAAACTCGAAATAAACGCTCAATTAAAATAAAAGATAAACAATATATCGATGTTTTATTTGAATGAGTTGCATTTTTTTAGGTTTTTTTTCTGAATTCATGCTCATCAGAAAAATAGAAACATTACATAAAATATAAATTCTCTGTTGATAAATCTAATGATATGGAAATATTCTTGAATGCTTATATTCTAGATCATTGCGATTAAAGCAATATTAATTTAAGAAAAATCATAGACAATATAAAAAATTTCATAATAAAAAAGGGCGGTTGTAGCGATTGGAGAGAAAAGATTTGCGCACATTTAATCTCTTAGTTTCAATAAACTTACAACACCTATGAATATAAATAAAGCAATAAATATGTTGATTTTGCTTATTAGTATTTTAATTGTAAAACATGAAAATAGATAAGTTCCATTCGGACTTTGATTTCATTGAATGAATGCCCCGAATTTTGATTGTATTTTTCTGCTTTTCACTATAAAAGAAACAAAGTAATGATTGGAAAAACATGAAAATCGGGTGTAAATGCGAATGGTGATTCTCGTAAAGGATAATAGCTTGTGATGGAAATTTTGCTGCAAAACTAAACCTAAAATTCTAATATCTAAATAAAGTAAGTATGTTCAGTGATTAAACGTTTGTCGACTTAAATTGGCAACTTTACTGTGAATAATAAGAAATTGTATTTTTCGAAAGCAAATTTGTATGGAGTTTCATTGGCGTTCGACTTTTTTTCATTAGATCGTCAATTCAGGCGCACATTTTTCGGTGGCATTGGCAAGATAACCATAAAAGAGTATTTTTTTCAGAAGGATTCGGTTGAATGTACCCACTTCAGAAACGGGCAAAAATTGAGTGCTCGCTTTCAGTTCGATTTTGGATTGTTTTTCAGGACTCTTGTTCTCATTTTTTTTTTGTACGATTTTGGAATTTTTTAGTTTCACACTTTTTCAACAAATGACTGCACAATTTCATCCCGATATCCAAAATCGGCAAGAAAATAAAAAGAAAATTCGCCGTATCATCGAATGGCAAAACGCCAATGTGCGTGATTATCAGAACGTGAACACAGTTACGGGATAATTTCTATTGAATTTTTATAGCGCTTTTACTTATTTCAAATCTGTTTACGTATTCATTTGGATCATAAACGTTCTTCATTCATTTTTTTCTACAATTTGACTCGAAAGTCAATATATATTCTTTTGTAAATGGCAAGAAATAGTTTGAGATTGATACTTTCCATCATTTTCAACATGTATCCTCTAAGCGGCTGAACGCAATCTATTTCCGCTAGACATTGTGATCGAGTGAGTGAGTGGGTGTGTGTATGATCACAGCATTTCGTTGTTCATAATAATTGTCACCGTTGCGACACAACATTTTATTAGCCTAAATAACGGACAGATAAAACCGTCAAGTAAAGCGAAAACATGAATTTTACTCTCTTCTATCAATTGCAATACAAAATTGAGGATTTTTCCTGTTTCATTCCAATTACAAGCAATTTCAATTGCTCTTGTTGAGCTAATTTATTTACAACATTAACAAAACTACTTTCTTACAGAATCGAAAAATAAACAAACTCACACCCATGACAACTTATCAAATGGTAGAGCTTCTCCATCTGGTCGTATGAATAGCATTCAACGAATATTTATGATGAGTATTGCGACAAATATGAAATAAAAATAAGAATTATAGCTAATGCATTTCGCATGAACGCGCATAGAATATAATCAAAAAGTTCATTTAACTCAATTATAACATTTTGAAAAACTACGACAATTAAGAAAAATTTGAATTTGATTTTTCTCAAGATTCATAAATGGTAACTCTAGGAACAAATCTATAAGAAAGGCGTAATAATTCAAGAGTGCGTTTGATTCAATCAGCGCCGATACTCCTTTTCATGCACTTAATTTTCTATTTACCAAAAATTGAGTATTTCTTTTTATGAGGCCTGGTTGGATTCTTGGAACTGTCAATCAGTTTCGGTAATCTCATTTCAACAAAACAAATTAAAAAAAAATAATAACCATTCATAAAATGTAAATAAATTAATTGTAAACGAAAAAATAAAAATGGAGATAATTGTATAAAATATGAAAATCAAACGGGGAAAAGATAAAAATAAAACAAATCTTATGCAAATTTAGTCTTCTATCACTCGGTCAAATCCAGAAGTATTAAAAAATATGTGAAAAATCATCTTAAAATTATAGGCAAATGAGCGATACAAAAAGTATAAATGGAAGACGATTAATTTATCTGATAATGTTGGTGCCATTTGTGAGAACAGCAGATGCTGACGTTTGGACTGAATGCGGCTGTTGGAGAGATTGCTGTTGTTGCTGTTGATGCTGCTGCTGTTGCTGCTGCTGTTGCTGCTGCTGTTGCTGCTGAGCTTTCGATCCCTTCGTTGTGATTGCGCTCTTTTGGGCCAAATGCGTCTGGTAGTGCTTGGCTAAGTGAGCCTTTTGGCGGAAACTTTTGCCACACAGTGAACACGCGAACGGTTTCTCGCCTAAAATCCGAGCCCAAACCAAAATTCACCAAATTAATGACAAATAAAATAAAACATTTAAAATGTATAAAATTAAAATGCAAGTTTGAGTGATTCGTTATCATGTGAATTCCAGCAAATGTTCAAGTTAATTTATTATTTCACAGTTATTTAAAGAAAGTTATTTATTTCAATTTTATTTATAAATCCAATGAAATTGCGTTGAAATATACCTGTATGAGTCCTATGATGCACATTCACTGAGTATTTGTCCTTAAAACCTTTTGAGCAAATTGAGCAGTAATGCAAAGAGCGTTCTTTGCGCTGCCCATTGATGGCTGCATTGAGATTCAAATTACCGTTGCTGTTTGTCAAATTGTTATTATTGACATTGATATTGTTATTATTGTTGTGATTCGGTGATCGTTTGTATTTTTTCGGCGGTTTGTTTGCCTTGGCTGTGGTGGTGTTCGGCCGATTGTTGATCAGCGAATTGCTCGATGTGGTGACAATATCTTGTTGAGGCATAGCGGTTGTGGTGACCATCGATGCCGCATTCGACGGAATGGCAACTTCAGTTATCATTTCAGAAAAATCATCGGTGATGCAAAATTGCTGTACATCGGATGCGATGCGCTTAATTTTCTCGAAATCGTCGGTGAACGATGAATCGAGCGTTAAAAACATATCATCGACCATTACACCATTGTCGGTGCCATCGGATTGATTGGATGTTGGCAGTGAAGAGTTTGTTGATTGCACACCCGAATGGTTCTCATCAAATAGCGGTGTATTTAATGTTGAATCGGCAAATGTTAATGTTGGCTGTAAACAATTAATCAGACAATTAGCATTTTCGGTATATTGGCACATTTTTTAATCCGTTTTAACAATTTAAAACCGGTGTTTTTCATAAATTAGCATTTTTAAATGCTTGATTAAAAATTGGTATGTGTATTTTTGTACCTGTGTGTCATTTGAGTAAATGGCTCGCCTCAGAGTGCCATCAGTTTTGATGCTATTTATAGACGGAATAACAGTAACCGCATTCTGCATACCTTTTGCATAGCCCTTACCCTGAAGTGCACTGCGTAATAGTGACTCCGGTGTTTCCTATTGTTTCACGTGAGAGAAATAAAAAAAAAAACTCCATTCAAAATCAATTATAAGTTGAATGAAGCCGAAAAATTGCGCAACAGAAACATCATTAATGAAATTTCAAGGTGAGTGATGCAAATTTGTTTCTCTTTTGATTGCGTCGCAAGTTGTAATTATTCGGCAAAAGATGTTCAGTCAGTGTGAATAAGCAGAAACTTACGTTGCCATCCTCGACAATGATGTTATGATCGGCCATTTGCCAATCATTATTATTATTATTGTGAAATGCGGCGTTCAATGTGTTATTTAAATTCGTGCTATTGGTAACCGGGATCTGCTGTTGGTTGTGCTGATTTTGTTGCTGAATCGTCGGCTGATGTGCTTGCGGTTGCTGTACATTTGATACAGACGATGCATTTGACACCGATGACGACGACGAATGAATGAGAATCTCGTCTTTGTTGTCAGTTGAAAAGCCACTGTCGTCGTAAGTGTATTCGGTTTTTATGTAAGGCGGAAATGTGTTGAGCAAACTGTCGAAATCAAGAGCTGGAGCTGGCGTCTCTTCGGCTGTATCACAAATTTTGCGTTGAACCATATTCGGCTCTTGCTGCTGACTCAACAGCCATGGCTCGTTTCCATTTAATACTGTCAACGTATAGATTTGCCCGTCTGTGTTGCACACCTGACTACCTAGATCACTAGAGTTATTTTGTTGCGCCCAGCAATAACGATTTAAATCATCAAAAATTGTTGAATCGAAGCGATTTGCATCCTTCTCAGCGCCCCAGAACTATTTCAAGTGAAATATGAATGAAACGTGAGATGTTAAAATCTATTCTGAAATTTTGTAATTGCAACAAGAATTTTGGACTTGAAAAGCTTCGGATTTGAGACAATTGACATTTTTCAACACAATTTTATAATTGTTTCATTACTTTGATGTACTTTCAACATTTCAACAATTTTAAAGCCTTTCGAAAACTTGCTTACAACGCCAATGAATGATGAAATTAAAAGAAAAATGCAACGATTCCAACTGGAAACGAGCGAAAAACTATTGCGAGCCAAAGTAGTTACCTGATCGAATCCCTGTAACGGTGCATCCAAATTGTTGGCATTTGTGTCGGAATTGACGCGATCATTGATGCCGATTCCAATTGTATCGGGTGCGGTAACAAAATCGAAAAAATCAGTTTTTGTAATATCGTCAGTGCGAAATGTCTCGGTGATATCCATGCTACCAGTCGACATAGTTTCTTGTAATGCTTTCAACTGAATAACCATAGAGTTAATTAAGTGGTAATCGTTAATATTTTTTTACGATTTGATTTATATTCTTGGTGTCTCAACAAATCAACACGTCCGTCGATTTGCGTAAGGCGTTTCAAATATTCGGACACTGTGATGGATGAATGTTTTTCACTGTCGGTTCGTATTAAGATTGGGTCCGTGTCGATACAAAGTAAGTGAATACTTATTCGTAATGATCCAGCATCAATTCCGTAAATTGTTCAAATTGTATATCTGCAATATGATACGAAAGGAAAAGAGAAAATTGTTTCCTAATTATTATAGCCGTTACAGAATGTATGTTTCGAATTTTATGTTTCCTAATTAAATTTTATGATCGCTTACAGACTAAGCGAAGAAGGTAACAAAGAAAAAAGAAAAGAATCTGTGTGATGAAGTGGAGTTTTAATTGTAAAGTGAGACTTGTAGAAACCGATTTCATGTCCATTTCGAATTTTCGAGATATTTTTGGCCAAATTTACTCGCCACTTTTCCATCAGTAGCTGGAATTTTTGATCAGCATGAACTACCCGAGCAACAACTCACAATGGGAACATAAATATTAGCGACAAGTTTAATTCGATGAAATAAATCTGCAGTCAATTGGTATCATAAAACATTTGGTTTGAACACACAAAATCGCCTCGTTACCACCGCCACCGCCACGCACTATCACAAAAAAGAGCGAGCTGTGATAGTGCCCACAAGGGCCATGACAAAAAAATAAATTACCAAAAATATTTTAAATGAGGGAAAAGTATTTCGGATGACCGTTTTTGTTTCGGTTTCACTGCTCTGTCCCATGATTTTTCTGCTGCATTCATTCCAACTGTTAATAAGGAATCGAAATCGGTCTTCTCGATTTGTTTTAGAGTTGTGCGTTGATTTTCATCGACAACAACGAAATATGTCAACTCGAATACATCGGAATGAGGCAAATATTCGAAATGAAAAACATTACAACAATCGAAATATCTCTATGTGTGTTTACAGGGAAAAAAACACAACAGAAGCACACAGTTATGCGAAAGAATTGCAAGAACAAAGCAAAAGCAGCAAATTTATAAAGCATTACAATTTGGCAAAAGCCGAATGTTACTTTTTTTAGGCTGTCGCTGTCCACAAATAACAATAATCATTCGCTTATATGGTATTAATTATTTTTATATAAAAAAAAATTCATTCAAGAGCCAATTAGGCTACGCGTAATGTGTACGCCGGGGCCGGGCAATAGTTGGAATGCAGTGTGTGTGTGTGCGCTGAATTTCATTCGTTTGTGTGAATTCTTTGACGAAATTAATGTGCAGCGCGCAAAGTGTACTTCGAAACCGATGCAGCAACGAAAAAAAAAAATGTCACCAGAAGAGCGAAAAAAAACAACGACAAAAGAATACAATTTGCATTGGCCAATGCTCGATTGCAAACCAACCGAAACATAATCGATTCGGGTTCCATATTTTGTTTTTGTCGTCTTTTGCTTGCGTCTACCTTCAAGAAATTGCTACTGTTTGTCCGTTCGCGTAATTCACAATAACTCATTGTCATTCGAGAGCGGACATGGGCAATGCTCGGTGTCGATTTATATGTTGAAAAATGTTGAACAACATAAATAAGCATTAATTAATTATTATTTCTCAACGTTTTCCTTTTGGTGACGATGCGCGCAAGTGTATATGCGCTGTACACTTTTCCGAACGCAATTTATCACAATGAATTGTATTGTATTTCTGTTTTTGTGCCGATAGACCATTAACCATTTTGTGATGATATGAACGTGTCTTTTGTTGCCCGGTAAATGAATCGATACAATTCCGTCTGATGTGTGACCTTTAAAAGCATAAAACAAACCATCACAATTCACATTAAATTATTTATTTTATAATAAAATTGTCGCCTGATTTTCTTTTGTTCTTTCTCTGTTTTGGTTATCATGTTGAGTTTGTTATCTGATTCTCAGGTTAACAAAAAAGAGCAAATGCCGATTCATTCGACGTTAACATGGTGCAAACCAAAAAATATGGTAATGACAATTATTAACCGCCTAATTAATAAATTCCTGGAGTTTTGTGTGCGTTTTCGTTGTGCGATGTTTGCATGAGATACGTCATTTAAAACACGCGTTTCTGCAACTGATTTAATAACAATTGAGCGCGCATGTTCATGTTCATGTTCAATGTTTACGGTCATTTCGCCATCTGTGTTTGTTCTTTTGTTGATTCAGTGGAGAAAAAACCGCACATCGTGTCTTGTTTTGATCGAAAACATTGAGATTTGCTTTCAACATAGTTGGTTCGTTTTTTGTTGTGCGTTTCATTTGTTATGGTCAAAACATGCGCTCGCATCCATAATCGGTCGGCGTTGAGTCAGATGCTAGCCAAACATGGTACATTCCATAGCGTTGCTGGTAGTGAAATCTTTCTATTGATCTCCATAGCCAGCACCAAAGAATTTGCAGCCATCGTTCAGTGCGATTGTTAATGAAATTACAATCGCGATTTGGATCACTTTCACACATTATTCACCTTTTTCGTCCCCATTCTTATCATCGATCTAAAAGCTATAACTCAATTATGTATTCGCTGCGCAATTTGATTAATATCATATCCAGCCCAGGTTTCGGAAAAGGCCACGCATATTTTTATGCCATTTTAACCATTTCCATGGCATTCCGAAAATAATACCATTCTCTCAATTGGCATATAAATCTTCCATCAAGAATTATGGTCAATGAGAGCGCAATGGTTGGTTTTGGTTGTGTGTCTTTGCCGGTTTACGAAATCGATTTTCATTCAAATGAAAAAAGACGCAAACAACATATTTACGCCCCTCGAATCGTTTTCCATGTGCAAATTCCTTATATAATGGATCATAACACATTCGCTGGAGAGAGCATTTGGCCGGTCGATTGGCAATTTCGAGAGGATTGTTGTTTCTTCCGTTGCATGGATTGAGATAAAATTCGTTTATTTTCACATAAAATACACGGCATTTATTTGGATATCTTCATTTGCTTCGTTCGATGAAGTTTTTTTTCAACTTGTAATTTTTATTTAGGATTATTATTAATGAACATCATTTTCTCTTTTCGGAGCATAAAGCAGCCATGAATTGGCAATTGACGTTCGCTTGGCAATCCAGTCACAAACGCATCAATCATTCAACGATAAAATTACATCCTTCTCTTCACTTTATTCGCCAGTCACGAAAGGTGTGATAACAGATCAATGAATGGCTTCAAAAACTCACGGTAACAAGGCAATCAAGCTTTTCGGCTCAGAAGAGAGTTGCGCACAGTGAGCATACGCTCACAGCAAAAAATATGATTAAACGATTGAATGTTCTTTTTAGGCAACGAACAAAAATTAAGAGATCAACGATCAGTTTCGGCGAGAATCATCGCTAAAAACGGCATTATTTTTGTTTTTTCGACTAGCATTCCCAAAAAATGCTAAAACACAATAAATTACAACGTTGATTAAGATAGTGAGAATGGTGAGTTTTGTTTTGTGTGCTGAGCGGCATGTTTATATTAGTTGAGTTGAACAGGTACGACCAAAAATGAAATTAATCAATTTCGATGTGGATTCGCTTTATTGCGTGTGTTGATTTTCTGGTTCCGAACAACCCAGATCAGTTGATGTGCGCATCTCATATCACATGCAATCCTTGCTGCGTTTGCAATTATTAACACATTATACATGTGAATACGATCATTTGTTGGCCCTCGTTCCATGTAATCAAATCATTTATTTTAACAGACAAGCGTCCAAAATGGATGGCTTTAAAATATGGCTGTTGGCCAGAAAAGTGTCCGTCGCTGCGCGATTCATCCGAAAATTGCATTTCATTCTGTGCACGGGAGAAGATAAATCGGTTTTAAATTGCCTTGACCCGATTTGGCACCAAGTTTTTCTTCTGTAATGCACGAGGACGTGACATGATCGCAAGTTGACAATGAGTTCAACGTGAGAATATCTATTCGGTAGTTCGATTCGATAATAATTCACTTTTGTTATTCTAATGATGCGAAAAGCGACGAATGACAAAACAATTTTAATGCTACAACAAATCAGTTGCATCTTGACCTATATATTCTCGCTTTACATAACCGCACATCGATCGACAAAGACAAAGAAAACACATCCTTGTCGTACGTGGAAATGTATTTTGTTACCGTTCGGAAAAAGTGGTCGAAATTGAAAACGAAGCGAAAAACAGCAAAGTCAAACATTGGTATTTGGCATTGATCAAAATGCCCAACGATTATGCAGACAAAGCAATTTCCGTTTGTCATCGGCGTTGTTGCGAGAGACTCGCACGTCTTTACGTGCCGCGTGTCTTTTCAATAAGTGACGTTAATTTTCTCTTTTCCGTTTTGTTTGTTCATCGCATTGTTGGGTTTTGTTTTCTCAAGCCGCGCACATTTATTGAATAAATGTCATTTCCAAATTAAAGCACACACACAGAGAGAGAGACACAAGAAGGCCAGATCGGCCGAGGGAAAAACGAATGAGCCCGTTCAAAGGTGGAAAAAAGCTATAATGCCAATTACAGTTTCTGTTTCGAACGATACTAAAGAATAAATGCTTAGCAATTGAAACCAAACTCGCGATCACACAGTGCATTGAAGAAAGAGAGAGAGAGAGAGAGAGAGAGAGAAAAAGCAGCGGCAACAACAATAGCATCAACATCATACGGTGGATTCAGATTAAGATCAAGCAGTGGGCCAAATTAAAGCGGTAGCAAAGCATCACGAAAACGTCGAACAAACGCAACCCAACAAACAAATCATGTGAAAGTTAAACAAAACGAGAGTAAAAAGAACAACACAAAACATAAAACGATCATTAAAAAATAAATCGTATACTTAACAAAAGGCAAAGAATCAAATGAAGAGAGCAAAAAACAAAAATAAAAGAGATCCGTGAAGAAAAAGCGAACTACACACGGAGAATCACATGCACATGACGCTCTTCGCTCTTTTTGAGACACTTAAAGCACTTAAGGCTTCATCTTCTCGCCGTGATTCAGCTGCCAATGACTAAAAGCAAACACATACACAATTACGGCGGAATGAAGCGGATTTTTGAATTTTTGGTAACTGTATCTTGTGGGGGACCAATTTTGTACGCAAGCCACGAAGCGGTATCTGTTGCGCGAGTAGTTTTATATGCTTCATTCGGTCCAATAAAATTACGGTTAGCCTGAAAAATGTCTCGAGATATCCTGATTGTGTCCTATATTTGTGTTGCAAGACGATACATTTTCTCGATCCTCAACGAAATTGATCACTTGTTTTTTCATTTCTTTCACATTCTTTTCCTTCTTTAGCAATGATATTGTGGTCAAGATTGAATATTTGGACAGCAACACAAAAAATATTTTATATTTCACAAGAGCGAAGGAAAAAAAATTCCACTTGAACAATGAATGAAACATTTATAACGCATATGATATCGTTTCTGCTCTGCTTATTCTGTGGCATTTATCTTCGTGAAGAAACGTTTCGCATTAAAGACAGCGTTACCGTTGTGGTTTTATTCATCTATATGATAATATTTGGCTGCTCATTAAGATGCATTCCAATTCGTTATCTAGATATATGTGCTTTATTATTCACCGAAATTGAATATATCCGCAAGTTCGTGGCAGATAAAAACAAAACGGTAAAAACCCATTCTGCGCGCATGTTTGTGTGTGCACAAAATTAAATCGTCAATCGTTCGCTAATGCAACAAGAAAAAAAAAACACCGATTGGAATTCGTTTTTTGGTTTGCTTCATTGCATTTTGAAATTGGAAAATACATTTGCACAGAATACAAAAATTGCTTCCGACAGATAAATGGAACAAGCGCGCGAGTAGCACATTGGCCATAATTTACGTTCGCACATTCAATTGAAATTAAGTACGACGTGGCTGACTCATTAAAAATAGCCGCTCGTAAATATAATTTTTTCGATCGTTGAATTACCAATAAAATCGTTTCGTTTGATTTTGCAAATTATGATATGCGATCTCTAATGGACATATTATTAAAAGTTCAATTGAACCGCAGCGCCTTCCCGTTGCCATCGTTCAGCGGCAGTGTACTGTCCAATGCTCGTTCGGGAATGGTAATTAATTAATGTTTAATTGTGATTTTATGCTCATGCAAGCAGCGTGAGTATCAGAGGTGCACGCGGCAAATGGATTAAATTGCGGCAGCCTATTTATCATTCAGTCAAACTGCGCGGAAAAACCAGTTTGAATAGAAAGACCAAAAAAACAAACGCACAAACAACAAAAAGGTTTTTTTTTTCAATTTTTGTGCTAGTAAATTGTAATTATGATTTTATATGAATTAACATTTTTTTTCTCTTCTGCAATAATATAAATTAACAATCAAATATAAAATGCAAACAAAATATAGCCGTTGTTGGCCGAATCAAGTATCAAATCAGCATTATGTAATTATGCACCTCCAATAAATCCGTCTTAAACCAAATAGCATAAAAATATTTATCTTTTTTCGCCCGTTCCAGCCAGCCGTTGCCGAAGAATTGCAAATTCAGTTGAAATACTTGTGCATCCAAATAATCATAAAGTTTTTCGAGAAAAAAAAAAACAACAAGCAAATCGCACTGTTTGGATTTATTGCCGCGGCTCAAGCTGGTTTCTAATTATTTTTGTCACGATTTGTTGACACTACAGCACGGCATCGCCAATTCAATTTCGAGTGTTTGTGTGGCTGCCAATAGTCAAAAGGAATTTTTTCCAACGCAAAGGTACACATCACATTGTCGCGAGCTATCTAGCGAATGAATGCGGCTATGGGAAATGCACTCAGGCAACACAAAGTGCAATGAAAACCATAATGAAACCGAATACAAGTCAAATGCCTGCCAAAATGAAAAATACTCACAGAGCGAGCGAGCGCGAGAGAAATATGCAAAAGAAGCGATGGCAGTTAGTTATGTGCACCATGTGCAGCGCACACTGATTTTAAGTAGCTCTATAATTTGCTATAGTGTCACTTTAAACATAACGTTTTCGTTGTCGAGCGATTTCCATTTTGTTTAGTGGCGTTGTGTGTTCTTTCTCTTGCTCTCAAGTGTTTCTGATTGCATATATTGACGCGCGGCGATTGCATGAAAATGCATAACAACAGCACATACATCAACGTGAACAGACAACAACAACAAAAACATTTAAACAAAGGACGTCGAAAAAACAAAGCAATTCCAACCAATTTAGAGGCGATGTTGTTGAAAATGACGTTAATTGCATACTTTGCGTATCATTTTTGTACCGTTTTTCCCACTTTTTCCACCGATCAACAGTTCATTTGGATGTGATTTTCGTTAATTTTATGTCACAGTCGCTGTAAATTAGATATCGGCGAAACCGATACGCGTTTTTTTGATGCGACGTGTAAATGCGCCTCTCCACCTTTTCCAGTTAGCATTTTGACGGCTAGAAATGTGGTTTCAATAACTCGTCACTCATGGCATTCGCGATGGTCGTGTTTGTTTCTGTTAATTTCGAACCAAATGAAGAATATGCGGCGTGACGAAAAGCCCACTCACAAACAGCATCAGATCACAGAAGCAATACTATTTCGTGTTCAAATCGAAAGGTATTCACCGAGAAATATACGAGAAATAGTTGAAATGCTGATGTTTTTATGGTTCCACAAATGAATTTTTCAGACAGATCGCCGTCTGCATACCGCCAGCCAAACAACAACACCAATCAGACGATTGCTTGGAAAAGTCAACACAAATCGCGTCGAATCCGTCAGTAAATACGTTTGCCGGCACAGAGATACGGAGAAAAAATGCATAACAAACCAAATGTTGTTTTCATTTCAAATGAAGACGAGAGAAAAATGTTGGAAAAATTTATGAGAAGTGTTTTTGCTGAATTGGAAAAATGGCATGCTGAGAGTAAGGGAGAGAGCAACTTCGAATGATTGGTAAATGCACCCGCTTGCGCTTGCAAGTGCATATTGGATTCCAACATTGTTCCACTTGTCGTTGTTTTTTCGCTTCTCTAGTTGGCCGCTGATTGTGTTCATTATTGCGTTTCCACATCGAAATAATACCATTTACCGAATTGATAGATAAATAAATTTATTTGCTGTGGCGACCGGAGTGTGTGAAATCGTCGATTAGACCCACTAATGCAATCGGCAAGCGTTTTTTTTTTCGATATATCTATTTAGTTTGTTCTTCTATGTTGGCCATCAACCGTATTATAAATGCTTTTTTTTAATGCCAAATCACATGCACCGTAGCTGAGCTATGTGCGTGCGCCTGATCACTTCATATAATCCATGGAATGAATGCGCGAATGAAAGCGTGTTAACATTTTAACAAAATGCACTGCACGTCAAAATGAAAAAGAAAATCAACTGAAGGAAAAGAAGCAGTCATAGAAACGTGAAAATAAAGGCTTGAGTACGAATGCTTGCGCGCACTGCACATAGAGCTCGAAGAGCAACCCAACAGTAAAACACGTCGTTTGAGAAACGAACAAAATGTGAATGAAGAACGAAAAAAAATATAACAACAACAAGCGGCAAGCAACACAAATAAGGAGCAAAAAACGATTTTATTATTGTTTTTACTGTTGCGCAAACTGATAAATCGTTTTAGTATTCGGTTCGGCTGGTATTTTGATTATTATGATTATCGTGTACTTTATGCATTTCTTTCGGCTTAGGCTGTCTTTTATTCAACAGCAAATGGTTTGTTTGCAATGAAAACGACAATCAATTCAAATAAATTACCTAACCGCATCTGGCTGCTGCTGGGTTTGACGATTGACAATTGGCGACGTGCGCGTTCAAAAAAACTTGCGCGTATTCAAGCTTCCATTTCCCAAATGCATTCGATGCCGACAGAAATCAATATCAGTCTATTTTAATGCATTTCATTAAATTTTAATCGGCCAAACGTTGATAAGCAAATAAATCGTTTGATTTTTTTCTTTCGCTCTCTTTCGTTCTTCTTTTAAAAACGTCCCGATTATCGAATTAGAACATCGATCAATCAGCCGATTCGTGTCGTGTAAGTTGATTTATTTGAGGCCCGCATTTTAATTCTAATCGAAATGGTGAGCACGCGCATGTCGTGCACTTTCTGTTCAAAATTGCAGGTTCAAGAAAGCAGCCACTCCGACAAAAACACCGAAGAGAGCCGGATAGAGAGAGAGAGAAGGAAAGAAAGAAAGAGCAAAAAAGCCAAACAAGCATCGAAGACAACGAAAACAACCGTTAGACATAGAAATGCTAGTCGAAAAATAGCGAAAAACCCACACACATGTTTGCCTGAAGAGCTCTCTAACACACCGAGTCAAAGTCGAATAGATCGAACGAACGAACAGAATTCATCGTTCTGGTTGAAAGCAACCATCATGTCTATAAGTGTAATTTCATCGGCCAAACGAACACACACAGCAGAAAGCACCGGCACCAACATTTCCATATATGAATCGAAATAAACAATGATTATTATTATTTTAGATAGGTAGATATAATACGCAGGTAGGCGGATTGGATCTCTTTTTTCATTCATTCGGTACAGCAACGAATCAGCAAAAGTACACGAGCAAATAACCAGCAACAACACACACAGATTTTCAAATCTATAATATATTATAAATGTACACACAAATCAAGTGCATTGTAATGGTATATTTATCGACGGTTTTGGGTTTTTAAAGCCATTTTTCTTGGTTGTTGCCTTTGTCAGGGTCTTTATTTTTGTGTTTTTAGCGAATCCATTTTCGAGTTGGTTTTTTGTTTTGTGTGCGCATTTTTTTTCTACATTTTTTCTTTTTTTTTTTTGGTTTCGAGCCATTTTTCAATTTAATTCATGGATTAGTACAATTTGATTCAGGCGGATGGACGAGAAGAAAGCTTTTCTAATAAGACAGATTGGAAATAACAACCTGAAACCAAACTGCTGCACGGCCAACTTTGCATTCGCGCAAAAAAAGCAACAACAACAACAACAATCCCGAACGACAACGACATAAACCAACGATCTACAACAAAAAAGTGATTTAGTTTGTCGGTTAATGTATATTTTGGTTTTTCACTTATTCTATTTCGCTCGATTCGCTCTTGTTTACGTGCAATATTTCACTCGGCTCACAAAACTTTGTGGTTGGCAATGAATTAGCATTATTACGATTTATTGAATGTTTTGCGCTTACATCGAAAGATAGTCGTGTTGTTTTGCGTTTTCAAAGTTCGGTTGATGTGTGCGTGTGCGTATGTTGATTGCGCTTCGTTCATATTTTCGTTTTTCAGCATTTGTCAATGGCAGGTATTTTAAGATAAATGCGTGCATTTCTCTCTCGCTCTCACTCCCACTCTTTTTCTCTCCCTTTTTCTCCCTCAATCTACACCTGATTTGCGATTGAGGAGGCATTCGCAATGATTTATTTAAATGAAATCATTTACTAGAAAATCAATATGAGCCATAAATTCAGATGCAAAAGATTCATGATTTCCGATTGCTTTTTTTTGCCTCATCGGTTTGACAAGAAGAATCTTTTAGTTTTATTTGTTGAGCGAGTTGTCGAGGAGTGTGGCAAGCTTAGCAACACACACGGACGTTCGCTGATGGTAGCCACATTGGCTCGGCATGATAAGAGCTTGAAAAAATGTTACAACTAAACCAGTTTTAGGTCTCATTTCTAAGCATTTGGCATCGATACACATTTCGCGGTTCTATTTCTTACAAGATAGTGTGCAAATCAATTTGGACGGTGCTTGGCTCAAACAAGTTAAAAATACTTGTTTCTAACCGTCGATTGGCTTTGGACGAGTATGCAAATATTATGGTTCGCACATAAACGTCCATTTGGTCACTCGATACAAAATTCCGATAAAATGGAAATAAATATTCAGATTTCGACTAGATTAGACGAATTGCCGGACGAATCTGTGTCACGAAAGATGATATCGGCCGCCAACAGGAAGATAAACCAAACCAATTCAGGATTTTATTACAGGAAAATAACATGAATTTGCATAGAAATGTTCTGCATACGAATAATCAGATAATTGTTGCGAAATTGCAACCACCAACATGATCTGTCAAAAAGAAACCTTAAAATCAGGTTAAGTCTATTTCTATCTTTTGATTTGCAAGCAAACATTGCGTCTCAATTTCCATCGGAATTGATAATAATCATGCTAATGAATCTACAAGTCGACTTGAAATGATGGCGATAAAGAGATATAGAGAGCATGAGCGATCAACGCTGAAGAAGAGACCTTTTGACAGTCTGAAAGCAACCTTTAGTGGGTATAATAAAAACGAGCGATAGAAAACGAACAAATCATGAGAGATTTGAATTGCTAACTCATGGACGCAGAGAATAATGTCACATGTTTGTGGTCATCAGCGGACAGATATTGCCGACGATTGGGAGATAGAGCAATGAAATTGATGACGAACACTACGAGGTGTATAGCTCTGAATCATCAGCGACAGTGACAAGCGCAATCGTTGTATATGTGTGTTTTTTGGCCGCGGCTTGACATTAATGAGGCGAACTCAGTGACACAGAATAGTAGTGATTTGCGTCTCGATTTTTTTTGCTACTCAACATGCAAAGCCTTCTACGTTTGTTGTAAATTGATTCTCTCGTTGTTATCCATCGTCTTTCTCCCGCTTGTCCGATTTATCCGTATTATTCATATTTATGGGATGTATTCGAAAATAAAATTTAATATGCTAGACTCATTATTGTCCAAATGTTTCTTATGAATGATCTACGATCTATGTTGATAGCTCATTTTGTTGTTGTTGTAATTCTTAAATCCATTCAATGGTTTGACGTTCGAGCGAGTGTATTGTTGTTGATACATGTTATTCGGAATCGATATGTCTTCGATAGACATAATGTAGAAAATGTTTAATGGGAAAAAAGTATAATAGACGAAAAATGCAAATTATATTATAATTTGAACGAAATATGCTTGAGTTTTTTTCTCTCATTTTATCGATTCTTTTGAAATGCAAAGCATACACAAGCAAAGGGAGAAAATATGCTAGCTGAATGTAATCGTGTTAGTCAAATCACAGGGGAACACGTTGAGACCTTTTTGTATCAAGTATTTGCGACATGCAGCAACATAAAAAAACATACGAAAGAACTCGAATCTAGTCTGTGCATGTCATCTGCTATTGCAGCTGAGCACAAATTCATAAAGAGAGAGAGAGAAATATCGGATGATGTGAATGAATTAAGCGAGAGTGAGAGAAAAAATCGGTACGCGATTAAATTCATGTACGTGTCATATTTTTCTCTGTAAAATTGTGGACATGTTATTTTTTCTGCGTTCATTCGTTTCGGTGCTTGTTTTGAATGATATTTCCTCCGATATGCATGGGAGTTCGGGCAAGGCCCGTTGCGCGCGCACACAAGTGCATATCGATGCTGTAGATATTATTGTAACATATATCGACAATAGCACATGTGATTCGATATTTTGTCATCATTTTTGTTGTTTGTGGCTGCCGTTGTTGTCATTGCTCTCTCTCATGGAAAAGAAATCACTCATACAACGATGCTCATTATCTCCGAGCGGCCAACTAATTCAATCGCTGAGCTTGTGCATACTTCACGATAAAAGCAACGAAACGATTGAAGTAAAATGAACGTATGGTATTGATTAGTGTCTCTGTGTGCACTTCTAGTGCACTTTGTAATGAAATTTATCGTTTTATAGTGAAAACAAGTCACGATTTTGTGGAGTGCAAATCAGGCACAAACGAAATTTATTTGGAATATTTGCTTACTTTGCTCCTTCATATGAGCTCATAGCTGAGGCTAAAATATATGTTATTCTCAATTCCGATGCCAATGTGTGGCAATAGGTAAATAATCAGATTTTCCATGGACGATTTGCGAATGAACTGTTGGTTTTTTTTTGCTTTTGTCGTCGCTTAACTTGTGCAAACTCATATTTTTACCGGATTCCGAGATTTCCATCAAAAAAATCTCTGACAAAATACTTGTTTCAATGAGGCACAAGTATGCGGATTGTTGCTCTGCCGATCGCACTCTTGCTCCTCGAGAATCTCTCTCTCTCTCTCCCTATTTCTCGCTTCTGCCCGCATGAGCCTTTGTTCGCATTTCTGATAGTTTTGTTTCATTTTGTAGTTCATAAAGTATTTTTTAGCGACGGTTTTTAACACACCAAAAGATACCAAACTGTGAGCTAACACAAAACATCGATGATCACGCTAAGGTGATCACGTAACATACAATATGGAAAACTATTAGATGTTAGCTCCGGCATTCGATGTTGCTCGTTTATCACGACGGGAAAAAAGGCCGAACTATGCATGTTTTTTTTTTGGTTTCTACATTTCGTGTGTATGTTTTGTTTTTGTGCTCTCAGGTGTCGCGCACTTTTTGTGTGTTGATTTCATTGCATCGGTTTGTTCGGCTCCACATCGGAATGGAAATAAATGAAAAATCCAGCAACAAAACGCAAGGAATTTTGTCGTAAAGATCAGATAAAACACCAAAGTCATAAAATGCCCTGTGCAGAAAAACCACCATAAAAACTGATGAAACAAAAGAAAGAGAGAGAGAGAGAGAAAAAAAAACAACTGTATGCGAACAGATACACAAAAATTGGGCTCTCATAATAGTGCGCGCGCACAGCTAGGCCAAGTCATATATCAAATTATTTTATAGATACAACTGAAAATTTGCAAACGAAACGACACACAAAGATATCGCAAAAAAACCGCACATTATCACATTACGAGAGCAGAGCGAACACACGCAGCTTCAAATGCTGAATTTGAGCCTCAGTGCGACTTTTGGTATCGCGCGCGCGATTTTTTCTACCTCTTCTTGTTTCGCGGATTTTTTTACAGTTGGGTCTCACCATGGATACCTATATTTTATGCATTATTATCGACTGATCTCTTATTGCCCTGGCTAATTTAAATTTTATTATTACTATTATTAAAAAGATTATTGTTTTGCATTGTCGTTGTTGTTGTTGTTGCTGGACGTTTCCATTGCTCAGTCATTTCTCTTTGTGCGGCTTTATTTACGCTACACAAACGGCCAATTTTCATAATTATTCACTATTGTCATTAAAATTTGGCTTGAAATCGAATCTCTTTTTTTTTTGCATTTTGCGCACATTTCCGTGTGATTTTAGTGGAACACGTAATTCTTCGATCTCTCCCCGTCTCTGCCCCGATTGATTTGAGCATTGAGTAATAAACTTATCGAAAATATTTGTGATTTTTATCGAAGCGGCTGTTTTTCTTTTATTTGGTCGTTCTGGAAAACAATCAAAATTTATATGAGCGAACAAATGAATCAAAGTATTTCATAGATCCTAGGCCGATAAAATCGGTGCTGGACGGCGCAAAAATGGCCGCAAGATTTTTGCCGGTTCCCTTAACAATGAAATATGTAAACCAGCGATCAAAGCGATGTGATAGCATTAGGCTGCGGCTATTTTCGGACCTTTGAAATGGACACATAAGAAATCAACAACGCCAATCTATAAATATTGATCGCGACTTAAACGATAATTTTTAAAGCAATTTACTATTCATATGGAAATATCAGTGGTTTATTTTTAGGCTATGCTTCGTTTGGTGTGCAACATAAAAACAAGAAACGGTCTCGATTTTTTTCTGATTCAATTAATACCGAAATGAAATTAATGAGAAAGTGGAATTTTTGGCGATGGACTATCATTTCGGAATATCTCTGAAGGTACGTAACATCAAAGAAACTTTATCGAGTAGAGAGCAAAAACGCAAGCAAGCAAAACAAATAAAGCGGGATTTTCACAGATATCTAAAAATAGGTTTTGATTTATGAAAGAGAAACTTGGTTTCTATTTGATTCGTTGGAAATGCTTGTGAGTGAAAACGTCACTTCGTTGAAAACGTGGTTGGTCTTGTACCACTTGTTCTCTCTCTCTCTCTCTCTCTCTCTCTATCATCTATCTTTTCATGTGTGTTGTCAATGCGTGTTTAACAATTCACCGCATTTGTTTGGCCACTTGTTGTTGGCGAATTCAAAGAATCAACGGGCTAGCAACTGATAAAAAGTCAACCAGTGTATCTGTCAGTTTATTGCTACTGAGAGCCGAGATGTTGCATCCGAAAATGTCATTGTTTCTTACAAGTTGTACAAAAAAAAACTGGTTCAATGCAAACGACCGAGCAAAATTTCAAAGAAAACTCTCTGCGCGATGTTAAAGTCTCGAATTTGTTACCATTTTTTTTTTTTTTTCATTTGTGTTGTTTTCGTAGGCACATTTGCATTTCGCAAGCGTAACAAATCAACCAAAGAATAACAGTGGAAAAGAAAATAGCTTAATAATACGGCAAGCTCTGCACTTGACTCTCTATCGAGTTGGTTCGTGCATTCAATTCACTCTCTTTTGCTTGTACTTTTCTCGACGATAAATCACACTCGAACATACAAACAAGCATATGCGACTGCTTCTCGAATAGTTCATAGAGAAAAAAGGAGTAGAGACTCAAATTGAAACATTTGAATGGTTTTCAGCATTATTCGAAATTGGGTCAAACGACGAACGAACACGATTGTTTGCGACAACGAGGATTTGGCTGCGGCGCAATCCCTGGAATCATTTTTCCCTGCTCAATTCTCTGTCCTCTCTTTCTTTCTCCCAATCTCGCTGTAATTATGGTTTTTATTCATATTTCATCTGATTCGAAGTGGAAATAAACGAAAATGATTCATAATTCATAACATTGTTGCAGCCAATGTGTTCCATGTCTCTTGGTGGATTCTTTGAACGATTTATTTTTCATTTAATCTGCGATTATTTCCTTCATTTAATTCCATCTCTCTTCGTTGAAACAAATTCCACGGACATAAATCGTCGTACAAAATGTTCGCATTGTAAAGCTGGTTGTTATTGTTGATGTTGCTGCTCTTTTGTTTTGTTTGCAGGCCATTTTTCTTTCTATCGCGCTCATTCCATGTGTAACGAATATGACGTACACGATTTTTTTCGTCGAACTGCATAATTATCATTTAAATTCAATGATTTTATGAATATGTTGCACATAAGTATCTATATTTTGCTATTTGATTTTCATGATTTCCAATGAACGAAAAGGAATCGATTCAACTTGCTGTTGTGAAGAGGGAAAAACAGTACACTACGAAAAGCAAAAATTACGTGGTACAATTCAATGCTGTAAACTTGCTTTATTTTGAGGCGGATTATTGCGATAATCACGAATAATCATGAACAAAAACGATCGTTTCGACTCTTTTTGTTTTTCCCAAATGCTATTCTCATCTTTCAGCGATGTTTGTGTGTATGAGTTTGGCAAGCAGCAATTTTTGAATCAATGGATTTTTTTTATGATGCTTCATTTGCTATTGTTTATCGCGAGCTTCTATCGTCGATCGCACACACCAGAGCCGATGAATCTCAGCGACATTAATATTGAATGCACGAAATATGCATTATTGCCATTGCCAATCGGTGTGCTTCATCATACTCCATCGATTTATTACACGATGATTTCTAATTGGATTTTATGGGGACGCGCACCATGTAAATTGTGGTTCATTTGAAAATTCAATTTTCTTGTTGCCGTCAGGTAGTCACATGAACAGCGACCAATTCAATGAGTCGGCACAAATAAATGGGAAGCAACGGAAAGAAGAAAAAACACCACCAAAACAACAACATTTATTGATTCAAACGAATTCATCGTCGAAACTGTATCGATCGACAGCGGAATCGTGTTAGATTTCTTAAGATGACTGCTGTTTTAAGTGCCAAAGCCAAACAAATGCAATTCCGTTAATCATATCTCTCATTCTCGAACACTAGCAAAACCAATGTCGACCTTCTGCATTTGAATAAATGATTTGCATGCTCGAAAATTCCACTGCACAAAATATTTGAAAAAAAACTAATAAATGCTCATTTTATGGCAAAAATTCAATTTTAGCTTGTTAATCCTTTTAGCTGAAATGATTTCTTTAGCCGACCTCTTGAGATGTTGATTGAGCAACCAGTTGCTTGCAACATTCAATCAAATTGATGTTCACCAATGCACTCCAAAATCAAATCAAATTTATTTAACATGTTCGTTTTGGCGAGGCTTGAAATTTTAACGCTAGTGCACGTTTTTCCTTGCGCGTTAGCAACGAGACAGAGATCAAGCAAAATAAATTGGTAACGGTATTTTTTGATATTTGCGATCACATAAAAAGCAAATAATGATAATCATAATCTTTTATGTTCTAACAAAATGCGCAAAGTTCGCTAACATATACGCTAAGAAGGTACATTGAACGCGCGTGCAAAAATATTTGATTGAAAATGTGTTTGGTGTCTTTTGTTCGGGGATTTTTCAAGTATGAAACCGTGAATGGGCTCAAGAAAGATCGACGCATGTATGAAAAGATCATTAATTAACAGTGTTGCGAATAAAGAACAAGGGTTTTTATTCATGCAGCATCCAGAAAACGGGCGAAAGAAGCCAATTGCTTTTCAATAGAACGCTGTTGAGAGCTCAATGGATTTCGTACTTTAACACTGCGCGCGTTAGTGAAGAATATATCATCCTCTCTTGAAATGCCATAATTGCTTATAAAATCATGCTTTGATATCCATTAGAAGAAAAGTGTAATGAATTACATATTCGCCGCGCCGCAACGCACACGCAACAAATACCTACCAAAAAGCCACAACAATTATGGATATTATAGAGTTTGATGACAAAGAAACCAAACAATTTTTATTCTTCTCTTCTTCCAAATGTAATGATTAACGTGCGGATAATTTTGCATTGATTCTCCCGAACATCACCAGCCCAGAGTGTGTGTGTGTGTGTGTTTGAGTGTAAATACAAAGCACTTGTGCTTACGACGTTTCACATTCATGCCTCATTTCGATTCGCCTTTGTTCGAGACTAATGAAAAGAATTTGATTGCTGATTGTATGTTGTGTATGAAGTAACGATATTTTGCTATGCCTAAGCAAATTGCCGGGCTCATTTGTTGCCTATTTTTCTTTCTTTCTCTCTCTCTCTCTCTCTCTCATTCACTCTAAAGTATTGATGCTTCATCGGAAATGCGCGAGAAACGCGATACCATGCAAATGACGCACAGGTAACATTCAATCAAATTGGTATTTTCGTTGGTTTCTCCTATTATACTTTACAAATACTCTAACCACTAGATCGATCTTTATTTCTCTTTTAATTCTTTCGCACTCTTGAGATTTTATGAATCAAATAAAAAAAAAATGTTGCTTAAATGTGTGCAAACTACTCATCTATATTCGAATTTGTAAATGCTATTATCTAATCCAGTAAAATTGTAACTCGTTGAACCAGTTCGTGTGCATAATGCTTCATTTTGCCTATTCGAAACGCGTGTTAAATTTGTTGCATTCAATTTTCAGAGCATGCCATTTGAATCGGCCTTTTATCGTTGTTTTGTCATGGAATTTTCAATTTTTCGCAATTGTTGGATTTTTTTTTATGACGTCCGACGCTTCGAAGTTCTATTAACGATTTATAATGATAATTACGACACACGTGCACAATTGCCAATAAATTAGATTTGTGCTCTTCACATAATCATGTTCCATATAATTTCGCTGGTAGTTTTGCTTACACTTGAGCCAAATTCGAAACCACGCATACTTGCGTCTTCTCAACACCAAATAATCTGGGTTAAGTTTGGATTTGCCGTTGGAAATTTGCTGATCGAGCAGCGGCTTATTTGTTTCATCCACTATAATAATAATAATCGATATTGGATTGGCGAAATTGGAACTGCACTACATCAAAAAAATCAACGCTATGTGATCCGAATCTCTCGCTCTCTATCTCTCGCGAGCACGCCAAAATGTGATCGTAAAGACCTTTGCATTTGGTTCACATGATTCTTAAGAGATGATTCAAAATGTTATTGGTTACGTATAAGGGCACACGATCAGATTTAGAACTGCGATAATAAAACAGAACAACGAGCATGAACCATAGAGAAGAAGAAAATACTGAATCACAGAAGAATAACGCGAAAAAGAAGAAGAAGCTCTCTGTTTTAAATATTTTAAAGGTCAGTTGTCAGAACGGCTTTGTGCTGTGTGTGATTCTTTGCGAGCACTTGAATTGAAGCCACGTGAACACATTTATTTTACGTGCAGAACAAACAAAAAAGTAGTGTACATATTCTTCAAGATGTAACCGTATTATAACTAGCATGCAAATGAATTTTTAGCCAATTTGATTGTTCGTTCTATTTCGCTGCGTGTGTGTGTGTTTGTGGCAGAGGCACGCGAACAAGCCGACCGCTTGCCAACGACCGGGAAAATGATAGAGAAAAGAAAGAAAACAAAGGCCAATTCGCTATGGTGGATAATTTTCATCTGTTGCTGAATAATTGAAAGCGTTTGTTTCAGCAGATGCGCAATGTTCGCATTCCATTGAATTTCAACGCGAGGCAAGACAAGACTCGAATCGCATCTATTCATACACACAATAAAGCCGATGCCAGAAGAGCAACAACAGCAAATAATTATTTGCTCTTTTTCACAGTCTTTGTGCAATAGAAAACAATGCAAAGGTTGAACTGTTACAAATAATAATTACACCTACTCATTTGAGATGGTCTTTTCTCATTTATTTTGGAGCGTATGGCATGGCGTGGCATGGTTTATAGCGCACAGATGAGATCGACGATGATCTACCGAGAATTCCATGCAAAATGACAACTTATTAAATTATGCTTATCGATGAAAGATGTTTGTTTCATAGATCCAGCGATAGCGAAATGGAAGGAAAAAACGGCCAGCAAAAGCCATAAATGGATGCACAAAAAGTGACTAAACTCGGCAAACAATTGTAATATGAACCGAAAAATACGACAAAAAAAAAACAACTCTCAAGCCATGATTTTGCAAAGCCGTATGTGGAATGCGTGCACTTTTGCCACATATCGGCCGCATAGACATTTTTCTATGGTTTCAACTGAAATATCAAGTTGAACCCCGTTGATCGTGCGCGCGCAGCCCGATGAAAACTTATGTGTTTACAAATATTTGATATTGCCTTGTACAGATATACCGAAATGCGATCCAGTGTATTAGGTTGGTGGCATGCTTGCGAACATTGCCGTTGAAACCAAAGCCAGTAAATGGAATTACACACAAAAATGCTCAAATTGTATGCAAAAGAGTGAGAAAAACGAGGTGAAGAGCGAAAGGGACAACGCACGAATTCCAAATTTCAAACGGTACCCGCTGCTTGATACCGCTGATTCTCAACGCATTCGTGATCTCAACGTCTTGAGCTTCAACGCGCTAGATATTACTATTGCATTGCGTAGACTTAAGTGTGTTTTAACACATTTCAGTGTCAAACTATTCCATTGTTTGGATGCTCTCCATTGGAATCAATCGCTTCACCATGCGCGTATTTCATCGTCTTCTTGATGTGTATCTTTTGACTTTTGTGGATTCGTTCGTGAATTTGTTTTCTCTACTATTTCATTGAAGCTCTTCTTCTTTTCGTTATTTTCTTAATTTCTTCTTTGAAATGTTATTTCATATTGATATTATTGTTGTTGTTGCCGTTGCCAAGTTTGTGTTTGATTCACTCTTAACACTCTACAATAGCTCGTTGGTTTGAGTGTGTTCATTCTACGAATTAGGTTTTTAACTCTGTTTCATCGCATCCATTGTAATTTTGCACGAGCCGAAAGACTTTAACTAAGTTGAGAGACTTTGCGCGCGAGTTTTTTCTCTCTTTTATTTTTGCTACACATCACGAAAAGTAGAGCACAAATTTGTATTTAGATTCGGCGATTTTCTCTCATCTTCATTTGCCTCGAAATGTGAGACTTGATTTTGCGAGTTCGTACGGTATGTTTCATTCTGCTGTCATTCAACACGGCCGCATTTGGTTTGAAGTGCGCTCTATTCCGCTGGACGCAGAACGTATACCACGGCTCAATCGCAACACGCGCAACAAATTAAATAAGAAAATAATTAGCGATTTCGACTTTTTCTTTCTCAAAAGCCCTGATTTCGTCTATATTTTACTAGATCAACGTCAATTTTACATTGTGGTCGGCCGTACGTTTTACTTTTGTTTGGGTCAGGTTTGTGTGTGGAATGCTTTCCATGCCTGTGTTTCTCCATTCCTAACGAAGAGAGCGAAAGAAAGAGAGAGAAAGAGCGAAACAATGGAAAAACATAACTAAAATATATGGATATATAAATGAATTCATTGAGCTGTGGCGCCTTGGGGTTATAAAATAATTACGACATTTTGTTGTCGAATCGTTGGCAGTTGTTTCGGTTGCGTTTTAGAACAATTTTTAAAATTTAATACATTACAACAATAAATTCAGAGCGATCGTAATTTTTTCGGGGGGCATTTTTGAGCGAATGCATGTACGTCAAAATAGACACAAGCACATTGGCGATTCGGCCACGAATTTCGCCACCGGCAGAATTTGCAATTAAGAAATGTTTTAGAGTTTTTAATTGCATGTGCGCACGGCCAACATATTGACGGCAAAGTGGACGCCACATGACATTCGGAAATATGCATATGGCCGCATGGCAAATACGATCATTTGTTATTTTTAGCTGGTTTCTTTTTTACCTGAAGCAGGCGCAAACTGAAACATTTTGTTCGGTACAAATGGCTATTTTAGCCCAATCACCGTTTGTCCAGATGTTAATCAATTTTGACGATTTGTCTGTGAGCTTCCTGATTACATTTATTACAACTACTGAATAAACGAGCTTGAACACAAATTGGTCAGTTTCCCTCTCGGCCAATGTTGCCAAATCAACACAAATCACCTTATTGCCGGTTGAAACGCAAAGAATATCCATCTGTGTTGTGTGCAGAAATATGCTTAACCATTTGATCACCATACAAATATTGACCGAGCAATTTTTCTCGGCGATTGTCAATTTGTTGTTGTTGTATTGTGTTGAACAATGTTTGTTCACACCTCATTGGTGTTGATGTGTTGATTTCCACGCAATTATCACCGTAAATAAATAAAAATATGACAAGAAGACAAATATTTGTGATGCATACAAAAAAAAAGGAAAAAATGTAAACATTGCTGCATTGAATGGAATGAAACGGAACGGAACGGAACGGAACGCAGTATTAAGGAAGCAAAGAACATCGTGCGATGTCCGATGTGAAATTGAAAGATGCAAAACTAAGCAAACAAACTAAATTAACAGGTAAAGAAGTATTAATGTAAATATTGAAAGTATAAACAACAAAATGAACCATACCGAAATGAAAAAAATAATAATAACAGCATCGATGAAGAAGTCCAGCGTGTGTTTGTGCGTGCGCGCGAGCACACATTTGTTCAGTACCAAATCGGAGGCTCAGGTGGATGAGCAAACGAACCAGAAAAACTGCATGGTTATTATTTATGAAAGTCCATTCGTTGTGCTCACGATGACAGATACCACTTAAATGGTTAAATTTATTGAATCGTCTTCTTTGGTGTTCACAGATTGCTGATAATGTTTTGCCTTTTTATGTGCGGTGCAGATTTTTCACTTGTCCTCTTATGAATGCTAAGGCGATAAAGATGCAAGCAAATTGCTTCTCGAGTGTGTGCGCACTCTCTCTCTCTCTCTCTCTCTCTCTCTACGGCAACGCGAAAAGAAGATGATTTTTCAAGCATTTGGCCCGTTATCTTGGGAAAAGCATTGAAAACCGAACAAATTCAATGAGAGATAAAAATTGTGTTGTTGTCTTTTTTGCGCATTGCGCATAATGATTTTAAGAAAAATACTTTTGCACGAACAAAACATAAATAAAATAAAAATCGTTTTAATTTAAAATTCCATAAAATTAATTAAAAGAAATCGTCTTGTGCAATTTTTTTCTGCAATCAAAGGGCTGTACGATGCTTTCCACCTGCCACATCAGTTAGAAGAACTTGTTTAAATCGCACGAACTGAATGCGCAATGAAAGCATTTAAAAAAAAAATATTACTGCAGATAAATCACAGATTCAAACGGTTGACAATTGAAATTTAAATTTGTGATCGGGCAAACCAAAAATCAAAGTTGATGCAATTTGCATTTTTATTACTTGCACGCCGCCGAGAATTGATTGAAAAACGCCTTTTTCTGCGTTGCGACAGGCAAACGATGTAATAAAATGTTTGTTTCGAGCCTTTCTTCCTCTTAAGCCGGATTGAAAACTATCTCATATAATATGCAAGTCATTTGCTTAAATAATATCTATATTTCCGCATTTGATTTTTCGCCAATTGCTCACACGAATCGCGGCGCTTTTTCAAAGAGGATCTCTTACCAAGACGAAATAATGGTGGATTGCATAATAATTACAGAAATGAACAGTCCAAATACTCTGTGCACGGTTCTTAAGCCCGATTTATTTTATTGACAATTTTGCTACATTTGCTTAAAGGCGCATTTGTTATCATTAGAAGCACTCGGTCAATGGTTTGGACGGAAAGAGCAATCGAATGCGAGAAAGAGAAAGAGAAGAAAACTGAATTAACAGTTATATGCGATGAGTTTATTGCTCATAAAATTTATTATTTCGCGTAGATTTGCGTTTCTCTTTCGCGCACATTTTTAGCTACAGTTCGTTACGTATTTGCTTTTGTTGTTAAAACCGTAGCCAGTAGTTTATCAATTGCGAGCGAATAAATGAACGAATGAGCGGGCGCGCACACGGACTCGCGCGTCGCATACATGAATTTCATAAATTCAATATTTACTTTCACACATTCATCGAGATTCTTCTTGTAAACAAGCATCGCAATCTTATAAGTTTGGTTGCTTTTTAATTGTCATCGAGTTGCGTTCCGTTCATTCGGTTTGGTCCTCTCTGACAATCTCGCTACAATCGAAACGTAACTCAATTCCACCAATAGACCGACAAGAGAGAGATTCAAGTATTTCAGATATTTGCTTAAAAATTGTATATAGTCTCTGTCTGTGTATTTGTTTCGCTTATGTTTGCTCGTTCAAGACCATTCATTATGCCAATAAATTGTTTGACGTTTCCTTTTTTGACTTTGGTGCAGGTTTGCCGTTCGCGAAATCGTGTATTTTCTGTTCCCAACATAATTTTTGTCACGAATCACCATTTTAATAGGATTTTTACTACAATTCGATCGTATAAACCGTATTGAAAGTGGTGTGGTGTGCATCAGAAAAGAAACAGGAACTCATAACAGCCAGACGTAACATGACAGAAAAACCTCATAATTTAAAGAGTTGTTGGTGAGACACAATTTTCTAGCACATCATTTCACATAATTTGATAATTATTACAAATAGCGTGCATGGAGACACAACGAGAGAGGCGCACGACACGCCAGTATGCGAACGATTTCTTTTATCCAATCGCACATAAATAACGGTGCATTTAGATCCAATAACAATAATTAGACATCATTGGGAAATGAGAGATGGTGCTTGTTTGTGCACATGCGAACATCTTCAACAAACGCACCAAAATCATCGTCGTCGTCGTCGTCCTCATCATTTTCAAGCGACGAACCGATGGAATGTCGTGACTATTTTTACGGTGCCATCATCGTTCGGCTTCTTCGTCATGTCAAATGCGACTAGCTGTCATGTGTGTGTCGTCTTCGTCGTCGTTTTACTTTCAACCGTTGGATGCATGCGTGACATGGGAATCGATTACTTATTTATTGGGAATTTCGTAGTTTCTCTCTTTCACATAATTGCCGTCGTCGTTGACTCAATTGTGCCATTAGTTGTAATTCTTCTTGGTATTTTCTAAAATATTTTGCTTAATTCACAAGCGATTCGATTTCCACCGCAACATTGGCAGCTGATTTCTTTCCGTGTTAATGTTCGTGTCCTTGAATACCGTTTCACCAACCCAGAAACAAAATAATGAGCGACAAGCTAATTCCATGCAGCAGCAACAACGTCGGCAGCAGCGGTCGGCCGAATTGAAAATTATTTTGTTGAAATCGAATAGAATAAAGCCATAAACTAGCCGATTGAATAAATTGAAAACGCGGCGGCCAGCGTCTTAAAATGTTGCGAATGGGTGTGAGGGATGTCGCGGCCGATCAAGCTGATATTAAAAAAAATCTTAACTATTTTAATGAGAATGCTAGTATTTCCTGCTCAAGCCAGATATATGGCCCGAAATGTACACAAATTCAATTAAATATTCACATCGGCTCATGATCAGTGGCGCTGTGGCGCACGATAATTTCTTACGGAAACTTCGAAGAGCGCGACTGCATTTTTTTTTGTTGCCATTATCAATTTGCAGTTCTCAAGTAACAAAGAAATAGGCAAATGTGTATAGATAATGAGTATGCATGAATTATAATCTGTAATTATATTATTAGCTAAAGCGTTTTTTGTGTGTTCCTTTCGATTGTGTCTGTTGTTGTTGTTGTTTTATTTCATTTTCAATATTTGAACTTTTCAAGCATTTTTTCCTAGCAATTCTGCTAAAATGAGAGCGAAGACAAGGAACGTTTAGAGTCAAGCTGCAAATGGAAAAAAAAGGAAATGGATTCAAGTAATTTCAACAGCATAAAAATAGAGACACGGGGCACACCTATCTATTCTAAAACTGTACCATTTATTAAACGTAGCAGCGCTTAACATACCACATGCATTGCATTAAAACAAGTTCGAATCGAATGCAAGAGCGAAAAAAGCGTTCGAACGATTTTTTCGCTGTTTGTTGTTGCTGTTCGTTCGATTTAATTTCGTGTACGGTGTATAAATTAAATTTAATGTCTTTTTCTATTGCTGCCGCACTAGCAACACCACGTTGGATCGTACGTGAGCACTTATGCATGATATCAAATGCGGATTTTACTCGTGCTGCCACGTTATTCGACTACAAACACTTTTCGAACCAAGAATATCAACGCGTTCTGCATCTCTTTACAAAACAAGAGTATGGTGCATACGATTTTTTTCGCTCTCTAATTTATTAATTGAATATGCTGTAACAAATCTCTTTGTCGATACTTATTGTTTTTTCACGTCTTTTTCTCATTATATTATTATCATTTTTCTTGTTGGGTTTGTTTTTCATTTCGTTGAATGTCGTGTAATAGAAGTGGTCGCAAATGTAACGAATCTATTTCGATATCGCCACCGATAAGAAAATAATTCATTACAGTTCGAAGTTTGGAAGATAAAATTACGGTTGCCGATTGAATGATTGCATTCCGCTTGAGAAATGATCGAATCGAATTTGGTGCACGTAATTCATTGGGAGGCCATTTTCATTTCAGCCGACTGGTCCATTTACGGTTCGGGTTCAAGCTCTGTTGCGCAAAATGCTGAGAAGTTGCGACCAAACGAGAGAAAAAATGAAACATTCCATTTTATAAGAACTATGAGATTTTATCGACCAATCGATTGGAAATATTGTTCTATCGCGTCATACAAAATAGTCCGCTCGCGCACGCGCATAGCGACGCCAAGTCCTGATTTCAGTGTACAAGATTACGTGGGCTCTACCATACCAATCGACAATGATTCTGCACATTGAAATCATTCTGATGCATTGACATGTTTCGTTGTTGAATTTTTCCAATTAAGCCAGCATTTGGGATGGAAACATTTTGCGCATAAAATGAAATATTACCCCGTTTCAATTCGATCTAATGAACAAAGAAAAAAATAAAGACAAAGAAAACAGCCGCGCAAATAACCGCATTTACACACATCAGTCGAATGATGGAGAAAAAAAAAAGTCCAATTTGTGAGTGTGTCGAAACTCGCTAATGGCTTTGTATTAAATTTTCTATGTACCGTACTCAAATTCAGTTCAAATTCGTTTTTTTTTCCTTCGTATTCTTAAATACTATTGACAGTGTTAACGATATGGCATTTTCCAGCAAATGCGCGCTGCTCTCAGTGTGTCTATTATATGTATCATTTTATATTATAACTCTTCGCGTGTGTACAAATCAGCATCCAAAACGAACAAATACGACACACTGAATTAGTTTTTGTGTCATTTGATTTATGATCGAATTGGGTATGCGGCTTGGCTTCGGATGAAAATCACAAATGGAATATTCAAAACGAGCGCGGAGCACATTTTGACCGTGTGATTTTTTCCACGAAAATGTCAATTTGCTGTCCAATCTGAATAAATTCGAGGCAAATTTTTTGGCCTCCGATGACGCCGCCGCCGTCACCACCTCGTCTTATTCAATTTGCTTGATTCCTTTTGTTCAATTCATTGACGCGATACATATTTGCGGCAAACAAAAGACTCGATCTCAATCGAATGCCAACACGTTTCAACAAGAGACAAAACACACACACACAAAATATAAATATAAAAATTACACTCGACAAAATCTAATGCACAAAAATAATAATTACAACAAAGAGAAGAAAGGGAAAAAAATCGCGCTCCGTTCATTACTTTAATTTTCAGGTGATTATTCATTTTAAGTGTACACGATTAATTTGCACATATAAATGCAAGTAACGACAAACGACCGTGGTCGCGCGAGAAGTAAATGAATTGGGGGAAAAAGCGCAAGAGCTAAAGAATTTGCAAGAAATAAAACACGACAATAACGACAACGACAACCACTATTCGCAAAGAGCATAATTTTCTCGTGTGCGAACGCGATCATAAAATCCATTAGCGGGCGAGCAGGCAGCAGTGAGCATTGAACGAAAGCCACGATTCCATCCATCGCATCCAGATAGAGACATTATAATGTATTCAACAAAATAAAAATCAACTCTCATTTAACTATTCATGCAATTTTTTAAGCAATTCATTAACGTCAAAGTAACAACAATAAAATTTGAAATTATTCATTTTTATTTTTGTCTTTGCGCTCGGCTCGGCTCGTTTGGGATGCAGCTCTTGCTGAAAATGAAATGAATTTTTTTTCTACAGAAATAGCAAAGTGCGCTACAAATTAAACAGCAATAAAAACGATGCCATTGAATTGAGTTAGATGTGGATGCGAAGAGAAAACAAGAAGAAATTATGGTTACACTTTAATAACTTATTTTTCACAAAAATTCACTGCGTTCAGAAAGGCGAATCTATGCAATGCTCGGCTGTGATGTGCGCACACGCTCTCGCATCGTCAATTTACCATCCAAAGAAGTATGATAAAGAAATGGTTCATGCGAAAACAACGGTTGTAAAATGCACATCGGATATACTAGAATTACACGCGAATGCAATAAATGATAACTTAATTCATTTTATGCAGCTCACATTATTCCCGGTGATAAAATTCACTTTTTCTTTTTTTTTGCCATGCATGTCTACTAAGTTCTGTTGATGTGAGCGTGCGTGCACAAGAAGAAAAATCGCATCACAAAATTGTTTTCAATTTTTTTTGTTCGACTCTGTCAATCAACATTGGTGTTTACATGCGAAAAGCAGCTCGATTAATGATGTGTATTGTGCAATTGCAATTTTGCGATGATGAGAAGCAAAAAAATAAAATAAAATAGAATCATGCGACACGTATTTTGTCATCATGGATCGTGATCCAATTGAAAATTGCGATTAAATTATATTTTTCACAGAAAATTAATGTGAACAGTTGTTTTTTCGCTCGAAATTGATCGAATCGAAAGGCTGAAGATTGATTTTCTCATTCAACGAATGAATTTGCCGTAAACGAAGCGATTAGCAACCATACCGACGGTACAAAAGATTTCAATCACATGAAACGACGAACTGTCAATTAGTGCAGCGTATACATTTTTCTGAGTGCGCGTTGCTCAATTGCTGGCTCTTCATCAAGCATCGCACACAGAAATCGGAATGAAGCAAGCGAAGTGAAAAATAGACACATAAGAGGATCAACACACAATCAGCCTATTATTGCAAATGTCAATGCATCAACACACACAAAACATGTGTACTGAGTTGGCGCGCAAAATGTCGTCGCTAATTCGCTGGGCTCAGCTCTGAATAATGATGCTTTTTGAGCAAGAGGAGTTATGCGAATACGCAATCGTAATTTATAATCGATTAAACCAAAACATAAAATGCAATCAACAATGAAGTCGAATACAATATTATCAAGCGACGCGAACAACAATAGCCGAACCAAACATTTTAATGCCTTTAAAGTAATATCAACTGAGATCCATTGCAGGCAAATGCGAGTACAATGCACTTTGCACACAAAACGATGCATATTCCGGTTGCAGTGTTGCGCTCTCCGTGTGTGATCGACGGTTTTTTCGATTCTGTATCAGTACAAAAGCCGATATTGTCATAAACGTCATTATAAATAAATTATGATCAAATGGAAGTTACGTTACACACAGTTGAGTCAGCCAGACAATTATCGTTATTTTTATTTACTGCTTCAAATCCAAATCGTCATCTTTCCACCGAGTTCATTTTCACAAGCATTTTTGAATCGATTCTGGCACGGTGGATGTCTGTTTTGTTTTACTGACCTCAGATGAATTTGCGGTTGATGTCTAGCCGATGATAAATTGTTCGATTACTGCAGTCTCATCGAAGCATTCGAAGGGTACGAGATTTGACGTAGAATTTGGCAAGGTGTCGAACCTGCATTTTGACACTGCACAAAGCACATTCATCAAATTTTTGGCCAACTATTTTTTGCACACATTTTTCAGCAACACTATTGGCTAACCATAAATTATTCCGGACAAGAACTAATTTAGCATCGACACTTGAAAAAAAAAAAATTGTAGAAAAAAAACTGTGCATCGCACCTGGCGAGAAAATGAGAAAAAACGGAATTTAACACACATGCCAAGCAACAATGCCAATTAAGATATTGATGCAGTTCATTTTTTTCTATTTCATTTGTTGAAAAATGCTTGTGCATTTGATAAAACCGGGTTCAAACTGACCGACAACACATAAAAACGGGAAAATACGCATACACACACGAGCAGTCAACGCTAACAGCTGGCCGCAATCGATTCGCAATAGGTAATTGCAATTATCGTAATTAGTTACATGTCTATGTTTATCTATGCTTTTCGCTCTTAGTTTCGGCATCGAATAACCGATAACACAGACACTTACACAAACGCAGACTGGCTGGCAAACTCTTCATGCGAAAATATATAATAACAATAATGAGTGTGGCGGCGAAGCGCATAAAACAAATGGTTTTGCTTTATATTTCTATCAAGCAACTGGTTGGCTGGCTAAACTAATAATAGAAAAAACGCGCATTTCGTTTGCATCGACCAAAAGACCCAAAGAACAAAAACAAAAGAAAAACTATTATGCTCTAGTGTGCAAATCGATTGCAACATACAAGCAAGTATAATTGTTTAATAATACATCAATTCGATTGATAGAAGAATCGACAACAACAACAAAAACTTGTAAATATTTCTACAATTTGATTTCATTTTTTGTTGTTGCTCATTGTCGAATCGACTTTGTTTTCATTTCGGTCGCAATCAAATAGAAAAATGCTGAAATCATCGCTTTTTTGGCCGGCCATTTGATGTCAATTATAAAAATTAATTTCTAGAATTTCATTTATGGGGAAATTCTTTGAGCTGGTGTGTGCGCCCGAATGACAAATGTGTGGTTTGGAAATTTTATGGTTATAAATATTTGTAATGGAATTGTGGTTGCCGTGGCTAGACAACGAACGGAACTTTAGAATAGATGTCTATACGCTCTAGATAAAGATTGGTATTTTCAACAAATCGAAGCGCGATAAATGGGAGTTGTTGCTCTTCATTAAATGGTACAAAATTGGATCTAATGGCGAACGATTAATCAAAAGTCGAAGACATTTTTAAGGTCATTCCAATGGAACAAGCAACAAACTAGTTGGCCGAATACCGTTATTTCAATTTAGAGTTAACAAACATATGCTGAATGCAATCGTTTAAAAGCATGTTTTATTCATTAAAATGGAATTTTTATGTATCGTCAAAATAAATGCAAAAACTTCCTCAGCAGAGAGATATTTTTTATCTTATGGTAATCAAATTGCCAAATCGATGGCAGAGAGAAACAAACAACCAAAAAAAGCAAAGAGAGAAATATTCGGTTTGTGTGTGACTTACCAGTAAATAACGTTTGGTGTGGCTTTGTCTTGGCAAACAGTCATCATCGTCATTTCAATACATTGCAGAGTCAAATATCATTTCAAATGAACGTGTATGACTCGGACCATTTTAATAAAACACTTTGAACTTGGACTTTTCGATTTTCACTGTCTTTTGTTCGCACACATTGAACATTCAACTTGTGGTTTGTTTATGTTGCTCGTGCAGTGTCTTTGAAATCAACAGTATCAAGCTTGAGTGGTTTTAGTGCATAATTTAAAAATAAATTCGGGTTTTGGTAGTGTAAGTGTGATTCAACTGGGTGTCGTGTTGATTGCAGGAAGTTTCAGCTGGTGAATTTTTATGGCAATTTGGTTGTGGCAGCAGCAGCAGCTTTTCGATGCATGCATAATCAAAATGGTGCTGATTTCATCTCTCGATGCCACGGCATGCCAAGCAATATGCTAATCAACATTTATTTTTGTGTATTTAGTGAAAATGAATTCGAAAATGGTTGGCGCACTTGAGAAGCAGATGATTCTGGATGATGATAATGATAATGATGATTCGTCTAGTGCCGTTTTCAGCTCTATAATTCACACTCGCTTGATTATTATAATGATAATTGAATGCGGCGATATTCTTGAGCGCTAATTTTTTATTTCTTCTTACTTTTTTCTCTCTCTATTTGAATTGTGTGCATGTGTGTGAATTGGAGTTTTAGAGTTTTTCTCTCCGCAACGCTTTCACATAATTAATTAAGATACAGAAATAAATGTTTTTACGTGTGAGTGAGAGATTGCATTACTTTGTGCAAATTTTGTACGTTATTTTATTTTTATTCGCGCCTTGATTGGTTTTTTCAGCTATAATTTTCCAACAAATTCGTTCAGTCATGAGATAAGTCTGTGTGAACGAGCGAGCGAGTGCGAGTGTGTGTGTTAGTATGATTCAATGTGCAAAAAATTAATTTGCTTTTGCTTTTTCTGTTCTGCACATTCGTCGATGGATTCAAAGGCGTGTGAGCACTAAAACACTTCACTTAATCCCGTTTCAAGCACAACATTATTTCACAACGAAAATTTACAGAAAATCCGATAATTTTCGTAGCTTTTATTATGGCTGACTGTTTATATGCACCGATTGGAACGCGCACTGTGTTGTTAAATTGCTCGCGAATTTGTATGTCTATTGTCTTTTTGTGGTTCACGTTGAATTTTCAACCTTCTTCAGTTTGTGATAAGCTTCGAAGAATGCACGTGCTAAAACCATTTAGAAACGCAGCAAAAATAGCACAATCAAAACAGCGGAACTTAAAATTTACTTCGTTTGCGCGCGCCGTGCATCCGGTTTCGATGACGACAATTTTTTTTTTATTGATTTGACAAAAATTATCGACGACGACGACGGCGAAAAATAAAGCGCGCGATTCAGCACGAATTTCGCATTATATACAAAATACACTCGCAATATTTCTCACTGGTATTAGTTTATTTCGTGTACAACAAATCATTGGCTGCGTTTTCTAAATTTGCCTCTTTTTAGTATTTTCGGCTTAAAAATCCTAATTACTCTTCCTACTCAAAATCTCTCAACACCGAAACGATTTCAATCAACGAAAAACCACACAACTGTTTGCTTCTTGTAGTTGGAATTAATTGGCTTTTTTGTCACTTGACGTCATTGGTTGGAATTGGCAAAGACGGTTTATTCTCTTTATTTATTCGGTTTGCATGGGCGGCTCACACAGTTTACAGTTAAACAGAAGAAATACTTGACGAGTTTTTGATTCTCTCTCCCTCTCTTTTTTCCTTGTTCACTTTAGACGATAATTTTTCCATATATTTAATTAGTCAAAGTCTAATGAAGCACACTGCCATGAACTTTTTTTCGCGACCGTTGTGAGAATTTCTCGGCGCGCACCTGGGCCGTGTTCCTGATGAGAGTGTTAACAGTTTGCGCGCGGCGCTTTGTTGATTTCCTTGAAGAATGTGCACGCCCGTTGTCGTTCCGATAATCACCAAAGTGACACTGGCTGACTATAGCGAATCACTGCATAAAATTTCTTTAAATGTCTGTTTATTATCAAAATGATGGCAATGATTAAGACGAGCGTAATCTGCAAGAGTGTGGTCTTTTATATGGGTTTATGTTGGTGGCTTTTATTGCTGAAAAGGTCAGCTTCTTCTCTTTTGGCTGCGTCGTGCTTTTCAGGCAAAAAGTCAACCAAGTAATTTATCGTGAATTGTTAATGCGTTTTCTCAGTTTCGGTCACAATTATTCGATTTCTTCAATTAAAATATTTATGATCGTGGTGTCGCAAGTTGATGGACTCTCACACCAACGGTTTTCTTCTGTTTTTTTTTATTCAATAACAATGAAAATTCTTGTTTTATGTTTATTTATCAATTTCTGTGAAAATCACTGCTCGTTTTGAAATGCTGGATAATTTCACTTACACGCACATTTAAAAATATCACCATTAAATGTTGCTGTTTATTTACACGGCGTCAATTATTCTCGAATTACATGAATGAGCAAAATCCAAAGCAGATAAATTGATTGCAATTAATGAAAAATATGTTTGTGTATACGGCCGCCGCTGCTGCACTTAGCACACACAAAAGGAGATGCTTGCGAATGTACACGTTCGATTGCGAAGAAGATCGGCTAGGCGAGAAATAAAGAGAGTACGCAGCTGATTCGTTTCGTGCTCGTTCAGCGGAAAAGCCAGAATGAAGTGTGCGCACCACGAACAGAACATAAAGCGACACGAAATAGGTTAGCACAGCTATGACCTATATCAGTACTCGTTCGGCATCAACTCTATAGACGGATAGATCAAGTTTTCAATACACGTTTTTTCGCATTCGATCTCGCCTATCACACTGATTTAGCAATGATTATGCCAGAATCGTTTGCGTCGCCTTATTCGTCGAAAACGCGATATATTTTTTGAATTCGCCAGTTGTTTATTTAATTTGCCAACTAAATTTGCTTTTAATTTGTGCTTCTTTTATTCCAACGTCGTACACCTCCTTTGCAATTATTTTGGGAACTTTTTTCGTTGTATTCCAATGTTTTTTAATTGAAGTTCATGTTATATCGTTGCAATTTGGTCGAAAATTGTCTTTGACGCGGTGCAATTCGATGATCTCGCCACGAATTTATCAACAAACAATTTTCACAATAGATTATATTAAATTCGTAGTAAAAATGACAAAAATATAAGAATATACATAAAAAATAACTGCAAAATGAAATAACAGAACAAAAGTTAGCGAGGTATGGATCGCGCGAGTGAATTATGCCACCAAACACACATAAAAAACACTAACGTTACTGTTAGCGTGTACCTCTAGACTGAGTGACCGAATAAAATCGCATTTTCATCATCAAACTTCATCATCCAAACAACGCGATCGACAACGGTGTGCGGCAATTCGGTGTTGCTGTTGAGTTTCGTTGTACAATACATGACGATCGTCGCTCTGTCTCTCTTTTTTCAAATCATGCTTTTGCTGTTGCTTCTCAGCATAGATATCGGCTGTGAGAGCACGCACACACTCAATTCGTGTCTTCAGATATGTGCCATACGCACACCATCTACCATAAATCGGTTCGTATGTATAATATTCTTTCTCTCTCTCTTTCTCTCTCTCTCTCTCTCTCTCTCTCTCTTTCTCCCTCTCAACGCTGCCTTTGCCATCTGAGGTGTTCAACATCACTTTTTTACCACTTTTCTTTCTCTCTTTTATATCGATTCGGCATGCATTATCGTGCCGTGTTGAACTGTTAAGCACAACGAAGCACTCCAACTAGCGTACGGCATTCGCACATACACACACAAACAGAAACCGACAACTTAACCACGCAGATTTCGCTAGCGAACGAATAAGAACTCGTTTTATGCACGAATCACAACACTCAAGCGCTCAGCCTGCGTTGCCAGCTTGATCGTTCGATCGTTTTCCTTACTGTCGACCAAATACCGCAAGCCCATTGGAAAGACAGTGCAAAATTTTAATTAAATATTCTTGTCGTAGTCATTTGGTTTTTGGTTTATGAGTACAAATGCAGGATTTATTATTCTCGATGTCGATTCTTATCGTTTGGTGACCGAGCGAGACGGAAGTTCCGAGAGCTGCACATAAATTACGATAATTCATAAAATTTTATTGAGTGCCCTGTATTAGAGTCATTTGGGCGTCTCGAGACTTAATTATAATTATTTTCATTTAAAAATTTGCTTCCTTTATGCATTATTTGTCCTCATTTTCGCTTCAAATGTTTCCACATTCCAGAGACTCAATGGGCAGCCAATTCAGCACGCCACAACCGCGATCGAATGCTTTTGAATTTGTTATTTGAAACAATGACTGTTAGCATTTGGTTGATTGCTATTGAAGGCTTTGAAATAATTTTTGTGCATTTGAATAGAAATACAAGAACTTAATAAAGCACCACAATATCTTCGAAAATTACCGAATAGCACAAACAATGTACCGAATAATGACTCAAAAATCGTTTTTCAATATGTATTAATATATTTCATTGCAATGCTCAATCGAAAATGGCGCTTATAAGGTGTACTCTTGAAAATTACTGCTGAATCGCGGTGATATTCAGGGGTGCATATCGCACGTACAATGGAGTGCTTATGGATTTCCAAAGATTGTAATCAGCTAATAATTACTAACCCATTGTATATCGATTAATCGAATATATCTCAATATAAACTGCAGAAATTGAGCAATCAGCAAATGAAAAAAAACTTATCAATGTACAAAATGCGCTCAATTCGTATATCAGCGTCGTTGAAAAGAAATAAAATCTGTATCACATTTTGTGCATGGCAAAAAACTTTGTGCTCAAATCGAAGTTGTTACAGAAAAAAAGCTAATGAAATTTTTCTCGACATTCAATCTTGATTTTGTCGTTGAATATGTTGGCTTTTTAAAATATTTTTAAGCAAAAATTATCGACTTTTCACAAGGGATCACCGTTTTTTTATCTCTCTCGCTATTTGTTCTTCGCTTCAGCGCCACATTTATCGAGCAGTTTGCATCGTATTTTGGGTTTTTTGTTTTGCTCTATTTTTATTGGTTTCGATTGCATTCCGGTTTTGGATAATTTATTCATCTCCGCGCTCAACTTGGATTTGGTATTAACGGTATTATTTTTTCAATCATGTAAGTAATTTAATCCACCTGTGAGTTGTGGACTGGCTTTGTCGAATATGAAAATGAAACACTCAATCGATATTTGATAAAGCTGAAACGGTTTTTGCTCACTGCGCCGTTTGGTCCGATGTGCGCTTGCTAACACAGCTATGAACAGAAAACATTATCATAATGAATTTATCTCGAGGGTACCGAATTAAATGTAGTGGCAGAAAACTAATTAGCAATTATTTCGTATCGATCGTGTGCTTCGAGTGAATAAAGTAAATTCAATTGCGGCATGCCCATGAGGTTTGGCACCGCTAGCTTGCCACTGCCAATCCATTTCACAAAGTGAGAAATTCGTAACTGGAAAGCATTGCAACATCGGATTAGTCACTTTTGTTTATAACTCTCATTTTCAATAAGTTTGCATAAATGGTTAAGCGTCGAATAAAACGATATTGTTAAATGTCGACCATTGCATCAAAATATGTGCGTGTGTGCATGGAGTTGGTCAGTATGCAGCGCAGTTTACGTCGATCATGCACACCATTCTTTTCTGTATTTACTTCATTCCAGCTAAACGTTACGGCTGGCTTACGAGCAAAAAAAAATGTTAATTGAAATGTTTATTAGCGCTGCTGTTAGTTCGGCCCATAATATCGAACAGCAGCGGCAGCAGCAGCAGCAAAATAGCGGTGGCGCATAAGTAAGGCGACTGCATAGCCGAAGTCAAGTTACACATTTTATTTCGACGTTTTTCGAATTGTAACAGCCAGCTAACAACATCTAGTTGGAACAGGTAGAGGAAGAAATCCGTATCTATATCATTACTGTGCTCATAAAGCATTAACTCATAGAGAGCGCGCGATGGAGTAAAAAAATGTATACAGGAAAATGAAATATGTGCGTATCATATATTAACTTGTTTTGAAGTAAAATTAACGAAATTGAATAAAAATAAAACCACAACCAAGAAACACACAAACACACACAGAGAGAAAGATCAGCGCAGAGCTGGCGGGCAACTAAGACGTTATGCTTCGGATATAGGACAGAATTCCGGCGTAATGCTATATCTTTTCAAGCATTTAAATGCTTCACATCTCATTTTTTTCATTGAAATCTGCGAGAGCAACGAAGCAACTGTATCTCTGAACATTTCAGCCAAAAGTTCATCGAATTTTATTATGTCATTATAAAATGATGATGATTATAATGACTGATTCCTTCATCATCTTGCACTGCGCCACCAGATTTCTTCGAAAGATACTTAACGACGAAACTTAATTTCAGTTCCCATGCTTATTAGCCCTCGAAAAATATCTTCGAATACAGTAGTCGGTCGAACATATGAAATTTGAACAAATTGACAGTATGCGCAATTCGGGCGGTTGATTGTAGAGGTTTTCGAGTACATTTCACAACTATACACATCTAACTGTCAATGAAATTGCTTACTTTTCACCAGTCGATACATTCAAATCATTCAGACTTTGAAGAAAGATTTTAAATTTAATTGGAATTTAGTCTTTGCCATTGATATTTGCGTAAAACATCTGAAAACTCTAAAACAAAAAGCTATTTCATCGTTTCACTGTATCGAGTGTCGAGTGTAAATTTCAATTTTGATGTGGCTGTAACGGTAATGTGGTATTGATGATGATATACAATTCAATCGATTGACTAAAATAGAAATGAAAATTCCTAAGATAAAAAAACACCGTAGATCGACACAGAAGAATGTTGTCTTAGTTGCGGTGAATTTTCGAATCAACGAACATCATATCAGCATCGTTAGCATGTTTTTCTGTGTGTTTTGATATCAATTTTGGCAATCAAAGCGAGGAAAAAAGTAGTAACGACTGCGGAGAAGAAGAGGAAAAAAACAATTATCACAAAAAAGCACAAATGCGAACAAAAGAAATAAGATGGATATTGAAACGAAATGGTCAAACGGCATGTAATTTGGCGCGCGCAAGAAAATCATTTATTAATTCAAGACGTTTGTGTGTGTGTGTGCTTTTCGGTGTTATTATAGTCATAATGAGGAATGTTTGAAAAACCACACTACTTGATGAATCGGCCGATTCTCAGAATATATTCGACGATAATGCACTAAATGTGGCCTTTTATGTTCAACAGGTTAGAAAGAGTTCATACCATGACATCTACTGAAAAGCCAAAGCGCGATCTCAATCGGATAAATGCAACATTATTTTATTTACAGAATGCAGGAGCAGCAGCAGCGTGCAGAAAAAAACGAGAGAAAAAAGTGCGGTTGTTCATCCGATATAGATATACAATGTTGTTTGGCTTTCTCAAGCCAGTTGAATGTTTCTACTCCGTCAACTCCTATATCATCTATTAACAGCATATTATTGCCATTTCATCAAAGCAGAGATAAACATAGCAGCCCGATGAATCGATACAGTAACGAGAGAGAACCGAAGAGAGAGAGAGAGAGAGAGAGAGAGAGAGAGTCAATCGCCTTGCTCAATTGTTGTGTATGCTTCAAGCGCACACATATCACGAATTCGCGCTCGCGCGCACCTTCTCAAATTGACTATTTATTAAAATATTCGCTGAATCCACGGCAAAATTGAAACGGTTCTTGTCGTAAGCGACCAAATGCTAGTCATGCGACCGGTTTATTTGTGACTTTAATGTAATATGAATGGCTCTTTGTTTGCCATGTACGTGTTCTTTCTGCACAGCCACAATCTATTTTACTCAATGCGATTCATTGTTTTCACATAAAAATGTGCTGTACAATTTTGCAGCGATCGCGGCTTTTATCCCTGACTCGTTTTTTTTTTTTTGATTTTGTTTGTGTGCCAAAGAGAAATCATTATCAGGTGCCGTGTACCACCTGTAGATTCTCTCACGCAAATCATATTTTCTAAAATGTTAAAACGTTTCCCCGCATGATCGATCCACAGGAATAGATGCGAGCCAACAACTTCCATCCTCGCGCATTTACAATGTGCTATGGCTGCATTGGAATCAAAAGGCTCATTTCTTTCCAGCATTCGCGTCTTAAAGTACGGAATTCTGCCAATTGACTCACGTTATCCATTAAAGATTTTGTGGAAATTGAGCGCGATTTCATTGATTTTTTGTGCGCGCAACACATACAAATTGAATCCATAAGTTCTTCGGGCATCGAAACACTGCACAAAGAGCATTAAGCTGGATTCATTTGACTGTTGTCATTTTCATCGCGTTTTAATGCCAAAAAAGTTATAAAATTGTATTTTGTTGAAATCCATTTGATCGGATTTTCATTCATTTCAGACACATTTTTTCCGGTTAATCGACGTTCAAATGGCATGCATATACAAAACCTGGACCATAAAATTCCAATTTTTAAATGCTCATTATGTTTCAGCTTTATTGTTGTTTCATTACGTCGATACGTTTTTTCCTTTAAAATAGAATTTAAATTGAATATATTTTTGAATGCGCTTTATTTTGTGTGGTGCTCATTGTTGTGCGCGCATTTGGATAGACTCCAACGAAATAATGACACAAACAACGCTAATAACTTCGAAGCAAATGCCGATTGACTGTAGAACGCTTTTCGGGTAATGGGCGTTGAATAGAAGACTTCGCCAAATGGAAAATGACAAGACGAAGAATTAAAATGTTCTTCGATTTTACGATCTCTCTTCACATTTTCATTGTGATTTTATAATTGTATTGAATACAACATATAATTTTCTATTCGAAATCTTTAGATCCGTGCCCATTCAGCACATTTATAGCCGGAATGATATTTTCCGATGTTGGAATTCATGCTGATGTGAACCAATCGGTCGAATCCAGACCTAATGTGCACTAGCAAAGCACGTGATGCTTAAGCACACTCGATTGCATTGCAAATTCTCTGTAAACACTCGCATTGTCTAATGTTCAATTCCAATTCCGTGAGTTCTGCGCGATGTGTTTTTGGTTTATATTGCGCGATTGGGAAATTTCTGTGCGCCCCAAAATGCATTGAATGCGCAAACGTGAATGATATTTGAATTTGTTGGTGCTGATTTTGTTGTAATTCAAAGCGTTTATTCATAACTTGTATATCATGCAGCCAGGTATTAAATGGTTGGCGCAATCGTGCAAGTTTCATTGTGATTACGAATGCACTAAACACCGTACATGTTCGACGTGTATGGATTCGTTCCTTTGCCCATTTCATTTGAGTCCAGCAAGTACTTACATCTTTGATATGACGCGATGTCGCCGCCGTTGTCGTCGTCGAAGTCGTCTTTTTCTTGGCTATTTTAAATACATTTCATGGCACCGATACGGCTATTCAGCCAATTTGAGATGTTAAATGGTCTTACACGCATATTGCTTCGCTGTATTTTTCTTCAGATGCTTTATTTTAACTACAAATATTTTATATTGTTTCAATTCTCGTTGTTAAACTGGTCGAGTAAGTATTATACATTGAAAGTGGTTCTTACCTAAATAATATTATCATCGAATTGAAATTGCTACAAATCCCATATTTTACGTGTCATGTTCCGTTAGATGATGGCCAAGTGGCATGGTGCGGATAACATTTGCAAATAATTTCCATCGTTCTTTGTTCCATTCGCGTCAATTTATTGCTGTGCTCATATCAACCATCAAAACCTTGCACTTCATCACGTGCACCTCACCATAATTCTCTCTATCTTCATCATAATTTCAGTTGGCTGTAGCGCTGCGCTGGCGTAATGATTTCCTGTTCATTATCGATGGTTTTGTAACACCGCATGGCAATTAGGAGTTACATGCATCGCATCGAAATTGATACAAATCAATAAAATTTGGAAGCAAAGCAGCATTAAGCCGATTTTTTTTTTGTTTCGTTTTTTTGATTAAACCGTTTCTTTTTTCTGCACCGCTGAATGTGGAGTAGTATATGGCATGGTTGGTAATCAGCAATCGGTGCAGTGTTAATCAGATACCGTGCTCTTGCATGGCATTCGTATCATGTTGGTTTTCGGGTCTCACTCAATCGAATGCTATTGGCGGCCGCTGTTGTGAAAAATTTGCGAAGTAAAAGCACCGCTAACAACTCATTGCGCTTATTTAAAAATAACGTTAATCAATGCGAATATTTCTTATCTAAGTGTTACGCGGTTTTGTATGTTTTCGGTTACGGTTTCGGCACTTAGCCGCCGAATTTATGTATTTTTTCGGTGAAACCGAAATTGTCAGCATGAAAACAAAGCAAAAGATCCAAATAATCAAAATTGTTCGAGCAAATAAACTGTCAGGAGAAGCAAAAGACGCGCACGCATTCACGACCACAATGAAAAAAATGTGGAAAATGAAATTGAAGCTAAAGAAGCGGTAATTTCTCACACATATTCGCGAAATGGGATGGGAAAAAGCTAATTAAGAGTTTAATTAATATCAAGAGTCGTTTATAATTCGATAATATAATAATGAAGCGAGTTTTGGGCGCTGGCAGTTCGTTGATAGCTCACAAATGGCGGCGATCGCTACTTGATTCACGTGCGTACGCGTGACCGCGCAACCGCTCGATTCGATAATAATAATATTTTTCTCTGATGAATCGAAAAAAAGAAAGTGCTTGAAATATTTGTTGTTTCTTCTTCTTCTTGGATCAAGTTGATTTTTATTCGATTTGCAGAGATGGAAACGCAAGAGACAGTAGAGGCTAAATGGACGATAAAATAAAATAAAAAGTGGCGATGCGATTTTTCGCTTCATTCATTTTGTGTGCGAGCGCAAACGTCGACGACAGCATTGTGACAATGCATTAAACAAATTAATGAAACTGATTAATGTTCAGCATGTTACCTGTCTTTATTTGACCTAGCTCTTAGTGTGTGCACACGTGATTCGTGCTGAGTTCGAACTGAAGCAGTTGTCATGTTTCTCTGTTTCTTCGTCATTTTCCATGATGAGAGAGTGCGCATTTTCTGCCACAATCATCACTCGCATCTCATATCTGCTTGATTCTCGTTGATATTTTCCGCTGTTACGTGCGCGGCCTTTTTATTTCTCTCTCGTTGTGCACTTCTTATGGTGCATCGTGACGATGGTGCGTTTCGCATTCACTGGCTGGTGTTAATATGTTGGATTGGTGTTTTGTCCACCGCATTATTCCTCTCCACGAGCATAAATTACCTTGCTCACATTTTTATCAATTAAACGCCAGTAACAAAGTAAATTTATGTGCATTTAAGTATGCAAAATGCAAATTTTTGCGACTGACCGAACGAAGTGAAATATTACACTGAATTAACTGCTGCAGTTAATTTACATTATATTCAAAATGCTGAATTTAAATATACTTTTTTTCTTTCAGAAAAAAAGAAAATGCCCATCGAAAATTGATTTTTACGTGATTGTTGACGGTCTTTGGCAATGGAATCGTTCACCAACAAAAAATATAAAACAAATCCGAAGCTTTCTGATGTCTTTTTGAAATTGAATTTATGCTGCATTTAATTGCAGTCGAAATGAAAACGATTCGAAACCAAGCAAAAACACAAAATAATTGGCGTTTCGTTGAAATTGGAATCAAGGTTGGATAAAGGTTTTGCGTCCTGTTATTCTTTTGGTTGCTGCTTTCAGTGCGGTTGTGAACTAAAAATTGCTGCGCTTCAAAATGACGAAAAGATCAAATTTAATTCAATGTAACATAAATTGAATACACGTCCCTTTCAAGAAAGGTGGCGTAACTTTGGACACGAATGCAAAATGAAAACATCATTCTTCTTGAAAAGTTGTTCCTTGTCCAAAGTCTATTTGTTTATTACTGATTGGATTTGTGTTTTTTCGCCTGTGAGTTCGAGGTAAAACTTGATTTTCGCTCAAATGAAAGAAGAAAAAAAACTATCACTAAGCACTAGGCAATTGTACGGTTCCAACACGCTGTTCTTCATTTTCATCAAATTCTTTTGTTTCTAATATACATTGAACTATTTTCGTATGCACCATAGGCATTTACCCCCCATGAAGTGCATTGTTGTTAGTTTCATTTGTTCATCGCGCGGCGCTCGTGCTTTTTTTTTCAATCTCTCGTTTCATAGGCTTCACGTTTAACACATGTATCACTCCGTTCAAGCAAATCGATCAGAGAAGAAAATGGGAATGGTTCGGTGTATTCGGTCGATGGGCTATTTCTGCAACGTGCTTCGATTCGATGTCGGCTCACCTCACGAGCTGAAATTCGGAAAAAAACATATTCAATGTGCGTGTTTATAAGCATTAAACAGTTATCCAAAAATAGCCAAATGTAAGCCTTGTGTGTAACATAGCCTGTCTTCGAACCGAATTCGCATTAGGTCTATAAATCAATCTTATATTAATTTTACAGCTACAACTTTTCGATTTGTTGTTTTTCTATCTTCGTCTCTCTCTCACTCTCTTGCTCGATCGCTCGTTCTCACTCGCAATTCGATCGATCACTATTAATAGTCGCAATTGTTTCGTTCACACACTCTCAGCATCCGAATCTTAAAAACCTGTCAATTAGAAAAAAAGAGGTAATAAATTTTCGAGACTGGCTATAAAAAATGGCAAACTTGGGATTTAAATATTTCAAGCCTATTATGCTTTTTTACTGCCAGCTTTTTTCTGCTCAAATTTGTTGCTTCAGAGAGGTTTTGTGTGCGAGAGATTAAAAATAACTAATTGCCGCTTATTTTTTTTTCCTTGCTCTACGATTACATTTGATTTGAAACGAATAAATTTATGAATTATGGAGTGGAGTATTCGCTTTTTTGTATTGAGCCGAAGGCAATCAAAACAAGAGATGCACGATGGAGACAGCAAAAATTAATGAGATTGAACAATGCGTCGCGTCGCACGAATAACAAAGAAAAAAGAAATAGAAATTGGTCATTGTTGTTGGTGATGGATAAAACAACGCCGGAAAATGACATACACACACCGATGACAACGGAACAAACGTGTCTGAAGAAGTCAAGCCTAATCACTGCAAACGACACATCACTTACAAAGTAGCGTCAATCATCGGATGTCAAAGATGTTGAAAATGATCCGTCTTACTCACTTTGAAATTGGATTTGCAAGAAAATTGCTGCGCTATTTTTCACCTATTTTCTTTCGGTGTGCGCGCGCATTTGTTCTTACAACAATGTTTATGCATATGCTTTTGCTTGGCGGCGATGCTCTTTTTCCCTTCAGTTTCGATCTTCATTTACCGTTTGAAGTGAATATCATTGAATAGTGCGCACTCGGAATTTATTTGCGCGCGCGCATGCTGCCGGATCTCTTGTGCGCCAACTTCTTCTTTTATCGTTGTCCTGCTTCTGTGTGTGATTAAATTGCGCTCTCGTAATTTCGTTGATTGGATTTAAATGGTGTATCTCTCAAAGAACACTATTTTTTTCCATGCGCTTGCTTCTTTCCTTCTTGTTTGTGTTTGCTCTTTTTCTCCATTTGCTTTTGCCATGTTCGCTACATGCCAAGCCATACAATTATTAAACAAATCTCAGCCGTTTTTATTTTGCCAGTTTGATGCTGATTGTGGCACACAAAATACGATTTATTACTTGACGCTGAATATTCGCCGCGATGGATGCTTGAAATTGAATCTCACGTTTTCTTCCCACCATTTGAAATGCGCGCAATGATTTTTCGGTGTTTGTCTCACTCTCGCCATCACCTCTTTCTCTCGCTCGTCGACAATCGCATAATGGCAATCGCTAACTGAATTGTGCTAGTAGGTAGACATCAACCTTTTTATTAGCACCAGCCAGCAAACCAGAGTGGATTTGAACAATTGAACATGCTAAACAAATAGCAAAATGCCACACGATGCCATGCTATGCGCGATGTGTATTTTGCGCGCGCACTGTGTGCAACCATGTTTTATTTCAGTTGGAACTGAACTTGATCAATTAATCATAACTGGTTTCAATGTTCAAAGTTAGATCGAACGGCGCATGCAAATGAAAATGGACTTGTCTCTCGTGTGTATCGCACCGCATATACAAACACACTCGTGCAATCACATGCAACAATAAACAATTTAATTAATTATTTTCCATGTTCAGCGCTCTTTTTTCGCTGCAACAAAGTTTGTTCTTTGGTAAAATGTCTTGATGGATCGATGCGTACCGTGATCCAATGGCGATTGTAGAAAAATTATGATTATTGCTCCGGGAATGCGAATTGATTAATTGATCGTGCCACTGCAACTGTCAGATAAATCATCGATTTATCAGATATTTAGTGGTTGTTCGCCAAATAATCCGGACGAAACGAAGAGAGAAAAAAAAAACAACAAATCACGAAAAACGTTCAGTACATGGTCATGAAGCGCGATCTGATCTTTTGTCATTGTCAGTTTTTGAGATGTGACAGTTCAAATGAGCAATGCTCTGTTGACGAAATGATAAATGAATTGGGTGATGGCAATAAAAAAAATTGCACGCACGCGCACATTACTCAAAATTCGTGAATACCAGCCATTTGGATCGTTTATAATGGAACGCAAAGTGAAAACGGGATTTGTTGTTTTGAGTATGTTTTTTTTTCTCTCCTTGCCAACTTCATCTTCAGCAGCTCAACCAACAGCCACGGTTATCTCTTTAGAGATACAACCCATTACCATTCCGATAGATTCATTTTCTCAGCATTTCATTCTGATCATTTGTAATCATTTCATGTGAAATCACATTTGTTGCTGCTGCTGCGTTGTTGTTGTGATTTTTTGTTGCGCTCTCGATTGGTATTTGAATTTCTCTTCATTTCGCGCACTCATCACGTCACCAAAGTTGTGGATCAACTCTTCAAATAAATTCTTCCAGCCCAAAGATTCCACCACCGGTTCGTGTGAGTGTGCGTCGGTTTTTCTGTTTATCGAATTCAAGAAATTGCTCTCCGCTTTCAACTGCCTATATATTTTATGGACATTTAATCGTGTTGTCCACGCATGCAAAACTTCTTTTATTCCGATAATTTTATCCATTCGTGTGACTTTACAGCACACAATGTATTTGAATGCTGAGCATAGTTTATTTGCTCGTAAAAATATATGCGGCCATTGTAAAAGATGCGAGTGCAAGAAATGCGCCTCGTACGAATTCAATTTTCGATGCCTTCGTTTTGTAACAAATCCAATGATTTGAATGCAAGTTTTTTTTTATCGCAAACCGTTTTTTTCATCTTGCTCAAGCTTCCTGTGTTGTTTACGCGCGCAAGCATAGGATTTGAAATCAATAAATTATGAAGGAAGAGAATAGAAAAACAAAAACTCTGAGTAACGACACGATGAAAATAGCAACGAGAAGCCATCAGCATCATTATCGTCATGGTCCAGCCCCACCCAGCCCGCACCAATAATAATCATTTTTTTTGATGAGCAGATCAAGTTTTCGTGCTCATTTTTTTCTCCTTCTTATTTGTTTGTGCCTCTTATTAATAGATATTTTTTCGTTTCAATGTGTATTCAACCGTAATGAACCAGCCGTTGATATTCGTGTGTTTTTTTCTGCATCCACACTGGCCAACAACAAAATTATTTGGGTTAGCTAGAATTTAGAGAAAACAAATTACGAGCCACAAAATGGTTTTCGCGTTGGGAAACAACAAACACAAGTATTTATTTGTGCGTGTTGATTTGTGTGTGTGTGTATTTTGCCGTGTCCACATACTTTATTTATCAAACGCACAGGTTTTCGTTCATTTGGCTAAACTGCTCCATTATCTTTTTTGGGCTCGATCAAAATAGAAAAAAAATCGTAGCTACTTGATTAGATGACTGATTTTTTTTCTGTCCGTCAACGGTGTTTTTCCATTTTTTTTTTTATCTCTGTTGTTTTCAATTTGCATCGATGTGAAGAGCTAAATAAGCTCAAGTGGTTTGTCTCAAAACCGGTGCGATGGATGAGCTGGGTGCCCGCAGCTCATTAAATTTCTAAACAAAAATTTGTTTTAGCCCGAAGATGTGTGCGTGTTTTTTCTTCTCCCAACGGCGGGATGAAGCCAACTGATTTGCGTTTGTGAGAAAGAAATTCATTTTTAATTTTCAACAGATTAATGTCTGTCAAATTGATGTAAAGCCTTGGTCTAATCAAGCTTAAACAAAGTAACAATCGCTTTCATAAGCGCATATAAAATCGTAGATCCATTGAAGCTCTTTGGTGTATGCCTTCAATTTCAAGTCAAGATAAAATGCGAGAAAATGAAAAAATGAAAGAATAATGATGGTTTATCAGTGATTTCGAGCAATGTGCCCGACAATCCGACTCAATACTTCCGCTGGTTTACCCGTTTGCATAAGCTCGATGCATCCGCAACATTATGCACACGCATTAACATGGCGCGCAGAAACATCAAATTGATAAACACAAAAAAAAAACCATTTTTTTTGCAGCAAAATGGGAATATCACATGGGAACCGTTATTCGGCTGCTTTTTCGTTGTTATTCCGTTTTGTTTATATTTTAAAAATGCAGATGCGATGGAACGACATTATTCACACGTTATGAATTAAATGTCGCGATTGCAGAGCTCGAACCAAACGAATTTTCAGCCAAAATGGTAACAGAAGCCTACAAATACCAAGTAAACCCATCAAGAGTAAAATCCAAACAATGTTCTGATAAAAAAAGGCGATGCAAAGCAGCGACTCTTTTTTCGTATAACCAAAAATGATTTCAAATTCAAGATGTTATCGGCTTTCGAGCGGATACCACTCCACTCCGTTTGAATTTGCATTTTGTTCTCTCTCTCTCTATCTGTGTCTGTCTCTCGCATTAAAAATGTGGCCCGAAAGCACACGTACTCATTTAAAGAAATTTATTTACAATAATATTCCGTATAAATTTTTGTTACGAAATCGCGCGATTCAATCTCATTTTATAGCCATCTGAAGAAAATTCTATGCACACCGTTTTATGGCTGCATTCCGCACGCTGCCGTGTGTATGTGACGCTCCAGTGGTTGCAGCTTGATTCGTTTCACCGTTATGTCTATTCGAATTGAATTTTTGGTATGTGTGTGTTTTCTACTCTGGATAGCATCCGGCTAAATATCTTGAACAATCTTATAATTAATTTGACGGTCCTCTTCCAATTCACATGGTCACGACCTGTCTTCACAATTAGACTTCATTTTTTGTTTTTGTTTTTTTCTCAAATTGAAATCGACTTTTTCTACTTGAACATCAACACCCGACTAGAGTTTACTCAATCTTCAAATGTTTTGAATATTTTCACAAAGAATTTATAATCTTTTCTTTGTTAAACAAAAAAAAAAAAAAAACAAATATACAAATAAAAAGCAAATTTTAATTAGGAATTTATGGGGAATCGGAAATAAGAAAAGAAACATGTTGAATGAGAAGCGAAAACCAACTATTCGCAGTGTTATGGTACGTAGTTAAATTGTTGTGTCCATCATAAAAAAAAGAAATTTTCGCCATTTATATTTGTTGTTTGAAAATAGCATCATTTAGAAGTCAGACAATGTGTGTATTGTTTTATTGTTCGATGATTGTGCCGGGGCGAATGAGTGAGTAAATGAGTGTGTGCGTGCGGCTTTGGCACACTCGCGCCCAACTTATTCACCGTTTTATAATAACAGTAATATTTTAAGATATGCACAATGAAGTGCTAGACAAAAGCCATTCAAAGTGACCCGATAACAAACTAAATGATCGCCTTATGTGGAAAATACAACAAACATCGTGCCGCGCGCAATCTGCCCAAGCAAAATATACACGATTTGTTGGTTGAACCGCGGCGGCACGAAAAGAAGATATGGTGGATATCTTGTCTTTCGAAATTGATCCATGTGGCTGCAACACAATAAATATGATACGTTTGAAACTCTTCTTGCGAATAATGGCCAAGAAAAACCTGTTGAGCAGAAAGCACTTGAAAAGTGAAAAAGAACAGCAGCGTACAGCGCGTCCGACGGCTCTCTCGTGCCCTCGCATCGCGCACCAACAAGACAGTTGAACAATTATTAAGTTTGTCTGCAAATGATAAACTCCACACGTATTAATATTAATGATAGCTTTTTGCATTCGCGAATTCGCATCATTCAACACAAACACACTCCGCGAGATGGATTCCACAAACGGACTATTATCAAGTCTATCATTAAATAATAAACTATTGTTTTGCATTTGTAAAATAAATGACTTTTATCGCCAAATATAATCTTAAGCTCACATAAATTGTTGCTTATGACGTGTGATGTGTTCTGTACATTTGGCGTGCGTCTCAATCCACTGGACCGAACCAATCGACAATAATCCGTATCGCTTTTCTGAGCGCGAAAATAGATGGATATTGTATGAATGTGTTGCGGTGTCGCCGCCATCGCCGCCGCTGAGTCTCACACAGCAAACGGAAATGAGCGAAAATTTATTCCATTTCCAGCTATTATTGCAAGAAAACGTTTGGCGATTCTAATGGGGCTATCCAGTGCAACGGTACCTCATTTGATTTATTTTCACTCAAATCCAATTCATCTCATTTTAGTCTCAAGTTTCTCCTCTTATAAGCGCTCTTTGCATGTGCTCGCAATTGCGAGTGCCAAGATAATGCGCGTGTAAATAGTGTAGATCTCGATATGCACCGAAAATCGATCTGCCGCCAGTCCGAGAGCAGAATAAAAACGCTCATCGAACGCTGTGCAGCGAAGAAAGATATAAAAAGTTGACAGTATGGTGCTGAATTTTCACACTCTGTGTCAAATTCCACCAATTTTAATTGGATTTCTTTTTGTACTGTTGTTTTATGTGTTTATAATTGTTTTTTGGCCTGCGTGTTTTTTTCACTTGGCATTTATTTCTTTGTTTTGTTCGAAAACTGTCGGTTTCCTGACACATTATCCAGCCTTCGGTAAATTAAATTTCGAATTTCGGTGTTGTGCGGTGCGGTTTCATGCAATCGATTGATGCTCGTCCTACGTAAAGAGAGCCTCACGCTTTAGTCCCGATGATATCAAAGAAAATTTCGTGTGCGAGGCGTAAAACCCGATCGCACTAAATATATTTTTTATTCTGTTGCGTTGAAGTTTGCTTGCGATCTTTTTCTTCTTTTTGTTCAATTCAAAGCGATTTTTTTCGATTTGCTGGGGTAATTTTTCTGTCTCTGACGTGAGACGGTAAATTTTATGCAAATGTGAACACACAGGTGAAGTTAAAAAGCAAGCGAAAAATGCGTGTATTTATTCAGCGCCGTCTCTTTCCGACACGATGTGATCCAATAATAATAGGTTTCGGTGAAGCGTTTAATGCGGCTCTGTGTTTTTATTTTTCTTCTCGTCATTCAGTTTATTTCATTAAAAAAAACCAAGACGATTGTTTTTTTGGTCCGTTTGCAAATTCAGTTCATTACAGAAAGATATATGTACATAAACATTTTTTTTTTTCGATTTGTTGCATTGTAGTCAATTATTTTGCGCCCGTGTGACTTTAATTTAATTTTCGTGAGGTATGAATTGATTGACAGCAATATGATCGTTCCGCATCGAATGTGACATGTTTCTTTTGTTGAGCGAGCGCCAAAAATCACATTTAAATGTAATCAAAACAACGACAGAAACACTGACCACAAAACGCAAAAATATTCTCCGCGCTTATTTTTTTCCTACATAAATGATAAATTAAGTGAAAATTGGATCGTTTAAAAGCGCGATATGATGTCGAGTCGAAATGATTACCAATGTATCGATATTGCATGCAATACGCATCTCGATCGCCACAAACACGCACCAAGGAGACACAAATAAAATCAGGCATAATTCTTTAATTTGCTCACGGAACCGTGCGTCGCCAATATATGCAGCACGTCATTGTATCGAACCGGAGACAGAGTAAATTAAACAAAGAGAAACTGAGAGTGATTCGAAAGCCATACGAATGCATGAGCTTAACCACAAACACACTCACTCACAACAAGCACACAGGCCTGGCCTGGCAAAATGGCGATAAAGTATGCAAATTAAGCAGCATAGCCGTAAATTTTATTTTTATCGAATATGTGTTATACATTAATACCTACTCAAGTAGTCAGTCGCGGTTAATTGTTATTACGCGTATTCTTTGTACAAATGAAATCCATTTTTATTGAGAGCATTTTTTTTCTTGTTGAAGCCATTTATTGTTTTGTTTTCTTGGCTTCAGCCTGCCGTTTCGAATGACTGGAATATCAATAATATAAACGATGATGTATAGAATGAGCGACGCGACGACAGCTACCGTTTTGGCTATCAATTAAAATGTGTGCGACTTAAATGACCCAAACAACTATCTGTAATTGGTTGTGACGCGACTCATGAGGCCAGCACAACAACAAAAAAAATATCTATGACTAATGCCGCATTTCATATTGGAATTTGTGTGTGTTGTTTTATGCGCGCGACGAGGCAAGTGCCACGTTGACGTGCCGTGTATCGGTTGCCATGCAATGATGCGTATTCCAAGTGGCTACCGATCAGCAGGTACACTTGAAAACTTGTCCTTGTCAATCGAATGTAAATGCATGCGTGCTATGAGTATATGATTTTTTTTTGTCTGTTCTGCCGTTGTTTTTGTTCGCTTCATTGAACGAAAAATGTATAAAGTTTATTGGGTATGACGGCTCGACAATTTGCACAACATCCGTAAATAATCATTTTCGCAGTTGATCAAAAACAGAGCAGCCAGCGTTGAAAAAATGTGGTGGATGCAATTTTTTCGTCATCAAAACATCAAAAATGTCATGCCAATGGTTCATTAATATGCATCAAATGAAGTGACCCGACCAAGGTTTATCAAGTCGAGCATACAGTTCACTGATATATTGGAGTTGATTTTTACGCATTTTTGTGGCCATTTCGCTGCAGCGTGCTTTCAACGAGAAAATGAATATCAAAATCGGAATGAAAAAGAAGAGTCGCATATTTTCTGGAATCAAATTGAAGCGATGTTTGTTTTTTTTTTCATTTTAAATTGCGGACGGATTTGTTGAATGGTTTTTTTTTTTCTTCATTTGGCAATTGCTTAAACCCAAAACCACTTAGTCATCGCCGTTGGCCTAATAAAAACCTATCAATAACGATTGTTAAAGTGAATTCTGATGTTGTTTCGCTTTTTTTCTTCTCGATGCTCGATGTTATGTTTATCGATCGTAAATCAAACGAAATTTCACCATTTAAACCTTGCGGCTTGAGCAAAAAAACCGCATTTTGGATGAGTGCTTCGATTTTTGTGTTATGCAAAAGAGGGCAAAAAAGTTGCAGTACTGATTTTTGTTGTTGGGGTGCGAACAGGTTGAGCAGACATCCATTAGCCATCCACTGAAATTGAGTTGTGTAGTTTGTATTTTGGTAGTTTGCATTTAAGGTTTAACTGAAACTTTAAAAGTACTTTATTCGGCTGTGCATTGAAAAAAAGCGCAAGCGTTGGAATCGGGGCGTAGCGGCAATTTTCATGATGCGAGAAAAAAAATACGGTTATAATTTTAATGTCTTGATTATGATCTGTTTTAGGCAATGTGCATTTTCTGATGAGCCCATTAAGTATTACGAGATGATAAGGTAACGCGTGATGGATGCGCCCGATGATGGGATTCATGTTGAACGAATGCGAAAAGATGTCGCGCGCACTCGTAATGATGAAAGTCGCCAAAAATATGCCAATGAAATATAAAATGTGTGTATGCGTTTTGTACGCACGTCATAAAATCCATTACATCTCAAATGATTGCCTGTAAATTGGGCAATGTCTGGAAATTCTTTCACTTAAATTTCATTATCTGTCGGTTGATTGTCTTGATGTGTGAGTTGCAAAGTGTTTCGGCCAAAAAATACTGTGTGCTTTTCTCTCTCTCTCTCTCTCTCTCTCTCTCTCTCTCTCGCTTATCTACATTTGGTACGAATGCGGTTCGCCGTCAATGTTGTAAGCATGTGCGAGAACAGAGTATTACTCTATCATGTGCGCATTTTTAATATCATAAATCTTAGCCGTCAAGAGTGCCCAAGTGCAAAACGGTGTGTGTGGACCAACAATGAATGAAAAAACAGCGTTTTTCTTCGGTTTTTATCATAAGCGAACATGAACTCATAAATAACACAAAATGAGTCGATTAAATCACCAGCACGAAGGTTTGGCCGGTTCGCTCTGTGTACACAAACGCTTTTCAACCACAACGGATACGCGCTTTTTTCGTAAACCAAATTCGCCTGTGTTATCTCGTCGCCGAATGGCTGTAAATTTACGACGTGTCATTATTTGTCATTAAAATGTAATTTCTTAATTTTTGATTGTAATCATTTGCGAAATTTATGTGCGTGCAAACACAAAAATCGAAAAATCTTTGGCGTTATTGGATTCGAGCGGCAGCAATTTCGGCCATGCATTCTTCGCAGGCATGCAGTAAAACCGAAATATTGTGAAACTGCGAAAAAAAAAGATCTCAAGTAAAATTTAATAAATTTAATGGTAGTCGAGTACATCTTTTTGATCTTCAGAAATAATACATATTCAAAAATGAATAAAAATTTCATTAAAAAAAAAACTGAAATGAAGCAAGAAACGAGCAAAATCGCCTGCCAGGACATAATCAAGTTCAATGCAAAAAAAACGCCAGCCAATTTCGATGAATTGAGAATGAATCTTACGAAATCTTCGAAGTGCATCGCATTCGCACACACACCAAAGAGAGAGATAGAAAGGGAGAGAGAGAGAGAGAGAGAGAGAGAGAGAGAGAGAGAGGGAGAAAGAACAACATCGGAAAATGTTGAGCAAACATAATGCGCAATTTATGCTGCTGGTTGGAGGCGAAGCTTTCATTGAACTACGCTTATAAATCAGACATAAACTGATCATACGCACATATTAAAATTCACCAACAAATTATTATTATTAAATATTTTACGAAAATGACCAGTGCGCAGCGACGACGACGAAAAAAACTTTGTTGGAAAATCCATTATTTAAATTTTATGCGCTTAAAATCGCTTCATCAATGCACTTTGATGGGCTGTTCAATTTCATCGCAAATGTTATTCATCACGTGTTGTGGCATTTCAATCAATTCCGTGAACTTATATTTCATGTCGAGTGCACAACAATGTAATTGAGAGTTTTAAGGTCGTCTCTTTAGTGTGAATTCTTCCCCATTTTATTCCTTTTCATATTGCAATTTATGACAATTCTTTTTTTCATTTGTCCGACGCATAAATCGATATTTATTGCAAGTTATTTGGTATAATGATTGTAATCAACGTGCAAAGGCAAAATGTCGTGCGAGATGTCTTTCGCGAATGACGTTAAATTAAGGAATTATCGGCGCAATTGTTCTGTTACATACTTTTCCTCGTTGTGGATTCGAAACTGTTTTGTTTCGCTCTCAATGTTTTTACCCCGACAATCCAGTTTGGAGGAAACGTTCTTTTTTCCAGAAACAAAAAGGCTAAAGCAACGAACCGAACGCAAATTGTATGATTAAACGGTAGTCCGCAAGTGACGAAAGCACCGCAAATATTTGACTTGAATATTCAAAGTTCCCATCGATGAAAGTGGCGCGTGGTGAAAAATCATAGGAATTTGGAACTCAAACTCCCTATACCGATCGTTATGGGGGTTTGAAATTTGCCCCGAAATTGCGTTTTTTAATCCATAGATATCTGATCTCATGTATTTAAATGATCATGTAAATGAAACATCTATGATAAATCTTTTTGGTCAAGTCATAATTTCGTTTGTATTTTATTTTAATTCAACATCCCGACACTCTTATTGAAACACCGTTTATTTACCGAAGACACCTATTACTAATCATTTATAAGTAATACGGAAATCAAATTTAAATAGTTGGGACACTTATGCTGAAAAAAATTTCAGAGGCACTTATATTGTTAATATTTTGAAGGACACAAGAAAATGTTGCATTATTATTCTCAACCATTCATTTCAGAAACATATTTGAGGTGAACACTATTTTCAGGCACATTTCTCAATTGAAATACTTTGCATAATTTCGGCAAATCTCAATTGATTCAAATAGTAGGCGCTTCATTTCAATATATTCCATTTCAATATTTCATAGCAATTGCTGGAGGTATAAATTGTGTCTCTGTCCAGTTATTTATTTTAAAAATAGAACTTCCTCAACATATGTTGAAACTAGCATGCATATGCATGATGAATTGAATATATTAGAAGATTCCATTTACAAAAAACAATTCGATTGACGTATTAAATAAGAAGAATATCAGACATTGAAACATCAATAGAATAAAAGTTAAGTGGAGTAAATAATATTTTCTCCAATACTCAAAAAATACTTCAAATTAATATTTTGTACTCTGAGCAAAAATGGACATTTTCTTGGGATTATTATTTCTATTATCGCGGGCTGACCATTTGGTATATTTTTAAGTTACATTTCTATTGTTTGTTTGTTCAGAAATAAAATTGCATTAAAATATCAATTTGACTCTTTTCTTAAAAAAACAGAGAGCACAAATTATGAACGGGGAAATTGCAAGTGAAAAAGTCAAATACCATGTTGCGCTGTTTGAAAATGAAAAGTATACCTGCGGTGGAACTGTTATAAAATCAAAGCTTATATTAACAGCAGCACATTGCTTTTTCCCGCAAGAAAGGAAATCTCAATCTTACGGATATTCGGGATATCCTAATATTTGGCGAGTTCACGCCGGATCGAATCAATTAAATCAACATGATTCGTCTATAAATAGAGAGCGGTTCAGAATTTCCAGAATTACTCACCATGAACAATTTGATCCACACTGGATTGAATACGATGTCGGTATGATAATACTCCAAAATAATATAATTGATGGAGAAAATATCGCAGCAATAGATTTAGCTGAGCCCCAACACGGCTATGTGTACTTGCCCCATTATTCAATTCGGCTCATTCTCACTGGATTTGGTCGATTAGAAACTAATGAACGTTCCACAGATCTGCGATTTCTTCGATTGCCGGTGATGGACTGCAATGAACCACCTGGAATCTTTTGCACTAAGGCTGAACCCGTAAATCCCGCGCATGCCAATATTCGTATAGAATCAGCACTGCAAAGAAGAACGGGCGCAGGAGACTCAGGAGGTTGAGTTAAAATATTCTTTTTCACATTTCATGTAAAATGTTGATTCCAATAAACCAACATTATTTTTTCTCATTATAGATCCAATTGTATACTATTTACCGAATAATAATCGACCTATTTTGGTCGGCATTCATGAAGCAGCAATGGAAATACCTTCAGTAAATAGGAAAAAGCATTGTGAATATATGAGACATACAAAGGTTATCACACATCTTGATTGGATCAACACTCAAATTGTAAGAATATATTTTACTGACCAATCATAAAATCTGTTATAATCACAATTAAGGGTAAAGCGGCCATAATTGGACCTACAACTTTTAATGCACCAAATTCGGACCCAAGCCTTTATTTATATTTGACTAGGTCCAAATTAGGCCACTTTACCAATATCTCAGTGAGATGGAGAGGCGAGTGTGTACATTTAAAATAACACAGACATACTCGCCTTTCCATCTCAAAAAAAGAATTACTTCACACTACACTGTTATTCTGATTGGATTACTTTTCAATCCTTTTGGATTTTATGGAGTAAAAAAATCCCATGGAATAAAAAAATAACCCGTATATTCAATATAGTATCAGTCGGAATAACAGTGTACTAATTCGCGGCTCCTAAAATATTCATAGAATTTTATTGTCTCGCTCAGCAACAGCTGACTCAATTATTTTCAAGAATAATCATATTTAACAGCACATTTTCAAAACTACGTTAACATCATGCAACACATCTTGTATTGTTTGTTCTGAGTTTTGAGAGAGTTTTTTGCTTTTCCGCACACACCACTGTGTGTGGTAAAGGTATTGTGATTGGTCCAAAAAATTCAAAACGTTCGGAATAAGTTTTCTATGCGTTTTGAACCTAGAAAAAACGATTGCAACCATTCCCGGAGCAATTTTTGTCCGTGTGTGGTACGTTGTACGTTGTCCGTTGTCCGTTGTCCGTTGTCCGTTGTCCGTTGTCCGTTGTACGCAAAAATTTGTTAACACGATAACTCCAAAAATTGATTTTAGAATTGATCAAAAATTTACACACACATTTGTTTCCATTTGGAATAGAAACCTATTACTTTTCAGCCTAATCGGATAATTTTATCGGGAAGCTCTAGTGGAGTCGAATCAAAAAATGGGCTGTTTTTCAATATAATTAAGAAACATTTGTATGGGGACTATCTTAAGTTCAACTTGTATCCTATTGAAACTTGCAGGATATTATATTTTTTATGAAATAAATAAGTCACGCAAAATTTCAAGTCATCTGATGAGGTTTAAGACTCCCTCCCGTACAAAATTTTAAATTTTTGTGGTCAAAATTCAAATTTTCTCATTAAATTGTATGAAGTATTTGTGTTTTTCTAATCTGTGTTTTTTTCATCAATTTGAATGCTCATTATCTTTTTAACGAAAGTTAAAAATAACATAAATGTAGAACCATATCTATCGTTGGCATTAAATAAAATTTGAGATCAGAGTGAACTAATTCGTAATTGTTGTTACCAATTCAAATCCAGCGAATGGTCTTACGTACGTAAAACTAATTTTTCCGTACATTTCCCGAAATTGTTCGGGCTTACGCATTTTTCATTGATTGCTACTCATTTGTATTGGATTTATATTTATTTCTTATCGAATCATCATGCAACTTTGAGAATAAATCACCGAAAATTTGAAGTCATTACGATGAGATCGAATTTCGAGTCATTACACATCATGTGATTTAAATTTAAATTTTAATAAAAAAAGGAATAAACCTCTCAGTTCCTAATTTTTACTTCAACGTTCTCTATTTTTGAATTGGTAATAACAAATACGAATTAGTTTTCTCTGATCTGAACTTTTGATTCATGCCAACGATAGGTATGGTTCTACATTTATGCTAAGTATAACAGTATAACTTTCGGTAACAGCTTGAGCATTCAAACTGATGAAAAAACACAGATTAGAAAATCACAAATACTTCATACAATTTATTGATTTGAATATTGACCCCGAAAATTGAAAATTTTGTGAGGGAGCTGGCAAATTTTAAATCTCATCAGAATGACTTGAAAAACATATAATATAATATTCTGACAGTTATGATAGGAAACAATGTGAACTTAAGATAGCCGCCACACAATTTTTCAGTTTTGACCCCGAAAAGACTCCAAAAATCCGAAATTTTGCAGGGGAGGTATTCCTAAATCTAGTCAGAACGACTTGAAATTTTGCATGCCTAATTTTTTTTATAAAAAAATTTTATTCTGAAAGTTTCATCATGATACAAAGCGAAATAGTCATAGTCCCCATACAAATTTTTCGAAATTATATTGAAAAACAGCCCATTTTTTGATTCCACTCCACTAGAGCTTTTTCTAGGTTCAAAACGCATAGAAAACTTATTCCGAGCGTTTTGAATTTTTTGGACCGATCGCAATACTTTAACCACACACAGTTGTGTGTGCGGAAAAGTAAAAATTAGAAACTGAGATGTTTATTCGTTTTTTTTTTCATTAAAATTTAAATTTAAATTATATGATGTGTAATGACTTGAAATTCGATCTCATCGTAATGACTTGAAATTTGAATACAAATGAGTAGCAATCAATGAATACGCATAAGCCCGAACAATTTCGGGAAATGTGCGGGAAAGTTAGTTTTAGGTACAAAAGACCATTTATTTAAATATTTTTCATTTTAGCGCGCCTTTGCCTAAAGAGACGCGTGCGTTAGCAGAAGTTCCACAACACAAATTAACAGACGATATCGAGTTGCTGCAATTCATTCGATTAGAAATTCAACTGTTTATGAGCCTGAAATTCCCTTAACAATGTACTTGTCTTCTAGCTTGTTTTTGAAATGAATAAAATTTCATATGGACAAAATTAACGCAATCAAGTTCCAAAATGTGTTTGTTTCTTATTTAATTTTTAATATTTATATGATTTCCCAGTGGACAATATTCCACGCGAGTGATGGAAGCATCTTTAGTGAAAAAGTAACAAGCCTATTTATACAGTAAATATATATTTCACTTGGATATCCTGGGGTCCGCTCAATGGAAGTGGCGCATGGTTGGAAAGCTCTTGGGAAATAAAAACCATAGGAATATGAAACTCGAATTCCCTATACCGTATACCCCTTGTTATGGGGGTTTGAAATTTGACTCAAAATTCAGTTTTTTAACCTTTAACCAACTTTGGAGGAATTCCCCCCTCAAAGATGCAATATCCTGAATCTAAATGTCAATGTGCTTCCAATGATAACTCAGTAATTAAAATCGGACGATCCGATCAAAAGTATTCGCTGTTTAATGAATTTCCCTTATAAACTCCCATAATAAATACATATTTGTTTAAAGTTTTACTTTACCGCACTCACCACAAGTGCGGAAAAGTTATGCGATCGGTTCAAAAATTCAAAGAGCTCGGAATTTATTTTCTATTCAATTTGGACCTTGAAAAACGATTGAAAAACATTCCCGGGGCGAATTATTGTCCGTCAGTGGTACGTTGCTGCAAAAAATTTTTAACACGATAACTTAAAATGTTAAGACATAAAATCAATCGGACATTGCGCGTTCATCTCCATTGGGAATAGAAACCTATTCATTTCAGCTCATTCGGATAATGTCTTCGAGTAGTTCATTTAGGACTACTTCTTCCCTACAAACTTTTTCGAATTTCGATGACAAAATGAATATTTTGTACTGGAGTCCAGAATTTTATCCGAATGACTTCAAGATTTGTATAACCTCATGAATTGTATAAAAAACAAAATCCATGGACACGGAGATGAAGACGGAGACGGAGACGGAGACGGAGACGGAGACGGACACGGACACGGACACGGACACGGACACGGACACGGACACGGACACGGACACGGACACGGACACGGACACGGACACGGACACGGACACGGACATGGAAGAGTTCTTCTCATATTTTATCTTCAATATGTTTTTCTTATTTCTTTAAGTATCTACGGATACGGATATGAACACATTTATGGACGTGATGTCAGTGAGCCGTTATGTTCAATGTAATTGTCAAGTGATATGAATATTATTGCTCCATATAAAAAGGTTTATTTAATAAATAAGTACATAATTCGGTTTTCGCGCAAAATCTGCGAATTCTCTCCCTTTCTCTTTCTCTCTCTCTTTCTCGACACTTCCAGAAAACATTCGTAGAGATTTGAGAAAGAAATAATCTTCGGTGTTTTATGCCATTACTATTTTCTATATTTGCACGAGTTTTGTTGGTTTTTTCCACTACTAAAATATATGTTTCAAAGCGAACATCAACGATGACTAACAGTTCCCGTCTCGCTATTGATGAGTTTGAACCAAATACCAATACATTCGCAAATATGGCACAAAATTTCAAGTTAATGCAATGAGATTTAGGATTGATAAATCTATGAATCAGCATCAATCCTAAATCTCATTCCATTGACTTGAAATTTTGTGTCAATGATGAAACGATAAGAAATAAACTACCTAAATGAATGAAAATTTCGTGAACTTTAGGAAAATGTCGGGAAAAGTAAGTTTTACGTACGTAAGACCATTTATTATAAAACACTTAATGTAATAAATTTTCCAAAATATGTCCCTTAACAATTCTCTGAACTTCTTTGTGGGGTAGCATGGTTGAATTACACCGCGGATTCAGGCTGTCGCAGAACATCGCCACAGCTGTGATGCGTTTTCGATGCAAAAATAAAAAAATCGTGCATCGAAAACCACCAAACTTACAGTATCTTTATAATGAAATCGAACCACAACTGTGATGTTGTTCTGTGACAGGCCAATTTCGTGGTGTGATTCAGACAAGAGTATCTTCTCAAAGATTTTCAAAATATGTTGAATATATTAGAAGATTCCATTTAAACTAAACGATTCGATTGAGATATTATATAAGGAGAATATCAGACATTGAAATATCAATAGAATAAAAGTTAAGTGGAGTAAATAATATTTTCTCCAATACTAAAAAAATACTTCAGATTAATATTTTGTACTCTGAGCAAAAAATGGACATTTTGTTGGGATTATTATTTCTATTATCGCGGGCTGACCATTTGGTATATTTTTAAGTTACATTTCTATTGTTTGTTTGTTCAGAAATAAAATTGCATTAAAATATCAATTTGACTCTTTTCTTAAAAAAACAGAGAGCACAAATTATGAACGGGGAAATTGCAAGTGAAAAAGTTAAATACCATGTTGTGCTTTTTGAAAATGATAGAAATGCCTGCGGTGGTGCCGTAATAAAATCAAATCTTATATTAACAGCAGCACATTGCTTTTTCCCACAAAAAGAACAATCTCAATCTTTTGAATATATAGGATATCCTAATATCTGGAGAGTTCACGCCGGAATGAATCAATTAAATCAACATGATTCGTCCATGAATGGGAATAGAGAGCGGTTCAGAGTTTCCAGAATTACCCACCATGAAAAATTCAATCCACATTTGTATGAATACGATATCGCCATGCTTGGACTCCAAAATAATATAACTGATGGAGAAAATATCGCAGCAATAGATTTAGCTGAGCCCCAACACGGCTATGTGTACTTGCCCCATTATTCAATTCGGCTCATTCTCACTGGATTTGGTCGATTAGAAACTAATGAACGTTCCACAGATCTGCGATTTCTTCGATTGCCGGTGAGGGACTGCAATGCACCACCTGGAATCTTCTGCACTAAAGCTGTGCCCATAAGTCCCGTATATGCCAATATTCGCATAGAATCAGCACTGCAAAGAAGAACGGGCGCAGGAGACTCAGGAGGTTGAGTTAAAATATTTTTTTTCATATTTCATGTAAAATGTTGATTCCAATAAACCAACATTGTTTTTTCTCATTATAGATCCAATTGTATACTATTTACCGAATAATAATCGACCTATTTTGGTCGGTATTCATGAGGCAGCACTTGAAACACCGTCAGTAAATAAGAATGTGCATTGTTTATATATGAGACATACAAAGGTTATACCACATCTTGATTGGATCAACACTCAAATTGTAAGAATATATTTTACTGGCCAATCATAAAATCAGTGAGATGGAGAGGCGAGTGTGTACATTCAAAATAACACAGACATACTCGCCTTTTAATCTCAACAATAGAATTACTTCATACTACACTGTTATTCTGATTGGATTACTTTTCAATCCTTTTGGATTTTATGGAGTAAAAATATTCCATGGAATAAAAAATAATCCGTTATATTCAATATAGTATCAGTCGGAATAACAGTGTACTAATTCGCGGCTCCTAAAATATTCATAGAATTTTATTGTCTCGCTCAGCAACAGCTGACTCAATTATTTTCAAGAATAATCATATTTAACAGCTCATTTTCAAAACTTACGTTAACATCTTGCAACACATTTTGTATTGTTTGTTCTGAGTTTTGATAAAGTTTTTTTTCAATATTTTTCATTTTAGCGCGCCTTTGTCTAAAGAGACGCGTGCGTTAGCAGAAGTTTCACAACACAAATTAACAGACGATATCGAGTTGCTGCAATTCATTCGATTAGAAATTCAACTGTTTATGAGCCTGAAATTCCCTTAACAATATACTTGTCTTCTAGCTTGTTTTTGAAATGAATACATTCTCAAATAGACGAAATTAATTCAATCAAGTTCTAAAATGTGTTTGTTTCTTATTTAATTTTATATTATTAATAAGATATTTCGTACACACTCAATGTAATGAAGCATAAGGTTTTTGGAGGAATTACAATAACAAATAATCTTATTGTAACTCAGAGCTGGAATATTCACACAGTTATTCCAGCTGTGTTGTAGACCAGAGAGTTGACATCGTACAAAGGTTACTTCATATTCCACACTGTAGGAAACAAAAATTACATTCAATGCGTTCAAATCCAGAACTTCCGCTGCAAATATCAGATAAATACAAATAACTGTTTTATTATGTAGAATACGGCACATTTTGATTCATCCGACATCTTGATTCAGCGATTTTTAACAGTTGCGTCTGTGATGAGTTGGAAAAGTTATTCAAAATACAGGCGCAATCTAATAATGTATTCAACGCTTGCTATTGTTCAGTGTATTTTCGGTTTGTATAATAAAATATCAATGAGCCCGATCGATGTATTAGCGGTATAACATTGATACCAAAAATTGTGTGTTTGTTTTCGCTTGCGGCACGATAATTTAATTCAAGAAGAGGTTTTTTTTTATTTGATTTAAAGAACATATGATAGCCAGCTTGTACCGGCACTGTGTCACGGTGTATCGGCAAGCGGTTCGGTCACCGAGAGACAAGCTCTGTCAATCGTTAATCGGTTAACATAAAACAACAATGTGAAACTGCATCAAGGATAGCAGGATTGTATGTAATCAGTTGCACTGGATCAGGAACTCAGAATATTTGCACGTTTTCTCTGCCCACCGAGAATGTTGTATCATTACTCCATTAAGCCGCAGACGACAATGTATTATGGACAGAGTGCATGCGTGGCAGTCAGTCAGTTCGTAACAATGTGCAATCGATTGCAGTTAATCAACTGGGAAACGTGGTTTGCCCGACATGGTAATGAGTGTCACGAGAAATATAATATTTGGTATGTTAAAGGACTTTTCGATCGTTAACTTTCCATGTTTCATGCAGAAACCAATTTGAACGAATTTTTATTTTTGCTGTTGTTGCTCTTGCTGTTGGAACGTTGAAGTTCAAGTGAGTAATGAAGTACGTCGTTATTCGAAGCATACTTCTTTATGCGGTTGATCATTTCTTCTCTCTCCTCGCCAGTGTTATTTTTAGATTATTAAAATTCACTGATATTCGAGTAAGATTGTGGGTTTCAGAATTTCACACGTCCATATTTAGTGTAGCATAATTAATGAATTTGGTTTTATTTTCGCTCTTTCGCCAACCTTCACGAGTTCAATAAATGCGTTCATGATCAAAACACTTTTATCAGATTGTCGATGGATAAATATGGAACTGTGTCCCATGGTTAATTGGTGGCCAAATTCGGGGCATAGCAAGTGCTGGTGCACTCTTAATTGAAAGATGCGAAAATTTATAAGCCTAATAATTAAGTCATCGATTGCGTTGATAGCTATCACCGACAAACGCTGCAGAAAGAATCCATTTAAAACGCTTCCTACTGCTTGAATACCAGCGCGCGCGTGTGCGCGGCTTAGTCAAGGTTTATTCATATTGTGATCTCACTTTACGTTTTGTGAGCCACAACGAAAAAAGAATCGCTTATAAATGCATAAATAAATATTGTGATCCGCCTTTTTCCAGTTCCTCACTGCGAAACGCATACACTTGTTCGCTTGAAATATGTTTTAGCCAAAAAAAAAAAAAAATACACAAAAACTGTATTCTTTGGCTGGTTGCTTCGTTTACGAGCGATTTTAATAATTTATAAATACATTTTTTTTCTGTTTTTCCATCGTGTTTGGGTGCGCAAGTGTTCTTTTTTTTGAGCGGCATGCTTTTGTATCAATGCAGTGCGCGCGCGCGCACACACACCGAATTTTGGTGCGCTGGTTGAAAAGAAGCGACAACACGATTTCGGTGTGTTACTTTAGTGTTATGTATGTTCTTGAATCCATTCACAAGACAATGTGTGGTTGGATAGTGAACGCAAGCGCATGCTCTCGATGATTAAGTGCTCTCTTCACAGCAGTAAATAAACGCGAAAATTGTTAGCTTTTAACGAAAATGTCTTTTGTTGAGACACAGACAAACCCAGCAAAATGTGACATCTTTATTTCGGTTCCATTTGAGAGAGAGAGAGTGTGAGACCTACAATCAATCCGCAAAGCACCAATTCAATACACGTCGTGTGTATACAACAACTCAATCATCATGGATATCATTTATTTTATTGGCTATGCGCCGCTTAATGGATCCATTTCATCTTCATTTTTTATTCTCATTGTCAATGACTTGTCACAGCTTCAAACAACGGCGATTGACTTGAATGAATTTAGTTTCGAATTCAGCTCTGGGAATTCAGTTCAATATTCACCGACTGAATGGAGATTCAGTTCGCCAGAGAAAAACACATGAAAATGTATGCACAGTTTTATGATTTGATTGAATCTCAATTCCACTATGGCATTTGTGATAAATCTATAAAATTATAAGAAACATTGTATAAAAAAGAGCAATAAAAATACCTGCGCTAGTTGGCCAGCAGCCCCGAATGCATAATTCATTTGGCTCTCTCGAATCAAACTGATTCATAAACAAAATTATTTTATATACAGTCATTTTAATTCCAAATCAGAAAACGTCTGAATCATATTTATTTCAAGAATAAATAAAATACATTTTCGGTTTGCAAACTGGTTGCGAACAAAAATGTATCTCTTCTGACAAATTTCGATCCACAATACGAAAGAAGACAACGCAGCACGATCAATTTCGATGGCGGTTGATTGGTATACTTTATCTCTGAGCATGACGCGTTGAGCGCATTTTGTCCATTTATACGCAAATGAACCGTTTATTTTCTTGATCTTTCTTTTTTGGAGATTTCGCTTCTTTTACACAACATCGAATATTGAAATGACACCGAACCGTGCAGAATAATGCACTTTGCGATATTAGTTTGAGTGGCAATTTTTAGCACAACATGAAATGCAAGAGTATTGAATTTTGATTTTTTCCCTCTCGACTGATGCTTTTTTCAGTCCGTTGCTGGAGATTAGATAAATATGGACCACGGCATCCAGAGTAGCATTTAACGAGTACTTAAGGTATATTATTTAATTACTTTTGAACCTTGAAATAGTTTGTTGACTTACAACAATCTAAGAAAACTGAAGAATGAATCGAAGCAAAAGATCCTTCGTCTTTTGAATGGTTGTGTTTTTTTTCAACAGTGACAAGGTCGGACACGAACAAAGTCACCATCATTCCATCTAAAGTCAAAGTTGTTTTCAAGCAACTCAAATGTTAACCAATTCAAATGTGATGTTCATATATGAACATTATAATATAATTCTAATTATAATAATTCTTCTGCCCATTTCTATTTTTACACGATTTTATAATCAATAAATTAGAAAATTATTGCATTTGAATGAATTTCGATGGATATTGTTTATCCAAAACCTTTTTTCGGTACGTTCACAGAATCGAAATCGTATTGCAAGGCAATCACATAAGTATTTGGAGGAATGATCTGCAACAAGGTGAGGAACTGGTGTCAATTCGCATGCATATCTTTATTCAAATGCTTCTTCCAAAACATATTTACAATTCAAATTGAATTTCACAATCTGCGCAACATAGAACCGAGTTCTTCAATGTGAATAATCGTGAAATTTCAGATGGCACTCCTGCGGTTGCAATTCAACAAATTACAAATTTATATTTATCGTTGAGATGGAGAGGGGAAAATTCTATATCTGTGTTTTTTAATATGAACACACTCACCTCGGTAGATATGGAGAAATGATTTTAATTCTCCTCCACAAAATGTGCAACCCGCATGCATCGTAATTGCCTGGTATAGTAGCAATTTCAAAGAACAGATTCCTAATTGAGAAAAGATTTCCATCATTCGTTTAATGAACTTTAATAATTCTAGCTGCAATTTGTTGGAGTTGGAGTACATTTGAATATGATCATTGTTTATACCGATACTGATTTGACTAATGCCACTTGCGATTATTCTTGGCAAACGATGGAATTTTCTAGTTTGGAACCTTTCAAGAGGCTCGATTAGTTGAACTATCTGATGAACACCAAAAATAAGTTCGAAATATCTCAATAATTCACGGTTCTGTTGTTTATCGGCTGTTTACATGCATTTCAATTCAACTTAACAACCAATTTAACTTCATTACACACATTTTATTGTGGAATATATAAATATTATATTATATTAATAAAACGGAATTCTTTTGATCATTTGAACAAGTTTTTTTTCATCAATTAGAAAATTGAACATATGATTTCAATTGTTTTTGGTGATTTTATCTCTAAGATGTTCAAAATCGATTTTTAATGACTTCCTCAAATGTTAATCTTCTATTAATTAAGTATATATTGAATGTACTAGCATGTGTTACTTTAAACTGAATTCGTCACCCTTGAAAAACAATTTTGCAAAGAGCGATTTGAGAGACCAATTTATTCACGTTTGGTTCTGACGAAATACTGCCATTTAAGTGTCATATTGTCTCATTTCAAAATACCGTTTGTGTCACGTAGAAGATTTAAAATGAGAAAAAATCAATGGTTGATTTTTGCGCTGACTAATTATATCCGAATTCTAGTGAAGTGTTCGCCAACGACTGCTGGGAACATGGCCATTTTTATTAAATCTCTCTGCGAATCGAAATCCAACAATCAGATTGGGACATCAACGTGACTGGAGTTTGCACTGAAGATAAATCGTTTAATTCTATGTTATATTTTTGATTGAGTTCGAAAGAGGCACATTGGAATTCAATATGGTGACCATTTCAAAAGACAGTAGCTATCGATTTAAATTCATACAGACAAAGACGGCGAACTGAAATTAAGGACAATTATCTGAATTTGATTCACAAATTTGGTCCCTTTTAACCTGTTTTTATCATTGATGCAGCTGAAAATATAAAACCCAACGAGAGAAGAGACATTAATCCATATTGCCAACCGTCAAGCCTGTTCTCCCCTTTACTTATCGTCAATTTTCTCTGATTCACTTAGTGTTCACTTTTTTTGCAAGCTCCCTTCGATTTTCTCATAACGGAATTGCGCGCGCATTCAAACAAAATGGATATTGAAGCACTTAAGTGGTTACGCTTATGTATTTTGTTTTTTAACTGTGCGCACACAGCACTCAAAAAAAGAACAAACTCAAGCGCATGCAGAAAAAGCATTAAACATTGTGCGGTTTTGAGTTGGCGAATGCTTTACTTCATGCACGGTTACTAGTAATAAAATATGATAATGTTTCCATGCTGATTAACTTGCAAGCAACCACGTGAACATCATGAATGAGAATATGCATAAATCACGTTTGGTGCATTCCATTTTGCGCATATCACATTCGACATGCGAGTTCATCAAGTCAGTCGTAAAATTGTGTGTAAAAAAACTCGCCGCATATTTCAAGAGACTGACAAAGGAAATAATTGTTAATTAAATGTGAAGATGGCCATAATATGAAAAATGAGTAGAAAAGTTGTAGCTGGTCTCGCTTATTTGTTTCTGCATCTTATCAAATCGAAATATCTCACCATAAAAAGTAACAAATGACGGCGCAGTTATTGCGAATGCAACATCCGCATGGAATTGGCCACTTGAGATATGTTACTAAACCACACACAGAGGAAAATATACGGGATCGAGCCGATTTGTGTTTTGAACGGAAAGCCCATCTCAAATCTTCACGATATTCTCCCTTTTATTTAGCCAGACGCACGCAAAATGCACAATATTCGATTGCAATTTCTTCAGTTCATTTGATTCGTTCGTGCGAATTTGTAAGTGACTCTCGTATTCACTCAGCATCACTTCATTCTCTACATGGCGAGCGAATGAGTGCGCGATCGAATTAGCTTATCATAATGATCGAATAAGTTTATTTACACACGGACGAACGGAATGTAGGGAGGAAATCGAAATGTAGCATATTTTTCTCATTGCAAATGTGTGCGTGTTGCAATATGCAAAGATCTGAACAGCAATTCAGTTTATTCCGTTTTCATTTCTTATGGCGAGCAACTTTGGGATTCAAGAAAATAATAATCTTTAAGAAGCATACTTATCTTATACCGGCTTCAAGAAAACGGTTGACTTGAAGTCTGAATATATTTCTCTGTGTGCAGCTTTCGTACAAAAAGAAAAATCAACCAGCATTTTTGCAATGAAAAAAAAAAAAAAACATGCAAACAGGCCCACAGATATGTAACAAAACCAGCACATGCAAAATATTTTATCCGCGCAACACATTCGCACACATTACGAGTTCGCACCCAATGATTTAAATAATTTAAGACGCATAATTGCACATTTTGTTTGCATCGATTGTAATTAAATATATTTAAATAAAAAAGTAGGAACGTCCGAATACTTAAAACGTTTCACTCTCGCCAGCAACGATCATCAGTTGGAGCTTAAAATGTCAAAAGTCGATTGTATGGCAGTGGTCGGCGCGGCGGTCAATCGAATGAGTTGGAATTATCCGAGAGAAGACGGGCGAATAAAAAAAACCTCAGGAAAATCGAAGATCAAAGACATTTTCGGCTCAAGCTTAAAATATATATTAAATATTCACGAGATATAAAAGTATTCGGTTTGGTAATGAGTTATAATTATATGTTTCTGGCGTTATATTCACTTAAAAGCTTTTTTTCCCATTTCCATCTCTTCGTTCATCGCTCATTTTCGCTCGTTTGTTCGTTCAGTTTGTGTGCTTGTTGCAACGATTTATCCAAATTACTTTCCGAGACGTCGCATTCATGTTGAGATTGTTTTTTATTATTCTCTCTTCTCATTTTTGATTTTGACACGTTGATTTTTTCTTCGCTCCAGCTCGTTCCATGCCATTTTCTGTGCGATTGCTTCGACCTCAAACAAATCCGTGTCTTCGGCTATCGCGTAATCATCATTCCAAATTCCAGCAAGGTATGAGTATATCTTGCAGTTAATTTCGAGTTAATAGCTTGAATATAGACAAAACCGAAATCACTGTTTATTTAACATATATGCAATTTGTTGGCGTAATGGACATGGTCACTGGACGCACACCGCGCATTTGACCACCGCGCGCGCGAGTTCCTCGGGCATATACTAATACAAATTATGGGAATAGACATGTTTAGGTCAGAAAAGTCGAATTTGTTTGTGCCGCGAATATTTTTTTTTACGTTTTTATTCCTCGGCTCATTTGGTTTTGTTTTTCCACTCTCGATACGGTGTAATTCAGAGATTCGTGAATTTATCTCTATGTTAACCAAACTAAATCCATCTGATGTTAATGAAACCGAAAGACGCGGTAAAACAAAGCGCACGCACCAACAACAACAGCTAAAGTGTAATTGTTTGATGAATTTCAGTCAAAATAAAACGCGATGTAAGTACCGAATTCAATTAGCTGTCTGTTCTGATTGTTTTTCTCTCTTGAGTTGGCAATAAAATAAGATAATTTATTTAAAGAAAAAAAGCCACACACAGTGAAATACAATCGCGTTTCTTTTGTTCGCACAATGGATTTTGGATGGAAGGCGGCGGCAAGAGCCAAGAGAAATCCCGCTGAACCAAAAGTAAACCCTTGCAAAATTAAAATCATGCAAATCAATGCTAAATTATTAATCGTTGTGGCGGCGCAACATAGCTTTTCATGCTCTGCCCCCATTTTTTTTCTTTTCATTTTCCCCCCTTCGTAGCGAGAGTATTAATTTTATAATTATGTATTATTTTATTTAAATTTTTCATTTAAACGGCGCTGAATTAAATTGTCAGAAATGACGAGTGCGGATTGCGCACGCGTTCCGCTCAAATTAAGCGGTGTTTTCATTGCACAGTAATGTCACTGCATCACCAAACCTATATTACAAATATGCATGATCGTCTTGTGTGTAAGACAAATAGAAACTCCAAAGATCTCAGAAGCTCATAAATTGAGACATATGGCCGCTCGGAAATGCGATACGAATCGACACACAAATTTGCACTCACATTGAACCCCATTTTTATCTGAGCCCGGGAATTTTTATAAAAGCGATAAATAAAAACATAAAATTTAAATTATCACGAAGTTTGAAAAAAAAAAACATTGAATTTTTCCGTTTTAGTGTATCTAAACGAAAATCTAAACCATTTCACCAAACATCGTGGGTTTAGTGAAAGAAAGAGAGAAATGAGCCAAAAAAAAGAGCTAAAATGCGGCCCAAAACACAAACTGAACAGGTTAGATAACAATCGCATTCAATGAATACATTAGAAATAAAGAACCGCGTGCATTGAAAATGATTTGCGTTATTTTCTCTGTCTTCTTCTCTCACGAATTGGTTGAATCTGAATTTTTTTATGTCTTCGGATAAATAGCGAATCCGTTTGAAAATAAATGATCTTACGTACGTAAAACTTACTTTTCCGCACATTTCCCGAAATTGTTCGGGCGTACTAATTTTTCATTGATTGCTACGCTTTTCTATTGGATTTATGTTGATTTCTTATCGAATCATCATGCAACTTTGAGAATAAAACACAGAAAATTTCAATTAGTTTACTCTGATCTGAACTTTTGATTCATGCCAACGATAGATATGGTTCCACATTTATGTCATGTATAACTTTCGTTAAAAAGTTAATGAGCATTTAAATTGATGAAAAAAAAAACAGATTAGAAAAACACAAATACTTCATAAAATTTAATGACAAAATTTGAATTTTGACAACGAAAATTGAAAATTTTGTAGGGAAGGGAGTCTTAAACCTCATCAGAATGTCTTGAAATTTTGCATGACTCATTTTTTTCATAAAAAAATTATATTCTGAAAGTTTCATAATGATACAATGCGAAATAGTCATAGTCCCCATACAAATCTTTCGTTATTATATTGAAAAACAGCCCATTTTTTGATTCCACTCCACTAGAGCTACCCGAAAAAATTATCCGATTGGGCTGAAAATTAAAAGCTTTCTATTCCTAATGAAGACAAATGTGTGTGTACATTTTTGATCAATTTGAATATCAATTTTTTGAGTTATCGTGTTAACAAATTTTTGTGTACAACGGACAACGTACAACGGACAACTGACAACGTACCACATACGGACAGAAAATTGCACCGGGAATGGTTCCAATCGTTTTTTCTAGGTTCAAAACGCATAGAAAACTTATTCCGAGCGTTTTGAATTTTTTGGACCGATCGCAATACCTTTACCACACACAGTGGTGTGTGCGGAAAAGTAAAAATACAGTGGTTGGATTTGAAAATTTACACGTGCATCGATTTTTATCTGGACTGCGAGCATCTCAATTGAGAACAAGAAGAGAAAATCGATCCAATCATTTTGTGAGCGGTGCTCTTGAGCATCCGTTTGAAACGTTTAGTTTGTGGCATGTCAGCCAGCACACACGACTTTTCATTTGAACGGATTTTCTGCTCGAATCGGCGATTGCGATTGCTCTCCGAGCATTTTTACGACGTCGATTTTATTCTTCGCATCAAATCTGTGTTTTTTTTTTTTATTTTCTCGTTCTGTCTCTGAATCTCGTTTAATTCATGCGCTGGATTGAATGAGCCAACATAACACTCATGTAATTATTGTGTGAGGCCTCTAGGCATACGCAAATATCACCTATCCATCTTCTGTCGATTCAATGATTTCTACTTCTTCTCCTTCGGTTTCGTCATTTTTACGCCAATCGTATGTTGTTCTTAATGCGATTACAACTGAGAAATCTTGAGAGATAAAAAAAATCAGAATACGGTTTTAAACACGATGACCGAAATTTAAGTGTGCGGGTCGCAAGTCTAACTGGAATTACACATAAAAACGCGTTGACTTTGCCCCTTCCACCAGCGTATTGCACTCTATAGGGCACTGATATAATTAATGTGCAATTTTTTACATAAATTTACACGTGCACTGAATTTGCAGCTAAAAGAAGCGAAACGTACAGAAAACCGTCATCCTGTGATGCGGTTGAATGACAGACGATAGTGAATTCTGTCTAGTGAAACTGAAATGCACCATTCTTTTTCGCTCTCTTCATTTGCGATTTCTGAACATTTCTCGGCAATATTGATTAAGACTGACATTTCTTTCTTGGTTAAAGTCATTTTCGATCGAAATGAGGTGGAAAAAAATACACAGAAAATGCGGAATTTCAAGTACAGACGTCACCGATCCGAGCTGATGAATGCGGAAAGGTTTTCCAGTCTGTCAAAATTGAAGCCGTATTCGGTAAGCGGCAAACTTCAAAACCCGAAAGAAAAAAACAAAACTTGCGTATTGTTGATTGTAATATAAATGTACATTTCATGTACGATTACCAAAGATTTTCGGCTCGAATCTTTTAAGCCGTGCCAATTGTCATGGAAAATAACAAGAAGATTTTCGACCAAGCCAAAAAATATATTACATGCGTATGAAACCAAATAGCAATGAAATTCACTAAAGTTTTAAGGGCGATAGCATTGTTGTCGGTTCGGTGAAGTCATTAAAATGAAATTTCGCTCCGATAAATAAATTATCATTCAGTTTATTGGCATTTAAAATGTAAATCTTCAGTTGCAAACAAAAAAATAATGATTGATAAAAAACCAAATTTATGTGATAAATTCGGATAAGATTGTAAATCATCGAAATGTTTGCAAACATTTGCATTTTAAATGCGGACCGCGAGTCCCGTAAATTAATTCATAATTTGTAGTCAACGAACCATAAAATCATTTGTACCAAATGGCATTCGACATCTGTAATGATATCATAAATGCTGTTTACAAATGTTGCTCGCAATTTTCGCATATAAATCTAATTTACGTTGGAAAAGTGGTGTGTAGCAAAGAAGCAGCAGTTAAAAGTGGAATAAGGACCACACTTTGGCTGGCCAATATCCAAAACACGAACACAAATCAATGCAGACGCTATTAATATCACATAAAGTCAACTAACTACAAGGAATTGAGTTCGCTTGCCATGAGGAAGAGAGTGCACACGGGAGAGAAAAAAGAGAAGAGAGAACACAACCGAGAAGAGAAAAAGAAAAAAAAACCTACTTAAATAATTTTTGACACCTCTCCACAGGCGTTTCGAAGCACAACGTTTTTGAATATTTATGAAGTGTATTCGATGCAAACGTTCACCGTATCGTGGCTATCGATGCTTGTTGGGCGCGTATATTCAGGGGGACCACGGCTCGAACGGCATTTGCCGTATCAAATTGAAATAATATTCAGCAAAATAAGGAAGATCACAAAGCATCAAAACAATAACAATGCGAAGTGATCATACGGCCAAAAATTATGTGAAAGAAAACGAACTGGCCGCTTGCACCGGAATTGAAAGAGATATGTGAATACAAAAACATAACGCGACTTTATCACCTCGCCTCAATTGGAAGTTACAACGCATAAATAATGTGCGCTTGTTGCTGCGGTTCACAGTGTTTGTGTTTGGACGAACGATGGATACATTTCTTTCTCGTTGGCACTCTGCATTTTTCGCATGTGCGTGTGCGCGCGAGCGCGCACAGTCTCTTCCTTCTACAGAATAATTATAATATATTGGGTTTGGTGCTGTATTGAAAGTACGAAATACATTGAAATTCCAGCCAGAGATATTGAAATGAAAAACAATTTATGTGTTTCGTGAAATTTTTATGTATTCGTGAATTTTAAATGGATTTTTATGTATTTTTCCTTCTCTCTCTCAGTATTTGATCACGGGCATTGTTTACACGGCTGAATTGAATTACACACGATTTTTTACGGAGGATCTGAAATTATGCAAGCCCCCAACAGCAGCGCATAATAAAAGTCGTTTTAGCATCGGTGAACTGCCAAGTAGATGCAACTCCATGATAATTCACATTCGGGGAGAGCACATATTTTTTTTCCCTCGTTTATGTTCATTTCGAACAGGCAGCAACACAATAAAAATGAGATGGAATTGTTGAGTAAATGAACGATCACTCTTCTTTTTGGTCTCAATTTTATGTTTTGCTTTTGTGTTTCTCTTATTTAATTTTATTGCTTGTCGAAATGACCGCGTGCAGCACAAAAAAACATAGAATGTGGTCCAATAAATTGCTTTTATTGATAGCAATAACACAATAAAACATGTCCAATGCTCACACTCTCTCCTCGCATTCGACCAGAATGAATTCCTCAATTCATCTTTGCAAATTTCCAAATCGTTTCCCTATCGCATGTTGGGTTTTTTATGGTATTCTTACGTATTGATTTGAATTTTATTTTATTTTTGCGAGCATAATTTTTTCACGCAAGTTGAAATTGTTTGAAGTGGCATGCCGACTGGGTTTGAATCGATATTCGGATCACATGGGCAATGCAATGAAGATCGGGGCCGTTTCATTCTCGAAATGAAGATGAAAAATGGAAAATCGAAGAGTGATTGTTTTTTCGGTGCACATCGCTCGAATGGGCTGGACTTTAAGCACATTTTTCATGCAGAAATGACTTGAAATTCCATGCGTGTGATACAAATCTATAAAAATACCGCGCACCAAGCGCTATCACTGAATGCAGACGAAAACGAACGCAACAATGAATTCAACGGAATAAAATGAAAGAACGGTTTCTTAACGTGCTGTTAATAAAAAAATAAATGACTTAATTAGGTACCAGTTTTCATGTATAACAGCCAAAATCCAAAGTCAGCAACGAAATAAAACGACGACAACGACGTATCCAATGCAAATCGGTTGAGGTAACGATAACGAATAAAATGCGTTTTATTCGTCATATAGACGAAAAACGATTGTCTGTGCATGCGCCTCCTTTCTAAATTGAGTTATTGTCTTGCAACACCGACTTTTTTCGGGGGTTTTCGATATATGTTTTATCTGTGCGCGGCGCACAGAGCAATGCATAAATGAATAAATCGAATGGCTCGAAGAGGCTGATTTATATTTTGACCATATAAATTTTCATTTTAATGAAATTTTGTGGCGCGTTTCTTTTTTTTTTGGTTGGCAAACCGAAAGAGAGTGCCAAGTGATTCGCACGAATAAAAGAGTTATTAAACCTTGCAATCAATGTGCACACCATTCAATTTCTTGGCCACCAAAATCAAACTATTTCATGACGGCGCTGTTTGATTATGCGAGCAACAGAATGAAATCCATGAATCTTGCAATTAAACAATGTTTGCGTGTGTAACACCTTGACTAAAATTCACTTTGATTCGGCCCAAAACTGGCACATTCTCGAGTACAAATCGATGCACATGTAAGATATATATTTCAAAATGATGAACACGAGAATTTCAACGAAATATCACGCGCGAAACATTGATAATTTTTTTCCCGCGCTCCGCAGCTTTGGCTGATTGTGTGCGAACTGTTCATCGCGATAAGATGATTGAACGCTGAAATGACTTTCGACGAGTTTTTCATAGGAGCGTACATCCTCAATTAATCTCATTTAATTTAATTTTTGCCTCGTTTTTAACCGCATACCCTGTAATTTGGTGTCAACTACTACTTTCATTTTGTTCACTATCTTGTTTTGCCATTTTACCATTTTGCACGAAAGTTACGAGATAAATCAGAAGCGCGCCCGCGCGCGATATCATGGGAGTGCAACAAATCCAATTAAATGCTGTAAACAGTAACCAATCGAGCGAGAAAAAAACAGAGTTAATTTCTATCGACCCTGTGAAAGTCATAGGCCAAAAATTGCATGTTTTAACACGAATTTCATATTTTTTTCGTCGTCGTCTTGCAAATCGATGAAAACTGCCTGTTTTCTAATCAAATACTTGTTCGAGAGCACAACAACGCCTATCGGCAAGCGGCAAAATAAACATCTCGCGCCTAATCGAGTTCACGTAATGCTAAATTGCAATAATTGAACGCCAACTAATGTTGCACTTAACATAAGCTCAATCTTATGATGCATTCTCGAATCGTGCGCAAAATCGCGCGAACCAATTGAAGTTGCGGCGGTTATCTCCGGTCCCTTGAATAGACGTGCCAGAGAACTTGAATAAGACTAGAAAAAATAGAATGCGGCACAGCGCGGTTGTTTATATTTTATTTTTTTTTGCACTGAACCAATTATTAAATCTGCTCAATTGAAGTTCAGATGATGGCCAACACGCGAGCTATTCAATATAACCACATTCTCGAGATCGTTACCAATATTTACTTAAAACGGAATCCTTGTGATATCGCTTGAATCGATGCAATAGCATTTTGCAGCACAATCAGCAGATGCAGTTATCAGTGCGCCCCAACCATTCCAATCCAAAACACATTCGTTCACATGATTACGGGCCGGGAAATCGATTATTTTTTATTATTATTGGCAGTCCAACCAGAATTAAATACAAATCGAAAATATTGGAAAGCTCCTCATTTTGTTTTTGGTTCCGTTTTCTTTGTTAAGTTAAATTAGCAGAAATGGCAATGGAAAAATAGTGGTAACGGTAAAAGTCTCAGGAAATTGCTCTCATTGAGAGTACGAAATAGGGGGGCTAAGTGCAGCGCTTCCTTGCATGCGAGAGCAACTTTGGAGCTGGAACAAATCCAATGGATATTAAGTTGATTTATGAAGACAGACGGAAATCAAAGTGCACAATTCGTTTTGGTAGGCGAAAGTCATTCCATCCAGCACAGAGTGTGCGTGCGCAAATTGATTTCATTTCTGGCCGTGAAATTGGCGAGTACCGATGATTACTTCCAATAAAAATCGGATATACGATGGTTTATTTTAATTATATAAATTTTTATCCAAGAGGAATTCGGCCCGAAACCATGCATAAACTGTGAAAATGGGAAAACCATTGGATGTTTTTTTCTGTCTTTCTTTGATTCTGTCTGTCTCTCGCGATTTGTGCCGAAGATGCAAATGCATTAATTTCCGATCATAATATTTTATGATTTCGACGATTTTTTTTTACCAGTAAATTTCTGATTGGGCTCAGCACTTGCATTGATTGGGCTCATAATTGGACAACATGTTGATTTGCGAATGCGCGATTTGTTTTCAAGGAAAAAATATACCAAAAAATAACGCATTTCATACAGCCCAAAATGATATTTAACCACTAATTTGGTGTATATTTAATCATATCGTGCATACGAATCGAATAACAACGGCGAATTCCCAAATACTATGTTATTGATGCGTATGTGCATAAATTTGGCGTACGGATGTACCAATCAAGAATAATAAAATAACGTGAACAAAAACGAAGAATCAGAAATACACAGCGGAAAACACATATCGAATGCGCATTACGAAAAGTGTACACATACGATTGCGCGCGCATTGCGAATAGACGATCGTGAGCACACACAAAATGCATTGCATACAATGATTTACGGCATTCGCGTAATATTTAGACCACTGTTCGGCAATCAAACCATGAAATGTAGTCAATTTCACAGAGTGCAATTGACCCCGAAAGCTAAAAATCAAATTTAATATTCACATATTATCAATTGAATTATAAAACAGCAACCAACATCGAGCAATCGATTGGGCGCAATTAAAACACTCAATTTAATAATTATGTACGATGTGGGCAATGTTTGATTCGTAAAAGCCTGTTAATTCGGTGCACAGACAAAAACGCAATGAAATGCTGGCAACGGGATCGATCGATTGTTGTTGTTTTTTAATTGGACATACAAAAGAGACAATGTTTTATTTTGGTTTCATTTTGTTCGAATGAGAGAGTGACAAAAAGAAATCGAAGCAAGAAAAAAACACACTTTATACATTTCTGTTGATTGTTGGCTTATGTTTTGCACGACCCATTGCACTGCTGTGCACTTCCCCCACACTGACCATTTTTTTTTCTCCCTCCGTTCAATCACGTTTTTTCAGCTCCCCTTTTTTTACGACAATGTAGCGGTCATTTATATGAGTGCGAGGACATTTTAAGCGCTGACTGGTTCTCCGCGCACTTACTGGGCCTTTTTATGGGCCGACACAAGCGCTTGATTGCATCACAGGAGAACTCGGTCATATGAATAAAACTGCCATAAAAATGCACTTCGAAATGCTTGGGCAAATATTATTATTATTATTGTGCAATGGCAATCAGTTTTGAAGTAGTTTTGCCGAAAAATTGTATGCTTGTTGTACAAGCAAACATAACATAAAAGAAGCCATTAAAACAGTGAGAAACATGCATTACGAACGAGATCATATTGATTCGATCAAAACGGCGCGCGCGCTCAACAGAACAACCAAATGTGAACAAATCGCTGATCGCAGAATCTTACGATTATTGCTTTTAATTCGATCGGATATAAAATATTGAAATTTTGTAAAACAGCACATTTATGTTATTTTTCGTTTCAATGAATGCATTTTCGGTTACAAGTGGATTGTTTTTTTCGATGTGATGCAATACAATATGCGAGTGGTGGAGGTAAACTAAAACCAAATTTGATCGGCTTTTGTATTTTTTTGTGTGGCATTTCGGTGTGTTGCACATTCATTTCAGCACCAAGTCACCCATGTTGAGACGCGGATGCGTGCCACAAAATGGAAAATGCCAAACATTATTCGGCTGTGTTTTCTAAATGTGTTGCATAATTTCTCGGGCAGACTGTGGTGATTACACATGGATGATTTCGTTACGCACGAAAATCGATTGATGTGCGAATGCATTTGCATGTAAAATAATACGGCTGCACTTAAAAGCAATAATAATACATTTACACGTTGCTTGTGTATAGGTTGTTATCGAAAACTTGACTACATTAATGTCATTAAAATGAGCAAAGCGTTTATGTTGCAGATATGTGATCGACGCACGGGTAACAATATTCCGATGCGAATGGGAAATTCAAAATCTGCCGAATAAAAAGCCGAATGCATAAAATCCGTGTCTCGAATAAAATGCGGTGGAAAAAGAAACGCCGGTAGGAAAAGTATTGGGCCAGAGAGTTTTGTTTTCATTTTACTGCGTTTTGCTTTTTCATTTTTGTGGTTTTGGATGTGACTTAAGTGATCGCCTCAGTCGTTCATTGGGCCAGCGCTATAATTCCACCACCAAAATTGCAATGCCCATGCATTTCGGCAGTCGGTTGGTGCCGACATTTTTTCTTACCTTTTGTGAACGTCGTTTTGATTTCATATAAAAATTTTACACGATTGTCGCTTTTTTTTTTGTGCGTGGCATGATTATATGTATGAGGAGGTATCAACGAATCATTTCACTGAATTTTCGTTTCTTGTTTCGATCAAAAGCGAGTCTGAGTATGGGGCATATGATATTAAGCAACGCGCGAAGAACAAATAATACGCCAGCATACATGATTAAAATGCAGCCAAAATAATGGATGTTTCACATCTCATCGCATGACGATATGACGATGACGAGCAAGAGAGAGGGAGAGAGAAATACTCAACCGTCGGCCGAACGCAATGCATTGGAAAAAAAGAAATTTTAATTGAAAATGACGGAACGGAAAATTATGACTAATAAAACTTCGAAAATGTTGCTCATAATAACAATAAAAACAGCGATGACCGAACGAATTTCGTTGTACAGATATCAATTTGCAGAGTCTGCGTCCGCCACAAAGATCGGTGTTGTTTGGCATTTTTCCGCTTGCATATTTTGAACCAAACTGAATTTAATGTGATATTGACAGAAAGACGAAAGTAATCAGTTTTTTTTTTTTACATTCGGTTATGTGCATCCATTTACGGGACAAAGTCAATAAAACTCGGATTTCATTTTTGCATGTGCCGATGATTGGCGAGAAAACTGATAATGAGGGAAATAAACAGGCAAACCCCATGTCATCGTCCTATTCTCTGCTGACGCTGACTAACGGTAAAAATTTGTTGGTTTTGTTTCGGGAAAATCGAATCGCGTTGATTGGATTGCAAATCCTTGGCAGTATGCATAATTGATTACCCGTTATTCGGCGGAAAATACGTGGAGCGAAGCGAAGCAGTGGCAAAAAGAATTGGCATCTTAACCCACTATTGGCTGCTGATTTTTCGAACAGAATTTGAAGACTTTTTTTGTGTGATTTAAAATCCTTCCTCTTCAACCTCATCTGTTTTCCTGGAAAAGTGTGAAAATTCTAGTTATGTTGGAAATGAATGACTCATGGAAAAATAATAATTTGCTTCATCATATTTTTATTGAAAAATATCAGTATTTTCTTTATTTCGGGCATTAATGGGTTAAAATCAAAATCAAATTATACGGTAAAATCAGTGAATATTGAACTCATTAGTGAAAATACACACACACATTTTTCGTCTATCACTAAAGGTTATGACTAATGCTTGATTCATTTCGATTCGTAAATATACACTATTCAACGTGTAAAGGAGTAATACAAGGTATTATACATTTTCATAAGTACTGCACAGAAAAGCAGCTCACTAATTCAATTTGCCGATCTTCATCATCATCAGTGTTGTGGACGTAAATCCATTTCACAAGACGAATTTTAATAGCTGAAACTAATGCGCATCAGACCTTTTAAACATTCGCACACAAGTTCGTCATGAGAAAATTTGTGGCCGTGCCCATACATTAGAATAAAAGCAAATGAAACTCAACAATGGCCAAAGTCAACTACAGCATTCAAATAACGACACAGAGCATGAGAAAGAGGGAATGAAAAAAGCAATCTTAATGGAACTTACTTAAGCATAAATTTGGCAGTATTTGAACAGTGTGCTTACGAAAATTAATGACGATAATAATTATAATTAGCGCATCGAAAGCTATTTAATGGTTTACGGTGTCTTATTTCTGGACTAAATCAAAGCAACGGTGCCTAGGTCATATGAAGAAGTACCGCGCGAGTTGTTTTTTCGCCAACATTTTAATCAATTTGAAAACCGAATTTCTGGCCGATTAGAAACTTTTCAATCTGAAAAATTGCATTTTATTCTTTCATGCAAATTCATCTTCTCAGCGATGATGGAATGAGGCGTGGTCGAAATTTTTAACATTAAAGTCTTTTTCGCAACTTATAAATGAAATCTCTTAAAACCAAAAAAAGGAAAGAGAAGAGCGACTTCAGAAACAGAAAAGATAACATGTTGGCAGCTCGTAATGGAATTCTTGAAGATGTTTTTGCCCATCAAATAAATTGACCCATTTATCAATCAGGTGCCAAAGTTGGAATTTCGCTGAATAAGAACACAGAAAGCATGTATTAATGATAGCTACAACTGTAATCATAGCGATGATAATAGATCGCAACGCCAAGAGTAGCAATTTCTAGTGGTCCGTAGTCCAATCGAAATCAAAGCTCAAATTAATGACTAAGTCGAAAGCGCCTAAGATAAATGACAGATTAAAGTCAATTTGAGAATCACACATATAGTTTAGTAAGAGCTGTTTTCCATATCACCATTTCTGGGTGTCCATTTTCTCTCTCCCTCCCTCTGTCTCTCGAGAAAAAATACAACATCGAAATTGAACGGCAATTTGTGTGTGTTGCTCACGTCGCAAGAGATTCGTTTCAGTTTCATTCATTCCGATTATTGAGTTATGCGCTCGCCTGCTGTACTCCTATTGCATGTCGTTCTGTTGAAATTACAACTTTTCCCGTGCGACGTAATTTTATCGCTATAATCGCATTGAGTTGGCGGCGAAAATTCTGCATAGTTGTGGCGCGCATGAATGACAAAAAGAAATTGGGTCGATGGTATTAGTTGGGGAGCATTGCAGAGCGGAACTGTTGACACTTCTAATTTAGTGAGAGAAACAGAGAAAGCACAAATGCGACACCGTTCTCGCCAAAAAGCGTTCGCCCCAACAATGAATTAATTAAAAACTGATCCGCTTTTCGTACGATTTCGAGATTTGTCTCAAAATGCGACGGTTCATTGTTTTGATCTTTCTCGAATTAGATGTGTTATAGTAAAGCAATAAAAACCGTTCATACCCACAATTCATGTTTACAGTTACCATTTGGTGCGCACTTTGTGCACTTATTTGTGCGGTTGTCAATCAGACGATTCGACAAGAGCAACCAGACAAAAAAAGAAGTACCCAACGCAAAAACAACAAGATCGCGCGCGGCAACTTGATTCATTTACAATTTTCGAAAATGAGATATCATTCAATTTTCAGTTAATCTGACAGATAGATAGATGGATGGATGGCCGAGCAAATGAACAACGAACAACTTGAGAAAAAAACACACAACAAACTACATTTTCAAATTGAATATGACATACATAGCCAATCAAACGGAATTTGGGCTGTTAAACAAAAATGAACCAATCGAAGGCTTTGCGCTACGAGCTATTTTAATTAACGAAACGCGAAACAACAACGCGGTAATCAAGTGAATTGCAGTATATTTCGATAAGCGACACGTTTGGTTGTTTGGCAACTGTTTGATGATGTGCTGCTATAATGTGCGTAATACGTTGATGCGTGAGAGATCGCTGCCATATGCTTAATTGGAAAAGATATTTATCATTTCGTGCACGCATTTCGATTTACTCGTATTTTCGCACGCATCGGACTGTTGGACCCGAGCACTGGATATGGCGGAGCCGCCTCATAAAACAATAAAAACCATTGCGTCCCGAATTCCTTATCTAACGAAAGCCCACATTTTAATCATTCAAACTCACGCAAATTTATCGGGTTTCTCTTCTCGAACAACACACATTTAAGAAGATTTCATCATTTGAGATGCCATTGAAAACCGTTGCGTGTAATGCGTATTAAAATCATCGTAATTGAACAAATAGGCAAATAATTATAAGCAGAAGAAAGCAGCTCACACATTTCATGATTCAAATCGTGTTTTTGACAATTTGGCTGATGTCATTTTCATGTTTTGTTATTCATGTCGCTTCAATTGTAATTTAATTTTTGGCAATTCCCTCGCTCAAATTTTGCAGTAATCAAACGGCAGTAGTTTCCCATCCTTCGGGCCAATAGAAAATATGTGACTACACAAATAACGGTAAAACTTTGGGAAAAAATACACCATTAGATCAATTTATCATATCTTAGCTGACATTGAGCCAGCCGACAGGCAACAACAAGAAAAAAAAACATTTGAATACATGTAACTTGTGTGTCTCTGCGTCTTAACTTAGTTGATTGTTTCGGCGTGTTTCGGTGACGATATGCAAAACATGCGAATCAACGATGATCAAGTGGAGTTTTCGTTTCAATCGTTTTTCAATTTGAATGATGGATGTTTGCTCATTTTCTACCTCCAACCGATTTGTTCGTCGAATAAAATTATTGTGTGCGTTTTTTCTGTGATTTCGTGCTCATGTATTGTAAGTGCGGTGTAGTTAATGGCCATTTTGAATTTAACGTGAGCTAAAATAATTAAAATTGATCGGTTGACACACAAACAATCACAAAATATTGACGTAGTTTCAATATGGAATTATTTGCGCGATGCATTGCGCACACGCACAACGCACAGCCATGAGCACGTTGGAAATTGTCAAATATATTTTCATCGAATTACCCAAATATACACAACGAAATTAATGATGATCGATTCGCATGCAAAACATTTCTGACACGCATTTATGTCATAATTATCGAGAAATTTGCATATTTCTTGATTAATCTTCTGCATCTAGCTGACTAACGGACGGAATCAATCAACATGGATTTCAAATTGGAATGATTGGAGCAACTGGTTTAAAATGGGAAATCGTTTGTTTTTTTTTACTGTTGGCCCCAGCTAATTTCGAGAAAATAATTTCGGAGATTTCTAAGTCATTAGCCTTAAATGTAAATCAGAGAGTGAGTAAGAGAGAGAGAGAGAGAGAAAAGTGCTGGGTGTCCAGCTGTGCTATTTGAATCATAAAGGTCACATCGATTTGATGCTGAAATTATTTTTTGGTCAAATGATTAATATTGGATTTTGTTCAAAATCGGTTTAAATACAGTGTGCACGTTTATTTTTTGTGTTCGGTTGTGTTCACCGAATCGAATGAAAAATCAATAAATTTCATGACTGAACATGGTCAAAATGTGAGGGTTTACACAATTTCACCTGCCTTCGCGGTGCACCAAATGGGAGAAAGTAATTACAAGGATTTGAATTAATCGGGTACTAAGTCCCATTTGTCAATATGGCATAGATGATTGTGATCAGTGCACGCGACGTACAAAATATGCCAAATATGAACGACGCAGATTTTTCAATTAACTCGTCGTAAATGAGCGATCTGCCTACTTAAACCAATTAAAAACACATAAAAATCGGTATATTTTTGCTGTCGATGTCGACCCAATGAGAATGATTCACAAATGAACTCGATAAATGAGTGAGTATTAAAAGTTCAACACAAGAAAAAACAGCCAAATCCCATGAAACCAAATCCCATGGAATAAAAAAACGATGGAATAAAATTAACGAAACAGAAACACAATACACGCATTTTCTCATGCTCTAACGGAACTTGGATCGGACATTTGCTGAAAAAATCATTCATAAATAACATCGAGCATTTCTAGGTATGCATTAACGCCAGATCCCGACGACTCAAACATTTCGACGTTTCCATTGGTTGTCATCTGATTTGTGAAAATACCATTTGACCACTGATGCTGTTGATGATGATGCGATCCAATAGTCATTATTTTCTTATTATATTGCTGTTTTTTTGATTATTGTCATCAATATTGTTTTTTGTTATTGTTTGCGTTGTGTCAAACTTGTATTTTTTTCAATTTGTTGTATTCTTCGATTTTAAGCTTGCTTTTTTTTATCGAATTCACTGCATTAACCAGCTTCAGAGGCTTACAACAAAAAATCAAGTGGGTCAATGGCATATTATGGATATTTTATTTCGATATACGGTATCTGTGCGCGCTTTTTTCGGACTCTTGTTTTTATTTAATTCATTTTATATCCGTTGTCTTCTGTTATTTCGATCAACTCGGTCTTGATCTGTTTTATCGTTTAATTTGTAGCCGTTTCTATTTATTGGGTTAGCATTCGGTGTAAGCAAATTGTGCACGATGAGAGCGCAAAGAATCCGGAGCGATGGCGGAGTGACGAAATCAATGGCTCAGCTCCGCATATATGGAAATGAACAGAGCGCTTGTACGATAAAATAAACCAATAAATTATGATCTGGTTTTTTCTCTTTGCAAACATATTATTGTCTGGCTATGCATATAGCCTTTTCGTATGCAAAATGGTGAAAACTTTGGTAAATTGTGTCCTCAAAACACACTCATTAATTGATTTTGCTTTTTATTTTAACGTTTTGCAATCAAAATATACGGTGCTTTCTTTCTTCTTACAAAAAATATCGTCACGATTTATCTTTGTCCACGAAAACTCAATGACTGAGTGGTGATTTACTCATTCATTCGAATGGATGTTTTGAATATATAAAGCATTTTTCCAATTTCCAAAATTGGTAAATCAATTTTTTTGTATGAAATCAAAGCGAGCCATTTGAAAGTGATTAATCGACTTCCATTTCACTTAATAGTTCATTCAGGTAAACGACTTGCAATATTCGAACGTAATGTGAGGTTATGACTTGTGCTGCAATTCGAGTGCTCAATAAAACGATCGGTTTTTTGTTTTAAATGAAAAATTACTTGAGTTTTATTTATTTAGGATTATTAATACAGGGCAATCGTCAGAAATCGGTGGATTCATTTCTTTTGGCTTTCCAATTGGGCGCGCAGCTGATTGTTGAAGTCATCTTCTACATTGTCGTCATCCCAATTGTCCTCCCAAACATTCACGTCATCCTCATGTTCCTTGCCATCAGCCCATTCTATGAGAGAAAGTGATGAGAAACGTGAGAAAAAAAGACCACAATTTTTTGAAAGTGTAGGCAATTTTCCATATTTTCACGCAACTAGTGTTGAAGACACTAGAACTATCGAATTCACCAGTTCAAAATATGAACTTTCAAAAACAATGCATTCTGACTTACCTTCAACTGGGAATTCTTCGAATTCATCATCTTCTTCCAAGCAACCGAGATTTGGATTGTTCTTTTCCTTGTCTTTATCAGCCATTTTTGTATCGAATCCTTTTAATTTTCAACGAAAAATCACAGAATTTTTTGTTAAACGCTTTGCTGTTGTGCCAATGAATAAGCAATAATCATGTAAATACGTTGTCTGTCAAAGTCTCGAGTACTTTTAGTATTGCCAGTGACGAATGTTTTAAGTATTTCTTGAGTATTGAATGAAATCAAAGTGAATTTCCCGGCGGAATTGGAATTTGATACTGAAATCAATACAAAATAATTGAAAATTCATTAACTCAATTCGATTCACAGTTTTTTTCAGTGAAAATATCAATTTCTACGCCCGATTTCATCCAAACCCGACCTTTCTTCGACATAACTACTGAAATTTTGAAAAGAAATCTTTAACCGTTCACAATGTTGCCAACAAATTCCATTGCGGACCGGTTCAGCAAATTCGACGTTAGTACATGAAGCCAACCAATACAAACGCATACGCACAAAATCCCTGTCATTGACGTTTATTTTTGTTCTTCTTTATTACATGAATGGTGATTCCCTTTCTGCGAACTACGCAAACGAGCATAAACATTAGCATTGGTTGGCTGCACGTTTTTTGTTCTTGGCCAAAGGAAAACAAATGCATTTCCATTATTAGCCAAAAAGAAAAATCCCAAAAAAAGTGAATTGAAATAGTGAATTAAAAAAGCGAAATTCGCATGAAGTTTGTGAACAAGGAAAAGTCGTAGAACAGTTCCGAAGTTGGTGTCATTCATAACATTAAATTCAATGTTATTGTGAAATATCGGTTTGGCGTGCAGTCGAAACGGAACGAATACACTTGAAGATACGGTGGAAAAAAAGCACAAGAAAATCCAAATTACATTTGCCCAAGCAAAACAAAGAAAGGATAAAAACAAAGACCAAAAAACATAGGCAGCAAAAAAGAATGTCCATGTATTTCTTTGTACAGTAATTGTGTGTGCGAACACACAATACACTCCGTTGTGTTTGTTTCAATGACACACATTCATTTTAACATTACATAAATTTTGGTGTGTTTGGTTTTGTAGTCAGTCGCGCTCGTCAATGTGTGCTGCAGTGTATTGGCGATCCCATAAAGACAACTAAAATAAATGTGCGTATGTACCCATGTGAAATATAAGTGTTTCGATTTAATTTTCGTCAAACAAAATCCGCACGCGCTGAATGCATTAATCAACGCAAATAACAGTGAACCGACTAATGTTGATTGATATCGCTTCTATTTCATTTTACATATAAAAAATATTGTTTTTCATTTATTTTTTTCAACATTCAAATCAACTCAAAATCAAAGTCAATGGTTCAGTTGTGTGATAAAGGAGGAACAAAGAAAATTTTCGTTTGATAAGGACAGAAGTAACGGAAAGGCTTGGGATCAAATCAAATAAAGTGGCGAGGTTAAAAGCGATAAGCAAACAAAATGCTGTGAAATCATATACGATGAAAATCGCGTCCGGTCGTGTTTACGAACTCATCACATAGTTTGATAGAATGATGAAATTATTCTCAACGAGCTGTTGAAACGGACCAACTTGGACGACGTTTAAGTGAACACTTTAGTGTATTAAGTCGATGAGGTCAACAAAAGCAATAAATGAATTTTTTTCTCGCTCTATCTCACAAGGTGAAGTCGCTTGCTTGTGTTAATCGTCAAATTTCAGTGTGTTTCTAATTCATTCGGGAAAAAACGGCCAGTTTTTCTGTTAGTTTCGGTGTTGTTTTAAATGTTGCTTTCGACCCCGAAATTGTTTTCAAATTTTCGGCAGAGTTTTATTTCGACTTCACGATTACTTGCGCGCGATTGAGCATAACAATTTGTCTGAAATCGCCCAGCACAATTGAGTTATCGACAGAGAAGGCAGTTTTAAATTTTCGATCTAATTGTGTAAGTCAGTTTGTAGAAATTCATCGCATTGGCCATAGAATTTGTACTTCAACCGTCCGCGCGCTCATTTAATTTATTTGGCCATAAAATATTCCGATCTCGAATTGCAGTAGAAAACGTGTGCGTGTGTGCAAATTGTGACGAAAATACAGAAGAAGAAGAAGAAGAAGAAGAAGAAGAAGAAGAAGAAGAAGAAGAAGAAGAAGAAGAGATAAAAGTAGTGCCTTTGATTGTGTGAGCGCGTGCGCGCACGCTTGCGATCACAAAAGAGTGACAACAGTTACGTATATTCTACGATTCGTCGCGGTTTACAAAGCGAATATCGCCAAATCAAAGCACCTGCAACTTGCGCCGTTATTCACTCGTAACGAGGCACCAAACATCACTTTGATTCGCTTGATTGAACGCATTACACGATCAATTACCATGGCTGACTTCGATGCTATCTACGAAGACATCCAAGATGAAGAGCCGATTCCACCGCCAAACATACCAAAAATCGAACCGATCATTATTCGTGGAACGGGAAATATGACTGTGTATGTGTTTTGCATTGAAATTCCAAAATTGGTTTCATTCAGAATGTGGCGCAAAAAAAAACGTAATTTCATGTTGGTTTCGTTTCTCTTTTTTTTCGGTTGCAGTTTTGGATTGAGTAGTAGTTTTAACACGAATTTCCCATCTGGATTGCAATCACGCGTAGCGCCGGAAGAGTTCAAAGCGACCGTTGGCCGGGTGAATAATATTCTAAAGAAATCCTTACCATTAAAGTAAGCTGAGCACGCATAACTCCAATTCGAATTTTCACACTAATTTTTTGTTTGGTTTCTCTTTTTTTCTCTATTTAGCGTTAAGTGGCTTTTTTGCGGTTGTATTTGCTGTTGCTGCACGTTAGGTTGTTCTTTTTGGCCTGTGATATGTTTAAGTAAACGCGTAAGTGTTCATTATGTCTGGCTATAATGCAATAATCGCAAATTGAATTCCATTTAATTATTAAATAATAAGAATTGTCTTTTTCTCTCTCTATATTTATTTGTAACCGGTACAACAATAGACACAACATACAATCAACAAATTGTTGGAATGGGAAAATCAACATTTGTACAATAAGCTGGGACTTCGTTGGCGACTAAATAAGCAGCAGTGCGACACAAATTCAATGCTTGAATACGTGTTGGTGATTGAATTCTTGCCAAAAATTGCCATTTATCGTCCGGACTAGAATGCTGCAGAATTCGTGAACACAATGAACCGATCCAAAATTTTCAGCAATTTTCATCGTTTTCGGCATTCATTTTTAGATTTCAAATAGTTTGTTTACATCTATAATCAATGCAATCTCTTTTTGCGTTGTTTTTAACTGGCTGATTGTGTTTCGATCGAACATGAACTGATGAGTGTCACAATTGTATGCCAAGCACTTAGTTGATACATAAAATGGGGCCGGTTTATCGCATCTAACATCCCAATTATATTTTTAATCAAACAAAAATACCTTTTCACTTTTGTTTCGGAAAAGTCATTGATACCAGTAATATTATTCGTCGATCTCCTGTGACAAAACTCGAATGTTCCTTTTTAAAACCAGCAAAACCGCTTTTTGGTTGCAATGTTTAAATATCTTTATTTTTAAATGAAAATTCGGATTGAAATTGTTTTAATCACACATCAAAGTATTCCCAGACCGAGCTAGTCTTGAGTCTTTTGTTTTATTAAACAATTTCATTTTATTCACTCATTCTCTTTTTTCGAATAGAAAAACACACACACACAATTAAATCCACAACAAATTATTTTCAATGATTTTGCAAAACCCAGAATACTATGAATGAACAGAATACTTCAGATTTTTTTTTTAGATTAAGCATAAAAAAATACCTATTTTAATCAAAATAAAAAGAAGAATCATGTAAATAATTAAGTTAAATGCGAATAATTAAGTTTCGATTGTTGAAAACCGATTCAATCACGTCGATTTTATTTTTGTAATGCATCATATATTGAATAGAAGATAAATATGTATTGAAAGTAAGGTGATTTGAAAAACCAATAAATTTATTGAATAATAATGGAAAGTGATGGACACCACAGAAACCAGTAGAGCTGAATCGCACGAAGAGATCATGATTTTTTATTGATTGCGGCATAGAAGCGAATAACATTAGAAATTGAGAGGATATTTGATAGTTTTTCTGGGAAGAATTGGCTTTAAAAACCGCAAATATTTGTGAATGTATGAAAAATCAAAGCCAACGTGAATTCAGATGAATTTAAACGGAATACAGAACAATATTACAAACTGAAGCTTCCTTGAAATGAAACTATAAATCTACTTTTAAGAGCTTGTTCACCTCATAAAGTACTCGTTGTCAAACAATGTTGAAAATAATTCTTTAAATCATTTATCAAATTTCGTAGAAAACCAGTCCATAGAAGTAAAAAATCTCCGCAAAATATATAAACAAATCAAGAGAAAATATTTATATACACCAAAAATACATACAGAGAGAAAAATCAACACATATTTTGGGGATAATATTTTGACAGAGCTGGTGCGGAAAATGCCAGGAATATCAAATCACTATTTTGCCACGGAATAAGATGTGGCAAATATTCTGATCGCATTTTTCTTTCGAATAGATCGTAAGAGAAAAAATATGTTTGAAATATATTCAAAGAATGCGAAATGAATTTGACCACTCAGAGTCGAGACCTACGATGCAATAATAATGCGACGTTTTCCGCATGATTTATCGAGAATGGGATCGACGTTGACCCAAAATAGCAGAAATTCATTTAACTCAAACTTGTTGTTGATTTTGCCAAACTAATTATGCTGAATTCTTTAGTCGCTACGCTTTTTTTTATTCTTAATTTTTTTCAGTGCGTACAACAAATTTTATTCATTTTTTTCCATTTTCTGGCCATTCGCAAGTGATTTTTTTAGAATTCATTCAGTTTTGATTATTACATGGATTGGATATGTTTTTCTTTGCGGAAACGGCTTCTTGTAACCATTAACCTCTATAACAAACGCTTTTTTCCTGCTTCAACACGAACATATCCGATATTTGGATTTTGTTTGAGAGATCGTCACAAATATTTAGAAATGAAAGACAATTACACTTTTTTTCTTTCTAAAAACTCAGCAAAAGTACAGACACTCTATTTATTTAGTAAGTAGATGGATCTTATGCAGAAGTACCTATTAGTGACTTACCGATTACAACAACAAACAAACAAACAAAATCGCTGATTAAAAGCATATTTACAAATTTAAATGTTAAGATTTAAATGAGAAAAAGTGGAATAGATTACCAGAGTTATTGAAATAAAACAAGTTCCAAAAATTGATCGTATTATATTTGTTTTTTTTTTCTATTGCATTTCATATAAAGAATTGACGCAATTCAATGATAATGTTTTTTTTTTACACCAAAGAAAAAATTCCCGAAGTCTGGTACTAGTTGTTTGGGAAGAAGTCATTAAATCGACGCGTGTGCAAATATTCGTCAAAACATGGAATTACACTCGAATAAAGTGGCAAATATTCGTGGTAAACAGCGCGGCACAGAAATAGTGCAAACATTGTTGAAATTTTTCGCAAAAAAAAATAAATGATTTTTTCGATGAGTTTCATGGTCACTCGATGCGTGGATGGCTGTTGCGCAGATAATTGTGGGATTCATCTGCGTGCGTCGGTTTCAAATCATCCGCCGCAACACGAATTGATGCAAAATAATTGAACGAGCAAAAAGAATCAAAACCTTTCAATCGAAAAGTCATGACCGGTTTTTATTTGTAATTTGTACATTTGCAAAATAGAAAAAAGCTCACTCAGAAAGCAAGAGGGAAGAAAACGAGCGTTTGCGAAGGAAAGAAGCAAAACGAAATGAAATCGAGGAACATTTGATTCCATAATTTAACCTGGGACAATAGAGACGAGAGTATTTCTCTCTCTCTCTCTCTCTCTCTCTCTCTCTGTGTGTGTGTACTGAATTTTGAGGTAATTTCGTCTCATTATGATTTGCACGGGGATTGAGTTCGCGAAAAATTGCTCTACGCTTTGTAAATTACAATGATGGCGAATTATGATGAAAGAGAGATCGAGATTTTGCGCACGGCTCTTTGTGATTGACAATGAAGGAATGGCATGCACACGAAGACCAACATCGACATCAAAGTGAGCAAAATATTGTCTTATTGTTTTGCATGTGCCGCAAGAGATAGAGATCCTACTCTCGTTAATCACATCGCATTAGTGAGCCATTATCATAGCTCATTCGCTCTACTTCTTCGTCTCTACCGGCCGCTCCTCTTTCGCTCACTCTCTTTGCCAAATTGCAAAAATCAAACTATTGTACGATTCGACTCACATTCACGCAAGTAAAGTCGACGCGCTGTGCCGAATAGGTAGCAACAAAAGAAATGATAGATGCTTATGTTTTTTTTTTGTATGTGCACAGAAAGGTTCATAACGGTCTGCTGCGTGCGGTCTAACTTTAACTTAACTTATGTATCCTGCCATCATGTTCAGTTTTCGGTCGACTTTTCAAGTGATCAGCCACGGAATTTTAAGATTTTTTTTATTTATTTTAATCAATTTTATATTTTAAAATCAAAGAAATTGGTTTTATCTATTTTAATATTACTGCGAGTTGTTAGCACACTCTCGAAATTGCAGCACGCTCACAGTCACATCAAGTGTTTCGGTAAGTGTTGACATTTCAATTTCGACAATTCAAGTGCATATCGGAAATGTGATTGTTGAAACGTCAACGTACTCATTCGTCGTTCGGTCAATTGAACAACTCTCTGTTCTACAATTCATGTGGATTTATTGTAATAATATGGTTTTTGCATTCTTAAGCCTTCTCCACAAACGTTGACGCAATTTGTTCTATGAAATTATCTGACGTAAGCGCAATTTTTCGGAATAGATCAATTCAATACGTGGTGACAAGAAATTTACCTGTGCGTGAGTATAGTCAATTTACTTGGAAACAAAGTGAAGCATACAATTACTCATTGAATATTATTCATCGAAATTCATCTCAAAATCAACAACTTTGTTCGCATTGACCTCAGTTGATTCAACTTGTGCACATATCAGTTCCAAGAAGCTGCAGCACACCTTCTTCAAAGTGGAGAGAATTTGCAAATTTAAAGAAAAATCGTTATTTTTCAAATGTTAGCATTGCTGTTGCTGTGGTCTTTGGCTTTGTCAGGTAAAAATCCAGTCAAAAATGATTTCGTTGCAAAAAATTCACTATTTATTAGGGAATCGATAGCCAGAGTTAGGAATCAAGAAACCCGATGGTCATATGTATATCGCCTTGAGGGTTGGCCACTTTTTGCCAGTGATTCACATGATGATTAATCAGTAGTTGTGAGGTTTTTTTGCTGCATTCAGCTTCATCTTTTCGTTTTGTTTCTCTCTTTTGTTCGCTGTGTAATAGAGCATTCGATGGAAATTGGACATGATATTCAATGTTCAAAATCGGTGAGATCAGCAATTTTGTGGTTCAACATAACATGCACTCTTTTTTCAAAGGCGATTGTTTTCCACAAAATCATTGTTCCGTCGAAATGATTCAATCATTCATTCACCGAGCGATGCAACTTCTACTTTCAGGCTCAATTTGCTGATCAAAAGTCCCGAGCAAATTTCCAGGAAAAGTCATTCATTTTGCGCACGTTTTGTAACTTGAATAAGTTCAACGACATTCAATATGAAAGAGCTAGCCATTGACTATTGGAATTAACTGCCGGCTTCTAATTATGCTGTTGAATTGATGTGATCAATTAGATATGAACGTATGTTAATTTAACGGCCAGTTTCATAAATGAACATCGAAGTGATCTTGCATGAGGGCAGGATTTCAAAACATCTTTGGCACTTTTCAGTCAAGACACCATTTAAACGTGATATTGGAATGATCGTTTCGGTCAACCGCCAATCCTGATCATATTTGAATCATGTTTTATTTTTGTCTCAATGTAATGCTGTATATTTTCACGATCATGCTAAATACGCATAGCTCTACATCGCATTTGCGCGTTATTAAAGGTAATATTCAAGTTATAGAACTGTGTGTATGTTGGGAAGAAAAATGCTCGCCCAACCTTATATTTGATATGAAAAAAAAGTGTAATTTCCAAAAATTCGAATCCCAAGAGAGAAGAATTCTTGTTGAATCACCGCTGCGATATAAACGCTCGAGCGTTACTACATATGTTTAACTTTGCACTGATGATCGCTCTTCTATTCGACCACAGCTGTGAAAACACAAACACTGACGTATCCGCGCGAAATTCCCAATCGATAATTTTTGTTTGATGAGTTTAGCGTTTGTTTCCTATAACAGACTTTCAATAATCTAAACGCAAGCGTGCGACGCATGGAACGAACAGGAGCATCGAAACCGATCAGTCAGCTCGCGCGTACACACATAAAAATCTCTCAGAAATATCGATTATTTCCTCCATCATTTAAAGTGTGATCAGATTGGGGATTGTTGTCGCCAAATTGCGGCAGTTGAGTAAGTTGTATGCGATTCTAAATGGGACAGCGCACGACCCAATAGAAGAATTGCTATGAAAAACGAACGGATCGGTTGCAACATCAATATACATATAGCGATAATACACGGATTAACCTGACAACAGTAAAATGAAATGAATGAAATACAAAAAAAGGAATAAGCGCTACATGTATGCATAAGCTCCATATCGCATTTACGTCCACAATCGCATGGTGTGTGCTTATTTTTCACAGTAATTTCGGTGTTACCAGTCGCCGCCGCTGCCGCCGTCATTGTTGCCTATACAAGCAAAGTGTGACGATTTGCGTCGTGTTACGATGTCAGCCTGAGCTGTGTGTGCTGGTGTGTACGCGTTTTTCGTTTATTAATAAGATTGCTATTCTGTAGCAAAGCACGGCTCAGTTTCAGATTTGAACGGGCGACAAACAGTTCTCCACACACACACGATCCGCATACAAATTTTTTATGTTCCGATCGAGTGCAAAAAAATTTCACCAAAACCGCAAATTCATTCCAAGTTCAAATCCAAAAGTGTTAAAAACAGTGTGTTAATCAAAATTGAAATTCAGACAGTTAGATCGATCGGTCTCTCTGTCGCTTACTCGCTCACCAGTTCGGTGACAAGAGATCAAACAGTGAAGACGTAATTTTTGACAAAAAGCTATCACAATCAAAACAAAAGCAAAATCGAAACTCGGCTGAAACATCAATCAGCGTTGAAACAACAAAACTGACAGTTAATCCGACCGGCATCCTAAAGTGCTACTGCTACTGCTACTGCCTATAGCGAACAATTGATAATAAATCAAGCCAGAAATCACAACAAACATACACAAATTTATTGCAATTCATCCATGTTTTTCACATTAACAACGCGGACGAACAAAAACAATGCTTTTTAATCGCGATAGCTGACGATTGCTTTAATTTTGACATTCCGTCAATAGTGTTGCATGTAAAAAAAATTGTTTTTATTATTTTTATTGTTGTTGTTGTGCAAAATCTCTGTGAAAAATCAGCGCCCAATTTAAATATGGCATTAAAACTGAAATGGACTACAAACAGTTTGTAAGAGAGAGGAAATATCGATAGAGAGAGAGAGAAAATTTCTAATCAGTGCATTAAACGCGTTTCAGCAACTGGCGGATTTCCTCTCCGAAAAAAGGCACATCGCGTCGCCCGTATTCATATGGAAATTTCACCGTCGCAACAGCACAAATAAAAGCGCAGATTTTCTGTAACGTTTTTTGTTTTGCCACTTCAGCCACCATTCGATGAAGAAATTTTCGTATTTGCAAATCTGGTTGCGATCATCATCATCGATAAAATATCAATCTCTTCTTCTGCTCAATTCATATATTTTTCGTTTCGCTCTTCGCACGCGCGCGCGCGCTCTGATTTCGTGTTCGCACTTTACATTCGAATGTGATATTTATGAATGATCATAAAGTGATTTGTTTTTATAAGTTTTGCCGTATTTATTTTCCCATCGTTTTTACACTTTTGCAAATCGTTCGGTTGTGCAAGTACAAAGTAGTTTGTTAAACCATTTACCTGTTTATGCCAGTAATTAACTTCGAAATCAACTGACATTTTCTTCACATCGTCGCTACATATTACACCGTTTCGCCGCCACATTTTTTTGAAGGTATGATCTTTGCATAAATTTAACTATGGCATCGAAAAGTTCTCTCTGTGTGTATCTCAATTGTGTTTGTTTTTATTTTAAATTCATTCCTCTTTGTCATTTATTTTCAACACACAGAATCGAACCAAAATAAGAATGTTTTTGCTAATATTTGCTTTTATCTGTTTTTTTTTTTATTCTCCTTCTCGGTTTTAATCATTAGTCATAAAACATATTTGCAAGGTGACATTGTCGCAGACTGTTAACACTCGTATCCGTCAACATTTATCACACGGGGCCAAAATGCAGGCACCAAGCGATGAACGATTTTACATTTTCAACAAGTGAGTGTAGTGTTTCAATTTCCATTGTTTGGATTTCAGTGATTCAATGAATCAGATTCAAAATAAACATTTTGCTCGCACAACAACAACACCAAATACACACGCGCGTCTTTGTGTACACACACACACACACACTCCTGCGATGGAATTTATGTGCGTTGCATTGATATCACTGCGAAAATTTCGACGACACACTACGCGTTTCGTGTTCGATCGATTGATACCGCCATTGAGATAACATGAACATGACCCAGAAAACGTTTAATTAATTTTTGTGTCCATCGTTCTCATGGCATACATTTTTTGTTTCGTTGTCAACTAGAAATCTGCTTAGAACCGCAAAACTGCCATTCTGGCAACAACAAAAAATCGAAATTATGGGAAATAAAACGGCGATATGCACAGAATATCAAACAAGAGTGGAACATTGAACATGCGCACAAATCCTACTTGAATTTTTGCGATTCGAGCATTTAGTGTAGTGAACTTTGTTCAACATTGCTTTTACTAAAATAAACGGCATTTCAAAAGCAATGAAGAAAAAATAAATCCGTGCATTTTACGCTGTTTTTTTTTTCATTTGCTGCGTCGTAAGTTGAGCTGGTATTTTGCATACCAACTTTGCAAACACATGCCTTCAACACGATTATTGGCGGAAAACCTGCGAAATGAGATATTTTTAATGAATATATCGAATTGCATCCGCGAAATACGCGCATGTTTGATCGGCAAAATATAGAATATTTTTTTTGGCAACCGAAATAACGATGACAATCACATAAAATTGAAATTGACACTTGCGAGTTTTACGCGCACATCGAACTGTCTCGAATTCCAAAGTCGGCGACACATGCATATTTATGAGGATCATTTGATCGTCATAACAAGTTAACGATTTCATATATACTCGTATTTAAAACGAATTGACGACGTCATTTACGGTTAAAACACACCTGAATCAAAACAGATAAACCTTTTTTTTTTATTGCCCGTAATCTGTTCACATGTTTCCAGAGTACTCTTGAGCTTAAATTGAGAGCATCGCAATTCTTTCGATTTTGCCATCTACTTTTCGGTATGACTCATCATGTTGATGTTAGGGGGAAAAGAGCGTTTCGCATTGATTGATATTTCCAAAGATCACTTTTGTGCGATTCGCATGGCTTTGGAATCTCAGCACGTTCTAAGCGAGTCTATTTCACGGGAACTTGACTTGAACGTGCAATTTTTTTGTTTGAAGTGATATTTTAAGCATTTGAATTCTGATCTTGCATTCCATTAGAATAATATTCAAATGGCAAATGTGCTCAACTAACCGGAAAGCTTGAAAGATCACCAAATGACAACCATATCTGCCATTTTGTGTGTGCGTGTCGGTCTCTCCCTCTCTTTATTCGATTCGGATGAAAATGTATGTTTAAATGAATGAACTCAATTCAAGTGATGTCACACGAACAATGCGAAATTACGGCAAATGCGCGAGAACCAGCGAACGAATAAAAATAATATATATTTTGGTTGGCGAACAATTCCACGAGTTGCCACCAGTAAAATGGCTGATAAGAGAGGAGACGCACGTGCAAGAAAAAACAAATGATTGTCGCTTGGATATGCTATGGCATGATAATGTTTTATTATGATATTTTTATTGTAACTGTAATAAATTACAACGCCGTTCCAATGGATGCAAACGACAGCTTATAGTTATTCACCGATTCGTGTCATTTTGCATTTTTTTTTTTGTAAATTGGAATTTTTATGTTCAATCGCTTTTGTTGTGAACGCTGCTGTTTTTTTTTGATCATTTCGCGATTTTATTGCAGTGCACGTTTGAACGTCAACAAATGAAGTATGCAAAAGCGCCGTTTCTTGTTATTATCGATTGATTTTGTAAGCGAATCATGCGCTTTATCGATTTCGATGTGTTAACCCAATGAAACGGTCAAATGCAAGTCGATATCACATTCATCGACGCAATCATGATAAACAGGAAAAGGACATTAAATCACAAAAATCGCACTATTTTCTGTCAAAATAAATACGGTTTCTCATCGACACTTTCAATTATAAACGGGCATTTTTTTGAGGTTGAAGATAATTCAAACGCTATTCATAAACAATTTTCTCTTTGCATTTGTTGGTTATTATTTGCACAGCGTTGACGCCCTCTTCAATGCACAGTAATTTGTAATTTTTCGATGCATTTCTCCTTCGATTTACATATCGTGCCATCATAATTCTATATCAATTGGCCTTGTGAACACAGAAAACATGATCGACCGGTGAGAAGGTGATTATCATACACCAAAGTCAAATCGAATCGATTGTGCTCAATAAATTGATAATAATATTAAAATGTGCTGCGACGCCAAAACCGCAATTACTCATTTCGAGTTTAGACCTTAATCTTTCTATTCAGCACAATGCGTAAAAAAGCGCCCCAGTTCATACGTGTACTTTTGTCATCAAGTTCATATTCACAGGAAATGTTTCACAATGTTGATAATAAATTTGTCAATAGCTCGGTTATGTCGCAAAAACATTCGTCTGACCAAAGTATGTTTTTGAAAAATATCCACGTTTCTCTTCGTCACTATTGAATTTAATTCCTTTTTTTTAATGTAACAAATTTATTTTATCAAATTGGTTGAACACTTGTTTCAAAAGCCATTTCCTCTAGTTTGTGATAATTCCTTTTTGAATGATAAAAATAAAGTATTTAGAATTTCGAATTGAAAGGTAACAAAATGTGCTAACGTTTGCTTTCTTCAGTTCAAAATAAGGAAAGAAAATATTTGTTATTATTCTTATCGAACTTACTCTTTCTTGATTTTCATCGAAAGAATCGATCAAGCGATTGTATTCATAATGCAAAATTATTCATTCAACATTAAAAAAAAATAATTACGAGATAAATTTCATCAAAAAAGTACGTCATGTCTTGTAAATTTGACGAGTGCGGTGAGCGGGGATAAAACCGTTTCGTTCGATTGTTTTGAATATCAGCAAGTTGTGGATTGTTTGCTTTAAACTGAAATTCCAAATGTTTTGAAAAAATGAACAGGAAGACTTATATAGTCGGACAACGATTCGTGTGTTGTTGCTCGCCATACCAAACGTCAAATAATCAACAGCAACAATGCATTGGCTGATAAAGTTGGACGATAACAGCGTAATCAACGATTTTTTGCAACAATTCTTTATTAGAGTTATTTCCAGGCGCGTGGGTTGAGTAGATTTCAGTCATTGCGAGACTAGTAAAATGTATAGATTTATAGACTAAACAACGATGACAACTTCTTCTGAGCAGCTCCCATTCAGCATATCTTACTTTTTGCGTACATTTTCGTCGATCAATTCAAGTTCACTGTACCAAATTACGAATATCAATATTCACTGTTATTTAATGATGTGGCAAAATTGCTGGATGCATTCCAATGCTCACGCGCTCCGTTCGTACACAGCTGACATTCTCGTCTCGGACCGCAACTATATGCAAATATCAAGAAAATAACAGCGATAATGAGCAAGCTCGAACATGTGTTAGGTCGACGGCGACATTCAGAGTGTGTGACGCAAACCGTGGAATTACAATACCGATTTTAGAATATCGATCAAATGGTGTGTGCATTTGCGTGCAATTAAAGAATTGATTAGATTAGTAATCAACGTAATTATCAGCAATTATCGTGCTAATGACAAACCATATTGTCGTGCGGGACAAACGGCGCGTAACGCGTGAGCTATGCAAATAGCTGACAATGAATTAATGCCGATTTTTCTAGTGATAGCGAAACATTGGCTTGTTTTAACCGTAGATGCTGATATAATTTCCGGTTCTTCGAAAAGTGCAGCCGCATAACGAAAGAGAAATGATAATCGATGCATATATTAACATATCTATCAAAAGTCACATAATAAATTGGATTATGTTTTTTTTTTCACATTATTTATCATGCAATCTGATCCGATCTGGCTGAACGGCAGCCACTGTTTTGTCGGAAACTTCGAATAAGATTTGTTTTCACCGCATCAATCAAAAACAATTTGCTATTTTGCGTGTTTTTATTTTGTTTGCAATCAGCATTGTGGCTTTTAAGAAACGCAAATATGTTTCCACAATATTTTTTATTTGTCGCTTTTATCTGCTCGATCTGATCAGTCAATAAAAAAATCTCATTCAATTGTTTTGGATTTTCAAATGTTGATTTCGCACAATAAACCTGGCATTGTTGAACTGTAGAATCATCTCTTGATAAGAAAGGAGGGAGAAAAGGTGTCAAATTACTGCATGCGTATTTGAAATTCGAATGCATCCATGGTGGGGCAATAACCCTAAATTTGGCGCGTTGATTAGCTTCAATTTAAAGTGTTAAATTAGATTGATGTGCCCTTTGGAACTGAAGTTGCTGTCTGAACATGATTCCAACTGAGAAGGGAGACATGACACCCGCACTGCACATTGTTTTGATGTTGTTCTGTATTACAATAAGCTATTCTCCGAGCTATAAATTAACACCTAGAAATGTGATAGCTCTGAGCGAATAACTTTTGAACATAATTGTTACAGTCACTGCTTAAATTTGATGGGCACAAATATTAAAATAAACACGATGATCTGGAGAATGACATGATAGATCGCAAACGATTAAACCGCATAATAGTTTAAAAAATCATTAAAACCAAATTTATGAACAGTTAATTTGAATTACCGCAAATAAGGTGTATCCGAAATGATTTAATTTGAACGAAGCCTTCAAAGTAAGATGACTATTGATTATTTGTTGGAGATATTATCTTCAATTATTAGGCGCCACCATCACTAATTTAGTGATTCATCGAATTTGCGTAGTCGAAAGAGTCAAGCCCGCTGAAAGATTGTTTGGAAAATGTGTAAAATTTCATAGCAAAATATCAATACCGTTTCGATGATCTGTCATGAATTGTGTTGCAGAAAATCGATTGCCAAGAATTGTTCAAGGAATTAGATTCATAAAAATTGGAATATTGTGTAAATACCCGCTTGTTATTTGTTTACTTGGAATTTAGTGTACGAGTTTTTTACTGCTCTTTTAATTTTACTGTTGTTTTGATTGGGCTGTTTTTGTTATTTTTGTTTATCAACTTCTACTTGACGGTTCGAAAACAACAGCAATTTTTTCCGACTTTCAATGAAACTATGCCCGAAAATCCACAGCCATTTCGATTGCAATTCTATTTATTTTTAACATATTAAAAATCCTTGACATGATATGAGACGAGAGAATTTTCCAATTTTCATCCACAAATTGATACTTTGCCTTAAATCTTTCAGCAAAAACTATTTTGAAAGATGAAATCAATGCAGTCAATTCAAGTGTTTCAAAAATATTGTAAAATCTCTTCTTTTTTCAATTATCAACCTAATAAAAATGAACATCCGAAGAGCAAAACGAACAAACAAAGAAAGACGAAAAACACGAATCTAAAATTGAAACTTCTGAGAATGAACGGCGATCGCTTTTTCGCACCTAATCAAATCCAAGCGTATATGTTATGCGACATGTATGAAAAGGCGTTTCAAATTACGGTTTTGCAATAGAAATGCGCCAGAAATAGCAGCACAGTGTCAAAAATAAACGCATATCTTTGTTCAAGCTCTCCGCAATTTCCAATTCAATACTCAGAATTTAGTCGTGTTTTATCAGTGTTGCAAAATCGCATATAACAGGAACTGAACTATTGTCGTAATGCTCAATGTAAATCGCTTTTTTTTTTAATTCGGGGCAACTTCAACTAGAAGATGAATCGCATTGTTCACAGTAGCTTTGCTTTGTTCTTTAAATTCGAGTAGAAAGTGATTGAATGTGAACACGTCGAATTAACAATGACATGCCGTCGAAAAAACCTGAAAGTCAAAAATTATTATGACAAATTGCATATTTGCAATTACGGTAATTGCGGAATGCGTTTCACCTTAAGCGCGCCGATTTTGAGAAATAACCGTGGCAAAAAAAATTGATTTTTGGCACGAAAGTGCCGTTTTTTTTCTTCTTAAGTGGTCCGGCACCAACACTGTTCGCTTTGAGCTGCTCTTTCTCAAGTTTTTGTATGTTGTCGAAGTACAACAAACATCGTTTTCGGACGTTTAATTTTGTAAATGGGCCTTAATTGACGTTGATACTGTTAACATAAGTAAATAACGCATTTTGCTGTAATTGAACGACGCATTTCAACTGTTTTTTAGAGGTGTACAAGTGTTCGTCGTAATGAACACTTGAGTATTATGCAATAAGCGATCGAAATTCACCACACGCCATCGTCCAGACGGACAATATGGTTGATATTTTCGAAATGGCCTAACAAAAATTTACATGAGAAATAAAAATCATTCAACAAACGAGTTTCCGATTGATTTTACTTGGAATAATGAGGTGTGTGCGTTTCCTCTATTAGGTACGTATGTGATGAAATGACGGTGAAGCCGGAAAGTATTGCAACAGATCAATCGTCCTTATCCGATTTAGCATGGACCAAATTGCTAGAAAACACTACACCAAACAATGAACAAGTTGTCATCAAAATGAACGATGGTGATACGGTACGTGCTTCGTTCAATACCACCCCCGGAACGCTTGGCATGAAAAAATCGTCATCGTGGATTGGCTCATTTCACAATCAAATCCGGTCATCGATTAAAGCTGTTACTGAATCACCCGGACCAATTACGAGGTAAATTCGAACTTGTCTAATTTATTCCCGATATATTTTCAGCATTATGACCAACCACTTTGAGAAAATTACAAAATAAATTGGAAAAATAGGAGTGAAAATACTGTAATTTATAAGATCTATTTGATGCTTGTTCAAATACTTTTAGCAGCTCTCGCATTTTTCATTTTATGACCGATTGAAATCGCCATTCTAATTCAAATGGCCAGATGAATATTAATGTTTGCAGTGCAATCGTTTTTAGAATGAATCCAATCGATTTCCGAGCTGGGTTAAAGATAGATAGAAGAGCGGAAAATGAAAGCAAGATTAAAATCGCCAATAATTGGAGCTTGAAGTTTGCACATTCGCAAAGTCATAAAATCGTTAATTAGCCTCAAAATGCCGGCGAGCACGAAGACTGTTATATTATTAAGTATTTCGTAATCTATACGATTCATTAACATGTTTTGATTGCGAAAAATGTATTGAGTGATCGTAGACCAAATGGGCACAACCGTCAGAGACATGCACGAACCGAACATTACTTTCGACAGCGATCATCTGTTGTTTTCTCTCTCGCTCTCTCACTCTTCCTATTTATCGAATAGAACAAAATAAATTTGTACAATGACAATGCCACATAAGAAAAAAACATGGCCAATTGGCACGAAGAGATTAAATACATCATAGAATAAAAATGAATGCGATTCTCAAAATTCTAAGTCTTATAGCATTTGTCTGTTACTATACACAGATCCTATTGATGTGTGAGTCATTGCTGCTATAAATGGAACACGAGTTGATTTCACCATGCGACGAAGTACAACAATAATAACATTGTAATCAACAGTGTTGAACTCATTCGATTTGATTAGTCATTTTCTTTGTGAGAATATCACGATGATGAACTGTTAATCGTGCGCGTTATACAGCGACTGGTTATCATAGTTATTTTATTATATCTTTACCAAAATTCGATAGCAACACTTTAGACTTTGTCACTTTGATGATTCACCTCATTCGGAGAATGCTAATCCACATTTGGACGCCCTTAACGTGGCGGGGATTTATTCATGCTATTTATAGGAGCATGATGAATTTCGCATAGTAGACAAATTGTAATGATGAACTGTTACAGCATTTTTGACACCCAGTCGACTCGCTCTTGTCTCTATCTCGTGCGCGCAGAATTTATAGCCGTCTTAAAATAGACAGAGTTGAGAGAAGAAAAACACACACACACTAAATGATCATCTCCAACTAATATCAAGTCCGCGACTGAGCAAATGTGTTTTTGGCCTGAACTGTGAGCAGCTGTCGCGTATTGGCGTTGAATCGTCATTATTGATTGTATAAAATGTAGCCAAATGCAAAATACCATTCGCCGAAAATACGATACATTTTGAATATGTGAGACAGAGAATCATCAGAAAGCGCCAATTATACAAGCAATCTGCGAGAAGAGTGAGATAAACAAGAATCGGAGCCGAGCTTTTGAGCCGAAAGCGAAAAAAGCAGGCCATCACGCGCCATTCTCGTTTTTATTTACTTTAGTCCATTAGAGATCTCATCAATAGGCAGTTGATCATTCTTTTGTTTCAAGCAGCAGTGTGTGAGTGTGAGCTTCTCGATTGATATTTCGATGTTTAAAATCGTAGCAGCAACAGTGAGAACGGTGAAACTCGAAATACTTTATTTGCGTTAATCGAATGTCTGTTTCGCATCAATCGTTGATCAAAATCCGCTGTTTTAATTACAGTGTATGTGATAGAGAGGAAAATGCACGAGCGAAAATACATTGATCAAAATGTGAAAATGTATGACAATATGAAAAGAAACGATAGCGACGCGGGTAACGTCGAAATGAAATGCAAATCAATGCATTTTATTGAATCAAATGACATCTTCGTCATAATTTTATTGATTGATAGTCTACATTGATAAAGGCGAGCACGGCAAGCTCGTTGTGTGAAGGTTTTGAATGTAACAGTAATCGCTTTATCGTTATATTCGATGCAATGCGCGTGAAAATTCATTCTTTGCGTATAAATGAGCAAATTGACAGAGTCAACAGCATTCAATGTGCCCCCGAAAACAAAACACAAAACAAAAAAAATTTAAAACAATTCAAAGAGAAACACACAACAAACACAAATTAAACAGTTTCATTTCGAAGGTGAGATAATAAAATAAAGCAAGTGCTCGGCATATTGAAATATTTATATCAAGTCTAACAAAAATTGTGTGGAATATTCAACGAAAACACAGTGCATGCGGAGCAGCACACATTCACATATACTGTTTGATTATTGTGCACAAACACTTTGGCTAATTACGAAATTTGTACGGGAAATTTGGCGAGAAATATCAATTAATGCCGACTTCATTGAGAAGATGCCTAAGTGACGTATCAATGATCATAGTGCGGGCAACAAATTCTGGAGAACGAGCGTGGCGAGAAGAGTATTTGAAGTAGGTGCCGATCAAATAATCACTTTATCCGCGTGCCAATCGTGTTTGCTTCACTTTAGCTTTCAAATTAGATTAAAAACCACCTTTTTTTCGATTGACCTTAGATTGGAGTTGGTTTTAATTTGAATTTAGAATGAATTCGCATTGGCCCTAGCTTGAATATAGTTAGATTTTCATATGCTTTAGCTTTGTTTTCGTTGAAATACAATTTGTTTTCGTAAGCAAACCAATCCTAGTTGTATTGCGACGTAAAATCCTTGTGAAACATTTTAATTTTAAAATTCTTTGGGAGTCAATGCTCATCTTTCCGAACATCGCCGTCATCTGCTGGCGTCTTTATTCCAATATTAATTATTCTTTGACGTAAGAAATATTTTTGCCAGTTCAATGACGGTGCCATACGCCACATGTGAAACACACAGTTTCGAAACATTGGCGTACATAATTTCAATGTGCAATATTCACATATGTTCAAATCTTAAGGAATTGCCGTTTCACATGATGAAATGATATGTAACAGTTACCTGATAGCCACTGGCAATCAGCCTTCTCGCCTCAGCCCTTCTCGGTCATTATAATTTATACTTGAACACAGTTTGAATGCGGAAAAAAGATCTAATCGACAGCATTTAGTAAATATTTATTCAAATGAAAATTGTATTTGTGAAATGTGCGTAAGAATGGAAATTCATTGACAAGCTTTACGTCAAAATGTCTGAAAACAATGCTCGAAATTCAATCAAGAAAGCGTAATTCAAACAACAATACTCGTCGAAGTGAAGTCGCGAAAGAAGAGCGAATTGATATGCGATCACATGTGAATAAATATGATAATGGCTTGTGGCCAAAATGAATGCGAATTAAAAAAGAAATTCATGCGCTTGAATCGACCCAGCCCAAGGCAATTGACGTGTTTTGAATAAGACAGAAAAAACAGATATATTCAAAGTTTCGCAGAACCCAAATCCCTGTCCGGCTGTCATCACTCATCAGCTACATTTCAAACAATGCATTCATTTGAATGAATTTCTGGCGATCGGTGTTATTGTAAAAGGACGACAGCTTTTAATTAGGAAACCAAGTCAATGATACTTCAGGTCAATTGCATGGACTTTGTAATCCCAATGTGGCATCGACTTCATCTCAATGTGAGACAACTCCATTTGCATTGTGCAAATTTGGAGATCATTCGTAAGTGATTAAACCTGTGATCCAATCGTCATTTGCCAATAGAGTCGAATAAATAGAAATACCCTGTATCTGAGCGCTTTATAATAGCATTTGTCGCTTTTATTTGTGCCACCATTTCAACATGACATGGGATTAAGTAATTAATAAAAATGAGCCGGCACCTAATTAAATGTCAAATTACCGAAACAAATCCAACAATAAAACAATGCATTTGCAAATGTTGAAATTTGATTTGAAAGCGATTTTCATGTAATTTTGTTCAACGGTCGCCATTTTTCATTTGATTTTAATTTCGCGTGCAATAAATTCATTTTTTTTCTCTCGATGTATTTTGATCGGGTTTTTTTCTCGAAGAAAAAGTCATTAGATCTGAGTTGCTGTTATTTATAGCAACGTTTTTCGTCACCGCGTACTTCATAAGTGCTAGTTCGAATTAAATTGCGCACGATCATTGGACACGGAAGTGATTTTTAAAAATCTGTTGTAGTTTTTCGGTGCAATCACCGGCAATGATGTGGGTTGTACCATAATGCTTCGACAATCCCAACTCCGTGATAAATAATATCGGCTTCGAGTAAAAATAAACACGTGCCCGGTTTGTTATTCCATCGGTCATTAGCCAATCACCGCTAAATTTATTTGTCCAACTCAGCAAATATTTTTGTTTTTTGCTCTGCTTTGTGCCAACAAAATGTTCGAGCTCCGCCTATACACGTGCAATCATTCCATTTTATTGCTTTGTGTTTTTAATTGCGGAAATTCTGCAGTCTATCAAATTTCATTGGGTTTTTGATTTTGAGAGAATTGAGAGTCACGAAAATCCAGATCGCGCACAATCGAATTCGGCGAATTAAGACAAATTAACTTTTGTAATAATGACATTTTATTCATTCAAACGCGGAACAAGTAATCACATCAAATGAGCATCTCGTTCATCACCTGTTCGACCTGATCAAAATGCATTTGCCAGTGCGATTAATGTAATTTCAATCAAATTAAGGGAGAGAAAGAGTATTCAAGCATTTTAAAACTCGTTTTTTCACGTTAATGCGCGAATTAAATTGCAATTTTAGTGATAAAAATGACAAGCTACACAATAATTTGCAAGCATTAAAATGCGAGGTAATAAAAGGAAGTATGCATATTGACCTGGATTCTTTGATAATTGGTTTTTGGACTCTCTATTTCAATGAAAAACAAAAAACGCATTGGATTATTCTGATCGCAACAGAACTCGTTTGCGATAAAGAGATTATTCTATTAGTTTTGTTGTGCGATTTGGTGTACAAAGAAGCGCGAGATTTTGTTTAGTAAGAGCAGTATGAAAAACTTAACACATCACGAAGTCGTTCGTTTTTGTCAGAAAAATATCAATAAGTGAATATTCAATTGACACTTGTCATTTTATTTACAGATATCGTCAAACCCGGTTCTCTTCACGGCGAGTACGAAAGCGTGTCGTATTCAAACATGGCGATTGCAACGTTGTTCAAGGAAACGTGGCCAAGCGGAGACGGCGATATTTGCAGGTAAATTAATCATAATTACGAATGAATAAGAATTAAAAAAAAAAACATCGAACACTCACAAAAACCAGAGCTCAGCTGAAATTAAAATTCACCACTGGCAGAGGATAGACATTCATGCACATATATATTTTTTGTTATTCTCTTCTCATTATTTATTTCTCTTTCATTTGCCATTCTTAGGACATTTTTACGACGTTAGTGGACGTGAAATGGCGTTGGACGATATTAGTGTTTGCAATGAGCTTCGTTGTCTCATGGTCAGTTTTTGCCGGTATTTGGTGGTTCATCGCTTATGCGCACGGTGATCTGGACTATGCCCAAGGAAAATTACCGAATAACGACAATTACATCAATACAACATTCATTCCCTGCGTTGAAAAAATCAACAGTTTTACTACATCTTTCTTATTTTCCGTTGAAACACAATTCACAATAGGTAATTCATGCAATTCTCAATCGCAAATTCACTTTGCTCTCATTTGAAAATACGCGTGTGCACAACTAATGATTGTCGCTGTTGATTTCTCTTTTGTTCAGGCTACGGAGTGCGATATATAACGGAAGAATGTCCACAAGCGATATTCACAATGTGCATCCAATGTATTTTGGGCGTGTTGATCCAAGCATTTGTGGTTGGTATTGTGTTTGCAAAACTATCACGGCCCAAGAAACGTGCTCAGACATTGCTGTTTTCGCGCAACGCCGTGATATGCCACCGAGATGGAATGCCCTGCTTAATGTTTCGTGTTGCTGATATGAGACGTTCGCATATTATTGAGGCGCACGTCCGCGCTCAAATCATACGCAAGAAAGTCACCAAAGAAGGTGAAGTTCTACCATTCTATCAACAAGAATTGAAAATCGGAGCCGATGGCGGAGAGGATCGGCTAATGTTCATTTGGCCAACAACGATAGTCCATAAAATTGATCGCCAGAGTCCTTTGTATGCGTTATCAGCCCAGGATATGCTCAAAGAACGATTCGAAATTGTTGTGATGTTGGAAGGAGTTGTTGAATCGACGGGCATGACAACTCAAGCGAGAAGTAGCTATTTGCCAACCGAAATTCTTTGGGGCCATCGATTCGAAAATGTGGTCACATTTCGAAAAGATACCGCCGAATATGAAGTTAATTATCAAATATTTAACAATACTTACGAAGTAGATACACCGCTGTGCAGTGCTAAACAATTAGATGAGGTTCGGGCTGAACTTCATCTACCAAATGGATTAGGTAAGCTTAACGTTTATTGATTGATTGTCGTTGATTCGGCGCCGTTACTTAACATTTTCAAATTCCATTTGCAGAGAGATTGTGTTCCGCTGGTATAATTCCGCGAGTTTCATCAGCAGTATCATTGGATCCAAGTGATGAGTCTGTTGAGTCGACCGGTCGACTACAGATGCGATCCACTTCAATACCAAATAATGCTTCATTTGAAAGCAACATTTTTTTAAATAATAATACAACATCAACGACAAACACCTCCTCGAAAATGAAGAAATGGTTACCGACACCAAGGCGCCTGTCGGTTAAGGCTGAACAATTACCAAATGATTCAATTTGCTGACATTCAATTTAGAACTTAGCACATTTTTAGTTTAAGTTAACTATGTGAAAATCGATATCCAAATTTATTGATGTGAAAAAAAAGCAAGGACGCTCAAGTTTCAAACAACCGCATTGTACAAATGAATAATGAAACATATTGTAGAATATAAATAAATGTGATGAATCAATCATCTCAATTGAAATAAGATTTTTGATTCTTTTAGCAGCCCCTGGAAGCGACACAGGTTGAAAGGTGATATAGACTACAGCTATCTATTCTTTAAATCATAACCAATATCATCTGCATGTGAATACAGATCGATTATTGAATTCAAAAAGCCACTGAGGTAGTTTCGACATGGAGTTCAATGAGGAAGCTTTGAAATGGTGCGATTTAGTGACTGAATATATGAATGCGAATTTTGATCATTAATTATGAAAAAATTCTTCTTCTTTTCACTTGAATATTCACTTATTACAGTTGACCCTTACAAATTAGAAGTAGTTTGTAAATCTCGAACTTCTAATGTCGGACATCTTCTTATTTCAGGCGGATTTTTGCTCACTTGAAAACTGCAAAAATCACTCAATCAACACACAGAAACGAGGGGGAAAACCACATTTGACGTTACAAAAATCGCTCGTTGATTAGCATTTGCACAATATAAAACTCTACGTATGCGTCACTATTGGCTGCCGCCCATTCCAATACATTATAATAGATTAATGTGCAATATAATGATACTTATTACTCAGTATTAGATCAGTTTTAATTGTCATTAATACTTCCTAATTTTGGATTTTTAAAGTTTTGAATTAAGATCAAAATAATGCTTGTTATGGCAAGTAATATCATATCATCCATGATAAGCCGTTTTTCATCAGAATGTCAAATCTTCCAATCGATACAAAATGTTTTTATTGTTTTATTTATCAATCCATTTTTAAAGTTGACTCAAGAGTATTAACATAGCTTAAAAACATAAAATGAACATCTACAAAAGGTTTGTTATTTGTCTGTGTTAAATGGTAGAAACATCAATTCGGTAATATTGATTGAAAGATTTGACGTTCTGATAAAAATGGTTTTGCATTCCCGTGTGCAAAATAAGTGGCTAACTGACTGTAACTTCAAATTGACTAAAGTCAACTCTAACTGGCTAATCGAGATTGAAATTCAAATTTGTACGAAAAATAATCACATTCAGCCACTAGTTAGTCAGTTTATTAATTTGGGACGTTTTTGAGTTTAACTTCAGTTGACTATAGCCATCAATTTTGTTCGGAATAATCATAGCTAGCCAGTCAAAAACCTCCCAAAATAGTCGACTGACTACTCAGTCAAAAAATTTGCACTCGGGTTACAATCGTTGATACTAATACTTTCAATTACGAGTATCATGGCAAATCCTAATACCGCTATAATAATAAGTTTTCCTAATACTGAAATTAGGACCAAACTTAATTACTCCAACATTATGAAGCATTAATAACACTGATACTTGTCAAAATACTCAGTTTTGAGTATTATAAATCGTATTCAGATATCAAAATTGCACAACTATACTATACATGTGTATTTGTGTACCATTTTCATAAATATCTAAACAATGGCATAAGAATAAGAGAGGGCGTTCTTATCTGTCAATGCAAAGAATCAGCGTTCCAAATTGAAGGAATGATATCAATTTTATTTTCGTTTTGTACATTTATTACACATTTCACATTTAACATTTCATAACTGTCTAAAGTAAACTTAGTTCATATTAATAATTTTCTCGGAATTTGATTGGATAATTATTCGAAATACTGTGTTTTTTTATTCGATTCTTCTATATTCTTCGAATATTTCATTCAACGGGTGACTTAGTATGGTTCGAATGGTTTAAATAATGATAATAGTTTTAATCAAAGATGAAAAATATAAGATGAAAAGAGAGTTGAAAACACCTTATAGTCACTTGTCATTGGACATTTTAATGCGGTACAATTGTTTTGATAACACAAGTTATCATCTTTAGTCATTGTTTCGATTTCGAGTAGACACAAACTCAACTGCATAATGAATTGTCAAAATATTACAATTTACATGATATGCATTTGAAATTACATGTAATTTAAGATAATTTGCAGCAAAATCTTGTATATATTGTTCAGATTTATCATGCGCCGAAGAGGAAACATACAACGAAGAGCTGATGTCTGGGTATTCGTTGTTAATAACGACATACAAGAAATTAGCCATCGCAGTTGGGCACTTATTCGCCACAATGCACTCTGGCTGCGAAATAGTGATCGAGGTTGGGTCGAAGGTGAGTTTCATGGTTACTTGTTTCGATTGCTTAGGGAATTTGTAAATTTTGTTTATTTGTTAATTATGTCCAGGTTTAATTCGTAGATATAATTGTCAACGGGTAGTAGCAGGTTTCAATCGAAATGCTGCAGCAGATAATCCACCCGCGCGAGCAGGACATGCTGCCGACAATCGTTGTAAGTGCATTAAATCATATTTTATTCTGTTAAGTTGCTGTATCGTCACAATATTCTCTCTCAATGTGCTTTACTCAATATTTACTTTGAACTTTAAATCAGTTGGTCATGTTCCCCATGCCGGCAATGTTGCCGCTGACCATACGCCTGTCCAACAACAGGCCGCTGCTCAACAGCAGGTTGTTGCCCAGCAACAAGCCGATATCGTCCATGCCCCTGTAGCTGACCCTTTAGAAGTTGCCGCCGATTCAGGAAATGTTAGCGATAATGGTGAAGAGGGCCGTCGTCGCGAAGAAGTGAAAGGAGAGATCTGGCGTGCATTCCAACATTTGTTGCAATAGCACCATACACATGCCAAAGAATGCTTAGTTTGATGATTTCGATGAAGCTATTCTATTTTCATCGCCGCAGCATTAAAACGCACATGAAAATATTCCTTCGGCACTTAAAAGATTATCATCTAATTTCAGAGAACAAATTGATTTCAAAATGTTTCTTCTAATTTATGCTTGTAATTTTCGCAGCTTCTAATTTGCGAGTGTCTACTGTAATTGTTTTGATATGAGTAAAAATATATTTCTAAAGAGCTGACAAATTATACTGTCACCCAGAAAGACGAACAATAAAAATAGGCAACGAAAAATAATCAAATGAAATTTAAAATACAATGAATCTTCAACAACGTATTTACATGGAATTTTCCATTTTTTATGCCAAATATTCCATTCTACTAAAGTTCGGCTAGCAAAGTGATTTACAGACTTGATGCTTGTGCACAGCGCAAAAGAGATACATATCCTATACAATCAGTGAGATTTGATTAAATCAGATGTTGACATCTACACATTTCCGCGATCAGATTAATTCAATGACAAGCTACAGTAGTTAATTATGATCGCAATCAGCGACATTTGTTAATTTTGTCAAGTTTTCACTAACATCGTCGGTTCAGTTGATATGCCAGAAAGCTGCAAAAATTCAAAATCCATTCAAAGATGTTAAATCAAATAATTTGAGGCGTATAAGAAGAGGCCAAATTTAATTTGTTCTTGACATTAATATGAATTATGATGCAAAAATTTCAATTTGGCTGCATTCTTACTAATTGCGGAAACGATGGTTCAAGTGGATTTAAATTCATTTTGGTTTTTAGTATTGAAATGGAAAAAAATTCCAGATCAAACAGAGTTTCGACAACAAATGCACACCAGTCATCATGTATGAAGTAGGAGCACACGGAACAGCAACATGAAATGTATTTCTCGTTCATCATCTGTCAGAATCAATCAAAAACTGTGCTAGTGAAATAAACTACAATTCAACGGGGAATATTCGAGCATTCAAACTCTCGTGAAGTAAAATGGAATTTCAGTGATAAAAATGTCTAGCGCGAATAACTTGCAAGTGTTGTCAACAAGGTAATGAAAGGAAGTGTGTGTAATGTGTATTGACCCGGATTTTGTGCTAATTGATCAAGAGAAACAGAGAACTTCAGTGTAAAATGTGATTGTGGTGTGACAATGAACATATGATTTTTCTGAGGCGGTCGCTAATTCCGATGTTTTTTTGTGTGTTCAAACCAATTCAATTTGGCTTTTAATTATATTTGCAGATGCCGTAAGATACAATTTCCTGCTGGTCGAGTGCAAAAACGGATTGTATTCAAGCATGGCGATTGTAACGTAGTTCAAGGAAATGTGGCCAAGCTAAGGCGCCGATATTTGCAGGTATAAAGTTCGAGATCGATTGAAGCAATAAAATGACTTATGCAGTTAAAACAATAAAAAAAGCAATGTTTAATTAAAATTCACCGCTTGTTTTAAGTGGCAAAGTGAACAGGTTTTCTTTGGTTGTCTCTCATTCATCCATAGGACATTTTTACGACGTTAGTGGATGTGAAATGGCGATGGACGATATCAGTGTTTGCAATGAGCTTCATTGGTTCATGGACAGTTTTTGCCGGTATTTGGTGGCTCATCGCTTATGCGCATGGTGATTTGGCTTATGCTCAAGGGGATTTTTCGGACGACAGCTACTACAACAACAACAGATTCATTCCATGCGTCACAGAAATCAAATGTTTTGCTACCGCTTTTTTGTTCTCCATTGAAACACAACATACAATTGGTTTGTTCCATTGGAGAAAGTAATAATGTAACATAAAGGTTTGATTCATCGTATTTATCTTTCCAAAGGCTATGGTTTGCGTTACACGACTGAAGAATGTCCCGAAGCAATATTCACGATGTGTATGCAATGTGTGCTGGGTGTTTTAATTCAGTCTTTTATGGTTGGTATTGTGTTTGCAAAACTATCACGGCCCAAGAAACGTGCTCAGACATTGCTGTTTTCGCGCAACGCCGTGATATGCCACCGAGATGGAATGCCCTGCTTAATGTTTCGTGTTGCTGATATGAGACGTTCGCATATTATTGAGGCGCACGTCCGCGCTCAAATAATACGCAAGAAAGTCACCAAAGAACGTGAAGTTCTACCATTCTATCAACAAGAATTGAAAATCGGAGCCGATGGCGGAGAGGATCGGCTAATGTTCATTTGGCCAACAACGATAGTCCATAAAATTGATCGCCAGAGTCCTTTGTATGCGTTATCAGCCCAGGATATGCTCAAAGAACGATTCGAAATTGTTGTGATGTTGGAAGGAGTTGTTGAATCGACGGGCATGACAACTCAAGCGAGAAGTAGCTATTTGCCAACCGAAATTCTTTGGGGCCATCGATTCGAAAATGTGGTCACATTTCGAAAAGATACCGCCGAATATGAAGTTAATTATGAAATGTTCAACAAATCAATCGAAGTGGATATTCCACTTTGTAGTTCAAGGCAGCTTGATGAAATTCGAGTAAAACTTAATTCATCGAGTAGAACCGGTGTGTTTATATTCTATAGTTTTCCTCTTTCGAAGATGCCAAATTCATATTAATTGTAATTATTTAATTCCTTCACAATAACAGAGAAATCATATTCCGTTGATGTCATGCCACATATATCGTCAGCGGTCTTGGTCCATACAAAATCAAATCACGTTTCGATTCAAAGCAACAATGTAGCAGCGGATGTTAGCTCGGCACAAATGAAATGGTTCGCCGCACCAACAAAACGAATAGTTGAAAATGAAAAGTGTCCAACGGATTCAATTTGCTGATATTGAAAGTTTGAATTTCAAAATTCATTTTTGAGCACTAATTTGTATGTAATTCAAGACAAAAATTGAGGGGTTAAAAAGGGGGAAGCAAAGTGGAATAGAATATTCTGTACAAAATATATTAGCACGTGTAAAATCTTGACGAAAAAATATGATAAAATCATTGCTGAATAAAATTTATGTGAAATGACTGTTAAAAATCCTTGCATGTTCGACTGAAATTCAGCTAAGTGCATTTTAATAATAACATACTTCAATTTAATTTAAAACTAAATTCAAAATATCCGCTTGTGGTTGAGAGTCCTAAATGCTCAGAAGATGGCGTTCCATCTGACACGTCTGTCACTTAATCGTTGCCATCTTCATGTGAGTAAAATCTAGTAAAATATCATCAAGTTGGTAGCAAGCTCTTTCCTTTCCCGTGTAAACTTTAACATGGTGAGTACGGTCGCTTTTCAGTGGCTCCGAAAAATGTGTTTTTTTTTTAGATTTTATTGTGAAAAAATCAACGAACGTTTTTGAAAAATGGAATAAATGTGCGTCGCGTCAAAGAAAATTCAAAAGCAGTGTTAATTTTTGTTGAAAAGTCAACATTTCCCATAAAATTGAGTTCGGCTCACAAAACATGTGGATTTTTGACAGATTTTCCATTATGTGATTTGTTGTACAAAATTTTTGTAAATTTATTGCAAAAATAATATAATTTAGAGATGAAATGATTTCAAAATAGGAAGAATTCCGACAAAATATGAAATTATGTTCTTTGAAATTGCTTTAAGTGAAAATAATATGGAAAAATATTGATTTTTATCATCCCAATAAATTCATAACCTCAAATTGTGATGTACGCATTCCTATGATTATTTTCGATTTCTGAATTTTAGCCACCGAAGAAGGATACAAAATCGTCGGCTAAACAGCCACAAAAGACCCAAAAGAAGAAGGAAGGAGGTGGTGGCGGCAAAGCCAAGAAGAAGAAGTGGTCAAAAGGAAAAGTTCGTGACAAGTTGAACAATCAAGTGTTGTTCGATAAGCCAACATACGAGAAATTGTACAAGGAAGTCCCACAATACAAATTGATCACCCCAAGTATTGTATCCGAAAGATTGAAGATTCGTGGCTCACTCGCAAGACGTGCCCTCATCGAATTGCGTGAAAAAGGTTCGTACGACTCAATTCATATGAAACTTTGTTGTACGTTTTTGTTGCTCTTTGTCTGAAGCGCTTCAAGTATTCACACCTATAAAATCTCAATACTAATTTTTTGTTAAATCTCTTCATTTGCAGGATTGATCAAACAAGTGATCCAACATCATGCCCAAGTTATCTACACACGAACAACAAAGGGCGACGATCCAGTAGCGTAAAATGGATTTACAATTTTATGTTCTATACAAATATGGATTCAAACGTTTCTTTTGTAAACCTAAAATGATGATCATTTTAGCGCAATAAATATTCTGAAATCTTAAAAAAAATTCAAAAACTTGTTGTGTGTTTTTTTCCGTTCGTGTTTTGTTTCTACATTTCAGGCTTGGGATTCCATTTCCGATCATTCGATGTTTCGGCGTCTGTTAAAGATAAATCTGAATGAATCTTGGGGGCATCAATGAATTAAGCTGAATATTCCGTTGAAAGTAAACTTTCGTTCAAAATTGACTTTGAATGCCGCATCTTCTTTCATAAAATAAAAACTTGAATCATTTTCCAAAGTTGAGGTTATGTCAGATGAATTCAATGCTTTGCTCCTCTAAATGCTTGCAATATCTTTATCTCGTTCGCACTATTAGCAATTGTATCAAATCACAACGTGTCAAATATGGAACTGTCAAACGATCTGTGTATTTACCTTGTACCAAACAAATCTAATTTGCAAACAACTATTTCCACATATTTTAAATAGAATAAATCAAGTAATGTGGCAAAATGATTGAAATTACAGCTAAATTGGTCCATGAAAAAAAGAATTTCTTTTTGTGCGGTGAATTCGTTGAATGTTTCATATCATTTTCACATCCATCTTTGCCTGAATACAAAATAGCACAAAGTAATAAGTAAGAATCTCGTATTTAATTTTTTCCAAATCAATTCTACTAAAATAATATATAATCTGCTTAAAAGATTGGAAAATTTGGCATGGGCAACAGCACAAGTTCACTGCTATTGTTCATCGGCGAACGACGAAAAAACGAATGAAGCAACGGCCGCCAATGTAGTCAAAGCAGCAATAATAACAGCAGATACAGCACTGAACACACAACAAGGCCAAGGAAATGTCGTGCTTGAAACAAAGCCAAAGATTTTATTCTGTGATTTAAGACTATCGCCAGGCGAAACGAGATCATGTAAGGGAATCATTTGATAAAAAAAGCCAAATCAATGTGTTGCGAATTATTTCGTTCGATTTTCGAATATTAATTTCTTTCCATCACTTATAGATCTGTTCAAAGAAACTCTTCCAATGTCTGGTCCTCCGACATATCGCGGCACAAACATTCGTTATTTCTACAAAATAACGATAGCAACACAAAAAGTTGGCGCAAAAGTGCAAGCATTGCATCTGCCAATTCGGGTATTATCACTTCCAACAATGATAAGATTCGAAGAGATACCAGCTCTTTGCAATGAAACATCGGACGAACTGTCGCCGACGAACCCATTTTTGGAAAAAGGAAAGAATCTCGAAACGAAGCTCGAATTGGCATTGCACCACTTACAAAATATAACCGCACGGCGAAGGCCAAGTTTCTTTATGATATCGAATAAACGTGGCCGAGTTGGCCGCTTTTGTTTGTTCAAACAGAATTTCAAGCTTGGCGAAGATATTGTTGGTACATTGGATTTTTCATGCCGAACGGTGCGTTGCGTTCAAGTGTCGGTGACGTTGCAATGCGAAGAGATACCCGTTTGGCCGAATGCAGCCAGCTCATCGGCTGCACCAACCAACGATCAAACGACAAAAATCGCTGACAATTCCAATACAAATGGGAAAATCATGAATTTCACAAAACATCATGAAGTCTGTCTTGGATTGCTGCAAACACAAGTAATTTTACCCGTTCCATATCATGTCACGCCAACATTCTCCACCAGCGCTGGTAAGTGTATTCTCAAAATTAATCTTTTAATACGCTTTGAATTCAATTGTAGCGATTTTGCATGCATCAACCTTGAATTTGGCGTATATTTTGTTATAATTGTTTATGTTTTGTGCGTTTTTGCAACAGTTGATGTTCGATGGCGACTTCATTTCGAATTCGTTACGACGCAAAGCAATCTTGAAACCGAAAATGCGTCCGAAATCGGCCTATATAATTGGCAAGCGCCTCTCGATATGGAAATCGAAACAATGATATGGAATTTGCCGGTTACGCTCTACCCAACAGCTCCGATGCAGTCACTACAGCAACCCGCCAAATTTACAGCAACAATCAAATGAATCGAGACAAAAAAAGCATTATCCCATTTCAAAAAAAAAATTCCAAAATACAGACAAAATATATGCAAAACTTCGATGTTGAATGTACATTTCGGCAGAATCAGCATTAAATACGAAAAAAAAAACAATACAAACAAACATTGCATTCTCATTGGTTTTCTTATGACAGAAATCTGAATGAGAACTCCGTTATATTTTTCATCCTCCCTTTTGTAGGTTTGGTTTGTGCGCCGGTATGATGCATATTAAGAATGGGTTTGCATTGCAGTTTGTCGAAAAACGTGTTTTGTGTTGTACTGATTTTATTAGACTGTTCCGTTATGTCTATGAAAAAGTCCTTAAGAAAACAACCCAATGGTTCTAAATTTGCTCTGAAATCACCTCGGAAAAGACCAACCAATGATTTGGATATCAATGAAAATTATACGAAACGTCGACGTTTAGAAGATAAAATAATTGTGCCGTCCGATTTAACACCGATTGAAAAGCGCCAATTTTATCACAGCCAAGTACACAAAGGTTATTTCACCAATGCCATCGAAGAAATTGACGATAGTGATGATGATGAAGAGATTGTCGCAATTCAACAGAGCATACATCGAAGTGTTATAGACCGAAATCGACACATAAACGCTGGTGAAAAAGAGATGATGAATTTATGGAATGTGTTTACTTTGAAGCATGGTTATCGCGGGGAGAAAAAAATGCCGTCCGTATGCATGATGTTCATCGACTCACACGGAGCCGAAATTGTAGAAAAGCAACTGTATCGCAATTTCCTACTACATCTTTGCAATTTGTTGGATTTTGGTCTGCTCCAGTCAAAAGAGCTCGCAAACTTGATCCAATATATGCAACAAAATTTCATGGGAATCAACGAATTTGTAAATTTGTCTGCCAAAATGTCGGCTCGCCAAAAATCGAGGCAAAAGAAGCCAAATTTAGAAGAGATTATAAAGAAACCAACACGGTATGGTCTTCGCTCAAGCGACTCAACGTGATAAAAGTTTTCACTTTTTGTGATTTTTAGTTGTGGAAAAAAAAAGAGAATATGTAACAGTGAATAACAACTTAGGAAATAATATAAAGATTACGATCTTTGTTTGGTGCATTTGCACCATGTAATTGCGAGCAATTTCAAGTGGTTTGCGAAATATTCGATAAAATGCAAGATCCACACAGAGAGAAATTTTTTTTTTTGTAAATTCGAGTCAATCGATGGTGAACGATAGCTTCCTGGAGAATTTTGTTTGAATAACCATACCGAGCTCGACATGACATCTTGGTTTTAACTTGAATTCTCTACAGAATGACTTAATTTTATCAATCTAACATTTGAACTGCTTCAATTCAAAACTGGTCAAATTAATTCAGTCTGAGGTAAAATCAAGTTAAAATCAAATTTTTATGTCAACATCTGTATGATGATTGAGTCAACATTCACCAGCAGTCTATGGTTGACTCGGTTTTACCAATTTGTTTCTCTCTGTGCACGCAAATTATTTCCATTTTTTGTTATATTTCGTTGCATGTTATCATTACATGTAAAGTCGATCTCAGTAATAAAAGAGGCTTCCTTTTTCTAAGTATAATCTTTTGTTGAGTTCTTTTTTTCAATGTTTATTTCTTTTCTTTTCCAAGAATATTTTATATTAATAATTGGTATAAGCGATTTCTATAAATATTTCCAAAGCATTTGATCGATTTTTCGTAGAACAAACAAAATTAATCCTACATATTTCTTAAATATCGAATCCTACTTGAATATTTCCATTCATTTAGCGAGAATACTCGATTGCAAGCTGTACAATTGAATAAATTATTTTTGGTGAGTGTGTGTATGTGTGTGTGTGTGTGTGTGTGTTTGTGTGTGGTTGGACCAATGAGGCTCTTCCATGTGTCCGTCACTATATCCGAAAAAAAATAAATTTCTCCATTTCTGTGAAAACTAAATTAAGAAAGGCAAAAAATATAGTTTTTTTGCAAAAGGCTTTGTCTACGTGCACGTCCAACACGAACCCGTTGTCACTCCAAAAAATCGCAATTTTTCAAGTTAAAAATATTTTCGAGAAATAATTGTTTTCGGGAAGAGTGCGGGTCCATCAATGGTCTTCGTCCGTTGTTTGGTTGCGTGGTTAATATGAAGTAATGCACATAATAGATATAACCACAATTCGATTCCATCGATTGCGTGTGTGTACTACGAAATCAAGAAATCCAACGCTTTTTCCTTGTTATTATCAAACTTCAGTAGGGCATCCGAAATTTTGTTTTCATCAAAACCTAAATCCAGTAATTCGTCCAGGCGTAATAAGTGCTCGATTATCTATCGACAAAAAACAGTGGGATTATTATAATTAGTCAGCGGCTGCAAAAGCATGCTGCAGTATTTCATTTTATCAGCCAATCGCTACCTTTTTATCATCATTTCCCAATTTTTCCATTATTCTAGCTACTTGCTCCAAGGGAAATCCCATTGAGCTAATGTCCATGGCAAGATTTCGCGATGAAAACGATAGTCGACCATATATTGAGTTTGCGTCGATTGAATGCGTTTTATTTGAAGTACGTTGGCCATGATCATCCTGTTTTTCGCCTGCGGAAAATGAAATGGAATCAATTACAAAATCTTAATTATTTCAATTGTATGCTGTAAATGATCCGGCAAAATCTTACTTTGGCTGTTATTGCGCACCCGTCTGCCATGCGAATTTTGGAGTTCCGTATTCATTTCTTGTACAATATCCGGTACACTTTTCGATTTGGATTTTACTTGAATGCTATTTGCGTTTGCTATCACAGTTTGATCACCATACATCGAAGTGGCAGCCGCAGTATTGTGGTTTGGCGGATCGAGTGCTGCTGCTTGCTCATTATATCCTGGACTAATATAATTACTGGGAACGTATGGATTTTGGGCGATTGCATACGAAGTATTATTATTGATTGTTGTATTAATAAACCTTTGATTACCCAGGGCATAAGATTGATTTGAGTTGATTTGTAAATTATAGTGCACTTGATTCACATATTGGCTATGCGTTATTGGAATTTGTGGATTCGATGTTGCTACGGCGGAATGATTGATTTGCTCGGATTTGAGTTGCTGCACATTGATTGCCGTTTGATGGAATGGTTGCAAGTGGCCTTGTTGATTATCATAAACATGATTTGATAATTGATTTTGTTGATCATTTTTCGTTGAATTAGATGCCTTTGTGGGATTTACCTTTGAACTGGCACCAGAATTATTCATTCCAACCGATGTATTCCAAACTTCCGCCAAAATATCCAGATCATTGATTGTTTTCAATTCAACGTTGTCGAATGGACTGGATGTATCATTTTCAAACTCTTGTATATTGATTTTCGAAAAATGTGGTGTGGGTTTCATTGATGCAACACTTTGTTTATTATGGGCATTCTTTTGACCTGGCATTACGGTTGGTACTAAAATGTTATTGAAATAATTCGGTGGACTGAATTGTTGCTGTTGAGGCCCCGTTGGTTGTGCTGTGGCTGGTATTGATATTGGTTTCATGCTAACGGCTGATTTCGATGCATCGCTGGATGTGCCGTGGCCGCTATCATCACCATCGTCATCGGATGATAGATCGTCGGTGCTGGGATATGAAACGGCCGTGAGCATTTGTTTTTGCTTTGCATCGAGTCTACTTTGCCGTTCCTGCTGATACAATTGCATTCGCTCTTTTCTATCACAGTTTGCACTCTGTCTCATGTGTTGCCATTCGGACATTTTGCCCAACACCGCTCGTTCCAATGAAAAATCATATGTCGTTTTCTCTAGTAATTGAGTGGTTGCATTTGACGATGTTGACAATCGCTGTGACACACTCTGGTTCAGAGCCAATTTTATTGGAGGTTTGTAGCTTTCAGCTATTTTCACAGGCACTCCGTTCATATAATTGAAATGGCTTTGCGACATTTTAACTTCTCTCCTGCGCCGATGTTTCTTCCTCTTTAAAATTTATTTATCGTACAATCGATGATAATCTCAACAAAAACAAATCAATAATTGGATGAAACTTAAAATAGTATTGGCAATAATTTAACAATGACAGCAAGAGCATGGAACATAAATTAAATTAGTCACTTTCTTGGTCACATTCGGTCGATTATTGAAAAGATACAACAACAATGAAACACATACAATTGTAGCTCACTCGTTGGCTCAGGCTAAACAATGTTTCAATAAACTTTTCACCATAAATTGTTCATCTTTCATCGTTGCCAATTTTTTTCGACTATTTTCTTTGCCAAATATGCACAATTCGAGCCCATTCACTGATAACTCACGCTGATTATGTGATAAATGACGTTATTTTCTCCCGTATGATAAAATTACAGTATAAAACGAAAAATTCCCGTCTCCTAATCTATTCCAATGTGTTGCTTTTCTTAAGTTAACTTTATTTGGAGTTTTTGTTATTTGTTCGAACGACAATGAGATGACGTATTTGTAGCTGTCATTGTGATTCAATGCCGTACGGTAATACGTAAATACATATTTGTACCGATTCGTATAGAAAGAGACGAACGTTTACTGCACCGCTGCATTCAGTTAACGGATGGCTTGTGAATCGTAATTAATTTATATACTCGACTTTCATATTTTTTTCCTGCAATTTTGAATTTTTTAAAATGAAATAATGGGCTCGGTGTTCATTTCAAATTACTAATTCAGCGGTCAGTAAGAGCAGGTTCGCAACACCAATTCGAAAACGAATAGATTCTCACTGTCGCTGCGTGCGATACGAATGTCAAAGAAACAGAAGAGACAGAAACAATGAATAGAGAAAAAAGATCTTGATTTGGGGATTGGTTTTTCGTTTATTGTCGCGCACTGAGTCGCTTATTGCTGTTGCTGTTCTGCTGCTGCGGTACTTCACATACAACATACAGTCGAAGCCGTAAACCAGCACTATAAAGGCACACACAAGCACCATTACACTTTGAGTTTTCGTTCAAGTGGATTGGGATTTTTTCTTTCCTTCTTTTTTTTCGTTCGGTGTAGTACTTTCGGTTTCTAGCCATTGTTCGCCTGCAACTCGAATCAAAGAAAATTCAACGAAAATTTCAATGAATAAAATTCATTTTGCGATACGTGAAATTGCTTCAAACCGAAGGGAAAATTAGCCATTAGAAAAGTTTGTGGAAACGCGAAAAGAAAAAAAAAAGAAACGAAAAGAAACTACAAGCAACAGAGAGAAGAAAAAATACACAAATTAAGTTTGAGTGTGAGTTTTCTTTAACATTTTGGGTGCTTAGTTGAATGACTCACGAAAACCGTGCATATATGTGTGTGTACGACAAGTAGCTCAGAGAATTGGCCAGTTTTGTTGTTGTGATTACACTATTGCTGTCTGTTGCTGTTGCTGCGTCGGATGCTGTTCGGTACAATCATTTTCAAGGCAACAAATTAGAAGCGAGTGCAAAGAAAGACATTGTCGGAGGAAAATAGAGACCATTGCAATTCGTTCCATATTTGTTTCTTTTTCTCGGCCACATAAATATTGTGAACGATTTTGATCAAATCGGCCCAAATTGTCACAGTGTAAACAAAAGTTCTTTGGATTTTGGGGAATCAGCGAAATTCGACGAAAAAGATTACAACTACGGCACACACACACACACACACAAATTCAATGACAAATGCATTTTTGCAGTAAAGAGATAAAAAGGAATAATTTGCCGAAAGTCTCAATTTATTTTGTGTATGCTTTTTTTTTCTCGCTTTAATATTTAATCTGTCGCTCTGAGTGCGTTTAGCGTGGTGCAACAGTGTTAGTGGTTCGGCGGTGCTTTTTTTTCCTCTGCACATTTTCGAGAGAGCGATTCGATTTGCGTGCATTTGTATGTGTGTGTTGGCAGTGCGAGCCGTTTTGTTAGCATTACCGTACGTGTATGCGTCGTGGTTCTCATGAATTCTTGTGCTCAACTCGAAGTCGAACAGTAACAATAAAGAAATACCATCACTAAAGGTTCGCATCGAGCATTGACTCGTATGGTGGTGTGCAGCTACAACCGAACATTCGATGTGTGCGTGCCTTTTTCATTATTCGAATAATCACTTCTTGTTTCTCTCTATGTGGTGAATATATAAATGGTGTGCGTTGTTTTTTGTGTATATTCCGATGCTGTTGCTGTTTCTACCCTACGCCAGTGATACATGCAATTAGTTTGTCTTATTTAATACAATAACGCACAACTACATTGATTTCGCTCTCTCCTTCTCACTCATTCGTATTCATCATTTTCGTCGTCCGTTTGATGCATGAACCGTACAACATCGGCATTTGTACACTTGTTCTGTATGCGGCGTGCACACTAAATATAGAATATTAAAATATAATATTTAAACAAACCGAAACAACAACAAACACAAGAGAAAACGTCAACGAAAGAAGCGACAAAAAAGAGAGACACACAAATAAAATAAAATAAAATAACAACAGAACAGACAAGAAGAGAAAGTGAGACAGAGAATAAAACAATAATCGTAAAGTTCAATTAAACAATATACACGATAGTAAAAGGCAAAGCATTAAGAATTAGTTAGAGGAAAGCGAAAAAAAGAACGTTTTCACGAAAATGGAATACAAATTAGTCGTTGTTGGGGCAGGTGGTGTCGGTGAGTGTTCGATGTGATTTTTTTGTTGGCTGTTGCTGCTGCCCATGATTTGATTGTCATTGCAATTCCTTTTTGCTGCTACTTTGCAGCACATTGATTGGCTGGAATGCATCATACATTCGTTGTTCGCTTTATCATCTCTGCTATTCTTTGCATGATTCAATCAACTTGTGTGTGATGCATTCGGCTGATGCATATCCATACAATCATTAGCGGCTATTTACATTCGCACGGTTAATTGATTTATTGCTGCATGGACTTATCGTATTTCATGCTATTTTTCTACAGGCAAATCCGCTCTTACAATACAATTAATTCAAAATCATTTCGTTGACGAATATGACCCAACGGTAAGACATTTAAGTGAAAACAATTGTGATTCATTCAAATTCTAAATTTTGATTTCGTTTTTTACTCATCCCCTCTCATTCTCGATTCGATTTAATGTGTAGATTGAAGACTCGTACCGTAAGCAGGTCGTCATTGGTAAGTATATGATTGTGAATTTATGTTTCGGGTCTCAGCTGAGGTCATATTTTAGCTATGAAATGATGTTAATTTTTTCAAATCACCATAGCTCGAATCCAGTTGCTGGAATCGATATCGATTCGTATGCAGTTTAAGGAATTATGTTATTTTCATGCAACAAAATTGCCAATATAAATAAGCCGCAAATGCAAAGAAAATACTTTGAGCTTTAAACGATGTACGGTTCAAATGTTGGATTCAAATGATAAATCGTTTAAAAACTTAACAAATCATTAGAAATTCAAATACATATGATAATTTTTGACGAATTATCGTTTAAATCCAATATTACCTACTCTGATGGCATTTATCAGTTCAAGTATTTTTTAATCAAAGTCAAGAGTATTGTTTATTAGTAGGCAATTGTTCGATTGCATCAATAATAATATAATTGCTTTGCCAAAAAAAAAACAACAAATCTTCAAGAAATTTGCAATCACGCAATTCATTTCAGAAAAAAATATGGCAAAGATAATAGAAAAACAATAATATAAAATGATTTGAGAGAAGTAACATTCCAAAGCAGTGAAGAATGTTTTCCCCAAATGACTCATTTGTATTCAATTTTTGTTTCGATACATAGATGGCGAGACATGTCTGCTGGATATCCTCGACACAGCCGGTCAAGAGGAATACTCGGCCATGCGAGATCAGTATATGAGAACTGGTGAAGGTTTTCTACTCGTATTCGCTGTTAATAGCCCAAAGAGTTTCGAAGACATCGGTAAGTGGAATCATGAATACCCAATGCAAACGAAATTAATTGAAACGATCGATTGAATTTCATAGGAACTTATCGCGAGCAAATAAAGAGGGTCAAAGACGCGGAAGAGGTCCCAATGGTGTTGGTTGGAAACAAATGTGACTTGCAAGCGTGGGCTGTAGATATGACCCAAGCAAGAGATGTGAGTAAATTCGATTGTTTTGTTCGATAAATTAAACATCGAAAATATCTTATCAAAATACGGCTGAGCTCGAACATGAATCATTGCATTCACACTTAATATTTGAAGTGGACGACAATAGCAATAACATTTGATCATTTTTAATTTCCATAAATTAGGTTGCCAAACAATATGGCATTCCATTCGTTGAGACTAGTGCTAAAACTCGAATGGGCGTGGACGACGCATTCTATACACTAGTTCGAGAAATTCGAAAGGACAAAGAACAGCGTGGAAAGAAAAATCGGAAAAACAATAAATTACCGAACCGTCGATTCAAATGCACGATACTTTAAATTGATCCGCTTCATTGTCATAAAAAAACAGCAACAACTCCTTTTATTTTGTCTTCTTTTCTTATGATTGCATACAACGCTAAAAACAAAACAAAGCAATCAGGGCCTGTCCAAGCACCTTCGGCGTCCTGGCACATGATTCCCATGGCGCCCTTTTTAAAAGCCCCCTTATAAATGTAAAAAAAAGTTTAAAACACTAAAATTTTGAAGTTGCTCCAAATTTATTCTCATCAAATTGAACGTTAGAAAAACAAGTTTTGATAACATTGTAAACAAATGTCTTGATCTCGATGTTGAATAAATGTCTTCTTCCTTGCTTTCGCAGGTGCAAAACCTTCGATAACATCATCATATTTGATTGCATTTGCAACATCATTTTCAATGAAAATAATTGCTAAGTCACTTAGTCTTCGCAGATAATTTTTGATGAGTTTAAGCTTTGAAAATGAGCGCTCGCATTTTGCAACTGAAACTGGAATCCGATATGCAATGACTGTGCATATGCCATGTCCGTTTTTTGTATGACGTTTAGTATATCGATTAGTTAATAATCAATTTGTTTGTCTTTTATCAAATTCAGAGCCAGTGCGAGCTCAAGAAACGATTGGTCACCATCGATATCGGGTTTTTCGTTAAATGCAATCCAATTTCTTTCATGCTTTCAACAAGTTTTCATTGCGTTTTTTCGCTTCATAATTTTCAAACTCATACAAAAATGAGAACAATTTACTGTTTTCTTGAAAAGCTTCAAAACGATCATCGATTGAAAAGATTGCAGATTCGATAATGGGCAAAATAAACTTTGAAACGAAACTCTGTTACAAACTCAATAAACTACACAGTTTGAAATTTCAGCAGATAAAAAAATGTACTCAGCCTATTGATGAGTATTCTTTTCCTGTAACATTTGTTGTCTCGGGGGTTTCACTGGTACTGAAATTTGGCTCAATATCATTAAGATCACTTATTTTGATCAAAAACTGCGATATATTGTGCGAATTTTTAAGCCCCGCTGTCTCTTTTCCTGCTCTCCTCTTTCTTTTTTTTGGCACCAGAGAGTTTCGTTTTATTGGGATTCTATTTGGATAAATAATTGGAAGTTCCAATTTGGAACAAAATGTATCGATCACATATTCTTTGATTTATGTAAATAGTTCACTTTTGCAAAATGTTCAAACGATTTCAACTAATTGTATATTGAGACTGAGGAACGCATTTGAACAAGTAAGCCGCATTGGAATAAGTGTATTACACACTTCATGCATCTTACCATGTATAGTGCATCCATCGGAATGTACCGTTAGGCGAACGAATGCATTCGTTGTGTAAACTTTGTCGCTGAGCGCGATGCCAATGTATATGCATTCAACGCTGAGTGTCGGATACTTTTTGTAAAATGCTAAACATTTAGCACATCAACAGTCAGATATATTTTGTACGGATATTGGTGAAACTGAGCGATAGCATAATGTACGCATGAATATTTCAAATATCTTTCCATCAGTTGCAAACGGAATCGCTTAGTGGAAAACAAAAATTGTTAATAACAACGGAGCGCACCCCTTAAGGCCGAGTGCCCTGGCGCACCGCGCCACTTGTGCCATGCCTAGGACAGGCCCTAAAAGCAATGCAAAGCAAAAAAATGAATGGCTCGCATAACCATTTTGGCGAAGAGCTCATTTTTATTACGAAACATTGCTACTGGTTATTGCAATTGCAGGATAGAGAGTAGGCAGAATACAAAGGAAACAGTGACATAATAGACAGGAATTTAGCTTGTGAATGCTGGGAAAATAATAGAAATAAGAAGATGAAGAACGAAATAACGAAATAGAACGAATTAACGAAATCGATAATAAGCGAAGAGCGTGGGCCAGGATATTATTTGGAACTGAAATTGTAAGATAAATATCATTTTCATTTTTGTATTTTGTAAATTGTATTCAATAACTCTTTTTAATTTTTATCCATTCTTTGCAAACTACTTTGAGCCGTGCTGAAGCACGCGCTCATTTTGAAAGAAATTCATTGTTTAGTGAAAAGCAAAGGAACATTTAAATTGTATCGGTTTTTGTCTTTGTGAAAACGCATGTGACACTCACAAAAACAAAAACCAAAAAATGCGCATTGTATTACGAATAAGTATTTTTTTTTTTTTTTTGAAAAGCATGCCCACACTTTCTCGTTTATTTAATTTGCTTGTTGTTTGGTGAATCAACGTGTAAAACCGCATATTTTTTCGTGAACATCGATCCTTCGACATAATCGATTATATTAGCAAAACCACACTATTTTTGTGTATATGCTTGAAACACTCACTTGAGATGAAATTTATCCGAAATTATGAATTTACTACTTATAATAATTGAATTACGTGTAAAAAAAACATTTATTGGAGTTTTGAATGCAAATCAACAAATTTATTGAAAACTATGTAAAAAAAACAACAAATCATTGTCAATATTGTATTCTTGAATTGTGGAATTGACTACGGTGAGCCCAGAGTTTGCCGCAACTTGTGTCTATTAGTCTGATAGAATAAAATGAAAAGCAAAAAAAAAAAAACAAAACAAATGCAACATTTTCAAATACAAATCTTTGGTTCATGATAAATTTGAACATACACACACAGACTATATAATCATAATTTAGAACTTGCAACAACAAAATAGTTGCTTGTCATAGCAAATAAATTGTGTATATAATGAGGGAGATTGTTTGATACTGGCACAAATGCAAACTACTCCAGTTTGGACATTGTGAGAGAAATGAATTTAGTAATTTGATTAATTGGCAAAGGATTTTCTTCAGCAAAACCGCGTCACTCGTATTCTTTCGTTGAAATTCGAATCTGAACGCCTACACTTGCAATAACATTGAATTCATGATTGATTGGGAAATTAGTTAAATGCTGCGTCTGAAGTGCTTCAACACACCAGTATTTTGTTTTTGATTTCACAACAATCGCTGCCATTTGAAATTCAATGATCTATTCATGAACTCTGTTCGTTCCTTTTGTTCCCTGCATTTTGCCAATATCTAAGTGCCATTTTTCCAAATTCATCGAGAAGGAAGAATGGTAATGACACGGTAGAATCACATTTACTCCGATAAAATTCAAAGTTGGCATGGTCCATCTACTCAAAAGAGAATGCCATCCACTTTGCACAAGTCTTGGTGCATGATAGATTCATAAGATACAAGGAAACACACAAACTAGCAGATTATGAGTGAAATAAATAGTAAATGAAACAAAAGAGTCGACTTTTCGTACTTCTTATATTCAGATGCAAATCACTTTTTATATATAAATATATAAAGTAACTTTACTAGAACTTTTAATTAACACGAAAACAAAAATGTCACACACACACAACACACACATACTCTTACATTATGCTTTTAAAGTGGAAACGCTGAAATAGAGTGCCATAAAAATGAATGCAATAGACGTTCTTTTAAGTCATCAACAACAACACACACATACACACACACACACATTGTTCACAATTTTGTCGAAAGAGTGAGAGAAGAACTTTTAATTCGCACAACAAAAACACAACCATAATTCGATAGTTATTCGAATCTAAAATTTAACAAAAACTCATTGCCTAATTGTATTTCTATACCAGTGTCAATAGTATCGATACAAAGCAATCATTTGTATTCGACTAGAGCGTTTTGTTATAAATGAAAGAAGTGGAAAGAAAACATTGCACAAAATTTACTCATTCAAACCAGCAACTCAATTTGCCGATCAACTATGGAATATGAATATAACTAATTATATATTTTGTGTTTCCTTTCTTTAATGCATATTTTAGTTTTAAATACTTATGAAAACCGAATATGAATTAGCCCACATACAATTTACCAATGAAGCTAATTCGATGCGATCAACTCTTGATCTCAAAAAAAAAAAAAAAAAACAAAAAAACAATTGAAATGATAAAAATAAAAACAACTAAAGAATGCTAAATGAAAAATTGTTCTAATTAATTTTTATCGGCCAGAGAAATTTTCACACACCCACGTCTCTCTTATTGTGTAACTTTGTAAACATTAAATTGAGAAAATATTTTTTAAGGAGAAATATCTAAATGTAAAATAATTGCAAAAAAAAAACAATTATGAAATAAACTTTTAAGAACTTTCAAACAAAAATAAATTGAGTTGTTTAGCATGTAAATTCATTCATGGAAATGAATAGTTAATTCTTTGTGTATTCTTTGAAAAATATGTCCTCTTTTTGTCACATTGTGTCCATTCTTCGTATTGAATTTTAAAATTGATACCATTTTTTCTCTCATTTCACTGCAACTGATTACAACTTACGTGCATTATTGAAACATTGAAACTTGTACACGAAATACGTAAGCTTAAAACAAGCTAAATGTGAACTTCGAATGATGTATGAATCACAATTATCATCGGAACATGATGAAATAAAATCATTTACAACAAACCCTTTAACTGTGTTTTTCTGTTGCTCGAACTCCTCAAAGACTGGAAGTGATAGTAGCGCCATCATTTCACCTCCAGTGGATGCCAACGGAATCAGTACTGTCATATACAGGGTTTTCCAATAAGAGGTTTCATTTTGAATAGCCTGCTATTCGGGCAGTTGTCACTTTTGAAGCTGTTATCTTTTGACATTTGACAGGTAAAAACTAAGCCATTACTAAAAATGGAACGACTGTGACTGCAACATTTTCACCATATTTGTAGTGAATTTCAACAATTTCTTTGATTTATTGAAGCCTTTATCGTTCCATTTCTAGTAATGGCGTAGTTTTTACTTGTCATATGTCAAAAGATGAGAGCTTCAAACGTGACAGCTTTCCAAATAGCGGGCTATTCAAAATGAAACGTCTAATTGGAAAACCCTTTTCTTTATGTTTACTATGTTGATGAGCTGTCACTGCATCCGGGCCTTGGAACTCCTTAACTCCCTCTATCCTCGATAATTCCAAATACTCACATAACTTTTATGGCGCGGCCAAGTTTTTGAAATTAAATTTTCTATATTATTTTTCCTAACATTTAAAAAAAAACACATCAAGTTTCGAATATTTCAACCGGCTTTAAAAAAAAATGCTGGCTTTAGGATTCTAAACAATGAGCGAAACAAATTTTTTTTATGAAATCAAAATTCCAAGAAAATATGGAACTTCAAAAATTAAAAGTATCGCCATTACTTTGGGACAAGGGGACCGTGCTATTTGAGACATTTTAATCATATCTATTCTCCAGCGCAATCTATTGGGCAGTAGTATTGATGTGATATTTCAATCGTTTCAATGACTCATTTTTTTTATTATTTGTGTCAATAAAAATTTTGTTCGTATTACAATGGATATAAATTGAGTTCACCTATGTAAAATAAGATGGCGCGGTCAATTGGCATACTCTCGAATAGCTCTCCAATCCCATACAAGCACGGTCCGCTTGCTTTGGGAGGATCCGGGATGAAAGGAGTTAAAAAATGAAAGCCACAAGCACTTGGAATTGACTTTACCAAAATCCCTTTCTCACAAAAAACACCACTTTATTGAATCCAAAGTCACTGAAGACTATTCGACTCTATGAATACATGAGTCGTACGGAGAACGCGTTCTTTTATTCCATAAATTTTTTTCAATGAGTTACATACATTAACGCTACGAAGTCGCAAGTATATGTATAACCCAATATTGTTTCAAATATGCAAATATATGCCAATTTCGGCATTTTAAAAGCAATTTATCATTCGAATTATTTAAAATTATGTCGCATTTGTGCAAAAATATGGGACTTTTAATTTTGAAGAAAAAGGAAAGCAACTTTGCATCCACGTTTTTTTATATTCCATTCGAGCGTTTCTAAGATGTTCAAACGGTGAATCTACATAAATAAAATGAAGTTGTTATCTTGTTTGCTTGCTTCGTTTTCTGTTTACGTCAAATATTCCGTAAGTTTTTATATGTATTATATTTTGGAAATGATCAGACCTGATGTTCTGTTTCCTGATTGTTTGCTTATTGAGTTTTGAGTATATTCCTAATAATTTCAAAACTACGATCGTGGGTGCAATGCATAGAATACAATTTATTTGATGCATTCCTCGCTTACATAGAAAAACACGTACATCTTTTGCCATTTGATTCGTACATCCATTGCTGGATGCATTTAATGTTATAGGATGCTGGCGAGGCCTGATTTGACTTTAATAAAAGAACGATCGGTGCGCCGAGTTTAAAAAATCAAGCAAATATCTCTTTTGAAACTGAAATACATCGATATTTCAATTGAATTTTCTTTCAAAAAAAGGTTTTAGTACACGCAGCAGTTAAAAGAGAAGGCACGAGCAGTTCCAGTGAGTGGCAAAACTTTGACGTTAACTATTTGAATTCGAAAGCTACAGACTTTAGAAAATATTGAAGAAGATAATTAAATTAACATGTTTACAACATTTCAGGCCAAAATCACGAAGAAAGGGCCGCAGTTAAAGGTATTCAGTGATTTAAAATTATGTCCAATTTTAAAGTGCAAATTACTGACTTTTGCAAAGTCAGAGTTAAACTTAAAAAAATGAAACGTTTCTATGCTAGTTGATTTTAAAGCTTTTCTTTGGTTATTGTTTTCCTTTGAGATAGCATGCAATTTGTATACAAAGCTCTATACAGAGGACGGATCGAACTCAATTATGGGCAAAGGGAAACTGAGATTAAGAGAAAAAGTGTTGAAAGGTGACAAGGTGGAGTTGGGAGAAGTGCCATCCATGGTAATTTTGTAAATAATTTAGAATTAAACGTACTGTGTGAGGATTGGAAGGATTGTGTTCAATATTATGTATCTTTTCGTTCTTTGTTAAGACCTTTCTGATCCGGAAAAATCTAAAAGGGGGTATGGAACGTAGATGTGGAGGTTCAATAATATCCGAATTCTTCGTATTAACCGCGGCTCATTGCGTTTTTCGAAGGAAAATTAAAGCTTCACCTTCAGATATGTATGTTTTTGTGGGACTTGTAAGGTTGAAACGTGGTGCAAAGGCACATTCAGTTATGGTAAAATGTGACAATATTTGGTTTAGATCAATTTTGAATAATGATTTTTGAAATACCAGCAAGTTATAACTCACCCGGATTATGAAGAATCATTTTTCAAAATCCACCATGATATTGCTTTGCTCAAACTAACTGAACCTCTGCTGTTCGATGAATATGTTAGGCCTGCATGCTTGAGCACAAGTAGCGATGATTTGGACTCGAATGTGATTCTTATGGCAGCAGGATGGGGCTACGCGAAAGAGAACGGTTCGTTTAGTATATTTAAACTGTTATGCAGTTACAAATTTCTTATTTATTTTATTCACTTTCAGAAAAAGTTAATTCCAATAAGTATTTGCTTAAAACAAACCAAAAAACCGTATCATGGCTAAAATGCAAACGAAAGTGGAATTTTTTGCGCTTAACAAAACTCAATAAAGGACAGTATGTACTTCCAAATGTATTTTCTTCGGATTGATTGTTTTTTACGGAAGACGAAAGCACATAAAAAAATCATATTATTTTTCAGGTATTGTGCGATTGATCCTGGTGGCAGAAGAACCATGTGTATCGGGGATAGCGGAGGACCCCTCCTCAAAACACAAGGCTCAGCGATCCCAACTATCATTGGAATTACTTCATTTGTCCCTGAACACTACTGCAAATTTTCTCATATTCCATCGGTTTTTACTCGAGTAGGACATTATGCAAAATGGATTGAATCAATAGTCTGGCCAAATGATTAGTCGTCTCAATCATCGAGATACAGACTTCCGTGTTGTCATCCCAATATTAATTTGATGCATAGAAATAAAAAAAAATGAATAAATAAGTCCACTTCACAGAGGCAAATCCAAATTTTTTCGATCGTGTATCATTTTTCCAATGAGGAATAATAATTTAAATTACAGTTTGGAACTATTTTAGACTTTTTGCTAGACGATCGACTCATTCGTAAGATTTCCGAATGACTATTTTTGACTTTTTATAATTATCTCGAACAAAAAGGACAACTAAATTCAGCTTAAGAACAGTCAGCAGTAATCAATGCAATTGGAGGTTTATATTTGCTTCTGATATTCACTAATTACTTAAGGTGTCTTCCAAATAAGTTCGTGGACTTGCATATGAATTTGCATACATTTTGAACATGAAAAATATCCATTGCAATTAGAAAGTTGGTGGAATTGCTGGTATGGAGTGGCATCCCAAACTATCGGTTCGAACGCCAGAAGCTACCCGTTTTGCTGATGTATTGGCATTCAACCACGCTAATGTCAGCCAATTTTTTCGTCGAATCACTAAAATATTCAAAGAAATGCCAATCGAAGCGTTTAGAAAGCAAATTATCATTCCAATTATTCAAAATTAGGTCGCATTCGTGCAAACAAGTGGGAATGTGTAGAAATGATCTTATTTGAAAAAAGAGAAAGGACTTTTGCAATAAAGTTATTTTAACTTCTCGATTCGAGCAATTCATAGACGTTCAAACGGTGGATCAACTGCAGAAAAAATGAAGTTGTTACTCTGTTTGCTTACTGCGTTGTCTGTTTGCGCCGAATATTCCGTAAGTTTTTATATTATTATAATTAGTTTTTTCTTATCAAATAAAAAATCTCTTCCGAAGTTGATTCTCGTGCCGCAAGCGAATACAAAACATAACGCAAACTTTATCGATCAACCTCTTTTGTATTTTGCTAGCAAAACTGAAATAGCAAGAGCAGGATACATTCAAATATTTACATCTCTAAGACACATGATTTTGTTATGCCTCCAACAACGTCCAAGTCGATCAAATTCGATTTTTTTTTTAAATTTAATTGGAAGTAAGGCACTTACTCTTACTACCTTATGTCGAATCAACTTCAGATGCTTAGTCGCTTCAATGTGGGTTAACATGTCATGAAATGAGAATTTTTCCTAATTGTATCAATCTGAATCGCCATATCTTGTGATCCAGGACTATCCCAGATATGACATAATTGATAACTGCTTAAAAATTGGTTTCTTTTCGGCCTATGTGGGCCGGATGAGGCCACAGGTTCAAATTCGATTTCTTATTTTTTGGGTAGCTTTCAGCTCTGAAAGTGTGAGACGGATAGCATAAGAGTACAAATGAACAAATAAGCAAATATGCCAAATCATCATTTAAAAATGACTATAAACGATTGGTGGAGAACATTCCAAACTGCCACAACTTTTCAACAGATGTTCTAGTTTTGACAAACGAGAAACCATTAGGGGTGTCTCCGCCACTTTTTGGGGGTTCAATTTTCTAAAATGGATTTAGAGTCAAATTTACTAACCCCTACAACTAGGATATAAGGTGTTCGATTTCCAAAAAATGAATTTTATTTTCTTGTGCCCAAGAACTTTCCAAACAAACGCCACTTTCATCAATCGAACTTCTAGATCTCCAAGTCAAATATTTGTTGTATATATAAATGGGCCTGTGACTTTTTCATTGAGGATGCTTAAGTTCTTCGTCGAAGCAAATATCTCTGTTAAAACTGAAATACATCGATATTTCAATTGAATTTTCTTTCAAAATAAGGTTTTAGTACACGCAGCAGTTGAAAGAGAAGGCACGAGCAGTTCCAGTGAGTAGCAGAACTTTGACGTTAACTATTTGAATTTGAAAGCTACAGACTTTAGAAAATATTGAAGAAGATAATTAAATTAACATGTTTACCACATTTCAGGCCAAAATCACGAAGAAAGGGCTGCAGTTAAAGGTATTCAGTGATTTAAAATTATGTCCAATTTTAAAGTGCAAATTACTGACTTTTGCAAAGTCAGAGTTAAACATAAAAAAATGAAACGTTTCTATGCTAGTTGATTTTAAAGCTTTTCTTTGGTTATTGTTTTCCTTTGAGATAGCATGCAATTTGTATACAAAGCTCTATACAGAGGACGGATCGAACTCAATTATGGGCAAAGGGAAACTGAGATTAAGAGAAAAAGTGTTGAAAGGTGACAAGGTGGAGTTGGGAGAAGTGCCATCCATGGTAATTTTGTAAATAATTTAAAATTAAACGTACTGTGTGAGGATTGGAAGGATTGCGTTCAATATTATGGATCTTTTCGTTCTTTGTAAAGGCCTCTTTGCTCTGGGAAGATCCAATAGAGAATTCGGAAAGTAGATGTGGAGGTTCAATAATATCCGAATTCTTCGTATTAACCGCGGCTCATTGCGTTTTTGAAAAGAAAAGAAAAGCTTCGCCTTCGGATATGTATGTTTTTGTGGGACTAGTGAATCAAAAGATGGAACGTAGTGCACAGGCACATTCAGTTATGGTAAAGTGTGACAATATTTGGTTTAGATCAATTTTGAATAATGATTTATGAAATACCAGCAAGTTATAGAGCACCCGGAATTTGTACACAAATTTTTCAAAATCCACCATGATATTGCTTTGCTCAAACTAACTGAACCTCTGCTGTTCGATGAATATGTTAGGCCTGCATGCTTGAGCACAAGTAGCGATGATTTGGACTCGAATGTGATACTTATGGCAGCAGGATGGGGCTACGCGAAAGAGAACCGTTCGATTAGTACATTCAAACTATTATTCAAAAACACATTTTTTATTAATTCTATTCACTTTCAGAAAAAGTTGAGCCTAATGAAGATTTGCTTAAAACAAACCAAAAAACCGTGTCATGGTTAAAATGTAAACAAAAGTGGAATTTTTTGCGCTTAACGAAACTCAATAAAGGACAGTATGTACTTCCAAGTGTTTTTTCTTCGAATTGCTTATATTTTTACATTAAAAATTCCTTATGCATATGGAGAATTAGTAAGCCCATGAAAACATAAATCAAATTTGTATTATTTTTCAGGTATTGTGCTGTTGATCCTGATGGCAGAAGAACTGTGTGTATCGGGGATAGTGGTGGGCCGCTCCTGGAAACAAACGGCCAAACAATTGCGACAATTTTTGGAATCACTTCTATTGCCGCAAATAATTGCAAATTTTCTCATATTCCATCGATTTTTACTCGAGTAGGACATTATGTAAATTGGATTGAATCAATAGTCTGGCCAAATGATTAGTCGTCTCATGTAAAAGTATCATTTTTTTAATGAAGAATAAAAATTTAAATCACCGTTTGGAACTACTTTTTACTAGTGAGTCGACTTATTCGTAAAATTTCCGATTGACTATTTTTGACTTTTTATAATTATCTCGACCAAAAAGGAAAACTAAAATCAGCTCAAGCTACAGTCAACTATAGTAAACGCCTTTTTATCCCAAAATAATCGACTGGCCAAAAAGTGATTATTTTCGATAGAAAATATCGTTTGATATTGGTTAAAATCAAATGATTGCTAGTCACATTTTTTACACCAGAGACGATTTCAAAAGCAGAAGTATTTGCGTGCAATAAACTCTCAACCCACTCATACAAATTTCAGTCAATAGTTTTACAGTGAATATTATTGAATTTCACGCCGTTTCACCCAATTAATTTATCATAGACATTTATTTCTTCAAGCATATATTTTTGCCATTTACAACCATTTTGAAAATTTAATTTTAAAAACCAATATTTTAAGCGCCAAATTTTGGCACAGCTATTTATTGTAGATGGCGTCGATAAAACAGTGCGGTGGTTCAAGGTTTGACAGAGCGAAAATTCCCGAAGCGTAACTTGACATTTGCTAGAAATTTACCTTTTTGTAAAACTACACGAACAAGTGACAAACTGAACAAAAACGTACATTCAAGAAACAACTGCATTCATAGTAGCACGTCAAATCGCAAACAAATCATTAATTTGGTGATTTCATTGAGAATTAGCAAAACTTTTTAGTTGACAATTATTAAAATATTTTCATATTAAAACATTCAACGATCAAAATAAAAACGAAAACAAAGACTGAGAATACAATTAAATTGGGTAGAAATGTATCCGATAAATTCAGGAGCCGCGAATGGACATGCAATTGCTCCAGGGGATCCAAATCAAAGTCTACTTACTGATTCATATTCATCGCCATACATAAAGTAGGTATCTTACTCACCAATAAATCATTCAAATCTTTGGACAGTTTTGTTTATATACCATAAAATCAGCTTGAAGTGGTGACAGCATTTGCTGATTTGTACGATTTTCTCCATTGTTTTCAGCAGACCATCACTGTTTTTAAGTTCACATCATCAGCATCAGCCATTCGCTACTGTAGTCAATTCCGAATTGCCAATACCAAATCCAAAGGTGTTCCAATGGTCTGGAGCATCAAATCAATTGCTTCCCATACAATCACAGCTATTTTCACCCCTAAATATTCCCGAAAATGGTATGCCTTGGAAGTGTCCAGATTGGATGGCCAATCAAAATATTCAACCCGGTTCATACATGAATTTCAATGGTCAACAACATTCTCGCTTGCCATTCAAACGAAAAGCAGCAGCTGATATGGAACCGTAAGTAAACAAATGAAATAGCTTTAACCAAAATAAATGATTCGAAGGTATATTCAATTATACAGTCCAATTCAGACGAAACATTTAATAACCGATGAAAGAATGGCCGCACATTTGAATGGACTGCATATTTCTTCGGAGTTTAAAACGCACAAAACGAATGAATTGGGACAAGCCAGCGCGACATTCGATGTTGATATTGAAAATGCCGATTCATTCCAGCCGCAATCGTGCTCTCTTCAAGAGATCGAAGAAAAATTGAAGCGTGCTCAAAAGATAATTGTGTCCGATGTGGTGAAAAATATTCCAGATGAACCAGTATTGCCTGCCGCAATTTTGGAAAGATTTGAAAAGCCGTGCAAAGCGCTCGTTATATGGAAACCGCCACAAAAAATTACCGATCTGATTGTGTCAAAAACAGTACAAGAACAGCAGTCCAGCGATGATGAAAGTGTTGACAACAATAATGTTGATTTTGTTGATTTGAACAATGACTCGCAAATGGAGTTAGACAGCTAGGCCAGTTGGTGTTCATGTTAAATCGTCGTTTTTATTCATCTTAGTTTCACATTCATTTGTTGAATTTAACCCTTAGCTCATAATTCGGAACGTATAGTAATTGATTTGAAATCGAATCGATAAATAAAAATAGAATAAAAACTCGAATATTCTTTTGTACATAAAATTTGCTTTGTGTTTTCTTGAGGTAAGAAGCAAAACAAACGAATTTTCACAAAAACAAATCGGCTAATCGGTCGGTGTTTATGAATCGGGTAATACCAAATAGGAGCGTTGATTTCATCTTTGTTTCTCTTTATACGGTAAGTCAGATGAACCTAATGCAACGGTTCGACTTGTCTCGCTCGCACATTTACACACAGCATCGGACGCAGCACATATGAATATATGCCGAACCGCATCGCTTCTCCACAGACACACATACGTGTGCAAACGTGTGATGAGCGAGACCAGTAGCGAGTAATGATTTTTTTTTTTTCAAAGCAATCGTTTTCAATTTAGTATCGGTACAGCAACTGAAGCCGAAAGTTGTTTGGTTGGCATCGGGACACTGTGCGATTTGGTTCTCCGTTCGATGCGTAAACTCCATAGAATTCGTAATAAATACGTATTTTCCATCGTCATCGCATCAAATTTCGTGTGTGTCTATTGTGTGCTTTACTCAGAACGATTCTCGCTTTTAGTGTGCTCTTCATGCAGCTCTGTACAGCGACTGCGATGGAAAATAAAAAATAAGTGATTTTTTTTTTCTACTGTATTCGTCGTCTCCGTCGTCGTCGTCGTCGTTGTCATTTTCTTCGTGTGTGCGCGCTGTTTCTCATTCAAACTCGTGTGAGTATTTGTTGTATAATGGCGATGCCACACTTATGTACGGTGTAAGCCAGAATGATTGGAGCAGTCATGTTTGTGAGACCGACGAAGACGATTTACATTTCTGTGTGATATTGTTTTTTTTTACTTCTCTTCTCTGCTAGCGTATGTGCTTTGGCCATATTTTCAGTTTCCGGAAATATTGTAACTTTGTTGGAACGACAAAAAGAGCTAAAAAGCTTAAATTGTTCTCAAAACGCACGTAAAGATCGCTAAAAGGCAGTAAAATTAAAAAGAACACAATTATTAGACCAAATAGAATGCAAACGCAAAGTCAAGTGAATTACGAATGAATGGAGAAAAAATATATTGCATTCCAAGTTTTCAACTGAAAATTTATTAAGTGAGAAAATCTAGCGACAGCAAAACGCTGAAAATATATTGATTGTTCGGAAGAAATGTATTGCAGTAAACAAGAGAAAAATCCATGACTTAAGTGGGATAAGACAATTTGAAATAAGGCCAAATCCATTCGCAAAAGACACTTGGTGAGTTTTCGGCATTTTCGATGCAAGAAGAGAGAATATTTTACGGCTTAGTACACGTATCTTCAATCATCGAAACGCGTTATGGACAAATATTCGGCTATGATGTGTGGCATTTCGTGGTCAATTATCGAATAAAAACATAGTAATTGCAGTGACACGTTCAAACAATTTAAACTAAATATAAAAAAAAATAAGTGTGAACACCAAATCAAAATCAAAATCAACGACAGCAACAACAACATCGGCGATAGTACGCTAGAGAGATTGAAATCTAGAATTCAGTTTTAGATTTGTTTATTGAGTGTAAATGTGGAAAAACGTTGAACTTTTCTTGGGACTTGTATGATTTGACATTAGTCATTCTATTGAGAGTTGGGCTCGCGGAATTGAGCGATTCACCCGAATGCGATTGCCATTTTAATGTGTGTGTATGTGCGTCTTGTGATTTGTCCGTATGTAAATTGATAAAAATCTGAAATAATTGCAAAGCGATTAGTTTATTGGGCGTTACTTACTGAACGCATTATTCATCAACGATCCGGGTCGAATAAATATAGAGAAAGACGGCTTGGTTTGAGCTGATTTTGTGGTTGCTCTCGCCGTCGTCCATAAACTATATATTTATTTCATAAACTACAGCTGGTGGTTTGATTTGCATCTTGAGGCGCTCTTTCTCTCTCTCTCTCTCTCTCTGCTCTCCGTTTCGGAAGCGTGAAATTTCATGTGACACTGAACTACATCAACAACAGAACCATCCAAGAAATATAGCTCGATAATCTCTTAACACATTGAACCATTGTGGTGTTCGGGGTGGCAAATGAGCCATTTTTATTGAAGATGTCAGAGCGGAAAAAGATATCACCATCGACGAAGCAAAGTCGCCGTCAATTGGTATGTACAAATACAAAACACTATCATAATATTTTCATTCACCTTTCAGCCGCCCCCTCCACATGGGGGGGGGCATGTTTCAATGTGTATTTATTCACACAAATCGACAACCAAAAAGAATCACACAGAATAGACTTCAGAATTTTCTAACGGAGCTGCAATTCGGTTTTACATTTTATCCAATTTGTGCTGTTTTCCATGAATAATTTCACTTTTTTAATCGTTCAAAAAGAGAAACAGCGGGAGCAAGAAAAAAAATCGCACATTTTGTGTGTCGGTATTAGCTTACGTTGCATATTTCGAGAACCGTAGCCGTAAAAGTGTTGAGCAAAAACATTCGATAAAGTAATACAATTGCAAATTGAAATGAATTGAGCGGACGATGTTGGTGTTGCGTTGATGCCAAAAAAGGAAAATCTTGCAGAGGCCACATGATGATGTAGAACAACGGTCTTTGCCACATCCAAGAACGCTGGAAAACAAATCAGATCTATTTAGCAGCAAAATAATAACGTTGCTGTGGTTGCATCGTGATGCATCCATTTGCATCAAAAGGAAAGCGATGTGGGACCAATGCATGTTTCAAGCGAATTTTCTATTTACGTCAACATCACCAATGAATGACGCCACATATATATCTCTCATTCTCCGTTCATCCGTTTTGTGAATTACATCAATTTTTTATCAAATGAAACAGCATTCAAGGCCATAGCCACATGAATTATTTTTCGGTTACGCTTATCTGCATGAAAGTGATTGAATGTAGCAATGGCTACTCTCTTTTCAACTATCCCGAATGATCAATCAACTAAAAGCCAATCAAAGAAAATTAAGTGCCTGAAGTAAAGCATTCGACCATTTATAACAGCTAAAATGACCATTTATGAATGACAATGAAGATGTGCTAACAGCTAAGCAAAAAATATCAACTTATGCTACGGATATCATGTCAAATATGAAGGAAATTGCATCGATTTTTTCTCTCGCCTACTAAAATTTTCACTCGATTTTTATTGTTGCTGGTTTTGCGCATATTTTTTTTGTGTGTTTGTTGTTCGCTCGATGAATTCATGCAAAAACAACAATAACAACACAGGATTCATATTAAAATACGCGCGGCTTTGAATGAAATGAGCGTTATCAAATAAATAACTGCATCAAATAAAATGTCGTTGATATCATAAATGGTGAAAATTGAATGAGTCGTGTGTATTCAGAGCCACCATAATAAACACTAAATGGCTGTAAAAACCGTCGCCGATGCCATAGCCGAAAATATGGTGCTTGTTCTATGTGTGATTGCTCGTTGAGCTCTGTTGAAACGGATGCGAAAACCACACGGCCATACCGACTGAACGCAGCACTACGACCCCATAGCACCATCGCCATCGACAAGTTCTCTCTCTAGCAATTTGTGTATCGCGTCGAACCAATGTAGTTTGCACTGTGCCTGTGCACACATTCCCTTTGTATTTCTCCTTATTACATTTTTCGAGTCGTTTTTCTGCCTGTACGGTTCAGTTCGGTTCGGTTCGTTCAATCTCAATGGCATGCAGTGCTATCAATGTTTCTCTATATCGCATCGCAGCAGTCAATGTTTGTGTTTGTTATTCTGCTCATGATCTCTTTCTCTTTCTTTAGTTCTCTCCCTCTCCCTCTCTCTGTTTGTTTTCCTTTGTCCTTTTCCTTCTATCCACCTAAGGTTCTGTCTCATTCACTCCCCATTTCTAGTCTGCATACATCTTTCTCTATCTGCATGTCGTTAGTGCTCTATTCATGTTCACTGGCTTAGGCGACTCTCGTTATGCATTCGCAAAATTGGCTGTGAATAGAATAGAGCATGATGTTCGGTGAGGCGATACACATGACTGCAATATTCGTCATCATAGTGATTAGAGTATCATGAAGTAATTCTCTTTTTTCTTTTCATATTTTTCCTCTTACACGCATATCGCACTCTTTCCATATCAAACAACGCACGCACACACATAAAACTGTCAAATAAAAACCATTCTCATTTTACATTTCAATATCGCTAAAATATACTTTTCAAAGTCGTAACATTTGCTGGATTGCATTAGATTCGACTCGACAATCGTCAGCTAATGGTGATTTGTCTATATGTTGCTGTAACATCGAGAGTGTCCCGCCTGTTTTGATTCTATACGCATTTTGCAGTCAAAAATTAATACTTTATTTTATTTATGCGTGATGCGTTTGCTTCGGGTTGTCATCACCGACACCTTAATTCTTTTGCAACTTAGTATTTAGTTTTCCCTAATTGCTGATGAGCGACATTGAAACATTCGGTGTGATAACACGTTTTCCATATTGCCATGATTTATCCATGTTTCATGCACACGCCGAATACTTTGAATCCTTTGCAGTGGCTCTCTTTCGCTATAGGGTCTGCAATTTCATTTTGCTGCTGCAATTGGTACTGGTTTATTATATTTATGTATATATGGATGGATGTCGCGATGCATTTTGTTTTCCATTCGAATGGTGTGTTTTTCCGTAAATGCGCACAAAGTTGATGATGATGAAAAATGGAAAATATTTCGATGGAACAACAACCTGAGAAGTGCATACACATACAAATATATAGTAGAGAGAACAAAAGCATTTCAGATCAAATAAGTTGGCAATTATGCGCGTTCAATTGGCTAAATTTTATTTTTATCCGTGGCAATTTAATCTGTATATTAAATGTATTTGCGACACAAATCGTTATTGATTTACGTTTACATTGTTTTCCATTTCTTATTCTTTCTCCTTTCTTTTTTTCCACACGAATTCAGCGTGAACGGAAGCAACGCAAAGCATATTCGGATTACCTAATCGATGATGACCATGAAGGTGCCAGAGGGTTCAGTGTTGCCGAAAAATTGGAATCGTCAAAATTCGCACAGGTTGATATGGTTCGTGAGATGAAAGGTCACGATTTGACGATCTCGTAAGTTAACTTTTACCCTTCAAAAAAAATAAAAATAAACAAAAACAGGTGTTTTGTTCTACTTGGCAATTGCAATGACATGCCATATTGATTTTTACAATTATATTTATAAATATCCGTGATTTGTTTGCCATTTCGTAGATTCCTTCAGCAGTATGGTTTCAATATTCCGTTGCTGTTCAAAGAGAAAACTGGCCTTGGCTTACGCGTGCCATCGCCCGATTTTACTGTGAATGATGTAAGAAATTGCGTTGGATCGAAGCGCCTATTGGATGTGATGGATGTCAATACACAGAAGAATTTGCGTATGACAATGAAAGAATGGCAACAGTATTACGAGGAACCAAATAAATCACGCTTATTGAATGTAATTTCATTGGAATTTTCGCACACCAAATTGGATAGCTACGTGCAAAGCCCGTCAATTGTTCGAAATATCGATTGGGTGGATGTTGTTTGGCCGAAACAATTGAAAGATGCTCAAGTTGACGAAACCAATTCGCTCGATGGCATGATGTATCCGAAAGTAAAGAAATATTGCTTGATGTCGGTGAAAAATTGCTTTACTGATTTCCATGGTAAGTGTTAATTCACGGAACGAGATCGAAGCGCCGGTCTCACGACGAGACCGCGATAATCAAAATAAATGTGCAACATTTAACGCCCTCACTTTCTCTATCTCTCTTACAATCGATGCAGTCGATTTTGGTGGCACCAGCGTTTGGTATCACATAACGCGTGGAAGCAAAGTATTTTGGTTGATCCCGCCGACAGAAAAAAATTTACAATTGTATGAAAAATGGGTTTTATCCGGCAAACAATCAGATGTCTTTTTTGGTGATACCGTTGAAAAATGCGCTCGAGTCTATCTAACGGCTGGCAATACGTTTTTTATTCCAACCGGCTGGATTCATGCAGTATATACTCCAACTGATGTAATTATTTCCGCATTTTTTTCCACATCTTTTTTTTTTTGTCTCTGGATAACTCATTCAATCCTCTTTATTTTCTATTTTTCTCGTTTTTTCGGTATTTTTATTCTGCAGTCTCTCGTTTTTGGTGGAAATTTCTTGCACTCATTTGGCATTTTGAAGCAATTAAAAATCGCCAAAGTTGAAGATGCAACAAAAGTGCCGCAAAAATTTCGCTATCCATTCTTCACGGAGATGTTGTGGTACGTTTTAGCGAAGTACGTGCACACGCTGTTGGGCCGTGCGCATTTGGAAGTGGAAGAGAATCGTGAGCACGAACTTGTCGGTCAACCACATATCCATTTAACACACTACGAACTGTTCGGTCTCAAGGAAATTGTAATGTATTTGTATGATTTGCCGCCGCAACGTAAAAATGTGCCCGAATTGATTGGCGATCCAGTGCAATTGATAAAGGATGTGCGCAGTTTGGTTGAGCGCCATTGCAAAGATAGTCCGGAGTTGGCAATTACCGGTAAACCGGTATTACACCCCGATTCGAATCTGTCAACCAATATTTCAAGCGAGCAACAATTACCTGCCGACGAACTGTCCGTTGATGATGCTAGTCATATCGACCAGAAGAACAATACTGACAATATTCATAGTGAACCGCAAAATTTTCAACCACCAAAAATAATTCCAATAAACAAAGCACCAACAAAGGCGTCCAACAAAAAGAATTCTATCGATGCGGCAAATGGAAATGAACGAAGCAATGGCAACTCGTCAAATGCACCGAGACGAAGACGCCGACGATGCAAAGTATGTGTGCCGTGCAATTCAACGGAATGTGGACAATGTGCATTTTGTTTAGATATGGTGAGTTGCAAGCAAGCAAGCGAATGCATTTTGTATTTGACTCAATGAAAATTCTTAAAAATTCGTTTCAATTATATATCAACATATTTCGTCTGCAGATAAAATTCGGAGGACCAGGCAGAGCAAAGCAGACGTGCATGATGCGACAATGTTTGCATCCAATGCTCCCTGTAACGGCACAATGTGTATTTTGTAATTTGGACGGTTGGCACAAGCAGCCAGTGACCTCGCCCCAAGTTAAGTCACAAATTACACAAGAGCTGGGACCATCATCGTTGATGGAATGCTCGGTATGCTATGAAATCACGCATCCCGAGTGTGCTCAGAAGGCTTGCGGTGGAGAGGTTCAAGTCAATGGTGTTGTTAATGAAGACCTACCAAATAGTTGGGAGTGCCCATTGTGTTGTATGTCAGGCAAAAATACCGATTACAAAGTAAGATGTCATCAGACAAAAGCCCATACTTTCAGCAACTACTAACACGATTTAAAATAGCTGCATTGAAGCTAATTGACATCATTTATCCAGCATGATTTATGCTGAATCAATGATATCAAGCAAATTCATTTAATTTTTGATGAACAAATTTTTATTGCCGATGTAACTAACTTGATGATTTGTCTCAATTTTATTAGCCACGTCATTTCCGTGCACGTCAAAAATCGTCCGAGGTGAAAAACAATGGTGAAGTATCGACGGCGGGCGTCAATGAGGGCAAGCCAAATTTCGATCAGAACGATGAAAAACCCACTGGACCAGTATTAAGCGACTCCGATATGGACAACAAGTCAAATATAAAGAAAATTAAAGCGATTAGTCCAAAGGTGACAAATAATGTTGTGAAAAAGGAAGAATTACTGGAGAATAAATTTAAAATAGAACCGAATGATGATAGTCAACAAATGGATCATAATAACCATAACGACATCGGCGAAATTCCGTCGAAACGGCGAAAAAGTGATGACGGTGGCAGCATTTGCAGCAGTTTACAGGATGGTGGTACTGAACATACCGAATCCACATCGAATCATTTGCCACGCAAGAAGAATACACTTCGCACACAATTGGCACAACAGATACTCAATTCGTCGACGAAAGTGTTGCGCAAGCCATCATTTGTCGTTCGCCCCACCAACAATATACCATCGGGTAGCTCATCAACTGGATCATTATCTGCATCTGGGAGTATGCATTATGCACTCGATTCGACCGCATTGCTGGCAATATTCCGTTGGTTGCCGCAAGAAACGCTGATTACTTGTTCGCTTGTATGCAAAACATGGTCAAATGTTTCGGTCGATCCCAAACTATGGACGAAAATGAACTGTTCACACCACAAACTGTCGGCAAGTCTTTTAATGGCTATTGTTCGTCGTCAGCCCGAGCATGTTATCTTAGATTGGACAAATTTAGCGAAACGTCAATTGAGTTGGCTAATTGCCCGTTTGCCGGCACTCAAAAGCCTTAGCATTCAAGGTACACAGATTGGTGCCGTTCTTGGTTTGCACACATGCCTTTGTCCGCCATTGCAAATGCTCGATTTAAGTTTTGTACGGAGCCTCAATGACAGTGCCATACGAGATATTTTATCGCCACCGAAGGATTCACGGCCCGGTCTAACCGATTCCAAATCACGTCTACGCAATCTCAAAATTCTGAAATTGGCCGGAACGGATATTTCCGATGTTGCGCTGCGCTACATCACACAAGGTGTACCATCGCTCGTCCATCTCAATATATCATCGTGTCAACGGGTTACCGATGCTGGTGTCGCACAAATCGGTTGCTCACCAAGTGCTATCAACACATTGGTTGAATTAGATTTAAGTAGTTGCAAATTGGTCACCGAGTTGTGTCTTGAGTATTTGTCAAAATGTGAAGCGCTCACATATTTGGACTTACGCCATGTGCCGCAAGTACCAACGCAAGCTGTCATTAAATTCGCCGCAAAATCCAAACATAATCTGCACGTTCGTGATATAAAGCTAGTTGATAAACGAAAGTAGAATTGCATCGCTCAGTTGCAATACAGAATTCGAATTGATATCAGAATTATTGTTAAGTTTACATCACACCGCATATAAATGAACGCCGCTTGCTGATCTGGATAAGATAGATTTATGAATTTTGCGCGTTTAACATGGATTGCAAATTGCGTAACAATTCGAATGTATGCAGTATCCCGATGGACAAGCAAGCAATAGATTACTTTTTGCAATTTGATTCACCGATTTTTTTTAAGAATATACACCTGCAAATTTAAATTACTACGGCACACATCAAACATTATACATTATATGGATATTGCTGGCTTTTTGGCCTATTTTAGACAAACCGTTTCAATGTTCCGATTCGAAAAGATGTATTTTATCGCTTAATTGGATTTTTTTTTTTTCAAATTTGGAAATAAAAATGATGAACGCGAACTATTTATTGGCCAAATCGATGATTTTATTATTGTATATTTGCTAAATACCCTTCAATTTAGAACAATTTATATATAAAATTTTTGAGAAAAAGTTGCAGTGAACCAATTCAAATTATGTTATTGACGCATACAGTGTAGTGCAAATCTAAATTGTAAATCACCAGTACAATTTATTATAGATGTAATAAAGCATTTCTAATTTGCAAGAGAATACGAAAATGGATTGCATTTTCATTGATATATCCTTCCATTGACCAGTTGAATTCACTGTTGGCTTCATGGTCACTAGATATTTTGCTTGTTTCTGGCAGAAAACCAGAACAACACAGAATACTGTTCTGTAAATTGATAAATTAAAGGCAAAAACGCTGGATTCATTTCTGTAATTTCAATTAAACTCGTATTTTATTTCAATTTCCATAGATCTGATGACATGATTAAATCATTCAGTTAGATGTACTATTTCACACAAATGTTGAAAAGGATTATCCATTTGGTTGATATCGGAAAAACTACGAATGCGCCGACACGGCCATTTGGCTTAGTGGTATTTGTAGTTTCTGTGGTGCTCTGAAAAGTACAACAATAACAACAATAATGACATCGGTCCTTGTAATTCGAGGTGGGAATGTGTCTAAATCACTTACTAATGCGGTTGTAGTTAATGGCATAGAAAAAAATCATGTTGGCCGTAACGAACTGGAAGAATGGAGCTACACCAACACGTTTTGTTTGGCAGTATTTGTGTTGCCAACGCCAGAATGTACGGCTGCAGGCCGCAGCAAAAGCTTGTGGTGTCTTGTTACGACGACCGAACCATGCACCAATTTCATTGAGTTTCAATTGACTGAATGGCTTGTCGGCTGCAATAAATGCAATTTGATCATATGATTTATTATTCAATAGGAATGGATGAAAAAGTGACGTCGAACCGTCCATCAATGGTTATGTAATTTCATTGGAACCAAGAATTTCAAAAATTCTACCATTTCTAATAAAATGTCTGCACTTTTTTCACATGGTTTTACTTACGTTTTCCATAGTAACGAGCTGGATCATATGGTCCATGCTTTTCTGGGATGTATTCAACTGGATAGTCACCGAAACCCATTTTTCTCTGCTTCTAGATGAAATGCTTCGACCGACGAACTGAGAAAAATTGTGACTTTTTGACTGATGATAATATGGACGATGGCAGCGCCACTGCTTTTATTCTGACATGTTGCCGTACAAGACGTCGAATGCCTATCATTTGATCTAGTACGCGGAGGTTTTGATTTTGTGCGGTTATGTTCATATTTCAAAACCACTTTGAATGAAATCTTTCATAAATACCTTTTCATGTAAGGGTGATGATAATGACAATTTTTTCAGACGAATAATTAGCATGAAAGAAAGGTCGAACAACTGCATTTGATCATCAATTTATTTTGCAACATAAAAAAATTAAAATAAATGGTTTCATTGAAAAGATAACAGCGGTGATAGATAGTAGGTTCTTGTTTATGATTTGTATAGATTTAAAATGATATTGATTTAATTTGGGTTAGAACAAATAGATTGCGATTTAATCTAGCTAAATTTGATTGCCTAATGAACAATTTGATTGTGTCTAAATTCATAGAATGATAACCAAGAAGCATTAGAATTGTATCTATAAATGTTTGCTGTTGTTTTTTTTTCTCTCAATACGCTACAAAGCATCTATAACTGTGGCTAACCTTAATAGAACATCGACATAATTTCCTCGTTGGAATTGTGTGTAATGTATCAACATATCAACAAGATGAATATTAAATATTCCAATATAAAATGATAACAGTGTGTACATATCACGAGTCGATTATACCTCTAAAATAGCATACAAATCAAGAAATAGTTATAATATTTAGTGTATTTTTTTTGCGCCTGATGAGGGGACAAAATAAAGAGGAAAAAAACTGAATCCAATTAGTGAATAGGATATTTTTTCTTACACTTCTAATTGATTATTATTTTTTACTTTTTAAGATGCATTTAATATGCTCGCACATTTTGTGATATGGGAGTGAATGTTCATTTGCTCATTTGATTAAATGTTGCATCCTGCGTACAAAATACAAACGATGATAACTAAAACTTTAGCCACTCATTTTTTCAGCATGATTTACATTCAGTCACAATTAGGTTGCAGCCAAATGTTGGAAAGCTTTCAATTAAATTGGTGTTTAAATAGCACGCATGCAGACTTTCATCCACAGAATCACTTATAATTTAGTGAAGTCAGCGGATGATTTTGCTGTTGCTTTTGTTTGTTCACTGTTGGTGTCGCTGCCATTCGGTGGTGGCGGAGCTGGTATTTGAGGTCGTTTTATTAGTTTTGGGTCAAAACAGCGTGGCGATTGAGGTACGACACATTCTTTGCCTATTTTCTTTGTGCTGCTGGACATTGATTCAGGAATTCCATCGGATTTTTCATGCGAAGTAACCAATTCACCATCCGAATCGTTTGATATTCCAAGTTGCTGGCTATTTTTCTCTTTGTCACCATTTTCCTTGTCGCTTGATGAATTCGATTTTCCATTGGATGAACTGTCATCGTGTGACCCATTCCCATTATTTTGCTGATCAACTTTAATGATTTCTACTTGCTTTTTATCGACATTGTAGATATGTGTGCGTTCTAAAGTGGTTAAACTTCGGCCCGTAATACTGCCTGCACTTCCAATGGGCGTTGAGCTCAATCGAAAGCTTTGTGTTTTCTTAATTCCGGGATTATCCGGTAAAATCGATTGATGTGAATCGAATTTATCGAAAGTAGCTAGAAGATTTGTTTGGACCGTTCTAGAAGTGGGCATCAATGATGTGGGCCGTTCTGGAATTGCTGGTTTGCAATTGTTTTTATTGCTTCGATCGCGCAATTGCAAAATGTCGGTGTCATCATTGGCGCTATATGCCCCTGGCGATGATTTGACCGGTGAACTGACTGAGGACAAATTTTCCGTCGAACGTGCAACGTTCATAACATTTCTGGGCAAAGCGACCGGTCGGCTTTTCTTATTTTCATCTTTCTTGAATTGATTCCGTACAAGTGTTTGGCTATCAATAGCTGGCAGAGCGGGCCGAGGTGGCTTATCCGGCTTCGATGCCGAGGCTGACACATTCTCTATGCTGCCCGAACACTGTTTCATCGAAGTTGGCGTCGACGGTGCCTTAAATGCTTGATCATTTTGTGCTTTGGTTTCATTGCCTAAAAAGCGATTTGCAGTGAATTTCGCATCATCTTGTGGATTTGAATTCAAAAATCGTTCCTTCATCGCAATCATGGTTTCCGAAGTTGAGCCATTCTTCAAGCCGCCAAAATAATCGGATGAACGTTTTTTTTCGGGTGGCGTTGGTGCCGCTTTCTTAGTGGCTTTCCGACGAATAGGAAGTTTCGGGCTACCTTGGTGTGGTGGACTTGAATCTGACAAAGAGCTATTCGACTGGCTACGCTTTGTCAAAGAGTCCATGCTGCCACCGGTCTTATCGTTTCTAAGCAATATCAGCGCAGCATCATGACTGCTACTTCTGGAATGCGTTGGATCTCGTGCAGTATTCAAATTGCCAACAAAATGATTTTGAATGTTTGGCTTGTCAATAATATTTGTAATGTTGCGATCGATAGGAAATCCACTGTTGTGTGGAAACAGCTCGTCCCGAGACAACATCACATAAAAATCATCCATCGTAAAATCATCGCCGAAGAAATATGACCAATCCGACACAAGTGCTTCAACGATCGTATTCACCGATGCGGTACTATTCACTTCTGATATATAATCCGCCTCCTGTCCATTTTCTGGCGACCACAACAAATTCGGCGCCATCACAATCGCTATGTTTTGTGGCGTCATCTTATTCGTTCTATTCTTTTGGGAAAGAATTTCTGGACGAAACAACGGAAAATTGGTCAAATTTACAAATTGAAAAGTGAAAATTGAAAAATCCAAAAATTCAATGAGTTGATTCAAAAACTGTTTTCAATTGAACATGAATGAAGTTACCTAAAAATTTGGTTAAATAACGTAGATTTTCATAGTTTGGCTTTGGCAATTGCTTGATTGCATCCAATATTGCCGTTTTACGTTGCTCTTCGGTTGGACGTTGTGAAGCAGCCATAAATTGATCGAATAGGTTGAACGTGAGCAATGGCTCGGGCAGGTCACGTAGATACGATTTCAATGCACAAGCAATAACATGAGCATCTTGATATTCGGTTGGGTACGGTGTTGCTATCATATGAGCATCTATCGCTGAGCGAAATCGACGGAGTTTTGAACCAGCTAAACATAATCAAAGAAATCATTAGATTAATACGATTGAGATTTTGTGTAGCATTCGGTTAATATGATACTTGCCACATCCACACCGCAATAAACCTTCTTCAAACAAACCCTTCTCCAAAAGACAGCAAATACACAACTCAATCACATATGATATTGTTCGTCCGGTGTCGTTCAGATGTTCTTCCAGAGGCACTTTGAAAACCTTTTTTTTATTTCCTTCTACGAACAAAGCGTTTGCCCATTATTGCTATTTCATTTCACATTTTTCACAATACATTGACAGTTGGATAAATCGATTAAAAAGAGAAACTTACTGATGAGGCCATTAATATTATTCATAACGTCTTCAATTTTTTCTAGCGCTGTTTTATAATACAACTGCTGATATTTGATGTAATTAATCACATTATTAGCCATGACATCCTCTTCAGCGATTAAATCAAACATTTCGGCAGCCCAAATATCACGTTCTTTTTCCAGCTTTGCTTCGCATTCTTCTTGCTCTTCGCGAAGTTGAGCGGTTTTGGTCGGATTGTCGCTCACACGTTGTGCCCCCTAAGTAAACCAACACAAAATAGTCCGCGCAAAAAAGCGCAGAGAAAAAAAAAACAAACAGTTAACCAAAATAACATTGAACAATCTCAGTACATTGTATTATTTATCGATTTGACGGTTTCTTTGTTTAACTAAGAGAATCAATTGTTTGCATTTATCACGTTTGGGAACATAAAAATGGTTACAATTGTAACGGTCACTACATTAAAATCATATACAGTTAGTTAGCTCGTTGCTCAACCACATTTCTTACCAAATATTTATTTCTGGCCGATTCGTTGTCTTGCATCAATTTGGTGACCGTTCGTTTTTGCTTCTGAATTCGACCAATGTGATTTTCCAAGATATTCGCCAACTTTTTGGTAACCTCATTTTCAACATGTATTTCATTGTCTACAATTTCGGCGGCGATAGTCTTTTCCAATTTCGCTGTTTGAAAGATGGAATTCAATTATTAAAGGAATATAAAACAATTTTCACCTCAGAACGGAATTTCGGGGAGAGAAAAAGTCACCAAAAAGAAGAGCCAAAAATTGCATCACGGATAGAAAGAGAACATACCACATTTGTCTAGTACCTCGCGTAGCAAACCGTCTGGCAAATCTTTGATTGATTCCTCCATGGATTGGGCCAATTTGTATTCATGGACTTTTTTGCATCGTTTATCGCGAACATCTTGATCGATATTAACTGCATTCGTGTTGCTGATGCTGCTGCTGGGGTTTTGCACAAATTTTCGGCATATCTTTTCCAGAACTTCTTTGTATTTTTCAACACATCGATCGGCTGCCAACAATTCTTCGCTATTTATATCGGTTTTTGTTGGTCTGCAATTGATTTGATAAAAAGTCGGAATGAATAAGTTTCGATTGCTTTAGACATTTTCAAGAACATTTAACATTGAAATGGAATTTTGTTATGAAACAATGAGTAAACGCGATATTTTCATTTTTATATTTGATGCTATCACGGCAAATACATCGTATTCTTTTACCAGTATGCCGCGGCGGCTCTCTCCGTTGTGCAAATCTGCGTGCAAAACTCATAACTAACAAACACGCGCAAATGGATCAATAATTATTCCAATGCATGATGTATTGCAATTAATATGCTAAATATAACGCATTCCTAATAAATAAAGGGCGTATTAACATAAAGATATACCGTTTGATCGTTCACTTAATCACAACCAATTGAATTTGATTTGAAAGAGCTAAAGAAAACATCGACAGAATAATGTTTTTCCGCGGAAATCACTGTTCAAACACACATGCACACGTAATGCAGTCATTCATGAATTTATCCACTCTCTTGTGGTGGTAAATAGACAAACACCATCCATTCAACAGCAACAACTGCAGTAAAATAATATGATACAAAATCTACAAGCGGCTGCATCGTGAATGAGAGTGTAGAAAATATGATTGTGTGGGTTATTGTATAATATTTGTGTACATGTAAAAAGCCTGCCTTTAATATAATCATCAACCGAGTGGCAAGTAAATCGAATGAGAGTTTTATTGCTATCTCACGAACTAAAGCTTAAGCAGCCACACATATGTGATGATAAAATCGACATGGTTCTCTATGTTTATCATATTAGAACCGGAGCGAATCTTGAACAGTTTTCCCCCGTGATATTGTTTGCACTGGCATTCTTTGGTGAACGCGATATGAAAAAGTGAACATACGATACGCGTTCAAAAGCATCAATACAACCGCCCACGAATTGCCGATTCTATTTATTCTCACTCACACGCTAGTCAGGTTTGTCTCTGAATGCGCATTGCGCGTACCACACATATGTTCTGTGTGGCTTTCGTCTTGTGAATATATGAACTGCCGCAAACAATGGGATCGGCAATAATCAATTCATTTTGATGTGGCTGTGGTTCAATCTGGCCAAATAAATGAGCAAAAAGTCGATTTCGTGCTGCAGCACTTTGAACGGAACGTAGTCATTTCTTGGACTTGCGCTAATCAAAGAGATTAGATTTTGCTGATTCTTCGATTTCTCTATTTTTTTTTTATTGCTCATATTCTTTGATTTTCGTTGCTCATATTTTATCAACATTTGATATATAATATTTTATATTGTTTCGAATCGTTTCTTTCCCTCATACTCAATCAAATGATCACGCGCACGCATACACTTTCCGTACGAAACGCAGCTATTTTCTGATTCGAGATTCTGTTTATTGTTGATTATTCGATTCAGATTTCATTTGGTGCACGCTAATTAATCTCATAAGTGGGATTCGTGTCACTTATTACATTTCACACACAAAACAACATACATTTTAAGTGAACCGTACGAGCTGATGAACAACATTCGAGAGTTGTGTGTTTTTTTTTTTTTTTTGGTTTCGCCGAAAAATAAGCAACAATGTGACATTATATGGGCTAAAACTAGCGTTAGAAAAGCGTAACAAATGAGAGCGCAGTCAAAATAAGAGCAAGCATAATTACGGAACGCTTCTACCTGCATGCTTCAATTATGTTTTATGATCAATTGCTCAATTGCCGAAGAAAAACCAGATGAAAACATCAACACTGCGTAACCTTCGGTTTTATTGTGGTATAAACTGACTCACACTCCACAAACACACACCATTCACTGAATATATGTAATACACACAACCCGAATTCGTTGGGTCTATTTTTTCGTCACTCATTCAATATGATTTCAATGTTCTGCTTGTTTTATACATATGTTTGAAGCGACTTTTTTTTCTACGCATTTTTGTGATATGTAAACAGATTCAGAAATATTGCGGAACGCAAAATAAAAGAATTACGACAAACAGTTAGTAGCTAAAGGCAACTGAACGGGACGCACGATGATTTGCGTGCTTCTTGATGTTGCGTGTGCTTTCAACTTACCTTGAAAAATTTTCAGCAGCTATTTTGATTTTATGGAATTGCTTCTTCATTTTGGCGGTCTAATTTGTTTTGTTTTCTATTTTCACACGGAAATCACGGCGCGGCACCTTTTTTATAATTTTGTGTAATACTTTTATCAAATTCGGGCACTAGAAGGAAGTTCATTCAGTTCAACGTCTCGGAAAATCGATTCCAGCAAATTGCTTCCGATTTAGATTTTGATGCGGTAGTAAGTACGTTCGTTGTGGCATCTGGAGGAAATTGAGCGGGAAAATAACAGCGTTTTAACATCAAGTAAGCGGATATTGGTCGAACGAGGGATTTAATACATTTTTGGCCAATAAGAGAAACTTTATCTTCAAACCAACATAGAACTTGAACCACACACTATTAGCGAGCTATTGATTTTTTTCTTGTTTATGAACATGTTTCCGTTTTTCTTTAACCTTGATCTGAACTTTTGCCTATGAGCAAAATAAAATGTGCACGTTAGCAATGATCTCGAGTTCGAAAATGTCCATTAGATTTTGTGTCATTGTCGTTCATGAGGCATTTTTTCGAGAATTGCATTTAGAGGTTGATATGAGCGTTTTGAAAACGTGCTCAAAACGATATCCCATGGAAATTCCGTTGGCGACAGTGATAACAAAATGAACGGGCAACTCATGAATATCAATTATTGATTTACAGCGTGATAAAGACAATTCTTTACACAGCGAGATATCTCGTCATTTCGTAACGTATGTGCGCTCGTGTGCGTGTGTGTGTGTGTGTCATTGCAATGTAATATCAAGTTGTTGATATTTCATTTCATCGAAGCGCACTGAGCGTATGGCACGTCATTCGATGTGTGGTTTGAAGATTTGGCTCCTATTATTGGATTTTATTTTGATGGAATCACTCGAAAATCACATTCCATGCTAATTGTCTACTAATTAACATTCGCATTTCGCCGTACCTATGCCATCTATCAACGGTTTTATTGCCAATTTAATGGGTTCACTTGACAAAAATGATGATCATTGTAGGATCCAGCTACTTTCGCCGTTGTTTCTTGATGCTTCTTATTTTCTTCTCTTTAATAAATATGCAATGAATCGTTGATGTGATCGCGATTTTCTTTTTGTTTTGTTTATTTGCGTTTTAATTGAACGCTGCGATGGTAACGAGCGTACAAAACAACCAAAAGTGCTGGTTGATAACAATAATATGAACAAAACAACGAACAAACGAACGCAAAATAAAAATTCGATGAATTTCAATTCAAAAACTTTTGTGAAGTGTTATTGCTATTGATGCACGATAATGTGTGTGTGTGGTTGTTGGTGTTGGGTTTTCTTTTCGAGTCGTTGTTGTTGCTGAAAAAATATAAACGATGTGTTGGGGGGCTTAGTCACCATTACAGATGTTGTGTGAGATCATCGGCTGTGCGCGTAATATTTGTTACTTTTTTCTGTGTTTCGATCGCTGTATCTTCTTCCTTTTATTGTTTTATCTTTTTTTGTGCGTTCACTTTTCATTTGATCTTCCTCCATTCGCTAACTTCTTCTTGTCGTGCACTTTGCCTTTTTTCTCTGAACATTATTTTTAACGCTGATTTTGTTGGCCGCACAAACGTTATTTCACTATGTCTCGTTTTTCAAACAAACAATTTGCAATCACTTTGCGTCTGCTAACTTAAATGCGTATTTACAGAATCGATTATACAACATGAATGATCGTGAACACTCGAACTTTTGCTTATTAGTAACTTTAATATGCAATTTCAGTGTAAAATTCACATTTAAAAGCATCACCGCACACCGAACTGCCCTGCTGCTGATTTATTTACAACAATTCGGTCGAATGGGAACAAACAAAAAAACGAATCTGCAACCACAACAGGCCAAGCCATACACAATGATTATCACTTTCAGATCAATCGAGCAGCCAATGACAAAAATATATACACAGCAATAATAATACTTGAATAACAAATCGGTTTCTCCAGTACACACACTTCCAGTGAGTGACACTTGTATTGAATTATCGCTTCTTTTGCGTTTCTAATGCAATGGAACGTAAAAAAAAATGGGCAAAAACGATACCCACGACAATGACAGCCAATGACAACAAAACTAATTTGGAGCAGTGTCTCTTTCGCTGTCACAATTTAAGCTGAATTCAAATGATTTGTTTGACCAACGATTTTCGCATTGATGCTGAATTTTCCTTGAATTTTATTTTTCACCTTAATAAAAATGACACCCAAATACTCATTGTGGCTGTCGTTGTTGTTACTCTCTGTTCTCTGTGCCTTTGATGATTTTTTTCTTCCACTGCTGTCTCTGCACACCTCTTCACTTGACTCTCTTTCACACTGACGATACACTTCACATCACAGAGTTACACTGAATGTAATGATGTGTACGCGACTATTGCCTCTGAACGCAACGAAGAGCATATTTCTCTTCATTATATTTTGGATTGGAGAGCGAAACTGAATATCTATTCACATTGAATAATACCAACAATGCAATACATCGACAAGACCAACGAACATAATGTCAAATGTACGGCTAATATGCAGAAATATGTTTGATTGTATTGCGATGTGTGCGCATGTGTGCGTATGGTGGTGGTCTCTCTCTCTCTCTGCATTGGCATTTCGTTCACATTGAATCACATTAAGACTCGTTCACAGCAACTATCGATCCATTTATCTATCGCTGCGATTAAAAGCGATACGCAACGGCACTGATACAAATGGCCATGAAAAATAATATTTGTTCATAAAAAAAGCATAAATCACAAAAATGATTTATTTATGCCTTACATATGCTTGATTTTATGGGATATTTCTGAGTAAAAGTGAACATTCTTAGGAAAAAAACATTGATAAACAAAAAATAAGAACCTATAATATATTCACATGAATGATCCTAATCTCCCAACCTTTATCATCGACGATATCCAAAAGTTGAGTCACGAATTACGCATGCGGCTCAATTGCTCTCAAGACAGATTCTTATCAGTAAATTTTGAAATATATTCAAATTACTGGACTTACTCAGTTAATATCCACGAAATTTAGGTAGCGAATATCAAACAAATTGTCGCATGAATAAACCATAGATTCAAACAAAGAGTGAGATAATTTCAAGATAACCTTTGAACTCATCATAACTCAGTCTGAATGAGAGAAGAGTCCGAACACATGAATGAACAACATATTAACCTCATCAAATTCTTATCGTTCTCTTTAAACAGCTTATCACAGAATAAAATAGAGTTAAGATAATAAAAATAAGAAAACTGACCACAAATGGTCATTGCGAAGTAATTTAAACGATTTGTTTTGAATAAACTGGAGCATGAAAAGGCATTTCATTCCAGTCATTTTCTCCTTTGATTTGTCCCTTTCATTGGAAGTTTTGGAAGGATTCGCTAAATGTTTTTTTCATTCTATTGAAATACTTTGAACGGTTCAATGAAACCAAATAACATGTTAATTTAACGTTTATCATCGTGTTTTTATTTTCAAAACAGCCAAATAAAATATTCAAATAAAAAAGGGATTACCAGAAATATGATAAAATTCACAAATTTAGAAGAAATTTTATTCAAATTTTTTGTTGATCTATTAGTTTAATTTGGGTAAATAGTTCTGTTCAACCTAATTTCAATGCAGCATAATTCAATTAACAATTGAGGATAACTTAATCAATTTAAAGTTGTTTTCTTTTCGACTCAAGAAAAATAATCGATTGATAAAGAAATCTCTTATCATGAATTACCTCAAAAAAAAAATATAAGCTTTTTTTTTCAATGATTGCTTTTGATGGAATCGCATTCGATTTGCACAAAGGTCTAAAACACAGACTGTTTAAAATAGTAAGATGTTGTACGGATTAGGCAACGTTGAAAACATGTCAAACCTTAAGGTCTTAAGGATGAATTCATCTTCAGCAGATCTTAAAATTCTGTATTCAAGGAAATAGCCTGAAAGTATGCAACTTTGTTGTTCGCGAGAAGCATTTATCATGATACATCGTCATCTTTGCAAGTTTCATAAACATCATTCGTGTATTTCGCCTAATTTATATGTATATTGTTCATTGGACGTGTTAAATCACACATTGTTTTGCTTTCTGCCCATCAATTAATACATCTTGAATAGCTCATTGTGGTTCGAAGATAAATAATCGAGGAATTTATCTAGCAATTGAGCGATTTTATATGATCTTGATATCATTCCATTTGAATAGCCTTCGATGCTTCGCCACCCAAAGCATTTTGTTTTGTAAATATTTGCAATCGATATGAATCGCATATATTGCTGTAGCCAAAAGCAAGCGCACTAAATTGCGAGAACACACAGGTTCTATCGTGATCCCGAGATTGCCATTTATGGAGAGTTTCTATGGCGATTACCATCGTTTTTCAAACATGAAATAATACTCTTAGAATCAATTCAATGCAAAATCACAGAAACGGAACGAAGCGGTGTTGTGTTGACGGATTTCTGTGTCTAATCAACTGACCTTGTGCTGAATCTCTGGAAGTTGATTCATGATTTGAAACACACCAAAACTGGTTTAATTCAACAAAGAAAGTTGGCGATTGCAATGGAACACTTAATGAAACAATGTTCTGTTCAAAATGTTTGATTTTCAAAATGGTGTTTGTATGATTTATAGCGGTCATATACGCGTACATTTTTTACAAAGTTCCATTTTTTTTAAATGTAACATTCATTTTCTGTGCGAAGACCATTTAAGACATTGGTCAAGAAAGAGTGAGAGAGCGAGATATTGTTTCAAACATGACCGCAGCAAATATAACCTCTTCAGCTCTTGATTTATTCGCTATAAAATCGCATTAAATTTTAGCTTTTAATGTGCGGCAAACAAAGGAAAGTCGAAAATTTATTGGAAAAACTGGCTGAATAGCGAATTTCAAGTGCAAATAAATATGAAAGTAGTTTACAAGGTGCTTTAGTTCTAAAAATGGCCAGATGGAACAACGGAAGGTGTGCTGTTTCTTCGCTTTTTTCGATTAATCTGCTTTGCCCATTTCGCTTTCATAGCAAAAGAGAATAAATGTTCTGCACTTAGAACTGTGCAAACTGCACAAATGACATGATCATCTTGTACATGCTAAAGTGAAATAGAAGAAATGCATGGAGAACATTCTACCTACAGTCAAACATGCATTTGGTGCTCTGCATCACATAAAGTGCACATTGAACCGCACACATGCTCTTCATTTCATCCAGTGAATTACAAGTAGGTTTGTTTGGCTTTGCTCACAAATCATGTTTGCCGGAAAATAGCTTAGCATGATTCTGCTTTCATGGCTGCTGAATAAAAATAAATATCTCTATTACCACCTCAGATCAAATTGGACAAGAAAAAAGTGGTGGAAAGCAGCAAAAAGGTGGAAACGTAGCGAATTCTTTGAAATCGCTCAAAGCGATATTACTTTCGATTGATGGAGTTGTCAGTAGTTAAGCTGAACCGAATTGAAGATCATATGAACCATCTCTTGTATTTATTGCATAAAACCGATTATCCATCATTTCACTTTAGAAACAATGCTCGGTCGTTATGTTTCGCTTTAAATCGAACATTCAATTCAGTTGAACGCTTTCTGAATATTAATAACATGTGATTTAACTCAGTGGTTTCTTTGTTTTCGGGTCAATTAAGTCATTAGAATAGTGAGAATGGGAGAAACTACGTTCAGTACACACATCGAATCAATAGACAAACTGTTTGTGACCAAATCGTTTTCAAGTTTATTTGATTTTTTTTCGAAACGCGACAATTGCCATATCCAAAGTGTACGGTTTACTTTTGCACAGCAATATCACCGGGTAATTTGGCGCAATTCACAATTTCGATGATTCTTAAGAACTGTTACCTGAAATGGTCAAAACTAGTTTTATATCACCGTTTTTGGTTTTGTACGTTTCCGCTTTGCTACTTCAAAATATTGCAAATGGTCATCGCACGACTTGTAATTCACACCAATTTGTGGATTTACCAAATTAAGAACAAATGCTGTTAGCACAGCACGTATGCCCATATTCTTGTCCTCGTTCTGTCTCTCTCTTACTCAAACTTAACACTTTTATCCATTTTATGCGATACGGAAATGGGTCAAATGCCGAAAACACACATTCAATAGAAAATGTTTTTTTTCTCGTTCATCCTCAATTGCAATTGTACTTCTTTGTAACCATTATCGCCATTATATAGCTGGTGCTGATGCTGCTGCTTTTAACGACCAAATGCACAATTTTGGTTCGTCTAAATTGCTTCTCAATATGGATTAAAATTCGAAAATCCAAGAACACTTAACAAGTGAAATTAAATTGAAATGATATACGACGTAGTAAAACGCAATCAAATCACCCATTTTCTGCATGTTTTCCAAATCCGTATCGGATGACTTAAGCACTTAGTAAAGCATTTTTTACGTTTGCTTTGAGAAAGAAGGAAGCCTTTCAATTCCAGCAAAAAAATACGCTTCAATGAAAATATATGTGTTTTGTTGTGTTCGTCAGAACTACATTTCTCCGTTGAAAGTACATTTTTTCTTTGGAAATGTACAGAGAATTTTAATAAATTCAAAAGAAATATGCAGAGTCCAAGAATATTATGCGTAAAGACGAACGACTGAGAAAAAATGCCAAGTTTGAAAAATGCAAATAATTTGAAATATGAGCAACACTCCAAAGAAATGTATTTCTGCAATGATTATGAGGTGTGTTTAGTATTGTATGTGAACAGTCGTAACGAGCTACGCACCCAATTGCATGGGATTTGAATAGATTTGTATGTTCTCACCTAAAAAAGCCGCAGCGAGAAAATATAGCGTAAGCTTAAGTAGGTTTTGATTATAAAGTACATGCAAGACCTGTTTTAATGTGACTTACTCAAACCGAACCGATTTCACCTATAATTTGCGATACGATGACTTACCCTCACTTTTGTCGCATTTCGAATGCCATTCTGATGATGCATAATCTATTGATTCGAACATAAAATGAATCAGATAGAGAGACCATATTGGAAAAGAAACACAGAAAAAGAGATGATGTTCAATTAAAAATAAAATTATGACTGTTTTATTGGCAATAATTATCATTAGATCCATAAAAACTAAATTACAAACAGAAACAGTATTCGACAAATGTCCAGTGCCACACTTCATTGGGGTGTTTGTTGTAGTTGTTGTTGTTCAATAGCTTAATCATTTTTGCCAAGCGTCCGAAGGATATATTATGTGTTATGCACTTTAATTACACTGAACGAATGGACTTGTGTATATGATTTGCAATTTTATTTTTATTTCTCATCTTATCTTTGTGTGTGAATTTGATAAAAACAGTTTTATAAACGTGTCTCATACTTATTATAACGAACAATTTGTATATTTTATTGAATTTTACATGCTGCTTGAATCCGCAGCCATATTTGCACACACAGAAAAAGAATTATTTTCTATACATTTATATTTTTTTTTTCTCCATTTTGGGAGCCGCACAAATACTTGCCGGTAGTGTTATGAATTGTTAATTTGTTGCAAAGATGCAATGGGATATTATTAAAACGTTCATTCTGATAGCAATGGAACGAGCGGGTTAATTATACATTTCATTCATCGATTATTGATTAAAATTCGCTTGGGCTATTTTACGCTTTTAATTGATTATCATCCTATTATATTCTAATAACGACAAGATAACTAACATTTCTGAGTCTTTTATTTACATAATATTGAGGAGAGATTAGACTATCTCTCTATTTCTCTCTCTTTCGGGATCTATTGATTCGGTTGATGACGCGCTACAATTTTGCTCTATGAACACTGCATCTACGTCAGTTGATTCATGCATAAATTGGTGACTGGATAACAGACGAGCGAAATAGCGTTTCATATCGGCGATGCAGCGCGTGATCATTTTTGCAAAATCATGGTTAGTTTTGCGTTAGTTAATGGAGCGTGAATAAATTTTTGAATGAATTCGAAACAATCGCAGTCACATATCAATTAAAATCTGTTCCATTGATAAGCGAATGCAGTTGCAATTGTTCTCATGCGTAAGTAATTTGCACATAAATCCTATCGTTTGTCTGGCATTTCTGCAGAGTTCCCAATTATTTATTAAGAAGTTTTTTTATCGTTCGTGCGTTCATTTGTATGCATGTTCGTCTTCATCAATTAATTATAATGTAACTTAATTGGTTCAGTCTTGATAATTTACATATAAAATATTATAAATAATATTTGTGTATATTTTAACTCTTTTTCTTTTCTTTTCTTTATTTTTGTTCATTTAAATAAATATTAACACAATTTTCAACACGTTGCACAATAAATGGGTTATTCGATTGCGAAATCATTTCATTTTGCCACACTTAATTGCATTATCTCGCAATTAATATGTGCTTGTGTGCGACCGATAAATGATTGAATGTGCGGATCCTTGGATATGCTGTTCGTCTATTCAGGCGATTTATTGCATTTTTCACCACTTTTACTTATCACTCTGACAATATGCACACGCGTGATCGTTGCACATCAATTGTGAAATCTGTGCGAGATAATTTATGGATGTGTTATCCATTTCACCGTTTCTTCTTCACTTTTAATATGCAATAAGCAGTGACTTGAACGTCTCTCTTTTCTTTTGTTCTCTTCTCATTTCGCCGATGCAATGCATTTTGATTGATTGCATTGCCAATGGTTTCGCGGTAACACTGAGTGAGAATGATGAAATTGGCTGGCAAATGAAAGTGAAAACTTAAAATTCAATTGTCACCGCGAAATTACTGGCAATGTGTTTTTACAATGAAAAAACAACAACGGATCAATATTTTGTGCGATGCTTTGTTCGAAAAGCGCGTTTTTGTATGCAAATCTGATGGTGTAAGATGCCTAGCAATCGCATCATTTTCGTAAATATTCTGGTTTCATGTTGCATGCCAAGTCACCAAAACCATTAGTCATATCTTACAAAATCACTGAAACGTTTAATTTTTTGCGTGCTTCAGTGTTTGAATAATACAAGCGAATGAGCTGCAAACGAAATCGATTTTGTTCATTATCGATTAAGATTATGCATAATTCACTATTTGATGTCATTATCTCAACGTTTCTTCATTCCAAACGAATAAATGGTTTCTGATTTAACTGTGTCGTGTGACTTTTTTATTCGTTAAGATTTCCTTCAAAATATGTTCGAATTCGATTGAGATAAGATATTTTTTGGATGATCAACGCTCTTCTGAGTTTTTCTCGTTCTTTTTTACATTTTCGTGTGAAATCTCCTCACTTTTGTGTAATATCTCCACATTCCAATAGAGATTTGACCACGGGGCAATTCGATAATAGTGTGTTTGAAAGAAACAGCAAATAATGAATTCAAATAGTAAGTTATAGCGAAGTATCGAAGGTGATAGCGCTACATTGCATCTTTCTCAACTCATTTCTTCTCGCTATTCTTGGTGTTTCGCACAGCTCCAGACTTATTTGTCTGTGTCGGAGAGATTTTAACACACTCAGCTCTCTCTACCTCCTTCTCGCTCTCACTGAAGCAGCGAAAAACATAATATGTAGAAAGAAATGAGAATCAGAAAGATATTACAATATGCTGTTATTACTTCGGAGCTTCGCTATTACTGTTGATTGAGATATATTATTTGCTATTCCTTTCTAGCACACTATGAGTGACTTGCCCCGTGGATTTAACAAGTTTCATTTTCGTTTGAACGCATTTTCATGCAACAAAGCAACATTTATTTAACTGATTCTTATTCTTCATTAAATAAGGCAAAATCTTTCATTAAAGATTTGAACAAATTCGAAAAACAATATTTTTTTTCGCTTTCTCTCTATCGCGTGACAATTTCAAAGATAATCACACACTCTCTGTGTTTCATTTTTTTCTAAAATTGATATTTTCATATATCGTTTTTGTTTAGTGTCGGTCATGAGCCTTTAGTGTGTGTGTGTGTGTGTGTGTGTGTGTGTGTGTGTGTGTGTGAACATTCGAAATAGTAAAAACCTACACATTGATCAAAACGAAGCTAGATTCATTTCTACACTTAAAATACGAACAAATATCACGGTTTTTTGGTTGACTCATAATAGTGCTTGGCAATTTTCAAGCCGAAAGCTCTTCAATTTTTTGTGTGATAGCACTTTCAACATTATTATTCACATGAACATTTGAAAAATTCAAAATGAGTTTTGCCTACAGAAAAAAAAACGAATAAATTTGATTAGATTTTCGGGGATCATCGACTTAGCTATTCATCTCTCGATTAGCTTCTTAAAATTCCCAAAATCACCGTTCGATATTTGGATTTTTCGTTGGGTTTCGGAAGAAACCGAGCGTTTCTAGTGTTTTGACAGATCGATTAATCAATTCGTCTTTGAATTTCCATATCGTTGTGTCACGTACCGAATGCTCTTTGAATTCATCACAACTTTTCTTCAATGTTTTGACACAATCAGCACGATAGTGTTGCAATTGTGCATCATCGGTAGATATTGGATATGATTGGCACACTCCGCCCAGGCAAGCCAATGGAAAATGGTTATGCAACGTCAATACACGTTCTGGATTGTGAAAGCATTTCACATATTGATTTGGTTTGGTGAAATTTTGTGCCCGATAGACGTGCTGCAGCATATGCAAGTATTTTGGAATATCCCTATACCAGCCGTGCTCATGCTGGTGGGCATCCAAAAAGTAGACGTTGCGCACATTGTAGCTGGGATACGTTTCATTTTTGATTTTCAGCGCTTTTGGCTTAACACGATCCATGAGTTCGACCCATGTCATATCCTCTTTTGGCATAATCACCTCGTCAATGTCGAGCAGCGCTAGAAAATCGTACATGTACATGTTTTTGTACAAGCAATCGTTGTACGGAATGATTTCATTTTGTCGCTTGTGATTCGTTTTCTTGGTTAAGTACAAATGCTGAAAACCGGGCACATTTGGCTGGCCACCCGACAATGTGAGCGGTGTCACTTGTACTTTTCCTTCGCGCTCATAGTGTTTCAACACTTTCGATATGTTCGGGTGGACTTGCAATTCATAGAAATAGATTTTCTCCGCACCCAATATGTTCAACATTTCAATCCATTCGACAAGTCGCACCGACAAGTCATCGTACAGGAAATCCAATCCCTTCACACACACCGCAAATCCTTTCTTCTTATCGTCGGGCGGCCGATTATAGATTACACGCAAGTTATTCGTTGCTGTGTCACATTCCTTTTCGACAATCGACACTGAAGCCGGCACAATGCCATGGAATGGTTTTGGTATTTGACATGCGATCAAATACGGCGAATATATACCTTGTTTGTAATTTCCCCATTTATTATACCAAATGTATTTGTATTCGAATGTTTTCACAATGAACGGCTCTTTTTGGCCGTCAAACCAAAACTGACAGAATGTTTTCACTTTTGGTTCGATGCGGTCAATCATGCCGAGAATTCGAACGGCCGGACCAATCCGAGAATTTTTACGAATGTCGTAGTACGCGCCAAACAATTGAAACGTTCCATTTGTCGTTCGTAATGTTTGCCAGTAAATGTTATTGAATTCTAATTCAAATATTGACGGATATTTGGCGCAAGTTGATGCCTTTTTCTGCGAAAAATTCTTATATTTACTCCAATATGTGATCGGCAGCGATGGTATACGATTCTCTACATCACGCACCAATGACTCATCATCGATTCCTGTCGAGAGAATGAGAAAAACATTTGTGTTTAAACATATATATTTCAAGTACAACGCAATTCAATCGGTGATTATTTGTGATTTATTTTGTGCAAATAACGTATATTTTACCTTGTCGACTATCGATTAGCACATCCAATGGCAGAACACGATCAGTTGTCGTTGATGTGGCTTCGAAATTGAATTTCGAGTCTTTCTGAAGCAGTAGTCGACCGCTCATCGGCGCTTGTTGATAATCCTCCAGAACGATATTATTGCTATGGATCTTAAATAGGCCAATGACAACGAACGACCACACTCCGAGCGCAAATAGTATTTTTAGTATTGACTTTGAATTCGGCATCTTTGCTAGTTGCTATTTTAAAACGATTTGCTCTACGGAATTCTCTCGCAATGCACAATTCAACTGAAAAAAAAGCGAGAAAGATATAATAAAAATGCGCAAATGACAAGTTAAATGGTGTTTATTTCCCAAGTGAAATAGCTCTAATCGACGTAATCATCTCTCTCAAGACTCTATTGCACAATATTCGTTTGCTGTGCCTGACCTTAGTTTTTATGACCGACAAAAACAGCACACAATTCAAATATGAAACCATGATTGAGCTTTAATTCTCATTGATAGCTTCCGACAAATATATTCACATGATGCCTCTTCCTCACTCTCTGGACGAAAATTCAAGTAAATTGATATCGCACACGACAATAAGAAATTCTCCATAGTTTTGCCGCCGTGATAAACGCTGGTTATGGCAATCTGCCCGCTGTATCGCAGGGGTGATTTAACCGGAATTCTTAAAATGATTTATTATAAAACACAAAAGCCATTAAACATCGATTGAAATTGATTTTATGGAACAAAAAATTTCGCTTTTTCCCCAAATTTTTCATTTCTTCACAAAAATCCCTTTTTTTCTCAGTGCGAAAAGACATATTACCGAATGCTAATTACGTTATCAGCTCATCCGTTACGGCATCGAATCAGCGAGGGGGCAGCAATATCTTGTGATCAAGATGAAGATGCGACTACAAAATATAGCTACAAATTGCACGTTTTTATATGAAAGACATGAACGTCATCCAAACAGTAGAAAACAATCGAATCAAGTTAATGATAAGCTACTGAAAATTGCAATAGTCAACTTGGATTATATATATCTGTATCCGGTGCTAATCTCTGTTATTATGATTAACACTTGTAAACGCTTTAGTGAGCACAAAGTATTCAATCGAAATGGCAGAACCTACAATTACTGCACAGACACACAGAGCAAGCCGCGAGAAAGAATAAAATGAGAGAAAGAATGAACCGTGAGATTTGAATTCGGTGCGGTTGTAATTTATTTAAACGTCAACGATGTGTAACACATCTTCCATTCCCTATGAATGTTTCCCAGAAATTCGATTCGGTTTCGCTGACCCGTAATTTAATTTCGGCATCTTCAAAATGTTTGTTGAAAAATCCCATCGAAATGAACATATTTTGGATCGCACAGCTCAACAATGGCACATGCATATGAAAATAGAATTTTTCAACATTTTCAAGGCGATTTGATGCTTCATTTTTTCTGAAATTTTTCTGTTGTTTTTCATTCAACATAATATTTTCATGATGAATAAAAAATTAACCATTTTCCCGTTGGCGACATACAATTCTCGAATGTTGGCTCAACAATTTCAAATGCTTTACTCTTTTTCCATTAATTATTTTTATATCAAAGCATGAAATCAGAGCGGCGCGCCCGCGATCTACATTTAGATATAATTAGTTGAGCATAATAATGTAAAACAGACGACTCAAACCATCTCAATATTAATTTAAATAAATTATTGGATGCGGCATACGACAAACGATTTATTCTCGTTCCCCTTCCTGTTCATCTCATTTTATACGTGATTTATTCTAGATGAAAATATCATGAACCCATTTACTTGTGCAGTGTCGCGCAACCTCCTTTGTGTCGCGTGCGTTAGCCATTTCCGTCGTCTCAACGAATTTTCCATGGAATATTTCTTGCTTTCTCTCTCGTGCTCTACCAAGAGATTTGTATTTTTAGAATCTATCGCTTGAGCCGAGACATTTAACACTTGCGTTTTAATTGCATTAATCTTGTTGCAGAAAATGGTTTATCGCGCCCGTACACGTTGCTAAGCTGAATCAGAGAAATTCCTCGTTGAAGATGTGAGCACAGAACAGTGTCAGGTCTTTTGAATGTTCACGCAAATTCTTGCATTTTATTGCAAAAACTCACTTATATATGAGTTTATGTGGGGCAGAGGCACAGTTAGTGTGTTCATATCGCTTCTTTTCGCTGACATCATTCATCACGCAGAGGTAAAATCGACATTGCATGTAGATACGGATGTCATTCAAATGTTCTCGCCTCGTAAAAAGTGCTTCATCGTACGATGAAAATTCAGTGATTTCAATCGTTAACTATTCAGCAGTCTTTATCAATTTTTAACGATTCAATTTCCGATTCCGTGCAATTTTCTCCACCAAAAATTGATTGAAATATAAACAAACGATTTCAAAGTCAGGGAGTGAAAAAGTTTTCCGCTATTTCTCAAGAAACATATTCATTAAAATACACATTAAACGCACGGAAAGCGATTAGACGCAGCTGCAAAACCAATGTTTCTACATAAAACATCTATAATTCAGCACTAAATTAATTTCAATATTGCGTCAATTGATGACTTTTGTTCTGGAAACGATAAATTATTCACATCAATAATAACGCAATTACATTGAAGTAAATTCGCGGAAATTATTGCTTCGATAAAATTGGCAGAATCGCTCGCGCACTCACGCACACGAAAATTCGTTGGAAGAATATTTTATGAATAATATAATTCGTATTTTGTGAGCAGAGGTAGACGAAACGGCAAGTGGTGCGATGTGGCGGGGGCTGATTTTTTTCCATTGCAACAATTAATTTAATTCCTCAATTTAATGAATGCATAAAGGAAATTTTGTGCACGAATTCCGTTGAAAATGATTTATTTTTTTTACAGCACAAACAGCTTTCGGCTAGAAAAACTACGAACACAAGCAAATATTTCAAACGCTTTTTATAGATAGTTACAGTGATGCAAATTCGCGTATGTCATCTGAATAAATTTGCCAGTGAAAACGAGCTCTATGAAACAATAAAATTGTCGCGCTTGTTAAATTAGGATTGAGCACAAACATATAAATGCAACCGACTGAAAACGAGAGTGCCTCTGCTGTTTCTTGCTTTCCATCACTAGCAAGTCGTTTTTTTCTCTACATCTCGAACATTCTCTCTTTTTCTTGCTTTATTCGCTTGATTTTTATCTTCGGCTCTCGTTCTCACTTTGGCCTTCCGTCTCTTTATTTTGGACGAGTTGTCCCAGAAATATGATGTGCCGTGCATCACACGAATTGAGACCAGATTTCAGACTGAATCCCAGCGAATACTGTATTCTCGGTGAAAAAATAAACTAGAATATTTTTTGATTGAAGCTAGATTTTGTTGTTGCCTTGGCAAAATTCAATTCATTTACATGCATTTTACCAAAATGAATGTACATAACATAATCATTTGCAATTGAATTACGGAAGAAAATTGAATTATGACCGTTTGTTATGCAGTATACGGTGTTGGGAGCATTGGACAAACAAAAATTCAATGTTAGTGTTTTTATCTGTGTCTACGCCAGTAATTCCGGTCACATCTCAAAAACGACTTCTTTTTCTCTGATGGAAAACAATGAGCAGTGAGCATGTTATGCTAAATCTCAATTTAAATAAAAACCAAGTGTCGACATTGTATTTTATGGATCGAGAAACAAGAAGAAGACGAAACAGCAAAAGAAGATGTGTCTGATGGGCAGCAATAACATCAAAATTATGCTAGAGTGTAAATGTCTTTATTTTATTATCGGAAATCTTAATGAGTCTCGTGATTTGTGTGGTCAGTTTCATTTTATAATAAAAAACGTGGAAATTTATGCGGAATCACTTGCTAAGATGCAATTAAGTGAGATTTCGTCTCTTTTTTTATGGTAAACAACGCCAAATGGCTGTGTTTAAGTTGAATCGACCTCGTCGCAAAAGAATTTCGTCATGATGATAATTGAGCCGAAAATAGGCAAAACATGCTCAAGTTTCATAATCATCTGGAGATCAACTTGAATATCTTCTAAATGTCGTGAATTGATTTCGATTTCAATGGGTTTGTTTACACTTTCAATTTTCAGCTGAAGTATTTGCTATTCATAACGTGCCGATCGATGTCTGATGATTTCGCTACTTCAAAGCTATTTTGAAATTAATGGTGTGCTATTGAAACTGAAAATCAATTTGACCCCAAACACAAAACGCATAAACACTCTCGCGTCTCGGTCGAAATGAGCTCTCTTTTTGTTTACGGGTGCGACCTTATAATTTGCAATCCGCAAATTACTATGCCGAACACTGATTCATAAATAAATGTGCGTCGAAAATTGATGTGTATTTCAATGTCTAGTACGTTCATTGGCACGTTATCGATCAGATGGTTCAGTCTCGGCCGTTTGATATTCACTCAAATCTTTCACTTTCCGTCTCTTCAGCTGGCTATGATTCATTTCAAACGGGTTTAATGAAGAAAAATTGTGTGTGCTGATTATTATGATCGTTTTATGTTGCCGTTTATGATTCATAAGTTTCAGATGTTAAACCAATTTCAAATAGCCTGTTTAATAGCGTTGCACACGGCTGCAATCGTAATTCAACAAAGTAATCATAATAATCGTGTATAGTTCGAGCTTCTAATGTTTGTTTGGCAAGGTACGCTGATTCGATGCAAAGCGTATGTTCAAGCTGATGGATAATGCATTGTTCAGAGCTGTACTTTTGACACACTTATCGGCCGTCATTACTCCGAATACCGTTTAAAGCCATTCGAATGGGTGAAAGATATTAACAAATTATCACGGTTAAAGTGTTGTAGGCGAATTATAAATTCGCTCAACCCAAAAATCATTGTAAAAAGCGAACGTTTCGCATTTTTGATTCCAATATAAATTGTATGGAAATGTTCCCAATGTCAGATTAAATTTATCACAATAAAAAATGTGTTGCAGCCGCTGCAAATTCTGTAGGCATGAATATATGTTTTATTGTTGTTAATAACTGCCGTTTCATGAGGCGTTACGCAAAATGCCATTTGCATGAATTGTCAAATCCATTGATATAATCCATCGAATGCACTCGATGAATTTGCATGTTTGTCTCCGTTAAAATTCATTTTGGCGACCGCCTTTGCAATGGCAGAGTCAATCGACCAAACCAAATTTTGATGTTTTGAAATCCAGCGGACATCCGACGTATTATCAAAAGACAAATACCGGACAATGTATTATTTCAAATGCCGTAATTTCGCGCCGTATTTACAAATAAACGCACTTTTATTGATTCAATTGAAATTGGTGAGCTGTGAATATGTACTGTTAGAATGACGGGACACTTGAAACGAGTTTGAATTATAATCGAAACCGGCCAAATTCCCATTAATATTGGCGAGAATCGGAAAATAATCTCGTTTCGCAATGTTGATTGTTCTTGCATATTCCATAATGTGAATGTGTTTTGACAGGCTTTTTCTAATTATCACTCTATCGATTGGCACATTGTATCGATTGCAGCATTTGTTTTCAGCCGTCAAATCACATTCCGACTGAACGTAAAGCCGCAATTCAAACTGAATTTTGAATTTGCCTAAAATTGCCATATGATTTTCCAATGGCATTTTCACGGTTACATTTAAGGTCTATCAACATCACAAACTCTTGTTCAAAAAAACGGAGCTGGTTGCGGTAAAACTCAATCTATACAAAGTCTCGGTTAAAATTACCGAAATTAAAATGTTTGGATGTAATTTTTGGTTTTATTGTGTATTTGAAATGGGCGATTCACTCACCAAAAAAAAAACGCGTTATTTGTGAAATGTATTTATAGTTAGCGACGTAATATTCTGAATGCAACTTTTATTTTAGCTATTAATAGCTGTTTATAAAGCGACCTAATTGGTTGAACACGTGATAAATACTAATCGAAATCGTATTTTTATCTGAAGCCTTTTGTTTTCTGTTTCTCTTTGATGGCAATCGCATTTAAAGTGAATGAAGAATTTTAGCGCAAACATTGAATGCGAACATCAAACTCTGGGCACTTTTAATTGCAAAATAATCGTAAAATTCTGAATGGCCATCACGAGACATGAGAATGAAAATCTGAATTTGTCAATGCACCATTGAAGTTGCACTTTGCCCCACCTGAGTTTGATGTTCGCTTGAGAATAACCACTTGATTTTGCTTAACAGTTCGATTACAACATTGGCGCTTTTAAAGTAATTACAGGCATGACTCACTGTTAGGCCTCTAATGATGATTGATTGTCAATACACGTAATGTAATGACATGAAGATGCGTCGATAGATCGAATAAGACATTAACTACTGCATATTATTTCCTTGAATCCACATCACGATAAAAATAAACGCTGAAACAATCGCTAAAATTAATTGACATCGATTCTTTTGTTCACTGTCACCACTTTTTTTATGTAATATGCACGTTAAAGTATAGTCAGTGCACGATTGATCATGGATACGATTGTCATATGTGTCAATATACTGAATATCACATCAAATATTCTGCGATGTTTATTGTCAATTTTTCACGATTTGTTGATAAATCGTTACTGAACATGAAAACCGAAACAAGGCACAGCACGAAAGAGATGTGAACGCGACGATTCACCAGTATCAACTTAATCATGAAACAGCGATGCGATCGTGCAACCGTCTGCTCGATTCGCGATTAAACGAAAACGTATACATACAACTCGCAAACTATTTGTGTATTTGGCTTTTGTCCGCTTGCAGCTCGCCACTATCATAAATATTATAATTGGAAGGTATTTACGCGTGCTCGCAGTCACTCGCACATCATCCGAACGATGCGAAGATCTGATATGCCGAACTAAAATGTATATCTTCGTCATTTTCTTCAATATTCAATTAATCGAAAGCGAATGAAGATCCATGACACACAGATCGCAGCTTGAAACGAGCGCCACTTCGCCGAATAGTGGGGAGAAAGAAAATGCGAACAAATTTTTTTCACTCTTTTTTATCTCTCTTCGTTCCATCGTTTGCATGCTTTAATTCAAATCACGCGGATATTGAAGAAGAAGAAAAAAATATTCATTCATTCGACTAGTGTTTTTGCATATTTTTTAGATGTTTCATGTTGAGCATCGTTATTTTTGCGCGTAATGACCAAACATAAATACACATTTGCTTGTGTTGTTGGAAACTCAGCATTTCTGCCAGCTTCAGCATCATTACGGTTATCATTATCATCATTAGTGGGAGATAAACCACGATGTTATTTCCCAGCATGAATTGTCGACGATCTTCGAAAAAACTACGCGCTTCCCAAACATTTTGACCTTGCAAAAGTCAATCAAACGGCTTAAAACCCAATCTAATATAAATTTGCAGAATTTGCGTTTTTTTTCCTGTTATAATTCGAAGCGCATCGATGACTAAAAGCGATTATCTGTTTGCTGAAAAATCAATTAGCAAATACATAGACCGCGATAGAATTTGCACATTCATCGTCAATTTGCTGTCGATTTTCGAGAAGTATGGAGTGTTTTGTCCTCGAATACGATCAAATTATTCGCCTATTAGTCAGACGCACAGGTCATGGTTTTCCTGCTTAAAATAAGAATGTCATCATCGATTCTCGATGATGTGATCAAAATTGTAGTAAAGCACAGAATTCATGCGATGAAAAAAAGGGAATTTTATTTCCTTAAACGCGTCTATTGCTCAAGTTGTATGAATTGCGAAATAATTTCCCTTTTAAAACTTTATCAAAAATAAATCTGACTTTTAATTCGCGTGACCGCTTGCAATATAAAATCCGCCAATTCGTGCTTTTAATATATTCAAGTGGTTTGTGTGTTACACTGTTTGCATATTTGTTGTTAAACACAGTTTAACAAATGATTGCGAATCATTCAAATGTAACTGTTTGTTATATATTTTATTGCGAGAAATCGTATGCTTTGCTTTGTAGCAGAAAGAAATCGAAACAAGCATTTTGCATATTTTTGGTTGAAATTCTCTCCATATTCATATATTTCACAAGCATGTTTCTTTCATGCATAACTGCATTTGATTCTGGCCAAACCGAAAAAATGCATGCAATACATTTTGGATGAGAAATCGACTTGAACATTTATCCATTTTGGCATGGGGTGAAAGCGCGCGCGCGCCATACAAGTTTATAATTTAAATGCATATATTCGAATGGAGAAAGAGCCACACAAAGGAATGCTTTATGTTCGAAATGGGCAAACAAATTATGTAACTTTTGAATCCATTACTGGGGCCATTCTTTTCATTGAGAACCGACGAAAAAGAGAATCATTCCTTTTTTTCATTCGCTCTCAAAAGGGGCGAATTAATGATGAAAATAGCTTTAAACAGCTCACCACTAATCCTTTTGTTGGGAGGAAATTGTATGCAAATTGAAGAATGTGAAGCCATGTGAAAAATCGTTTTGGCTCATGAATTACGGATGCAACGGGAAGAGTGCTGCACATAGACATGTTCCAGGAATCCGAACACGACAAATTAATGAGTGAAAGAGCAAGCGAGTGAGTGAGTAATCGACAATGTTCGCAATATCAAACAATCTTCTTTTGAAGTGCCTTTGAATAGCAGCGAGTGGAACAGATTGTTCCGCTTATTTGTAATTATGCAAAGTGGAAAACTGGTTTCGATGTACTCGAAAAACAGAGACAGAGAGAATAATGAAATGAGGATGCATTGATTGGAGATTGCCCTCCGATGACATGAACATATTCGAGAAGATCGCACAAACACAATCACATTCACCTCCAACCAAAAGAGTTTGGCTTTTGGTATTTCATCAAATAGTGGTTTGAATGGAATATTTTCGGTAGTTTTGTGTTATCATTAAATTTATTTGCATGGTAAACGATGTGCAACAACAGCACCATAATGATCACAATCGTTGCACCAAACTGGAAATATTGTAAAGTGTGAATAATGTCGCAATCACAAAAACACAAACGCACGCAGCAATTGAAAGCCGATTGCAGCAGATCCACTTCTCAATTTCATTTTCAACCTCAAATTATTGATATTTGTACAAAATATAAATGCCTTTGCAGACAATTGCAATAAGCGAAACGTTTCCACCTCTTTGTGGTTTTCGGGTAATGAAAGGTGTTCGGGATTTTTCATTGGGAATATTCATTTGCCAGCCACACATTTGCATCTCACTACATTTGATAGTTTAAAGAATATTAATGTTAAGCATTTTACGATTCGTATTCTTTGCTTTGTGGCGGATATCCCATGCGTATTGACAGAAAGATTGAGGTAAATTAGGATGTTAAACGACGATCTGATGAAAACAGGATGTTTGAATGTGGGTAGCATTAGTGACGAAATCACTCATGAAGCTCTTCAATTCTTCCACTATAAATTATTATAAGATTATTGTGAGACAAATTAACATCAGTTTATTAAATTTACACATGCCTTTCTACTTCGTTCAATTCTTCAATATCCAATTGTTTACTCTTTGAATTATTCTTTTATTTGCTCAAACCTTGGACGAAAATAGATTAAGTCTTCTATTCAATGTGTCGCGAAAGAAACGTTGTCGTAATCGCATTTGCGACAAATCCCCGTAACAAAGGAAGTTTTTGAATCAAAAATGTTCGCGATATTTGAGAATACGCTATACGGATTCAGTAAATCTATAGCAAAAACTTTTGTAATGCAAAAATTTAAATCCGCCTAAAATGGAGATTTGTAATAAAGAGCATGCAACTGAAGAAAAAATAAATTTGAATGAAAATGGTGAGCGACACGAACAAGGTAGCAAAACTCAATTCTATCGACCAGCATTAAATTCGTAATAAGTTTTGCGGTATTTTTTTTTATGTAAAGCGAACGGATTTGCTGTTATTCCAAAATGTATAAATTGAGATCGCTGAATTTCTGTGGTTGAAGTTGCATTCGGGATTGTAAAGGGTGATTCATTTAGAGGTGATTTTTCAATGATTCATTTAGAGGGTTCTTTGACAGATCACGCGTGAGAAATGTCAAATTGTCATGGTATTTTTATTCAGTAAGGCTTGCCATTTCATCTTGGAAAGAAGCCGGCTGACCTTCCAATGCGGCAACGTTTCAGTGTTTTGGCTCTTGAAAAGATCGAAAAAGATCCACTGTTTCCGACCAAAATTTTGTTCAGCGGTGAGGCCCATTTCTGACTCAATGGCTACGCCAACAATGAAAATTGCCGTATTTAGGCTTAAGAGCAACCCGAAGAGTTTCAAGAGCTGCCATTACATCCACTGAAAACAACGGTTTGGTGAGGTTTATGGGCCGGTGGAATCATTTGTCCACATTTCAAGAGGATGGCGTCATCGAAAATTGGCTTTTGAAAAAATCACCTCTAAATGAATCACCCTTTATGACTGCCACACTAACAACACCACATACACACACAAAGTTCATTTGATGATTCCGGTTGCCAAAGTGAGAGAGTTACGTTAAAATGCAAACCATCATTCAAAACAGTATTTATTTTATATGATTGTGTGGCTTCAATTTTTCCACGGAAAATTCGAAGGAAAAATTACTCGGCGGAAAACCGTGACGTTCGAGATGCAATCGCTTTGCCATTGAAGTGTTTGGCCATTCAATGTGAACCGAAATGTTTAAGGGTAAAAGTGTTGGTTTGAATATTTTCAGCAGATTTTCATCATAGAAAATTGAAATCCTCTTTCTTCTGCTCCTTTCTCGCGGTTCTTCATAAATTTTCATCCGGTTAAATTAAGTATAGAAATGCAGTTTGAACGAAATGGTTGTTCCATAAAGCTTGAAATGGGTGGCAGAGCGCGGCTGTCTCTCTCTCTCTCTCTCTCTCTCTCTCTCTATCTGTTCAAGTGGCTGTGCGATAAACAAATTACACGTAGCACTTTTTCCTGCTTTGCACTTTGATTTGATTAGATTCTCGCAGAGAAGAGATAAGAACATTAACCGCAAACATTCACAATTCAAACATTTTATTGAATGGAGAAAGCTAAAAATTGATTTTCTCCCGGCGTGTTTCTTTCGATTTTATGTTTGTTCGCTCTTCGAGAGAATATGCCAAAATACATATATGTTCTCTATCTGTGAATATTAGGTTCGATACTCCAGCTGCAAATCAAGCAGGAACTCGTCCTTTTGCATTGATGAGCCGAGATAGATAAAGTGTGATACAAAGTGTGTGAAATGTGAAGAATGAGATAAAACCTCTGATAATGAAAGAAGTAGTGAAAAACAGACCTTTTTTAGTGAAATGAAACCGCTCTGTGTAAAGATTGGCAGTATGCAAGCAGAACGTGAACTGAAATTCACTCGCTCGTTTGTGAAAACATTGGAATAGACTACTGAATAGAAACAATGTTTATTATTATATCACTCTTTCGTGTTGATTGATCTACCGGTATTCAGTTTCATCAACTTACACCAAAATCAAATAATCTCTTTTATTTTCATCCACATTCACCACCGTCATTACCATCTGCCGGAACTAAATTTGCCACTGAATGGAATGCACAGACCATTTTTTTGTCCGAAGAGCATTTAAAATATTTAATAAAACCCATCTTTATCTGCAACATTTGCATCCACAAAATATCGACTCATTCAAATTATATCTCAGCTGAAAAGTGAGTTGCTTTCAAATGGCTTGTGTTTACCCAGTAAACAGTTTAGGTACCGGAGAAATAGGCAGCATTCACAACAATAATAAATGGTTACGGCAATAGTTCTTCAATCAAAAATGCAGCGAATGTGTTGGCCGCGTCGAAATCTCGAATTTATTGCTTTTTCGAAGATAGGTTCAGGCCATAATTTTCACTTTATATCCCAACAAAATGCATCATGCATTTTATCAAATCACCGTATTCTTCGTTTCGGGCTCGAATAAAGTGAACTTCAGTGCATATAATTGCAGTTCAATTAATTTAAAATGTGTTTGCATGTACGTGATCAAAAAGTGTTTTTTCTTCCTCTGCAATGAAAATTATGATCGCTCTCGCGCATCTCGAGACCAATTTTCACGCATTCAACCATTTTATCACTTGAGTGCTCTGGAAAAAGGTAAAAGTACTTGAATTGTAGGCACTCTTTGAGATCGAAACATGAAATATGCATTCAATTGAATGCAATAAATGAAAGTTTAACATCACACACCGATTTTCAGATTTCTTTTTGAATCTGAATTGAAGGCGATTACTCAAAATCCATAGCCAAAGGAATCGACCGAAAAAACGAAGCGATTTTTTCTTCAGTCATTGTTTATTTTCACTGTGTGTTTGTTGATTTATGCTTTTATGTAACGTCTTTTGTGTACTATGCTCTGGAAATGTGTTTTACAAAAGCAATAGAACGATTTCCTTATTGAACTTTTAATGTTCTAGTCAAGAGAGTGTGGTTTAGATTTGTTTACATAGACATTTCTGTCCATTTCTTCTTCACTCGTGGCGTGTTTTGATGGCAAAGCAAACATCAAATGATGTGAAGTAGATGATAAATAATCCATGTGCAATGACGCAATCACATCGAATGAGATGTGTGCTGCTGTGTAACCGTTTCAAATGCACCAAGATTAGCTCCAATCGCATTGTATCGCCTTTGATTCAAGTGGCAGATGGAGAGAATCCATAGTCGGCAAATGATATTTGTTTTATGGCGGACGCATTGCATTTCAATCGTGGAAACGCGTCAAAATCAGAAAGTAGGTAAGAAATCGTATCGGTTTTATTAGAAAATCAAGTTTTTAAGTAAATTTCTCATAATCATTTCTAAGGCACTGAATTGATTTATTCTTGGCACACACACAATGAATGATTTCTATCGTGCTTCAACAGCAACGAGATCGTTGTTTTCAGTTCTCTTGCTCGATGAACACACACAACAGAATGATGAACGGATGGACTATGGATGAATGCATGGGATTAAAAGAGAATCTATAATACATTGGACAAACGAACGACAAAAACTGGATATCACAGTTATTCCATCGTTTGTGGAATTTGGTCTTTGCTGGGCTGCGAGTTGAAGAAACTCAATATTTTTTTCTATTCGCATTCGGCCGCAACTAATTCTATAAGACGCAAAAAGAAAGACGTTCCAAGAAACAGAGATAGAAATGCGATTGCGAGCATAAAAGATGTAAGTTGAGGTCTCGCATTGTCGCTGCGTTGTGCGTTGTCAATCCTTGTGCCGTACGATGGCGATGGATGGATTCAGGTGAAACATTGAGCCGTTTCTTAAAGTGTTCTTTAATTATTAGTTCCACTTGTTTAGCACGCAAATTTATACGAACGCATATCCGTGAATAACTTTAACAATTCCCCCATTAAAAAGCAATAATAATTAATGGTAGAAAATGCCAAGCACCGTCTATAAATAATCCACCATTTATGGAGTGGATTTTATGCTCGTGGGCACTGTCAAGAGCCACATCTCATGCTGGAAAACAGCAACGTCCAGCAATAATTAGCAATCTTGTCTTATCGATTGAACGTTCTTTGTTGCTGTTGAAATGTCAGTCGAGAGTGTTGGCATGGGACTGAGATTCAGCGAATGCTGATTTTGCAATAAAACATTTTACGTTAATAAATGTTTCTCCTTTGATTAATCGTAACTTTGTTGTGTTCCCAGAAAGAATGCGATTGGCTGCAGGAATGGCTATCGCAAAAACCACCATTTCAATCACTGAATCCGAGGACTAAATTAGAACGACGTCAAAATCAAATTTTTTGCAGGGAAAAAAACGCAACTTTGTTAACGTTTTCTAAGCCTGCGATGTTAATTAAATTGGCCTTGGTTTTGAGGCACAAACAATAGCTCGTTAAAGCCACTTACGCTTTTGTATTGACAGATTTGATTAGGAAGGCAATCGATTGATTTATAGATAAGCAGCATTCCTTACAGCGCATAATTTTGTCAAAGAAAATCAATCGTTCAATGAATTAACAAAACGGAAAAAAAAACTAAGAGAGAATAATATAAAACACGTCCTTTGGCTCATTTTGCAGCGTAATCGGATTTCGATCGGGATTTTATTTATTTTCTTCTCTGGTCTTTTGTTGCGCTGTGCTCTTAATCTCGACGAATAGACAAACAGCATCTTATAAACGAACGGCACGTAAGTTCGTTGACGTATTTTAATCATCTTAAGATTTATGTGAGTCACACAGTTTTGCACAAAAATTGTCTGCATTGTCATTAGTTGTTCGAGTGAAACGACGACGTTTTCTGCTTCTTTTTGTGCGTTCATCGGAAAATTTAAATATCAAAACGCTTTAATACTATTCGCAGAAGGCGATGAAGTGCAGATCATTCCGTTCTGTTGACTTTTTACCAACACACCATTTGATGGCACGTTCATTTCGGCAGCGAATAACATTTGGGCCAAAACATGAAATATCAAATGATTCATGCAGCGCAAACGAACCATTCCAACGGTTCACATTACAATCAGCTGTTTCATATATAATTTTCGAAATGAATAATACAATTCTTAAATTGTTCTTTTGTTTTTTCCTTGTAGAAATGTTTCAGAGTCTTGGTGCGATATTGTTGGGTCTGATTCAATTCTTTGATCCAATTCCAAACGTATAAAACCGAGATAAGATTCAGCGATACGTTTTTGTTTGTCACGGATCTGCTGGGCACTCAAAATCATTTTGATTTACATATTTAGGGCACTTACAGATGTAGATAATGATTTGAAAGCATAGTGAGCAAATGAATCAGATTCAAAATATTTATGGAGAGATTACTTAATATTAAACATTTCAGAAGAACAGGGAATACGAATTTCATGGTCGGTCAAACTGTAAAATCCAGTTAGTTGATTATAAATTGTGAATTGTTATTTTCGTTTCAGAATTTCGATGCTTTTAATGATATCAATAAAACAAAAAACAAAAAACAAAAATTGTATAATAATCCACTTTCGACGTTGCATGCATTTGGCACGTTCATTCGATTTATCACTCGCTACAAATCCAGCGAATGGATACGAAACAGCAACAAAAGTGCAGAAACCAACAATTAAAAGTTAGCTCAAAACCGAAAATATTTGAAAATGGCACACACACAGAGATAGAGAGAGAGAGAGAGAGAGAGAGAGAGAGAGAGAGAGAAGATCTCGAGCGTGCAATGAATGCCGAAAAATATTCGAGTACACAATGATTGTACAAACGAGATTTGTACGGGTGCAATGCTCGGACGATATGAGTATTTGAACATGTGATTTCACTGTTCATCGCAGAAATTTCTGTTCATTGCAACCGAGTCGGTTGGGCTGCAAAAAATAGAAAATCAACCAAAACGATAGATACACATATAAAGTGTCCAAATAGGAAGACAGAGCGAAAAAGAGAGAACTTTTCGGAAATAATGTCTATTTCATCTGTTGCCAATTGGATGAATATATTTTTCCATTGTTTCTTGTTTTTCTCTTTCGCCATCCCATTCTTGTGCATGCTATGCAATTTTATACCGCAGTGGACGTTTGCGTTTCAGTTTTGAATCAAATTCGGAACTGGCGCATGATCCACCACCACCACTTGGCCCGAATAGACTACGATAAATGTTTTTAATTCCAATAAATGTCGTCTGTGCTTGAGTTTTCTTGTCCAAATCCACTCCTCATCTCTGTCTCTCCGTGTGTTTTGTATATTTATTGTTCTATGTTTCGTACTACATTCCATTTCCACAACAGTTCAAAGTATTTATACCATTCTTGCCATCTCGATTCCGTGGAGATTTTGCATACGACCGTAACAAAACAATTTGTGACGTTATTTGTTTGCTGATCCATTTATGCGATGGCTGCCCGTTGTATTCGATGTGTCTATTTGCTCAACTATTTAGCACATGTCTAGTGTTGTTTAGTCTAATACACACTGCACAACAATGCGGAGCGCGGATTAAAGCCGGCAATGAATGCGCAAAATGCTTAAGCCAGAACATGAATAGATGTTATTCAAACATATTGGGGTTTTTCCCCTGTTCCGAGGATTTCATTTCCTACCAATGACTGAAATAAACCAGAGCAAAAATGCAAATGCAAACAATAGAAACCGAATCGTATGAACATGAACAATCTGGAAAAATACACAATGCTAATCCAAGTGTCATGACATTGATGGTTGAACGCAATTGTATACAATTAAGAATACAGAGAGACAATTGATGCTATATATGTCCAATTGCAGGATATTATTTATTTTGAGCTTGTCCTTATTGTTGAGGGATAAAAATCCAACAAAGAAGAGCTTTTAATAACACACAAAATAATATGTCAGTTGTGCCTGGAACACTGAGCTCCGCCATTATGATATTAACGAACCACAATAAAATATCACATCAAATCCTTCACTTTGCAAAGGTGTCTGCTTAATATATCATAATCTGCATGTAAAATATGTTCTTCTGGAAGTAAGCGGTAATTCCAAATGGCTCGATTTTTAAATTGATTAGAAACTTCGTTTGCTCGGGGAAATATTTGGAATTCGTTACCATTTATATTGAAGACCTGTCATCATCATCGATGTGTCGTAGATCGACATCACCGATATTTACGATGTCGGCTATAAATCAAATCACATTGTTTCGAACGGTTAAATCTCACATTGAATTTGAAAATGAGCGGCGTCTATGTTGTGAGGTCCCGTTTAAATTGCACAATCGCCACTAATTTATACTTCCTCACTTAAGAGTTGTCTAATTCTTTCACCTCCCATGCAGTCTATAGCCATTGTGTGTAATGTGTGTAAACAATACAATTTCGATAGAAAAGTTTAAGTTTCCGTCATTATAGATGCAGATCACAGTCGAATCGCACAGAAGTTCGTATTCACAGCAGTTCCCAGCGCTCAAAATCTATCTGAATCTGTTTAATGTGTGGTGGTTTGCCCAAACATGGAAACGTTGTAATTAGTTGGGAAATATAATGTTAATTTGATTATTATGCCATTGGCTTGTTGACATGGAAATAAAATTCCCGTTTCAATTTATCAAGCAGTCCAAATATGGGCTTCGCACTCTGGTTTCAAAATTAAATACGATTTATTGATGTTTTCTCATTAACTCTATTTTTTCTGCCGTCCCATTTCATATGTAGGCAATTGAATCAATTCAAATTGATTGAATTTCAGTGAGCCTCACACATGACTCGTTCAATCTATTAAAAATTCATTACAATTTCATGGCGCATTCTTTTAGTGCATGAAAATTCACAGAGACTGAATGGATTATATCTGATTTTCCCAAGCCGCCCGTTTGTAGATCAGTTTGTCATTTTTGGTTTAGATTCGCTTTTGAACAGAAACTGTAAAATAGTTGCGCTTGGAATTCATAACCATGAAAACACATTTCATCGCCGTGCCGCACCGAATATATCAAGCCATTTAAATACAATGTACTCGTCAACACATTCACAGTGTAATTAATGAAATGAAATGTATATTACGGTTCGAGAGGGCCAACTGCCAAAACCAGTCATGATCACCGCGGCTCGAACGACTTTTTAAACATGCCGAAAGTTTACATGCTCAAACAGTACGCATCGTGAGCCCGCCGTCAAGGTGGTTGCTCGAAAATCATAAAAATCAGTTGATTTTTATTGTGAGCTTTCTTGTAAACAACAAACCACCTGCGCTTATCAAGCTCAATGAACATGTAATACCATTTGTATCGCTCAGAAAGCGTATCACATTCCATTATTTATCAATAAATCAGTGTTGGCATTTTGTTGGATTGCAAACAAATGCAAGAAAAGAAAATGAATAAATTGCGATATGAAAAAGGGCATCATTTTTCGCTTGTCAGAGTGCTCAAGATGCGCGCTGATAAGGTCTCAGTGGGTGAGCTTGTGGAATTTTCTTTTCGTGCCCGTGGGAAAATTAAATTTTTCAAAAACATTCGATGGAAAATGATCTGAACATGAAAAGTTCATTTGCCGTGCAATGCGTGATGTACATCACCATTTCGTTATGAATGCCTGCGGTGGCTTTCAGAAGTGTATTTCCTTTCATGACAGGTTCCTCCCATCCATTGCGATTGCATGCTAATGCATTGGCAATAAGTGGAGCAACAATGGTTTTTATTATTGAAATGGGCCAACAAAGAAATAAAATGTAATTGGATCGCTTTGTTTTGTACCTTCCCACTTGGCGGCTGTGTTTCTGTTCGGTTGCACCATGTAGATTAGAGATATTCTTGTCAAAGTGAGGTCGAGTGTGGCTGCTTCAGAGGCGAATAATTAAAATGGAGCACACGAAATAGATTCTGCGATAAATCGTATTACAACATCTCGCCAAATGAGTTGCAGCCAACAGTCAAGAGAGAACGCTTTGGTCACAACCGAAAAACAACAAGGAATACGAAGAAGATTCCCCATTTCTAACAGACCAAAAGTAGCCGAGTACACGGGGCTATTTACGACAAAAACGCCCGCTGCAGAAAATTACAAAAAAAATGTGAAACGAAGATGGATTGTATGAAGCTGTCGCGAAATAAACAAACAAACACTGGAAAAATATTTTTCTTTCTCTCTTTTTCGTCGGTTTTTTTCAGTATTTTTTTCCGCTCTTCCATTCGTTTGTTGCGATATTTTCTGCTGTATTAGATTGTGTCTCCGTGTGAATCTTGCTGTTACTTGTGCTTTAAGTCATTCGGCGGATCGCTTCTGGTGGCAAAAGTTTTTCTTCTCGCTACACGCTGTTTGGCATTATTCTATCATTGTTTGTTTGTTGTTGTTGGTGTTGCTGCTGTTTACTTACTCGCTTCAAATTTGTGTGTGTTGCGTCAGATTAATTATTTTCGATCGAGCGGCCAGCAGAGAGGAAGATGCAAGCAAAGAACACCGAGTGAAAGAGAGCACACAAAACAATTGAAGTACAAAGTATATAAATTGGACGAATTTTTCGCCTTTGAACATTTTATCCTCCGCTTTGCTCTTTTTCTTCTCTCCAACGCTTTTTTTCTACAGTTGACTTCTGTATTTGGCGAGTGAGTGTCTTTTGCTTTTGCTGCTGCTAATTCTTCTCTCTTCCATCTAAACTTTGTTTGTAGCATTTTTTCTATTACCGAATCAAAAGGAAATGTACTCATGTAGCCGATTTGCGCTTATTTATTTCACTTGCAAACAAAAGCAATGCTCAAATCCAACTCGAACAGTAAGTCATTCGGAAGTTTTGCAATGCAATCGCAATCTCTATCCCGCTCCGGTCATTTTCTGTTATTCTCTTCGCTCGGCAGGAATACGAGAAAAGGCAGAAGCTTTTGCCATACCAAGTATGTGTGCCACGTTTTCGTGCAATAAATTCAATCTGTAAGATGCAATTTAATCACGTTCGTACGATCGCCAGTCGGCGTTCAATGCATGTTATCACGGTTTGTAGCAATTAATATTGTGCAGCTAGTGAATGTAAAGATCGACTCTTTGTAATGTTTGGAATCGCAGTAACGGTTGTTCCGTGCATGAAAAATGGCAAACACAAAGGCGTCAAATAACATGTTTTAAGGTCGAATATCATATTTTCACACACATCGAGCGAGCGACTTCTTCAAATTGAAAATAGAATGGATTGCAACCAGGCACAGCAACGAGGAAGTATTTTGGTACTATGCCACGACGATATGCCCAATAGAAATATGAGATGAAGTAAAAAAAAATCATCCGAACGGCAGCTATGAAGCCGACGACCAGCTGAAATATGCCAGCATTTCAATAGTATTTCTGTTACCATTTGTAGTTAGTTTTGGTTCATAAATCAGGCATATTGCATCATCAGTGTTAAATTTTGCATTGGTAAATTAAATATGAAGCTCATGTGAATATGAAATGCCGCCCCAGCATGTTATTTAAGACGATGACGTTGCGTTTTGAGCGAGCGGTAGATTTCGGAAGCCGAACCAAACTGCCAATAGATAAAAACCAAAATGAGATAATAATATACATTGTTATTATTTGATTAGGCCTCGTTTTCATCCTATTTAATTTGACGTTTATCATGTGTGACACAGAGTTTTTCACTTGCAACCAAACACAATGCCGTAACACTGGTAATTTTCTGAAAAATCGCTTGAAAACTTTATGTAATATAAAAATCTTGCAGTATTATGAAAATTCAATGGTTCTTTTGTTATTCCGTTCCTATTGAATGAAATAGCTTGAATTGCGTTATCGACACACAACACAATGGACCGTCATCATTTCAAGATATTCGTTTTTATTTGATAATGAGGCGACACACATCGCCGTCGCCATCAATAATCATTAAATCAAATTGAAAGGTAATTCAATTCCGGAGCAAAGCACAACAAGTGCATGAAATTGGTGCGCCCATTTTTAACTTGAACAGAAAATGCAATAAAAACCACTGACGATTGAATTATTGTAGAATGTCACATTGTGAATAGTCACCGCAACGCACAATGTTTTTAGCATGGCGGTGGCGTAGACAAATAGATTCATCGACATGAAAATTAAATTGTCCATTGTTATGCGTGCTCACTCAGAGAGAGAGAAAGAGAATTGATTTATAAATGTGTTCTGCGAACCATATTGGCAGCCCGTAAGTATCGCTTACTGTCATATAAATGAATTCGACGATGTCTTTGATGCGTTTCACTCTATTGTTCGCTGTTTGAGCGATCAGCAATTTTTCAAACGAAATTATTATTATTGAAATCATAAACCGATTAATCGGCTCGACCTCAAACATACTTTGTAAGTCGATAGTGCCATTCCCATTTTGTTTTCATTTATTTTGCTCGCTCTAAGTGATTTCATTTCGAAATGATGATTTAGTTTTAATTCAACGATTTTTTCGTTCGATTCGATGGTGGCCAGTCAAAATTAAAAGGTTGCGAGGTTGTTTTAATTCACGCGTACTTGTTCAGGTATTTTATAATGTCAACAACAGCATTTTGTGTCGATAAAAAAAGCATCGAAAATTGCAATTTTGTATAAATAGATTGTGAACATTAATTAATTTAACGAGAATCTATTTTCACACGCCTTTGTACGGATCAAAATGATAATGAATGCTTTGAATTACAATGCTTTTTTCAATTTTCCGGCATTTGGACAATAATCAGCCATGCGGTTTTTGTGATAGTTCTAATTAAATTGTACAATGATTATTATTTTAATTGAAAATAACAATTATTTTCGATTTCGACTCAGCATAAAAGCAGCTTCCATAAATTGTACATTTTTGGCATTGGCCACAAACGTCGCATTCAAAAAATTGCAATAGATTTTCGAGAGATATTTATTTCAATTGACAGTTTTTTTTTTCTTTGACATTTACCTCTGTGAATTTAGTGTTGTTTCGGAACAAGTTTCACTCTATTTTCCAACGAAATTCATATCTGGAAATAATGAAGACAAAAACGGATTATTTTTGGATTTTTCATAAATTGATATAGGAATTTTCTGACAAATCGACCAACTTTGTTGAACTACTTGTAAGTATAACACTTTAAAACTACCGTTTATATTTCGTACGACTTACGTCCTCTTTGGCACGCACTTTTTCGAAAGTTTCATATTGAAACTCGTTTCAATCATAATCAATTTTAACTTTGTATTTTTATCGTTGTGCTGAACAAGCATGATTCTAGCACATTAAATCGCTATCAGAACTTGCGAACAAAATTAAAAATCAACAAGCATGCGCAAGTCATAAAACGCAGAGTTCATTTCATCCATAAACTATAAAAAAATTTAAGGCTTCCGCTATTAAAATACCCAATCGTTTGAAAACATTAACGGAACATTAAAAGGTTAACTCTCTCTCCGATTACTTAACAAATGAAATATTTTGTATGCCAAAATATACAATAGATAAGAATTAAGCGACATGGATATGATTGATTTGTCGCCATTTAATCTTTATGATCGTCATAATTTTTTTGGGGGCACCATCATTTCTCGTGCCGTAGCGTGAATTATTTATTACTTGAATTATGGCTATTCTCATCAGCGTTTGGCAACTGTAAACCATTTGTTGAGCTTGTGTCCATATTTCATGTGCTTGGAGAGTTTGTGTGCGTAGTGGATTTTATAAAAAAAAATTCTTTGTTCTGGCAATATATTCAATGCAGAATTGAGTCAGATACCTCGCGATACAGTTTGGAACTTAATGTGAAGTCGTTCAGCATGACATTTGTTGCCATATGAAGGTAAATTATTATGAAAACCTTTCTTCTGAAGTTTATTCTTTTATGTATTTGTGAATACGAAAAAAACGGCTGGAACAATCAATCAAGACTTATATCTGAATCAACATTAATTTTCAAAGCGCACAAAAAGCACAATCCAAAAATTTGTAGGTGGGTCGCAGAGCATTGAGTTCAAATCTCTGTGAAATATCATTCATAAACCGTTGCGAGACAACAACTCCTTTATCACAGAAAAATATAGTCTACATTTCACACAAAAAGACACGATATCATGAAAATGCACACACAAAACCGCACAGCTCAAAGAATCCCGATGAAGAAAATTGCGTGTGGCTTCGTCTATTCTTTCAATTGAAATTATTGTTGTTGGAAATTTCTATTCAAAGGAAATTACCTCTCGCAAAAACCCAAAACTCATCAGACAAAATATCAATTGAATATGTTTTTGCAGTCTGGTTGGCTCTGTTGAAACCACACAGCACAATAATTGAAATATTCAAAAAACTACAGATCGCGCTGCGCATCAAACAAAGAGCATATTGTATGTTTGATTCAAAGAACAAAGAATGAATGCCGGATTTGGATTGTGAAAATAGTCGAATTGGCAGTTGCAATGGCACTCATTGTATTTTTCGCCGATAGTAATAATGACATGTACTCATCGCATCTGCGAGTGTAGAGAGGAAACGCTGTGCCGAACAAAGGGAATTTATGACCAATGAAGGAACAATAACAAAAACGCACCAACACATAAACATTCCAACAAATGAATGGCAAAAGAATGTGAACGAAGTGTGAGTACTTTGAAATGTGAAGAAAATAGCAAACGCGCAATCGGTTTTGTTTTATGCTAGTGAATAAATTAAGTAGATAAAAAAGGAAACTATCATAAAATAAAATGCAAAAGTATTCTACAAGTAGAAAACAAATTCAACTAAAGTCTACATTTCAGAATAGTTTTGGTTGTTGCTTTTTTTCCTCAATTGCTCCCTCTTTCTCTCCCGCTCTATCCGTTTCATTTTGATGCTCGTTGGATAGAAATGCCCGCAAGCATAACAAAACTTTTTGCGAAGTGACGCGACCGATCCAAACAAGTGCTGCAGCGTCGCATGTATACACTGCGCCCATCACGTAGATGATGTATTACCAAAACCACGCGTGATTCTCTAATGCAAACAACCGCGGCAAACGTGCAACAGCCCAACGATACTCACATTCGACACCGCAGTCGGTCAATTTTATGAGCATTGAATGCTCGATTGTTGTGTAAAACCGATCATAAGCTGATTTAATAGCACTAAAAACATGAGCCGAACATAGCAAACATGCGGGATATTACAGCGATACTGCTAGCGGCAATTCTGTATTTTTTTCATTTGAAAAAGAAAAATCTATTTACACCAGACAGTTCATTGATGCGGTTTCGATGCACGCAATGCAAACTGAAATTTAATAGTTGGGCAAAGTTCTGACCAACAAAAAAAGTTGAAAAATAGATTCCGATATTGTCGATGTTTTTTTTTGCATTTTTCGCACGTTTGGTCACGCCAAGTATGAATCAACATGACCACCACATCAAATTGATTTTATGGCACATTTATTGGCTCATAGTTTGCCTATTCTTCGTTTATTACTCAGTCATTTTCATCTTTTCTGGTTACTGATTTGACCAATTACACTCAACCATTACTGAAGCTATGTCAAAAGTTCAGAGAATTCCAGCGAAGAAATCATTTGAATAATTTACCGCACCGCAGAGCATTTGCATATTACGCCTTATATCGATTGAAGAGTTGAGACTGCTTCATAGCAACAAACTCATCAGAGATATATGGCACTCTAATTTTTCGTTTATATTTCGCAAATCGCAATCATATGTATTTATGGATATATTTCTTCTCTCATTCTATTTTCTTTGTTGCGTTCACATCTGGCAAATGAAATGTGTCTTGACTTTTATTGTTTCAATTGAACCATCGACATGAATTGAAGCGGTCGAAAATAGAATTGGCTAGTGTTTTTATTTCTTCTCTTCTACTTCTTCTCCCGTTCGATTTTATTTGATACTCATCGTGTCAAAGAAAATAGTGTAGAATCGGGGGAAGCAGTTCATCTGCTGTGCTGCTGGGAATTCATTTCACAGGGTTTTTGCTTTGACTCCAGCCGTGCTTACTCGAAGTTCAATTTGGCATTGCAATTACGTCGGGCTTTGATCTACAGTGTGCTCCAACGAATTGCCAGAACGAATGATTTTTTGTTTATCTCGATGTTAAATGACAAGCACGATGGGCAATTAATAAAATAACAGCTCTCGAACTGGGAGAAAGCTTGGTAGGCACATCATTGTCGATCACGAAATGAGAATAAAATCTCAGAGCACTAAAAACCGGTTGTCATAAAGTTGAAACGAGATTTAAACTGCACTGTGCTCTCTTTCTCAGATATTGCGTGCAGCAGTAAAGCTATGCGCATTGCCCATCAATTGGTCGCTCAACACACAGCAATTCCTCCAGTCCACGCACTCGCACAAATTTAATTAAAATGAACACGACACAAACACTAGAGTCAACACTTAACATCGCGCGCTACATCCATCGCACCACCGTATTGCTGACACAATCGTTGAAAATGTCAAGTTCAAGAATTCGGATTAAATTTTAAAATTTGTCACGTTTTATCGTCATTATGTGGCTTCTTGTTTGTGTGTGTGTTTGTGCCGTAAATGCGCTGTTGTGCTCAACATAAATTTTCGAGAAGTATATGCATTTTAATGACATTGTTCGAATGGCGAGAAAACGAATATGCGCGTTTTCATCGGCTCGCTATTTCCATCGCAGCGGCACTTTTTTTTGCACATCAAAACTGACGCATTTTATCACCCATCATAAAGCTGGTTGATGCCGCCTCTGCAATATTTTTTCTCAAATGCAACACCAGTATATAATTTTTCGTCAAGTACTCAATTCAATATTTTGTACAACGAGTCACGTTCGATGGCACACTTCAATCATAGCTTCGTCTCTCATTTCGTAAACAATTTCGCCTGCCATATGATTGTTTTTCAACATTTTGGAATTGTTTAAAAAATAATTTATCTTTGTTGCTGATTTTTTGTTGGAATTTGTTTCGGTTTGTCGTTTCAAATTGTTTTTGAAAAGAAAAAGAAAAACAAATTCTTGGCTCAATGGTGTTGAGCTTAGCATCGTTCATCCAGATTAATTGAAAATTTTCACGCGAGCCCATGGTCGTTTTTCCCCAGCATAATTTATTTATGGCACGCAGGAGCAATAATTGGAATTTTAGTTTTAATTTTTTTCCTCACAGAAACACGTACAGATTTTCACATCCTTTTTGTAGCACGCAACATTGTTTCAACGCTGTGCAAAATAAAGATAGCTGCAGGCCGCCAACGGAACGAATTGTTGCCAGACGAAATGGATGTTTACATTTTTTTATTCATCCGTCCAATTGAAAAATAGATTTATTAACTTGACGCACGATCTCACCGTCCGGTCAAATCGTAGGTCTTAGATTAAAAAATCTACCAGCAAAATGTGATGTAAAGCTGAGTATTCATGAAAAAAAAATGAACAAAACACACTTGATGGAAGACAAATGCGAACCAGGATTTTGTTTACGACACGTTGCACGTAGTTTGATGAACAAAAATAGAAGCAAGTAATCGATAAAGATGAAGAATTATTGGAAAGTGCGAAATAGCACGACATTTAATGATGCAGCCGAGATTTGCTGTGCTTCGTGTCCATCGGATATCATGTTATCGATGTAAAAGCTATCGATAAATCACAATAATTAGAATTCAAACGGAAAATCTAATGGAAAAATGAGTCAGCGAGCGCACCATTATATCCACATTGTTGCCATCACTGCCCACTGATTTCGTTCGCTCATGCTTCGACACATTATGTTGCATGGACGAAGATGAAACGATATTAAATACCCGTTTGAATTATCTATTTAGTCGGATGGCTCCGTAGGGACGTTCGGAGGAAATGCACAAAGGATTCGGAGAGAGAGAAAGAGAGAGAGAGAAAGAAAGAAAGAAAGAGACGGATAGACACAGCAACTGAGAGAGCGAAACGAAGACCCACGTTTACATTGCAATGTCAAATAAGTGCATTGAATGGTGTTGCTATGCTTTAAGTAAGCCATCGAAGGATTCGAATGTGCTTTCATTTGAGTTCAGCTTCGTATCGGGTCATGCCACGCTACAATAATGTGAACCATAATAATCGTAAAATTACGAAGAGTATGAACAACATTGTTTTAAGCTTTTCTAGATGATTTTGTATGTTCGAAACACGGACAGCACAGCATCAGAAGCACATGAGACTTTGATATATTTGTTTCTGATGTGGACCTTCGTTAAGAGATGTGACTTTATTGTACTCAAACGAATTCAATGTCTGTTTTCATTGTGATGCATGGCAGCAGTCGTCGAGCATTTGCCGTATAAAAACTTCATGGTGCATCATGATGAGCACTGCAAGCCATTCAGCATGCATTTATTCGAAATTATTGTCTCCGTTTTGAGGATTAACAACCATTCAAGTGCTTCGTCGGTCGATTAGAGAAAATGTTAATGTTAAAATCGAGCTGCTCGATGCATAAATTTTATTCTTTATTCGCAGAAATTCCATAATTTTTTCATTCATTCAGTTGCGAAATCATGTCAAAAATAATGAAGCAAAAACCACAATTCGGAATATTTACATTTTTAACAAGGCATGTGCATCCATTCAAAATTCAATACATCATTAGCACAGTTGTTTCATGGCATTTCATTGAAATCTTTTGGAACCACTCAATTCATAAGAGATCGGCAAATATTAGTGACAAAAAATCCAACACTCACACGTGATTTTATAATAAAAAATCATCGATTAATTTGCATTTTTTCGGAGATGAACCACTTTTTTAAGGTCACTAAATGAAAGAGACGTTTCACTTCACCAAAAATAAATTGAAATGTGACGTTAACATTAAATTTATGCAACGAATGAGAATTGGAACTGTCAACTTAGAGACAAAGAGGTGAAAAATGTGTTGACAGTCATCGTTAGAAGGCAAATGGAATTGATAGATTTGGAGCAAACATTAGATAAGCTGCAATTGTGGGAGCTAAAGTGAAATTGATCTTTCGTGTTTGTCCTGTTTCATTGGACAGTTCTTACATAATCGTTGCCATTCATCGAATTCGAAGAAAAATTATATGGCATTCCGCGTAATAACACCATCGCGCACCCGGAATAGTAGTACTCACCGAGAGAGAATGAGAAAAAGTGAAAAGCGACAAAATATTGCTAACTGTTTTTATCGATGAATCATTGTTGAATGCATTCCATTATGAACAATGATTATCTCTTGAACGAAAAAAGAAGACACACAACACCAGACGGTTATGGTTTTTGTTTCAACTGAATTGATAAATGGCATTTGCTTGGTGCATTGGGCGGCAAAGCGATTTCTCACGACTTCATAATGCATAAATGAAATTATGCATATTTAAAGACATAAGTGATGAAAATGTCACACTTTCCTCCTACTGTTCGATCGGCCATTTCCAAGAAATATGTGACTCAGACAGACAGAAATCTAGGCAAACTTCACAGACAAAAGCCATCGAACAATGAAATGCTTTGAAATGCATTCGGTGTATAGTTTTTGTTGCTCTGTTCAGTCTGAAAGCCGCTTAAAAATGTTATGTCGAAAAGTTCATTGGCATTTTGGCATAGCATGCCAAATGTGTGTTAGTTGAATAGATGAAGTTATAAAAGTCTTGCATTTGCCATCGTCTGCTTCGTGACTTTATTTCCAACTATGTGCCATACCGAAGAGAGAATATTGGTGCGAATTCTTGTCGCGCATTATGACGCTGAAAACTGAAACACATTGTAAATATATCATGTGTCGCGTTTGATTTCCGATTGTTCAATGCACATTTGTCGCCTTCTTATTCGTGTAATTCACCGTGAAAATTTAGAATTGTCTAACCTCTTTTTCTCTCGATCTCCCTCTTTTTCTGCTCATTGAAAGCGAAAGTCTCGCGTGTGACAATGCCCGTAAAAATCACGAATTGCATGCTTTCTATTTTGAACAGTTGTACAACTCAAAGACTATATTTGTAAAAAAAAAGACGCTCTGCGAAACAAAAAATGTTTAGCGGTGATTGCAATCTGATTAATTTGTCGTTTTGTTGAATTTATCGATTTGGATGTAGCCATGAAAATTAATTAAGGTTGGCGCTGATTTACGATGTTCGTTAGTGATAAGAACTCAATTAAACGAGAGTAAAAGTTTCGAGTGTGATTTACATGTGAAAGTTAAGTGTTGTTGACCGAACCATCCGATTGCCTCTCTATCGATCTAAGAGTTTCTCTACAAATTACCGCTGATGCAATGCATTATTTCGAATGAAGCGTGCAAAATAAAATGCAGATAAATCAGGTGTGCAATATTTTGTCATTTAAAAACATTCAAATGCAGAGTTTGGCATTTCGTTTCAATTGGACTTGCCGCTTAAATGCACGACAAACGAAATTAGAATGTATGTTTTGCATGTCAAAGTATGTGCGCGTTGCTCGTGGTATTTTTTATTACAAATGCAATTTCGAATCGGATTTCCATCAAATGGGAAATGAAGTACGTAAACTATCCGACTGGATTTCTGTGAGCCACACGAGCCGAATGTGTCGTCGGAAGAGTGCGCACTGTGACAAACGTATCCGATTTCATTAAATCATGTCAACTGACATTTTGAAGCTATCGCAGGTACTTTTTGTACTACAATTTCAAATGGCATTCTGTTCAGCTATACATTTCGCAAAGATTTTTGCAACTTAAATTAGATTGCGACTGTATTTTTCACAGAACATTCTATTTAGAAACAATGAAATTGAATGTGTGGGCTCTTTTTGATCCACATTGGCCAACTGCATGGAAAAAACGAGGAAAACTACTTTTTAAATTTCAATTTGAACACGAAATGTTTTGAAATTGTGTTTGAACGCGACGACCTTCACCTTCAATGAGCAAGACTTTGAGAAGCAAAAAGAAAGAACCGTCACGTACAATCAATTCATTGTCTTCTAGTGAAATTCAATTTAAATGTGTACCGAATGCGCAATTTACCAATGTCCGGGACGCATCGCGGTTGGATGTTCGACGTTCAAACATATATCATTGGCAATGGCTCTTCGGAATTGTTAAAAACTTACAAATTCGGGAATTTAAATGGAAAATCAGAGTTGAACATGGAATTTATATGGGGAAAAAATTAAATTTCACCGAATGGTTCGTAAATCGCATGAAATCGATGCTGAACCTAATTAAATCGGATATTGTTTTTAAATTGTGGTCGAATTTTCTACGTGAATTTCCGTTTAATTCGTTTATTTGATCCGCAAGACAGATATTCAGCGCCCATCTTGCATATTTGATGTCTTTTTGTGTCGCTCTCAATTCAACGTAACAAGTCTCGCAACTCAAAAGAAGCGCCGCCACAGAAGAATATTATAGTAACGGTCGGATGAGCACAATGCTTCATTTTTTTAAAATTCTACTTGAGAGTGAGTTATGGTCGGTACAACGCTCTATATCCCAAAGCGAATATGAATCATTTTATAAATGCGATCGGCTCGAAATCGAATCCGTTAATGCGCACACCCAGAAAAAAGAGAATCAGCTCGTATATCTTCATTAGAATAGAGAATACGCCGTTCTAGATCGAAAAGCCAGACCTTTAAATCAATGGATTTGATTAGTCGCTGGAATGATGGATGCGTCTTAAACGTGGATATAGACACAACATAAACACCGACGTCCAAATCACCATCAGGTCTAATGATGTCGATTTCTCCTACTTGAACCGTATAAATGAGTGAAAAAAATGCGTTAATAAAGGCAAAGAAAATGACTTGATCCGAGGGCAAGTTGGATTTGACAGTTCTTCCTTTTCACATGATTGATACTCCAATAAATTTGATATGTACAGGTGGTTTTCAGTAATAATTGCGCCCATTATCGATGAAATCAAAAGCTTTTATCTTCGTTTTATACCCATATCTTGTAATAATTCATTCATTTGAATCGCCATACCTATCGTATATTTGCTTATCGCCGCTTCATTAGCGTTGTTCTAACGAATTTTGACATGTGCTCAAAAGACAAAAGGCTGTTCAAATTGAATTGCGCGTTGTTTGGCCAACGATGTCATTAATTGGTAATTACATCATTACTATTGTGCATAATCAATCAGCATATGTTTGAAATCTTACCAAATCGTCAGTTAGCGTCGTGGCTCTCTCTCTCTCTCTCTCTCTCAATTCAATGTTTCGTCATTTATTCGGAAGCCCACTTAACGAAAAGTGGTGTAATAATGAAATCAAACTGGACCGATCTGCAAACAAAACACAAAGAGCAAAATAAAAACAAAAAGGCGGGCATGAGATCAATTACAATTCACACAATTGGGCAATCAGTTCAATAGCATTATAATAATTATGGTTAGTTGATGCTTCTGCTTCTAACATGTCCAAACATTTTGCAGGAAGGCGATTTTTGTGTGTCGGTATGCTAACAAACGTTAAAGTGATAATTGCGTAGACATGTTTAAGTCGATTCACACATCAATTTCACAGTATACAATGCGGTTGTTCGTGTACTTGAGTGAGTCTTGCACTGGTCTTTTAATTGTTTTGGTTTGGTCCGAAAACTAAGTGATTGGCAAATTGCAATGTGATTTTGCTCTATAGTTCGTGGTTTATACATAAAGTTTTTTTCTTTTCAACGATTATCTAAATAAACCGACATAGCTAAAGAGCAAGCAAATTCGCTTATTCTTGGTGTTGAGTAATGCAAAATGAGGAATTGTTCAAATTTTCACACAATCGAAATTGTTTGCAAATCGTTACTACTCACACAAATTAATGCAGACCACAGCGCACCATTCACTGATTCAATGAGTGCGCTCAACATAATTAACAGCTACCGATCAACTGTAAGATGTGCCGAACTACATTTTGAGTGTTTTTTCCTTACTGATGAATTGATTTTTCAGCTGATTACAGCCGACAATCAAATCGCCCGAATGAAATGGATTTTGGCCCCGACATTTCGGAAATGTGAAATATCGACAAGAAACAGAAATTTGAGTGAGTTTCTCTCTGTTCATGCCGCTTCCTCGTTCACGAAAGACCATTTTTGGGTAGCAAATCCCCTGATAACGAAAATCGGTACAGCCATAATTGGATAATTATCGAATCCAATTTGTCATGGTTTTTAAATGCATACATTTGTCGTCACATATATTGAATAAAATAGCTATTACGACATTGATTGAACGTGTATCGAGGTAATCCATATTTATAGCTAACCGTTTTGAATGAAAAATGAGCCGGGCTTATGCCTTTCCGGAGAGTGTGATTGCGAGAGCGAGTGTGCAAGAAAGACAGAGAAGACGAGAGCGGGAAGAGATTAAAAAAAGGGAACGAACGCTCTATTCAATCCTCCTGATTTTATGTTGATTCATTAATTCGAAATTATCGGAATCCATTGTGGAAATGAGACGCACTTGTGTGAATCGAGCGTCGCTAGAGATGAATTGAATGCTACGAATTTTATGACTTTTTCACACAGCGAATGGCATACGGGAATGTACAAGAAAATTACATTCATCGCCTTCAGCTGTAATGGTAAGTGTTATATTTGAGTCGGCAGAACAGAAATCGAATCAAAGTACCCAATAGGGATTCACTTGAGGTACGTAACATGAAATTTATACGCTTTATCATTTGGAAAATGTATTCCATTTGTCAACGTGAAGAGGGTAAGTGTCAAAGTCCATTGCAAAAATTGTTCGTCAGCCACACGAACTTAAACAGAGATGTTTGTGCAGCTATACGTTTGCGCTCATTCTCTCTCTCACTCGCGAAAAACCGTTTCAGCTGCTACTTAATGCCATAGCAAATGCGCGCTAGAACAATACGATTAAGTACCACAACGGCACATCATCGCATAAAACATTTTGCAATGGTTATGTGCTGCTGCTTTTTGTCTTTCGCTTCGAGTCCCGCCGGCGTATTTCCAATTGAATGTCGAAAGCAAGAAAAAACTAATGCAGTCGACGCAAAAAAAAAAATGGAATCGAAATGCAATGCGTTCTGTCAGCACTTAATAGTAACCATAAATCGTTAAGGTCGTTGTATTGCATAGACAAAAAAATCAGCAGAACAAAATTTGAAAACAAATAAATATGTGAGTTGAACGAAATGTTTCGCACACAAACAATGCGGCGATCAGACGTTGTTTCGAAGCAAACCAGCAATGTGCTCGCATAATATCCACCTTTCAACTGATATTTAATTTCAAGATGGAACATTTTTATGTTCAATTCGAATCCGCACACTCATAAACTAAGCATAGACAATAAATTTCACTGAAGCCACACACACAAAAGACAGAGTGAGGCTTCTGGATATGCCTAAGCCTGCGGCCGGAGCAAGCACATAACCATTTCAACTGTAATCTTTTATTATTTTTCGTTTGGTAATTCTATTTCCGTCGCATTTTGCCACCATTTGTTCACACTTAACCAGACCAATTTTACTCTCGAGCCCATCACTTTTGCATGTGGTTTTCAATGTGTGTTTTTTTTTCATTCATTCACTTGAAAACACAATGCGAGATATTTATTTTCGAATCCCCTAATTCTACGATCTTTTATTCATGTTTGTACGCGTGCAACAGTGTTTGTTTATTAGGGGCTATTTTGAGTCGCTTCCACTCTCGATTTACGCTCAATGGCTAATATTTCATTTTCATTGGGAAAACAGCACATGTGTCGTCAACATAAAACCATTTTCATTTACACTAAATATGTGATACTCGGATTACAGCTTCATCCGAATGTTGAAAATGGGCTGAACAGGGGGATTTTGTATCAGTTTTAATGAAGTTCGTTCCTACGATTGAACGACTGACGAAACATTATAAGTCAAATGGAAATATTTATTTGCTTCTGCAGAGGGTAACATTTGCAATTGCAATTGCCTCAATTTAACTTTAAAATATTTTGCGAAAGGATTGTTATGAAATGCACTTCAATAAATATCAATCAAGAGAACCATACATTTCAGCATTCACTCCCATTTATTGGATTAATCGGAATGAGAATAGCTCACCGCAAGACGCGCGTTTTTCTACACTTTTTTTCCTTCGTTGCCGTAATTTCAGTTGAGGAAATGATTTGAATTAAACAGCTGAAGAGTATGAAAGAATATACTGCTTTTAAGTCAAGAGCTCAATTTTTTGATCGACATTCTCATAGATCGAGAACTCGGCAAACATGATTTTCCACTTTTTCGTCCAATTCAAGCAATTTTACTGAATAGAGCCCCATTATTAACGAGCGGTAAGCAGAATAGCGATAATTTCAAATCCAGGTTGATGCAGTCAGACGAAAACAAAAGTATTTTTGAATTGAAAACAGTGAAAACAATCATATTTCTACGATGATAGTGTTACATGAGTTTTTCAACGAGCTCAATGAATGAATTAAAAATGAATTGAATTCCGTCTCATTCGTATACAAACTGGCATTTTTCAATTAAAGCAATCAACAACAATCAATATCAAAAGCAGATCACACAAGTTTTGTCGGCTATCAATTGGTATGGCTCCGAATCGAATGGAATGAGTATTTTATAACGTCGGGCCATCCAAAAAAAGTCGATTTCGAAAAAACGGTCCGCTTTCAATCATGAAAAAAAATGAAAACAAAATGATTGATTGTTGGTTGATTTGGAGTGGTATGGAGTGGATCGATCCTGTTTCATATATAGAAGCTTCATAACCGTTGAATTACTTAATTTATAGCAGACTTTTGTTTCGATCGATCAGATTCCAATGCGATTACGCTGAAGATATATTCATCCTGCGTTGAAAACAAATTGTTTTCGAATCAACTTTTTTCTCTGTTTTCATAAAAGAAGCAGGATTCGTTTAAATTTATTTCGCTTTTTTTGTTTACCTGCATTCTCAATAGCATAATCCCGGCGCAGACAATGCAATGGCCGAGAAGAAAAGAATCTAGATATTATTTATCATTGAAATTTTTGATATTTTTTATTGGGCATTGTGTTGTTCTAGGTAAAGGGAGGGAGAGAGCAAATAAAAACCACAATTCATTGTGTCTTTATGGGTCTTCAAAGGATACGGTTGAAAATCAAAAATCTGGAAATATAACATGTGGTTTTTTGTTAACGCCATTTTTACACAGGGACGGCAGCATTGAGCTGAAAATCTGTTAATCTTGTGGCTTGCCGTTGAGGTTGATCTTGGACGATCGCCATTTTTTTCATTCAATGCACATCGAATCAGCCAAAACGCATTCGTAGTACGAATTTCGTACATTCACTTTTTATCTTTCCATTTACTTGAATTTTAATTACTTGACGACGTGCACATTTTGGCTCACGCTTCCCATGCAAGAGGTAAATGGAAGGTTCGGTGTGCCAACAATCCAAATGTAAATTGAGCTGCTTTGTAATTGTTTGCACTTTGAATTGGTTAAATTGCAGTTGGATCGGAACAGTTGCACTTTATTGTGACCTAGAGACATTTTTGTCAGTTGAATACAAGTTGTACATAATGCATTCATTGCGGAACATTATGACATTGACTTTTCACTCATGGTTGCTTTGTGTAAAATGGCACTCACTAAATTCAACGATGATGGCCATTTGTATGAGATGATGCTGCTGCTGCAGCAGCAGTCAGTTTTGATTTCACACTTGAATAATTGCGTCACAGTTTCGCTAAACTTTCGACCCTTTTTCATTTCATATTTATTTAGCAAAGTACCTACCATTTAAATGATGAACAAAGTATATATTTTGGCTACATTACGAAGCAATGTATTGTTTTTCGGCGTTTTTCGCCACATTTCTTTTGCTTCAATAAATGTATGTGGCAATGTTAGCAGTTCCAAAATGGTATCGCACTGCCGTTTTTATCTCATCTAATGCCGAATATAATGTTCAAGTTCGTGTAAGGTGCTGTTAATGTATTTTGAGAATGTCGGTTTTTCCTTTGATGCACGCAAAAAAAAATTTGTCGAATAAAATTACGGGCGAAACAAAAACTGCGATGAATGAAGCAATGCGCGTTAATGCGTTTCATTTGAAGTGAAATGGAATCCATGCACTTCGTTTGTTGAAAGGAAGAGTTGCAGAAATAAACGTGCAAACAAACGATGGGTTGAAGTAAGATGTGCAGCTCTGAGAGTAAAACCAGCAGTTGATATGTTTGTGGATTTTAATTATTCAACATCAACACTAGCATATTCCGAGTAAAATGTTGCCACAAAATCACTTGCTCATCAGATAATGTGCATTCATGCGAACACGTAAAAACATCTCACTTGCATTGAGGTAAATAAATATTGATTTCAATGTGCACATTTGGCAAGGACGGAGATTCCCTTTCTCTCCAGACATGACTTTCCGAATATCCATTCAACGGGATATTAAATTATCCGACAAACAATTCCGAGGTAGTTATGAAAATAGTGAGATTGCTTTTAGTAATAATTTCTGCGGTAATTGTAATAATAATAATAATATTGTAAAGTGAAAAAGGAGAGCTGAAGGATTGGAGGAACACAGTGTGTAATATGCTAGCTGTTGTAGCAGCATTAACATGAAGAAGAGAGAAGAGAGAGAAAGAGAGAGAAACCCTAGAAACAACGATGGAGCAAAAGTTTTCCTTTCCAACTAAATTTATGGTTTGATCTTAATTTACGGTGTTGAATAAAGGAGACTTTTCAACTTGGCACACAAAAACTCGCAGCACTTCTGATTCACTTTTTCTGGAACCCATCCTTCAGCTGGTATACGCTCACAGAAACATAAAAAATTTGACGTTGTCGCGAGTTACTTATACTCGTGTTCAAGCAAAACAACACTAAATAAGAAGACAAAACATTCGAAAACTTTCGAATGGGAGCCAACAATTAGTGCGAAAAGCCATCGCAAAAAACACGAGAAAGTTTTTCATAGAACTTTATGCGTCGATTACATTAGGTTTAAAATTAACGAAAATATTCTCGCTATTTTCTGCATTTTTTATTTCTTGCAAATCATTGCTACCGTTGAGAAGAAGTCGCAAGCATGTCTGTGTTATTTTACATATAAATACTCGCCTCTTCATCTAAATAAATTGTTCGAGGGCCCAAAAAATTCACTAAAATTTCGTTCTTCGCTCGAGGAACAAATCAAGATTTTCAGCGGTAGATTAAACGAGCGAACATGTTCACCTGTCCTAATGAGAATCGAATCCCTTGACAAAATACAAACAAAGTAGCGATGGATCTGTAATGGCTGATATTCTTCGTGCTCATTCAGCTGAATGAGTGAATTCATGCAATTTACTATACATTATTTCATTTTAGATCAAAATAAACAATGATAATTATACGGTGCAACGTAAATTAACGACGAACCATAAAAATGCATTGCATACAAAACAAACAAGAATAACACAAAAACGCGTTTCGCGTCTACTGCACAGTGGATCTTTTACATTTGCGCGCTTTTGGTCGTGCGAAATCGATGGAAAGTGAAAAGAACCGCGTTCGCGCACTGTTGCACAAAACAACGCAAAAACAGCAGCAAAAGCAAGCATAACTGCATATGGAAGATGAGTAGAAATAGACACGAATAGAAGAGCCAGCGAATAGAAGAGCCAAACAGCAATAAACGAATAAATGATGGATCAAAACGTATGAGTGAACAATACGATGAGACGCTCTGAAAAGTTGCGCACAAATTAATTACATTTGGAAACGGTTCAATTGCAATATAGGTAACGATTCTCTCCTCTATCTGCTTTTTCCATCATCAGTAATAGCAATGATGATGATGATAATAAATGCATTGCAATCATGAAAGATTTGTTTACGAGAGAGTTTCTGAACACAGTCAAATCAGAAAAAAGTCAAACTAATTGATTTAAAAATTAATTATCTTGCCGAAGCGACTGCTTACGGCACATGGACTTGAAAGCGGTTCTTTCTTTGGCGAAAGTGGTAGAAATGAATTTTCAAAAGAATATGGAAATCATGAGAATGGCATATGCGACAAAGCAAAGCAGCATTCTTTTTGCTTCTGTCACTCAAAAAGTGATTGCATTCACATCAATTGAATGCAATACATTTGTAATCAGCTGGACTTTCAGCTATTCCGACATTCACTCTCCATCATGTTATCAATAAGCAATTTCCTATTCAACTACCCTTTTCTTTCGTAATTCTTCAGCTCAACTTATGCGATGGACAAATTATACTTCAAAATGTCGGGAAGCAAAAAATACGGAATTTTGATCAATTTTATATGTATATGTCCAGATTATTATGGGCTTCATGAATGGCACAGCTCAATTGAAAAAGATTATTTATGCAATGTTCGAAAAGATAGCGAAAAAATTACGGAAATTTCGTAATAGCTCATCGTTAGAAGCTCGAGTGGTTTATCGAACGAATAAATTTGATTTCAGTTTAAAGAGACCGATTTTAACCAACCGAAATACTGAGAATAGCATTTAGAAGGTGATCACGCAAATTGTTTAAATGAAGCTGACTCTCGAATTTAAATTGATATGAATTGCAATAAATCACCACGTATTGACATTGGCATTTACTTGACAGCTATTATATGAACAAAGTACTCCATTTAATTTTGTGCTTCGAGCGTAAGCTAATCCCGACAAACAAAATTCGATATCGGTCGAGTTCCGTTGATTGCTGTTTGAGAACACTTCAAATCAGAAATCCATAATGCAAATGAAATAATAATTGACTTATTATGCATTTGACAGTTCCAAATGGAGAATGGTGGACAAGAGGTGTATTTCTCTCTCACACGCATTCCCTCGACCGCGCACGCTCTCGACCCAAATATTCAAAATGAAATTTTCATGAATAATTACGCCGTTCGATGCTTACAAGTGATAAATTGACGTTGGGATTTTGTGCACCCAATCGCCATGGCTTTTACAATAAATCGGATCGCAATTCTATTGACTAAGAATAATGTTTAATGATAATGATAAAACGGACACCGATTCGTGTAATATTTAACCGTAGTTTAGTGAAATCAGAACGTAGCCGAGTCCCGCAATGTGTGTGCGAATTGCGGAGAATGCACGTTCTCTCGCCCTACATGGGAATCCAAATAATTGGATTCATATCGGAATTTACACACAATTAGAATCAGCGTTAAAAAGGGCGCACAAACTCTTCTTTGTATTGCATTGCATGCCAATGCGAGAGAGATAACCGACTCAAAAATGGCATTCGTTGAACGATTTCGATCTGTATGTGCCGTGTGTTTGTGTAACAAATGCAATGCAAACTGGGTGATTACGGGTGCATGTGCATTTGGCACACATTCTTGTTGTAGTGAAATGCAATCGATCGTAACACAAAACATTGCATTCACATAATGATGATGCACAACACACACTCATAAATATATCGAAACATGCTATTTAGATATTAACCCATTTAAGGTAAGCGATGAAGACTATGTGAAACTCGAATCATCGATGAGAGGCAGTTTTCAATGAATGTATATTTATGTGCATAAGTCCCGATGGAATTTTCTTCGGAACATCATGCATCCGAAGCAGTGGCTTTTAGATGATTTGTAATCCAAGAATTCAAGCAGAAACGAAATAGAAAAGAAGCGCTAGAACACAATTGACTGCAATTTGGAGCACAATGAAAAGTGTTTCGCTAAATGATGTGAACAGAATTAAAACGGAACAAGTTCTAGTGGCTTCATTTCTGTTTATTGTTTTGTTCCTCATTCTTTCATCCGCCATGCATAAAAGCTCGAGCGCAAATTATAATTATATTATTTCACAGACGTTTACTTCACTTGTGTAATGAGCGAGCAAAAAGAACTGACGCCAGAGCACACCTGAAAACGATCGAGTGAAAACGATTACAAAATGTTCTTGGGTTTTTGGGTTTTGATTTGAAGATCATAATTTTTTTCGCGCATTTTGTGTTTTCGCATAAATTTGGTTGACTTTGGTTGAACGTGATAGTGTTCGTGCTCGAGCAGCAACAATGATCAAGCAAATTACATGACCTGTTGAACTGATTCAACGCAGCTAACATTTATGATTCGGTTTTTCCATCTTCTTTCGTGTTGTGCTTCCATTTTCCAATGCTTTAAATCCCATAAAATTAGAATTGTACGTGCTGTTCTTTGATTGCACTCGTTGTTAACATTAAACGAACACGAAAAAAGCAACACATTGAATTATTTTCGGTAGTTTAATTAGAAGTGGTTGGAAATAGACCAGACAAATACCTCCAAACAATACCCGTATTCTTTGAGACGATTGTTAAACCGTGCACACCAAAACCAATAACAAACTAAACGCTTGTTTAGAATTCATTACTAATGAATACAATTGCGAGTGGCCACGAAACATAAACATTGTGCGAGCTAACAGCAATTATTTTGCTACCTGACTTGTGATGTGCGTCAATTTGATATGGTGGATGACTGGACAAAAATTAAATAGACGATCATTATCACATGTGTGTGTGTGTCTGTGTCAAACAGGAATATATGAATCCAAAAGTAAACAGAATTTCTAAAGAAAATGAAATTCTATTGTCATTTGTATTTACAAAGCAAATGCGTGGCTCAATTGCTGCTCTCACATAAATCGAGATGAGCTGAACAAAGCGATGAAATCTTTTGTAGGAAATTATGGTACGACTCGCGTACGAGATGAGGTGTCAGCCTATTTATGTATCAAATCATGCTGACTGCTCAACAATTCACACGTTATTCGCTTTAATACAGCTAATTATATCATTGATTTAATTTTCAGCCAATTTTTTGCAGCTGATTTGTTTGCCGTGTCGAAAATCTACACCAATAATTGTTTCGGCCTTGAGAGTTTGCAAACAATCACGGATCTTGCACAAACAACGCATTTTACCACTTTTTGTGGATATTGTTTCCAAGTTGAGATCCAGTTTTGGGGGGGGAGGTCCGATTTTATGCAAACAATCGACAAAAAACATCCATTTAAGTGATATTCCATTTATTGGCAGTTGAATCGATTCGGAGCAAAGATATGGATTGTCTTAGCAACAATGTACGGAAAATGTCACAAAACCTGAAATGGCTGTTGCCACAAAGTCGTGCTTCGATGCAACGCATCCATTTCTAGATTTCAATTGTTTGGTATCGAGTTTCCGAAGCAGCACTTCAGCGCAAAAAGCAGAGAATCTCTGAGAATATGCTCTACAGCATGACCTTCGAACAATATCACTTTGACAACGAACGCAATGCCTGAATTCAAGCACAAAATTAGCCGTCGCACACTGCATACATAAAAAAAAGAGCGATTCGAAAACATTTGTGCGCAAATATATTGTAATGAATTCAATCTGCACCAGATTTACGAATTATATATGTATTTTTTTTTTTTTTTTCATCAAGTTTCTGTTGCAATTGTTAACACTGTCATCGTATTTAGTTTTACTTCTATCCTCTCATTCAAATGAATTATTTATGGATTGCCCGTAAAAGTGCTGTGTTGATCAATTCGAAAAGAAAAAAAGGCCGAAAACAGAAAAAAGCAACAAAATGCAGATGTAGGTAAAAGCGAAACTGAGATAATAAAGAACAGGACAACTTATCAATGGCGATTGGTACTGCGAAAAAAGTTTTGAGTTTTCATGTAAAGTTCTGCGAAAGGAATCGAACGAAACAAAAATAGTGATGATTTTTTGTTCATTTTTTTCTGAACGAAGGTATAACAATCGCTTTTTACTCCTGCTGATGCTTCGAAGCATCTTTTATGCTAAATGATTTGACATAGACCGTCAAATCAGGCCTTTGCACGCTACACACATTCAATCTCGCTTTATAGCCAAACGATCGGAAAGGTAAATGCGATACAAACAAGAAAATATGCCCAAGAACAACAAGATAAATTAAAAATTCTATAATGAAACTCATAATTTGGATAATGAGCTAAAATGAATGATTGCTGCTGGTGCCTTGTAACGCTTAGCTCAAGTGCATCGAATACTAAACCGGCCGCATCCATTCGTTTGATTAATATGCTCAAGAATATTGACTGGCTATTTTAATTTACTCTCGTCAATTTTGATGCACATTCCAGAGTCTCTCGGGAGTCAAATGAATTGTAGAAAAAGTTTAATGGCTCAACTAAATATTGGCTCGGCAATCAAATACACTCTTAAATATTAAGCACTTATTGAATGCAGTTGTGTTTTTTATTTAACGCACGATCTCGCAGCATTGACTAATGTATTTGTAGGTTTAGTATGAAAATGCACTCATTTTCTTCAGGCGAATATAAATTATCTTGATTCATTTCTTTTCATTCCGTTTTGATAAACACAAAATGTGTTGAAACTTATTTAAATTCGTTTGGAATTGTGAATGATGATGGTAAAAATTCACCTTAGAAAACAACAAAATATATTCATTGAAAAATCAACTTTAACATGAATAGCGTTCAAAAATGGATAATTTATTTTTAAATATTGAACTGCATAAAATTACAAAAACTATGTGAAAACTTTCAAAATTAAACCTTTTATGCAAATAAAAGAAGCAAACAAAAAAAAAAAACACTTTTGGCTTCGAAAAGTTGGCGAACAAAAAGAGGAGATACTAAATATTTTCCAGGTTTTTTGTTGTTGTTGTAAAGCTATTTAAATGGAAATCTCATTCATAAAGTTCTAGTTCATCGATGTAGAAAAAAATTAAGTTGAAGATTATGGGAAAGGGGCAATTTTCTACCATCCAAACGAATATCCATTTAAAGTTACAGGTTTAGTTTGAGAGACTTTATCGCAATGTGAATCGTGTAAAGTTGATTAATAATCGTTCTAAATGATCTGAAACTAAACGATGAGAGAGTTTCTCGCTGCCGCATGCAACGAAAAGACATGGACACGCCGGTGCAGCAGACAGTTAATGGTCAACTTTGAAAACAGGTTGGCGTGCCCATTTACCATATTCATGTTGAGTCACAACAAAATGACAAAGTTTTCCATAATCGACAAAGCATTTATGTGAACACCCAAATGCTTGGGCAAAATCATTACTCATTCGGGGAACGAATTTTATAACATTTTTATGGTTCGAGTTTCTATTTTCTGCCATCAAAACCATTGAAAAAGATTTTTATTTGATCTCGCAATGCCGATTTCATAGATCACACACGCACTTGCCCAGACAACTTACGAAATGATCGGGCGTTACGAAAACCCAAAAAAATAACAATTTAATGATAGAATTCCGAGATAAATTTGAACCGGCAATTGAACAGTTTTGATGACGCAGTCGCATACTCACACAGCATGTAAACAAATTGATCGGAATTAGTGACCGTCTAACCATGAATTCTTTTTCTCCACCATTTTAGATTGTTGCTTATAAAAAAGACTCATAACTTGTTACTGAAACTGACTGATACAGTCGATATTTCTCCATGCCGAGCAATCGTTTTTCTCGATACATTGTAATATTTTACGATTATATTCTTTCAAAAGATCTTTAAAGGGAACTAGCAAAAACAAACGAGCCCACTGATTTATTACTAGATTATTGTATCGTCTTTCTATCAATGTACGCTCTTTTTTCTCTGGTATGAACGCCGTTTTTTTGACGCTGTTCAAAAAATTTCAAAATGTTGATTTTAATGAATTGACTTCTTTTCCCCGTGATTTAACTGGTACTTCATTGAAAATGTTCATTTCGAGCACACGAATTTATTAATGAATTATGAATGAAACGCGCATTGGCACGAAAGGTGAACGAAAATTGAAAAATTAAGAAACAATAGCCAATGCGGGCATTGCTATCGAGGAACGACTTATTATTCTTGGGAGATGTCAAATGTCAGTTGCGGTGACACTGATTTCACATTAATTTATAAGCAAGCTATTGCTGTTTTTTCTTTCTTTTGTTAACATCGAATCCGAATGACAATGTCGCAGAGATTGAATCGTGTTCGATTTCAACAGTCAACTTGGAAATATGTCAAAAGCATTTTATGTTTCTTCACAACCAACTCTTCAACATTGGTTCCGTCAATGCTCAATAATGGCTATATCACAACATTGGCGAGCATAAAAGGCAAACGAAAATGAAATTATTGCATTTTTTGCGAGTGTGTCGTGCCACATTTATCTACGGCAAATATAAAACACAAACACTTTGAAGAGCTGTAGAATTGATCGGCCGCAAAAAATGTCCATTAACAGCTAAATATTACATAATTTTTTCCAATTCTCTTGACTTTTTCTGGCATTTCCATTCAAAATCTAATCCCACAACACCCTTTTTCGATTTAGTTTTGGGATGGATTTTCAATTCTTTTCTAAATTTCATTAAATCGCAATTTTACTTCGAGATTTGTCTTTTTATCTTTCGCCCTGTCGAGGGAGGGCATCTAAAAATGACAGTCATACAAACAAGTCGTTGGGCACTTGTAGGCTCAATGAATGACTGATCTCATCATTAGTTACGATTGTTCATGCCAATTCTTCCGATGCACCCTGTTTCCCTTGACCGTTGCACATACCGCAGTAACAGCTCAATTTATATAATGCAAAATTATATTCGATGGCGCTTCTCAGTGAAATAAAAGCAACAAAAATTAGAACCAGAAACAAATGGATAGTCAAACGTAGTGATTTCATGACATTGATAAGTTGTTCTACGAGAATAAATAATTTTCCATATAAATTTCCACAATGTGTGTGTTTTTGATGATGTCGTGCATTGCAGCTTGCAGCTTGCAGCTTTGAGAAAACTATTTGCTATGTGTGGCGTTAGAATGTTGAGTCTTTGTTTCAAGCATTTCTGGTGGAATGCCAAAAAACGTAGAAACATTTGTAAAATGCGCTTGTTTCATTGTTTCATCAATTTTATCGCCATTAATCATTGCAGCAAATTGAAAAATAGACAAACGAATCGTTACAGAAAAAAAGGAGCAGGAGGTGGAATTCATCTTCGTTTTCCTTTTTGTTTCTCTATGTATTCATTGTTTGGCATAAAAAAATTCTTATTTATGAACTTAGACAACTTTGCAGATACTTTGAGCCAAACCGTCGAATATTACTGTGCACAATTCTGGCAGCTGGTTGACTGGCGGATTCTTTTCGGTGGCAAACTTCGTATCGATGCCAATAGACAAGAACAAAAAAACATGCAGAATCATGAATCTCTCGATTAATGGCCAATCTCATGCATCGCATAAAAACTCCAAGCGAAATGCATGTTAGCTGCTGTTCGCATTTAAATCAAACCGTGGAAAATCTGAGACGGAGGACGAAACTTATATTATTATAAATAATTGTATTGAAATTCATGGAAAGTGGAGAGGAGCAAAATGGAAAAATAATATAATGTCGAGAGATCGTGTGCATTGAACTGTGCACTTCATGCAATTTTCTATCTCGTAATTTATTTGTTCTGTTCCGAAAATTGATGTGTATTTTTTGTCTCGAGCAAATAAATCATTGTAATCATGGCTTAAGGTAAGTCCATCGACTTAAAATTGATTGCAGCACCTAGCCATATTTTGTGCCATAGCCATGTGAAATTCATGGCGATTCGCCTTTTCTCCATTGTTCTTTTCCAAACTCGAATTGTTGCATGAATTCTTAATAGTTGCGCACTGCGAATTGCTTCTTTTTTTTCTTTCATTCATCGAACAATTTGCGCGGTTAGACGAAGCCGAGGTGGCGTTTCGCGTTCTAAAGGCGTTTGTCTTCTAAACCAAACGAGAACATTGATTCAATAGGGAAATTCGATACGCTCACGTTAGAGACTATAAACAACTTTAGTCATTACTTGTAAAGTTTCTAATGCAACGGCGCCCAGCTACAGCTCGTGTTTTGCGTCTCATGTCGCCACTATTTACATTACCCAACACGATACAATCGTTTATGTTCTAGAAAGTTCCATTCGCTTAAATTAATGTAAGGTATTGGTTGCAAACTTTCTTTCACTTCTTTGAGCTCATCAATTTATAAAATAAGAAAGTTGTCAATTTCAAATGGTTAATTTGGATGATATTCAGTCAAAATTGCTGAGGCGATTTAAGAATAGTTGGTTCATTAATGTAACGGTTCTTCAAAGATGGAAAAGGTTTAGAGTATGTCAAAAACCATGATGGATGCGTACATAAACGATTAAGGTGTCAGATAGAACATATAATTATTCACATACGAGTATTACTGTATTAACAACTGTTTCCATAATTAAGCCCTTTCAACTAATGCGACACCATAAACCAACAAAAATTTGCTGCTAAACTCCCGTCTTTGTCTTCATCGCATTCATTGTGAACCTCAGTATTTGATCGAAAATGGAAGTTTGGTTACGGCGATGCAATTTGATGCATGACTGAGATTAGGCATTATTCATAAATTCACTGAATTCCCGTCTCTCGTTTTGTGAGCGTATGTCATTCTTCTCTTTTAAATTTTGCGTTCGCATGAAAAATTGGCTTCTGTTCTAACTATCATCAGTTGTTGCGAATTGTGAGAGCAATAAAACAGCGATGTCGATGCATTCGACAATAGTGGCGCATGCAATTTCGCTGGAAGAATTATTCTGCCACGATGAAAATTATTGCAATCATAGAATTTGCATATAAAATTGCCATTCAAAAGAGACGGCACATTGTGTGTAATGAACCAGTATGCACTTTATTTCACTTTGCATTTACATTTTCCCCATTTAATTCGAAGTGGAAAAAAAAACAAACGATGAATGAAGTGCGATGTATGCTGACGACACCGATGAACCAATTGTGTACACGCTCATGCTCACAGCTGTATGTTATTATGAAATTAATTGAATTTTATCGCACAAATCCAAACCGAAGTGGTTCTCATCCAACCGATTTAAATGCAAGACATGACGTTTGCTTTGGTGCTTCATAAAGAGACACTGCTTCAATGTCAATGTTGCATCAACTGTGCGTTATAGTTGTGTTGAGCAGGCACAGTCGGCAACAGTGTAATGTACACAGAAACACTGCCAAAATTACGTGCTTTGAAATGGAAATCGAGAGATTAAATACATCAAAAATGGATGTGCATATGAACAAAACCGATTTGATCGGAAGAATGAGCAATCAAAATGGGTAAAACCCGGTTGATTCGCAAAAGGCGTGCGCCTTATGTTTTAAAATGCATGCACGGCTCATGGAATGCATTTCCGTTTTGAAATGGTCAGAAATACCATGACGCAATGCAATGCAATTGAAATTGGAATGGTGTAAACCTTGAACCTCGGCCATATTCAGTTTTAGCGCCCAACTATTTCGATCACCTGGTGTCCAAATTAAATATTCTTATTGCAAATATGCAAATAAATTGCCATACAATTGTCTATTCAAAACATGATCCGTCTACCATTCGCTATTTTTCACCATGTAAAATTATAATTTCCAAGTAATGCCGAACCATTTTGAAAATGTGAGTTATAGTTATACAATTTAACGAGCCCTTTTTAAGAATAAATTCCAATCTATCAGCAGGAATGTGGCATGTAAGCAAGTCATCAGCGAACAATTCAATCGATAATGGAATGTTAAACGCAGAATGTCAGTTGAAAATTTTAGCTTGAAATTCCAAATGCAAAGAATATCAGATCTTAATGTTTTTGCTCATTGTAATTCAGATGCATTCCTTAAATGCAAAATTTACATTCACATTGAAATCCATTCAAATTAATGGATCAGAGATTTCATTCCTGGGCACACAATTTTGAACATTATTATCACAATCAGTTTATTAATAAAACGTACCGGAATGAATGGAAACGGCTGTAACAATGTCTATGTATTTTATAATGGAACCGCACGTAAATTTCGAATTCGCTTAAATAATTGAATTACGCAATTACTAGGAGTAATTTACGAAGGTGGCTTAGCTTTCGACTTGATCAATTTGAAATTCCGTTGCGATTGTCGTAAACTATTTAATTGATACGTTCTGAAATATCAAGTTTTTCTCCGGCAAAAAGCTTGGGCTAGAACTACCAGAGCTGTTGCCTTCAATCAATGTTTTTCTCTCCATATTGTCGTTGGTGACTGATACTCCTCTACTAGCGTGACACATGGCTTATTTATCGAATTATACCACTTGAAAAGATATTCCGTATCCAAATTCGTTCGAGTGAAAGTTAAACCAATTCCTTCACAATTAACCTCATAATTTATTCAACTTAATTTCCTCTTTGTTCCATGTCGTTCTACCGCAGTTCAAACGTTTGCTACGTTCACGTAGCAATCAATCGATCGCTGCTAATTTCAGTTGTATACATTATAATGTATGGTTTCAAACTTCGAACATGGTTATTTTCGAGCAAAAATAGCATTGTTAAGGAATATCGACTGATTGAATCATATGAAATGTTTAGAAGGTTCGAATTTTGGACATTTGAATCAGCCAACCAAGCGGTGGAAACATGCGGAAATGAATTGAATATTCTGACTGATACGTCAATTGGCTTTCGGTACCAAATTTCTGGTTCTTTGACATATGTATTTCAATGGATTCGATGCATTTCACTTCGAAACCAGATCCATTTCCAGTGTTCGGTCGATTACTCAGAGCAGAGAGCACTCAGTGCATTGCAAATGCGATGCAGTCGAATGGCATTAAATGAAATGAAATTAACAAAATATTTAGAATGCTGCAGAGAGGCTTTGTGACCAATGAACAAATACAGTTTGCTTTTGTATACGTGGGGTCACCATATAAATCATGAGTTTCTCTATAGCAATTCTGTTTCATTATGAGGCTGGGATTTTCATACAATTCATTCCTTTCAATCGCCTGTGAAGTCACTTTATAATGTGTATTTGTTGGAAGTTCAATAAATTCTATGCTCAATATTGCTTTTCTCTCTCTCTCATCATTTCATTTTCTGCTTTTATCAATGTGCTCATTGTTTCTTCTTTCTTTTTTTATTTATTTTTTTCTTCATTTCTTCAAATGCAATTCACTTTATTACGTTGATGTGTGCAGCAACTTTGAACGATATTGCCAATGAGAGTGCTCGCCACCAATACACACACACACGCACAGTTTTTTTCAGTTTTATTCCTTTCCTTTTAAATTTGTGTGATCTCTCGTTGGTTCTCTCTCTGTTTATTCAAACTTTATTTCGGTTTGTTGTTTGTCGGACATTTCTTCGTCTTGATTTCGACTTTACATCCATTTAGTTTGTTTAGTTTGGGTTTGAGTAGCGAAGCCAACGACAAAGATTCGAAACGAAATGCACCAAAAAGGATGATGCATTGTTTATTTCATTGAGACTCTGTGTGCATGTTTCGGTGTGTTGTCTGCAGCAGAAAAGTAAACAAATGCACATCCAGCAATCTAGTTCACATTGAAATTCAATATCCAATGTTTTGAACATTTGGATGTTAGAGCCCGTGTCGGAAATCTCTGCCACTCCCAAATTCGGTATCCATAGCCGCCTTATACGGTCAAATGCATATATTGCGCTACCGATTCTCTTACTCAAGATAGAAATTAACTTTTCGGCTGCATAAACTTGCTGTGATTTGACCCAATTTGTAGCCAGGATCACTGAATTTGATAGCTGCATGACCAATCACGAAGTACCTCAGTCGAAAATATGCACATTTTGCAGCATACCAGTAGGAATTTTTTAACATAATCAATGTTTAATTACGTGGTACAGTTACCATCTGTTCGATACTTGTCAAAAATAGGCTAATAACCGAGCGGCGCGATTTTCGCTTGCTCCATTCATTTTAAATATTCAAGGTTCTTTTCCCTATTTTTTTAAAAAAAATAAAGGTAATTTTTGAAGTTTTCCATCGATATTTCATGAGTGTGTGAAATCCAACGTGCATGAAATATTGATTGGGATGGAACATATTAATTTAAACTGTTCGTATGACAGTGTATCGTATCAGTTTCAGTCATTATCGTCGAAGATTCTCTTCACATATTCATTCTTTTGTTATTCTATGCTATTGCATAAACAAATCTTTTATTTCATGAATAATCGTTTTTTGTTCCCTTTTGCTCGGTTTGGGTTTGAAATATCCAATTTAAAATTCTTGACAACTAAACGAGAAGAGAAATTTGAGCTGAACAACAACAACAACGGAAAATGATAGAGATACGACATGAAAACCGCTGTTGCCGAAAAAAATATCGCATATCATTTTGTTGTATTTTTATTGGGTTAAAACGAGCTGTGAACGCATATATTTCAAGGAAAATGCATTTGAGCATCTGTCTCGGATGCGATTCATGAGCGTGCCTCTCAACTCTTTATCATCGCCACACAATTTGTCTCAAAGCAACGCATTTGCATATGATTTAAAATGACATGAAAAAGGCAAACGTGCCAAAATCTCGGGAATAATGGTTTACGAATGAAATCCTTCGAATTGATGAAATTGAATGAAAACCTCTTGAAGACGAAATTGAATACGTCGTCGTTTTCAATGTCGATAAACCCGGTGCACAGCATACTAACACGCATATTTCAATTGCTAAAATGGCAACGGTAAATACTGTACATTTTTTTCGCTGGGATTTTCGATAAACCGATAAGTTTTATGTTTTGAATTACTTTCGGGATCCGATTCGATGTGCGTAAAGTACATGCACCGATTCTGATTCAATTTATCACTTCTATCCATTTTATGCGCACAATTGTACTCTGTTTGCGTGAAAAAGCATGCATCGTTCGTGTTTCACTTGGTTAATTTGTTCCAATCGATTTTACGTTGTATTCGAAACTACGAAAAAAACGCTTGAATCTGGCGAGTGAAGTAAATGCTTTGGATTTCATTTTAACGACATGATTATAGTTGAGTATTTGCCACTTTTTCTTTTTGTCACTTAATTGGAGCGATTGTTTATTTTTCGGGGTCTTTTTATGAGAGTTTTGGTCTTGAAATAGAAATGACAAAAGGTATCCATTCGACTGGATGGCATAATATTCTTAACACATTGAATGGATGTGCTTTACAGATGCAAATGCCTTGGAATTTATAATAATCATTCGATAATGGTTGAAAATAATGGATCAGCATTTTATGGGATGCGATAAGCCAATTGTTATACTTTCCAATCGATTTTTTTACTCTTTCAACAAACGTAATCATAATTTGTGGATTTGCAATATGTGCATTTTTCATTGGAATGAATTCAATTTAAATATACATAACGATCAATGAACTTCAAAATGAATTCATGTCATTAGAGCAATCAAAACTTCAATTGATTTTCGCCGTTATTTTCGAAAGCGATAAATAAATAAAATAAATGCTCATAAAATGACCGGCTCACACACTTTAATATACACATATTATGTGACACCATGATATTTATTTGTGAAGTACATTTTGAAAGTGGCTCAAACATGAATAAGTAATAAAAAAATTTGGGAACGCAACGCACAATCGACCGATCTTTGAAATGAAAATGATTCACACGCCGAGCGACCATAAAAGTGTATATATCATTGGGACGTGCGAAGTCATGCGGTGGAAATCGGGACTAAATCAGAAGTGAAATTATATTTTCATTGCATTCGATTTTTGGTATAATTTTAATATCTTCTAATGTGAATTCCAATCAAACCAGAGCCATTCGAAAATTTTTCTCGAAGCAACTAGAATGTTATGTTTGTTGGCACAACAAAATCAATTATTGTGAGAGTGTGTGTGTTTGTATCGTTTTCACTCCCCCGGACACATTTAAAATTGATTAAATTTTCAATTGGCAGCGAAAATAAATGCTTCTGGTAAATACAAGTATGCCATGGATAAACGCCCACCAAATAAATCCAATCCGGCCAAAGCCATCTCATATCAATTTGCTTCAGATATCTTAATCGTATGATAAATGGTCGTTTGCTTCTTCTTCTTTTTTCCACATTTTTTTTCGCTGCTACACGTTTTGAATACTGAGGCTAAGGGTCAATTCGCATAAATACACAGTGTCGTTGTGTGCGCATCGAAACATCAACCAATGACGAAGAAAGCGTTTTCATCAAAACAAATACATTTTTGAACGAAACGGTAGACTTTCGTTTGGAAAAATACATGTAGTAAACGAAAAATCGAATCAACACGCGAGACATCGTTTAAAAACCAGAAAAATGAAACAGAATGGCTATGATTTGGATATGAACATGCGAAAGAGAGATGATACAAGCCAAGTTGCTCTGACTGCAATCTAAAACAACTGGCCTCCATAACCATCAAAGAATATAAATACGACGAACATCAACATGATATATATATACCGTGCATATTATGTGAAAAACAGGAGAGAAATTAAAAGAAAAGAAAATATGTTGAATTGAATGAGCATGTGAGTGACTTTCTCTGAACAAAAACTTAATGCGCGCGACTATCATCGGCTTCAATAGAGCCAAATAAAAATATGAGTGTGATTACGGACTTTATGGTGGACTAAACATATTATTTTCATTTCAACTATGAGATTTACCGCACACACAAAAACGCTTTTTATTGACTGGCTGGCTGGCGATTTGTACGCCAAGCGGTTTAAGGTAACAGTGCTCGATGCCGAGTACAGTATGTGATACAGTTAACAAATATGACTTTCATTATACAGCAAAATGGTTTAGGGCTCCATCGATAACACTAATCTCAACTGGTTGAAAGTCTTTCGATGGTTTCATCGAAAATTATTAGTTGAATGGAATGCGCATTGCAAACGAGACCAATGCGACAGAGAACTGTGTGTGCGTACAAGTTTTTTTTTCCTTCGTTCACTTTTATCATCTATCCGTGCCATACAAATCGAACATACATTGAATGTGTTGCAAGATTTTTTCCTAATTCGTGTGAATGTGATAAAAATGCAGCTGAGCACATTTCCATCCAAATATGCATAGATCCGTTCGACAGCGGCACAAACACACGTCGAACCCGATAGATAAGACTTGCCTGGTTTTTCTCTCTATTCAACGGAACTGAAAAGATGGTATGTCGTTCGAGAGCCAGTACCAGCATTTGTGTGTGCAAAGCTCGAACGATAATCGGTCGATAACAGGTATAAATCGAATAAATTATAATCACACTCGTATCTTATGCTGTCTTAGGTATGCGAACAAAGTAGAAATAAGAGACCACAACGGCAGCAGCGAACACGGTGGAGGGACAAATCAATGAAAATATGAAATTTCATCCAAACGATTTACTTTTTCAATTCTCACCATTGCATTTCGGCTTGAAATCGCAGCCATCTACAAGTAGAAGAGAGTGTTTTAAATCACATTTATTTGGTTAGCCAACTAAGTGTTCCGTTGAAGCGCATCCGCACATATCGAATTAGCTCAAAAAAATGAAATAATTTAATGATTATCTCTCTCATCTGATTTCACAAGCAGCCGATTATCAGACGGATTTAAAAAAAAAAACGGAAATGCGCCGAAAAGAGCAAGTATCCACGATACACACAAAACAAATGGCGAACAAACGAATTTCACGTGCAAACTGTTAGCTGATAGTGTATCGAGCCAGTAGCCGTCCATCCAAATGGTTGCATGAAACAAATGTTTTGAACCAATTTGAAAACATTCAGCGAACGAGGATTGGATACTGATTGGTTTGTATGGTTTTTCGATACATACGTTTATATACAGTAATTTTCGATTCGGAGAACCGGTTTAGTTTAACCATTCACACTCACAGATAGCGGCCACAGAATGTGAGATTGTTACATTAAAATAAATATAAAATGAAATGTTCATGAAATACCAAAATGAGACGAAACCGAGCAACCGACAAGAAAAAAAAAGCAAATCACACACGGTCCACACACAAAATTGTTTAGCTATCTGTTGTGAAACCGTTTCCCTTTATTTAGATAGCTATTTCATATGTTGTTGGTATTTTATCATTTCTTTCTCGATCACACACACAAAAAACCAAAAATACGAAGAAGCTGACAAACGAAGAGCTGACATTCGAACGAAAAAGCGCGGAAATCCAAGCAGTGAATAAATAAAAATCAAGGCTCAAATAAGCAATGATAATATTTTCGCTTCGCTTTCGATGGCAATTTTATAATTAATATAAAAATGTCCCACACTCACCAGCAACAGATTTTATATCGACATTTGAATCATAAAGAGCGCACAAATAAAAATAGTTCTGAAAATAGACTCGCACCCGAATATTTCGAAATGTTCTGAAATGAAAAGACGGCCACGTTCTAAATATTCGGCACTGATTTAGTCCTTTGCCACACCAAAATGCAATAAAATTTTCACTTTGATTTAATGTTTCTTCAGAGCATGCACTATGTTTCATCGGATTTTTGATTATTTGAAATACAAGTCAATGAATGATTGAAACAGCAATGTACAAAAATACGCATTCTTTTTGTGTTTTTCCTTTATTAATTTCAATTTGCTCTAGTTTATAAAAAATGCATTCATTGATGGTATAATAATATTTTTTTTTTGTATTTTTTTCCTTGTCAAAGAGCGAATTCTTTACACAAATCCGATTTGCGGACCACAAATTTGATCGCGAAGTATTGAAATCACACGGGTGAAACTGTCAGAGAATATCATGTACATGTTTTCAATGAAATACGCAATATTTTACGGATCGAGCGAACGTTTCACACTGAACACAACGAATGCCGGTAACAGACTGCCGTAGAAAGCAACAGAACCAAATGATTTTGTGTTGGTACAGGTTGTGTGTGTGCCGCGTATACGTGCCCCGTTTTGCAACGGCATACGGACCATGTGCGACGTCGATGGTGTGCATTGTCGATGGATGAGCCGAACTGAAGGTACAACTTGTTGGTGTACGGCAGCATGCATCATCATCAATCGCAAGTCAACCAAGTAGCTCACTAAAAAAATGCACATTTTGAACATCAATAATTATATTTTTGTGTGTGTTTGTCTTCAAAGAAATGTATATTTTTGTCATTGTCTGAATGTTGCATTCATCCAATTGACTTGCAAGGCGGCAGTGCCGGGCTCAGCTTAAATCGGTAAGTACATTGAACGACACAGCACACATTCAAAAGCGACAAATCACAAGATCAAATAATACACACAAAATAAATTGTTCGTTTGTATATATGCATCAATTCGAATCGTTCCTTTCTCTCTGGTCCAAAGCAAAGCATTTCCAAACAAGACGAAACAAAAACCGAGCATCGCTGCGAATCGTTCAGCAAAGTTCATGAATAGCATTCATTGTTGTTGTTGCTGCTCTCAAGAGCAGTTGTCGGCTGATTCGTTTCGTTTCATTTTTCTTTTCTCATTTCATCGTTTCGATCATCATTTCACTGTGCGCCCGCTCGTTGGCAGTGAGTGCCGTGCGTCTTGCTTCTTTATTCCTTTCTTTTCCACCGCCGTTGCTGCTGCCACCGCCGTCGTTGTCGTTTTTTTTAACGTTGTTTATCATTTTTAGCTGCTGTTGATCTTCGCATTTCATCATTGCCTTATTTTTCGTTGCGTTCGTCTTTTATCTTCTGCACATCGGCGAACACTGGCTGCAATGCATCTCTTTCGCCAACAAAAACATACACAAAAATTGGTTGAAAATATTTGCAGCACTTGCAAACGCAGTTTCAGACATTTTTAGTGGACGAAGACGAAATGTTTCGAAGCAAAAGCAAGAAAAACACAACAAAAGATACGAGAAAATAGTATGCACACTGAATACGATAAACGAAAATGCTTTTGATCGCAAAAAATAAATTCGCCTTGGCTACACAACGAAAAATTTCAAATGGGTAAGAGTTGTATTTTATTCAGACGTCTGTTCGTATATTTCATGTACAAGACATTCCCAGTATTCCAAAGAATTAGATGCAACTCAAAATGACCATGTTCGCCGAATCCACTTTTTTCGAGTGCCATTTTTTATTAGCTCTGATTTTTTCTTTTGCATTCATCGCTGATCTTTATACGGCATTCTGTTCTATCTTCTTTCCACTTCATATGTGCATGAAGAGTGCACTGCAGAGAACTAGTCCCTGTCACTCACTTCTTTTTGTTGGTCGCAAACCATTAATTTTTTCGGGCGATGGCAATGAAATGAAAATCAAATTTGAACATCTTATAGAGATTTTTTCGGTAGAATCGTTTCATTGCTTGAGCGCTTCTAGTCTGCAATGTCTTTTGCTTCTTCTGTCCATAATAATTTATTCATAATTTCATTGAGTCTCTCTGCTTTGTACTGCAACAATTGCGGCTCAAGACGAAGAATTTTAATGTAATCAAAGTCATGTTGTGCGTATCAAATACTTAATTCACTTGGAAACAAATACTTGCTACAAGAATTTCTAGTTAATTCAATGAAATGTAGTCTTTCCGGTTGATTTTGGCGATAAATTCGATAGGGCACATCAGACAATGTAATATAAGTAATTTAAATGAACATTTGCAATAAATTTCACTTCAAAGCATATTAAATTTGAAATCACAAAAAAAATTGCAATGATCGCAAACAGGAACAATGTAGCAACATACAATTCAGAAGAATGTTTTATAGCGTTTTATGCGGTTTTCTCTTACCGAAATGGACAATCTACAAATGAACAAATAACGATATAATCATGATAAAACAATTTATGACCATAAATTGGCAACAAGCTCATTTTTTTATAATCGTGCCACTGCAACATGGTTAGCGTTTTCGTTGCACATCGCATTTCAGTGTGTGAGTGTGCACACGTTTTCGCTATTCACGTGTGTTATTAATTTTTTCGGGTCTTCGGAATGATTGAACGATAAAGATTTTAATATTTAAAATGAAATGCAAAGAGGGGCACGTATTGAGCGTGCTCATGAACTGACAATTTTGTCACCTCATGAAAATGATGTCCTCCTTTGTTTTCATCCATTACATTATCAATTCATATCCACTCTGTATCTTATTCAAAATGCATTTTGATTAGACATTAAACGTATTTTCCTTTTTATTTTCTTTTGTTCGTTGCGCGGAGTGATTGTTTTTTGAAAATCGCTCGCGTTTAGGCAGGTGTCGGAACGGAACAATGGCGTATGATATCCTTCGAAGAGAAATTGTGGTCGGGTTAGAATATTTGTCGGTAGTTGAATTTCAAGTCTCTTTTTTATTGTTATGTAAGCCATGAATAATTGATGAGATACACGGTATATTGCATGAGAAGGGTTTCTCGGCTTTTGAACAGCGAGAGAGAGAGAGAGAGAGAGAGAATTGTGTGACGATTGAGTGTGAAATCATCTGTACGGAAATGTATTTTAAATGAAGTTTGAATTTTCCGCTATAAATTGCGTGAAGAAGGTTTTGTCTCGCAGCCGCAAATACGTTTTGAATACGGTGCGCGAAAAATCATACGCGATTGAAAACAATTAGCGTGAATTTTATAGGCGACACGTCCCAATCATAACCACACTATATTCGAAACGCGTTCACACTGGGCGCTGAATTCACTTTTTTCAATGAAACGAGCGAATAGTTTTGACAAAAAAACAGCAGCCAAACATTTAAGCATTCGAGTCGTAAGCAAATCATTTGAACTATGCTTAAAAAAAATTCGGCTACTGAACAAACATTTTTGTGTGCAAAAGTGGTCGTCGAGTGGTTTGCTACTTGAATTAATATACGTTTACAAAATTACTTATCTTGAATATCAATGTGGCTTTAATCAGATTGCAGCCATCATTTGGGTGAAACCATTCAGGCCTACTAATTGAGAATGTTATTCGAACTAACTTAGTTCTAATTTGGGCGAGTATCATGCAAAATGAATCAGCGGTAAAATGTTAGGAAGTCCAGAATAAAATGAATCGCTCAGATGTGGAAATCGCTGACTAATTGTGTGTCATTATTCCAATTTGAATGAACTCAAACCGTAACAGAGATGCTGTTGCACCTTCAAAATTTTATGATTAAATGTCTTTGTATGAGCTATAAAATAACATAGTCTAACTCTGTTTTACTTAAGATTTTAAATATAGATCTAATAGATTTAAATTATGGTGAGTTTTATGACGAATTATCTTTGGAACGCTCCGAGCAAAACTTGGTGAGCTCTCGCACGAGACGAGTCGAACGCGAGTGTGTTGGTGCCGAACACGCTTTTTCACTTTACATGCAAATGAATGCGTACAGTTTTAATGTGCCTACCGTCGAATCGTGTTATTTTTTTCTGTTGTGGCATTTATCAAGAACAACAATGTTTCCTCTCTCTACGCAGAAACCCATTCATTTTCTTCTAGACAGATGTTATGGGTTCATTCAAAGATTGTTTTGTAAGATTGGCGATCACTGATAAAATGTCAGATTTGGTGCTGGTCATGCGAGATCAAACCGTACGCATATTATTCACCAGTATTCTTTTTCCACGTTGACCCATTTCAAATCGACATTCACTTTGCCATTTAAATGAAAATCCGTTGGATAAAACAACGAAATACCAAATGGACAACAGACAAAAGATTTCGCTAATAAGCAACATTTTTACAAAATTCTTACATTTTCTCGTGCATAACGGACAAACGATTTATAGAATAAATGTTATACACAATATTCCGGTGTTACGGCATTTCGAACCGTAACACCGTTCGCAAATTCAATCCAACCAATGAGAATGTTTGAGCGCGGCAAGCACAAATATAAATCGAATTACAAAACGCACTTAAATTCAGCTTTATTTCATTTAATTTGCGTTAATGTAGAAGTGAGTCCAGGCATTTTGTGATTATTATTCTCACTTTGAACTGAATTTAATATTTTGTGAAATGCAAATTGAATCGCGGCGTTTTTATCAGAGCATTTTCTAACGGAAATTTATCATAGGATCCAAGAGTTTTGATTAAAATGTCGATAAGTTCTTAAAATTATTCATTTTTTTTTTATTTTTCAGACTAACATTGTTATTATCAATTCGTAGGGGTAGAATTTTCTGAGCTAAAACTTTTATCAATACTAATTCTTATAGGAGCCCATATGCTCGGATGACGATGTGATTGTAAAAATTATCTAATTGCTATCGAGCTTAACTTGCTACCGGCGAGCTAGCGCACCGTGCCGACACTGCGGCGGTTTAAATATGAATTGAAAAAGCATATTATTTCAAATTAATCTAATTTTATTTTTTGCTATACTTCGATTTATACCTTCATTAGTGACATAATTTTAAAAATAAATTATTACGTTTTGGTTCGAAAATTGTAAATATAGGAACTGCTATGGAGCTACTAAAACATTGTTAATTTAATGAAATCTCTAACTTTTCATATCAGCTTCAACCACAATGAATGTCTGTACAGTCGAATATTAGGTATGAACAGAAAACAACAAGTGCACCAACAGGAAAACCACCACTGATAATAGCCTCGTGATAACGTTTTTTGTTTTTGCACAATAATATGGCATTTGGGTACATGCGTTGGGTACTTGAATGTGACTAAATGAAGAAAATCTTGTTCAATACATATATTTGAATTCTTGGTTAAATGTTTCGACAGACTAAAAATAGATGTACTACTTATTATATTTTTTATGATAATATCGCTAATAACAAATTTGTATCCAGCCGAAATTCAATTTTGATATGCTTTCACAATTGGTTATTCTATAAATTGCAACCGAATTGGAATCTTGCACTAAAATAATACAGTTCTGCAAGTACCAAATTTCACTTGTTTCAATGTTTATACTCAGGAGTAGCATTGATTCTCCATTGAAATCGAATTGCCGACAAAATTATGGTCGAGATTTATTGGAGAAGTGATGTAATTCACTTACAGTAAGTGATGATGATGATGATGATCTTCAAATTAGTAGATTCAAAACAACAACTTGCCGAATGACTATTCTTTCCCTCCAACTTAACACATTGTATGGCTTTCGATCGTTTCACTGGCTTAGCGTTCATTAATATATTTTCCCCCAATTGATCCAATTAAGCAGGTGTATCGATGCGAAACTATGATGTGGCAATTAATGGATTACATAACGCCGAAAATCAATTTTGGAAGATGTTTTTCGTCTATAAACATTTCAGGCTGAGTGTCATCGATTCATGGCTCTGGAAATGGTAAACATGAAAAAGATTGCAAAGCAGTGAGAATGCCCAACTGACAACGAGCCATAAATGATAATGATATTCGACAATTGAGATCGAGACTATTTTTTCCAAGAAATAGAACATTTTCGATATAAATACTTGACGTGACTTCGAATGCATCACATTCGCATTATTTTCGCACATAAGCGAGTAGGAAAAGGAACGATGTATACAGTATCTAATTACCATAAAAGATTGCGGTTTGAATCAGTCAGATGTAAATGAGTTTTTTGTTGTATTTCAATTCATTTCGTAGTTCTGTATTGACCGTTGCTCTTGCGGTCGCTAATTTTGTTTGTTTTATTGCGTACATTGACCATTATCTCTGATAAATGCCAGCGGCGAAATGAATAGACAGCTGGAATGAGAACAGAACAGAAAGTCGACAAGTCAATAAATGGGATTAAGTGGAAGATATAATTATTATTATCACAAGAACGAAAAATCACATGTAATTTAGTCAAAGCGACGCACAGAGTTCGTCGACATTTTCAATGTTCACCATTGGCAACTGCTTGAACTCTCCATGCTTTCCCTGGGTTACATAATTTGTATATAATTTATATGAAGAACAGAGGAAAAGCAAAAACCATTAAGTTTTGTGTGTTGAAATCGTCATGGTAGAAGAATGTCTTGCGAAAAAAAAGTAAAGTTTGCTCTTCACCAAAAGCCAAAATGAAAAATGAGTCCCAAGAACTTACATCTCTTGAAAAAGAACTCTCATCAGATGTCAACTTTTGCCCGAGAGCTACACGCTCTTTTTCACTCTTAATCGCCGCCAATTCTTTTATTCTTCCAAAAACTATGGTGTTTTGTGGAGTGTGCAGTGCCCGTCTCAAAATAATAGATGGGAATAAAAGAGTTTCAGAAATAGCATGAATGACAAAAATAATATACCGGAATCGATAGCGGAAAAATTCTATAGGCAACAATGAGTTGCGGTAGCGTTTAACGTTACGAATTCAACGAAAAAAGACATCATCTGAAGAATACCGCGAAACAAATGCGCGAAACAAAGCACCAAAATTCAGTGAACGAAACAGAAAAAACAGCAAATAATCACCCAAAACTATCAGCGAAAACAGATGATGATTCTTTTGTTTGCAACAATTGAACCGTTGAGAATCAAGAAGGCATCAATAATTTTGTGGAAAATCTAAAGTATGATTTATAATAAGTGTGAAAATAATCAAATGTTCGAATAAATTTGAAATACGGATGATGATGCAATATACAAATCTGAGACACAAATACTAAAGCCCGAATCTGAATTTATTTATTATATTCACGACGTTCTTGATTCGATATTAAAATTACAGGAATTCTCAGAACATCTCCAATATTCTTTTGTCAAAAATATTGAAGATAAATTGTGTAAATTGATTCGATAAATAGAAAATTTCCGTTTTTTCAAAACAGCTAAAATAATAATATGTTTTGCTATTTCGTTTAAAATGGAATGGCCTGTGTTAAAACTTCAATTTTTATTTTATGAGAAGATTCTATGATTTTGTGATTAACCGTTTTAAAGAAGAAGCTTATAATTTCTAAAATAAGTCTAATGTTACGCTTTATTCGGGTTTAGTTGGAAGAATACATTCGATCTGATTTTAACAGGTGGATCGACAAATAAACATTGATTTGCAACGAATGATTTTCTTTATATTCTTAAATTTCGGTTGAAACTGGTGGTATGTGCACCGTAAATATCAAGTGATTTTGAGCCTTATTGATCTATGTATTACAAAAAGCAATAAGGTTCAAAATTGCCGGACATTTACATTGCACATAGCATCGTTTTGATCTGAAATCTTCATTCGTCATCCTTTTTCCAGCGATCACGAAAAATTGAGACTAAGCAGTTGGCGTTTGTCTGGCCATCGTAAGAATAATTCACCCTCAAATGAAATACTTGGGAAATAAACAGGCAATGATTGCATCCGATTATTCTCACCGATTCAAATATACATCATATTCCATCTTCAACTATCTGTTCTATTCTCAATTTTTGGTTCAACATAAACCTAGGGGTGAGACGTGATTTTTGAAATTATAATCATTTCTAATCATTTCAAATCATTTTGAATCTCTTAGAATCCCCTAGATTCTCAAATCCGAAAAAATCAAGTCGTTTCAAATCAATACGAATCTTTTTGAATATCCGCGGATCTGCTCAAATCGAGATCTGTCAAAAAATCTTTTAAATCATCCGATTCTTTTTCACAACGAGTCTTAAGTCTCGTGTCTACCTCCTAGACATTCGTTCATTGTCCGAACCCTCTCATACCTTGACGTCATTCCGATATTTTACATGATGCTCCTACCTTCACAGAGCTGAAATTTTATTGATATTATTATTGATATTTTCTCTTATGAATTTTTATTCCAATTCTTTCGATAAATATCTAAATATTACATTCAAATGAGATGATGACAATTTGATAGTCACACAAGCTGATTCGAAGTGGTGATCAACGGAAATGAGCTTACTAAAAGATGTCAACTTATTATAATTCAAAACGGAAAACAAGTCAAATTAAAAATGAATAATGAAAATCAGCCAAAAACAGTGTTCAATTCGGATATTACATCCAGTAAACTATATTTCTGTTCACGCCGATCATACTTTTTTGTCAATTTACTATTTTGATTGTGATTTACATGTTCTTTTTTTGCTTATATATTCAGTTATGCTCTGTTATATTCAGCGTTCGTCATGCGGTTTTCGTCTGTTTTTGTTGCTCGAACAGCATTTGAGCCCTAGATGTGATCACTCGCGGTGAATTAATCATAATGAATGTATTGATTTCGATCTGACCTACGAAAGTCATTGGAAGTTAAATACCTGCAAAATGTAAGTGAAACAGCCACTTGACAACGTTCACCAAATCAGCGGTGAATCGAACGAACAATGGTTAATTAATCGCTAAAACAAATACGCGAAAAATATGAATAATGCTGATTTTTAAACTGTTGCAATCATATTTGAAATATGAGCTGCGTTCAGATATGAATCAAGATTGATTGTAATGAGAAATATGATAATTTACGGTGTTTTCAATCGTTTGTATTTTGCGTCTGCGGTGTTTTCTTTTATATAATTTGGCGAATGTGAAACTCAGAGTAATGTACAAACGAGATGAAGTACAAAATGCAAGTGATATGGATGGTTGGCGCTTCAGATGCAGATATTAGAAGCGGCAGATAAATGAAAAAAATTAATTAAAATACAATTCGAACAAAAGAAACATCTCTAAGCAGCGATAGAAAGAAAAGCGAAAGAGTAAAGCATTGAGAAATTGAATTCAAGTTTTTTATTCGGATAAATATGTCGGACGACCTGCGCCAAGCCAGTTAGAATTGCTCCGACGCCGTGAACCTGTATGAGTGAGTGCAAATTTGTGAATTTACGGTTATTGTTTGTTGGCGTATTGCAGCATTCATACAATGCCTGAGCGAGTGATTATCATTTGCCTTGAGTCTTCGGACGATTGAGACACATTGAGACAGTAACTCCGATAAAAAAGTATCAAGTTTTATAGTCGCGCGCGGAAGAGAGCAAAAAGTAAAAGAAATGTTCAGTTTGTATAGTAGCTGTGCCGTTCACACATAAATACTCAAGATCGCACCCGCGCGCGATCACTCCCCAATTCGCTTGCGTACTGCACATCATCGTGTACATCTCGCAATAATTGCAATAAAGTCAGAGTGAATATTTCGTTTTTCTCTTGTCTGCAACAATTAAATAACATCGGCGGCGGGTGCCGCATTTTATTAACGATTAGATAATTACCGTCATAATCTTTTAAATCTTTTTTTCTCCCTCTGTTTGAATTAAAAGTGTAAAATCATTTTGGGCTTTTGTTTCAGCGATTATTTTCTCATTTTCTCTTTTTGCCATCCACTTAAAGTTTGAATTGCATTCGATGTCATAACGTGCCGCTCCGCAGAGCATCGAATCGCTTTGGTTCACGTGAGCCTAGAATCGCGGTCTCTGATTAAAATCATGCAGCGCCTGTGCAAAATGCAAACAATTGCTCTCATTTCAACGTGATGGATAGATGTCAGTATCACTGTAATCAGCGTTGGCTTTCTTTCTTCCAGTCACCTCATTAAGCTGGCAATTGCCAGAGAAAATAGCAAATTGATATATTTTTTTTATTGTATTTTGTGCTTTCAAACGACTTTACTTGACTTTCGATAGAAATTCAATTGCATATGATACTGAAGTTGTTGGTTCAGTAGTGTTTTGGCACGTTTTTCTCCCCACCCATTATTATTTAACTCGAGAATTTGCAAACAATTTACGCATCGAAAGTGCCGCTTATTCGGCGTTAATGCGATAAATTTCGCTTATTTAATGAAAATGTAATTGGATTCGTTTAATGCGTGCTTAAATTGCATTCACTTTACATTTTCATCTTCTCCTGAAGCGCCAGATCAATGAATTTCTCTTGTGTCATTCGGGTGCAGACTTTCGTTTTTCCATTTATTCAATGATCGACACAACGGCAACAGTAGCAGCCGAATTACATCTTGATTTGAGTAGCGGCGAAACGAGCAAACTAACACCGCAACCAAAATGTTAACAATTCCACCTGAATTGGTAAAAAGACAATTATTTTCACATTATAGATATTGGCAGCCATTCGCACATCTGTGGTAGCAAGTTGCTACTAGCAAGACTTTCGCGAGTTGGTCATTATGATACAAGAAATAATGGAAAAACCAGCGTCCATTGTTCGCGTCGGTAAATGCCAAATAATTCGATGTAATTCGACGGGAGTACATTTGTGATGGGCAACAATTTCATTTCAGTATCATCGACAGCTATGAATTACTTCAATGCCTTTTCAATTTGTGTTCGCATTCATGGGAAAAAGCCATATTGACCAATGTTGTCCTTTTCCATAATAAGCATCTAATGCTATGGATTATGAAATGTTCAATGCTGATTGTGCCGATCGTATCGCGGAACTTGTATCCAAATTTGTATGTACATGCAAGAACGTAAAGTAGGCAGAGTCCCATTTGGTAGATGTACGATAAATAAAAAATGAGATAACCGTATTCAGCGCACTGAATACTCAACACAGATACAATTTCATATTCAAATTTGTTGGCGGTTTCTAAGTTGGAAGGCGAATTTGTTTTGTTAAAAATGCCTCGAAAAAGTTGATTAAGCAGGGAATACCGCAAATTGAATACAGTGAGTGAGCTCACCCGAATTATTTTCATGCGGCACAACGCGTTTCATATTAAAATTTACGCGAATTAGAATGAAATTCGTTTGACACACAGAACATGGATTTCTCACTTTCATTCAACAAACTGACTCGAGTAATTTCAACAAATGAGCTCATCTACCGCGGAATAATATACCCTGAGAAGAGGTGATGTGCCCAACAAATACCGCCCTACGATAGCAATTGAGAGAGAGTCAGAGAGAAATCAATCGAAAATGGTCGGAATTGAGCACGCAGAATCTTGATTGATGATCTATCAGTAATAGATTGAAATGGATGTCGTGAATACAACAGACAAAAAACTGAACGTTCAGATCTATTATTAATTGATCGTGATATATGGCCGTTCTAATCAATATTTCCGCCTTGTTTAGAAACGTAATGAGAAAACAAGCCTCATCAAGTTGCAGCTGGTTGGTCAAATCATGTGTTTATGACAGCGGAAAGTATCGCTTGATTGTTAACAATGTTCATTGATGGCCACGAGTAATATGACAAAATTCCGGGTCGAATTTATTGGAACGTGTCGTGCGTTGCATATGTAAATTAATGACTCTGTAAAACTCTATCATATAAAATATCAATGAAAATGTACAATTTGGTAAGATTTCTTAGCGATTATTTTCCAATTACACCATTTAGATGAGAATGTGCTTTTAGTAAGTAAACGAAACACTCAACTAAAATGATTCGGTTAGAGAAAAATGGGCAAAAGCTCTCGACAATCCAAATTAGTCATTTGCACGCTTTAAATGTACAAAAAATTGTAATTGCCCCTTTCTTCTCGAGTGTCCAAAAACGAACACTTTTCCACGTATACGATTACATTCAATAGGGATTTACTAAATTGTGTTTGAGTTTTTGTGTGTGTATTTAATGTGTGTGGTTAAAGCTAAATTGAGGCGGGAAAAAACGTGATGATTCTTGATTTTGGATTCCCAACCGCATCTCGTCAACACGATGAGAGCTAACGATTCATTTGCCACATTTCTACATTTCATGGCGCTCACTTAATGCTAATCTCAATGCAACGGTTTTCAAACGAATGCGCGGTTAATTGAAAAACAGATAACGAATGAAGCAAAAATGTATGTGTTTTTTTATGTTCAGTGCTGTTTTGTTTGGAAAGTGTCGTTGATATTAGAAAATCATGTTTTATTACAAGTGGTTGCAAGTGATCCTCTTGGTTAATGTTGCAACTAAAATAATGGCTCATTATTCAATCGATGTAGAGACAAAGAAGATGTTCTTTGTCATTCCCCAAACTAAACGGCCATAAATCAAGCAAATGCCGGAAAAGTCGTACAAAAGGATTTCCATCCAAAGCGCTCAGTCGTAATCTTCGAATTTTCAAATGCAATACTTTATATGAGTGAAAGTGACATTTACTTTTAGCAAGATAGTAAATTTTTGCGTTTCATTGAAATCCAAATTACCCGCATCACTGCTTCATTTAAATTGGTGAGCATACAGTGAATGTTTCAATATGACAATGGGTAAACATAGCAGAACAAACACGCTTCGATAAATACCATACGTTTGTGCGCGGATGAAACTAATCATGAAAAAATCCATACATTCAATGAAAAACTAATATTCATTGTTTGGTTGGTTGTCGCTTGCAAAAATGACTCCACGAAACGTTCGTCATGTTTTTGAACGAAAATAAATAGCAAATAAAACCAACCGGCTATCTCGACTAAAGCTGATGGAACATCTTCATTTCGAGCGAACGACAATATTGAGCTGGCGACAATGAATTATTGATGTGCCTTGCCGAAAGCAATATATTATATTTCGCTTCTTATTTTTCCCTGAACACAAAAGGTGTTTATTTCCAGACAGAATAATCTGTCGACAACGAATAAATTGGCCAAATTCGGAGCATATGTATGTGAAAGCAGTTTTTGTGCTCATTCATTTTTGCTCGGCACACATTTCAATCGCTTATCCCAATGATCCACATGGCCTTGTGACTAAATTGAAGACAATAAAATTGTGCCAAGCGAAATCCAAATCCAAATGAAACTACAAATGCGATATTATGGTTCATTTTCTCATTCAAAAGAAAATTCACGTAGTTTCTTTGAAAAAATTCAGTTTTTCTTTGAGCAAGCGTGGCAGCGCAAGCGAACGGGCAGGCATGGGTGCTTGAATAGCGAAAAACCCAGTATTTTATTTATATAAAAATCGAAACTGAAGAAATCGCATTGAAGAAATTTTATTATGCACACTAATTGCACAGATAAAACGTTCCGCGCAAACATTCAAATGTAAAACGATGGCATTTTTCCTCCAAGTAAAAAATATAAATTTCCAATACACAAATTGCTGAAACGCAATAACAAAAATTGAGAAATTAGCATATTATCAGTGAGCCATTTCACTTTCATTATGTTTCATTCATTCTGACTGACGAACGGAGTGCTCTGAATTAGAAACGTGCATAAGTTTCGAAAGTGAATTCAGATAAAAGTCGGTTCGAATAATTCTGTTTTTGCATTAAAATACGATTGGAAGATCCGGGTGCTCGGTTCATAATACGTGGAGTATTCCATTGACACGTATTCCAAGCACCGGGCAAATCACTTATAATAATTTGCTAGAAAGATATAGTGTATCCCTCTTTCACTCATTTCTATCTTCATATTATGCGTTTCTCGCTGCTTCAGAGAGAGATGAGTGTATTCGATTCTTTTTGACACAAAGAGTTCACTCTGAATTTGCTCAGAGAACAGCGAAAGGAATGAGTCGATACTTCGCTATTATTCATTATTTGCTATTTCATCTTTGCACACAATTTGTGAATGGCTTAACGATTCCAGCTGACATGAAAGTGAAATATTTGCAATTTGATGCGTCAAAATCGGTTTGTAGTGTTCATTGCGCTGGTTGTTTGGCAATTTGTTTCACTTTATTTTCCATATTTTTCGTTGTGCATGTTGACAGCGCATTGTTGACAGCACAGCAGAAAAAAATCACTAAAAAGCATTTGACATGATCACCTGGCACATAAAATATGTTGTAATTTCTATTGAGGAAGGCATTCATTCGAATATTTATGCGACCTCTTGGCATTTGTACTGTGTCTGTGTGTTTATCTGTTTGAAGGCATTACACGATTGTGCAGGGCCACCGTTCAAAATGTTCATAATTCAACCGCATTTTTATCATTTCATGTTTCCGAGTTGGATTTTCGCGCGTTGTTCGCTTATCATTGCGTGGTGCGGTTGGGCTATAATTTTTTATTCCAACTAATGTGTTGTTACGAGAGACATTGTAGCATTCATTTTTTTTTTAATTAATATTTTTGAGCAAACCAACAGGTCGTAATTATGAACATTGTGGGTATGCGGCAAATGAGTCAATTGATGTTATGGCACAAATAAGCGTCATCGATGATGGTTGTACAAAAACAAGGTGAACAATTAAAAATATTTTGTTATCATTATGTAGCGTGCATTTTGTAACGTGACAAAAGCATCGATAGCACACACACACACACACACACACACACACACACACACACACACACACACACACACACACACACACACACACACACACACACACACCATGCGACGGTTCAGCAATTTGAAATTACTTTGTGATGCTTGCGGTTGGCAGAGTAGAAAGAAAAGTTTTTTCCAAGAGATGTTCGACGTCGCTCGGTTAACAAGTCATGTTGATTAACACTTTGGAACCAGGAAATTACACGAGTCAATTGGCATAGCATGTCACCGCGCGCTACAGTGAAATTGAATACACATATCTTTCTCCAATGGACTTGTTTGCGCGAACAAAAAAGAATAACTGGTTGATAAAATCTTCTATAGCTTGTATGCCATTGGGCCTAGCTTTGAACATCGGTTTCACGCGTGCACTATTTCGCTATATTGCGTACACAAGAATAACAAACTTTATTCGATTCATTTGTTCAAAGCAAATACACCAGTCATGTTTGCTGCGGCAACGTTATCTAACTAATTGATTTATGCTGAGATCGATAAAACTAATGAGCCGAAATCCCATGCCTCTTGACCTCATCCAGTACAACTCCATTCAGTTCTACGAGAGATTTGCTTAGAATCGCATACGCTACAATGCAACAAATTTGCCTCATCTGGATGCTCTCAGTTCTATCATACCGGATAAATTTAATGTCGTTCTTCGGTACTCTTCTCCCATTGAAGGAATGGTTCGTACACTTAATCTGAATCTCCGTTTACATTTGAACTTTTATACATTATTCCCATGTTATTCTTCTCTTGTGATTGTGTTTTTCAAAAATTTTCCTTCACATTTTCACCATATTCACCGACATTATTCTATAATTTTCATTCGTTTCTCCATATTTTTCTATCATTTTTACATTTTTATCTCCATTTCTTCAATTTTTTTTTCTCTTATCTTTAAAAATTCCAAAACTTCCAGGAATCACAGCGAATGCTCGTTTGCAAGCGATAAAGGGAAGCTGATTTTCTACTGCAATAAATTCAAGTTAAATCGAATCGAACATCAAATTTCGATTGAACCATACAAAACGGTACTTCTTTTCAAAAGAACAAATTCTTTGGCCAAGTTACATGACATTGCTCAAAGAATTTTTCATCTCTCCCGTTTCATTTTCTCTTTTAGTTTATGGCAAACTATGCGATTGCGATGCATTTAGTGAACTTGAGCATTCAAAATGGAACGATTCCATCTCGTTGGTACCGATCAAATCATCGCATAAAAAGCTTATGCATGCGAAACAGCAACATCACATTTATTGAGTCAAATGCATTCAATACGGACGCTTTTGAACATCTCAACTACCTCGAATTCGATGGAATACCGATAAAAGAATTTCATCAAGGAATTTTCAATGGTTTAGTTTCCTTGAAAGTTGTGATACTTCGAAACCTCGGCATCAGCAAATTCAATCAATTCCTTCCGAATCAAAATCCAGCTCAAAGTTGTTACATCGAAACATTCCATCTGACTCATGTTCATCATTGTTTTGTTGGGAAATGCTTGAATGTTTGTGCTAATAGAAAGAAAATGTCTGCAAATTTCCCATTGATTGGCCATAGAAATACTTCATCGGCATGCATAGAAACATTGTACTTGCGCGATGATGATACCTATCTTTTTTCGCCATGGATTAAAATAAAAATGCTACCCACAATTTTGACGGTCACTTTCATGAGTAGCATTTTCTCATTTTCCATCGGCATGAAACTATCGTTCGTATTGATGCATATTATTCGGAAATCGTACACGTACAGGCAATTGAATCAATGAGGTAAGTATCGCAACGCAATCAGCCATTTTAAAAATTACACTATTAAAAATTGGCTTCAATGCGATAGCATAAGAGTAATTTGATCATTAACACTGAACCATATATAAATTATTACATCAATTGTGTCTGTTATTTGGAGAAAAACATTGATCGATTTTAGTTGCAAAAAAGAAATTCATTTCATATCATGTAGAACGCGATTATGTAACGCATAGTACGTAACTAAAATTGACTTATTGCGAAAGTGAATAGCGAGTGAATAAAGTTGATTTCAATAAAAGTTGTGGCTTTTTAATCATATTCAATAAATGGAATATGGTCAATTTAAGTCTGAACTAATATTAAATCGAGTGCTTCATTTGGAAATTAGGTCAGCGATCAATTAGAGCGTTTCGTATAGCAAAAAGATTCTGAAATTCCATTTGTTGATAAGCACCGTTGAAATTCTCTTCGCCTTCACAGATTTTTTATCGATATTTGATGATTTTCCATTATTTCAGAGACAAGTCCTGCCAAATTACTCTTTGAAAGTGCTTGTTTATGGTGGATTCTTTTGAAATTACTCGCATAAAACCACACAAGTATCTCATAATTAATTTCAACTCATTTATAATTTCATGGAAGTCATTCTGCGTGCATTAGTTGTCATTTGTTTGTTTACTCCTTCAAAGTAACATTCTTCCGAGCGAAGTTCGAAATTAATGCTCGGAGTGATTAACTCATTGAATTGTATTGCTCAAAGATTAAACAGTTCCGTTGCAGAGTTATTATATGCACAGAATACGACTAAAATGTCTTTGTAGGCGAGCGAACTTATATCATACTCAGCGGATTGATCAGCAGATCAAGCAAAAACTGATAAAAATCGAATTGCATCATCGAATGGTGATTTCTGTTTTCTCCATTGGTTTTGCTTTTTGAAATTGATTATTTTTCGATTAATCATTGATTTGATGGTCGAATTTCGATCTGCATCATCAACTGTGGTGTAATTATGTATCGTAAAAATTGTTACACTCCAATCAATACAATAGACTTAACATACAAATATTGTAGGAAACGAAATCGTGCGCAATGCCACCACCACCGAAGACCAAACGTGCCTACAAGTCAAATGGTAATGCAATCAGCGTACTGGATGCCGGTAACTGTCGAAAAATTAGAGGCTCTCGTTGCTACTATTGTAACTGCCAAACCGAATTGACTTTCTATCTTCTAGACGTGGCCTCTCAACTAATAAGGCGTAATCATTTCGAGCGGAAACTTTTTCCGTATATCCCGAAAACGATTGATAATTAACCAAGACAGTCAATATAGCACACAGAAGATGAATGGAAAAGTATATCGATTTTCAAATGGAAAGAAGCAAACGATTATGATCCCGTCGCCTCAACAGAATTATAAACCAAATACACTCATTGTTCGTTATGAGCTTCAAACCAAATGAAAATTGAATGGATGAGAATAATTATGGGATCTTTCCTCCCAGCACAGTGAAACAGAAATATTTTTTGTTGAAGTAAAAACTTAAGAGAAGATTATTTTGACTTAATTATTTTTAATTTTCCGCTCCCATTATATATGTTGTGAGAAAAGGTCTCATAATCATTCTCGACCATTCTATTGATTATTGTTCTCGTTCAAACAAATTCCAACGATCGATTGCTGATTGAGAAGTCACGATTTCCGAATTCGAAAAGATCACATAACAACCACAAGAAAGACATTCATTTATCTTGTTTGATTGATGACGATGAGGCGAGAGCTTTCTAGCGGAACTTTTCATTGTGAGAGAGAGAGAGAAAATGCAAACAAGTTTGTGTATTCTATGTGTTATTTGAAGTTTGAATTTCCTATAATATACAATTTCTACTCTTCTCGAGTCATATCATAAGTTGGAAGTTATCAATATTTCAGCATAATTTCTCAATATCTTGTTATTTATAATACTATTTCCACAATTCAACAGCATTGAAAAGGACCCGATGAACTTGAAAATATGCTGAAAATGTTTGAAACACAATCTTCTTCGTGTATTTCCTTAGTTATTATTTTGCCTTTTATTAGTTGACAGATTGCTTTTGCCAGTGTTTCACAATAGACTGGGCGATCCTTTCAGTCGAAGCAGACATTAATTTGTTGGCACAATGAACGCTGTGACAATATTTATTCGCAATTACAATGAACATTGTGGCACGGTGAAGCTTCTTCACTTGTAAATTGTCCCGATGGTTGGGCCAAATAATTTATTGCTGGTATCGAGTACGAACAACCGGTCAGTGCTATTCATTTGGAGACATTAAAATAGATAAATAATAATGTATAAATAAATTTGCTTAAATCACGCACAAATGTGAATGCATTGAGTTTATTTATTGATATTTGTTCAAACAGCACAAGTTCTCGGAATTCCAATCTGCACCTTTTAGCTATTTCTCTTTATTTATTTCCAACCGGCATTCAATATGCACTCATATAGTTCTGATGCTGATTATTTGTCGAAATAACAATTCGAAAATGAAATTCAAATACGTAAACATTTCATGATTCCTGCAGTTTCGTTCTTGATTGATTTTCATGCATTAATTGTAAGTTTGTATTTTAAAATAGCAATCAACTGTGCCAACAACGAAATGAGTATTCCTTGGAAAATGGTACAAAACTTGAAACCGGCAGATATCAAAGTGAAATGAATGGTTTATCCGTGGGATGTGCATATCTATGGTTTACCATTTCACTGGCAACGAGCAAATTCAAATTCGACAGAAAGCATTTTCATGCTGTGAATTGCAATCGAAAATGTGAACATAATGTAGCTATAACACAAGCCATAGCTTTTCAAAAGCTTCCATGAAAACCGTGCATAATGCTAATTAAACGGGCGACAGTTTCGAGCACTATCTCGCCAATGATAATGTCATGCAGAACCAAAATCGCGACTAAACACAACCTTAGAATTTTATTCATCAAATGCACACGCCATCGCAATGGGAGATTTTTAAAATCACAAAACAATTTCAACAAAACAACGGCAATCATTTGCATTTGAAGATTCCAATTAAATTTGTACAAATAGAACACATGACACCTGCTGTGATAGTGCACTGATGCACCACTCGAAATTGCATGACAATCTCATTAAAGTGTAGCGACTTTCGTTTGGAATTCTCTTGCAATCGAATGTCATAAAAACAGAGAGTTATGTTCAACGTTATGACAATCACATGTTTTTATGAGAGCGAGAGCATCTTCCATTGAGTGCTTTTCGTTCGGGTCGCTCGCACACAATTGCAACAATGAAATTGCAATTCGATATTTGTGTTGGATTTTTGTGGCGAGGAAACAACTATGCGCAAAAGAGTGCATAACATTATTACAAAAGCCTATTCTTTCCCTCTTATGGCTCCATTCAAATAGATTGTTGAAGATATTGCTCAGCAACGATGACAGCACAATCAAGAATTTATTTTATCCAATTAGTATGAAAAGTGGTAAATATTCACTTCAGTCTTTAGTCAAACAGAAAAGTTCGTTTGAAATGCGATAAAACCAACCATTTTCATATGAAATATGCAATTGCAACGGCTCCGACATTGACAAAGATTAGTGAAAGAGGAAAGAAAAAAAAAATAATTAGCATAAATGAGTATTTATGTCCCTGCCTCTTCTCCGTTAATCGCATTAGCTTATCTCATTTTCTATTTGCACACGGACCGGCTGAAATGAATGTAACAAATGACCTTGTTGGAAATATGACATCAGGTCCATTTGCTAACACAAAACTCTTTTAGGCCATACATTCACTGTGCAACAAATTCAATGATTTTTACAAGACATGGAAAAATCTTGCTGCATAATATTCATATTTATGTAATGCGAGTGCTGCAAATGCGGTAATTTTTTGTTTGGTTTTTGACATCACCGCTTCCAGAGGATTACTGCTCGCGGATGAATTAGTGCTCGGTTCATTGAAATCGCATGTCCATTATTTGCGATGAACATGATATATTCGAGCAGTGATGTGTGTGCACGCAGATTGATGCTTTCTGTACTTAGGTAAATGTAAAATCACTTTTTGTTTTCTTTTTCATGTCGACTCATAGAGGATTGAAATTACTTTACATGCTTTTTCAAAATGAAATATCTCTCAATAAAAAACATGCAAAGATAATTGTAGACTGCCGATCCTGGCGCCAATCGAAATTCTAGATAAAGTTTGATCACACATTTTTTTAAATGATCATAATTATCGACATTAATTTCTTTATTTAATATTATTCTTCTCGCATTACCTACTTTTCTTCACATTCTTACGTTTTATATTCTTCGACTTAAATATTTAAGAATGAACAAAAATGGATCATTCGAAATATTTTGTTTTTGAATAATTTGGAGCAAAATAAAATTCATAAGAGGAATGAAATTTGTTCTCGGGAAATTCCAATTGATCACTTCAAATTAGTGCTTTTAGAAAATGTGACTTCACTCTATTCTTACATTTACTGGCCAATTATTTCCGGTGAGTCAACGCAAAATATTTTTTAAATGAAACCGCATGTATTTCCCGAACAAACGCACTTCCAATAGATGATAACATTTCAGCGCTGCGTTAGGCCGCATCGCATCCAATACTGCGCATTGGCAAATGTCAAAACAAAAACTTCATGCGAGCGACTGAAGGGAACGAAGTGTAGAGCGAAAGAATCGAAATAAAAGTTGTCAAAATTAGTAGCATTACATCACGCGTTTTTAATTTTCCACTCCTAATCATTTCATTTCTCTCTTTTTGTGAAACACAATGACGACTGTGCTTGTGGTTAAACAAAAATAGCGATGCAATGAATTTAACTAATTGTTTTTATTGAATCGAAAATTTCGCAAATAAAAATCATTGATTCAATCTATTTTGATTTGAAACATGTTATGACCATTGACATCAATGTGAAAAATTGAATGGTGTATTGAAAACCACGAGTAAGTGATAACGAAACGAAATCGTGCATTTTGGTCGATGCATTTTTTTGGTGTGTTAAAATAGTGACGAGACGGAAAATCGTTTGGTTCTATGTGTGAGATTTGATTATGTCTGAATTGGGAATCGAAAATAAACAGGTAAATCAAATGAAATGAACCCAATGAGAGTTCCGAAATTCAATTTTTTTGCTTTTTATTGTTAAATGTCATTGGTTTGTGATGTTCTTTTCTCACTTGTTCATTGATGCAGCTAAATTTAGACATAGCACTTGAAATCGGTTGAGTCCAGCTCAAGCGAAAAAAAAGAGACGCAAAAACCTATGATCGGTTTTTGTTACGTCCGACGTAGTACGTCGTACTTAGAAGAATCAATTTCGTACGATATAATTGGCGGTGCATATGGTTCGATTGCGTTTTTGCTTAATAATAGCGGTTATCGATGCTGTGAACGCTTCTGATTCTCAGCATCTTAACGAAATGCAGATCCAAAAGTGAAATAGAGCCTATCAGTTTAATCATATGTTTCGAGTGAATCTTGAAAACAAATAAAAACCTTTATCGAACGGTTTTGGGCCTTTGGAATCACCGTACCATCACAGAAGGTGGAAAAATCGATTTCAAGCCATTTATAAATTTTTCTGTTTCAAATCCGATTTATATTTTGTTTCTTTTTTTATGCTATTTTCAGTTAAAATCTTCAGTTTGCTAGCACTTTCCCTTAGCATCGAATCAATGCCGAATCAACAGTAGAAATTCAGCTAGCGGCTTGCCCAACAGCTCCAAACACTTTTTCTCTTGTCAATTTTTTTTTAAGTTTGTCACATATTTGATTTGCTGATTTTTTTCGTTTTTTTTTTTCGTTTCCTTTTAAGTTGATGACAAGAAGTGACAAACAAACCAACAATCATAGAAAGTTTTGAATTTAAGACTCTCCTTATTGTATTGTTCGCTTCGTTGTGGTGTAATTTGTGAAACGAATTGTCAAAAAAAAAAAAAAAATAAATAAAACAATTTTCTACGGGACAATAAATAAAAACAATAATCACATTTGGAACGTATAAACCAAAATATTGAAAATTGGACTATGGCTGTTTACTTGAATCGAACAATGTCTATAATTTCTGGAAATCTTGCGTCACCTTCACATGATAATACAAACGGATTGGATCGATCCTTGCATAATATGGCCTACGACAATTCACCACTACAGATTTTTGTTAAAGCAAAAAAGAAAATCAATGATATTTTTGGCGAAATTGAGGAATATGTCATCGAAACGGCACATTTTATGGATGGTAAGGGACACATTTCAAATTGAATTTCCCCAATTTGTATAATTCATCACCAATGATTAAAATATTTCTCCATTTCCATACGAATTGTCATCGCGTTTTAATGAAATAGATCACGATGGCGAGCTAGCACTCATCGACAAAGCTGAATCAGAGCAATTCCAAAGCTATGTACACAAAGTTGCTGCCATCAGACAGGTTCTAAACCGAGATCACATGAAAGTAGCTTTCTTCGGGCGCACATCGAATGGTAAAAGTTCCGTCATTAATGCGATGTTACGCGAGAAAATTCTTCCATCTGGTATTGGTCATACGACAAACTGCTTCTGTCAAGTCGAAGGAATCGACGGCAACGAAGCGTATTTAGTCAAAGAAGGCTCTGACGAACGTCTCAATGTTACCGTAAGTTACAATTCTTGAGTCCAAATGTAGTCTGTTTTAAATGTAAATTTAAATGATTTCATTCGGTGTTACTCATTTTGCTCAATGTTTACATTATCTTGTGTGAATTTAATCTCCATTTGATATAGAAAAGAAATGAATTCTCCATTCGATTATCAAGAAAAAAAGATAATCTAAATAAATGAAACCATTTATGAATTTGAGTGAACCGGAATAATGAGTGTTCATGTTCAATGTTTAATATAGAATGTTCAGCAATTGGCGAATGCTCTTTGTTCAGAGAAACTGTGCGAGAGCTCAAAGATTCGAATTTTCTGGCCGCGAGAACGGTGCAGCTTACTTCGCGATGATGTTGTATTTGTGGATTCACCTGGCGTTGATGTCTCACCAAATCTTGACGATTGGATCGACAATCACTGCTTGGATGCAGATGTATTTGTACTGGTCTTGAATGCTGAGTCAACTATGACATTGGCGGTGAGTTGTGGAACAATCATTCCAATGAATTTGCTTAGTATCTTTTAATTATTTTATTGGCCAAACGATAAAATCAGCTGCCTGTATCAAATACATTTCAATTATTATTATGAAATATTCATAATTTTTTAATTTTTCAACAGGAGAAGTCATTTTTCCACACTGTATCAAAGCGCTTATCTAAGCCAAATGTTTTCATTCTAATGAATCGATGGGATGCGTCGGCCAGTGAACCAGAATTCCAAGAATCCGTAAGTTCAAACATTTGCATACTAATTTTTCCATACGCCAAAGAGCTAGTGAAACAATTTTGATGAATTCCTTTCTCTTTTTGAACCCGTTTCGTACGTGTTTGAAACGCCTTTTAAATCAGAAGGATTTAGATAAGGTTTGTGCCTAGCATAAAGTTTCTATAGTACATTTTAGAGAAGCTTTGCCAAATGACACATTGAATTTGGTCGCTTTATGTACATTTCTCACTTTAGCATCTCTTTGCTTATTGTTTTGCATCCAAATACTATTTGTCTAGATTCTATATCGGCGATTATTATATCCATTTGTTCACTTCTTCAGGTAAAGTCTCAGCATCAAGATCGTTGTGTTGACTTCCTGGTCAAAGAACTGAAAGTGTGTTTACCGAAAGAAGCTGATGAAAGAGTGTTTTTTGTCTCTGCGCGTGAAACACTTCAGGTAAACTCACGAATATCAAAAATAGATATATTGACAATATTAATTTGACGTTCATTTCAATGCTTTGCAATGTTTTAGGCACGAATCTGTGAATCAAAGGGTCAACCACCGAACACGGGGGCCTTGGCCGAAGGATTTTCAACTCGGTACTTCGAATTCCAGGACTTCGAAAGGAAATTCGAAGAATGCATATCGAAAAGTGCGGTCAAAACCAAATTCGAGCAACATAGTTCAAGAGGCAAAAACATCGCCAAGTGAGTTTTTTAAAGAAATAATTGATTTTTGCATTCCCTAACAATATCATCCGCGCATTTGTTCCAGTGAAATGCATCAAATGCTTGACGAAATATTTGAAAGAGCTGGAGCAACTCGCAATGAGAAAACTAAACAAAAAAATCAGCTAAACGAGCGTATCGGTCATACGGAGCAAGAATTGATGTCGATTACTCGCGAAATGAAACTCAAAATCCACAATATGGTTGAAGAAGTTGAACAAAAAGTATCAAAGGCATTGAACGAAGAGATCTGGCGTCTAAACGTATTAGTGGATGAATTCAATCTACCCTTCCACACCGAACCGCTTGTGTTGAATGTGTACAAAAAAGAAATAAACGGTCACGTTGAGAATGGATTGGGATCGAATCTAAGATCGCGCCTCTCGACCGCAATGGCTATGAACATTGAAACAGCGCAACGTGAAATGACCGAGCGGATGCATTCGCTCATACCAACCGAAAGCATCAAACAGCAAAGCAAACAAATTTTGGCTCGTTCACAGCCGTTCGAAATGTTCTACACATTAAATTGTCAGAATTTATGCTCAGACTTCCAAGAAGACTTGGAATTCAAATTTTCGTGGGGAATCACGGCAATGATCCAACGATTCACCGGCAAAGCAAAAAAGAAACAAAACAAAGGTGCTAACGTATATAATCGTCAAAATAGCACACCAAGTGTAAGTCGTATCCATTATTTGTTTTTCAAATTTGTTCGATATTGACTTGGATTTGAATTTTTCGGCACAGATTCCACATGTTCTGAGTCCAATCACAAATGAACCGAACGCACCTCAATCAATGTGTCTTATTCAACAAACGGGTATTACACAATTTTTCTTTTTTTTATGTTAAATTATTTGCAATTCATTGCACATTTCATTAATATTCAAAATTTTATTTGTCATTCTCCCTTTAGGTATGTCACAAGAGCAAATATCTGTGATTTCACGATTTGCAATGGCATCGATTGGTTCGCAGGGAACAGTCGGCGGTTTAGTTGTTGCTGGATTTGTAAGTATCAAATATCGAAACTATTTTGGTGCAAATATTCTTGAAAACCCGCACATTTTCGATAATTCATTGAAAAATTAACTGAAATAAACATTTCACGTTGCGAAATAGCTGTTGAAAACCGTTGGATGGCGTGTGCTAGTTGGCATCGGCGCTCTATATGGTTGTGTTTACTTCTACGAGCGCCTCTCTTGGAATAATTCTGCTAAAGAACGCACATTCAAAGAACAATATGTCCGCCACGCGACCAGAAAGCTGAAATTAATTGTAGATCTAACTTCATCAAATTGCAGTCATCAAGTGCAACAGTATGTTCCCACATTTTAAACATTTTATAAATTTGATTTAATATTTGATAAATTTTACGACTCTCATTAATTTCATTGAAATTTCGCTGATTCCAGAGAGCTATCGGGAACATTTGCTCGATTGTGCCGTGTCGTTGACACCGCCACTACAGACATGACCGAGGAATTGAAGAAAATCGAAGGGGAACTGGCCGTGCTCGAGGCAAACCAAAAGCAGCTTAAACTTCTTCGTAACAAAGCCAACTATATTACCAGTGAATTAGAAATTTTTGATACAAATTACATTCGACCAAATTGAATCGATTCATTGATTGTCGATCACACACATCATCAGGAATATTCAGTTTAAATTTCAATGACACAATAATATTTTATCTGTTTATCATCGTGAAGATAAGAACATTGCATATTTAAATGTGCAGAAAATTTTCTGTGTGATCTATTTATTTCTTTTTGATCGATATCCGGCATGTTGATTAGACAAACAAAAACCATCGCAATTCTACTCGGCTATGAAAAAAAATAGATTAAAAATCATTTTTGTTCGGAAAATAGATTGAGTTTATTAGATGCGAACAAAAACAAGAGATTGCGCATACGCATGCGATAATCACGTAGTTATTTGTAATGCAATTAGCCGGCGCAAGCATTTGATGCTGAGGTGGTTATAATCTTAATTGAGTTGATTATTTAATAAAACAATTGAATGAATTAAACTAAAGAAATGAGTAATGAATCTTTGCCAAATTATTCGATAAGATTCTCTAGAAATGTTTTTTTATTGACTAATTTGGTCGTTGCGATCACGAATTCGACGTTATTATCCTCTTGCCGAGATAGGAAACGAAGTGCACTGATCTCGGCGAAGGTGCATCCACCGAAGAAAAATACCAAAATCACTTTGGGCGTATCGGATGATGAAATTTCACTACTGAATGAACCGCGACGGCCGCTCGACAGAGATGACTGCACGGTTGATTGGTATTCTTCAAATGATGGACCCGGCACACATGTTAAAAGGTCACTGACTGACTGCCATCCGTTTGGTTTCAGAGCTCGCTCGACGATTCTAATGGTCAAAGGAGCATACTGGGTGTGCACGTAACTTATATCAATCGGTTTCACCTCGTTTATTTCTTCTACTGTCAATTTGAGAGTCTGTTTGGATCGAACAAATGCATAATTCAATTTCATGTTTTATGTTTGTTAAGTTACAACTCTTACCCTCCGTATGGCGGCATAAATTCGGGCTCCACTTTGCACTTTAAGCAATCCGGCTTTTTCCAAATTACTGATTGCGAGTAACTTTTCGATTCCGTACACTTGAACTAATTCCCTTTTGTAGAAGTCAAGCACTTTCGGTTTCAAGCCGGACCCGGCAATGCTCTGCATGCATATCAATCGAATAATTGTGTTAAATGGTGCCTGAAATAAGTCAATCAAATAAATAGTCTAATTGCATATAGTTGCTTTCAAGCAATTTTATCTTTACCTGATTTGCAATCAAATCTTCAATGAATTGATTGCTTTTTTCAATATCTGAACAAAGCATAAACTCTTGTTCACAATCCAATTCATCCAAAAACTCATCCGATGATGTTATTTCTTTCAACATGTGAGCTATAGTTGTGTGAGTGGCTATTGATTTTTTGTAAGCCAACATATTTGGCAATCGTTCAACAAAACGTTTTATATCTTGGACAGATTTATCGTTGTGACGTTCGTCCATCTGTTTAGTCATTTCATTTGCACGCCGCGAAAGAATCTGTCCAATGGCATTGAAGTTCTTGTCTCTTAGTTCAGTGTACAGCTCTTCACCAGAATTCAAAATTATCGTCTTTTTATCAGCCGTCGAACTTTGTAAATTGTTGTCATCGGAAGATGAAAAGTGTTCAGGGGGGAAATGAGCCGTCGATTGATTGATACCATAATTTTCGTCTGAAATAGAGGCACAAGTAAAGTTTGTGATGTCAATAGTTAAAGCTTCTTAAAATAAGTATAAAATGCACACACAAAAAGTAAACTGTGAAGAAATTCGAAATTTAAATGTCTAAAATAGAAAGAAGAAGTTAAACCTATAAGTCCTTCGTATGTCAGTTGAGTAGCCAAAACACTCATCACATCAATCGATCGATCCAAAATGATAAGCTGATCTATCGAACCCTTTCCCATTGCATTCGGTGGCAGCTCCTCCTTGCCCATCATTTTCAATAAATCGCACAATTTTTTGGCATTATGTCCTTTTCCATAAATTTTTGGAATGCGTCCATACATCTTTTGCAATGAAATCAACGCCTTTGCAGACAGAAATATGCTCGTCGGATCGTCTTCGATATACAATTCACTGGAAAATCGAATGTTTAATGTTCAATAAAGATGCAGAGCAGGTCCATTGGAATGTGCAATAAATACCGGAATGAATCCTTGAGCTCCATCGAGAGCAAATCATTGTCAACTGGAAAGAAATCGCACTTGAATTCGCCGACATGCGTGAAACTGCCATAAACGCCCTTGTTTTTCAATTGAGTTTCACAAAGTGTAGAAATTCTGGGTAAAAAGTATAAAAACAACTCTTTTTGCGACGAAGTTTTCGACCTTTTTTCGATACTGTGCACATTTTCAGCGATGAAATTCATCTGTAATTTTGAAAAAAATGAGCCTGAATTTCTGTCCTTAAACCTGGACGAATTCAATCAGTGTTAGCAACACCAGCGAATACATTGGAATAACAGCATACCAGTTTCAGATTGGGTCGTGTGATGAAAATGATATTGCGAACGTCGACTTCGGGCAATGCGCCCGACCGCAGCGGCAACATTTTTGTAACATTTCTCTCTTTGAGAAATGCATATTTGCTCACCAAACCGACAGGTCCAGACAGTGAATCATCCCAAACGATAGCCTAAATGAATAAGAAAAAAACCCCGTTTCATTCTTATATCAAATCTTTTTACGAAAAACAAACCAATTTCTTAATGAGTAAAACCGAATATTCTTGCGGAAAACAAATATTTTACAAAAAAATTGAATCTTTTTGTACACAAGGATAATTTTTCATAGCAAATTAAGATATAACTTATCTACAAACCTTGCTTCCTTCGCATCTATTTAAAATCTCCAACAATTCTTTGCTTGCCTCTTCTTGAATCAATGAAATATTCACACGAAATCCATACAAATGCGGAAACATCTTTGAGTCATAATAATTCTGATGCACAAATTGTTCGCTCTGCGTTGTGTCGTTCAATCGCTGTGTAATTGGTCAGACTCCCTTTTTATGTTATTTCAATATGACAGTTCTAATCATTTTTTTTAACATGTTCGACTTGTCAAAATGATAAAATGACAAATGTTTGAATGAGTCAATGTGACAGAATCGAAACACAACAATGAATATTGCCAGATGCGCTCATTTCGGATTGTCGGAATTTGTTAATGCGCAGGTCATTTTAACCGCTTGCCTGGTAATTTGAATTTATCTACAGTCAACACCAATTTCAGTGCTAAAAAGCGCATAAAAAATACAGCCGCAGCTGTTTTTTCTGCATTTATTCGTTCGTGAAATGGAAAAATGTGGAAGTAGAATGCAAGATTATGCAAAACACAGTTCGCATCGGGCACTATGAAAATCATCCAATATTCACAGACAACTCAATTGCATTATCGTGTGCCTTTCCATTTCCGACAATCACCTACACAGACACGAGCCCGCAGTATCCGTAGTGGTGGCAGCAATGCCCATTTCACTGTACTTACGCTGAATCGTTCGCGCGCACACACTTACACACACCTTCCAACGAAAAGAAGAGAAAAAAAGGTTTTATGAAAAAAAAGAAGAAGACAGACACCGAGCAGTAGTGGAGACAGCGAAAGAAAAAAATAAACGAAAAATTTAATATATTTGCCGTGCGATCGACGAATGGAATAACCATATTTTCTTCCTTTGGTGTGCGTTGCCATTCATTTCGTGTTCAATTAATAAAAAAATCTACAGAATTGTTGTGTTTTCTCATTTACGATAAAAAAAAAACAGAGGAAATATCACTATCGATATTCCTCCAATGATAATTTAGTTACTTAGTAATATTTCGTTCGTTCGTTCGTTGTTCGGGTGTATTAAATGAAAAGTGTTTGTTCGTGTTTGGTGTGCGTATGTTTTTCATCGAATTGAAAACAGCAAAATAACGAAATCGAGAAATTATTTAACATCACAATTGGTATCGAATTGATTAGAAAAGGCAAGGCTAGTTAATGGTTTTGTTTTAAAATCGAATGACCGAAAAAATGACTGTATTAGAACGAGAAAAGTTGGCTGTAGTGATTTTAATTGGTTAAAATTTAAAGTTTTTATTCTCTGCTGTTGAAATGCACAAATAAGTTCGATGAGTCAAATGTAATGGGAACGAGATTGAATTTTGTGTGGCAATGTGATTGAACGAAAATGGGCTGGTCGTTATTATGTTATCGAAAATGAAACAACAACCAGCAACATTAAAGAAAGCAACCTCAAAAGTGGCTCCTCTATATCCGCAAACATCAGCATCTCTCTAATTACATTTGCTGCACTTTTTTGTTTTGCATCACATCCATTTCGCAATGTTTAGATCTTCGTTTTTTTCCATCCTCCACAAAATTTAAGAGTAATTTGCATCAATGTATCGATTCGAATGTAAAGAAAACAAATGCCTTGCACTCAACGACTATACACACAAACCCATGGAGTATGTGAAGTGATCGAAATTGATGAAATTGTGTCGTGCAAACAGGACAAAAAAACCCGAATCAAACGTAACACACAGAATGGAAAAAATATAATAATGAAAATTATACATACAAAATCTGATCGTAAGCGCTTTAATTTATGCAGAGAAAGAGATGTGAGACAAATTGTTTTGTTAAATTCAACGCCCTTTACCTAGTGATGTACTGTCCAATATATTATATATATATATATATATATATATATATATATATATATATATATATAAGAACGTTGTAAAACAGTTCAATGTGAATTAAATCACATTTAAACGGCGCTGTTCGTGTGTTTGTAGCTCAATATATTCACTATATCTGTTTGGCTTTATATATGTGGAGAATGAACGAGGAGAGCTCATTATTATTAGCTGGCATTTGTTGCGAATATTGTTTATTGTTTCAGAACATTTGAAACAATATTAATCAATAATGAAAATTAAGAGATAGATTGGCCAATATATGTTGAAGTTAGATGTTTATATTTCCGGGTACAACAATAAAGACTGCCAAAACCAAGTTAATCCGGGCGATTTGGCCTGAGGGAAGCGCGCTCAACGAGTGTGTAGAATAATAAGACACGATGAGCCTTGCATATTCTTATCAAAATTCCATATATTGCGTGAAGTACCAAAAAGCTAAAAAGATGTGTTTGTGTGAGCTGCATCCAACACAATGCTCAAACAGAATCCCATAAAGATTGAATGCATGATAAAATATCAGTTGGCAATGCGGTACTCACCATAGCTAAAAGTTTCAAAGTGAAAACATTTTTTAATTATAGATTTCAGTTCGGTGGCCTGGCTCTTCTCTCTATCTAAACAAACATCTCTCGCTCGCTCTTCGTTTCGCAAAATCATTCGTGAGCAATTGAACGAGAAAAAAAGCGCACCAATCGCTGGCTGCACATTTTATTTTATCGATGGAAAAAAATTGATGTTTCATTTAGTAATTATGTTCTAGTTTTTGCTCGTTCGTGCTTTGTCTTGTTGATGTTTAATGCAAGTGGTGCGATTATGTGTTCATCATATTCATTTTTTTCTATAATTCACTCGCACATCACTTCGCTTTTTCATTTATTCAGTGTGCGTAATGCGTGCTGCCAATATGTAATGTAATAACAAACGGCGAATACGAATAGAACAGTCGACAAGCAGCCACACACACACTCATGAGCGCGCGCAAGCAAGCAAGCACGCACGAACACACCAAAAACCAGCCGAACACCACAGTGAATATGCTCAAAATCACACTGGAATCATAATTTCTATAGGCGAGCACTGAATCGAGCTTTGTATGAATCGCCATTTTGAACGAAAGTTACCTAACATTGTATTGGTGTGCGCATACAGTCATAAATATTTCATCTGTGATTCAGAAACGGCCTGTACAATTAAACACTTTTTTTCGTTCCATTCGGGAACAAAAAATGAAGAAGTCAAATCGTTTGGTTGCGGCTGCTGCTGCTGTTGGCACAATTCAAATCAATTTAAAAACATACAATGAAAAATAGAAAGAAGAAGTAGTATGCGATAAATTACAAATGCCGACTTTAAACGCTTTTTATCCCCTCAAAGAGGTCAGATTCTTAATTTCGCGCACTGGCGATAGAGAAATAATTGAACAAAAAATAATAGGCTGAGAAATACATTAGCACTTCGATTTTGATTGTGATTACTGCCTGAAATCGTCGTATAAATGTTTGAAAATATTGTGTTAAAGGCACTTTGTCGCCATATGGTCAACTATTCAATTTACGAATAATTCGATGAAGCGTGAAATCTTGGAGATTTGATCGTCTTTCTCATACTTTGCGTTCCCTGTAACTCATTAATTTTCGATCGTTTGCGGTTTCTCAATCAGAAAAAGGCGAAATCAAAGGCAAACTAACGAAAATGTTTAAATTACTTTTGATCGGGGGCATTGAGTGGTTTTGAGTTATGTATGCGCTTTCCATATATGGCCTAATCGGATCTACAGTCTTACTCATATCGAATAACGTAGCCATTGATGAACGAAAGGCGGGTATGCACTCATTTTCGTGGCTTTGCTCAATGAACAATTCGAAATTCCCAGTCTAGACCACTTTTAAGTGTGCAGTCGCGCATTTTCGTGGAAAATCCATTTTCGGTGCATTCCTTCCGTTAGATCAAATATTCCGACCCAACCTCATTCTATTCAACTTTTGACAGAATTCCATATAAAAATGAAGACGAAATTGTGTTTGCGCGTGTGCACAATTTATCGTACCATACAAAAATGATAAGGCGAATCTCTTCATTTAGTTCGATGGAAGAAAGAAAAAATAGCGAGAGAGAATCATCATTAACAAAGTGCGATATGCTGATGTGCATGTACATACACAAAATTGTATTTGTTATTGGGAACGCGAGCGTGCAATTAATTAAATTAAGCAAATCATTTAAGAAACGTTTCTTTCAACGTTCATATCGTCTTTCAATTTGTTGATATTCTTATCGCATTGAACTCATTAAGAACGACAGATTCCAATGGAATTAGAAATAAAAACACAATGAGGAACACAGTCAAACATACTGATTGAGAAAGCCCAATTTCAAATAGGCTATCGCTTCATTCATATGTAATTCGTGAATGGGATTTTAATTTCGTCCATTAGGGCAGATGAATCATTTGAAAATGATGTCGAAATAAATTCAAATCAATTTCGGCTTAAGATGAAAACCAGAATAAAATGAATGCGAGCCACTGCAGTGACGCAGCAACTCCACACTATTTTGCATTTACTTTAATAATAATCTGAAATATTCTCATAAAAATCGTCAAACAATAGTTACAAAATGCCGCATATTCGCCGAAGACAAATGATTCGTCTGAGCGCATACATGATTATTTTAAAAGTGGAATTTGAAGGCAACGAACTTTCGTGGCGATACGACGATAAGACACAATCGCATGTATTTATTCCAAAACAAATTATAAATTGATATGTTCGAACGTACGACAAAAAAAATAGATGCCATTACGTGTATTGTCATTGAAATTCGCCGACGAGGTGTGCAACGATTATCAATTTCTTTGCTTCATTCTTGTTGGTCTCATATCCAAGCCTAAAACATAGATACGGTCTGCAGCTCTGACACTCTCTTTGCACTTTTTTTCCAAATCGATTTCAATTATTACATATTCAACAAAACTCCGCTTTATGGGTGTGTATATACAATGTGTGTTTGTGTGTGTTTACGTGAATAAGAGAGTATAGTTCGATCGATGCATCGTCGGCTGCACCACCCGCTTATATGATACATGTTTTAGCACTTTAGCTACGTTTGTTGTGCAAAAAGTTGCTATTGTTTCATTCGTTTGTTTTCTTTACAAAGTTCATTTTCGATAATTGTGCTGCTCTTCAATGGATTCTCAAGAAAAAGCTGCACTAAGTGAGATTAACCATGATTAACAGGACTTTGCGGAAAATCATCGGATATTGCAAAATCGAACGTCACTCCGTACAAATCAATAAGTATTTAACAGTATTACAAACAAGTGCGATACCTAAATAAGGTGTCTTAGGAAGTGTAATGTGTTCATAATCTCTTTAAGCAGCCACATTTGTGGCATTCGCACGAGTGTTGTACATTTTGTGGTGACAGTTTGCGATCATCAGACAATGCCGTACAGTTGGAGTGCGTGTACATTGTACAACAGCAACGAACAAATAAAAAAGTAAAAGTAACGCAAACGACAGGCATATTCTTGTTGATTCACGTTTCAAATCCAATATTTATCTCAATACAGCTATCAATTGTGGTTGTTTATTCATCATGCGCGACCGTACTCGGTGGCAATCATTTGACTCACATTGATTGTCTCTCATTCGCTGCCTTTTTCCCGTACTGTGCGCCGCGTACGAATATAAATAGATACTAATTGAGAACATTGTAAATGTTTGCGAAAAAAATTTATGAGAAAACAAGCGCAACAGCCGTACAATTTCCAAATTGATTGGAGCTGCACTGAAACCTTAATCGATATCGCATTGAACATGTAATTCACTTTTTCTGAAACATCTTTCTTTCTCAATCTCTCTTGCTAATTATTCAACATTCAGACGGAAAAATCAAAGTGGCGCATTCCCAAGTCCCTTTCTCTCTCTTTCCTTATTCATCTCTCTGTCATACGCTTTTTCCTTTGCTTACAAATACCGAAGTGTGAAAGCTAATTTGTTCGTGTTGTGGTTTTTTCGCAAACAGATGTTAATGGATGCTCTTGTTATCAATCAAGTGCACTGTTTTGCACCATACGATTGGCAACTGTATTTTTTTTTCTTGCTGTCCATTTCACCATTAAGTCAATTTTAATCGTTTTTCCCGCTAGAAAATACTCAATTTTTTAATGCTGTCGCCGTCGTCGGCATGATGCGTTCTATTAAATCACAACAAGCAGTGCCGTTTTCATTAAGCCTAAATAGAATTATTTATATAGCAAAAATTACATAAGTTCCGTTCGAGTAACACACGAACAACCACGTTGATTATTTGCAGTTCGAATTGAAAATGACGACTTATTGTTTGAGGAGAGAAAATGAATGCAATGAAAATTTCATTGATAAAGAAATTTGCCTGGGATTTTGAATGAATGTGACTTACACGTTGGTGAAGTTGCAAATTAAATATTAGAATCCAATCATTTGTTTCAATAAACCTGCAATCAAAATAGCGTTGAATCAGCTGTTGTAAATTCGCTTGCCTCTATTGTTTAGCTTATAAACACTGTCGTCTTACAAGCGAATGCATCATTCTCTAGCTTAATTTGCACGCACTTTGAAAATTTATCATAAATTATGTTCCATGAAGCAAATTTCTTTGAAACGGCGATATCCGTGCCATCGATTGAACAGAATCGGCGAGAGCGTGACTAACTGAATTGCGAATAATTCCATTGAAAGTAAAACTTATTTCTGCAAAATACCGAAAGAGAGAGAGAGAGAGAGAGAGAGAGAGAAAGAAAAGAAATTACTGCAAATGCATTGAGTGTGAAGCTGAAATGGGACGCTCAGTCTCGTAATTAGACTTACAATGTAGTTTGAGTACAGTGCAGCACGTGAGTAGATTCGGTCGGGTTTTTTTTCGAGTTGAGAATAAAAAGAAAAGCGAAAGTGTGCATCTGCAATTATGATTTCTTATCATTAATTCAATAGAATAAAAAATCACTACGGCCCAACGTATTAATCGGTAATTGTCGGTTTATTTTGTAATCGCATTTCTTTGTATTTTTAGATGATGGAGGTCATTGACTGCATCAGATACTGCAAACGCATTGCATCGAAATGTTAGGACACTGCTAACATTTAAATCTATTGAAACGAACAACGGTTTGTTAACTGGGGGAGACAAAAAGCAAACACAAACACACAGAGTTGATATTGGAGTAATCAATCTTTTTTGAAACACTGACCCATACAATTTTATTCGATAACCTGCAATTTGGTGCAGCGACTACAACAGCCAAAACCCTGGAAGAAATAGTGTGATATAAAAACGGCGTTAAAGTGACGGACGAAAAGAAATTGATTGCCAAGATGCCATCGGCAGCACGGCCTGGTAGTCTCAAAGATCCCGAAATTGCCGAACTATTCAATAAACATGATCCGGAAAAGATTTTCGAAGATTTACGGGAAATCGGTCACGGTTCATTCGGTGCCGTTTACTATGCACGATGCACGCTCACCAAGGAAATTGTGGCAATCAAGAAGATGTCGTATGTGGGACGGCAAAGCATGGAAAAATGGCAGGATATTTTAAAGGAAATCCGATTTTTGCGGCAATTAAGCAATCCGAATACGATCGAATATAAGGGATGCTATTTGCGAGAGAACACCGCTTGGCTGGTGATGGAGTATTGTGTTGGCTCGGCATCGGACATCATTGAAGTGCATAAGCGGCCGTTACGCGAAGAGGAAATATCGTCAATCTGTGATGGTGTGCTGCATGGTTTAAGCTATTTGCATAGCTTAGGTCGTATACATCGTGATATCAAAGCGGGCAATATTTTGCTTACGGAACAAGGCGTTGTGAAATTGGCTGATTTCGGTAGTGCAGCTATCAAATGTCCGGCAAACAGTTTTGTCGGCACACCATATTGGATGGCGCCAGAGGTGATTTTAGCAATGGACGAAGGCCAATACGATGGCAAAGTGGATGTCTGGTCGTTAGGCATAACATGCATCGAATTGGCGGAACGGAAACCACCATATTTCAATATGAATGCCATGGCCGCACTCTATCACATCGCGCAAAATGATGCACCGGCGCTTCAGTCACAAGAATGGTCTCAAACATTTCGTAGTTTTGTCGATGAATGTCTCAATAAAAATCCATTGAATCGACCGACATCGAACAAACTGCTATCGCATCCGATTATCAAAAAGCAGCGATCAACCGGAGTATTGGTGGAATTGATTGCCCGAACCAAGGCAGCCGTACGTGAATTGGATAATTTGAATTATCGCAAAATGAAGAAAATTTTAATGGTTGATTCGTGCGAAACGGAGAGTACAATCGGCGATTCGGAGGAAACAAATGATGAACAAACTGGTGGCGATAGCAGCAAAAGTAACAGCATCACATCCGAGCACTCGATTCAATCCGTTGGCATTTCGGCGAACAGTAGCCAAGTAATTATTTCTTTTAATATTTCTAATAATTATTTTATCAATCGCTTATATTTTTTATTTTGGGATATTACAGAGCTCGTCAAGCAATTCAATTCCACAAAATCAGCATCACGGTGGTGCTATTTCGCGTGCATCATCACGCCATCGTAATCCAATGCCCCCACCAATTAATGCAAATATGAATAATAATATGTCACCGCATCAGCAGCAAATGTCGCATCACCATAATCATCCATTGAAGCCAAATCCGTCATCATCTTCAATGAATCAAATGAATATGATGGCTAGTTTTGCTAGTTCTAGCGGAAGTCATTACGTCAATCATTTGCCGCAGCAGGCTATGGTCAATGCGGTCTCTGAGCATGGAGCCAACAATTTTGCGACCATACGAACGACAAGCATCGTAACGAAACAGCAAAAAGAGCACATGCAAGAGGAGATGCATGAACAAATGTCGGGCTACAAGCGAATGCGCCGCGAACATCAAGCCTCTCTAGCGAAACTCGAGGAGAAATGCAAAGTTGAAATGGAAAATCATAAAACCGCCTTAGATAAAGAATATGATTTAATATTGCATAATTTTAGCAGAGAATTGGATCGTTTATCGGTGGGTTGAGACCGTTTTTTAGGCTAAATTTGGAATAAACATGCTAATGAATTCTCTCTGGCCCACACATTTTCAGGTGAAGCATCAGCAAGAATTAGAAAAACGGGTGAAGCAAAATAATGCCGCTGAGAAGAAATTACAAAAAGATATTACAACGAAACAGGAGGGCGATCGCAAGAGCTGGGAATTGAACAAGAAACGAGAATACAAAGCAAACAAAGAGCGATGGAAGCGCGAATTGTCGATGGATGATTCAACGCCAAAACGACAACGAGATGCAACATTGCAATCGCAGAAAGACAATTTAAAACAAGCCGAGGCACAAGAAGAATCTCGGCTGCTAAGATGCCAAAAGAGCTACATTGAATTGGAGATGCGAAAATTCAAGCGACGAAGAATATGCGGTTTTCACGATCTGGAAAATCAATTGCTACACGATGTATGTATTTCATTTCACACAAAAACCGCAAATCAACACTTACTCAACTTTGTTTATTGTTTGGTAATAGGAATTAAGCAAAAAACAACAACAATTGGAGCAAGCGCATGAAATGCTATTGAAACATCATGAAAAGACTCAAGAGCTGGAATATCGTCAGCAAAAGAGTGTACATAATCTACGCGAAGAGCAAATAGCCAAACAGCATGCAACTGAATTAGAGAATCAACGAGATTATACAGACCGTGCCAAAAAGGAATTACAACGCAAACATGCGGCTGAAGTAAAACAGCAGCCCAAGAGCTTGAAGGTAGATAATTTGGCTTTAATTGGCCATTGCCAGTGGGTCCTTAAATTTGTATGTTTTTCTTGTCAATAACAGCAAAAAGAGCTGCAAATTCGCAAACAATTCCGTGAAACGTGCAAAACCCAAACTAGACAATACAAGGCATTGAAGTCGCAAATACTGCATACAACACCGAAAGAAGAACAAAAAGCTGTGATAAAGAAATTGAAGGAAGAACAACATCGCAAACTCACTCTTTTGGGTGAACAGGTATTATTTGGAATGACTCAAAATTTCGGCGATTTTTCAAATTTATCAACTATTTTCGTACACAGTATGAGCAAACGATTGCCGATATGCTGCAAAAGCAAAGTCTACGATTAGATGAAAGTCAAGAGATTGAATGCCAACAATTAAAGGACCGTTTAGAATATGAATTAGAGATATTAGTGGCGTATCAAAGTAAAAATCGTATGCAAGCTCAATCCCAGCGCGATCGTGAACGAAAAGAACTGGAAGATCGAGTCAGCCTTCGACGATCACTGCTTGAGAATAAGGTAAGAATATTTCAAATCCGGACGAAAAATTGGAAAATGAATAGCTTTCTCTAGAAGAAAAATAATCTGAATGGATTTTGATGTCATTATATAGATGGCTGCTGAATTGCAACAATTCAATAATGAACGTGCCGAACGAATAAGACTATTGAATGATAAACATGAGAAAGAGCTGGAAGCATTTGATGCAGAATCAACTAGCATGGGCTTCAGGTAAAAGAGGAACATTTTCACACATTTCATTAGTAGAAAAATACATATTTCAATGCATTTCTCGAAATCATATTTTCTAACAAAACTTATGACTTTTTCTCCATCCTTTTGTAGCAATCTGATACTGGCTGAATCAAAAGAATGCTATCCGGACGAAGAGGGTAGTCTGTCCGGATCGATGATTAGTTTAGCGCATAGCAATAGTTCAACAAGTTTCCCATATATAGGAAACGAAAGCCAGAAATAGTATTGATTTGAGAGTGAATTGCACTAATTTAAACAAGCGATATCAAAGAAAATATCTGAACGATTGAAAAAGAAGGAACATACGTAATAACAAACACTCATTTTAAGGGTCAAACACACACTTTTCATACACACACACACACACACCACTTTTCACTCTGCCCACACATTAATAGTATCACCTCATAGAACAATTAATAAGCTGTTAACTGTACAGTAAAATGGAACAACAAATGAAATTATTCCTTATTTATTTATAAAATTCAACAAATGAGTTCAAAAAAAAATATCAAATCAAATGAAATCAAAATGAGAAAATGAAAATGTCGTTGATTGAAACCAACCAATTTTAATCTATGCGAAATAGATCGTTGTAGGGTTAAACCAACACACAAACACACACATATATATTTAAAACGAACAAATCAACCAAAATGTGTTTTTTAAATGGAAACAAGTAATGAATTTCAACACATGAGAATTGGACCTTTGAAGTAACATTCACCTGCAATTCTCTTGGCAACTTTCTGGGCAATTGATTTTAGGAGATGCTCAAAATCCTGATGAATCCAATCAAATGCGTAATTTTTATTGCAAAAAGCTAAATTCGATTATGATAAAAATTACGATTCTTTGTTTTCTGGTAAAATCAAAACTCGATGAAGGGGATAGAAAGCGAAAGTTTAAAGTCGTAATTGTTTTTAATTGACAACAAAAATAAAAAATGGTCATCAACACAATTGATAATGAGATTAAGTATAAAATCGTGATGATTAATGTTACCACTAAATATTAATTTTTACACAATTCGAATGACTTTTGCTTTCTCGTTCAACCCCCCAAATCGATTTTTTATCGATATTCGTCGTCAACCAAAGTCTTTATTCGAAAATTTATTTTTCAAATGATTCAAATTCACATTCTGTATTTTGTTAACTGCATTTTTCTTGATGTTTGACTTGTTTCCGTTTTTCCGTTATGTTCGTGTTTTACTTTTTCTATATCAAATCAATGATAAAGTCAAAATTTGTTTGCAATTCTCTTTATTTCCATATTTTATGTTGTTTTCCTATTGAGAAAAACTGAATATCCAAAATAAACGGAACAGAGTTTATTTTTCCATTCGGCGTGAGGTAATAGTAAGGAAGCCTCACGGCGGTTCCGCATTGTAGCGAACGCTTCAGAAGCTTCCTGGTTGAAAGAAAGAGAGAAACAATTGGAGGATGTTGCATTGCGACACTTGTGCCGAAAATAGAAGACGTCTCTTATTCAAATGCATCAATAATCTACGTAATTTTTAAGTAAAATTTATTGTTTTAAAAGTAGATTGTGACAAAGGAATGGAATACTATCCCAGAAACCTACTTCACATACACACACACTCACACACACAAAAACACATATAAAAGTCTCTGCGAAATAGATTCCGAGAAAAAAATCAATTTACGGTCGATCATGCACCATTTTCAAAGCATGAACTGAATATGAATTAGACACGAAAATAAAATGATGTATTAATTTAATTGATATGCAAATGTAGGATATTTGATGTATCGTAAATATGCCCAATTGGAAAGTGTATTCCAAAGTAGTGAAATCACCAAAAAATATTCTATTTAAATTGTAATGCAATAAACTTTTAATCAAAATTTATTTAAAAAAAAGCATCTTATCTTTCGACTCCAACAAAAATGTGGCCAACTTTCATGATATAAAATGGTTTTTAGGGTGCTTTCAAATTCGGAATGTACATTCCAATTGGACACGTTTACGATAACATAGATTGTGTTTGAGAATTGAAAAGAAATGTATAAATTGAACCATTTTAAATTAAATTGAATTGACTACAATGAAATTCCACAATATTAAAATAGACAGAGAGAGAGAGAGAGAGAGAGAGAGAGAGAGAGAGAGAGAGAGTAAGAAAAACAGAGCAATTCACTATCGAATTGGTCATTTGCAATGGATAATAATGACAACTGAGCATAGAATTGTGGCCACTTCAGTTTTCCCTGAGATCTTGTATAAATAATTTTCTAATTCGTACCTTTTTTATTATTTCTGTTTAGTTCTTCTTTCTTATTCTAGTTTCTGAATCAAATGCAGACCGATTGCAGCTCTGACACAGACATTGAATAACGAAAATTAATAAGAAAACAAGCGTTTAAAGTGAAACGATAGATTTTTACAGTAACCAAAACTCAATTAACAAAGCTATAACAAATTTATTATAATTACAACAATGGACAAATATGAATGAATAACAAAAATAAACCAAGCAAATATTTATCCATACTGTTTTCATTGAATTCATTTGACTGTTGCTCATCTTATATGCCGCGAGAACTCACGTTTCTTGACGTTTGGATGACCTCGAGCACTCATCTTTGTTAATGTTTTGTCGCAAGTTTAGATTCGGAACCTGTCTATCTGTGTATGTCATGGTTGAGTATCCATTTAACACATAAAAGAACACACTTTCCATCAAGACTTCTGGAATCAGTTCAGTCTCGATGCGCCTTTTCGTCTCACCTTCTTTTGATTCAATGCTCTTTGTTTCCAATACTTTTCTCAAAAGATTCTAATTTTTATTCAAATTCCTTTTTTTTCGATACAAATTCTTTTATTTTCCGATTCAAATTCAGTTTTTTCAAAGAAAACAGATTATGTGTTTCAAGTCAACATTTTTTTCTTACATTTAAATGATGTTTCTTTTATTGAAAATATGAAATTCATATATCTGAATAGCTCAGATTCTTCATTTGTATAATGGTGTTTGCAAAAAGCATATGAAGAGTAATCGTGGCTCTTTTAGTCCTTATACTAAAGTGTTGTAATCAATCGATAAAAAATAATTGTTGTGCAGTTTTATAAAGGACCAGCCCCATTTGAATCGATTCCAGTAGTAGTCAGAGTGAATCTTTTTAGCAGAGTTGGATCAAGTCGGCTGGAATCACATTTTTCGGTGATGATGCTCCAAATGATCGGATTGAGTTCATTGACATTTTTCTCGTATTGAATTTGCAGCAAACGATTGATCCATTCGGGACCAAAATTCAGCTGTTTTCGCTCGATTATTTTTTTTAACATATCAACAAATGGCACTACATCTTCATTACGTTTATGCAATATCAATTGTACCAATTCTTTTGTTGTTTGAAACTTGCGAAATGGAACGGCTTCAGTGACTTTGGCAAGACCTTGCGTGAACGTTTGGCCAGATTTTATGAAGCCATCGATAATTTTGATAAAGTGAGATTGTACTTTGCGTTCACAACAGTCGGCAACCATTTGCTTAAGCATGTGTTCCAGCTTATTTTTGCCAAAATAATCACAAAAAATCACAAAGTAATTATCGAAAAGTGATTGATTGCGACGCATGTAGTTATCATACAAATCGATGACACTCTTTTGGAACATTTTGTCGAGTGTTTTACGAAAGAAATCATTATCAGGGAGTCGATGCTCCATCTGGCATTGAGATGGAATAGTGCAAGAGCCATGCATGAACCATGGACAGGTTTTATTAAACAAATATCGAAAGGCCGGCTCGTATTTTTGTGAACCCGAAGCAAATGTCGGCAAATTTAATAACGTTGTAGTTTTTCTGGAGGTCGTACGTGGTATTGAGGGACTTGTCTGTGCTGGTACAGCTTTTTGAATCATTGTGGTCGAGGTTTGTTCAAAAATTCGTGGAATACACGGTATGGCAGCTGGTTGACGGTTCCCTATATGATTTGTATTACCATTTATAGCCTGATTATTACCGGTGATTAACGAAAATTGAGATGGTGGAGGTGGAACTGGCACAGGCATAACGATTGGATGATTCGTAATCATTTGAGGTCTTGCTTGAAGTGGCGTATCCAAAATTGAACCCATTGGTTCAATACTGGGGGCGCAATTTAGCTGAATACCGAGGCGATCTTTGATCGACTTACGCCGAACAAAAGGTCCTTTTGCCGGCTTAATATTGTTTTTAACCGAAGTTTGTGCTGTTTTATTGAGCACAATGGTTTTGGAAACTCTGGGATCACGATTCATACTTGGCGTATTTGTGATGGTAATATTTATTGGCACCCTGTTTTCTTGGATTGCCGAATCGCTTCGCTCAACGGATCGATTTTCTTGTGGCGGTTTGAAATTTGCCGAAGCATTGTCATTAACTAGGACTTGCTTTTCAGGCAATTTATGATTGACCAATTTATTATTTGGTTTCTTCGACATTGGAGTCTCTGTTGGCTTCGGTGCTGGCTTCGGTGTTGGGTTCGGTATTAGCTTCTGCTCTGGCTTTCCCTTCCCAATTTCGGCCTGCTTCCATGTTGGAATATTCATTTTCGGAACTTTAGGCTCTAAAGGACGTAACAAAACACTGAAACATGAAGAATGCGACACATTAATTACGATCATAAAATGACAATAATAAAAATGAAATATCGCTACATTCCCGCGATTTACTTACCTCGAATCATCATCGTCTCCGAACATATCGTCTGGTTCAAAGAGATCTAAAACATCATCGTCTGCATGTTCGTCATTGGGACTTTCAGAATCGCAATCACTAATTTCCGAATGAATATTATCATCAACATTTGGTTTATCGGCCGAAATGAGTTCGTTGTTCGTTTTCTGTGCCTCATTCAAATCAATTTCCATTCCACTTTCGGTTGGTCCGATTTCAGTCGGATCATCATTTACCTGAGATGGTTCGATATGATTATTTCCAGCCTCGGTGTGTTCAGCTTCTGTCTCATTTCCATCATCTTCGGGTTCTGTTTCTATTCCAACATCATCTTCACGATCCAATCCAAGATTTACTTCAACATCATGCTGTTCGGCGTTCGAATTTACGTTTTCATGCGAATCTGAATTTTTGTGTGTATTCTTCACGACCTAAATATTGAAAACCGAAAACATGTTAAGTAAATCAGAATATATGCTACTTAACAGATGAAAACAATTTCGATAAAAATAAAACTGTCGTTCAATTTTGTTAAAAGTGTGGTTAGATTGTCATATAACCATTGCGTTACCTTTTTACTTAAGCTAACATCTGTCTGATCAATTGATATGTTTGCCAGCAATTCAACGCTTGTCTTTCCATCATCTAGACTTTTTTCAACTGTTTCGATGGAATCGAGCTTTCGTCGTTTAACCGAAATGAAAATATTCTGGTCTGAACCTGTCATTGATTTTCGCTTTGGGCTGATGTCAAGATCATAATCGGATTCCTTTTTGATCAAATAAATCAATTCCAAACGAAAATTTCAAATAAATAGCAACAATTCGAATAGGTTAGCGTAAACAATTCACTTACCTCTTCTGAATCCCTTAAAACAAAAAGAGGGCTAATATTTCGTTCAACTGCTGCCATATTGCAATTCTTATCCACGTGTTTGTCGTCGTTTTTCGGTTTATCACTGTGCAAATTTGCATGTAGCGGGTTCGCCAACCCTTTGTACCGATTACGTTGACAGTTAACTTTTGATTGTGACGACGGATTTTTTTTTTGTTCCGGCTCTGAATTATGCAAATGACCGACTGAATCTGTGGTTTGTCTGTTGTTGTTTACAAAAACTCCGTCGTCATGTTTTTCTGTGACTTTTGCAGCTCTACTCCTAAATGTCCATTTTCGACACGGAATATATTCGCCCACTTTCTTCCTTCTTCTCAATATCGGTGGCATTTTTGATTTTCACTAGTTATTTTAACAGCATGCAAGCAAATATTCAACTTTTATGCGGGGGTAAAATTAAAACTTAATAAATTCTATCGAAAAAAAAAAACTCAAAGAATGATCAATAAATTATATAAATTGGTTGCAACGTGCAAATCAAGCGTTTTGACTCTCAAAAGACTGCTGACGAAAAGAAAGTCTTGCAGCATTTCACGCACAACATTTTTTTATTCATTTGGGTAAACGATACGCAAAACAGATACATCTAATGTTTTGGAATGCGCAACGGTTTATTTTATTTCTCTTTCTACATGTGTATTGTGGTGCAAATTTGTTTACGCAGTTGTATATAGGTTGGTGTGATTTTTGGCATTATTGTTGAGCTATGCGCGTCATTTGTTCGCCCATTCGTCCGCTTTTACGCTTTCTTAGCACGTTCGTACAATGATGTCATTGATGTGAAATACATACACTTCAGTACGATGCGAATTTTGTCGATTTTCGGCAGAAATGTGCGACGCTCATAGTGTGTATTGGTGCGAATCCGTTTGCCTATACCTTGATAGATTTCCAATGCCGACAATACAGCACGTTGACATTCAGCCGGTAGCAAATTGATTGCATGTGTTGATTCGTTCGCCAACTTATCTGCAATATCTAACATTTTTTCGGCAAAATGTTTAAGCTGGCGATTCGGGATGTTATGGGGACTTCGTTCATCAACCAAATACTTGAGCTCATCACTTTTGAAATAATTATTTGGAATATAGCAACGACCTAGAATTTGTTGATTTGGTTAGTTGATAAACAACAAATCATGGAATTTTTTAATATTAAAATCATTTTGTTTTTGTGTTCTTTTTCAATGTAACAAACCTAGCGTTTCACTATCAATGACGATGTCACGGCTGATATTACAAATTTGAAGCACCTAATATAGAAACGAGCAATATTTAATGAATCAATTATCAGAAGTTGGCAGAGATTGAACGAACCAGGCCCATCTTTCTGGCTTTCTCAAGCATTGTTTGGCATTTTGGTCCCATGTTATCTGGCCACTGATAGCTTTTATGACAAAATACAAATGTGCACAAAGTGGCGACGCTGCTAGCAACATATTTTGAGTATTCGATTAGGTCATTCTCATTTAAAACGGCACGGCCATCGATATCCCATTTGTATCCTTCTACCAGTTCATAGAATGGTTCTTGTGGCATATAATATGCAATGCGAGCGATTGCCCGGAATGAGGCGAGCTGCTCTTTGGTCAACACTTCCTCGAAATGCACCCAATCAATTTTCGGATCGGAACCATTTGTGTCCCAGCAATAGTTCCTCTTGACTTTTCGGTTGGAGAAAAGTTGATCCAAAAATTTGACAATTATCCGTACTCGATCATTTTTCAATTCAACCGATTGCTCATTGTCGACCATATCATCTGTTACCCGGCAAAATGCATACAAAATCGTCAAGTCCTGTTTTATGTCTAGGAAAAAAGGGTATTTGAACAAAATACGTAATGTGAAAATATTAACAAAATTGGATTGCGAAATAATGCTTTCGGGGCTACCCGAATGCACATTTTTTTACTGTTTTTGTGACGTGTTTGACTGGCTAGCTTTGATTACTCCGAACAAAATTGATGGCTATAGTTAACTGTAGTTAAAGTCAAAAACATCCCAAATTAATCAACTGACTGACTAGTGGCTGAATGTGATTATTTTTCATACAAATTTGAATTTCAAACACGAGTAGCCAGTTAGAGTTGACTTTTGTCAATTTTAATTTGAGTAAGTTAATCACTTATTTTCCACACGGGATATCCCTATTTAAAATAGAAAATTGTATCACCAAAGCAATAAACCGACGAATTACCATTTGGAAAGCAGTTCGCAGCTAAACTGAATGATTTTGATGCTTTATCGAGCACGACGATGCATGTTTTCAGATCGCTGATGACAGACGCATCAAAATTTTGCTCATTGTAAAGAGAACCTTCGAGTTGCATTTTGATGTATCCAAAGAAACGTTTTTTCGCATTGATACTGGATCCAACTGAGAATGGTTCGCGACAGTACGTATCGATGACGGCCTTTGACTTATCAAATGCATGCGATCCCATAGCAACAATGACATTGGTCAAGAAAAAGAATACGATTTCTTCGATTGGCAGCTTGTCGACTGGAAATATTTCCAAACTAGTTGCTTCGTTGATGTGCCAAACACGAGCTCGCAACGCAATAAGATCCACATAGCATAAATAAATGGATGGCACAATGATACTGATTAACGTCTCCTTATACCGTTTGCATATATACGGTCCACCAACATACCAAAGTCCAACCACGACCAATACCGTCCACCAGGTGATTGAGCCCAGATAAAAGGTTTTTGTCGCCGGAATCGCATTTCTCCATCCAATCATCATCACAACAACTAGCATGCATATGACTGCGTATCGAATGAGATGGAACCGAAAACGATTGGTATTTTGCAAATACAGTGAATTCAATGTCCATCGCGAACAGAAGCTCGTCCAAAGCGCAGTTAAAGTGGTTTGAATGATGAAAAATAAATATTCTTCAATTGGCACATAACCAATGGTGCCGATAACGGCGTCTTTACGATACCACCACGCTTTGTGGTAGATAATATAATTGTCCCATGGTGTTGTATAAATCAATGCTAATGCACACAATGAAATGATTTTGATCTTATCGAAACTACCGATAAAAGGTCGCAGCAATAGATAAAGGAATATCGTTGGCGGCAGTGTGAAATAAATGTGCACTTGCAAATAGGTTAACATTTTCGATGCAGTCGAAGCCACTCGAGATCAAGTATCTGTGAAATGTAAAAAAAAGTGTCTGTTATGAGTTCTGGTCGATCGAAACGCAAATTTGTATTTATTGTTCACAAATCCCAATTATTAATTTTTTTTCCAAATAATACTACAGATTAGAACACAAATGAAAGAAACACGATCGAACTGAATTGCTAGAGCTCACTGCCATTTTTCGTATGTTTTAATTAACAGAACAATTTCGGTGGGGTTCTTATCGCTCAAACAAATGACAAAATATGATTTGACGGTTTTGCCCATGAATGTACTAGGATTGAATGATAAGAAGAAAAATGTAAAATATCAACGCACGTTTAATGTATGGTTTCAGTATCCGAATTCTGTGTGAAGCCAATGAAAAACCTGACGAAATTCGTTTGCACGACGCCCGAAAATTAGCTACTAAGACACGAAAAATTTAATGGCAAAGACGACACAAAACACAATTGCACCCGATTCCAGTGCCAACTCAGGTGAGAATAAAATATCACAAATCTTGAAAGAATCTTTTCAGTCGATTACCTGCCAATTCCAATTACAAATCAAACGATATATCCATTCAATTATTTATATAATACACTTGCTATCACACCGCAAATACTTGATGACTAGATCAATTACTTCGCAAATACAAAATTCTCAAACAGCTTGACATCACCGATAACATAACGACTAATTCGCACCGACTGAAGTACGATGAACGAAATCATGTTTTGAAATGAGACTATCTCGTCATTTTCCAGACTGCATTTTGCATTAGCGTGCGTTCTCTTCTATTTTAAATGAGACAAAAAAATTATGAAAAGGAAAACTTTGTCTTAGCTGATAATAACTGAGTAGACAGACAATTGCATTGCAATATAGTAACATCAACGGATCGGATTACAAATAAACAGAAATTCGCATGATAACTGAACAAGAAATGTTCAATATGATTCTGAATTAGTGCGCAATTCTTATGAAAACAAAGTAATCAAGTGAAAATGCCCTTTTTCATTCGTTTAACCTAGTTGAAATATAAAGTGTGTTTTATCGGCCATTCCTATAGACAGAACTATAAGTATTCATGCAAGAAATATATCATATTAGCCACCATGCCACAGCATTAAAAGTCTAGAAGTTGCTTGTAGAGCTTCACATTGCCTAACATTCTTTCGACGTGAAAGTATCGAATTTGTATTTATTTCCTTATTCTTCAAAAAAGTGCTGAAAAGTCAATAAATCGTTTTTATTTTTAAAACAGTTGAATATGGCTTCAAGTCGCAAGACAGTAATAATTATTGGATCTGGTGCGGGTGGTACGGCGCTGGCAGCCCGTTTGGCGCATCAAGGATTCAATGTGACTGTTTACGAGAAGAATTCTTTCAGCGGTGGACGATTATCCCTGATCCATAAGGATGGCCATCGTTTCGATCAAGGTCCCTCACTTTATCTCATGCCAAAACTATTTGAAGAGACGTTTAGTGATCTTGGCGAAAAGATTTCGGATCATCTGGATTTGATGAAATGCGAGTCAAACTATATGGTGCATTTCCATGATGGCGATAAATTTGAGCTGAGCTGCGATCTGGCGAAAATGTTCGATCAAATGAAAAATTACGAAGGCTCAGATGAACAAACATTGCTGCGCTTTCTCGATTTTCTCAAAGGTATTTCAATAAATATCACATTTTTTATGGACTATGTCAAACCAATCGATGCCAAATTCAATCGACAGAAACTCACGTTCACTATGAACGCAGCGTTGCATTGGCGCTCAAGGAAAATTATGTCAATTGGTATGACGAATTTCAATTGAAACATCTTCCGAATTTGATCAAAATGCATCTGTGGGACAATGTCTACAATCGCACTAAAAAATTCTTCCTTAGCGATAAAATGCGAAAAGCGTTCACATTCCAAACCATGTACATCGGGTAAGTGGAACTTGAATCGCGCTTGTGTTACGCTTGCACCATATACAGTTCAGAACATTTCTTTTAAAAATTCATGATAAAAGAAATGGGGATTTTGTTTCGGGTTTTTTGCAGAATGTCGCCATACGATAGTCCAGCTCCATATAGTTTACTGCAATACACTGAAATCGCCGAAGGAATTTGGTATCCCCGCGGTGGATTCCACAAAGTGGTTGAGCAATTGGAAAAAATCGCTACGAAAAAATTTGATGCTCAATTTGTGTATAACACTGGCATCAAAAAAATCATAATTGATGAAAACCAAGTGGCCAAAGGTGTTCTTTTGGAAAACGGAGAGGAAAAATATGCTGACATCGTTGTATGCAACGCAGGTGAATGATTTCAACAAATTTCACATGATTCTTCTCATTTTCCGATTATCGTTCAGAATTATAAGTTCCCTTTGATCTGCGCATTCAGATTTGGTGTATGCATACAATAAACTGTTGCCGCCAACATCGTACGGTAAACGTTTGGGTGAAAGTGGGCAATTCACATCGTCATCTGTCTCTTTCTATTGGGGAATGAAGCGAAAAATTCCTGAACTGGATGTTCACAACATTTTTTTGGCCAAAGAATACAAATCGAGCTTTGATGATATCTTCAAGAGACACTTACTGCCCGAGGATCCATCTTTCTACATAAACGTTCCATCGCGTATCGATCCGTCAGGTAATCGAATCATATACTTGACAATATTGCGATTGCAACTACATTCCAATGCACCATATCATTTTAGCTGCACCTGATGGCAAAGAGACAGTTGTGTTGCTGTTGCCAATCAGCCATATCGCACCGAACAACGAGAATTGCATCGATGAATTGATAAAAACTGCACGTGCCAAAGTCATTCAAACAATTGAAACGCGCTTGAAGATATCCAACTTTGAAGAGCTTATTGAAACGGAGACGATAAATGATCCGCGAACATGGCAAACCAAATTCAATTTGTGGAAAGGATCGATTCTCGGATTATCACATAATATTACACAAGTACTTCATTTACGCCCCGGCACGCGCAGCCACTTGTTCAAGAACTTATACTTTGTTGGAGCAAGTGCTCATCCAGGAACAGGTGTTCCAATCGTTTTGTGCGGTGCAAAGTTGGTCGAGCGGCAAATTATGGAAGATGTTGGCATGATCGAACGCGCGGATGATATGTGTACGATATTTTTCCAATATTTCCTCTTTGGACTCTTCCTTATCGCAATCGCCTACTTATTCATGCATTTATTCTAGTCTAATTTGCAATATTTATACGGTATTTTTCATTAAATTCAATTCGTTTTGTTCCAAATGAATTTTCTATAACAATAAATGCTGTACCAGTGCTTCGCATCGAATAAAAATGCTTTTATTGGAATTAAACTTTATAAATGCTTTATTTTTATTAGCCATCTTGACAAGTGATTTTCACTAAATTCATTTTTAAAATAATCTTTAATTGAAGATGAACCAAATATTTAGTCGGAAATCACTAATCTATCACTTGCAATGTAATTGTTTTTCATTGTATTACGTTTATTGGTTTGCATATGATTCAAAATTGCCGTTCACATTATTCAATAATAAATTGAAAATCCAAATTACATTTGGACAATCATAAAAATGAGACGACCAACAGCGGTGAATATCTATTGCGTTGGTGAGAATTCCGTTGGTCGCAAGATGCGAGTATGCATCTCTCGAATTAGTGGCACAGTATAGGCAACACACTCATCCCAGCCGGGTGCACGCCAAGCAGACTCACGGCTTTCCTTGCGGTCTTGCAACGATTTATAACCTGGAATCAATAATATTGGTATAAGTCTTCTATTCGTACGAAAACAAATCAATTCCAAGATCGAAAACCAAATTTCCCTAAAAGTCAATGATTTCAATATTTTCGCAAAACTTACACCAAATATGATGGACATTGTACAATCGTCCGATTTGCGAAAAGAATCCGGCAAATGGAACGTCGTTTGTTTTGCGATAATTGATGCCTCTGGCCCAGTTATTGCCCCATTCAATCATTGTTCCGGGCTTTAAGCGATATGAACGCATTTCATAAATATGCGATGGCTCTCGAAGTGTTATTTGAGGCCAGTAACTGAATTGAAGCATATATTGCAAATGACGGGATCGTAACAAAACTCCTCGCTCTTGCTCAAGCGATTGGTAGTCCTATCGAGAGGAATAGATATTTGACGAAAAAAAAATAGTCCAATAAAACGAATTTTAGTTGAGAAAATAAAATCATTAAGAATACGTTATTCAGTTGAATCAATTGAAAATTAATGATTTACTTTGTCATTTTCCAAGAGGCGATGCGCCTTATCGATTTTCTCGAAACCGCCCGTGTAGCGCCATAAATGCAGAACCTGATCCATATCACCAACATGAACCGTCCATGATCCAATCAAATCCGACGATATTTCATCTTTCTTTGAATGAATCAATGCAGTGGTTTTTTTGCTACATCAAAATAAAGCGTTCCAATGAACGGTACTCATGCGGATTTTCGGGAAACTTTCGGTACTCACTAATTTTCCAAATACTTTTTCTTTGAATCGGGACGCACATTGTGGGTGTGCAAAGCATAAATTACTTCTTTATCACTCAACATGCGACTATGCGATTCTTTGGTCGGTTCGATGCGACGAACTAACAATTTGCTCAACCAGGAGTCATCTTTGGACAGGGCAGATGACGTTGATAATGAGCTAAAGATCAAAGAATACAAAAAAAAATATATCAATTAAACTTTTAGAAAACATCATTAAATAGAAGATTCTTTTAAAAACCAGTTCTATTCTTATCGAAAGCCGGCGAGATATCACAAGGGTCGTGAATAAATGTCAACTTGCGCAGAAATAATATTAATTAGTACATTTCTTTTAAATTAATTGCTGGTCAAATAAATCATTTCAGTCCCATTTTCTAGTCACCCTATCAATGAAAGTTCTTTTCATCTGCATATATATGCCAATTAGAATGTTGAACGTTGTTATCTTTTGTTTGTTTGTTTTTATTCGGCAAACGTAAAACATTATTGGCAGATATTTGTTATCAGCTGTAAGTTTGTGTCTTTTTTGATATTTTGAAACCAAGCTGTTTGATACCAAAGCTGTAAAATAAAAATAGAACGTTAAAATCGAAATCCACCACCAAAATTAAGGAAAAACACATTGGCGAGATAATAATTCGGTGAATATCAGTCTATAATTATATCGTATCACTTATATGTATCGCTTTACCGGTAGGACGAAGCCGTCATCAATTTCGGCAATGTTTTCATTCTAGAAAGCCCAGACATTTTCTTGAATATTCTTTGTGCTCACTTTCTCCAGCTGCAATGAAAAAATAAAAAACACACAAAATTGAAAAAAAAATATGCTAAATACAATGACAAAATGAGATAAAAATGAAAACGCAACAAAAAATAGCCAAAAATATTAAAGAAAAAATATATCTTATTCATCAAAACTAAACAAAAGCTGACGTTTGCTTACTGTACAAAATCTCTTGAAATATGAAATTCGGCTATTTGATTGCTCACTTTTATATAATACGCGTTTGTATTTCGGAATGAAGGTTATTCCTATTAGATAGATGAACCCAACAAGCGAAGTTGAACGAATTAGTGGCTCCGTTTGATGACTTTCTGGATTCGTGATCTGATAACAGAATGAAAGATTTTAATTTTTTTATTGGGCGACAGTAGGAATGATGTAAATTTGACAATCAATTTACGCATTTGTACGGGCAAACGTGCGTGTGTATTGGTGCGCATTTTGACAGTTTGTTGGTAGCAGTCGTTGTTTCTTTTGGTAAACGTCAAACGATTGGTAGTATCAAACATTGCATTGCGTTTGGTAGTTCTCTTCGAAAGGTGAATGACAAAAAAATAACATGGGATATGCATAAATCCATTAATTACCTTTTTTTCTTTCGAAAACCATAAATAATTTACTGAATTCTAGTTGAAATTAATGATTTCCATTTTGATGATTCAAATTTTTACTAAAACGACTCAAAATGTTCACAATGAAGAGTAACATTTACAACAAAAAGTGTAATTTAGTTTGGCCAGCAAAAACCTGATTTGTAAAGAAGCAAACAAAGTTCAATACCAAGAAACGTAAATCACTTTCAATAAGTCAGCGACGCGTTGCATTGTGCCACAGCTAATGGCATTTCAGTGTGTCAATTATTCGCATGTTTAGTTCATCGTTATCGCATCAATTTAATCTTCTCACTAAGCTACAATTGAATAAATAAAACGTCTTGTGATGAGCCATTGATAAGCATTTTATTGAAGATAAGTGTTGATATTGGTTAGATTGATACTTGAATATCGTGATTCAATGATGAATGAAATTCACATAAAATTTAAGCCATTTGTGATTGGTTCGATCGCTGTGTTGTTTCTAATATTTTATATCGTGCTTCGTGATCCGGAATGTTCAAACGTACCGATTTCAATGCTGGCAGACGCATATCAACAACAGCAACAGGTTCCACAAAAAATTGCAGCGTCACAGCCATTTATCGTATATGCAATTACACCCACCTATGCACGACCTGTGCAAAAAGCTGAACTAACGAGGTCAATGAAATTATTTTTCGTACTATTTTCATTCTTAAAAACATTTCGCCGGCTTTCATCGTAGTAATAAAATGCTTGTCAATTTCTAGACTTGCCCAAACATTGATGCTTGTTCCGTACGTTCACTGGATTATTGTCGAAGATGATGATAAAAATTCGAATTTGGTGCGAAATTTGCTGGTGAGAACGGGCCTAAATCAGCGAAGCACTTTACTTTTTGCGAAAACACCCAGCGATTTCAAGTTGAAAAAGAAAGATCCATCATGGTCGAAACCACGAGGCGTTGCCCAACGAAACGAAGCCCTCACTTGGATACGAAATAATGTCAAATACACACCTGAATCGCGATCAGCAATATATTTTATGGATGATGACAATACGTATAGTACACAATTGTTTGAGGAGATCAAAAAAATTGAACCGGGAAAGGTGGCCGTTTGGCCTGTCGGTTTGGTCGGCGGCTTGATGGTAGAAAAACCAGTGCTTGATAATGATAATGTTGTGCTGGGATTCAATAGTGCGGTTAGTTTGAAATTATTTCGACGAGTCGGAGAGTCAGACTAAAACTATTTTTAATGCTAAATTATCTATTTTATGTGTGTTTTTCTTGTAGTGGCGTCCAGAGCGGCCATTTCCAATCGATATGGCTGGCTTCGGAATTTCGACGGACATTTTTTTGAAAAATCCAGACGCAATGTTCAGCTATGACGTCGAACGTGGCTATCAAGAAAGTGAAATACTACGATATTTAGTTGTTGTTCGTGATCTGCAGCCGCTTGCTAATTTATGCCGTGAAATTTATGTCTGGCACACGCGCACAGAGACTCCAAAGCTAGATGCCGAAACGAAATTGCGCAAAGACGGACAGAAAAGATCTGACGATGGCATGGAAGTTTAATTTTAAGTGTAACTTTTACTCAGGAACCTCTCACAATTTTGGCAATAAAATATATTCCTCAAATTATGGAACAACTCATTCCCAATTCCATTCCAACCAATTCTCTCCTTATGAATGAATTTCAATCGAACGACCTGGTATTATATCTCATTTTTAGCAATATTTTAGATAAAATATATTGATTTATTGATCTTATTAATATTTGAAGCAGCTGAAACAAAAGACTAGAGTGATTTAGTCTTTGAAATGAATAAAAGTAATATTTTTATGAAAATTTCAAGTTTGTTTTTGTCTTGCGCGTTTGTTAAGACATGGCATTCATGGGAGTGACCATTCAAGGGGTCCAAGTGAATTCTTTTAAGCTGCTCACTTCGGAATTAAAAAGTGAATGTACATCGACATACTCTGTGCATAGTGTTCACCTTGACTCTTCAGTTTTGGTAGATTATTTGATCAAATTATCACTCTTCAACATTATGCCATTTTATTTAATGAAATTATTTTTCAGTACGATTTAGCGTGAATAATGGCATTCGGTGGGATGACCTTTTGAGCCGCTTAAGTGGCCATTGGAATTGAAAACAAAACCAACGAATTCAACATCACAGTTCATAATAGTAATGCCGTTTGCCTACAGCTTCTCTGTGATATCAATCCAAAGTCAATCATTTTTACTGTGTATATATATTTATTATTGGATTCAACCCAACCAATTTGCATCTTACCAATTTTCTTCTGGTGCCTATGTCATGAAATTTAAACATTAATTTGTATTTATTATCAAAAACAAGCTTTCAATTAGTGTTTTTTAATTTCGTTTCACGTGTCAGTTTTATTGATCAATTGTAATACGTTATATAAAATTTAGCTTAAATCAAAATTATTACCGTTTCCATACATCTGTTATTTCTTTTGATTTAATAATATAAAGTGAAGCGAATATTTGTATAACTCAAGCGAGTTGTAGAAAGAACAATGAAAGTCAAAATAGCAGCCGTTATCTCAACGCCACCAATCTCAAATGCCCCAATTTGCCTGACATCACTCGCATTTCATTGTGATTAAATTCTTAGAACGAATAAATTATGGTTGAGATATACGGCTGACATTTGGCTTCTCACTTCCATTTGATTAATAAAAATTGAATATTTTTCGAAAGATTAGCTGATGCCAACGATAATTTTATTGTATAGTAGTCAATTTTCATGATTTTGGCAACAGAAATGACTTCGAAGAGACGCAAATAAGTTTGAAAAAATGCTGGCCGTGAAAAGTGTTTGTTCGTTGAATTGAACTGTTCTCTGCACATTTTTAAGTAGTACATATCAATTTTTTTTAGACAAATAAGGCAATTTTAAATGCGGAATTCAAGTTAATCACTTTATCGGCGACAGTAGACAATTTTTTTGCGGCAAAATTGGCCATGCTGGCACTCAAATACTAAATGAATCGTTATCCTTTGATAACATAAATTATTGTTATTATGGGGTCTTATTGTAATTATTTGTGAAGCGAAAATGAATGGCACATTAAATAATGGCATTGATTATTTAAGTAAACATTGTTTGATAAAAGAATGACAAATTGAGAACATATTTTGGAATATTCGTTTGAACATCATAAAATTTTGAAAATGTCTTGGATTTCCCTTGAATTTACTGTTAACTTGCGAAATTTGGTCAACATGGTTATGTTAAACTGGCTGAAATTCGCCGTCCAATCGTTGAACAGGGATTGAAATAGATAAAATTTGCCCATAAATAAAAGTTACTGGAAATGTAGATCCGATTTTGTTAAATAAATGTCCAATAACTCCAAAGGAAAAGTGATTGAGTTTTCAAATTGATGCTCAAACAACTCGATCGATAATTGGAAAATTGTAAATGGATATCGAGTGTTAACCAAATTGTTTCTTATTGAATTTTATTTGGCTCTTTTTCATCACTTAATTCAACTATACGTAATAATGATATTTGGTAATTGTTTTGTTTAATTAAATATGTGAAAATTTGCCATTCCACTTGAACAAGCTAAAGACCAGAGAAAAAGGTATTCAATATAAATGAAGAATACAAATTAATTTAATTTATAATTGTCAATTATTAACAATAAAATGGCGTTGATGCGCGCATACATTTTTAAGTGAGTGATCTTGCTCATTTCATTCAAAGCAAGCAAATCGTTTTTCCATCCAATTCACGTAAAAAATCTTAAGTAGACACAATTTACAGCTAAATACGATACATTTTAACCGATATACTTAACGTAATAAATGTTGTGTTTATTTTTTGTTGGGCATTCAAATATGATAATTCGGTCAAATTTTTAATCATTTGCAACCAATTCAGAGTAAAAATGGCAAGAACCAAATTTAATTTAGATTATATTGATATTACGTCAAATAGCTGAACGTAGATAGTCTTAGTTTGGTAATTTCTCACATCGAAATTATTAATATTCATAGCTACACTTATATTAACGTTTACATTTATTACATAATAAATTTTTGCAAATTCCCCAATTAAGTCATTGGATGTTCGCCTGTTCTGTTCTGTTTGTTGATTTTTTTTTACAAATATATCCGTTGAATATTTTCTTTAGAATTATTCATGTCAATCAAATGTTATGGCTACAAATTTGTCCATTCGATCGTTATGGTGAGACCGCTCTACATTCATACAGCCGAGTTTTTGCCAAGGAAATCGCCGCTTCTGGAGTGCACTGTTCGTCCATCGTATTCGGCTGACAGCGGTTTCTTCATGGAATCGCAATCCATCGTATTGAGTGGCTCGTGCTCGTCTCTGCGGAATATTTCAATTTAATTAATTTCAACGGAAATTGCTTCCAAACTCAACAAGTCAGGAAAATCAACACCAAATTTCGGGATACAAACAGTAGAAAAAGGATTAAATTCTTCTGGAAAAAAAAAAATGGCCCACATCACGAAACAAAAAAAATCCACAAAGCAAAATTTCAACGTAAAAAATGTAATGGAAAAGCCGCCCTGCTAGGGATGCACTTATCGTGAAATGGCATTTTTATGTGAATATTTGTTGATGTTCGTTGCATAATGTAGACAAGTTTTCCCGTGAATAAAGCATTTCCCCATTTTTAGTTAAAATGTTAAAATTGTTTGAACGCTTTTTTTCATGCACAAAAACTGGATAAATGTACATACAGCTGAACACAATCACAAGTGAATTTCACTAAGCTTCGTAATGGCGTTGAATAAAAGTGAGCACCGAATGCATCTTTGATGCACTTTATGAATGAGAGACTAAAAGCCAATTTACAAAGAATAAAGCAATTCTTTGCAATCAACAAAACAAGCTTATTATTAAATTTAAGTGCATATATAGTAAAATGCTCAGCGATGCTGCGATTTTTTCTGCTGTGTCGCGAAGTGTAAGAAATACTTTTGAATGTTACTTTTGGTCGCTTTGAGCCAGAACATAATGCCATAATGTAATCTGATGCGTTGGAAAAATGCAGTATGAAATTTGAAGTTCAGTTTTTTTAGTTTTGATAATTTATATGCAAAAACGAAAGAGAAATATGCAATCTCCTGTTGGTTAGGTCAATTCAGACGCTGCAGCTAATTTTTGATAGCCGAAAGACGTACAGTCATTTTGAATCCTCGAATAACATTAACCAAATGAGAATTCTTTTGAGAAAACTTTACGACATTCGGAGTAATGATTGGAAAAAGTGCAAAACGGCGAAAAAACAAGAAAAAATGCATTCAAACCGCAACAAAAAGAAACCAAAATGAAAAAAAAGGTTTCAAATTTCACACAACTATCAGACAAATCGGTTTTGTAGCGAACGACATAAAAAAAAATTGAACCAAATAAAAGAATGAAACGAGCCGAAAACGTAAGCACATCAAATCTGCAAGTGATTCGCTTACGGTGTAGTGACTGGTGATCCTCCCAATTTCAATGGTGGCGGAAGAGGCAATGGTGATGGGGGCGGCTCCTTCACAAGCTGTCCACTGCAATAAGGTAGCGGGAAACGCCAACCGTAAAGACTAAACATAGTAAAATGCGTTTGGAAATCAAGAAAAATTGGTTTCGACTTGGTTTTTAACGGTTTCGACTTTTATTCATTTCAACAATTGCATTTCGAAATGTTGGCAAATGTGGAAAGTAAATGATATTTCAGATCACTAACAAAGAAGATAGATATGCTATGTTTCTCTACCATGATTCAATTGAAATTCGATCTGTTGTTGATATACAGGGAATGGCAATGAATCGAATGTTATAGTTGAGGGGAGGAGATAGATGGCAAAACAAATTTTGATGGTCCTCACGATGAAGAAATGTCAAAGAGGTTTAAAACCGTCTTTTCCAATTTCTTTTAACGAGCAGAATAAAAAAGAGGAGAAACATGATTGAAATGATGATGAACTTACCTGCCAATTTTGGTTTCTTCGTCCAGTTCCGATGGGGCTCTTTTGTTTCGCCGACACATTGTTGCAATCAGTCCAATGTGCAACGTCAAGCAGCAGATAAAATCGATGATAAGCAACAGCAATACCACTGCTCCAACGGCAACACCAATTATCGATGCGGAACTGATTTGAGATGTTGGTATTACCAAATCTCGTCCTGAAATAATTTTCACAATATCCAATTTCCAATAGTTCGTCGTTTCCATTTCAATTGTGTGCATTTTAAGTGTGTAGACGAAGACACAGAGAGAGAGAGAGAGAATCCAACCCAATTTAAATGTGATCGTTAGTTCAAAGCACGACGATAATTAAATTAGAAATAAAGTGATTAGTTAAGAAAAATGTTGGTGTGACAAAATTCGAAAAGAAATAAGAAATGATTTTGTGTTGTTAGTAAAATACTTTTAAAAATGTGTAAAGTGTTAAAAATCAAATCAAAAATTGTCAAAGTTGAAAATCAAATCAATTTGAGAAAATTGTATGGGAATGAATTATAAGTGTCTGATTTGTTTGTATGCATTTTTGTGCTGTTTGTGTATTTGTTTGTGCGATGAATGTGTGCAAATGAACCGAAATTGTGTGAAGAAAAAAATGTCTTTTGAAATAGTATATTTAAACCAAAACCATGATATTTTAGAAAAAATACCACCACCGCTTAATTTATCAATGATTCTAATGTATCCCAATTACCAATGAAGTTGTTAAACACATTTTTTTTCATAAATTTTGATTTTGTTCTAAACATAATTAAAAATCCGTTTAAAAGCTAGTAAAAAATTACATGAAAAACATCAAGAATCATTTTCATTTATAGCGATTCAAAGCCTATTACTAACCAGCAAGTGGTGCCTTTTAACTCCTGGCTAATTTCCAACACCTTTTGTATGTACACTTAATTACAGTTATTGCAATTTTTACATCTTAAACCGATTTTGTATTTTTCATCGAAAAAAAAATGGGCCATTTATAATTTGGAGGATTCAGTCATAGCGTTTACATTTTTATTTTAAATGTTTGCTATAAGCAAAGATTGTTTTTTGAATTAATAATTAGTTGAGAAAGTGCTTTCAATGCAGTTTTCAACCATTTAATGAGATCCATTGGTGGTCTGTCTTTGGAAATTAGTAGTGCAATCCGAACTCTGTCGCGCTCATTTGAAGAAAGGATGGAAAGCGTCAATAAGCTGCATTTCATGCTTTTATGTGCAATTTACTTGTTTCGAATTAGAAATTGTATGCATTCGCTTGCGTTTGTGCAGTGTTATTGCGGCTATTTAATGCTCATATGCTTTGAAATAATGAGGAAACATATTTACAAAATGGGAAATTTGGAATATGAGGCAATTTTTGTGCGCAAAACTATAAACTATCATTCCGAATATCAGAGTAGATTCCAAAATATTTCTGGGAGAAATAAAAACATATTGTTCTGTTATTTACCTTATTGTTGAGGACAAAACGTATTTGTTAGAAATTGAGTTTCAGTCAGAAAAAAAATGTAAAAGTTTTGGCTTTCACAAACATTCTAAAAAGGATCGCAATAAAAATTCTAATGTCAAAAATGTTTCAATACGCGATATTTGTATGGTTTCGTTAAATTGTTATAGAAAAAAATTGGTTTATTTATTTATTCCACTTTCGATTACACATTTGCTAAATGAAAATGTTCAATGTACGTTTGTAATTTAATTGCTAACATCGGTTGGTTCTTATGCGTCCAATGCAAAGACATTTGGTGTATTATTCGTGGACTTTAAAACTGTGATTTGCAAATATTCGTTGTTGGAAAAGTCCTTCATCTACATATAATATATCATTTGCTTTTATAATATCAAGATAAATGCTATTGTGTATATTTTGTAACTTATAATATTGTTTTGTACACACCGAATTGAAATCAAAATCAGAGCTTCTTAACTTGATCCATTCGTGAACATTTTTTAAATATGTTATTTTTAAATACCTCTTCCACTTCGGCAAACACTTGTAAAAACAGAGATTGGAATTGATTTGTAGTAAATAAGTTGCCCGATTGAACAACTTAATTTAATGGATGTCTATCTCTTTCTCTCTCATTCTCTTTCATTCAACGACTTTCATTTTATTACAAAGGAATTTTCGTGTGTTTTCACTCTCTTTAAATCGTCTATTAAAATGTTCACGTTTCAACTCTAACTAAATATTTTCACTAACTAAGGCATATTTTGATCAAATTATTTGTTAACGATAAACTACTCACTTCGTCATTTAAAACAACACAAATATCTATTTAAAAACTAATTAAATACGTCACTTGTACACATTTTCAACGATATTGAATAAAACATGTATATAAAAATGATGGAATTGATGCACTGGCATCGTCATTGGTCATTAAGTATGGAACCAGCGATTTTATTGTCATGTTTGTCGAAATTCGTTTTTCATTCATCAAATTTACTGCTCTTCATTGGATGTTCGAATGGAATACAGATCAAATGGGGCTCATTTTTAGTTTTAATTTTGTCGCGATTCTTTTTGCTACATTTGATTTTTTCATTGATTGTGAAAAAGTTTTGCTATGAAATGTAAAAAACAATTTTTCAATATTGATCCAATATCATTTATTCTGCACCGTTTTTTTTTCTAAGGGGAATATTTCCTTTAAAAAAAAGGACGCCCCATTTGAAGCAATCGAATGAATCGGAAGTTCGTAAAGTCATGCACAAGCTACAGTAACACACACACACAAATATATATATTTATGTATAAATATAAACAAAAATGACATAACAGTCAAATTATGTCTAATGGATATCATCGTTTGTTCATTTACCGTGCTGAAAATGTCTCTTTAATAATAAAAATGCTTCGAATTCAATATCGAACAAGCGATGTCAAAAAATGTTGGTTTAAGCTACTTAAATCGATATCGTTACATATGTTTCATTTTTCGTTTGTTTTCGCGAATGTAAAATTGTTTAATAGATGCATGGGACGTTTGTTTGGATTCATCAACGGATTTTTAATTAGTTTTTTTTTTGTGTGCCTAAAAATTTTCTATGGTTTATTTTATGTCGATTAATCTAATATAAATGTATTAAATTCGTATGATTTTTTCTTTGCTACATGCGGTCGTTTCAATGAAATATTCTCAATATTCTGACGCACTACGAGATTTGTTCGAATAAAATTTATTGAACGGCATATACGCCGTGGATGATTTGGTTTCTATTTTGTTTTGAAAAATGGTCTAGATCAACAGATCATTTGCTCATTTCAACTAAATCACTTTAAAAGAAACGAAAAAAACATGTGATTTTCGAAGAAGAATTTCATTCGATTACATATTTTACTTCATGCATAACGAGTGGTGAAAAAAGAGATTGAACAATTTTTCTAAGATTCGAAGATATATTTGGACTTTTTCCTTCTATTCAAGGGACAAGTAAAAATGGCGTCTTTTTTGGCATGCAACAGAATGATGATATGTAATTGCGTTCCATGCGCACATTAATCAAATTCTTAATTCCTTAATGTATGGATGGCAAAAATGAATGCGAGAGAACTTCTTTCTAATCGAAACGGAATGTTCTCTAGACGAAATGACATTGAGATGTTTGGCTTTTATATAAATTGCCCACTAACGTTTTGTTGGGGCCGAGTCAATTTTCCGGGGCCAAATCATTTTAAATCGGGGTTAAAATGAGAGTGGGTTCTTTGCGAATACAAAAGCCTTTCATCGAATAGCTACGAAAATGTTTGAATAAAAACACTACAAAGAAAACGAACACTGATTGAATGGAATAAAATATTTGGGACATTTAACAATGAAAAGGAATAGAACATAAGCCTAAATTTGGCTAATTCTACAATTCATTCGATCATTCTGGATGTTTTTTTTTTGGGTTCTGTTTCGCATTCAAATAGATAGTTTCACTACAACAACAATAGCAAACTTAATATGATTTAGAAATGGAATAATTCATAGAGAGAAATAAATTGTTAGTAACACGAATAATGGAGTTTTGGCGAAATCAGTGCATGAGAATTTGTGTATCTGTCGTTGCGAATGGATTATTGCTGAACATGATCGATGCCACTATCGCTGTGAAGACTAATGATAACAACCATGGATTGTGTGCACAAGATGCACTGCCACCTTTATACCTCTTATCGCCTGGATGCAGCAAGAAAGACACATACACCAAAAACATTACTATACAAAATGAACGAACAGCAATGAATGATAATGGGGGCTATTTTTTGAGGCCGTAATTTACAGATGGGGATTTTCTGTATGAATTTATGTGTATATGTGAAATGATTTTTCTTCGTGTGTGTTTTGTACAATTGTACATAAAGTATTTCGAATTAATTGACTGAAGAAAAATTAGTTAGAAATTCAACGGAAAATTCAACCAAAACCAGGACACACACACTAAATTATTGGTGGATTAAAACTGAAATGTACATGATGAAATTAAAATGAGAAAGTTAATGGAATGTGCCAATTGGGTAGTTAGTACGATGATGTGAAACAACAATCAGAATGATATTAGCGTTTGCCCGTTACTATTCAAATGAATGGACCTAATGATAATGGATTTTTATTATTAAATTAAGAAGACAATTGATTTTGTGATGTGAAAAGGGGGCCATTTGGAACATAACAAACTCTTTAGACGCCATTTTTTGCAGATTTTAAATTAGAATAGAATAAATCAAGTAATCAAATTCAAACGGAAGACGCACTTAATCGAAATGATCCAAATTGAGAGATTGAACCAAAAATTATCGCTTCCTAAATTATGTCGAAATTTGATTGCTTTCATCGAATCAACAAATGTTCTGTTTCTTTCTCTTTTAAGAGTGATGTACAAGTGAATGAGAAAATGATTGTTTTGGATGGCCACCATTCAAAGTGGCTAATTATAAATTTGTGTAACGAAATTTCGACATAATTTCCCGTACGGTCAATTTCGAGCGGTGGATTTGCTATTCACCGCAATCGTTTATCGACTTAATTCTATCGCAATTCGCAAAAGTTCGTTTTCCATTGAACTGGTAAAAACAACTTTTCAATTTTCTCTTTGATTTTTAATTTTCAATATTCCCAACATGAAATGAATGAAAATAAAAGAAATTTGTTTTTCCTCTAAATTAAATTTAAAACCGAAAAACTTATTCGTTTAGTGATTATAAAAACCGAAATGTACACAAAAACTAGACAACATAAACAGCATAAAGTTCAATTGAGTGATGAAATCATAATGGTAAATACTGGAGGCTGATGAATAACCGTGGTATAAAATTGAACCAAGTGCATTTGTTGACTCACCTACAGCTGTTTTCATAAGCAATACCATTGGCTTCGAGAAGCCGATTGCATTGTGCGCTCGGATTTGAATGCGATAGTATGTATCGCCACGCAAATTAGTCATTTTAAAACCAATCGTTTCGCTGGGCGGTGAGTTTTTAGTTTCGCACATTGCATTTATTTCATTCCAAGCGCCATCGACTTTAAGTCCCTTTAAAAATGAAGAAAAAAAAATCGTTGTATTTCGCTTGATTTTTATTAATTTTTGCGCTTGAATAAATTGAAAATCACGATAATTTTCTTTAATAAAGATTAATTTCGAGATATTGAGAGAAAATTTTCAAATACCCGCACAAAAAACTTACTGGGCAATATTTGATCTGATAGAAATTGATTGGCTCTCCGTTATCTTGTGGAATGCTCCAACTCAATTCAAAGTGATCGGAATATGGCGAAACCACTACCGGCTCTTCATCGTTGTTCTCAGAAATGATATTCTGATGCAATATTTTTGGCTGTTCTGGAACTGATCGAACCGGTGTTGCTTGACTTGTGTATGCGCTCCATTGTCCCATTCCGACTCGGTTTCGAGCGGCAAAACGGAATTCGTAGAATGTTTGTGGCTTAAGACCTTCAACGGTGTATTTACTCTCCGGCGACCAAGAACGATTGAAGGCATTCGTCCAATCTGGTTCGTTTCGATCTTTATATTGAACAGCAAATGCAGTGATCGGTAAACCGCGATCAAATGGCGGCGCATTGATTTCAAACGTAATTGATGTGGCTGTAACAACGACTGCCTTGGCTTGTGTAATCATTTCGGGAATTCGAGCCTCACGAAGTTCCATAAAGTGTTCGGCCGTTCCGAGCCGATTTTTGGCAACGCATTTGTATTGCGTATAGTAACGAGATTCGCGTGGAATAATCAACAAATCGCTTCTTGGACCATTGCCTTCGATTTGCAAACTTGCGTCATTCAATTCGCGAATTGGTCGATCATTCCATTTCCATTCGATTGTTGCATTCGGAATGCCTATTCAAAATAAAATGATAATGTAGCAACCATGAAGAAACAAAACATAAAGCAAAGAACAATCGCCTAATCGATTGAAAAAATGCTTTTTTTCTGTTTAAATAACGGTACCTTGTGCTAGGCAACTCAAATTGGCTCTTTGTTGATTCCATGTATAAACTGGTGGCAAATCCTGCATATGCTCGAAGGACGGTCCGTATTCAACCGTAATGTGGCCAACTTTGTAAGCAGAATCACCTTTGTTACGTGCAATACATTCATATAAACCATCATCGGAGCGTTGCAATTTCTCGAAACGAAGTACACCAGTTGATTCGCCTTTAATTTCATCGCCACGTTGTTCCAAATAAATGTAGCTTTGAGCACCGTATTGTGCGCCTGGGCTGAATTCGTCAGTGGTTCCCCAGCGTCTATTTGAGAGAGATAGAGAAAAACCACACAAACACATAATAAAGCTATGGATTTTCTCTTCCTCATTCGATAAATTCACGTGTAGTACATACCTGAATGTAATTTCTGGTGGTGGTCGACCGGTAGCTTTGCAAATGATTTCAGCTTCAGTATTTTCAGCACGAGTAATATTCCAAAATTCATAGATTCGAGGGCGAATCAATACATTGATGAGTGTCTTTGCTTCACCTTCACCGGCTGCATTCTTGGCAAGGCACGTGTAGTTTCCATAATCATCTTTCGATACCCTCAAGATGCTCATTTGACCAGTCAATGGATTCACTTGGAATCTATCAAGCGAACAAAGGCAATTTGTATTTCAGCCCACAATCGTTTATAAAAAAAAAAAACAAAAATTACCTATCCGCATTTTCTACGTTCAATTGTTCGCTATCTTTTATCCATGTATATGTTGGGACTGGTTTGCCGGTGGCATTACATTTCACAGAGAATGGTTGATCTTCGACACCTTCCAATTCAACGCTGAACGGTTGGACTTTTGGCGGCACATGAACTTCGACACGAATATTTCGTTCGGCCAGCTCACCCGTTTGGATAACGGCCGCTCGACACGTATAAATGCCATCATCCGTTTCTTCAACATTGCGAATCAAAAGTCCTTTCGTTTGAATCACATATCTCTCACCGATTTTAATCTAAAAATAGATAAATTCACCGTTTGAATGTGTGGGTCTTCACTTTGATTGCGGTTATATATTTTTCATACCGGATCACCATTGCGAAGCCAGTCTACAGTTGGCGGTGGATTTGCTGATACTTCACACTTAACGATATAATCTTTGCCAGCAATTGGATACTGATTTTCAGGCGCATTTTTCCATGTGATTGCAACTAGAGATAGAGGGAGAAAAAAAATCAGGTTTATTACATGATATCAGTTCAAAGTCTAGCTTGAATAATAGCGTATTACTTTCGGAATTGCATATAATTCACTTTGAAATTACTCTACACAAGAAAAAAACAACACGAACAACCACTTACCATAAGTTTGCACCTCTACGCTGGCCTGAAGATTTTCAGTTCTGGCATAAACGGCCGAGCAGGAATATGTGCCCGACATACCTTCGGCCAACGATGGAAAGATCAAAGCCAGTTGACCTCCTGGCAACACTTCTGTATATGGTGTCTGACGATATCCCGTTCTAATGTTGAAATACAAAGAAATGTCAATGTTACTATGGCAAAATCAAATTAAAATTGAATGAATAAAAAATGAAACCAATTAACTCAAAAGCCATTTATCAAGAAGAAATAGAGATTAGTAGAAAATTGTGTTTTCAATTTAGTTATTGTGATTTTGAAACATGCGTTTTTGTGAAAACATGATCATCTTCATTAATTAAATATTGTTTTTATAACCAAGTTAAGAAAAGACCAAGACAGAAAACAATAAAATTCAAAAAATACGAGAGAAAATCAAATTCTGACCAACAAACAAGTAGCACGTTCAATTCTGAAACACACTTCAGAAGTAATTTAGGAACTAATAAGAAATGTATCTAATTAAATTTAACGATTGGTTGTTATTTCGTGATATCGAGCTTCCATAAAGAGATTTGTGTTAATACATTGGAATCAGTTAGTATTTATACGAAAACCAAAGCCATTCTAGACAGAAATTAATTATTGCTGCACTGGGAAAAAACGTCTGGTGCCAACACAGAACACGCATTTTCTTGTTTTGTTTAAATCGAAACACGCTAACTTACGCCGATGGAAGCCTATGCCCAGACGGATCATACATTGGCTTATAATCATTAACCCTAATCATTTCAAAAGTTCAGTGATGATACAAAGAATGAAAGAAAATGGAAAATAAAAAGAAATTATTAAATTTTAAGACTACATCAACGCGAAAAGATTTTATTCGCTGAAAACAATTCATTCCACAATCTTTGTTCGACAACAGGCTACTTGAAATTAAACGAAGAAGATACAAATGTTGCCCATTGGGCCATACCAGAAATGCATTACTTCCAACTATTAGATTTCATTATTTCAATCAAATGTGACACTTACTCTTTTGGTTTAATTGTATTGTCTGTCGAATCTTTCCATACCAAATCGGAGACCAAATCAGGGCTATCCACTTTTGCTTGACATGTCATCATCATTGATTTTCCCACTGGCCGACGCTGTGGTGATAGTGTTGGGAAAATTTCGAGTCGGGCATCTTGGCAATTTACATTATCTATAAAGAAAACCAAACAAAAGAAAGTTTATTAGAAATTTCCTTGAAAATCCGTAGAAATGTTAAATTCAATCAGATCAATAAAACGAAGTTTCCATTCGCCAAAAATGGATCAACATAAAACCTAAATGGAATACAATTCAATTAATTCAAATCATAGCTTGGGTATTTCGTGTTGTTGTACGGAATGGTAGCAAACCTAAGAAACGTCCATAAAAAAGTCCGGGCGAAAGGAAAAAATGAGGAGAATATGTTGTGTCAAATTGGAAATTTATATTCAATTCATTTTGCATGCATAAATAGCAACGATAATGGATAATTTGTCGATGATGTGCACTGAATTTTAAACTCATTTTCATCGTAATTTTTAGATCTCGAAGCTTACGAAAATGGTCGCAACATTATTGGCGTTGAAACGCACATGAATATCAAATGCATGAATCTTTTTATCTATTGATTGCTCTGTACGGGCTTGCAAATGAAGCGAACCCCCGCACTTGAATTCAATCAGTGTTATTTAATGGCGATAGCATCGGACGTGTAGCTGGATCTATTGCTTCATCATTTGTTTGAAAACGGTTGAACGCATCGATTCCATTGTTGCAAACTTACGAGACGACTAATATCGAACGGATGGACTGAATGCTGATAATGAGGTTTGTTATATCTGGCTTACTCTTGGCTTCCTTCACATGTACTTCGCCGCTGGATGTTGCTTGAAAATACGAAATCGACCATTCAGTTGGGGAGAGGCACACGCGTTGCATGCTCACACAACTTTTTAAATGCGATTACAAGTTTGTTTTGTTTAAACTTACGCATCAGAGACATTAGGCTTTTTTTTAGCATGTAACAACTCGATTCGTTTAAGGATACTTTTTTTCTCGCTAGCTCGTTCAAGAATTCATTCGAAACTGACGAATGAGAAAAAGCAACACCGAGGATTTTTTCTTGTTTGGCTGTCTACGTTTGAGCCCCCTCTACCCGAAAGGTAATTTCGAACATTTCGGGGTTGTTATATTGACGAGCTGAATGCGTGATTCGCATTTCAAATTCATGTGATGCGATTACAAGCTGGCTCATCATTATACAACAACAAAAAGATTCGTAGAAAAGAGCCATTCGTTGTTGTGCACGTGGTGTTCGACCGACGGTTTTTTTTTTCATCGATCCAGTTTTTGTGGTCGTTGAAATGTTCGAAACTGAATTAATCTTGATCGGAAGGCGCACAAATGTTGCTCAAGCACACATAATTAATTGCCAACAATAACAAAACGGCGTTTTTTTGCTTGGACCATACGAGCGAAAAATATGGAACAAGCGAAGAAATTTTAATTAAATTTCCATAGCACAATTTGAAGGTGCTGATTTACGTGGGCACCAACACGCAAATTCACCGAACGCTTATTTGCACCATTTAATATTCTTATTAGAACTCACGTGAAGCATTTTATTGATTATTTTTTTTTTGCATCAACATAAATTTCCGCTAAAGTTTATTGAGAGGATTTTATAACCTCAGCATTTCGTATCCGCATGCATAAATAATCTATGAGGAAATTAGGTTGCATTCAACACATTTTCAAGCTCATCAATCATTTTTGATGTAAACAAAGTTTCGTGAATTATTAATAACATCCTTTCGCCAGGCAACTTGGGTGCACAGAAAATATTTGCAATTTTGATGAAAAGAACTTGTTTTGCAAGCACTGATCGATTTTGCAAATTTCGCTTATTTTCAAGTTGTATATTGTAGGCCATTTTATAATCCGATATATATCGATAACGTTTACCAAATAAATAGTTAATAACTTCTCACTCGGCGATGCTAACAAAACAACCTCAATCATAAATGTGTGTGTGCATGATATTTGCGAATGTTTGGCGATATTTGAATTGAGTATGGGCCACATTTTGCTGGCTATTGCATAAATTATGTATTAGTTGTGCCGGCGCTTTGCATATATTTTGCTTTAATTTGAAAAACCATTTGCCTACACCAAAGCTTAAGCACTAAATAGCCGCATTTGGCATTTATTATGCATGTCGAAAAATGGCACATAATTGTTCGCATGCACTTGTGTATCTGTTGCATTTTTGATTCGCATTGTATCGATAGCATTTAAATGAAACAATATTGAATTCAAAATTAATGAAAAACATTCCATCGGCGCGCGCACATTGCGAAAATTGTCATTTCGAGCCCGACATAAAAATGCACGCGCGAAACTCATTACATCACCCAAATCGCTTGAATTCCAATTAATGGCAGAAAGCCCATTTGTTATTCGAGTATGCATTTTTTGTGGAGTGCGCTAAAAGTGTCAAGTTTTCAAACCATATATTAAATCACAATTTAACTGACATAACAATTAAAATATAATGAACATATAATTACCCTTAAGCGCCAAGAGATGCCAGATAAATAGCGCATATTTTCAGTTAAAACATGGTCAATGATTTTAATTTAATTTACGCTCCGCGTAACAAAATAGAAATGCGCTTTTAATCATTTTTGGGAAACTGTTTTATTTTTTGCTCATTGCAGAAAATTATTTTTTAAAGTGCTCTCTCAAAGAGACGGACAGGGTGAAATTTTTTGAAAATGTCTGATACGTGTAAATGTGTAAAATTAATAATCATTACAAAACCTCAATAAAAATATTAATTAAATTTACATTCCGCCAAATGTAGTCACTGAAAAAATGTCTGGCGCTGTTTTCGCGTACGACGCCAACAAATAAAATATATGGATTTTGATAGGCATGCCAAAAATATGATGCATGAACTCATTTCTACGTTGCTGGGGGACACGGACCAAACAAGAAAAAACTTCCGGTCTTTGATATGGCTTAAATTTGAATATCTTAGAATAAAATTACATATTTATTATTGCGTAGCATTTAAAAGCGATACATCCAGTTTGACACGACTGAAAAGTACGACGCAATAAAAATGTTCTCTTATTTTGAAGCATTCAATTGTGGCTTTGGCCGCTTTTATCATGATCATTACTCATTTTATATCCGGTAAAGCACGCTATGAGGTCGCAAAAACCTTTATCAAAAACTAAATAGTCTGAATAGTTTGATAATGAGCTGACACCGGATAAATATGCAAATGGATTGTAATCAACGCCAATAATTTGAACAATGACCAACATTTTCATTGGATCCGAAATAACATTCGCTTATTCGAGGCAGAATTATGCGTGTGTCGTCGATATTTTGTGGATTAGCCATTTCGGTAAAATGCTCGAACGACGCATAAACAGTGTGATCAATGTTCTTGATAGCGATAAAATCGAGAAATACGTGTGAGGTTTTGCTTTTATACGAGAAAAATGATTGTGCGAAATCAGCAAAGGCTCTTGGTTTTTGTGCTGCTTGGAACATCGTCATGGAATGAAAAGCGGCGTGCAAATAAGGGTCCGGCAAATCGTGGATTCTATGAGGTGAAGTGGTCGATGCCCTTTCACACACACGGTGCGAAACATTTTCATTTCTCTGTTGGCTATTCATTTATAATACGATTGAAATGTTTGTATTCGATCACGTTTTACGATTGGAATTTCCCGGGATACTTCCGAAATCATTTAAATGAATATGGGCTCGATGTCTGATGTGATGTTCCTGACTTCAATTCGGTGTACCGCACTCATACACACATTTTATCACACATCCAGCCAACGTTTGAATCTATATTGACATATGAAATTGACGTCTGAGGATAGATCCTTACGCGCGCTGCCATTCAACACGAGAAACAATGTGTGCTGAATAAAATTGACACTCATAATGGGATCTGTCAATTTCAGTTAAAAAGAAATCCAATTTGCTTGAGCAAACGGCAGCGTCGTCGAATCGCAGATTCATCACCTAATACATAATCAATGAAGTTCCAATATAGTTGAGAGACACTTAGATTTAATGTACATTGAAGCTTTTGCTCAGCATTCATTTAGACTTAATCATTTGCAGCGTTTCATCAAACAATGGTTATTATGCGACATTTGTTCAGTGATATGCATTAAACATAAGAAACGAAATGGAAAGAGGCAAGCGAAAAGGAAGTCATCGTAGAAAATTACGTTGAGATTGGATTTATTAAACGAACAGCGAAACAATATGTATATTTTTCGGCAATGTCCAACATTTAACAATGGGTTCTCGTCTATTTCTGTCTTCTTTGTACTCTCTCTCTCTCTCTCTCTCTCTCTCTCTCTCTCTCTCTCTCTCTCTCTCGAGTGATGACAGAAATGCCGGCACAATTGGACGGAGGAGTCTAAATCAAAAGCGCGCTACAGGAGCACAAAAGCTTGCCACGAAAACATGCTGGCATTTTTCTGAAAGAGGGTTGCATTTACCATACGTGCTCTGCAAGAACATAAAGCCATATTAAATAAAGTACATGTGCACGCAATTATGTGCATTAAACATATTTTCTCATTTGTACGTGCCACAACATTTCAGCAAACTGTGTTCCCCGGAGTGATGCATGTTCAACAGCACAACACATGCAAAATTTCACATTTTCCTTTCCACAACTCACATGTTTCTTTTCCAATTCATCGTCTTTGTTCCGTGTTGTTTGTTTGGACTTTTCATTTTCCTTCACACATGATAAAGATACGAGAATTGTGAGACGATATGCAGTCTCTGGATTGAGCTGTCGGCATACCGGGGTAAATTCGTTTGTTTGTGCGTGCTGTTCCATTACGGTAATAATTTTATTAAATTTTTTTATATTGGGCATGTCAAAATCAAATTAAATGGTCTTGAATAAATTGCTTTGTTATGAGTTTTCATCGCGCATTGTATTTGTAGAGTTTGAATTGCATGTCGAACGTCTTGACAAAACGGATTCAACTTTTACGGAAAACGATGGAATGCGTCTGCATTTTCGCTTTGAAATAATGTGCTCGAAGCAAATAATCACCCTGCGCAACAAGCACGACTGTCGTCGACTAACAACTTGATCGACACACAAAATGCGTAAATAAACGACGAGCAAAAAAATCTGTACAAATCACTTTTGCTTTTCAATTTCACTCTTTTGATGCGTTAAATTGTAAACAAGTGGTTGTTAAACAACACAAGCATTCTTATTTGATGTCTGTTTGCATATTAGCAACTCAATTCGCAATTAAATTTGTGCTATTTACTTTGACGTCTTTATTCAAATATCCATCCATGCGTACGCTTGTCTCTTTCATCAAATTCGGTTTTGGTTTTGCAATTGAAAAGTTTTCAAATGCACGGTTCAAATGAAACAACGCGCAAAAACAAAGGAGCCAAGCGAAGTTCTTGTTCAAAATAAATAGAAATTGTAACAAAAATGTGAATAGTCTTTTTCTGGATCAAAAATCCTTCGAATCCAATGAATCTGAGGTATCAAATCAGGATTTCTAATCCGTGTAACGAAAAATTTCGGTCGAAACGAAAGTAAGATTGTACAAATCCCAAATATAAAGGAATAAATCACGTTCCAGCATTATCGACAATATTTTGGACAAGCCAAACAAATCTTAAGCAATCTTCAAGTGAACGCCAAAGAGCAAAATAAATCAGTGCGAAATGAAGCAGCTCCTCTTCTCAAAATACAATGCAAGAATTTTTGGTTTATTTTGTGTTGTGCGCAGTGAAAGACCTTTTGGCACTTTCGTTATCCGATGTTTGCCATCAAATCGCTCTATCCTCTTTGCATGGTGTGTGCGTATTTCCGTTCGTGTACCACAGCCAACGAGCTGTTGATAGAGAGGTTGGATATTAATCACTGAAGCTATGAAAATCAATGTTCGCATAGAACGTTTTCACATCAGCACGGGAATTAAAGACAAACAACCATCGGAATGGATTGAATTCATTTCGGTTTGTTGTATTTATTTTGCGAATGCTTACCTTCCGAAAAGCTTCATTGGTTATCGCTTTTGCCTACCGCCCAAGTAAAGCATGGAGAATCCGCAAATGGTTAATTGTGTCGGTGTCTTAAATAGCCCGAAGAAATGTTCAAGCGAGCATTTCCATTCATTTCGATTATCGGATTTAAATGTTATCAATGTCTTGCAGCCGCATTCATGCCGAAACTTTTATCAGGTAGAATGGCGAAGAGATCATCAATGAAACGGGCGCTTTCGAAAACTTGGTTTGAAATTAATAGGCGAAACTTCCTGCCGCAGCATGGCAATTCGATTTTCACTGCAGTGGAAAATGAGCACACAAAAAGCAAAATGAAAGAAAATTTATGACTTTATCACTTCGATGTTGCTCATTCTTTATTTTTTTTTTTTTTTTTGGTCGGTGTATTTTGTTGCGTTGAAATTTATTTGCCGATATTATTACTGGATTCAATTCCAACGGCTATTATTATTTCTATCTTTACGTTGTGTGCTGCCGCTACACAATGTGTTTGCTTTACATTATATTTGACATAAATTTGCATATATTATTTTCTATCGAGAGAAATTTTTACACAATTTTCTGTCTCGTTCGCAATCGAACCGCATGTATTTACTGTCTCATTCAAACTGCAGCAACCCTCGCGCTCTATTTATTCGGATTCGATTCGGTGTTTTGTAAATTCTCCGCGGAGAAATCCAAACAATATGGTCGAAAAGAATTGGAAATAATATTCGGATCGTTGAGTTATTATTTATCTTAGAGATTTCTTTCCATTCCTACTTATTCATATGCATGCTGTCGCTTGCGATGGCTTTCATTGATACGGAAAAAAAGAAAAAAACACACACATCGAATGAAATTGCTTGATATTTATGACTCAATCCATACGAAGAAAATATATTTTCATTGCACCAAATAGATTGAGGAAAAACGGAGTATAAAAAATGCGAAAAGGAAAATAGCAACAAACAAAAATATATTAGGAAGTGTGATATTAAAGCAGAAAGGAGCAATATTCGTCTCGTCTGTGATAAGAAGTGTGGTGGCAAACCGACAGAAGCGCTTCATCAATACGTTACATTTGACTCCCGCTCACACGCATACATTTTTTATGAATTTATTTTTATTTATTGTGGTATTTGTGCCTAGTTTTGCCGCCCAAGTTTCGATATGTTTATTCGACAATCAAGCGCTCGAATTTATGGAGAAAAGGTTATGTTGCACGACATCGACAACGACGGTTATTGCTATGAAAATAAAACGAAACAAAGAAATACCAAGAAACAAACATGAAATAAACACACAGCGGAAAAATTGTATATATGACTCAATTTATATTCATCAACACCCTCATCTTGTTATTTAAATCACTCGGTGTGCACTTTCACTTTCAACTCCCCATGCACGGAATGGGGGATATTATCTCTGCCAGCTGTGTGTTTGCTGTTGTACTGCGATTCCACTGCGAAACATTCGTGCCAGCACAAAGAGCAATCGATCCTATTTTTTTTGAACATCCAAAATGGATCTGGTATGCCCTCACATCCATAGAAATGCGGATTGAAGAGTCGGTGCTACAGAAAGTACACTGAAAACAAATCATCAACGATATTTGCTCGAATTCTCTTGAGTATACATTGCGTGTTGGCGGACCTCTGACGCATCGTTAGTTTCAGAAAGCGAAATTTTTGCTGCTGTTTTGCTCCTGTTTGGAAGCTGTTTTCCTATTACTTCGCAGTTGTTTGGCGTTCGTCTGGAGCGTCCTTTTTTTGTCTTGTGTCTCCACTAAAGCGTGGAATTAAATCGAATTCATGCCCAATGCTTTGATAGCCAAATGCAATCAACCGCACACAAGCCGTCTCTCGGTGACGCCCGCTGAACACACATCGCGTCCGAAATGCAAACGACTATAATTTTTTTGTTGGTCAAACAGAAGCGAGAGAGTCCAGGAAATGAACGATGAATTTTCACTGAAAAACCATACACAATTCAGAAAACGTATGGTTTTCAAAAGCTACACACGATGATATTGTGATATTTGAAATTCATTTCTCGAATAAATAATTGCGTTCCCACGAAAAGGTTTGGGCACTTAAAACAATGTGGAAATAAAATATTCATTTCATATTCACCGGGGGCACAAATGCGAGTCGCTATGAAAGGTTGCCGTAGCTTCATAATGGAATTTTTGGGAAACATTTTTGCTTTTTGCATGTCATTCACCTTCAGTGGTCTACTGAAGTAAGCTTTTAAATTTTCGCCCGAACAATTTCATTTGTGTCATTCATTTCTATCATTTTCAGTGAGCTAAAATTATTTTTCACCGGAAAATCGAGAATGCAGACGAATATTTCCTGAACCTTTCCATTCCATTGATCCCTTGCGCAACATTCCTTCTGCGAATCATGCGACGGGTTGCAAAATTGAACATCGAATTCATTTAATGTCATTTTTTTTCACCATTTGCCTGAAGCGGTAATAATGGAATCCCCCGAAAAATATTTCGACAAACTTCAAGTTGAAACTAAATCCAAATGTACAATCAACTATACCGAGAATACTTTGCTACTTTGGTTTTTGTTGTGCTTCTCTTTCTCTATTTTTTTTTTTTTTTGTCAAGGATATTGGACTTGTTGTCGTTATCTATGCTCTGCATGTTTTTACACAGTTAAAAATAAACCAAAACGCGAAATTTCTTCGTGTTTTTCTTCCAATTTGGCTCTCTTCTTCCAATGAATCCGCATGTAAACGCTGTCGTAATCTGGCAAACGTGTATGCCAAAGGGAATTGTTTGTCATATTTTGAGCTTGTACACAGCTTTTTTTCTGTTGGTATATGTTCATCAAGTCAAGTCATTGTCATCTTCAATTTTCGTTACAATTCTCATTGGATGTTAGAGGATCGTGTTACGCTCATGCCCACGGGGCAGCAACAAATGTGTGGCATCATTTTTGTTATTTCATTGGAACTAAGTTTCAGGCAAATGCGGTCAAAGGGAGCAGCAGTCAAGTTGCATGACTCATAACCATTTTGTTGTGGTGAAAAACCATTTTTTATTTCACTTGAGAGAATATGAGAGAGAAAAAAAGTCGTGGATATTAATGTATTAATGACCAAAACTGCAGCTGCAGTTTCTGTATTCCGCGAGAAGCATTCATTTATTTAATTAATTAGCATAACGATTCGAAGTTAAAACTTTATACACCTCGAAGCATTAGGTCAGAGCGGAAAAGGCAAAAATTCATGTTAAATTACGGCAATTATTGATTTATTCATCCGAAGAGGGAGCATCCAGCAATTAGTGGAATAAATTATGTATCAGTTCTGTCGAAATCTAACCCATGAGAATACAATTGTCCATAGATTCCATTATGCTTCCCCAGCAATTAAAAAAAAAAAAAAAAGAGATGTAATTGAAATACCACAACATTGAAACTAGCAATCAAATGCTTATTATTAATGCTGACCATATATTGCAATTGAGTTAAAAATCAAACATTTATAAGCATAATTATTGGCAATGAGTTCACAAATGCCATCGAACTGGTCAATTGGTCAATCCCATTGGATTCGATTCCATTCGATTTGAATGAATAATTAAATTGAACGAATACGAAACGTTTTATGCGTGCGCCCAATTGATTTTCCGGATAGCAAACGGAATAGCCACGTAAATGTTGTTTGCGGAAAATGAATGCTGATTTTGTGTTTGCTGTTGAAAATGCAAATATCTAATTGCTGGAATGGAAATGCCATGCACATCCAATAAATCAATAGATCGCTCCAGTTGCAGATTTTCTCCATTTCTATTGAAATCCAAGTTTTATGGCATTCTGAATTCTACCTTAATGTAAAATGGATAATTTTGTCCGTTAGTAAATACCATTCATTGTACATGTTCACTGCATTTTGCATCTTATCATTTCTTAATCAGCAATATTTGGGACATAATAATTCCAAACTATTCTTTTTTACCTATCCATCGTTCAAGGGTATTCGTTTTAACGGAGATTTATTAGTGAATTCGGCTTGCTCAAGAAACTCCCATCATATTTCTTCCTCTACTGATATTTAAATACATTCCAATTTTATTTGAAAATAGCGACAAACAAGATCTTATGAAAAATAATTATATATTGTTCTCTATAAATGAATGGCAGAATCAGTTACACCCGAACTCACGATTTTTGCTGCATCCCCAACGTATCAAACCCAACGTATCGACAAAAACGGAATATTTTTGAGTTAAATCAAATTATCTTCTCATTATTATTTAATTAAAATTGTATACGGTTTCCTTGAAAATTGCATCCAATATGAACTGCAACACAACAGTTGGTCATCATTTTCTACGTCCTAATAAATGCCCGTTATTCAAATATTCGTGTCCAAACAATATATTTTCATTTCATTGAAATTTACCCTGAAAATTGTCGGTTTTACGCATTGCATTTTTGATGCCAGCTGATGAGAGCAAAATTACAGTTCATGAACTAATAATAAGCGTTTGATAATTTTACGCTCATGCTCTCGCACCCGCATCGGAAGTGCAATATTTTGTGTCAATATATGAGATTTTACGATATGGTATGTGCATGGGTAGTTTGCAAATAGCCATTCGATTCACATGTTCATCCAAATTATGCGGAGGTTTTGTATTTTGGCCGTGTTTTTTCGTAATTTGATATACCTTCTATTATGCGATTGGCAGCAGTCTGTCGTTGCGGTGGTACGATGCTGTAATATTCACAAATTGAAACATTCCAACGATTCAACAATGCTCATATTGATATATTAAACATTTTCCAGGAATGACAATCATGAATGTTATTTAATTGGTAAAAAGTGCAGTAGTTTTGCAGCAATCATGATGAAAAAGACGAGCAACCAATGAAATTTGGGCACATTTTCATCAAATACAGCAAATATTTGTGATACTCAACTTTCCAGTAATATTTGCTGAAGAAGTTTTTACAATTTAAATTGCAAGTAATTCAGTCAATCTCGATCATTATTTCTTGTGTATTTCATTCGCATGATTAGAAAACTCGAATTGCCGTTGTAACATGGGTTTGTGACCAAATGGTCCGCAAAGTGGCAGCATCTGCCATTGGAATTCGACAAATAAATTTGAGCACAGTTGTCAATTCCAATAAATTGGCCAACATTTGCAAATGTCTCACTTTCTTCGGGAAACCGCATCGGCTATGTGCTGTTTAAATCGATTGGTTTTATCGTTATTCGTGAAGCATATTTACAAGTGGAGATTCGTTAGTTAGGCTGAATACGAAAATGGATTTCATCTCAAAACTACACATTCAAAAAGGTTTCGAATAATGTTAGTCCATTTCAACTGACTGTCAGTTTGTGTCGATGGAGTTTGATGATGCATTCACGTGCATATTTCTTTTGGTTAAACCAATTTAGAGCACACGTTTCAAAATCTGTCTAATCAACATTCAGCTCTCAAATCAATTTGACCGGTTCTTCAGCCGAACGAATTCACCAATCGATTTTTGGCTCAACATTTACGTCACTCATAGAAGAGCCATTTTTAACGTTCATGTGTTATCCTACAGTGCAGAAAGGATGGTCAATATTTGGATGATATCTGAAATGATGCAAATTGTGTGAAATTCGTTTGGCATGGAGCTATAATATCCATTCAAATGTTTCTGATGGATTTCATTTCTGTGCATTCAAACGAAAAGTACACACTCAAACCGACATTCAGTATCATTAATTTTAATGAAGTCTCTTTGTCTACGAATCGTATTTTAAATACACTCCACAATGATCACTCAAAAGTATTGAATGCGTGATGCGGAATTGCGGTTAACCACATGCATTCTCAGTTGTGTGTTTACTGTCGTTGACAATGTCCAAATCATGATGTAATTGAATCGACAATCATATTCGTTTTGTGATCCATCTATCTCTCTCATTTTTGTGTGACATCAACGATGAGTGTGCTTTATTAACGTGCATTTCATTAGTTTCTTTGCTGTCCGTTCAACCACAGGACTTTCAATTGTGACGAAGCTTTGACATTTCGTTCTGTCGTCACTCAATTGGCTCTAATCAAAATTCAACTACAAAAGAATTATATGCACCAAATTTCTCTCTCGCATATGCTCCATTTAAATGAATTCACAAGCTGCTTAATCATAGCAGCACTGTTTCAGCCTACAATTACACCACCGAAGCATGCAATTAACAGTGGATTAGCGATGAATCATAATCATTACAACGTTCCACATCTGGCATTTCACTCGCTTATCTGTACATCAACGACAATAATCATCACTTGCGCACACACAAATTATTATTATAAAATTCAAAGGTCATTCGCATTTAGATCCTATCCACATCGCATGTTTGGTTTTAAAATCCCATATTTATTTATTCCACGTGCTCCTCATTTTTATCCAGCCACTCAGCCAACGCTCTTACTAGCAATCTCCGTTTCTTTGGCTCTTTCCTTTATGCGATGCAAATAATTTTCATAGCACATTCCAACTTTTGGCTCGCAAGATAGAAGCAGAAGTTCGCAATGAAATGATTAAATTTGCATTTATTGCGCCCAAAACGGATGAACTCAATTAATTCATTCATAATTTGCCGTTTTTCTTGACTCTTTGAAAAAGCAGCATCAAGGAATAAATCGCTATGCTTTTATATGTGCATGATTCTTTTTTTGCTGTCTTTTTTTATATGATTTTGAAATAATCTCATGCTTTGATGATTGAAAATTGGATGATGGTTTTGTGGATGTTTGATGTCAAAGCATTGAGTGACTATGGGATTAATGCTCGCTGTGCCTGTCTGATAAATGTTAACTAGCAAGATGCTCGAGTCAATCTCGTTGACATGGCCAAATTAATAAGTCAACTAGATGCCAGAACAACGAAGATTTAATTTGTCGGTTTGAAATCAATTAATTGGGATCATCATTGGATGTGATTCACTCGAAAGTAAAATGCAATTACTGGATATTGCCTACAAATCTCATTAATCGTAAGTATTCCTATAAGAAGCAAGCGAATCGCATTGAAGTGTCTCGATGATGTTACAGGTAGTGGTTCGGAACCCACAAAATCTGCCACAAAACAGAACGATTTCTTCTCATATTTTTTGAATCCTATTTCATAAGAATTTTCAATGATTTGTCGAATAAATCAATGGATTTCTGAAAAAGAGAGATTGTCAAAATTCATCATTGTATTTTAAGCGCATAACAATGAATATTATATTGAATATGAAATAAAATCTGAGCAGATTATCATCCACAATACAATTTTCTTTTGTCGAGCCAAAAAAACTGTTGTGAAATGTATGCGATGAACAATCGAATATGCATAAGGGCCAACGGAAGAATACATAAAAGTATTGGATTCTTTTCGGCTGTTCTATTGAATGCGGTGGCGGCTTTTGTAGGTGGTGCGGTTTTGAATTACGGCCTATATCATTTTCAATATGCTGCTCAACGAACAGATGAACGTGTATGTGCGATATTCATTATCCTTATACCGTATTCAAAGGCGTCATGACGTCAGAGAAATGTGTTTTTTTAGACACGATTTGAATGTACTTTGATCCAGCAGCGGTATCCGATTTCCTATTACACGCACACTGTCATACCATTTCATTGAAGGCAGTAATAATAATAACGCATTTTGTATTGTTTTAACGACGTCAAATAAAAAGCGTGCATTGTTGCGGCGCATTTTGTGTAACGGAAATCCAGCCCATATTCCGCATTCACCAGTTTTCGTCACTCCTTCGGTTGCCTCTTCCTTGAGCGCGTTAATGAGTATTTTTATTGGCTGCCATCGCGATGTTAGTTTGCATATCTGTTGTGTTTAGTTTTTATTTTCGGTAGTTATAGAAAAAAAAAACACGCGGATCCGTATCAAATATGCCGGCATTTTGTGTTTTTTTGTTCCTTCTTTCTACTAGAAAATTCATTTGACCACCGTGATCGCTGCGCTGCGCTGTGTAAACTCACACCGAATTATTTTTGTCTTTTTTTGTGCGGTTTTACGGGAGAAAACGGCTGCACAAACAACAATTAAAACTATAATCATGATTTGGTAGTCGGCAGGCAAAACATTTCGGTTTTCATCTCCAATGAATTTTAACGATGTTAGTTTTTCATAGCAACACTCAAGTGGAAATGTATTCAAGTCGGGTGCATTCACAGACCATTGCATGTTTGATTTAATTCAAAGGCCGTTTGCAGACTTAGACAGACTGAGCAACTGCGCACAGATTCTCAATTGGAATTTCGATCACGTACATCACAATCATAACCATATATTCCTCGCATCCAACTAGCCGTATTTGATTACCTATGCGCATCATTCAAGCAACAACAAACACATGGCAAACCTCGGCCCAACGACGCTATCCCATTTTCCATCCGACTAATATTTAGAATGATATACAAGCATTAGCATATAATATCCTGAACATAATTAGAATAATAAAAACTCCCTCAACCGATGTAAGCTCGGTAGCGAACGGTGGATGAGGTAGTTTGATAAATGTCAGAAAGGATCATGTTCTATGAAGAAAAGGTAAACAATGAAAATATATCATTTATAATTTCAGAGAATGCTCGTTTTTTATTACTATAATTTTTATGTTTACACAGCATAATCTGTGTGCAGATAGTTTTTCCATTCAATTTTAATGAGTTCCAAAAGGGAGTTGAATGGATGCGAGCGTGTATTGGAGATTTACTTCCATTTCGTAGAAATACAAGTGAGTGAACGGCGCGGACGAGCAAATGTTTCGCTGTCATTTGCTATTTGCAATAGAATTTGATGTTCACCGAAACACTTTTGATCGTTCACATTATGTTCGTTCAGAGGAAAATTTATGAAACAAAAAAGAAAAAGTTGGCATTTTGTAGCAAATCGAAATGAGTTCGGGAAAAGGTCACTTTGATTTCAACTTTTCTCTGTCCATATTTTGTTGCATTTTCTTTGTTAACATCGTTTTCATTTCAACGGTGCTCAAGTGTCATTCCACTATGCACTTTTATCGCGCGTTTCCATGAAAAGTTCACAGTGTGCAGCATGCACTTCAGCTCCATTCCGACAATGACGGTCGTTTTTTTTTCAAACTCGACAAGTCGAAAACAAAAGAATGAAGTGTCTATCAAATGTGTAAGTGCACAATGTATACTCATTTCATGATGTTTCAACGTTATGATCTATGAAACATGATATTTTTCTTGTAATATAAAGCAGCATTTGCACTCTCGCATTTTTTATTCCTCGTCGGCAAAATTGAATACACAATTACTTAATATTACTTTAATATAAAAGAAAATTAATTTTTGGTCGGTTCCGCGCACGATGAAGATTCCATTAACTTAGCTCTGCTCTCTCTATCTCTCTCTCTCTCTCTCTCTCTCTCTCTCTCTCTCTCTCTTTATCTTTCTTTATCTCTCAAAAAATAAACGAAAAGAGCTACTTACTTTTCAGTTTGTTTTAATAAACCAGTCGAGAAAAGTTTGTTCATGATGTTGAATGCATGAATTAATTCTTGTCGAAGTTTTATTAAGAAGGAAAACACTATTTTTCACTTTTGAATAAAACAGTATTCGGCGATAAAATCATGTTCGGCCTGACGAAACGGAATAACGACAGTTTCTCATTCTCGAAAATAGTTTTAATGATTGAACTCGAACGAAAATTTTGTTGAAAAAGTTAGCATGAAAAATTTCGCACTCTCTCTTCTTGTGATAGAGTTCACCATAAATTGTATATTGCAATGTTCAGTGAGTTCAGCAGTGTTTCTCTTTGTCATTTATTGTCGTACAAACAACATGGAACATTTTAATTACAAAATCAACGAAAATCTCAAAATTTTGCGAAAAATATTTCGCTCATTGAAACTCAACTCGAATCAATTTCTAATTTCATGGAATGCAAAAATCATTTCAAATTATGGAATCTATTTCCAATAAATTTGCAACGATCTTTTTGATACGTCATACGCAAACAAATCGAATGATTGATCAGAATTGGAGATATTTCAACGAACAAAACTAAAAAAATAACTTTTCAAAAGCAATAAAAAGATGTTGATCGTTTTCTAGAGAAAAAAAAAATTATAATGCTGCCCATAAAAGTATGAGGTTTTTCAGTTCTCAGAAATATTAAATCGAGAAAAAAAATGGAACGACATTGCCTTATGACATACATAATACGAACAATATCATCGCTAGGACGAGGAGCAACAAAATTGCTTTCTCTTCTTGTTTCGTTGTTCGTCTCTCGAAAAAAGGCAATGACAAAGAAGTGATGTATTAAAAACCCAAGACACGAACTAAATATAGCCTCTTTTGTTGATACAATCTCTGGAGACCGGAAGAGAGAGAGAGAGAAAAAAACCGAACAGCAAAAGGACAGTACGATTGAGACGTTAATATAACAATACTTGTTGATGGAATGGGAAGAGAAAAGGTGATCGACGGCAAATATCTAAATCATGGGCGCATACAATGCAACAACATATACAATGCCCTATCGAATTTGTGGTTGTCTTTCTAATTGTGTTTGGACAGATTTCACCAATTATCTCTCTCATTTGATCTTTTCTGTATATTGTGCGGAATAAAATACATGACATTGAGCACATTAGGCAAATAAATTCGAAGTGGAAATCCGCAAAAGTTGCCCATAAACTAGATGGAGTTTATGTATTGGCATTGATTGTAATAGTTATACTATCTCGATCTACCGGAGACATCACCGCCATATCATAATAATCAATAAATTACAATGGCTTAAAATGTATTGGACACATACATCAAGTGTGTAAAGGGAATATGGTTGGAAATTGGTATTCTGTTGTGTCTCTGGTTGAATCGAACATATTGAAAATCCATTGTTATTCACTTCGATTCAACATGATTTTGTGTCATTATGCGAGCAAATGGTTAAATTTAATATAACACATTGATCACTTTTCGCACATATTCGCTAGAAATATGAGACTTTTGACGAGGTAACAAATGGCATCAAACATCGAACACACACACACACGCACACACACATTTTATCTCGACTTTTGATTGATGCGCATTACAAGCAGCTGAACACGTCATTCGAACATTCTCGAGACATTTTAATAGTTAAACATAAATTGTGTGGATTTGTGAATTATGTTTTGTGGTATCGATACGAAATATGAATTTTAATGGTGCTTCTAAATGAATTCAGCATGTCAAATGTTATAGTTTCGCATGCATTCGATCATTGTTTGAATCGATGCCTCAACTCAACAGATTGGTCAATGTTTCCTAATGCACACTACCTTCAGAGACCGAAATATATATAGTTTTTTTTTTCCTTTCGTCTCTCATGTTGAAAATGTGTTCTCACACTTTTCCATCGTCACTAGTTCAAGATATTTGTGCACATATGTTGTTCACGTCTACTGTTTATTTTCTTTTGGAAAATGTGCTGATTGCTTTATTATTCATCATTTCCCTTCGAACTTTGGATTCCGGCGTGCCATCCTTCCGATCTCCGTGCAATCGCACTAAAACCGAGGGATCGAAGGAAACAAAAGTTGCCATTCTTTAGTGATTGCTATCAACGTATCCACAAAATGTTAGAATGGCACATTCATCTCTTTCATTCTCTCTGTGTGTGGCAAAAGACGTGAGGATGTTGCTCATGGTGATATCACTCTTAATATTGGTGATAATATAATACTATTGATGAAGCATATGCATACACAATGTGACATACTGCATAGTGCTGAACATTAATGAAGGTATTGTATTACATGATCCACTCATATCGCATACATTTATTTTCATCCATGAAGTTTGCTTTGTGCACATAGTCCCGCATTAGTTGAAAATGAGCACATTTAATAAATATATGGCGTGTGTGTTTTTTGCGGTTTTGCAAATGTGGTTAAATGAGCTGTCCGTGTGTGTGTGTTTGCTTATCAAACGGAGGGTTGAGACCGAAGTGCACTTATCGTAACGTGAATTTAAGTGAATTGTAACAAAGAAAATACGTGCATGAGGAGCATTTCACTTCATTTGCCGTTAATAAATAGATTGGGACGCTATTTAAAACAGAGCGATATATAAATCAACATCACCTCTGCGTATCAAATTACATACATTTATTAGCCACTCGAATATATCATATATCGACGCGCAGCTCGTGGCCGTTAATACATGAAATTACTCATTCGAAATGCACTAAATTACTCGTTGACAGTTGCATTCAATTGGTTGGCCACTCAAAATTACTCATTCCACTTCGGTGAAGATAAGCGAGCTGGTTTCAATCGGAATTTTCATCGTGAATTGGATTAGATAGAACTGCACTGAGTGAAGTAAACCCACATTTCCAAACGGAAGTCAGAGCGTACTGAATTACAAGCATTATTCATCTCTTGTGTGAAACATAGTTTCGGTCATTTTAAAAAAAAATATCAATTCCGAAATGTAATTCGAGATTTTGTAGCATAAATCAGCTTCTGCGCAGGGAAAAAAATAAATTCGATCCATTTGATTGGATTAAATTGAAATCATCTTTTCGACACACAAGAGAATTCGATATATCATTATATTGATTTCTATAGCAATAGAGAAATGGAAATTTTATTTTTCCACCGATTTTGTGAATCTTCTCATATTGAATGAACTTGAATTTCATGCGAAACGAGCGAACATTTTTCGCCTTTCAAAATGCGCAGCGAACAATTCAAATTGAACCCATGCGTTCGCTGAATACAAAACATTGTACGGAACAATTTCGAATATATCACCAAAAGTACTAATATATTTATAAAAAAGAATAAATTTCTACAAAAATGTATTCATTGAAAAGCGCATTAAATAAAATGGGCTTTGGGCGGCACAATTAGCTTATGATTTATTGGTGCATGAAACTGTTTTGTCGAGAAATTGTGAAATATTTATCACATGTTTTTTTCACAAACGGCCGATTGTGTTGAATGGTTTCGAAGTAATCATTCTTTGTTTTCCGAAATGCCATGATTGATGCAAAGCACAAAAAAGCGCCGAACGTGCGACAACATCGAGTGAGATGCGTGAGCCAATATCCATGGTATAGATTTTTTTACACTTGATTTTGGTGCGCCAATTGGAATAAAAGCGATTCGAAATTTGCATGGCACAAATAAAAATGGTCGTGAACAAAGAATACAGAAAAACGGTCACTTTCATTGAATGCGCACGATTTTCTCGCTCAAAATTCATTTCTTAACATTGCCCGGTTTTTGTTTTTCCCATTTATTTATGGTCTTAGAGAGAAAAATAAAATATACCTTTTTCCGATTCGTCAAATAACTATAAAAGAAACGAATAAAAAGGGAATTCTTTATGCCCAACTACACGCTATTTTCTATCTTCAAATCCCAAATATACGGTGAAAATGAAGAATTTTTTATGAGGAACAATATTCAAATGAGTCAATATGCCTTCAGGCAAATATATGCAAGAAAAGTTCGCCGAGCCCAGCAGCACCAAGACAAAAAATAAGAGACACAAACACAAAGAAGCGCATCCATCCGAAGCGTACGGTTGCTATCCATTATTTACAAGCATCGAAACGATAAATACATTACCGATTTACTGGGTGCGTGTAATGGTGCGATGTTGATGATGACAATGGGAAATACACACACAATGCGACAGTTTTTTTTGAGTGATATTTCTCGAACAGTGTTTGTTTGTCGTTCGAACAAACAAATTATTTTACAGAGAAACAAGCACAAGGCGGCGCGGCACACAGAAAGAAAAAAACAGAAACCAATTGAAAGCATAAAGGAACCAATTTGTAAGACTTGTACTTTCGATTCTTATTACGATGGTTGTTTATTCGTCGTAAGAAAGCATCGAACACGTAATCGAGTATGCTGATTTCGATGCAATAAAAGCAAATTGCACGACGCACACAAAAAATCGGGCACAACATTTTAATAATAGATACGTGAGACGCGCACAATTGCGAAAATTGAATGTTTGAAGAAAAAAGGACATCGAATTTCGCCGAAAAAAGGTAGCCAACCAAAACCATTTTCACGATACAGGCACAAACCGATGCCGATCTATCAATCGAATGAATTTAAATGCTGTGAGAAATGTGTGAAAGTAAAAGTTCATATTTGGATGCATCCATTGAGAATTCCAAATGAGAAAACTCAATTCGTCTACCGAAAGTTCGGAGATTCTGGTGAAAAAAAAACAGACACAAGCCCAAGCGATAATCAAGTTTGCAAAAGTTTCATCAAAAAGGTAAATTAGATACAGACACCGAGAAAATACGGTATGATCAGAGTGCCAGCTGTCACTGGATAAAATACAATATCCATTTTTAATTGAACCATTGAATTACGCTAACTTGGACGTGCGCGTTCGCGTACAATTTACGTTTTTATTAAATATTTGTTTAGGCGATTGTTCCTCGTTGATTACTCCAAGAGCATCATCAATGACGACACACAATATGGTTAATTTCAAAGCATCTTTTTTATCCGTGGCATCGATTGAATCCCAATCGAAATCGAAACCTTTTGGTTCATGTGCCAGTTTTTTTTCTTCTCAGCATTGGGTTTGAATTAATCTTGAATATGCCATTTATCGTTCAGAAATACCGAGGAAACCGGCAAAGTCAATTGGGCGAAAAGAGCGCAATTTTTATTTTTAAATTACACAAACAATGTGCTTGTGATGGTGAAACCGCATAACCGTCACCATTATTGCATTACACTCTCAATCAAACATAGCAATCAAATAGTTGGTAAATCGTTTAAACTTTTTCTAACTAAACATTTCTTTGCTATTCACCCGTCCAGCTGTGTGCGGTGTGTCGAGGGAAAAAAACATTGGTCCACTTCATTTTCATTCAAAAAGAATCATTTTTTACACAGAGAAATAAAAACAAAATATTTGGCGAAATGAAGAGAAACCAAATTATGGACAAAAAGACGATGAACACGCGACGGGATAAAAAATGTGTAAATTTCAAAGTAAAAGTGAATTGCCATTAAAAGTGTTCCAAAGAAATGAGAAGAAACAGAATCAAGCGAGGGAAAAAGAGGCACGAGACGAAAGCACCGAGACACAAAGTCGGATTTTGCATTTTTTTTTTTTTGCTTGAATTTGGCGGTTTTTGATGATGTTTGAGTGCGTCGTAAAGCATCAAGGACGATAGACGAGATGGAATCGGTCTCATTTCAAAAGAAATACCTCTAAATACCGTCTTTTTTCCCAAATATCTTTTGTTTCGCCATTTTTCTCTTTTTTTTTTATTTGGCACACATCAAAATGCATTCAAAGCAATCGTTTTTTTTCGCGTCGCCTTCTGAAAAATCTACCGCAAAAAATTGATGTTTTTTTTCGTTAGAAAAAACAAAAACTTTTTTTCTCTTGCAAAAACACTTTTTCTCTATCTCCATGTCTATGCGTGGCTCGGTTTTCTTTGGAAATTAACATACTTTAGTGCTCACGCAATTCCATATGTAAATCCTTTATTTAGTTTCGGAATATAGAGAAGAATTTAAAGCCTTTCGACATGCATTCAATCGCATATTTAAATATTTAAGAAGATGGAAATTGATGCTTTACAATTCGTTACACTTATTTACATTTTGCTTGTGTCTTGTAAGCATTCCACCGAAAGTATATTTCATTTTCATCGTTGCAATGCTGAGACGGTTTTCCTTATCGCATATCGACGCAATTAGATTCATGAATGTCACTCCATATCAATATCAAGTGCATCATATACATCAATCAAAATGCATACGCTTCCATATGCTTGCGCTGATTCAAAAGAGATTGAAATGATGTGAGATGTGGCATGCAAATGCGACGCTCAGTCGAAACAGTTCGGCCGACAGCGTTTGAAGTGGCTTCGGCAATCGACATTGACATTAAATCCATGAGCGGCTATTACAATGTGCGCACAATGAGAACACATAAAATAGATACATTCCGTTGCTGTTCGACAAGATCAAGATGAAAGCGGATTGACGGGAAATTTACCAAATGAAAAGAATAAAATGAAAAGATAATAAAAAAGGGCACATAAAATCATTTCAAGAACACACTTTTAGCGTCATTGACGTTTTGTACGCGCTGCTTTCTTATGACTTAACTGTATTGTGTGCGGTGTGTTAACATATCTAAGAATTATGAAAGCAACTCTATTTTGTGCCGTTGAAATCGTGCACAACCTTCAATAGTTAGATATTCGCTGCATGAAACCGTTCCGACGTCAATCCACCGCCAAAACTACTCGCATTTTTATTCGCTCTTCCTTTTTACATTTGAATAACACTTGAGACGGTGAATTGCTGCACTCAGAAGCACAATGGCGCATTTTCCTCTAACCATCACGGGCAAAAACGGCAACAATGCAGCAAAACGTGATGATTTTCCATCAAAATTCTCTCATATTTTCTCTCAATGTGATTGAAAATATGAATAATCCTCGAGTAATGTGACATTTGAGTCACATGTACCGAAATGATGTCGTTATTAAAAAAAAAAAAAAAAAAAAAAAAAAAAAAAAAATCGATTTGCAGAAAAAGATAAATCGCAACATCGTCTTCGTGCTGCGGACTAGTTTCCTTGAACAGTGCTACTTATCAGAATAATGGCGGCCGAGAAAAAACATGCTCATTTTTCAGTGCGACATCATATGTCGTCTTAAACAGCAATTGAATTGGAAAATCAATAATCTTGATGATTCAAGACATTATTTGTGGCTGAAAAAAAGTTAAACTGGAATTTTCTGCGAGTGAAAGGTTAATCTGCAGTTGAACTATTTGTGGAACCAACTGGAATGCCTAAAAATAAGGTTTCATTAAAAAAAATCTCATGAGATCCGTACAATTCACTAAATTGTTTGTCTTTTCGAGTGAAGCATTGGTGATGCTTAGGGCTGCACATCGTTGCCATTGACTCTATTTATTGAATGATACTTGTCGATGACAAAATGTTGAATTGTCAAGTCACTCAATAGCTGCACTCGAGCGAGGATTCGTTCTTATCGAGCGCTCTTGATCGCAATATTGCTTATTGATTGCTCGCATGGCATGCATTTAATCGAGGAGTGCTTTCGAGTGTTGGACAATTTACGTCCATTTTCCGATGGCTATTAAACAAATAAATCCGATAAATTGCATTCTCCCCGCATAGCGAATGCATCAATCCAATCAATATTGATGCCATTTGGACGTCATGGAATTTGATCACTCAAGAAAAACTATTACATCAACCATTTTTCCTGTTGCCATTATTGCATCATAGTTCAGGCTGCTGTCGGCGCTCTTCATTTTTGAGAGAAAAAAAAAAAGGTCATCCATAAAAAGTGGTCGTAAAAATTGGTTGTTTTAAGAGACGCACAACTGATGAACTCAAACTGAAAATTCATTATTCTCTTGTTTTATCTTGCAATTAGGAGAACAAAAACCGACACGAGGCAAAATGTGAAATTCTGAGTTTTGTGTCCAAACACACCACAAAATAAATGGTCTTACGTACGTAAAACTAACTTTTCCGCACATTTCCAAGGGCTTACGGATTTTTCATTGATTGCTACGCATTTCTATTGGATTTATATTTATTTATTATCGAATCATTATGCAACTTTGAGAATAAATCACAGAAAATTTGAAGCCATTACACATCATGTAATTTAAATTTAAATTTAAATAAAAAGAACGAATAAACATCTCAGTTTCTAATTTTTACTTCAACGAACGTTCGCAGCTTTTGAATTGGTAATAACTCGTCGGAATGACTTTAAATTTTGTATGACTTATTTTTTTCATAAAAATTATGATTTTTTTTTATATATCCTGAAAGTTCCAATTATAAATTTCCGTTAGAAAATGCTCTGATATAAACGCCGCGATTAAATTTGCACTTCGCAAAATATAAGATTCAATTTAAAGTGAGAATAATAAGCACAAAATGCCTGGATTCACTTCTACATTGACGCAAATTGAATTAAATAAAGCTGAATTTAAGTGCGTTTTGTAATTCGATTTATATTTGCGCTTGCCGCGCACAAACATTCTCATTGGTTGGATCGAATTTGCAAACGGTGATACGGTTCGAAATGCCGTAACACCGGAATATTGTATAACATTTATTCTATAAATCGTTTGTCCGTTATGCACGAAAAAATGTAAGAATTTTGTAAAAATGTTGCTTATTAGCGAAATCTTTTGTCTGTTGTCCATTTGGTATTTCGTTGTTTTATCCAACGGATTTTCATTTAAATGGCAAAGTGAATGTCGATTTGAAATGGGTCAACGTGGAAAAAGAATAGTGGTGAATAATATGCTTTTTAATAAGTTTGTGTGTAAATTTTTAATCAATTCTAATCTCAATTTTTTGAGTTATCGTGTTAACAAATATTTACGTACAACGAACAACCTACATCGGACAACGGACAACGTACCACTCACAACAGAGAATTGCTCCGGGAATGGTTGCAATCGTTTTTTCTAGGTTCTAAGCGCATAGAAAACTCATTCCGGACGATTTGAATTTTTTGGACCGATCGCAATACTTTTACCACATAAAGTAGTGTGTGCGGAAAAGTAAAAATATGAATTGCCATGATTAATGCGAACATTACGATACGGAGAAAGAGGAAAAAATTGTATCAAAATTTTCGAGCCAAACAAAAAGGCAAAGAACAAAAATCGTTGTTTGATGTCATTTTACGGCCGCAAGCATTTTTCTCTTTGATGCCATGAAATACGCGCGCACCATAAATATTCACAATTTATTGGCATTCATTTTATCATAACCGTTTTTTAAGTGGTGACGATTTAAGAACTAACAAACAACCAATCGAAACACAAAAAAACGGTTGTCAAACGCATATCAAAATTGTCAAACCCATTCAATGATGTTGGATGAATCATAAATGGGAATATTATAGGCCAACATGTTGTACCAAGTGAATACACGAAGCGGTGTCCATGGAAATCTGAATTTTTGAATTGACGAACGAGAGAGGGAGAGAGTAAGAAAAAAGGAATTTCGTATGTAAATGATATCGTTTGTACATGTCCATCAATTTACAAATTGGTTTTTTCCTCTCCATGTCAATTAATTGAAACAATCCATATCGATCAAATGCCAACGCGCCGCAGTCAGGCACTTTGAAGCATGTTTAGTCAACATTTTTATAACACCATTTTTTTTTTGACAAAATAAATGAATATTTCGACTGTATGAATTGAATCGAATGCATTGTTTAAATTCCGCGCTCCGATCATATCGAAGCACCCCGGAGTTAACGCTTCATCTATCGAAATCATTCAATGATGAGTTTGAAAACGAAAGCCAAAACACTTGTACAAATAATTTTGAAATAAAAAGTGAATTTCAGTTTGAAGCCCGAATGTGTGATGTCAAATGACAAAACAAAACCAAACAAATATTAATTACTCCGAGCTGTCGATTGAAATGCATATGATATGATATAAGCTGTGTTATTTAATGCGATAATTCTTCATATTTTGGAGAAAATTTCCGCTATTTTTCATTCATTACTGGTTTTTATGATTTATAGATGTTTGCATGGCACTGTGAATGAAGTAATCGAACGGACTGGAGATGAAACTAATTATAATGCTCGTGGCTCTTTCGGAACATTCATGAATCATCCATTGTTTCGGCCAAACTATCATGGTTAAACGCGTTCCCTTGTGCGCAATATACACATCATTTTTCTCGTTCGATATTTTAAAGCTGCTAATTAAATAACACTTTTAATAATATATTTGTTTTTGACGAAGCAGCGCATAGAATGCGCGCACATCAACTATATTATCTGCCGACAAAACAAAATAATACAGCTAGAGAAAATGAAAAATGATTTGTTTGTTTAATTCCAATGAATTATGTGTTCGAGTGGCGGAGAAGACGGGCAATTAGTTTCTCGGAATAAAAGAAAAATTTTTGCTAGCCACATTATATTTTGAAGGCAATCGTTTCGCTTTTCATTTCAGGGAGAGCAAACGAAAATGTGCTTACGAATGCGCCAAATGCGTAAGCTCACTATCGAAAAGTTAATTTATTAAAATGAACGTGTTTCGAATGCCACATTGCTGTATTTTTTTCTACTGTAAACAGAATTGAACGCGGAGGGATCGCAAGTAAACAAAGCGAACAATTTGAATGATGGCTTGGCACGGTGAGTGAAATGCACAGGTCAAGTTATGCCAACAAACATCGCGCACCATATGGGCTATGTTCATGTTTCAGCTAGTAGCCGTCATGAACGTTTTTCGTTGCAATTTGTTGTGAGCCAATTGAAATATTACTTTTTTGTCATGGAAATATGCGATATGACATGATTTTAAAATGCGCACTAAAAACTCACTTCTTCTGTTCGGTGCAATCATTCAACGCAGCCTTGTGCATTCCATCAAATTCATTTTTTTTAACATATCGTTTGAATTGCAATGTTGCTTGGCATAAATACAATAAATATTTCCAATTGGGTCATTGCAGCCGAGTACATGTGACGTAGCTGAACTGGCACATCAACTTCTTCGTCGACGATTGAGTGAGCGAGGAAAAAAACGCCAATATTTGATACCAAACCAAAAAGGCGATATAATTTTTGTGTGTGTGAAATAAAATCGTTGCATTGGAACAATGTGCAGTGAATCAAGTGATGGATAAACGTGAAATAGTGCATAATAAAACGGAAAAAAGTGCATGATTCATGCAAATGTATGAATTGCAATCTGAGAGCGAGGCAAACCTAAACTTTGCTGACTCAACGGAATTGCCAATTCGATGCAACATCAGCTTCAATTGATTTGAAACGGCGGAAAAAACTAAAAAATTCCACCTTTAGTCTGCACTAAGCAGAATTTTCCCATTTCAACTCCGCGGATCTCGCCGTTTTTTCGTCCTTTGTTATTTGTTGGAAGGTTATTAAAGTAGTTTTTTCGCACCTTCCATATGCAATCGTAGAATACGAAGCACACTGCAGCAAACGATTGAGACGGTTTGTCAAATGTTTCAAACACAAATTGCTCTCGCACAATTGTCTGGTACGTGACTAATCGTCGGCCAGAAGTGCTGCGGTGACTCTTTTGCTTGGCTTTATTATGCGAATTATTAAAGTTCTTCGAAATTGGTGCTTTCTGCCACATAATTCTCAGTTTCTTTGCAATTGTGCCGGCAATAATGTGTTGTGTGGTTCTTTCCATGGAATTCAATATAATCTGGAGCCTTTGGTATTAGTTACAGTTGAATACACCACTATTATGTTCGCTCCTCATTTGGTAAAATAAATAAACACCCAGTTATTGCATTCGTTCAACAAAGGGCCAACTGAATAATCAACATCGCGCCCATTTTCTCTGCCGCTGCTAAAACACTTAAGCGATGCCATAAAAGAATTTCATATTGAGCTTATTTGTTCTTAATGATTTTACGACTATTTTTCATCACTTACATTACATTTTATGTGATGTTTTGCGCAAGATTATTGCCGTTACACTTCCAAAAATAGCAAACCGAACGAACTGGCATTTATGAAGCTGTGGCTAAAAATAAAGACTCCTTAAATCCATTGCACTATTTGACATTTTATTTAGCTCGTAATGTTCGTTCACGCGTTCGTCGTAGTGCGGGCCAAATCTTGATCTTGACACAGCCGCACAAAGTAATATTCATGAATTGTTGTCTGAGATTGAGATGACGAATGAATTATCATTGAATATAAATCAAAATATGGCTGGTTTGATGAGTGACAATGGGGAAAAGTTCCCAGAACTAAACATCTGCTGACAAATGATCGAACGAATTTTCGACTCTCAAAAAAACATTAGCATCATTTTTGACTCTCGATATTTTAATGCAAATATCTTAATCACAAATCACGAATTAAATGAGTCACACACAAAAACTAACCAAATTTGTTTTTGTTCACAACAAATCATTTTCTGTCTACAAAGCTGAATGACAGACTGTGATCGATCGGCGAGATGCTTATTGTATTGTGCTATTAAATGTAAATGTAAATAAATGCGAAAGAAGGCGGTATTTCAGTTATTCCACATAACACTTTTGCTCTCACCACATATATGGAGCGACCGCTTATTTTTTCGATTTAAATAAAAAATGCAGAAAGAAAACGCATTAAAAAATGGAAACAGCGAGCAACGAAAAAATTTCCATGAAACCGTCGGGCGCTGCGAATTTCCGACAAAAACGAACGAAAAAAATGAAGATTTACATAATTTCTTTTTGGTACATTTCGGAAGTGTATATTTAATAACACCCCCGGGAATTGCTCGTGTTTCGCTTTATGTTTGCTTATTTTATCATTTCGCCGTTCTCTTTTTCTCTCTCTTGCTTTAGCGTCTAGGCTTTTCGTTGTCGTCAGCAAACGAACGCATAATGTTCCGAATAAACAAATAACATATCGAATTGACAAATTCTTTAAAAGCGTCCGTGCATTGAATGTCATTTGTTGTGCGTAAAATGTGTGCGTTGTTTACAATGCAAACCAATGTTACATACGCACATTTTTCCGTATTATTCGTAGCAATATTGTGTTGTGAAAGAATGCGCTCGAATTTTATTATTATTCAGTGGAAAAAAAGAAGTTTTATTGAAAATGTACATAGACCTTCAAACTCTATGCGCTAGCCATTTGAATGCGATTTGGGATGGAAAATACGCCCGTGAATTTACGGGGCACAATAGAGATGAGACTGGCTGAAATTCGTCGTGATGAACAACACAATAATGAAACTTGAACAATTTTTTATGACAATGATAGCGGTTAAGTCGGTCGAGTATTGCTGAGGTCATGAGGTCCTGTCGAATGACACCAACTGAAGAAGCATTTCTATTGGGTCTTGACCTTAAATAAACCGAGATTTCAAACTACACAATTGAAGCAGCGAAAAAATACACTCTTGGAATATTGATTTAGCGTGGGTACAATACATTCATTTCTGAATAAAAATCAATTAATTGCTTTTTGATGAGCCTAAACCTGGGCCATTTAAGCGCATCGAAGCAAATGATGCTCAAGTGTTTATGTCTTTATCGAAGGTAAATGAAATCGGAATGACCATTGTGGCGCACATGAGACGCCGTCGATGAAGTGGATGAAAGTAATAAAAAATCGCAATTGCCAACGAAAACAACAATCGTTGAGATTCGATGACATAGGCCACTGTGACGTACACATCTGTATATAATAATAGAGCATTTACTACGTGCTCTAACAAACTAAAGAACGTTCAGTGCATTTCAAGTGTAGCAACATGCACACGCTATAAGTAATAATCATAACAATAACAGTGACTCATAATATATTGATATCATTTTAAGGACCATTAGGCACGTTTCGTTTCGCTCGCACTAATATTTTCGTTTTTCGCTGACAAGTGGATACACAGAGAGGGAATGGGCATTCGTTTATGCTCCCAAAAACGTAGGGAAATGTCAGTGTACATCATAATAAATCGCAATAAAACCATTTACATTCTTTCGGTTTCTTGGGCAAATGTTGCAAAAATTGTACTTCGTTTTTGTTTTTTTTTTTTTTTGCACATGCACATCAATTTCATTCGTGAATGAACTTTTTATTATATGTACATTTCATGGCTTGTGTTTCATTACATCGACAACTCAAAAACCGAGGGAAAAAGAACCGTCCATTATGTTCAAGTGAAACAATTAATTGAGCCTGGGAAGTTAAATGCGTTTATTGCTTCCAGTTGAAGCGGCATTATTCAGAATTTTTTTTTTTTTCTTTTTTTTTTGAAATGAACGAAACTTTTCGTCGAGAACATTTTTTGTTGGATGTTTCATTTTGTTGTTTAAAACCTTGCGGCGATCACGATTCGCACCGATCAACTTTTCACTCAAATCCAACACCGACCACAGTCGGTCGTTGTTTCTCTTATTTTTTCCTATCTCTTTCTCTCTTTCGCTGTTGTTTCGATCAAGATGTGTATTTGTACACGAACAAATAGCACGAAACGAAATCAATGCTACGCAGAGAGCAATATAAAGCCTCAGTCCGAACATTTAAACGAGAAAACTTTAAGTTTATTTCTAAATCTCTCTCTCTCGCTAAAAAGAAATAGTTATCAGTGCATTTTGTGATTTTTTTCCCTCTTGGTCTCGATTTCGTGAACAATTCCTTGCATTTTTTGTTTGTCTTATTTAGCCGCATTTTTGTTTGTTACTGATGTTTGATGTAGAAAAATACATATGATGCATCAGACATTCAATGATTGTAACCGCTCATTGGTATTTGTTTTGTTTCCAGAAAAACACATACACAGAACTGAAAAACTACAAGCAATTGCATGGAATGAAAACCCAACGAATCTTCGTTTTGCAAAGTGGTTTTTGCGATTTGCTCCAAAATATCGTACTTTTCTTGCATTTCAACTCATGTTCATCAAATAATAAAAAAGCGAATGGTGAAAACAAACCACATACAATCTCGAATGAACAAAGAATACGAGTATTATTTTGATGCGATATGATTGCTGCGTTTTTCTATGAGTCTAAATGACATTTCTCGGTTGCACTAGATTCGTGCCATGGATTACGAATGATGGCAAGCAAACGGGACAACTTATGACGCACAATTGTTGCGAAAACGGAAACGTATCCTGACACTGAGCCACAGACAAAAACAATTTCTTATTTTTCTCCAGATGCTTTTCAATTTAAAATGAAAATAAAAAATGTTCGACTTAGACTCGCGATGCATCCTGGCCTCTTGCCGTGCTTCACCAACTTGATGTTTGGCTCTTTGCCGCACGATTTTCCATTCGTTTCTTAAAAATTGTTTGCTGTATGGAACAGTTGTGACCTCAACGGAGTCTAGAGTGAGATTAACTCGTCTTAATAGCAATTTATAGCAAAATGCGAATGAGCTCACAGAAAAGACAGCACAAATCAAACAGATAAAGCACCGAGAGGCAGAGAACGCGCGTACAGTGACTAACTCAACTAAATAATGGAAATATTGTAATCCATCACAGGCATTTGCTAAAATGAAATGTTCTTTGATATCCTTTTCGCTTTGAAATAATTATTTCACTTTTCTGTTTTGTATGTGCATGCGCTCATTTCTATGACGATAACAAGTGACAGAGAGAACTGAACAAAGTTTTAGAACAACAAAAAACAGCAACTATAAATAGTTGCACCCCTTTTTATCTGCATTGCATGAATGCTGCAATTTAAGTTGTGAATTTCAACGGATCCAAATCGCTTGGAATGCGCTCTTTGTTTCACTGTCGACTCTTTTGAAACTTTGCCATGCTTCATTCGGTTGCAAGTCGTTAGAGTACTTTATCGCATTTCACTCAAACACAAACTTCCTCTGAGAGTTTATGATAACGGAATTGTCGGGCTTTTTTCGGGGCATTTCCATTTCTTTTGTCTCCAGCTCAGCCGAGTTGCATTTGGCAAACCAAGCGAACGGGATAATTAAAAGGGCTAGACCGGATTCTGGATCGGTATAAACTGGAAAATTATTATTATTTATTTTCATTATAATCGTTCTTGAAACAATTCTCAGTACGCATAATGCAACGGATATCATACAAAGACGACAATGAGATTCATGAGAACGATGGAAAGCGGTTCGTTCAACCATAGAAAAATAGATTTAAATATCAAGCATATTATTCGTATAATATTCAAGCATTAGTCGATTTGTTTGTGTCTGCGTGCTATTTGTGCAAACAGGCAAAAGATGGAAAGACTGACTATTTAGTCATATTGCACAAGCCAAGGCACATCGTCTACAGCGCAATGGATGTAATATATCATGAACTATTTAATATTTATTCATGTGTTCTAAGCAGCAGAAGAGAATAGCAACGAAAAGCCGATTCCAAATTGACGTTATATGACTTAAATAAATGCAACGACGCCACATGAGCATTTTCCATGATAATAACTTTTAAATCATATGCTTTTCCACTCCGGTTCCGATGCTCAAAGAACACACTACATAATGATAGTATTTAGATAATCGTATTTGCATCAGCATACGAGAAACTGCATCGGAATGGCGTCTCAATCTTGCGAATTGCTGCGTGGGTACTCTTTGGAAGGTCCATGAACATGCATGTACAACAACGAAATGACGCTGACCTTACAAATTAGAATGAGTGCATCAGCATTTCACATCAACAAATAGTTGAAATGCAAGCCATTGAACGATATGGTAAAATATGGTAATCGAACCATGTCCAAGTCAAACGAATGCTAATCAATGTCATTCTTTTGTTGACAATTTTCCAATGATCGAATATATCTTGGGATTTTGGTATTCTCAGCGCAAATGCACACATTTTTCCCTGATCTTCGATTATATTGACATTCCTCTTCTGGGCTTGCATCTATTTATTTAAGGCGGTCCTTGCCACGCTTCGTTATCGTATGAAGCTGATATATTCTCGCTGAGTTTCGATCCAAAATCTTTCCATCATTTTGGTGCATATTCGAACGATGATAAATAGTTAATAATGCTGATTATATGCAGATTGTCAATGTAAAATTAGCTCTCTCACTCGAATAGCGAAGAGATCCCATCATTTTCGATTGAATATTCCAATTTAAATTATGAATGTGATGAATGATCGTAAAAAAGCAATGAAAATGCATTTTGAAATGGAAATGTCAGAAAAAAACGATATTAAGTTCGTTTTTTTACTTTCCTGGGAATAATATGGTGAAAGGAAATGGCATTCGAAATATTTATGATGTCATATTTATTTATTGATTTTCATAAGGGAAATTGCTGCCATTGACAACCAAGTCACTTTTCACAAGCAATTATTTAAATGGTAAAATGGAACTAGAATGCTCGAATATAGATGCTAAAAGGTAATTTTACTTCCAATTTTACAACTTCAGTTCTTTTTGCAGCTGAGCGTTCTGTGAGTGAAGGGAAAATGGAACGATACTGCATCTACGCAACACATCCAGTACGTTTTTTATTTAATTTGCAATTGTTATTTCGGCCAGAAGTCATTTTTATCTTTTGCATAAAAGCCATCAGCAACTTTTCACAAACAGACAATGCCCACTTTCGTTTTCACGTCATTCTTCTTTCGTTATGCAGTCGGATGCGATGGCACTGCAAACTTCACTCCATCATTCTTGCGATTCACACATTTTTTTGCTTCTAGTTTATATTCTCAAAAAGAACAAAGTGAACACACAGTAATTGATGGAATATGTGTGACAATTTCAAGCGGAATAATGCAGTGTCTTCATATGAATGAAATGTTTCTGGATGATTCAGTGTGAGTACATTTGTGTGGCTCGCGCGACACATTCGAGCAAATGAACTAACTGATATGAATGGCATTGAGCATTGATAAAATGCGTCGCGTGTACTAACGCATTAATGGAGCTGGTAATCTGTAATGGTATTCATTTTTCACTAGCGCATATCTGTTTTCGAGTGCACGGCTACACTTTAAATAGAATCGGAATTTCATACCATCGGTTGTGGTGACGTCAACGAATTTATATATGCATATGCTGTTTTCAGCCAATTTTCGGTCGCACCACGAATTCGATGCTTGGATTGGGCGAACAAAGGGAGAGGAAGAGAAAGAGGGAGAGATCGCAGCAAATCGCAACGAAATTTAAGTGCTCGTATGTTAAACACTTTATTATTCTATTTGTTCTGGGAGAGTGAGAGGCATTCATTATTAGATACATTCACTCTCTAAAATCAGTACAAAAAGGTTGAAAGCCCGACCAAAAAAACGCTCCATACAAATCAAGTCTAAACACGGCTTCAGTGTGTTTAAGTGTATGCATTTTGTTGGTAGTTGGTGCGCCTTTGGCTGCTTTCGATGCTAAAAATAAAAGCCAAAAGTGACAAGACGAGCGCGACAAGAGACTATGTCGTGCCGTCAGTGTTGTTTTTGCATTTGCCGAGCAGTCTCGTTGTCGACCGGTGCGAGTGTAGCTCAAAAATAATGCGCTTGCCGATAGACAAATGTTTCGTTCTTATTTCATTTTCTTCTTCCTTTCTTTTCTTTCCTCTCTCTCTCTCTCACGTATATTCACTCTTGTTCGCGGTTTGTTACCAGCTGCGCCGAATGACGATCAAATCTTATTGTCTCCTCAGTTACAGTGTCTCATCGTGTCGTGCATTTTTATTCATTCGCATACAATTTTTACATACTTTCGCTAAAAAGCCTTAAGTGTGTGCTCCCTCTCTCCATGCACTTGATTCAACATTGTTCTCCTCCGTTGGACACGTTTTGAACTTGCTGCAGTTTTTTTCTTTCCTCTCCACATCTAATTGTCTTTTTGCTTGCTTTTAATTTATCTACTCCTCGTAACGACAATGTTAAATTGATTATTGTTTTGTTCTAATGCCAACGCCAACATAATAATGAGAGCACCGAGCATCGCTGCTTTTATGTTTCAAGTCCCATTTTTCTGCAACTCGATAAAGAAAGGAAGAACATGTTCTCCATTATGACCCAATACCCGTTCAATAAAGTAATTTTAAGCTTCGTGTTCGCTTCAATGGACGTAACACTTGTAATAAAAAGAGTCGTTCATCGTCGAGGAAGGTACAAGCAATATTGAACGCCGCACAAAGCTGCATTGTTCCAATAAATTGCCAATTAACCGAAGACCAAACGCGAACAAAATTCATTATTTATTGACTCATTAATCCGTTTTGTGTCATTTGAAAATTGTTCGTGTGCATTTTTTCCGCTGCCTTTCAATTCCTGGCCAAACAAATATAACGGGAATTACGTAAACATCGAACAGGGACACTGAGCTACGATGAATAGCTCGAAATCAATGCGATTCATCGGATGTTACGCTTATTTATTCCATATCTGCCTGTTCCAGCAACGTGTACAAATTTATGATAAAGTCAGCGTTCGAAACGGTTACTTAGTAATTACGTCGATGCGAAAGAAATGAACTGAATGTAATTGGAATATGCCATCACTAAAATGAAATCAGACAATGATACAAACCAAATGAACGAATTGGTTGATGGGAACAGTAAATAAATTACATTTCTATTTGGATGCACTTTGTATGATTAATCATATTAGCGATTCGCCCCAAAAATTCGATTGAATTAATTGTGTTTATGTTTGGAAAAGTTATGACTATTCCGTTAATTTTCCGACACAAATTTCAATTCACTTCATTTCACGAGCAAATACAAATATTTGAATCGATATTTCACTTGGTTGCACAAATATTTATTCCAACCAAATAAGCATCGAAATGGAAAATGTCAACATTTCGTGATGTTTAACTTGATTAATTGATCCATATTTGGATGTTGATTTCAGATTTTACTATTTGATCTCGTTCATTTATTGTCAAAACGAAAAATTCGTGGAGTTTGATTATATTTTCAGATCAATACCCAATGGCGTTGAGCCGCAGCGATGGGAAAGCTGTGATTTACTTATTCAGATTTTTCCCGTCACTTAAAATAACAATTGACAATCGCTTACCGCAAAATGAAAACATATTTTCTACATTTATTTAACATCGTTTTCAGTGGCTGGATGCACTTACCTAGAAATAGAAATGATGAAAATGGTTTCAATTAGTCATTATTATGTGTTTTAACCGTAGTTTTGTGACAATTTCAGGAATGCCATAAATTTCGAATGAGCGCCATCGAATGGGAAAATTAAAACGTGTACAGACAACAATATGATCTAAAATGTATTCAAGCAAATGCAATTTCAGTGTAAGTCCCATAAATTTCGTCTTCGTGTACAATTCTTCCGCGTTTGGGGGCGATAAAACAAACCGACAGCCAAAACTTTTCTGGGAATGTACATGGAATGGAAACAAGCGCACGAGTGAGGGTAAACGCGTGAGTGAGGGATACAAAGTTTACGCTGAGTAACATTGGAATGGACTTCCATTTCATTCGCACGATTCCGGCGTTACAATGTCGTCGAACAAAATGATTGCTCCTGAATTCACTCTCCCCGATGCGTGTGTGTCGTTGGGTGTTCTGCGCTACTCAAATAATATAATGGTAGATAAAAAGAGTTTCCAATTTTAAGTGCACTGAATATTTGTGTTTCTATGAAATTCAATTTAAAATAGGCAGCAGTCACCTTTTTTGAACTTCGTTTGGCTTGCTTCATCTAAGGCGAATTTTCGTTCCGACTTTCGTCTTGTAACGTATCTTAAGATATATCGCACGATTTCGAAGCGTATAATTCACGTTATCCAATAAACGCGGCGTCTATTTATTTATCTCACGATGTTTATTTCGGCTTGAGCTGTGTTGTCAGCGTGTCTCTGGCTCCGTCACAATGAAATTACATTTCGCTTCAATTTACGTTGAAAAATTCTTGTGAATAGAACAAGTGAACAGACGACGTGATAACGTTCAGCAGCATCAAGCGAAAAATCTCTATAATACGGAGACGAGCAGAGGTATTAAAAGTGAGTAAAACAACAATTACGACAACAGCCAATGTCCTGAGCACATTCTTAATTACCCAATGTAACTAAAAGCAAAATACACATTCAAACTATAGCACAACAACCGACCGGCATTTATCCGACTTCAGCCAGGGAATAAATGGCACCCAATTTCTTTCCACCAATGCTTGTTCTCATTTCGAATAATTTATCCGGTCTCATTACTGCTGGCTGCCAGCCGCTGACCTGTGATATTACAAAATAGCATCGAAATCGCCTGAACATGTAACGGCCAGTCTTTTCTCGGCAATTCATTGAAGCATTTTGTGGGCGCCTTTACCACTTAGACGCACCAATAAACCAAGAGTTAGCTCGACTTTAAAATTAATCTCTTCATAGACGAGAATGCGAGAAAAATATAATACGGAATAGCATTCGGTGTGGTGTTTTGGGTAAAATGGCAGCTTTGGGTCGAAAATGCAGTCGTACAAGCCCGCAATGAAATATTATGTCCAATAAAAAGAGCTTTAAAAGTTGTTTGTTGTTCATGTCACATCGAAAATGGTGAATGTGGTTTCATAAATGCGCTCTCATAGTTTTTTTTGTCGTTTTCATGGGCGCATATCGACCAATCGCTGGATTTTCAGCACCTCACTGCACGGATCGAATATAAACCAAAGCATTCGAATGGATGTCGGCAACTTGCTCGGATACAAACATCATTTCAAATTAGAATCGACAGCTCAAAAACGAGGATGCATTCAAAAAGAATGAAATGAATGAAAGAATTTATTTGCAAACTTATCGTTTTCTATAAATGAAATTCGATTGAAGATGCGGTGTGAATGCAGGGAAGTGTGCCGCATCGCAGCTATTTATGGCATAATCGCCAGTGATGGCTGCAGATTAATGAATCAACAAAATGAAAAACACAATGAAACTAGCAAATTGCTGAATATACCAATTGCGATAGCAATTTGCTGGAATTCGACCTATTATTTTTGCTTCAACTCTCAGCTTAAAGCGCACAATCAAAGACTCCGGTTGAAAGAACAAAACAACTACCGAACAAATATATCAAGCTGATCGAATGTAACACGATAGCATTGCATTGAAAACTTAAAAACCTAAAAACGGTTTTAAAATGGTGCAAAAGCGTCGAACGAAACGGCATCACTATTATCACTGTAAATTCGAACGCATTTGCGCTCACATTGTGCGGAGTTGCATATTCCAGAGTATTTCGGTAGAGTACGGCATTCGGCTAAATCCGAATTGGATTACAACAGTTTTGTTTTATTTATTGAGCTCAATCTCGAAAAAAAGGAACAGCAACACCCAATCGCGCCTTTTCAATTCACCATCGGAATTTATTTGGTTTTATCGCATTTGCAATTTATCCAGCGAGGGAAGATGCTGTATATTGTTTTTCTGTTTTTGTTCGTATCTCCGGTTTCTCGCTATTCGAGTGGTTTTGTTTTAGCAACTTTCAATAGCGTTAAATTGCTTCGCATGTGGATTTTATGTATGCACCCGATCTACACTCAAATCTGCCGGAATTTATCACGTATCGATTACAAAAGACAATTTAAACGGCTTTTGAATGGGATTTCAAAAAAGAAAAGATGTTTACAGCACAGACGCGCGGATATTGAATTATTGATTTAATATCGAGTGGCGGGGGGTGTACTAATGCGTCCGCTCAATTTTAATATTGAAAATTGTTGATTATCGAAAGCAGAAGCTGATGCGGATACAGAATGCGGATTCGACGATGGGGAAAAATTGAAAATTCAAATAAAATCTCTGCATATGGCGGCAAATTCTCTCCCTCTTTCACTCTCTCTCACTCTCTCTCTCTCTCTCTCTCTCTCTCACACTCTCTCTCTTCCTCTCTATGTTTCAACGCATATTCTTGTGTTTTTTTCATTCGTGATGAATAAAAGGAACGGAAGAATCTGAGTGGCTTTTTTCGTTCTGAATATTTTATTTTCCGTTGGTTTACTAACCGGATGAAAAGGATACCGAGTGCAAACAAATGCAAATTTAATTTCAGTTTGTTTTTTCTTCTGCTTTTTGAGCTTCGATCGAACGAATGTATGCATCTTGGCTCGCGAGCAAATATGCATATAAAACACACGAGTTTTTTTTCTGGCTCTTCGCGTATTTTTTTATTATTTTTGAAAAAAATAACATTGATTGAATAAGAATGAAGTCGTGCGTAATATGATTCGGAAGAGGATACTGAATTGAATTACCGCGCGGACAATACGCGCAAAAACTACTTCAGCCACCAAAATTCAAGAGACTTCATCTTGTTTTCTTATGCTTGCTTCTAGAACTTCCTTTCGCTGGAATTTCCGATCCAATTTAAGTTTTGCATTGGAACTATGTGGTTATTTTCCACCCGATTACATAAAATGGCATAAGGTAAAGAAACCGTTGGCAAGAATCTTTCACCTGCTATGCAGCAGCTAAAGACTCGGTAAAAAATAATGAATATAGCAAAAGTTGATGTAAATCGCTTGAAATTGTTCCATTTGTTCGGGCTTACAGATAAAATCAAAGATGGTTTTGTTGAATGCTGGTGTTCAGTTGGAGTGTAATTTTGCCGCAATGCGTTTCCTTGAAACTTGCGGTAAATGCGCGTATAATATGGAGCCAAATAAAATCTAAGCAGTCGAAAATTAGTGCAGAGAACGTCTTAATGATAATATATTTATAAATGCTTTGTAATACACTTCGTATATAAAACATTCCGTTAATGATGAATGAAACGGATGGAAATTTCTTGTGCGTTTAGTTCACCCTGAGATTAAAGCCGATGGCAATATAATTTTAACGTTGACTAGACCACAGACAGGTCTCCAAACTTTGCGCACACACATTCTCGCAAGTTTAAAGCAATCTTTTGTGGAGCAAAATATTTACATTTAAGTTTATCGTTTGTTCATTCCTTCATGTTAATGAAGTTCATTTATGCATTGGAGATCTGGCTTGATACGAACAAAGTAGACCTTTAGAAATGCAACGTTACAACTTGTTCCCACAGCCAAATAACAGCACAACAACAACATTTCCAACGTCAAAAGGCAAACAGAATTCGTTGGTGAGGGCACTCGATTGAAAGAGTAAGATCGTCTCGCTGAACACATCGTATGCTGAAGAATAACAAGTGCAAGCTGCACCACATCAAATATTTAATAGGTTTACAGTTTTAGATAATCCTAATTCACGATCCGTTCGAAAACAATGAAGAGTCGGAAGTATGCAGTGACTTTTGTGCTGCTGTTGTTGTGCATGTACATTTTGACTTATTAAATAGACACTTCTATTGTCTTTACGGGCTGTTTCTAAACAGGGTATATCATCATTGCTTATCTTCTTTGTTTTTGCCGTCTTTTTTGTTGTTGTTTACTTTTTTCATTTGCTCGCTACAGGTAAACTGCATAAATATTCGCTTGCTTTGCTCAGAATCGAAACATCTCATCCGAGCCAAATTCATCGAAAATTCCAAGAGTAAACAAAGATATAAAGAAGCACCCACACATGATTTACTTTAAATAATAAATGCGGTACAATATGCTGATGTGCACGCTACGATGATGATGCTTTCGACTGCTTTCATCCAATTGTCGAAAAGCTTTTGTCTAAATATTTTCGAACATAAACGGTTGAATCCGACTTTGGGCAATTGTCGCACCAGACAATTGTCTGTTGAGCGACAGAAACCGAGTTTCGAATGCGGAGACGGTTTTCATTCACTTGTTCAGGTGGTTTTTGCCACAACGACCCAGTCTCAAAATGGAGAGATAGAAGTTTTTGCCTGGCACGCACTCAATTTTATGAAGTGGTTAGATGAAGTGCGAAATATGTTGTCACGAACAAGTTGTTTCCAACAACAACCAAGACAGAAGGATCACCACCAAATTTGACAACGCCAAATCGCGTTGTACGCACTCAAGTGAACAGCCTTTGTACAAGCTGGTTTTTAGTTCGGTTAAGATTTTCAATAGAATTAGCTAAACGATTTTGTGTTGTTTCAATGCTCAACACTTTGGAGTCATTGAATAAATATCTCTGATGCGGTTACTTTAAATTTAACCCTGTCTGGGTTACATTGAAATCTTGCGTTGATTGCGTTCTTTTGTCCTGAAATGCAACTTAAGAGTACCGATTTTAATAATTAATGAAGCGTTGTGACGCATTTCGATTATCAGTAATAAACCGAGAATTACCTGCGGTTTCATTCTACCCGAGCGATGTGTTAACATACACAGTACTTTCGAATGTGACGATCCAATTACGAGTAAAAATACTAAACATGAACGTTCATCAGTATAATTACTTTTGGTTTTTAAATGCTAATGCATTTTCCATTACGGAACCCATTTGTGTTTTCTTAAATTTACCGATGAGAATTATTTTTCACGATGAAAAGTGATACGGAATGCAATCACAACGTCTGCGTTGGTGCTGTTCTCTAATATGGCTATTTTAATTTCAAATTAAATTATGCTCAGAACAAAAAAATTAGATTCATAGTCGTTTTGGGACTGCACCGTATATATACTGCCGCCATTCAAACGCAACGGACATAGAGAAATAATCGCATTAAGTAGTGAGCTGAAATTGCAGCTGTGAGAGAGAAAAAAATCCAACCCGACACCAAACTAGTTATCGAATGGGAAGTTCGACACTTTTTTCGTTGTGGTCGCCTCAAATGGATCTACCACTGACTCTTGAAAAGAGGAGACGTGGCTCGTGGCAACAATGGATAGATTAAATTCACTTTGCTTCAATTTGTTTGTCTGCTGCAACTTTAAAGTAATAATAAAATAATGACATTTCTCCAATGGGATGTCGGTGTGGCATGAGTTTTCGGTTATGTCACGCTATTATGTATTTTATCATTAAAATAAAATGGTAAAATGCCGCAACACAAAAATCAATTGCACACTCAAACTCGCACACGAATATGCACTCGTGCGCGTTTGCCCGCGTTTATGCTTTCAAAGTTTCAAGTAATTGTAATTATTTTACGGAGACATAAGCGGCCGTTCGCCATCAGACTCACAAATTACTTGAAATTGGATCATAAAATGTGTTATGCGCCGCCATGTACGCGTAGGTAGTCGTTCGATATTCAAGTTTCAGTGTCGGAACACATAAAAGTCAACGAGCACATTGATTTTACAAAGCGATCACGAAATAAGCGAGCGCATGTGTTCACTGTCTCAGCCATATCACACGAAATTGATCGCATTGAAACCGTAAATGGAAATCAAATGCAACAATTTAGTCGGGCTTGAGAAGGAGAGAAAGATATATGGCGAAGGCACGACAAAAGCCAAACAACCAACGTAATTGTTTCGATTGAAGTGCAGTACAGAGCCTCCAACAATATTTATTGTCGATTCTTTAGTGTGTGAGTGATGAATAACCGTAACCATTTAAATAATGCGGTCGATTGTGAGGATGACGAGCGTTTTTCCACATTTTCAACGCAATGAACTAAATGGATTGAATTATACCGCATTTTAAAATAGAAAATGTCAAATTTTTATCTCATTTTGGATGAAATCCAGACAAATTCAAAGAATGAGCTCTGGTTTCTCCTGCAAAACTTTCGACACTGACGATGAAGAAAACTTCTTCTGACATTTACAACCATGCTCATTTAATAGAGTAGCACACGGATTGCGATGGATATGGACAGGCGTAACGTAGAACGACATTCTGAATTTTAGAAGGAAAGGCTTCCATTTGATGGCGATAAGTTAAATTACTTAAAAACTTTCTATATCCCATCATAATTATTTAATAGTTTGTTGGTCGAATTTTCTTCAGTTTTCCGGCATTTATGCGGTCTCACCGAGTGATACGTATATTCACTTATGACGAACGGAAATTTAATTAAGATTATAAAATGCACACCAGAATTCATGTAATATACTGAAATATGTTCACAACTTGAATACCTTCTATATAATAGCATGCCATTTGAGTTTGCTTCATCAAATGAAAGGTATGTTTATCGTCATCCTTCGTCGGTGCATTGGCAATGTACGGTGCTGGTGTGCGCACATCTGATCAAGTCATAAAATTCGACACGTCAAAAGCGTAATAAAGTTTCAATTCAAAATTCGACTTCCGATGAAGAAGAGAAAAATCTCGGCATCAAAAAGTTTTTGTTGTGGTTTGAAATGGATTCCATTTCCCTTTTTTGGAACAGAAACTCACACTCCTGTGCGCGCGTGCACACACACACACACACATAACAGCTCTTTGGAAAATCGTTTTCGTGGCACTTTTCCATTTAACTTCTTCTTTCACATCAATATGCAATAAAGTGCTTTTTTGTGCCCACTGTCTCTTCGCATTGCGTCCGGGTGCGTCGCAGAACTAAAGCCAACCAGGAAGAAGTGAAATGCCGTGGTGCCGAACAATATATTTGCCGCACTAAGTAAAAATGCCCCGAAGAGCAAATAGAATGGAACGATCAATAAAATATTCTTACTAAAATGAATGTGGACTTGCGAGTGTATGCGCATAATGTTTCATTTTTGTTTATGGATACATCTTTATTTCTTCTGTCTTCATCCCATTTTTTCAATGTGACTGACTGCAGCGTATGGCAGAAATTGTGTGTGTTCTGATTCTCCCCAATGTATCATAAAACTCAGTGAAATGAAACGGTATGCTGTCGCCTGTGCAACTTCTTCGAAAAGTTTTATAGTGATTTGTGACTCATGCAGCCTCTATGTTTGCGAACACACATCGCATCAAATTTGTCATCAAAAACTTCGCTTCCATCTCGAAAGTCTTCCGTTTCGCTGTCGGATGTTTTTGCAGGAGGAAATGCAATCAACGCATCCAAAGAGGGATCGATTTGAATGCATTGCACCAATGTCAAAGCATCCCCATATCCAAATCAAATTCGAAGAGGGGACACGAGATTTGTTTGCTTGAACTGCGGTTTCTATTGAGATAATTCAGTTTAAGTTGTGAATTTAGTAACGATTTTGTTGACGTAATTCGGAATTGGTGTGTCTACAAGCGTTTGGCGTAACACAAATTTGTCCATTCAGCGAATTCGCTCTCCGTAAAAATCAACGAGACACAAAGGTCTCATTAACCGCTCCATGCACCACTGTCTTATTGTCAATTGATAACACGTTACACTGTTTTCTATATAAAAAAAAGTGTCAATTCTTGTGTGTGCTCAGGGCAATCTCAATATCCATATCAACGATCTTATTGATAGTTTTTTCATTGTAATCGCTGCAGGGCATTTTTTCAGTCCCATTTCCATTCTTGACAAACGATTCTGTTGAGTAGAGAAACTTCGACGCATTTTTGATTGAAACCAATTTTCAATTCTTCACTCAATAAAATAAATATAAAATACAATTTCCCTTTGATAAAGAAAGTCTGAATGGAATATCTCTTTGTGTATTGAATTATTGCGTTAAATTTCGTCACTTCTTTTTTTTTTCATTCTTTTGTACAAATAATAGTTTTGCACAGACAGATAGGGAGCGACAAACGGGAAATTAGTTGTTCAAAAAGAGACGGCGTTGAAAATTTGAATATATTGGTTTTGTTGGAGCCATAGATTCAAAAGTCAAACGGCTCATGAAATCGCTCCATTTTAATAAAACACCACACCAACACTCGATTGTGTCAACTATACGAACATTTAGAGAAAGACTTTTCGAAGCAAATCAAAATAATTGCTATATATATTTTTTCAATATAATATGGATATTAGAATATAGCCTAGATACTAAGCAGGTTGATAAGATTCAGTTATCCGTAAAATATATTGTATGTCAACAATATATTGGCTTTTCGATTAGTCAATTGACTGGAGGCTTTAATTTGAAGCTAATGGATCTATGCAGTTAGAATCTAATTACCAAAATTGCGATTTGTAGGTAAATTTTATGAATAAACCATTTCCGAATCAAAAGATGAAGAAGCCGAATTCCAATAATTAATGCCAGCTAATTGTCAAATTGTAGGCAAAGCGGCAAATGAAATCGGGATTGAAATATTTATAGAATCTCGATTTGAGAATTGTGGTTTAGTATGAATCTGGAGCAGCCATATGCAATGCAACACTTAATTGTTGACTTATTATTTCGCATGACATCAGATATAGAAATTGTATGATAGTATGAAGTGCATCGAAGCCATACCGGTCATTGACTCGTCATATGTGTGTGTAAGCATCGGCCAGGGAGTCATAAGCGAGTAAATCTCAGCACTACAAACAATGATTATCATGTGTGTGTATATATCGCCATGTTCGTTTTGTGTCCATCCACTTTGATGAATTCAGCGAAAAGTCGTTTTGACTCTCCAGAACATTTCTACTTTACACAATCTTCCCATCTATTATTCCATTTTTATTACACAAAAACGTTCTATTTGCTTTGTTACTTGTATTTTGAGAAATGGACAAACGTTTATTTGTTTAGTGAGTCATTGAAAATGTTGGTGATTACGGAAACTGCACATTGTTAACAGCAGCTCGTAACATTGACGCGGAACGAAATTCGCGAGACATTGAAACAACGAGCCACGCGGAACAATTACAACTGAGAATGCCAATGAAATGGAATGAAATACAGCAAAAGCGCAGACACTTCGTTCCAATGGGTCATAATATGTGAAATGAACCATAAAATCGCGCTCTTTCGATAAATCCACAGCAGCTATATGGAGCAAAGGCACAAGAACAAATGAACGAAAAATCACGTATCAACTCTTAACAAATAGGAAATTAAAAGAAATAACAGCAACAAGAAGGAAAAGAACTAGCGTCGATTTTATGAGTTTTGTCGTTGACCGCACAACCACAACGAATTAGAGCTGCGCTCTCCGACTCCGACAATCAACAACAATATATTGAATTTTATTTTGCTGCTTGATTTTCATATGGTTTCAGTTTGCATTTTCTGTATGCTCGTTGCGCTTCGTTTTTCTCTTGTTGTTTTCTTTCGGACGAACGTAGAGAAAAAATAAAGATTTAAAACCAATTAAACAGCAGTTCTACATCATTTGAATCATACTTCCCCCAGTAAATTCGTTTTTTTTCGATTGGCAAGCGCACTCCCAAATGATGTAATAAAAAATAATCTAATCACCACGAAGGAATCACTTGAACGGAACGACACAGATAAAATTACAAATGAAATCAAATTGTAGTGAGAAAATGGGAAAAATTGCATCATTAAAATTTAACGAAAAACTTCACAATATAAAACGTTGAAATAGGAAAATAAAATAGATGAAAATGTAGTGTACCCGTTTTTTATGATTTTTTCGAAGAAAATCGTTTTGAAAAGAATATTCTTTTATATTTTGGTATTTTGTGCCGAATTTGTTCGACAACAATGCAGTAAATTGTTTTAACGTTTCATCGGCCAGAGAGAAAGAGGAAGGAAAACAAAAACACACTGACATTTTCGTTACAATCAAGTGCTCGAATATCATTGGCGAGTCATTATGGAAACTCAATGAACTAGCAAAGATTATATTTCATTATTTTTTTCAAATGAGTGCGGAACAAGAATAAATGTGTTTAGACACAAAAGATCGCTTCGAATTGGAACGAAGAGTGAGAGACAAACAGGCGAGTCGAAAAATTGGCACTAGAATCCATTGTTTCACCAAAAGAAAAAAAATAGCGACGATTTTTTATTTCAGTACCAAATATTGAGTTTTCCTTTTGTTTGCAATATATTGGCAAAATTCACGTCGAATCAGAGGAGAAAAACAATCGATTCGATACGGCCAAGGAGCTTAAGATGATTGAGTGCACTCTTTGTATGGAATATTTTATTTTTCCATGAAAAATAAAGAGAATACAACCTTTTGAAGAACAAAGTGTAAGCAATTTATTCATACTGATGCCATTATCTTCGTTCCGTCGACGAAAAACGTCGAGAAATGCGAGTCGACTCGTGATTATCATAGCGCTTGTCTTTCACTGTTTTTTTTTCTCGAAATTTCATGCCATATTTTTTGGTCTGCTCCACTATTGTTCCACTTCATTATTCGCAACAACATCATTATCTTTCATTTCATTCAATTTGATGCTCCAATCGCTTTTCTTGCCATTTAGTATTTTCGCTATTTCGGCCAACGATAACTCTCCGCAATTTCACGTTTCAAGATATTTAATGCTTTTTGTTACATCTAGTGTTGCTCATTTGTGAACAAAGGCCAGAACTTTTAATCCAATTTCCACATCTCGTCCAAATATCGGTCGGGAAACCGGACGAAAAAGAATGTAGATGTACAATACTTTCGTGTCGTCACATCGAAGCGCCGGAATATTACTTGCACTCTTTCAACCCATCGTTATTGATTGTTTATGTTGTGTCAACTTTTCACTGTGAATGAACAACAAAGTTTTGGCTATTCCATTGCCATGTAAAACTTTCGCTATAAGACTCATACGGTTTTTTTCCAACGCACATTTTCCACTAAAACTTGCTCCATCCAACGCTTCTCTCTCTCTCACTCTCTCTCCAGCTCCATTCGATTTGTAAGTTCAAAGTTTATCTTCAATATTAAGATATTTTCATCCGCAAGGAACACACTGACAAGAAATGTAAACGAGAAAAAGTTGGGACAAAATGTATACAGGCTTCTATGGCTTCTTTGCTTTCAATCGTATTTTATGCGTTTCGACTTTGACTACAAACAGGCTTCTGCGACATATTGAGAACTGCATACAGATGCGATCGACTAATCATCGACATGCGGCCATATTGGCTGGGCGAAATTGGGGTAGACACTTGCAAAAAGTTTATTGAAGCAATCGGAAAATGCTGAATCCATATCTCATACCAACGAACTGAACCGCACACACTCGGAAATGTTACAGGCTGTGTTACTTCCAGTAAAGTTATCGGAATCAAAATGTGTCACCGAAAGAAATGAAAGTGCACACACAAACTACTTATTCCGAGAGTTGTCAAATGCATTGGCTTCTATGCGAAAACTATCAAAGAGTTCAATAAATATCTGCTTATGTGTGTGTGTATCTGCATGGCACTGGCTACATGCTCATTTTCGTGTGTCAAAACTGAAGCGGATGCCGAACTACAGTAGTTCACATCAATTCACTGGTTTCTTGTGTGCACACTATTCAATATTATAGATAGCAACGAGTTTTCTGATTTGTTTTCGATTCTTAAAACTTTCTTTCCATTTTGGCAACGTTTTCATTTCACAAGTAAAACATGACACACACAAAATGAAAGAAAAATACACATTAAAATTCAAACTTTGATCAGTTGAAATCCTGAAAGCATTGCCAAAGTGGCCGGATATTAAAGCAAATAAATTTCTAGTTTGTCAGTTAAGTTCCTCATCGCTTCATTCGGTTTTCTGTGTATTGTCCGCTTAATAATGTGCAATGGTGAGGGCAAAATGGCCTGAATGCAACTTCAATTTATATGAACGAAACTTCGCAAGCTCAACTTTTCCTTATCTCAATTCGATGGCAAAATTGTGCAACTAATTTAACGATAAATAAAAATTAAGGCGAAAAAAGAGAGCGCACACTTTGGGAACGGGTTTTTTGTCGGTCAAAATGAATATCAAATTAACGGATTTATAGAAAATACACAAAGCCATTTTCGGTTTAGATTAACTAATAAAATACACGACGATAATAAATTGTAGCAAGTGATTTACGGTAAATGTATAGAAAAGTGCTGACAAATCAAGTTTGGAATTCGACTGCCGAGCTGAATATAGTGCATGACCTAAGCACGTTCAACCACTTTACGTAATAAAATGTCCATATGAAATGGTATGTATGGGCATTTTCAAGTGCGCGATATGACCCTGAACATAATAAAAACAGCCGAAATAGGCTGAAGAAAACTCACATCGCAATTGTATCGCAGCACATTTACCTGTACAAATCGCTACTTGTTCACCTTTCATGACACCAACACATTTCAGCACACACCCGGAATGCTTTCGCCATACAAAAGGTCAATGTTACGCTCAATTCTTTGCCCATTTTATTCAATTTCCCACATTTGAGCGAGCGCACGCCACACACTTTGATTGAACTTAGCATGCGGCATTTTGATTCGCGTGCAATTCATACATTCAATGTGTACCTAGTATGTTTTCAGCTGTCTTCCGTTTTTCCAATCGATAAAAAGTGAAAAATGACGATGAATCTTCGTCTCTCTCGCTCTCTCCCCGTTCGAGTGAAATTTGGCTTGATGCTCAGCACTTTGTTCGATAAAAATCTCCATTGGCGCACAAATTTGACGCCAATTTCAACACGAATTACAGCATTTATTTACATTTATCAAATAATAACATTGAAATGTTCGTGTTTTGTGTGCAATTACATGCGAGCCGAACGAAAATAAAGAAATCTGGTGAAATTAGAACATTTCCATGCCTTCAAAGTGCCAAACAAAATCGGATACAACAATTTGCCACACAAAGAAGCAACGACAAAAGAATTTTGTTGGAGCGGCTATAATTCATTCTCGTTGAAAAACATAAATGACCTTTTAATTGCTTCGATGAAACGTTTTTCGTTGCGGTGCGACCAAGAAAAAGAGCAAACGGAAAAAAAGCAACATCCAAATTATCGCGTTGCTCTTTAAGGTGTGAATTTTTCCCATATATATTGCGCTCGACGAATTTCCGTGCGATATTTATCGTTTTGCACCAAAATAGTTGTTCAACTTTTGAATGTTTTTAGTGTGCTATTTCTTATTGATTAATTGTGAGGGGAATGTTTCGAAAAAATAATGACATTTTTGGATAGAAATTATGTTCATTTTTTGAAACAAAAGAAAGAGAGAAAAAAGCGGAAATTTTGTCATTGTTTTGTTGGTCTCACTTTCCCACCGTCGCCCAGCGCCTATTAAACTAATATTTTTGTTGTTGTTGAAATAAGCATACAAACGCTTTGGTGCTGCCACTAATCGCCAATAGAGAGATGTTTCGAAAGAGAAATTCGAGCAAATGTTGTGTGTCAAACGCAAACAAATGGAACGGAAGTGCCTTGAATCCAGTCTAGAAAAAATTCCATCACAAAAAATAGAGTCACATGGAACTTTGCACATAATTTATTCGCATGGCATTTTTGTGTCTGTCGAGTAAAAAATCGACATCGCAATGCATGTGCTCTGGGTGAACGAGCACAAACACATGTAGACGAGATATTCATGCCTTGAAATTTATAGACTAAAGCCCAGCTTCAGCAGATCACTCTCAAGCGTTTCTTGTTTTTGCAAGAGAGTTGGGGCAACAAGAGACTTTATGGCGAATTTCGAATGATTCACAATGCAGAATACATAATAAAGATAGAACATTTTCACAAATTCCGAATAGTTTTTGGAAAAATGTCTCTGTTGCTTGCAGTTTTGTAGCTGTATCAAGTGATTTTTAGTCCAGACCGAATGATCGTACTCAGAATGAAGATGAAAAAAAAAACAATCACGAAAATAATGCTGTAAGCCAATCCACTTTAGTTTGGTTCACAGTAATTTATTGTTTGGTTGACTTGATGCGATTTTTGGGCGCATTTGGCTGTTCAGCTCACCACATGTATTTAGTAAATGTTCGGCCGATTGAGCAAAAACGCAGAGAGCGAGAGCATGCAGCTATATTTAACTGCGATTGCCCACTCGAACTGAATTCAACCGAAATGACGGAATTGAGCGAGAGAAAGAGATTCACTAAATACCAGTCGATGGCATATAAATGTGCAAAGGAAACAAAATTGGCCATTGTCCAAGTGAAATAATTATGAGAGAAAAACCAGCCCATTTAAAAGTTTTTTATAGATGAACTATGCGCATTAATAATAAATGAATGGCTGAATCATAATCGGATTTAAGAATAGCTTTGCACTTGCATGGATTTTTGCATAACGCCCATCATAAATTCGGTGAAAATAATGTTTTTTTCCCGAATAATCTTCTTCTTTATTTTGAAGAGCCACTTTTCGAAGCATGATTCTATTTTAAATTCTGGTCGTTTGAAAGAAAGAAAAAATGGAGGAACTCTTAATTTAATTTTAGAGAGTTTCTTTGAATTTGCCGCACAAAATGGAACCACATGTTGAGTAATGCTATGCAAATAGAGAGAACGGGTGTCAACAAAGAAAATGTAATCAAATTTCGGGAGCAATGTCATAGGAGTCGCCGACAAGAACAAATTAAACTATGTCGAAAGAGGTCATATAAAATTGTCTCGCATCCATTCACAATTCGATTCAGAGCGGTGCTTTCGCTATGGAATAACCTTTCATCTTCATACAGTTAGTTCCAAATATGATCTGTCGCCAGTTCGTTCTTATGTTTAATTGAATAACATTCGGAAGTTTTGTGTAGCGCAACTGTCTGTTTTCAACTTCAAAACCGGTGGCTCTATAATTTTTATGCATGTAAAATACATATGATGTTTTGACACGTTCGGGTGAGGTAATTTGAGTTAGGTGCTGGGAATGGAGCCAAACGGGACCCGTTTTTAAGTGACGTGCTATTTTTAAAGATCGTATTTTTGTGTACGCATTTAGTGTGCATGACACCATTTCTCATGTTGCCGCGATATTCGATTCCGCTGTAATGACGTTTGCAAAGCCAAAACACAGCCGATTTAATGTATCTCTGAACTCCCGCACCATTCGATTCCTTTTGAATTTAAACAAATTTGCCATTCCATGAATTTTGCACAGCATCTCGTTTTTGCCATGCCCCTTTAAGCAATGTTTCCGTTTTGCTTGATGCTTTATATAATTGAGAGATGACTATGAATTCTACTAAAATTTCATTTGAATATTTATATGAGTATCGACTTCATTTTCGCACTTAATTTGCACATTGAGTGCGAATAATGAATCGAAATGAGCAACATCAAAAAGCATCACATCGCACAAAAAACAGCAGCACAAAGTCAGCAATTTAATTGGAATTGAAATGATGCGTCCGGTCAATTCGATTGGTGATGTTTTCATGCACACGGTTTTTTTCTCGCCCATCGTTTCCATCCAGTTATGAAAACAATTTAACTTTATTTCATTTCAATTGCATGTAGACTCGCATTTCATATGCATATTAACTGTCCGTTGTGCTCAGCAAAAACAAAAAATCTCTGGTCAGCTGCTTGTCAAATGGCGTTAAAGCCGTAATAACAGTAAATATTTATTGCTATTATATTCGTGTTGTTTGTTTTTTTCTCGCTTTCGCGTCTTTTATTATTGCGACAATTGAGCTGGACAATTTAAATGTACACAAAGAAAATAGTGGGTTCATAACGTGCAGTTTTCACTTGTTTTTTTTTATATGATAAGTGGTATTGAATGGCAATTACAAAGTCTTTGTTATCGTTGAAAATGCAAGCCGAATACAACGTTTCAACTGAAAATTCGCTGGAAAAATATTTATAAAAACGAATGAAAAGAAAAAAAAAAACTGTCGAACGAATCAAAAATGTAAATTAAAATTGATGGTGAATTTTCAATTCAGTGAGTGCACGCCGGGGAATTGAAGGAAAACACAAAGGTTCCTCTTTAAATTATTAAAATGAAAAAACATGAGCGCAAAAAAAATGTTCACCTGCGACCAATTCGAATCAATTCGAATGCGACTGTGCTCGGACACATAGACTCACTTGAATGACGCATCATTTATCTGCGACTCGCTCATCGTTTTCAAATGGATCTGCAATTGATGGCAACTGCATTCGCAAATTAGATTCATTGAAGCAAATACTCGAATTGCAATTTTCCAGATGGCATCGAGCTGGTGTATGCGAAAACCGACAACAGAAACATAGCGAGCGATAGCGAGCGAGCGAGAAACGAAAAACAGATAGAGTTACATTCATTTGCACATTGGAACGAGTTCAAGTCCACTCTAATCTAATGGCAGCTATTATGCGGCCACATCGAGTGAGTGAGTGACTGTTTGAATTCAAGAATTATGCATTGAGAATGTGCTGCATCCATTTTGAATGGTTGCCGTCAATGTGTCCTGTCATCGTTGTGTACATACCCGAAACGGCATGTATGCATCGAAATGTAATCGATTTAGAGTACAATTGGCATTCGCTGTGAGTGTTAGATGTGACAGCAATTCGGTTAGTATATAATTGTATTAATTAAAACTGTGTGCCGACCGATGGTGTGCGAGATCGCAACACTCCAAATTGAGCGCTCAATGTGTGAAACTGCAAGTTTAACGAGATGGTTTCATTTTGGCACACCCTTGTTGTGTGCAATACCATCGTCAAAAATATGACTGTGGTGTTTGGTGTCTTGTCAAATTGGCTGGCATTTGATTGCGCATTGCCGTTTGTCTGCTTCGAAAGTTGCGGCGGTAGCTGATAATTTTTTGCAATTTTTTACTTTCTTTCGGTGGGCATGTTATTAAACTGAAGCATCATGAATGAATAATCAAGTTATTTGTATTTATAAACACATAAACATTCGAAATGTACTCGTTCGTCCGACGATCGAAAACCGGTGATTTTGCGCTGAGTATCGTTAGATTCACGCCGTCTCTCTCTCTCTCTCCCTCTTTCTGTATGTAGATAATTCGATAAAAGCCAGTCAAACTGAATGTGAAAATCAGGATTGATGTATTGCTCAAGGTAAAATTACGAATTCATTTTTGTTTGCCCATTTTAATTGCAATATGGCTCGTTGATTTGTCTCTCGTTTATGGCAGATTCTATCCATATAGCTCGTTTTCACATTCAGATTAAATCTATACCATTGTTTCAATTTCATCCAGCACGAAGAAGCGAAACGTTCGAACAGAATTGAATCAAACTCATTACGTGTTTGACTACGAATGATGAGTGCAAAGCTGACCAATTGTGAAATGCTGAATCTCACGTAACCAAATTAAAATGTAATTGTTTTCAATGCTGGTTCAATGGCATCCATATTTGTGGTCATCGTTTCGATTCGATCGAAAGCGATTCTTCCATTCCCGATTCGATTTCGTTCGACAACGGTTCTGTTCGACGCCACATTGAAAATGTGATTAGAAATCTCATGTTTCAAATCGGCTAATCGAACCTTGCGTAAAAAAACACCGTTGAATGAGAACGTGTTTTCTGATGAAATTGGTTTCTCTTCCGAATGAATTGGCAATTCTCGCATTAGTTTAGAACTTTGGTGACTTTCCGCATTTCAAATGCCATTTGTAAGCACATTAACAGTCATTAAAATCAACTAATTTTCCAGATAAATTGTCTAAAATTCTGTTTTTTGCAGATACAAACATTCAACAAATTTTTTTTCCTTTGCTCGTGTCGAACTTTGATAAATGAATAACGTTCGGTGGCACACACAGCAAATGCACACCAATTGTGACGTTTTTCATGTTTTCCACAAAACTGTCGTTCGATGCCTCATTCTTAGTTACATTTAGCTCCTGGCTCGCATAGTTTGGGTTTTTCTCTCGTCGTGAAGTAAATGCCAAGAAAATTTCCGAGCGATTTAATTAAAACCTTAACTGAATGACGCTCTGCAAAGTATGCCGAAGCCGAAGCTGATACTAAAAAACACTTAATTGTTTTATTAAAGCAGATTAAGCCCTTGTGTTCAAGCACATGAGGGATTTGCCATAGTTTAAGCGAAAAATTTCCTGTAACTGTTTCATTATGAGTGTTTGGGAACATTGAAAAACGTTAAATTAATTAAAACTTAATCGTTTGAGTTAGACGAATACCAAAATGATGAAATCAATAATGTAACATTATGTTCGGTCCTGAGAAAGCAAAAGTTTCGCTGAGACGCGCGTTCGAACTGCTGTTGACAAAGTGTAAAGATGCTCTGCAGACTGAGTGAAAGATCCAGAACAATTTCGTGTAAACCGCATACCGCAACAAGATGAATCCGCATGGGATTCTTGAATCAAATCAAGCTGTCTCTTGTTTTTTTGAGCATCACGATCAGGCCATGTATTGCATATAGTGTGTTTTGAGCATAGGAAATCGAGTTTGACTAATGCTTTGTAAAATGAATGTGAAATTTTCGGGGTGACAACATAAATTCGCCATGTAAATGTAAATCCGCGCATCATGTTGAAATACTCACTTGCAAGATCTCAACATGCAAAAATAGAGAATTGTTGGAAAACCGCAACGCCTGAGAGTGTGTGAGAGAGAGTGTTCAAAAATTACATTCATCATCACTTATTTTTCGAAGCGCCTCGCCGCAAAAAAGAATGTATTTATTACCTGTGACAAGCAATTTAAGCGCTCAAGATAATGGTGGTTGTGTGTGCACTATGGATTACATCGCATCACATCATTCCAAACGCAAGTTTGAATTTCTATTTGATTATCATACATCCTCTTTCTCAAAATTCGCATACTTCAAAAACGCTATTGGCCTTCGCTAGTTTAGTGCAGCGCGCTTTTTTTTTCTATCTCTCTCTCTCTCTCTCTCTCTCTCTCTCTCTCTTTCTCTCTCTCTCTGCAACACTTCATTTGCTTCTTGGATTAAACATGAGAGCGCTCTTGCTAGATTTTTCTACACATTCCGGCCCTTCAACCGGAACATGAAACGCTCGTTCTTTTTTCGCTTGTTGATGCTTCAATGCTCATATTTCAGTTTTTTACTCCTTTCATTTTCCCGTTGGCAAACACAAACTATAAAATACAAGAGGATAAACCGCAACAACGACTGTGCGAACGCGCGCGCGATCTAATCGAATTTACCAGGAATGTAGAGACAAAGAATGTGCATGTACAGAGTAGCGTGCGTAAATGAACACACACATAATAAAAAAAGCATAGAATCACAAAATAAATAATAACACTGAAATTGGAATTCTAATTTTTTCTGACGCAGTTGACGACAATATCAACAACAAAAACAGCGATGATCGTGAAGAGATGCAATTTTTAGTGCGAAATATATAAACAAAACGCAAGCGATTTATAGAAAAAGAAGGAGGTTTAGAAACCGCGCACGCACTCACTGTGTTGCAATCTGCTTAATTTTTTGGCTTCTTTTGTTCGAGGATGTGAACATTTTTTGATCGTTGAAATAATACATCAAATTCCCAGTGGCTCAAAGTTTGCTTGAATAGCTTCGGTGCTGAATGAAATTAAAATGGGAATTGTGCATGATAAAAAATGACATTCTGCATCGAACCGTTATCAAGTAGCGGGACGAGACGGAGCGAAAATAGCTCGCTTTCAATTTGTCTTCATGATGGAAGACAGTGTGCTCGTATCGGAAGCTGAAGCGAATCTATGAAATTGAAAAAAAAAGAAAACAAACATAATCCTTGAACAGTTGACTTTGTATCCCGTCAGATTATGCAATTTATCATTTCCACATGAGTTGACTGGTAGCGTCAAGGAGTCAAAATATCATTTTTAAAACTTCCGATACATTAAGCAAATCAAGCATTTGGCTCAAGACTCATCTTCAATTCCTGCAAAACAAGACACCAAGTTGGCAAACACGTCTTCCCAACGATTATCTGAATTTGCTGGAGGTGCGAATACAAAAACAGCCAAATGCAATTTACATGTACTTGCACTGAAGAACGAAGTGAACAGCGCTGTTTTAATGTGTCGTTTTTATGCAAAACGAAACAAATTAAATGGTTTTGTTATCTGATTAAATGACATGGCAACAGTGAGCTGGGTGCCACTCATACACGGACCGTAATCGAATATGTCGAAAATCACATCACGCCAACGCGACAACTGCAATTTGCATTTTCATTCGCCTTTTTATCACGGCCATCGTTTCATTTACCTTTTTACGTGTCGAAAGAAAGAAAGAAAGAGAGCGCAAATGAATGATTTGTGCGTGGTGCTCTTCGAGCCACCGTGTTTCAGAGTCATTAATTCAAGGCAGAAGTCATTTTCACTAACGATAGTTTCGCCCCTTATTCTGTCACTGTATATATAAACAAATGGACCGAATTCGTCGAAATGCGTCAAACTTCATCAGTGATTTGTGATACTATAAAGGAAGTCGAACTAACAAACCGACTTTAATTTGCGAAAATTGCCGTGCCTTTTTCCGTACGGCTCGTGTCACAATGGAAACTTTGAGATTCAACCACACATTTCTCAGCTGAAAAACTTCATTAATTCCTTATAAACTTGGTTCGTTCAGAGCAATCGATCTATGTGCAATACAAATGACCTCATTTGTGTAGCCGTTTTATCATTCTGGGGCGTTTTGCACACGCAATAAAATCGATTTTCCAAAGAAAGTCAACGCTTGAGAACTTTGAACTTCTCTCGAGCGGTTGTTTACATTCACTTTTTCTCTATTTCCAGCAGAAGGGAGAAACAAAAATGTGAACATCATTTGAAGTGAAATGACAACACTATCAAGTCCCAAGCGAGAGTTCTCTCGAGTTCTTCGGCGCAATGCTAAGTACTTTTGCCAAAGCAATTCTTCCAGATGTGCATGTATTGCCGATTTTTATTTTTAGCCATTTTCTAGTTTTACTTGCATGTTTTTCGCTCTTCGAGTGCATGTGTCTAATGTTTGAGTGTGCATCTCATCGCGCACTGTGAACGAGAGACCGACCGAGGACACTTGAAATAGATAACAATGCGCACATGTAGCCTAAATAAGCCGAATTATTGAGAAATAACTGAGAGATAATTCTATTTTTCTCATGACCACATCTGTTTACAATTTGTGAACAACAAACCGTACGCAATGTCGAGTGTGCTTGTGAGGAATACTGCTGTGTTGCTTTTTCGGTAATTGCACAATTGTCGTGCAGAGAAAAGAGTCGAAGCATGTTTAACGACAATCTTTTTTTTTTGTGTATGCGTCGGAAATTGACGAACAAAACGAATGGTACACAATTTGGGATTTTTAACGGCAATTTTGTGAAAGCAAATATTTTAAATGCATAAATTGGAAGGTTTTTGTGAAGATATTGCTCAGAATGATTGACTAATGACTTTATTTTCGACATTTTTTCTGCCTCTCATTTTTAGGTTGAGTATACTTCTTGATGATTTTCTAATTTGACATTTATTTCTTTTCTGATTTTTCGATCAATTTCCGATATATTTGCTCTTCTCATTGGTTCTCCGAAATGACGCGTCACACATAAAATATTAAATTTTCCAGTTCATTTAAGCGCTCAGCCGTAGCAACAGCTTTTCCATTTTAATTAGAAATATTCATTAGCCCAATGGACTAAATGACGAGATGAAAGATACTCGTATGATGTTGATTAAGCTGGGGGTTTGTTTATTTAATGAGCCATTAAATTAATATTCAATAAAATGATGCCCAAAACCAATTAACACAGAATAAACACGATATTTTACGAATATTTTGACGAAATATCCGGATTAAGAGCCTCCATCCGTCCATTCAAAGCAGTGCCATGCGATTTTATTATCGGGTTTAGTCTGCCGACAACCGACCTGATGCGAAATCCTCTTAAAGAATCCGCCTCAATTTAATCCATATGACAATGAGGAATGTTCCATATGAATGTATATGTTTTTGCATCCTGTATATTTTGAAAGCCTAGTGTAAAATTCATTTCGGGAACCATTGTCGCATGGATTAATGGCATTCATGCTATGCGAAAGTTTCAATTCGAAACGAATTGAAGCAACAGAAATAGCGCATACACACACAAAAACTGTTTATTTATTGTCTTGGCTGGCACAAGGAAAAGTCGAGTGTGCGACGCAAATAGAAAAAGAATGAAGAAAAATGAAAAAAATGTGAATTATTTGTATTATAAATATGTCACTTGGAAATCCGGCAGCACGAAATTGGAAAATTAGCACAGTTTCTTCGCAAAAAAAGAACTAAAATGTCATGAAGAAAACGAAATTCGCATGCGATTTCATAAAGTATGCCCTTTTATCTGCTGCTGCTGCTGTTGTTATAGTGGCTGTACAAATTTTGATTTGGGAAATGGAATGGCACAATTCCATTTGGATTGAAAAATAGAATGGTGAGACCCGATGTTGTTCTACAGCTCGTGCACCACGATTTCAACGCACCATACAACAGACACCATTTTCCAAGTAAATTGTGTTCGTAAATTTTGGGCCCTAGTCACTTTTGCATGACACATTTGGCGATGACTTTTAAAACAGTGAAACATGTATTGACACGGGCTATAACACTTGGCATACATTTGGAGCAATGTGAAGTTCCGCTGTAATCCATGTTACTGGAAACTTGTGCATGTTTTTCTTTTTCATTTTCCCGGTCTGTGTCTTTTTTCAGGCATCCTTCATTTCGTACTCATTTTGAATTCTCTTATCGCCTTGATATGGCTGGCTGTTTATTCGATGCGAATATTTTGCGCTGGTTTGCACAGCCGACGCCTGTTAAGTGATATTATTCGGCGGGAGAAGATTACATTTTCCAAGAACAATAACGAAAATTCATTCGTCGAAAGAGGCAGTTCCAACGCAAGAAACAAATGTGTCAATTTGCCACAGTTGGCATTATTTGTGACAATTGCAAACATCACTTGTGCCTTCGCGAAGCTTATGTTAAAAGTGCCAACCCATCAAATTCGTGGCGCGTTTGCAAAGTACTGTAATTTTGATAGCCTAACGTGAGCAAATGAAGCACAATACGGATGCACACGCTAAACAAGGGAATACAAGATAATTTGAGCTGATATTTCCTCGATACACGTATCAATTTCACACCGATAGCGGCAGAAATTGTCTCGTGCTCTGCCCACCTCTCTCGTTCTCTCTAGGCACACATTCTACGCTACAATTGCATGCTCCGGGCTTCGAGTACATTCTTTTCGAAATTCTTAAATTTTGATTTGAGCGAATCTCTGAGCGTAGCGTATGCTTCGCATTACAAGTTCAACAGCACTCAATATCCGTTATTATCGTCTGAAATGAAACGTAAAATGCTTTAGTCAACTCGACAAAAGTAGTACGTGCTAGAATTGCTGTGTGAACAAAATTGTGCCTGCAAGACGAATTCTCAAATATTCATTAAAATCTATCGCTCGCTTGTTTCTCGGCGAGCAAAAGTTTAGCTCATCCGTTGCTTCTATTGCTGCTGGTGGTTTGCTCGAGTTTCTATCACATCCAGAAATACATCGAAATAAAACAACATTTTATTGAAGGAGTTAGAAATTATTGTGGTTTTAAGTTTCGTAAGCTTGTTCATGTTTGCATGTGCAATTCGACTTTCTACTTATATTCTAATTTCACTCCCCATCGAATAAATTTTCTTCACCGAACACATGTTATTACGCAAGAATCTCTACGAATTTCAAATTGGCGCACTGCTCAATCCAACGCCCATTCATTCAAGCCCAACTCATTGCTACAATATTAAATTATCGGTCTTAGGAAATAATTGTATTAAAACCTTTATTTATTACAACATTTTGCACATTGTAAGACGATAAATGTGGCTTAAATCACTTTGTTCTTACAAAGAAAACCAGAGAGAAATGTGACTAGCAAAGCCGAGTATGCCGCACATTTAAATCTCCATAGAAAAGGATCAAATGAACGAATGAGTTTGTGTGTTTAAATTATTCTTTTTCTCGTGATTGTATCTTAATCAATGCAATTCCGTATATTATTTCAAATATGGCAGCAGCCAAACTCTTTGGCCAACTACATTCCCCGCCCAGTCACTTGAATTCGCCATTTGGGAAATCATTGCATTGTATTGCACATTGAATACATGAATAAATACAATGAATAGTCGAATAAGTCTCTCTTTCTCTGCATGCAATATTTTCAAAGGAATAGAAACAAAATTGACGAAAACCTCTTTAATAATGCAAATCGAGCCTTCGCTGTGCGTGCATGTGCAGAATCAAAACCATTCAATGAAACGAATAATTGAATACATGCAAAATGGAAGAGAAAGAAAAAGGAAATACAAAAGAGTGCTGGAAACATGATGTATGATGACATGGCACTCCTCTATCAAAGAACGAGTAAATGCACGAAAGACTGTGACACACGAACTTTTCAATCATAATAATTATTCTTCTATCGTTGGGAATATCGTACACTTTTTGAAATAGCAAGGGACGTAAAGTTGAAAGAGCAGGACATTGTCGACAAAAAATACATAGAAAAGTGGAATGAAAGATCAGAAAATTGAAAACTGAGAGAACAATGACAGTCTTATTGGCTACCGTTGATTGTGGCGAGATGATGGTTAGAGTCTGTCTGCCATTGAAATTCTTCTCTCTGTTCAATTTTTTTTTCATCAACCCCGATTTATCATAGCGACACGGTGCGCATTATACACACAAAATAGGAAAACCGAAGAGCATACAGAATTGTCGATTGATTCGAATCGACAGGAAACCTTTTCACGGCGACTAAAAGTCAGATTAGCTCGATTGACACAGGCTATTGACTTGGAAGCCATACGGGATTTCAATGGAAAATTACTATATGAGTTTACCCAACGTTTGACACACGCGGCCAAATAGACGGCCGACAAAAAAAAAAAGAATAAAAATGAATGAAATAATAGAGAAAATATTGAATTGTCGAAGGAGTGCTCCACACTGTGCGACACAAAGGTCGACTCGAAGAAATGTCCGGGCCAAATAAGGAATTATCACAGTGTGACACCTTATTTCGAACGATATAATAAAAAAAAAATGGAATATTCCGAATGCAGCCTAGCTGGCGACTTCAGCTAATTCCGGCATTTCGAAGGGTGGATATGATAGCGTCCAATTTTCGCCGATTAGAAGATTTATATGATATTATTTTCGGCTGAATTAATCTTTAATTAGGTTTTCACCGAGTACATTCGAGGTAATTTATTTACTGATCATCGTGTCTGCACCATCACCTTCCCGATGGTGCTCGTCTTTCTCCAGACGAAAGATATGATGCTAATATTAATCCTTGAAATGGTTTCGGTTGATGAGACTGGCTGATGTCGGCGATTCTGTTTTTGCTCTTCTCGTAATTCTCAAAGTGTGCGACAAGAAAATATGCAAAAGTAATCAACAAAACCCCCAAAAATCAACAACATTTTCCCTTTGCCAATACAAACTTTCCTTATTATAAACCATAAATGGAATTTTCCGTGCGTATGCTCACAAAATGCGATTATTTTTTGAGTTTTGTACATGCATTAGATTGAAGCGCGGTACAATTTTATTTGGGTTTTTTATTTGCGGTATGCTTTTTAACTGATCGAGTTCTCAGTGGCGAACGAAGCCAATGAAATGCGTTGATGAAGTTTTCCATAAATTTTATTTAATTTCTCTCCTTCATTGCGATTTCTCCACCGAGTAGCTCAACAAATTCATTCATTATGCATTGAAAGTGTGGACCAGTTTGTGTGTGTTTGCGTTTTTTTCTCTGTCATTCATTCTGATTTCATTTCCATGATTTATTGATTACATTTCCGAAATAAATATGGCAAGCAATCTGTTGTGCTGTTGATTCTATCAATCCCAATTACAAGGTGAAGTGATTTGTAGCTAAGTTGTTTTCCGGGTATTTCCATATTCATGGAAACTTAGTCAATAGAAACAGGTTGTTAGTTGATCAAATCGACGCCTTGAGCCAATCGACTACCGTGAACATGTGTAAATGTCGCGACAAACTTCTATCCAAAATTAATTTTGAAAATTCCCCCAGAAACTTACCGAACAATCAAATACCTCGTAAAGTTGCTCTATTCTATGCCTTGCAGTTGAAACGATAAACTAAATGACAAAATCACTTGTGCCATCATGTTTTCTAGCCAAATTCTTGCTCGCTCATAGCTGCTTAATGAATCGACTTTTGAATTATTAATAGAATAATATGCGACGCATCGCATTTTGAATATATGTTCCAATTTATTATTACTGCGAATAATGCGAGTCGGCGATGTGAAAAGGAACAGCTATTATAGATTTGGTCGAATAAACACAAAATGGATCGACGTGAGTACATAATGTGGTGAGTCGCCGCAAGGGACACATAAAACAATTGTTAATTTGTTATCGGTTGTTCGCAGGCATATATGCATGCATTCAATGTCGTAATTACATATTAAGCATTTTGCTATACGAGAATGAGCTCGAATATAATGTCTTCAATGTAGCTATATATCAATTTTTGTCCTCCGCTCGCTCAAACAATCATTACAAACTATGTGTACAAAAATCAGCGTATTTAGATCCTACAAATCACTATATCAAAAAAACTTATCGCATATCTATGCGATGAATCAGTGTAATGAAGAGAAACTAAATACCAAAAAAAAAAAAAAAAAAAACAAATCAAATTACCTGCGATGAGAACGTGCGCACATGACACTATATCATTAGAATCAATTGGTAATTGAACCAAGTTGGAAAAGAAGTTGGAAAAGAGTCAATCGCTCCAGAGAGCCATCAGGTACGCATTCTATCAAATTATAGATTCTTGAAAATGCATTCGGCGATGGCAAATCGACGTAGCATCAAACATTTTTGATTTTCATCACCAATATACTTGCCATTCATTTGGCATGGAATTTTCCCGTTGCTACATATTCTGCGTTTGCCCTCGTTGCTTATGTAGAGCATTCAATAACAAACACATTCATTTCATAGCCATCGGTAATGTGCAATAAATCTTAAGCCTGACAGAATGACCGAAGCGGTGCATGCAATCGAAACGGTATCATCAAATCGGTCAACAAGCCGGGGAGGTGGTTCCAAGCCTTGGTACACAAGATATTGTGTGATTTAAATGATAAAATGGTAATATCGCACAATTACTTGGTTTCGCATCCGTGAGCACCGAATCGCACATTGTTTGTAGCGCACTGCACTTGATTGCAAATGGGCGAATGAAATCCAATAGAAAGGTGTAACTGCTGCCATGCATACAACTGAGTGCAGGCATATTTTGCAATTGTACAATGTATGGGCTCCAGTTGTTCAGAAGGCTGATTGAACCATTAAGCCATGGAAGCATGACCGTAAATATACATTTCAAGTGAATCACAAAATTCGAATCTATTTTCTCCAAACTTTTTTTTTGCTATTTTCTTTTTGCTGCCTCATTTCTAGATTGTGCACTATTTAATTGCGCACTCAATGTCCTTACTCCAAATTGAGCAAGGCCAAAGGACTACGTGTCCAAGGAAGACGAAATTTAGCAAATATTTGTGCAATTCCGTTTCAATATTCAACCTACAACACCACCAACGATCCCCCGACTCTCTCATTTATGCTACAACAAATACGTAGCACTACTTTTTGTAATAGTGGCGCATTTATAGTTGCATCGTTGCAAATTCTCGAGGAAACGTGATAATTCATGCGCTATCTTTTCTTCATGAATATTGTGCCATTTTAGTCAAACGGAGGATAATTTAGCTAATTACCATTTTGTTTGAACAAAGTGTGTGTTTGCCGTTTTAGCATAGAACCAACTTCAAGTGGCCCGCTTTTTTCCTCTCACTCGCAATTTGCATTTTCATCGCATCAAATTAATTGATTCTAGACGAAATGTGCACTGAGTGGTTTGCATTTTAAACTTTAATGTTTAGTCATGAAATGTAAATGCACACTATGGAATGCAAAAGACCAAATGCATGGCACACATACACAAACTCGGACTCACACAGGAAATAAATGGAAAAAGAATTGATGATAAGCACGAAAAAAAACTGAGAATTAGATTGGTGAAGTAGGTTACTGGGAGTTACGGCCCCGTTGTCATTGCTGCACAGACCGTTAATTTCTTCATGTTAAAATGTCAAATCTACAAAAATATGGCCGTTTTGCTCCATTTTCCATATTCCGTTTTTCTTTTGCTTGTTACTTACATTTTACGTGAATTTTTGTCATTAAAATTTCTGCTTGGAATTGAAAAACATTTTCTTGTCCAAAATATTTCTGGTCCCGAGCACCAAATGTTTGTTAAAACACGCTAAATAACAACCTGATGACATTTTAAAAGTGATTTATTAGTGAAATTCACGATGGACGGTAAAAAAGTTCATTGTACTAGTCGGTTGGGAAAAAACACCGACACTGTGTAAATATTTGCACCGACAATAGAGAACCTTCGCATGCTGGTCATCTTGATTGAGTTATGCCGAGACAAAAAACAAAACTACCTGGGATTTGGTGTAGAATGAAGAAATTTTGATGTAGGCCGAATTGGTAACGATGTTCTCTTTCTCTCTCTCTCGCTCTCTCTCTCTCTCTCTCTCTTGCTTTCTTCTTGTATCATCTTCATCAACATTCCAATTATCATTGTTGTCATATAAAAATATAAAAACATATTCCTTCATTTCTTTTGCTGTCACATCGGTGTTTTTATGTTTTTCCCTAAAAAAACTGCCATATTTTGATGATAAATCTTCCTTTAATAGACTGAATTACAAATGCATCAAAGGCGCATTTAATATCTGTCGGACAGAAAATCTTTTGAGACATTTTCATTATGAGTGCGACAGGAAAATCATGTTCACGAATGTTGGGTGTTCTGTTGATGACTATGAATGGTTTGATAAGCAGAATTTTTATCCATGCTCTTTTCTCGTGTTGTACGTAATAAGGATTTTTGGTCGTTTCTCATTTTCGCTCGAAATGTCATCAATTTTTTTGACGCATGACCTCCATGCATTCATTTTAGCGTGAAAAAAAAATGACACAATGATTGTGCGTTGTTTGGAGCACTCGACTGAACAAAGCTTGAAGCATACAAATTGCTGCGTTATAAAAAACAAACTGTTTTCATGAGTTTTTGGGTGGTATAGAATAAATAGACATAAACCTAGGCTGATGTCATGAGAAAATATCATTGCCATTGTGTTTGTGTGACGCAAATAATGTAATATACCCCAAACCACCAAAGGTGTCACTCGAAGAATCATCTGCCGAAAATGAATGAGCCCGCATAAATTGTTGTTTAGCAATCTGACTGTCTCGTTGTAAACGTGTTCGTTAATGTTTTATAGTTTTATGGAGAGTGAGAAAGGATGATCGAAGGAAGGAGAGAGGGAGAGAGAGCGAACGAAAGAGATCGAGCCTACCAAAAGTAAATCTTTTTTGCAATGATGATGATGATGTTGATGTTATTCTCACATGTTTTGTCTGTTGCCCAACCATGTTTTCGGCTCAAGCGTTGATGAAACTTTTGCATCACTAAATAGTCCAACAGTAAAATATAGCTCGGCAGCCACCTTGAACCGCAAAATGGGAAATTTTCTCTGTGAAACTCGAAAGTCACAGTTATACGTTGAATGTGTCACGACGGGTAATAAACCACAGAAATACACAGAAAATGCATTCAGGCTCGACATTAACAACAGCAAGCATCAGACTGAACCAATTGCTAGTTGGCAGTAGCATCAGAAGGAACATGAGCATTGACAATGCCAACAAAGAGTATAAACATTTATTATATAATTTTATTTGGGCTGGCGTATAAATTCACTTAGATGCTTTCTGCATAAATGTAACGAGCCTATGTACAGAGCATTGCAGTCAAACAGGTATTTGTTGCATTAAACTCCCCCTCAGAAAAGTGTTTTTTCGGGAATTTCAGTTTCGAAATTAGATTGAAATGTTCCATTTTTTTGAGTTTACATACGAGAGAATTGTAGGATCGAGCAAATACGTGCAATTTCATTTCCTTTTTTCACCGACATTCATCTGGTTGATATTTTTGCTTTTCCATGGGCACACCGGAAAGCGGAAGATGGATTTAAGCATGCAAATTGAACGTGAGTTTTAATGTGCACTTTCTATTGTGCGCGTGTGTTTGTGTTTTCATGATGCTGAAAAAGCGAGAATATTATTAATATCATTATGTTCACGTAATAAAGTCGCTCCATCAATGCAAAACCCCAAGGGAGGTGTTTGCACACACAACTGCACGTTTTTAAAATATGCTCATACCAAAAGATGGGCGAATCCACACAAAAAAACATTCACGGGAAAACTTATAGATGCTCGTGTGAGGCTCAGGTTCAGCATCGCACCCATTTGAGATATGCAGAGGGAGCGTTTTAAAAACAGTTTCCAAATGAAAGTTGTAACGAATTTGTTGCGGTGAATATCGGTAATGGTTTTTAGTCTGTTGCCTTTGCAAAATATGTTCGTTTTTGGTCGTGCAGCCAACGTATTGCTGGCAATGGCATTCCGACATTTTACAAAAGGTGTTCCCAGTTGTTGTAGCATATGCGAATTACTCTGTTCATTCCACTGACTTGCACGAATGTCAAGCAATTTTAACAAGAGCGAATAACATGGCTGCCATTCGAGTGGCTCTTCCCGGCACAACTCTTGTGGCTTGTACTACACACACGTACGTGAACAGTCGCATCAGAGTAAAATTCATTGGAAAACACCAAACACTCATCTTTTTCCGCTTCAATTTCTCCCATCCATACAGAGGTATTTAATGTAGTTTTTGGCGTACTCGAATCTACCGTTAACATTTCAACTCCGAAAAAATCAACCATTTAGACAAAGATAAAAAAAAAAATAAAATCGTGCATATTTTGCACGTGTAAAGGCGACAACGTTGACGACGCCTAAAAACCGAAAATATGGTGTTCGGCATGTATGGCGCGGTTTCGACATCATCTCGTGCCAATGCTTCTCTACGGATGGTTACGCTTCATAACACCACACACAGTTTCGGGAAATTTATTTTTGCACAGATAATGGATTTCGAAACCTTTTTCCATACCATCTTTTGACTCCTTTTTATGCTGACATTGAATATTTTGCAATCTGTGCATATGATATTCAGCAGTTGCATTGACCGTGCAAATGGAAATCAAGCAAATATTTTGCTTTAGCAACTGTTCAACGCGCGCGCACACACAAAAACACACAAGAAAAGAACCAGACCAAGGCATGCTGCACAAAAATTCAAATAGATTTTATGAATCGGAAATGAAATATCGACAAAAACTTAAACAATGCTGAAATAAGTGGCTTTCGTCTCCGGTGAAACGTAAATGAGAGCATTGTGGTTTTTGTTGCCGAGAATGTCTTTGTGTTTTGAACGAAGAAGAGAGCAAACACGAAATAAATGCATAGAAGAACTGAACAAAGCGGTTGTGTTGTGTTGCTGCATGCTGACATTGATAAAATAACTCAAAAACGAAGACAAATGTTCCTTTATGAGTATATTTCACGTGCATCACTGTCAGTACGATTGCATTGTGAATTTTTTCATGTGTTCTATTGGTTGCTCTCTGTACAAGAAAAAACAACCAGAAAAAAAAGTAGATCCAATCCGAATAAAATTGAATATCATCGAAAAAATGTATGAAGAAGTGAAAAAAACGACATAGAAAAATGAGCCAATCGATCATGTGAGGCGAGAATCAATCAAGGGAATATTCGCCTTTTGCCTTCATATCAAGTCGTTCGAATACACGAAGCATCTGCTCTTGTAATCAATCTTCGGTACACCTGAAATTCCAAAACAAAATATTCAACTGCGTTTCGTCTATTTCTCGGAAGGAGCGCGCGTTCGAACATGATTTAAATTCCTTATCGCCAAATAAAACGATGGCGAGCAAAAAGTCATTTGAACAAAATAAAACAACAACTAAAGTTCAAAAACCACAGAATCGATCAAAAGTGCTTTGTTCCAGCAAATTGACTTTCTTCTTTTCAATCAGTTTTTTTAACCCATGCATCGATCGGGATGTGGATTGTTTGTTCGACGGAGATCGATTAACAAATTGACTGCACGGAAAAGGAATTGAAAGTGGTTAAAACAAATTTTTCTCAACCACATAAAATGTAAACTATAACAGGAAAAAACGAAATATCATCACTTAGATGATTGATTTTTCGATTTTTGGAAGGAAGAAAAGTCAATGTAAGCCTACGCGCCTCTTCACAATCCATTTCTTTTGTACGCTCTCGCTGGCTGCCATTGAAATCAAATTATTAAATTGAAAATTATTGGACGGCGGAAAAATTGTGTGTCATGCAATAAATTGGTGTCATTGTGAGGGATTTTATGAGAGCGTGTGATATGCAGACGAGGGGCAAGCCTAGTGCATGACTTTTCTATCTTCAATTCAATTACACTTCTCACAGCCAGCCCAGACAGTCGGCAATCAAATCCAAAATAGAAAAATCAATTTTCGAAAAACGAGAGTGGAAAGACAAAAAGAAAGAAACGCATGAATCATGCGAACCGTTTAATATGTTTATCCTGTTGGACAACCGCTACGCTCTTTATCGCCGTTTATACTTTGCGCTGGATTTTTCAAAATGTTGAAATCCATTGTGCTTTGATTCGAACGGACGGATGAGGCTCACAATCGATTTAAACAAAATGTGTATCCGAAAAAACAATTCTATGAGTCTTCATTCTTAATTGATTTTGAACATGATCGATGGCCGTCTAGTTGCGTTTGCATTGTTTTACTTGTTTAGCATTGGTTGACATTGCAATTGCCTGATCCATGCGGATGAGAGAAAGAGAAGAGAGAGGAACGGCGCACCGACCGGCCTTTAATGATACAGCGAAATGACATGCAGTCAACATGCAGCAAATTCATCAAACAATAAATTTGTGACACGATTTACAGATGTCGTCGATGCAATGAAACTGCTGTTTTTTCGCTTCTCTCTCTCTCTCTCTCTCTCTCTCTCTCTTCATCATTCCATGTTTCACCAAATACGGATATTCTTCAATTGTCATTGTATGGCATTGGCGGCTCTGCCGTTCAAGGTAAATGATTCAACCAGAATAAAAACGAATTATGTGAAATGGCTGTTTGACGAAATGCACAAAGCGCATCTGTGGACCGCGTCGCTCACTATCTCTCTTTCTCTCCCTCTCTCTTTTGAATCTCTGCATTCTGCAAAGTCGTAAACATTGCATCGCAGTGCAAACAATCGTTTATAATATTTATTGTATTTGGCCATCAAAACCAGTATCAATCACATTCCCGTGTAAATTCCACATTTTTCCTTGTCTCTTCTCGGCAATAATAACAGTTGTTGTGCGTCGCTTCTGTTAGTTTCTCGTCCATTGTTCCGTCTATCGATGCGCTACGTTTAACATATTTGTTGTTGTTCGAATTGAACGTGCAGAAGCACGACGAAACGCGTCAATTTCATGTCGATTGCAGAAATTTCAATCAACTACATTGGGAAAATGAATCGAAGCCGACTGAATAGACAGAATCGATCCCATTACAGTGAAAAATATTGTGTCAATAGTTGAAGCGCGCTCAAACATATTGTAATGCCAATGGAAACGAACAACAAATTTTCGCCCGTTGCGATACTGATTTTAATGTCAACACCAATATAAACAACGCGCATCGAAAGCAATTTATGCGAACATTTTTTCAGGCACACATTAACGTTTCCATATATACACTCAAAGCACTTCACTAGATTCGAATTGAACGACGTATTGTTCGCGCTCACCAAATTAAATATAATTTTAACGACGGTTACAGCTTGGCATAAAGGTGTAAAAGGCCGATCATTTCGAGTGTGCAAATGTTTTCACATTGGTAAAGCAAACCGAAACAATTTGAAAAATGATGGGAAATAAACGAACGAGCCGCGAAATCGATTCAATTATTATGTTATTTGGTTTTTCTTGCATGCAATCACATTTTTGCCATTTCCTTTGTGTCAATGGAGGCATTTGGCAGTGGCTCGTTTAAAATCAAACGCAAACACAATCGCACATCTTTGGCAAAAGTGAAAAAACCATCCAGAGAAAGACACATAAATACACACAGAGAGAGAGAGTGTAATTTCGCGTGATTTTGAAAGCTGTCGATTTCAATTAAAGATGCGATTAGATCAATCGCGATAGTTTTTCTTTGTGTGTGTTGGTGAAGCACATGTGACATGCGATGCAATATCACGCTCTTTCTTTAGGACACACCTAAAAAAACCGAGCTCTTAATTCCCATATACCATGGGCCTCAAAATGGTTTCATTTCACTGCTTTCACACGAAAAGTGGCACAGCACACAATATTTGACGCTTCGATAGGAATTTGCTCCCCCGGCGACTTATGTCATTTTCCAAGATTTTCTCATTTCATTTATTGTTAATTTTATTGTTGAATCCATCAAGCGTATTTGCGCCGAGATTTTCCAAATGACAATGAGATTTTGTTTTCGTAATGGTATTATCGATAAAACGGAGCGAAGCGCCCACGAATACACTGATTTGATGAATATGCAAATATTCGCTGGCATACGAGCTTTGCGAAGAATAAAATAATGTGTCGCATCGCATTGGGCCCGTTTCATGAACGTGAAAATGTGAGATTGATGATTTAAAAAAGCGGCTTTGCCATTCCGCCTAAAGAACGCGTTCATTTTATCGTTTAAGAAAATTATGCCACGAATTTGAATAATGTTATTCTTTTTCACCTTTTAACGTATATCGAAACTGACATATCGACGCCTGAAGTTCAAACAGAACAAGAAAAAATGGTTCGAAACGCAATTATTATATTGTTTACGTAAGCATTTTTGGCATCTCGATCAACGTCACTCACACTTGCCGTGAAAAATCTATTCATTTTTTTTAATCGAATTTTCGTGAAGGTTGTCTCCTTTTGACATGGAACTTGACTTATAAGCCAAAGCTCGCAATATCAAATGAATAATTCTATTGTCACCCACATTTGTGCCCAATGCTAATCAACATCAGCCCAGAGGCAGTCACTTCCCATGAGAGACGATGTAGAAAAACAAGAGGCCGTACAGATGCTGCCATCTGAACAAGTCTTGCTTTATATCAGAATAAACAAAGAAGGATCGGAAGATGAAGAAGACACACCAACGTTTTGCATTGGAACAAATGTATTTTTTCCAGAGAGCGTATGTATCTGTATTGCTGTGACCGCCCCTTGACATCAGGTAACGAGCACGAATATAAACTTCAGTATTTTCTCGACAAAAAATAGAGAGAAAGAGAGGAAAATACATTTATTTGAAACACTTTAGTAGCAATGATCTTATGGAAATGTATTTAATTAAAGTGATCTATGACCTTCCTTGATTAATTCGGAGGGCACGTGGTGCTATCGCCCATTTGCCCGGACGAAAAATAACAACAGCAAATGATTAACAAATAGCTGATGCCTTTTCTCACATTCATCCTAGATTTGGGTATATCAACCAATTTACTTCAAAGAAGCCAAACTAACTGAAAAAAGGCGAGAAAAATAGCCAAAGAAGCGCGCCGCTTGTGAAAAATATAAAATGTAATAAATTTATCATAATTAATTTATTCTGAGTTTCGTTGGAAAATGCGTGGCTGTACATTGTGTCCGTTCGACTTGGTGCATGATGTGAATGAAGAGGAGAAAGAGGCGACACAGAAAGGGTCTTTGTATTCAGCTGAATCACAGAAAAGGATCCACCGTACGAAGTTTGAATATCAAATAAAAATGCTATTAATACGAATTAATAAAGGAAAAGTGGTAGACAAAAGGACAAAGAGGAAAAGACAGTGTGTATTGTTTGTTTAGTATCCAACGACGAAAGACAAATGGTTCTTTGGAATATCGATGACACCAGTGACGAATCGGAAAACGGCGCTTACGCCCGAAAAAAAGTCAGCGACAAAAAAAAATGGAATGGTACGATATCAACATCGGGCGACTCGAATTCTAAGTGTGAGGGGAAAATTGAGACAGGATGCGCCGTGCAGTTAATAATATAGCCATATCATGGCGGGATATAATATGAGTCATTTTAAATGACTATGCACATAGACCACGTTCCATCAAAGCCATTTAAATGCGAAACGTACTGTTTTTTGGAAATCGTTAGAGATGAGACGAGAAAAGAGCTCTGCGACGAGACTAGCATACTAGTTGCCAATTTATTATGTTCACAGCTTGAGCTGTGTGCGCTATTGAATTTCTTCGAAAACGCTGTGTAAATAAACAAAAACACGTACAAATGTTGTACAACAAAATGAAAATATCGAGTCATTCTCACTTGTCAGTCGTCAAATGATGTCAAAATATCGGTTTGAATGCAACAAACCCACACACACACATACGCCCCAAAGCAATGGCTTTGCTCACCAATTCTGCGGTCCAACTCACTCAAAGTAAGTGAATAGATGAAAAGGAGTAAATATAAGGGTTACGGTTTTTGTATTGTATTCACTCGCACACAATATCAAGCTGATTAATTCTTATTGCACTTTCAAGTCAATTTGTGTGGCACCGCCATGTTTTCAATGTTCGCCGCTGCTATGCCACAAACAAAGAGAACGCTTTCGCTCTAATTATTCACTCATTCAAAATTCAAATACAGTCTCTGCATGATATTAGGCTATGACAATCTCGACAATGACAATCTCAAATTGGTTTTATAAATATCCTCCTCTGCATTGTGCCCATTCAAATTGAATGGAATTTTATCCTGCGGTGCAAAAGTCGGTTTTAAACTTTTCTTCCTTGAATGTGCTGTGTAACCATTTTTGATGAAATGGAAAAGGCGATTCCCATTTGGTGGGCTTTTAAATTGTGTTTTTATTGTTGCAACGAGTCAGAGATCCGTTAATTGGCACCAGAAAATGTTCATTTAATTGGTTTTGACTTTGATGCCGAATGCCCGAAATGGTTTTGTCAACACAATTATTTGTATCGCATTACTCTCAAGCAACCCCAAATTTGAACAAATTTATTTGAAAAACTAAAAAATTATGAAATTTGATAAATTAGATTAAATGAAAAGGGTTGAAATGTCGTGCGGAAGATGAATAGATTGTTTCAATTGCAAACGAAATCATAAAAACGTAGCTTTGATGAGGAAATATGCTGGGCGCTCGTGCTATTTTCGAGCCTAAGTAAATAAAGATTTGCCGAGACACCAACACATGCATGTTTCTCGTCTTCCGCCACTCGACGACTGAAGCACGCATGCCAATTGAAATTGATGAAAAGGATCATTTACATGACCATTGTTATCGTTTTGGATGTACGGGGATCATGTTAACGTCGATTCTACGCGTGTTGAATGTGAGCCGCTGCAACGATGATCCCCCTGAAAAAAAAAACCATATGGTTTGTTTGCTGTGCTGTTACGCCAAAGTAAACAAAGTGTTGAGTCGCCGGAAAAGTTATACAATGATTCTCATCAACGTCATTCAATAGAAAAACACATTCAATATTAATGCGCTCTTTCGACTTTTCCAAGCGTCGGCGAACGGTCATTCAAGATATTCCACGTACACGTCGCACACAACATATTTCAATGTATTTTCGGCTTTATTTACACTCGGAAAATAAGAGTCGATTCATTTCGAATAATTTCGATAATCAGAATAAATTCAGCGCCAATAAAATCGGGGTGCACGCAAAGTGTGCCCATTGAATTGTATATATCAATTGTCGAATTATTGCGACGGCACCGTCGAAGGCTGCACGAACCCACAATACCATAAGTGCGCGCACTGAGCGCAAAGATGAAAAGTATTTTTTTCTTTTCTTTTTGAAACCGACACTTATTCGAGGCTCAATTTGATGATGTATCAGCCACTTCATCTGACACTTTTCACTCTTCACATCGAATCATTGTGCGTTGATTGAAATCTATGTAAGCAAAATGCTCCAGCATCTTTTGATACCTGCCACTCATCGGGACGGGAGAATAAAAGAGACGCGAGCACCGCACCGCATACAATCACCAAAATTATTCAACAATTAAAATGACGCAACAACATTTAAAGGAATGCATATTATTTGTAAAGTGAGAGGGCGATTTAGCGTGTGAAGTTGATAAAAACGATTAAACCGTCACGAATTATTCATCACACCATAATATAGCAGCTCTGTCAAACACGATGTTTTTCCAGGTAATAAATATATCTCTTCTTCATAGAAACGAAGCGTGATTTTTGTATTTTGCCTATCGAAGTGTTTGCATCGTTTGTTTTGTTGTTGTTGTTGTTGTTCGATGTGAAAAAGTCGGCAAACATTCGTTATTCGTATGTCTTAAGGTATAATGGCGTGGCAATGGCAACAGCAATATCGCACCATTCATATCAAATAAATTAGAATGTCACAAGGTAATGGCGAATGGGCAAATGGAGAGACTCTGCATTCGGCTTTATCGCCTTAGCCACAACCATATGAAATATTCCTTAAACTCGTTTATTGCATGAGAACCAAAAAGGAATCACGAATATCACAGCGAAATAGTTTAATTTGAACACGTGGATGGAAACCGACCGAATGAATTATGTCTTTTAATAAGAATTATGTTGAGGCTCGAAATAAACAGAAATCATCATAAAACAAAGCGTCCATAATGCTATCAAGCGTGTAAAATCTTTTATAATTTGTATGTCTCTCAAACCGAAACACATAGACGATGTGATAGTTGCACTACCACAAACTAATGGTGCCCTTTACATCGCCAAGAATTCATCGAAAAGGTTATGCCACGAATGAAGCGCGCTTTTTGTTGTGGCTTTTAATTTTCTGTAGTTTCTCACTCATTTCGCTTCTGAACCGAGCATAATTTTTTTCCTCTGTTTTTTCTTTTGCTGCCCATTCACAGTCACGCAACAGCACTCCACAAGAGGTAAACGAACAAACAATATGCGTTTGCTGCTTGACTTTGTGTCATTAAACCAGCTCAGTAAAAAAAAAATCACGTGCTCTCATTGCTTGCTCGCAAGCATTCAAATTATATTTTTGTGTGTATGCGGCTTTCGTGGTGGGATTATGCATTTTTTCCCCAACATTCATTATTCTTTCTCTTTCATTCTAGTTTCGTCTAATTCCCAAAACGCGACGCTAGTGCTGGTGCACTTGTTTATTAAAAATTCACCGTGCAGAATACACGAAATAAAATGTAGATATTTTGGTTCCAAATGCATCGAAAAAATGCGAAGCAAGGTGAAAATTGGGTATAAACCAACGATGTTCTAGTGCTCATAAACACATGAAAATACGTTATTTGTATGTTGTGATGTGCGTGAACCAACAAAGACAACCGACAATTTCGTTGGTAATATGTTTCGAGTAAACGATCCCATCGCTTCGTCTCTTTGGGTGCTTTGAATGTATATGCATTGTTTGTTGTTTTGCTCATCATTTTATTGTATCGATGTTAGAGGCGAACGCATGTTATTGTATATTCTAACTGTGTGCCACAGTTCACATGAATCTTCCATTAAATTCCATGTGTGAGATGCCATTATTTTTCACATGAACACGTTCACTTGGCGGCAGGTTCACCCAACATACGTGCACGGCAACGCTAATAAAACGCATTCACTTTTTATTCGGAGAGCGAGAGAACAAACATAAATAAAAACGAGAATATAAATGCATCTCTGGTTAGGCTCGATTGAATCAACCGTCATGTACTTGTTCGATTGGGAACATAAACGAACTGCTGCTTCTGCAACATTCACCATTAATTTTATTGAATGTATTCTTCAAATTGGAACGGAACTGTTCCGATGATTGTATCTATCTAATAGCTGAGAGTTCTCTTTCCCTCTCGCCGTATGAAAAGCAAAGATCGTGCTGATCGTGATTGAAGTCGACACACATAGATGCAAAACCACTCTTATTATCGTTTGTAATGACCTTTTTTGATGCAACACCGTTGTTTCTAATAAAAGTGAATCGAGCTACTTGAGTAAAAAAATCGTGTGTATGTGTTTTTTTCCCGTACAATGAGTAAAAATTCTGCCGCCAGCTTTGAGCTAGCGAAGAAATTCTTACAAATGATCGTATTACATGTGTTGCGTCACACGATCTCAGTATTTGAAATCGAATCAGAGAGAGAACAAAATGACTAAAATCCAATGATGATTCATTGTTTTTATGTTGAATTTTCCAGACTCACACAAAGTTTTGCTTAAATTTAGCAAACCGAGTTTCTGTTGATAAAATAAATGAATGTTCTCCAATCCAAACATTCACGCGGGCGCTCACTCAAAGTGAAAAAATAACATTACGCAAAAGTAAACATTAGGAATACACAAAAAAATGTTGGATTTGAGTAATGAATGAATAAATTGCTATTTCCACTTACCTATTAAAATACTGCTAACGAATGAGATAAAAATGAAATTCAATATCGTGCAACGATAACGAAATTCTGATCGTTGTTTATTTATAACCGCCATTGTGTTCGTTATTTTCTGTCTTCTTCACACTGGCATCAATCGGCGCGCGCGTAAGCAAAAATTCACAATTTCACACAAGTATGTGATGTTGTCTTTCAGTTGCGTTTTATTTTTTTCGATACTTTTCTGTGTAGTTGTTCGCTCTTCTTTATCTTCAATGTGTTTATATTATATTTCGTTTTGGTATGAGATGTTCGACAGAATTTTCTTCTCTCTTCGAACGTACTTCACTTGGAACAGGTGTCTTTGATAAAAAAAATGTGGCGTTTATCCAATGCAAATGTCTATGTGAATCCGGTGATTTTGATCAGAATTCATTTGGCATATAAAAGCGTTTGTTTGTTGGTTTGCTGATAAAACAATGTCACTTTCGAACACACACATTCACAGAGCACAACGAATTTTTACGCAAACTACCTGGATATTTATGTCAAACGTCTAATTAATAGATTCTCTTTTTTATCTCTTTGGGTTGCACACCAGTCGATTTTATGAAATGATAAGTGTTAATGATGATTTCTTGATCAGTGCACTAAATGTCAATTGATGTCTTTGTTGATGAATGAAAGCCGTTGATGAAAATGGCTTAATGTGATTTTCGCTGCTTAATACCGAAATGTGAGGGTTTTGTTAATGATTCGCATGCACTAAGCACCCATCAATATGGATTATGTCTTAATGTAGAATTAACTATCACCGACGCAACTATGCAATCCGGTTGTTCACTTTCGGCGAAAAAACCCAAGATTGTTGTTTGGCAAAAAAAAATATTCTCGTCTTTCAAAGAAATTATAAATAATCTGCTGATATTTTTGAGTTTCACAAAGTGGTTTAGCAACAAGACTCCGTCCGTCCATCAATAAACGTCATAAAATACTGCGATCATGTGTTTGTGCTCACAAAAACTTCAAGTCTTTATTCACACGACCACCGAATAGACAGTTTTCTTGAGCGAAATTATTCCGATTTTATTCCGCCCAAATGCTGCTTTTGCATTCCAAATCAATTGAAATTGGCCGATAATTTATTCAAAATAAATTTATACTTATTGAATACGGATGGAAAAACATTCAATATTTTCAATTAAATCCAGTATTGTAACTTGTTTCGAAATTGGAACCGAAACGCCCAACAATGCTAGCGCGCACACACAACAAAATGATGATGTGAACTGAACACGTCCAAATGCAATGTTGTACTGAACAATCATATTCTGGTTTTGTGGATTTCATGTAGCGCGCTAAGCCAACGCTCTATACACCCAGCGTCTACACATTTGTGTGCAATGGACAAAATGCCAAAGTAGAAACGATGACAACGTATACAACAACAACAGCGGCTAAATAGTTCAACACACATTCAAAATGGTTTTCACTCAAATCGTATTCGAATTGGAATCAAAATGAGTGAAATTCATCCGTTCGATGCTTGTGTGGCGAAAACCAGTTTTGGTTCTTTGGAATTCAATCAACTAGCACGTTTTCATGTGCAATTTCACTCAAAACATTTCATACCGACTCAATCGAAGGAGAAAATGAACAAAATCACTCGTAGTCACATTTTCTCCTCTGGCTGATTCATCGCCACTTCACCGTCGAGTCGGTAGCATTCATGCAGGCGGTTCATTTCTTCTTGAAGATTCGAATGGTTTAAAGAGACGTGTTCCAAGTGGAATATTCGAATATCTCATAACATTTGGATAAACATGTATTTGTTTCGATGTTGTTTCTATTAAGTGAGGTCTCGGCATGTTTATGCGTATCTTTCGATCGAGATTTTCTATAAGAAAATGTCTTTTTGACATGAGCTATTATTTCACATGCCAATTAGAATTAATAAATTTCAATTTAGCTGCAAACGTTCTAATTAAACGGATACACACTTCAAAACACTTTGATCAGATTTAAATGTGTAAATCGCTATGTGACTAAATGCGTAATTAGATCAATGTTGTGCCGACTTGCGACTGTTCCGAGAGGGTGATGCCGTTGAAATGGTTTGTTTAAAAGGGTTGTCATAACTTCAAAGCTGATTTTATTGGTACAGTGTTGTTCTATCTAATGCATATGATGAAGTATTTTGACACAATTCCCACCGACAGATTAAAATGCGTGTACATTTCAAAGCAACTAAAATACAAATGACATGCGACTGAAATGGATTTAACAGCATTTTGCACTTTCGACACTGAATCGATGATGCACATGTACCAAAAATAAAACGAACAAATAATATCCATTTATTCGATCCCTAATCCAGCGACCGAAAAAAAACACAATCGCACTTAAACGACCGTATTTAACAAGGAATTGTCAAGAATGTAATCGCATTTCTTATACACTTTGCTCGTAATGCGATTAAATCGAAAAAATTGATCGAAATGGCAAATATATCATTTTCACACAGCAAACGTAAAAAGAATCATTGTGCCAAACGTAAATTAACTGTCAAACGAATATGTGTATCGGGAAATTTATCAAACCATATGGAATGTCTGCGTCACTTTTTCTCATTCACTTTCGCCAGACAATTTTTTTTTAATAAGACTTGGCTGTGCCTAAATATTTTTCGCTATACGGCACCTACTGCAGCCGATTTGACAGACGCTGTCGGCGTTTGTGTGCACTTTTTTTTCCTATCGAAACACAAAATGCAATTAGGAAATCGGATCAGACAAAATTCACTTGATTTTGACGCCCCATTTATTATACGAGCGCATAATATTTATGTGTATCATGTTCAAATGGAGAAAAGTCGTAATAAACAGCGGCTCAGCATCGATTATCATTTTTGTCGAAGAATAGAAAAAAAACAATCGTCGCGTTCATACCGAGATTCAACCGATTTCAATACAAAATGCACGTTGCATCATTTATGGGTGTTTTTTTCGGCCAGTTTTTGTCGTTTTCTTCCCTTTTTTCCGAATTTTTATTGACGAAACAAACATGGAATCATGTTCGTGCCATAGTCGACCTTCTGTTTCTATTAAAAACAAAATTATATACAATAAATACAAATTTTCTATCGCATTCGGAATCGTTGCATTTTCCTAACTACATTGTGTTGTTTGTAATGGGTATCATCCTTTGTGTGTGCGCGTGAGGCAATTCATTTATTGGGAGATACGAAGGGTGAGTTTATGAAACAGTGAGATTTATGCGGTAACAAAATGCAATTGTTCATCCTTATTGTGTGCTAAAAAGTATTGCTGTGCAATACATCTCTTCATTCGGCTCTTGTTGATGACGGATCGTCGTGCGGCACGAAATGGTGATGCTCGCACATAGGGACGCGTATATTCCGACAGAACGCGACCAACTGAAATGAATTGTATACATTGTTTGCAATTGGGGTATTTGCTTGATCTCTGTTACTTTCATTCATTGAATTTTGTGTTTTTCTTCTTTTTAACAATTTACTGCACACTGAATGGGCACATTGATTTAAAGTGCTTTTAGTCCATGTCAAAAATGATTTAATTTGTACACAAATTTTACCCTTAAACATTAAATTGAGAACTCAATCCGATCTGCATCCATTTTCGGTGCGGCACAATATTTGTATGCATACATTTGTGCAAATATTTGATCACTTACTTAATGAAAAATGGGCCGCCACTGTTTGATTTACATATTTAAAAGCATCGAATCACCAAAATTATTATTTATACGACATGATGTAATGTCGCTTTTTATATTGAAAACGATGAAGCAACGAACAAGTGAGATTGCAAATTAATTATTATTTTTGGAATAACATGTTTCAGTCACGCCGACAACATAAAGTGCCTTAACTGTTGAATATCCGCCCAAATCCTATGACTCGGAAAAGTATCAATTTTCTTTGGATCTTCCTATTGAAAAATAATCGAAATAAGAAAATTATATTGCGCTGCTTTGCTATCGATTTCACGATATTTGACAATAATTGTGTGAGACAAACAATCCAAAGTGTCTTCGACTAAGCCTCGGTCGTGGCTCTTCTACGAAATTAATTTTTGTATTTGAAATGTGATTGAACGAACAATTCCCAGCCATTATAAGCTCAAATATAACGGAAGTCGTTGTTGGTCAATCTAAAAACGATTTCCAACCGAAATAATCTAATGACGCAATTGTCGATCCAGAATATTATGGTCTGACAACTGTTCATTCCGTTGGTGCCCGAGTCGATGTCACAGAAGCTGGTTATGTTGTTAGAAACAAAAACGCTACAGGCCATGCGATGGACACTTATTCGCAATGACCAGAATTGGAACGAATCAGCTTTTTTGTTGCAAAAACTTGATAAAATAATCGATGATATAACAAGAACTCATTATCGTAGATAGAGGATATATTCAAGATATACTGTCCTGTCAAGTCATTAATATACCACAATATCTTGACAAATAACCATTAAATGAATCTCCAAAACTCGAATGATGTTTTATTCTTTTTGTGAACGTTAACAACAATTTGTGCGGAAAATGCTAAAGGACATGGAATTGTTTGAAGGTGATCAAGGAAATACGTTAGTACCATTGCCGAATCGCAGATGAGACATTTGATAAGCGTTTGAATACGTCAGAAGGAAATAATGCCAACGGCTTCAATTATTAGAAATGGAAGCAAAGAAAGGAAATGCTTGGATTGTAACCGATTCGACAATACATTCATCGACGATCACATTCTTTCTTAGAAAATGGTATATAATTTCTTTGATATTTCAATGTTCTATTATCAGTATACTTGTCGTTATATTCAGATATGTTCAAATGCTGTATTCTTATCATTTCTTTTATTTTTGTATTTTGCCAACCTTTCAAATTCTTATGTAAATTATACACGAGAAAATTGATTTGAACATGTATCTCTTTCATTTTGTACGAACAAATTGAAAACAAACACTGAAAATAATTACGTAGCCTTTCAATGGCTTACATGTTACACAATAGAATAATAATTTCTTTTTCATCTAGATTTTATGCAGATGAAGTCTTCCTCATCATAAAGCTTACATTTTAGACGTTCTCAGGAAATGATTCGACTATATAATTTAATATGAAACGACCATTCGTAGCAACTGAAAAATTAACTCTTCCGAAATTGCTTTCCTTGAAGTAAAATAATACTTCTCTTACTTTGCTGTAGGTTTCGAAATTCAAAACTCGAAACCATGAAAGAAAATCAACCTCTTCATATGATTGACTGAGAATGAAAACGAGACTTCATATCTGGCCTCCCGCTCTTGCTTATGAAATTTTCTGTAAGCGAGAGCAAGAGGTGGGATGTGAAATCACTATCGCTCTAATGCAATCATAGGAATGAAATATTTTCATAATTTTATTGGCAGCTCTCACCAATCCCATTCGAAAATCGAATCGGCAATTTTCACGTAACTTTCATACGCCACTGTTACGCATTTATTGATAAAATTGAAAAATAAAGAGAAATGATTACTTTTGTCGCTAAAATTATACCCACAATTTCATTCATATGCTTGAATTGCTTGGTTGAGGATAAAATATTCATTATTCACCAAAATAGTTGGGCAATAGTGGATCAAAGTTCGCTGTAAATATATTTCATATGAAAATTCCTTGAAGAGTTGATATTGTGTAGCCAAAGACAAGTAGTTCGTTCATTGTATTTTCATTATATTCAATGCTCATTCATTGTATCTAACTCGATATTTCCTTGCTCTTTTCCATTCGACCATTCCGGATATACATTTAACTTCGTAATTTCGGTTTGGAACAATAGTTTTGCATGTCAGTCGCACGCCTTTCGCGAACAATTGATTTTTGGGCGAACACAAACGCGTACAAACATACACAATGGTGCAGGAACAATAATTGGGCAACAGGCACGAATACAAAAGCCCTATCTCGACCCTAGCAATTGGTTGACAATGTGGTTTCTCTTGTATTTTTGCGAATCAAATGCATTTCCGTAAACAATGAAATCGTATCGTTTACCAACAATGAGACCAGTTGAAATGTCACACGTCAGCCTAATGGCCGAAAAACACAATCAAAATGAAATTGAAATTGATGTTCCTGAAGAATATTTCTGAAATTCACACAGTTATTTTCAAATCGATTTGAAATAGCTGAACAATAGCAGTGTCGGCATAAAATAAAAGCATCCTAAACGAATCAATACTTCATAAATCAAAGTAAAATTTGCAATGAATCTTTTAATTTTTGATCGATAAAAATGAGAGTGTCGCACAAGCCGAGGATTCGTCACACGTATTTGGTACGCATATGCATTTGCTGTTTATGCATTAAAAGTGACCAAATGCTGAAATCACAGCATAACAAGCGTAAACAGTATAATCCTATGTAATTTTTATTAAAATGCCTCTCTCCCTATTTCGCTCGTGATCTAGCTAGGGAATCGATAGTTTGATTTCAAGTAGTGATTGCAATTGCGAATATTCACTCCACTTGTATGGTTATCGATTCGCATCACTCCCGCACATCTTTGCTCCTTTTTAGGTATGTACCATATGTGTTTTTCCGAAATATTTGGTCCATAAAATGACTAGCTTAAGCGAAGCGCATAAAAGAGACAATAAAAATTCTTATAATTTGGCGAGAAATAAATTGCCAAATTTCGATGAAAAGACAAGTGAACTTGCATAGCGAATCGAATGGGCCGTATGCGACTGTTGTTCATTTTCGATTTTACAGTTAGTGCGAGTCAATGCACTTCAGATTTTCGTTTATTGACGAAACCAAATGGTAAGGAACATATTTAGTTGGTTTCTGTCATTGCATTTGGCAATAACTCCTGATGTCCGTGCAATAGATAAATCCCAAATATTTTGACATTCGTTTTTAGCCGATCGATATCGCATTTCATTTGATTTATTCGATGGGGGGTGCGTAATTTGCTTTTATCTCAGTTTTGTTTGGCCAACTGCCAAAAACTGTTCAAATGCATCTGAAAATTATTTCAGCTCAATTCCATGTGTATCCGTTTAAAATCGAATCTCTGAATGAACATTGACCGTTGCTTCAATAAGTATGCAGGATTCCTGTGTTTGGAGACTGAATCATCGAATTTGAGAGTTCCTGAATATTTTGTCAATGAAAATTTATGTCAAATCGGAAATCACAGTGAAAAGTGGCAAGAAGTTGAGAGCAAAAAAGTGAAAAGAGCATAAGTAAATACATCGAAATAAATCGGGCAATGTTTATTCAACAAATCAGAAGAAAACAAACAATCATTATTCTACGTGAAAAGCGTCCGCTTTTATTTTTCATTGATCAGCATTTTTTGGTATTACAAAGTATACTTTAGGGGCTCTTATGATTCCATCATGTATTTCTATTCACATCGAAAGAAAAGGAAAAACGGCAAAAATATACGAAGTTCATACTACAAACTAAGTATTTTGCTATTCATTCATGACCCATAAATCGAAGGAACGATAAAAAAATCAGTTGCATGTTTGGTCAATGAATGTGCCGAATACGATTCGATGGATCAATTGTTGCGTGCGCTGCACCATATTAACGAGCAAAAAAAAAGATCGTTTGAAATTGTTGTAAACCTTTTTCGGTCGTTAAATTTCTGTTTTCATCGTAAAAAAAAAACTAGCGACAACTTGTAGAAAACTCCTAATTTCACTTTCTGAACAAGTTTCTCTGCTCATTGACGCAATACATGCACAACTTTTGAGCACTTTTTTTTCTACAACATCGGATTTTCTTGTCTCCAATATAACTTAAATTTGATTGCTGCCCTGGGAATTAAGTTGGCGAACAAAAAGAAACTCTTTACGCACATTCAACAATGGCAACGAATTTGAATGACTGAACTTGGCGAAGAAATCGCAAAACTTCGAGTTCAGAGAGTTTAAAATTCAAAGAACAATATCGATTGTTACCAATTTTTATGTGGATGTAAAAAATTCCAGCTCCGAAGCAGCAGTATTGGACAGTTGAAAATTGACACGCTTATCGATCGATACTTGAATTAAATTACGTCGATTTTTTTCTCGCACTCTGATTTTTATCAATTGCAATGGCAATTACATGCACCTGCTCCAATTCGCTCACGATTTTTTTTCAATTTGCTTTGAAAAAAAAAAAAAAATGTTTGCTTAAAAGTGTCGCCATTTCAATGCTCAACATGAGATATCGATTTAGCTGACTTTCAACGAACAATGTTTTTGTGATGCATCTTTTGGGTAGGAATAAAGAAAGTTTTGGACTGGAATTATAAATCCCTTGAGCCAATCATTTTCGGTGACTCCACAATTGAAAGAGTCTTAATGCCTTAGCGTTATTATAGCAAATGTATCGAAAATATTACAAATAGGACAGATTGATGTGGTTGGGTAAAGATTATTAATCAATTATAGATTCAAAACGCCAAAGTTTCTAATCAAAAATGGTCGTGCATGAGGCAAAGCAATAAAAAATATTTATTTGTTTGACGAAAATGAAAATTCTTTCGCTTTCAGCAAAAGGTACAAACGGAACAGTTGTGTAAAGTAAAAAAAAACTTGTTCGAGGGCAAGGAAATGAATTATTCAAAATTACATTCGAAGAATCAATCAAATAAATTTACGTTTGATTCAATTACATTGTAAATTACCGATAAAATGCATGTTTTTTCCAACATAAAAGAAACAAGTTCGCTACTAGCATAAATTTACTCACTTTTTCAATATTCATGTATTAGTTCATAGGAAACATCGAGCCATTTGTCCATTATTTACTTAATATGAGCAATTTATGTATCATTCGACGATATGTTATCAAGACTATAAAAACCACAATGAAGCGATTAAACGCATGAGCGTTTTTGTTGTTGTTGCAAATGATAATAATCATGGCGGTCATAAAATTTCGTGCAAAAATGTGAAAAAAACTTTCGCAATAATGGTCTCCTAGCGCATCTGAAACTTTATCCATTTGGTGAAATGAGATAAAAGTTTTGGTTTGAAGCAGACACATGTGACATGGCATTGAAATGATTCAAATGCCATTCGGCCAAATGTTTGTGGTTTATTTTGTGGCTTTCGAACACATTTCCTGGAATTAAACTGATGACGAGCAGTTCGATCTGGCCAAAACTCTGGCTAGGCATAATAAAACATCTCTCGCTATCAACAATATGAACAAAATCGTGGCGCCAACTAGTGAATTTTGTTTCAAAACAAATTTCACACGTGATTTAAATGTGAGTGTAACTAAACGTACAAGAGATGACGCTAGCATTTTGTATTAACAGCAACAAAAAGTGCACGTGGGGTAAACTATGATAGTGGGCTGTGCAAAAAACGATGTTGGATTAGGCAACGAAAGGTATGTTTTTATTTCTTGTGGCGAATTTTCGTGAGTTTCAAGGAGATATAATACGTATTTAAACTCTCTTCGACTCGGACTTTAAGTAATATATCATAACATGAACATCAAATGATTATGATGACCGAAATGATTGACAGCTCTTACGCAATTTTGGCATTGAATAATCAGAAGTTTACCTTGTTGAACATATTTTAGTCAAGATTTCATTTTGAAATAGATGTTAAATCATTTCAGAAAAATGGTTGATACAAATAAATTATTAAATTCACTTTGAACGGCTTCCATGTTTAAATAAAAAACTTTTGTGTTGAGCTAGAGCCGTATCCGGCTCAAACAAATAAATTATATCCATTTTTCCTCAAACAAAATCCAATGAATCGAAATTTGTCGTTATTTTAGAAGCATAAATTCTTTTTGCAATTTGTGTTGTATTCAAAGTTCAAAAATTCGTGTTTCCTCCAAAATCATTTCAATTAAATACTTGATTCTATCTACTTGTTTCGTGGAAGATATTGATTTTTATGCGAGACATTACATTTATTGTTCCACTTAAAAACTTTCCGTCTTTTTTTTACGATCAGAATAATAATTGAATAAATATTTTTTGTTGCATGAATTGTCCTGGTTACAACAATAAATGTGCGATAAAATGACAATATCGTAAACTTTAACAATGATAATGAAAAATGAAAGGAAATGCGTAATGCGGAAAATCTATCATTCGCAGCAGTTGTCATCATTCACTAAATCGATGGTTTTATGCGGAGATGTCACAAATGCGGCGAATAAAGCATAAAATTCAACGATAGACAAATCAAAGGAGCAACGAACTACCAATAAAATTCAAATGTTCCAAATGATTTGCAATAAAGTTTCGATCCACAACGCTTTAGCTACAGCTTTTATTCTGTTTTTTATTTTCATATGTTTTTTTAGTGTGGTGTCAGATCAGTGAATGGAACGCATTCGTTTTATGGATAGAGACAATTTTACAACCACATCACATTTTGTTCATTGCGAGAACATTGTCAGATGCATGAAATTTTCCCATTCGAGCGCATATTTTGTCAAAATTCTTACTTTAATTCCATTAAATAGGTATTAATCTTCGATAAGATTATGCAAGGCGCAATCATTTAAAATGACTCACTCACTCACACTTTCAAAAATACGATGAAAAAGATAACCAATAAACTGTCAGATCGAACAGACTTAATCCTTCATCGTTAGATCGGGATATATCCCGAAAAGTATACTTCTTATTGAAGTGAATTCAAGAAAAACGTGGCTTAACATCTCAGTTTAACAGACAGCACAAATCTCCATTTATTGAAATATGCAGTCCTTTTTTGTAACCTCAAGCTGAAGCAAAAGCCCCAGAAATAATTAAAGTAACGAGTTTTGGCCCGAAATCACCGGCCATAATTTATCATACACTTTCTATGAGAAAATTTATTGTAATAACAAATTGATCAATTATTTATTCAGTGAATACATTTTCACAGTATTTCTAATAGACGAATTCGTCCGTTTAAATGGAAGCTCCCCCAACTGAAGCCTAACAAAATGCAGGTTATTCAATACTAGTAGTAGCAAAATACTTTATTGTCGAATTAAGTTGTATAGAAATCACACGTTCACATGGTCTCTATATTTTTGGCAGAGAGTTTTTCTATATAATGATCGGTGAGCTTTCGATTGTTGTCGGAAAAATGAAGTTCGATGTCTTCCAGCGTGCGTCCTTCCGTTTCAGGAAGAATGTTGTAGCTCGCAATCCAACTAATTTCGAAAAAAAATCAATTTTACTTGCGATGTATTCAACAAAAGCGAAAACAAACACTATTTATTTCGAGTTTCGAATAAATTTAAGTAATTTCAGAGAAGTTTCCCATTTCTAAATGCATAGAAAAATTTTATTGCTTCAAAAATGAGATGACGTTTGCATGATTCTTTTCGCTAATTAAAATAATTACCCAGTGATGCCGATTGCACAATAGATTCCAAGAGTGCTCGGTAGATCCAGCCAATTCTCGAAATTATAAAACGATTTCGTGGCAGCAAATGTCAAGATGTTATTTGTGGCTTGAGCTACAGCTGTCGCCATGCTTCGAGATTTCAATGAAAATAGCTCACTCAACATTATGTACGGAACCTGAAAATAGTTTGTGCTATCGATTAAAAATTGGATTTGATAGATTAAGAAGATATTGTGTGAGCGGAATTTGCGTATTAAAACAAGCTGTGAAATAAATTTTCATTTCCAATTTGACATTACCAAAAGTATTCCGGTTGTGAATAATCGCATGGAACAGAATAAAATCAACGGAACATAAGAACTTTGCGAGTGATCTGTGTAATGTTGTTGCTCAAATGATTTTGCATGCGGTGGCAAATAGACAAATCCATAAATAGCTGAGAAGAGAAACGAATTTTGTTCTATTGGTTAATAAAAAGTGTGGATTAAAATAGATTTAAATGATTTAGAAGTGTATATCGCATCAACCAACACAAAAAGAAAGAGGATATTGTTACTGCAGCCAAAGCCGTTAAATAGAGTTTTCGTTTTCCAATCACTTTTAGCAAGAATATATCAAGCACAGTTCCTATTAATCCACTGCAACTGACTATAACCTATTGCAATGATAGAATTACGATTGAATATGAACGTGAAAAAGTCGCATTCCATTTCAACTGACCGTGGCCCAGTTTGAATTGATTGGAACACGATATGTGTTGAGAATTTGCACCATATATGCAATCAAGTGATGGGTTCCAGCGAAAAATGTTGTTGCCCCAGTTACCAGCAGAATGAGATATGGCTTGAGCGTCCTTTTTCGTATTAACTCTTTAATACCCTGAGCAGTTGTTTGTGCTGTGATATGTGCACATTCGTTGTTTGCTTTCTTACAAGCCGCACAGGAATTCGATGCATCTTTGTATCGTTTAATGGAATCGAATTCGCTTTGGACTACCGTTTGTGGCACCCATCCACGCAGCCATTGCAGAGACTTGAGTGCGGCGTCTTCACGCTGCTTCGATAGCAGCCACATCGGTGACTCTGGAATCTATACAAAAATACATGTTCATTCCAGAGATTTAGCAATGGTCACGTGATTAACCTACAAACAATTGTGCAACTATTGCGATTGCTTGAATCACACACCAATATAGTGCAATATTTCGCCATTCAGTGAAACTGCCAAGGAAGAATACAAACAAAGGACCAACGGTTATTGCAAATGAGGTCATCGCCACCAGGAGACTGCGAATCGACACTTCACTGAATTTTTCCAGAAAAAAATCGTTTATAAAAATAGAATTATAAAAAATGAAAAAATATCGATCGATAATTTAAAATATTAAGAACCTGGTCAAATTCATACAATATAATTTTCTCTTTCACTCTCATTGAATTTCAAAATTGAGTTGAACAGTTGATTAACTCTTTTATGAACCTCTTTGAGCTTCCTCCAATGAAATTAGATATTGTTTCTATTTGATTTTTACCTAATCTCCGCAACATAAGTGCTGCAAGGCGCTTTCATGAAACCCGATCCAAAGCCAAGCAGAGTATTTGCAACAAACACATCCCAAATTGACGATGAATAATAGAATAAATAAAGTGCGAATACGAGTGGAATATTAATTAAAAGCATGGTTTTTTTGCGTCCGAAATATTCCGAGGCAAAACCACATAAAATGCTACCAGCTAGTTTGCCTACGTAACCGATGCTGCCTAAAATTGATTTTGGTTTTTCAATTTGAACATTTGAACATCTGAAATATTCGAAAGAAATCAATGTTTTTTACCCATCCAAGATGTCTCGACAGCGGTGATGTGTATATTTTCATTGGGATTAGTCGCATTATTGAGGCCGGTTAAAGCTGAAATCATCACTGTCGGGTATGAGAGGGACAACCCAATATCCAAAAATAGCAACGTTGTAGCAAAACTCGGTATCACCTGAGCAATTCAACAATTGAGGATCTAAAATAAATCAGCTGGAGGCAAAACTGAGCAAGTTTATGCGATGTCGAATAGTCATGCCACCTGACAGGCGTTCTCAAACTTTTCACAGCACAATGCTGACTTTCATTAGTTGAAGAGCGCTTGTTGGATGGCGTGACAATTTGGTCGTCGTCACTATTAATGGTACGGAACGTGATTTGAATACCTGCGATAGTGCTGTGCGAAATCGAATAGACTTGCCACCAACCGGTTTTACTGACGACACATCTTCGGTTGCATTTCCTCCTTCCCTAAAAGTGCAACGAATGAGACCATGAGTCTGGTCATTGAATATACCATTTAAAATTACCAATTTCCAAATAATCATTAGCTTAAATTCCGAAAAGTACGTCCATTATTTCACATCTTCAAAATTCCGACAATTTCAATTTGAAATTCTTTTTGCTCATAAATCAGGCGATGCATTGAATTATCGAAAATATTAAACATATTCATGAAATAGTGCAAATTTCACATTCAAGTCCATTAGAGTGAAATAGAAATCCATTCCTGGGAATGAGAGTTCAACACTTCTCTTATCATTTTGAGCTTAGACACAGTGAATTTATTTAATTAAAACGTACAAAAATTCACATGTTTCAAATTCATTGGAATTTACGTTAACAATCACAAAACCTAACACAATATCACATGTTGAGCGTGACGAATCACGATTTGTGCCATCTTTATGTGCAAAAAAGCACAATTTAAACATGAATATTCAATGCCAATTCAAAATCGAAACATTGATTCAAAATTCGACATATATTTAATGAAGTAAATTAGCAAAATTCATTCAAAAAAGATTAAAAACCTTACATTTTGATATACACAACATAGATTTACAATAACAGAGCACAAATTGTATCTGATCTTGTCGATCTTCATACGAACACTGATTGGCCATTTTCAGTTTTCGGCTTTACATGAATTACTTTATTGACTATTGAATTCGATTTAAACCGGTTCACATTATCAATAGAGACGTTCATTTGTAATTTGTTAGTTTGGTATGACTTTGTCGCCTATTCTTATGGTCGTGAACGCTTTAATATATTCAACTGTCAGGTTCCATCTCACAATCGGTCAATCTGCAAAAACCGAAATCTATTTATATTTCGAAAGACTGAAGCATACTCAGTTACTTTAATCACATCGACAAATACTTTGTGAACACAATGAAGCAGCATAATTCTCGGGACATATAATGGTCGTGTACGATTTTTGAATTTAAAAACATTGAAATATCAGTTCCATTTTGCTTGCCCGTCTCGGTCCAGCAATCATGAGAGATTTCAGTCCCAGTATTTATTTCTCGAGTTCTGAAATATGTCTGACAACCAATCAAAACGGGCAAATAATGAATGCTGTGATTCTGTTTGTAAGTCTTTCGCGAATAAGTCAGGTATATTCATGTTGTTCAATGTACGTAAGTTTTTTTAACATAACAATTGCGAACCTCAATTTGTATTTAATCAGCAGAAAAATGCTTCTAATACACAAAAAATAAGAAATTGTTAACATTTTTTCTATTTAAAATGTCGATTTTTGTGCTTTTAAATAAAAGACACGTTTCTTTTTTTGTAAACATAGTTTAAGAATATAAAAATGCAACGAGAAGAGTTGTGTATGGATTTTCTTGAATCAAATTTCTTCTGAAAAATGAAAATTATTGAATTAAATCGCTAATTTTTTTGGTGTTCAAATTCGCAAAACTTTCACACCATTCATATTGAACATTGTTCAACTAACGGTAATTTCTGAATTCCTTTGCCTATCTCCGTTTCGCTGTACGGGCCATAGACGATGTTCGCTACAGCTTGTATGACATGTCTGATCACGTCGTATATGCTTCGCAGTGTTTGACGTAGAACGAAACGAATAGTCGCTAGAAGATAGCACCGTGTTCAATGAAATGTATATTCATTTGATTAAAAATGCATTTGAATGAGATAAAATTTCGCATTTCACCTCCTACTCTTGCTTACGGAAATGTTTATTGGCTCATTCCCAATCATTCAAAGTACAAAGTATCATTCCGAGTATAAATATCGGATGTACAATTTCCATTTCGAATTGCCTCTGATTCAGGGGCTCTGAATAATTGAATCCTCCATTTGCGAGTTTAAAACATGTGACATTTTGAGGCTGACATTTCGTTTATTGTTTCACATTCCACATACAAAACCTGCAAAAGCCATTTTGGGGATTGAGAAATTACATTCAAGTTCCAAAAACTTTTAGTTAATTTCTTAATTCGCATATGGAAATAGTTTGAGTTTTTGTGCGGCAATCTCAATGAAGTTCCTATGATCGGATTAAGAATTTATTTACGTGAAATTCTTTGTGACATGCAATTTTCATACACTTTGCTCTGATGGAATTCGTAATATCATTGCATTTTCGTCGCCAGTAGTTTTTGATCGAAGATTTTGAATTTGCTTCGGTGAAATAGCGATGAAAATTGCATTAGTGATTTCAAAATCTGCGCAAAAATTTGATGAAAATGCGAAACGTGCCGATTTGGTTTTTTTCATCTTCGTCAGAGAGAGAGAGAGAATATTTACACAATCTGTAAATTTATGCATGCATGAATTCTGACGTCGGGGAGAAAAATAAAATGGAAAGCGAAAATCATATTTTGAAGTGTTAAATCCATATAATCTAAAATACATTAACTCATCGACACGCACATTCCAATATCCATGTTTCCATCGTCCTAAATAAACATCATATCTTTCATTTTCCATTTCAGACGTTTTCTCATACGATGATTTTTGCTCTGAGAACTTTGCTTATGAATTATTTTGCTAATCTTCTTTCTTCATGAGATTCGTTCAAAGCGCACAAACAGTTTGGTTTGATGAAATAAAGTTTGTTTGAAATGATTCGGTTCAATTGCTCTCGACATCCCACTTCATCGATTCGTCCACAACGAATTTTTGTGACGAGCATTCATCAAAGATTCCTCAAAGTAATCGAAGGACAATCTTCTTCAATTTTTGCTTGAATCCGAAAATATAAACGGCTTTTTATTTTTTATTTAAATTTTTTGCGTTAAAAAAACAAGAATCATTTCAACTTTCAACATGCTTCTCGAGAAAAAAAAAGTTGTTTGTGAGTAAATTGTTTCACATCAAAACTTCGTTCTTAAGCAAAATGAAAGTTCAAAATCACAACAAAAAAAGGAATCATATAACAAACTTATACATGTTGCTGCCCTTTTTTACAGATGGAACGAATGCGTATGTGTGTGCAATAGTACGAGAGATAGAAAAATGTTATATTTGAAAATATCTGGTTCAAGTATGTCTCGAAAATGTTCATTTTTTTGTGCTCAAGAAAATTTGTTGAAATCGAGTCAGACTGAAAATTAGGCGAAAAGGAGAAAGAGATCATTTCCAAAGTAAAAATGCCGGGAATCGTCGAAAGGTTGCTAGTTGGAACTTTTTACATTGTAACCATAAAAGCTCTTTTACCAAGTGGAAAACTTATTATAAAAGGTTTTCAGCTTCTGTGTTTTGTTTGCGATTTGCTTGAGATGTTTAATGAAATTTCCGCTTTGACCCGATTCACCCCAGTCATAAAACGACAAAGTTTTACCTTTTTTTTGTCTTCGTTGTAGTCATGACTATATGACACCATGCATCGTGATTCTTGCACGACGAGCAACACACAGAAGAAGATTGAGATGGAGCTGAGAAAAAATGTGGATTTCACAAAAACTGTGTTTTTGGTCTACAATTGTATATTTCTTTGGGAATTTGATGAGATATGCACAAAACAATATTTTACATTCAAACGACGACATTCACATGCGAGGGCTATGCTCGGAGCCGGGTGCATGTGCGTATTTGTGGGAAATATGAAATATGTGTAATGCGATTAAACGGACCCACAATAGAAAGCCACAAAGAGGATCGAAAATATTATTATGTTTCACTGCTCAAATACACGCCGAATGTAAGCACAATGTAAATGAACAGGTAAATAAATAATTTGCGGCCGGGCTTTTTGTAAAATATTTAGAATTGTTCTCTACGGCGATTTCAATGAATAAATCGGTGCTCAGGTGGAAGAATGGATAAATCCATTTTCTATTACATTCTCTACAAATTGTTTACATGCATTAGAATTGTGTATGGACTTTGAAGAGAAACCATTTTAATGATGATGATATTGGGATGAAAATCGATCGTAAGCATTACCTTTGGGAAATAAACACAAGCAGATTATTCTTTACGTCAAAGCTAATCGAATCGTATGCAGAAATCGCAATGAGATAAATGGACCTTATGATTTACTTAAGTCGACCAGTAGCTTAGCTACTGAATTGAAATGGGGAGAATTCTCGAACCGAATAGAAGTTTTTGGTAGAAATTAAAAGCTTGCCCAAGTTCATTCAACTTTTTATCTGCACATGCATCGTCGTAGTAAACGGAAAAAAATGTGCTATGATCGATGCGGGCGAATGTGCGTTTATGGCATTTTTACATGCATATTTTGATTATTGCAAAACGTGATCCGCATATTTATTATTATTATTCGTCGAGAGTGAAAGTGATGGAATCTGCGACGATGCATACAGACGATATAAATTTGAGTCTATAAATTTTTGGAACATAAAACTGGAAGACCAGTGCTCGTAGAAAAAATGCCAAAAGGCACATTATTATGAAAAGTATATGATGCGTGAAGCTCGCGCATTCACACCCACCTCAAACGCCTCACTGATTCCGATGATAAAGTGACTCTGTAATATTGCCATCAGATTGACATTCTACGCCGACAACAACGAATACACAGAAAATAGATTTGTGGACTGTTTTGAAGAGATTTTTCGCCATTTTGCTGTGATTTTTATTGAGAGTAATGCGTTAAAAATTCATATTTATTACATTTGTTGCGAGAAAAATAAACAAAAACATTGGCTTAAGAGGCGCTTTTTTCATTGAACGATTGCAATGCATGTGCCGCTCTCTGGACGACAAGCTACCGCCAGCTAACTGGAAAAAAATATCGTATTAATTTTTTTTTTTCGGTGAAGTCCCCGATCAACGGTATGTCGTTGTCTGGTGCTCTGGTTCTCTGGTGTTCGAGGGAAAAAAGATATGTGTAACACATGTTGACGGCTATTCGTTCGACGTTGCTCATGGTGATACAAAGGATTACAGACGGTAGGGTGTGTACTGTGCGCCATTGAACGAGTACAGAATAGCATTTAATACCGAACGAAGTACGAAAAAGAAGGAATGCGGCGGTGGTTGAAAAAAAGGGAATCTCGAATGTAACCGGGTTCTACCTCTCTTTTGCTCGTCGTTACAAAATACCATGGCGTTAACTTTCAATATGTATTTGTGTTAGATACGGGTATTGAATTATCCTTGGAATTTCCTTCATCTTTCGTGCCAAATAGAATACACCATTTACTTTCCCTCAAAATGATGATAAGCATGTGAAGTGCAAATGCATCGTCTCCATGCAGCCGATCGCCGGCTACTCATATGATATGACTGCGGTGTGTACAAAACGCACGAATCAACCATAACGTTTGAATGAAATTGCGGGAATTGCAAATATGATTGTAAAAAAAATATTATCACGCGATGAAACATCGAAATTCGACACAAGCGCTCACAACAACGCCAGCAACCCGCACACCAACTCTCCAGCCGAATCATCATATATTCTGTTCACACATCGAACATAATAAAATATATTTTGTAATTGCATTCAGTGTGTTCATTAATCATACAACGAGAGTTGAGTGTTACCAACAAAAAGAATACAGAATAACCACAGTTGGGAAGAACCGGCCGAATCGAATGAGAGAGAGAGACAGATGAAGAGCGAGTGAATGAGAAAGAATTGTGAAATCAACACGAGCAATTGACACAGAGAAAACACGCATATTGGGTTTGATTATTGGCTTTATCGCATGAATTATTCCGCATTTGTCATCACATGCCACACCAAACCATTCCAATCATCCACCCGACGACGACGATGACGACGACGGTGGCGGTAGAAAAAAATCGCAAAGTGAAGAAGGTGTCGAAGTAAAATCCGATTTCAAATGTGATTAATGTACTTTCGCTTTGCGTCTGCTATTCACCGATGTGTTCAGCAAATGGATATATATAAATGTTTATATTGCTGGATCGTGCACACACACACTCATGGAAACAGGTGACAAATTTTCGTTACGCTCAAAATTATTATCAATTCAATTACAATCAAATTGCACGCTTGTTGGCTTTCTGGTCGATTTTTTTAATGGGACACTTTATGGTACTCCATTTTCTACGGAAAATAGAAAGAGTGAGTCAAAATGGGTTTTCATATTTCAGCAGTTTTTTTCTCACTATTTCTCTCTCGATGGCAGGACATTTATTCTTGAGAATTGAGATAAATTGAATTGGGAAATTGGTGAAAAAAACTAAAGAGAAAGTATTGATGAAGCGATGAATATTCACACATCTGATGCAATTCGACGGAACAAATGGTGACCGAACATCTTCCACAATCCCTGCATTTTTGCATATCATTTGAATGTAACAATCTGAAATTTTCAAACACTATTCCCGGTTCAATCAGAAAATGGTTCGGTTGTCACTTTACCCCATAATCTAATATATCAGATACAGTTCAAACGATGCAATGTGGCTTTTCAACATCAGCTTCTCTCTCTCTCTCTCTCTCTCTCTTTCTCTCTCTTCCGGCGATGGAAAGTCATGTATTTGAATACATTAGTAATTTTATTTGGAATTCATTTCCAGTGTGTGTTGCGCAATTGAAACATTTTCACTCGTATTTGGTTTGCAGGAAGGAAATGCGGAAATGAAAGCCAAAATAGTGCTTTATTCAATTCCAAGTAGCGAAGCCACATTTCACTTGTGTTCTCTGTAACGATGCATGTCATTCGAGAAACTAGCTATAAATAAGTGAATAACCGCAAAAACCATTGTTTCGAGCTCACGTGAAACGATTCCCGTGAAAATACCCCGAGCGCTGCATCGAATGCTGGCTAAACATACACCATATTGCTGTGAACGCTGAGAACACGCTGAATGAATAATTTGTATCTGAAAAATCAGGATTTCAAAATTAATGGCGGATATATAAATTTCAATTAATGCTCATTGTTGAATGCATTTCTATGTAATCCGGTGAGTTAACCGCTCTTTATTCTTCATCCTTTAGTGTTTCCATTTACAAGAATCAACTCGGTTTCTCAAAGTTTCAGTAGTGCGGAAAGGGTACGTGTTTTTGGAGAACACACCGAAAAAAAAACATTAACCACACCAAAATTATGAAAATAAGTGAAGGTAAATTAATAAATTTATGGGTTGTAAAATGGTGTGGGTTCGAAATAATGTTCATTCTGTCTAATTATTACCATTATTAAAATTTGTACTCCATATTTTTCGCATCGGATCTAATGGTGTTCTGAATAATCTAGAGCAGAAAAAATCACATTGAAATTACCATTTTTCAGGTATATTTTCGGAGTCAAATTTAAAATAGAATGTATATGTGGTTGTCTGTTGGAAAACAACCTTTCGGGCCAACGACTCCCGGCAAAGTTTTTACTTTATCCACATATCGTCGCTTTTTCAAACTTTATTATTGTTGTTGTCATATGTATATATGATACAACACTATTTCATCTCTAAAAATGCGGCCGGAACTTTGAGCACCGGTACCACTTCAACTCAATGCTAGACTCAATGGTACACTACTCAAATCGACGATGATCCCCAGAGCACATGCGAAGACACTAGGCCCGCAAATATCATCCCAAAAACATTTCTATTTAATTAAAATTTATTTAGCTACTCATCTTGTAGCTCCATTGCAACGTATGGGGATGTCAAGAACAATTTCATTCAGACATTTTTCGTGCTGCTGGACGAACAAAAAACACGAACCGAAACTTATCAGCAACACGTAAAAGTCAACAAGATTTTCGACATATAAAATAAGAGCATACTTCTAGATTTATTCCACTGCTATTTAACTCTCCAAGTAAGAACATCTCATTCAATTTTCATACATGCATCCGTGTATATTAAAATCACCGAAGCAATTTGTTTGAAAAACTTTGTTTGCATTTGGATATTGCGATTTAAGAGAAAGTTTGCAGTTGTTTGTTTCACGCCAAGATTTGATCTGCAGAATTTCCCGCATTTCGTTTTCGAAAACTCACATAACTGGCACTTCAAAGGAAAAGTCAAAACCAATCAAATCTGATTGAATTACTTGTTGAACTAATCCACTTTGATTGCGTTCGGCGCATCTCAATTTTATCTCTATCGTTAAGACGGCAAAAACCTTGCCAAATTTGGATGCTCACTGAACACGGTTGAGTTTATTGGAAACAAATGAAATTGTGAAAATATTTATTGAATGAGGCAAATTCGAACGATACAGACATTGGCGATAGGCTCATGCCGTCATTTCGAAATGTTGTATCACAGCCGAATATATCAAAGCAGCGATGTCAAAGTTATTTGTCATTTTTATGACACAGTAAAGGGCGTGCCCGAATAGACAAAATAATTATGGATAGGAAAGCACAGCAACGGCGACGATTTCACGATAAAATGGACAATGTCATTGGAACAAATCAATGCTGATTATAGTAAATTATTCGATATCCCCCTCAATCGCAAGAGTTTCATCATTGGAAACATAAACTTTTTTCCGACTCACTCACAAATTACAATTTAATGAATCAATTTTCTTGCTAAACAAAACGGTCATATTGACATTTTTATGAAGATTTTCGGTACGTTCATCTTCTAATGAGCAACGTCCCAACTGTTGGGATTAATATTATTCGGCCAAAACCATGCCAGTCAATTGTTTTTCGGGTGTAATGCAATCACACGAACAGATTGCGAGTGCGTAATGTCACAATGTATTTTGGTTCGTGTCAATCAGCAATTTTGATGCGAGGCATTGCATGCCGTGTACGACGCGTGTAACATCCAATGTTACTTCTGAATCGCCTAATAAATGCTATGTATCGACATATAGAGCAAAAATAGAAACAAGATAAATTGAATTGAAGGGTGGTACATGGAAAACGAGTATGCATCCATTGACACGAAGAGCAAAAATCGTCCGTTATTCAAACGATCAGATGTACGATACTCCTGACAACGGTTGCCAGGCATTGCCGCTGCGATGGTAATTTGCTTCATTAGCGATGAAACCTGCGTCACGTCAGTAGTTTCTCTCTCTCTCTCTCTCTCTCTCTCTCTCTCTCTCTCTCTGTGTGTGTTTTTTCCAAAATGAGCTCTTGAAAATTGCTATGTCAAAACTCAATTAAGTTTGTTTGGTGCCTACTCGAAAACTTGTTGTTTGGTTTTTATGCATCAAGGTTTTCGAGGTTTTTCATGATTTCTTGCACTGAACATGTGTAGCATTTTGTACACATATCCAAAACGTCCTTTTTGAAACAATTCGTCATTGGTTTTGTTGCAACCAAAATGTCGTGTTCCAACATCTGAAATCAATGAATCACTTCTCGCGCTGACGTTTATCTCGATTTAACTATGGATTTTAGTACGCATTGTGAAAGAGAGCGTGTCAATTGTTTAATATTTATGGTTTGATATTAAAAGAAGGCACGTGTCGCAGTCAATTTTTACTACATTACACTGTTCGTCGAGTCGGCGACCGCCGCATCCGTTACGCATTGAAACGCACAAATTATTGTTGCAATTACAAACAATGAAGATGTCTGATTCTCTTTTTTCTTTTCTCGCTCCTGTCGTTATTCGTTTTCGATAAGGGTGTTCCTTGCACAATGCTATTCTAAATGTCTGACATTTAATGAGATGAGAGCAAAAGCCGGGCTATGGAACATGAAATTTACATTATTCATAAATTAAAATGCATTTTAATTGAGGCAAACGCATGAAAATCGTTTGAAGACGGTCAGACCATCGACAGTAAATCCATTCGAATTATGCAAAAAGTCCATTGCACTTTGGGGCTTAAATAGTCAAAAGCCAAATGAAGTAAAAAACATTCCATTTCAACTTTGCAGAAAATGTTGCATCTGTTAAAAATTTTGAGCCGCATCCAAATTCATGGCTCAAGGGCGGATTATTTTGAATAAAAAATGCGTTTAAACCCTTTCAGCCACTGACAATCGATTTTTAATGCATTCAATTAAAACACAAGAAAAATACATCGAATCGAATGCAATGTGAAAATACCGATATTCATATTGAATATATCTCACAGTTCAAATAAAGACGTGAATGATTGCATTTGATGTTTTCACGTGTAAATCAACTATTGATTCAAAATTGAGCTGGATAAGTGATTTTTGTATTTAATTTGTATGCGAAACAACAATTGCAATATTTTTCGCTTGCAAATCCGCATGGAAATGTTTTTGAATAAACATTCACGCGCCGTCTGAACGTTCTCCCCTAATCAAAAGTGAATGAAAAAAGCGACTTTGCACAAATCAAAGAGCTGTGGGATATTTTATGCATATGAATGCAAACAAAGTATTCTAATTGACTGCAGTAGGTATAACGGGAACGGGATGAATAATGCACGCTCTCCGAGTGGCAGGCGTAAAAAAATTATGCATCGTGTAATCAGTGGAAGATTGTTTTGCATCGCAGCTGTTGAGAGTGAGAGTGCGTGCATAAATAACATGAGATAGGCATTGTTGAATATGCAATTCATCTGTATCCATTAAAAGAGCAGCGTAAATCCCGGATCTGATGCAATTGAAAGCCATGAAAATAAGCGAAATATGTTCCTATCGCCGATTTTATGGTGCTCTTATCATGATATTTGTTTACTGTTTCGACATGTTTTTTTGACAATTTGAGATTAAAAAAATTAAAATATTCAAGGTAGAATCCGACAGCAAAAAAAACGCATCGTGGATTACATATAAAAAATGGCAAAGTTGATGGATGCAGAGTCAAAAAACTAAAAAGTCTATTCATGACTCATTTTTCCTGGTGCTACTGAAAATGTTATTAAAATTGTGCAACATGTTAAGCTGAAAATCAGAAAATAATTAAATACTGTCTGGTTTCTTGCCAAGGGACGCGAATTTTGTTTATTTATTTTAATGCGTTACAGGTTCATGAAAGAAAGCCCATGATGGATTTTATTTCATTTCAGCCTGTCAGCAGCCGATTGATTGATAGCGTTCCGTTGACCGTGCACAATCATTCAATAAATCTGCATATTTTGATGCAACCGGATTGCTCGTCGATAATGCAATTTATTCCGCACTTGATTATAGTCAAATGCAATTTCACCCATTTTATCTCGAAGTATCGAGAATAAATACCGAAGAGAGAATTATCGTTCACTCACGTGCGTCTGACATTGATTTTGTCGAAGAGTTTCTTTCGCTACAATCGAAATCACTTTTATCAATTAAATTAAGATGATGCGAGTCATGCATTTGAGCCAACAACTTATTGATTGGACAAGCACAAATGCCAAATGAAATACAAACAATGGAGCAGGGTTGTTGCATCAACAAGAGGCGAAGTCGAGGTTATTTTCATTGTTTCATTGTCACACGTCTGATGCGGCGGTGCGTCCCGATTGATTGATAGTTTTAGTATGGTCGTGAGTCATCTCACAGCCTGAGACATGTTTCAGCAGTTCGTATTTTCTAATAAATCGAAACAAATAGCCCGAAAACACCCTTCGATGAAGAAACTTTGATTGTCTAACTGTTGATTTCAACAGCATTTTTCGTTTTAGGTGTTAAGTGTTTGATAAATGTTTAGGCTTGGAAAGGTCTTCCATTCACTTTGCTCTTTTGCCAATCCATGGATCGACAACTCACTGCATTAATATTTATTTTCCATTTTGACAAGAAAACAAAAGAAACTTCTCCATCGATCGATCGATGGAAGTTTGCACTCGAACACGAAAATTACATAACAAAAATAGAATACATTAATCAAACGGCATTTCGAATTGATAAACTAGTACCAAGAAGTTTGGAGAGAGTAGTTTTTCGATAGATAATATTCTTTACAAAGCCATTGAAAATGTTATATGAACGAATTTCCACAAATATTCGAACCTGAAGCCGACTAAATGTTTGGAAGCATACACATTTCAGTTGCGTCACGTCAATCGCCCATTAGTGTTTGATATTATTAGAACGGCATATCGATTGCAGCTGGGGTCGTTGACAAAACAAAGCAATTTGATATTTATTTACGCATTCGAAATGCATCGATATAAAAAGGCAGTAACCTTATTAGTGTGCCTAGCCATCATCGTTGTGTAGCCGCTTTATATATTGACATTGCACTTAGAACAACGAAAACAGACGCAATTGAGATTAATATTACGGTTTATTGACCATTTTCGAGACGCGAACTCGAAAATGTAATTAACCAGTAATGAATTGTACCACGAAAATGGCTCGGAATGATTCATTCGTATTGCGTTATTCAATTTTAGCGCTTCCAAACATGAAATTGTATGTGGAGAAATGTTTTTGCTCAAGTGCTTTTACGAATTCAATCGAATCAGAAAGAACGCAGTAACTTAATAAACGTTCACATTCATTTTTAATTGGTTTTCTTTCGGCATGAAACAAATAAAGACGTTGACAATGGAACGGCGTAAAACCAAACCGAAACATACAAATGCAATAAATAGTGATGAAAACATAACAAATGGCTTTGTTCGACGGGATCTAGCCGGCAGCGCGAAATCCAGACGGTTTTTGGTTGAATTCTAATATAATAAGAGCCAAACTACAAATGCTATATTCAAAACCAAAACTTCCTGAGGCTCTTCGAGCAAATTGTGTGAGTCTTTGTCGATTGAACCAATGAAGTTTTCATCACTTTGCTATAGGAAAAACTTTGCATTCAACAAAACAAGCGCAAACACATTCAAATTGTTGCAAAATACTTCGACCTTATCGAATTAAAAAAAAAAATAATGCAAATTGAGTTGTTTTTGATTTGAACAATTGTAAAACTTATTTCCTCTGAGCAAAATTTCGAATGCCAAAGCAAAGCCGAAGAATAAACATATAGGGTTTGAAACTATGATGAATGCATGGAAAAGAGATCAAAATAATCAGCACCCATAAAATATTCACATTAAAGTTGCAACTTTCCATCAATTCGCCCATTCCTAATGGCGCACAAATCAATTTCAATCAGAAAATGTGGTGTCGTTCAGCGTCATCGCTTCGCAATTTCCGAATGAACAATTTGTAATGAAGGTCATTATTCAAAATCGCAGCAAGCATTTTACATGGGTTTGATTCTGGGCTTCCTCACGAAATGGCCTTTGCATGAACAATGTCCTAATCAAAAAATATTACGAAAATGATCCATATCGAATCGTAAGTGAAGTGAAGCGAAATGCATATCGATTCTGTATGCATTACAAAAACAGCTTAATCGAAAATGATTTCTCTTTTTCGAAAGTTCCCCAAACAAAACACACATACACGGAGGGAGAGAAGGAACACAAGTGAGAAATGCTTTTGTTTCCATTTTCTTGAGATTTGATAATTCGAATAATATGAAGATGCTGAGAATATCGGGAGCAGGCACATGAATTATTATTAAATTGGTGTGTAGTTGAGAGTGAGAGGGAAATTCAAAATCATTGCCTGAATCGTAAGATGGCTTTGAAATTTGGTGGTTTCAAACAAAACATACACGCATACAAAAATCTCGTTCTCTGGTACAAATGTTAAATGATCCTTATAATGCTTGCATTTCTCAAAATGAATGTTCGAAATGCATGGGCCACCGATATGAGAAGCCACTCAAACCACTGACAATGAAACCATAAATACCAAAATTTATCGTTGTGAAAAGGAACATTTCAGAATTATGTGGTTCCCCATCGATTGCCAGGATAATCCAAACCGAACAGAGCAAAAGAAATAGAGAACAGGAAAAGAGAGAGAGAGTGAAATTTAACAGCAAAATGATTTCGCACCGATTTTATGTGCATTGATGGTCATTCTCAAATGTGAAACGAATGAAAAAAGAAAACATCGTTTGCAGTCATCATAAATTTCGCTTTCCTCCCAACTTCCGTTGGCCGGATGTGGATGCGGTTTGCTGCTGTTGCTAGCGAATTCCAGAAGGAAATCTAATTATTGCTTCAACAAAGAAAAAGAAGCTTCGATCGATTTTCTTCTGTGCTTTCTATTCGAACACCATTTTATAGCCCCATAAAGTACTTGCTGATGATGAATTCACTACGATTTTCAATAAACAGCTGGAACTCAGTGGCTTGGTGTGATTTGATATTATTTTGGTTTGTTTGTTCGGCTTTGTGCTGCGTTCCATAAAAATGTGGTGCTACAAATTGACATGAACAGACGATGTTTCGAAAGGAGCGCTGCCATTGACGAAGCCGTATGTTGGAGAAACAAGGAACTTTCCAACAATGTGGATGCACTGGCCAGATTTGGGTGGAACTCACGCAAATTGACACAAAGTGAATACAATGTAGCCAAAAATACTTTGTGGAAAATCAGAAAAAGTGTTTCTTATTTTCTTTTCGGCAGCAAACAAACTGAACTTCGGGTCATTGTGCGTGTAACGCAACGAATGAAAAGGTTCCCCTGCCGATAATTACTGTGTGCTTATCGACACAGTCAAAGCAATAAAAGTACATTACTAACTTCATTGCAACGAATGGTCAGATGTGAAGCCGTTGGGTGGATATAATAATTCGATGACTACATGCTGATTCATGATGCAAAATGATGAACTGCCCCTGAAACAATCTCTATGATTTATTCTTTCTTCTTTTATTGCCAACTTCAAGGAAATTTTCACGTTAAATTAAAAGTTCAAGTGGCAATACTTTTTTAAATGACTGCTGAATAGCAGTAGACGGTGATGCGGATAAAGTGTAGATAGAAATGATTCTATTTTGTTGTTGTTAATTCTTGAGGAGAGTGACGAAGTGCAAACATAAAACAAGCTTTATTAATATGTCGTCCAAGCTGCGAATGTTGTTTACTAAACAAAGCAGAGACGTAGATGAAGGGCACTTGTGAAGCGTCTTATACCGCCTCTGTCGACTTTCTCACTCTCCCTCTCTCTCACTTTCTCCTATTACTATAACGCACTTCGAGTCGAACCTACATTGTGCCGTGTCGTGCCATTTAAATATTGCATAATCTCCTTTATGTCATTCCTTGCAGATTGTGTACGCATCTACTGTACCGATTGTTTGCCAGTGTTTCGCTACAAATAATTCTATTTATCAAATGAAAAAAAGCGTGCAATCCAAACAGAATAATCCTAACAAAATTTTGAAGTACCTTATATAAGTGTCTACTGAATATATTTTCGGAAACGTGATTTTCGTGCTGGCAACGGATTTTATATATTGACATGAAATAAATATTCAGAGAACAGCATCAACATGAAATAAACAGCATATTTGTGTTGAAAATAGTAGACATTGAAAATGTACATGTCAATAAAAATTCAAGAAATAATGTCAGTCACATTAAAGTATCCATACATTATAGTTCTATCTTATAAAGTCTTATTTCACTGTGTACACTTTCTACATTGGTTATGGGCCTTACCATTTAAATAAGACTAGCGGACCCCGTTGCACTTCGTTGCAACCAACCAAAAAAAGAAATGAAATATTATAGGTTTTTTTAATGAAATGAATGCATTGTATTTCAAAATTATTAATGTCAATCCAAAACATTTGGATATACAATATTTTTTGTTTGCCCATTTGAAGCGAGCATAAACAAACAATTTGGAGTTCCAACTCTTGAGCAGGCCACGTATAGCTGTCCATGTGAAAAGCACGGCTCCTCCAAATTTAATCTGCATATTTGAAGCGTTTGTCCTTGCGCCTTATTGATGGACATGGCAAATGATAGACGTATGAGCACAATCTCACCTTTCGCTGTTCCGGTCAATATTGTGGCTTCAATTAAATTCGGCATCAATTTTTTTACTGCTAATCTTGTGCCATTGCACACGCGAGATTGAAACTGGTCTTCGTCAATTGTTGGTGCATTAAATCGTCTCGCATGCTCTCCAAAGGGCGTTTTGTCAGCCCTGATAACGATTCTGTGATCATCAGATGGCATACGATCGGAGCGGTTTTAAACAATTGGATTAATTCATTGTACTGATGTAAGAATGTTTGAAGTTCAGAAACAATTTGTCGCCTTGCACGCGCAGCAATTGTACAACGCCGATCCAATTCACGATTTGCATCTCAGATAAAATAGATTTGCAAAAATTGATGATCAGCATCAGTATATGGCAATAAGGAACCAGCTCGATGATAAATCTGACCTTGAATCTGTAATATTTGTGAAATGTAATTAGATGCTGTGTCAGAATTTTTGAATATATCAAAAAAATTGCTGCTCAGATCGCATTTTTCATATGATATTCCGCATGAAGTAATCACCTTGAAATTGTCTCTTACAATTTTGGTCGCACCAAAAGGAGTCATTTGAAATACCGCATTGTATTCTGGAATGTGAGACAAAAAATGCTTAGACGTTTGCGACGTTCTAAAAATGAATGAATGAAGTGGATCGGGGGGGGAGATTCAAATGCTGGCAGTCTCACTTTGCCATAAGCACAACACATGCCAGGCGTTTCACCCTGAAATTTGACTGCATCACAATGTGGACATCTCACCGTCATTCCACCAATATTGGCATGTTTACTAAAATCATTTTCGCTATTGTAAGCGAAAGCAGCATATTCCATCTCTTGCACAGCATGACGTGAAAGTCGTTTCGTTCGTCTCGATGCTGGATTTAATGGATTTGGATCTGCCGATCTATGACGACGTGCGTTTCGTAATTGTTGTACTTGATTTTGTTGCGAGCGTTCCTCTACACTTTGTGCTCTCCTTTGATTCAATCTATAGGTAGAATTACGCGTACATCGACCTATAGTTGATCGTCTTGTTGGTGGCATTTTTTTCTAAATCAATGATATTAATTCAATATGAATTAAGGATTGTTTATTTAAGAATAATTCAAAAACAGCAACAACAATGTACACATTACGAACGATTTCGATATTGAGTACACGCTGAATGGATGATGCATATGATGAAATTATGGAAAAAAATCACTTTTCACTATGTTTTCTTGAATCCAAACACATTTTTTTGCACTGAACACACTTAAAATCATTTTTTAAATTATTAATACTTACCAATATTTATGAAACTAAAAAAAAAAATCACTTGTAATAAAATTCCAATTGGAAAGCAATGAATGTATGACCGGCTGTATCAGAAGAAAGTGATTGGCAAACATGTGCATTTTGAAAGGTTCATCTGTTTAACATTTGTATGCTGTCATTCAAATGAATGTGTGTATATATGAGTTTGTGTAGTAGGTTTGATCGATTTTTTTCGTTAGATCGGACCGAAATTTAAACTTTTTTTTGACAAATGTTGAATTTTTTCAGGAAAAAAATCATAACTCGAGAATGGCTGAACCGATTTTGATTTTCAAAATCAACCATCCATGGTGAAATAGAAAGTATGGAATTCTATCGAAAAGTCTGCTCCAACAGATCCAACTGAATTAGCCAAATGGTCGGAAGCAGATGAACTTGCACGAGCATTAATTTCTCTCTCCTTTGATGACAATCAATTCAGTCTAATCATGGATAAAAAAACTGCGAAAGATACCTGGAACTCATTAAAAGATTTTCATGAAAAATCAACAAGCGTCAACAAAATGACACTCATGAGGAACATGTTTGACACAAAAATGAATGAATCAACGTCAATTGAAGAACACATCAAAAAAATTTCAAACTATCTTCAAAAATTCAATGGTTATGTGTCACAGCTTTCAATGATGAAACAGTAAAAACTGCAATTTTACTGAGCAGTCTTCCAGAAAGCTACAGAACTCTTGTGACAACACTTGAATCCAGAGACACATTAACATGGTCAATTGTAACTTCAAAACTTATTGATGAAAGCAAACATATGCATCAAAGATTGATTGACTCCAATGAAAAATTACTTCGGGTCAGAGACAAATCAACTAAACAATATTGCAAATATTGCAAACGCACAAACCATAATATTGAGGACTGCAATATTCTCAAAAACAAAAATAAAAATAAAAATAACATTGGTCTCATTAAAAAAAACACGGAATGATGATAGCTCGGACTCTGAAATGTTACTTGGAATAAGTTCTCAAAATGGAAACTCCAAATGGATACTTGATTCAGGTGCGACTTAACATTTTGTCAATAACACATAACTTCTATCAAATTTTCAAGAAAAACCTGACACAGTAACCGTTGCGAATGGATCAAAAGTCAAAATTTTGGGAATAGGTGAATGTGCGATTCAATTAATCAATGACCAAGGAAAAATTAAAAATGCAAGATTAACAAATGTACTTTATTCACCGTATTTACATGAAAATTATAAAAAGTCTACCGGTTGAAAATGTCGTTATTGCAGACAACTTCATATGTACTACTCTGAGGCGAATTTTGGCTATGACAGCTGTCATCAGAAACTTCATGTCATTGTCTAACTATTTCAGTCTAGGTTATTGGTCATTAGTGAAAATATTGTATTTTTTTTTTTTTTTTGTGAAGCCGTAAAATGTCTACATTCGTGCCATCAAAACTACATTTGCGGGAAGTTTTAATATGCTTCTTCCATTTAAAGAAAAAAGCAACCGAAGCGCATCAATTGCTCACCGAATCGATCAAGATCCGTCACAAACGCAAGAAGAACTTGCAAAATCACTTGGCGTCGCTCAGCAAACCATTTCCGATCGTTTGAAAGCAATGGGAATGATCCGAAAGGGAAGCCATTGGGTGCCGTATGAATTGAAGCCAAGAGACGTCGAACGACGAGTTTTCACGTGCGAACAACTGCTTCAACGGCACAAAAGAAACAGTTTTTTGCATCGAATTATTACTGGCGATGAAAAGTGGGTCCATTACGATAATCCAAAACGTCGGGCAACGTATGGATATCCCGACCATGCATCATCACCCACGGCCGCGCAGAATATTCATGGCCTGAAGGTTATGCTGTGTAATTGGTGGGACCAGCAGGTGTGGTGTACTATGAGCTGTTGCAACCGAATGAAACAATCACAGGCGAGGTCTACCGACGACAATTGATGCGTTTGAGCCGAGCACTGAAGGAAAAACGACCGGAAACGGTCGCAAGACACGATAAAGTTACTTTGCATCATGACAATGCTCGGCCACATGTTGCACAGGTCGTCAAAACCTACCTTGAAACGCTCAAATGGGATGTCCTCCCCCACCCGCCGTATAGTCCAGACCTTGCGCAATCCGATTACTATCTCTTCCGATCGATGCAACATGGCCTGGCTGATCAGCACTTCCGTAATAACGATGAAGTCAAAAAATGGATCGATTCGCGGATTGCGGCCAAACCGGTCGAATTTTTCAGAAAGGGAATCCGTGAATTGCCAGAAAAATGGAAAAAATGTGTGGCTAGCGATGGGCAATACTTTGAATATTAAATTTGTATCCATTTCTCTTCAATAAAGCATTTATTTTTATGAAAAAAACGGCATTTTCAACCGATAGAACTATTATTTCAATCAAAAAGTCACAAGACGAAGGTTTAAAAATTATCTTCGAAGCAAACAAATGTCAAATTTACTTCAAAAATGAACAAATCACAACGGCTAACTTGATAAATGATTTATATTATCTAAATCATGAAAAGTTATTCTCAATTACATCAACTAAAAGATGCATGGCACAGAATATTGGGACATCGCGACATCGAAGCAATCAAATTGATGTTCAACAAAGACTTGGCCATTGGTATAAATATAGATAAATGTAATTGTGATAATACATGTGAAGTATGTTTAATTTCAAAAATGACACGTCGACCGTTTGCTAAAGAAAAAGAAAAGACTTCTAAGACAATTTTAGATGTTATTCAAAGCGATTTATGTGGGCCATTCAAAACACAAACGTCCAGTGGAAAACAATACGTATTAACTTTTATTGATGAATATTCACGTTACACTCATGTTTATCTTTTACGTGAGAAAAGTGAAGTTAGTGATAAAACACAAGAATTTATTCAATTAATGAAAAACCAAAAAGGACAATATCCAAAAGTGTTGAATACCGACCGTGGTGGTGAATACTTAAATAAAACGATTGAAACACTATTTAAAAAATTTGGAATAAAATCTCAATTTACTTCACCATACACTCCACAATTAAACGGTATCGCAGAACGAAAAAATCGTTACTTAGTTGAAATGACACGTGCAATGCTTACTGATGCAAATTTACCAAAAACTTTTTGGGGTGAAGCGATTAGTACTGCTTATTATCTTCAAAATCGTTTGATTAGTCGAAGCATTTATGATATACCATTTCAAATTTGGAATAATCAAAAACCAAATTTTAAACATTTGCAAACTTTTGGTTCACATTGTTACGTAAAAATTCCAAATCAAATTCGCCGCAAATTAGATGACACTTCAGCGAAAATGATTCTTCTTGGATACGATACCAATAACATCTACAAATGTTACAATCCAGACATCAACAGAATTGTGTACAGCAGAGATGTAAAATTCGTTCCAAACAATGATATTTCAATTTCTCTTCAATCGAACAACAATACACAAATCAATAAACCAATTCATGTTGAACCACCAAACATTGGTCCAAATTATTGCTATGAGGATAATACAATTTCACGTAGATCAGACAAAGCTAACAAGAAGATTCCACCTGAACGATATGGTTACACTGTCAAAGCAAAATACATGGACTGGTACAATAATTCAAACTCAAATTAAGATGAACCACAATCAAATACTACAAATTCAAATCAAACTAATGATCAGCAATCAAAGAATGAAACTTTAAACGAACTTTACTCAATTCATTCAATTTTTTCAATCAAAGAACCATCAAATTATAACGAAGCAATAGCAGACAAAAACAAGGACAAATGGAAAGAAGCCATGAATGAGGAAATGAACTCACTTATCAACAAAAACACATGGACTTTATGCAGATTACCACAAGATCGAAAAGCAATTGGTGCAAAGTGGATCTACACTGTCAAAACTGATCAAAATGGTAAAATAAATCGTTTCAAAGCTCGACTTGTTGCACAGGGATATAGTCAAAAATTTGGAATTGAATATAATCACCTAGTCGCTCCTGTTGCTAAGCATTCGACTTTAAGAATTCTTCTTTCAATTGCTTCAAAAGAAAATTTCATTGTCAAACATTTAGATGTGAAAACTGCATTTTTTAATGGTAAACTTCAAGAAACCATTTACATGAAGCAACCAACGGGTTTCGAAATTGAGGGGAAGGAAGACTATGTATGTTTGCTCAAAAGAAGTTTATATGGTCTGAAACAAGCACCAAAATGTTGGAATGACGAGCTAAATAATGCATTAATCAAAATGAACTTTAAAAAATCTCGAGCAGATCCATGTTTGTATTGCACAAAATTCGAAAATGGAGATGAATGCATACTTTTAATTTACGTCGATGATATTTTAATCATGTCGAAAAATATCAAAAGAATTGAAAAAATCAAATACAAAATTGAAAAATTATTTGACTTACGAGATCTTGGAGAAATACAATATTATCTTGGTATTCAAATTAACAAAACAAATGGAATTTACAATTTGAATCAACAACATTACATCAATAAACTTTTAATTCAATTCTCACTGCAAGATGCTTCAATTTCGAAAGTACCAATTTCAGTTGGTTATGGTAAATCAAACGATGAAATATTGTTACCATCAAATGATTTATATCAACAACTTATTGGATGTCTACTATACATTTCAATCAATAGTAGATCTGACATATCAGCAGCTTTGGCTCAAAAAGTACTACAAAAAGTAAGCACTGGTTACATTTTTATGCTTCATGGTGGAACAATTAGTTGGACTTGCAAAAAACAATCATGTGTTTCACCATTATCTACAGAAGCAGAATTTGTGGCATTATGTGAAGCAGTTAAAGATACCGTATGGGTTATGAATTTATTGGACGATTTGGACAGATCAATTGAAAAAACAACAACAATTTTCGAAGACAATCAAAGTTGCATAAAAATGTTTGAAAATCAGAAAATTTCAAACAGAACAAAGCATTTCGACATAAAATATCATTTTGTAAAGGATGTTATCAATAATCTAAAAAAGATTAAAATTAAATTTTGTTCAACAAAGGATATGATTGCAGATATGCTAACAAAACCATTACCACTTGAAACTTTTATGAAACATCGAGACAATATACATTTAGGGGAGGGTGTTGAAAATAGTAGACATTGAAAATGTACATGTCAATAAAAATTCAAGAAATAATGTAAGTCACAATAAGGGATCCATACATTATAGTTCTAAAGTTTATCTCATAAAGTCTTATTTCACTGTGTTCACTTTCTACAGTTTGCCCGAGCAAATGTGTCGAACGTGAATTCATTGCGTTTGAGAAAATGCGGAAGTAAGTTTCAGCGAAAGGAATAATTAAAGATGAACAATTTTGTGAAAACCCTATGCTTTCTATAAATAATACAGCGGATTCGCAAGTATACCACGAAAAGTGGTCGCATTGCCAGCGGAAAAGGTTAAACGCGAACGATGCTCAGTCGCTCACCAACACACACACACACACAAACAATTTTATAACTTTCTTGCTCAAGAAAATTTCGTTCACCGTTGATGCTGCGTATTAAATCATATTTTCGATAAATTCCGTGTACAAGCAGCAACACCAGCACAAAGGGGGAACAGAGGTAAGGCAAAAAATACAAAATAAACGAACAAAAGGCAAAATACCTAGCGCTTTGTAAAGATAATGTCATTTTCAGAATACCTTTGGGTATTTGGTTGATTCTTTTGCTTTCTGTGCAATCGAACAAGACGATTTCCGAAACGTTCACTGGTTTTCTATACACACACTTTATCGCGGACATAAAAGGAAAACACATACAAATTCAAAGTCAAAATTAGATTTGTTGCTGAAGCCGTGATGAGTTTCATCTGAATATATCATGTTGAATTAGTTCGAACAGCCGTTCATTCATCTTTGCGTGTACCGAAAACTTTTTGATTTAAATCGGCAAACACAAGGTAAATTAGTGTAAAAGGGTAACTTTTCGAAATTGATATTTGGAATTGAACATGCTCTGTACTTGCATAATAATGATAAATTTCCATACAATCAATTTGTTAATCATCAAAGCCAATAAAGATAATATGAATTATACCCAGATTTGAAATGGCAAGCTTGATATTGCCGATAATCATTTATGCTCTTTTAATCTCTTACCCTTCGCTCAAAGCACATCCTTCACCATTTTCGTTGAATTGTCATGAAAATCAAGTTTGCCTTCTAACAAATCTCCGTTTGAACGATTGAATCTCTGCATTTTCAGTTAATTAAATACTTATTCAATGACATTTGAATCTAATGAAACTATGAATTGATGATCATGCATTCATTCGCGAACAAAGGGCAAACACTTAGAATACGTTTGAGCAGCTCTTCAATGCTTTTAACAGCGCATTTGAATTTTGAGCATCTGACAGCTTCATATATGATTTAAAGAGAAAAGACAAATTTCATAGATTTTGTTGCTTTGGACCCAATAGAAACCTTCTTCGAAAATCGTATCAAACAAATGAACATACAGAAATTGCATTTATTTCCTGTGGCGAAAATCGCATTTGTATTTGAGAGGTGAACATTACATATTCATTTATTTCCTACACAAAACTGCCCGTGATATGCAAGTGGGAGTGTAGCTGTTCCGTTTCAAATAAAACGAAGATCAACATATATTTTTTTGCATTTTATTTTAATTTTTCTCAAAAGTTTTTGCGTTTTCAGTTAAACATTGGCCACTTTGTAAATTCCATTCGACGTCGAAATGAAATCGGTTATTCTCTCGGCTTCAGCTCCAAATGAACTCCATTTCCAAAGACCCATAAAGCGAATGAATTGCTCATTTTCAAGGGAATATCCGTCCGTCGAATTTCAAAATTTAGCAACAAATAGAAAAACAACACCTTGATTTCCATCAGTGCAAACCGATAACCTGGAAAAATTATCAGTTTTTTTTTTTTAGTCAGTAAAAGTCACAAGCACACATAAAAAACATAAGTTTTGATTTAGTTCTCCATCTCCTTCGAGTGTATAGCATCATTCAACTGTATCAAAATAAGCATTCAACTCACCAATGCAACTGCGTGGACCGATGCCGAATGGAATGTATGATCCTGGTTGAATATTTTGTTTATTTTCATCGTTGAATCTTTCGGGATCAAATTTGTCTGGTTCCGGATAAATGTTTTCATCATGATGAATAGAGTAAATTGGTATAACTACGCAAATGCCACGTTCTATCAAAATATTCCTACCATCAAATTCGAGCTCATAATCTTTTGTGCACAAGCGATTCGTTATAACAGCAATTGGCCACTTGCGCAGCCCTTCCGAAACAACTTGATCCAAATACTTCATTTTTGATATTGTATCGTAGCTCAATCGAGCTCCATCAAGACTGTTCCGAACATCTCGAATTTCTTGGTATAATTTGTGTTGAATATCTTGATTAATTGCCAATTCGTAAGCTAGGAGTGTCATAGCGTTACTCACTGTTTCGAAGCCAGCCATAAAAAACAATGCACTCTGAGCAATGATCTCATCATCATTCCAGGTGCGTTTATTCTGTTTTTCGCCAATGTTTGACTCTTCAACGGTGGCAGAGCCGATATCTTTTTCAGTCGAATATTCGTTTTGATGATGTGTATGGCCTCCATTACGAATTTTTATCAAAATATCAATCAAATCGGGTCTGAAAACCTGCTCTTTTTCTCTTTCATTTATTTTGTTCAAAACCATCGTCTTGAAGAACTGCCTCACATTTCTACTGAAAAATTCAACGTTCATTGCTTGCATAAAATATGGCAGCGTTCGAACAAGTATTATTCGGAGTATAGATTTTAGACTGGTGATACGAAAGATGTTTTTTCCAAATGTATAAAAATCATTGTTGGGATTTCTGAACGAGTCAACTTTCAAACCAAATGCGCAACTTGTAATCACATCACTCGCCCAACGTGAAAAGATTTCCTTCATTTCGACTCGAAGCGAGTTGTTTAGCTTTGACTGCGCAATTAAATATTTGGTCGTATCATCCGCACATTCAACCACCAATTCAAACATTTGGCGCAATTTGCTGCTCGCAAAGCTTGGACTAAGTGATGATCGCATGTCATGCCATTCCTCATCATTCAATGATATTACACTCTTTCCCAAAAATGTGTCGGTCTTCTGGCCAAAAGTTATGTGATGATTTGTGAAATGATTGAAATCTTTTATCGACAATTGACGAATGAGGTTGACATCTCGGAGCATATAATATGGATAGCGTTGATCGAAAAATCCAATGACCCTAAATTAAACAATACAATCGTTTAAATACAATATAATTCATTTTATAATCAGAATTTATGTTAAATATCGGATTAAAGGTCATTCCGATAGTGTCGATTCTTGATTTCTTCGCGTAACTCAGGTTGATTTTTATTTTTAGGTTGATTTGATATAAAATACCAAACCGTCTTTTTGTTTTTGTTTTTTTTATTGATCTAATTTGAATTTAAATTATTATTGAGACACATTTGAGTTAGTGTTTTCACATATCAAGAGCGTAATAGTTTTCGTGATACGCTTCATTTATTTTAATTTATTTTTCTATTACGGATCAACGCAACTTGAAAATTCATGCTAAACAGTGATTTTTACTTTAATAATGATGTTCCGATCATAAAAAATTGCTATGTTTCATTTAAAAAAATCCCGAGAGAAAACCCTTCGATAATTTTTTCATTGTAGTTTCAAATTGAATCACTTTCAAATTTTGGATTCATTCACCTCATCTCAAGCCGATTTATATGAAAGAATCATACTAACTTCTCTTTTGGAAAGCGATTATAAATCGATTCCAACCATTTTGCGGGATACGTTCGCAATAATAACAGGTCAAATGTATTTCCAACCAAAAATACTGGATCCAAATGTAATATTCCGCGCTTTCGGAAATAGTCGTAATAAACTGTTTCCCATTTGTAGAATAAATATACTGCAATTCCACAAATTATTGCGAAGAATAAAAATTCTGACGACATTTCACCGACTTTGAAAATAATGCTTGGGAATCAAGTCAGTTGATTTTTAAATTTCGTTCTTAATTTTAGAGAAAATATTAGTTATTTCAAATGAACGAGTGACTATTGCAACATTTTCGCAATGATGCGTTTAAATTTGATTTGGAACTGAAGCGTATTTTCCGTATGATCCCATTTATATAAATCTCATTGGAGATAAACAAGAACAACTTGATCCACTAACAATTATTAATTGTAAACACTTGTACTGAGCATTTTGCACCTTTATTGACGTTACAAAATTAACAAATAAAATTACCTTTTATTTGTTTGAATCGAATGCATTTCGTGCCTCATGCGGCACATCATCAGCAATCACGAATGAGCATCAAGGTTAATGTTCAAGGCATTCATAGCACGATGAAAAATTTTTTGCGACACAAAACGAACGGTGCACACAATTAGCACACAAAAACAAAAACCAAATGAATTTTTGGTCTTGAAAAAGTTAAAAGAACGCGACGTTTATTATCTGAAGGTGGACAAAGGCAATAAAATTTGCATTATGAACAGACTATGATGAGAGGATGAATCAGTTAATCATTGAAAACCCGTATAAAAAGGTTAATCGAAACCCTCTATCGAAAATGATTAAAGAGTGTAATGCATAACGTGCGTCTATTGCTAAAACGTTCGGTCAGAGATTGAAATATTCGCTTATCGTATCGAATCCGACTTGATGCATACGAGAGCTACTATATTCAATCGGACCCTGACGTTCTCAATCTGGACAACGGGAACATTGAATCGCCTCTCTTAACTTTAAATAACACACCAAATCCCATCTAAATGCGTGTGTTTGTCGTTGTGTTCTTTGTTTTTGTTTTTGTGTGCTAGTTGTGTGCACCGTTCGTTTTGGGTCGCAAACAATTTTTCATCGTGCTATGAATGCCTTGAACATTGACCTTGATGCTCGGTCGTGATTGCTGATGATGTGCCGCATGAGGCACGAAATGCATTCGATTCAAACAAATAAAAGGTAATTTTATTTGTTAATTTTGTAACGTCAATAAAGGTGCAAAATGCTTAGTACAAGTGTTTACAATTAAAAATTGATTACGTCGCACAGTAAAAATAATAACAGGAACATGAATAGAATTAGTAAATGTCCATCCGAGTTATTATATTTATATTCTTTTTTATCTATACTGATATGAAATTTTTTAAAGCCATACACGAAACCTGTATGTTCTTGTTTGAATGATGTTTCGAGCTTAACTTATTTGATCCTGCATTTGAACTTAAAAATTTGAATTCAGAAATGCCCGTGATATGCGTGAGATTGTAGCTGTACCGTTTCAAATAAAACGAATACAATAGAACCTCAGAAATAAGAAGTCCTCTGAAATTTGAAGAGGCATTTTCGAACCATTAGTGCTTCTGAAATTAGAAGATTTCTTCTAATTTTAGAGACATTTTGTCTGTATAGATTTTTTGAATTTAACTCATCACAAAGTCGAAAGAAAAATTGTTGAAATGTGTCGAAGTAGCCTTTGGAATTGTTGGCGCTCGAAACAAGTGTTTGTTGCATGTGCAGTGCAATATTTGGCAGTGGTTCGTTAGTAGTGTATCGATCATTTACGCGTCGATTCTATTCATTCGATTTACAAAACATTCGTATTTTCTCTTTCATTTATTATGTTCAAAATCATCATCTTGAAGAACTGCCTCACATTTCTACTGAAAAATTCAACGTTCATTGCTTGCATAAAATATGGCAGCGTTCGAACAAGTATTATTCGGAGTATAGATTTTAGACTGGTGATACGAAAGATTTTTTTTCCAAATGTATAAAAATCATTGTTGGGATTTCTGAACGAGTCAACTTTCAAACCAAATGCGCAACTTGTAATCACATCACTCGCCCAACGTGAAAAGATTTCCTTCATTTCGACTCGAAGCGAGTTGTTTAGCTTTGACTGCGCAATTAAATATTTGGTCGTATCATCCGCACATTCAACCACCAATTCAAACATTTGGCGCAATTTGCTGCTCGCAAAGCTTGGACTAAGTGATGATCGCATGTCATGCCATTCCTCATCATTCAATGATATTACACTCTTTCCCAAAAATGTGTCGGTCTTCTGGCCAAAAGTTATGTGATGATTTGTGAAATGATTGAAATCTTTTATCGACAATTGACGAATGAGGTTGACATCTCGGAGCATATAATATGGATAGCGTTGATCGAAAAATCCAATGACCCTAAATTAAACAATACAATCGTTTAAATACAATATAATTCATTTTATAATCAGAATTTATGTTGAATATCGGATTAAAGGTCATTCCGATAGTGTCGATTCTTGATTTCTTCGCGTAACTCAGGTTGATTTTTATTTTTAGGTTGATTTGATATAAAATACCAAACCGCCTTTTTGTTTTTGTTTTTTTTATTGATCTAATTTGAATTTAAATTATTATTGAGACACATTTGAGTTAGTGTTTTCACATATCAAGAGCGCAATAGTTTCCGTGATACGCATCATTTATTTTAATTTATTTTTCTATTACGGATCAACGCAACTTGAAAATTCATACTAAACATTGATTTTCAACTTTAAAAATGATGTTACGATCATAAAAAATTGCTATGTTTCATTTAAAAAAAACCCGAGAGAAAATCCTTCGATTATTTTTTTATTGTAGTTTCAAATTGAATCACTTTCAAATTTTAGATTCATTCACATCATCTCAAGCCGATTTATATGAAAGAATCATACTAACTTCTCTTTTGGAAAGCGATTATAAATCGATTTCAACCATTTTGCGGGATACGTTCGCAATAATAACAGGTCAAATGTATTTCCAACCAAAAATACTGGATTCAAATGTAATATTCCGCGCTTTCGGAAATAGTCGTAATAAACTGTTTCCCATTTGTAGAATAAATATACTGCAATTCCACATATTATTGCGAAGAATAAAAATTCTGACGACATTTCACCGACTTTGAAAATAATGCTTCGGTATCAAGTCAGTTGATTTTTAAATTTTGTTCTTAATTTTGTAGAAAATATTCGTAATTTCAAATAAACGAGTGACTATTATAAAATTTTCGCAATGATGCGTTTAAATTTGATTTGGAACTGAAGCCTATTTTCTGGATGCTCCCATTCATATAAATCCCATTGGAAATAAAAAAACAATTTTTTTATTAATACTGACAGTATATTTTTTGTTTTCAAAGCCACACACGAAACCTGTATGTTCTTGTTTGAATGATGTTTCGAGCTTAACTTGTTTTATGCTGCATTTGAACTTAAAAAAGTTCAGATGTACTTGATTTGAATTCAGAATTCAAACCGTCACTTTGGTTCAAGCTGTCAAGCTGTACAGCTGTACAGCTCGGGCTGTACTCAACAGCCAGCTATTTAACGCATGCGTTATGAATGAACGCATTCATTCCATGCGGTACGACGAATTTCTTATCAAAATACAATACTTGAGACAGAAAAAGAAATCCACGTTCTGTTTACGCATGTGTAAAGCAAACAAAGAAAGTCAAAACTAACTTTTGATTGACTTTTAGAGTATTTTTAGTACAATTAAATACTATTTTGTCACGTTGATTTTGGACTTTTTACTGAATTCAAAAAGATAGAAATGGAAGAAAAGCAAGTGAGAAAACATCGGGCGCAAAATAAATATATGTATGTAAATATGTAATAGAAAAAAGCATAAATATTCAGTCGAAGCAGTGTAAAAAAACGTATTTTATTGCTTCTGTGTTGATTTGAGAGCGGGCATCTGTCGATTCATCATTTGACATTACTTATTTCGATGTAAATTTCTATCGATTTTTGTGTGCCTTGAGAGCGAATATTTCTGGGGACATCTCGACGAGGGAACGAAATGACTGACGTACTTGAGATCTGAAAACGGTATCACTGTAAGGAAAAATAAAGAAATATTTCAATTCAAAAAAATTCAGAGGTCAAGTGAGCCTAATTTGTATATGTCTCAAAATAGCTCTGAGTATTTGTGAACCTTGTCGAAATCAACTGGCTGCAGCACAATTTCTAAATTTGATCGAATGAAGTCATGAAGATGAAAAATAAAGCTTTCCATTCCGACCCCTGGACTGAGTTGGAGGTTGCCGTTGGCATTGAAAATATGTTTATCATCGGCACAAAACGAAATATACACCCCCATTTCATGTTTTCAGGTTCATATTCATAATAATTTCATATTCATGAGCTTTTTGATGTTATGAATTTTCAAAGTTTACATATTAACATTGATTTAACTGAAGTCAAACAAAACCCTTTTTAAAAATCTATACATTCGTTCAAGCAAAAACGTATTATACCTCAATGTATGTATGGTGGTTAATTGTGACCAATGGTGAGTTACATTAAGGCAAGCTTCCCAATCGCAAAGTTGGTGGTTTTTATTAGACAATTTTCACGCACACACACACACACGCAGATTTTATGGGGGTAATTAAACTTATTTTACATTCAATCAGAGAATACACATCAAAAAGTTTGAATGTTTTATACATAAAGTCCAACTTGGAGTGCGAGCCTAGGAAGCTCTACTACATGAATGAAAGAATTAGTCAATAGTGGCACCATCTTATCGTTTACACATTGAAATGTTATGATTTTAGCTTGTTATACAGGAAGTAATACAGTACATTTCGAATCAATGAATGAAAGTTGATATCTTTCAAATGTTTTTGTCATTTAGTTTCAAATTCAGAATGATTTGGCATTTCCTTTAAGAATTTGAATCATCATAATTAATAAGGTAACATAAATTCTCTCTTGAAGAAGAAACAAAATTGTAGATTTTTTCGAATATACAGGAGGGCCATTTAAAGTTTTTAATTTGAATCAGCTATAAAAAAAAACTAATCAATATTTTTTTTCAAAATTCTGGTTTTATTGGAAAGGTTGAACTTTGTCATTTAAGAATGAGAAACAATGTATAACCGTTTGTATAATTCTGTTGCGCTCTATGATAAACACATTTTTTTCACACAATCCACGCTTGATTTCATTTAAAACACTTCAGACATTGTTTTGACAGACTGCATCAATTTCAATTGTGTTTTTTTTTTTAAAATATCATCCCGCTCGATTTATTGCAACGATTTGATGCACGCGTGTACAGCTCACAGGAATATGACAGCAAAAATTTAGTAATTACACTGTGGAACAAATTTCAATTTTTCCAATAATGCTGCATTGATCTATACTGATCCTAAAAGTGGACCACCGACTGAGTTCAACGCGAATAGTCCGACTTCCAGGTTAGGTCATTTTTCTTTATTATTCACTTTCGAAATTTTCTAAATTCGCGATTCAAAATTTGTGAAATGTTGTATGGGGACTATGCTCATTTCTCAACCGATCGCCATGAAACTTTCAAAATCACACTTTTTGGGGAGGATGCTGTAAAATACGTCACAAATCTTTCTTCACGAAAACGATATCCGGTAACTTTGACATCAGTTCTCAGTACTCGAGCTTTTTTCAACTCTCTGGCCTTCTTCTTTGGAGCAACGCTACAAAGGCAAAAAACTGGACCATATGTTGGCAGATTTTTGTTGGTGGACTTGTCAAGCTGATTCTTCAGAATCTTAATCGAATTCCGATCCAATTTACATATTTTGTCTATTTTCAGCAATTAAAACAGTAAATAAATCCAATGTTGACTCTGTTTTGATGAGAAAAAAAATTTCTATGCGAACGTCATTTATTTATATCTAAGGCACTACTTTTTAGTGAAACATTTGTGTGAAATTGACTCTAATTCGAGAAATTTGTATGGGAGGTACGCTGAAATCTTATCCAAATGACTTGAAACTTGGTGTGGATAATTTTCCTCCCCAAAAAATGTGATTCTGATAGTTTCATGGCGATTGGTTGAGAAATGAGCATAGTCCCCATACAAAATTTCACAAGTTTTGAATCGCGAAATTAGCAAATTTTGAAAGTGAATAATAAAGAAAAATGACCTAACCTGGAAGTCGGACTATGCGCGTTGAACTCAGTCGGTGGTCCTCTTTTAGGATCAGTGTAGATCAATGCAGCATTATTGGAAAAATTGAAATTTGTTCCACAGTGTTATTGCATCAACAAAGAAAAAGAAGCTTCGATCGATTTTCTTCTGTGATTTCTATTCGAACACCATTTTATAGCCCCATAAAGTACTTGCTGATGATGAATTCACTACGATTTTTAATAAACAGCTGGAACTCAGTGGCTTGGTGTGATTTGATATTATTTTGGTTTGTTTGTTCGGCTTTGTGCTGCGTTCCATAAAAATGTGGTGCTACAAATTGACATGAACAGACGATGTTTCGAAAGGAGCGCTGCCATTGACGAAGCCGTATGTTGGAGAAACAAGGAACTTTCCAACAATGTGGATGCACTGGCCAGATTTGGGTGGAACTCACGCAAATTGACACAAAGTGAATACAATGTAGCCAAAAATACTTTGTGGAAAATCAGAAAAAGTGTTTCTTATTTTCTTTTCGGCAGCAAACAAACTGAACTTCGGGTCATTGTGCGTGTAACGCAACGAATGAAAAGGTTCCCCTGCCGATAATTACTGTGTGCTTATCGACACAGTCAAAGCAATAAAAGTACATTACCAACTTCATTGCAACGAATGGTCAGATGTGAAGCCGTTGGGTGGATATAATAATTCGATGACTACATGCTGATTCATGATGCAAAATGATGAACTGCCCCTGAAACAATCTCTATGATTTATTCTTTCTTCTTTTATTGCCAACTTCAAGGAAATTTTCACGTTAAATTAAAAGTTCAAGTGGCAATACTTTTTTAAATGACTGCTGAATAGCAGTAGACGGTGATGCGGATAAAGTGTAGATAGAAATGATTCTATTTTGTTGTTGTTAATTCTTGAGGAGAGTGAAGAAGTGCAAACATAAAACAAGCTTTATTAATTTGTCGTCCAAACTGCGAATGTTGTTTACTAAACAAAGCAGAGACGTAGATGAAGGGCACTTGTGAAGCGTCTTATACCGCCTCTGTCGACTTTCTCACTCTCCCTCTCTCTCACTTTCTCCTATTACTATAACGCACTTCGAGTCGAACCTACATTGTGCCGTGTCGTGCCATTGAAATATTGCATAATCTCCTTTATGTCATTCCTTGCAGATTGTGTACGCATCTACTGTACCGATTGTTTGCCAGTGTTTCGCTACAAATATTTCTATTTATCAAATGAAAAAAAGCGTGCAATCCAAACAGAATAATCCTAACAAAATTTTGAAGTACCTTATATAAGTGTCTACTGAATATATTTTCGGAAACGTGATTTTCGTGCTGGCAACGGATTTTATATATTGACATGAAATAAATATTCAGAGAACAGCATCAACATGAAATAAACAGCATATTTGCCCGAACAAAAGTGTCGAACTTGAATTCATTGCGTTTGAGAAAATGTGGAAGTAATTTTCAGCGAAAGGAATAATGAAAGATGAACAATTTTGTGAAAACCCTATGCTTTCTATAAATAATACAGCGGATTCGCAAGTATACCACGAAAAGTGGTCGCATTGCCAGCGGAAAAGGTTAAACGCGAACGATGCTCAGTCGCTCACCAACACACACACACACAAACAATTTTATAACTTTCTTGCTCAAGAAAATTTCGTTCACCGTTGATGTTGCGTATTAAATTATATTTTCGATAAATTCCGTGTACAAGCAGCAACACCAGCACAAAGGGGGAACAGAGGTAAGGCAAAAAATACAAAATAAACGAACAAAAGGCAAAATACCTAGCGCTTTGTAAAGATAATGTCATTTTCAGAATACCTTTGGGTATTTGGTTGATTCTTTTGCTTTCTGTGCAATCGAACAAGACGATTTCCGAAACGTTCACTGGTTTTCTATACACACACTTTATCGCGGACATAAAAGGAAAACACATACAAATTCAAAGTCAAAATTAGATTTGTTGCTGAAGCCGTGATGAGTTTCATCTGAATATATCATGTTGAATTAGTTCGAACAGCCGTTCATTCATCTTTGCGTGTACCGAAAACTTTTTGATTTAAATCGGCAAACACAAGGTAAATTAGTGTAAAAGGGTAACTTTTCGAAATTGATATTTGGAATTGAACATGCTCTGTACTTGCATAATAATGATAAATTTCCATACAATCAATTTGTTAATCATCAAAGCCAATAAAGATAATATGAATTATACCCAGATTTGAAATGGCAAGCTTGATATTGCCGATAATCATTTATGCTCTTTTAATCTCTTACCCTTCGCTCAAAGCACATCCTTCACCATTTTCGTTGAATTGTCATGAAAATCAAGTTTGCCTTCTAACAAATCTCCGTTTGAACGATTGAATCTCTGCATTTTCAGTTAATTAAATACTTATTCAATGACATTTGAATCTAATGAAACTATGAATTGATGATCATGCATTCATTCGCGAACAAAGGGCAAACACTTAGAATACGTTTGAGCAGCTCTTCAATGCTTTTAACAGCGCATTTGAATTTTGAGCATCTGACAGCTTCATATATGATTTAAAGAGAAAAGACAAATTTCATAGATTTTGTTGCTTTGGACCCAATAGAAACCTTCTTCGAAAATCGTATCAAACAAATGAACATACAGAAATTGCATTTATTTCCTGTGGCGAAAATCGCATTTGTATTTGAGAGGTGAACATTACATATTCATTTATTTCCTACACAAAACTGCCCGTGATATGCAAGTGGGAGTGTAGCTGTTCCGTTTCAAATAAAACGAAGATCAACATATATTTTTTTGCATTTTATTTTAATTTTTCTCAAAAGTTTTTGCGTTTTCAGTTAAACATTGGCCACTTTGTAAATTCCATTCGACGTCGAAATGAAATCGGTTATTCTCTCGGCTTCAGCTCCAAATGAACTCCATTTCCAAAGACCCATAAAGCGAATGAATTGCTCATTTTCAAGGGAATATCCGTCCGTCGAATTTCAAAATTTAGCAACAAATAGAAAAACAACACCTTGATTTCCATCAGTGCAAACCGATAACCTGGAAAAATTATCAGTTTTTTTTTTTTAGTCAGTAAAAGTCACAAGCACACATAAAAAACATAAGTTTTGATTTAGTTCTCCATCTCCTTCGAGTGTATAGCATCATTCAACTGTATCAAAATAAGCATTCAACTCACCAATGCAACTGCGTGGACCGATGCCGAATGGAATGTATGATCCTGGTTGAATATTTTGTTTATTTTCATCGTTGAATCTTTCGGGATCAAATTTGTCTGGTTCCGGATAAATGTTTTCATCATGATGAATAGAGTAAATTGGTATAACTACGCAAATGCCACGTTCTATCAAAATATTCCTACCATCAAATTCGAGCTCATAATCTTTTGTGCACAAGCGATTCGTTATAACAGCAATTGGCCACTTGCGCAGCCCTTCCGAAACAACTTGATCCAAATACTTCATTTTTGATATTGTATCGTAGCTCAATCGAGCTCCATCAAGACTGTTCCGAACATCTCGAATTTCTTGGTATAATTTGTGTTGAATATCTTGATTAATTGCCAATTCGTAAGCTAGGAGTGTCATAGCGTTACTCACTGTTTCGAAGCCAGCCATAAAAAACAATGCACTCTGAGCAATGATCTCATCATCATTCCAGGTGCGTTTATTCTGTTTTTCGCCAATGTTTGACTCTTCAACGGTGGCAGAGCCGATATCTTTTTCAGTCGAATATTCGTTTTGATGATGTGTATGGCCTCCATTACGAATTTTTATCAAAATATCAATCAAATCGGGTCTGAAAACCTGCTCTTTTTCTCTTTCATTTATTTTGTTCAAAACCATCGTCTTGAAGAACTGCCTCACATTTCTACTGAAAAATTCAACGTTCATTGCTTGCATAAAATATGGCAGCGTTCGAACAAGTATTATTCGGAGTATAGATTTTAGACTGGTGATACGAAAGATGTTTTTTCCAAATGTATAAAAATCATTGTTGGGATTTCTGAACGAGTCAACTTTCAAACCAAATGCGCAACTTGTAATCACATCACTCGCCCAACGTGAAAAGATTTCCTTCATTTCGACTCGAAGCGAGTTGTTTAGCTTTGACTGCGCAATTAAATATTTGGTCGTATCATCCGCACATTCAACCACCAATTCAAACATTTGGCGCAATTTGCTGCTCGTAAAGCTTGGACTAAGTGATGATCGCATGTCATGCCATTCCTTATCATTCAATGATAATACACTCTTTCCCAAAAATGTGTCGGTCGTCTGGCCAAAAGTTACCTGATGATTTGTGAAATGATTGAAATCTTTTATCGTCAATTGACGAATGAGGTTGACATCTCGGAGCATATAATATGGATAGCGTTGATCGAAAAATCCAATGACCCTAAATTAAACAATACAATCGTTTAAATACAATATAATTCATTTTATAATCAGAATTTATGTTAAATATCGGATTAAAGGTCATTCCGATAGTGTCGATTCTTGATTTCTTCGCGTAACTCAGGTTGATTTTTATTTTTAGGTTGATTTGATATAAAATACCAAACCGCCTTTTTGTTTTTGTTTTTTTTATTGATCTAATTTGAATTTAAATTATTATTGAGACACATTTGAGTTAGTGTTTTCACATATCAAGAGCGTAATAGTTTTCGTGATACGCTTCATTTATTTTAATTTATTTTTCTATTACGGATCAACGCAACTTGAAAATTCATGCTAAACAGTGATTTTTACTTTAATAATGATGTTCCGATCATAAAAAATTGCTATGTTTCATTTAAAAAAAACCCGAGAGAAAACCCTTCGATAATTTTTTCATTGTAGTTTCAAATTGAATCACTTTCAAATTTTGGATTCATTCACCTCATCTCAAGCCGATTTATATGAAAGAATCATACTAACTTCTCTTTTGGAAAGCGATTATAAATCGATTCCAACCATTTTGCGGGATACGTTCGCAATAATAACAGGTCAAATGTATTTCCAACCAAAAATACTGGATCCAAATGTAATATTCCGCGCTTTCGGAAATAGTCGTAATAAACTGTTTCCCATTTGTAGAATAAATATACTGCAATTCCACAAATTATTGCGAAGAATAAAAATTCTGACGACATTTCACCGACTTTGAAAATAATGCTTCGGAATCAAGTCAGTTGATTTTTAAATTTTGTTCTTAATTTTGTAGAAAATATTCGTAATTTCAAATAAACGAGTGACTATTATAAAATTTTCGCAATGATGCGTTTAAATTTGATTTGGAACTGAAGCCTATTTTCTGGATGCTCCCATTCATATAAATCCCATTGGAAATAAAAAAACAATTTTTTTATTAATACTGACAGTATATTTTTTGTTTTCAAAGCCACACACGAAACCTGTATGTTCTTGTTTGAATGATGTTTCGAGCTTAACTTGTTTTATGCTGCATTTGAACTTAAAAAAGTTCAGATGTACTTGATTTGAATTCAGAATTCAAACCGTCACTTTGGTCCAAGCTGTCAAGCTGTACAGCTGTACAGCTCGGGCTGTACTCAACAGCCAGCTATTTAACGCATGCGTTATGAATGAACGCATTCATTCCATGCGGTACGACGAATTTCTTATCAAAATACAATACTTGAGACAGAAAAAGAAATCCACGTTCTGTTTAATAATTCATATTCATTCACTTGAGTTAAGAACGCAAAAGTTCATCTCACATTCTTACATGTCCACCAATCGCGTGATAAAATCCGCGCGGGTGGTTGAAAGTAACTTTTCCTTCAATGAGTTTTTGACTTATATTTTGTTTACGCATGTGTAAAGCAAACAAAGAAAGTCAAAACTATCTTTTGATTGACATTTAGAGTATTTTTAGTACAATTAAATACTACAATTTATAAACGGATTTAAGTCCGAACAGCCAAATTCAGTAGGATGTTGTGGCTTAGTGTGCAGAATTGTAAATGAATTGCAGATTATGGATCCATCCAATAAAAAAAAACCAAATTAAAATGGAATTTGAATGACGCAGTGGATCTTGCACATTCCTAGGCACGTTACAATTCGTTGACGACGGAAATGTTTCTGGATAAAAAAAATTCCTTCATTTGGCATGAAAAAAAAAATACTCTTTTATTCGCGCTTGCACGCCTTTGCACATGTTGAGGGTGAGAAGCTGACAAAATGAAGGCTGTAGTGGGAAATGGGATCGACAAAAAAGACAGCACATGCAAATTCATTTTTGTTTCTTTTTTTTTTTCTCTCGGTGGCTTCATGCCCCGTGAATACCAAATAACTTCTATTATTACAGCATCTTCGATTCGGAAGCGCGATGTTGTGGTTTATTTAAGAGCAGAGAATTCATGCCGTTAAAAAAAATCGGTAAAACTTTGGGTATGTGAATGCGTGCGTGTAGATATCTGCTGGCTCTTTCTTTTTCCATATTCACATTTCGTCACGTTGATTTTGGACTTTTTACTGAATTCAAAAAGATAGAAATGGAAGAAAAGCAAGTGAGAAAACATCGGGCGCAAAATAAATATATGTATGTAAATATGTAATAGAAAAAAGCATAAATATTCAGTCGAAGCAGTGTAAAAAAACGTATTTTATTGCTTCTGTGTTGATTTGAGAGCGGGCATCTGTCGATTCATCATTTGACATTACTTATTTCGATGTAAATTTCTATCGATTTTTGTGTGCCTTGAGAGCGAATATTTCTGGGGACATCTCGACGAGGGAACGAAATGACTGACGTACTTGAGAGCTGAAAACGGTATCACTGTAAGAAAAAATAAAGAAATATTTCAATTCAAAAAAATTCAGAGGTCAAGTGAGCCTAATTTGTGTATGTCTCAAAATAGCTCTGAGTATTTGTGAACCTTGTCGAAATTAACTGGCTGCGGCACAATTGCTTCATTTGATCGAATGAAGTCATGAAGATGAAAAAGAAAACTTTCCATTCCGACCCTTGGACTGAGTTGGAGGTTGCCGTTGGCATTGAAAATATGTTTATCATCGGCACAAAACGAAATATACACCCCCATTTCATGTTTTCAGGTTCATATTCATAATAATTTCATATTCATGAGCTTTTTGATGTTATGAATTGTCAAAGTTTACATATTAACATTGATTTAACTGAAGTCAAACAAAACCCCTTTTAAAAATCTATACATTCGTTCAAGCAAAAACGTATTATACCTCAATGTATGTATGGTGGTTAATTGTGACCAATGGTGAGTTACATTAAGGCAAGCTTCCCAATCGCAAAGTTGGTGGTTTTTATTAGACAATTTTCACGCACACACACACACACGCAGATTTTATGGGGGTAATTAAACTTATTTTACATTCGATCAGAGAATACACATCAATAAGTTTGAACAAAGTCCAACTTAGAGTGCGAGCCTAGGAAGCTCTACTACATGAATGAAAGAATTAGTCAATAGTGGCTTGATTTCATTTAAAACACTTCAGACATTGTTTTGACAGACTGCATCAATTTCCATTGTGTTTTTTTTTTTAAAATCATCCCGCTCGATTTATTGCAACGATTTGATGCACGCGTGTACAGCTCACAGGAATATGACAGCAACAATTTAGTAATTATCATCGTGTCCCTTGGTCAAGATGATTTTGTCATCCAATGGCAAAAAAATCTCCGAAAATCACTTTTCCCCATCGCCTTGTTTTAGCTACATGCTGATTAAATAATCTGAAACGAGATACAAGATGATTGGCATCGATATTGAAATCGCATTTGAGTGTGAGTTTGAACATACATTTCAAATTCATTGTACTACTGTTCAGATGGCGGCATCGCTGTTACACTTCAATGTGATTCCAAGATTCGTTGGAGTGGCAGAAAATAAGAATTAAAACAGTATTTTGTGGTTTTTCATCGGTCTTTTACGATAAATTTACGGATTTTTTTGTTGTATATAAGTGAAGAAAACTTTGCCATGAAAGTGTTTTACTTGCGATTTACGAGGGAAAACTAACTTTTCAAACGAGATAATAAGTAATATCCGAAAAAAGGAAAATCTCAGCCTTTCAAAAACTCTTCTGTCTGCAACTTTGGTGTCTATCGATCGGATCTGCTGGCTGCAAATGTGATTTACTCGAAAATATTATATGCTATGCGCGTACGCAACAATTCTAATTAAATTCAAATCCAATTAGAGACCATCTTTGTTTGCTGAGTTCAGCTGGCGGAATGCTATCTGAAACCTGCTTATCTGTTGTGTTTTCCATTGCTGACGAGACAGTTTAATGTCAACGAACAGAGAATTTATTACTTGTGCACGTCGAAATCCTTCGTCAAACGTAAAATTGATATACTTTTAGTAGTTCTGTAATGTGCAGCCCCAAACAAACAATGAGTTGGCTCATTTCTCGGATATGGAAATCCAACATCCAAATGACTCCAATTGATGATAGGCGATTCACGTTTTAGTTAGTTAGTGAACACATTAACCATAGTCAGTTGCTTTTGCTTCACCATAATTCATATCACGTACGAGTGGTAAATACCGTAACGTCTAATAATTTATACTTGGCTAATCGCACAGGAATGGATCTCATATCAAACTATGCACGCGTGAGATTTATTCACAAGCTCGAACGATGTTCGCAGCCGCATACATGTGATATAATTATATATGTTTTTTTGCCATGAATTCAAATAAACAAAATCTTTTTCCATCGTCATAATTTATTCTGGCCTCTGAATTTTCCATTGCCTATTTGCAATTTCGTAAAGCACACGTGGGTGCTCTGCAGGAATCAAGTGATTTTCATGTAAGATTATAGATTTCTGCGGTTTGTTCTCAATATATTCTGCATTTTCTTAGACACACAATCGCATCAAACTTTCTATTCGAATGAAATGAGAGAGGCGCATTCAATGAGGGTGTGTTTATTTTCAAATTCAGACGAATAAATTATTACTCAATAATAATAACATGGTTTTGTTTGTAGCGTTTCATTAAAACTGGAATGGGTTGATGTGGATACGTAACGCCTTTTCCCTTACTAATTGCTCGTTCGCTTGGGTAGTATTTCGATTCGCTAACATGCGTGTTTATTATTTAAATTTGCGGAAATATCCACTTAATATACATTCCGCAAACAATATACATTCACGTGCGTTATTACTGTAAGCGATTCCCTGGTTTTACGCATTATTTTAAACATGTGAATTCACAGTGTGGCTATTTCAATCAAAAATTCTTGAAAAAAAGTGGGGAATTTCCCTAAAATTGCTGTGCCAATCAGAAGAACTATAGCTTTAAATAGGATTTCGATGTAATGCTAACTCGAATGTAAGAGAATGATAGAGTCGAGATTTTTGGGATTCGCCATGAATTTAATATGAGATCCAATATAAATTACTCACTCATCGTAAATACCTCATTAGTGATTTGCGAATTGAAAATTAATGTATTATGAAGCGATGCTTCGAATATAGAGCAGGGCATTGGCTTTGTTGGTTTGGCACAAATTCGTTTGTTTGCTACGCTTTTCATAATTGCTTTTTCATCATTTGCTTGCACCATTTCTCAATAGCATTAAAATTCCGAGGATAATTAGAAGCAACAATGACTGCCATAAATATTTGATGTTGTTTGTTTCTCATTTAATAGTCAAGAATGGCATTTATAAAATGAATTATGCATTGAGATACAAATTCTTTGATTATATCAAAACTATCGCTTTATTTGTAGTTATGCTCAATTTTCTCGGAAGATGCGATTTTACGAGAAGAATATTGATTTTTGTTTGTGTGCTTCGAAAGAACTTTGCGCCATAAATAACCGAAAATGCATCGAAAATGCGAGTCGAAAAGTTTTCTTGCAACTGATTACGAGAAACTGTGCGTCAGCAGGCATTTTAAATCAAATTTATTAGCGAGCAGATAACAAAGGGAGCCTCAATAGATAAGAAAATTGCACTACATAAATGAGCAAATCCAATGAAATAGAAAATTGACGAAGAAAAGAAATATCGATTGAATGACGCGTGTTCTGAAATCACCGAAACCATTTTCGACTTCATAAAGAAGCAATGGTGTTCATCACATGTGCATTAGACTTGGTTTCACTGTTCGTATGAAAAGGGCCGCCGCTTTCTTCTGGCCAAAATATTTGCCATGAGTTTACTCGCCCATCAAATAGTTATGTGTCTAATATCCAACATCCATATCCATTAAAATTCCCTCGAACGAAATGTTTGCCGTTTGGAACGGGACGGTTGGGGTAAAATCGCGTTCAACTGGAAGAATGCATTCAAACACCACCGCATTGTGGATAAAGCAATTTCACTGCAAACCGAATTAGAAGCAATCCCAAATTGCAATCTATGGAATATGTGGGCGAATCACGAGTCGTGGAGTGTGGGAACAGTCAATCTAAACAACGGCAAATGAATTTCATAAATTCATATATTGGACAGTGCGAATGATGAAAAGAATAACAACAGCGAAGGGAAACACAGCTCAAATGAAATGTATGTGGTGTGCGGAGTCGAAACGAAGCGTTTCGCAGCACATACGCAAATAACAAAGTGCATTGTTATGTTGTTAATTCAATGTCCAGACATCAACATCAATGAAGTCTTTTTTCTTGCTCTTTTATTTTCGAAATGTATCCCTCGAGTTGGTCCCCGATGCTGCACTTTACGCTTTTATTGGTTTAGTTTTTGTGATCAGGAATTTCTCTGCATGGATCCGTTGTTGAACGAGGTGTGTGTCGAATTCATTAACCGTCGAATTTTTTCAGGTTTTTTAATTTTTTTTGCTGTATTCAATTCAATTTTAGGACAACGCTTTCTACCAATACAGCCCGTTTTAAAAACAATCGACAATTTCAGTGGACAAGTTTCAATCGAACGCATTTGATATTCATCAACCGCGTGGCTTTTTACGGCAGCCAAAACAGAACTTTTGTTTGTTTTTTTTTTCTTTAGCTTTGAATCGCAACCAAAACTCTTTTAATCTCATTCCATTCAACGATTCGGCTTTTTCGGTATTTAGATTTATATAAAATTAACAATGCAAAAATATTCCTGAATTCATAATTGATGCTTCGCACTCGGTTGAGCTTGTTAAACACACCAGCTGTTTGTGTGTTGGAATTCCCTAGTCTCGATCTCATGCTTTACATTTTATGTGCGAAATAGTGGTTGCTTTTTCTATGTTCCATTGTTTTTCGAATTATCCACCGGTTATTTGTAAGTCTCTCGCTTCAAAAAATCCACCGTTTTCATTACTTTACCAAATAAATTAATATAAAAGACATGAGTAAGTCGTAGAGATTTAAATGTATTTGTTTAAACATTTTCCAACTCATGGAATATTAGAACAGAATAAATGTGTTTAACAAATGGAATTCAAATTTCCCAAGTCAATGTGTGATGAATGCCAATGGTTTTTCATGTTATAGAGCGACATATTGAAACGAGATTCATATAAAGAGAATAGAACACCAAAGCCGATAATGGTTTGAACACAGAATGACGATTGGAATCGATTCTTCCCAAAAACAAAATTGATTTCGGGCACACCTCTACTGTAAGCCTGCCAGATTGCCCGGAATTTCCCGGACTTGCCCGGGTTTTTGGCACTTCTGCCGGGAGAATTTTGCCCGGGCCGGAAATCCGGGCTTTTGAACAAAAGTCCAGGAAAGTCCGGGATTTTCGGCGCTTTTCCCCTCAACCATTTTTTTTCCACACATCAAATGTATCGATATCGATTGAACCGCTGCTATGAAACAGCTGATCGATGATACGAACACACTCTCATCAATCAAATCGTTTCGTTTTAGCCATTCACAATAACTAAAACGAATAAAAGAGAGAGATTTGATTGTTTATGTTTATTGTTTACAAATTCTGACATCCCCCATACAAAATTCTTCGAAATAAAAAATGTATGCGCGGAAAGATTGAGTGGACCAATTTGATTCAAAATCTAATGGTATCTATTCCTCAACATTCCCAACCATGCTATGAAATCGGATTCAAAAACAATATCACTAAAAGAGAGAAAATGGGTGAACAAATCTGCGTACAACGTACAACGTGAAACAGACCCACAACAACCTGGTCTCAATTCTATTAATTTTTCATCCTGGACCTAGGAAAAGTCATCTCCGATCATTTTGAGAATTTGTAAATTTAGGCCCCATTACAATACTTTCCCCTTCACACTACGTGTGGGCGGAAGAGTAATTGAGAATTTGCCCGGAATTTGCCCGGAATTTGCCCGGAATTTGCCCGGAATTTGCCCGGAATTTGGATTTCGAACAGTCCGGGATTTTGCCCGGATTTTGGAAATTTTTGCCCGGAAATTGGCCGGAAATTGCCCGGCGGAATTGAATCTGAAAAAATCTGGCAGGGTTACTTTACAATACAACCAAATGAGAGTATATAGAAAGAGTAACAAGTGTGGTGTCTCTAACGTGTTTTACTTACGTCACTGTGTCGATGTTGTGTATCATGAAGCTTTTCGAACGCAAACGAAAACACGAAACCACTTTTTATAATAAAAGATTTATTGGTTCTTTACTTAGATGAATGGTCGTTTTGTTAATTATTTATTTGAGTTTGCGTATGAAAAAAGATGAAATTATTCTGGAATTTTATTATTGGATTACGATGTGAACGCAGGTAGTGAGGTTGTGAACGAAGTGAGAGAACGCCGGTCATCATGGTGACAGCACAAGTCTCTCCGAGAGAAACGTCATTGGATGCGTTCTGTCACTTGGTTCATCGGGTAAGTATTTTGATAGGAAAAAATGAATTTTATTCTAATTTTGAATTTTGGATGATACGCCACAGTACTCCCTCACCAGTGATCGACTAAAGATCACATTAAGAAGTGTACGAAACGTTGGGGTAGTTTGGTGATTCTGCCCGAACGTGTCGTCTTGGGGGTTGGCTGCGTTGGTTTCTCGTCGTTTTGTATATTTTTATGCAAGGCTCGCTTAATTTGTTCGGATGACTTCTTTGGTTGATGACTCTCTTGTTTTGGTTTGTTCACTTGCTGTTTCGACTGATCGATAATAATTTGTTCTGGTCGGTCATCGATTAGGTGAGCGGCCTTGACTCTGTCAATGGTAACTGTTTTCTCTTTACCATTGACCAGGATGACGAAATTCTTGTCGTTGCGCTTGGTTACTAGGTAAGGCCCATCGTATGGTGCTTTTAATGGTGCCCGGACAGAGTCGTCGCGAAGAAAAATGTGTCTGCAATTTTTTAGCTGTGGTTGCAAGAATGCATTTTCTTTCGAATGGTTGGCTGTTTTTATGGGTTGAAGCTGTTCAATTGTCATTCTCAACCGGTTGACGAATTCTGGGGCATTTTCTTCGGTATCAGTAATGTTGAAGAAATCTCCAGGTAATTTGATCGTGGTTCCGTAAATCATTTCTGCTTGTGTGGCGTTCAATTCTGGTTTGAACGTGGTGCTGAGTCCAAGGAGTACGATTGGTAAACCCTGAGACCAGGTGTCAGTTTTTTCTTGGCACCTGATGGCTGCTTTCAGTGTTCGATGGAATCTCTCGATTATGCCATTTGCCTGTGGATGATATGCACTTGTTATGATGTGTTTGTAGGCAAGTGTTTTTCCAAGCTCGGCAAACAATTTTGACTCGAACCGTCTTCCTTGATCAGTCGTAATTGTTTGAGGCACTCCGTAGTGAGCTATCCAGCCGCTCATTAATGCCCTGACTACCGTCTCTGCGCTCATGTCCTCGATTGGGATGACGGCTGGCCATCGACTAAATCTGTCGATACATGTCAGACTGTAACGGTAGTTATTTGATGGAGCTAGCGGGCCGATCAGATCGATATTTATGTGTTGAAAACGTTGGTTTGGTACGCTGAAGTTATCCAGAATCGATCGGTTGTGGCGATTAATTTTGTTCTTCTGGCATGGAATGCATTCTCTGGACCATTTGGAAATGTCCCTCTTCATGTCAGTCCAAATGTATCGTTCGGAAATGAGTTTGATTGTTGCCTTGTTGCCCGGGTGAGATAAGTTGTGCAGCAAGTTGAAAATAGTGCGTCGCAACTTATTTACGATGAATGGACGCAAGTTTTTTGTTGAGATATCACCAGAGCTAGGATAGTTATGCACCAAAAAAGAGTAAGATATGCATGCAATTATGCATGAAAAAACTTCGAATTATGCTCAAAACATGCAAATAAAAACGCCCATATATGCAAAAAAAAAAACCAAAAAATGTCGAAACAAAATAAATCAAATGCAAAAATAAAAATCTATACAAAAAGAATGTTCGAATCTTTTTTATTTGAACAACAATCTATGTTAGAAGCAAAAATAAGATGTTGTTTGAAATTTTCAAACGTAAAAGATCGCCGTTTTTCAGTTAAAACGGACTTGTAAGTTGAGAAATAACGCTCTACATCCACATCGCAATTTCTGATGGCGACAATGCTGCAACGTATTCATTTTCATCATCATTTTGTGCATTTCCATATAAAATGTGTGTCGTAGCCAACATTGCGAGCTGGGACCCGATCGAATATTTCTGAATATTTATTGTAGTTGATTGTCCTTAATGTTGAGCGAACATTTTCAATCACGTCCAAGCATGTTTTCAGTTCAAGTCCTTTTGATTCCAATATCTTAATTCCTTCGACAATGTAAGAAAAATTTGCTTTGATAAATGCTAGCTGCTGAAGAATATTTGTCGACGCAAAGATTTTTTTTGATCTTGCAATGCTTTCTGCATCGTATTCATTCAAACTGTCGACTACAAATTTTACAGCGTCATTGTCGGCATAGTATTCGCAGGCTTATAGCCAGGCTCCCCATCTAGTAACTACGGGTTGCATACCTGGATTTGTATCTTTAAAAAGCAATCGCCGAGCCGATTTTTTCGTATAAGTGAGGCACATAATTGCGACGTAATGTACCTTGATCTGGAGCTGAATGTTGAGTGTACTTCTCAATAAATTTTACCATACTCGGATGATTCACTTTGTATAATGGTATGTTGGCTTCGAGTAAGGTCTTACACAAATCCATATTGAATTCCAACAATTTTTGTCCACGTTTTAGTTGGTAGTCCGTCAATAAAGTTTGATTAAATCCACGCGAGGAATCTCGCTTTTTCTTCTCCTCGGCTGTTTTGTGTTTCGCTGAATCTATGTGCTGTTTGACTAGAAACACTTTTTGAACTTGAACCACACATTCACAAAACATAAAATACAAAATTGATCGGTCAGCTTTGAATACTTTGGGAAATTGTGTTGTCCAGACTATATAAATGCAATGGTTACTTTGGATAAAATCTAACGGTTTTTGTTTACATTTTGTGCCGACGAAAAGTATGTATTTCTCAACGCATCAATACACAAATGTTGCCGCTCTGTTCTACGAGGGACAACAGCACTGTTAAAAATATATTACAATACACGTTGAAATTAAAGGTCGCACACAGTTCAACAATAACAAATATAATGAAAACAAATGAAATGAAATGCCTCCATCGTTTATTGTTAAAAGTATTTATCTTCGTTTGCTCTGTATAAAGTATTTATCTCTATATTTACAACTACGTCAATTCATAGTACGATACCATTTATCAAGAAAATCAAATGCTACAGCTTGATTATTGATTTAATTTACAAAAATAATGAAAATATGCATGAACATGCATTTTAAGCCGAAATATGCTCTAAAAAATTAGGATAGCAAAATATGCAAACATACATGCAACATGCAAATACATAACTATCCTAGCTCTGGATATCACAGTACAATGAGAGACCAGAATTTTGTATTGAGACTCTGCTAAGCTTGACAAATGCCTTGTCTGTCTGATTTTCCAGCATTTTCTGCAGTTCCGTGTCCCCCTGTTGTGATTTAGCAATTTGTTCGAGGCTAAATTGACTTGATTCTACGCCCTTTATACGTGACAAGGTGTCGGCGACTATATTGTCCATGCCAGATATATGACGAATGTTAGTATTAGTTAGTTGGCCAATGAAATCTAGTTGCCGCAATTGTCGAGGTGATGTAAAACTGACTTTGTGAACGCCACCTACCTCGCCCATCCAATTCCAAATGCACAATTATCATTGCACGTGGATGCAAGCAACTTCGCGGTTGGCGGAGCACTTCATCAACTAAATGATGGCGTACTGGAGCCACTCAGCTTTTACTCCAAACGAATGACGGATATCCAACAGAAACCTGGAAAGCAAAAATCAACGGTTTATGATCGGTGTAGATTATACAGTCCCTTCCCTCGATCATATACCTATTGTGTTTCACAGCCTGATAGATTGCCAGGAGCTCGCTATCATACGTACTGCAGCGCTTCTGTGTATCCGTCATTCGTTTGGAGTAAAAGCTGAGTGGCTCCAGTACGCCTTTATGAAGTTGCTTGCATCCACGTGCAATGATAATTATGCATTTGGAATTGGATGGGCGAGGTAGGTGGCGTTCACCAAGTCAGTTTTACATTGTTCGAACCCACTCCGTGCTTCGTCCGTCCATTCCAGTTTTGTTTTGTCATGTTTTTTGTTTTCCTTGATTAAACTTCGCACCATACCCTGTTTTGTAACAGCATCGGGTAGGAAGCGATGATAGAAATTGAGCAGAGCAAGGAAACGGCGCAGTTGATGTGCTTCAGTTGGCTGATTGAAGTTGACTATTGCTTCTACTCTGTCTTTTGGTGGTTTAATACCCGATGCAGACACGCTAGTCTCCACACGGCCGCCACTCGCCGTTTTTCTTTTTTACCATGTGGAGTGGGCTTGTCCAAGCACTGCTGCTTGGTTGACAGATGCCGGCTTTTAGCATGTTGTCAAACTCATTTCTTGCAGTTTTTAACATGTCAGGGTTGAGTCGGCGCGCTCTGGAGTAAACTGGTTGTTCAGTTATGATGATTTGATGCTTGAAGTTGTTTGATTTTCCGTTCTCGGCCCCGAACGTCGGTGCTAATGTGAGGTCCTTAAAATCTTGTAGGATATCAGCATATTTCATGTCAATTGAAATTGTGCTGATTCGTTGGTATTCAATCCTCGCCGGTCATCATGGTGACAGCACAAGTCTCTCCGAGAGAAACGTCATTGGATGCGTTCTGTCACTTGGTTCATCGGGTAAGTATTTTGATAGGAAAAAATGAATTTTATTCTAATTTTGAATTTTGGATGATACGCCAAGTAAATTGTAATTATGCATTGAAATAATATAGAGAATATGAGACATTTTTATAGGTCTCTCTTGGTATATTCAAATATGTTTCGAATCTATAGCTGGTGTCTCTTGGTCATTTTGATGTTTCGTTCGATCTTTTGGTACTTATTTCCCCCCTCTTTTTTATCAGTTCAATAAAATTTATTGTTGTGTGTGCATTGAATACGCTAGTGTAAACGATAATATTTTGGGTGTGGTTTCAACTTATCTTATGATTGTCGTCGTATTAACATTTATCGCATTTCGCTTCAGTGCTTTTTGCTGAACTGACGTGTACGTTTATTTTTGTATGAATTTTGCTTTTGATTTGTGAATTGCAATTGAAGTTTAAAATTTGGTTCGAAATTTAAAATTATAATAATTATTGTAAAATGAATGAAAAATATAACACCGAAGAATTGAGGAAGCATTTGAAGCAACGTGCATTGGAAAACGTATTGATGAATCTTGACAGTAGTGAAAAAGATGATGAGACGGCATTAAAATTCATGTGTGTAATTGATTTTTTACTCGAAAAGAGAGGCTTTTATGCGAGAATCGAACGAACGGGTTTGCCGAAATTGCGAGATGAACTACTCGGTTTTAAGTCTTATAAATCGTTTATTTATTACGATTATCAAGATCATCGCCAGTTTGTTGATAAAAATCTGCAATGTTCCCGGTGTCAGCTGTTCGGACCGTATCCTGCAATATTGACGCACTCCAAAATAAATCATGACATTTCCATCGGATATAAAATTTGTGTTTTCTGCGGTTCTGCAGAATTGAAAAGGCATTTCGATGACGGATCATTCGAAACTTGCTACCAAAATTACTTGAAAAAATGTGAAATTTCAGATAATATCCGTGATTCAGGCGTACAAACAATTATCAAAGACTTTTATTCCCTTATGAAAATATTATCTGAAGAGCTGGGTGTTCGCACACAGAGAAAATTGCACCATTACGTTGGCAAAGGCTCTGATAAACCAGAAGCTCAAACAATCGAACACGAAAGAAACCTTTCAAGCACAGCAATGGTTCGCAAAGAAAAAGCAACAACAAAAACTATGTCAATCAAAACACTCAATAGAAAGGTTGATGGGGCTTTAAATGAATTTTATGGTGGAAATGCATTATCTTCCCGATTCAAGATTCAAGTGAGTTTAATCAGCTCAAATTTCGTTCGTTATTTACAGTTCAATTGCTATTTTTTTATCTAGCCACAAATTGAAAATGATAGCTCGATGTCAGATTCTGAGGCAGAATCGGCACAAAATCATGATCCAAACGAACCGCAATCGAGTACAAGCGGCATCAATCCATGTCCAAGGAATTCGCGAGTCTATAGCAGGTGCGCATCGTATGCGCCTACACCTGCAGATTCTATGATGACTAAGCAAACTACACCAGAAGAGGAAATGGGTCAGCATGTAACCTCACGTCTTCAGAGGCTGAACAATGATAGGCATCGCCGAGAACTGGAAATTAGACTTCAAAAGACGATTTGTAATTTTGAAGAGGAGCTATTTCAAAGGGAGAATCAATCTTAAAGCAGTTGTTTCTGTCGATTATTTTATCACGCAAAGTAATTTTTAAGATGAGATTTTTAACGATATTTTGTTCCACAACACATTTCATACACTCAAAGATGAAAAAGAAATTATTTCCTCTGTGAGATTTGTTGGTGCTACATAAAGTATAGTGAGTAGTTTCGGAGCTGTATGATTAATTTAGTCCCCAATATTTTGTGATGGTTTTAACATAAACGATGTTCTGCCAAAATTGCATGTTTGAATGTATATGAATGAGTGAAAATGATCTCATCTCTTGCGCTCGCTTACAAAAAATTTCATCAGCAAGATAAGGAGGCTGAAATGATGTCTCGTTTTCATTCTCAATCATATGTCAACATAGCCCAATACACAGTACTGAATTTCTCATACGACTCCAAGGTTGTGGCACCAACTTAGATCTGAATCATGGGTTTTTTACTATTGTTAGTGTGACTCACAGTTTATTATAAAATGACGTAATTGATTTCTTATGAATTTGTTAATATACTCATGTTGAATTTCAATGACATGGAAAAGAAACAAGTAAGATTTTGTATACTTAAAATTAAATCTTTATATCAAAACAAATTGATCGTAGTTTTTTTTTGTTCTTTTTTATATGAATTTCTCCAATTCCATTCCTTCTTTCCATTTACATTCATTTCTTCTCTATTTTTCAATTATGATTATTCTTTGGTCACTTCACATATTTCCTTTTCGAGTCTCGTTCGGCAGGTCATTATCGGCCTGTAACCGAAATTAGCATCCGTTCGAATCAATTCTATGATTGTTTCGAACTCATTAACATAAGATGCAGACGAGTATTTATCGATACAGCTGCATTTCAGAGCAATTCGGGAAATTCCCTAATTGCCTGACCGACGAAAGCTGTCAACGCATAATGATGGCCATTGTTTCCAAATTTTGGTTTTTGCCTTTTCAACTTCCTGGAAACCCGATAATTTTGACCGTTACAAGTCTTCTTGTCACGTATACCATTTTTTTAAGGAAGTGTCCCTACTTCTTACTTTCCTTATCAAATTATGAGTTTAGTATTTAGGACCGTAGAATCTAAGGAAAAATTGTCATTCCATCTCGAGTCGTAAATGAGTAAACTCTGCTCGAGCGTCGCTTTAAAATTATTAAATTTAAATAAAAGTTAGCCAAGTGTTCGGTACAACTATTCTTCGACGTATAAATAAAGTATAATTAACAGAAAAATTCTCAAGTGTTTCATTAAAAAACCCTTCCACTCGGTACAGTATCCGCTTACAAAAGCCTTTTATGTTGTCGTCGACGATATCAATGCGCTTTGTATGAACACATTTGTTGCTCTGCTCAAAAAGGAATCCAAAAAAAAATGTAAACAATTCATGCTTCGTAGTATTGGTATGCTCGTGCCGGTTCCAAACATGTTTAGAGCACGTAGAGTTGCTATATTTTTTTTGCGATCTTCACATTCGATTCAGTTTTGCTCTGCTTTTCAATCTGTATACATCGCAAATTTCGATGGTCTATTGAAAATTGTTATTTAAAATGTCGTTCCATGCAAAGACCAATCGAAAGCAAATTTCGATCATTTTGAATCTTATAAAATTAGATTGTGTCGATTTGTACAGAGAATTCCACAACAAAAAGCATCAACTGAAACATGCAATCGAATTGTACGAAGAGTTCATGACGGAAGAAATAAACGCATTATTTCAGTGCAACAATAATTTCAGTGACATTGTGTTGAGCCATCACAACAAATTTTCAAAGTTCATTGACGAAGTATCAACGAAAATATTGAATGGAACAGAACATCTGAATGGTGCTGTTGTCGATGATAGTATCTATGTAATATTCATATCGCTACAGGAATGGCTCATCCAAGGGCCCAAAGGTCAACAATTCTATTTTGTGATTGACATTGATTCGTTCAATTTCACGCAGCTTAATGAGCTCCAACGTTTTTCAATTGCATCGCAAAAGGTAATATGTGTTTCATGAAATAAAAAAATAGAAATAAATGTCTGAATAAAATTTATCCGATAGATTGACAATTGGAATACAAATCAGACAAATTGCTTCACTAAAAAGGCAGAAATTATCGCAACGGATTTTGTGAACGAAATCTTTATCGCATTCAAACGCAACATCGCAATTGATTGTGATAATTCTATGCGAAAGAATATCAAACGAATTCAATACTTTCTGAGTAAGTGTCTTTGTTTTATTATTGTAAACAATGTTCGGATGGTCTTTGTCAATTTGACTGATTTTTTGTCATCAGCGACATCTCTTGGTGACTTTTTTTCGTTTTGTTTATATTTTTTCAAATGCATTTACAGAAAGGAAAGAAGAAACCGGTGTTTTGCCAACCAAATGTGGATTTCTGTTACTTAAGCGACTATTTTTCGGTGTTACTCTTACCGAGAATATTGAAACCAATGCAAAAGTATATACAAGCCATATTTCCGTGAGCTGCGGATTTGAAGGTACAGCCAGCAGCAAAGTGTCTCAAGTTGAAGCACGAAATACGATCTGCTTGAAGGCACTACGAAGTCTATGTGAAGTTGAAAACAAATTTGTGCATCGGAAACGAGATGACATATTTCCGAGCGACTTTGGTTCCAAAATTCAAGAGTACGAATTACATTTTGCTTTTGTTGAACGGACTTTTAAGATATTTTGATATTGGATTCAGATGGATTTTTATTTTAAACTGTTAAAAGTTGTTTCGTGAATTCTTCTTGAATATTCAACTTTTTCATCGTCACCAAAATAAATTCCGTTCTTTTTACAGAAAAGTTGTGGAGGCTTTTGCAAAAAATACCTCCGTTGATATGAATAATAAATCAAATGTTTTGGCTGGAATCGTTAAAACGGTGGGAATCGACATCAGTACAGCCGAAGCAATTGTATTGTCAACCGGAACCAAAAATATCGATGCCGATGCTCTTTATGATCAATGCGCCGAAGCATTACCGAATACACATGCTGAAGTAGTCGCACGACGATGTCTCATGTTCTATTTTTATCAACAACTTGAAATATTCCTGGAACCAGGTATTTTTGAACACATCTTTTTCCTTCAAACTAATGATCATTTCACAACAATATATTCACAGCAACATCGCAGAAGTCGATTTTCAAGAAGTCGCCGCACAGTACATTGCTAAGACTCAAAGAAGATATACGGCTACATTTGTACATAAGCAAAGGCCCATGCGGCGATGCAAGTACATTTGGAATAAATGGACCGTCATCAGCACATCCCGATCGGTTATTATTCATATCAAATTAATGTTCTTTAATATCTTGGAATTTTCTTAAGCTTAAATAACCTTCATTCTTTTGAAACAGCGGTGTTTTGCGTGCAAAAGTGGAAAAAGCTGAAGGAAATAAAAAACTCAACGATATCAAAGAAACGCAAAATGGCAGCAATCTTCAGGTGTGTGCATATATTTTCATAATATCAAATAAATTTTGCGGTTCATTAATTTAATTGAATCTTTCCGCAGCATGCGCCACTGTATACAATTACCTGTTCAGATAAAATAGCACGTTGGAATGTTGTTGGTGTTCAGGGTGCTTTGTTGTCACGAATTATTGAGCCGGTTTACTTCGATTCGATTGTCTTGGGAAGATATATGTCGAAAGAGCACATTTCCCAGTAAATTTTTATTTCGAAACACATCTGAATGAATTGCTTTTGATATTTTGTTCAATCACATTTCCTTTTTAGCTCATTTTATGGACGAATCGAAAATTCAATTGGGTGTTTACCGCGGTTTTATTATCATCATAAGCCGTACATTGCATTCACTGAATCCGGCAGACGAAATACGCATCACGAAGCGCCTGAGTGTTCATTCAATTGGATTGCTGACTGCGACGGCCGCGTCGAAAAAATCAAATCAAAAACCGGTGAATTGATGAGCCACAACGGAATTTCACGTGTATCAAAAAGAAGCCTATTCCATAGATTTTTGAGCGTAAAACAGAAAATGCCTGATATCGATCGTAGCGGAGGCGGCAAAAAGTTGTATGCGGATGAAAAGTCATACGCCATTGATTTTCAGGTACGAATTAATTACGTGTTTAGTTCAAAACGTGGTATTCCAAAGCATTTTATTTCTCCTTTCATACAGAATGCGAAGGATGCATGCATTGATGCTTTCAAGCGCTTGAAATTAGGCGACTGGAAAATGGTGCAAAAACCACCCGAAATTGATAGATTTTATGACACGGCATAATATCCAAGCTGCTGTTTGTCTATCCCACTCTACATATTACGCCGCGTTAAGAAAATGTTGATCAACGTCCAGAGTCATTGTTTAAATATGAATTTTGAATGTACGAGACGCTAGTTGAATATTTAACTCAAGCCAATCTTTGTTCAGAAACAGATTGAAAGAAAACTCATTTGTGAAAGTGAATAAACAAACTTTATTAAACAGAGTTAGAAACAACACAAAGTTTTTCCATATAAGAGTAACAAAGTTGCAGACTTCCGTTCGAGTATCTTGAATGATAGGCTCAAAGTTTGCGCTAAATAAGCAATTAAATTGCATAATTAATAGACAACAATATACACCAATCGAGCACGGTTTATGCATAAATTCATATTCACGCTTCAGGTATAATAAAAACGACATAAGTATGAGTAGCGGTGAAAAGGATTTTATGGCATTGTTGAATTAGCCCCTTTTATATCATTAACAACATTTTACGACGCTACGCGACCTCGTTTCACGAATAGCATCAACCATCATTTTACAAGATTTTGACTGGATTTCTATTTTTCAACTCTGGCGCTGATTACCTTGTGTGCCTTGTGTATAAAATGTACATTTGGAAAATGCAAGGAATAAAATTGATTGCCCATTTCAAAAGACACGTACATATTTTGTTTTCATAAATGGTAAACTGCCACGAACGTTCAAAAGTGTTGCATGTGTCAATGTTTCTACTCTGTGAAATATATTGCATGCCACAAGTCAATCGTATCTTGCCATCCCTCAGATAGGTTAAATCGTATTGAAAGCCATATTTTCCGTTGACGCAAATAAAATACAATAGAAAATTTATTCAATTTTTTTTATTGCTGCATGAACTATATTCTTGAGCCGTCGCGATTGGCACAATTCTCGGACAAATTTTGACACAGGCAAACCATTTTTGATCTTGCCATCTCTTGTTTGCTTCCACAATCTGATACCGCTTAAGCGACTTACATCCATTTGTGTGTTGAGGAAAAAAAATATACAAATTCTCTTCCAATTTAGCATGCTCTCCCATTTTCGAATCCAGCTTTAGTCAAAAAATATTTTTTTCGGCAACAAGAAAAAATGTAAATTCATTCGGTAGAGTATGCGTTCAGAATATCCAATGAAGTTCAACGTACGGCAAATGCATACTGAATTTCAGTTGATGGATGCCAAATGCCGTCGAATCCAGGATGGAAAACGAAGAGTATATTTTGTCTGTACTAACTTAGCATGAATCGAATGAAATTTGCAGCAACAAGCAATAATATACATTGTTTTATTGCCAAGTGCATTTGTATCTCGCAAAAGATAAAACCAATTTTTCTTCATGAGCCAATGTATAGCACAGGCTGTGGAAGATTTTTAGCAATGGTTCCGAAAAGGGTGCGTCGCATCTGACATCGATAAAGCAGCGAAAATAATCAACTAAAAAAATATCATTCCGCTTAATATAGACAAATAGACATAATATAAATACATTTATGACGACGCCGTCGACAACGACGAATTGCTCTTCATTCCGATTGAATACATTTCATTCGAACACTAAGTCATTCTTCGAAGTGCATTTGCTTGGAAAATATTGATGGAAGTAGGGACGCAGTAGACCCAGTTTGCGTTGCTTTTGCCAGTCTCCCCATTGAATTCATGTTTTTTTGACACACTCACTCAAATAGGGTCTTATCCACATCAAGACTAAACCTCTTAATACAGCGAATTTTGTGACTATTGTGGTTGTTTTTGTTTTTGTTGCGTCATTGAATTGATAGTTTGTATTTTCGTCATAAATTGTTTTCAATAGAACGACAATTTATCTAAATTGCATGATGCCCATACATAAAAATAAATGAAATTACGTTGTCCAATGCACAACAAAGAATTTGACTTAATCGATGAGTTTGTAATAATGTAAATAAGATGCATTGTTTTTTAAGTTTCATCATTATAATTTGAAATTTGAAAAAAATTAATGGATTTTTCGTAGAAGCAAAATTGTAGACAAAGAAAAACTCTCTTATCAAATAGAACGCCCAACAATTATGCATAGACAACAATTAATGTCAATTAAATGGGCATCTTTGAAGCTGTAAAAACACTAACAGACGGTGAAATAACTGCTTCTTCTTTAGCTTTTCCCAGACGCACAGAAACATTGTTCAATGCTTACATTTCAGTTTGAACAAACTTGTTGGATCATTCTGAATGAAAAAAAAAGTCAAAATCACAACCAAAAATTCCTTTTGCTTTATCTTACAATCCATTTTTCTTTTCTATTCAAAATTATAGACAATATGAGTGCTACAGACTAACAATTATAAGTAGATTTTTTTTTTCAACGAATGTGAGTTGTGGGCTCATGTATAAAGGGATGAATTGGTGCTATTGGGCAACCACATGCACTATTTGTCTCATAAGTGAGTTGCCAATGAACGTCTATTCGTTCTTTCTCAGCAATTTTGGTCGTTCGTTTGTTAAAATTCAAATTCGAACGCGAAATCCTTCAATATATTTATTCGAAAGGAAAAAAGAAGAGATTTTGTTATTACCAAACATTTTGTATTTAAGTAATCAAACACTGTTCTCAATTGACTCAGAAAAGTTGTTCATTCCACGAATCACTTTGAAAACTTTAATTCGAGTCAGATAAGAATGTTATGTTCAAAAATAAGCTGAAAAATTTTGCGTAAAAAGTGTTTTCTTCGTATTCTTTAAAAGTTGCAATAGTTCCTATACAGACTCTGCGAAAAGTGAACTTACGATGGCAAAAATTAAAGTGTTGGAATATAATCAGATGTTTATGGCCCGTTTAGGAATCTATTCCTATCATTTGACTGAACCTAAAAACGAATTTTTTAAATCGCTTGCCGCCGGCTATATTTTATTCACAATTTTCACATTTACCATTACATCAAGCGCGCTTTTTGCCTATAAACATTGGCCAGACTTTGAGATTATTTGTGAGCCATGTGTGGTTGTGATTGCTGGCATACAATTGGGCGGTATGTTCCTCAGTTTCGGACTGGGAATGGAAAAAGTTAAAGTATTACATCTCAAACTGCAAGAAATTGTCGATGAAGGTAACTCTTTTTTTATCAAACGTCTTTAAAGAGATAAAAACAACTAACATTCTTCCTTTCAATTTAGTTAGGGATAACGAAATATTTAACATTTACCGGAAAGTCGAACAAAATTGTAAATTTTGCACAAAAATTCTGGCTGCTTACACTTTTCTACCGCAAACTCTTTTTGTAGCTCCTTTTTTGTATTCCGTATTTTGTATGTTGGTCGGAGATTTTGATACATCAAAATGGCATTTGCCGTATAAAATCAGTGTTCCATTTGATGCAACTTCTGTTTGGGGATGGCAAATACTATGTTTCATTCAATTCCATATTGGCCTTACATATTGCTTATCAGCAACCTCGATTACGTCGTACTTCATTTGCTGTTGTTTTTATATTGATGGCACTTGTGATCATTTCGATTTTGTAATTCAAACGATTAAAAGATATGTAGCACAATTAAGGCAAGAAGAAAACAATCGAAACTTATGTACATATAAGTTGAAACAGAGGCTTCGCGAAGCGGTGCAAATTCATATAAAAATGCTCAAGTAAGTAGCATTTAAACATCTAATTTTCGTTCAAACGAAGAATCGTACACTTCTAGGACTTTTAGCATGGTGGCGGATGTATGCAGCGGATCCATATTTTGGCTTCTCCCCATCAATGTGCTGTTTTTAGCAATATCAATGTTTAATATCGAGCATGTAAACATTTCAGATATTCGTCTACCGTCCAAAATACCATTTTCTTATCTAACTCTCGTATTTGACTTTTATTTTGCATCTTTAGACGAACTTGGCACAATCCGTTTACCATATAATTGTCATGATCTCTTCATTGTATTGGCCTTTTGCTTTTTGCTATCTTGCAACGATCACTTCCATTCGAATTTTCGCAATTAGCTATTCTACATACGATTCGAACTGGTATGAATACCCGCCAGAGCTTCAAAAACATATCTTTCTAATCATCGCTCGATCACAAGAATTGGCTCATTTTACTGGGTACAACTTAATAACGTGCAACCTGGAAACATTTGGAAATGTAAGAATTGATTTGAGTTTGAAAAATTCCAAATTGATTTCATTTTTATTGCAGTTTTTCAAGACATCCTGTTCTTATTACGTGGTTTTTAGGAGTTTGTCTCAACATTAAATGGCATTTTTGATATCATCCAAATTGTGTTGCTAATTTCAGCTCTCGTTTGTAAAAAAGTAATTTTCAATAAAACTGCCGAATTTGCGATTGCAAATATTTATTTATGTCACAGATATTGCGTTTTATTTGCTTATTGGCTGTAATTAACATTAAATGCCATCAGAGGCAATGTAAACTCATAATTATTTTTTTTTAAGAGAGATCTTTTTCATGAGGACGAAAACACTTTCAATGATACACTTTGACTGGTATAAATCTGTTTTCAAACTATTATTCTCATGCATACAATTATGTTCATCTGTTCCAATATATGAAGAAACTGCAATAAATCAAATATTTAACATAAATTTAGCAGTTCTATTTTGCAACTTAATATTTCGATCTCGAATTATAAAGGGTTTCCAATAGGGGTGATATGATTTTGAATGTCCCTATCGGGCTCATTTGAACTGACATTTTTGACGTCTACTGTCAGTTGTCATCAGTAAGGTTTGCCATTTAATCATTAGTAGTTTCACGCTTCCACAACGTTTGGAAATTGTCCAATTATTTTATCAAAATTCGAGAAGTTTTGTCGGTGTTCAAAGAGCATATCGTGGTCTGCTCCATCCGCGCTCCCAATTCGTCGAATAATCAATAAGTTGGAGAGTGAATTTACTCTATTGGATACTAAGCCTCGAAATCGTATGCGTACCGCACGTTCTACACAGAATATAGCCGCCGTACAGGCCAGTATCGCGGAAAACCGTGAATTGTCCGTTTCACGCCGATCTCAGGAATTGGGCCTGTCCAGGATGACTACCTGGCGTATTTTGCGGTTGGATCTTGGCCTACATCCCTATAAGATGATTCTGGCCCAAGAAATGAAGCCTTATGACCATCGTTTGCGTGGATGGATTCATTGCGAATGGATTTATTGCGAGGAAAGTTTGGAGAATCGATTATCTTAAGAAATGGCCCTTTCAATTGGCCGCCAAGATCTTGCGATTTAACGCCTCTGGATTATTTCCTTTGGGGATACGTTAAATCTAAGGTTTATGCCAATAAACCAAAGACAATTGGAGAGCTTGAAACCAATATCCGAGCCGCTATAGCAGCCATACCACCAGAAATGCTGCACAAAGTCATCGAAAATTGGCTAAAACGCATTCGGGTTTGCAAGAAGAGTCGCGGGGGCCATTTGGCCGATATATTGTTTAAATAAATGGCATAGAATATCCAATATAATAAAAAAGATTTCGATCAATTCCGCATGAATATTCAGTGTTTTTTTTCATTTTCAAAACATATCACCCTTATTGGGAAATATGATGATTTTTTGGTGGTATTTTTTTGGCAACACTGTTTTTGACAGATCACGCGTGAATCGTGTCTTGTGTCATTATCAAACTTGTTCAGTTTGGTCTATAATTTTTCCATGAATCGACTTACGAACGAACAACGCTTGCAAATTATTGAATTTTACTATCAAAATTCTTGCTCGGTTAAGAGAGTGCATCGCGCACTTCTTACAATTTATGGGCAGTTTGGTCGGCCTACTGAGGGAGCTATTTGGAAGCTTGTGACTAAATTTGGAACCCAGTTAACATTATTGGACATTAAACCACCAACACGCATACGTAGAGTGAGGACCGAAGAAAATATTGTGGCTGTATCCGCCAGTGTTAGTGATAACCGTGAAATGTCGATTCGCCGCCGTTCGCAGCAATTGGGCCTCTGTTACTACACTACGTGGAAAATTTTGAGAAAGGATTTGGGTGTAAAACCTTATAAGATACAGCTGGTGCAAGAATTGAGCCACACGACCTCCCACAACGTCTAAACAATGGCCCAATTAAAAGCCACCTTCGGTGAACAGTTTATTTCACGTTTGGGGCCCGTCAATTGGCCGCCTAGATCGTGTGATTTAACGCCTTTGGATAATTTCTTGTGGGACCATGTCTACAGGGATAAACCAGCAACGATTGACGCACTGGATGCCAATATTGAAGCATTTATTCTTGAAATAACTCTCGATATGTTGGAGAGAGTGTGTCAAAATTGGACCTTGCGCATGGGCCATCTAAAGCGGAGCCGCGGCCAACATTTCCATGAAATCATCTTCAAACATTAAATTATATTGATCGTTCTATCGATTCCAATAAAGAATCCATCAAATTTTTCAAATTGTTTGTGTTTTTTTTAAACAAATTCTATGCCTCTTAAAACATCACCCTTTATAATAGGACTACCGGTTTGAGCGACGCCAAGTGATTTTGCAAGTTCTTCTTGCGTTTGTGACGGATCTTGATCGATCAATGCCTCCAATTCATGGTCTCCAAACTTTTTCACCTGGCCGGGGCGTTCCTTTTCTTCGGTGTCGAAATCACCATCTTTGAACCGCTTAAACCACCGCTGACACATTCTAACGTCTATAGTATAGCCCGGGTAAGCTTCGGTGAGCAATTGATGCGCTTCGGTTGCTTTTTTCTTTAAATGGAAGAAGCATATTAAAACTACCCGCAAATGTTGTTTTGATGGCACGAATGTAGACATTTTACGGCTTCACGAAAAAAAAATTATTTTCACTAATGACCAATAACCTAGACTGAAATAATTAGACAATGACATGAAGTTTCTGATGTGACAGCTGTCATAGCCAAAATTCGCCTCAGAGTATGCAATAACGACATTTTCAACCGGTAGTCCTATTATTAGAAGAATTCCTAGCGATTGATTCAGTATTTACTGCTACTATTTAATGTACCATTCCCTTTCTAGCATCTTCAAAATATAAGGTGGATCAATAATACAAAAACTCAGTCATGATGGCTTACCCATCAGCTGTTGTTGATGTCCAAATCCAATCAATACCAAAATTGATTGAATTTGTGTCAGTGGCTGAGCAAATTCAATAGTTTGCAGACATATCTGATAGATGGATGTTGGATTTTTATTCAAAATCCCACATGAAATTGATCGGCCTCGAAGAATATGGGACATATTTTTCGAACACATAGGACTGAAACAAAAATAAGTATTTCATAAAAGTGAAGCATTGCCAAATGTGTTTATCTCGAATCGTATGTTCCACTTTAAAAAAATTAAATACAACGTACAGGACAACGTATAACGGACAACGTATCACATACGGACAAAAAATGTCTCCAGAAATGGTTGCAATCGTTTTTTCTATGTTCAAAACGCATAGAAAACCTATTTTGAGTGTTTTGAATTTTTTGGACCGATCGCAATACCTTTACCATACACAGTGGTGTGTGCGGAAAAGTAAAAATGATTTGCATTCTGATAAAACCATTCTGATAACCATCTGAATAAATTTTCGTTTTCAAAATTGTCCAATTGAAATAGAACATTTAAAATGTTTTTATCAGAATGCAACATTTGAAAAATATTTTTTTAAAATGCAAAACAAAAATATCATTTTTTCGAAGTGAAACAAAAAATATATAATAATTCTTTTAAAGTGGAACATACGATTCGAGAAAAAAAAAATTTGCAATGTTTCACTTGAATGAAATGCTTTGAAGATGTTTCACATTAATAAAACACTAATTTTTGTTTCAGTTTTATGTGTTCGAAAAATATGTCCCATATTCTTTCTAGGCCGATCAATTAATCTCCGCAACCCAAGAAGAATCGACAAAAAAATCTCCTCTGGCTGTGATTTTCAATGCGAAATGCCGCCCAGCAAGAGTGAAAGTAATTTGGAATGGCGGAAATGTTTTACTGCCGAGTCACTGAAATCGAATGTTCCATTCAAAGTTCTACGTTGTAAAATTGAATTTTGCCCAGTCCCATTTCTGAAAAGCTTGAAATACATTTCCGGCAGATTGAGATAGCACATAGTATGTATGTGATATGTGGCGTTCAAAAGTGAGTCAGTCTGATTCAGCGATATGCAAATTCTATTACACTTTGAGGCAAAGGCAAAAGTAAGAAATAGTTTTTAGTTCGAAGCTTTCGAACAATCTGAAAAGGGCGTTTTTCATATCGAAACAACGACACATAGCCGAACCCTGCCTGCATATAATGAATACGAACTTCCTTGAAAAACAATTAATCGCTTTTATTATTGATAGTACTCAAAATTTCCAGAAACAATATTTTGTTGTTTCAATTTAAAATTTCTCCGCTGCCATTTATCAACTCATCGTCTTTGTGAGTTTTTTTCAAAGATGAATTTATGATTTTGACGGTTTTTTTCGCTCCGTATTCCGTGACCTTGCGATGTGTTTTTCTAATTTTTACTTTTCCGCACACACCACTGTGGTCCAAAAAATTTAAAACGCTCGGAATAAGTTTTCTATGCGTTTTGAACCTAGAAAAAACGATTGCAACCATTTCCGGAGACATTTTTTGTCCGTGTGTGGCACGTTGTCCGTTGTCCGTTGTCCGTTGTACGCAGAAAAATTTCAAGCAGTGTTATCGAATTGATTAAACGAATTGATAAAACGGCAAGTTTTCGTTCATTCAGAACACTGTTCAACAGCAGAGTTTAACGAGAGTAAATATAAAATGAACGTATTCAAGTTTATGTTTCTTATTTTCGTTGTTTTCTTGTGAGTATAGTTATTTATTTTGTGAGTATATAAAATAAAAACTAGCATAACATCTATTTTGGAAATATTTAGATTTAGTGACAACAATTTAGTGACAGCTGTCGATAGTTTAATAATACAATCTAACACAAATAGAACGAAGAGAATCTTTCCTGACAATTTTCTCTTCGGTGTTTCGACTGCAGCTTATCAAATTGAGGGCGCGTGGAATACTGATGGAAAAGGTCCCAGTATTTGGGACGAATTCACACATTCACATCCTGATATGATAGTTGATCATGAGAACGGCGATGTTGGCCCAAATTCATATGAATACTTTCAAGATGATATTGATGCTGTGAAAAGTCTTAATGTAAAATCATCTTTCAGCTTCAAAAGTATTTGCTTAAATTAATTGCAAATTGATTTACACACAGATGAATTATTATCGATTTTCAATTTCATGGAGTCGAATATTGCCAACTGGTGGTACCGAACAAATTAATGAAAAGGGCGTTGAATATTATAACAAAATCATCAATATGCTGATCGCAAACAAAATCGAACCAATGGTCACAATGTACCATTATGATTTACCCGAGAATCTAGAAAAATTTGGTGGAATAACTAACTCGATATTTATAAGTTACTTCGAAGCATACGCGAATTTATTATTCGAACGGTTTGGTGATAGAGTCAAGTATTGGATAACATTCAATGAGCCCTCCGTATTTTGTATGTACGGCTATGGCACAATCAACGGTCCGCCAGCAATGAATGCGAGCGGTATTGGAGAGTACTTATGTGGTCACAATATTTTGAAAGCACATGCTTTGGTATATCGTTCATACAAGAATACGTATTATGATCGGTTCAAGGGCCAAATCGGAATAACTTTATCCTCCAAATTTTTTTATTCAGATGCAAATGACACAAACGTAGTCGATCGTGCAATGCAATTTTCGGTTTGTTCCTTTTCCTATAGATAATTAGATAGTTTCCCGGTAATATATTAAATATTTGTTGTTTTTGTTTGACAATAGCTTGGTTGGTTTGCTCATCCGATTTTTAACTCGGCTGGAAATTATCCTGCTGTCATGATCACACAAATTAACAGCAATAGTTTACGCGAAGGGCGTTCTTTTTCACGGCTTCCCACATTCTCTCAAAGATGGATTGAAATGATTCGTGGTTCAGCAGATTTCCTCGGCTTAAACTACTACACGAGTCGATATGTTGAAATGTTATCCGAAGCAGAAGGCATAAATCCATCTTTTGACCGTGACACAATGTTGAAATACAAAGTAAAACCAGAATGGAAAAAAGCTGCATCAGACTGGCTCTATTCAGTCCCAGAGGGTATAGGCGATATTTTAAGGTATCAGAGTGAACACTTGTTTTATCTTGTGAAATCAATTGAATGAATACAATTTTTAATTGAAAAAGATGGATCAATACGGAATACAATAATGTTGATGTATTTGTCACTGAAAATGGTTGGTCTGACAAAGGGGAACTTGTTGACGATGAACGAATTCAGGTAACTCAAACAAAAGACTATTGATTTTTTTATGCCAATTTAATGCTTCCCAATTTTAATAGTATTTGCACGATCACTTGGAAAATGTTCTAGACGTTGTTTTGAATGAAGAATCGAATCTGAAAGGATACACTGGTAAAACATTTGCTTCATCTCTTTCCATTTTGCTAAATATTCTTCTTTTTCTTTCTCTTATTTTTCCAATAAAGTCTGGTCAGCTATCGATAATTTTGAATGGTGCAGAGGATATACGTAAGAAGATACTTTTTTTGATTGTGAAATTCATTATTTAAACTTATATTAAAAGAGTTTCTTCTGATTTAGTGAAAAGTTCGGATTGTATTACGTCAATATGTCATCTCCACGGTAAATTCCTGTTATAAGTTCTTTGCATAATGAATATTTTTCAAATCTATCGTGCCCTCGTTTAACAGGAGGGAACGAATACCAAAGATGAGTTCAACCTTCATGACTGCCGTAACGACAGAACGTGTCATCCCAAACATTTATTGATTATCGATGTTGTGGACGCTTATATAATCGCACAGTTAATCGCATATATTGAAGTATTCTACCGAATTACATCCTTCCATACATATTGGACGCTGTATCACGTTTAGATGAAGATCCATGTTTATTTTGTACTATAAAATAATTTTATTTACATCAACTTTAAAAATATTTGTTGTTCTTCTATTAAATTTTATTAAATTCTTTTCAATCGCATTTAAATCAGTATATATTTTCCTATGCTCTTATTATTTATGTACACTATGTCAAATTACATATAAATTTTTTGTCACAAGGCGACTCGCTAATCACATACAGACTCGTTATTGATTCGATAATTTATATGAATCTTGCGAGTCAGTTCAGTCATAAGCCCCTAGGAATCCCCATCTGATAGACCTTCAAAATCATTGATTTGCACCTGCTCGAGCTACTGAGTTGGCATATTTTTGAGATTTTTGGTTCGAATATGTAAATTACGTAAAAAATTGTAATCAGCGTTGTGCGACGTAATCTACATCATTACGACAATAATTTATTGTCTACCTTCTACCTTCTCTACGAGTAAACAATGTAGACAATGAAAATGAATTTTTGCATGGAAATATACTAAATAAAAAAATGTTTGTTTAACAATTTCAAATCATTAGAAAATATCTTTTTTATTTTTACTCAGAGTCATCACTTTCATCATTGTAGGAAACATCGGAAATTCTTAATGAATAATAAATGTGTAATAATTTTTTTGATCTTTCAAAGGTTTAACGATTTCGAGTCAAAGAATGAACGTATGACCAGCTTAAAAAAAGTCTTTCGATTTGCGCAGATGAAGCTGGAATTTCCAAAAGCTTTATGGCCAAACGAGAGAGAGTCGGGTGTTGCATTGCAGCCATATTCCAAAAAACTAATGGCTTTGCTATGCCTCTATCAAATAATTTCCGGAAAAATGAAGTTTTTCTTTAAAAGTTGTCCCATTCTTCCAATTTAGTTCCTTCTTCCATTCCATTCTAACCTAAAATAATGCGTTGTCTACATTGTGTACGTCATTGTCGACATAGTTGACATTGTCTACACTAAATTTAATTGTCTACGCATTGTTTACGATGAAATGTAGACAAATAAAGTCTACGCATCGAGGAACAACACAGATTGTAATTTACATTTTTTACATGTAATAAATATCTTGAATGTAAAAAAATTTAAAACTACCGAAAATTCAATGGCAGATTGTTCTAATCTTCGTGATTTTCTGAAATATTTTATAATTAACTAGCCACCTCGGCTCGCTTCGCTCGCCTCGGCCACCTTCACTCGCCCATCGTCTAGCCTTATGGAATAGTATTTTTTTTTTGAAAATTTTTTTTGCTAATAATGTAGTATAAGATATTTTATTAATTAAACACAATTTTTTTGTTTGGTAGTATTTCAATTGAGTAATGATTTTATTTAAATTCACTTTTTCAACATTGAAAAGAATATTTATTTCGTTCAAATTTTCAAATTAGATATATCTTCCGTAGATTTCTTTAAAGCAGCTGATGTTGTTGGTTTCTCCATTTTTTGTTTTGTTCCACTTCTCTTGTTGTTTGACTTCGTGTTTTCCAATTTTGGTTTTTTGGCTTTGATGTTGGTATTCGTTTGTGTGTTTATTTGCTTTTTGTTTGTTTTAATGTTAAACACTGTCGTGTATTTTTCATTTGTTCTCTTAAAGAATCCGCTGTTGTTGGTCATCCATTGTTTTGTTACTTCTTCCTCAGCTTAACACATGGCTTCTTCCCAATCTTCGTCATTTTTAAAAATATTATTTTGCACCCAAACTTGATACTTCTTATTCATTTTTACTTGTTCCTTCTCCAATTGTCACAATGAACAGGCAGTTTTGAAACAATCAAAATTATTTTCAATTTGATTTAAAATGCAATGGCTTGTTGTTTAGGAGTAATTAAATAATACATTTTCATTGTTTGATAGTTAGCTTTGCATTTTTAATCAAGTTGACATACATTTTTAAATGAAAAATAAAACTGTCAATTCCAATGGTAGTTGTGACAGAATATCATATGTATGAATTATTATTACAATGTTTACAAAAAGAAGTTTCTTTTCGTTATTGAGGTGAAGAAGTTACTTTTTTAACATAAGAAAATGATTATAATAGCAGTTTAATTTGTTTCTAATTTAATTTTACTTCAAAGCTAATGGATACACTACATTTTTTGTTTTGTTGTTTGGAGCGTAAATGAATAAGTTTTTTGGTGTTCCTACTCTCGAACACCCGACGTAGAGTTGACCGTGACAAAAACAGGGTTCCATTAAATTCAATCCAGCTACTTTGAGCGTTTCACCTTGTGACTTGTTTATTGTAATTGCAAACGCAAGACGTACTGGGAATTGGAGACTTTTAAATTCAAATGATGAATCATTTGTAATCATCGGGATACGTGGTATCAATATATCTTCTCCTTTAAATTTTCCGGCTAGAATTATTGCTTGAATTAAATTCGGTGTTAAATTCTTAATCACTACTCTTGAGCCATTGCAAAGTTTTGGTGCATTTAAGTTGCGAATAATCATCAAAGGTGATCCGATTTTCAAATTCAATATGTGTGGAGGTATTCCCGGTGGTTCCAACGAATTTAAAAATTCTGTTGGGAAGTTGACTGCTTGTTCTTCAATCGTAACTGTATCAATCGATTTATATTTGATTGCAATTCCAGGCAAGCGTAGTTGAATTTGATCATTAATTTTATTCGCTTCTTCGTTTTTCGGTGTCAAAATAGCTCGTTCAAACAACCACTCATGGTTTTTATAGTTTTGTGTAATTCTTGGGAACACTTTTTCTATTAAAGCTTCTAAAGATGGCTCCATTTGACAAAAATTTTTAGGAAAAATTATTTCCTTTGTTTCGGGATTTTGAAGTTGACCGTTACCTATACTCAAAAGTTGATTTGAAAATGTTTGTGCTGCTTTGTCTTTTGTTATTTGCACTCTCATATTTGTCGTAAGCTGCACTTTGATAATGTATCTCCAAAGTTTTGATGCTTTTAAACAGGCATTCAATTCATCAGCTGGAGTGGAACGTGGGATCACTGGAAGTGTTTGCCTGAAATCTCCAGCTAATAATATCAAGGCTTTTCCCATTAATTGAGTATTTTGCTGTAAATCTTGCATGGTGCGTTCTAATGCTTCGAGCGATTTTTTGTGTGCCATTGTGCATTCATCCCAAATCAAAATACTACATGTTTTCAAAATTGTTGCCATGCCTAGGAAGCAAAATAATAATTGATTAAATTTAGATTTGCATTAAAGATTTAATTTATTTTTACCTGATCTTTTACCAATGTTGTAAGTGGGTGCTTCTGTTTGGTTTATATTCAGTGGTAGCTTTAAAACGGAATGAGCAGTTCGTCCTCCATCTAATAATGTTGACGCGATTCCAGATGATGCTACAGCTACTGCTATTTCTCTTCGAGATCGAATTTCCGCAAGTATCAAATTGAGTAGAAATGTCTTGCCCGTTCCACCAGGTGCGTCAAGGAAAATAATCCCACCTTCATTTTTTTCTACATGTTTCATAATTGTATCTAAAGCAATTTTTTGATCTTTTGTCAAAAGTGGCTTTTTGGCTTCAACATAATCTTTCAATTGATCTACGTTGTACTGTTTTTCTGGTAACAAATCTTTGTCGTGTATATTAGTATTATGTCTCGTCGGTGAGTGCAAACCTAATTGATTTAGTGTCTTGTTGTTTATTTCGATGCATAAATCTTCAATCTGAATTAGTGCTTCATTCATCATTTCTTCCGTATATCCAATGGTTAAATCAGTATATTCGCTTTGCGTTCGTCGTAAAATGTCTTCGCTCAGGCGTTCTTTGAATTTTTCCCATAGACAACTTGGATCTGACGGCGCACATGTTGTCAATATAACTGCGAATAAAGTTCGAATTTGTTTTGGCTGGCTTGTTAATTCTGCTTCTGTTAAAGCTTGTTCCCGAAGTTTGTCATTTTCTAAAAGTCCAAGTTTAAGACAGGTTTCTCTGTAACTTTCACAAATTTCTCCATTTGCAACTCTCAGGGCTTCAAAAGAAGTTGGCCCTTTGATTGTGTGTATTAATAACCTCAAAAAGTAGCACTCTGCGTTATTGGGATGAACAGTGTACACACGGCCAAGTGTATTTGTTTTGCATATACCAACATGATCTGATACATTTGATCCTTGTTTTCTCCTATTGAATTCTTTTTTTGTAGCATTCCAAGTATAGTATTTTGGTACCTCGTGATATAATAAAGTCTTTGCGAATTCGTTTTGCTGGCATAGTTGAAAAAAAGCTGTTAGAGTTGTGTTTTGTTGATTTTCAATTCTATCACGTGCATTATCTTCCGTGAAGTAAATTCTCTGTCCATTTTCCAAATGTGCATTGAACATTTTAGATAAAAAAGGGTTGTATGGTACAACCCATCGATTATCAATATCAATATCCATGTTTCTAAGTTTTTGTAGTGGTTTTTACTCCTCCATTTTCCGGTTTTCTACGGCGATAAAGTGGGTAACCGTCGACACCAGTTTGCGTTTCATTTAAAAATTCTCTTGGATACCGTTTTGTACATACTTTATCTTTCATACACGGTGAATTTGGATTCAATAAACCGCAGGGTCATGTATCATATGTTTGGTTACAATATCGAAAAGGACTGGATCTTTGCTATTATCTGGAAGTTCAGCACGAATAATTTGATCTATTTGTGTACGCACGATTTTTGTTTTTAACCAAACTAAAATATGCACATGCGGCAATCCTCTTTTCTGCCACTCGACAGAATACATCCAGCACTGCGGCCCACCGAAACAATGACTTTTTGTAATAACATTCATTAAACTTATCAGCTTTTGCTTAAAAACTCTTGCTGTGATATCATGACGATCAGCTGAAGTTTGACCAGGTTCAAGCAATGATGTTATCTCACTCCATTTTGGATTGCAAGTAAATGTGATGAATAAGTCTGGACGACCATATCGACGAACGTAAGATAGCGCGTCTTGTGCATATTCATGCATGTGTCTGGGGCTTCGGGTGTACGTAGCTGGTAAAATCACCATCTGCCCCAAGCTACTAATATTTTCATCAGTTCTGATCGAATCTCGTAAGTGGATATAATTCTCAGCTCGCAGCTTTTTTTGATTCAATCGTAAAAACAACAATCTTTCACTCTCTATTTTCGCATAAACATCAACGACAAATTGGTGAAACAACGCACGACATTTTAAAATGTGATTAGATTGATTTGCTCTCATCATGATACGATATGAATAAAAGTCTTTTGATGAAACCTAAAAAAGAATGATATGAAGTGGATTTCAATTTTGAATTAATCAGTTAAATTGAATTAAATTAAATATAACCAACTTTTTTCATAGTTGCTTCTCCAGTACTTGGATTACTTTGCATTATCTTGAAATTATATCCATTTTCGCCTTGCCAAAAAATGATCGGATATTGAAGAGCATCGTATGATTTATGCGTTTCAGCAACTCGTTGTAATTTGGAATTACGTTGTTCAATAATTATATCTTTTCTTTCAAATTCGGTTCCCACGATAACTATAGCTACATCCTCAGTAGTGGGCGCATTGAATCTTCTTTCATGTTCACCAGCTGGAGTCTGGTCAGCTCTAATAACAATTTTACAGTTAGTTGATGGCATTTTATCCAAAGCAATTTTGAACAAATTGACTAAAGCATTGCGTTGATGAAATAAATCTCTTAAATTCGAAATAATTTTACGTTTCATTCCACGGCTTACAGCGCAGCGTTGATCTTTTTCCGAATCTCTATTACTCATGAAATAAATTTGTAAAAAACTGAAATTTTTATCTGCAATAGGAAGTAATGAACCAATCTGATGGTAGATTTGGCCTTGGACTTTGAATGTTGCGCCGAATGATGTCATTTGAAAACATGAGTTATATTTACGAATGTTCTCCAAAAAATGTTTTGAAATCGAAGTAGTTCCTGAAACATAACTTCGAAGCGGTTCAGGTGGTTCACAAAGAGATTCCAAGTTTATTTTACCGTTCGAACAGCACATACCAACTTATTCATTCTTGAACTATAATGCATGACAATGTAAACATAAGACATTCATTTCTCCGATTTGTACTTGTGGATGTGAACTAAAATATAGAAGCGAAATAATCGTTCAACATAAATGTTCGTATTAACGAAGTAATAAAGTTGACCTATAATCATATTCTTCTTTGTAGTTAAAAGCTTCTAAATTCAAGTTAGCCCAAATCAACTGTCTTGAAGTGGCAGTTCTCTCACGAATAAGTTGAAGACGAATAGCTCGATCATAAGTCATCTCCCTTGTCCTCAAAACTCTCTGTCTTAAACGGGCAGCTTCAATCCGAATACTATGCACATCTGAACATTCATTTGCTCTGATTTTTCGACGTTTCAATCTATCTGATTCACGACGAACTTCCCGAGTATATGGTGTTTCCTTTTCTCTTCTCTCTTTAACTTTTCTCGATTTTATCGTATTTTTACCAATACACGATTTTTTTTTTCGGCGACATTTTACGAAATTCAATTTTTCACTCAATAATCACTCAATATGTCATTAAATGCCGAATGGATACTTTGTTTAAATAGATTTCAGATCAGATTAAAAATACACTGGAATCTATGTTTCCAAACCCATTTTTTATTTTTCATTTGATACCAATGTCGACTAAAACTATGTTGAACGGTTTTAACTTGACCACGATGGACCACGATGGTTCATGGTGGTGTCAATGTTCATCTCCAGTCCAAGACCTTTCATTTGATACCAATGTTGACCAAAACTCTTGTAAATTGTGTTGAACCGTGCTTACTCGACCACGATGGACCAAGCTGGCCCATAATGGTGCCTATGTTCACCGCGGGCCCTTTCCAACGATACCTCATTTGTCTCGATCGGTTGAGCGGTTCAGGCGCCAACCCGGAACAGACAAACAAACATTCATTTTCATATATATAGATGTGTTTAACACCGTAACAATGACGGCGAACTATCTGCACCCAGTCTATCGTGAAAAGAAATTGAACGAAGAACAGCAAAAGAAAGTAAAAGACTATATTTTTGAAAAGCTTGAAGCACCTGGGCTAGAATCATGCCGCATGTCCCCGTGCGAACGAAGGTGTTTTTGCTGCTCTTCAAAGTGAAAATATAACGAATCCAAAAACGTTTTGGCACTATGCTGCTGAGCAAGGCCTAGGCCATGGTGAACTCTTTGCATTTGCAATGAAATTTTTGAATATTCCCGGATCGAATGCACAACTAGATAGAATGCCATTTATTTATGGCAAATTTTGAAAACATGAGCGCCCTTAATAACTCATTCGTAACATCAGATGTATAAATCTATATATATTTTTTTTATATAATCATTGCATAAATTATTTGAACTTTGAATTTTAAAGTAAGATTTTGATTGAATCACATCGCATGAAGTATTATTTTTTTTTCTTTGCTTGGTTTTTAAAGTTATTTCTTTGCCCTTCCTTTCTTTGGTTTATTTAAAAAGTTCAACATTTGTTGCTCCACTGGAATATTTTTTAATTTTGAAAGCAATAACGCTTTTAATTTTGTTATTGGACAGGAAATATTATTAAATGCACCTTTTCCTCGATTTATGAACGATAAAGTACCCCATTTATTATTATGTTTGATTTTATGCATCTTTTTCGCTTGTCTGTTCTCGTGATTATGGATATCACTTTTCTGTTCAATATGAATATCACATCATAATTTTTTATAATGAATACCATGGTATATAATCTAAATGTTAATAATGTTTTCGACAAAGCAGAATCAAATGAGTCGGTATTACAGAGATCCATTTGATGCAACTTCTGTTTGGGGGTGACAAATACTATGTTTCATTCAATTCCATATTGGCCTTACATATTGCTTATCAGCAACCTCAATTACGTCGTACTTTATTTGCTGTTGTTTTTATATTGATGGCACTTGTGATCATTTTGATTTTGTAATTCAAACGATTAAAAGATATGTAGCCAATTAAGCCAAAAAGAAAACAATCGAAACTTATGTACATATAAGTTGAAACAGAGGCTTCGCGAAGCGGTGACAAGAATTGGCTCATTTTACTGGGTACAACTTAATAACGTGCAACCTGGAAACATTTGGAAATGTAAGAACTGATTGAGTCGACCGGAATAAAAGTGAGAATACACCGGCTCTAGATCAGTACTGCGACTAGATAATCAAAAACGCTGAAGTGAACTAAGACCGAAGAGGTAAACAAAATTGATGCACGACCAAAGTCAAAGCAAATTTCGGTCAGCAAAGATGAGTGCTACGGTTGTGGATATACTGGTCACCGCCAATACGATGAAAAGTGCCCGGCCAAAGGCAAAACGTGCAATAAATGTGGTGGTTTCAACCATTTCGGCCGGAAGTGCAACAGCAAAAAGCAAAGACGCAGTTTCCCAAACAAACAGTATCAAGCAAAGACCGAAACAAATGGCAATTTTGGAATAAAGCGTGACTATACGGCAGCAAAGTGTAAAAATAAGGAGCCGGTTGACAAAAAGGCCAAGACTGAAGACTCTGACACGGTGAAAATGATTGACACATATCAGTCGAATGTGAAAGACGATTACATTTTCTGTATTGGGAACCACGCTGGAAACGAAATTAAGTGCAGAATCGGTGGTGTGGCAGTCACTGTTATTATTGACTCGGGTTCAAAGTTCAACATCGTCGACGCCGAGGCTTGGGAACATTTCAAAGCAAACAAAATTGCGGTGATAAGCCAAAGCAAAGGCTCCAATGGTCATGATTTCAAATCTTATGGTAATTTCCAGTTGACAATGATTGGTTCATTCAAAGCAAAAATTGAAACATCATACAATGAATGCGTTGCAAAATTCTGCGTTCTGGAAAATTACGGAAAGATTTTGATCGGCTATGAAACTGGCAAACCGATGGGAGTAATGAAAATTGGCGAGAACGTGAATGAAATCAATAAAATCGTGTCATCAAAAGTCGAATTGAGCAAGATCAAAGGATTTGTTGTCGAAATTCCAATAAACCAAGAGGTTAAACCAGTGGCACAGCCATATCGACGCATTCCAGTGCCATTGGAAGAGAAGGTTGACAAGAAAATTGACGAGTTGTTGGCTAAAGGAATTATTGAAAAGGTCAATGAACCGTCACCATGGATTCGCCGAAGGTTCCCGTTCCAAAGAGTGACGATGTTCGGATTTGTCTTGACATGAAGCGAGCCAACGAAGCAGTGATTCGAGAAAATTATCCACTGCCAACAATGGAAGATTTCCTGCCACACATTGGAAAAGGACGGGTGTTCACCAAATTGGATGTAAAGGACGCTTTCCATCAGGTCTAAGACATTTTGATTTTGCATACAAAACGATTACGTGATTTTTGAAAGACTGTCATCAACAGTAATTAAGCGTTAGCACATTAACCAATCATGTGATCGCTATTGACACCGCACTACTCATTCCTATATTCATTTAATGCTCTATTAAATAAGCGATTTTGTTATTTGTTACGCTAAGTTAAAAAAAAAGATGTGATAGAATTAAAGTAGAGTGATAGTTTAAAAATCAACTAAAGGGGATAATAGAGAAATATAATCAAATAGAATTGATAAGATTCAAAGTGCGATTAAAAGTATAATAAAGGAATAAAAATCTAGTAATCGTTGATGTATTTTACTACAAAAAAAAAAGAAAATAAATAAATAACAAATCGATCAAATTTAATAGGTGGAAATTTCTGAGAATTCACGGCAAATAACCACATTCATAACAAGCAAAGGTCTGTACCGCTACACTCGATTGTTGTTCGGCATTACTTGCGCTCCCCGAACTATTTCAAAAGATCATGGAACAGATTCTGGCAGGCTGTGAGGGGTGTTTGAATTACATAGACGACATCATTGTCTATGGAGAAACAAGGGAGCAGCTAAATGAAAGAGTTGAAAAAGTGCTTGCAACGCTCAAGCGTTACAACGTAAAACTCAACAAAGACAAATGCATGTTTGGGGTTGAAAAACTCGAATTTCTGGGACATCACTTGTCAGCGGAGGGAGTCACACCGAAACACGATAAAGTTGAATCTATTCGAAATTTCCGTCGACCGACTAATGTTGAAGAAATGCGTAGTTTTCTTGGCCTGTTAAAAATTTAACAAAAAAAAAAACACGGGATTCGAGTGGGGAGATGATCAAGAGCGTGCATTTATCAAATTGAAAGAGAGTCTTTCGAGCGAATTAGCTGTTGGTTATTATGACATCAAGGATCGTACGCAAGTTTATGCAGATGCCAGTCCAGTCGATTCAGGCGCGGTGTTAATACAAATAAATGACAAAGGACCACGAGTGATCGCATATGCGAGCAAAAGTTTATCGGACACCGAGAAGAGATATTGTCAAACTGAAAAAGACGCGTTGGCACTAGTCTGGTCAGTCGAACGTTTTCATTTCTATTTGTTTGGCCGTTGGTTTGATCTCATCACAGATCACAAAGCATTGGAGGTTATTTTTGCGCCAAATAGCAAACCATGTGCAAGAATTGAACGTTGGGTCTTACGGATGCAATCTTATAAATTTAAAGTCATTTACAGATCGGAAAAGAATAATATTGCGGATCCGTTGTCGCGTCTGGTAACAACCGTAAAGCCACAACCATGTTTTCATATTGGCACCGAACTATATGTAAATCACATAGCAGCTATAGCAGCACTAGTTGCTATTAAGTTGAGCGAAATTGTTGCCGATGAAACAATCGAAGCGGTTAGAAAAGGCCTGAATCAAAACAAATGGGAAGGAAAAGCATTGCCATTCAAATTGTTTGAAACGGAACTATGTTTTGCAGGATCAATTTTGTTGAGAGGAAACCGAATAGTAATGGCAGAAAAGTTGCGTTTTCGCACGTTAGAGTTAGCACATGAGGGTCATCCTGGGATGTCTAAAATGAAAAAGCGACTACGTACTAAGGTGTGGTGGCCCAAGATGGATTCGGATGTAGAAAATTATGTCAAGAAGTGCCATGGTTGTACACTAGTATCGGCACCGCCGGCACCGGAACCATTGATCAGAGAAACATTACCAGATGAACCGTGGCAACACATTGCAATGGACTATTTGGGCCCACTACCATCCGGTGACTATTTATTGGTTGTATTGGATTACTTTAGCCGATATAAAGAGGTTGAAATCATGAGGAAAATTGATTCGACTGAAACTATCAAGCATTTGCGCACTATTTTCGCACGATTTGGCTAGCCATTTTCCATTACAGTCGATAATGGTACTCAGTTGATAAGTCAAGAATTTAAAGACTTTTGTACTGAAGCAAATATCCATTTAAACTCGACAACCTCGTATTGGCCTCAACAAAATGGCGAAGTCGAGAGACAGAAAAAAACGCTATTGAAATGTATGACCATCAGCCAAGGCCAGAAAACCGATTGGAAAATGGATCTCCAAACGTATTTGCACATGTATCGATCCAGTCCGCATGCGACCACATTAAGAACACCGTCTGAATTAATGTTCGGTCGAACGATTCGTGATAAAATACCAAACATTTATCAGCCGATGGAACAAGACGAAGAATTGCGGGATAGAGATAGAGAAACAAAGGAGAAAGGTAAACAGTACGCGGATGCTAAGCGCCATGTAAAACAAAATGAGATAAAAGAGGGAGATGAGGTATGGCTAAAGAGAATAGTGAGGTCAAACAAATTGGCACCATCATTTGATCCGGTGACACACAAAGTAGTCGAACGTAAAGGCGCTGAATTGATTGTTGAAAGCATGGAAACAAACAAACGATATCGTCGCAATGTTGCACACGCAGTGCTGGCTCCCAGCCAACAAGAAGAGATTCAATCGGACACGGAGAAGCGCCAGGCACCAGAAGCCACTGAAGCAATACGGCCTAAACGGAACTGCAAGCCACCGATGCGTTATAGCAATTAGATTTAACAAAAAGATTAATTTGACATGTTATTTGCAAAATTATTTTATTTTATAAAGAAGGAAGTAATGTAGTATCGTAACGGGCAACACTGCCGCGAACTGTCATCGCATGTGCGTTGACAGTAGCAACTAAGAAGAATAAGGAATTCAATATCGAGACACTTAAGTGAACGGTTGTGATTACACGGATTCTACAGAATCACATTTTTAGTTGGTTTATTGACAACTGTAAATTAATCTTCATATTATTGGCATATGCCAATGAACGATGTACTAGTTTTCGAGAGTGCATGATACACTTTGACTGTGACGAATCTGTTTTCAAACTATTATTCTCATGGTTCATCTGTACCAATATAATGAAAAACTGCAATAAATCAAATATTTAAAATAAATTTAGCAGTTCTATTTTGCAACTTAATATTTCGATCTCGTTTTATATATATATATATATTAGAAGACTGACAATTCCTAGAGATTGATTCAGTATTTACTGCTACTAGATAATGTACTATTCTCTTTCCAGCATCTTCAAAATATACGGTGGATCAATAAAACAAAAACTCAGTCATGATGGCTTCCCCATCAGCTGTTGTTGATGTCCAAATCCAATGAATACCAAAATTGATTGAATTTGTGTCAGTGGCTGAGCAAATTCAATAGTTTGCAGACATATCTGATAGATAGATGTTGGATTTTCATTTAAAATCCCACATGAAATGAATCTCCACAATTCAAAAAGAATCGTCAAAAAAATCTCCTCTGGCTGTGATTTTCAATGCGAAATGCCGCCCAGCAAGAGTGAAAGTAATTTGGAATGGCGGAAATGTTTTACTGCCGAGTCACTGAAATCGAATGTTCCATTCAAAGTTCTACGTTGTAAAATTGAATTTTGCCCAGTCCCATTTCTGAAAAGCTTGAAATACATTTCCGGCAGATTGAGAAAGCACATAGTATGTATGTGATATGTGGCGTTCAGAATCGAGTCAGTCTGATTCAGCGATATGCAAATTCTATTCACACTTTGAGACAAAGACAAAAGTCAGCAATAGTTTTCAGTTTGTAGCTTTCGAAGGGCGTTTTTCATAACGAAACAACGACACATAGCTAGAAACCTGCATATAATTAATTTAAAACATGCAGCGAGGTGCATTCATCGATGACACGATTTTTGGAAATCTATTTTCGCAAGACATTTACACATCAATTGAACGAATCAACTCGAAACTTCACCGCCTTAAATTTATTTAATTAATGACAAATGTGAAGTCATTTCCATATACGCATCGATTTCTATAGTCTGTGATATCATATTACGTTATTGATTCTCTATTGACATCTTCGCTTGTCGTGAATTTCACACGCGCCGAAGAAATTTTTGTTCACAACGATTTTGCTGGACTTCGTTAAGTAAAACACTCAAACATATCACGACTAGTTCAGATGACAATAGAGAATCAATAATATGATGAGAATTTGAAAATCGATCACGAATACGAACTTCCTTGAAGAACAATTAATCGATTTATCAGTACTCAACATTTCCAGAAACAATGGTATGTTGTTCAATTTAAAGTGTTTCCGCTGCCATTTATCAACTAATCGTCTTTGTGAGTTTAAATCAATTCCGAAAATATGATTCTGACGGTTTTTTCGTTTGTTATTCCGTGACCTTGCGCTGTTTTTCTAATTTTTTCTTCTTTAAATTTCAAAAGGTTTGTTTATTTTGCAAATAAAATGTATGCGAACCAAAATTATCTAAGGAAATATTTGTATCTTGAGACTGTTCAACTCGCAGTGTTATCGCTTCACTTATGATTGGAATAACAAAAGAGGAAACGAATTGATAAAACGGCAAGTTTTCGTTCATTCAGAACACTGTTCAACAGCAGAGTTTAACGAGAGTAATTATAAAATGAACGTATTTAAGTTTAAGTTCAAGTTTATGTTTCTTATTTTCGTTGTTTTCTTGTGAGTATAGTTATTTATTTTGTGAGTATATAAAATAAAAACTAGCATAACATCTATTTTGGAAATATTTAGATTTAGTGACAACAATTTAGTGACAGCTGTCGATAGTTTAATAATACAATCTAACACAAATGGAACGAAGAGAATCTTTCCTGACAATTTTCTCTTCGGTGTTTCGACTGCATCTTATCAAATTGAGGGCGCGTGGAATACTGATGGAAAAGGTCCCAGTATTTGGGACGAATTCACACATTCACATCCTGATATGATAGATGATCACGAGAACGGCGATGTTGGCCCAAATTCATACGAATACTTTCAAGATGATATTGATGCTGTGAAAAGTCTTAATGTAAAATCATCTTTCAGCTTCAAAAGTATTTGCTTAAATTAATTGCAAATTGATTTACACACAGATGAATTATTATCGATTTTCAATTTCATGGAGTCGAATATTGCCAACTGGTGGTACCGAACAAATTAATGAAAAGGGCGTTGAATATTATAACAAAATCATCAATATGCTGATCGCAAACAAAATCGAACCAATGGTCACAATGTACCATTATGATTTACCCGAGAATCTAGAAAAATTTGGTGGAGTAACTAACTCGATTTTTATAAGTTACTTCGAAGCATACGCGAATTTATTATTCGAACGGTTTGGTGATAGAGTCAAGTATTGGATAACATTCAATGAGCCCTCAGAATTTTGTAAGCAAGGCTATGGCAGCATCTCTTTAGCGCCAGCAATGAATGCGAGCGGTATTGGAGAGTACTTATGTGGTCACAATGTTTTGAAAGCACATGCTTTGGTATATCGTTCATACAAGAATACGTATCATGATCGGTTCAAGGGCCAAATCGGAATAACTTTATCCTCCAAATTTTTTTATTCAGATTCAAATAACACAAACGTAGTCGATCGTGCAATGCAATTTTCGGTTTGTTCCTTTTCCTATAGATAATTAGATAGTTTCCCGGTAATATATCAAATATTTGTTGTTTTTGTTTGACAATAGCTTGGTTGGTTTGCTCATCCGATTTTCAACTCGGCTGGAAATTATCCTGCTGTCATGATCACACAAGTTAACAGCAATAGTATACGCGAAGGGCGTTCTTTTTCACGGCTTCCCACATTCTCTCAAAGATGGATTGAAATGATTCGTGGTTCAGCAGATTTCCTCGGCTTAAACTACTACACGAGTCGATATGTTGAAATGTTATCCGAAGCAGAAGGCATAAATCCATCTTTTGACCGTGACACAATGTTGAAATACAAAGTAAAACCAGAATGGAAAAAAGCTGCATCAGACTGGCTCTATTCAGTCCCAGAGGGTATAGGCGATATTTTAAGGTATCAGAGTGAACACTTGTTTTATCTTGTGAAATCAATTGAATGAATACAATTTTTAATTGAAAAAGATGGATCAATACGGAATACAATAATGTTGAGGTATTTGTCACTGAAAATGGTTGGTCTGACAAAGGGGAACTTGTTGACGATGAACGAATTCAGGTAACTTAAACAAAAGACTATTGATTTTTTTATGCCAATTTAATGCTTCCCAATTTTAATAGTATTTGCACGATCACTTGGAAAATGTTCTAGACGTTGTTTTGAATGAAGAATCGAATCTGAAAGGATACACTGGTAAAACATTTGCTTCATCTCTTTCCATTTTGCTAAATATTCTTCTTTTTCTTTCTCTTATTTTTCCAATAAAGTCTGGTCAGCTATCGATAATTTTGAATGGTGCAGAGGATATACGTAAGAAAATACTTTTTTTTGATAGTGAAATTCATTATTTAAACTTATATTAAAAGAGTTTCTTCTGATTTAGTGAAAAGTTCGGATTGTATTACGTCAATATGTCATCTCCACGGTAAATTCCTGTTATAAGTTCTTTGCATAATGAATATTTTTCAAATCTATCGTGCCCTCGTTTAACAGGAGGGAACGAATACCAAAGATGAGTTCAACCTTCATGACTGCCGTAACGACAGAACGTGTAATCCCAAACATTTATTGACTATCGATGTTGTGGACGCTTATATAATCGCACAGTTAATCGCATATATTGTAGTATTCTACCGAATTACATCCTTTCATACATATTGAACGCTGTATCAATCTGAAAAGATATTTGTCGTTCTGTAAAATGTGTATCAATAAAGTATGTGTTATTTTTCCTACCCTTCGAATAGCAATTGAACTGTTTACACACCATACTAAAAAATACCGTTTGATTGTTGGACTAAAGCAAAACTTGCTTAAAAGCAGAGATCCTTAGTTTATATCGAATTGTACGGAAGAACAACATCCTGAATAGGCTCTAAAGGTAACAGTTTCTTGTTTTCAGCAGTTGAAGACTGAAAGATTGACCCTTCACCAGTAGTAGTTAAACCCTCTTTCTCATTGTCGATGTTCATTGCTGTAACTGCTGCTGTCGTTGCTACTGATACAGTTTGATCATTTGTATTTGAACCATTCGCCACAGAGTTTGCTTCATTGTCCTAACCACTCAATGATGTCAGTATCTTTTTATAACGTGCTTGAATTTTAGCTTTAACTCAAGCCACTTCTGCATCTTTGAATTTTTGAAAATCAAGTTTCCATACCAAAGCTTCAGTAAGCTTCACAGAATAAATATGATTTTCAGTGATTGCATCCATGATATCACATTTTTTTGGGGTTTTAAAACCTTGCACCAAAATTCTGAGAACAATTAAGCTATCAAATTGTATTTCTCTGGTGTTCCTATAATGACAACAACGCGTCGAAGACGCAGCTGTGACAAGATTTTCAACAGTGATTCCTCATCTGATAGACCTTCAAAATCACTGATTTGCTAGAATTTCTTTGTATTGTTAGTTCTGCGCCGAGCTGCTGCCAGTGCGAGCGCTTGTTTAAGTGCATTATTTTGTATTAGCCGACTAAGCGTTCGCAATGTAAGAAATTCATTGAGTCGTTCGATTGTTCGAGAAATGTTGTCTGAATTATCGCATGCTAACGTATATGTAATCTAAATCTAAATAATGTTGTTGACGAGGCAGAATCAAATGAGTCGGTATTACAGAGCCTAAATTTCAGTATTTATTTCGAATTGATATATTTTCATTTATTCGAACCCTACTGAGTATAAGCCCCTAGATTTCCGTCTTGTGCAACTAGAATGAATTTTACTCTTTTAATAATAGTTATTTCCGCGGTAAAAAATATTTAGTTTGAATTGGAAACAAACGATTTCGTGGACAAAGTTTGTCGAGCGGATGGTTTTTTTTCGGTCAGTAAACAAATATGGCTTGGTGTGGTGTCAAAGTTGTTGATTTCAGTTATAACGGAAAAGCAAAACTCGAGATCCGAAAGTGAAGATAAAAATGGGGGCAAATTGTATTGCGCTTATTTTCCCTTGCGGGCGTCGGCCATTGCATGTAATTACGAAAGCGGCAGCATTTATAGATTGTTTATAGCATTCATTCAAGCCAAACACGCATACCAAACTAGATTGCAGTTTGTACAATTTCCGCTAGCTATTTTTGTTGTAATGACATCTTTATGGACACAGTGTATTCCATTCCAGAAATGGCAGAGATTGCAGCTAGCGGATGTGATGCGGTACACAATGTTCATTCATAATAAATGCACGCTCTGGATATCCGGTAAATGAATTCGTTGGTTGAATTACAAACCAAATCAACAACCCCACCAACATACAACTGCTCAGCTAGTTTCAGTGCACGATTAGTTTGCTGCACTGATTCGACGGCAAACGGTGCAAAACTTTTTCTTTAATGACACATAATTTATTAGCAACTAATAATCGAACTAGTCCCTCGTTCAGCGATTGCATCGAATGAAACCATCCAGGCACACTGTGCGCTCGGATAATATCAATGAAAATTCGCACCAGCAACACACACCAAACGGCCACCGATACGTATTTATTTAATGAATTGTAGGTGAAACACGAAATAATTGGATGAAAATCGATTGGACTGAATTTAATGGAAAACTCCCAATGCACTTTTCACCTGAGCAACTTTTCTCATTACGCGCCAACCGATTTGTTCATGTGGTGCGGAAACATTGGCCAAATTGCGACGAGTGATAAATGCGTGGATGGATTTTATTTTTTTTCAAAATATCAAACTAGTTAACAGAGAACAGACACGCACATGAAAATAGATGCGGCTACGATTGGTGCGCGCGATTTCGAGATTAGAATAAAATTAATATTTATGGCATTTATATGTGATATATTTTTATGCGTGAATGCGGAAATGGATGAAAAGTTTTTCATCGAAAGCCTTGAATGACAAATGCCGCATTCGAAATTCTCCTTGGTTCAACGAAGCAGCGAAAAAAAGTTAGCCATTTCAATGGTACTTTTGGAGTTTTTATTTGAATTTTTTCCATATATTCTCTTCATTTCATTCGTTGCCTTTTCGTGTTGTTGTTCCTGCTTTTTTTCACGACGTGCGCGTGAAAATTGTCCTTCTTATCAAGACATCAACTTCGTTATATTAAGATGTGCTGCAAATAATTCGACTTTTATGAAGCTTCGTAATATTCCACTATCCATTTCGAGCATATTTTATGAGGAGGGAGACAAAAAATTTGTTGGCGGTGCTCGCGGAAGCATTTCGAATGTTTGTCACGTCGTTAAGTCATTATTTTCGCTGTTATGAATTATATCATCAAAATAGGCTTTGAACATGACTTGAAAAAAAGGTCGACCAAAAATGTGCCGTCGTCTTTATCCATTCCATTGTCGTTTCAGAAATATAGCACCTTATCGTTTTGCGTGCTCATTGACGTCCTGCTGCGTTTGCTTTTCGCAACTCCATGCCATGACAGTCTATTAAACTGTGTGTCTGGCACATTTCCCATTCCCGACGACACAATATTTATGGTGATCGTCCGAGCGATGATTTCATTTTTAAGATAAGCTCCGAATTAGATTCAACGCCAAATATAGTGGCAACACATAATTCTCTTTGATTACTCGCCTTTCCACCTGTAAATGATGATTTGCGTGTGAAAACCCGGCAATGGGCTTGGTTCATACACATAACATTTATTAACATGAGCAACAGCGCGATATCATTAAATGTCATGAATTAATCAAATTGAGTTTTCATAAATTGATCGGCCTTGCTTGTCAGTATTCGTTGAATTCCGTGAAAATAATTAATTGCAATTTGTTCCCGTGTTGTTTGCTTAAGTAGTTAATTTTTTACACAATTCTGTCAAAAGATTCACCCAACAGCAATGAACAAGACATCAAGCTGTGCCGTGTCAACGGGAATATGGTGAACGTTGCGATTCGTGACCAAAACACTTTACACCGGATGCATTTCCAGTTGAGCTCCGCCATGACAGCAGAAAGTGATTTGAGTGACTGAAGTGCATATCGTCGACATGCACAACCAATTTTATCGCATAATCATACTCTTAATTTCCATAAATATTTTACACAATGTTGAACTAGCAGTAAAATGCTGTTTAGCTTCCGATTCGACGAAATTCCAGAGAATAAACTGCATCGTAATCATAAAAGCCGATATATCACGGCATTCAACGAGTTAACATGGAAACAGCATTTGGCTTTCAATTTTGTGTGCAGAAAATAAAATTCAAGTAAATCTTTAATGACATTTTGTATCGTTCGTATATCTTTTTTATCGAGAAAGTTGTTTGAATGCCAAATTTGTTGCGAAAAAAACGGTTTCATTGAATTTTTTTAATAGATTCACTAGAATTTTCACACCGAATTGCGACAAAATGTCAACAATGTCTGCCTTGTTTTGGAAATGTGTTTTTTCTACGCTCTCATAAAAACCCTTTGGACGAAGGCTTTTGATGCAGACAGCCAAGATTATGGGACTTCTAACGTTTGCCAAATGTTAAAAAAAGACACTAAAGATTCAATAAAAGCAAATGATTACAAGAATTGGGAACATTGCAGCCGATAAAGCACGTAAAACACATACTCCGCCCGACGAACAATAGCTATAGTTTATAAAAAAAACATTCTATTCCGCTATTAAGTGTATTTATTCAGGATGGAATCGATTTTTGGTTCGATTTCGCACGATTCGCTTTCCAACAAATGATGACAGCGTGACTCTAATCGAAGCTACACGATTCGATTGCCACATCTATGTTCAACACTAGTTTTTTCTACGAAAACTTCCCATATCATTTCTTATAAATATTTATTGAATAAATCGTGAACTCTCGATTTTAGATGCGGATTTGATAGAGTGTAAATACAACGAATAGACTGTGTGCTTTATGTATCTTTTTGTTAAATAAAACAAGCCGACATTCTTGGGGTGTGTTTGCCTTTAAAGTGGCTGCATCTAACATTGAAGATGATAACATGAGCTTGGGAGACCGACAAAATTCAGTTTGTTGATGGCAAATATTTTGATCGTAACACCAGTTTGTCAATATTTAATCTCATGTAGCGAATGCATAACAACGAACGAAAGACGAGCAAAAATTCAAGAAACCATCTTGAAGACCATGCATAAAACATGGATTTGGATTTGGTTCAGCTATCAACCGCCTCAATATCATAAATCAAATAACAAGAGGCAAAAGATTGAATAAGCTTTCGAGGAAATAAGAAAAGTAATGGGCAAAAAAGGCTTATTTCTAATGGAAAATCCGTTAAAATATGCACGAGCATCGGGTGTCGAAAGTTGTTTTTTTTTTCATTTTGAGCATCGGTTTTCACTGAAACTGGCCTCATTTAATAAAACTTTGTAAATTTTAAATGGAATAAAAACAATTAGCAAAATACCGGAAACCGCATGAAAGTATCGATATTGGCTACACACTTTGACCGCGCTGGTTATAATAACGAGACCGCAATTGCTGCCATCGTCAATAACGTCATCTGTGAAATTGCTAATTTTTGGCGAAAATAAAAATAAATTTGATGTTGTTTGATGTTTTTCCCTACATCCAATTCTCCCCCAAAATGAGCCCACATCGGCCACGATGCCTATTGTGCACATTTTATCAAAACAAAAAGCCACAAAAACCGACCGAATGCCGGAAATTATGGACACACTCTAATAAAATTGCAATATTGCCAAAGAACTTCGGCTAAATCAGCTACACCAAAGCATTGAGAAAATTGACGACAAAAGCCGGCTGAGGATAATATCGAGCGGGAGAAACCGCAACATATTAAGTAGAAATAAAAGCCGCATGGAATGAGCATGTGAATTCGATTATATAAAAGATAGTAAACTCTGTCTTTTTTTACTTTTAAGTGAATCTAGCATTCGATCCGGTTGGCTTGTGCACCGTAGTGCGGGTTTTCATAGCGAAATGACGACGACAAACCGTCTGTTACCCATTTACAAAGTGTTCTTATTCAACGTATACCATCGAGTCTTCGTCTTGTCGTGTCGTGTCTATGGTGCGGGTGCCTTTTGGAGACGGCTCCATCTGGATGCAGCACAAACGCCGTTTGTCTGTATTTATTTCATTCGTTCCGAATCAAATCCAAATAGTAAATAGCAGAGCAAGCGAGCAATTGGCATTCTCAGTATTGAAATTAAGTGTACGGAATTGTGGATGGCGGCGATGGGTGGAAGTTTTGTATTTCCTTTAAGTTTACGTTTATTCGATTTTCAAGTGGCAATCTGAACGTGTGGACATTTGGTATTAATTTTGTGTGGCGTAACGATATCTCACTCCTGAAAACCAGGAAAATTCAAAGGAATTCAACATCTGCTCATCCTCAATATTTTGTTGGCGCTTTTGTGATGTTGCTTTGAAAATATCTGCCACATGAATTCCATGTTGAAAGCAAGTGAATCGTGCTGTTCAGCTGTCTCGGGAGAAAGCAAATGGCAGAAATTGTGTAGCGAATTAATGTCCAAATAAGCGAATTAAATATAAACGAACAACAGGACGATAGTAAACATTAGACACGCACAAATTGAATGTGCGGCAAATGCTTTTATCTTTTGCAATAAGCTTGCCAGTGATGAAAGCAGAACAAAATGAATTTTTTGCTAACAAAGTTCAGTTTTAATTCAAATGAAAAGTTGCAGTCTGTTTGGCTTTGACTACTGACGGAGAAATAAATTGGTTGAATGTAGCTTTTGGCGTCCAGTGACCGAATAAAATGAATTGTTCTATATCGTGCGATGACCATATCGAAAGCGCTTGAGCCTGTTATGACGTTGGTCAGCAGAAGACGTTGTCTGCCTACATGCAAAAAAAGAGGCGCACTAATTGACCACGCGTTCGAGCATCAAAATCAAATTAAAAGCATGCAATGGTAAATGAGAGTCAAATATCACACAGTTACCAAAGAGCACATTGTCAACCAAAAGAAACGCGTAATTATGGCTCGACCTCTGCACCAATAGACATTCTCTGAATAATTCAAATTAACATGCTAAAAATATATTGTATCGCATCATTCATCAGTGTATGTTCTAACTTATTCTCGCATCCTGTTTAGATGTTTGTAATTAGATTGACATGAATTCGAGCAGATCGGCAAAAACATGTGTGCTCTTGTTCGAACGTGTGCAGAACATGCACAGAAAAATCATCGTTCGGAAAAGCTGATTCAACCAGCTTGACCTAATTATTGTGAAACATCTCGATGATGGCAACAACATGGTATTTATGTTATTTTGATTTTCCACTCATGAGCAACACACACACAAACTATAGTTTCTCTCGTCGGAAATTTTCCCAATCCTTATCATGGCATTATATACTGCCATATTAATATCAACATGATACACACACCGCCACACATGTCTGATTAATAAAATCATTAAGATATTCCGTTTCGAACGGATGCCACGATTCCAGCACGATTTCGAGATATTTCAAAACGTTTCCGTGTGTTGGCTGCAATAAATGGATATGGCAAATCGGCAAACGGAAGCACATGCTTGAGCTGCTGTTTTCGGTCAAAACGTGAGCGAGGTTCATCTTACAATCAAAATTCATCCAACATTACTATTAATGCTGATAATTGACTTGCGAATGTGGAGTTTATTGACTGCTGGAATGTTTGGCATTCAAATTGTTTGCTTCAACAATATTTTGAGTGAAGATCCTCTGAAATTAGCAAGTAATTCATGAGCACTGTTGCCAATCAGAATCTGAGCTATTCTCTGGTTTTGTATCAATCAAAACGTAGAATATTGTTAATTCCGATTTCCAATGCTATTCAAAAATATTAAAGTTTCAATTCCCACTCGCATATTTTACCCCAAACCACTTGAATTCAATTTGTACACAAATCGTTCTTTTTTCTTTTTCAAAATTGTGGTTGCAAATTCGAGCCAAAATTATGCACATCATGCGAGATTAATTGGAATCTTTCCGATGTCGACGAAACGAAAGGCGTTTTGAATTCATTTGAACTCTAATGTTTACTTAGCAATCCGTTGTCGGAGCACTCGTTCGAAATTATAAAGTGAAAAAACGCCGAGTTTTATCGAAGTCATTTCGAAATCATTCATTATTCAACGTCATCGGAGCACGCATGATATCGCCGCAAAATGAAGCTACAATCGATATATACTGCGATAGAATCGCAGACGAGACTTGGAATGAAGATGAAATGGCATATGCACAATTTCAGGTACGCTACACGCAATTTGCCAATGGCAAAGTGAATATTGTGCTCATGTATTATCGTTGCTTCGGTGAAATATGGCAACATTTTCGTTTTGATTTTTTTCCGATGGTAATTTTGCGGTTGGATACGCTATGTATATGTCAATGCGTTCGGCGAAAACGAGTATGAATGAATGAATAAATAGGCGCTTGGATGAACTTACAAAAAGCTGTCACAGACTGATTTCGGCTCCATAATAAGTACAAACAGCTGGCGGCACATTCACGACACAAACACACATACACACTGCATGAAACGGTGACAGAAATTCAAATTGGCTATGGAAATATTAGAGTGTATTGTATTTTCGAGGGAGAGAGAGACGGAGACTGGGGAGTTTGGAACACAGCACAAGATACCGCATGTATTACTCTAACCATGTTAATTTTCCCATTTCCCTTGATACAGCAAGTGAAATCATCGTAATTAATTGATCTGCTCCGATGATGTTATTACGAGCTAATTTGATTGTTTCGAGCAAATTATCAACGCACACGACATCAAATTGGAGCAATTATTTAACAGAGCTAGTTAAATTACGGTAGTCATCTCGTGCAATGTAGAATATCTCAATTTCCAAGATTTACTTATAATTTTTCCAGTTCATATAGAAAGAAACCATATGAAATGAAACAAAATGGAACTCAAAATTTTTGAGTCAAAAAGCATTGCGGTTTTTATTGTGCATTCGAAAATTGATTCGAGCCACAAATAAAACACATTAAAAATTCAAAAATATGAAAAACAAGTGCAGAATCTGAAACCGGATCTTTGTTCATGCAATCGAATCGGGTAATTTTGTTTAGTTGCCTAAAATGGCTAGTTTCGGCTAAATATAGAGAAATGAAATTGGAATTCCATTTGAAGTGCACAAAATACATCACAGTAGATAAAAAGCATGCAAAACATCAGTCTTTCTTTGTCTTTCTCTCTCACTCTCGTTCGCATTGGGTGAAAATCAAACAGAAAACCGAACTTGTAAATCAAACTTTGCAAATTGAATTTAATGTATATCGTTTGTTTTGCAGGTGGCGCAGAAATGTGTAAGTGTGTGTATTCTGGGAAAAGCTGAATTGATTTTTACTAAAGGGGCTACAAGCGTACTTGGCGTGTTTTTTGAAATGTACACCACAAATGTTGTTTCACGAGCTGTTTGTGCTATTTGAATGTGATTTAATTTGCATGCATTGAAATCAACGTTTGAAAAAAAAAAACGCGGCGGATCCCTTCATTTTAAAACATAGCTAACGAATTAGAGTGCCATCGTGAATTTGTATCTATATGTTGATTTCGATACACGTGGCAAGGGCGGTGCTCAAATGTGCGTACAACAAAGCACGTTTGTGGGAATCCGAAACCAATAATTTCTTCATGGGCGATTTTGGCTGTGGAATATGTGTGATGGATACACATCACAAAATATGTCACCGTTTCGAAGGTAACGCATTATTCAGTCAAGCCACACACCGAATGCACTTTCAATTGGAATAATTTGAGCATATTCAAAATCAGAAAATTGATGATAATTGAGTGAGGTGTTTTCTCTGCGTCATACTCAATTTTATTGAAAATTAAGCCATTTGAACGAGCATATTGTTGGGATATAGGAGACAGACAGGCGGTCTGGCCTGTCTGCGTGCAATTTCTTTGATTAATATGATGAAAATGATTTTTGTATTCAGAGCAGATATGTTGTAGTCAGCGCTCAAACAATGAGAGTAACAAGCGAATATGAAATGGAAAAAAGATTACATCAGATTGTTGTTGATCCTCGGCGACACACCAAATGAGTGAATGCATTTAAAGGGTGCGGAAGAATTTGAGCCGTAGATGAATCCATTATGTGCGGTTCTTGGGTTTTTCGGTGCGAGTTTAATATCAATGAAAATTACCAGTGCCACGTGCACAACGTGAGATATCGCTGTTGCAATGTTATCTATTTTGATTTACTCAACAAATGGGATGTTTTTGGGTGTGTGCATTCGTTTATCTTCGATCTTATTTCGTATTGATGTTATTAACAGTGTTATTCAATGCTTACGAAAATCACATATCTTACATTCTTGATAATTTTCCGTTACATAAATGAAGGGAAAATTCATTTGCTTCTATGTTATATGAAAATTAACCATGTTCTTCATTTGGCTACGCCTGTGGGGCCGCATTGTGTGGGCGCGTTGGTTTTAGGTTTCAATTAGGATGAAGTGCAATTTGAACGTACTCAACAGCTTGTTTACGAGAACAAAAGCAACTTTTAAGATGTTTTTTTGCGCCATTCTCACACGATGTTTCGGCATAATGCTGTTCTCTCTAGCATTTACAAGTCGTTTACAAATTGGTTTTGAATGCAGCTCCAGCTGAATGTGTTGGCGTTTATCTCCCCAAAAATATTTAAATTTATAGCATTTGTAAGTTGGATGAAACAATTTGAAATTCCGATAAAAGCATGTCTGTTAATGAATCACTCGAAAATTGGGGGGAATATTTAACCGAAATCGAGTTATTCAAACGACACGAAGAGTTGAATTTTCATTAATTACTTAAAACGCTCAAAAGTCGCGTGAATTTTGCTTTGATGGAAACACGCGCTAACGAATACATAATTCATTGTTTCGAATGGCATGAAGAAAACAGGAAACTTCGCCAAATGCAATCGAATTTGTCCATTTTTCTCGGGAAATTCTATTCTTTTCCGACGGAATGAGCATTTGACCGATAAAGTGGAAGAAAAATCCCGTTTCAGCGATAATTTTGAGTAGAACAAATCGTAAGCTTCTTTTTTCCCGACAGCTACAAACAAAGGAACCCTTTTCACAATAAACAATGCTGTTAAGCCGAACAAGTTTTCCTACTTTACCAGCATTTCATTTCGTTCGACAGTTCCTATTTTATCGTCGGAAGAAGGATCAGTTCTGAAGTTCCCCTTCAAGAAATTTTGTGTGTCCTCAGTTGATAATAAACTTTATGCAAACAATTTAAATATAAATTATAAATACATTTTGTCCGAAGCATAAGCGAATCCCATTACATTTTTTCGTTTGCATTGAGTGGGTGAGACGCGATGCATTCACTTCCACCTACCGAATTTCGTTCCGGCGTAATCATTTTTGATGTTTTGTTGTTTCAGAGCCGCGCCTTCGAGCAACGTTTTCTCCCCATAAAAACAGGGAAGAGAAAAAAACCGTCGAAAAAAGGAAGCAAAAAATCACTTTTACGCTTTGTTCACGCTAACGATTTGCCCTTCTTTTTTGATGATATGCACAAAACAGCTCTCGATCTATCCATCTTTTAAATACGAGACATTGGAAATATTTCTCGTTGAAAGTGAAAATGCACACATTTTTCTCGCTCTTCTTATTCTACCATCTACTTATTTATTTATCTCTGCGTGGACGCGGAGGCTAGTCTCTCTTTCACACTGTGTGTGTGAACAGACGCGTGCAATGCACAAGAAATTATGTTGTTGACGACAATAATATTGGCGGTGGAACTAAAGAAGATTTCGTTCGGCACCATCGTTATTTCACGCTAGAGAAATTCGACTAGATTAAGATGTCAGTCCATTTATGTCAGTTGATTTTCTCTTATTTTTCTCTTATGGACCGCTGTCACAGGCATTTGATATATACTTAGCGATTTGAGCAACACTCGATTTCACAGTGACACTTATCCAATTCCAGTCTCTCTTTCTTTCTCTCTCTCTCTCTCTCTCTTTCTTTCTCGGCTTTTCGTTTACGTTAACAGAGTGATGTCATTGACCCATTTTGTCGCTCAAATATCTTAATTTAATCAGAATCGCCAGAGATATTCCTGACTTTCTTATGTTTGCCACTTGCTGTACACCACATTTATTATTTAATCCTATTACGCATTTTCGCGAGTGTGTGCGTTACTCAATTTCCACCGCGTTCCACTCTCGTAACTCTCATCGTAACCGATGTATTAACAATACGCGATGGGACGTATCATCGTGGCCTTTCTATACTTCTATAGCCTCCTTTTTCATTTGATCGACAATATAAATAAAATACATATAAAAATTTATGAAGAGTGAACTTCGAAACGACTAACAAGAGGATTTTCGACTATTTCCCATTTAATGTTATCCAATTAAAAATGCATGCATATATTTCTCACGTCTTCCTGCTGCTGCTAACAGCATACTGTCAACGATTATTTGCAGCAATTCAATTTTTATTTAAGTCATTAAATTATAATAGCCATTGGCTTCTGTGAATATCATTTGCTTTAATATCTTCTATAGTTCCAATGAAATATGCATGCTTGGCCAAAATTGGTTTTCTACAAATTCCACCTTGGTAGCGCAATTCGTAGAAGAACCACAACTATAAAATTTTGAATTCAGAATAGTAATGCGAAAAAAAATATTCTGGTTTGCACACTTAGCATATTTCAACAATGCTAGCAATGGTCTGAGCTCTCAAATATTTCGATTGGATAAATGTGGCTCGAAAATCAATAGATAACCAAAATTTAAAAAAAACAATTGACCGAAATGAAAACGTTTATGTTTACATTTTTAATTGCAAAAATTATTGATAATCCAAATCAACGGATGAGCCCTCAATTTTTCAATTTTTTTCTTTTGCGAAATTTTTTTTCAGGAAGAAATTGCAATATTTTAAAAAAAGTCATCTTGATATCGTCCTCATAAACATCTCATGTTCCCTTTATTTTTCCATCACTAAATCACAGGACATGAAAATTAATTTCGTTTCGGCTAATATAGCTTCGAAGAGGACAAATGGGGATCGTTAACTAAAAACGATTTTGCAAGAAATTTTATAATCATCATAAATCTTTTGTTGCAACCATCAAGGGGCATAAATATTTACAAAGTAACTGAAAAAGTTCGAGGAAACACGTCTGAGACTATGTTCATCTTAAGAAGTCATTCGAAAGTTGTAATTCAATTTGTTGATCACACACACTCCAGTTTCAGATAAATGGATTTTTTGATTTGATATTATTGAAAAACCGAAGCTGCCGTATAAATTTGCTCCATAGTAGAATTAAGTTAGAAAAACAGCTCATTTCCGTTTTCCATTGAAATAATTCATTTCTGAATGTAAATTTACGGTCAAAAACATCTATAATGGGATTAAATTTGCAATTTATTGTTTTAATTAAACAAAAAATGCTCATTTCGTTCGAGCAAGTGAATCATAAAGTTTAATAACAGGACGAAAAATCGTTTCAAATTCAAATGACTCATTTCAATGAGTCATGCGAGTGCGTCGGAGTGTTTTTGGTAATTCGTTTGGATGAAAACATTAGCTAGAGACACCAAAAGCAGCATCCGCTTGAATGAATCCATGGTTGCCTTTCCAATAGGCTTTCAAAAGTAGTCAATTCGCTATCAGTTTCCAATTTCAACTGTTTGGAAGTGTTCGCCATCGTACTCACACACAAATTTTAGTAGAAATGTCAATCTCTCTGGATATATTGGACATTACTCAATTGCAGTAGATATTAGAATCATTCGATGCAATAAAGTCGATTTTTTGTATGAATCATATTGGAAATGTCATTTTTAATGCGTTGTATAATGCTGCCCTCTACTGAAAAAAGTAGTGGCCAAATGTTCAAGTAAACTGAATTTGACATTTTTCTATTTATTAGCTGTGAGTACTTTGCTACTGTGCACTGATAACGTTTTTACGTGATCTGCTGTATGCCAAACGAAATGGAAAATAGCATCAGTTCTAAAGTGATAGCCGAGAAGCGAAGCAATAATCGGTTTGACGATTTATTTTTTAATTGAAGTAAAGTTTAAGATTTTTTGAAAAAATTGGGATTTCCTCTTGAGTGCAAATTGGTGATGCATACGGCGAACTTTCTTTTGAGTATGTAGTTCAAGAAATCATTTTTTGAGTGCAAAACAAAATCAAATTTACACGCATTTCCCAAGTGTATTTGAACTTTGCACTTAGATTTGAATTCAAAGTTCCACATCATTGCAAATACGAAGGGTTACACAATTGAATTGAGTGTTTTATTGATTTTATCTGCATTTATAGGTGGCATATTGGCTTGTGTGGCGGCATGTCGATGTCAAAGCATTGAATTTGTCCCAATAAATCGTGAGAAAATCTATGAATATGAAGGCAGCGTATCTGTTATCGCACAAGCACCCTGGGACCAAATTCCTTTGAAGCCGCTGCAAACAGCTGGATGGAAAATTCGTGGCACACTCAAACTTCAACGCATCGACCAACAATCGCTAGCTGCTTCGGTAATACATTTCAAATAACAATCATGTTGAATGCAATATGGCAAAGCAATTGTATGAATTATTATCGCAATTTTTTCTTGGAATTTTGATCAAGGTGTTTACACGCTGTTTTGTTGATTAGCTACAACTACTCAACAAAAACATGATTGAATCCATTTAGAGGAATTTCAATGAGTTTACGTGTTTAACATAACAAAATGTTCGTCATTTACAATAATATTGTTCACATGTACAATACAAACTCAGTGATTATAGTTGGGGCGTTCCAGCCGAATATCAGTAGACTCTTGATAGGAGTGATGCATTAGGTGAAAGGTCATTTGCTTTTGCACATTCACTCTCATTACAGCGATTATAGTTTCCTTACCGTTTCTCTCGATTAGCTATTTTTAAGGCGACTATTTATAGTTCAATTCGCATTCGAGTGATTTTCATTTCCTCAACTGAACTATTTTTTCCCATAGATAGCTGTTGAAAAGATAACGGTGGACAAACCGAATGGAAATGCAGCTTTATTCTATCAAAACAAGGAGATGCAGACGCTGTACAATCCATTCAAAATTGTATACGTCAACGATTCCATTGATTACATTCAATTCAAAGCGAGCGATTCGCTTTGGTCTAGAAATTTCAAACGTGCCATTGCATCGGCATTCCAATTGAAAGAGCTCAAGGATGGCGCATTTGTCGAAGAAGAGGTAATTAATACATTTTTTTAAGATTCTATGAGAGAAAAAAATCTGAAATGTCCTATATTATCGTTGAAAATCAGCCTGGTATTCATGGTACGTGCTCGATGGAGTATTATGTTACAACAAAATCAAATGGTCATTTGTTGATTAGAAAAAATCCCGTTCTATACACATGCACACCGCATACATGCGGCATTCATGGGCACAATTCGAATTTGCCCGAAACGAAATGCTTTGACGGTGAATCGGAAAAGAGTGTGATTGTTGGCAATGAAGCAATGTACGATATGGTTCGACGAGATTCCAAACAATCGAACATATCAACAAGTTTTGACAACTATTATTTGCACCGTGTCTATTTGGAGGGCAATACGATGTTGCAAACTTTTGAATCGACCGGTGAAACACAGCTGGTGGTGTCAAAATTAATACTTACCTTTGTAACTTCAAATGAAATTGTCAAAACAATTGATGTGTCGAATAATATGGCTGAGAAAGAATCGAATTTAACCATCGAAGAGTACTCAATCAGTGACATTACCGCCGGCGGACGGCAGGCCATTGATTCGGGCGAATTGGTGCGAGAAGCCATCGAAATATTGGGATCGTTGGCTGACAGCTTGGAAAGTGGCCAAATTCGATTCGATGAACCATACGAGCATCGTGTCGTTGCAGTGATCCATGTATTCAGCCGTTGTGATTTTGAATCATTGAAATCTTTATATCAATCGATAAATGTTGGCACTTCGTATCGACAAGAAACAATGCGCAATCTCTTTTTCGACATAATCCCTCGAACTGGGACAAAAGCATCGGTTTTATTGACCCGTGATCTGATTACGGAAAATCTGTGCAAACCAACAACGGCTGTCCAATTATTGATAACTTTGCCGTTTCACATAACCGAAATGAGCGCCGATTTAGTAACAGATTGCGAACCATTGATGTGGCTGAGTAAGACTTGCAAATCGAATAGTTTAACCCCAATGGAAATGAAATGAATGTCTTTTTTGTGTGTTTGTCACAGGTATGGAACGGGCGGATCTTCGCCAACTTGGTATATTGAGCTTCGCTACGATGGTGCATAACGCATTTTTTGCCGGCCAACTCTCGGAAGTCTCATTCGATAAATATGTTAGAACATACTTCGATCTGTTTCTAGGTGAAAATTACTAGACAAGGTTTAAGAATGAAATGTTAATATTTGCTGTTGCTTTCTCTTCGCAGATAGTAATGATTATGAGAATAAGTTGCTGTATCTTCAAGCACTGAGCAACTTGAAATTAGGAAAAGTCACCGACTATTTGGATCCAATAATCCGCGATGAATCGCAATCGGACGATGTTCGTTTTATGGCGACATGGATCAAGGAATCGGTGGCTGGACAATCGACGTCTATCGAAAGAAGAACAAATTACGAAACATTTTGGCCGATTTTTGAAAATCGTTCAGCTCCAATCGAATTACGTGTGGCCGCATTCATGACGCTACTAACGTCAAATCCAAACTCCGCACGATTAATGAGCATTCATACGCTTATGGAAAATGAGACAAATCCGCATCTAGTAAACTTTTATCGCACCACATTGCTTAGCTTGGCCGGCACCACGCAACCGTGCTACCAAAAATTGTAAATTACTTTTTTTTGTTCACCGTGATTTTGAGTTGATTTTTTTTTTCTCGCAATATTCTCTGTTTATAGGCGTCGTTTGGCGTCATCGATGATTCGACATTTACCCAAAGCACCAGCCAAACGATATTGGGTGACTGGAAATTACGTGTTTGACTATCGAAGCAGCGAATATGGTTTGGGCGCATCGTTCCAAACACTTTTGATTGGCAACGGTAAATCACATTTACCACAAATCGCTTTCTTCAAACTACGCCAAGAGGCCATGGGGAAATACACTAATGAATTGACCGTAAGTACTTTTTAGCGAAACATTTTTCATCTTGTAAGAAAAATTTTTTTTTTTGTTTTCAACAAAAGTTTCTCTCCCAACAAAAGATTGTTTTTCCCGTTTTAAAATGGTTCTCTACGGGAGAAAATCTTTAAAAAGATTCTCAAAGTGGTAATAAATGTTTTCTATCGTCAAATTTTAGCTATACATCAAAGCACGTGGATTGGATCATGTGCAATTCGGTAAAATTGTTAACGCGGAAAATGGCGCGCAAATCAATTTAAACAAATTACGACAAATTTTATCGTCGCTCAAAATGCCAACAGTTACAAAAAGTCCGGTTCATTTAGAAATTATTGTACAAATTGAAGGGAAAACGATTTTGTTCTTCTTCTTAAATCAGCAATCGTTCAATGCACTAACCGAAGGCGACCGTAAGTTGGATGATTTTTGGATGATTTTGTTAATTAAAAACCAAAAGTAGACCAAAGTTCAAGCGCATTTTCATTTGTTTTAATGAAATTTTAGTGCTGAATCGAGTAATGAAGCTACTGCATATGGATAGCCACATCAATTTGCAGAATTTGCGTTGGCCATTCCATTCGCAGTATTCGGTGCCAACTGTGTTGGGGACGCCAACCCAGCTCACAGTTCAAAGCACGGTGCTGAGTTCACTACGCGGGAATATCACGCAAAATGTGCAAGGAGCAGAGATTTCACGCAGCCACGAGATCGACATTCGGTAGGTTTAGATCGAAATTCGGCATGCAAATGCTGGAATTGCATATCTCAATAAAATTCCAATTCAAAATTGAATGCATCGAATTGCAGTTATTCAACGTTTACGGTGGTGGCAAGCAAAAGTTACAATCCATTTTTGAATATGGAACATTCGATAAATCGCGAACAAGGTTTTCTAATTTATTTGCCGATCAACACCGATGTGAAATTAAACTTGTACAAATCAACGCTGTGGTTCTCGTTCTATCGACCGAGCAATTTAATAAGTGGCATTTCATTGAAATCACGAATTCGCACAATCACCACGGGCCGACCATTGCGAACGATGGAACAAACTTACAATGACATTGCCGTTTATGAGGGCGATCCGAACCTAGTGGTATGTATATAGCGTTTATCCAAGCAATGTTTGATTGAAACAACTATTGTGCGCATATTTTCAAAGGCAAGCGAAATAATCAATTACGAAGTAGACGATTTGGGCTTGACAATAACTGGCCTATCGCATCCAAATGATCTAATGAGTCACATGAAGCTAATGTTTCACATGGAACCGTCTATCAATACATTGTAAGTTGATAAAAATAAATGTGTGCAGTTTTTGCGAATGCGAACTTAATCGTCTAATACATTTTCAGCGTCCATCATGAAATGGAACCATTAATGAAATTACTGAGTTTAATCCGAGTAAATGACATTCATATCGGAACAAACAAAAAATTCACTCTCCTATTCCACAACTCAAAGAATATCAAGGTACAATTACAAATTGATTCGAATTGCAATACAGATAAAATACACATGTGCTTCAGTAAAACCATTTGCATTGCAGCTGGAAGGCAGAGTTGGAATTGATTCAAATCCATTGGCCGGTACACCAGATAGTGTACAAACAAATACAGTCGATTTGACCTTTGAACATAAGTCCAATGATGATGTGCTACACAAATTATCGATGGTGTTTGTCGTCCAAAACGATAAGGCAGTCGGTCGACAAAAGAAGAGCGACCAATTGAAATTCCAATTGACTGTAATCCATACAAATAAAAATCACCAACTGTGGATGGTAAGTGGCTAGAGCAGTGTTTATTCAATTCTATTTTACTCGTATTCGGATGATTGCAATTCAAATACACTTTGTGCACATATTTCAGTGTGTTTATGTGCGATACATGTTTTGTTCGTTAACCTTTGGCCGTTTGTTCTCTATTTGTGTTTTGATCTTCAATGCGTTCGCTTTCAATTACTTTTGGGAATATCTTCTTCTACCTCGATGTTCAACATTACTTTCATTCGTGTCATTCGGCTCGGATGGATTTTCTGCGCTTTTATTGATGAGTTTTCATGTTGATTTGCTTCTATTCTTCTTTGTTTTCCATTTTTTGTGGTTCTTCTGCATTTTGCTCATTTTGTTCATCATTTTCTCCATTTTCCTCATCTTTTTCTTGATATTTTTGTTCATTTTTATCTTTATTGTCTTGCTTTGTTATCGGCACGTTTTCAGCAGTTGCTTCTTCGATTTTTTGCTCATTATTTTCGAACGACTCATTTTCATCTGGCTGTAATTGTTGATTTTCAATTGTTTTTTCGCGAGGAGTCGATTTATTGCTCGTTTCGTTCACATTTTCAGACGGTTTCAGTGTGTCTAATTCATTCAAATGTTCATCAAATATTATGCATTGTGCCTCATTCTTTTCCATCATTTCGATAATTTCTTTAACACCTTCGTAGAATTGCTTTACACATTCGAATTCAGACAAACCAAACGTCTGATGATTTTTCAATTCAATATTAGGCCCATTTTCTGTTTCGATTTGTATAACATCGATTCGACGCTCTTCACAAATTTCTTTCATAAAATCAGTTGGCTGATTGAATTTCAGGAGAATTTTGCAACAAAGACCTGAGCCGAGTATTTCAACATTGCTCGTAAGCCATCCGAATTTTTTACTTCGCTCAAATTCAAGTCCATTGCTAAATTTTCCAAGTAACTCTGTCAGATTTCTGTACACCGACCCTGTGAAAGAGACAATGCAAATGTCGAATGGCAACAGTTAAAATGCAAAGTGCCAATTACAAATTTTGTTTGCTAAATTTCGAAACATACCGAAATTGCCGTTCATTTCTTTGGATATGAAACGCAAGTGTTCTTCTTCATTAATTAGAATGGATTGTGTGCGAGCGCAATTCACATAGAGACCACGTCCGGACGGCCACAAGCCATGTACATGTGGGTTCATTGACCTAAATCCGAGGCCAGTCCTATGCAATTCTTCGAAAATCGGTTCGTTTTCTTTGACATCGGTGATTTTGAAGAATTCGCCTTCGATTTCGTTGTCATCAGTTCGGGTGGATTGAATGGCATTTTGAACCTTCAAATGATAAAATTGTTTGAGGCTCTTTTGTTGAAAATCTATTTGAATAGGCTATACTCACAGCAGTCAAAATGAATTCCAAATTTTGTTCGGTAATTTGCGGAATGAATGGAATGTTTGCCAGTGACCGCGAACAACTGATTTCACACGATACAATTGCCCCACTTTCAAAGTTGTCAAACACATTTACGTCGCCCCAATCGCATGCAGGATATTCATCGATTTCATCGACACAATGAAACTCTTTGATAATTGGCTCGAATAAATCGCAAAACTTCTCGTAGCAGTTGGCATTCGGAGCAATGACACCGATAGAATTCTTCTCAAGTTGATTGATTCCGACAATACAATCAGTGATTGACGGTTCGTCCTTCAATTGAAGCAGCTTTTCAAACAGTTCCTTTGGCAAATGCTTCTTAATTGATGTGCCGTCAAACTTTGGATCACCGAATATATTATCATATAAATGTGGATTTTTATGCTTTTCGACATCCTTAGTTGCAATGAACGGGCTAAAAAATTTAAATTCCAAAGATAAGCTTTCCTAACTTTTAAATAATTGAAATGTTCGATTTTTCAAACTGCAAATTCCCAAAACTACTTACGAATTTTGCGACATTGCGTTGAGCATTTGTTGTAATTTGGCTATTTCTTTTCGTGCCATATTCAATTCTTGTTTTTGTTTTTGAATCAATTCCGAAGCATCTGAATCTTCAATTCGTTTGGAATGTGTCGTGCATTCGGTCTCCTCAAAGACGGGCCGTTTAAAATGCAGCCGTACAAATGCAACGGGATCGACGGGTTTTTCCACTTCATCGTAAAGTTTTATTAGCGCATAGCTTAGTGCATCCATAACACCGCTTGCTTCCAAATAGTGTCGGAATTCTGCACGTTTTAAATCAATCTAAGGCGAAAAACGAATAATCAATCATCTAAATGAAATTGAAAATGAAAATGCAATCAAGAATGGTTAACTTACTGCGTTCATTTTATCATGTAATCGTATTAAAGGATCAGGAATTTTTGAAAATGACGATTCTAAGTTGCTTTTTCTCTGACAATCCACTCAGCACAAAGAATTTGCCTGTGCTCCATTCAACGAACCTACGACAAGTGGAAAATGCGGGCTGTGCGCCATTATCATCTGGAAGTGTAATGATTTGCGTATTGATCAAACTTCATCGAATTATTTTCGTTAATGGCACGTGGTGTTTTCTTTGCATACATGCTATAACTTTGAATATGCTCTGCACCAAAATTCTCTGTATATTAAATCATATTACAAAATTCCGTAATTTTCGCATACGAAGCGAATAGATCCAAAATGCTTTCATACTACTTGGCCTTGACATAATTCATCGGTTCCATGCAGCTCATAATTGTAAACAGCTGCAGCTAACGTTTGAACGACTCTTGTCACGGAATTCCAACCATTTCCCATCGATTTAATAAACGTGTGCCCTCTTTCTCTCGCTCTCATTGCTCCACAACCACTCGTTCGCATATTTCTTTGAAGGCAACTTTAATAACACTTACCTTGAATGATTTATGCATATATCAAAGGCGAGCATGTCACCGTTCCTTCTGAGAATGTGTCAGAACTTTATAATTGCAAATTTTCTGTTTGTGCATCAAGTTTGCGTGCCACTAATTAAACAACGTGAAAATGCAAGCTTATGAATAGTGGCGCTAAGTATCTGTATGCCTTGGTATTGGTCAAGATCAAACTGGCTACATTTAACTTTCTGTAAACTTATCATTTAATAAATTTGATTTGAAATTTCAGTTGAGAGGAGAAGCAGCATATGAATCAATCGTATTTTTGCAGCGGCCATATTTGTTGCAAGGCAGCATTTCATTTGGAAAGAAAAATGTAACAGCCAATACGCTGCTGGAAAATCCAACAACAATAACTCTTAACATTTTTGCTAACATTTTGAAAACGGCAAAAGATAAATATGAGACAATATCAGACAACCCGAAATGCCCTAGAAAAGTGCTCAAATTTAGCCCGCCACCGCAAAATGAGCATTGTGATCAAAGTGTTTATCGAGATTTAACTTCACTCCATGACTATGGATTAAATGTTAGCTTCCATAATGTAAGTTTGCAAATCACACTCTGGACATATTTTGAACCATTTTTAACGGATGATAACCGAATTTTTTCGAACAGAATCCAGAATGGCTTCAAAATGTGTTGATACGTTTAGACTATTTTTTGACGTCACTATCAACCCATACGGATTTATATAAATTCACCGAGCTAATCGATGCACAAGTCAATACATTTTCCGAAAAACTCCAACTGATCGCATCTCTAAATGGCCATAATGTGACGGTGCCCAATTTGCCATTGTGGATAAACAAAAACATCGATGCCAAATTTGATCGACCCGAACAGCTGGCATTTAGCTTTGGATACTCTCGTAAGTTTTCCCATAAATTCATTCATTCCATGCATTTATTGAAAATACATAACTCAAACGGGTGCATTCCTTTTAAGATATGTGTTCTTTGGTATCATCAACTGTGAACACTTTCGATGACAAGTCGGTAATTTTGGAGAATTCCCAAAATTCAAACTGTTCAGTATTATTGGTAGCTGATTGTTCGATTACATCGCAATTTGCACTATTTGTCACTCCGGTTGAAAATGATCCGAAATCATTTGCTCTTGAAATTCATGTTGATGACCATATTATTTGGTACTCAATTCGAGATGATGGAAAGGATTTGATACGTTTGCAAAATTCGACCGAAATCCAGATCGATTCATTAACAAAACCTCTTGGCGATGAAGTCGATCTAAGGTAAGATAACAAAAACCAATTTCAATAAAAGTAAAAAAAAAAGTAAATTCATGACATTTTATTTTATCTCCCCAGTGTTTATGTGAATGCGGAAAACTTGCTCATCTTTGAAATTCTTAAAAACATTCAGATTCAATACAATCGTGGTGATATTCTAACCGTTCAAGTTCCATCATCAATCAAGGCTAATTTGTGCGGTGTCTGCAGCCTTCCGTTTAATGCAGCAAATGATTATCATTATTGCGGCTAAAATGGAAATTGAGATTAAAATTACATTCGCAATGTTCATCTATTTATTAAAATGTGCATATTTGAAGCACACAAAAAAATATCGCAAACTTGAGAAAATGGTTTCATTGAAAGTAAATGTAAAAATTTATGTATAAATTGATGAAATATCTTATGAAATAGAATCTAAAATAAATTAATGAAACCGAATGGAATACGGTGAATTTTAACGTTTTCAATCAAATTTAGAATATTTCATCGATAGATGAAATCAAAGCGTGAGTATCGCCAATCCTATGAAAGCTTCGAGTTGATAAAATTAATTTTTGATGTGAAATCATGGAAATTTCAAATGTAATGGAAAGAACCACGGACTTCGTTCCACCATCAAACCTGTTTTATACGTAGAGTTTAGAATTTGAAGTCTAAAAAACGCGATAAGCTATTTTTCGCGAAAAAGAGATAATTCAAACAGATAATACCTTGGAAAAACATTCTGTTCTGCTTTTTATCATCAACAATGTTGGAATTGACAACAAATAGAATAGAATCTATAAATACATTTGTGCACAATATTAGATTGCCCTGAAAATAGCAAAAAAGAGCGATTGAGCAGGAATTCCATTACTTTCGAATGGAAAATTGTTCTCTAACAGAAAACTGATATGATCAGCAACAGCAGGTTGGAAAACATTGCGTCGAGATAAGCAAAACAATGCGATAGTGAAGATTATTTCATACGCACAATTTATTTGCGATTTACACTTTAATTGTGCATGAAAAAATGGAAACTGGTCAAAACCAGATTTCTGTCCAATAATTTATTCATAAAAAATGCTGATAATGAAAGACGCAAGCCCAAACATTCAAAAACATCTACGTGAGAGGTCGTTCAACAGAGGTGATTGATTTACGCTTCATGATACACTTGATCGAAATGGAGGTCTACACTTTTGACGAAGAGAAAGTCAACGAACGGTTCGTTGACCAACAAATCTCTATCAATCTTGTGCACTCGATTTATGAGTGAACACATTTCTTTGGTTTCATTGCGTTTTTCCGCAGCTCGTTGCATAAATGACAAAAATAAAGTGTGTGCTTACCCCCTTTTTACGATTGAAAAAAAAAATCGTACTCAAAAATCATCATATTTTCCGTGACAAATCTAAATGAATTAAAGCGTCGTGATAAGACGTCGCAAACCGGTTCGAACCAGTTTTACGGTTAAAGGTGACAGACCCATATATTTATGAGATTCAAAACAATTTGCAGATAATAAGAAATAGCTTGAACGACATTCGGCTACTCAGCAAATGAAATTGATGAAACTTGTTTTGTGTATATTTCCATGTGATGCTGCGTGTTATTTGATCTCTCTTTTTTTCTATTGCGATGCGTGTATAAATTTCGTTAGGAAAAAAATATCGAAGATACTTTTGTATTATCTTTCGCTCATGTCCGCCCTTCTGAAGACGGAAAAAACATATAAATATGCTTGAATAGAAAGATTCGAGCTTCAGTTTAGTTGTAAACTTTGAGTGAAACGCGAAGAAAGTATAATTATATAGATACAAATTAAGACTGGTGTTTCAATTCACTATTTTGTTGGAATATATTTCAATACATATTGATCCATTAAATTCCACAAATAATTCCAAGTTTTATACAGAATTTTCAAATAAAATAAAACAACTTTTCCCAACACGAACAAATTGGTGAAGTTGTTTGCGATAAAAATAACAAAATGAGTTATTTCTTCAACACATTATTGGGGCAAACACCGGCGCAGCCAGATACAAGCGTGTCTAATGGTGTCGAAAAGTTGCGAATTGCTATTATAGGTCAAAGTAATTTCGCCGCAGATGTTCTGGAACGAATAATTGATGGAGGCTATAATGTGGTTGGCGTTTTTACAATTCCGGATAAAGGAAAACGAGAAGATATTCTCGCAACCACCGCCAAACAACACAATATTCCCGTGTTTAAATTTGCATTGTGGCGTCGAAAGGGTGTTGTTTTGCCGGATATTTTGCAGCAATATCAATCGGTCAAAGCCAATTTGAATGTCTTACCATTTTGTTCGCAATTCATTCCAATGGAAGTGATTGACGGAGCGGCACACGGCAGCATTTGCTATCATCCTTCAATCTTGCCACGGCATCGTGGTGCGAGCGCTATAAGTTGGACTTTAATTGAAGGTGATGAGATTGCCGGATTCTCAATATTTTGGGCCGATGATGGTTTGGACACTGGCCCAATCTTGCTAACAAAACAATGCAATGTCGAATCTGGCGATACATTAGATACGATTTACAAACGATTTTTATATCCAGAGGGTGTGAAATCAATGAGATATGCCGTTGATTTGATTGCACAGAATAAGGCACCAAAAATCCCACAAATTGATTACGGTGCTACGTATGATGCGCCCATATTTAAAGAAGAAAACCAAATCATTAATTTGGCCCAGCAGGCGAAATATATTTTCAATTTCATACGAGCCTTAGATTCGGTGCCAGGAGCATTGGCTTATGTGATTTCCGAAAATGGTCAAGAAGAACCCATTCGTCTTTTCGGTGCTAGTTTATATCACGACATCATTTCATCCGATGCAAAATCAGTGAATCTCAAGGGAATGCAGCGTCCAGCTTTGATAAATGAACATGGACTTTTAATTCCGGGACTCGACGGAAATTATGTGAATGTGAAGCAAATTATGCGAAACGGTCGAATGATTGCAGCCCAAGACTGGTTCAATGCGGCTACCGAAAAGATAAAACTTGAGTTAACCGAAGAAGAGCAAGTGATTGAAGAGCATTTGAAGAAAATATGGCAATCAATTTTAAATACAGACATTGAAACACAAACCAATTTCCTGTTAAGCGGTGCTGGTTCAATGGATGTTGTTCGCTTGGTTGAAGAAGTCAAAGACGCATTCGACATTCATATGGAGAATGCCGTCCTTTTTATGTCACCCGTTTTCGATGAGTTCCTAACTGAAGTGATTTTAGCTAAGCGATCGGGTGGCGCTGGCACAACATCAGTTGTCGAATACACTGGAATCACAATCAATGAAAATAAGAGACAAATCCGAGTTCCAACGCAATTATTCATTAATGGTAGCTTCACCGATGGACAACATGTCAAGAAAATCGATATTGTAAATCCAACTTCGGAAGATGTGATTTGTAAAATGCCAGTGGCAACGGCCCAAGATGTTGATTATGCGGTGAAATCGGCTCATTCAGCTTTCAAAGGTGCCTGGGGTGAGATGAGCGCAAGACAACGAGGTCAGTTAATGTACAAATTAGCTGATTTGATGGAAAAACATAAAGAAGAGCTAGCAACAATCGAGGCAGTCGACTCGGGTGCCGTCTACACGTTGGCACTGAAAACACATGTTGGTATGTCAATAGATGCTTGGAAATATTTTGCCGGTTGCACGGATAAAATCGAAGGCTCGACCATCCCGACAAGTGCAGCACGACCGAATAATGTACTCACATACACCAAACGCGAGCCAATCGGGTAAATTAAGTCGACCCTTTGTCATTATATGAACAAAATCATTTCTGAAAATCTCATTCTTTCTCTGGAATTTACAGTGTTTGCGGCATAATCACTCCATGGAATTATCCGTAAGATTCAACGTACATTTTTACATTTTATGAATTGAAAATTCAAACTTAGTTTATTTCAATTAGGCTCATGATGCTCAGTTGGAAAATGGCGGCTTGCATTGCAGCAGGAAACACGGTTGTATTGAAACCGGCTCAAGTGTGCCCATTGACCGCATTGAAATTTGCCGAGCTCACAGTTTTGGCAGGTTTCCCAAGTGGTGTAATAAACATTGTCCCGGGCACTGGTTCGATTACTGGTCAAGCAATTGCCGATCATCCATTGATCCGAAAACTGGGGTTCACCGGCTCAACTGAAATTGGAAAAACTATTATGACATCGTGCGCACAATCGAATATTAAAAAGTGTTCATTAGAACTCGGTGGTAAATCACCACTGGTGATTTTTGCTGACTGTGATTTGGACAAAGCTGTAAAATACGTAAGTTTCTATCGAAATTTATAATTTTCCAAGAAATCAAACAATAAAAATTCGCCAATATCAATAGGGAATGTCATCGGTGTTTTTCAACAAAGGTGAGAATTGCATATCGGCCGGTCGACTCTTTGTTGAAGACAAAATTCACGATGAATTTTTGCGTCGAGTGCTAAAAGATGTGAAAAATATGAAAATTGGCAATCCGCTGGATCGATCGACGGCTCATGGACCTCAAAATCATAAAGCTCACTTCGATAAATTGCACGAATACTGCGAACAAGGCATTCGTGATGGTGCCACATTAGTTTGTGGCGGAAAGCGTGTGCCGAATTTGAAAGGTTACTTCTTTCAGCCGACCATCTTTACCGATGTTGAAGATAACATGTACATTGCAAGTGAAGAATCCTTCGGCCCAATAATGATAATATCAAAATTCAGCGGCAGCAATATTGAAAGTGTCATTCGACGAGCCAACAACACAGAATACGGCCTGGCTAGTGGCGTTTTTACCAAAGATCTTAACAAAGCACTTCTATTTGCCGATAAAATTGAAGCTGGAACAGTGTTTGTGAATGTTTACAATAAAACTGATGTTGCAGCACCATTTGGCGGCTTCAAACAGAGCGGCTTCGGCAAAGACTTGGGCCGGGAAGCACTGAATGAATACCTTAAAACAAAATGCGTTACAATTGAATTTTAAATTAATATAGGTATTATTTAGGAATGCCATTTTTGATGATAATTAAGGAGCGAACATATTAAATTCAAATGTTTTATTCCTAAAAGGGGCTAACCAATGTGTTCCCTGGCGATTGATGGATTGAATTAAGCATAAATTTGTCAAAATTTCCAAATAAAGAAATAAGTTTTTAAGGAAGCATCTAATTGATGCATAGCTCTCTCAATCTATCGAGGGCTTTATTTAATAAATCATCAATTTAACATATCTAGTTCAATGTTTCGTAAATGGTCCACTAATTTGAATTGGAAGCAATGCTTCTCAACTTTATATTTATAATGTTTGAATGAAATAAAATGTCTAATAAAATCTATAATACAATATATTGTGTTTTTTCGTTCATATCACTGGATGGCAATTCTGGCGAATGAGAAAATGAGGAATTGCAACGAATATTTATGATGTTGAATTGGATGGCATGCGAATGAAATAAGCCACCTTGTCAATGGGTACATGGTAGTTGGGGAACCGTTTATGCCCTTTCCGAATGGATCCATCGACGCCATCTTTCCACATACCAGATGGCAAATAGATGGTGCGTTTCGTTTGACCACGATACAAAGTTGGCGCAACAACCAAATCTTCTCCAATTGAAAATACATTTTCAGCCTCCAGGCACGATACATCAGAGTCGAGCATCCACAAAGGTCGAATCAATGGTTTGCCCTCATAAATCGCCTCCTTTAGATATTTCTTCAACATTGGAATCACAATTGTTTCGCGCAGTGACGACAACTCTTTCGCAATATCCGTGATAAAATCACTTTTATACTCTTCGGGTAAATGGGAGAATCGCATCGAAGGCATGAATGTGCTGAGCTGGTACCAGCGCACAAACAGCTCTTGATCAGGCAATTGTGGTTGATCGAGAGAGTGATACGAAAGGATTGTGCTGTCATTTAGTGGAATGTAGTAGTCACCTCCCACCGCACCGGCGATTATAAAGGGATAGCCGATGACACCGTAAGCCAAAGCGGTGGGCAAAATCGATTGCAAACCAGCCCAAGACGCATTAACCGGCGGCAAACTCAAAAATGATGGCAATGTCGGTGCTCTTATTGCCCCCGAATACGCCATTATTTTAATTGAATCCTGAAACTTTCGACCGAAAATCGTTTTATACTCGTCCGGATTCAACAAACTTTTGCTACATTGATAATAATGCGGCATATTGTGCGCGGTACCTGTTAAAAGATCAACTTTATTTATCAAAAGCTTCAAAAATTGAAAGCATTTAGAGTTTGGCACATACCAAAATCCAAGTAAAACGAATCGATTTGATATTCTCTGGCAATTTTCTTAAGCTTTTGCAAGAGCCAAGATGAATTTATCTTAGCATCCGATACCAGTGTTATATCTAATACACCCGTACTTGGGGCACTTTTATAACGCGTTAATGCCGGAATACCTAAAACACGAATTATTCATCAATTTTTATTTAATTGAATTGAATATGTTGCGATTAAGGCGATAATGTCAAACATTGTGTTCATACTTCGTTCCGATAGACGTTCATAAATGAGCAATTTCTTTTCGACTCCTTCTTTGAAACTCTTCGAATCGGTGCTGATGAACGGTTGAATGGTGAGTGCAATGCGGAAGTCTCTTTTGTGCAACTCCTTAATTGTTTCGGCGAAACGTTCGAAACGTTCGAGATCAAGTGTAAAATCGCCAATTTCCTTTTGCCAGAATTCATTTACCAGAATAGTTCCTGGTTTGAAATAGGCCAGAGCAAGAACATCTTCGGTGTAATTGAATATGGCCGTTTCAGTCAGCTGATCGAAACTCGATGCCGGAATTTGCCAAACCGGCTCTTCCATCAATTTATGAATGTCTTTCAAATGTGCATCACTCAATTCATTGCGTGCATTCTTTTGAACCGTTAATTTGTGCACTTTCTTCATCGTTTCGGCGATGCATATGTTGTAATTCAATTCCGGATATGGTGTCATGCGATTGACAAAAGCAAAATTATCGTTCATTGCTCTCAGGCAAAATTCATTGGAATTGCTGTGGTTCATGCTAATATAAAGTGGCACGCGTTCATCAACGCGAATCGACACACTATTTGATGATATAAATAGTCGATGCAATGCATTATTGAATTGCTGTGACCGTGCATCGCCCGTGATGAATGGCTCAAAGTCAAATTTACCGCGACTCAATGGCCAATCGTTATTTTTCGTAATGCCACCGCCATACCACTTCGTTTTATCACTCATATCAAAGCAATCCGTTGGATATGTGCCATTTTGTAGTGCTTGCCATCGCAACGTGAAGCAGCCCGCTTGGTGTTTGTCTTTATTGAGATACAAGCGCGCCTCACCGTCCCATTCAATGCATACACTTCCATCGTGCGCATTTCCGTCAACACAATGAAATGGTTTGCCATCGAAAATGGTCGTTCCCAAACGGCCTTCAATGAATTTCCGGCGATGGTCAAACAAACGAAACACTCTTGTGTTCTTGTCGAATTGAATGTGACCGAAATACAGGTAAGACAATACATGTTGCTCGTACATAATGTAGGCATATCCAACCAAAAATACGATAATCATGAACAGCGTCACCACAAACGTCTTGATTTTTAAATCGCTCGTTGTCTCTTTTTTCCGGCGAATCATCGACGGGAACATCTAATAAAATGCAGTAAATATTCTTATTTCCGGTCTGTCAAACTGAGATCACATGGGCAACATTCAAATGATGTCCGTCACTTACTTGCATCTTTTCCTTCAATAAACTTGCCAACGAATTGACACTTGTTATTGAATTTTGATTGCTGATCATGCTCTGACTCTCGAATTCGTTCGACATAATATCTTTGTCGTTCAAACGTAGTGCTGGCAACGGTGCTATCGACAGACGACGCTTCGTTCGAAAGAATGACCTATTTTTGATTCGAAAGAAATTCAAATTCAATCAACTTTATTATCACAATCACAGCATTAAAAATGGCAATGAATGAAAAATGAAAATGTTTCGTGGCTAATTAAAATTTGCAGAAGGAAAAAATGGGGGAGATAAATTACACAAAATGCAGTTTTCTGACGGGTTCTTTTGTTATTGTTTGACCGCGCTCAACGAAGGCTTATCAACGTACTGATGGCTTACGAGACGACCACTCGACTAAACACTTAATTCCTTTAAATTGATTCAAATTCAGATTAAATTGGATTTTATCACTGTGTAACATCATTATCACTACACTTCGTATGATGTTTACTTAAATCGTTCAATAAGACATGTTTCGTTCGGATCACATCAAAAAGCTAAAAGACGCAAGAAACTCCATCAGAATACATGTGTTATTGCTTCGAATTCACAATGCATAGCACATATGACGTGTGCTTGTCGGATCATATGACACGTCATAAATAACTTGCTTTTCGCATACATTCTCCATTGTGCCTGTTGATCGGTATATCAGTATTGATTCAACACTCTTGAGTCAACAGCACAGACTTTCAACGAAAGTCAGAAAATATATTGTTGTGAATCTGTTTTCTCTGTAACATGACAAAAATTTATAGCTCATGCAAATATGATGTTGTGTGTTAGATTCAGTGATAAGACAAATGTGAAAGATCTGCAATAGTTCGACGGTTGAAACGATGTTCGAACACTTAATTCCAGTGCTAGCCCTTATCTCGCCTTGGCAAAAAAATAGATGAACAAATGAAGGCTGTGCGATTAGAACCAATAATATTTTGAATGATTTGTTTGCTTTTAAATTCAACTCACTTGAATACAGGCTTTTTCTTTTCATTATCGCTATCGCTGTCGTCATCTGGATCAGCTGCAGGCTCAATATCGTCACCGGCCTTTGTCACTGCAGCATTACATTTTTGAATCAATTTGCATGGCGATGGTAGTGGCGATTCAGGCGAAGCGTTCTCTTGCAAATACACAGTCGATTCACTGCCAACCGGTTGAGACTACGATCAAACGCAAAAAATATTATTATTCAAAAAAAAAATTTGAATATTTAACATATTCAATGTGAAAAATAATAATTCAAATGATTTTAAATCGTCACTCACAATCGAAATGAAAATGTGATGGCCGTTAGCTAAATTGTGGTTATGTTTTACATTTTTTCCTATCGACGGCGAGCTGATAACGATTTTTGGTGGACGAAAAAGATCATGAAAATATTCGGACGGCGTTTTTCTCTGATTCGACATTTTCAATCACTTTTAATTGATTCTCTCTAAAATCATCGATTTCCTTGCAATTTTGATTGAACAATTCCAAGCAAAATAAAAACACTCAAGTCGGAATTGAAATGAAACAATTAAAACGGCGACATCACAGATTGATAACTTTTATAACAAGCGTTATGCGGGACGATTTAACAAAAATGAATTTTCAAACAGTGGAATAATACACGACGGGACAATTCCGAATACAGACTTCTCGGTTTGAAATTCAACGCGTCTGTTATTCCCTTTGACATTCCGTTTGCAAAAATTGTAAACATTGCGAAACATAGAGATTCTGAAGCATACAGTATCAAAAATCGGTTTTTCCATTATCGCATTGTCAGCTCATTGCATGCGATTGTGTAAGTGTGCGAAACATGATAATGTATGAGCAGAGAAAAGACTTTTTTCAACTGTCACATTTTCTATATTATTTTTGTTGCGTGCTTGTGTTAACTTGAGCGTGTGTCGGTTGTAAAAATCGGGTTTATATTTTACAATAAAAATGTGTTTAACACAACACAAAAACAAGATTTCTATCTTTTCTGATCAATGCTAATTTTAAGCTGATCTAGCGATAATGAGTCGGCTTATTTATTGAAATGGCAAATGGTTTTGTGATTTGTTTGGTGTTAATTTGTTTGCGAAAACCAATCAACATGTCTGATGATTGTGTGCACTCTTACCTCCTTTGTAATCTGGTCTAATTTTCGGATGGCTTCTAAATCGAGTATATTCAAAACTGGCATTGAGATGGAATTTCGTCGTAAATTGCTGCGCAAAGCCGGGTCCTTTCCAACCAACGATGGTATCGATACATTTTCCGATTCTGGCATTGGCGGTGGAGTATGGGACCTGTACATTTTCATTTATTTATTGACGAACATTCAACCGGAGTGGTACTTATTTTTAACTTACGTAATATCTTGAATGGATTCATTGAATTTGGAATTATCCAAATAAGCATTTGTATGTTTCACTTTTCCGTTTACAGCAATTTGGTCATCCTGTGGTGGAGGTGTGTCAATATCAACGCTACATCTTGATTGACGGCACAGTGGAACATCAATTGGAATACTTTCTTCACTGCTCGCAACACTTATGTAAGAATAGCGGTTATTTGGCGGAGTCGGCGAATCAACCCGAATAAACGGAACCGTTCTTTGACTATTTTTTCTCCAATTTTCACCATCCATCTCGAAATTTATGGGACAGAATAAGCAATACGGAATAAAACTCGTTAAGGTTGATACAAATCGTTCATGACTATTATCAGTGAATTATTTTTGAACAGACACAGTCGATTTTTGACTGACACACAACTCGAGTGATAACGACAATAAATCACATTATTTTCGTTACGGCGGAACAAAAAAGAACAAACAAATAATAAATCACATAATCAAACTAATAGCATTGATTTTGTCTTATATTTTCAGCTATTTTTTGCACGAGCACATATTTTACAACTTCAGAGCAACAATGGATTGCAATTTGCACAGGAAAAGTATCACATAATTCAGAGCTAATTTGAAAATAGGTTGTAAAAATAAGTTGATCGTAAAATGATGGAAAAAGATTGAATTGCCACAATTTTATTGCATAAATAAACACACGAAATAAAGAAGAAAAACCAAGATCATTTGGCGGTTATTGAATATTCCTATGCATTTTGCAGGTCTATTGTTAATTTATATTATTGCGTTGAAAATGCATTAGAGTTGGTTTTCAAATCACATCGCAACTGCACAATTTACAGGTATGGTATTGCACGAGACGCTATTGAAATTGAATTTATAATCACATACTGAAATACCATCGATAAATACGTTTTTTTTATTCACCTGTCGTTAGTCACATGAATCGCTGCTATAAAAATTACACATAAATTTATCTACAATTCGTTCGTCAGCACCGTTAAGCCCGACGGCAAATGTCATTCCAATTGCGTGATAAAATTGACAAGATTAACGTATTTATTTTACAATTGTTCACTTAACCCATTTTAAAATTCTTAATTACTCTTTAGGCAGAATTTCTTTTCCATTTCTTTTGGATGAGATCGTTTCAATGTGTTCGATTTCGGTTTTGCTTCACGTAAATTCCAAAGATACGCATCGAACGTTTGGCAATCGCTGAGGTGGTTTTAAGTAAAGTAGCAAGTAAATGGATTGAAGTGTTTGTTGTGCTGTCACCGTGAAGTCCGTTTGAAGACTAAATGGTGACTGGCAAATAGCGATCATACATATTTCGATCATGTGCCGAATCCACTTTTGAAGTCACAATAATTATACACATACGGTTCCATTACGTGATCAACTGGAGCATTGCGAACGAAATTTAGAGCGTTAATTACAAAAAAATATATTGTATTCGTTGGATCGTGTTCCAAGATCGCAGTCAATTGAGGACATTCGGCTGAAATTTTCTGGAAAACACGAAACACGCACTCAGAGTCCGATTGATTACCGGAACTTAATTGGAGATTTCAAAAAGGGTTTGAATTGCCGTCTACTTTGTCTGCGGTTTGTATAAATTCAATGTGCTCTTAAAATGATGCTGAATTCATGCCAACGGTCTGCGGTTTTTGTCAACACACATTCATTTTTGCTCGTGCTTGCTATTGCTTCACTTAAAATTCATCATATTTATTTAGTGGACCATTTGACGCTTACGTGCCGGCGAGTAATTATAATTATCATCATTGTGATAACTAGCGGTTCAAATAAGTGCTCTTGCCATTGAAGTAGTCCAAATGAATTAGACAATTACCGAAAATTATTAACTACGTAGCACGCCTTTTGTTTTTATCTTAACAATAAAGTCAAATAATAATCGGATGAATCGATGATATTCAATGTTTAATATTGTCATTTGTTTTCGTTCTGTTTATCATGAATTGTGTAAATATTGTGGCCTTGGCCAGAACATCGCACAAATGACCGGTTTATTAGCGGCTTCTGATTAACCGTAGACTACCATGAATTGCTACTTCAATAGTGTGATATGAGAATCGATGATAGCGCAAAAGAATTCAAAATATTTGGATTCTTATTTGTCATGACGGTGGATATCATGTGATGATGACATACCAAATTCAAACTTAATTTGCTAGTGCAATGAATTGTCAATTGGATTTGAACTTTATTTTGGGAATGTATTTTAGTCTAAATACGATAAGCTCTTCAACGATGAATAGATTCTTCGATTAATAGCTAATGAACAGCAACTAAATTTTAATATTACGCCTTTGAAATCAATGAATTTTAATTCTTCATGAAATAATCTCTTAAAAAACGGTCACACCTAATCCACATGTGTATAGTCTTTCCAATTTTCGTCGGAGTGTATGCAAAATTGCATCCGTTATTCTCTCACTGAGTTCGCGCAATTAGAGGAAGTATTAATAAGCCCGGTCATGCATACGCAAATGATAGAAGTATTCGTGTCACAAAAGTGTAACGCGATTTTAATTGTGAATGTGCTAATTGGAGATTCCATGACGTACTAATTGGCAGATACGCTTGAAGGCATCCCGATTAAATCGAATCTAAAAATATATCCAATCATATTGAACTTTAACCAAGTCTTTTTGTGCAAACAAAATATTTATCGTAAGCAAAATGGTATTAAAATGCGAGAAAATTACATTTCAAATAAAGATAAGAGGATATTTTTTCATCATTTTTATGGCTTTGGGGCGTCTCACAGTCCAGAATGTCGGATTCGTACTGCCGCTCTCAAAGTGCTTTGTTTCTCTTTTATATTTTTTTTAAACGACCACATGCAAAAATAAATGCCATGGCAAAAATAAATTAAATGGCATTATTAGGACTAATCTCTAACGAAAATAACATTTAGCTGGAACATCGGCAAGGGGCCTACAAAAGATAATCAAAGTAGAAACTCGGTCGACGCAATCAAAATCATATCATTCGGCTTATGGCCGTAATTAAATTTATCAATTTTACCTGAACGATACCTGAGCGACAAGCAAGCAAGCAAACACACAAAGGAACAAACGGTTTCCCCAAAGCCAATTTCGAGCTCGGATAAATGTATCCAAAGACGGAACTGTACATTTAATACCGTGTTTATTCAGTGGTGTACTTCGAACGATGCACCCTTCTCGGATCCCTTAAACATACGACTCGTACGTAGCATTTTTCAACTTGTTATCCTGTTCCCTCGCATCTTTGGCGCTTACCTCTTATTTTGCTTTTGTTTTCCTTTTATTTCGCCTCTATTTACATATAAAAATGCGGCGAATTTGATTCGATGCGTATGGAAATGCATACGACGCACACAGCAATAAGCTTTATGTGTTATGATTATTCTATTAAAGAGACGTTCCGTTTCGTCTGTCTGCTTCTTTTCTGTGTACGCTTTGTGCATCTGTGTTTAATGATCCCATTTCTCTTTGCTTCGGATAATAATGATACTGAGAGGGGTGCGTTGCGTGACATCTAAATGAATTATAAGTTTCAAGCTTTTGTGCAACCTCAACGACAGTGCAATAAGGAAGGCGAGTGTAATTGTAGGTAAATCGTCGCAAAAAATTTATGTGTCGTTTCCTCGTATCGAATTATCTCCATCTTTTGAATGCCAACCAAAAGCTGGAAGTTAAATTATTCAGAGCTACCTTTTTTTCCACGTCTTGTTGTTTTATTTTATTATTCCAATGTATCGTAGCATTTTGAACATCCGACGGATAAGCATTACTTATGCATCCATGTACGAAATACAATTTTCTTAATTCGCTGAAAATGTCGCATTGTCTCGCACACACACACACAATACGTTTGAAGGAAAAGCGAACCTCAACATAGAAGACAGTTCACGTTCGTAAAATCGAATGAATGGTTACCTTTTCCAGCAGCTGACGAACGTTCCCCAAATCACTAAATGATGGTGACGATGATAGAAAACGATGAAAAGACAAAAGCACACCGTGCACACAAATGAATTTTGAATCCTTGAAAGCACAAGCGTAAATAACATCAGCAACAGCACACAAAAATGCTACAGAATAGACATTGTGAATCAGATAAGAATTTCGTTTCATCCACATTTTGTTCCCATTTCCAAACGATTATTCCCACAAATTGTGTTTCGATTCGCATTCTGAAGAATTCCCAATAACATCGAGATTCGGCAAACGATTTATACACAATGATTTGATTATAAGCCAGCGTTTTAATGAAAGAAAAGAAATACCGATGGATTTTGCCATTCCAAAGACATCCAGTACATACCATTGGCAGATCAGCATAATTGATGGTCTTTGCAGATTGGAATGGTGTTTTCATTTTGATTATTATTATCGATCGGCTTCGGCAGTGGATTCATTCACATTTCTAGCTTATGCCAAAGGTAATAGTGAATTAAATTCAGGCTTGACCGGGCTGCATTTGCTTTGCAGGTGATTGCAGATGCATTTACTTGCTTTCATCCACTTCAAAATGATTTCAATAGTTTGTATTCTTCCCTTATGAAATTGAAATTTGCCTCCTGTGCAAATGCCTAAGCTGATGTTTATGGAAATATTTATTGTTTATTTAGAAAATGATTGGAATAGCTCATTAAGTTTGAGCAATTTTCTATTAAATTGCTCACATTTCGTTGAGCCTGGATTGAGATACATTTTGCATTGTATATCATGACAATGATTCTGCAGATTAAATTTTTCTCATTCACAGAAACGTCGTACATTCGTTTGATTTTTTCCCCGACGAGTCAAAATTGGCTCTTGTTCATATCGTTTGAAATTTGAATATCAAAATTCCTCTCAGTTGTTTCTGTTGAATTGAAATATTAAGCTATAATATTCAAATAAAATTGTGACAAATCCTCATGAGAGATAAACACTAAGGGTAACTTTCCAAATTAGAACCTACAATTCTCCCGTATGTCTTAATAATTTCAGTAAATTATTGATCATATCAATTTTTTATCATAATTAAACTCGTTTTTGTCGTGTGTTCAGATTTTACAATGAAAATGTTAATGTCAACAAAACTAGATAATTAAATCATCAAAGCTGCAATACAAAATGATTAACATTATCGACACGCAGAGCATGTTTTTTGAATAAAAAAAACCGGCTCCAAAAGAAAAAGCCGGAATTGAAAACAAAACAAAAGATGATGCTCGCCAAAGTAAGACGCATGAATCAAGGAGCATGGTTTGTTCAATCGTATTTTGTCAAGATTAATTTTGTTGAAATTCTAATGGCTCCATATTGTAATAACATAATGGGCGTTAATTTTATTATTTCAATGCTATTATAATAGATGTTGTATCCGGAATTATTGTCTTGGATGTGTGCGCCGAAATAAAAGCGAATCTTTAGTATAAAATCATCACAAAAATCAGCATTCAATATCATTCAACTTGAAGTTAAGTTTCGCTAAATAGCTAGACATCCAAGCAACAAAATCCCCAAAGAAAACACCAAGATGTTCAAACTGGTGAGAAAAAATCAGAACTTTTGATCAAGAAGTGATTTTCCGAAAAAAATTAAAAATAAGAACCAAAAAACAATATAAATAAAAAAACGCAACAATTATTGGTGAGTTTCAATGCGTCTTTATTTCGTGTAGATTGCTGCCATGGTGTTCACTATTTCCGTTGCATTCGCTGCACCAGCTCCAAATCCACAATTGCATTATAGCAGCGGTCTCTATCCGATTGCAGCCTCATTACCTTACTCAGTCACCTCATTTGGATCTCCTATCCTCTCATCGCCCGTCTACAGCGCATACAGTGCATATCCATCAATATATAGCTCGTATGGAACATTCGGATCACTCGGCTACTCCACCTTCCTATAAACGATGTCTGAATAATTCGGAATACGGAAAAATAAAGGAAATTCTATTTGAATTGTTCAATAATACAGAATGTGATTGAATAAATACAATTACCAACATTGAACATGCTGTGTCATAATTGATATTGAAAAAAAGAATGAAAAAGATGGAAAAAAGGAAGTAGAAAAAGATTCTCAAATCCCGTCGATTTAGCTATAAACCTCGTGATGTATTATAATATTCAGCAGCAATGCAATTTTACTTGGTTTTGGATTGAAAAAAAAATACATCAAAAGATGTCTTCAGTTCACTTACACACGAATCCGGAGAGAAAAAATCATAGATCATAAACCGAAAATACGTAGCAAAATCACGCCATTTTGTTAGACAAAATTATTTATGGAAAACGTGAGCATAATAAACGTAAATGCATGACATAGAAGGAAGCGAAGAAGCATAATAAGAACATCAAATGCCATATGAATGTTGTGTGTTTGCGCACGTCGGAATTGAATCGGTGTCTAACGATGAAGGCACAGCTTAAATATGGCGTGAAAAGTTAATATTACAATGTTTTCATTTCTCGATTTGTTGGTTTAACTTTTGGCACACATCTTCTGGCAAACTACCAGACATCAGTTTCGAGGAGAGAAAAAAAGTTCGAAAAGAGTTAAATAATTTATGTACGTTGATATGTGTGTTTCTTCGCAGAATTGAATGCTGTATTCCACCCTTACTTGTTGTTTCGTCTCATTTATATTGTGTGCATATTTGAGAAACAAAGCGAAATACAAGCTGTTTGCCAAAAGAAAAACATTTTACAAGGATTCTTTAATATGTATTTCTATTTCTACCTGTCGACGAGTCGCTGTGTTTCGAGTCGCCCATTGTGAGTCATCTCGGCATGAACATACGCTCGATATTCGGCGTATGATCCCGGAAAATTATTACGGGAGCAGAATCATATTGGTGTTGAAATAAGTCTCCTGTTGGCATTTGTTGCATGTTAAAAGAAAGCGCACAGATAAAAAGCATATATCGGCAATAGTGTTATATGTGTATATCTAAACAGTTCGTTGGGCCCCATTTTTCTTTTACTTTTATGCACGGCATTTTTCGACATGTGTTTCACTGTTTCGCTTCTTTTACTGCTCTTTTTGCCATTTCTCTACTTTGATATTATCATCCACTCATTTCATCTCCCGTACGGAATATACGTAAAGCGTCAAATGCACACAACAAATTTATTTCACGCACGGCGAAAATCTTATTCGGTTGTAGATGTTTTTTCGGTAGGAAGAGGAGAAAATGCACACGGAAAATTATTTGAAAGATGCTTGGTCGAACGTGTTGAAAATACATGATATTACACTTTCGTTTGTGTGCTACAGCTGATGATAATAATAAAGACGGCAGCACACACGTTCGGATCAAGGAAAATAAAGCATCGGGAACGCGGCTGAACTTCTATATATGTGCTCGAAGGGAGTATGAATGGAAAATCCTTCGCTGACATACCAATCATCTCGCAATATATTTGTTTATATATTTAAAATGAGCTCGTCACTCATCACGTTTTTGTCATACAATCACATTGCTATGGATTTTCGCATAAAACTTGGTGGCGCCTTCAAATAAATGTTGAAAGATCCAATTTCACGTTTTGACATGTCCACGTTTTGCATTCCACTTATTTAATAAGCATCTAATTAATCTGTATGATGCATGCGGAGCTGATAATTCCTCAAAAATATTGCTGATTTTCCTTCTCCGGAACTAAATAACTACTAGCCATTTTAATGCGTCGATAGAAAATATGTTTATTTGCTTCATACAGAAATCACAAATAGAAAGTTATATCTCCTTTGCGCAAGCAAGGAAAATGCTTTCTTCGCATTGATTGGAAAACATTTTGCAGCATCAAATCGTGAAAACATCAAAAGTGCAAGCTGTTTGTTAGAAAACTTAAAAAAAGATTTATTCAATGGATTTTGGGTCAATGAGTTTGACATTTCTGCTCATTGGAATTTTACAGGTAAACTGCATTCGGATTCAAATTGACATAATCCTTCAAATTATTGCTTTAGCTTTTTGGAATCTCATGAATGAAATGGATTTTTCTTTTTGGGAAAATGTGATTTAAGAATTTAATCGCAGTTTCTTGTAGTTTGACTTTCGACTTCCAAAAATGGCCAGATTCTACATACACGAATTCGCACTCAATCGCAAATGTGACACACACTGATTCAAATGCTGAGCAATCCGATTCACTTTCAAACTAAAAAGCAAACTGTAAAAAAGAAATGGAAATGGAAATTCCTACTTAACTTTATATGCATATTATAGTATATATCAGCATTTCGAATAAAACCGCACACATAAAATAATAATAATTCTGGCACATGTGTACCATAAAGTGCTGTCTCAGCAATTGAATGTCGTTGGATGTGAGCAAAGAACTCAAAATCGGAAATGGAACTCGCACTCGAGTATCTTCCCTTATGCAGGATGTTCCATATTTTTTCGACTAGCCAACAACGTCATTTCACACAGTATTTCACATGATTTCGCATTCGCACTTACATAAATGATGACAGTAAAATGTAAATGACACTTTTCGCACGATTTTTGAATTGTGTCAAAAAAAAAGCGACGGAAGGATTGTGGCAAAAGTCCGCATGAAATACTTTGCCGATGTGAAAATATATTTTTCCATTTCTACATTTTAACAATGTGCTACTTTTTATGCAGAAATTGATGATGACTGCGTTCAAATTCAAGATGAGAAATACAATTCACTTCGAGTAAATTTATCATTTATGTAGTTTGAATTGGCTATTTTATCAATTTTGTTCTACTCTTTTAAGATGGAAAAAATCTACTTCGCTTTCCATGAGCTAATTACTAATGCAAAAGATTCACAATAAAAAGAATAACAAATTGAAATGCAATGAAATAGAAAAATTGACATAAAATAGGCGAAAGTTGGTAGCATTAAATCTCAATTAGTTGCCTGTGATAAATTGAATCTTAGGTTGAAACAACAACAAACCCAATGATTGTAATTAAACCATTTCTTTTTGAATTCCATCGATATAATAATTCCTCTCGCGTGAAGCTGTATCAAGTATTCCTCGTTTAAGTCTTTCAAAGATAGGACTATAGTTCCTATTTGGTGGTTTTAACGTTGAATATTCAATGAATAAACTTTCATTCATTTTATAATATTTTCTATTGATGTTGATAGAACCATTCGTTTTGCGGTTAATTCTTTGATTTCCTTCATTACCGTGTTCAATAGATATCTTTGGAAAACTATATTCACATTCCCCTTCGACGCATGATTAATGATTTTTTAATAACTCCAATACCATGATGTCTAAATGCTCTTATTTATGTTAATGAGTTCATTCCACTTCGGCCTCATTGTGGCGGAAATAATAATCAATGCAGATTTCCTCTGGCTTCTGCAACTTGAATAATTCAACTACTTTTTTTGTTTGGACGTAGCTTATATTGACCATTCTCCAGCAGTTTTATTTCAATTAATTTATATTGAAGGAAATCCTTTCATAAAATGTATTGTATCTGAACAGCACAAAAGTATAAGATTCGAATAAAAATTCACTTGCAAAAAATGACCCGAATAAAGGCATGAATTAAGTCAAAGTCAAAAAATCTACTTAAAAGCGATGGAACGTTGAAATCTCTTAACGGACGAAATGAAAAATGTCCAATGATTTAGCACAAAAAAAAATGCTTTGAAAAGAAACCAGCCTCAATTTAGTCCGACGAATTGCCGTAATTGTGGCACGCAAAATACATTGCCATTCTCTTTTGTTCGGCATAATGAAAGCTCCTTACTTCGCTGACAATGGAGTACGTTCCGGTCAAGTGGCGGGAAGATGCATGAAAAATCAAATCAGCGAGTGATACGCAAAAGTTGGCAATCATATTTGCCATACAAAATGCCCATTTTTTTCTTTACTAAGTAGCACCATCGAGTTCAAATTTCTACTTGAAATGACTGCCAAATTTATATTGCGCTCAAGAGTCATAGAAAATCGTATTTGGAAAACAACACCAATTTAACGTTCGAAATGAGCGAACAGCAATTTCAAAACGATTTCACTTAAAAAAAAAGATCTAAAATGAGAGAAAGAAAAGATGTTTTCTGGATATTAAATGTTCATGTTGGCCAATGCTTATGTCCGCAGACAATATTAAATAAGTAAAAAAAGTTGAATGAGATAAAAAATATAAGGGATCATTTAAAGATGGCGAAAGCATAGACCGATGAACTTTTTATTGTTTCTGAGAGCTCAACAACAAGTAAGGTTGTTTCGATTTTGTTTTGCGCATTTTTTTCGTGATTCTCCATTTTTCTGCGGATATCTTATGGCATTCACGCTCCAGTTAAAGAGGCGACAGAGTGAATAAGTTAAAGTATGTACTAAAAATCAGTGCGAGGCAAAATAGTGAAAACACTTTTTCTATCGATGAAATGGCTGTTGCGATGCTCGGCTCGTCCGTGCCAAATGGTAGTGATATGTGTGTGAGTGTGTGTATTATCAATTTCTGCTGCAAGAATGGTTTGTTTGTTCATTCTGCTTTCAGCGTGCGGCTCACACTCGATTCAAATCCAACGAGCGTTATGATTGTCTATCGTTATTAATGAAAAGCGCCAGCCAGTCGCGACACTCTGGCGAAACAATTTTTCGTCTAGCCAGTCCTGCTTGAGCTTAACGCATACTAATCCGCACCAGCTATCCTTAGTCCACTCCATCGCGAACATCTTTATTGGAGCGAACGTCCGATAATAATGAGAGCTAAAAATGTGAATGAAATGCATAAATCGAATACCATCATGGATTTAATTCAATCATCCACTAAGAGAGTTTTGCTGATTTTCCGCTTTCTTTGTGCTTTTCTTATTGCTCGATCTAACGCCATTTTCGCTTGACTCGTTTTCCACCAATAAATAGAAAAAAATGTAGATGGTAACACTTTATTTGTGTAATTATAATGAACGACGGAATGATTGTACGGAAAAGTTCGAACGGAGCCACAAGTGGTTTTACTACTCTTCATTCAATGAATTGTCTAAATCCTTCAATCTTCTTTACTAGGAGGTTCACACAAATTTAAGAATCATTCAGATTCAAAGAGATTCAAAAATAATCAAATCGTAGAAATGTCATACAGATTCATTAAGATTCATTACGAATCATCAAGATTTGGAATTATTTGAATTAGTTCGAAAAGATTTGTATTGATTTAATATTATTGTAATTCATTCAAATTCTCTAAGATAAATGGTGTTTAGCTTTGTGTCTACCCCTAGCATCTTTGTATGGGCACCATTAGAAGAGCATTGTACACAATTCGATTAATTGAATGAATTGATGAAATTGGCCATTCCTTTTCCGGATATTGAATAAGACGTCGTTTGAATACGGAAAGCAAACTATGCATTTATTCCGGGTTTTCGTTCATCTTGAATGCTTAATTAAGCTTTCGATAGATCTTATTTTTCGAACAATGACAATTGGAAATGAAGCCTCGTTCGTTGAAAAACACAAACAAACATAGAAAAATGAGCAATGTTCTGGCGTGATTCGCTGTCAGTCAACCGACTATAAACGATTATAACTGCTTCTTTGTTTTCTCTCTTTCTGCAATATATTCTAGTCAGTCTTCGGAACATTCTGACTGAACATAGACTATAAATATAATAGTCAATTTTGTTTGAGATAATAATTGTTGGCCCGTCGAAGCGAAGCACAGCCAAAACGTCCCATATTTATTCGACTGCTTACTTGGTCTTAATATTTCCAGGCGGAAAGTCAAATGCAAGCAATTCAGTTGCGTGAACAATGCATACTTCGGCGAGGATCTTGAAATTTCGAGCAAAACAAATTTGCTAATGATAAAAGATGAGCAAAGGCATTATAATCGTAAATAAAATGGGAATCTTGACAAAGTTTTACTGATGGATTGAGATCTGAATGTAATGTGTCGATTTTGTGTTTCGCAATAATAATGTTGTTTGTGCGTCACTTGTTTTGTGAGAATTTTCGCCGCATGCATTGTTTATGCAGTGAATATGATGGATGACGATAAATGACGACATTTCATGCATTGGCAGGAACAAAAAAAAAACATGGCATGCTCGAATGAATGCAGAAATCGTGCTAAAGAGTTTATGCTGTAGCTAATGTTTTGATGATGCGAAGTGAAGAGATACGTGCATGCGGTGCAATGTATCAACATAACGTCTATCGATTTAACGTTAAGCTTCTTGTGCGCACTGCGCAGGGTGTTAGAAAGGCACACAATTATCAGATACTCTCGCATTGGCGTAATTTAAAGGAAATCGTATGAAAATGTTTCGATGACACCCTTTGCGAGCACAAATGCATGCATATGCTTGCTTTTTTTTCTTCTCTCTTCTTTCGAACGCATTAACTGAAACATATGTGTTCGTTGTGTGAATTTATGAATATAAATTGCTTTTATATTCCGATTAAGATCCCTTTAAAGTCGGCTAAAGTCCTTCTCGCTCGCCGAACACACACAAGAGAGAGAAAGATAGAGAGAGAGCACAGTGAAAGAAAAATAAACACAATAAAGGCATTATGTTTTATTATACCAATTGATAGACCCTCATTTGTGTCGTTTGCATGAAAAATCCTAGGCTGGAGCGAGTGACAGAACAGCAATCACCGTACACTGCAACGAGATATGTCAAAGCAACGACATCAAACAAACAGACCGACTGAATGCTGCGTTGTTTAGGAACGGCGCCATTGAATGTTTACCTAGCCAGAAAAACACCAAATATAAAATAAGATAGCGTGGTGTTGGTGCTTTTTTTCTTCAAAAAACCCGGTGAAGTGAGTTTGACACCATATAGTGGCACATTAAAACGTAAACCATCGGCACGACATCGTATTTAAAATGTCATTTTTCTGAAAATTCGATTAACCCTAAACAAGTAGAAACACCAATGTTGATATTTATATTTATGCGATGTGCAATTTATTTACTGCCGTCATCATCCCTCCTAATTTCGAACCGGCTCTGCCTACTCACTCTCTCTCCCTTTGTATTGCCAATCTTTCACCTTCTTCTTCTCTCTCTCTATCACCATCCCTGTGTCCTCAAATGTCAGAATAATTTTGTACTTTATAGACGTAAATGCGTATTATATGGTTGTGGACTTACCTCATTTGAATGGATCTCATGTCGAGGAATATAGATGGCAAAATGCATTTAAATTAATCAAAAATCCCCACAAAATGTAAACATTCTCCGCTCCGAAAATGAATGAAAGCATAATTTTGTTTGTCAGCTTTATTAATATGTTATTGTATTGCATGAAAATGGAGAGAGAAAGTGAGAGAGAGAGAGAGCTATTTCGAAGAAACCCAAATGAACATTGGTTGATGCTTCATTTGCATACACTGGAATTAATGTACACCACGTTTTTAGGGCGGATTGACAAGTAAAATCAACAATAATCATATCAATGCGACTATTAGTGACAGAGAAAGCGACAAGTATACAAATATTTTATAATGTATATTGCTTTATTAAATTCCGAAAATTTGAAAATTATGCGCATCGATGTAAAGTTTCTGGCATATTTAAATGTGGTTTGATTCGAAAGACAGTTTGACAGCCGAACCATTGACGATGCAATTGAAGTTCCAAGTTACAACCATTTGAATTCGGGTAGGTTGCATTCCAACTAATTCAACACAATCGGCAACATATTGACAAATATAATTTATATTTTTGAATAATTGAAAACTCTGATATTGATCAGTCAATTGGTTTGAAGAATCATCGAGTAGAAACCGACATAAACCAACGCTTGTCCCGTCAATTTGATGCCCAAATTATTGTCATTTAATTATTCATTTCTGAACTAACGCATGATAAGTTACCACCCCATGTGAAGAGCAAATGCGGTTCAGTTCGATTTCAAGCATTTCGAATTTATTGGTAGAGTGCTACTACATGTTAAATTCGACAATTCCGGTGCGCCTTGATTGATAATCAGTGAAGAAGCAATTTTAATCTTGATTGACACTTGTATTTCGCCATGTTCGATGTCAAAAATTCTAGAATTTATATCAATATATTCGAAATTTCAAAAGGCAAACGTTGCATCATGTGAACTTCATTGAAATTTGATTGAAATGTCAGTGTGCCAGGTTTGAGTTTCTCATCAAACTCAAAGGAATATTCAATGACACGTTCTGCTTTGCATATTAAACGTAAAATATTTGATGACTTCAAGTCAAAATTTATTATTACTTGTGGTTCAGTGATATAACATTTCTCAATGACAAAGAACATCAAATGGATATTTCGAAAACTTCGAACTATTAGACATTGAGTCGCATTAATTAAACAGAAATCGGCCTTATGAGTTCTCAATCAGGCTTTTTCCATGGTTGCCCCTTATAACATTGCAAATTTAATGCATTTTAGTTGATTGGACATACCATGCAAAAAACCTATCGACAATCAGAGAATCAGAGAAACTGAAAAAAAATATGGATTATCCGTTGTTGGGCTTCGAAAAAGGCAACATTTTTGTGAAGCGTGAAAGGACGTAATCCGCAGCAATTTCAGCTCGTTGTCAATTCGCCCCTTCCAAAATACTCACTTGCGCCTTTTTTTTATTATTATTGTTATGGTTTCCTTTAAAATACATGCATTTTGGAACACATTTACGCATATTGCTGGATTTTCATCCCCATGCGTGAAAAAAGTTTGTATCGACTGAAAAAAAACTCATATCATGTGTTAAGGCGAATATTACAGCACATTTAGAGCATTACATCAGTTAATTTTCGGATAAAAATTTGCTGTTGCCACGGAAATTGTGTTGTCTTTTGTAGCATTTTTTTTTTTATCAAGATTCGATGCGATGAATTTTACATACGCACCCCCCGCATCTGTGCCTAGCTCATTCATTCTCTTCGCATATGTTCAACTGACATGAAAACTTATGACTGAAAAATGAAGATGCAAAATTGGTTCAATCCCGAAAATGAAGCTGAATAGAACGCAGCGATTTATCAGATGCGAAGACTCAATTCAAAACTCTATTTGAAATCATTCAATAGATTGAATCGATAATTATGATTGAAAATAAGGAGCTGTAGATGGTTTTTTTTTGTGGAAAATCCATAGTTAAATCGTTGCCACATGTATGCTTTTACTATTAGAAACCATAAAAAAGATACTTTCATTAAGTTCGCGCTCCATTTCAATTTCTGCATCACTACGCCATGCCACGCCACGCTCTGTGCCATCATTTTCTCATTTCTCTTCGTCTTCTTTCGACATAGGATGACTTGACGTTTGCGTTCGCTCCCCGACTTTTGTTGATGGAACACGAAGTGCATCCCATGAAAGCTATGTCTTCACTGTCGATTCAAAAGAGACTTGTCGATTACTATTTGAAAAATGTACTCAACAGAAAATTCACTCAAAATAAAAGTTCATCCGGATGAATTCAGTCAACCTGTTGGTATTGCATGCGCAGTGCAACATGTTGTTTCCCCTTCGCAATTTTCTCCTTGCTGCTACAGTTACAGCGAATGTGTGTCGGTGGAAAAGGATACATACGAAATGCCATCACATTTTCGTACAGTTGAATGGAATTGTTGCGATAATGACTAAATTTATGATAAACACTCACTATGTATTATGTCAACCGTAAATATTATTCCTCTCTTTCGACAAAAAGCTGTGGTTTTTCCTTTTGTATACGAAATTCGGTAGATTATTTGAGCTTTCAATCTCTTTCTGAAAGCGACAAACATTTAGGCCAACGATGCAATTGAACGGATTTACTCGCCAGCCTACACTAAAGACGTATTTATGTCGTTCTCAAAATTTTATGTTATCATGGCCGGGCCAAAAGCAGAACAACGTCAAATTATAAAAATGATGAACGGTGCTACATTCATCATAATCAAAACGCGCTCGAGTTCAAAACTAGTGACATTTTACGGGTTTTTTTTCCACTTCAGACAGTAAACAAACTGCGTCTATCTTGAAGTCGTACCGTTGCTACGGCATCTTTATTTTGTGACATTTCTTTTGCCTTTTGGTTGAACGCACAAATCTCGACACTCATCATTCATTATGTAAATAATGAATGCTACAAGCCAAAAAGTAGCGCTTGAAAGACGATTTTGTTAGAGCTATTTCTTTTTCCTTTTTGTGCCGAGCCATTCTGGCGGCATGGAACGACAAAACGTCGAACTCAAAGAAATCTAGCCACGAGCCCTTGTCTGCGAAATATGCATATATAGTATAGCGTGCAGTTCGTGTTTCACATTGATTTGTCGGTCTTCGTGTTATACATTCACCACCAGACAAGATAAATTGCACCAAGGTTCACCCTGATATTCGATTCTTCGACATTGAATTGACACATTTCGAACATTTTCCAGTGAAGGTAAGAACATAATCTAGTGTATGGCTCAAATTCATTCATAGAATCTTGATTTCAAGCGAAATTCAGGTAAAATGAAAAGTTACCGTATTTTAAGCCGATTATGTTGTGAGAAATTGTGATGATTGTGATGAGCGCCATTCAAGCGGATAGTTGAGCAATAGGAAACTGTTTGGGAAAACGCTTTTGGTTGAATGAAAATTTGAACCTTAACCGTTCGCATCCATAAATAACGATTTTTAATTGATAATGATTAATGGCCGTGTGACCATAAAAGTACCACCGATAAATCTTTTACCAAAACTTGCCGATTTTCATGAATACTTCTTCAATCCGACACAAAATCTGATGAATATTGGCTATTTTCTCTGCCATTGGAATATTAGCAATGATATTAAAAGGTAATCGTATCTTTCGCTCGAAACATGGTCATGCCGCCGCATATCAAGATCTTCATCAAAATGTTTTTCTAATTAAGTTTTCAAGCTGGATTTGAAGTCAATGTGCTGATATCGCTGCTAACGTTTTTTGTCTGAAATGCTCAGCAGATAGCGTCTATCACGATGGATTTATTCGGAATGAAATCAAACGAGCACTGAACACTTCGTGTGTTGTCACAGAAACCAAGCAGTAAAATCAACTCAAACAGACGGTAAAGTGTTATAAAAATTGTTTTTGCTCAAATGATTTCGAAATGTTTGCTCGGAATTGGCGTGGCGTCGTCAATCGAATAACTTGACTCTCATTGCGAATAAAAAAACCAATTGAATTTATGTGCAGCGTTACAAAATGCTTTTGTCAACCTTGAGGTTGATAGCGGTTTCTCCTGTCTCCCTATTTGCATTTGAACTCATGCTCTTGCGACTAATGTGATTTAATTCACATCACTGATGGTGGTGAGTTGCCAATGAGCAGGGAATGTTGACTGTGACAAAATGAACGATGCCCGTCCGAAATGCCTCTTGCGATTATATGGAGCTCGAGGATTTATGTTTGAAAGTGGCACGTGAACATAAAAAGCACATGCCTTGGTTTAGTTTAAAATTATGAAATTTATTCAGGTAGTGGATCGCACTATCAGATAACGATTTGAGCGACGAGTGTTAAGATAAATGCCAACATACTATATAAATGTGTGTTGAGTGAAAATAATGCAACTGGTTCGAAGGTGATATGAATTTTATTTTGTGTGAATGTATGTAGTTATGCTCGCTTTTGAGAAACGAAATTAATTGGCATTAGATTCTTGAAGGTCATTTTATTAGCTTTGCTTCCGGTGTCATACACACTTCCCAATGATTCATCATCTTTTCGTACAAGGAAATTTCAATGTGAAGTAAGTGTTGTGAAATGAACATCCATAATACGATGTATCACTAAGGTAGTTAAATCTCCTTTGCGGTAAAATTCTAAGAGATTCAATAAGAGATTAACGCATTAATGCCGTTTAAAATGTATGCATTCTAATGTATAAATTTGAAAACTCATTGAACAAATTATACAAATTTCTGAATTCACCTTGGTTAATTTTGTGGAAGGATGTATGAAATATATATTATCATATAATACTGTTTCCAAGCCATATGTATCGCTTCACACAATCATTCGAACTCTCAATGTAATGCATATTTAATAGTTTTTCAATAATATTTTCTCTTCGTAAAACCAAGGAATTTCAGCTACATTGAATGTTATAAGCAACCACCAAATGATGAGCACATATTTGTATTTATTAACGATAACCCGATTTTTCCAATACCAATTCATCAAATTTCTTTTTTAAATTTTCTTCCTTCCAATTTCATTTGTATTGCAAATCTTTCAACAGGTATTACAGGCATTGCAAATATTCCATTTTCGAAGCCGTCGAATTATTTCCATCAACAACAGTCAATTAATTTCTGTTCTATCTTCAAAAGCTGATCTTCAATTCGATTTGCTAACTGCTTGGGCGATTTCACATTCGCACATAATCGAAACACATTCTCCATTTTTTTAAATGTTTATTTTCCTAAGATTTCTTTTTGAATTTCCTTTAGATTGAGAAAATCCGAAATTTTGTATACATTCGCTCTATTCGTGACATCAAAGAGTTTGACATATGTCAGAATAGGCCTATTTAGGGTGCGTTCATGTTTTGGATCGCATCGAAAGAGAGGCGCTGGAATAGAATTTTTTTGAAATTGTTTTGAAAAATGTGCATTTTAATGAAATTCAGTTTTAAGCCTTGTTTTCATAGCGCAGTTTTCGTTTGTTTTGAAATGTTACACCTAAAAAAATATCCGATTAAGCTACGTATTTTCAAAACCCGAAATCAATCGGAATCGTTAATGCACCACCGATTGCAGGAAAAAAAATTGCAATGCATTGGAAATGTATAATTTCTTCTTGATGGCATCAACGTGCTCGCTGAAAGTGCAGATAGTCCTGAAAACAATAATGAAAATATTGTGAACTGAACTTATTTTAAACTAAATTTTATAGAAAAGCGATATTTACGGCGCTTTCGTGAGACGTGATTATAAACGTTAAATCTAGCGAAACAACAGTAGTTACAAAATAGACATTTGTGCCGATTTTTTAAAAAATTTCAAGACATGAAATACTCAGCAATCAAAGATGAATATGTTACCATGTTTTAAGATCTGTAGACATATGTATTTCTGCATTTTTTTTTAATAAGGATTTGTTCCCTATATGCTATAACATCAAATGTTTAGTTCAAGGTTGAAACTTGAATTACTTTTAAGTTAAGAAATTATTGAATTCAGTCAGGAGAAAGATGAAAGGAATGGACATTTACTAGTCATGCTGAGTGTATTACGATTCCAATTCAAATTCCAATGAGCTTTGAATCTAATGTCTTTGAAATAAAAGAAATTAACGTAGTGACTGCAACTGCAACATCTTCATAGATGTTCTTCAATCAATTTGCTGCTTTAACCATCAGATATTTGAATTAATGTACATCAATAAGAGAAGTTACTGAAATACGGTTTTTTCACCTTCATATTCTTTTTGGTCGACGCAGTGATTTCTTTCACAATTTTGATTACGCTGATTCACCTACTGATTTTGATATTTTCTCTGAAAAGTGACGTAGAATTCGTATTGATATCATTAAAAGATGTTAAATGCTCGACCCCAATCCAAATAATTCAATTTGGCACATTCATAATATTCTGACTTTTGACCGATTTATTCTCAAATGGAATTCCTTCTGAATGAAAGTTATTTAGTATTGATCGATCTCAATTTGAATAGATTGATGCGAAACAAATAGACGGAATACTGACATCATAAGTAAATTTGTTGTGTGATGCGGTAAAATACCAGTGGAGAAAACATTAAAATGATGGAACACACATTTTGATTTGACCTATCATTCTCAGGAATCCCCATCTCTTTTGCACACAAACGCATTGCGCGCACTTTCATCATTTTCAGTTTTCTCTTCTTCTCATTCGCATTCTTCCGTGAGTGCGATCAAGCCATTTTGTTCGTATCATTCTCTCTGTGTGTGTGTTTCACACATCAAAAAATGCCAGTCATTACCTCTAGCAGAATTACTGTGCGCAAACAGCTACTAGAAACACTAACCATTCTATTTGTGTTTTGCGCAAGACAAATAATTCAATTGAGTTCGACAAACATTAGGAAAAATTTGATTCATTTAATCAACTGATAAAACGAAAGAAAAGACTGTAAGCAGCATCGATTTTTGCCCTTATTTTATTGCGTTTGGTGAGAAACAGTTGCTGCTATTAAGTGATAAGAAGTAATTGCAATAATCGATTTTTTTTTTCAATTCAATTAAAATCGTTACATGATATTTGAATCGCAAAATTTAACACATTGCCAACGAATCGGACGTTGCCAAAATAAAACAATATGCTTAATCTAATTCTACAGTTTCCAATAGCTAAAAAATATATCGCAATGCTTGTCGTCAGACAATGACGTCTCAATTACTTTTCACTGTTATTGAACTAGTTAAGGGATGTTTGCGATTGCCAAACGATCTTATTAGACTTTTAATTTGACATGACTTTAAATTTCAAATGAATCTTAATTGTGTGTGCATTTATAGCATTGCGATGGCTAGCATACATCGCGAATAGAGTTCACAAAGCAAAGCCAAATTTACCTAAGAATGTATTTAGAATGAACAGGAAAACGTTGACTGAGTGCACATTTACATTATCTGCAGATTATCAACTAAGCAAGCTCAAAAATCAATTGATTTTCCATTGTTATTTACATTTCCATTCCAGCGTAATTCACACTTTTATCTAAAAATGGCACAAGCTCGACGAGATTGGTCCAGTCAAATGACTAAAATGCTTTCCGGCTTCAAAAGGGACACCAAATCCACATTGAAAAGCATCAATGACGACTTCAAACTCAAGGGTTTATCGTTTGATTCGAAGTTTCGTAGTAAATTTCTTGAAATTGTCACAAAAGGGTAAGATCATATTCAGTATCAAATCAATTTATCAGTGAATGAAAGTTATTCATACCAAATTGAGCGGAAATTCTGTTCTTTTTCGAAGGATCACTATGACATATGATCAATTCCAAGTCAATCTTATGTTTGAAGAGCTCGTCAACCAAATTAACGCTGATAGAATGGTCGACACAGATGGTGGTGAGGGTTTCAAGAGTTGGCAACATTCAACCGGTTATATTTTTGGAAATGAAATGCCAGAGGGACGAAATCCACCACGAAAGAGGAAGAGATTGGACGATTTAAATGAAGTAAATCAAACGTTCTCAATCAAAAGGGCTAGAACAGATAAAAAAGCTGGTGAAAGTGGTGAAAAGAACGGGTTTAGAGAGAAAATTGCTTCCAATAACAACGAATTCGAAAGTTCATCAGGTAAAACCGATTAAATTTGAACAGATATTCATTAACATGCAAATGCTTAGTAAAGAAACTGATTATTTAAAATCGGCCAATAGAAATGTCAGCAGGTGACATTGGATCGACTATGACAGAAGCCATTGAAATGGCTGGCAAATTGCAAACGGTGAATTCAACTACATTTGACAGCATTCATGTAACGAAAACATCATCTCCACGGGCAAAAAGTGTATCGGATGCAGAAAGGCGGGCTGCGTCCAGATGTGAAAGTTGTAGGATACGTTCAAAGACTGGGGCACAAACAAACGAAATCAGTGAACAAACATTTACTTTACCAAACGAAAGTATTGTTGAATCCACTGAAAGAATGAAAAATCAAATCTTCAGGATTATTGATAATGGAATTGAAACTGAGGCACCCAATTGCTCAAATGGAAAAGATAGTCTACACAATTCAAGTGTAGCAGATCAAACGTTCCTAATCAAAAAATACCGATCGTACAAACAAGTGGAAAGGTACAGCGAAATATTTGAGGAAGAAGAAGAAGGAGACATGTCTAACGACAATCAAACCGACATTAAATCAGGTCAGCTTTTTTTATTCAACTCAAATTTAACGTAGCTCTTGATTCAAGCATTGAATTGATGAAATCTGTCAGATTGGCTTTATATACGAAATTGAATTGTTATTTTCATGCCGATTTCAGTGAATAGATCTGACGTGACTCTAACAGAAGCCATGTTGACTATTAATCAGAACATTCCCCGTTCAGATGATGAAACTGTTCCACAAGCGAATGAGAGCATTCAAGGGACAGTTGAAGAAATGACAAGTCCAGCTAACTATAAATCAATTGAAGCGGTTGGAATCAAAGGCCATAAAAAGACTCTCAATAGTTCTGTTTCTTCAGAATTGCCCTATTCACCACGAACAAGAAACAACTTAAGAAATTGTGAAGAAGTTGAGGAAACATTGTTGGATCAAAGATCAAATAGGAAATTTGTCGAATATGGAGTAGGTGGTGAAGCATCTTTTGATGACAATGAAATTGAACTCACTTTAGGTAGATTTTAATCAATTTAAATTTAGATCTTTCATTGGAATTGTTTGAGATTATCCGAGTGAATAATTTAAAACTGAAACATGATTTCCCATTTATTATTGTCTAGTGAATTTGTGCTCGAATGATGCAATCGACCATGCTAACGATGCGAAAGAAATTCTGCACGCAGAACGATCAACTCAAAATTCATTGGAAAAGGGAAATTCTATGAGGCAATCCATGGAAAATCGATCGATTCAATCCGATGACGAAGAAAGTTTTGTTACTGTTGCACAAAATATTGCAAGTTCAACTCAAATGCTTCTAAACTCAGTGAGAATAAAAGACAAGACCATACCAGGCACTCCTTGGACAACAAAGAGCCATAGCACTCTACATCCAACGGAAGAGAATACTTATCAAAGTTTGCGAGATGCTACTTATACTGGAAAAAGAACCCCTAGAATGGGCCGAACAGATCACAGAGCAAAGCGTTCAGTGCGCTTTAATTCAGCTGATCATACATTCTCAAACATAACAGTCGAAAGATGTGACACATTTGGTGAACACAGAGGCCATATCGAAAAGGAAGTGCCAAATTTCGGTGACAACGGCACTCCTAACGGTAATCTTTGTTTTGTTCTGTCGCATATAGTTCGGATTCAACTTGTATATGAATTTGAATATTAATTTGGCTATTTTTCACGTCTTCTAATATTTGATTAATTTTTGCTCCAAACTATCCGCGTTTCTCTTTTTGTTACATTTTCTTACAGTTTCTCCAATCAGCATTTGCAATAAAACTCCGGTCAATGAAATAGATGAGCCGCGGAAGTGGAGCAAGAAATATTGGTTTTGGCAATAATCATAGAACAAATTAATGACAATATTCACTCGCGGATACAGACGCAAGAGCGATCTCTGAGCACAATTTAAGAAAAAAACAAACGAGAAGATTTCAAGATTGCGTGGTTCATTGGAAATGAGAGAGCAAATATTTCTAATTCGACTGAAACATCTAATCCAGCCATACTCAACACTCCTTAAGGTCGAAGTACTCCAAATGCAACCGAAAAATTAGGAAAACGAGATCATTCACAGTGTCAAAGTAATGAGAATGACAAATATTTCGAAGAATTGCAAGCGAAACCAATAATTTGGAACGACCAAATACTCCTGTAATAGTCATGATTCAAATAATCCTAGTGAGATCTATCGAAGGCCCATACGCAAAGGAGTCAGAAAGAACGAAAGAGTACCCGCAGACACACAAACTCAAGAGGAAGAAATATCCAAGGTCATTGGAATGGAAAAGCATCATGTAAATACTACACAAATAATATTTAACATTTTTATTCAATTGATTTCATTTATTTATAATCATAGAAGTTTCAATGAAGTGAATCCATACACTGCAATGAGTCTGCTAGAGCTCGTAAAAAGGCCGGAGCATGACGAAACCAACGAGCCTCTAGAAAACAAAGAGCACAAAAAGACTTTTAATAGTATTGAAATCGACATTGAACCAGTTATATTTTGCATTTATTTACATAGAACTTTTTAGTGAGTTGCACATTCCTTTTGAGATATTGAAACCCATTTGGCTGTGGAGAATAATTTTATTGTAAATATTCTTTTTTCCAGCGATTTCGATGCTCGATATTGATTTGTCAATATTAGAAGCCGATGAAATGAAATTCGATGCTCAAACGGAAATATTAAATTGCATTGATAATATGTAATTGAATTAATAATGAACAAAGCAATATATCAATTGTAGAAGTGACGCAGGCCCAAATTGTCCAATCGAATCAAGGGTCATTTACAGACAGAACTTTAAGAAGACAATCGCGAATGAATGTTACTCAAACAGAGTTTTACAGCAGAGACACAAAATATCTCTAAACAAAAGTCTTTACGTCAGAAGGATGTAAGAATAAGCTTTGTTCCAAGAAATTTTCGCGAAAAGTCGTGTTTTACATGAGGGATGTTCATAAAAAAGTGGTAGAATTTATTGACACATCCAGCGTGGACTCGATACATAAAAAATCTAATTCAAATCCGTTCAATTGACGGAGATCAAATGCGAAGTAAATGCACAAAATGTTATTATGCTTCCAACTATGAAGCTCATATATATATCGAATCAATTAGAAAATTGCGTCAGAAACAATTAAAATGTAAATTGTTTCGTAACGCTACTGAGGAATAGCTCGATATGCACATGAAAACACAAGATGAATGATGCAACAACACAGAGTTCGTAATTGAGAATAATTAGTTTATAATTTTATTTATAAATAAAAACGAAACAGAAAAAGCGCGTACAATCTACACGGGATTGAGAAAACAATCCAAAATATTCTCCATTTAGCAATAAATCAATCATCTTAATAGTTGTCCTCGTTCATGAACGAGAATTCAGCAGAATTGAAGGAAAAACTATTAAAACTGTAAAGAATATGAACAAATAAAAAACACGAGTCATATTAAGTCAAATTTTTACTCTAAAATAAAAGCCATAAATTGATATCGAAATAACAAACAGAGATGTCAATTTGAAACGTCATATTCCAATTGAAATATTTGGAGTATGTTCATTTGATGTGGAATGAGTAGATGTTAGAAGAAAACAATCTAATTGGAATAAAAATACGCAGGCATCTGAAAAATAAATACCTCCAGTCTGTCAGTCAGTCAATAATCCGATAAAAATTTGTTTCCGCGATTTTTATATAAAATCTTATCTTCAGTTGACATAAAATGCAACACATTTTATAATAACTTTGAAGTGCTTGCAGAAAGGGCCTTAGATGCATTAGGTCAATGATAAAAACGCTAGAACAATAATATTTTAGACGGTTTTTTAAAAACAAAGGTGGTGTTTATACATGTTGACACCATCCACGAAGCGATAATTGCACATCATAACCTTACAAAGGAATTACCTCCATCGTTTGTATTGTTAATATCAAGTTCAATCTTTGAACAACTTTTATCAATTTCAATTCCTTTGACATTTTCAAAATGCTCAATATTTTTCTGAGTTATACAAGCATTAAAGTGCTCGTCGATTGGCTCACATTTTTTTGATTGTTCACTACTATTTTCTGTTGGATCACATTGTTCAAATGGCTCGTTTTTCATTCCTGCCAAAATGTGGATTATTTGAAATTGAGCGGCAGCAACGCTCTGCGCAAATTTCCAAGATTTTTCAAGCTTTCGAGCACACGAAAAGCAAACATTTAACGATTAGTAATTTATTTCGAGAGCATCGAATTTCATCCACTGGCAACATTCGATCAACTTTGGCTTTATGTCTGATGACGGACTATTTTACTGACTCGCGGACTATTTCCTCTAGTTGCTTATCTGAGACACACAGTCGGCACAATGCTTCCATCGTGCAATGAATTGAAAGGTTGATTTTGATATCCGTTTGAAAAAATTACATGCTTAGAATAATAATAATAACCAAGTTTTGTTTAAATGACAATTTTAGTTCGAAGAGTTCAGTGTTAATTCATAACAAACAGTCAAATTTCACGCATTAGCTTTGGCCACTATCACGGTTACTTGTTGTGCAGAATATGAAAATGACAAACCAAGACGTCAATGTGAAACGTCAAATCGTGTGGTTTGGAGTGTGTTCTTTTGTTGAAGAATCGGAAAAAAATGTACTGGAAAATATTCAAAATCGATTGGAATGGAAATAGGTGGGAATCTGGAATGTAAATATTGTTATGCACTCGTATTGCTTCTATTGCTTTTTTATTCAACGAAAATATTGTTTCTTCACTCAACTGCTGATGTCATTATCATGAATTTGGTTATTTTTATAGTTGCATTTCGAACGTAATTTGTTTTGGATCATTCACAAACAGGCTAGCGATTGATGCAATAAAAAGACAATTCTTCTGTTTTGCTTCTCAACTATTCCCACACTCATGCGAGAACGTAAACATCTGTTCATTTACATATGAAACTGAATTGGGCAATACGTTGGTATGGTTACCGGATTGAATACCTGCCTGGAAAGTGGACCTTTTGCACAGTCAACGTGAAGTATTTGTTTTGAATAGACGCTTGAATAAAATTGAGGCGTTCATATTACATTTTGTTTGTGTAAACATCTTGTTTTGAATAGTGTTGCAATATGATCCGGGAAATTTTAATTTTATTGAGCATTTTTATGCTAGTGCAGCTAAGTAAGTAATTAAATCAACCGGAGCTCGTAGTTGTGGTTAATTAATTGTATGTTGTAATTCAATTTCGACAGACGATGCCATAAAATGCTTTGAATGTTCCTCATTGCACTCCGATCATTGTGCCGATACTTTTGAAAACCGAACATTTGTGGCTATCGAATGCAGACAGAAAAGTGTGTATGATCTAACACCCGTCGAACAATGCCGAAAATTCAAGTATAAAAAAGGTGTGAGAACACAAATTGAACTTATTAATGATCAAATGTCGATTTTTCATATTCATCTGGTAATTTGCTATTTTCAATTGCAGATAATGAATGGATCTATGAACGTCGATGCCATCGAAAGGATGATAAATCAAATATGCAATCTGAAGGTGCTGAAGAGTCTTTGTGTAACAATGATTATTGCAACTCCGCCAAAATTCATCGATCAAAATTGCTCTTATTATTCGCTGCATTTTTGTTATTTAATTTAGTGCATTTTTAGATATTCCAAATAAGAAAAGTGTGTGTCATTTGTGTGGTTTTGTTTACAATTTTGTGCAACGTCAAATTAAATTCGAAAATCAATTTTTGGTTGTTTTAATTTGCATTTAAATTGTACACGCGACGATTTGGATTGTGATACAGTTAACTTCGTTTATTATCGTATAGTCGACGTAATGTTGTATTCTTTCAATCGAGTTCGCATGCTTACGTAATCTTATTCGCATTCTCTCTTCCTCATTCATAATTTGGTTTCGGCTAAAGCGTAGTGAGTGGCTTGTTTACAATGCTAGATAACTACGCCATCAGCTATTTAGACAGCTCTCCAAGGTTGAAAAAGTAAGTTTCTGAGAAGGTATGCGTTGACAGCGCTGTGTGTTGAATAACTTAAACGAACAGCTATAATTATGCGTAAATATAATTTTTGTGTACTACTGATCTCTTCAAAGTACGATCAAAAGAAAAAAGCAAATTCATCTATGATTTTTGCTATTAAGATCACACACATTTTTGATTTTATTGATGTTGAAAGTTTTAGTCAGGGTTTTCATCATACCTGCAAAACAAAAAGAAGATATCATCAGTTCAACAAATTCTATGTTACTTGACAGCATTCACACAATACAGCGATTGATATTTACACTCCTCCACCGAAAAAAACCCAAAAAAGGAAATCTATTTCAAATTCAAAGTTAATGTCTGTGCAGTGTGTAAATAAAATAGATTGTCTTACGTACGCAAAATTAGCTTTTCCGCACATTTCCCGAAATTTTTCGGGTGTACGAGTTTTTCATTGATTGCTACGCATTTGTATTGGATTTATGTTTATTTCTTATCGAATCATCATGCAACTTTGAGAATAAATCACAGAACATTTCAAGTCATTACACATCATGTAATTTAAATTTTAATGAAAAAAAAGAATAAACATCTTAGTTTCTAATTTTTGCTTCAACAAACGTTCGCTGCTTTTGAATTGGTTATAATAATTACGAATAAGTGCACTCTGATGTGAACTTTCAATTCATGCCAACGATAGATATGATTCCACATTTATGTTATGTATTACTTTCGTTTAAAAGTTATTGAGCATTCAAATTGATGGAAAAACATAGTCCGTCATTGCCATCATATAATTGAATTATCTTAGCTCTGATCATCTCGTTACCTGAAAAGATTATGATAAACATATTTTTAATTCGTTATGATACTCATTATACAGCTATGAAATTTTCTCCGTTATCAATTTAAAAAAAATATCAATTAATAATAAAATACTCACTATAAAATATTTTCCATTCCATTGTGTTTTGTTGTCAATAAACGGCTTCTTCGGGGTTTGTTCAAAGCATTGAATAAATTCGGTGTGCGTAATTTTTTCATGATGCTTCGAACCTTCCCAATCAGATTATCTGCTTGTGATGATTTCACAAATGCATCTTGAATTGCAAGTTGAAATCGGTGAGCGCCAAACGGAATACATTTCACGTGTTCTGGTGTGGTAAAATGAAGAAATTCGTCTTCAATTTCTTTCAGCAATTGTTGGTAAAATTGTTCTTCAATATCATCTTCACACATTTCCGTGAATTCAATTGCATCGCTATCATCTTTTGCAAATTCATCCAAAATTTCACTTGTCAACAATATATATCCAGCATTGTCGGTAGTGACCGAAAAAAGTTGATCTAATGAGATTTCAAATTCCTCCAGCATTTTTATTACTTCTTGAGCCAAATGTGCTCCAGTATGTGATCCTGTTAACCGAATCATAGCTTAGTTCGAAGTACGATTCGTTTGTCGACTATGTACTGAATATTTATGCCCAAAATGACTCTATTGTTTTTTGTCGCGATATCCATTATTAAAGTAATTACTTTTTACCTCATTTTTAAGTGCTTCTTGAATGAAGCAATGAATTGTGACCTCGTGTCAATTTGCCCTTTGATTTTTTTTATATCAATATGGATTTTCTGTTTTGAATATCGTTCGATTTGGTCAATCAACTTATACATTTTGCTAAATTAATTATTTTGCTGAAACCTGAGTCCTTAAACGTGCGACCATTTGTGGTAAATATTTCAGCAACAGCATTCGAAATATCTACCTCGAAAATTTCAGGGGAATCATTTTCGAAAATAATGTTTTTAAAATCAGGATGAACACTTGCGACATGCCGTTTCAGATTGAAAGGACGCGTACTTGCTATTTCTGTGCCACATTTTTTTCCACGTTTATCCAAAATACACAATGATTTATTATTTTATGATCATGAATGAAAATGTCGCCAAACAATTTGAGTTTTTTTTTTATTTGTTTCATTTGACGTCGTGGTGCTCATGGTCAACCAAAATTTGCAACTTATTGTTTTCCGTTTAATGTTCTTTGCATCTGCCCATACAAATAGCAGATGATTCATAAATATTATGTGCGAGAATGAGCGCGAATTATTGTGATGGTGATAAATTTATCTTGCGTTAAAATGCACATATATTGGCGGCAAAGCATCCCATGAAGATAAAGTGCTAGAATGCAAATGATTGTATTGGTGACGAATCGAAAGATGCACAATTCATACACACAAACAGAAACAAAAGACAAATCAAAATTTGGTGTGCACAAAAGCATTCTGTGTACAAAACGGTTTCATATTTTATAAGAAAAGGTTGTGAAAATTTACGTGTCGGCAATTCTTTTTACAAAAACATCCAAAAATGTGGTTACCCCATTTCATATCGCATCATTAGACGCACTCATATTCATACCAATGCACTTCATATGATTATTTGACAATAAACGGCCAGTCTCTTACTGACCAGCAAAGAGGAAACACTGCGTTATATCACTCCAATTCAGTGGTTTCAATCAATTGATTTTGCACAAATATTCAATGTTGGAGCAAGTAAAACAAAATTGCATAAAGTATTTTATTGTGCTGATATTAATGCCGATCCGAATTTCCGTTTGCCCATTGAAGAAAAATATCTTGATGTTACAAAGCACAACATGTTACAAAGCACAAGTGAAATATGCATTCAGTAAGTTATGAATAATTCTTTGTTTGTGATTGCGATTTATTAATCAATTACACAAAAATAAAGATGCATACGAAGCTGCAAAAAATCATTTGATGAAGGCACGCTCAGTTTTGGCTGTTATGTACAACGACAATTTGACGATATACGATTGGCATGAACCAGAGCCGAATGAGCAGACATGCAACCAAACCTTTCGATGTAAAGGGTGACCCAATAAGATTGATAAAAAAAAAAATTAAATAAAACAAAAACGGCTTGAGATATCAAATTGATTTTGGCTTTATTTTGAAGCTATATTTATGCCATTATGTATGAAACAAGACGTCATTCAAATGACCACCTCGACTACGTTTGCAGCTCATCATACGGTCGGCCCAATTTTTGATGACCCTGTCCAATATCTGCGGCGTTATCCCAGCAATGGCGTCTCTAATATTGGCCTCAAGAGACGTACCCCCAAAGAAAGAAGTCGAGAGGAGTCAAATCAAACGATCGGGAAGCGTTTTCAAATGATCGGGAAGCGTGAAACGATGCATGGTGAAATGGCAATGTATACTGAATATTTTGACAGCATGAAGTAAATAATTTATTTGACAGGAGCTGAGTAATCCCTATTGAAAAATGTATTATCCCTATTGGGTCACCCTTTACATCTTTAGGATCTTCTTTTGGGTAACCATTTTCGACTTCATAAAGAAGCAATGGTGTTCATCACATGTGCATTAGACTTGGTTTCACTGTTCGTATGAAAAGGGCCGCCGCTTTCTTTTGGCCAAAATATTTGCCATGAGTTTACTCGCCCATCAAATAGTTATTTGTCTAATATCCAACATCCATATCCATTAAAATTCCCTCGAACGAAATGTTTGCCGTTTGGAACGGGACGGTTGGGGTAAAATCGCGTTCAACTGGAAGAATGCATTCAAACACCACCGCATTGTGGATAAAGCAATTTCACTGCAAACCGAATTAGAAGCAATCCCAAATTGCAATCTATGGAATATGTGGGCGAATCACGAGTCGTGGAGTGTGGGAACAGTCAATCTAAACAACGGCAAATGAATTTCATAAATTCATATATTGGACAGTGCGAATGATGAAAAGAATAACAACAGCGAAGGGAAACACAGCTCAAATGAAATGTATGTGGTGTGCGGAGTCGAAACGAAGCGTTTCGCAGCACATACGCAAATAACAAAGTGCATTGTTATGTTGTTAATTCAATGTCCAGACATCAACATCAATGAAGTCTTTTTTCTTGCTCTTTTATTTTCGAAATGTATCCCTCGAGTTGGTCCCCGATGCTGCACTTTACGCTTTTATTGGTTTAGTTTTTGTGATCAGGAATTTCTCTGCATGGATCCGTTGTTGAACGAGGTGTGTGTCGAATTCATTAACCGTCGAATTTTTTCAGGTTTTTTAATTTTTTTTTGCCGTATTCAATTCAATTTTAGGACAACGCTTTCTACCAATACAGCCCGTTTTAAAAACAATCGACAATTTCAGTGGACAAGTTTCAATCGAACGCATTTGATATTCATCAACCGCGTGGCTTTTTACGGCAGCCAAAACAGAACTTTTGTTTGTTTTTTTTTCTTTAGCTTTGAATCGCAACCAAAACTCTTTTAATCTCATTCCATTCAACGATTCGGCTTTTTCGGTATTTAGATTTATATAAAATTAACAATGCAAAAATATTCCTGAATTCATAATTGATGCTTCGCACTCGGTTGAGCTTGTTAAACACACCAGCTGTTTGTGTGTTGGAATTCCCTAGTCTCGATCTCATGCTTTACATTTTATGTGCGAAATAATGGTTGCTTTTTCCATGTTCCATTGTTTTTCGAATCATCCTCCGGTCATTTGTAAGTCTCTCGCTTCAAAAAATCCACCGTTTTCATTACATTACCAAATAAATTAATATGAAAGACATGAGAAAGTCGTAGAGATTTAAATGTATTTGTTTGAACATTTTCCAACTGATGGAATATTAGAACAGAATAAATGTGTTTAACAAATGGAATTCAAATTTCCCAAGTCAATGTGTGATGAATGCCAATGGTTTTTCATGTTAAAGAGCGACATATTGAAACGAGATTCATATAAAGAGAATAGAACACCAAAGCCGATAATGGTTTAAACACTGAATGACGATAGGAATCGATTCATCCCAAAAACAAAATTCATTTCGGGCACACCTCTACTGACAATTTGTTTGCAGAAGATCGTTTGGCCGAAGATGAGCATTTTCACCGAAAAATCGTCTTTTCAGATGAAGCCCATTCTCCACCTTGGAGGCTATGTCAATAAGCAAAATTGTCGCATCTGGGAGTCGGAAAATCCACACGTCACCATTGAGAAGCCAATGCACCCACAAAGAGTTACGGTTTGGTGTGGGTTTTGGTCCGGCGGCATCATTGGGCCATTTTTCTTCGAAAATGAGCAAGGAGCCGCCGTTACGGTCAATGGCAAGCGTTACCGTGCCATGCTCAACGAATTTTTGTTTCCAAAAGTTGAAGAATATGACATGGATGACATTTGGTTTCAACAGGATGGCGCAAAAAGCCACACAGCCAACATAACAGTCAAACTTTTGGGCACCGTTTTCGAAAATCGAATAATCAGCCGAAATTCTGGAGTCAATTGGCCGCCTCGGAGCTGAGATTTGAGCCCGTTGGACTATTTTTTGACGACAAGTGTTACACTAATCATCCAGAGACGAATCGAAGTTGCCATTACTGAGATTCGAGCCGAAATAATCGAAAAAGTGCTTGAAAATTGGGTAGACCGAATGGCGTACTGTAAAGCCAGTCGTGGCAGTCATATGAACGATATCGTTTTTCATTCATAAATAACAAAGTTCAAGCTTTCCAATAAAAATTTTTTTTTTTTGGAAGAATAACCATTAGTTTTTTTTTTTTATATAGCCGATTCAAAATGCAAATTTTATATGGCCCACCCTGTACAAATGCACAGAGCAATACTAGCTGTCACGTTCCAGTTTTGATATTGTATGTAGACAGCTGTAACGTTTCGATTCCTTGATTTCGAATCAATAAAATATAATGTGAATACATGCTGGTATTGCTACAGGATTAAACAAAATGTCAAAATTATCGAGAGCACCAGCATTGAATCGAAACCTATTTGAAAATACCAAAATAGACCTTAAAATGTTTTAAGAAGATTTAAATGTTTGTCTCTTTATGTTTGTCTCTCTCTTCAGTTTAGATTTATCCTTTTCAATACAACCAAATGAGAGTATATAGAAAGAGTAACAAGTAAATTGTAATTATGGATCGTGAATTGCATTGAAATTATAGAGAGAATATGAGACATTTTTATAGGTCTTCCTTGGTATATTCAAATATGTTTCGAATCTATAGCTGGTGTCTCTTTGTCATTTTGACGTTTCGTTCGATCTTTGGGTACCAGGTGCTTGCATATGAAACCGCTGTTGACATCTAGCGGTCAATAGCTGGTACTATGTGATCTGCCAAACCATGTTGTTCATGCTTATTAGTAAATATGACATCTGTCAACAATACTCTATTAAAAATATTTCAAGTTTCATACAACAATGTGTTTTTTTCGCTCTTGAAAAATGTCGGATTTTGTGCCTGAAAATAGTGAAACTGCTTTTCTGCTTTCGTTTAAAGAAAACTGCTGCCGAATCTCATCCAATGCTTCTAGAAGCTTACGACGAGCATGCTTTGAGTGAAACACAGTGTAGAGAGTGGTTCAGACGATTCAAAAATGGCAATTCTGAGAAATGAAGAACGTGGTAGACCGCCGAGGAAGTTTGAAGACACTGCATTGCAGGCATTGCTGGATGAGGACGATGCTCAGACGCAACCACAACTCGCAGAACAATTAAATGTGGACCCAGCAACTATTTCCAGACGTTTGAAAGCAATGGGAAAGACCCAGAAGTTCGGAAAATGGGTGCCACATGAACTGAATGAAAGGGAGCAGGAAAACCGCAAAACCACTTGTGAATTGCTGCTCGCAAGGTACAAAAGGAAGTCATTTCTGCATCGGATTGTGACTGGCGATGAAGAATGGATGTATTTTGAGAATTCTAAGCGCAAGAGATCGTGGGTAACACCAGGCGAACCAGCAATATCGACCGCAAGGCCAAATCGGTTCGGACGGAAGACAATGCTGTGTGTTTGGTGGGATCAGAAGGGTATCATCTATTATGAGCTGTCAAAACCTGGTGAAACGGTTAATACTGATCGCTACCGACAGCAAATGATAGATTTCAACCGCGCATTGCTTCAAAATCGGCCGGAATACCAAAAAAGACAACACAAAGTGATTCTCTTGCACGACAATGCTCCATCACATACTGCAAGACTGCTCAAGGAAACGATTGAGGCGCTTAGTTGGGAAGTGCTACCGTATGCGGCTTACTCACCAGACTTGGCACCGTCAGATTACTACTTGTTTGCTTTGATAAATCACGCAATGTCGGAGCAGCGCTTCACTTCTTACGAAAATGTGAGAAAATGGCTCGATGACTGGTTTGCGTCAATAGACGAACAGTTTTATTGGCGCGGTATTCATAAATTGTCCGAAAGATGGCAAAAATGTACGGATTCAAATGGACAATACTTTCAATAAAATATGATTTGCCATCATACTAAAATAAACTTGTTTTTTCAACAAGAAACTGGTACTTATTTCCCCATCTTTTTTATCAAATCAATAAAATTTAAAGTTGTGTGTGCATTGAATACGCTAGTGTGAACAATAATATTTTGGGTGTGGTTTCAACTTATCTTATGATTGTCGCCGTATTTACATTTATCGCATTTCGCATCAGTGCTTTTTGCTGAACTGACGTGTACGTTTATTTTTGTATGAATTTTGCTTTTGATTTGTGAATTGCAATTGAAGTTTAAAATTTGGTTCGAAATTTAAAATTATAATAATTATTGTAAAATGAATGAAAAATATAACACCGAAGAATTGAGGAAGCATTTGAAGCAACGTCCATTGGAAAACGTATTGATGAATCTTGACAGTAGTGAAAAAGATGATGAGACGGCATTAAAATTCATGTGTGTAATTGATTTTTTACTCGAAAAGGGAGGCTTTTATGCGAGAATCGAACGAACGGGTTTGCCGAAATTGCGAGATGAACTACTCGGTTTTAAGTCTTATAAATCGTTTATTTATTACGATTATCAAGATCATCGCCAGTTTGTTGATAAAAATCTGCAATGTTCCCGGTGTCAGCTGTTCGGACCGTATCCTGCAATATTGACGCACTCCAAAATAAATCATGACATTTCCATCGGATATAAAATTTGTGTTTTTTGCAGTTCTGTAGAATTGAAAAGGCATTTCGATGATCGATCATTCGAAACGTGCTATCAGAATTACTTGAAAAAATGTGAAATTTCAGAATATATCCGTGATTCAGCCGTACAAACAATTATCAAAGACTTTTATTCCCTTATGAAAACATTATCTGAAGAGCTGGGTGTTCGCACACAGAGAAATTTGCACCATTATGCTGGCAAAGGCTCTGGTAAACCAGAAGCTCAAACAATGGTTCACAAAGAAAGAGCAACAAAAAAAACTATGTCAATCGAAACACTCAATAGAAAGGTTGATGGGGCTTTAAATGAAATTTATGGTGGAAATGCATTATCTTCCCGATTCAAGATTCAAGTGAGTTTAATAAGCTCAAATTTCGTTCGTTATTTACAGTTCAATTGCTATTTTTTTATCTAGCCACAAATTGAGAATGATAGCTTGGTGGCAGATCCTGAGGAAGAATTGGCACAAAATCATGATCCAAACGAATCGCAATCGAGTACAAGCAGCATCAAACCATTTCCACGGACTTCGCGAGTCTATAGCATGAGCGCCATATCGTATGCGCCTTCACCTGCAGATTCTATGATGACTAAGCAAACTACACCAGAAGAGGAAATGGGTCAGCATGTAACCTCACGTCTTCAGAGGCTGAACAATGATAGGCATCGCCGAGAACTGGAAATTAGACTTCAAAAGACGATTTGTAATTTTGAAGAGGAGCTATTTCAAAGGGAGAATCAATCTTAAAGCAGTTGTTTCTGTCGATTATTTTATCACGCAAAGTAATTTTTAAGATGAGATTTTTAACGATATTTTGTTCCACAACACATTTCATACACTCAAAGATGAAAAAGAAATTATTTCCTCTGTGAGATTTGTTGGTGCTACATAAAGTATAGTGAGTAGTTTCGGAGCTGTATGATTAATTTAGTCCCCAATATTTTGTGATGGTTTTAACATAAACGATGTTCTGCCAAAATTGCATGTTTGAATGTATATGAATGAGTGAAAATGATCTCATCTCTTGCGCTCGCTTACAAAAAATTTCATCAGCAAGATAAGGAGGCTGAAATGTTGTCTCGTTTTCATTCTCAATCATATGTCAACATAGCCCAATACACAGTACTGAATTTCTCATACGACTCCAAGGTTGTGGCACCAACTTAGATCTGAATCATGGGTTTTTTACTATTGTTAGTGTGACTCACAGTTTATTATAAAATGACGTAATTGATTTCTTATGAATTTGTTAATATACTCATGTTGAATTTCAATGACATGGAAAAGAAACAAGTAAGATTTTGTATACTTAAAATTAAATCTTTATATCAAAACAAATTGATCGTAGTTTTTTTTGTTCTTTTTTATATGAATTTCTCCAATTCCATTCCTTCTTTCCATTTACATTCATTTCTTCTCTATTTTTCAATTATGATTATTCTTTGGTCACTTCACATATTTCCTTTTCGAGTCTCGTTCGGCAGGTCATTATCGGCCTGTAACCGAAATTAGCATCCGTTCGAATCAATTCTATGATTGTTTCGAACTCATTAACATAAGATGCAGACGAGTATTTATCGATACAGCTGCATTTCAGAGCAATTCGGGAAATTCCCTAATTGCCTGACCGACGAAAGCTGTCAACGCATAATGATGGCCATTGTTTCCAAATTTTGGTTTTTGCCTTTTCAACTTCCTGGAAACCCGATAATTTTGACCGTTACAAGTCTTCTTGTCACGTATACCATTTTTTTAAGGAAGTGTCCCTACTTCTTACTTTCCTTATCAAATTATGAGTTTAGTATTTAGGACCGTAGAATCTAAGGAAAAATTGTCATTCCATCTCGAGTCGTAAATGAGTAAACTCTGCTCGAGCGTCGCTTTAAAATTATTAAATTTAAATAAAAGTTAGCCAAGTGTTCGGTACAACTATTCTTCGACGTATAAATAAAGTATAATTAACAGAAAAATTCTCAAGTGTTTCATTAAAAAACCCTTCCACTCGGTACAGTATCCGCTTACAAAAGCCTTTTATGTTGTCGTCGACGATATCAATGCGCTTTGTATGAACACATTTGTTGCTCTGCTCAAAAAGGAATCCAAAAAAAAATGTAAACAATTCATGCTTCGTAGTATTGGTATGCTCGTGCCGGTTCCAAACATGTTTAGAGCACGTAGAGTTGCTATATTTTTTTTGCGATCTTCACATTCGATTCAGTTTTGCTCTGCTTTTCAATCTGTATACATCGCAAATTTCGATGGTCTATTGAAAATTGTTATTTAAAATGTCGTTCCATGCAAAGACCAATCGAAAGCAAATTTCGATCATTTTGAATCTTATAAAATTAGATTGTGCCGATTTGTACAGAAAATTCCACAACAAAAAGCATCAACTGAAACATGCAATCGAATTGTACGAAGAGTTCATGACGGAAGAAATAAACGCATTATTTCAGTGCAACAATAATTTCAGTGACATTGTGTTGAGCCATCACAACAAATTTTCAAAGTTCATTGACGAAGTATCAACGAAAATATTGAATGGAACAGAACATCTGAATGGTGCTGTTGTCGATGATAGTATCTATGTAATATTCATATCGCTACAGGAATGGCTTATCCAAGGGCCCAAAGGTCAACAATTCTATTTTGTGATTGACATTGATTCGTTCAATTTCACGCAGCTTAATGAGCTCCAACGTTTTTCAATTGCATCGCAAAAGGTAATATGTGTTTCATGAAATAAAAAAATAGAAATAAATGTCTGAATAAAATTTATCCGATAGATTGACAATTGGAATACAAATCAGACAAATTGCTTCACTAAAAAGGCAGAAATTGTCGCAACGGATTTTGTGAACGAAATCTTTATCGCATTCAAACGCAACATCGCAATTGATTGTGATAATTCTATGCGAAAGAATATCAAACGAATTCAATACATTCTGAGTAAGTGTCTCTGTTTTATTGTTGTAAACAATGTTCGGATGGTCTTTGTCAATTTGACTGATTTTTTGTCATCAGAAAGGAAAGAAGAAACCGGTGTTCCGCCAACAAAATGTGGATTTCTGTTAATAAAGCGACTATTTTTCGGTGTTACTCTTACCGAGAATATTGAAACCAATGCAAAAGTATATACAAGCCATATTTCCGTGAGCTGCGGATTTGAAGGTACAGCCAGCAGCAAAGTGTCTCAAGTTGAAGCACGAAATACGATCTGCTTGAAGGCAATACGAAGTCTATGAGAAGTTGAAAACAAATTTGTGCATCGGAAACGAGATGACATATTTCCGAGCGACTTTGGTTCCAAAATTCAAGAGTACGAATTACATTTTGCTTTTGTTGAACGGACTTTTAAGATATTTTGATATTGGATTCAGATGGATTTTTATTTTAAACTGTTAAAAGTTGTTTCGTGAATTCTTCTTGAATATTCAACTTTTTCATCGTCACCAAAATAATTTCCGTTCTTTTTACAGAAAAGTTGTGGAGGCTTTTGCAAAAAATACCTCCGTTGATATGAATAATAAATCAAATGTTTTGGCTGGAATCGTTAAAACGGTGGGAATCGACATCAGTACAGCCGAAGCAATTGTATTGTCAACCGGAACCAAAACTAACGATCTTTATGATCTATGCGCCGAAGCATTACCAAACACAAATTTGTATGTAGACAGCAGTAACGTTTCGATTCCTTGATTTCGAATCAATAAAATATAATGTGAATACATGCTGGTATTGCTACAGGATTAAACAAAATGTCAAAATTATCGAGAGCACCAGCATTGAATCGAAACCTATTTGAAAATACCAAAAAAGACCTTTAAAAGTGTTTAGAAGATTTAGATGTTTGTCTCTTTATGTTTGTCTCTCTCTTCAGTTTAGATTTATCCTTTTCAATACAACCAAATGAGAGTATATAGAAAGAGTAACAAGTAAATTGTAATTATGGATCGTGAATTGCATTGAAATTATAGAGAGAATATGAGACATTTTTATAGGTCTTCCTTGGTATATTCAAATGTGTTTCGAATCTACAGCTGGTGTCTCTTTGTCATTTTGACGTTTCGTTCGATCTTTGGGAACTTATTTAACCCCTCTTTTTTATCAGTTCAATAAAATTTATTGTTGTGTGTGCATTGAATACGCTAGTGTGAACAATAATATTTTGGGTGTCGTTTCATCTTACCTTATGATTGTCGCCGTATTTACATTTATCGCATTTCGCATCAGTGCTTTTTGCTGAACTGACGTGTACGTTTATTTTTGTATGAATTTTGCTTTTGATTTGTGAATTGCAATTGAAGTTTAAAATTTGGTTCGAAATTTAAAATTATAATAATTATTGTAAAATGAATGAAAAATATAACACCGAAGAATTGAGGAAGCATTTGAAGCAACGTGCATTGGAAAACGTATTGATGAATCTTGACAGTAGTGAAAAAGATGATGAGACGGCATTAAAATTCATGTGTGTAATTGATTTTTTACTCGAAAAGAGAGGCTTTTATGCGAGAATCGAACGAACGGGTTTGCCGAAATTGCGAGATGAACTACTCGGTTTTAAGTCTTATAAATCGTTTATTTATTACGATTATCAAGATCATCGCCAGTTTGTTGATAAAAATCTGCAATGTTCCCGGTGTCAGCTGTTCGGACCGTATCCTGCAATATTGACGCACTCCAAAATAAATCATGACATTTCCATCGGATATAAAATTTGTGTTTTCTGCGGTTCTGTAGAATTGAAAAGGCATTTCGATGATCGATCATTCGAAACTTGCTACCAAAATTACTTGAAAAAATGTGAAATTTCAGATATTATCCGTGATTCAGCCGTACAAACAATTATCAAAGACTTTTATTCCCTTATGAAAATATTATCTGAAGAGCTGGGTGTTCGCACACAGAGAAAATTGCACCATTACGCTGGCAAAGGCTCTGGTAAACCAGAAGCTCAAACAATCGAACACGAAAGAAACCTTTCAAGCACAGCAATGGTTCACAAAGAAAGAGCAACAAAAAAAAACTATGTCAATCGAAACACTCAATAGAAAGGTTGATGGGGCTTTAAATGAATTTTATGGTGGAAATGCATTATCTTCCCGATTCAAGATTCAAGTGAGTTTAATCAGCTCAAATTACGTTCGTTATTTACAGTTCAATTGCTATTTTTTATCTAGCCACAAATTGAAAATGATAGCTTGATGTCAGATTCTGAGGAAGAATTGGCACAAAATCATGATCCAAACGAATCGCAATCGAGTACAAGCGGCATCAAACCATTTCCAAGGATTTCGCGAGTCTATAGCATGAGCGCCATATCGTATGCGCCTTCACCTGCAGATTCTATGATGACTAAGCAAACTACACCAGAAGAGGAAATGGGTCAGCATGTAACCTCACGTCTTCAGAGGCTGAACAATGATAGGCATCGCCGAGAACTGGAAATTAGACTTCAAAAGACGATTTGTAATTTTGAAGAGGAGCTATTTCAAAGGGAGAATCAATCTTAAAGCAGTTGTTTCTGTCGATTATTTTATCACGCAAAGTAATTTTTAAGATGAGATTTTTAACGATATTTTGTTCCACAACACATTTCATACACTCAAAGATGAAAAAGAAATTATTTCCTCTGTGAGATTTGTTGGTGCTACATAAAGTATAGTGAGTAGTTTCGGAGCTGTATGATTAATTTAGTCCCCAATATTTTGTGATGGTTTTAACATAAACGATGTTCTGCCAAAATTGCATGTTTGAATGTATATGAATGAGTGAAAATGATCTCATCTCTTGCGCTCGCTTACAAAAAATTTCATCAGCAAGATAAGGAGGCTGAAATGTTGTCTCGTTTTCATTCTCAATCATATGTCAACATAGCCCAATATACAGTACCAAGCGGACGATGCAAAATTGAATTTTGACACTTAGCTTGACAGCAGCGCCCTCTGCGCCATTCGTCTATGGATGGCAAACACTTTTTCCCCTTCAGCAAACAATGACAGCAAAGATGCGGAGCCTGTCAAACTCGCTGTTTGAAGAAGGGGAAGGCGGGGAAGATGTGAAATGTTTAAGCGTTTAGTACAATCGTTTAGATAGAGATGGCGCGGCCCAACGACATTCACTACCCTTTACATAGGAGAAGATACAAAGCATCGTCCGCTTGCATTCAAAATATCTACCTCGAAAATTTCAGGGGAATCATTTTCGAAAATAATGTTTTTGAAATCAGGTTGAACACTTGCAACATGCCGTTTCAGATTGAAAGGACGCGTCCTTGCTATTTCTGTGCCACATTTTTTCCACGTTTATCCAAAATACACAATGATTTTTTTTTTATGATCACGAATGAAAATGTCGCCAAACAATTTGAGTTTTTTTTTATTAGTTTCATTTGACGTCGTGGTGCTCATGGTCAACCAAAATTTGCAACTTATTGTTTTCCGTTTAATGTTCTTTGCATGTGCCCATACAAATAGCAGATGATTCATAAATATTATGTGCGAGAATGAGCGCGAATTATTGTGATGGCGATAAATTTTTCTTGCGCTAAAATGCACATATATTGGCGGCAAAGCATCCCATGATATAGCCGGAATCGTAATCACCAAAATCTTTATCATTGATGTTAATCGCTGGTGATTAAGATTATCTGTGAGTAAAATCGAATATTAATCACTAGTGATTAAGATTCCTTTAAAGATTTAAGTCTTCATCTTAATCGCCACATCTTAATCATGATTAAGATAGAATGTTTATCAATGATTAAGATTTTCACCTTACCGCGCAAGTTCTATCCATTACTGATACAGTGATTTCCTTGTTCAAACGAGAAGATTTTCGAAAAGCATATTTCGAATATAACAAGCCGACCGAAAATGATTCGACTGATATTTACACCAGTTTTTGTTCAGGCAGTGATTACAAATCTAATGAGCTGTTTAGCAAATATCCCAATAGTGTACAAGTACAAGTGACTACCGATGACTTTGAAATGGGAAATGGATTGGGCTCGAAAGCCACATTGCATAAGTTAACTCCAGTTTATTACGCTATTAATAACATTCCACAAGAATTCGCTTCTCAATCGAATACAGTCCATATTGCAGCTCTTTGTCATGCAGATGACTTGAAAATTAAATACACCGACTTCTACGAACAGGATATTGTTTCGAAAGTGTAATATTTCGATTTAGGGCTCATGAACAAAAAAAAAATATTCCATCAATAATCAAACTACAAATGATAATTTAAACCAAAATGCAAGCTAATTGCTTTGTTTACTTCGACATATTTCATATATTTTTTATGACAAAAAAAAATGAACCTAAGTTAAAATCTATTTGGGATTGTGTTTCTTCTTTGTTGCGTGTTGTTGAAATAGCATATTCGTTGAAAATTGATGCTCAGGATTTAGTCAATTTAGAAAATAATGTTGAAAATCATCTTCGGCTTTTCCAGTCAATTTTCAAGATAAAACTGCGAACCGAACAACACAATATTACTCATTATGCGCGAATTATAAGAGCAATGGGACCTCTCAAGCCAATGTCAATTAAACTATACGAACGTAAACACCTTGAAGCGTTGTGTGAACGGAATTGTTTTTATGAATTTGAATAAATCGATTATGAGCAGTCATCAAGAACATATTTCCACCGTATGTAATGTTTACGTAGATGAAATCAATATGACTAAAAAACGAAAAATTAATGATTTTGTGAACAATAAACTTGAAAAATGTTTAGGTGAAGACGTAAATCTTGATGATTTCTCCGAAATGAAAAGCCTTTATTTAAATGGGATTACATTTCGTGAATTTTTGTTCGTTCATTTTCAGAAAAACATGAATGAAATTAATAAGATCCTGATAAATGTTTATTTTCTTTGCTCACGATTTAACTTTCATTCATTTAATGACTTTCTGAATAGCATAATCGATACTCGAGCTGTCGACGAGGGTCAAAGTTTTGAGATAAGCACAACGGTATTATTGTTGAAACTGATTCACAGCTCAGTCCAGATTTACATTCATTTGACTTACCTCTGTACGTGATCAATTTTGCAGCAGAAATGTCTCGTTGCCAAATGGTCTTCAGGATCGTTTCAATCTGTAGATCAAAAAAGTCTGCAGGCATGTAATCATCTGTAAAATCATATTCTTCATCCATATTGATGTCTGGACGCTAAGCAGCATTGTTAATCAAATCGAATGCCATATACATACATATTCGCTATCTGCATATCGCTTCTTCAAGATTTCATCGCTTAACAACTCATCCAGTTTTTCTCTCCGTACATCGTACTATTGATGCTTATACTCCATCACAATGTACTGATGGATGAAACCCTTTCTTCGTTTTGAGCACCTTATCTACCTTTTTCATGTTGAATATTTCATTAAATTAGTGCAGTTTATTGGAACTAATTGACCCTCGTGAGTCATTCGAATAGGTTAACATGTGGTTGATTCACATATGAAAATTAATATTAATTTTTATATTAATTGCGGAGGGCAATGGGTTGATTGAATGTAGATTGAATCAATTTGAAAAAACGACCCTTCAGTAGACGGTCGTTGCGCGAGTGATACAAACATCCTAAGTGAAAATATCAAAAGCAACTTCTTTTGCAGAAAAAAAGAACTTATTGGTGCTAAATGCATAGTTCACTGATCCGTGTAGCTTTGTCAACCCTCAGTGTGATTCTCCTCATAGATGGAGGTTAAATTAAATTAGATAATTTTTACTTAGAAAAAATAATCTTGTATAATTTTCCATTGTTTTGATTGAACAGGATTCGCTATAAGATGTTATGTGTGCTCTTCATTAAATGATAATAGATGTGTTGATCCATTTCAAATGGATAGATCGTTTATATACAATTGTTCGAACATCTTAACTCATAGAGGAGTTTCGCCGAAACATTGTCAAAATCTCAAATTTTCAGGTAGAATTGATAAATGAATGTCTGAGAATGAAAGTGAGACCTTAATTAGCAACATATATAAATGCAACATAAAATAAATTACATTTCAAAGTGTTACATCGAGATCAAAATATTTCAAAGTGTAACACCGAATGAGACATTTATTTATTCCTCACCGCAAAAAAAAACTGGCTGAATGCCTTATATATATAACATTTATTGGGAGCACAAATTGAAAACCGCGCATGTTTTTCAAAATTTCGATCTTTATTATGGAAAATTGGTTACAAATTGATTATTCAAAGTATTGTCCATCGCTAGCCACAACTTTTTCCCATCTTTCTGGCAAATTACGGATTCCGCGTCGAAAGAAATCTGTGCTTTTTTCGGCTATCCATGAATCGACCCATTTTTTGCATTCCTCGTAAGAATGGAAATGCAGTTCAGCCAGGCCATGTGTCATTGATCGGAAGAGGTGGTAATCGGAAGGGGCAATGTCTGGGCTATACGGCGGGTGGGGTAGGACTTCCCATCGAAGCATTTCCAAGTAGGTTTTAACGACCTGAGCAACATGTGGCCGAGCGTTGTCATGTTGCAAAATAACTTTATCGTGTCTTGCGACCGTTTCCGACCGTTTTTCCTTCAGTGCTCGGCTCAAACGCATCAATTGAGTTCGGTACAATGCTTCTGTGATGGTTTCGTTTGGTTTCAACAACTCATAATAGATCACGCCGAGCTGATCCCACCAAATACACAGCATTAGCTTCGAGCCATGAATGTTCGGCTTTGGCGTCGATGTTGATGCGTGGCCGGGGTAACCATACGATTTTTTTCGCTTCGGATTATCGTAATGAATCCACTTTTCATCACCAGTCACAATACGATGCAAAAAACCCTTCCGTTTTTGCCTTTGAAGCAGCTGTTCACAAGTGAAAAAACGGCGTTCGATGTCTCTCGGCTTCAATTCGTATGGCACCCAATTTCCTTGCTTTTGAACCATTCCCATGGCTTTTGTTGTGTCACTCCCAATGATTTTGCAAGTTTTTCTTGCGTTTGACACGAGTCTTCATCGAGTAATGCTTCCAACTCCTCGTCTTCAAACTTTTTCACTTGGCCTGGACGCTCTTTGTCTTCCACATCAAAATCACCACTTTTGAACCGCGCAAACCACTCCTGGCACGTTCTAATCGACGGAGCATATTCTGGATATGCTTCGCATAACAAACGATGACTCTCGGAAGCATTTTTCTTCAGATTAAACCAATAAAGTAAAACTTCCCGCAAATGCTGTTTTGTGGGCACGTAGCTCGACATTTTCAACGCAATAATAAACTTGTGTATTCAACTGAATGATAAGTTTGACAGATCGTTTTCAATGTATTTTTTTATCCTCTTTAAGATACAATAGCTGTCAAAGTCAAAATAATGACATCTATGATAGATATGAAGTTAGTAACGAATGCGCGGTTTTCAATTTGTACTCCCAATACAACGTGTTGAACAGGATATCATCCAGATTGAACAACCTTTCCTTAAAAATATTGCGATTTGAAGAATTATTAAATACATCCTTGACTAGGTTTGCATATTTACACATCATAGTAATTGGTACATTTGGCATTCTACTTAAATTGCTGTCTGAAATCTTAAACAGTTCAGCATTTTTAAAATTGCGGGTGTTCTGGTTTATTGTGATCAAATTTCTGACATATGGACAATGTATCCTATCATTTAACAAATCGTACAAAAATAATATTGCATAATTTATTCTCCTACGAGCAAGTTTAATCATATGTAATTTTTTCAATCGTTCATCATAAGATGAGATTTGGTAGTTATTATTCTCATTCGGGTATTCTCTGAGCGCATACATTGTGAATTGTCGTAGAACTCTTTCAATCGTATCTGATCGTGTGGGTGGTATCGTTAGCCATAATGAGCTGCAGTAGTCGAGTTTTGATTGAACAAACGCGGAGTAGATTGCTTTGAGCGTTGTTTGGTCATTTATTTCGTGACAAAAACGTTTGACGAAGCCTAAGGCAGCATTTGATTTTGAAATGATTAAGTCAGTGTGAGCTCTAAAGTTGAGCTTGCTGTCAATTATGACACCCAGGTCACGTTGTTCACTTGAATTTGAGAATTTGTGATCGCCATAAAAGTAGGTTGGTTGGGGTACTACTCTACCTCGATGGAGTGACAGTGCCGAGCATTTGCTAACGTTTAAGTGCAAGTCGTTTGAGTCGCACCAATTTCGAAGACAATTTAGCGATGATTTCAGTTCCATTGAATCATTTTGGCTATTTATTGATTTGGCTATTCTAATGTCATCAAACATTGAAATGAATACCTCATTTGTGATCGAGGATGGTAAAAATCTATTCAAAGTATGTTGATCTCGAAGTTGCATTTCAAAATGTGATGATTCCGGTGTTACATCAGAAATGTGTTTGATCTTTTGTTGCATTTCTATATGTTGCGAATTAAGGGGTACTTTTATTCTCGGCCATTCATATTATATTTTAGTACAGCACCAATTTTCTTCAAAATAAAAAAAAAAAAAATAATTTCAGTAAATGGTACTTGGATCTACAAACGAAACTGCAACATAAAAGACAGTATAACAGAATTCGAGGATGCTGAAGCTTACTTCTGCCGAGCGGATCTCTGTAATTCTACCGAAAAGTTGCATTTTAACACATATTTTATCATATTTTCAATGTTTGCTGCAAATTGGAGGCGATTATTTCAATTTTTGGCAGGTTTCGTGCATAATATTGTGTAAACCTAAAACATAATCAAACATTGCAATTTTATTCAATCTTTTGTTATTTTTTTATTCAATAAATTGAAAATGTTATTTTAAATGAACAATTTGGAAGATTTATTTAAAAATAACTATTTCTGTAGTACTTGATATGCAGCTTGGGAAAAGTCAACCGTATCGTGCTCTTTGAGACATTTTAATCATTTCCGCTCTCCAGCGCCATCTCTTGGGCAGTAGTATTGATGTGATGTTTCAATCGTTTCAATGGTTTCAATCATTGAAATTTGACTTAATGAACACATATATCGCATCTATGACATATACCGCAAAGTTTTGCGCAATGATAAGTAATTTATTTGAAATATTTTGTTTTTTTACAATAGTAGCGTGTAGACAAAGCAATGAACATAAACGAAGAGAATAAAGTGAAGACGTGTAGAGAAATAAATTGTTTGAATGATATATTTTCGTAAAAATATATTTTTCTTATTTATTTCGATGAAATTTGTGTCTTTCAACTGTATATTCAAGAATAAGTATTGACTATTAACTTTATTTATTTGTTTTTATTATTTTTATGAATAATACATTTGTTCGTATTACAATGGTTCTAAATTTAGTTCACCGATGTAAAATAAGATGGCGCGGTCGATTGGCATACTCTCGAATAGCTCTCCAATCCAATACAAGCACGATCCGCTTGGGGAAAGTGCAACTATTCGCAGTGCATTTTTTATTGACTCGGTAGCAACGCGTGTACCAAAACCTTATCGGGCTTGCCACGTTTGATAACGTGTGGAATTGTTTTCGGGATCATGCTGAAATCAAAATGAGAGTAGTAAGCAAATATGCGTCCGGCAATCTTTGTATATTTTTCGGTTATCTGTTTACCTAATACAGTCAATGATAGGACAAACGGACAAGCATAATGTGCAGCCAGTACAGTCATCAGTGACATGTGCACGATGTGTCTTTGCGTCGAATTCGATTGCTTGATAGCCGGAATCTGCACAAGCCATATAGCATTTGCCGCAATTAATACAAAGATCCTTAAAAATTGCAAGAAGATGCTTTAAAAATTGCATAATCTATAAGCAAAATAATGATAATTACGTCATCAATCAAAGCAACAACTTGTTTCTTATTGTCAAGACTCTTATAGGCTCCGACGTATTTCAGAGATGCTCCGACAATATCTTTCAATGCTGGCGCTTTCTTGAAGCTACGCTTAGTGCCATTTGTATCGTAGTTGTCGTTTGCAGGTAATTCAACGTCATCAGCATTCAATTTCCAAATTGGGCCTCTTTCCTTCATCAATTGCGATATTTTCTCTTCACGCTCTTTCTTTTGTACGCCGAAATTGACTAAGGGCTGGAGATTTTTTGTTTGTTTATTATTATTTTCGACAATTTCTCAGGAAATTATCGACAATAATCTAAAAAAAGATCTCAAACGATCAAAATTCTACTATGAATTGGATGGATTACCTTTCCATCAACGCCTTTGAGTGGAACCACTGGCTTTCCTTTTTGGTGCTTGAAAAATGGCGGTGATTGTCCGTTCCACAAATAAGATTGATGCGGCGGTTGATTCGATTTCAAATAAAGTAAAGCCTTTAATCCCGTTATATAGTCTTGAATCACGGTGAAATCTTGATTTTGTACAGCTGAACAAATCTAAAGTGAAAATTTCATAAATTATGTTGTAAATATCGTTCTAATTTTCGCACACTATGACTCAAGCACTCACTTGTAGCACAGAGGCTCCGGCTTGCAAGAATTGAAGTGCAACGTCAGCCGAATCAACGCCACCAATGCCCAAAATTGGGAAACCGGGAATTTTATTGCCAATGGCCGTAATAGCTCTTAGAGCAAGAGGTCGAGTCGCATTTCCCGATACACCGCCGTAGGTTGTCCGCTTGGCATCACCAACTGCTGGCCAGGGAGTGCCGTCAGCGTTCAATGACATCAAACCAGAAACAGTGTTGATTGCAGAAACACCATCAGCTTGTCCTGTTCCGAACAAAAATGAGATTATTATTATGGAAATAAGTAAGGGTAAAGTGGCCATATTTGGACCTACAACTTTTTATGCACCAAATTCGGACCCAAGCCTTTATTTATATGTGCAATAAGGCTCATTTTAGCAGTTAGATCGTAATTAGAGACTAGGTCCAAATAAGGCCACTTTACCAGTATAATCGATAGAATTATTTGCCTTTATGAGCAGCCTTGGCAATTGATACGATATCCGTAATATTTGGCGTGAGTTTAACGAAAAATGGAATCTTAACAGCTGCACGAACCCACAGTGAAATGTTATAAACCAATTCGGGATCTTGGCCGCAAGCGAGGCCCATGCCAGATTCTCCCATACCTTATAAGAATTATACACAGTCAGTCAAACAGATAAGAAAAATCTGACTCTTTCACGATAATACCATGTGGACAAGATAAATTCAATTCCAAAGCGTGTGCACCGGCTTTTTCGGCTTTCTGGGCCAGCTCAGTCCAATCTTCCTCATTGTACGTGCACATGATCGAAGCAATTATGATTTTTGTTGGAAAATCGCGACGAAGTTCAGCAATACTTGTAAGCCAATAATCACAACATTTTTCTGAAATCAATTCAATATTCAAAAATGCTCCCTGCTGCGGGCCATAGTTATGGCCGGATGTTTCACCACGAATTATTCGAGGGCTAACGTTGGTGACCATATCTTTATCGAGAGCAAAGGTTTTGGTTACAGCAAATCCCCATCCTTGTTCGAAGGCGCGACGAATCATTGGTGAAGCTGTGGTTGGAGGCGCCGATGCTAGCCCAAATGGATTCTCGAATTTCAATCCACATACTTCAATGGAAATATCGACATCATCTATTGGACAATGGAACAATGGCAGCGCTGGCGGTGTATCAAATGGCATATTCTGTTATATAAGATTTATAATAGTTTTAATTGGATTTGTTTTGAATTCAACTGATATTATTTATTTTAAATACCTGCAGATAGCAATGCATGTACCATGCAGCGGTTTTACCATCATTAACAGATTCAACGGTGGTATTTGCAACTCCGGCTAAATCTCCGCCACAGAACACTTGGCGCATTGATGTTTGATACGTGTTGTAATTAACTTTTGGCAAGCTCCATTCATTCATTTCGACCGGTGACAATGCATCCAAAACTAAAACCAATATTTTATTTATCAGTTTAAGACATAATATATCAAATTTACATACCATCTTTTTCACTCAAAACCGAACCAAATGCTGAGATAATGAAATTGGCCTTGAGTTTAGTGGTTTGGTCGTGATCCTCCACCCATTCACCACTTTCAGTTTGCTCGGTGCGGCAGAATTCAATTGATTCAATCTTTAATTAAGGATGATGACTGATGTTGTCTTCTTAAAACTGATTTAATTTCATATTTATACTCACCCGATCGTCCGATACATTGACTTTTGTTGGTGACATGAATGAAATGAATTCGCACTTCTCTTCTCTGGCCAGTTCAACTTCTTCGGGAACGGCTCTGATGTTAGTTGAACCTTTACGGAAGACAACAAACACTTTCCGTGCTCCGCATCGGAGAGCCGATGTCGCACAATCAAACGCAGTATCCCCTGCTCCCAGCACAATCACATTTCCATGCAGGTTCGGAAGTTTGTTTGCCTTGCATGCGCATAGTCCCGGCTTGCTTCCTTCAGAAACGACTGGCAGAAAATCTTTGGACGTATAAAAACCATGTTGAGTTGTCAGTCCTTTGAAAACTGGACTCAAAATGGGCTGTGGCAATCCGATGCCCAAGAAAACAGCATCGACTCCATCGTTGATCAGACCATTCAAGGTAATATCTGAGGTGGATAATGAACGTCCAGTTTCAAAGCGCACTCCGAGATCTTTGACCAAGTTTATTTCGAAGTCGACCACATCCATTGGAAGACGGTATTGAGGAATTTCGTAAGAACTGTTTAATGAAACAATCACAATATTTGAATCATCAAATTTTCATTTCAATTGAATATGGAGAAAAAATGGTCTACCTCAATCCGCCTAAGTTCTGTTTTTTCTCATAAACAGTAATATTTTTGTAGCCCAATCGTCCCAAGAAGGTGGCACACGACAGAGAAGCCGGACCTCCACCTAGAAGAACGATTTTCTTCTGGTTGTTTTTTAATGGAGGTTGATCAGGTGAAACAGTTTGACGAATGCCCATTTGCTTGAAAACATCGGTAGCGTATTGCTGTAGCCCGCCTATATTAATAGCCCCTTCTTCGGTCGCTGCCAAATTGCAACCGCCAACGCACAAATCAGATGTAGGACAGACCATTCCACAGGTCAAACCCAATGGATTGTCAGAGAAAATGGCTTTCGCAGCACCATAATAATTTTTTCCGGCAATTGAAGTAATGAAGCTCTTGATATCCAATTGCGTTGGACAGGATTTTTGGCACGGTGCATCGGCACATTTCAAACAGCGAGCGGCTTCACGTAAGGCACCACGCTCTGATAACGTCGTATGTTTGATATCGGAAAAGTCATTCTCGAGACTCGGACACGACTATTACACATGAAAAAATTGATTTTTATTTTGAATTCAATATACAAGTTATGTTACACACTTGGCAAGAGCGATCAGCATTTCGTTTCCACAGCTTCTTCTCTTTCTTCGTCACTGCAGTTGGCACTAGCGAACCTTTGGTTTGAACACGAGGATTCAATGAAAGAAGATTCTGTAAAGTAAAAATCAGAACAAAAAGAAAATCTAATTGAAAAATTGTTTGATTTGAACTTGTTTATTGAAACAGCTTATTTTATCGGGGCCAAATGTATACGCCACACATTTACAAATATTAAATTTGAGCTCTCTTGATTTAGATTCATCAATCAATTTTTTTACTCAACTTTAACATGTTATCACTCGATTTGATTGCTATGTTATCAAGTGACGCAAACTGAAAAAATAGAAATACATCTTCACATCTTGGAGTTCAAGTAACTTTTATTGATAGTCATACAATCTATTTGCTCATTGGAATTGTTCAAATGTCCAAATATGAAAACTATTAGAAAATTTTAAATATAATGCGCATCAGCTCGAATCATGCGTTTTATATTTAAAAAAGGAACTCACAAATGTCAAATAAAATACAGTGAATTTGAATATCACAAGGTCAAATTCAACGTAAATAAGGAGTAGTCTAAGCTTTCAAACTAAAGAAATATTTGTCCAATTTTAACGTTAAATATCTTGAGCCATGTTAATGTAAGATTTTGTACGGTCAATATCATCTCTAAAACGTCAAAATGTAACTCAAACTGCAGCGCGATCAATTCAAAATAGAAAGTTGACAAAATATAAATGCAAAGAACATGCAAACAAACAAAATAGCTTACTTCAATATCCGGAATTTCTTTGCTGACAATGGTTGGCGGTGTCATCTCGAGTGTATCAATATTCTAATCAGTATCTCATGCAATGTTGACCAATTTCTATTCACACGTATTTTCACTGTTGAATGTTTCTATTAGCTCACACTGGAAACGTAAAAGGAACATTCAATTTAGTTTAAACTTGTTCTGTGATTAACGCTGGTTCGCTTCAAACAATATTTATATTTTTAGATTTGATTCAATAGTGAGGCTTCATTTAAAATGGAATGAATTTATATTCAGATTTATATTCCAGAGCACGAAACGTAGCTCATCAATCGGTTGTCACTACGCAACTATCTGGCAACAAATGTGAATCACAAACGAATGCTACAGACGATGCATGATGCACATTGTCTCGCTCAAACACAGTCCCAATATGAGACATTAAGTTCAATTACAACTGATAAAGTCGGTTTAAGGCGGGGATTCGGTAGTTATGAGAGTGTTTGTGGATCTAACCGATTGTAAAAACAAATTCTACGTATTATCTCTATTCCGCATAAAAAAATCGTATTTTCCAACCATTTTTGAATAATGGTTGTGAACTTCGCAACATTTTCTGTAAAATTGAACTGTTGTAAAATGTTCCGAAGTTCACAACCATTATACAAAAATGGTTGAAATATGCGATGTTACAAACGCTGTCTGTACTTTTTCAGTATATTACGCATCCGTAGCATGTACGGTTGAATATATCAGTATGCATTGTGATCTGTGTGAACTCTGTACTGCAGTCACAGATGAAATATGGTGTGCCATTTTCAGTGCCATTTTCCCCATTAGGGTGACCTCCACTAAATTAAATTTCTGCTGTTGTTATTTCAATGTACATTTGTCGCGACTTTTGGTGGCTATTTTACGAAAATGCTCTGTAAATAAATATGTAAGACAAAATTCAACGCATATTCACGAATGTATATTTTTCTTTTACCATTCATTGGAAGCGGGAGTGAAACCGGCAGACACCTCTCTATCAATTTTGTTATCATTGATTTTTTTTCTCTGTTTCTTCTTTATGCATACATGTAATAAGAGTAACACGAATGATTATACATTCATTAACAAACAATTATCTTCTTCATTGTTTTCTCTGCTGAAAGGGATGGGGTGTAAAGTAGGTATGTATATTGCATCCAAAGCGGTTTTCTATGTCAATAACCTTGAAAAAACCTGATCTCGAAAGGTAATGAGAGTTTATTCTGGCCCAGAAGTCTCAATATGAAGACACTTTCTGATTTTGTACCATAAGGGAAAATCATTGGTTTTCCTTAACCTAGTGCACAATGCAAGCGGACCGTGCTTGTATGGGATTGGAGAGCTATTCGAGAGTATGCCAATTGACCGCGCCATCTTATTTTACACAGGGGAACTCAATTTAGATCCATTGTAATACGAACCAAATTTTTATTGACACAAATAAAAAAAAAAAATGAGTCATTGAAACGATTGAAATATCACATAAAAACTACTGCCCAATAGATGGCGCTGGAGAATAGATATGATTAAAATGTCTCAAATGGTCCCCTTGGCACAATTAAAGTCCAGGAAGTGTAATTTACAATGTCATGTAACTGTCAATTGTCGAGCGATTTCTGTCCAGCAAGAATCTGGGGAATGAGGAACATTTAAAAATGCATCTGAATATATGAACCAAATTAATTTATTACTATTTTATAGTCATGCTGCTGTTCTGACATTTAGAAATTTATGTATTATCTAAGAATCCAATTTTATTTACATACGATGCGAAAAGAATTGTTTTTAACAATTTAATTTCTGCAATTGATAAGTTTGCTTAAATATCCCAATATTTATATAATTGTGTGTTGGGCACAAGAAAGAATATATAGATTTTGAAATGAACGAGAAAAATAGTCATAATCTTTTTTCGAGCAAAGCACTACAAATTTAGAAACGAAATATTATTCTCTTTCTATACCGTTTGAGGTGTACACTGTACATTTTGAGAGATTTTTCATAAGACAAAATATGAAGAACGAATTGTCCAGTTACTTGCTAAATATTCCCGTTTTCAATTGAATGTCTTTTTTGTTTGAATTTTTTAAATATTTGTCAACTATTTATAAAAAAATCTGAAAAATATGTTTAGCTGGCCAATTTTTTTTTCATAAAAATTTAGAATATAAAGATGTTTGATTTAAGGAGCTAAAAAAATCAATCGTAGGCAGCCGGTTTTTAGGTTAAATAGTAATTTTTCTAACTGTACAAATCTACAATTTGAGCTAATTGCAATTAATCGATTTTGGAATTATTGTTCTGTGTAGAAAAAAAAAACAATTAAAAAAGATATGATAAAAACGGATGAGCGAAAAAACTATTCTTTCGATACTTGGCAGTGGTTAGCAAAAATGCTTGCGAAACGTGCATATATTTATACGTGTTTCGACTTCAAAACAGTCTGCAATTCAAAAGAATCAGGAGAATTATTGTTATTGTGAGAACATTTTCTAATTGTTTTGACAACATATTATTTGTTTCTTACAGATAAAAAGTCGTTAAAATCATTCGAATCCTCTGTTGTTGCATCTAGTGTATTACAAAATTACAGTCGAACGTATTGAGGAATTTGAGTTAAAAATAGGAATACATATTTTGTTATACATAAAAGATATATATTATTTGGCCAGATGATTGTTTTTGCTATGCACTTCTGTTGTATGATGATAGTTGAAATTAAGCGAGTTTCGCATGAAATTATTGTTATTTGTGAGAATAGCCTCTGATTTTGATGTTTGTAGCCGCTTTTCGCAGAATAAGCTCATGCTTGGCGCTGTGATTGATGCGGACAACGATTTCGTAATGCGTTGCGAATAAAGGGCACTATTTGATATTGAACTGGACAGGTCGAATGTTTTTCTTCGATCGGTGATTGGGAATTTGTTCTTTGTACAGCTTAAATCTAATTCTAGTGTATTGAATCGTGGACGTGAATACGTTAGCGATGCGAGATGTTCGTTTTGGCATGCAATTTTCGTCGTCATCGCATTCGGTTGGTGGAACGTCATGTCCAACGTATTTGTTATATTCCCCGTTGTTTGAGTATGCGGTATGATTTCAATATGAGCCTCGGTTTGTAAGTGACTTTCAGCGTTTTCATTGCTGATCGGTGTATTATTTAGAATGGACTTAGTATGGTTGCCAAGTGAATCGCTTAGATTTTCTCTGCTCGTTTCATAGACACTGGCCAAAGGTGGTGATCGAAGAAGATGACTTTTGATCGGATGCGATAGAATCGCTGAATTTGTATTAATTTGAGGTGGATTTCGTACCTTTTCAGCGAGAGCAATCGTTGGTGGCGACGATACGGCACTTGGATTGGATTCGCTTGGTGCTGGAATATTGCCATCAACCGTATCCGTATCTGGATTGGCCTCTTCGCATCTTGAGTCCATCATTGCTTTCTTCTTTGACACAATTTCAAAGGCATCGATATAGAAGGAGCTGTAATCAACATCGGAAAAAATCTCTTGCAAGAATTTGCGCGATGAAAATCGATAAGTATTTTGGGTCAATGCAATGCATACGTCCGAATACAGGCAAATATTTCGAAAGAAATGCGGATGCCTCTGTTTGATTTTGTACAAAGCCAACTTGGATTGTTTGCTCCAAACGGGATTCGCCATGCGTTGCACATGCCTCAAGATTGTCTCTTGAATTTTATCACTGTAATTTTCATCGCTCAAATGGCTTTCGGATGAATTGTATGTGGTGTCTAAATTGCCATTATCCGGAAATTTTTTATTTGGTGTCACCGTCAATGCATTTGAGCTGCCAGTTAAATCGATCTCCGATGAATTCGGTGCACCGCCAATATTTGGCACGACATTTGTCGAATTGAAACGATTGATATTTTGAGCTGTGCGACAGCATAGCAAACACGCGCTACGATTGTGTTTCGTTGCCGTGATTTTCGATCGTTTGCTGGTTGTCGATGAAATATCGGACAAACTGCTCACTGAATATTCATCACATTCACTAATGAAGTCCGCTATGATCCCATGTTTCAATACTATTTCCATTGAATCGGCATCTTTAATGCACCGAGTTACGTAGGTTCCGTTTGAACGTGCTCCAGGGAACAAATCCATAATATTTTTTGGCAAACAAATACCAGTATAGCAGGGGCCACGCGTATAACTCGTGCCCGATAGACAAAGTGATCCGATGTCTGTCACTCTCGACATATCATGTAATCCTTCTGTTTCCATCATATCAAAATAACTATGACGATCAAGGCTGCGCACCTTCATTCTTCGATGCGACTGTGGCACTGACAATCGATTCGAACGAATTTGACTGCTGCCATTTATTTCGGCCAATTCATCTGCTGCTGATTCCGACAATTGCGGTCGCTGATATCTACGTATCGATCGCCAATTGGCATATCCTTGCGCATCCTGCGGACTGATGGTGGTCTCTCGAATATGTGCACCTGTCAATGAAATCCTTCGGAAACGCTCGTTCGGCTTTTTCACTTCCAGCAGATTCGATGAGCTCGGAATCGGGCTCAATGTTTTATTGCAAATATCACCGCCCATCGCAATTCCAAACACAGATTCGTAGCTACTCACGCCCGATGTATTCGAGTCAGATGTGCCCGAATTGAATCTTGTTCGACTAACATTGTGATTTGCATTTGACGTAAAACTGAGACCATCCGTAGTTTTCGATTCAGACAACGATCGCTTATGCTTAATCATTGCATATTTACATGTATCGGGTAGTGTTCGCGATTTGGTTGCTATCGGCACGGCTCCATCCACCTCACTGATCGTGTCCGTTTTGCTAGCATCAGCCGATTCGGGTAGAAATGAACTAGTGGATTCATCAAAAATCCCACTGATTTTCTCATCAATTCCTGTATAGTTATAGGGAGGCACACTATCGAGATGATGGCGAATCGGCGTCAAATGCTTCGATAGCCAATCCTCTGTTTCACACACCGGCCACAACGTATCGCGATTATGCCGTACACAAAGCCAATCTGCAGACGATAGATATTGATTATGAGACGTTGAGACATTTGACATTAAAATCAAAATTGCTGCTTACCATATTTGAATAAAATATCAGCGCCTGCTTTTGTCGTCGCCACCAAACCGAGTGCGTGTAAGGCAACCGCTCGAATCGAATATACTTCACAGTGTTTGGCCAAATAGATAAACTTCTCGTATATATGCGGTGCTGTTTCGCTTAAATATTCAATTCCATCTGTGCTTGTTGATGTGTGGCCCAATGCCCATATAACTGATTTGAGCGTTAGTGATTCCATTTCAGTGCTGCATTTTCCCTGCATCAATGTATCGATTAAATGCTGCAGTTGTCCGAATTTCATAAGGTTCTCTAATCCCTGTTTGTAAATAAAATTTTATCAAATTTCATACAATTCACAGCCGCAAATCATCGATTGTGATCCAGAATTCTGATTCAAGCTGCTCACCTGAGTTGTTTGAACTAATTGACCATATAAATGCGGTAAAACATTTGGCGGTGCTACAATTACTTCACGTGCAGAGCATGCACGGCGACTGTATGTTCCGTCTTCGCTGCGGGTATGTAGTGTTAAATGGGCGTGCGTGTCGGCCTCCACCAACAGGACATAACGTTTGTTGTAAACATTAAGCCAGATTTCGATTTCCTGTTGTATTCGTGCTTTTGTGTGATTCAAACCACGCGGTATCGAATAGTATCGTGACATAAGAAGCTTGCCAGCATCTCCTCGGGATGTAAAGTCAGGCCACAAACTAACCAGCTCTTCTAAATATGTCTGCAAGAGGACATTTTGAGATTGTTTGTAAGAAATATAAAAAAACCGGAATTACCAAACTCAAAAAACTATTTTATAATATTATGAAAATCATTCTTAGCACACTTTTTCCGTATTAAAATGAAAGTTGGAGTGCAAATCGCTTACCCGATCATGGCATGCTTCATCGAGAATTTCCAATGCAGCTAAGACCACTTTGCGTTCCTTGTCTCTGGTTTGCTTGATCAGCATGGGCAGACCCCAAACTTCAAAGTTCGGAATCTTTGCTCGAAGTAAAACTAACATAAATTGGGTTGCATACAAACGGCCTGCACTTCGTTCCGATGCAACTAAAGCTTTTTCCAATACTTGACGTGGCAATGCATCCACCGTATAATCCATGCCGGACACAATCAGTTTGATGTAACAAATGTGAATGGTCGTCGTCACAATTTCAATTAAACTGCAAACAAACGAATTCGATTTGTTCAAATAATTTGAGATTCTCTGCATGCATTTAGCTTCTTGTCAAACTTACTGCTTGAAGATATGTGTATTGATTAAAATGTTGATTCCAATTTTAGATCGGCACATTCGTCCGATGTACAAGAAATACAGTTGGCACATTGTACTCGTCATGTGCTGTGGACTGAAAAGGCAATCATGGGCAGTTCTTGCCGTGTATATTGCCAGCAATTGTGAATCAATATCCGAAAAGTAATCAGTTAGCAAGCGAATCGATTCCATCTGGAATATGAAATAGAATTTTTGAGTGTGATTATGATTCGGCTACACAAGTCACATTGGCTACATACTTCAGCATTTTTCAAAAGCCAATCGATAATTTTGATTCCAGTCGTAACATAGGATGGCATGTGTCGATTCAAACCAATGTCTTGATGTGAAAATCGATTACTACTTGGCTTGAAGAAATGCATTATTCTCCGTAAAAATCGAATGAATTTCATATCCAGTTTATTGCTCGAGTTGGTCTGTCGAAACAAGTAAAATCAATTATAAGTGTTTTGTCTTTGAGTGACAAAATAGATGAATCCTACTTTGGTCAAAATGGTCGTGATAATATCCCAGTCCCATGACATTCCATCATCATTTGCAAAAACATTGGATTCTTTCATTAAATTCTCACTTTGCCGCAATCCATCAATCAATTGCAGGAACTTTTTCTTTTTCATGCTGCCCCGTCGATTCAGCGTTTGTGTGTTTGGTTCCTCACCACTGTTGCTCGTTGACGAACCAACCGAATCATAACGCGAACGCTCCACCATACCTGGTGACTGATTCTGTGTGGTCACATCGGTGGGTTCAATTTCTCTCTTGAAAATTGGTGAATTTATCAGCGCTACAAATAAAAAACATAAAAGAATTTTAACATTTCTGAGTAGAGTTTTTGCTTTGATAAGTACATACCACCGCTTTGGATTATTGCATCTAAAAATAGGCTGCATGATGCAGGCCGATTTTGTTGAACTTTATGGAGATTTTGCAATGCTGTGATGGCAGCAGTTGCTTGCGGATTCCCTTGAGATGCGTACGTTATTAAGGCAGGCAATGCTGACGATGCATTGCATATGTCGGCAGGAAGATGAGTATGCATTAATTGAAGTAGTTTGCCTATTCGATTTCAACGGAAAATCCATTAGATGTTTCAAATGCATGGAAATTGGGAATGCATGCAAAAGAACATAAAATTTATCAAAATTCGATGTGAGAGCCAAAGAAACTGACGTCTTTCGTTACAAAATTCATAAGAAATTGCCAAAATTACCAATTAAAATCGTTGCTCGAACGGATATAAAAGCGGCGCTGGACACAATAACACCAATAAGTGCATTCAAAAGACCAGTTTCTAGGAAACAGTACAGTAATAATGATGTGTGAATTTCCGAAATGTTTGACACTCGATTTGCAAGACTTGGTAAAATATGTCGCCCTTCCATTGCCACGAAGCCTTCGTTAAGACGCCATGCATCTTGGTAGTCAGCAGGATCAACTGCAGCGATTGCCACTGAATATTCATCAGTCCATACAGGTTGCGGAAGCCATAGTAATTCATATAACAAATCTAAAATTGCTTTCTGTAAAGAGGGAAAAAAACAATTTGCTGAGTTTTAGAAACAGAAAAACCCAAGTGCGCGAAATTGGAATACAATAAACAAAGTGCGAATCACTTACTCTAACTTCTATCTGATTTAAATATAAAACATCGACGATTGCTTTTAAGCCCGAAGGTTTATTTGGGTCACAAAATTCCAACGTGCCCGGCCAACTACGCAGCACAGAAAGTAGAGCTAATCGACTGCAAGTGAATCTCAGATCTCGTGCATGTTTATTTTTATCCATGATGCCTAAACGATAGGTGAAATCACAGTAGGGTGCTGCTAGACAATCTAAGCGTACACCGGATATATTTCTAGTGTGTGGCCATTCCAATAAATGCAATAGAACGCCACAAAGACTTTCGGCGATGCGAGGACTGTGACATTCGAGAACGGTGCGAGTGATTGCATTCACGCCGCCGCACATAATCATCAGCACGGGATTTAGCACACCAATTTCACATAAAATCGCTAAACAAACTCGCAACATTCGATCACTGTCCTCGATGCCGCTCTCACTTGATGACACCAGGGACCTCGTTATCAATGGGCTCATATAATCCGGTGCTATCGATAGTATTTTTCGAATCTGCACATAAAATGACAATTATTATTAGTATCAAATGCATTTCTGAGTTCTCCTTTCGATTTAGTCAGCTTTTTAGAAATTACCAGTTTGAATGCCTGAATGCGCTCCTCTTCATTGTCCATATTAATATCGATACTACGACACAGTAGATGCGGCAGCTGCAATTCATTGAATATTTGAATATCACGTGATGTTTTCAATGTGCAACGCAGTGCACGTAATGCACCCGCTCTGACTTGTGTGAATTCATGAATCATTGATGTCCTCAAACTACATTGTCAAAACAAACAAATGTTTAGTCTCTGTCACTTTCTCTCGCTCCCTCTTTATCTAATAACAAATTTGTGTTACCTTATCAATATTTCATCGATGGTGTACGCGCTGAGCTCATCTTTCAATGAGGCAGCATTCTTCAATTTCACAAATCCATTTAGAAGCACCAATCGTCTGGCTGCAGTTGTTGGCTTTGAATTCAATTCAATGAAAATTTCCTCTGCAGTCTCTTGTTTTTTTGGCACAGACGCCTCGCTGTGGCCTGTGAAAAAAAAATGCACGTAAACAAATCACAAAAGAACGCATTTAATCATTACACCAACATGTTCAATTCAATATCATCAGCATATTCACTTGTATGCATGTTCCCGAATCGTGTGCAAATCTTTCGATTTTGTGTGCTGGCACAAATAATAATTTATGAATGGAAACGCACTTTAAATCATTGACAACTGAAATGCTCAATTGTAGAGTATCAACGTTTTGCTGTCTTTTTTTCGTGCAAACAAGCAAAACAGAAAAGGGTCAAATTCGATGAACCAGCTGAACGTTGAAAACAACGCAATCTTTTTTTCTTTTCATATTCTTGAACAAGGAAAATGATTGAAAGATTGTATTTAAGTTAAACACAAAGCATATGGCAAAAATGTTTGAATCGCAATTTATTACGCTAATGTTTTGGTTTTTGTTTGTCGATTCGATCATCCATAAGGTGTATGTGTGTGCGAAAGAGTATTTTTTTTTTTATTAGTCACTCACTCGCTCTCATTCAAAAATATAGTTCAATGTTTTTGGTTAGTGGTGTTTTTGTTGTTTTTCATTCGCTGCCGTTTTATCGATTGATTGTCACACATTGGCCATGCGATCAACAACACAGAATGTGTCGAACCAAAGGGTTTTGTATTTTTATATCCGCACATATATTTTTGTTGATTTGCACACGATGCGAAGGAGCAAAAGCATTAAAATTAATAGTAGAATAGAGAAAAGGAAATGGTGTGAATTGTGATCTGTGTTTACCTTTTCGCCAACTACGACCTCGCATCATCATTCGCGATATTTTTCATGTGCTGTATTTTTCTTTCATCAATTCAATTTGTTTGCTATACATTCGGTCCGCACACTGTACGCGATTCACGCTCGTTTGTATGTGTTAGCCAAGCACATAAACGCATACCAACAACCACACTCACATCGACACACACACGCACGCACTCCGCTAGTGGCTAAAATATTTTTTTTTTTATCTCGTTCGTCGTTCAAATCGAACCAATTCAAAACAAAACACACCAAAACGTCCTTTTTTCCAGAATAATCCTTTGAATAAAAAATGGAAAATGCTGAATTATGGAGCGCAGTCGATGAATGAAATCAATAAAAAATTCGTAATTCGAAGAAAATGCGTGACGACAGAACTAAATGTTGTTTTTTTTCTATTTCTTCTCTTCCTTTCACACACCAACTCAACTATGTGTGTTTGCACAATTTCATTTTATTTCCAAACTATTTTATTCCTTTTCCCGCATCGTCTCTTTCAATGCACATGGTTGCTATAATTTTCACTGTCATCCAATCACAAATCAAATTGTTTCCAAATCCAATTTACTGTTTATTGGAAATTAATTCATAATTTTTATCACTTTTCTCTCTGTTCGCTTTGCGTTTGCTGAACACACACCAATTTTTTTCCTCTACTACTCTGCTGCTGCTGCTACTACTTCTTCTTCTTCTTCACTTCTTACCGTTTTATTTTTCCTAGAATTTTGACGTTTAGTTTGATTATTTTATGAGGTTTTTCATTTTGTTAGGTTTTTTTCGCTCTCTCACTAATGACGCTGCGGTAAAACATTGAATGAAATGATGCGGCTTTGGCGACGGTAGCGACGCGGCCAACAATAACAACAGCACATTCTCGTCGCGCTTCAGTGGAATATGGCTTGGAATGTGGTGATGTGATGTGTGTTGTTGACGTTCATTTCGGTGTTGCATGAGCCTGTTTGTTTTTAGCGGCTATGCGATGCGTCACTGTGTACGTACGGCCGAACGAACGCTTCCAACTAAAAACATCGTGCACAACCATTGACATTTCAGCCATTTTAACACTCGAGCATGCGCGAGCTCGCTTGAAAGTCGCATGGAAAACAAACGACAAATGCCACCAACGAAAAAACCATTCAAATGCATCGTGTCCGAGACATGACCGCGTGTGGTGTTTACATTATATATTTCTGAAAATGACTGATTTTATATTGCTTTCGGAACCACTTCAATAATGTTTATGTGTGATTTTGTTCTGCTCTTTTGTTGATTACATTTCTTTTTAAATTTCTGCAAATATTGTCAGAGTTTCGCCAAATATTCTCATTTAGGTTTCTCTATCTGCGTCAAAATGAAGTTTGTTTACATTCCGATGTTGTGCTCAATGACAGACAAGCAATAAATTCATTAACATTTCGGATGTTCGGGGTTTGTCACATTCACAACTCAATTGTTTTGAATGAATTTATGAATGAATGAGCATGAGATAGCGTCAATATTATTATTTTCGGAGGAAATAGTAAAAATAAAAATAACTTTATGCGGTTAGTTTGATATCTTTCGAAATATCAGCAAATGTTGTGGTATTCACGGAGCAATTCCGGTGCGCTTGTCGACGCTCATCATAAAAAAAGAAAGAATAAAAATTGCAAACAAAACAGGGAAATACTTCGAACTTTGTTGTCATTGTATTTTTAAAACCAGGTGCTGTGCATGTACCGCAGGTAAAACTCCATTAAAACAGCAACACTTTTAATAAACTATTCGATCTTTGGATCAACTATTGTTCATCCGTCCCTTTCAATTTGAAACTGTCCAACTTTTTATTGCTCTTCAAGTAGAATATAGAAACTCCTAAAACGACACTATCCACGAATGCGTCTGTTGTTGAATTTGTTATTTCAATATCGAACACATTTTCTGCTATTTTGAATGTTAAAAACTATGTACGAGCCCAAAGGTGAGGATTTTGACGAAAAACTGGTTTCGTTCTGTGATTATTTTACCATTTCGATGGTATTCCAGCTAATCATTGAACTATTTCGACAAAGTCGAAGTCCGAAAGACAACGTTGCCATTTTCATTGATTTGTGTTATCGAATCTTGCGATAAATCAGTGTATTCGACGTTATATTATGTAAATCTGTCGTACATGAAAACTATTGACAACAACAAAAATCGTATGCGTTTTTATTGTACTAGTGCAACGTGCACCAACACTCGCGCATTGGATATGAAAGCGACTACATGTGTCGATCACAATGAGCACATACACAAACAACGCATTTACTATCGAAATAGTTCTAACAATCGCCGTCTGCATGTGAGGTTCAGTTTGCATGTATGCAACTAGTATTGTTTGTATCATGAAACTAAATGGACGATGTATGTCATTGAAACAGTGGTTTACAGCAATCAGTTGAACTCAGTATTTTTGTTGAGGTAGACGTGAATTGTGCTCTTGGTTCGAAGTTTATCTTCTTTTGTTTATATCAAAAGACTTTTTTTTCATAAAGCCGCACAGAAGTGAAGGAAAAAACCAGACTTTTGTTCGAATGACTTTTGAAAACTGGGAACAAGTTACGAACCACAAATTCCGAATTAACATTTTTTTTGAGTTTTTAGTCATTGCGAACACAATTAATTTAAAATTATCAAAATTATAAGTTTAAAATAGTTACAAAAATATAAATCATGCAATTCAGAATGAAAGAAAATTGCATTGTAAAGTGAATCAATGAATTCGTAGTGTTGAATCCCGTCAAATCAATCAAATGATGCTCATTTGGTTGAACTCAAAATAAAATTCTAATGACGTTTTTCAACGAACTCTAATCATTGATCTATCCAGTTACATGACATCGACAAAATCAACAAAGTTTATGTGTGTTCAAGTGATCTACCATGACGATTATTTTCGTGTCGTTCTAGAAGTTTGAACAGCAAATGGAGGCAAAACACTACGAATATTGTTCATTGTGTGTGTTTCTTTCTCTTGCAATGACAAAGAAAACAAATATTGCCTAAATATTTCGTTTGCCATTTGTTCGATATCGAGAAATGAGAGAAGCATATTATTAAAATAACTGCCGTCTTTGTATTTGTTGCAAATTAACCGATCAACAAGATTCGCGTAAACACTATTGAGAACAGCGTTATTAGATTTCAATTACTGTAGTAACAAAGCCAAATCAAAATGAGTGCAAAAGCAACGATTAAGGAAACTTCATTGACTGGCGATGACACAGAGCAACCGGATTCGATTGACTTATTAAAAACATGCAGCAATCTCTCATCGAAGTTCTCACATGCAATCGATCGTTTCTTCTATAGGTAATTGAAGTACATTTTTTATTAATATTGACGGAAGTAAAGGTCGCGCGTGATTTAGTTGATTGATGGGCAAAATAAATCTTACATAATATTCAAACGAATGGCTTTTCGGTAATCTTAAGTACCTACAGAAAATGTTGCATGATTATTGATGATAAGCCACTCTAGGGATATCGCGCACAAAAAACAACCGAGACTTTGAACAATTGAGACTTAGCAATCGGTCAACGAAGTCTTAATACCAAAATCGGGTTGATTAGATATTCGCTTTGAAAACGGTTATCGTCAATGCCGGCCACCCCTTAGAGCCATAAATCGAACGCTGTTCCATTGGACAATTGAGTGGCAAAAAAATTTGCACTATCGATTGGACGTAAGACTATCGTCCGGTGACAATAGATCAAACTATTTCCATGATATTTTGCATGGCTGCTTGATAAAAAATGTCAACAATAAGAATAGACAGTATTCTTGCCAACCACACAGCGAAATAGTTGAGCAGGTCAAGAAAAAGCAATACAGAAAGCTTCTTTTTAATACCCGCATGAACCTTGCCCACCAGGTCAAGATTTTTCGATACTTTCTTTTCTTCAACAAAATCTATAATTCCATGAAATAATGTTATGTTGAAGATAAGATGTATCTCCGAAAAGAATTGTTATCATCGTTATCGCCACGAAGCGATAATTGACTCGATCCAGTGACAGTGCGTGAAATCTGACATGTTCCAACACTTTTACCAAAATGCTTCGCTAAGTAATCGATTCAATGACTTTCAAAAATTTGTTGATAACGAAAATGCAAATATTTTTTTTTTAATTTTGTGATCTTAACCTATTTTTACACGATTGTTGCGATTCTTCAATAAAATTAGGACCGCTTTTCAACCTCTGCCGGTTTGAAAACGAAATCTTCTTCAACAGATTCTCCATGAGAGCCAAGCAAGTTCCAATTTTGATATGTAAATATTATTTAACCTAAGCAATTCTTCTTGTTGTAAGACATTATTTGTTTTGTTCAATATTATCACAATCAAATTGTCGCACATATACACGTTATCTTGAGCTCCCGGCTGTGACTATAACGGAAGTGTGTCGACTCACACAGAGCACATTACATTGGTTTATCGGCAGCATTGATAATATTTCCGAAATAGCCGATGTTTAAGTCCATGAGAGTGAAAGAAAAATGTATCTTTTCATCATGAAATCCAACCTTTCTCTCTCATGTATTTGAATACAATTTAGCCGTCATTGCGACAACATAATTAATCCTATCGATCACAAATTATTGCCTGCATATAACTTAAAGTGCTTGTAAAAAGTGAGCAAATAAGCAGCAACGCACGTTTGATAAGTGACTCAATTTATTATCAATATTGGAATTTGCGCTCCATCGTTTCTTTTTTTATTATATTTTTTACAGCTGCAATAGTAAACACTCGAATTCAATAGTTCATCAACTTGACCGTATTTCGTCTAATGTGATTAATTGCAATGGTCGATAAAACTAGGGTTTGATCAATTTCTATCTTCCTTTCTTTTAGTAATTGTGATTTCTTTTATTAATGTTAATATTTGATCCATCCTAAGGTATAAGTTGAATGGCCAATGCGATTCACTAAATAAATTTGGTCAGGATCAGGCAACAGAAAGAAATTCTTTGGAAAACTATGATTCGCAAAATTGCACATGATATCCATTGAGCTCAGATTCATAGCTCTAAGACAATTTCATATCTTATCTCTCTTAAAGAAACTCACCCACTTCAATTACCTGAACAAATTAATGTTCATATATACTTTGTATCAGATTTTCAGCGAATAATAGTTTTTCAAATGAAATTAAATTGAAATATTTGTTGTTTTCGTTGACAGGGTGGGCTATACGGTAGCATCACATCCATTCAAAACAATTGCTCTGTCATTACTCTTAACCCTCGTCTGCAGTACGGGCTACTTGCGGTTTCACAGTGAAAAAAATCCTCTTAAGCTATGGATCCCTCCAGGTATAGTTCTCAACATCGAATTCATGTTCAGAATATAAGATGCGAAAATACTTGAATTTTTAACATTTTCATGTTTTTTTCCCATTTCACAGAATCGAAGTTTCTGCGCGATACCGAATGGTTGATGAAATCTTTCGAAGAAGGTTTTCGTTTGCAAAGTGTTTTAATCAAAGATGATGATGTCCTTACCCCAGAAGTTATGAAAACGGTTAGTTGGCTGCAATTATTCTGTTTAATTTTCTCATTTATTGAAATGTTGTCTTCTCGATTAGCTTGCTGTAATAAGTGACAGAGTGGCAAATAGCAGTGTGAAACATAGTAACGGTACTATGATTGAATGGAAAAATATCTGCTTCCAAATACCAAACATAGCCGATTATACTGAAGATGAGCAACGCTCAAAACGCAGTGTGGGTGAACCTAAAGATTTCACTGAAGTTTTCAACAGATTTCTACATCGAATGAAACGGACAAATAGCTGGTTTTCGATGTTTGTTTGTGGTATAGTTGATACCCTTCCAATCGGCTGTATGGCCCAAAATATCCTCGAAATGTGGAACTATGATGCAACAATAATCAATGATTTAACGAAGCAAGATATTTTAAATGCGATAAATACGATGAAAAGAAGCTTGACAACGGGACACGAAACCGATTTTCAGCGACTATTAGGCGGTGTCACGCGAAATGAAACCGGCCATATTGTTGCTGCTAAGGGAATTTTAACAAATTGGATGGTCTATGTGAATTTTTCGAATGTAAATCATGATAAAGTGGGCAATTCGGCGGGAACGGAAGACTGGGCAAGTGAAGAGGCTCTTCTATGGGAAAATCATTTCTTGAAAATCATGGAGATGAAAACGGAGGATCTTCAATATGAAAAAAAGACAAAAATGGATATTTACTATTCAGCCGGCCGAAGGTGAGTCTCGCAGACGAATTCAACGTGAAGCTTTTAAAAAGAAGAAATTAATTTTATCGCTTTGTCTTTCTTCCCGTCTAAGCTATGGTGATATTTCATCCGCAACAATGTTTCAAGATATGAATAAAATTGTTTTCGGTAGTGTTTTGATGTTCATATTCATGATTTTGGTGCTATCCAAATTCGGATGGATAGAGTTGAGAGTAAGTTGCTGTTATTGCTGATCATAATTACGAAATATAAAAATTCGATTTTGCTTCCAGCTTTTACTGTGCAGCATGGGTCTGATGAGTGTTGGAATGGCATTTGTGTCAGCCATTGGATTGTGTTCATATCTTGGCATTTCGTATGGTCCAGTTCACACATCGCTGCCGTTTTTGCTTATGGGTCTGGGTGTAGATGACATGTTCGTCATGATGGCGTGTTGGAAGAAAATACAGCGAGAACATCCATCGCCACGTGATCCAGCAACATTGCCTGAACGAATGGGCTCGATGCTGCAAATGGCTGGCTCATCCATCACAATAACATCTTTCACCGATGTCGTTGCATTCGTTATTGGATCGATTACCGTGAGTCTCAATTACCGTGACCACAAAATTCAATCGAAATTACTTATTTAATGTGATTTCCTTTCGTTATAACCATCACACAGATTCTGCCATCATTGGAGTCATTCTGCTTGTACGCTGGAATGGGTGTTGTTTTGATTTTTATTTATGTGAACACATTTGTCGTTGCAATTTTCGCCATCGACGAATACCGCATTCTTAGCAATCGCAATGCATTCGCACCGTGTCTTGCTCACAAATCAAACAAGCTGTGGTGTGACCCGCATCTAATGGACCGCTTCGTAAAATATGTGTACACAAACTACATCATGACACGGCCAGGTAAAATAATTGTATTGATGACAACTGTTGCCGTGACCTCGTACAGCTTCACCGGATTGTTGCGACTTGAGCAAAAGTTCGATCCAAATTGGTTCATTCCCCAGCGCACCTATCTCAGTCAATTTACGGCCGTAAAGAAAGAACTTTTCCCCGACCAAGGATATGAAGCTGTGAGTTTGATCATATCAATTTATTGATTTTCTTGATTTTTTTTTTTCAATTATTTGATAAAAATTAAACAATTATTTTATTTAAATTCAGGCAATTTTAATGGGCCGTCTGAATTACACGAGTGAATTGAATAATATCGCTCACATGGTGGAAACAATAGAAAATCGAACCGATTTGGTACACGAAATTTCGTCATGGGTGCGGCCATTGCATGAATATGTTAAAGCGGAACATGATGTGGATTTCTTCAATGAGACTTTGAGTGATGTTGACTTCCGTTCGCACTTATCCGAATTTCTGCATACACATAAAGGCGGAAAGTTTCGAGCGAATTTCCGTTTCAAAACGAAGTTGGTATGCGGTGATCCAGTGCCGGAGATTGTAGTGTCAACCATCGATTTTAAATACAAGCGATTTAATGGACGCAACAATTATCTGCCCGCAATGCATACGATTGAGGAAATTGTTGAAAATGCGGGACTAAACAGTGGAGATGGATTTGCTACTGTCTGGGGTAGAATCTATGGAAATTGGGTCACAGACGAGGTAAGTATCTATTCTATCCATTTTGAGGCTAAACATTTTCAACAATTCCTTACTACAACGCCTCTGAAAGGGAAAAAAGAAGCTGTACTCTTTTCATTTGACCAATTTCAGGTTATTGATACTGAAGTGTCAAGAAATATCATGTTAGCATTGGGCTGCGTTATGTTTTGTACGACGATTTTGATTTTGAATCCAAATATCTGCTTTTGGATTTTCACGTGTGTTGTCCTCACGCTGGTACGTTTCGCATGAATTAATTCTTTCAATTTCAATTAATTCATAAATTATGTGAATATTTAACGTTTTCGAATAGATAAATGTGTGCGGAATGATGGAAGCATGGGGATTGACGATTGATTTGGTTTCGTGTATCGGACTCGAGCTGGCAGTCGGTCTATGTGTCGACTATGCAGCTCATGTTGGCCATACATTCTTGGTAACTGGTCCAGGAACAAAGGCAGAGCGTGCCTTAAATACCATTACCCACATCGTACCAGCTGTTCTCTATGGTGGCCTCTCAACCCTACTGGCCGTTTCGATGCTGGCCGATTCCGAAGCATACACCTTTCAAGCATTTTTCAAAGTAAGTGCCCTTTGAATTGTGAATTTGATTTTATTAACTAACAATGCTTAAACAAATAAAATTCTGTTTAGATTTTTTTGCTGGTGATAATATTCGGTTTATTCTTTGGCTTGGTATTTTTGCCTGTGATATTGAGTTTCTTGGGGCCCGCTGATTGGCATGATAATGGAAATAGCTACGAAACTGCACCATCCAATGGCACTCGCAATCGGCGATCGAATAAAAGCCGAGATAATATCAACTCAAACGACAAGGAAATGATATCATTCATTCGAAATTCTGAGGCCGGCGAGAAAGTCCAAACGGATATTCAATAGGATATGTTACCATTTTTAGTTAAGTCGCAATTCATTCTCTCGCAAAATTAATGAATTTGTAATTACAGTATAATTAGACTAAAGAAAATATGAGAAATTGTAAAATTGAATGTGACTTATCTTCAATCATGTGTGCTGAGCCAATTTACCTTCAATGCAAATAGATTATATATTTCTGAGGAAAAAGGGTTTAAGACAGAGATTTATTTTGGACTCATATTGCCTTAAGCCGGTCTAGTAAATGATTTCGACTAGGTTTAGATAAGACCGATAAAATTCTTTTGTAAAAAATCATATTGTTCACCGAATAAAAACGTAATAGCATTTATTGATTCATCGGAAAATAGGAAATAAGAGTTTAATTAAAAAAAAAAAAAAAACAGTCTTTTTTAATGCCTGCCATGAATAAATAAATCATAATCCTAACTACACATGTTCTATTAAATCTCAATTTTCTATTCTTATATTTAATCAAGTGACACATAGTTCTTCTTAATTCAAACTATCGACTCTTGATTCCCAAATTAGGTTGATATACGAATCTAATTGGAGACGATGCAGCTTCTGAAGGTGGCGTCTTCGAACAAATTTCGGTCCTCATCATAAAAAACACTTTTGGAAATTGATGAATCTCGTCTTCACGTAGCGCAAGATGTCTATTTGAATTTTTTTCAAAATCCAACGTGATTTGTCGAAAAACGCTGGTTTCTGATGTAAGTTATTCATCCGACATTGATACTGACCAACGGATTTCTTTTGCAAATCGAAATTCTCGGGCAGCTTGAGTCCATACGGCAATGATTCTTTGCTGATGGCTTTGAAATAATCGTACGGAGTCTTCGAAATCTTATCTTTATTAGTCTTTTGTGTTTTGGCCACAACCCAAGCCGTGTGATCGAAGCTAGTTGAAGGCTCTGGAATGCTCAAAATGAAAGCCATCAATAAATAGCCCACATCCATCAATTCGTCCCACATTTCGGCTGTGTTTAGGACATTGAATAAACCGTGAAGCAAAGATATTTCATCAACATGCTTTGCGACTGAGACCGTGAATTTGATTTTATGATGTCGTTTCAAAATTGCTTTGTAAATGGTAATTGCAAAATCGGCCCTCTCTTTGGTATTGCATTTTTTCATTATATCTTTAAATTTGTTAACGGCTTCGATTTGTAGATATTGCGCTCTCGTACATTTAAGCAATGACAACGCTTCGAAATCGACGCGGATTATTGTTGCAAATGTTTGGACTACCTCGCAGTTAACGCCTTTCTCAATCAATGTCGTGTACATGTCCACAGCTAGCAGAGTCAGTTCGTGGGCACAATGAATACCGGTGCTGCTGCAATTTTGGCAAAATGATTTCTCCGTTTTCATTTGACTTGAAGCGTATGCAAAATAATAAATGATATCAAAGATCAAACACACTTGATTTTGCATACATGTAGACAAATTTTGGAGTTCGAGAATTTTTTGACTACAACGCTAAAGCGCGATTCTATGTTTGTCGATAGGCTTTACGTCATTGAAACAGTGGTTTACAGCAATCAGTTGAACTTTATTATTTTTGTTGTGTGAAGGAAAAAACAAGACTTTTGTTCGAATGACTTTTGAAAACTGGGAACAAGTTACGAACCACAAATTTCGAATTAACATTTTTTTTTAGTTTTTTATCATTGTGAACAAAATTATAAGTTTGAATTAGTTACAAAAATATAAGTCATGCAATTCAGATGATGCTCATTTGGGTGAACTCAAAATAAAATTCTTATGACGTTTTTCAACGAATGCTAATCATTGATCTATCCAGTTACATGACAAAATGATCCAATGGCACTCGCAATCGGCGATCGAATAAAAGCCGAGATAATATCATTCTGAGGCGGGAAATTCTGAGGAGGGCGAGAAAGTTCAAACGACTATTCAATAGGATATGCTACCATTTTTAGCTAAGTCGCAATTCAGTCTCTCGCAAAATTAATGACTTTTGCATTTGCAGTATAATTAGGCTAAGGAAAATATGAGATATATCAAACTTGAATGTAACTTATCTTCAATCATGTGTGCTGAGCCAAGTGTACCTTCAGTGCAAATAGATTATATATTTCTGAGGAAAAAGGGTTTAAGACAGAGATTTATTTTGGACTCATATTGCCTTAAGCCGGTCTAGTAAATGATTTCGACTAGGTTTAGATAAGACCGATAAAATTATTTTGTAAAAATCAAATTGTGAACTGTATAAAAACGTAATTGCATCTATTGATTCATCAGAAATTAGGGAATAAGAGTTTAATATTAAAAACAAACAGTCTTTTTTAATGCCAGCCATCAATAAATAAATCATAATCCTAACTACACATGTTCTATTAAATCTCAATTTTCTATTCTTATATTTAATCAAGTGACACATAATTCTGCTTCATTCAAACTATTGATTCAGATCATATATAAAATATAGAATTGAATAATAGAAAGAAAAAATGTTGTTTCTGCTTTCCTATGCTAGCTTATAAATCCCTTTTGATGTGTTGCGATGGTGAAGTTAAATCTACCAATGACACATCATTCTTGTGGATTTTTGGTATCCTGATTCCCAACTTAGCTTGTGATCCGACTCTAGTCGAAGATGATGTACCTTCTGAAGGTGCATCATTGTGGTCTTCAGTTAAATCAATTTGCTCTGTCGTGAAATCTAGATTTCTAGGACGAACATATTCTGTCAATACGGGAATACCCCGTGGATTTTCGATTCTAGTCGAGGGTTTTTGTGCCGCAGCAACTGCAGCTCTCCTTGCTCTAGTACGTGTCTGCTTCTTATCACTGGGATTGTTTATGACTGCTTCTTCATCGCCATGTATTTTAAAATTGGTGGATACCGAATATGGTTCTTTGCTAATCAAATCCAGCAAATTAACCCGTGTTTTTGCTACCTTTTTCACTGACATTACCAATCCGGGCTTTTTTACCTGTTGTTCAGCGCTTCTTGGTTCATCGTCATAAACTCTTTTCTGATTCAGTATGGGTATGCCGGCGAATTTTTCTTCTGTGGTTTTGCCAATATTCTTCATTGTTTCGCCCATTTCGTCAATCTCACGTTTGATGGCATTCTTGAGCAAACTAGCTCCATGTTTAATATTTTCCAAACCTTTATGACCGCGCATCAACAATTCGATCGCCTTCGGATAATCTTTTTCGAATTTCCATTGATAATGGCCATAGTATAACAGCATACGAGCACTCATCACATAAAATATATCACTTCGTGGGAATTTTGTATGATCCTTGCGATTTGTTTGCCAATAATCAAATAATTCGGTAAATACTAATCGCTTGGCATTGATGTCGAAGTCGGTGTCGTTGATATACACGTATCTGGCGTAGGCAACAGCAACACAAAACATTAGGAACTTATTTTGTGGACTCGAACAAATGCCGCACACACAGCCATCCGGATGTTTCGGCAGATATTGGATGGATTGATTTGAAACTCCAGTCTGAAATTCCAGCATGAAAATTGAAAAATTGGTTTGATTTTGCTGAAAAGACGAAATCAACACTTACAACACGAGATGGTGAAAGGCACTTGATTGGGCTGGTCACTTTGGTTTGTTTCCGAATCGGTTCACACATTTTCCCTTCATCGTCGACATTAAAAACGGTATTTTCCATTTTTTTGTGGTCGGCCGCAGTGAGACTCCGAGTTATCATACTGATTTCTAACACCGTGAATTTTCGCTAAATTGCATTAAAAAAATTGATTGATTTTATCACGTGCAAAATTTCATTCAAACACACCGATTTACCTTACAATCCTTCAAATGTTCGTGCTTTAAATCGATCTGCAGCATAACCAGCATCAAACTTATCACACGATGTGCGTGGCCAGAAAGTAGTGCAAGTTTTGCAAGTGATATCAATAGAGATTGAGCATTTTCATCATTGGAAAACATTTGGTCAAGCCACATGATCATTTGCGGAAGCATATTGTATAGAAGTATCGGCACGGTGGCCGTTGCATCATAAAAAACGCTCAAGTATTTTTTCACGTGCTCCATGGCGCGGCCGATAAATTTGGCTGGATGAAATTGACTCGGTGCACCATACTTGGTGATAATTGTAAACAAAACGGCATAAAATTTGATACGAACCGCTTCTGAATTGATTTGTGGCGTTGGATTTGTGGTTTCTGTCCCTTGTTTTTGCTGCACTTTGCCAACAGTCGCTTGCATGGAGTTTGCCATTTTAATGTCATCAATACCTCCGATGATCTTGAAAATGAACGCCAAAAGTGTGGTTGTTTTGGTCTTATGATCGCCACCATCGTTGTAGTAAAACAACACCAAATTCAGAATACAGAAACACACTTGATTTTGCTTACGTGTAGACAGATTTTGGAGTTCGGGAATTTTTTTGACTACAACGCTAAAGCAGGACTCTATGATTGTCGCCAGGTTTTCATTTTTGAATTTCTGTTTGAATTCGACACAGTTCTCAGCGAAACAAGAACATGAATCAATCAGCCCGAATTCGTCATTCATATTTTTCGCCAATTCAAACAATGCCATGTATAGATCGAGCCCATCGTCAAGTAAACTGCGAACGATAAACTGATTGGCTAGCATCTTGAGCTCGCGCAATAAATAATCCGTTTCGTCTTTGAACAACTTCCGATCCTCATCATTTGTTTTGGATAAAAAAAACTTTTGGAAATTGATGAATCTCGTCTTCACGTAGCGCAACTTATCCATTTGAGTTTTTTCAAAATCCAACGTGATTTGTCGAAATACGCTGGTTTCCGATGTAAGTTGTTCATCCGACATTGACACTGACCAACGGATTTCTTTGTTTTTTTCCGAAAGCTTTGTAGCATCAAAATTGAATTTATGATATTTTAGGGCGGCAATTTGCAATGCAATTGAATGATTGCTCTTGCTTTTCCCATGAGCTGCCTGGACAAGCCTCTCGATTCGTTCGTCTGTCACCTGATCAAAGCTCATCGATTGAATTAAAAGTGCAAAACGTAATGCATTGTCATCTTTGCTAGACGCTGCCATAATTAGCTGATGCAAGATTTTGTTATTGAACTCCGGCGACATAACCACATATGTGAATCCAACTTTGATGAATGCCAAAGCGAGATTTTGCAAATCGAAATTCTCGGGCAGCTTGAGTCCATACGGCAATGATTCTTTGCTGATGGCTTTGAAATAATCGTACGGAGTCTTCGAAATCTTATCTTTATTAGTCTTTTGTGTTTTGGCCACAACCCAAGCCGTGTGATCGAAGCTAGTTGAAGGCTCTGGAATGCTCAAAATGAAAGCCATCAATAAATAGCCCACATCCATCAATTCGTCCCACATTTCGGCTGTGTTTAGGACATTGAATAAACCGTGAAGCAAAGATATTTCATCAACATGCTTTGCGACTGAGTCCGTGAAATTGATTTTATGATGTCGTTTCAAAATTGCTTTGTAAATGGTAATTGCAAAATCGGCCCTCTCTTTGGTATTGCATTTTTTCATTATATCTTTAAATTTGTTAACGGCTTCGATTTGTAGATATTGCGCTCTCGTACATTTAAGCAATGACAACGCTTCGAAATCGACGCGGATTATTGTTGCAAATGTTTGGACTACCTCGCAGTTAACGCCTTTCTCAATCAATGTCGTGTACATGTCCACAGCTAGCAGAGTCAGTTCGTGGGCACAATGAATACCGGTGCTGCTGCAATTTTGGCAAAATGATTTCTCCGTTTTCATTTGACTTGAAGCGTATGCAAGATAATAAATGATATCAAAGAAACTTGCTGCATTCGTCGTGTCCACCGATTTGGTGAAACGTAATTCACAGATTTTCGTAATTTTACACAATGTAATGAAATTGTCCTGAGCGAGTGTGGCGCGCAGCTCATTCGATTTTGTAAGTGATCTAAGCGGAAAAAGACGAAAATACGATAAAATCAATGAATTATTGATAGAAAAGTTGCGCGGCATGGGAATCGATGCGTTTATTTAGGTTAAAAATACACCTTATTTGTTTCTCTCGTTAATAAATTGGTTAATTCGTTATTAAAATTGTGTGCGCAGTTTTACATCCAGGTGTATTTATAATCGATTTAGATTAATGTAAACAGAAATCATCGGAAATAATATTCTTACTTGAGCTGCTTCAAAAATTCCTCCATATTTTTCATCAACTGCTCATTAGGATTTGAGCTGAGAGCCACCAGGAAATCATTCAGAATACTGAAACACAGGCCATATTGTTTGATGTTTTTACCCCCTTGGAATAACGTGAATTGTTGGCAATTCTCTAAAAAACGGCGACTTTCGCTGAAATTCAGGTTTTTCGATGACATTGACCGTTGAGCTTCCAATTTAACAAATACCAATAATGCTCGCGTTAAATTCAAGAAGAGTTGCTTTCGCTTCGTTTGACTGGAATCATCGACAATTTTGGAACGATTCAATACTGAAAACAGGTCGTCGTTAATCGCTTGCAAATTGAATGCCGAAGATGGCAATTCAGCGAATATTGCCAAACAATGCTCGACATCTCTCGTGCTCGTAAATAAATGCAAGGTCGTTAAAAACTTTTCATAAGTGCCACTTTTAGATATTTCCGAAAAAATTGTGTTCCAGCCATTTGCAACGTTTGTTCTCAGCGCTGGCGTTATATCTTTCAAACAAAGAAGAGCGTGCGATGATGCTCGTAATACAAATAGCACAGGCTCTGAATTGGAACCAAAATTTGCTTTCAAATCAATTTTTTTGAACAATTCTATGCATTCATTGTACTTTTTCTGTAGAAAAAAAAAAATGAAATTTGACAGTTAAAATCGTATTGGAAAGATATCGAAACAATCTGTTCAAACCCATCATAATTGTGCACTTACGCTGTTGTATGCGCTTGAAAAATCATTATACGATTTGACGAAGTTTTGTCGACTCATCGTGATGTTTTGTACTTGATTGCGGCGCTTTTAGCTTCAATATTATTGAAATTTTCAGCTAAATGTGATGGCGGAAAATGTATTCGCTCATTTCAGCGCGTTACCGCTACTGAGTCCTATCAAAATACACGTATTTTACTTTATTCTCTCGATTTCTTTCTAAAATATTTTAACTATGTTTCAATAAACTGATTACAAATCACGTTTTACTTCACCGATTTTACTAAAAATATCCAATGCATTTGTTTGTGATTCTCTTGCAAGTTTATTTTTTCATTGCTCTAACAGAAAATGTCCTAATGCAATCTGATCCGTTCAAAATTTGAAAGTTGAGTGACAGCTCTCAACGATGAGTCGATTTGCAAAATTCAACACGTTTACAGCGCCACCGTGAAAGGGAGGAAATTCGACACATTTATTTCAAATCTCTCCACATCGTTACAGAAATGAATTTTTTTTTTTGATAAAATAATACAACTTTTCTTCATAAAAACTTCAAAAGATGTCGCAAAAGATGTTTGTTTTAATTTCCATGTTTATATAATACGAAATTTTCTTGGTATAATGAAAATGTAAAATTCATAACATTGTGAAATTCGAATATCTCCCAAAAGCAGCAAGCGAGCCAACTTCATGGCAATCGTCACGCGATATAGATGTAATAAAAGCCTGCTACAGAGACATAGTCAAACACTTTTATTGACAAGCACACCCGACGTGATAAGTTAATAGGGATATCAAGTGAACATCAAAAGTAATATTTAATCAAAAGAAAATGGCATTACGTGTTCAGTTTGAAAACAATGATGACATTGGTGTCTTCACCAAATTAACAAATTCATATTGTCTGGTCGCTATCGGTGGTGCTGAAACATTTTACAGGTAATTTGGTGGAAACAGGTTATGTTTCAGTGTTTTCCTTGTGTTGAGCGCCGTCGGTCGTTTTCTACACGTGCCTGACTCCGGAATTGATTTGTTTATTTTTGCTCTAAATTTGGCGCGTTTCAGTGTGTTCGAAGCCGAATTGGGTGAAACGATACCAGTCATTCACACAAGCATAAATGGTTGCCGAATCATTGGACGATTGACCGTCGGCAATAAAAATGGTTTACTTGTACCCAATGGAACTAGCGACGTCGAATTGCAACACCTACGAAATAGCTTGCCCGATAGTGTCAAAATACAGCGCGTTGAAGAGCGACTGTCTGCCTTAGGAAATGTTATCGCCTGCAATGATTACGTTGCATTAGTACATCCAGATTTAGATAAGGTATATTTTTGTTTGTCCATTCCATTTGATACTGTGCTCTTAACATTTTCAAGTGCTTTTAATTTTCAATCATTTCTTCTGACTCTTTGAATTCATAGGAAACAGAAGAAATTATCGGAGATGTGTTGAATGTGGAGGTTTTCCGTCAAACTGTAGCCAATAATGTACTCGTTGGATCATACACAGTGCTTAGCAATCAAGGAGGTATTGTGCATCCAAAGACTTCAATCCAAGATCAAGATGAATTATCATCATTATTGCAAGTTCCACTCGTTGTAAGTAACATTTTCTAAACTAGCAATTTGAATCATGGAACATTTATCACATTATTCATTGTTGCTTATCGAATATTTTTGGTTTGGTAGGCGGGTACGGTGAATCGTGGTAGTGAAGTGCTTGGAGCCGGTTGCGTTGTGAACGATTGGAGTGCATTTGTTGGAATGAGCTCAACATCAACAGAAATCTCGGTCATCGAAAGTGTATTCAAATTGAATGATGCACATCCTACAAGCGTATCGAGCACATTGCGAGCATCATTGATTGAATCGTAAGTACAAATTCAAATCTTAAAAATCAACGAGAATTAATTTTTTATTTTTGTCTTCTTTACAGAATGTCCTAAATTAGGAACTAAGACGAATGGGTTCAACCATTGCTCTGTTAATTACATCTTTTTTTTCCAAATGCAAGAACATTGTACAATATTATTAATGAAAATAAATGGTCTTACCGATGCAAGACAAAAAAGAATATTATTTTTTTTATGAAAAAAATGAGTCATGGAAAATTTCAAGTCATTCCGTTTGGATTTAGGATTACCTCCCCTGCAGAATTTCGATTTTCGGGGTCACAACGGAAAATTTGTATGGCGACTATGGCGACTATCTTAAATTCACATTGTATCGAATTGGAACTTTCAGGATATTATTTTTTTATGAAACAAATGAGTCATGCAAAATTTCAAGTCATTCCGATTAGATTAAGGACTACCTCCCCTGAAAAATTTTCGATTTTCGGGGTCTTTTCGAGGTCAAAACTGAAAATTTGTATAGCGAATATCTTAAGTTCACCTTGTATCCTATTGAAACTTTCAAGATATTTTTTTTTAATGAAAAAAATGAGTCATGCAAAATTTCAAGTCATTCTGATGAGATTTAAGACTACCTTCCTCACAAAATTTTAAATTTTCGGGGTCAATATTAAAATCATTAAATTGGATGAAGTATTTGTGATTTTCTAATCTGTGTTTTTTCATCAATTTGAATGCTCATGCTGTTAGCGAAAGTTATACTGTTATACATAACATAAATGCAGAACCATATCTATCGTTGGCATGAATTGAAAGTTCACATCAGAGTGAACTAATTCGTAATTGTTATTACCAATTCAAAAATAGAAAACGTTGAAGTAAAAATTGGGAACTGGGATGTTCATTCGTTTTTTTATTAAAATTTAAATTTAAATCACATGATGTGTAATGACTCGAAATTCGATCTCATCGTAATGACTTGAAATTGTCTGTGATTTATTCTAAAATTTGCATGATGATTCGATAAGAAATTAATATAAATTAAGCCTGCCAGATTGCCTGGAATTTCCCGGACTTGTCCGGGTTTTTGGCGCTTCTGCCGGGAGAATTTTGCCCCGGCCGGAAATCCGGGTTTTTGAACAAAAGTCCGGGAAAGTCCGGGATTTTCAGAAAAAAAAAAATTTCTACACATCAAATGTATCGATATCGATTGAACCGCTGCTATGAAACAGCTGATCGATGATACGAACACACTCCCATCAATCGAATCGTTTCGTTTTAGCCATTCACAATAACTAAAACGAATAAAAGAGAGAGATTTGACTGTTATGTTTACAAATTCTGACATCCCCCATGCAAAATTCTTCGAAATAAAAAATGTATGCGCGGAAAGATTGAGTGGACCAATTTGGTTCAAAATCTAATGGTATCTATTCCTCAACATTCCCAACCATGCTATGAAATCGGATTCAAAAACAATATCACTAAAAGAGAGAAAATGGGTGAATCCATGGTTTAATTTTTGTGTCCAAGTGCATTGAAGATGACGATTTGGTTACTTGTGATAATCGAAACGAAAATGTTTTCTTTGCAAATCATGTAAGTATTGTCTGTATAATATTTTGTTTTTAAACTTTTCATCAGTGTATTTTCTATCTATACACCAATTTATTTGTACCAAAAATTGACAAGTCTTTTATTTGTTTTAAATTTTCAGCCTGAATTATCACGCAAAAAGCAAGGGATTCTCAATGTTCTTTTGAACGTTGACCATAGCGATTTAAAGCTTGGTTCGACTTTGACAATGTTGAAGAGCCGTGATATCAACTCGAATTTCGTACCATTTTATCCAGTGCAAATTTAAAAGATGATTGTGTGGTCGCTCATGTTCCAATCAATTGACGAATGATTGAATTGAATTTTTCAAAGGAAACTCCAGTCGATTTGGTTCAACTTACAGACAGTGCGAATTGGTTTGATATCGTTCGTCCATGGATTGAGGAACGTATCGCAAAGTGCGACACATTCTATTTAATGGCTCTCGTACCTGCTGATCGAATTGAAGCTCGTTTGGATCGATAAGAGGAATCAACATATAGGAATATTCTTCAATCCATCTTGAAGTTTGTATGTGATAAGATAGAAAGCAAATGGGGGAAATTTGTTTCAATATGCTCTATCATTTTCTTGGCTTTTTCGTTTCTGTTTCTTTCCATTATATGCTTCGTAATCCATAAGTATCTTATATGTTGTGTACACACAAAATATAATGAGGGGAATCTGTCATCGTATGACAGTTTGAAATAAGCAGTTTATCGATTTCAGGACAAATGTCTCTGAAAATCGGTTAAACGTCAGAATTTTCCCTGTGACAGCGCATTACATATCTGTCAGCGCACATTTGATTTATTATGTAAATTTTATAGTGAGAATTAGATCATAAGAATAGTTGTATGTTATTTTGCAAGAATAAATCAATGCAAGATTATTCCAGTATGGTGTAATGTCAAACTTAATGCATTCACGCCTGTCATAGCTCAAATTTTGCTAAAGTGTTGACGTTTGCACCGAACCGGAATAAATCAATGTAGTTTTATTCCATATCGGTGTGTCCGATATTTTGCACCGTATTGGTGCAAAACAATGGCATTTTATCGTTGTATTTATGTGTGTGTATTCAAACTTTTTGATTTTTCGCCTATTTTCGGAGACATTTCTCCTGAATTCGGTTAACTGCTTATTTTAAACCTTCACACGATTACAGATTCTCCTCATTATATTTTGAGTGTATGTTTTTGCATTGCCATTTTTTTCACACATGTTTTTTTTACGGTTTGTAAACAACAACAAACGGAAGATCCAGACAATCCATAATTTTTCTCATTTTTTGTAGATATAGTCCAAAGCCAAAAAGAAAACAAATACATTTTGATATTTTAAAGCTTTACATCATTGCTAAAAACCATTTGTTACTCACTTTCATGTTATTTAAAAATAAAATTTATTACATTTTTCTTTATTTTTGATCTGCTATTTTTTAAATTTTGTTTTTGTAGCTTTACTCTAACCTACCAAGAACACAGTTTTTAATATTTTTTACAAATTTCTTTTCAGGATTGGAAAAAAAAATAAAAAAAAAATATTTGAACATCCTTTTCTCAAGAAAATAAAGAGCCAACCGTACTTTGGATATATGCTAAGAAATATTTTATTTCTGAACTCTCAAAATATATTTGAAATATTGACAAAATATAAAATAATATGCATTTGATTTTGTAATGAATTCCGATTTTTGATATAAATAAAAGGCGTTAGTATTTTTTTTTCTTAAAAGTTTTTTGAGTGTTATTATGGTTTATCAGTGTAAATAGTGTTGAAAAGGTTTATAAAACAATGTCATACTGTATGATACTTGGCTGGAGCTTCCTTGGTATTGGTCAAGCGGACCGTGCTTATATGGAAATTGAGAGCTATTCGAGAGTATGCCAATTGACCGCGCCATCTTACGAACAAAATTTATCACATCAATACTACTGCCCAATAGATGGCGCTGAGGAATAGATATCATTAAAGTGTCTCAAATAGTACGGTCCCGTTGGTATTGGTAGCCATTCTAGCTTTTCGAGCGGCGGCTGCCACAGCCAAATATACAGACATTTTCCATACATTCTTTTTCATTCGCTCCCACATTCATCCACAGTGGAGTTACCCATATGAAATACATGGGATACACATTGGGTTCATTCATTCTCTCATATGTCTATGATGCGAATGCGATAAGAATAAAATGGCAAGAAGGAAAAATGTTGATGGAGGTCAGTGTGAGTAAAAAAAAATAAATGGTCTTACGTACGTAAAACTAACTTTTCCGCACATTTCCCGAAATTACTGATTTGTATTGGATTCAGGTTGTTTTCTTATCGAATCATCATGCAACTTTTAGAATAAATCACAGACAATTTCAAGTCATGTGATTTAAATTTAAATTTTAATAAAAAAACGAATGAACATCTCAGTTCCTAATTTTTACTTCAACGTTTTCTATTTTTGAATTGGTAATAACAATTATGAATTAGTTCACTCTGATGTGAACTTACATTTCATGCCAACGAATAATATGATTCCACATTTATGTTATGTATAACTTTCGCTAAAAAGTTGATGAGCATTCAAATTGATGAAAAAACACAGATTAGAAAATCACAAATACTTCATCTAATTTAATGAAAAAAATTTAATTTTGCCCCGAAAATTGAAAATTTTGTGAAGGAGGTAGTCTTAAATCTCATAAGAATGACTTGAAATTTTGCATGACACATTTTTTTCATAAAAAAAATAATATTCTATAAGTTTCAATAGGATACAAGGTGAACTTAAGATATTCGCAATACAATTTTTTTGATTCGACCTATATCTTATCGGAATGACTTGAAATTAAATTTTGTATGACACATGTTCTTTAATTCAATAAAAAAATAATATTCTGAAAGTGTCATAATGATACAATGCGAACTAGACATAGTCCCCCTACAATTTTTTCTTAATTATATTGAAAAACAGTCCATTTATTGATTCGACTCCACTAGAGCTACCCGAAAAAAGTATCCGATTAGGCTGAAAATTAAAAGGTTTCTATTCCTAATGAAGACCAACGTGTGTGTAAATTTTTGATCAATTCAATCTCAATTTTTTGTGTCGTCGTGCTATCAAATTTTTGCGTTCAATGGACGACGTACCACAAACGGAAAAAAAATGTCTCCGGAAATGGTTGCAATCGTTTTTTCTAGGTGCAAAACGCATAGAAAACTTATTCCGAGCGTTTTGAATTTTTTGGATCGATCGCAATACTTTTACCACACACAGTGGTGTGTGCGGAAAGTAAAAACACATATTTTATGCACACAATCACAATGAAGAGAAAATAACAAGAGGTTTTAAACGTTCTATTGTTACACGAAAAGGATTAAATATTCTATTTGTTATTACGAAGTATGTGTAAACATAAAAAAATGGATTATTTATTTACTCAATTTGTTTCACTAGCGATGAATCATCCGCTAATTGCACAAGATACAACTCGTTTTTCAATTGCATCAGTCATTCTACCATTTGAATTCAAGGAATCAAAAGCATAAAATAAACACTATGCCAAAAAAATACTTTTCAATGGCTATAAAACTTGAGTATTCGGATATTTATTCGATAAAAATCACAAAAAATACATGAATGATTTTCTCAGCAATTCCAGCTCACATTATCATAATTTACATTTTTCATAGGGAATTCCGAAACAAACTGAACGAATTGTTTAAAGGTCGTATTTTGATTTTGATTATTTTATGGGTCGTATATTTTGGAAATGAAAACTGGTATTTTGTTGCGTTTATCGACGATTATTGATAAGAATGGTTCGTCGACATTGAAGAAGATCTCTTCGGGAGCGCTGTTCAAGCTTAATGTGACTACATGTGAAATCGTCGCAGCGGCTGCTATCGTTCCCTTTTCATCAACACTCAGAAAACCATTCTGCAAAATGTCATGAACACGGAGTGGGCTACCGGTTGATGTTAAGAATGGCAAGTGGCTGGTTTGGGAAAATAGATCTACCACTCCCATCTGTCAATTTTCAATACAAATTGTATATAGTTTTTGTTAGTGTGCTATGGAAAATCTAAATTTTTTCTTTCATAAATATTATTTTGAAACGAATGCGATTTCATTGAATTGTGAATAGCTTGCACGTTGATTTACCTTAAGCAAAACGTTGACTAATGAAAATGATGAGGACACACTGAATTTTGGCATGGACAAATGCACCGATTTCTTGAATGAGCTCGATAATTGATGTATAATATCGGATAGGTCGGTGGCGCGCATTGAACGGATGAATGTATCCAAAAAGTGCCTTTGTGTGGGTAGAACGAGGACCATGGAGAATTCATCTCCCTTGTAGGGCAGTTCGATCCATTGACCGGAATGTCCATTGCGTAAAGTGATTTTGCCGGAACGCAGTGAGACCAAATTCTTCATCATTGGCACATTTTTCCAGAGTTTATCAGTCGTATGAAATGGTTCTGGCTTCACCTCATTAAAACCATATTTCCATTCACCACTGAAGTAAATGGAATTTGTGAGTATCACTTGTGTATCACTGCTAATTTCATCGTCCGCTTTGAAGAACTGTTGAATTCGATTGTTTGTTGCATTTGCTACCCAGTTGTTAATCACATACTTTGTCTCGTCGGCTGAATCAAAATTCACAGGAAAAATATCAACCTGGCGATCATGAGCCGCTTGAATGAATGAGTTATTTAATCTGTGGGTGAACATACGAAATATTTTAAGCAAATATCATTGATACTTGAACAATAGAAGAACCTACTTGAGATTACTTTTGGTGAAGATCGCACTAGCGACGCCCAAATTAGTTGAAGCACCATTTACAATTCGTAAATCACCGATTAGGTCCTTTGTGACGCTTGGACTCACTTCACGAATGGCATGAGCGATTTCTTCCTCCGTGTTACCGGTGGCAGCTGTTCGCAAAAGCGACAATTGAAGTTGCGGTTGAATTGGCGATAAAACCAAATTTCCAATTGTCGATGGAATTTTAGAACCCTACAAATGATCCGATTTTACAATTTCATTCCGAAAAATGGCTGGAAAATCCATCTACCTGAAACATGGTCCAAGCAAAATCTCGAATATATTCCAGCTGATCATTGGAATATCGATTTTTGACTGAAACAGACGTTGAAACCGCAACTCTCGTCGGGCGTGCTAATTCTGCATAAGGATTGGTAGCAGCGATTGTTTGCTGAACATAATTCTGCAAAATCAAATTAGCATTTTGATGATTCGATGGGGGAATTTTATCCTTTGTGACATCATCATCATCGTTGGTCGGAAATGTAATCGGCCGATATGGCTCGTCGACAGTAGCTGATTTATCTCTGATTTTTTGCGGCTCTACATGCACACTTACTTGTGATTTCGGATTGTTCGATACGCGAAACAGATCATTTTGTTGCTGTTGTTGACCTTCGCTAATTACTGCAATCGTCAAAACTAGTTTTGTCGGTCAAGTTTCATTCCCAGTATTTGTTTGATGCAAACAATTGAGCAAGTAAATAGGAAACGAGAGAGAGAGAGAAGCATTAAAAACGGTGTTGAAAATTCTCGTCAAGATTCACTGATAAGCGTTTGACCTTTCAAAAATATTACATTTCAAATGAATACTCACGCAAAATTACGGATTTGTACAACATTCTCGATTACGACTAACGTAAAATTTTCACAAAATTCGTCCAAAATGGAATGTTACTCAAAATAAAACTTGATTAACACCGTCAATGAGAACAAATAATTTTGTTATCACCCAGTTAGCTTAATGCAAAATTGTCGTATGTTTATTCGAAAAATTTTCAAATTATTGTTTGACAAGCGAATTATCGCTAGTTCTATTTTAATAATAACTTTTCATGAACTTTTTAACTTTGACTGTTCTCGCGATATTGTGTGACGCACACACAATTCCGTGTTAAGCTTCACCTCTCTCAAAATACACAGTATGGAGCAAATGACAACGACAACTTATCAGTTTGTATTCTCAATGTTGACTGACCGCTTTAGATCGAGTCAACCGAAAAAAAAAAACAAAAAAAAACTAGTATATTCACGTCGATTTTCACATACGACAGACGGTATATACGTCGCAAGTGCTCAGTATCAAGACATGGATCATCACAACGCTCACACTCACAAATGCAATTTAGAAACATATTTTTTTAACATTAAAAACCGATCGACCAACGCTGACTGCAAACATGATCAGTAAATAAATTTTTGAAAAGAAGTCAAACCACAACCAATTCGATTGCCGTATAAGTGTATTTGAGTTTTACCGACGCAATCATCGATGCAATCAATCTCAATTGTCTAGTGCTCCATCAGTATTCGCCCGATGATTTGAAATTTAATCAAACATGTCCAACGGTTTCAGTGAATCATTTGAGCAATTATGCATTCGGGCGGAATTTGCAATTTCATTGACCGATAGTGTTCAGTTTCGGAGATTCTCTGAATTTGCTTAAACTCTGATCGAAACTATCTGCGCGTCAACCGAAAAAGAGTTTGAACAGTCTAATGCATGCCTTTAGAACGTAGACAATTTGTTGGCACAAGCTCTTTCAAATTAATTAGCCATTTGGAGATTCCAATTTTCGTCATAAACCGGTTCCTGTCTGCGATGATCTTTGCATACACGAAAACCGTATGAGTAGTCTTTTTGTCTCATCACAATGAAATTTATTATCTTATGAAATACATCTGTGGCTCGGACAACGACGACGATGACGTCAAACAGAACACTATTAGCGCGCATTGAAAAGTTTATTTTAGTTTGAATGCTAAAAATACTCATTCGTTTGCTTCGGCCTTACCTAAACAATTTCTTTTTTGGTGTTTCAAGAACTAGACAAAATGCAGATTCTAATAGGTATGCGAAACATGCCATTCGAAGCAGTCTGCAAAATAATTGCAAATAAATCTCGATTCACATGATTCATTTGAGTTCTATGAGGAAGAACGACTCCGTTGATATGTTAACATAAAATGTTCGATTACTTTCTATGACGACACATACTCACGCTATGGATTTTGATGAATTTTTCGAACCTGAAATGAAATCATACAAATCTAGCTTTCATTTGTTTTGCTAATTTTATAGTCACAAAAAATTTGAAGTTTATTTTAGAATCGTCATGAATAATTCGAAAACAGTTAAATGTTCGAAAGATTTATTAATTTATTCAAATTTCTGCAGCATCATCGGAAGTTGATGGTTGTTCCAATCGGCAATTAAATGACTTTCTACAACTTCTTCGTAATAAAATGAATATTAATTTTTTTAAATTTTATTGATAACAAGTTAAATAGGAAAAACAACGGTAACACAAAGAATTAAGAGGAACGCAGTTCGTTGAAGCGTTGAATCTGTCATGATTTCTTCTCAATTTGAAAAATCATGATAAAATATGTTGCGCGAAACATTAAAGATCAAGATTTCATGAACTTCCATTTAAATTTGTTCGCAACACTCCTTCAACAAACAATCATGTCTGAAACTAAATCCCTATTTAATTGTATATATTTGATGTAAAAATAGTAAAACGAGCGTCCTGCAGAGATAAGCTGCTTCTTATCGAAGCAAATCATTTTCTTGAAAGATTCATTTAGAATTTCGTTTTCATTTCTTGCTTGAGACATTGCTTAAATGCTTCCCATCCTTCGGATTTGGCCACCGACTGAAATGAAATTGAAATTAACGATAATTGGACACACTATTCAAATCATCGCAAATTTGGTGGCAACACTGAAAACAAATAACATCAAGTGCAAATCATGACAAAACTTACCACATCTAAAAAACAACTCAAACGGAGAAAGAAACAAAACACGGCTTGATTTAAAATTAAAATTGCTTTAATTTGATATATTAAAATTGCTCTAGTCGACCTGAGGACTAAGTCTCTTTTTTAATGTAAAAAATTGACAATAATTTTATCACAATATCCATGTGATCATGCAAAAACGTGTTAAACACATAAAAAACGGCATATAAAAACTTAATAAAGCCAGAGTATTATGTACAAAAAAACAGCAACAAAAAACTATTTGCACAAAGTTGAACAATAAAAATCAAGAATCGTAACGAACACTAAAGCTAAAAACCATACGATTAAAGTTGCAAAATTCGAAATTGGCGTCGCAATTTTCGGCAAGCCCTTGAGCGCATAAAAGGTGAAAAAGCCAAAACACCATCTTCGTACTCATCAGTCAATTCCTCGTTGTATTCGATGCCATAATTACTTACTTTAAATCCGCGATGCAGACGATCTTTCATTATTGCGATAAATTCTTTGTACGACAACATTCCATCGCCATCCTCATCGAAAATTGCAAAAACTGTTTCGATTAAATGCTCGGATAATGTAAGTCCCGTACAAATTTTCACTGCGCGCGCAAATTCGCCTGAATTATTTTCGGGTAAATAAAAATATTTGTTGGCTTTTTATTGGATCTTGTGGATTTTCATCTTAATCTTGCAAAGTAAAGATCACCTTTCGAAATCGCTTGATCACTGAGAGTGTACATGCGCATAGCAATGCTAAAATCCTCAAGATTATTCAAGAATTGGCAAAAATCGCGGAACTCCTTGAAGGTGACGCCTTTTTCCTGCTTCACGCGATCCAACAGTCGATCTAAGTACATGTCGTATTCGTCAGTATCCTATAAAAAGACCGTCAAAATACATTGTTATTCAATTATTTAATATTTTAATTTTAGTTTCATTCATTCATTCTTACCAAATAAGTGTATCGCAAGAGAATTTTTGCAAAATCGACCTCTGTGATGGCAATGTTGCCCTTGGAGAATTCATAAAATTCAAGCTCCAACACCTCGGTTTGTAAATTGTCCATGAATTTGTAGAATCCTTCGTAGTGCAAGTCTTGATTGCCTTTTTTACCGAAGAAATGCACTTGCAGTGTTGTATCGACTAATTGTTTATGCCGGCGCTGCAATCCCTCTTCGTCTTCGACGTAAGAGTCCTGCAAAGGAAAACGATGAATGTGTTGGAATTTCAAAAAATTTCACTTTTAAATAGGCAACTTCCAAATTCACAACTGATTTAAGAGAAAATGTCAACTTACATCATCCACCGAAATGCCCCTTTTGTCCTTCCAAGCACCAATGAAGATATTTTCCATCTGAAAATATCATAACATTCGATTATTAAGTGCAATTGAATTATTGTCGAATGAAACACATTTTCCCGTTAATGCAGTGACACCGTGTGCTATCGAAAACTGTCTACTTAAAATTTCATTTGATTGCAACGATAAATTAATCACGAAGAATTAGGTAGTTTTACGCTTAGCTTTGATCGATTACTCTCTATCAAACTTACAAAACCTCGTTTTTTATCATCACCATTTTCATGCGAACGGAGTTTAAAGATCGCCTGCGCCTCATCGGCGCCTAACAGCGACTCAACCTACATAATCGAAAAATATAAATTTTTTCATTGTTGGATTGCTCATTACGAATTTCAATTGCCACCAAAGCGTTCGGAAGCTCAATCTACTGTCTGTTCTAGCTCTTTGCAAAGCCACATCAACGAAGTCGAAGAATTTCAAACAACATATACGTTCATCGCTTTATTCAAAAGCACTTTTATGAGAAGGAAGGGTGATCTTGCGTCTATGTTCTGTATAAAATCGAACGCAAACACTTGGGAGCCTCTGGGTGTTTAGCCAAATGTCACCGAAATTGTTCTATATAACATTCTAAAGGAACATAATCGCAAAGATTGCAAACAATCACTACAAACCACAACAAATATTGGACGGATGATATTAAATTGGTCAATTGCATGTCATCAACAACAAATCTAAATTAGTGAAAGCAATTGGATTGTTATGATTGGATATATTAGGCATTAACATCCACACTCTAATTAACATGGACCACAAACAGTCATGCGAAAACCTCTCACAATTCGTTTTGTTTGATTGTCGAACTTCTGCTGCCGAAGTGATCCGCCGAGAATGCGCTTTATCTATTTTATGATCAGATGTCAATGAAATAAATTTTTAATGCCAATTATCCGCGATGAAATAGAAAAAAAAAACACTAAAATCAACTCATCAAACATTTGTCTACAGATCAAAAAGAGATCGACCACGTGCCAATGGCCTTTTCAGTGGTCTTCAAATGTTGTGCATTGTTGTTTTATTCCCAAGAAAATATCAAGGATAGATGAATGATGGTCGAATTTTTTTATACTTTGCTACTTCAAAACGAATACTTACGACTAGAAATTCGTTTTTATCGACTCGCTGATTACCGTCAGTATCGAACATATTGAACGCTATTTGAAATCCAGATTTTGGCTCTACAGAAGAACAAAAATTATTTAATCTTTTGTTCACTATTTCAAGCTTGATGTTGCAACTCACTGGTCAAAATTGATAGTAAAAATAGGTATTCAGTGTAGGAAATGATGCCTTTGTCACGTAAACTACGGAACATTTGCGATGATCCCTTTTTCAGCGGTGGCGTTACGTCCTTGATTTTATTGATATCGTCCATTGTGAGAGTGCGCCGCTTGAGTCGAGCTGTGAAATAATATATTTTAAATTAATAGTTATTTTGACATGAACTGAAAGTCCATCGGCCAAGTATGCAACTTACGTCTCGCCTCCTGTTCAACGACCGAATCCAAAAAGTCTTGTGGCGTCATGTACAACTGTCCATCGAATTCTACCGAAGCGAATTTTATGAATCGCCTCTCACGTGATGTTAACTTAACCGCTTTTTCCGCTTCATCCTGAAATCGAAACAAATCCACAAATTCTATTGAAAACGTGAGAAAAAAGGCGCGCGTTGCAATGCTTATCGATTGAATTTAAGGGAGTTTTGAAAGATTTATAACTTATTTTATGAACAGAGATCCTTATGCGACAAGGACCTCATGTGTAAGGTCCAACTACCTGCTGTTTGTTTACACAATAAAACTAACCGCGTGGCCGCACGATTGTTCGAGTAGAAAATCATCAGATAATTTGCTACAATATTTCTTTTTTTTCGGTCGAAAACTCATTAAAACTATAGAATGAAGGCCGAAAATGAATAAAGACAGCCAACGAAACTGTGCCAGAATGTGGTGATCAGCAAATTGATAGCGTTGATATGGTTTGGCTCGGACCTGTACATCTGTGCAGGTAAACTAAATAATGTTATAAATCTTTGTAGCATTGATGTCACCCAATCCACGCAATATATTGATTTTGATCTCGCAAGGAGGCGGTTTTCGATTTTATTTATTGCTACTTTTACTTTGCGGCCGCACTTTCTACTCAAAATTCGCCGATCGAAGTATTAACAACACCATAAAACATTTTGTAACAACTAATGTTGTTTTGTTGTGTGTCGCTTTTTCGGTAATAAAACAAAATACTGACAAAATGGACATTAAAACTATCACAAATGAGTAGATTTATGGGGCACGGATTGAAGCACTTTGATGAAATGAAGCACCTTTTATGGTAGTATAATCGATCACTTCAACCCAATCACATGTGATCGATACATTTGATAACACAGACGGGAACTGGGCATTGCACCAATGTCGTTGAAAATTAATTAGCCAAGTGATGTATGGCTTCTGCATGCATGTTAAATCTAGAGGCATAAAGGCAAAAAGTGGAGAATATAAAAAAGTCACATTTTTGGTTAAAAATGCCATTTGTTGAAACTAATCTGTTTTCATTGGAAAGAGTAAAATTTAATCTAGCATTTGATGTTGCTATTCATTATTCGATCACTCTTCAGTTAATTACACGATTTTCATATTTCAAACCCAACTGATATTTCAGTTCCATTGTCAAGAATTTAAATTGAAAAGAATTGAAATAAACGCAACAATAACACCAAACGCAGCACATCATTTCGACGCGATTGCGAATTTATATCTAATCTAAATGCCTTTTTCGAGAGCTCCTTCGAATGAAAACATCATATCAAAATAGTTCATTAAAAGAATCTATTGGTTTGTTTGTAACTTTTTGGTCGGGCGCATTTTAAATGTCCAGTGAATTGATTGTGCTGGAAATGTCGGAGATCATTGAAGTTTATTGACTAAAAACAAAGGGCAATCAGTAACGCGATGGTGACAACTGTCTATCAAATAGAATACAAAGCGAATGTCATGCAAGCGATTCATCATTTATTATGAATCATGTGATGCCAAATAGAGAATCTCAAAATCAATAAACAGCTGCTCTTTAGAAAATTCGCATAATATATCACGGAGTCGGGCAGAGGCCATACAATCCAGTCAAAAATGTTATTGTATGATTTTTGAGTTTGCAATTATCCAAAACAGGAAAAAAAATGAACGGACAAAATTGAATGAATCAAAATTCGAACATTCCAACGATAATGCGAATATTTCTTCAACGTTTTTTCCCCTTTTGCGTACTGAGTCATTGGAATTGAGTTTTAAAGTGTACAGCGAAAGCGGCAAAGAAGAGCTTCAGTTAATTTAGTGCAAGCACGTCAGGCAGTTTGAAATTTAACAAGAGAAAAACCCGACACAATATCTGTCAAATTTACGTCGATTGAAATATCCAGTGGCCTGAGTTCGAATGCGAAAGAATGCGCTGGTCGGCTGAAATCCCCTTTCGCTGTCGACAGGGTTCATCCACGAACCATGAAATAAATGAATTATTTGACTTAAGAACGCAGCGCATGACGAAAATAATGATGTAATTGATTTCGTGCAGTTTGACAGGTGGTTTCGGTATCAAGGTCTACAGCAGACGAACACATTGGCCAAATCAAAGAAATCTCGACTAACAGCAGCAACAGCAAGAACAACTACAGCGCGCACCTCTTTGAATTCCGACTGTCCATATATTTTGGGCATCCAGTGTGTGCCGTCCGGACACACTGGTTTGCGTGTGAGAGTTAATTCATCTTTAAACGATACAAAATACAACAAATAGCAAGAAAAAGGAATACATTTTTCGCTTTGGAATCGTTTGTACGGAAGACGAAAACGAAAACTTTCTTCGATTCTGTTAGTTGTTATCCAGCCGAGCCAAACTCGTTCAGTGTAAGAGGAATGAGGTGAAAAGTAATTGTGATTTTGATTCGGTAATGATAATATAGCCAATCGAAAATCCTTATTATCGATGGTGATTAAATTGAATCTTTTTGGCCGAAACGGTACTTTCGATTAAAAATGTTAACCGAATTTTTGCTCGTCACATTTCGGCCGATGCACAACAGAACTGGGCCTTTTGTAAAATCGATGCATTTATTTCGATGTCAAAATTGAAAAATGAGGCATGTACATCTGGTGCTTGATGCATCAAGGTGTGTTCCCAAATTGATTTCCATTCGCATTGTCAAATGCGATCAAAATCTGTTAGCTCCATCGTCAAATGATTCATTAGAAAAATGATAATTTATTGAGCCGAAGTAGAGCATGTATTCGAAATTGAACTGTCGTGATTTATTTTTAGACTCGGCCAATATATCAACAGCGTCAACCAATGACCATCTGGATCGTGTGCTCTTAATGCACTCAACCTGTTATATGGAGAATTTATTACACTAAAACTCATTTGATAAGGCCATTCCTCAAAAGAACACGATAAAGAATGTCTACTTATCTGTTTTGAATACGATGAACATGCAAACGCTGATAAAAATCTTTGTAAGAATTGCGATCGATTGCATATTTTACACTTTTCGAAAATTGTGTAGTTATTTATTAAGATGTGAAGAAGTGAATGTGAGTGAATTACAGCAGCGCCACTGGTCCGTATGAAGAATCATTAAACAAATAGGCACACGATTAACAATGAGAGAGCTGTGGCGCCAAACGGAGCTGTTTCCAAGATGTGCCCACGGTGATTTTTTATCTGCGCATCGGCATCCATTGATATTGATTACGTTTGTGTTGATTTCACTCGTTGAGGTTAACTAGAAAATCTAATTAACCGATTCGAAGTGTATTCGATAAGGTTCATTGCTAACCGTTGCCATATTTTAACAAAACAGTTGCATGATATTTCAATTGCACACCAAAACCGGCAATAAAACAGAACGCACTCTCCATTCGGATGGCACAGTGATACAGCGAATAAATAAAATTATGCTTTTTGTAGCCGAAGACACCGAGCGCAAATATTGAAGAGAACAACAGAACGTCGAAATGAATTATAACGCGGTGTGCTGGCGGGAGTGCAGTATGTTTATTCAATGAATTTATGTTGCAATATTTATTCCAAACAAACGAATCAATTCGAATTTTATCAGCTCTTTGCCTGAAAACTATTTTGATAGTACGTATGCCGCTTTTCTAGTGATCCCAAGGGGCAGATTACTTCTAAAAGATTGAACAGGATTGAAAAGATTGAAAACTTTCAATCGCTGCCAAAAAAAAAATGTAACAATAAGCGTCAAAGTGACGTTCCTAGATTAATTTGCAAACGTCAATATGTGCCCTACACAATAGTGTATCTTTCGTTCTTCTCACTATATTTTCATGTATTGCTTTATGAAAATGCACTGATTTCCAGTAGTGAATTGCCCCTTGAGTCATCCTCACTCACGTAGTCTTCAGCACAGCAGAATCCAGCAGAAGGAATGAAAAAAAAATCTACGACCACGTAGACAAAAATAAAAACGAAATGATGAACTTTTTGAAAGAATTATGTTCCAACGCATATTTTATGATGCAACGGAATTTATTTATGTGTAATTTAAATAAAATCCTATTCAATCGTCCAATTGGCACGATGGTCACACCGTGTGTATATGTGAATGCACAAACTTTATATTTTTACAATAACATTAAATGCTGTGCGTGAATTTGATCATAGCAAATTCATAAAATTTATTATTGTGAAGGTTAGTGTTTCGTTGAGGGTGATCGCTGTAGGTGCTTTGGATTGTATGCAAAATAAAATCGTACGTGAACGGTTGAATTGCATTTGACTTCCTTCCAAATCAAACGAGAAACAAAACTTTACCATTTTCAATTGAAAAAATGGCGAACGTGCCTTTGCGCACGAAATCTATTATGAATGCTTCTTCCTTATGATTTTATGAGGTCTAGCGAATTTTTATGGCTTTTTGAGAGAATCATAAAGAAACAGTTTGGAATATCAACGTCAATGAACCTACAATTGATTCGAACACGAACTGGAATCGTGTAAACAAAGGACAATTTAGCAAGAGCGAAGTAATTGAGATTCGAATTGACAAAAAAATAATAATTTTATTTCAATTTGACAATTGAACATACTTTGGTTCAACCCAGTCATATTCATTTCGATAGAAGCTATCTGAAATGATGACTTTTTTTATTCTTCTATTTAAAAGTTTTTTTTTTCAAATTCATTTCTATTCAAAGGCTATTTCTTGTTTGACGTTGCTTCGTTGAACGTCATAGTTAATAGCCTGAGCTAATATGATAAACGAGCATTAAATAAGGGTGATTTCGAATTGGATTTTTATGGGTTTTTCACTCATGTGTTAATTATGAACCCATTTATTAAATTCGGTGTGATGAAGCGGCTTTCGATTAAAGGTTGAGTTTGGTGTGCGCTACTAAATGAAGTGATCTAGACACCGTTTCTGCTGAAGCCACTAGTTGAGTAATGGAAATTACAGCGATTTGATTTGAGAGCAAACGAAGGCGATCTGTTGCATCGAATTTAAAGTGTTAGACACCCCGAAGCATTTTCAAAACTAATTGGCCCCATTTATTGTGTAGAATTCGATTAATTTATTAGAGTGAAATTGGAATTTGATTCACGCTATCGGAGTGTAAACATTGTTTCCTCCTCGTTTGAAGGACTATGGAAAAACGAAATGGAGAAGAATGAATATATCCGTCTACGGCCGGGATCAACAAACTCGCTCAGAAATGTATCAGAAATGCAAGAGCACCACTTTTCCTTGGTTGATCAGTTGAGATTGAAATGTGCGAACATTACAAACTAATGTGAAAATTGTATGGCCACAACACTGGCATGCATCCTTATGCACACTACCTCACGGGCAGAATTTCTGTGGTCTGCAAACACAAGTGACGATAATAAGACCATTTGATTTAAAATTCTTAAATTGTTTCGGGTTTTTTTGTCCGCTCTGGCGTCGATTCGTGTGTGCGATGATTGTGCAAAATCGTTTATAGTTTACGGTTCGTGCGAAAAAGCACGCATTGCAGTGAGATAATATGTATGTATCTGTGTGCAAAGATTCAATAAACCAAAACCTGTACCATATCATTACGAACAACCGTTTTATCAACATTTCAATTCAGTGTTCACTTCAGTGTTTGCCAGCAGCACATCATTTTTATGGCCCGATGACCATTCAGTGCGACTTTACGCACGCATAAAATGCTCAGCAAGAGGAGCAGACGAATGAACAACAAAAAACAGCAACGGCATTGTAATGAATATGGAAAATTACCATCGGTGGAATTATTTTGTGAGTTGCACGCTCAGAAATTACGTTAATTACACATATTCGCTTGGTTACTTGATGCCCAGTTGAAAATTGAATATTTGCATTACGCTCACTACGATGATAATTTTGATGGTTTTTTTGTCGTTGTTGTTGATGTTGCTTTCGCAGTTCATAATTTCAATTCGGTAGTTTTTGTTTACCTCCGACTCTTTTATTTACTTTGTTTGGTCCTTGTCCCTCGAAAATGCACGTAAAATTAATTCGGAACACAAATCGATTTTGGGAATAAATTTTCATTTAAAAATACTCGAAGCAGGTTAAGGATTCCGAAGAATGCTTTGGCCCATGATTATCGATTTTAACTTGCGAGCGGCTCTTTGTGCGTGAACAGGCGCTTAAAATCTAACTTCAAACAATTTGTCGGCACTTAATTAATGAAAAAAACCAAGCAGGAATTTGGAAGAGGAACACAATATATGAGATGCTTATGATCACAATTAGTTGGCATTGCGCAATCAATGAGAATGAAAGACCAAATTTGGTCGTAGGTAAAAAAGCCTTAAATCGTCTCATTTACATTTTTCATTTGTTATTTCAACATTTCATTCTCTCAAGAAGTTTTGAGCGGCTCTCTCTTTCTTTTTTTGTCTCTCTATGCGATATTTTTCGTTTGTCAATCGAGCATATTGGTCGATCGCATATTCAAAGACAAATGAATTGAACGACTAATTTGGTTACCGGATCGATGATGCCATGCTGCCCACGAAATGCGGTCACAGGGGGTAAAATAAAACAATGCAAATGGCAAGATAAACAGGATTTCGTTCGTTCTTGTTTGAATTCTCTCACCTATTGTTGAAGAGTCGCATTGAACTTAAATGAAAGAGAAATGAAAATGAACTCATAACAATTCATTGCAGCAACGACTATGCATTGTGGTGTAGCGCCCATCTCAGTCGAAGATGAATACAAGGAGGGAAAAAAATACCGACAACAATGACCCAAACACCACGCTCTCAAATCAAATAAATTTCACGCAGTTGTGTGTCTAGTGATAAACACAATGTCTAATTTCATTGGTCTTCCTCGGCGTGGATCGATTCAAAATCGATATGCATAACAGCCGATCGATGACGAAAATGATAGTGAGTGAATGTCGTCTGCAACGGCCGCTTCTCTTCGATAAAACGAAGCCCACAGATATGTTCGACATTCTTGACAACGAGCGATATTTCGACCAGATAGAGCAAGAGGAAAAAGGCACATGTACTTTTTCAAGCATCCGAGATAAGACCGAATGCACGAGAGAGGGAGCGAGGACGAAGAAGACGAAAAAAAAAAAAATTCAAAGACGATTTTAATATGATGTAAATTACTGATAAATAAACAACAGCATAAGGTGATTGTTTTCATTGTTTTTTATTCATTCCTCTCCTTCTTTCAAGACATTCATTTGGAATATGCGGTGTTGTATTACCGCGCGCAGTGCAATGCGCAACCCAAAAGAGCCCATAGAAGCAGCACAATTTCGGTGAAATGTGAACGTAACGAGCAGCAGAGAAACTTGCATCTTAAACACTTTCGGTGATGAAAAAGTAATATGGATACACGGATTTGATCAGCACGATATTCCAAACATAAAAATAAGATAATTCATTTTTAAAGTGACGCTCTGAGAATCGGACAACATGAGAATGTGATGTTCAAGAGTAAAATTGTACTCAAGTTCAAAACGATCGTTTTCGTTCATCGTTTTTTTTCATCAATATTTCGTTATAACTCGAAAAGATGCTGTTTTTTTGTGGATGATGCTTAGTGAATGACATTCTATGCACCATTTCCCATCGGAATAAACATGATATTTGCCTTTTTAACGCCTTCCATTGCAACACTCGCCTGAACTCTTTGAACTTGAATGCCGAAAAATTAATTGAAAATGAATTTCATCTGTCATTTTCGCGCCACGATTTTCCGTGAAAAGATTCCTGCCACATAATATTCACTTTCGGCTTTGTTCTATTTGCAATTCGACTTAATCGGCTGTTTTTGTAGTGCCGACTTGCCAGAAAATTGAAATTTATTTCATAAACAAATCCGCATCGATTCACCAAAATATATGCAACTTGTTATGACGCAAACGTGCGCACGAATGAAACGAAATTATGTTTGACATGATTTAAAGAGCCGAATACGTAAAAGAAGTGAGAGCAATAAAATCATGACACATTTCGCCGCAGGGACTGAATAATCTTTCAAAATGTTGAACAAATTCCCGAAACTAACGCAAATTAACAATCCTTTCATTCTTTGCACGTGAGCCCTGTCCTCGTTATTTCCAAGAATCAATCACTGGATTTTGGGATTCGTTTCGATTTCTCTCTCTCTCTTTTCCTCTCTCTCTCTCTCTCTCTCTCTCTCTCTCTTTCTCTCTCTCTCTCTCTCTCTCTCTCTCTCTCTCTCTCTCTCTCTCTATCGGTTTTTGAAAAATGAATTGGCACATATTTTATTTGTATAACAAGATTCCAATTATACATTTAACGTTAAAATGACGCTAATTCCGTGTTATTGAGTGCTCATGCCGGGCTCTCAAAGTGCACCATAAAATAATTGAGCCGCGGCAATGCGTTCTTTCTTTAATCTGTAATCAAGAATGCATCTTCTCTCGTCTGCACACACCGCCCAGCCCCGAATTCATTGTACAATGAAAAATTGCTCTCACTCAAAAACCAGCGATTAAAATCGCTAAATTCACACCTTGCCCGTGAATTTTTGCCGTCTTTTACCAGCGCTGACCGCTGAATACCATGCAATTTGTTGGGCTGCTCAAAATGTCTTAATTCTCGGCCAATAAATCTACATTTAATCGATTTGTAGTGGATAATTTTTCACGTTCATTGGGTTATGAGTGCCGCTGTCGATGTTAAATCGCTTGAACATTCAGCCAGTCGCTGTTCTTAATACGCACAACCGTTTGTTGCTCGGCAAAAGAAGCCACTTCAATAAAGCGAAATCTTCTTCAATAAAACAAAAGCGCTGAATCTTATTCACAATCTTTTTCATGCTGGAAAAACTGGTACAAAGAAAAGCGCATTTTGTTCCAGGACAATGAATTGCGATCGAAAATGTTAGATAAATCTTTTAATTTAAAGAATAAAAAGAGTGAAGAATTCTTCAGCTTCAGCCACATAAGGATAATCGAATATTAAGCGCGTATTAAATCATAATAATTAGCCTGCATGGACCGCTCATTTATCTCAGAAATTTATTAAAGCATCACAATTTCATTACAATACATGGATCGATAGGCGCTATACGTGTTCTATCTGTTCTTTGCGTAAAACTCAGAATTATTTGTGCAAAATTGATGCATCTCTTCTGATGAAGTCAATCGACGTAATTTGTGAATTTCGATATCAATGGAATTGATTTCAAAGACGGCAATAGAGTTGAAAACAATATTCGAGCTTGATGTTTAGAACATCATCAATTCATGGAATAACAGGCAAAAGCAGAATAGATGAATTCTCGTTAAAAATATATCGATGCCGTCGATTCAACTGTTGATGCAGTATTTTTATGATATTCAAACGGCTAATGAGCCCGCCTATCGAATGTTGATGATATGTTTAACACACAATTTTATGCAGAATTGTTTTGTATGTATTTCCAAGTCATTTTTTTATTCATATTTCCATAAAACTGCGGGTCGCGTTGAAATCAATCATAAAATTAGTCAATTAAAAAGCAATTAATTAAAACTGTCGGGGAATGTTGGGCAATATTAAATAAATCGTGTGACGAATGACGACAATTCTTCTTCCCATGAACCGAGCAATTTATTTGCCCGCTTGAATCTCTGTTTGCTAAGGCTATTTTATCTGTCAGCGTTGAGGCATTTTCAGAGTGATGTGTATCTGGTTAGAATTGGTTTGATGGCTCCCCGTGTCAAGTGTAGTAATTTAATTGCCTGACATGTTATTTAAATTGCTTTTGATTTATTAAATCCACAAGTCGAAACTGCGATTCGCAACGCCATTCATCTGTGTCTGTCCCCTTTAGAGAGTCCGAATTTCCAGAGCATTTTGGATAATAATCCCAACAGCGAAATGCAGACGACAAGCGAAATCAATTCACTAATCATTATGTTAAGTGGGTGCCAAAAAAATCTATACAAACTGCAACATTGTTCAGAATAGTCGGTCTGCTGTTCCTGTTTCATCGATTCTGCGCGCCATTTACCTAATTACTGTCATTCTTGCGCTAAAGACGCAACCAGTGACATTTTGCTTGATTCCTGAAACGCCAAAAATCAAATATGGAAATGGTCGCAATGTAAATTAGAAGAGATATGGAAACAAATGGAATTATTTGGAGTGAATCGATGCCACAATGCCACTTCATCGACAAAGCAATATATACACGCACACCCCTTTCAAACTGCTTTGTCATCTCCACATCGGATTAGTGTCACGCAATCTGTGATATTCGCATAAATACGAATTTGAATAACGAATAAATGTTTTGTGATGTCATTCAAGTGAGCACAGCGCAAAAACTTCAAAATTGATGAGAATTGGCTGTGTCTTCCATTCCAAAGGAGGTGGAAAAAGCGATTTTTCAATCAAAATGTATTGCCCCGAGGTGGTCCGCTTTGAAGTGATCGCTTGTGTTATGATTGCTCAAATTTTGATGGATCTCATTTCATTAAATCCAATTTTAAGACAGTCACAAAAAGCCAGAACAGCCACTTCGATAGCGACACACTGGGAATTTACTAATTTCGTATGTGCCGGTTGATAATAAAAGCACAAGATAAAAACATCATTTCACCGGTTGATCAATATTTACAGTTTTTTTCCCCTCTATCATTTAGTCTAATTTAATTTCCCATTTGTACCGCTTTCCATAATATTGAAAATCGATGATCTTCTCCATTTCCATAATGCAATCGGAAACAATATGCCGTTTTTATCGGGCAATTAAATGAATAAAAATCATTTTCGAATTAATTGTGAACTCGAACTCGAGCCCGAACATGTTTTGAATTTTATTGAACCTTTTTTTTCTCTCCAATTTATTTCGAAAATTATTGATATTTGTCTAAGTCATCGAAGTTATGATTAAACGCATCTAACGACGTTTTGATTTTCACATTGAATATGGACATGAATGATGCCGCCGCTCGTAAATGCGTGCGCATTTTGTAAGTACCACAATGCGTTGAGTTAATGAAACCTCTAAAATGCGCATGCAGATAACCAAATTAATTGAATCTTTGAGCAAACGGCATTCAGTAAAATGACATCGAATCAGTTGTGTTAAAGGGGCATCAAATTCATAGAGACGAAAAAAATTATCAACGATTTGTCATTCATCGCTTAGACGATCGTTATGATGGTTGGCCAAAGAGAAACCGCTCGGTTTCGATGCACCAGCACCACATGTTCTGGTTTCGGTTTGAAACATTGAACACCCATTCGCATTTATCATCAGCAAAATTGGTTTTCCAACAGTTGAATTTCGTGAGAAATTTCAACAAGTCGCCCATGTTTGGGCTCATTATGTCGAGCGCGCTCTTTTCAACATTGCAGTTCATTAAGATGAAGGTCTTTTCGAACAAAAGTTCTTTTTCCGTTTAAATCATATTAAATTTGTCGAGCATGAGACTAAAATATTGCGAAATTGTCGCCTGAATGGCGTGTAGAAAATGACTAGTGAATTCACAATGTTGTTGAAAGAATTTCATTGGAGAATCCATTAGTTTCAAATTATAACATCCAATCCATTTATTCAAATCGATAGACACTGACAGAATTGTAACTAAAGAATTCAACTGAAGTTCAAAGGTGTCATTTATTGGAATTTTTACTCGTTTCAGATCCATTGGATTTCGCGAGAAACGCATAAAATAAACACCTAGAACGCAGAATATTTAGTAAGAAACGATCGAATTACGTCGCGTATAAATATTTCAAATTGAGTTCGATCGTCGTGTTGAAATCGATAAGAGCCAATGCCAAAGCGTGAAATCGGTATTCAATTACATGCAGACGAAGAGCACTTAACCGTCGATTCACATCGCGAAAAGTGTAATTCAAAATCGAAACAATGATTAATAGTAAACGAAAGCTAACGACATGTTTCGAGGTGTATTCAACTTTACGTTTGTCCGATGCAGCTGGTTGCATCATTTCCGCGAATTTAAATAAATTTAAAATGCACAAATAAATTGTATTTGATTTGCATACGTTTAAGGCCGTAATTGACTTGTTTAGTGGGCATTTCACTTGTGATTGTGGCGAGGTTTAACAGGGCTGCATCAGTCCTCGTCATCGCTCGTTCTCGATAATTGAATCAGATTGTAGCGATTAAAAAGTACCAAACAAACGGTTTTGAAAAGTTTCTTTGATTAAATGCAGCAACATTTTATTCTGAATGATTTAATAGAATGGAATCAATGCGGTGAATCAGCACGTGTTCTTCTACTTTCTCTATTCGATGTCAATTTCACATGGAATTTTCAAACTCATAAAATACCCTTGAAATGAGGTGAGCGTGAGATTGAAAGTGCAAAAAACTCTAAATGTTCAAGTGCGACAGCTGATCGTGAGTGCGCGCTGATTCATAGTTTATAGTCTTTATTTCAATGGGACTCTCAAATTGTCGAATTCAATCGTTGTTTTGAAGTCGTTGAACTTTGAAGTAGTTTTTTGTTGGTATATCTTGTACAAACCCTTTGACATCACTTTTTGCAAAAATCAAACAGAAAATTCGGAACCTATCGCATGAGCAAAGTCAGTCGAATTCGTTGTTTCAATTAGTCAAAGTGACACGATGTCTGTATAATGTTGCCGCGTAACGCACAATCATATGTTCCTTTAAAAAAGACCCACGTAAATTGTATGCAAAGTCAATGCGGAATGTCACGAACCAGCGCTCAATCTTCTAATGAGTCACATTTGTACGAGTATTTATATTTTCACGTAGAAAATGAAAGTGTCACAATGAACAATGCGAATTTCCTCATGCGAAACATATTGGAACTGACCGAACATCACTTCACAAAAATCATTGATTTCACACAAGATTTATGTTTGGCCCTGACTGAATTTAAAAATAAATCCCACCAATGCTACTCACTTTTATCTTTTTCGGATTGAATGCAGTCACAGATGATGATTGTTGCCACACGAGATAAGCGCCGCCAAATGCCGTACCACCAAGCAAATACCACCAATATTTTCGTCCACTCTTTATGTTTCGATTGATTGGCTGATTTGCGCTGAAATTGCGTGGAAATTGGCAGAAATTTCCAATTTTCAGACGAGACCATCGAACAGGCAAACCTTTGACAGAAGCCATTGCTTTTTCACTCAACAGCACCTCGTCTTTTCACGTTCGTCAAGTGACAGTTGACAGTTCGCGTAGCTCAATCTTCCTGTATATTCCGCGAAAGAGAGAGAGAGAGAGAGAGAGAGGGAGTGTGAGTGCGAGCTAGTTTTGAGTGAATTTCCATGTTCACTCAATGTGCGCGATGTGGTGAAATCGGTATATTATGGTGAATTTTTGTGATGTAACGTTCGTTTTTCGTCGAAAAATACGGCATAAAATCTATTTTATTTCAAGATTAAACGAAAAATATGAGAAAATTATTGTTCAAGAGGAATGTGTGCCATTGAAAATTAAACGACCCACAGCAATGCACTCGAATTATTTCAATATAAATTGTTTGCATGGAATTTATGGCTATAGACTTTATTGCATAAATTCATCAAAATCAATTAATTGAAACGGACGAAGAAAAAGAGTGCCGTTCATTTACGCATGGTCCAATTGTCAACTCTCTATTTGCATATAAATTAAAATATGGAAGAGAGAAATTATTTGCAAAAGTTTAACTGGAGCAAACGGCATTTCCAATTATCAATTTGTCGAGACTTACTGAACGGAACGGCGGACGGCAATGCAACTGAGAGACGAATTGCTGCTTGCATAATAATGCAGTATGTGTTAAATTCTTGTCATGCCTTTGCAATTGAAGTGAATTCATTAATTCCAATTATAAAGAAGCCCAAACTATCATACGCATGTCGTGTGTGTATTTTCAAGAGTTCCTTTTCAAATTAATTGGTTTGCCAAAAATAGAGAATATAATGAGCATGTCATTTTTTTTAGCAAGATGGACGTTATCAAATTTGTTTGTATTCCTTTCGACATGCACACGCTATGGTCTACGTGAGCATCTCTCAATTTGCATATCATTCGCATACGTAATTCGCATCGAAAACGGAAATCTTATCGTTGTTTCTGTCACTTTCTCGCGATTAGTCTTTGTATCATCAAAATCTCTTTTATTTATTATCTTGATAATTTGCATAAGAACACTAAAATCCACTGTTTCGTACGTTTTTAAAAATAGCGAATCGGAATGTGCATGATTTAAATGACAAAGCAATGTTATACGCTCTGGAATTGATTAATTCAGTCATTCACATCATATTTTGAACGCGCGAATGCTCTATGTTTTACAAAGTATTTGTAATTTCTTTAAACAAGATGTCCCCATTAAAGAAACTAGACGAACTTACTCTTATTTATGCACAAGCCAACGTACCAATTAGTTCATATTAATTTTCGAACTGGCCGGGAGAATGGAAACGCATAGATCGATCACTCATCAAATTTTTCATTTTATTTATTGATTTTTATGAACTTATATAAATTGATGATAAATGAGAAACCAATTGCTTTGCGGTCGTATGTCAGCTTAAAAAAATCATTTTTTCGTTTTTTTCAATAAATGGCAAGAAAAAATTCACGAAAATAAAATATACAGAAAGTTGGCTTAATCAAAGAAAATGGAGAGAGTGAGAGAGAGAGAGATATAGAAAATCTAGGGAAAAGAAGATATGATGATTGAAATTAGCGATAAAATAATTTAGTTCACACGCTATAAACATATAGAATAACATAAAAATCTTTGTAAATTGTATCTAAAAAACTGCATTCGCCTCAGTAAGACTAGTCACTCTTAATCAAAATGAACAAAAAATAGTCAACGGGAAACAATGTTTTGCATTGGACTAAATGAATGTGTCGACAAAAACGATGTTAAAGTATAGAATTTTTGGGGAGTTATCCTGTCTAAGGATAAGCTTCGAAAATCACTATTCTCGGCTCTGATTCAAATCTATAATAAACATTCAATGTTTGATTTATTGTAGTTTGAATTTGGTTTCGCATATATGAAATGTGTCTGTGATATTTAAAAATGACCTAAACGATGTACGATGATGTCTAGTATACGAAAAACGAATTGTGTTTTTCAAATATTCTTTGTTGGCGAGTATGGTTTGAAACCGAATTGGGGGTTCCGTTTGATGGAAAGTGTGCTAATTTGATGCGACACTTTTTTCATTACATTCAAATGTTTCACTTAATCGATCGGCAAATTTGCTTGAAATCGCCAAAATCTCTCTTAATAGCTGATACAAATCGCCATATATTCGAATCAATCGAAAGCTACGCACTAATCAAACTTATCAAAAACAAAAGGGATAGAAAATGTTTATAACCTGAGATTTTTCATGCTATGCTTAAACGCTAACAAAAGCTTCTATAATTTATTTTGAATGAACGCAGTTTGTGGTTAAGAGTGCATTGAATTTGTGCATGTTTTGTGCTATTGCTATTTACAATTGTTACACATTGACACGAAAGATGGCATGTTATTTGTCACTTTCGTAGTCTTCATCGCTGGCAAGGCCGGATTGTCCGTTCGATGCTATTTGCAGTGAACCAGTTGAATAGTCCAAATCATCATCATAGTCGTTGCTGTCATGTCCGACTGTTGGATTGTGTAAAATGGCACTTTCAGTTGTCGTTGTTGTCGTCGTCGATGTTGTGGTCGTCGTGACTTGCACCTTTCGATTGAGTCTATTTTTTGTGTTTTTCTGACTGTTTTTCTTAACGTTTTTCTTGGCGTTGCTGTTTCCGCCACCTCGATTGTTCTTGGCGTTATTGTTGTTGTTGTTGTTCTTCCTTCGCATGATGCATTGTTCATTACAATGTGCGACTTTCGTTGGCACACCAGAATTTGATAATACCCCATTCGGATTTCGAACGACCAGAGCCGCTGGAGCTTGACGCCGGTTATTTGCATTCCCGTGTCGAATGTGATGATTTGGTTGCTTTTTGACGATTGTACCACTATTTGTGCTTGTACTTGATGTATTTCGACTGTTGCTGTTACTGTTGCTTTTGTCGTTGCATTCCGGAGAGACTAATTGTTTTGCATTCAGCTCCATAAGCTGCTTTCCTGACTCACATAGATGCTTCATGCCATGCTTAACATGATTGGAACCAAAGCGTTTACCAATTACAGCATCGGAACGTTGCTCGGGTACAATCAAAGTAAATGCTTTTACATATGTCGACAATTTGCCCAAAGGTTTATTAGAAGGCAAATGAGTTTTGCGCGGAACACCCAGACGATTCAAGGCCATGTAATATGTGCGCAATGCAGACGAATGATGTGTCGATGTGTAGTAGTTGTAATTGTTTTCCAGTCGCTCATTAAATATGCAATCGTTCGTAAATTCACGCTGCAAAATAGAAGAGAGAAAGAGATAGAGAGAGAGTAAAAAAAAGACGCGTTTTTATGATATCAATTAACCACTCTCAGAATGATGCATAGCAAAAATGTGTATATAGAATTGATCGAATATGCAACAACAACGACAAAAATTAAAATATTTATTGACGGATTATCGTTTAAAGATTTTATCATCTATCCAATCAATTCACCTTTTTTCGTATTATTGAAAGGCCGTAGCACGATTGCTCATCATAAAATCAGTCATTCAAATTCAAATGGACTCTGACTGATTCGAGAAAACGATTTTTATTTCGCATTGCTACTAGATTCACGCTTTGTCTGCCGATCATAAGTTGATATGACATTCATTTTAGTTTTGTTGAAACTGTTAATCATTTTATGAAAACCAAAATGGGCAAAGCGTGCTATTTGCTGTGCCTCTCGTCATACTTTTTTTCTTTTCATCGAGCTTCTTTCTATGAAGAGAATACGGAACAAAAAAAACGGTGTTCATTTTATCGTTTACCATTAGATTGAGATCAAAGTTGTAAAACCAAATCGAGACACATAAAAAAAGGCTTAAATTATGTATCACCCACTTGAAGCAATTAAATTGGCATATTATAGCACCTTTTACGGATTAATGGTTGTGTTTCATAATTTTCATGTTTTTTTCTTGCTGAATAGAATTGACTGTTTGTTTCACAACTAAAGAAGATTGTTTTGTTTGTATTTTGAAGCACAAATGTAAAGCTGCGAAACTGCTAAGAAATCTGATAAATGCGAAGAAAGAAAGTACTTTCTTTCACAATTCTGTGAACACGAACGATAATTTTCATAGGTGAACATTTACGTCCAATTGAATAACATAAATGCTGAATCATATTTTGTGAGCAATAAAATCAATCTCATGATGTCCATCGAAAATCTCTTTTGATTCTGTCGTAAATATCGGTCTCGTCAAATTAATAAAAGTGAAGCGCATGACATGTTGTACCGCATATGGCGCCTGTGATAAGATACACACACATTTCACTTTGTGAAAGACGAAAACGTTCCAGAAAAACATTCTGTCGGGCCGTTCGAGCAAATGCAACGAAGGTGATCGACTGTTAATTGTTGAGCTTCAATGAGTTTTATCATAATCACACAAACGGCAACTGACGCCGTCAATATGATATACAATTTATTGCTCTCAACTGAAAGACAATTATTAAAGTGTCTCGTAGAATAAAGCTCCATAAAAGACCGAACGAAATTGATAAGCGAAAACTAAAATGAAGAGTTTATTAGAGAAAAGAACGGCGGTTTTTTTCTTTCATCGCATCGTGAATGACGATTTTGTGCGTGCGAGCTGTGGAGCTACGGCATATGGCGCTTTTTAATAGGTTTTTTTGTTTTAATATCGGCTCATGGAGCGCGATTAAAGAATAAATAAAAAATATTGATTTAGGTGCTGGTTTGAGTTGTCATACGAGGCTCTTCACCTTTTTCATAACTGAAATTCTTTTTGAAAAAGGAATTTTAAATGACCAAACCGATTGATCGATGTTTTGACGGTGTGAATCATAGCAAAGGCAAAAGATGTTGGCCCATTCCAATTCGGCTTAACTATTGATTTTCGAACGATGTTCAATCCAAAAAGCCAATTAAACAGTACATAGCTATGCTCAACATTTTATCAACACTTCCTGAAACGCGTAGCATTATCGTCCGGATTTCCATTTGAATGCACGCGAAGAAAAGCGGCTGTGAAGAAGCCGATTTATTTCAAAATGGAAGAAAACCAAACAAATTCAGAACATTTCAGGCTATTTGACGTTTTATTGCTTTTTTGCGCATGAATTGAAATTGTATAATAAAATCTGACACTTTCTCTTCCATTAGCATGGTTTAGTTTTATGAAACAGAATTTTTGACTTTGGTCATAAACTCTGACTCATTTTCATAGCTGTCTGTAGTCAATTGCAATTAAATTTTATGCGAAACACTTGAATTTGGGTGAGAACAGTTATCCGTTTGATTCAGTTCGGCCGCCCGCACATATTGACGCCGAACGTGCAGCTGATTATTACAAATCAGAATGACCGGTATCGATGTTTTATCTATAGGCGTTTTTGTCAAACCTACGACAATAGCAGAACGAATGCACACAGCGCAGAGATGAAATCGGTTCCAACCGAGAGAGAGGGAGAGAGAGAGAGATCCTTCATCCTTTGCGGCGATTGGGTGTGCACTAAAAAGTGTATCGCTTCATAGAAATGTGTAAATTGATATGATTGGCTTTCTAGCTGTCGCATGATTGAGTGTGAGCCTCATAAAAATGTTATATTTATTTGACAGCATTCAGGAACCAATTACTTTCTTCTTCACTCGATTTTGTTTTTCTGTCGCAATCGATCGAACCGTTGCTGACTTATTTGTGCGTTTCACCTTTGTTTGATTTTCGGTGCGGGCCGATCACAGTCAAAGACACCAAAGCGAAAGCAATTGAGACGAAATACGAGAAGGATGCACTGCAGAAGAGAAACAATAAAAAGGGTGATAAATTCAAAAAGATTCGAACATTGATAAACATCACAGCGTTCAATGAATAAATGTAACACACAGTTAGACGATGCACATGAATAAAAAGCGCATTTGGTATATGGTTCGAGCGCATTCAGAATGTGTTGTCTTGTTATTATGCTTCATTGAGGGTTGTAATTGCTATTGCTTATACCATTATGATGCTGTTTGGCTGAAAGCAACATTTGTTATGTCTCATTTCAAGCAAGTTTTGCGTTCGCCACATTCTGTTCATGAATGCATCTTCGGAGTTTATTATCTGTTTTTAACATTGCTGCATTTTAAATGGTGGCATTTCGAGTCCTTTGAGGAAGAGATGTTTTAATTAGAGTCACATTCAATTGAGAAAAGGCTCAGATTGTTGTTTTATTACTTGCACTTCGACTAAACAGAGTTGTTTGATCTGCAATGATCATTTTCCAATGAATTTTACGCTAATCGAGCGGTTAATTGATTTTTCGATGGCAAACGACGGGAAAACAGCCCATCGATCAGTTTTGTTTGTAAACAATTAAACAGTATCGCTGACACATTTTCCGACGATCAGTATGCCAGAGTGCCTTTAGGTTTCGTTCGGAATTTTGCCGTCAAATTCAGTGGCTCGAACGAATACTGGCTCATTTAAGAAGCCCGAGTGACACTTTCCAAATTTAAAACAAATTTTCACAATCGCTGAGACATCTTTCATCATTAGATACAAAGTAGCTTCGACTGTTGAGTTATTTATGGTATTTGAAGCGACGTTTGCATTTCAATTTGAGTTTGTGCGTCTGACTTTGATGCACGCTTTATTACAGTAAAGGCATTGAATGTAGAGTCAAAGGTACAGAATGAACAACGCAAATGTTGCAGTTGTTTTATTTGTTGTGCGAGCGCGATTCAAGAAGAATTTTCATTTGTTTTCAAAAGAAACAAAAAAATCAATTGAAAACAAACATTTTCACTTTCATTGAGTTGTTGGCAAAGAGATGAAGTAAAATTATTCCTGTTGCGACTGTTTCCGTATTTTGTTGTTGTTGTTGCTGCCCATATATTCGATGAATTGCAATGAAAGTACGATGTTCCATTCGCAAAGAATGAAAGATACGTACCGAACTGTACAAATTTCCACATGTGTCCATGCAAAGGTAGAGACAAGTTGCGATTCCAATCAATCGTATTTGCCCGACATCCACCGTGTTTCGCTGAAGAATCGCTGAAAAGAAGAAAAACAAGGCCATTAAAACATGTTGAAATGGAAATTTCAGGTAAGTTGTTACAGCAAATTGGTATCATCCCGAAATATAGAAGGCAATGAACCAGACGCCAATGAAAAACGTGTACTTAATGCAACGAAATGCGAATCCATTGATTATTGCATTTAAAATCGATAAAACTCGGCGAAATGGAGAATGAATCTTCAAGAAAGAGACAGAAAACACATGAAGAAGAACAAACGCCTGAGAACGAGCACGATTGCTGTTTTTGTGTTCGTTTCAAGGAAGAACAGCACCGGAATTCGCCTTGGTGGTCCGGGTGACGTGCATGAGTCGAACTGTTGTTCGATTTCGGCGATGTGGTGACACTTTCTCGTTTTGTTGCGCATTTATTGAATTTCAACATGTAAACTACATCAATAACACCAACTCTTTTCTGCATTGAGTGTGTCTGTGTATGTTTTAGTTGTTCGCATTTCATTGTTAGAACTTTTTTTCTTCGTGTATTCCTTTTTTTCTGTCACAATTGTCTCTGGATCTGAACTGCTTTAGTTTGGACGGTTCTCGTTCGATGTTTGTATGTAAGCGATACTCTTGATTTCATGAAAAGCGTGCACACTGCCGCAGATCATTGACCACGCCGGAGACAACATTGCACATCGAAACTATTCTTTTGAAAATTTATTTCGCTCAGCAAATAATCTATCACTTGGGTCATTGTTCGGCGATGATTACAATAGCATTTTCTGATAGAAATCTATTCAAACCAATTGTGTGCTTCAGTTTTGTCTGCTTGTTCGCCCGCCGTGCGCGTTGTCATGTCAGTGTGTGAGCCATCTAAATTGGCGACTACGCACATTCAATTACTTTAAATAGAATCTCGCAACAATTGTGAAATGGTGTCACTGATTGCATCGATACGATTAATCATCTCTTCGTCTATTGCATTCGATTGAGTGCGTTTCAAACTGCATGCAATCTTGTTTCTATTTTCGATTGCATCCATTTTTAAATCGTTTAATTTTCCGCATAATTTCAATAGGTAACGAATGAAGTCGCGCGTATCTTGTTAATTACAATTGTCACATTGAATAACATGTATTTCGGGATTTGTCTGAATAAACTATGCGTAGGCAAATAATCACTAGTATTCAATCGGCTAGACCACGCACTGACATCCATCGATCAAGACTAATTTTCGAATAGAATTTTATCACGACTTCAAGAGCTGAGAAGTTTCGATAAAAGTGCGAACTCACAATGAATCACGAACTTGATAACTCTATTATCGTAGTCAGTTTAATCGCGCGTGAACACCGTTCGCATCGAAATGCGTGGAAAAAAAATAACTATATCTTTTAATCGCTACTATCATTCTTTCATTTGATATTAAAATTCTTTTTGTGAAAATTCATTAACACGGCATTAAATTGACAGTGTGTGCGAATGACATTCAAATAGTAGAAAACGAAATATCACGAGGCCTTTTCTATTCACGGCATCTTCCCCATATGAACTATCGTATTTTTTATCCTCAGATTTTGAGTGACCATTTTTGATATTATAGCCATGTTATTTCTGCGACAGACAGCAGCAATAAAGTCGGCCGTTATCTTTAAGAAAAGAAATAATACGAAACAAAAATATATTTGCAGACAAAATATTATAATTCTGCCTGTGTGCTATTAGGCAGCATGATGACGATCGACACGTCTTTTTTTACATAGGTTCATTTGCTTTTCGATTCTTCATATTTGCTAACGATTTATATCAATTTAGTTTGCTGGTCTTAGTATTTATTTTCATAAACGTTTTTCATTTGTCTCTAGACGCCAAAAAAAAGAATCGTTGTACGAGCCTAAAATCAAGAGAAAACAGCCTACGTTCTCACTAACGCAAAGCCTCTGCCATTTTTCTCGTTTAACAAAATTAAGTCATTATCTCAGATTTCATGTTTGTTATAATGATACAAGTCGTTCGTCTTTGATTTAGCTGATGTTCGGCGTGTTATTATTTCTTGCAAGCCACGTTCAGGTGAAGCAAATTTATCGATGACTTTATTGGCTGTATGCAATCATGTCAACATAGAATAATTTAAAGCTGTCATGCTTCCACATTTTTTCTCTTTGGATCATATTCTCTGAATTTTTAATGCGTCCGTCCACTTGTTAAACGGAACCTGTCACGTATTTACATACGTTCGGAACGCATTTTTTTGAGGCGATGTTCGTTTTTTTGTTGTTGATAAATAATCGATTGCACTGTATATTGTAACATGATGTCGGCAGATAGATACATGACAAATGAGTGATGTGAACAATTTCGCATAACAACATTATCAACATTGCTCGGTGAACAACGTGAACATTCGGGTTTTATTTGTATTAAAATTATCTGTGACTGAAGAATTGTTTAGTCGGTAGATTTGTGTTACAGAGGAATTCACACGAAAAAATTTGACCTGACGAGAAACCAATAAGCTTATCGAATGATTTGATCTTTTGCGCAATTCGTTAAATCTAAAGACACATACAAATACGGACAGTGAAATAGAATCGCGAGTCAACGGCCCATTTAATGAAATCACCTAAAAATATGCAAAACATTTAAAGTTAAACATCTATTTTACGATCTAAGCCATAACAGCGTTCGGTATTTGAAGTTCTGTTTTCGAATCAGCTACTGAATGAATTTCGAACGATATAGTTTAAAAATATATGTGACTTATTGGCTTTTGTAGTAGAAAACCTCATTAATATAGTTTTTTGAAGTCAGTTTTTTCTTGTTCTTTGTCCATTGCTTGCGATAAAATGTGAAATGTTTTATTGAAATGACGAAGACATGGTTGAAAGTAATTTTGTGAACACATTTTCGCAGAAGAAGCTTCCAAACGAATGGATTTTATCATATGATACATTTGTTCCAATTCAATTTCCTTAATTTTGCAGTTCAATAAGTTGAATTGCGCTGAAATGAACTATTCCTTGCTCATCCATACTTTGTTGCTCTCACCCCATTTTCGAATTGAATAAACATTTTCCAGTCATTAATTTCTTGTGGTTATGACAGCAATCCAACCAAAACCGTGGCATTCAATCAAATCAATTCATGTGGCATTTGAAATGGCAGAAACAGGCGAAACACAAAACCTGAATAATTTATTGAATCGAAAATATTGGTGGCGGTACACACAAACAACGTTCGGCGGAAAAAGCGTTCCAGCCAAACACGAGAAGTACCCATAACATGGAAAAAAAGACGGTTCAAATGAAGTGATTAAAATGCACTCGATCGGAGAATAGGCACGTATAGCGTGCTAATGCATTTCAATGCACACAATAAACAACAATTCAATCGCTAACGATTTATGGCGCTTGAGTCCTTTTTTCAACACACTGATTTCTTAAGAGCGCGCTTTCATCTTGGGTTTCAAGTGCAATAACATAAAATTATTGCCATATTCGCACTCCTCTCACACAGTATGTGCCGGGCTGATTGTGTAGCGGCTGAAAAAGGAGCAGTATCTTCGGCAAATGAAAGAAACCAGAAGAATGAAATGCACACACACACACACATCGATTGTCAATGTTTAAAATTCGAAAATGTTTGAATGAAAGCGAAAAACTCAGGCCAAACATGAATGAGAGAAGGCACCCTCTGGAACGGCAAAAGGAAAAAGGAGAGCGTATGCAACAAGTAAACAAATGCGAAAAAAACGCATAAATAAAATATTTATGATATTTATATTTAAGGCTGTGCGTTGTTTCCCGTTCTCCTTGCGGCAATTCCTCGCTGTTCCATCGCAATTATTATGAGAGAAAAAAAAAATGCGGAATGATGTTGACTGCAATTCGATGCCACTTAAAATAAATAATTCAGAGAAAAAATGGTTTTGAAATGCAGAGAAATTCGGGCCGTTTAAAGCAGCATTTCAATGGCAGCTAGAATATGACGATAAAATTATGCTCTTGGACATAAATCTTTCTCTCTGCAATTCTTTGCATGCGACATTATGCGTTTATCATTTCTTTAGCTTATCGCTTCTGACTAGCAAATAAACTATGTTTAATCTAGTAATCTCGATATTGTCTAAAACGGTACAATGTGTTGTGCAAATGTGACCTCGATTTGGTATTTGTTATGTTTCTTTTGTTTCTCTTGCCAGGGCAATGCACTTAAAAAAGCCAATAAACTTTTTGCTGCAGAACATTCAGAGGGTCGTAAAAATTCCGCAACGATGTTTAAAGAATGAATGGAAGACAAAAAAAAATTGAATTACCATCGTAAAAGCGTTTACTTCCGCATCGGTAGCAGATCTCATTCAATCAGGCTAATAATAATGAACTTCAAATGCGGAGCAAAAAACACTTTGAAACACATTTTCAGCAGCTCATTTCCCTGCCATCAAACCGATTATCTCTTTTGAAATATCAATTTATTACGAACTTTTTTTTTCTCCGTAAATAACTGGTTCAGTGATTTCACTTTCACTTCCATTGATTTATGGTTTTGATAATTTTACATTATGCTAATTTGCAATTGGGCAAATGATCTTCAAGAGGAAATCGATTCTAGTTTCATAAAAAAAAGTTCTTTATTTCAGAAGAAAATGAAAAATAATCCGGCAAAAAATAATCCGGGAAATATAAAAACCATGGACAATAAAAAACATTTTACCTTCGGAAATTTGCATATCCGTAGGGAACAGATGTTAAACAATTTCACTCTTCTTTTTTTTTCTTTGTTGGGGGGTATGAATCTAATTATTATTGCGAAAAAAATCTTCCGGACAAACAACTTTATTTTATTTTTGGATTTTATCGATCATGTTTTTGTCCTATTTTGTTGTCATTTTTTTTTTTTTTCAATTTCATTCGGTGTGGCAAGACACAGCTCAAGCTCAGTGAATCCAATTCGTTTGAACACACGTCGTTTGACATGAAAAGATCGATTATTCGTTTCGTTCATTTGAAATCCAAGACGAAATGAATTTAAATCCGACCTGTTTACGATAAGAAGCAATCAATTGCAAATATTATGAAAACCAGCGAAAAAAAAACCACAAACACACAGGCACACACTGAATTTTGTGAAATTTCCAGTTTCGAAAGGTATGTAATTTTTGTTGCTTTCTTTCATGCTAGTTTAATTGAATGTGCCATTCAGCGACAGAGTGTTGGTTTGCCGACTGAGCAGAAAATTGAACATGACTTCGCATCAATACCGATTGGTTTGGATATATCATATTTATATCGGTAATTCAATTAATACAGCTGCAGCTGAAATTTCCATGGGAAAAAATACGTTTGTGTAGTCCGAACGCAAAAAGCGGATAAAATCATTCAAAAGAGGCAAGGTACTTGTGAATCAGCGACACTAGAAAATCATTTTCGCTGATTTTAAATTATTTTTTTCAATTAGTTGGTGATCTTTTTGGTGAAACATGGTTTTGACGCATATTCAAGCATTTTTTTTTGTAAGTCATTGGATTTGTGAAAGAATCGCGATTTCGTTGAATAAATGGTATGAGCATCAATGGCTTTCAGACAACCAGTTTACATTGGCTCCTCCTCTCATCGCTACTTGTCCAATTTATTGGCATTTTTTTATGCATAACCCGAAATTTGCATAAATTATCGCCGTTGTACCTACTTTACTCATTCTCCACTGAACCAAATTAACATTATGATTATGATCGTGAATGTACAACGTGTTAAATCACAAGCTAACCTAGCCACTCGTTGTGATACTTGTTCAATAGAATCATTAATTATATTATGACAGTGTGACTTTTTGTTGATTCATTCAATGCAATGTTGTGCAGAGGGCAAAATGGAGTGATCTTGTTTTGCCTCCGTTTCGAAAGTGCAACGCAAAGTTAATCTGATTCATTCGCGATGTGACTTCATTTTGGACTGTGCTCTTGCCCCGAGGCATTGATCTAAGCTAAGTGAACAATGTTCAATGAACATCGTGTTCACTTACACGGCAAAATACAGATAATTATCTTTGCTTTTCGTGCAAATATGCTTCCTTGAATGTCAGTCAATTCCATCGACCGCATTAATACGAAGATGCCATCTATCGCTCTAGTTTGCTTTTGAGGGTATTTAGCGTAGGTAAAATGTACTCTAAATTGGATTATAACCTGAACATCTGTTCAAAATTCATTGAAATCGATGTGATTCGATAAAATTCGGCTATAAATAGATACTTATGAAAGAAATATTAATTTTATGTTCTTTTTCGCCTACAATTTCTCCAAATAAAAAAAATGGCAACGTCGATGCGACACTTAGGAAGAGTCACGGAAAAATCTGATGGCCCGTTTGACACCTTTCGCACGGTGAAGCCATTAAAAGTGTTTTTAATCATCAGAAAATTTATAATTTTGTTTCAATTCTTATGGGTGAATCTTAACGAACAGATTGTCAGGTCACGGACACTAAGTTCCAAAGCTTCATATGCTAATTGTGCGCCTATTCCACGCTTTTTTCAACCTATTCTTTCTATTTCCATGGTTAACTCATGCTGATTTTTGTCGATTATTAAAAACAAAACGTTTTCAACGATTTGAATAAATTCCAGTCAGATAGAACCCTATTGAATTCGGCATGTATCTGTTTTTTTTTTTTATCTGAAATCGATACGTTGTGCGCTGCGGAATGGGCGATTTATTCAAATATAAGCATTTCATTCCTTTGAAGTGGTCTTTAACATATTAATGTAATGTTCATAATTGCTTAACTTATGTCATTATTTAGTCGATATTAGATTGAGAGTATTTAGATTTGATCGAACGTTATGCACCACAAAATCGACTATATTTACAACAAAAAATTGGTGATTTCAAATGAATTTGGGGAAATAAAATTCATAAATTGCATTCAAAGATGCATTTAACAAATAATTTATTGGTTCCAAAAGAATTGTTTCTCTGTTCAATTCAACTGAAAGAAAGTTGAAGCGAGCACACATTTTTATGCAAATTTTATGGCTATGCTTTGATTTGTCCACTCATATTTTCTTAAAAGCGATGCAAAGAATGCATGGAGATGCAATTTTGAGTTAATGCTGCATTGAACACAGGTCAATGAATCCGACGGAATAAGAAATGTGATTTGACATGCACGAAAGTCGAGGGAAGAAAGTCGACTTTAATTCAAGTACGACACGTCATCTGGCAGCTAGTGTGATCAAATAATTCGAATCAAAAGCACCGATGCTATACGTAACAGGATCAGAAATCGTCTAAGAATGCGGAACCGAAAAATGATATTAAACTCGTTTCGTTCACTTCTTTCGCCGATTTCATTTTCTTGTCATACTTTCGGCAAAATGAACTTTCTTTCGAATTAAATAAAAATCAAGAGGGAACTCCTCATGCAATTCCATGTGTAATCATTTATCGTGTGAAAATTCATGCGATTCGTTCTAATCGTATTAATGTCAAGTGGAATTACATAATAAGATTCGCTCGGAAAGCGGGCAATTTATTCATGTTAAAATCAACACATTTCACCATAAAATTAATTCGAATTAATCATCAGCAATGACATCTTTATTCGTTCCGCATTAAATCGCCTCCAAAACAATAAATTAGAAGATTATTTTATGACCATCAATTATTTGATGCGTTGTGTATGAACATCAAATGCATTTGATTGAATGCGATTCTGATTTGGATGCGTTCAAACCAATCAGTTGAGCGCATCAAAATCAGTATAAACAATTGGATCTCATGATGAGTGCATAAAATGACGTCATTGCGATAGTCTATAAAATTGTTCTTTTTATGGCACTGACGCGTGCTGAAATGACATTCAAAACCGTGGATATGCAACCATCAAATTCATCGAACTCAACAGCATTCAATGCGCATTGATGTGATCAAATCAAAATATTTCAATTTTATCAAAGATTTATGCGTTGCTTCATTTCGATTTCATCTGACTAACACGAATCAACTGGTTCCGTTTATGAGCTGACATGGCTGTCGACAGTGTTGTTTACATTTCTCGTTTTATTGACATTTTCCAACACTCAATTCGGAACATTCCATTCGGCAAGAGAGTCCCTTTCATGCCTGAAAAAAAAATCAAATAGCGTTCTATGTACGCCGCAGCAGCGTATCGAATTCACTGCCACCAGTGATAATTTCAATTGACTTTTGACATTAAAACTATAAATTTAATTGAATGCTGTCATGTATAAAGCGACGAAAAATTAACACTCCGTCGAGATTAATTGGTTTGCGGGGAGATGAATGATTTCGCGACTTTCATTTCAAATCATTTTAAAAGCCATTTGATGTGTTTTGAATTGTGTCTGTAGATGTTTTGACGTGTATATTTTTTGTTGTATGCGACAGATTAGACGCACGTTTCTCACCACGAAATGGGTTAACACGTTGTGATCACTGTGTAGCGGCTTGTATATTGGCTTAGTAACGGAAAAGGCAATTGATAAAGTTGATCACACAAGCTTTTTATTTCCTCTATAACATATTGATTGACACTTGTACATTTCAAGAATTTGAAAGGAGAAAACATCAAATACAAATGAAATGAAAGAATTCACTAAATTCAAGCGCCTTCGATTAACGTGTGCCTTTCCAAAAACCGTTAAATTTCTACATCTAATTCACAGCTCGCATTCGATGAACACTTACAATTTCAGTCTGATTATGTCTTCGGCGTTTATCATTTGAATGATATGAAAGTTATTACACATTTCGCCCCCCAATAAAATCTCAAGCAGATAAAAATGTGTACGTTGTGATTTGTTCGCCGAGCAACCGAGCGTGAGGTTTGATTTTGAATTAGAAGGCAAACAAAACTGAATATTTTCATTATTCGGTTTGTTAATGGGTGATAAAATAATCGAGCCTGAAAGCATGTCTATCCGAGAAAAAAAATCCTTTTGAAAAAATATTACTTTTGTGCAATCATTTTCAATAAAAAATTGATTTACTGCATAATTTATGATATGCTCTTTTGAAATGAACGTTAACGAACAAAATGATATTTAAATTAGTTATTGTTTTTGAATTTTTCGATGCGAGAGATCATTTGAACATTATTATCACACAATCGCTCCGAGTTTAAATGTGTTCACTAGGCGCGATATTTCACATGTCGTTATCAAATGTTCTAACAACGCATTTAGTAAATTCGCACGCGTGATATTATTTTTTTTTGTATTGTTGTCTTTGTTTGACGTCAAGTTCAATGAACTGTGAATGCGTAACAAATTTTGGCACGCAAATGGATTAATTTGCCGGTCGCTGTTTGAAGTGTTATTGGCGAAAATTCAAGCAGCTTCTCTCCGTGTACGCACACACAGTGCGCACATTGAAGTGCGGCTCATGTCAAAAGCTGATTCAATGAATAGGTTTATTTTATAAATCAGTTTAATAACAATTTATAGCGAGTTTATTGATGATGTCTCTCGAATGTTCGGAGAGAGCATTTTGTTTCGCTTGAAGTAAAACCAAATTACATGAAATGCGGATGAAAGCTTGAATCCAAATTCAGCTATAAAGTATCTTACTCAATTGGATATGGTGATTTAAGTTACATATCAATCCACATCATATTCGAAGCATTTTCATCTTTATGAAAATTGCTTTTTCATGAGAATTTATGTATTTAAAGAGCGTATATTCATCATTTCAATAAAAACTTTGTAATTTTACTTCATTTCCGTCGGCGTGTGTCGAAGGAAAAATGAGTCGCATCTAGTTGCTTATGAATATTTGATAAACATTTATTCAAATTTGACAACTTCAATAATTTGTATTTCTGAACCAGATGAAGGGAATTCTTAAACATGAAACACATTTGCTTCTGTTTCGAATATCGACTATCTAATTGAATTGTTTGAATACTAAAATCGAAAATATACTTCGATCGAGAAAATTTCGATCGTATTTCATATAAAATGATTACAGAATTTCACTTCCATCAGCATAAATTGATATTTATTATAGTTTTGACCCACTCGTCAAATCACGATCGAGCATATCTTGTACAAAATTTCTACATTTTTCATTCAAAAATTGCCGCATTCAGAATATGGGCACAGCAACTAATTGTCATTTCAATATCTTTTCTTTTCGTTCATTTTATTATTAGTTCGATCAAGGAAATATACGGTTTTTTTAATGGAGAGGCTGTTTCTATTGACGTACGTATTCGAAGGGAAAAAAAAATGAACAAACATTTTGTGAGTAAAGCCAGTTTATAGTGACGAAAAATGTGCAAGCAATTCATAATTTTCTAACGACCTATTGAAATGGGTAAAAATTATGACGAATTTCAGACGCCATCGTTGAGGTATGTAAACAAGCTTTGGAATTTATCGCTTTTGCACTACAGGAACTTTGATTGATCTCACATAAAAGTTAATTATTGTTTGAATAATAGTGCTTGCACTTTACAAAAGAAAACACTTAAATAGAGCGAGAAAGAGGGAGAGAGAGTGGCGAGAAAGTTCGAAAATAGCGTAAGGAGTGTATTTTCTCTCTCTGGTTAGATATTATTGAATTGCGCTCTCACTAAAAATAGCTCCGATAATGCCGAACCTCAGGCGCAGAACTATCAATTTGATCTGTCACTTGAAGTGTATTGATCATTTCTCATATACGATTGAGCCAGTTCATCAACTCAACGGAACACTTTCGAATGAGATTAAATTGAAGATTTTTCACAAAAATAGCACAAATGATATACGTGTGTTTGTGTGCATGATTTTTTCCCTTCTCGTTGTTGTTCGTTCGTTGTCTTTTTTACGCGCATTCCGTTTCCACGATCAACCCATATCTGATTTCACGAAGCATTTCAACAATAGGCACACGAAACGATTGAAATTGTGACTTTTGTTTATGGTGGCCAGAAAAACGAAAATTCCTTGTAAAATGCGCATCGACGAAATGTAAAATATTTCGTGAAGAATCGATTAAAAATTGATTATCGATGAGGTGAAGCATTAAGTGAAATATGATACACTGAGCCACCGCACGCAGTGCAACTTTTGGACACCATTTACAGCGAGCATTTTGTAATTTCATTGGGAAAACAATTTGTTAGTCATAAATTTGGTCAAGCTCACAATAGACAATAAATTTGTTCTGAAACATTGAATATTTGAGAATATGTATACCTATTTGGCCCGCAGGTATGTAAACATTCGAGCCGATTCGTATCAAACACGAATTTGCATTTCATTTCGTTTTTTTTTTATATTAAATTTTCAATTTAAAGACCATAAAAATGTCATAATCGCATAGCCAGAAAATTATCTCTCGCTTAGCGTACTTGGAAATATATCGTGTTATTTAGCGCCATCGATGGATTTTTCAGTTTAAATCAGAACATTGCATCGAAATTTAGATAGTTCACAGGCGATAGATACACACAGAGAGAATTCCTCGGAGGCTCTTTTTTTCATACAATTAACGGTTGAATGGTAGATAAATTTACGTTTGTCATGCCAATTAACCTTGCGCGCATTAGATATGACGTTTAGACTTACGGCCAATCAACGTATCAATTCATTTGATCGGAAATGATAAACGATCGTTCCATTCAATCCAATGTCAGCATCAACCCGTTTTATTGACTTTCTTGAAGTTCTCAAGTCAATTGAAGCAGCAACTGGTGCTGTGTATTCCGATTGAAATTAAAGCTGTCGCGCGATTGAATAGGATTATTGGTGGATTTTGCAAGTTTCTCATAGAAATGCGTTCGCATGCAGACAAACACCGAATATTATAGCGATATGCAGCAGAAAATGTGTGAATATGCCAAGTGCCAACATCGTTTAATCTCCGCCTCAAAATGACCCGAAATTCATTTAAATGTCATAAATTATATCGTAGATTATGCGGAGGATAATTGAATAATTGATACAAACAGTGCAATATTCTAATGAAATAATGACAGAGTTCGATGAAATCACGATTTCTGAACGATCCATTTTCAGTTACTTGTTGCCAGAGTAGAATTATTTATAATGTCGCTTGGGTGTGGAAGAACATTAGCAATATAAATGGAGAAAAAAAAATAAACATTCATGACAATTGTTGGTCTTTGCCACATTTACGCTGGTTAATCGATGCGGCAATCGTTATGAGTCTTCGTGTTAACGGCAATCATCTGCATCTTGAAACTGAACGGACATTTCCAAGAACCAACAAGAACGAGACGAAGATCGAGAGAGAGAGATAGAGAGAACTCGTGAGAGACACACAGAGAAAAGTGAGAGAAGAAAAGACGAAATGCAAAGCATGTCACAAACGCTTTGAGTCATAGCTCGTTAGCTGTAATTTGCGACACGAACCAGTATCCAACATGGATTTTCACTGCTCTCAAATTGAATCGAATTCATGTTAGCCATAGATATTGCGTTACTAATTGAATAGATTATTCATCTTTGATATAAATAAATAGCATCACACGAAGGATAAATCGAGTTGCTTATTCCCCAAACGCCTAGTGAAACTGTAAATATCAAGTGAAATGCCATGCGATGAATCTGCAACGAATGCCGGTGGTCATTTTTGGTGTGTGCATATTTCTTATATCGAACAATTCCATTAGAAATATTTCGGTGTGCCCGGAAACCCTAAATAATACCAATTTATCGATGCAATTAATCGTATATTGCAATTATCTGAAAATGGTCATAATCGCCAATTTGAAGAGGTTGAAAATATAATAACAGCTCAAATCCATTGGATTTAATCCAATAACCGTTAAAAATAACCAATGTTGAAAATGTTTTTTGCACTGTGCCAAATAACTGGAACTCGTTCGCGAAAGAATTGTGTGCGAATGTCGAAAATGCATATGGACAGAGAAAAATAGATGCTCAAGTAGCATTTGAGCCTTTCATCGAGATAGAGTTCTGTCTCACATTTTCACCACTTCATCGAGTTTAGTGCACGAACGAATGCTACACATCACACTGTGATCGCTCAAACAGCTTCATTGAGTTATTAAAGTGTTGCAACATTCCGTCAAACAAACGCTCAACATCAATAATAAACATTTGAATTTCTCTAGCCGATGCATCAAATACATTTCAAACATCGCTTGTTCAATCGCTCTCTCTCTCTCTCTCTCTCTCTCTCTCTCTCTCTTTATATTTTATGATATATATATATATATATATATATATATATCATAGAATTTCATTTTTATTTCCCACACACAACATCGGTCGATTTCGAGTTATATATAGCGATTGAATTGATCGTACTTCTTGAATTCGATTATCGATTCGAAAACATACGCCAAAACAATCTAAACAATATTTGTTACATTGTTAACGATAGCTATGATTTGTGTTAATTCATGTGCGGCAGAAGTCGGCACTGGTCACGGAGCACACGACTTCAACTCTTCTCCATGTATCGCTTTCGCTCGGTTCGCATCGGAGCGATTCCTTGTGGCTTATCCAATGATCTATCAACCTTCCGATTGATAAATTCAACGCCTTTTTCACACATTTTGACACGTAAAGGTGTTATTTTCAAATGTGTGTGGTCGTGATTGGAAATAATGATTGTTCGGCGAAGAAAAAATGCTACGCTATGCGATGGTTCATCACGCGAAGATTAATTGCAGGGCAAATGTAAAATCTAGATCACGATACACTTGATAAAGGAAAATGAACGATTGAGGTACTGTAAATATGAGCTATTACCGTTATCCGTTCAACGACTTTAAGTAAACATGGCAAATATGTTTTCCTTTGTGTGTATATGCATTCGATTTTATTTCTCTCAGTTTGTGGAATGTTTTTATTACGACTGCATTTTCGGGCGGCTGTATTCATGTTCGAGCAATCGATTTAAGAGTTCATAAAAATATTTTATGCATTATATTGGTGCCGAAGCACCACACGAAGCGGTGTAATTGTTTTTACGTAAGATCGCAAAATTTCCATACATTTTCCAAATTCCATAGCCTTTGACATGATTTAATCATGCATATGATTGTTGTTAGTTGTGAAATTATAACAAATGAAATTTGTGTACGGGTTTTTATCTCTTTATTTTTTCTACAGTCATTTTTGTGTGCTCGCACGAACTTTCTATCTTGTTGAACGTACATTTCTCTTTGGGTAAAATGAAACTGCTGATACTAAAGCTATTCACGATGATATGCCAATAACACTACTGCCTCATTCTGATACGTACGCGCAATGAGAGATTCAAATTGTGCTACGTGATTTGCGAAATTATAATAAAATACATTGTTGTACATCAATGCCACACACAAAAGCGAACAAGCAAACAGTATCGCGGAAACAGCAGAAGAAAAAAAAGGAATGATGTGTGTGATAAATACAAAGTTTAAGCCCATTAATAACAAATTGACGACATCGCGGACCCCGGATTCGATTTCGATTCACATGTGTGACATATTGTTTAATTATGTGAATATATGAAAAGACAATCACATTTCCATCTATTTATAATATTTTTGTTCAGATTCCATTCGGCCGTACCACATGTCGCTTTACGAACGGAATACGAATAAATATTCATTTCGATTTCAAGTATTTAGAAACTCTTTGAATCGCTATATTCGATCATATAATTCAAATTTTTCCAAAGAATCAACAATTCAAATTGGAACTGATTTCCATTTGACGACAAGTGTTATTGCAATAACTTGGTAATTTAATCTAAATCAAAAGCGAATGATAGTCAAGGGCGATTACATATTTTGTATGAATTGAAATTCATATTCGTCCATTAGACTTTGTAATTTAAACAAAAATGGCATTCGTTCCACCGATGGGGGGTCTTTGGGCGCGAGTTCCTTCGATCGACAGAAAGTGCTCGATATTGTAGCTGAGTGTTGTTCTGAGGAAAAAATGGTTAAAGATATTATTTTGGCAAGTAAAAACCATTTTACTTGCGGTCATCGAACGACGGCCTTGATTTTGACTCATGCAAAATTAAAAATTATTTTTATTCTTGCTCGTCGGTGCATTGAATTTCGTCCAACCAACTGTTTTGACGTTTTCGTTTGAGTTTTGTGGAAAAAAAAGAGTCGAATTAACCTTCTCTTCAGTTTAATCCAATGAAAAGAAGGAGAAAAAACAAAAGAAACGAAATTAATAAAGTCGGTCGACGGTTATGTATGTCACGCGTATCTACTTGATGAACGATTGAAGCCTGTTTTGCCAAAATATTCACAAAGAATTTCCGAATACAACGCTGTTCGAAGCTTCGCAACCACTCACACAATCATTTCACATAAATCCAATTATACTATTTAATGTCACAAAGAATGGCGAAGTTGTATGACATGAAATACAGATTTTATCTTCGAATTAACGAACGATAAAAATTTACTGAAAAAGGTGTTCGAATCCAAATATCGGTAATACTAGATCGAAGATAAGTGTCATTCAAATCAGAAATAAACAATGCACAATATTTCGTTTTACTGATTGAAGAAAGCTCTTGTTGTTTTCTATAGAAAAACGCTAGAAAATCTATACAATTTCGATGCATACGATGTTCAAACGAAGCTCGAATTCAAAACAGAAAGCAAGATTTTTCGATCTTCAGAGATTTATTATAACGATACAGATGTAGAGAACGCAAATTGCACATCGCCCAATAAAATATGGGAAGAACAAATATAATTTTTGGCGCTGGTTTTTGTGCACAACTTTTAGAGCAATAATAAGAATATTTCGTGTACATGTCATTTGAGTGCAGACCACACTATATATTAAGTCAAAATAAATGCATTCACGAGATGTTAAAATGGCTTACGGAGAATTGCCATTTCGTCACTAGACACTTGTAACTTATCCGAACATTGGTTGTAACGCGCTAATGGCGGATTTGCTGATTTATTACTGAAATCGGTGTCTTTCACTATTTTTTGTTTCTATCATTCGGTGGATTTACTCTTCTTTTTCATGTGTCAGCTTCCCAGTTTTCAGAATGTCTTTTTTCTTTCATTCTCTTTTAATGTTAATGTTCCCATTTGCTGTTATTTTGCTATATTTTTAAATTTATGATTGATTCGTTTCATCTCATGATTACAATGAAAACTTGATTTTTCTTTGAATCACTTGAATAAAGTCAATTTCTTTCTACTCACTGTATTCGCTTTCAGCTTCATGAGTTCCGTTGATGACACCATCGGGCAGCATTTGCAGGATACGTCCTTTGATCAGCAGTTGAATGCGTTTCGTTGCTTTAGTCAGTGAAAAATTGGCGGATCTCTCGATGCGCTCCGCATTCTTTGAGTCATTATGTAATTTTTTGTGTTTATTTGAGGCTGCTTGAACGCTGCGTTCCGTTCGTGATAAAATCTCGTCGTTTACTTTATCTTGACTGTGACTATGATTGCTTATATTGTTGCTATGAATAATTTTATCAGTGTGTTGCAATTTAGTTCCATTAAAATTAGTTAGATAATCTATGAATACTGATTGAATATTTGTTGCTTTCGTTGTGATGGTTGGTTGATGTGTTGTTTGTATGACGGCCAATTTCAACGGGGACTTCGTTGTGCGAGCCAATTTTTCGCCGGCCGATTGGACCACATTCAATTGTGTCGCTGTGAAATGTTGACTGGCATTTTGCTCATTCAATATGATCATCGGTATTTGTGTACTGTTCACCGTTTGACCATTTGTTTGAATGTTCGTTCGAGTTCTGGCTAACGATTTGTGCAGTTTAAAATTGTCTTGTTGGTACTTTTCACTGGCTGCAGTGGCTAAATTTAATTCACTCGTTGCATCAAACGGATAATTTGCATTTGCCACCTTTTCTGTCGCCGTTCCGAATTCAAGACTGACATTTTTCGAAGATAGATTCGCGACAGTATTATGCATTGCCGTTGCATTAACATGCCATTTCACTACAGATGTATCATTTTTCAGTGTATTTAATCCAAATGGATTATGGCTCAATGAAATATTCAATGGCATTGCATCGGTCGGCGGTTTCAACTGATTTTCACTTTCAATGGCAATTCGAATGACAGATTGCGAGCGATTCGCATGGCTATCGCCACTATGCTCGATCACAATCGGCTTGCACATTATGAATGAAATGGCCAAAAGGAGTGAGCATACGAAGGCCACTAGGGCCTTACTCCAATCTAACGAAAGTTGGATCGGCATTAACCTCAGAAACGCCGTGCGCTAAGTCACCATTATACGCACACCGAACACTTATTGGTATTGGTTCCGTGACAAAATTCGACAACAATCGCACACTCGGTACATTTGGACACGGGCCTTCTATCCTTTCGCTAACGCTCTCACTCATTCAAATTCAGTCAGTATGCTCGTTTGTCACCTTTTCAATTCCCACAATTTGCGATTACGTCACATTCACACACAGAATAGAATATAAAAAAGTCAAGTTCAAAATTCCACCAGCATTTGCTGCGCGAGTATTTCTTGTATCTCTTGTCTTGCTATGAATGAAAATCTAATTTCACACTGATTGCAGTATTTGTTCCAAAAACACAGCGGCACACAATGTTTGTGTGTATCGCTTTATATTTTGCGATTATTAGATAACAAATCATTCAGCACGCGATATGATGTAATGTGTTGAGTTTTTTTTTTCTTTCCTGATAAAATTTATGGACTATTTGCCCATGGGAGTTATGATCATTAATCAAAATCATCTAACGCCGCTCATTTTTTTTTCGCACATCGAATTTCACCAGTTCATCGGCCTAGTTCATTAGAGTATTCTTTTATCCAAAATTCATACAATATTCAAGGTGATTTATGTAATCAATTCGGAATTTTGTTGGAATTCACTTGAAAAAGAGGATTTAATAGAGTATAATTGCTTTTGTTTGTCTATGCTGTAAATTTCGTTCTGTTTGTTTCGATTCGTTTCGTTTTCTTTTGCATGTGATTCTTTTGAGTCTTTTTCCTGTCCTTTTCTTCCACAAAAAAATGCATAACTCAATTTGCACCCAATCACAAAACTATTCGATTAAATGTCAAAAACCTCTTTTTCGGGCACATGAAATAGCGAATCATTTATATAACAATGCGTTTGAATGAAGACAACGCGCTCGTTCACTTGCCATATCTCTCTTCCTTTTCTATATGCAAACGGAAAATGAGTGAAAGTAAAAATCACTGTATGTCCTCGTAATGAGCATTACATTCTCGGCACAAAATTTTCCTTGAAAAATTGCGCGAGCGTTGTTTCGGCAGATGCCAGTATCGATTATTTGTTAGAGATGTTTTTTAAATGTGACTTTTACGTCGGTCACCAAAGCTCATCTTTCTCTGATCACGTAGCACACGTTCGTTGATGTTCGCAAAGCGCCTGTGTATTTCAAGTGTTTGCAAATAAACCGAGTGTAAAGAAGCTCGACGAAAGAAAATAAATCAAACGGTAAAAGCAGCGATTGCGTTCATTTATCGCCGAGTAATTTTCTTCTGTTTTACTTTTGAATGTTTGTTTCCGGATTCAAAAAAGGCACCTCTTTTTTCGCTTATTTACCACTTTGCAAATGATTAATGCCAGACGAGAGAGGAAAAAAAAATCGAATCCAATTTGAATTTCGGCACCGTTAACTCAGTTCGATTATGTACACAATTTATTTTCTGTATTTTCTCAATTATGTTTCTTTTATCACTTTGGCTGATCAAGTCGATTACATAAATTATTCGAAATTGTTCAAGTCACAAAATTGAGTCGTTCGCAAAAATAACGGTTCGCATAAATCCTTTGACCCAAAGGAAAATTTAAATTCAAGTAGCAAAAGTACGTTCACCAAAATCTCTTCATTTTAATTGTCAGAGTTGTCAAACTTTTCGTTTGTTCCATTCTTTCAAAAACTTTATTTTGTTGAAACAAAATTCATCGCTGTCAATACATAATGCACCGAACAAGATGCGTGTGCATCTCGAAAAATCGTAACGGAGTAAAAAAGTTTGCCGGAGAAAATGAGAAACGCACTGGTACCTTGTTGGATGTCGAACACAGACTGAACTCAAGAGTTCGGCTGACGAAAAATTGGTTAATTTCTAATGATATCATCGATCAGTGTGTATACAAAGTCCATGTACACGCACACTGACACGGTACTCCTGCGAGAGGAACCGACGCATGCAGTGCTGTATCATATAGAGAGAATATGAACCGATTATAATGTGGCATGGGATGTTGTGAGTATGACGATTGCCGTGCGCGCACACACACAACGGGAACGAAAAAGGCCGGCTACAAACGACAACGATACACACAGTAGTTTCTTTTTCTCTGTGTTGCTCTTCTTCTATTTTGTTCTCGTCGCTTTGAAATGTTCACTCAAACTCATTCGCTCGATTTATATCAATTTGATAATGCAATGCGTATTTTTGTGCGGTGTGTCTCGGCTGTTAGAATCATACGTTCCAATACATAAAAAAATGCATGAGTTCTTTCCCTCTTTAGCATACATTGCGGCGTTTATTTTCGGATGGTTTGAGTGAAATTCGTTGGTTTCTATAAAAAGCATGAATTTTAATGTTCCGTTATTCAACAAAAATATACAAACTGCGTGCCTGCACTTGGTTTGTGAATGGGGTGATTAGGGTACTGATATTTATGTGAAAATGCATTTTACAAGCAATGGAAAATATACACAATTTACAAATGCATAAAATTCAATTGTACAATGAACACCCGCCTGCTACGTGCCTTTCAAAATCGAATTTTCTTACATTTTAATTGCATCGCACCATTTTGAACAGCCAACTGCACGCTCAAATGGCAATATAAATAAATTTTTATAAATGTTTTGCCAATCAAGCGTGACTTTGAGTGATGCGTATTTTTGGATCCTTGGAAACAGCCAAGATCAATGTAAAAATAACATTCATTTCATATGTTATTAGATGTCCATCAAACTATTTCTGTGATTGATTTGGATGGTTTGTTCGAACAATTCTTTAAGACATTGACATCATGCAATAATAATAAACTTTGAGCTTAAGAATCATTTACTTGTAATGTTCCTGTAATTTCGAACATATTTTTCAACGTGTGCTGCACATTGCTTAATGTTGTGTTAGAATCTTATTTGTCAAGGGCATGTTTACTATGACACAAAATATGTCAGCATTTTCATAACGTGTAAATAAAGAATTACGGCAAAAACGAATAGAATATTCAACATTTCAACTAACAGATTTCTTTTGACTTGCCTGTTTCAGTCCAACTTTTTGGTAAACATGATAGTCTTGTCGTGAAATACGAATATAAACATGGGAATGTTCGACTTTTTTTGAAATTTATTGCATTTTATAATTTCAATAAATGCAATGGCTCACGAAATGAAGCTCGATTAAACGACGAGCAAAGGAAAAAAAGAGTTTTTTTCAAATTCCAATTTAATTTTATTCTTGCGATTGATTTGAATAGTATCCGTTATTAGATTTAGTTATTCGTCCCGGTTTTGTGGGGTCTTTCGCTCTTTGTTTCTTTTTTTTCAATTTTTATTCGATTGAACAATTCCTCGCTTATTCATTTTTCAGAGTGGAGATAATTATTGGGGCTTATACACTATCCATTTCACTAAATCTCATAGGTCGGCTTAAATTACGCAGAAAAATCGAATATTTTATTGTATCAAACTTTCGGAGAAAAAAAATTCAGGAGGCATTTAGCAAAAGTCAACGCATAACTTGCTTCATTTTACACTGATTCTACATTTTCTTTACCGAAAAAAATATCAAATTTTGGCCCTTAAATTGGTGCTTGTGCATATGATTTGTGTTGCAATCGGTGTCGCGCTTGAATAGCATACGCAGCATAATGATGCACAATGTCAAAGAACGCAGCTACACCACACTGCAACAGTAGCAATTGGTAAAAAAAATTCCATGCGAAGTTCAAAAGACACAAACCCCAAACAAACACCAACAATGGAATGCAAAAAAAAAAAAAAAAATGTCATTTTATATGCGCTGTGTTGATATTTTGTTGTTTTCAGCATTTATCAACTTTTTCAGTGAGTTTTTTTGTTGATATTTTTGCGTGAATGAGAATGGCAAGAATTGTTATCAATGCAATTTTTCATTGTACTTTGGCATTTTACTTGAAAACCAAATTATGAACTTTGAATCATTCTCAAGTAACTTGTCAAAAGCTCCGGACGCTTCGTTACATTTGCTTGTTCTAACAGTGGATTTGAATTTTTCTTTTGATTGAAAATATCTTATTCAAACTAAATAAATAGTGATATTTCAGTGAAGTGAAATACTTTGGCATTTTAGTTTTGGTGAATCTAATTGTGAATAGTGTTGAATGAAATCACCACAAAATGGTATATTTAAAAGAAAAACTGTGAAATTATTCAATATGATTTTGAATGCATGGAAAAGTTAACGACGTTGATATTTAACTATTTTTTTTTCATTGTATGCTTTGGATATCTCATAGATCGAAAAGATCATTCCGCTTTTGCTGTTAGGAACGGTTTCGTGTAATCCAGTTGAATGGGAATTTCAACCGCCAGGATTTGGAGTGAGTTTTCAATATTTTTTGTTGAAGTTTTCAATTTTTTGAGCATTTTTCATATTAGAAAAACTGTAAGCGATTTATAAACAGTGAAAATTATTATTTCAAATGTTTTTGTTCAGGCTAGTGCCGATGAAACAGTTGGAGATGCATGGAATAAGCAAGATAATTTGGATGAACCTGGAAATTTGGGTGATGCTTGGGGCAAAGTTTCACGCTTCGATGAAGATAAACATGGAATGGCTGATGAAAATGTACCACCAGTTATGATGATGGACGAGCCAATGACGGGCGATGTATGGTTACAACAACATAATTTTGAACAACAAAATCAACCACCGATGGCCGCCGAAGAGCCCATGACTGGTGAAGAATGGAAAATGACACCGCAGCAAGTAGAAGAGCAAAGTCAGATGTCTCAAAGACCAAGACGGATGGACGAAAACGTAGGATCCGTAATGATGTTTGATGAACACGAAAACTTGGAACAACGAAATCCAATGTTTGGTCAAGCATGGGATGCATCACAGTTGGAACAGCTAAATCAGCCCCCAATGACTGCCGAAGAGCCAATGATAGGCCAACTGTGGAAAGGACAGACACAACATTTTGAAGAACAACGCGACATGAATGGGGAAGATCCAATCATTTCTATGCAAGAACCAATGAATTTGGACGAATCAAGTCGGCCAATTATGATGTTTGCCGACCCCGCACCGACCGATATGACACCAAGACAGAAGCGCATGGACGAAAACGTAGGATCCGTAATAATGTTAGATGAACGTGAAAACTTGGAACAACAAAATCCAATGATTGGTCAAGCATGGGATGCATCGCAGTTGGAACAGCAAAATCAGCCACCAATGACTGCTGAAGAACCAATGATGGGCCAACTGTGGAGAGGACAACATTTGGAAGAAGAACTCGTAAGAACACAGCAAAATCCGATGACAGAACATTTTGCGGGCATCATTCCTCGATTCCACGCTGCAGCAGAAGAACAACAACGAATGGCTGATATGCAAACTCCAATGCATTTGACTGAACAAAATGGGCCATCTATGATGATGATGCATGAGTCAATGACCGGCGATCCATGGTCACAACAGCATCATTTTGATGAGCAGAATCAAGCGCAGATGATAAATGATGAAAAAAATGTGGGCGAACAATGGATGTTTGCCGATCCTGCCTCTCAAATTGATACACCAAGACAAAAGCGTTTTGGTGAAAGTGCACAAATGCTAGACGATGGTTCAATGAGTGGATATGAAGAAGCTGCGTATGAAGAAGACCAATTGATGGCACAAAATCCAATGATCGGACAAGCTTGGCTAGGAGAACCACAACAATTGGAAGATGAAAATAAACCACCAATTATGCTCGGTTCACAATTTCCAGTTGATGCCATTTCAGCTGGAATTGAACAAATCGTTTTACCACAAACATTCGACGATGTAAGTGAAAATTCAATCAGTTTTTGTTTTTTAAATTCATTTCATCAAATTGAAATTGGTTCATATTCTATACGATTGGTAGCTTAAAATTTTTGAATAAATATCACAAATGGATTTAATTTAGATGTCATCATCGCAAATGAGATCAAATGATGGTTTTAACAGTGAAAGTGATTTTGAAGACCCGTCAGGAGCACGAGCATTTTTGAAACCGGATAAAGGAGGCAAGCATATTCACAAATTATATATTCAAAGTATTACGTATTTCCAAAATAAAGGAGATGATTATAATTATGATTCATATTGATATGCACCAGTTGGTTACGTCGATTATGGACCACCAAGTTACCAGACATACGACGACAGTTACGCTGTTCCAGCTTACCCAGGCTATGGTTTGTACAATTTGGCGAGAATTGTCTTTTCTCTCATTTAATTGTTTATTTGAAAATTTCATCAAAATAATTTTGTTAATAGGTGCCCCTGATCACGTTCTTCCCGCTAAACCATTATTCAAATTGTTGCCATTTAAACCATTCAAACGTAAGTATAATTGAAAAAAATGGAAATTTCGAAATTTAAAAATTTTGTAAGTTCAGCCAACTAATTTAATTCATTCAGTATTCAAAGTACCAGCATTCAAGATCCCTAAAATTAGTTTCGATCCGAAAGGCATTGATTTTGGTATGTTAACACATTTTTTTTTTTGAATTAGTTCAAAATAATCAGTTATTTGCTACGTCAGGTCTTCCGTATGATGACGACTACCGTCAAGCTCCGGCTCGTGATGCAGTTCCAGTTCACCATAGGCATGATGAACATGTTCACCGTCAGCAAGAACAGGTTCCAATGAATCAACCCAAAGCTGATCCAATTCAGCCACCGCAGTCGCCTCAATTTCCATCGACACCACAACCTCAAGCTCCAACAATGCCACAACCTCAAACTCCAATGATGCAGCCTCAAGATGCACAGCAATTTGCACAGTCTCAATTCCCATTGGCACCGCTACCTCAAGCTCCAACAATGCCACAACCTCAAACCCCAATGATGCAGCCTCAAGATGCGCAACAATTTTCAAACCGACAAGTTCCAACGATGCCTCAACCTCAAACTCAAATGCAGCCGCAAGATGCGCAACAATTCTTAAACCGCCAAGTTCCATTGGCACCACTAGCTCAAGATCCAACGATGCCACAAGATTCGCAGCAGTTTTCAAATCGCCAAGTTCCAATGATGCAGCCGCAAAATGCGCAACAATTTCCAAACCGTCAAGCTCCATTGGCACCACCACCTCAAGATCCAACGATGCCACAGCCTCCATCAATGCCTCAACCTCAAGATGCACAACAATTTCTAAACCGTCAAACTCCAATGATGCAGCCTCAAGATGCGCAGCAATTTACACAGCCTCAAGATCGAACGATGCCACAATCGCAAAGCCAACAAACATCACAGCCTGAAAATCCATCTCAACCGCAACCAGATCGAACAAAAAACGATCCACCACCAATTTTCATGCCAATAAAACCAAATATTCCGGCAAACACGATGTTTGTTTCTCAAAATTTTCCGGTAAATATTATTATTTAAATGATTTAGAACACTTTTTCACTCAATAGTGAACTAAAACACATTGAAACTGTTCATCCAACAAATTTCATCCATTTACTAACAAAATGCAAAATAATTCCTAATTAACAGGCGACGCCTTTCTAGAATCTAGGTGCCAGCTATCTTCGACCGAATGAAAACCTTTTCCAACAGTTTGGTGTAGCAGATCTGTCACAAATCCAAAGGTATGAGCAAAATCGATTCCGGAGATATGTAACCAATTCTGAGTTAAGTATTCAAAATGGAAAGAGTGTTCTACCATCGCGCCGTGATTATTATAAATCTACGATTAGAAGAAAACGACAAGCTCCAGATGTATATGACCAAGATATAATTTATTTGGATCCAGATAATGAGGATGAAACTCCGGTCTATGCGCCACCACGGTTGGAGAATATACGATCTATTTTTCCTGTTGATTTATATGATTTTCTTAGGAATGGGACTTATTCACGCGGAAATTGTTATAAGAATAATGCGACTTTAAAGGCAAATCCGACAAATACTGTGCAATATTATAGTAATCCAATTCAAAATCCGATTCAGAGACCAGTTCAAATCCAAAGTCCAGCTCAAGAGCAACTTCTAAAGCCTTTTCATTCCGTTCAATCGAAAACATCATCACCTACAGTATCCTTGAAACCATCATTTAATTTGAATCCACCATCACCAGTGTCTATAAAGACTCCACCACGCATTTGCCATCATCGGCCCACATCAGTTCCAGCAACAACCGATATTTCAATGAAAGCTGTATTTGGTACCACAACTGGGACTCAAACAACCAAAGTTGCTTTGATACCACCTCATCAGTGTACCACCCAAGCTCCAACAACATCGATCACACCAACAACGACAGAAGCCTTGCCAATCGCAACCACAACCACAACGACAACCGATATTCCAATGACAACTGCATTTAGTACTACATCTGAAATTCGAACAACTAAAATTGCTTCGACACTGCCTCTTCAGTGTACCACTCAAGCTCCAACAACAACAACGAACACATCAACAACGACAGAAGCCTTGCCAATCGCAACCACAACGAACACGCCAACAGATAGTCCGAATGACATACAAAAAGGCAGTAGCTATTTTATTAAAAATGCAGTCGTTCTAATGAATCAAGACTCAATTGGAATAAAAAAAATTTTAAGTTCGCTTCAAAATTCATACAACGAGGATGGTTTTGAGATATCACACGAAGTGAACGATGATAGTGATGAGTTGTTTCAGTTGAATGACAATACTTTATCAAAATCTCGTCATGGAACAGGCAATGGACTGTACATTCAAAATGCTGTCGTGAAAATCAACCAACCAGACCTGGATCAATCTATGCTCACTGAATTGATTGAAAAATTGAGTGATGTGCTGAATGAAAAGTTGAAAACCAATATTGTTCAACCTGATGAATATCATTCAGAAGATTATTTGGATGACTCAGAAGATGATTTTTTTGATATGGAAGAAGAGAATTCCAGAACAGTTGAAGCAGAAGAAGAAGCCGCACTAGATTCACCACAAACGTCTGCCTCAAATGATGCTTTCATTAGAAACGAAGAACAGGATATTATTCCTGAAGATTTTGAGGGATACGTTCAAGACGAGGATAGTTGTGAGGCAGACAGCATGGAAGCAAATAGCGGTGGAATGCTATTGGATGATGATCAGTCAGAAGGAATAGAAGAAGATAATCAGACTGAGCAGCCTCTCAATCGTTTTCAAAAATGGGAAGCGGATCTGAACCAAGGTAAAATAGCTGCCAGAACAGATTCACCGCCAGAACGTTCTCAATCGATCGATTCAACAACACGTTCAGATGAAAATAGTGAAATTTTAGGTGGGGCAAATAGCACGGAAGCAAATACAACTGAAATGCTCCCGGTTGATAATCAGTCAGGAGGAATAGAAGAAAATACTCAGACTGAACAGCCTCTCAATCGTTTTCAAAAATGGGAAGCGGATCTGAACCAAGGTAAAATAGCTGCCAGAACAGATTCACCGCCAGAACGTTCTCAATCGATCGATTCAACAACACGTTCAGATGAAAATAGTGAAATTTTAGGTGGGGCAAATAGCACGGAAGCAAATACAACTGAAATGCTCCCGGTTGATAATCAGTCAGGAGGAATAGAAGAAAATACTCAGACTGAACAGCCTCTCAATCGTTTTCAAAAATGGGAAGCGGATCTGAACCAAGGTAAAATAGCTGCCAGAACAGATTCACCGCCAGAACGTTCTCAATCGATCGATTCAACAACACGTTCAGATGAAAATAGTGAAATTTTAGGTGGGGCAAATAGCACGGAAGCAAATACAACTGAAATGCTCCCGGTTGATAATCAGTCAGGAGGAATAGAAGAAAATACTCAGACTGAGCAGCCTCTCAATCGTTTTCAAAAATGGGAAGCGGATCTGAACCAAGGTAAAATAGCTGCCAGAACAGATTCACCGCCAGAAAGTTCTCAATCGATCGATTCAACAACACGTTCAGATGAAAATAGTGAAATTTTAGGTGGGGCAAATAGCACGGAAGCAAATACAACTGAAATGCTCCCGGTTGATAATCAGTCAGGAGGAATAGAAGAAAATACTCAGACTGAACAGCCTCTCAATCGTTTTCAAAAATGGGAAGCGGATCTGAACCAAGGTAAAATAGCTGCCAGAACAGATTCACCGCCAGAACGTTCTCAATCGATCGATTCAACAACACGTTCAGATGAAAATAGTGAAATTTTAGGTGAGGCAAATAGCACGGAAGCAAATACAACTGAAATGCTCCCGGTTGATAATCAGTCAGGAGGAATAGAAGAAAATACTCAGACTGAACAGCCTCTCAATCGTTTTCAAAAATGGGAAGCGGATCTGAACCAAGGTAAAATAGCTGCCAGAACAGATTCACCGCCAGAACGTTCTCAATCGATCGATTCAACAACACGTTCAGATGAAAATAGTGAAATTTTAGGTGAGGCAAATAGCACGGAAGCAAATACAACTGAAATGCTTCCGGTTGATAATCAGTCAGGAGGAATAGAAGAAAATACTCAGACTGAACAGCCTCTCAATCGTTTTCAAAAATGGGAAGCGGATCTGAACCAAGGTAAAATAGCTGCCAGAACAGATTCACCGCCAGAACGTTCTCAATCGATCGATTCAACAACACGTTCAGATGAAAATAGTGAAATTTTAGGTGAGGCAAATAGCACGGAAGCAAATACAACTGAAATGCTCCCGGTTGATAATCAGTCAGGAGGAATAGAAGAAAATACTCAGACTGAACAGCCTCTCAATCGTTTTCAAAAATGGGAAGCGGATCTGAACCAAGGTAAAATAGCTGCCAGAACAGATTCACCGCCAGAACGTTCTCAATCGATCGATTCAACAACACGTTCAGATGAAAATAGTGAAATTTTAGGTGAGGCAAATAGCACGGAAGCAAATACAACTGAAATGCTCCCGGTTGATAATCAGTCAGGAGGAATAGAAGAAAATACTCAGACTGAACAGCCTCTCAATCGTTTTCAAAAATGGGAAGCGGATCTGAACCAAGGTAAAATAGCTGCCAGAACAGATTCACCGCCAGAACGTTCTCAATCGATCGATTCAACAACACGTTCAGATGAAAATAGTGAAATTTTAGGTGAGGCAAATAGCACGGAAGCAAATACAACTGAAATGCTCCCGGTTGATAATCAGTCAGGAGGAATAGAAGAAAATACTCAGACTGAACAGCCTCTCAATCGTTTTCAAAAATGGGAAGCGGATCTGAACCAAGGTAAAATAGCTGCCAGAACAGATTCACCGCCAGAACGTTCTCAATCGATCGATTCAACAACACGTTCAGATGAAAATAGTGAAATTTTAGGTGAGGCAAATAGCACGGAAGCAAATACAACTGAAATGCTTCCGGTTGATAATCAGTCAGGAGGAATAGAAGAAAATACTCAGACTGAACAGCCTCTCAATCGTTTTCAAAAATGGGAAGCGGATCTGAACCAAGATAAAATAGCTGCCAGAACAGATTCACCGCCAGAACGTTCTCAATCGATCGATTCAACAACACGTTCAGATGAAAATAGTGAAATTTTAGGTGAGGCAAATAGCACGGAAGCAAATACAACTGAAATGCTCCCAGTTGATAATCAGTCAGGAGGAATAGAAGAAAATACTCAGACTGAGCAGCCTCTCAATCGTTTTCAAAAATGGGAAGCGGATCTGAACCAAGGTAAAATAGCTGCCAGAACAGATTCACCGCCAGAAAGTTCTCAATCGATCGATTCAACAACACGTACAGATGGGGAGAACATTTCGAATGGTGATAATGGAGAAAATGAAAAAAAAGATAAAACTGAATCAATTAATTGCGAAACGGGAAAAGATTTGGTTGAAGCATGCCGAAATCTATCTGAAACCCTAGCTTCTTACTCTGAAACTGCTACATGAACATTTTCATATTCAATTGTATCATTTTTATTATTTAGTTTTACATTGAAGAAAATGTACACATTTTTTATTAACATCACTTATATTTTTCCACATCACTTTCGATTTCAAATTCATTTTAAATTTGTTAATCACACTCTTTTGATTTTTTTGTTTTCTCATGCAGTAATTCCATGTCAAACCCTTCATTAGCATCTTCATCTTCATTAGCCGTATCGAACGAATCAGACAAGGTCGGAGCGACAGTTGTTGATAAGATCAACGTTGTTGCCGATAAGCTAGTGAATAAATTCCTTTCACCATATTTGGGCAATAAAGACGTCGTTGACCTTTTTCAGCCTGATTATTACTATTTACCACCACAACAACCAACGTACTGAACCAAAATTCATTCACACCATTCATCAACTAGACTGAACTGGGAAGATTCAATCATTGAAAACCATTTTCATTTGCACCAAACACTATTTACGTTATCTGCCAAATGTATGATTCATTTTATGAATAAAATCAAATCAAATCAACGAAAATACTCTTTTGTCTGATTTTTCTTGTGCCAATTTCATCAAGGAAATCGACTTGCAACATGTACAAGCACATATTTTATCTTCAAAACGAACAGCTGAAAAAATTTCCTTTCTTATATGGATACATATCTCCTCGCTAATTGATTATGCCCATAGATTTTCTGAAATAAAAATTGTTTCCTTTTAACCTTTCGCATAGTAAAAATGCAATGTTTTTTCTCAATTGAACCATCAACTTTTATTAATTTCTTCATGAAATTATCCCATCCACCATTTTAAAAATGAAGTTGAATAAGGCAAAGAAATGTACATCGATATTCGCCGTGAAATTGGTTTTGAACAAAAGATGAGAAATATTAAATCTATCACAAAACCAACAGTTAAGATTACAGTAAATTAAACCATTATTTATAATTTTGCACGATAAAGGCAATTATAATGAATTGAAATCCACTACACCAATTAAAAGAAATGAAGTTTCAAATTGTTGATTCGCGATGAGCCAAAATTTTGATATCGTATTTAATGGGCGGCAACAATCATTTGTGGACAGTTTGGAATAGCACAGTTAATTTCGACGCCACAGTGGCCGCTTCGTGTGCGAGCTTCATAATGTTCAAACAAAATTGGCTTGCGACAGAACGCACATTCCTGTTGAAATCGATAAAAGAAGTTCAAATTAATATTGAAGCGAAATTTCATTGAATATTTGGTGTATTTCGATTTTACCTCGGTGCATTGCGATCCGTTTAGAGGAAGTTCGAGTTTTTTCCAAACTTTCTTCATGTCATCAACAAGAGTGTCCATCATTTGGCGTGTATGATGTGGTGTCGGTGCCATACGAAGTTTTTCTGAACCACGCGGAACCGTTGGATAATTGATTGCTTGAATGTAATGGCCATACTCTTGAATCATCAAATCCGAAATTTGCGCGCATTTCAATGGATCACCAATTTTGATAGGAATGATATGACTTGGAGTGTGTTCGACGGGGAAGCCTTCACGTTGCAAGGCTGTACGCAAATAGCGCACATTATCTTGATGTTTTGATCGTAATGCACGGCCTTCATCCGACGATAGGATTTCGATTGATTTCAATGCACCGGCTAAGACAGTTGGAGGTAGTGATGTCGTAAAAATGAAACCAGCACCATATGACCGAATCACATCCACCAGATTAGCCGATGCGGCAATATAGCCGCCAATGTTTCCAAATGCCTTGCCCAAAGTGCCAGAAATGATGTCCATATTGTTCAATTGCCCGTCACGTTCACCGATGCCAGCACCGTTCTCCCCGTACAAACCGACTGCATGCACTTCATCGATAAAAGTCAAGGCGCCGTGCTCATGCGCTATATTGCACATCGTTTCTAAAGGACACACCGCACCGGTCATCGAATGTACCGTTTCAAATGCCACAATCTTAGGCACAGATCTGTCAACTTGACTCAATAATTCATTCAAGTGCTCAGGATCGTTATGCCTGAAAATGTGCTTGGGCACCTGAGAATTTCGGATGCCTTGAATCATCGAAGCATGATTTCCAGCATCAGAAAAGATATGGCAACCGGGCAGTTGCTTGGCAAGAGTGAACAGTGTGGTATCGTTCGCAACGTAGCAGCTGGTAAATAGAAGGGCGGCCTCCTTTTGATGGAGGTTGGCCAACGTTTTTTCAAGTTTTTCATGGTATAATGTGTTTCCAGAAATATTACGCGTTCCACCGGCTCCAGCACCATTCTCCTCTAGCGCTCGTTTAACTGCAGCCTTCACTTCCGGATGACATGACATGCCTAAGTAATCGTTCGAACTGAAAAGAAGACGAACAATTTGTTTATTGTGAAAAACGGTAAGATAAATTAAATGAAACATTGAAATGTAACTGGGTCAACTTACCACCAAACCGTTATCGGTTTTTCACCCCATGAATATTCAAATGCCTTCGGGAATTGGCCGACACCCGCCATGCGACTAACCTTCTTGAAAATGCGATAGGAATGATCCTTCTTTTTGCGTTGAATTTGCTCATGGAAAAAGTTCTCATAAGCAAACGTTCGTTCCATTGGAATATCTTCAATGGAGTCGCTTACATTGCGGACAATGTTAGGAGATGAGGATGATGACAAAAATGGGCATTTCGTATCACTCAGTACGTTGGAATTTTCCTGTTGAGTAGCTGGCTCAACCAAATTTACATTCGTCGACGTCGATACATTCGCAATTGGTGGATTTTGCAATGTCAAAATTGAGCGCGAAACAACTGGACATTGACTGCCATACGTTTTCAACAATACCGGAGCATAATTGCGCACATAGTTGGTGCTAAAGCGAGTTAAAAATGGGCAAGGCATCTTCTTAATGCTGCTTTCCGTTCGACACAAAGCTTAAAATCCTCTTGAAAGCTGAAACGATAGAACCGCATAAATTCGATTAATAAATTATTGCGAATGTTTATAAAAAATAATAATACATAATTCATTGTGATATTGTTATTCAATCGAAGCGAGTAATATAAATGTGCCCTTCTAAATGCGCGATAAATTAAATTTCACGTATGTCAACGTATTGGCTTTGGTCATAGGTCAAAGAACTACTTCATCATTGATCAACTAAAATTGGGCAATTGCCATCAAATTTTTTAGATCAAACGTGTCACACGCTAATATCAAATTCGCATGTTTTACTTTGTCAGACACCTTTATATAGTCCACCGTGGCCATGAGTTGAATTTCTTAAAACGGATGTTTTATGACTTTATTCAATGTAAATTCGTCGTGCAATTGAATTGATTGCAAATGGATCGTCGCACACGCGAATATCGAAAAAAAACCTTTTGACGACTTGACAGTATTTTGTATCGATGCAGCTGTTTATCGTCAAATAGTTGAGTAACTCAACAAATAGATCAACAGAACGTTTGTAATATTGGGTGTGTTCCTAGAAAGACGCGCATCGTTACTAACTTCGTTTCGATTCACTCGCGCCATTTTTTTGACAGTGACAGCTATTCTATCTTAAAGAGCATCAAAAAATCTATTGAATTACAAGTGTCAAAGTGAACAGTCGTATTTTTGCAGAAGTTTTTATTATAATCGAAAATGTCTAATTTCGTGCCTTCAAAACAACATTTGCGGGAAGTTTTGATACACTACTTTCATTTGAAGAAAAGTGCAACAGAAGCGCAACGTTTACTCATTGAAGCTTACCCTGAATATTCTGTAAGCATTAGAATGTGTCAGGAGTGGTTTGTACGGTTTAGAAGTGGTGATTTCGATACAGAAGACAAAGAGCGACCAGGTCCATCAAAAAAGTTTGAAGACGACGAATTGGAGGCATTACTTGATGAAGATCCATGTCAAACTCAAGAAGAACTTGCAAAATCATTGGGAGTCACTCACTCAGCCATTTCCAAACGCTTGAAAGCAGCTGGATACATTCAAAAGCAAGGAAATTGGGTGCCATATGAATTGAAGCCGAGAGACGTTGAAAGGCGATTTTTCACTTGTGAACAGCTGCTTCAAAGGCAAAAACGGAAGGGTTTTTTGCATCGTATTGTGACTGATGATGAAAAGTGGATTCATTACGATAATCCGAAGCGAAAGAAATCATATACAAAGCGCGGCAAGCCTGCAAAATCGACACCAAAGCCGAATATTCATGGTGCTAGGGTAATGCTCTGTATTTGGTGGGATCAGAAGGGTGTGCTATATTATGAGCTGCTAAAACCAGGTGAAACCATTAATGGGGACCGCTACCGACAACAATTGATCAAATTGAATGCAGCAATTAAGCAAAAACGGCCGGAATATGCGACTAGACATGAGTCAATAATTTTCCATCATGACAATGCTCGGCCACATGTTGCGGTGCCTGTTAAAAACTATTTGGAAAACGTCGGATGGGAAATTCTGCCTCACCCGCTTTATAGCCCAGACTTGGCCCCTTCCGATTACCACTTGTTTCGGTCGATGCAGAATCACCTCTCCGGAATACGGTTCACTTCAGTTGAAGGTATCAAAAAATGGCTCGATTCGTTCTTCGCTCTGAAAAATGAGCAATTCTTTTGGGATGGAATCCATAAATTGCCTGAAAGATGGGAAAAAGTCGTAGCTTCTGATGGACAATATTTTGAATGACATGTATTTTCATTTTCATACATAAATAAATGGTTTTTTGAACAAAAAAAAGCGCGTCTTTCTAGGAACACACCCAATAATAAATACAATAAATGACACTTTGGAAATTATTCCGAAATATTTATTAGCCTCGTGAATTAAAATACTGTCCGTTCGTGAGATGGAGTGTTTTGCCATTGTGCGGAACTAAGTTCACTTTGCACGCGCACATTTTTTCCAAATATATAGCCACGAAATTGCAGATGACGCTCTTACACTAACGGATTAACGATTGTTAACATATTTATATGAGGAATTGACGTTGGTTCCAACAAATGTGGAAAAATAATGGTAATTTCGAGTCAATTGATTATAAATAATACATTTTCGATAAATTTTACTTGAAAACAGTTTGACATCAAATTTTATTTTAACTTGAATTTACCGCGACTTAATTTTATGAAAACTGTCGTCATTAATATCTACCCCATCTAACAAGTGAAATATTTTCGCAGACTTACTAATTGCTGGTAAATTCAAGTTAAACTCAAATTTTATTCAACATTCCATATAATTAAATTCAAGCAAAATTTACTAGTTATTTATTTTTAGCACCGATTGACCCAAATTGAAAAAAAATCCCCATGACATGCGTAGTCTGTCATGTTTTGCAAAGTAGTCTTTTGTTCAAATATCTAAAATAATTCAGTACAACCTCATTTCGAGTGTTTCAATTGAATATGAATGCGAACAACAATCTTGGCGAAAGAGAAATCTAAACTTGAATAATTTACGATTTTTCTGTTGGTTGCCAACAATGAGTGCTAACATATTCAATTTTTATTTGTACATTTGACTAAAGTTGGAACTAAAGTTAGTCACACAAGTGACTATGCTACTCATCGTCTATGACACTTCACAATACCGCTACCACAGCGCTTGCGTTCGTTATTAGCACGCATTGGTTGCCAAAGTACAGATCATTTCATTTGCATGGAAGCTGCTAATTCAAGCTCAACAGCAGCTGAAGTGGACAAATTGGAAGTTGATAAATTCATTTATTTTTCAGAAAAGACTTTAAAAAATTGCAATAGCCAAATCCAACGATCATTTCCTTGAATTTAATTCATACTTTTATTTTTTTTCAATTAAAAAATGTTGTTTTGAGAAGAGTAAGAGATTGAGAACGAGAAAGAGAAAATGAAGGAGTAAAAAAAAGAAGAGAAAAATTGAAGTTCGAATTTATTGCCGGATAGAAAATTGAAAAGCATTACGTAAAACTTGCTCTAATGTTTTTCCTATCCCAACTAACAAAGTGCAACAATTTTTATTGCTTCATTTTAACTGCACTTTTAATCGTACGTAACATTTAATTACACACAGCAGACTATAAAAATGAAAGTAAATTGCGATATAAAAGACGAGAAAGGTGTGCGCTCAATTCACAATTAAATTTTATCTGTATTTAAATGAAAAGTCGAGTTTTGAATCACAAACTGCTAGAAGATAGCTTCTTAGATAGTCAACTGTGATTTCAATAGCACAGAATATGTGCAATGGATCTGACTTGAAAATTAACCATTTCCTTTGCCTTTAACCGTATAATAATTTCAAGTCGTTTACCGCATTAAATTTTTGCTGATTCAGCATGAAAGAACTGGTTTGTTACGAATATTAGCTTCGGAATGATATGACAAAAAATATCGGTTGCCCAAGGCTGAAATACGTCATATCACAATTTTTATGCAAAACCATTTGATGATAGATTTTAATTTATTGCCCATTTTCAAATAAAATATTATGAACGACATCATTATACATATTAATTTTATGAAGTGTAAATTGTATGTGAAATGAAGTCGAAGTCAATTCTGTCCATTTTGATATCTTTGGCAGAATAAGAATCAAACGAAAAATCTTCAACTTACTTTTGATATATTTCTGGACTACTTTCAATAAAGTAGAAATTGAAGCAAATTGAATATGTTGAATTCGAAGAATTTAAAAGCACATTCAAAATGACTTTAAGTTTGAAAATCGTGACGCACCTTTATTGCTGTTGATTGTCAAACACTTTAACCAATACTGAACGTCGATTTTATGTGCGTGCACCGCTGAGCTATGGAAGGGAGAGAGAGTGAAGTCACACTGTGACACTGCACACCATAGCCGTTGGAATTTTATTGAATGTGGACTTGAGTCGTGTTCAATTTTCCACAGTTGCTATGTCTGTGTGACGATCTTTGATTTCTCATTTCTCGGCCCGAAAGATGCTTTGAGATTGAAATATCAATGCAGCTGATGTTATCTAAGCGAATCAAGTGACTCCATCAAATCCATTGCTCGAAGCAATTAAATACAAAGTAAACGGATGACGTCAGCTGAATTCACCTCAAAACTATGGAAAATCCCAAATTATTTCATTTATTTGTCTATTTAATTATTTGTGCATAACGAGGAGAAAAACTGGAAACAAAGATTCCAGTTACATTCCCCGCAGTACAGTAATTTGATTTGGTCCTTTGGAATTGTAATGAAGATATTAATATTTTATGTGTTTTGAACGTAAGTCAAACAAATAAATTGTCTAATGTAACATTGTTTTTAGTTTATGTATTTTAAAGATAGAATTTAAGTCATTGCTCAAAACAATTCAATACAAAGTAAACAAATGGCGTCGACTGGATCCACCTCAAAACTATGGAAAATCCCAAATTATTGTAAGCATATCTTAAGTGATAACATATAATTAAGTATATTATTACATGTTGCTAATGGAGGCCAAATTGACTCAATTCATACTGACTTTTCAAAAGCCTTTGACAGGGTGAATGTTAGAATTCTTATGATTAAGCACTTCCCGTTGAACAATTGAACTGAAGCCTGGTTGCGCTCGTTCCTCACTGATCGTGAACAAATCGTCTGTATTAATGGTTCAAAATCAAAAACCATACACCCAAGCTTATTCCACAGGGCTGCTTACCAGCATCCCTTCTTCTAGCACTCATATCCGGCAAATTGAACACAAATCTAACGGTATTCATATTCCTACTACAATTACTAGATTCACTCCATTTTCCTATCTACATTCTCTTACTTCTAATATTGCATTTTTCTCATTAGATCTAAGATTGAAACGCCAACACAATGAATACTTAACATGCACACAGAGAATTTAACGGATATTTTTTTTTATTGTTGGAAAATTCAAATAAAAATTCACCGACAACATTAAAAATGTACTAATTTGGTCAAGATTTGCCCATTGGTTTTACTTAAATTTCACGCAAACGCATAGACTTTTCCAAAGTCAATATGTTTGATTTTTTCTATCGCCAAATAGTACATATTTACATTGGTAAAGTCTATGCGATTGCGGTGAAATATAAGGAAAACCAATGTAAATACGTCTTAAACTTCAAACCTTAACCAAATTGGTATATTTTTCATGTTGTCGGTAAATCTATATTTGAATTCACTGACAATATAAAAATACCCGATAAATTCTCTGTGTGTTGACTTACTTATCATGTGCAAAAGAACTAATGAATTTATTGCTGCCAGTCGAACTGTGGTTTAAGATAAAAAATTTGATTCAGTTGATAGCTTTTTCAAGGCTTCAAGCTAAAGAATGTCATAATTTGTCTAATATTTTTTCTCTCTATTACTATCAAGAAATAATCTTTAACACAACTACTCCTATTGTAATTAATGGGGGACAGCGGATCTGGGACAAAATTCCCCTCTCTTTTAAATTTTATTCTCTCTTTAACTCTTAATTTAAAAACCATATTACAACCAAAGTACAATTTGTAGAGCCTCCTTGGGCCTATTTATTGTTCAATTTCCCCAACCTGCTTCCATTATTATAAATAAAATAATGGATATTTGACCATTTCGAAATGAAATCAGCGTTGGCAAGTCGTAAGTAAACCATGAACAATCCACGCAAACTCGTTTTCTACCAAAAAATCCATTGGTCGAATTCCTTGAGTAAATATACTGTGCAATATAATATGCAAATGAACTTCAAAAGGATTTGTTCAGTTTCGCTCATTACTTTCGTTCAAACTTCTCGATAGCTTTAAAATGAATTCTATTTAGGTCATCGTTAGATTGTTGAAAATGAATTGGCTGGCCTTGCCGTAATGAAAATAAAATATTTGCCTTCCAAGCATTTTTTCTTGACTCATAGCTGCAAATAATTGTTGAGTTTGATTTGTGTTTGTGAATTAACGAATTCCAGCGAAATTGCATGTATATGGAGAATATTGTGGTATCGATCTGATATTTGAAGTGATATGTATTCAAATGATGAATTTGAACCGATCAACAAGTGTTTCTACTTCTTATTTCACTTAAGCTGTGCTTTTTTCCCTTGACTCACTCAAACTATCGTTTTAGCTTGATTTCTTCGAACAGATAGAAAGTAGCAGTGCATTTGCACAACATATTTTTGGATAGGACCTTTTCACTTCTTTGACCTTTTCATTGACATATCCAGAGCTCATGAAATCAAAGAACTTGATTGACGGAAAATAGCCAACAGAATATACCGTCAACACATTTTCACGTCTTGTCATTTCAAATCAACGATTTTTTTTTTCACCGAAATCAAAATTTTGAAAACCAAAAGAATTTCGTAACAATGTCTATATATTGCCTTATGTAACAATTCACGCACAATTATTATGAAGAGTGGAGAAACTTTTCTTATCTATTTACAAGAAAAAACATTCGAAAATTAAGCACTTTTGTGGGCAATTTCACTTTATTCTTTGGTAAAAAAAATGTGAACATTCTACTCACCTGTTTAATTATGGAAGGACGTTGAAATCCGCGGTTGTTGCATTTGGTGCTTCTGTTTTCTAAATGTAATGTTGAACTATCTATTTCAAAACTACTTGATGTATCAAAAGGGTCTGAATAGGCCCGTCAATGTGACATATAATACATGACACACGTCGTGCAATGTGTGTGAGCGACGAAAAAAATTGTATATAAAATATTGACACAGCATATGTCGTCTGTTAAAAGTTGCTCAATACAGCGACATCTCTGGGAATTTCAGCGAAGATCTGCTATAAACAAACTATAACGTCGTTTTTTTTCTTATCGCCAAACATTGAGGTTGCAAAATATCATCTCACTACCGAATTTCGCTTGTCAACAACCAATGATGGATGATTTGTCATTTTTCTTGAATTATTAACTTATTCGCATTACGTGCGCCAGTAATTATATTATGCTGATGGTTGAATAATAAATTTTGCCCTCTTCTTTGCACATTTTGCTTCATTCACTTGATGCTTCGACATTCGCTGACCGACAAGTGATATGATAAAAAAATTGTCGGTGATATTTCGGCATAGATTCCATATAACGTCAAAATATATCTATAGAAATATTTGACTCGAAAAATAGATTGTCAATTCTGATGAAAACGTATGGATTCTGTTATTTAACAGAACTGATAACACCAAGAGTAGTCCTAAATTATTCCGATAAAATCATAACAAAATAAAAAATATATAGTCAATATGGAAGAGTCATGATTTAAGCCAACATAAATCAAAAATCCTTGGCGCGTATTACATACGACACATGTGAGACTCGTTTCAACTTACACAAATAAGGCAGATATGATAGGATAGAGAAAAATGTATAGAATTTTTGCGTTAAACAATTTTTTTAATGATATAAAATAGTTGTATTTATAAAATGGTATTCGATTGCATCGTCGCATTAATTATTATGAATAATATCACAAAATGTGAATGAGAAATAATTTCTTGCATTGAATTGGCTTTGGTTTAGACACCCGATTATCCATTACTGTTCTAGGTTCTATTTTTTTCGGTTTTGCCTCTAAGTTATTCTTATATTTTCCATTTTTTTCATTTTTCCCTAATTTTGATATGCTTTATTTTGATTTGGGCTTCAATTTTCACTGTTCATAAAGTTTAAAACATAAAATTTGTATCTAAAATTACAAACATGAATAGAAATCATTGATTTTTAAAGCGCTTCTTCCATGATCGGATTCATGGAATCATTATTCGAACGGTTTCGTCGGTTGACTACACTATGTGTTGCTGAAAAGATATATCGAATCGGATTTGGCCAACGCCTGTAATTGCTCGTGACGACCACGGTGATTACACCAGTAACCAAGATAGAAAACAGCACAATTATATAGACAATGGTCGTTCGCAGACTTGTTATATTGCTCTCCATTTCACTATGTACATCAGCCGAATGGTTGGTTTTTGTTTGAGATGTTAGCATTTCTATATCTGATTCTAATTTTGCGATTCGGTTTACCAAACCTTCAATTTGTTTGTCTTTTGAAAAAGCTTTGGCGGTCGTTGTCGATGTTTTGCTCTTCACTGGTGTTACTGGTGCCAAAGTGACTGTGTCATGGTTTCCAAGGTCACGATTTGGATCATTTATGGCCATATTTTCTTTAGTTTTTTTAATGATGTCACCTAGAATTGACATATTTGACATCGTGGTGGATAATTCAATATTATGCAAATTCGGCAAATAGGCAGATAGATTTGTTTTTTGAATGGGGTTCTGAAGAGCAATCAATTCGGCCAATTTAGTTGCGTTAAAACAGGTTAGATCAAGATTTGTTATGCTATTATTAGAAATATCCAAAGATGTGAGTTGGCTTGCTGGTTTCAATTGACAAAGATTCGTAAAATTGTTGTTTTGTATATGTAGCCGATGTAGAATGGAATTCGCCTCGATATGTAAGCTCTTGATGTTATTGGTACTAGCGATAACGGTCACAACACTTTTCGGGATTTCCAATTGTTGTAATGACGCATTATTCACATACACATCCGTCAAATTGTCCATGTGACTTAGATCAACTGCATTCAAATTCGGATTGAACGCCAAATCGATTGTTATCAGGTTTTTGAGTTTCCAAAACGATTCAGTTTGAATGGTTTGCAAATTATTCGAGCTCAAATATAAAATTCGCAGTTGAACGTTAAACTCAAACACATCTTTAGTAATCACGTTAATTTTATTGTTGTTCAACCGCAGAACTATCAATTGGGCCAAAGGCTTGAACACATCAGCACTCAATGTTTCGATTCTATTATTTGATAAATCGAGTTCTTCCAATGATGAAAGCCCATTAAACGTTTCATCATACATAGTGATGATATTGCTTCTCACCAAGCTAAGAGTACGCAACAAATGACACTTGGACAGAATATTGGCTTCCAATGTTTCGATGTGGTTTGAATCGGCGAAGATAACCGTAAGTTTTGGCCAACGACAGAGTTCCTGATTTGAAAATGACGTCAATGATTGGCTGCTCACATCAAGTCCCGCTATATCCACCGTACGATCAACAAGTCTCTTCGGAATTGGTTGCCATGATGGAAGATCGAAGTTTAAGTAGGTTATTGGATCCCCACATTTTTGCAAATCCTCTGCAAAATTGTCTAAATTGGTTATGATACATTGTGAACCAGCGACCAAATATTCCAGCACGTATACTGATAAAGTACAAAGCACCGCTATGTGCCATACTCCCCTGGAAATAATGATTTTTTGGTTTTCAATCATCATTATTTTTGAACACTTAAATTTAGGGACGCAAAATATGTAAACTTACATTTTGCAACAAAATATTGATTGAAATTTGATTAAAACCAATAAGTATAAACTATTTTGTTCAAAAAATTGATAATTGCGATGCAAATGCGACAAATTGAAGCGGCGCAGAAATTAAATCGTTTTCAAAAACAGTCTATCGTCCAGAATACACTCAATACAAAAATTCAACTGAAATGACAGCCGCAAAACAAGTTACGCAGAACACTGCGACGGTAGCGCAGAAATCTGTGTATGTTGATATGCAAATGACGGTGAAATAGAAGACGGGGATTGAAGTGCAAACGTCCGAACAAAAGATATATTTTTCAAAACGTGACGCACTACATCTTATCTACTTAACGTCAAAAATCCATACATAGATGCAAAGGTCATGGATATTTTTCAAATGCCCCGAATTTACGAATCGAATGCTAAGCATTTTGACATCGTTGTTGAAGCGCATTTGATAGTGATGATTGGAGCAGACAAAAATGATATTTATTATCACTATTATAATTGCCTACTTAGCGGCGTTAAATGCATCACAAAACCCGATTTTATTAGCTTTGGTCTTCAAAACGAATGCTTTTTCTTTTCATAGAATTCCAATTAAAATGCAGAGGAAATCAATGAAACTGACATGAATTTTCACAATTATCGAAATGGATTTTATTTATCTTTCAACCATTTGCGTCGGTATTGACGTCACCTTTGGAAAATCCGTCGAAATGATTCATCATTCAGTTTGGCCACAAATCGAATAACAAGTATCATAGCACCAAATGTGCATAATCTATGTCAGACTTTTTTCCGTGCAAAATGCGAAAAAAACGCGTTTAACCTTATAAACGAAAATTCTTGCTGCACGAAAACTAATTGTGATTCTATTGATGTTGCCGAAACAGCATCGTTACGATTAATTATATCAAATTAGAGGTGAAAAATTTAGACACCTTTTTATGGCACACAATTAAAGTCGTTGACATTCGGTGTTTCCTCAAAGCTGACTTAACTCGAATTTTCGTCGAAAATCATTTATGCGTGATTTGGGTGAGCTGCTGTACGTAACGGAAAAAACGGATTTTACTTAATAAACTCTGTGTTAAACACACTTAGCGTTTGATTCTGGGCACACCAAGTGCATTAAAAAATCAATGAGAAAATAATTGATCACAAGGCGGTAATTTAGCCAATTAATGTTTTTTCAAGCGATTTCTGTTGTTGCTGTTGTTTCACAAGCTTGTATGTTGAATCAAGAGTCGTGTTTGTGCTATTTTAACTACGGAAAAGTCATTCTTGACAGTTTTCTATTTGACATATCGGAATTCGCTTAAAATATTGAACATAACCTCATTTTAGCTTGCTTAACGTCAATCGAATCGTGTGCGTGCACGTTTTTTGTTTATTTTGCATTCCTCAGCACGGTATTTGTGACTGGAATTAGATAAACAGTTGAAATTCATTCAAAACCTATAACAAATGAAGCGTTTGGACGAAGAGAGAGCGAAAATCTTTTTCGAAAAATTGGCCAAATAGTAAGTAAACAAGATTTCAGCTTATTTTGTTGACAAGCTTCTGAAAACGATATTTTTTCCAGCATTGGCGAGAATGTTAAACATTTAATCGATCGACCGGATGGGACATATTGTTTCCGGGAACAAAATAACAAAGTCTATTATGTGTCGGAAAGGATTTTGAAGTTGGCTGAAAATGTTGGACGAGAAAGATTAATTAGTTTGGGTTGCAGTATGGGCAAATTCTCGAAATCTAACAAATTCAAGTTCAATATCACAGCGCTCACCTATTTGGCGCCATATGCACAGTGAGTCCTTTTCATTTTTTATCGTAATAGGCACAATCCATTCGATTATATTCTCCAAGCTGCTAATCGGCATCCGATTAACTCCATCATAAGGATTGTATCGAAACAATGTGTCGTCGACTAGATCGGCAGCATAGCAAATAACACGTTACTATAAAGTGTACATTAGTTTGAATGAATTAAAAATAACTATTTTCAATTTTAATCAATGCTTTATTTAATTTGCAGGTACAAAGTCTGGTTGAAATCATCGGCTGAGCAGCAATTTTTGTATGGAAATCACATAACAAAAGCCGGACTGGGTCGTATCACAGAGAATACGCCAAAACATCAAGGAGTCGTTGTGTATTCGATGAATGATTTGCCATTGGGCTTTGGAGTAACTGCGCGTTCAACTGCCGAATGCAAAGTCACCGAACCGCTCACAACAGTTTGCTTCCATCAAGCCGATATCGGTGAATACATTCGTAGCGAAGACATTCTCTTTTGATTTGTAATTTATATTCAATTTTAATAAAACCAATTTTAAATCTTCATATGAAATTATGAAATATGTCTTGTGAATGTTGTGACTCAAGTCGGAATATCTATTCACGCCACTGAAATATTTAAAAGGCTCAAATTGTTGGAATGTCGAAAAATTAATTTTAAAAATAGTATACACTTGTGAGTGATAGAATTGAAGAAAAAAAAAGGTTGAAAAAGGGGCAAAACCGTCGAGCGCGTAGTATGGGGTCAGATTTATTTATGGCATGCACTGGATACTGATCAAAATATAATTTTTACTGTGATTTATTTCTTTGGTGCATGACTTTAAGGTTATTTTTGAACAAGCCTTTGATTCTGCGAAATGCCAATCGTCAAAAATCGCTGCACTTCGCGATCTAATTTACGAGCAAGTCTCGTGTTGATTCGAATCGTGTGTCTTTCGATTCGGGCGCTATTTTAAGTCAAGCGGGAATTGATTTTCCAGAGATGCAAGTGCATAACACTGAAATCCTTTTTTTTATCAGTATCTATGGTACTTGTGCACTCGCTAGCGTTACATGTGCGTTGATATGATCGGTGAGTGCTCAACACATGTGCCATGACGGATACTATGGAATTCGAGAAAAGCATAAGGAAAAACACGCACACACATTTTTTTTTTCTTCTACACAAAATTTTGTCTCCTAACATGTTGAAGGCGACAGCGTGCATATGAAATATGATGAGACAAATTTTAAGGGTAAATAACGTATATCACGGAGTTGTTTAGTTTATTTGATCTTCAAATGCGATCGGATAAGGACGCATTTTCTCGTGTTACGTGATCACAACTTAGTTTTCCCCATTCCTTAAACTGTGTGTGCGTGTGTTATTTAAGGAAGTTGTTGGCCTGTTGGTTTTTAAATATTTACTATTTTGATAAATTGACCTGATTTGTTTGAGAAAATCGATGCTATTTTTTTAAATAATTTAGGTTGAATGAAATTGAGATAAATAGAAGCGTTATCCTAAATTTTTGTTGATACCAATAAAGGTCATTTGTCATTATCGAATCAAATTGATAACCGAATTTTATGTGAAATGTTTTCGCCGGATATATTTGCAACGACCAAATCGGTCAACATGTATTCAGAGCCAAAAAAAATGGCTCTGGATAGTTCAGTGTCTTCTTATTCGTATTCGAATCACATTTTGATGAGCTCATCAGCCGCATTGACGCCGACCTCACCGCAAATGATTTGCCTGCCATCGAAATCATTCGAAGATGTTGAATATGTGCAGCCAACTGACATTACAAATACATCAGCTGGAGTTCATCAAACAAACTATACAAATGATTGTTTCAATTGGTTTGCAATGGATTCGGTTGCGGACACTCCAAATTCGGCATTATCGTCTCTGCCATCCGTATCGACAGCCACAATCAAAAACCCAAAAGAAGAGGTTTTCAATTTCGAGCCGGAATATATTGAATTTTTCCAACGCTACTGTGACTACGACAAGAATTTATGTGCAAAGCCAAACGATATCGAGCAGACAGACAATGATTACATGAATTACAATGAGATAAACAATCAATCGAAGTCAATATGTGCTTCGCCCAACTTCGAGTCATGGATGAATTCGAGTGATTCAGCATCGCCAAAACCGACTAATACACTTCCACCGATATCGACCATTTGCGATCAATTCCAAACCGGCTATTTGGATCACGACGAATTCCAAAATTTTGAAAACGAAAATACTAAACACGAAATCGATTTCCAGTCTTTGAATAATTTCAATTTCAATCAAATCGCTGAAGACAAGTCGAATCGCGAGGTAAAAAATATTTGGGAAATTCTAGATTTCGAGTCGAGCCAACCTGAATCGCCCACCGACAATATTTTTGTTGATGAAATATTAGACTGCAAAAATGAAATTGCAAATTCGTCAAAAGCAGAGAAATTATCCAATATTTCGGAAGACACAAAGGAGCTGAGCAAAACAATCGATTGCACAACATCCAAAGAATGGGTGTGCCAATGGCAACATTGCTTCAAAATCTTTGCGGGCCAAAGCGAATTGGTCAAGCACATTGAAAGGACGCACATCGAAGTGAAAAAAGGCGACGTCTTTTCATGCTACTGGCTGGATTGTATACGACAACACAAACCATTCAACGCCCGATATAAGCTTTTGATTCACATGCGAGTTCATAGCGGCGAAAAACCCAATAAGTGCCAGGTAAGTGTATCGAATTGATTGCTTTTAAAACGATTGCCTCCATTAAAAAGATACACGTTGAAATCATAAAATCTAAGAGTTTCTTAAAAGAAGACAGAGGGAGAGAGAGAGATGGTTCGTCACCGCATTTGTTTACATCATCATCATAACCGATTAAATGCATTATAAATTATAAAAGATCGCTACTTAAAATCCGTTGCACTTGTGAATGCGCGCGTTTTGAAAATGCATAAATATTATTTTACGACATAGGACATCACTAGTTTTATGTTTATTGAAAAAGATTGAAACAAGCAAAGCGAAAAAGAAGAAGAAGGAGTAAAAACTCGCATTGAAATGGAAGGAAAAAAACGAATGCATGCGATGCGAAGAAAACAACGGTGCATCGAAAACAAATAACACATGTTGTAATTGTGCCGTTTAAATTTCAATGTTCGACGATTTGATATTCATTTCATTCGAAATATTCATTCGGCTTAACAGTTAACGGGTTAATTCTCTAAGACAACATCACATTCTCTGAGGCAATTTATCTTTATCGAAGACAATTTTTCATGCTTTGAAGTCTCTTATCGTATTTGAGCAACTGTAAGGATTGTGCAGCATAACCAGGACCTGTGTTTCAATATTCCACTTGACGAATGTGTTAGTCCTCACAAAAAAGAAATCGGCGGCTTTCGTGAAGAGAGGATATCAAAATTGTTCTCGATTTATTCATGTTCAAAATCGCTATTTATGGTTAATCGATAGAAAGCGTCTTTAAAATTGAAATAACCGTTTTTTTTGTCCTGCAAAACAGTTCAATCTCATAAATTATTTGATTCTCCGTTTTCACTCTCATTCGTAGTCAGTGACTCTATTTGAATCGTTTGTTGTCACATCTACATGGCATGAACATTGTTCATAAGCAACATAATTTCACATTTTCTGTGTGTCCTCTCGCCACTTTTCCATTACTCAGTATGTGGCAGCGCACATGAATGGAGTAGAGAATTGAGTTTTTATTTTCATGCGTGAACATAAATTCTTAATTACATTACTTTTATCTGCTTCACGTTTTTTTTTTATCCACTCACTTTAGCCCTTCTTCGGATAAACTGTTATTATTCACTTGGTTTCAGGTCTGGTGTGTGTATGTGGTTGTTGTTTTTTTTTTTTTGCTCTTGTTAACGTCTTCATGACATGGCGTTTTTCAGTCTTTCTTTACGTTTGTTTAGTGGCAAAGGCCAACTAAAACTATACACCAAGCGTTTGATGCACATGTGTTGTCTATTATTTACATCACCGTTTTTCATTATTCGATTTGTTCAAGTTGTACATTTTGTTTGTCCTTACTTAACAAGGGGTATGTTATAATTCACAGCACGATGAACCGGCGATCACAGAGAGGAGAAAAAACATTGTTAACAACGCTTCGTGAGTCTTTGAAGACGACGAATAAAAAACAGTTAGAAAAAAACCCGGCGTGTTTTCTTGGTGTTTGTAATTGCATTGTGCATAATGGCTCATTTGCTTAGAGACTAGGATCAAGACATTTAAATAGAATAGGTTTTTTTTCCCTCTTGTGACATATGGTGATACATTTTTTTTATGGTTGTCGTGCACTTGTTTCCATTGTCGCACCCTGGATCGGTTCGATGGCATTGCATAACAAACCAAAATATCACTTTCGACTCGGTCAATGACTCGGCAAAATAATTTACTGTTTCCAATTATGATCCTTTCCATTCTGATCGTATTCAAATGGAAAGGACATTTTTTTCTTCACTGAAATGAGATGAGATTTCGTGAAATGACAACTGATGGATTAAGGAATATTGGGCGTGAATATTTGACTTCAAAATAAATGTGTTCCTAATGAATCGAAAAATGAAGCGGGTGAGAAAAAAGGTCGGAACAGTGGCTTAATGATATTATGATCGATCTATTGCACTCGGTCGCTAGGCTTCATGTTATTGCCGCAATGTGTGCGGCGTTACATACCAACAACAAAATCAACAGCCAACGGTTTTCAACAGCCAACAGTTAATAAATGACCGTGAGAAAATCACATTCGATTTCCATTTTCCGATCGAATGCCGTTAGAATGAATGTACTCTTGAATGATTTATACGCATTGCATTTAGATTAAGTGATTTCGAAGTAGCGATATTTTGTGACTGTCAATGTGTTTTGAATAACCGACAACGATGATTTTATTCGATCGAACGAAAGGTTTGAATGATTTAAAGTGTTAACTGTGCATTTTCTTTGCAGTTTGAGGGCTGCGATAAATCTTTCTCGCGGCTGGAAAACTTGAAAATTCATCAGCGATCGCATACAGGAGAGCGACCATATTCTTGCACATACGAAGGATGCACAAAAGTGTTCAGCAACAGTTCCGATCGGGCCAAACACCAACGAACACACTTTGATGCGGTGAGTTGTATTATTTGATCTGATATTGATGCGGGTGTTTAGAATCTTTGTGTTTATTTTTTCGTTTCAGAAACCATATGCCTGTCAACTGCCCGGTTGTACAAAGCGATACACCGATCCTTCGAGCCTCAGAAAACACGTTAAAAATCATGCAATTAAAAGTCAACAAATTCCAAAGAAGAAAATTACCAAAGAACCTGAATCCGTACAGAAAAGATTGAATTTTATTTTAAAAGAACGATCGAGCGGTAGATATGCAAACCAACGAAATGGCTTTGAAATCGATCATCACATTCAAATCAAAGAAGAAACTATTTTTGAACCGAATTCTTTTGATAGCGATTCCAATCAAAACCATCAAATGGATGAAAGTACAAATTCAATTGATCTCATGGATATTTCAAAATGCATTATGGGCATTGAAGGGGAACAGAACACATATGATGATTACACATTCAATGAAAATATGACATTAAAGGCTGAAAATTCGGCAACTGATGAGTACAATATCGAAGCCATTAAAAAGTATTTGATTGAATCACCAACTGAATTTATCGATCTCAATTCACTACAACCCATTAAAAATGACTATTTTTCTAGTTTTTAAGTCGAAGTAGCTTTAACTAGACTCACTGTTTTCCAGCGTTAATCTTGCGCTAAAAATTAATTTGTTTAGTTTCTTACAGTTTTTCGGCATAGTTTTTAAGTCCTTTTTAATATTTCTATTTCTCTAATTTTAAATGTACTTTGCATTGAAATGACATTAGATTTGTTGTTTTAAAGACTCTCTCATTTTTAGATGTAAGAATATTGATTTAGGAAAAAGCAGGATGTGAACTCCGAATCGTGAGAAGCTAAGACAAAATAAATGAGATATTTTTTAATCAAATTGCTTCATTGATTTTTTCCTAATCGGTGTCTATTATGAATGCTAACCACTTACGATTCAACATGATTTGATAAATCAAAGAGGCGCAAGAAAAGCGCCGCTCTTGATGATCGAGTGCTACTGGTCAGTCGTCACATTGTACAAGAGGCGACGTTTGGCGATAGCAAAGAATTTTGATATGGATTGATCGTGATGAGTGCGCATCCGAAATCTAATTTGGGTTTCCGACTGTCTTTGATCTGTGCCGCTTCAACCACATCGCTAGCGTTGAGTAGACACTTCAGTGACTGACTAAGCAACCATCTTTTTGTCTACTGTGTCTAAACAAGCCTTTTTCTGTTCACTCACCGAGCAAATCTCTTTGATTCGAGCGTGTATTTTATTAATATTAATCGGAATCGTGTTCAATAAGTGTTTTATTCATCATTTTTTAATTATTCTGACGCCACACGGCACGCACAAAATCGAATCAAAATTTGAGATAAAATTATTGAAATTTTTTCAAAACGAATTCGTAAAACGCAACACATTTAGTGTGATTTGAATGGTGCGCGGCGGCACCTTTTAATCGTTATGGGAAAATCTAGTTGTGAATATGAACTCTTCAATATAGATTATTACGAGTGAAAAAAAGTGGAATTGGTGGCGAACTCTGGCTGTGACCCTGATTATAAACAACGATTTCGGGCCACGTTTTTGGTGAGGTCTCAATCCAAAGCACAGCTGAAACAGTGAATGGAAAATAAATGCCTCGATGCTTTATCACAATTTGATCCTTGATCTTTTCGTGTTGATCAAAATTGCATGTTTGCCGCTAATAATTTTAATGGCAGAAAAAATTGCCAACCATTTTCCATGCACACCAAAAGAACCAGTTCGATTTGCTCTGCATTTATCTGTTATCATTTATCAGTCATCTGCGAACCGTTGAGCCCACATCCTAATGCAAGTTGAAACGATCACAAGTGTAACCTTAATAGTGAGCCCCGCTTTAGTTCGACGATAAATGCTGTGCAATTCGTTTCAATGTGTTATAAATTAACCATCGCCAAACTGGTGAAAGGTTTATCATTACGCTTCGATCCGATTGATTTGCATTTTCAACAGTAAAGTTATCATCGAATTCGAACCAACGTTTCGGTATGCATACACGCGATTTCATTTTATTTTGAACAATTTACTCTAATTTTACTGCGCAACCCACAATCGTATTAAGTGACAACCGAAATATTTATCGTATGCAAATTACACGGCTAATGTTTTCATAGAAATGCGGTCAAATAAACACACAACTTGTGGCAAACGTTGAAAAAAACTACGCCAATACGATGAAATTTTTTGCATCTTACCATTTCGTAGTAGGGTGATTTTTTTCATCAGCGTCTGTAACTTTCTTGTTTGTGCTACACGTTGTTATCATTGCACGCATGCAATATTCAATGTTGCAAGAATGTTGAGTTTTTAACACAAAATCTTTGTTGTTATTGTAGTTGGTAATGGTATTGATTTTGCTGAACAGTTTGTTCATCTGGGTTGCGTGTGACCAAAATGCAAGTGCACACATTCATCGATAATCACGCTTAATTATCAGCTTGTTTATTTAATAGGATTGTATATTTGCCAACGGAACGCCAACATCCAATTCTTTTCTCATCGTCTCTCTGTCTCATGAACTTTGACGAGATGGCTCGACTCATTACACATGCGCGCATTCGAGCATCCGAGATCAATTTGTTTTCAAGATTGCCAGCAAATGCATAATTCGTATCCTTTATTTCGATCACAATTCGACAATTATTGACTGTAAACAATCTGCCGGCGCATACCTTAATTCGAAAATAAGACAAAATTGCATCGTTCCATTTCTTATTTTTGAAAGCAACTTATAATTTTAGATCAATAAACACTTTTTTACCGTTTTATATATGTGCCGTTTTCCAACGCGCTTTTGTGCGCATTTCGCGCGCCGAATGCTAAATGTGGTTCACGTGAAAATCGATTATTTTTTATGTATGCGTTAAATCGGACATGACCGTCTCAATTGGAAATCATTTTATTCGAAACGAGCAAAGAGAGAAACCTAGTTGCCAAGTGAACGAATGAAAAATGTGTGGCAATACGCGTACAATTGTATGCGGTCCCAAAAGGAGCGAGATGCATCAAACCTAAATCGATATAATGTTGAATGGGAATTAATATGAAAATGATTAATATCGTGAGTAACGCCTTGTCGTCCAACATTCGTTTCTCCGAAAAATCCCTATCTTTGCGGCATGATCGTTTTATTTCAGCGTTTGTGATGCCATTTCGCGAAGATATTGTTACTTCAATTGGATTTTTTTTTTATCCACTTTTTCGCTCATGTTGTTTTGTAAGTTTGGTCGGGGCACATTCACCCCGAATTCGTACACAGTTTTGGAGTGTCATTTTCAAACGATTTCGATACTTTGCCAGCGTTGGTCCAGCACACAGGAAATGGATGTTCAATAAATTTTTGTGATTTTGCTTATTGATAAAATATATAAACGATTCCAAATGAGATGTGGCAAGCCACGGCATACAGGTACAATTTAAAAGAAGAGACGGCTGACGGTCTGCGAACGAGCGAAAGAGATTTCTTTTTCGTTTTACGATGCATATCAAAATGGTCAAGTGGCCGATATTCGGGAATTTCAACAGATCTCCTTGCGCACACCAATGAACCAATATCGATATTCCAAAGCGAACACATTTTCTTTCTCTCTCGCAACAGTGCAAACCGAAACAATGCAATGTATTTAAATAAATATTCGTGAAATGGCCTGAGGATAATTTGTCAAATGAAAGAAACATGATACTCACTTGAACATTTGCTCAATTTCAACGCAGCGACCACGAGTCATATCCATTTTGTACTGGCCATCGGTTAAAAAGAAGAGTTAAGTGCAGCATTAATGCATTGGTCAAAATGTGACTGGACCCTGCGCGAGGGAAAAGAGACAATTACAGTACTCAAGACAAATGGTGTGATAATTCGCTATAGTGAGAGGGAAAAAAATTGGCGTACAACTGTTTGAATTTATCACACATTCGTGCAATGGACAAAGGCACTGATTAAAACCTTTTGTATCGAATGAAGTCGGCACTTCATTTATTTGTTTGCCAGACATCGAAATGCATATTTTTATGTTGTTTCTGGCCGTGCGGCCGAATGACCGTTTTCACTGTGATTTAATTGGATGTGATACATCGTGGACAACGATCAGTTTCCATTCTCATTATGCATTATAAGTAAGTGAGCCATGTGCCATGTTTGATTCCGCACACAGCAGATATATCGCACCGGCCAAACCGAAATGAAACGAGGTGTTGACAGTAAAAGTATAGTTAATAAAGCGTTCTCGTTTATCGACATTTCCAGCATCGTCGATTCCATCAACATTACAGTGTGCATTTGATTTATCCCACTTCGCTGATTTTGGCTGCTCTCAGAAGGAGTACTTTTCTGACGGTCTAAAGAAAAAATCGCACTTAGCGAACGACATCGACGAATGAAGATGAAAATATCAACTTTCAAAAAGATCGAAATGTCCTCAATAAAAATCGTTAAAATAACATATAAATTTAACGAACGCTGATCCAGTTGGTGGCTTCAGTTGGTTATAATAAAGATGGATTTTCAACATTCTCGCACATCATACGACGGATATTCATGTAAAACATGACCAAAAGGCGTGTTCCAATCGCATGCAAATCCATTACATATTAATAAACAATTATTACGATTTTAATACTACATTATAATGACACTATATGGAAAAAATAACCGTTATTCAGTGCCTTCAGTTTACACTCCGCACCAGATAATCCATTCAATTTAGAAGCTTGATGCTCGGAATATGATGAAAGTTCGCTGGAATCTGGTCATTATGCATTTATAGCGCATTAGCAGATGAACCAACAAGGATTAACGAAAGATATACCGATGATTGCATTTTAATTCATTTGTATGGTGGTGATTGTGTGAACGATAATCTATCATCATCGTAACCGACCCTCAATGAATATTTGTCGTTTCAAATCACCACTCTCTTTTCTCTTACGATCACTCAAATCAAATGCAATCGTGACTGTATCACATCATCAAGACTCTCGTTATCTTTCCATCCGCGCGCGGTGAAATGCAGCTTGGCCGAGAAAAAATCATGCAGCTTCGTTCGTTTTATTAAATTTAATGATAGGTGTAGTTTGGAACGTTGTTGTTTATCACACATAATTTTCGCACATTATTTTTTCACATCTTGAAAATTGTCGGAAGATGAAAACAAGTGCTCCGCATTTCCATGTCCATTTAATATTATTCGCACGCATTGCACACACACACAACAATAACAGCAACAACAACAATTGGGTGATTCTCTGAAATCAATTTTTCGTGCCAAGCACACAGATAATTTTGATTGGTGTTATAATTGGTTGAGATGACGTGAAACGGCAGTTAAAATACGAAATTGCCAAGCAATTTAAACATGTTGTTTCCATGGCAATGTTTTGAATTAAATAGCCTTCGAGCAGTGGGATCCGATTTAAAACAAGTCTGTCGAGCTCATATTGAATTCAATTTTCAATATAAACAATTAAAGATGCAATAAATCGACTAATGGATTTTTTATTCTTCTTCTCCCAGTTTCAAGTACAGTAACATGCTTTAAACATGGGAAATTGCTGTAAGTGAATAATAGGTAGAGGTTTTGATTGAAAAAAGAACGACGATGCCGAATGGGAAAGGTTAAGTAGAAATTCCAAACGTTGAAAACGGCCACTTTTTGAAACAAAAGTAGATCAATTTGGCACTACAAAGTTTCTATTTGTTGTAAATTTTGTTACTTTTCATTTGTTCAATGAACTTCTAGGTCATCTCTAGCATGTACCTTTCAAGTGTGAGTGGATCTGAAGAAGAAAAAAAAAAAAAAAAACCTCAAAACATGCTCTTTTCAATAAGTTGTTCCATTATTTACATTTCAAATCATTAAGAAATGTTGGCATGTGCGCGGCGGTGGTCAAAGTGATTTTGTCTGTCAGGTAATTATACATTGAAGAACACCTTCAGAGTGTGTGCTGCGAGAACAAGCGAACAACAAAAGTTTATAGTGAATAATGAAACTAAAAGAATACTGTAAATCTGCCAATTCACCAATTATATAGACACACACTCGAATAGAGCATTACACGTACGCATACTGACAGAAATTTCTTCGTTTTTTTTTTTTTCAAAGATAAACACAGCATTTATTTTATTCATCTCTCTGACGCATTCGTTTATTCAGTTGAAGGAAAAGGCGCACGCGAGTCTTGTTAGTGTGATTTAATGAAAACGTTAGAAAACGTGTCCGAAAGAATGAAGCAAAAGAACCGATCAAAATAGATTATGGACACTTGAGCGTTACGGTAATCCAGCGAAGATCAAATCGAGCGCACACTCAAATGTAAAAAACAAACAAGAGGCATGGAAATGTTGGAAGTGTGCTTGCTTGGAAGCCGCAGCCAATTTGACTCGGGCTCAACTTTTGTACGGAATGCATTCAAGACGATGACTTTGGCCGACTTGAAAAAGTGCTTTATTGATTTGTGAATTTAATGAGATTAAACAAATGCATTTGCATTGCAACGGCCATGGTACGTGATTCCATTGCGAGATATCCGATCGACTGGTGTTGGGTGCTGGTGCTAATAGTCAATATGAACAACACAACACTCTCACCGATTTCGAGGTTTGAATGTTAATTTTCGGTAAATCTAATGCACAACTAATTGGTTTTATCCAGAGAATTTCAATGAAAAATATGTACGTGTTGAAGGTTATGCGACTGGCCGCGAACAAGTAAATAGCATTTAACAGCGGCAATCATTAAACAAATGCACTCATTTCAGAGGTGCAAAGTCATTAATAAGCAAATGTTTAAAATTCTTTTTCTCTCTCTATCTCGACAATTGCTGTTGCTATTCTTGAATTCCATTAAATATACATTGATTTGGGTGCGGATTTACGGATAATCTGTCCGGCTCAAGTAATCTAAATGCTTGTCATTTTTTTCCATAATTTGTTTGACCAAATCCAATCAATGCAATTGGTTTTATGACCTGCACCTGGATTAGCCGTACTCCACATCTCCAGATTGAACGATAACGCATCGATGGATGCAGAAAAAAGAAGATACATATTGTAATTTCACAGTTCGAAAACAACTTCACTACTACTTCAATTACTTATTTTCTTAATGGGAAGGCAATCATAATTTGCCAACTAATGCACACTCGCACTCACTTATCGGTCGACCAATCGAATCGGAACGCAGATCTCAGCGGCACAATTTATACGAAAAATCAAATTAGTTCTGTACATTCAATAAATAACATCTCAAAGTTATTGGCTGCTAACTCCTGTTCGCCAGATTCTTCTTTATTAATAAGACATTCGATTTGCCTACGATTTGCGCATTATCTCGATCAAGAATAATATCTTTGCAACCACATTTTCAACTTCAGATGGCAAATCGATTTCAATTTTCAGTTCAAACTAAGAAAATCTGCAACTTTGAAAGGCTGATTAAAATAATATCGTCACAGTAGTCCATTGAATTGCCAGCGTAGAATGAAAAGAATTGCGCGAAATCGCGTGTAGAATAGTAAAATGGTGTGAGCCGCGAATAACATAAAGATGCAATTGAATTAAAACGAAAAATCACATGAAATAGTTTAAATTATTTGAAGTGCGGAGTCTTCAGCCGAAGATTTATTTCGAATAAACGTCTGGAATTTATTTTTTTATCAGCAATGACAATCACTTGCCTATGTAATTCTATCATTTGTCGGCTTAAAATACTTTTGAAATAGTTGGATTGGAATGCAAAAGCGCAATGGCAAAATTGGATGTTCGTCGATTCAATGTGATTGAGTGCGCCGATGTGCAAATCGCAAAAATGGTGTGAAATAATAAACATGATTTTATTTTTGCTGTCTAAAAACTTAATCACTGATTTTATTTTAACGGCTATATACAATGAAATTGAACACTTTTTCCCATTAATAATGAAGAAAAAATATTCGCTGCAGTTTGTTATCTTTTTCATGATTTTCAACGCACGATAATAAAGAGATTTCAGCGAAATGGTTCATTGGGTGGCGTTACTCGTTCGAACACTTTAATTAGTTTGAGTATTTATTTCAATGCGTTGTGGGTTTTGTGTGGCTATGAGGACTTTTCTTGTAACAGTTGGAATGAACTGTGCTTATCTGGACCAGTGATTGATTGGCAACCTGTCAACCATTGAGAAATATTCGTTTTTCCCATTCCCATGCCAATAATTAAACGAAATCCGTTCGGAAAAAACGTTGACAAAAGATGCCATTCGAAAAATGTCAGTGTTTTATAAAGTTTCACTCGATTAAACAGTGGGCATTTGGATGTATATTCTCTCACATGAGCGTGGTGAGGTTAGAAACTAAATTAAATTATCGAAGATCTCGATGGAACAGCAATAGTAAGCGAGCAGTTGGCTGACAATCGCACTATCTTGTTAAATTTTTTGAGTACAATTTTCCCGATAGCGATGCTAGTCCACCCACCTAAATAGACTGTTTCTTACATAAAGATCTTGATTCTATTTCACACACTAAAATCTTCATTCGATTGCTTTTTTAATGGCATCGATCTTTGTTCGATTTTAATTGATGTGTAAGCCCATTGCTCATGTCCAACGAGGAGAATGCGAACAAATAAATTGCAATCAAAACCATTTTTCCGGCATAAAAACGAATCGTGCACAAGCGAAACAGCTCAATCGACGCACCGATGGAATTGTGCAAAAATGATTGTAGCTATTGTAATGTGAACTGACGGCATAAGTGTCGATGAATATGTATGCGGGGCGTGTGCATTATGTTCGTTTGAATATATTTCTATTCGCGTCTTGCATAACAGGGCGAGTGCAAATCACAATAACGACATCAAGTCGGGCGGTGTGTGTTTTAATTGAAAACGGCCGATATGAATGATGATGCGAAAAGGAGTGGTGCGCATATTGCGGATGGCTTTTAACGTTTCGTGTAATTAAATTACAGCGCTTGCCTCTTTATACCTAACAAGATCGTCGAAGCCAATTGATAGTGGCACACTAGACATCGAAATGGTAATTAAACGTTGCATCTTGTTATCGAAACGATGTTAATTTCAACCTTTGCCAATCACTGTATCGTTTATTTTAGTTTCGTCCGACCAAAACCGTCATGTGAATGATTTTTTTTTCGCGTAAATTTCATTTCAGGAAACCTGATTTCAGATGAAAAAGGGATTTTTATGGAAGTGTGAACAAAACTAGAACCAAAAATAAATGCGCATCTCCATAAAGTGTTTCGAGAAACGAAAGGGGAAAAAGCATAAAAGAATTTCGACACTTCACTTGATTAATATTTTTTTTCCGTTGGCCGGCCAAAAATACCTTCGCTGAATGAGTGAGAGAAAAATGAGCAAAAAGTCACATTCCTTGTGCTGGCGAACACACGTATGGAAAATCCGTCGACCGAAATTACTTCATTATCGCTTTCAAGTAACATTTTCAAATTTATTCGAATAAATCAATCGGTGAACGCTGTTGATCTTTTTGTTTTTTAAGCAGCAATTTGTTATTTTCATCGCACATTTTTGGCAATGGCAGTTTTACAGAGCGCGCACCTCTCTGACACAAAGTAATTTATTTTGTATAGCAATATTCGATTTCTGATTGAGGCAAGATAACACAATGCGTCGTTCCCTTTTCTTCAACAGCATATTTACACTTCGGACCAATCGTCCAAAGCGTCAGTGGAATGCAACAACACCACGCAGTACAAATAAATCAAAATACGCACAAGCCCCGAAACAGCAGCAACAACAACAACATACATCGCGAAGACGCAAAATCGATAAAATTGCATTTAGCATTGTTTTACATATGATAACATGCCTTTTAAATGTCAATCCATGTTGGTTCAATGCAACGGTCAAATAATTTCAGACGGAACAAAGCGACAGACAGCGCACCACTTCTCTTGGTTCGGCTTGGCTCGGTTTGGTCTGATGGCTTGTACCGTTACATTCAAATTTATTCGCATTAAGCGCAATCGATTTGGCGCAACTGACTGACACTCAACCAACAATTGACATATTCGGCTTATCTATATGATATATCATTGTCATTTAATTATATTGCGACGTTGAAAGGCCCAGAGAAGGAGTGAAACTGATTCCGATGAGAAAATAGAAAATAATCGATCAGAAAAAAAGGGAAAATAGTTTAATTAATGGCTAATGAGAGACAATATCAGCCCAATTAATTTTGAGTTCAGCTCATTCCCATTTTTCTTTCTTATTTTTTTGCTGCCGATATTTGTTTCAATTGAACGGCCCACGATATCAACGCGTACAGTTAATGTCTGTCAACTAATTGATTTGAAATTAAGTAGCTGGTCCATTCGCTTTAATTCGTGTGAACATTTCTTTAATTTCTACTGCATTTTGTCTTCTACACACGCTAAATTCACTCGTTTTTTTCTGTGCTGCGGAATTTACTTTTCGTTTTCGAGTCGAGATCAATACGATCTTTCAAAGTTTCTCTCAATGCTAAATTATTTTTTGTCTTCGATTTCTCTGTACTAATAAATATTTATATGATTTTACGCACTTCAAACTCGCTGAATCCATATTTATAAAGTAATTTATTGTATTTGTTGGTTCAGCAGCCAGGCACTGCTATTTCATTATTTATTTATTTATATGTTGCACTTTTTCCCTCTGCTACTGCTGCCGTTGCTGCTGTTGCCGTCTGTCTGATCGATGCGAGCCAATAAATAAGAACGTGAGAAAATATATGAAAATGTGATGATTAATTAGTTCTTTTTTTCCACTTCGACCACAGATAAATGCGAACAAATGGAAAAACGCTTACACACATTTTTCAGTTTGCCAAATCAAATAAGTGAATTGGTTTTGCAATGAACACTTTTAGAAGATTAAGTGCACATTGACATTGTTGACGGATGTGTGACGTGGTTGTTTGTTGTACAAACGACAGCAGATAAATTGCGTTTGTCATTCGACATCGAATTGAATGCATTGCTCACGCAAAATAGTAAATAGTAAACAGCAAGTGCGTTGCGCTCCAATCGATTACGGTCATTTATACTTTACCAGCCATTGAACCATATGATTTGTCCCTTCCTAGCGATTTCGATTGTAAAAGATCACATATTTGTGCGGTTAAATATTCCATGAGCGGTATTTTTTATATAAAGATTTTTCCATTTTAGCACTTAGTGTTTATTCGGTAGAGTTGTATTAAAAAAAATATTTTCTCCAATTTCGGAATATATTTAAATAATCCTAATGTCTATAATCCTTTTATTGCATAGTATTTTCCTCAAAAAATTTGATGTCATTAGTTTGGTGAAATAATTTCATTGGACAAAATCAAAAACTTCCTCAACTAAATGAGCAAATTTTCAAGAAAACACAAACGTAATTCCCGGAAATCCGTTGTAATCAACTGGGCTATTGTGATTCTGGGAACAAATCTGTCAAATCCTGAATGCCAAAAGTCAGCAATTGAACTCTGTGGCATACATTTTCTCTGTGCATTTTCGTGTCGCACAAAAAAAAAAAACCGAAAGCCATTCAAAATTCAAATGAAAAGTTCAAGCAGAACGGCAGTTGTGTTTCGACGTACACAGTGGAGACGATCCTGTCAGACGATTACCAAAAATGATAATGTACGATTCGATTTCGCAAACAATTTACATATTGCGTCCATAAAAGTGATGGTGACATTTTTACATATTGCCTGTTGAAAGCGATGAATGTATCATTTGTCACATTGCCATTTAAGCGGAAAGTTCGTGCACAATTATTCGAACGCCGCACATTTTGTGCGTTAAATGACAAATGTATTGATTGATTGAATTGTGCATTAAATATTAATTGCGTAACGGGTGCTGAGCACAAAATCAAATTCGCTTTGGGATTGAATGAACAATGTTCGTTTTTTCTCGTTCAAATTGAAGAGTGCCTTCGTTAAATTAATATATTAAATGAACTTAATTAACAAACATTTGAGTTCAATCAAATGTTGAGTAAGAGATCAGGGTTTGTGAAGAAAAAGAGTTACGAAAACAATTAATCTCCTACGCGTGCCAGTAAATTTGTGTTCCACATCGAAGTCGAATCGATTCGTTAAAACAACTGTCAGATATTCACATTAATCAGCCCAATTAAATAAATGTCATCAAATTTAATGGATTTTTCGAGTAAATAAATTTCCGATAGATTAATTTGATCCATCTATTTGCCACGTTTGATAACATTCAATCATTTCTGGGCGACTTTTTGAACGCTCAAAGGAGTCGAACGAAAGTTGATCATTGGAACATTGTCGCCAACGAAATTGACGACAGAAAAATTGAGCTGCGTGTGCAGCATATTAAAACTAAGTTTTATGATTGCAATAAATTTGCCAGTGATTTTGCCATTAAAGAGTTGTAATGTACGAAATCACATTTACAGAGGAGAGAAAAAGACAGAGAGAGAGAAGGATTGAGAAAGAACGAGAGCTAAAAAATCTTTGATTTTCAATTCAACTTTCTTGTTAGTTCGGAATGATTGTATTAAGTTGGTGCTGAATGTGCGCATTGCGCAATGGCACGGCATGAAAGAATAAAACCAGCAAAAAGCACAAAATATAAGTGTTTTGTTGCGGTAATGGGAAATGAATAAATCAATTAGCGTTCTGTTCGCATATCCAGCTGTGTCTTGTGTGTGGTGCAATAGATCTGTCCACGTCAATGGGGGTATTTTTTGCATTCGTTTCCTTCATATCATTGCTTGTTGTTCTGCCACTTTTGATGTCTTCCTCTGAGTCTCGGTTTGATACTTTTGCTCGTTCTCTTCACTTTTTTCGGCAGAGAGGAAGGCAGCCAGCCGAACGATAGACATATATTTTAAAATTCGTGATATCACAAGTTTATTATATTTAGTCATCAAAAGACGGTATTTGACGGTATGCCCGATTATTTTGCAAATAAATGTTGGCCGATGGCTAGACGAGTGCATTCATCCAGTTTCATTAAAGCACCATTTATTGTCTCTTCGAGTGCGGGTTTGTTTTTCATGCAAGAGATGAAATACTGACATGCGGCTTTTAATTGTGAAATTCACATTTTCCCTTTGCGTCGAATTTATCGATCGTATTTTTGCCGATTTCTCAATAAATTAACAGTTTATTCATCGACTATTCACAATTCACAGACCAATTATGTGGCCGATAAAAAGTGAGCGATGGACATGAGAATAATAAAATCAATTACTCGGGTTATAAATTCGCATTACATTCAATTGAGATTGATCGAATTCGAAATGAATGGATGGATGCGCGACCACCGCTGCGCTTTTCCTTTTTTAACGATTGTTCCGCTTCGTTTTCATATATATCAATTAATTGATCTTTAATTTTCCACCATAGTTTGTTGCGATTTTTTCGTTGTTGTATATCGCCGTTGTGCATCTCTTGGCGATCGTTCGGCACAAACGTCTCTCGAGACATGTGAAACGTTCAGGTTGATGCCAAAACGATTTATAATTACCATCGTTGTTGAGAACAATGAGTGCACGTCGCACATCTACGATATCTATTAATCGGAGCACGTCGCTAATTGATGATTGCGGCCATATTCAAAATGCGCACAGAAATCACGCTGATGCGAAGAACATCAAATGAAATATGAAAAGAAAAACAAACCGCATTTCCTAATTGCATAACATTGTGCACGAAAAAAGCAATGTGAAAGAAATATGACCCATGCATTCTCATCGAGCACAAAATATGGGGTTTTTCATCAAAAACCATAAAAATCATGCATTGTGCTAACGAGTTCAGTGAATAAATGTTGCGCCTGCAATTGCCAATATACCTGTTGCCACTGAAAATAATTACTCACTCCGTTTTGGAACGCGTTGAAATCACTCAAAATGGTAATACTTCTTTGCGAACGTCAGTTGTATCTAGTAAAATGATGAGAAAGACCGAACGAAAAAAAAAACCAAACGTATGCATTGGCAAACGAACATTTACTTCACAGCCGATTGGCTCACTCAAATCATTCTAAAACGAATCGAAAGGAGGACAAAAAGCCGACTCACTATATTTTGGCTATAACGTGACTAATCCACAATGTCCCACAAATGGTTGCAGAGATGAGAAAACAAATTGCAAATCATGACAAAAACAGCCGATTGGCATCTAAATTGCACAACCTGCAATCGCGATGCAAACCGAACAATTTCTGCCATTTTTCAATTTTTCAACATTTTCGCATTTAAATATTACCTTTGATCTTCGCAATGATATTCTAATTTGGCCTGTTTGACACTACTTCTTACTTTACATCTTATTTATGTACGTAAAATGTGTATAGAAAAAACTGTATGTATGTTTCATATGGCCAGCTTTTTGGATTGAATCAAATACGAATGTTTTCAGAATTAAAAGCAGTTAATCAATTCTTTTAAAGGCTCCTTCCGTGATTCCATAATGAGTATGAAAGTAGGTTGTATAACAATCTAAAGATCAAGTCATTGCTCGGATAAATGTCAATTTTCAATGAAATAGTGGATCGGCTCAAACTTCCATTCTTTAATATTTTCGAATTTTTTCCCCTCTTTCTATTTTTTCCAATGTTTCGATTGAAATTTTCAATGTCTTCAAGTGAAATTATTGACAAAATATGCAGCACTTTATAATTGAAATATTGAACATTCGATTGACTCTTCTATTGAAAACCGAATAAAAACATAGAAAAAATAGGTTAATTAGGTCCGCCAAACAAACTTTTGCGAAATGAAACATTTGAGTTTGTCAAAAAAACATACATAAGATTTTTTGCTAGTGCCTTTAGAAAAACATATACTGAATGAATAACAAACAGTACACAAAATCAAGTTCCAAGATTTAAAAATTCACTTTCGTTGGACTAACTTTAAATTTTGAAAAGTTTCATTTAAACTTCATTTTATTGACAGATTTCGTCATGTCAACCCATTTTTTTAAAGTTAACTTAGAAATCCGAACATATACTAAGCATTTCATTTGACAACTGTCGGTTCAAAACCATCTAACTGTAAAAAGAGACGGTCGAATTGACTATTTTTCACCGTAATATTCCAAGGAAGACCATTTACAATATACAATTCTTACCCGATGGCAACAACTATTCGAGATCAGAAATATGTTATCTTCATCAAATTTTTGCTCACAATAGAAAATGTTAGTCAGAGCTGTGCATGAATTGCGAACGAAAATGGGATAAAAAATGCCATACTCTACTTTTCATCTCATCTTACTGAGTAATTTACGCGCTTGACCGTGAGTTTCATTGGTTAATAATTCACATTCATTTTGCAGTTTAATTTTCTTCATAGTTTGTCAACAACACATGCCTTTATTTCTCATTAAATATCGAATAGAATGAAGGCTGTTTATCAAATAAATAATATACGACGCAACTGCTAGTTGTTACGAGGACTGATATGCTTCGAAATCTTTGTCAAAATTGCGTCTACTTATTAAAATAGAAATGGAAATCTAGATAGAAATTGGTGCTATTATTTGAAAAAAAATATTTTTAATTTTCCAACAATTTTCGAAAAATGCTTTTATTAAATCTAACGTGTGATATAGACAGACATCATGACCTTTCATTTAAAATGCAAATCGATTGGTATTGTGAATTTGTGAGCTATAAAAACTGTGCTTGCTCGCTTCAATTTGTCAGAAAGTAAAGTGAATTCATGAAACCTTTTTCGAGAAGATGAGTTCGAAATTAATTGTTTTACTTTTGGGTAAGCTTTCGATCAGATTATTCAGTTGTTGGAAAACTGTAACTTTTTATGGTATTTAGTACTAGTTGCCGTGGTTGCCATACAAGCAGGTTTTGGAGAGAACACGATCAAAAAACTGGTACGTATATGGGCAAATAAATAGTAACATTCCAAATGTTTCTCTTTGTTCGCTAATAGTCAAACTATTTTAACAATTTGTTCACACAGCTACCATCTCATGGAGGAAAAAATTCAAAAAAATCACCTCAAGGTGAGAAAACTAATTGCAAAGTAAAATTAAAAATGATTCTCTCTAGGAAATTATTAATTCTAGCTTATTTTTTAATACATTTTCAATGAAAAATAGTAATGCATCTTTTTATTGCTTCTTCCGTACAGAAAAGACAACTGTAAGTTTACAGCACTTCATGATTAAGTTCATGTTTTACCACAACTTAAAAATACAATTTTCTTCAACTTTTTCCAAAGCTAAAAGGACATTATCATGATGAGGGTATTCCAACTTTCAGTAAAGGTGTCGAAAAGCCAACAGAAATTCCGCACAAAAAAACAGCGGAAGAAACAGCAAAAGAAAACGAATTATTGAAACAAATATATCCGAAACACGCGATCGCACCGGCATCTAAAGCTGGCAAAGAACATAAATCTGAATCAGGTGGACATGGAGCACACGCTTTACATGGAGCAGCATACGCATCTTCATACGATTTAGAAAGTTCACATGATTCAAACTATGCATACAGCTCGCACGATTCATCCGGAGCCTCTGATGGCGGATATGGTGGATCAGGTGGTGGCGATTGAAAAGAATGTTCAAATTAAATGTAAAATAATAAGGGAAACTCTGGAATTATGTTCTGCAATTTTCAACGTGTCTAATAAAGACCCAGTGCTTCATTTATATATGCAATTATGTTAATTTTCGCAGTCGGGTCATAATTGGACGGTAGATCATAATATGGCCACTTAACCCTTATATATTTAAAAGAGAAATTTTGCTCCTAATGGAAATCGATTTACAACTTGCGGACTCGAAATGCATTTCAATAGCTCATGTTCAATGTATTTTCCTCACTAAATAAACCATAAAATGAACATTTGACTTAAACCTGAAAAGAAATTTTTGATATTTCCAACGTTTTTTTTTTGCATTTTCAATGAAAATTTGCTAGCTTTTATCGGTATTATTTTAATTCATTAAAAATGTCAACCATGTTTCCCATCTATACATCGTAATTGTTATTGCTCACCTACAACAAATAGATAGAAGATTTGTGTGTTATTTATTGAATGAATGAGTTGAGATGATAAAAGTGGTTAAACGAAATGGAATGGCATGTTAATGAGGTTCCAAATCAAAGACAAATGCCATTGAATGACTTTCGAGTAGCTGAAACGAAAAGCATAACATAATTTAGCATTGTGTATAAATTGGATGAATGGGAGAATTCACAGAAAACGATTCCTAATGAACATTCGTTTGTCACAAGGTAGCCAAAGAGGCTGTCATTGGATTGTGTAACAAGTTGAACATCGATTGCATATCGATTATTATTGTTAAAATGCAGCCAATCGTATTCAAAGCCGCAGCTGGAATGCGGCGTTGTTTTGCTGTTTTCTTTATTATTTATAGCAACTGTTATACAATTTATTCGGAGTCGATTCTTCAATACACAAATTATGTTGCAGTAGCTACACACATACATAACAAAATAACACACAAAACGAATAAAATCGAATCAAACCTAGATTGAAATGTATCGTTTGAAATTTGAATTTGATTCGTTTCTCATTTGCATTGCATTCGTTGGTTGATTTGATTAGCAGTTATTTTCTTCATCTTCTTTAACTGCCACTGTCTTCGTGATTTGATCGTAACAATGTTGAAGGAACAAGTTTTCAATATGCAACCCAAAATGTTGACTGATCATTTGATAGAGACACGTTCCAAACATCACAAAAGGATTTGAAGCGAAGAAAAATCGGATCATTTGATTGATGTGGCTGAGGCATTTTAATGGGTGTAACAAATCGACAGAGAGACACCTCATTATATTTCTTCCGTTCGCCGAACGACCGAAAATATGCGGTTGTTTTGAATGGTAATAGTCAAAATCGAAGACAAGTTTGACGGTTCAAACTGAGACGATACAATTTTAATTGGAATGACGCACGTAAATGCTTGTTAATTAGATAATAATGTGGATATTATAAAGGCAAAGCCCCGTCATTTCAAGCGGCTTTAGAATAATTGTCATATTTTCGAAAATGCATTCTTCTCCTAATCGCTGCACATTCAAATGCAGCTCGTTTAATCAGTGTTTCTTGTTTTATTTGAAAATCCGTTTTCGAAGCCGATCGATTACATTGGAAATGCATAAAAATCCGTTCGGATTTGTTCGATTGTGTGCTTGAATTGTGATGGTTTTCAATTACAGTGCAAAGCCGATTTAGTCAATGGTTGAGGAGATAACAATTGAAATGCTATTAATCATATAATCTACTCGAACTATTTGTTACCTTTGGATTTAGATCAATAAAGTGCGGAAAAATGCATTTTCGAGCTGCAAACCGTTTCAACATAGTGAAAGCGATCGCTAGCGGTAAATATTCAAAGAACAACAATGTCTTGAACACGTTGAATTGAATAATGCATTTTCGTGTTTTCGTTTTTATTTATCACATGAATGAGTCGACGAATAAGCACAAATGAAAAACGATTTGCTAGAATCTCTGCAGCGCATTCAGTTGTTTACTATTGAAGCGCAATCATACTATACTGCACGAAGCCGATCGTTCGTTTATTGAAATAAATGATTGCAGTCCAATTAATCAACGTAAAAAGTAAATGATGATTAATTTTGATTTAATGGTTGCGGCACTAGGCAGACGCCTTTTATGTAAATCGAATTTTCACAAAGAAAAAACAAGAAGAACGTTTTCGCTGGAAATGAAAGAAGATATATTCGAAAAACGAGAATAGTTTTTGATAAAGTGCATTTTTCATCGAGAAATTTCAGTATCGTATAGCGATCAATATCGATCAAGAAAAAAAATCATATTTTAATCATGCATAAAAAGGAATTGTCTGAAATCAAATTTTTCAGCAGCATTCCATCTCGACGTTACATACCGATCCTGTTAAAAAAAAATGGCAAAAACCTTTTTTTCTGCATTGACAGCGAAATTTTCGAGTAAAAATGCTCGACAATTAACAAACATTGTTGATATTTGTAATAACGTTAAAACAAAAGAAGAGGAAAAAAAAAACTCAAAGAAAGACAAGACAAATACTTTAAAACAGTAACTCGCATCACATATAGATCGATGGAGAGAGATAACGGGGCCTGGCAAAAATAAACGGAATGCATTGCTCAAAATTGGAGATTGTAAATGAATTCCATTTAGTATACGCGTTGTAATGTCACATTGTGCACGATATAATTTCTTGTTTGTGTGTGCACATCCATTGCAGCCGGTGCGCAATTTCATTCGTCATTCGAAATGAAGCAGCGAACATGTAATGGAATTTGAGCAGAAGTTGCGCGCGCGCGCGTCCAACAACAACAACAAAATGAGCAGCCCATCTCGCTTCGCAATTGCGTTCAATTATTTTGTGAAATATGGTTTATGTTGGAATGTCGAGTAGTTGTGCTTAACCAATGATCAGTACACCGATCGAATGCAATATGAGCTAATATCCACTTCCAATCATCTCTCACGCAAATGCAACGCAATGATTTATTTTTATTTCACTTGCATTTCCCGTGCACAATTTAATCGGTGAAGAGAAAACGTCGAAGAGTTATGAGATGACCGCTCTGTTTCTTCTAAATATCACAAACCGATTGAGACTCATAGGTCCATAATAATTAAATCGATTTGGCCTGTAGTTGTTTCACACGCGAAAATGAGGCAATCACTCGATTTTGATGCGCTTAGCATCTTCACATCGGTGATTTTCAAATCACATGGGAAAGTGTTAGATGGTGCTAAGTGCTTAAGGGATTGATGTTAACCCAAATTACTTTCGACAACAATTTCACCGATCTACTCATCGCCATTATCACTATTTATATTTATCACCTTAAACCGGCCATAACTCATTGTGTATCGTCAAATTTTTGCCCATGGCCATAATGCAACGATGTGAGCCGTTGAAAAGTGAAAGTTTCCCGTTCAACTTCGTTTTGTCCAGTTCATTGTTCTTTAAAACCGTTATATTTTGAATTTATCATTAGTATGCAGTGCGACGATCTAGGATTGTTTCCATCATCATCAGCACAGCCAAATGGGTCATTGTTTAGTATTCTTTGTTGCAAACGTTTACTTTTTTGCTATTGCGCGCGATGGATTGGAATTGAGAATGCCAATAACAAACCAGCAGATGATAAATGTTCAGTCGCGAACTTGTGCCCACCGCGAATAAACTCTGTTATTATGGATTGTTACGATGATATCAAATGCAATCCATTAAATATTTAATTCTAGACCATGATATCCTTGATTGTAGATCTTTTTGCTAATGCGCTTGGCGCGCTGCAAACACGCACGCACACACATTCGTTTGCATCCAGGCTCTGATTACGTTAAATGGTTGTATAATAATAATGATGCATGAAAAATGACTATTATTTATTAAAGGCAAATGAGCGATGAGTACCGTATGTGGTTTGTTTTTTTTTTTTTTTCTTCATGAAATAGCTTCGAGCAGCGGCGAATCCGAAGCAGACGACTTACACAAATACACGATTTGACCATTTGATGTTGGTTATCATGGGGTAGAAGATGCTCCTATGACTAGCGCGATTCTAGTTTAAATCACATAACAGTTTCACTCAATTCGCATTTTATAGCCACCATCTGTGAATTGTGTATGAACATGCGCAAACCACGAAGCACACATAATAATTTCTCACACAATTAAATTATAGCCGTCGGCCAAATCAAGCAAATCAAGGAATATTTTATCTTTCCTAGTTATTATTAAATTGTATACGATTTTATCGAAATGGAAAAGAATGCACTTCTAACACATATGAACGCCTTTTTACATTTGGTCGATGTGAATCGGGTGATTTCGATAGCATTTTGACTTAGAGTCAAAATATTATTACGGCTGAAATGCTTAGTTCGAAAGAAAATTGCTCACCAAAATGGGCAATTGATGCTATTTCCAATGAAAGACTGAAAAATGGAGTTTGAAAATTCCAATTTGGGTTTTTCGGTGCTCAATAAACATGTCGAAATGATCAGAAACAGTGTTGAGAGTGGTCGAAATCATTGAACGCAAGGATCGAGTTCTCATGCGAATCATTGCATGCACTGCACTGCATATTAGCCATAAAGAGTTGAATTTATCGATCTGTTGACGTGTTTACATTTTTCACCTTTCGATAACCTTTTGTGATTTAAACACGGCTCTGATTCAGAAAAAAACCATGCTCTGCTCAATCTTACTGTGCTGCGTGTAACGATAGTTTCAAGGTTAGATGGTACGTGATTGCTCAGCGTATTCACTGGATAAATTTGCATATTTTATCGTTTGCGCGTTCAGCTCTTGATGATCATTGGATTTATTACCGGTCAAATTGAGTAGCGTAAATGAAATTATGCCAAAGTCAAGCCCATAAATAATGAACATACGCACGAGAATTCACTCCCGCCATGCAAGAAACAACGGGAAAATGGCATTCTAGTTATATGTATATGTATTGGGAGCTTGAGAATTCGCTCTAATTTCAGTGCACCTATGTTTTTAATCGTGATTTGCAAACAGCCCATCAGCTGCACAGATCGCAGCTAAATACAAGGCAACAATCACTAATTACTACATTCAATATTGTCGCATAATTCTTTTGTCTTTGGCTTCAATGAAGTAAATCAATACGAATTGCGCTATATAAGGAAGATGACAGCGGTTGAAATTTGAAACGGAATTGTTGTTCTTGTTGTTGTTGTTGGGAACACTGTTTATCTGTTTGTGGAAAGGGTTAAAGATAATGACAAATCAAAAATCGAAGAATGCCATTGTATGGAGTTGGGAGTTTGATTTGAGACGCACAACTCAGCGTTGTGCCAAGATAGAGAGACTTACGAGATTCAATTTCTCATCGACGTTTTCATTTTATTCGCATTTTCGTTTGTGTGTCCACTTAAAACTTGCATTCATCGATGCAATTTAAAGTAACGCACCGGAATGTGCGCGCGGAAAGTATTTTTCTCTCCATCGTGTTCTTTCTTCTTTTGTCTTTGTTGAACGAACACGATCGCCGTATGATTGGCTTTGTATGTTTTAAAAATAAAAAAGAAGAAACTTTTTCTTTTATATCAATATATAGCCAAACATTTTATGCGTAACAAAGTTACAAATGCTGCTGTTGAAATGGTTGAATGCTAGTTTGTTGAGCTATTGTTGTCGCATTCTTGCATTAAGTAGCGATTTTCTGTGATTTACTCTTTACAATGAGATTTCGTTGAGACAAAGCGCGCGCTTTGGTGGTGGTCCACTTTCATTCGAAAGCCTTCAAATTGCGATACAAACGAAAAATTAAAGTAAAACTCAGTTTAAATACTTTTCTACCGTTTCAGGGGAGACAAAATCGTGCACCAACTAACTGTATTCGGATGGAACATGGTCATTTGCCACCAAAGACGCGCGCACCTCGACTACAAAAAAGGTGTTGTGCGCGATATTGTCATGTTCATTATTGTTTTTATCCTTATTTAATTCGCTTGTTTCATTTAAAATGTAAATTGAATTAATGTTTTGCGGCTGTCGCGACGGTTTACAACTTCCTTGTTTCAATGCGAATATTGCATTCGAACAGTTGTTTTGCGATTTGGACGATGTTCAAACTGATGCACTTGAGTTTCAATCGATAAGAACAGAAGAGGTCAGCAGCTAAAAGGTCATTACAATTTCTTCGAGGCATTTGCATTCACTCCAATGGTCAACATGCATTTTGAATGTGAATGGTTCAAATGCTTTTATTTACACGAAAAAACTGAACAATAAAAACAAACATCCACAAAACATTTGGCGATCTTTCAACTTACGATATTTTATATTGAAAATGTTTTCAAGAATTGTGGACGTTCACATATAAACTGAAATCACGCTTTTGAAGATCTTTAAACTCTCTCAGATTTGCTCAAGCAATATCAAATTTTCCAAAAATATCAAATTCACCTGTATTAAAACCGATGCATTCAATCGAACGGGTTGATAGTTTTCAGAAAATGTACAATTGCAGATGTAATTGTTGCAGTCTGAAAATCCAAGCCAGCTAGAAAATGCCTGCGTGAAGTGTTGTAAATGAAATCAACCGTGGATTGTGTGATAAAATGCTCTTACGATTAAAATGGCGCGAATAAATGGAACAAAGCGATTGAGATTGTGACATAAAACCATAGCCCATCGACAGGCATATCGATAACAAGTGATAATTTGCTATGAATTTCCAACGGTCCAACGGCTATGTGCAATGTTTTGAATACAATGCACAAGATAAACCGTCACTGACCGTCGTATTAATCTCTGCATTTGGAATTGTCGTCATTCGCAAAACAATCTCGATGGCGGAGTTCTTTATTTGTTTGTTTGCAATCAACTAACTGCGAATGAGTGCAGTCACAGAGCCAAGGTAGATGGAGATAGAGAAAGAGAAAAAAATGGACAGTTAAAAACAAGTAGCCAACGCTAATATGTATTCGCTGATCGTGTTTCAGTAACGCGGTTCGCATTCTAACAATGTTTTTCTCGGGCCGTTGATAAATGCCGGTTTTTCTCGTGTAATTTGTGTTTTTTTTCTGTTGTTAGTCCATGTAAACGTACTTTAATAAACATAAAAAAAGTTGTTTATTATTGCATTCGATTTGACACTTTGATAAATCGCGCTTAAAACCAGGCACATTTTTCGTACAAATGTCATTTGCATTTGTCAGCCCAAACATGATCGGTTATTTTTCAATTTCGACCAAATCTCAGATCGAAAGTGGATTTTCTTCTGGTGCTCAAATAATTTTAATGCCGATTTTTGAAGAGAGAACCGGGAAATCTCTTTGAAAGCGTTATAAAAACGTTCAAAAGATCACAGAATCCATTGGAAGAAAACACATATTCAATGATTACATAAAAATGATAGTTTAATATAAAAGTTGATAGAAAAATTGACTTTGTTGCCCATATATTTACTTTCCAATTGGCGACCAAATTGATTTCGCTCATCTCAGTGTCATAATTCACATTTTAACTATGAGAAAATGAAAGATCAGCGCGCACCTTATTAAAATATCAAGTACAATTCAGCGCTGCGGATATTTCAATTGTTTCTGCATTTGGTTGCAATTAAATCGATCGTTGTGTGCCTTATGATCGATGCAATAATTCATATCTTTTGTTTGTGTACGTGTTTGGTTGAATGCTCGCTGTGCCTAAGTCGTTGATTAATGTGCGATGATTCTGAGACAAACCGAGAAGCGATAAAAGCGATCGTTCCATATTTTTTTAGCGAAATTTATGATTCGAATGGAGCAATTCGACTACTCAATTGCTCTTTGAACTATTTGAAGTCAAAAAAATTCTGCGGCAATAATTCAGTGTGTATTGCGCGAACATTTTTATGGATCTTTTGATTCCATAAAAGAATAAAACCGCGATGGTAATAAAATTCGATGGGAAAAGCATTCACATAAGCTGGCACATCACAGTGAAACGTACAAGTATTCGGCTAAGCAATGGTTGTGGATCAATTTCGAATGCATATTTGGTGTGAATCCATTTATGATATTTGTTCGCACCGAGCAAGAGAAAGAGAAGCCGCGCTTGCGCACGTCCGGCTTTAATGAAAAATGTTTCGAATTAGAATGGGCGCTGTGAGAAAAACACGGACATGAACTGCCATTCGAAATACAAATATGAAAATTGTCGATTTATTTGATCAAACAAATTACCGAGCTACGCTAAAAGAATATTCCGTGTTCTGTCACCATCAATTAAATCGTTTTTTGCTCGATGCGTGCGCGCTTAGCTCACTTCATTTCATTGGTCTTGGTACTGTGCGCTGTGTGTGTGTGTGTGTGTGTGTGTGTGTGTGTGTGTGTGTGATGGCTCTTTTTTTCTCTCGCTCTCCTAGACAAGCTGCTGTGCTGTCTAAGAAGTGGCATGAAGTAAATGTATGTGTTAAATTGTCGACTGTCGAGGTGTCATCTTACACAGCCCGTGTGAATAATTCCATTTAATTGAGATATCACACATTCGCTTCGCCTCACAATTACTTGCCATCGTGTTTGCTGCTCATCCATTGGTTTGTTTTGTTCGTTTTATTGCATGCGAATGCGAATGTGAACGGTTTTTCTTTCATGTTCGTTTCAGAACAGTTGAAAAATTCATTATTTAACTGTTTTTCTAATAGGGTGATTAGTGATGCTTTGTTCGTTGATACTAAGCCATTGGAAATTGATCTAATTCGTCGGACGCGCACGCGTGTGTCTGTTTTTCTTTTGCTAAGCTGCAACGAAACATTAAACACGAAGATTAAAAACTTGTAATCGCTGCACGGCTCAACGAAATGTCTTTTCCGTTTGCTGATTTGAATAAAAATCGCATTACGCGCTCGAATCGAACTGGATTTTGAATCAAATTGCATTTTCCGATATAAAAATTGCCGAGGAAATGAGAGCGTATCGAAGTCATTTATTTCACTTGGCTTTGAGAACCAGCTCTTTTGGTTTTGGGTTTTAATTAAAATTTATCGCTTGATGATGTTGATAAAATGCGAACCCAATATCTCTGGCCGAGCACGTCGCCGAGGAAAAAATGCAATAAAATATTCACTAAATAAAAACATTTAGCTCAACTCGTCTCGGCGAAAGACTCACAAAATGAGTCAATTAAATGGACAAAATTAAATTCAATCACCAGTGATAGTAGTATGGATTTATATGTTTCATCCACGTTTTTAAGTATTAGTGTACACACACACACACACACACACACACACACACACACACACATACACACCGTTGTATGTAAAATCGATGTATTTCTCACACATACACACATACACATACACACCGATGTAAAGGGTGATTTTTTAGCTGGTTTCTTTTTGACGTTTAATTTTTTGACAGATGTCAAATTCCAACTGACGTCTGTCACAGTCAAAAATGCTCAGTATGCTTTGCAATTTCAAGATGGAAAGACTTACAAACGAGCAACGCTTGCAAATCGGGTCCATCCATGGACGAACTGCGCCGTAAGTTCGGCGAACAGTTCATCTCTCGTTTCGGCCCCGTTCATTGGCCGGCCAGATCGTGCGATTTAACGCTCCTGGATTATTTTTTGTGGGGCTACGTTAAGTCTCTCGTCTATGCGGACAAGCCAGCAACGATTGCCGACTTGGAGGACAACATCGAACGCGTTATTGGCGATATGTTGGATTCCGGCCGATATGTTGGAGAGAGTGTGCCAAAATTGGACTTCCCGTATGGACCATTTGCGCCGTAGCCGCGGCCAACATTTGCATGAAATTATTTTCAAAAAGTAAATGGCAAGAACCAATTTATCGATTTCAATAAAGATTTGATTCACTTTTCGAAATTTTTTGCGTTTTTTTCGATTTTCAAAAAGAAACCACTTAAAAAATCACCCTTTATGCAAAACCGGTTTTACCTCCGCCCACATCCACTTCTTTTTTCACATACATATATGAAATGAATATATGTGTACCGTTGAAAGCTCTCTCTCTCTCTCTCTCTCTCTCCTCTCTCACTTTTTCAATTCTTTCTTTCTTCTTTCTTATTTTCATTGGAAATGTTTTGAGTGTATCGTATTTAAAATCAAAGAATATTATTTTTTAAAGAAAAAAAATCTTATGTTAGTGGGATTCGAACTCGAGACCGCTGTATTTTTCAATGACCAATGCTCTAACCGCTGAGCTACATCGATCTTTACTAAATGTATGAAAATAGTTGGTATACATGCGTTTCTCTTCACACGTTTTGCAAAAAAATATGTTCGTTCTGCATATATTCAAAAAGAAACATAGTTTTCATTGCAAATGTTTTCTATGTTTGTTTTTCATTTTCATTATTCCAAAAAACAAATAGTAGACGTTCAGTACAATTTTTTTCATTTCGTTTAAATTTTACATCGATATGGAAATGACTGTTTTTTCTATAAAAAAAGGTAAACAGAAACAATGTCAACGAACAAGCTTAATCGTTTTGAGTATGTTCACCTGTGTATGTGTATCAAGTATATTTCGCTTTGTTATTATTCTCTCTCCTCTTTCTCTCTTCTCTCTCACCGAACTGGTTTCAACGAACATGCTCCATGTATTTTGTTGTTGGAATAACCATTGTGTTTTCATATGTTCTTTCAAACGAAGTAAAAAAAACTATCGAGCTTTCAAAATGTAAACAAACGATCTGTAAGCACACCAATGATTTATTTGGATTATTCATAAAAATTAATCTTCACAGAGACAAATTCGTTCATTTTCATAGAATGAATATTTTCTAAGCTTGTTATTTTCAATAGCATTACATAAAACGCATGTATCACTAAATGAAAAGTTTGTTTCCTTCGAGATCTAGTAAGCAAGAGATTTTACACGAATATAGAATCGAAAAATGTTAGCGAAATGTATAACAGTTTATTTAAAAACATTTAATTAGATTCATGCACTTGATAGGAGAAACATTGTCATGATTATTGTTCAGATGATTGATTTTGTCAGATGAGATAAAAAAAAGTTTGATAAGACACATTGTTTATGTGCTTGTAATTCACATTACTTATGTTTTATGTAAAGTTTTCATTTTATAAATTGTTTTCACCATAATTTAAACTGAAAATGAAAACAAACCGTATTTGTCTTTCCCGCCACCAATGTTATTTATTTATTTATTTATTTATTTATTTGGATATATAATATAATACGTATAATTAATCTTGACAAAGACAAACGTCGCAAAATCATTTGAGTCGACCGGAATAAAAGTGAGAATACACCGGCTCTAGATCAGTACTGCGACTAGATAATCAAAAACGCTGAAGTGAACCATGAATATTGTTGAGTGGCAGCAACGGTTCTTAATTTTCGCTATTAATGTTCATTTTACACTAAAAATAAACATTGATAGCGAAAATTATGGACCGCTGCTGCCACTCAACAATATTCATGGTTCACTTCAGCGTTTTTGATTATCTAGTCGCAGTACTGATCTAGAGCCGGTGTATTCTCACTTTTATTCCGGTCGACTCATTTGTGTGTGCCTTTGAGTTTTTTTTTTTGCCGACTTACTCATATCATATTCATATTCATATTCATATTTGAATTCGTATTCATATTCCTTGCACATACGCGCATCGATGTCGGGCTTCGTTTCACATCGCCACGCATCTATTACATTGGATCGCAACAAAAATAAAGCCAAATTAAAATCTATGCGCATCTATGAAATAATAATGAACTGAACGTTTCCCTGAAAAAAAAAACAGTTTTCGGGCCATGTCCATATTAAAGATGCCCATTGATTTTGATAAGTTTTAATTTCCTTTTTTGGGCTTCGTCTTCCTATGGTTTTTTTTATTGAATTTTGCCTTCCCTATTTCTTTATGTGAAATGAAATCAGATAAAAGCAAAAAGGGCGTTAGAAAGGAAAAAAAACCACGGTTGAATATAAATGAAAAACGAAAGAAAAAGGAAAAGTTGAGTTTTGGTGCCATCAAAGTAAACTCAATGAAATGTTGACCATGGTGCGAACATCCTCGATGAATGAATTTTGTCCAAAAAAAAAAAATCGAACCGTTTCTAAATGGCGAAATTACGCCTCTTTTTATTCCTTTTTTTAGCAATTTAAATTTGCTGGACGTAATATGAATGAAAAGTGAATTTAGCATACAAATGCCTTTTTCGATTAAAGCTTTCGCCTAATTCAAAGCATTCAGATTTTGTGTAGATAATGTAAAATAAGAAAAAAAAAAAAACAATTTGCATCCGGAGTAATTTTTATAATCGTGTTTTTTTTTTGTAATCTCTGAAAAGCGAGTCTAATGTAGTGAGAATGTTTTGAATATTATTTCGATTTGGTCCACCCGATTACAAATGACTCGATATCAGGAACCAATGAGAGTTCATATTTAAACTGACAGCTATATTTATGTGAGAATAAAAGGAAAAAACTGACGTATTGCAATTTCATTTGCCTTGTTTTTGCATTTCATTCATAAATTCATTCGCATTTTTTAGCAAATTCAAAAGAAAAAAGGTAGCAAAAGTAGTATGTAATTGCCGATTATTGGGACATTTCTTAGTATTAGTGTACACGTACACACCTATACGTGTATGTGTGAACACACACACATACACACACACACACACACATACACAGTCTCTCTCTTTCTCCCACTCTAAAACCAGTTTTTATCACATCCAATCGATCTTAGTGTTAGTGTACATGTACACACACAGTCTCAGTTTTGATCACACCCAATCGATCAAAATTTCCTTCTCTCTCTCTCTCTCTCTCTCTCTCTCTTCTCTCTCTTCTCTCTCTTCTCTCTCTTCTCTCTCTTCTCTCTCTTCTCTCTCTTCTCTCTCTTCTCTCTCTCTCTCTCCTCTTTCTCCTCTTTCTCCTCTCTCTCCTCTCTTTTCTATCGTCTCTTTTTCTAAACAGGTTTCAATGAACATGCTTAACCATGTATTTTGTTGTTGGATTGGTTTTGTGTGTGCTAATGTTTTTATACGTGTGAAGTAAAAACAAACTACTAAACGAACATATGTATATACATTCTCCTCATGCTCTCTCTCCATTCTATATGTTGTATGCATATTTGTATGTATTTATGAAGAAAGACTCTCCAACTTTTTCGTATATATTCATATTGATGTGTTGGCTGAAACGTAAGCGTGTTTTCCTTGCGATCGAGAGATCGATGGATCAAATCCAATGTACATGAAATTCTTTTTTTTGAGGATACACCTGGTGTAAAGCGAGAAAAACACACACACACACACACACATACACATACTCTCTCTCTCTCTCTCTCTCTCATTGTATAAAAATGGTAGTGACTATTTTATATTCAATCCAATGACAATGAATATTCATTAGGCATTTTCTAAAAAAAACATCACTAATTTCTTACCGTCTTTCGGGTACCAAATAATCGCATATAATTTGTTCAGCTAAAACAATTTGGAAATGAACAATAGGACTAATATATTTGACTCGGCAAATATTTTATTTTTATGATAAGGTAAAAAATGGGCGAGAAAGAGTAATAAAATAAAGTATAAGCATACAGTACACATTATACAGATGCATATTTCGACATTATTATCCGATTAGTGTGTGTATTCTTTAAAGATGAATTTTCGAGAATACAATTTTTGAAAAAAATATTTGATCTTGAAATGGTAACAAGTAGATCTGGCGATTCATTTGATATTTTTGCTTCGTAGAGTGCAGTTGAAATCAATTCATAATCATTTGAAGTCTGCACATTTTTCGTTGCCAATTAATTTTCAAAAATCTCTTGATAAAAATAATTGAGTGATAAAACGTTGGTATAATATAAAGTACATCAATCTAGAGTCCGAGTCAGTGGGTTCTTAGTTTTTGGTCAGAATAAGAAGAAAAAAGGTATTGTTTATTTCAATTAAAATAACCGTATATAGTTTAGACTTGCTAAACTAGTATGGCGAAAAAGTGTTTTGTTTTTTTTTGTTTGTTTTTTTTTCCATCGCATGAAAATCTAAGAAAACACGTAAATTTCAATAAATTTAGCTATTGGCAATACTAATTTTCCAATTTCAATAGTTGAGAATAAGATAGAAAAGTTTGAATTTGGAATATATTTTAATTTATTTTTGATATAAATTTGTTTTTCATTTGACCAACAAAAGATCGTTATTATCTAACAACTTACTCAACCGTCATCGAAGATACAATTTACTGACGCAGAACCATAATGGATATAGCTTCAATGGAAATGAATTCGGAGCTGAAACAAATGGATATAAATATCCCACCAGCACAAGATTCACCGGAGCACATGCTAAACAGTCTCAATGAACATTGTCTTCGTGAAATCTTTCACCGATTGGATGATATTCAAGATATTCTTAGTGTAGCTGAAGTTTGTACACAGTTTCAAGAAATCGCTGTAACATATTATCCAAAAATTTATAAAAGAATATTGATTCATGTTGATAAAACAGAAGCATTTGTCGCCTCCGTATATTCACCTTACACACTACCATTTCATCGCGCACGGAAATTCCTGAGCATATTTGGTACATTGATTAAATCAATTCAATTTGGTTTGCATCGCCCACGTAAAGGGGGACTAGCTATGCTTTATTGTACGGATTACAAAGATAATGTAGCTTTTCAAAAAACGGACTCGGACATCCTCAATATGATTGCCGATTTGTGTGGAAAAACTTTGATCGAACTTAGAATAGTTCGCCGTTTCATCAATTTAACTACGAATGAGCAATTTTATACACTACAAAAACTTCATATGCAAGATCAAGATGGCCCTATTAATATTGGGCTGCTTCCAGAACTAAAAATCTTATATATACATTACTACACCCGTCCGGTCGTCCCAGATTATAATTGGATTAAACGAAAATTTTCGAAATTGGAAGAAATTATAATTGATCCCACCAGGGATCTAACAGAAGACATATTGATTGAATTTCAGAGGCTAAATCCACAAATTAGATTACTTTATTTGGGGGATGGTCGCAACCTTAAGTTATCGTTTTTGAAAAATATCGGGAAGCGTTTACCAAATCTTGAACAATTAAAATTTTCCATAGATCAATTGTCTGACGAAAACTTTGCTGATCTTGGTGAATTACGAAAATTAAAAGAAATTAGTATAAATAATGCAACTTATCATAATGAAAACATAGGAAGATTACTAATTGATTCGCTAATCAAAAATGATGTGCACATTGAGTGTTTGTACATGACCCGCATGCAGTCTTATGTAGAAGAGAATATACCGAAATTCAGTTCGTTAAAAAAATTGCATTTATTTTCTCATTCTGAAGAAAATATAATTAATCTTGTTAGTAAATTATCCAAATTAGAATTCATGTATCTATCGTATATTGATTTTGGACATCCATCTCCAGTTGGAATCAAAAAAATCTTGGATAATTGCAAAAAATTGAATTTACTCATTTTGTCGATATATCATAGTAATTTAAATTTGAAAGACTTTAATTCGATTTTGTCTTTGACAAAAAATCGTGTTAAGATTGAAGTGTACCAAGACGCTGTCATTGAAGAAGAAATTCAAAAAGTCAATTGCGAATGGCTATCGGTCAAAAGAAAACGAGATTATCAAACTTATCACGGACAATATGTGGTTAATATTGATTATTTTCACCGATTTAAGGTAATAGATTTCAATTTCCATAAATACCATTTTCTGACTTTGGTGGCCCAATTCTGACGGTCAGATGACTGTGAGTTCACTTAAACCTGGTTTTTGCCCCGATATCGATAAAACATGTTCGGTACTTTTTTTCTCATTTGGATAGTAAAACAAATCGGAATTCAATTTATAGCGCTTAAATGTAAATTCTCTATATTACATATTTGAATAAAAAAAAATATTGATTCAAAACGAACTTGAATTTTAAAATTTTTGGACACCGATTGCAAATTTATTTCACCGATGCTATTTTAACATACCATATTTGCAACCATATTGGTTCAGCATGAACCGACAAACATGAATATCATATGTATTAGTTTAAGTAGGGATAAAAATTATTGTAAAAAAAGAGTAGCTACAGGTCTTTTCATTCATACATTTCATTCATACGCATTTTTTACGCACAATAGCGACGATGCGACGAGTGTCGTTTTCAATTGTCACCTTTCTCATTCCATTCTTCGCATCAACGCTTGAGTTATGTACTGTTTGTTGTTGCTTTTTGGTTGGTGATTTTTGGAGAAAACGCTGAATTCTTAAGAATCGCTTAGTTTTCTCATGGAATGTATGCAAATTAGTTAATTTTTTGTTCTATATAATTCGATAGTGCAATGTATTAGCAAAATGTTATAAGTCAAAGAAATCAATGCAATAAACAGATAAAACTCAAGTTCAGATTTGTCATCAAATTGGAAGTGAGTTTCATTTCATTTCTTTTTCATTGTCTCGCAATAGACAGCGTTTAGGTATCGTGGACTTGGTTCTGCCCTTTGAACGCAAGCGTGTAAATGCGGTGGTTATTCTACCACCGCAGCGTATTTGTGCGGTAAATGATTCTATCGCCAAACTACCTACAAGCAAAATCAAATCCATTTTCATTTATTTACCTTTCATTTCATTTTTTTCATTTCATTTTCAGTTATAAGCATTGCCTGCAGAAACAAGTAGCACGTGGTTGAAAATGGCACAAAGTCCAAACACATTATTCGATCATATAATTGATGATTTAACTATTTTCTTCAATGGTAAAGATGTGGAAGTTCCCGACGAATTATTGCTTGTAAGTAAATATGTTTTATACACAGATATTCATTTCTCAAAACGTATTGTTTCAATGGTTACTTTAGGATGAAGCACATTTAAGCGTCAACGAACATCATGTGTATCACACTCCATTACATATCCGTGGTTTTTTAATGGTACTATTGCATTTGTTTTTCTCTTAATTGGATAAGATTCATTTATTTCAAGATTTATCATTTCTTTTTCAGAGATATAAAGATGCATTCGAAGAGTGGCAGTGTGAAGAAACGGCACTTTTCTGTGGTACAACGCACGCTCATGGTTTGATTTCTTGTTCATTTATGGTAAGTTATTTATTTCAATTTATTTGCAAAATGTTTTTAAATGGAAATATTTCACAAAATCCACAGCAAAAAAATGGACCGAAACAACCGGCTGCATTTTCATTCCAATTTGTACTACGGTCAGAGCCAAACAAACCGCCCGTTTATAAAATATCGAAATGGTTGATAGCACACGACTCCGTCATGTTTGTGATCTTTGAAAAATTCAATTCAGAATGCAAAACTCATCAAATTGTTTATAATATTAGTTTTAACTTTTTCTAATAATATATAAATATAAAATGAAATGTTAAATAAAGGTTATTGAAAATGAAAAAAAAAATCATATAAAAACCCAAAACAAGTTGAAAAAAATGAAATTGTTTGAGATAAATGAATAAAAAAATTGTTCCTTTCTAGCAAAAAATCGTTCTTTTTTAATGTAGTTCCTAGCATTTTAATATTTATATGGAATATATAAATTGCACCATATTTGCATAGCATTTGACCAATATTTTTTTTTTCAGAGAAAATAAATCAAACAAAATAATATACGTGAATTAGAAACGAATAATGGAAAATAATTGGCAACGAAAAATGTGCAGACTTCAAATGATTATGAATTGATTTCAACTGCACTCTACGAAGCATAAATATCAAATGAATCGCCAGATCTACTTGTTACCATTTCAAGATCAAATATTTTTTTCAAAAATTGTATTCTCGAAAATTCATCTTTAAAGAATACACACACTAATCGGATAATAATGTCGAAATATGCATCTGTATAATGTGTACTGTATGCTTATACTTTATTTTATTACTCTTTTTCGCCCATTTTTTACCTGATCATAAAAATAAAATATTTGCCGAGTCAAATATATTAGTCCTATTGTTCATTTCCAAATTGTTTTAGCTGAACAAATTATATGCGATTATTTGGTACCCGAAAGACGGTAAGAAATTAGTGATGTTTTTTTTAGAAAATGCCTAATGAATATTCATTGTCATTGGATTGAATATAAAATAGTCACTACCATTTTTATACAATGAGAGAGAGAGAGAGAGAGAGTATGTGTATGTGTGTGTGTGTGTGTGTGTTTTTCTCGCTTTACACCAGGTGTATCCTCAAAAAAAAGAATTTCATGTACATTGGATTTGATCCATCGATCTCTCGATCGCAAGGAAAACACGCTTACGTTTCAGCCAACACATCAATATGAATATATACGAAAAAGTTGGAGAGTCTTTCTTCATAAATACATACAAATATGCATACAACATATAGAATGGAGAGAGAGCATGAGGAGAATGTATATACATATGTTCGTTTAGTAGTTTGTTTTTACTTCACACGTATAAAAACATTAGCACACACAAAACCAATCCAACAACAAAATACATGGTTAAGCATGTTCATTGAAACCTGTTTAGAAAAAGAGACGATAGAAAAGAGAGGAGAGAGATTGAAAGCAGATCTGTTGCCCATATGATTTTTACATGGTTTGCTTTTCTCTCGTTCGTTCGTTTGTTCGTTATGTTGTTGTTATCGATCAATCTTCAAAATGCATATATCCCATATGAAAGCATATATATTACTTAGGACAGTTTAGCCGTGCTGGTAGAGTCATGGCTCTGCAAGCATGCTTACTAAGCTGACTTGAGATCAAATCTCTATGGTAAAAAAATCTTTTATTTAAAATTGTACTGAAATTAAAATCAAAGCCTGTGTGTAGTTGCGCACACGTGGAGATAAGAGAGAGAGGAGAAAGAGGAGAGATAAGAGAGAGAGAGAGGAGAAAGAGGAGAACGCCTCCCAAATTCATGCCAAATTTATCCCATGCGTTTTAATGATTTCATTAAAAAAGTATGTTATACGTGTTTGTTTTCAAAGTACATGCCCAAAAATTGCCTTCGAGAACATAGTAATTTAATTAAAATTTACGGGTCGCCTGTAGCTCTACAGGATTTGTGCAAAAACTGTAATTTCAACAAATGAACGTGGCACTCATGAGATAATTGTAATTTTAATGTTTATGTCTCAATTTTATGGATTAAAAGAGAGTGACCTTTTGGAAGCAAAGCCACAGCCAACTAGCAGCATTGCATATGGGACCTGTCAAGAAATGCTTGCCTGCTTTCATTCGAGAGATTTCTGATCCAACAAATGAAAACACGCATTTTGTGTGTATATTATCTGGTTTTCATTTGGATTATTCAAGTGATTTCATGTGCAAAGGCACAACTTTCATTCACTGAAATGCGATGGCAAACTGTTCATGAGTACCGGTCTTTGGACAAAGCTTGAAATTCTAGCGTGCTGTACATTGCCATGAAATAGAATCATAATCGGAAATGACACCTTCACAGCGTGTGCTCCGTTCGATTTGATATCTTCTTGCGCATTTGGGCGCTCGCGCTAGCGGTTAATGGGCATGAACATGGTAATCTAATACCATCGTATGCGTGTTTGTTCGGTACATTTGTCTGTAGCCATTGAAATTGATTTATCGATGCATTTCTCCAATGGAACTTGTCCAATTAAAACATCACTCGCCTGTTATTCTATCTTCCGTTTCGAATGTATAAACACACACAAAATTCCATGTTGATGGAATTTAACGCAGAAATTCCTTTCATTTTTCGACACTTGTTAGCGCTAACAGCACCTTGCCGTAATTTGAATTTGAATGATAACTTTTTTTTCCAAATATTTTCAACAGTTTTCCATCAAAAGATTTGAAAATCATGGCGAAAATGTTAAATGAATGAAAGATCATATGCGTTGAGCAACGCATTCAAATTAGAATTTGTCCGTTGGAAAGATCGTAAATATTTGGCCAGGAAAAGATCAATTGACCGATGTGCCCATTAAAATCATGTCGTTTTTGCATTGCTAACGGGCCTTACGGCGAAATGGGGAAGATCACCATTGCAGCAACTCGAGCGAATGAAATGATCCTCGTTTAAAGCATCACCGCCTTATAGAAAACCATACATTATACATGATGCTGTGTCGCAATAACTCCAACAAAATTATTATACCGCACAAATATTGAATTGAATTGAAGTAGGTGCACATGTGAGGCTGCATGTGGATTTCAAATAAACTCATGCGCACACAATTTTCATTCCCATAAAATAAATTGGTAAATATTTGCTGTTTAGAAGTAAATATGAAAATAAATGTCGATATAATTGAGCTGAGCTGTCTTTCACCTGATGTTGATGGGGCCTGAATTTGTGGGCATTTCTATCGATATGGTTACTGTGCATTTTGTCAGTTTGACCGTCATTAAAACACTTTCATTACTCGCAACTCAATGGCATAATTTATCCAATTTAATTGAATGCACGGCCGGCGATGGTAATATGTTCACTGTTTCTCTCTCTCTCTCATTCGATTGTTTTCGCTGCAGCAGCGTTGCTTTGTAATGATATTAATTTACCATCAATATGCATAATTAAATCGCATATAACATTTTCTTTTCCATTTTATGACTAACTCAAATGGATGTGATGTTTTAATTGTCAATGCAAAGTGAAAATGGGTCCGGCATGTGGTAAATTGGATAACATTTAAACTGGAAAACTTGATCGCACACTCTATGCCCATCTCAATGGCGAATTGAGCGATGGAGAATGGGAGCAGCATATATTGAATACGATTAAATTTATGAGATCAGCATTTTGATAACACCACTTTTATGACAACATCTAGCCCATATTTTATTCCACAGAAAATATTCTAACGTTCGTATTTTTAATAATCATTGCATCTTTCTTGTGTTTAAATGATGCCAATTTGGTTGCTATATCAAGACTTATCCACTCATCTCTCTGTCCTTTCTCTGCTTTTCCTTTAGTTCATATTCATTTTATTCAATTTATACATTTCTGTTCATTTCGTATTTTGAGGATGCAAAAATTATGAGCTGCTATTGCGAGAGTTTTCATTAAATTGTGAATAAGTATTCGTCTGAAGTCATATTGCAGTCTGTATGGATCGTTTACGTACATGTGCATTTTCACTAAGCTCTTTCAAATCAGAACCTCTTGCCGAGGTGAATTCTCGCCCTGCAAGTGAATACAAAATCAAAATTCTCTATTTATCATTGCCAAAAAATCCGTCGCAGAAAGGTAAAAATGGGAATATCATTCCGCCATTTACATTGATAATGCAAAATTTCTTCATTGGAATTAGTTATTATTTTATGGTTTATTTACTAGAAAATACTATTGAAATGCATTTCGAGTCCGCAAGTTGTAAATCAATTTCCATTAGGAACAAAACTTCTGTTTTAAATATGTAAGGGTTAAGTGCCCATGTTATGTCTACTGTCTAATTATGACTCGACTGCGAAAATGTTATTTCTTCAAATTTAACTTAACATTCTATTCAATCGCCATATCCGCTACCATCTAAGCAGAGCAAATTTTTCACACGGAGAGGGCGCGCACACAGCTGTCAATGCACGCACATACAATGTGCGATGCACATCAATAGTGTTTTGCTGTGTGCGCGCACTTAAATGTGGCGGTAAACGTCAACTGTCAACTGTCATTTAAGAAATACATATATATGTATATGTGCGCGCACACAGCAAAACCCTATTGATGTGCGTCGCACATTGTATGTGCGTGCACTGAGAGCTTTGTGCACGCTCTCTCTGTGTGAAAAATTCAACTCTGCATCTAAGGCTCCGGATGAATCGTGTGAACTTTCTAAATCGTATGAAGATGCGTATGCTGCTCCATGTAAAGCGTGTGTTCCATGTCCACCTGATTCAGATTTATGTTCTTTGTCAGCTTTAGATGCCGGTGCGTCGCCTGTTTCGGATTTATTTGTTTCAATAATTCGTTTTCTTTTGCATTTTCTTCCGCTGTTTTTTTGTGCGGAATTTCTTTTGGCTCATCATGATAATGTCTTTTTAGTTTTGGAAAAAGTTGAAGAAAATTGTATTTTAAAATTGTGGTAAAACATGAACTTAATCTGTGTGAACAAATTGTTAAAATAGTTTGACTATTAGCGAACAAAGAGAAACATTTGGAATGTTACTATTTATTTGTCCATATACGTACCAGTTTTTTGATCGTTTTCTCTTTAAAACTTGCTTGTATGGCAACCACGGCAACTAATACTAAATACCATAAAAAGTCACAGTTTTCCAACAATAGCTGTGTGAAGAAGTTGTTAAAATAGATTCACTTTTAGCAGGGGGTCATGATGGAAAAGGACTCATGATGTCAAATGACACAAAAATCACAATTCTTTTAAGATCTAATACAAATCCGACCCTCTTTGATATGTTCAATATGATGCAGCTATATATTGGTTAGGTGTCTGGAAAAGGGCATTTTCGTATTAATAATACCTCTGCATCATATTAACGCATTGCAAAAAAATAAGAGAAAAAAAAAATGGATAAACGCCTTTAATTGATGGAGATTGAAACTGAATTAATGGACCCGCACCAGTTGCATTTGATTTGACGAGCCTATAAAATAAATCGATCAAACGTCCATTAGGATCTCGTGCTTCGGAGGAAGCATTTTCCATTATATTATTATCATTTGCAGATGTTACCGTGCTACTGCAACGCAACGTTTTTATTTCTATCTGTCTGATTTAATTATAAGTGCGTCAGTTTTTCATTCTCTCGACTTCTGCTCGTTCACTTTGATTGATAACTAAATTGCTCGACATTCACTTTGCAAATGATTTGCACTATGTGTGTGTATTTGAGTATAACTCAAATTAAGACATTTATTTATCGTTTACCGGAAAACCAAAGACAACAAGCAGACGAATAAAATGAAAACAAACATATTGCCGCTAAGCAGAGAAAAAAGAACACACACACGGAATGGAATGGCAAAAGAAATGGCGTCATTTCACTATTATTTGCTCGACAAACAACTACTTTGCATTATTTTGAAATTCAAATAAATCTGAATGTCGGTATTTTTCCCCATTGATTTCCTACGTGACTTTTTCCCGCACGTTGCCAATTTTCTGCAATAAATATTGATGCATGAAAGCGAATAAAATGACAAAAACTATTAAAGATTTTGCGCATGTGAATTGCTGCGATTGTCGATCTTTCAAGCACAATAAATATTGACAGAAATCTATGGAGATGCTACATGATTGGCCAAATCGACCAAAAGCTTTTCGATTCAGCAAATTTTACTTGTAATTCCGATGCGATCGTCCGCGAATGCAGTGCATAAAATTCATAATAATAATCATCATCACCATAATTTTTATGACAGTTCCATTTGTGAGTATGAGTGTGTATGGATCGATTGGACGGTGGTTTGGATACAATTTCAACATCGATATTTATATCGCCATAATGCTGTTCCTTTATGCGATTGCAGAGGAACTCTGGGAAACCAAATGCGCATCCGAAGCAAATTGACACTCTCAAGCTGTGTGTACACGGAGAAGTTCATTTATTGAACGGTTTTAGCGGTTGTCGTTGATTTTTGTGTAATATTTGCTCTCTTGTCCTCTCTCTCACACTCACAGCCTTGCTTACTAATTTTTCAATCGTTGTACACACAAACTTGTTGTTATTGAATGTGCATACAAATTACACCAGTGTGGCCATAACTAATGCAGAATGCTTGACATTCGTGCTCTTTTCTGCCGCATCTGATGCACCGTGTATTCAAGTATCATTCGGCGCATAATTGTGAGCATTGAGAACATAAATTTCAAGCGGAGAGCAAAAGAGATGGAACATCAAAAAAACGGTTGTCAAAGTGAAATTTCTTTACATAAATTAGTTTGCAGCCGTGTACTTGGGACTCCGACGGTGGTTCTATATGAACGAGGCTATGTGATAAAATTTATGTGCAAATCGCACACAATACGGATAAATATGTATATTCACATTTTATCACGTTATCGTTTCGTTCATCAAATTCGTTCGTATCGAAGATACAAATCAAGCCATATTACGCCGTTTTATTATTATAAACAACCATTTTAATCACTTATTATCGATGATAATCCAAAAATTTATGTTCAATCGTGCGCACACGCAGAATATCATTGCAATCTCTATAATCATGCCTAGCATCGAAATAACATGAATATTTTAATATGTCGTTCGAAAGAACTCGTTATTCGTGCTAAATTGTTGAAGCAATTTTTTGATTTGGCAATTGAGTGAGAAAACTCTTTTTTTATCCTTTTTATTTTTTATTTATTTCATTTCAAATATTCTTGTTCAATAAAAATTTTATCGAAATTCGACTTTATTTGCTTTTTTATATTCACTTCTGGTTTCCCTTTTCATTTATTTGGCATAATTTTCAAAGATGTTTGGAAATTTCACTTAGTATGTGATTGGTTTGAAACACAAGAACAGATCTGAACAGTGTGTTTTTTGCAAGGTGTATTGTCTCTAGCTTCTGTCTAGGCTTCTGCACACAACGCATATAATATAAAAGCATCTATCTATTTAAGAATGCATAAAGAAGCAGCACAGCAATCAGACATTTTATCGAGAATGTTGCGAACAATCTCAGAATAAATCAAAGATAAGACGTTATCTATGAATTAATCGTTTGTTGCCTGTCATGTGATTGATTGATCGTACCTACTGCATTGCGATATTGGTCGTACGAATCGCAAGCTAAATGCATTGCAATTTGCAACCAAGCGAGACAGTCTTTTGAATGGACGAGAACGACTGTGCTGTAAAACCATTGAAATCGAATCAAGTCGATTAAGAATTAATAGCTTTCATCTATTTGATTGATTTCCAGTTGATTTCATTTAGTTTACGATCATTTCAACATTTCAAATCGGTCAACGTTTGCGAGTCGAATCAGAGTCTAAACCAAAGTACAAAAGAGTCTAGCACATTGGCGAGTCTGACAATTCGAAACTCAATTAAGAATGCGAAGTTCACCCAAGGGAAGATTGTGTTGTGAACATTTCAGTTTCAAAAAACCTGTTCAATTGACCCAATAACTGCGTGCATGTTTTGATGCGACGACTATCGCTGACGATGATGTACTGGAGCCGAACACTTGTTTTTGGTGTTGACACCAGAAAAATATAATGTTATGGCTATAAATCAGATTTTTTGTTTCGGACAGGTTTTAAAATTTCTTATCATTTTCTCGAAATATCGTTTATTTTTCGCTTCATTCTTCGCATCATAACGTTAACTTGTGGCGAATGTATCTTTTTTGCGCCATAAAATTTTCATTCTATGCCGTAATCTTATCATTCTTCGGCTGCGGCTTTCGCATGCAGCAAATCTTGGTGAAACAAAGAAGTATCTTGCTATTTCGGTCCATGTTTGTTTTGCCCTTCTCCATCAAAATGTCTAGGGGGAAATTACTCTCGTTGTACGCGCAAAAAACTTGCAATCTTGTTGTACGATTTTGCGAGAACTCGTTGTACTCAGTCGACAACTTGCAAATAACGTGCCGAACGGGCACTGTGTACGAACGTCACATAAACAAGACACGTAAGAACTCGCGCGAACTCGCACGAGTTCGAGTTCTGGCGTTAATGCAATACACTCACACACTAGCTCACACATTAGTCCGCTTACTGTCACACTGAGCGCGATATCAACGAGCACGGCTAAAATTCTAGCTAAAAATACGGTCTTGACGAAATTAACACGTGTGTTAAATGAAAAATTGCCAAGAGTAATCGAAAAAATTCTAACCGTGTCATCATTCGATCCCGGAGAAAACACTTTGTGACTAGCTTTGCGACCTTTCTTTAAACAAACTAATTTCAGTTGAATTCAATCCTCAAATTTTAATCACTCACAAAACGCGTAAAAGCATCAGTATACGCGCTACCATAAAAACTCGTAAAAACGTGTACAAAATTATGATACATAATTATATACGCGCCACACTCGCAAGAAATTGCAAGAACTTGCAGAACTCGAGTGTGATTACCCCCTAGAAAAATATATGCTGGAAACTTTCAATTTCCATTTAGTGCGAACAGCGGTGATATTTGATGTTACTGAGAAATTGTCACCTTTAAGGAAAAATCCACTTTTTTGGCGATCAGAAAACACAACATATATTACGTGAATTTCACCTACGGTTTTCGATGTTTTTAGTCACTTAACCCATCTTTCGATCGCCACATCATCATATTTTATTCATAAATTATTGACAGCCAAGTTTATTTATTGCCGATATATTTTGGAACGAAAATTTCGACTGGTCTCCTCCATTTTTTCAACTCTTTATGGTGAAGGTGCATCATGACCGATTTATTTCGAAATCGATTAATGTATAATATTTTCACCACATTATTTCATCATTTTTCATCATTGCGCATCGCTAAAAATATCGGTTATTTGGCGCGCCACAAATTTTTCATTTATTTACGTATAACCTTACAGAATGAACGATACGCAATTATTTTACAAATGAACATTGTGAATTATGTCGAAAATCAGACTATAAAGTATATTAAAAATTCTATTCTCAAGATATTCAATGGGGACTGAAATGAATACGCATTTTTTTGTGTAGCACACGTGTGTGTATTCGATTTATTTCTTTCAAGTATCAATTCAACGTAGACATGAATGATTGGTCTTTTCATTCTATACATTTGAATTGTATGATTGAACTTTTGAGAATTGAACCGATTTGTTGCACCAAAAATAGAAGAAGTGTCCATGAAAATCGTCTGAGTTCATTGGAACCGTGATTTCCTTTGGAAAACTTAGCAGCCAATTACTGTGAATAATGAATCAAAATTAGTTGCCCGGCCAAATTCAATTTGATTTAGGTATTTACATTTCTGGTGATGTAACACCAATGTGAGACGCATCTAACCAATCGTTTCACTTTATCAACACCGTTCTTCCTAATTGTGAAAAGAATGTGCCAATTTTAAATCGATCGTCGAATCGAAAAATAATTAGCTAATATATTTTACCAAGAAAGAGCTTTCTGAACAAAACCATTAACGCCACCCTCAAGATACTGATTATTGTGTAATTCATCTGCACCATAAAATCTACAATGATTTGAACACATTTCGTTTAAAATTCGAACACAGAAAGATTAGAAAAGTCATAAAAATACAATATTATTCACATTTTTCGAGCTGCACCATCCAAATTACCATCCTAAGAAGAACATCAATTATGTGAAGAAGCAATAGAACTACCAAAAAATCACCAACGAATTTAAATTACCAAAATATCCTTCACAACTTCCAATGCAATCAAAGCAGCATTACCGCCAGGAAATATGATAGTTGCACTTGAAATGAACCAACAACAATATTATAACTAGGAATAGCCAGTGCCAGAGGATTTTTAGCGGTTTTTGTTGTCATTTGTAATTCATCAAGAATGTCAAATTGTAAATGTTTAGTGATTTTTTTTTTTACCTGGTAGCACTTTGTTGTAAAACTCCCCGTATATATCTGATGTATTTAATTTCCGCCAACCCTTCGGCACCTCTGTTTCAACGAAAAAAACGTAATCAATATCAAAATTGGATTAAAAACTCAATAAAAATGTATAAAAGTAGCAGATTTTTTTACAATTTAGTGAGTGCCGCCGATAAATTCAAATCCAATATGTCCTTTGCCTGTACGACAATGTGTACAATTTTTATAGTCAATTAACGAATTTATTTTTATTTTTTCGGGAAATTCTAAATAAGTCTCATTTACCGCATCCAATGCTATTTTTGCAGCAGCACTTCCTGGAATCAAGTCGGTACCACTGAAAATGAACATATATTTCATGTTAGCAATGAATTGCTTGATTATAATTCATTTTATTGATTTTATTCATCATTGCATATTTTTTACCCTTTAATAGCCTTTTGTACAAGGTCATTTGCAGTTTTAATGTAGAAATTTTCTGAAAACTCGTGTCCATTGTACTCAGAATAACTACAAATGTGCACAAATTAATTACATCATTTGATTAATTGACAAAATCAAACATTGGCTCAGCAAAATTGATCAAATATTTACAGTTTGCAAAGTGTATTCTTTAGTTCACCACCATCCCAAATATCACTTGTTGCGCCGAAAACAGTCTTGGCTACGAAATCAGGCGGAATCAAACCCATGCCACTTGAAGTTGACCAATGAAATTTTTTACATTTTATTTGTGAATTTGAATAAAGGTTGCATTTTACTGTCATACCTCTCAACAGCCGCCTTTTTCATATCATCGCCATTGTAATAAGCCGATATCAGATTACCTGAACTCAGAATGATTCGACCTCCAGGGAATTGTTGCACTACACCTTTAGCTACAGTTTTTCCACTAAATAACGACATCGATTCTTAAGACTGAAAAAATTTTGATTTTCAAATTGTTTGATACAAACCCTGCGTAGCTCGAATCCAACGCTGCTTTACTCGCTAGTGAAAAGCTTTTCGTTCTGGCCAATGTCGAACCAGTTGTATATAAACTTCAAAAATTGATGAAAATAAAAATAAATTAAATGGAAAATGTGTTATATTTTCAAAAAGAAGGGTAGTATAATTACACGTCTCCAACGGCAGCTACGGCTTTAACATTTGGTGAAACTAATGGGCTTCCAATAACAGTATTGTAAATGTATTTTGCATCTACCTTTCCCGCATCGCCGGCAGGAATCAAACCTTGCTCCTGACCACTTGAAATTAATACACACATATTATTTACGGTTTTAATAGCAATTTATGAGAAATTCAATTATTGCCATACTTTTCAAGAACAGCTGTTTGCAAATCTTTGCCATTGTATACGTCGCTCAGAATTCTACCACCAGCTAGAGCCAACTTAACTGCAGGCATTTTTTCTGACAAATCTTTTCCCCTGCAACATGAAATCATTTCATCCAATTATAACTTCCAGATTATTCAAAAGAATCGAATTATTTGGCTTACTTTTGCGCGGCCAGATCCATAGCTATTTTACGAGCCTCAGACATGCTTCCACTTTTAGCGATTTTCATTGCAGCCTTTACTTCAGGCGGAGCATTTTCTGCTAGCTTTTTGACATGATCAGTGCCCAGATCCAAAGCCATTTTCTGAGCCTCAGCCATGCTTCCACTTTTAGCGATTTTCATTGCAGCCTTTACTTCAGGCGGAGCATTTTCTGCTAGCTTTTTGACATGATCAGTGCCCAGGTCCAAAGCCATTTTCTGAGCCTCAGCCATGCTTCCACTTTTAGCAATTTTCATTGCAGCCTTTACTTCAGGCGGAGCATTTTCTGCTAGCTTTTTGACATGATCAGTGCCCAGATCCAAAGCCATTTTCTGAGCCTCAGCCATGCTTCCACTTTTAGCAATTTTCATTGCAGCCTTTACTTCAGGCGGAGCATTTTCTGCTAGCTTTTTGACATGATCAGTGCCCAGGTCCAAAGCCATTTTCTGAGCCTCAGCCATGCTTCCACTTTTAGCAATTTTCATTGCAGCCTTAACATCAGGCGGAATTGCCGAGCTTTCCAATGCAGTTTCTGCTAGCTCTTTGATATGCTCAGTATTTGCATATTTGTCAATTCCTTTTCCTAATCCCTCACTACTACTAGCAGTGATTTCATGTTTATCGGTTGCCGTTGATAGATTTGGAATATCACAAAAAATAAATACAGCCACAAAGTAGAACAACATTGTTCCACTGTTTCGATTTGCAAATAGTTGGTTGTAATACTTACAAACGGAACACTTGTGAAGTGAATATGAATGAGTGTGCCCTTTTATACACAAATCCATCGCTCATTGTACATCGGCAAGAATGCAATACGAATAGAATGAAATAAAAAATTTACTTATTGCGAATTACCCTAAAATTGTCTCAAATATTTTCAATTGCTTATGGAATATTAATTTTGAATATTTCTAGGGGTAAAACAAGAGCAGCTTATGTTTGAGATCAACATGAAAATGGTGTAAAAAATGAATATAACAGGCATCAGTTTGCAGTTAATGCCCATTAGGAATAAAAATATAAATAATATAATGTATTTTATATGGATGCGAGCGTGCCATTAACTTATAGATTTCAAACAAATATCATCTTTGAGAAGCATACTTGTCTATCCTGTTTATAAAACAAAACAATTTAGCCCATTATAATAATAGTTCAGAATCTGTATCCCGAATATAATAAACCCCCAGGAATAGTTGCAAATGTTCTATGACTCATGCCATTGCATGTGCTTCATCTACATAAAATATGCCCACAGTCTTCATTATAAATGCAAACTGATGTCAAATGTTATTTCAAAAATTACAAAAAATTAAATCGACGAATTCTTCGGAAGAAAAAAATTTGAAATACGTCATAAAATTATTGCAAAAATTAAGGTCTTAAAACATAAGACTCTTTATTTGAAATGCAAACTGATGTCAATATTATTATTTCAAAAATTACAAAAAATGCAATTGACGCATTCGTATTGAATAAATATGTGAATACTTCATAGAAATGTTGCAAAAATGATTCCCAAAACCTTTAACAGCTTTAAACTAAAATAAATTGAAACATAAGGGTAGAGTGGCCGTATTGGGAGCTATAAGAAGAGACTATTTTTGAAATCTAGCTAAATGATCCTAAGAACAGAAGTTTAGCTCATTTCTTAAAAATAAATTAATTTAAGCTAATTTTCACAATTACTAATCAATGTAAACGAAAATTGGCGAGTAGGCAGCACGACACATGGTTTATTGCACGTGTATTTGTACCAGTACGCAAACTGAATTATTAAATGAATGAATAATTACTGTTTTCTCCATATAAAATGTTTTTTGTGAGGCTTCGTTTTGTTTCCATACATTTATCGCAGACAATTTGTCGTGAATTCATTCAATAAAAACTACTAACTGTCTTAAATTTCAATTATTTATTGAATTTAAACCAGCCAAACAACTCTGATATAATGATAGATCCTATGATCTGAAGACAACAGAAAACTTGTTCCAGAAAACTAAAACAATACGTTTGACTTTAGATATATACTAGATATCGCTCCATAATTTGCCTCTTTAGAAGGTCCTTGCACGATTCGGCGTAATGTTTCTCTTTGCTGATAATTCTCGAACATTTTGTCGGTTTTTATCAAAAGGAATGCAGTGTTTGCCACCTACTTGGGAGATCAACACTTTGCTGGCAGCGAGCAATGCCAATATATGCTGCTGAGTGTTCGACAAAAAAAAAATACTTTCAAGATTGTTTCTACGGCTGCTGCGCCATTTTTGGTGTTGCGTATTGCGGTAAATTCGGTGGCAAGCGACAGTCCGATATGTCGAATATATTACTTTGTTGGATTCTTTTTGGCGTTATCGCACTTTTAATCTCGCCGTCTGATTGTTTTTATTTTCGCTCACTTCAGTTGCTCACTTATCATTTATTCCAAAGGTGTAATGTGCATTTCTACACAAGCAACGCAATGAAAGAGGTAAATAATATATGAGCAGTGAAACGTAGTGCACCTGAATTGACTATATTGAGAAACCAGGCCGTTGTCGTTTTCGTACGCAGGCTCGTTTATCGTTTTTTTGGTGTAATCATTTATTTGGAGAGGACGACAAACAAAAAATGTTAAGAAGCGACATGGCATTCAAGATAGTCCATTTGATAACATATCAGTTGTGGCCAGTAGCCGAGTGTCTCTTCGTGTCGTCGGCAACATTAATGTATTTGATGTGATTTTCGTTAATTACCCTCCGGATGCCCATTTGCTGTTGATTCGCCGATTTGAATTTCGTGAAATTCCCATATTGGATGCAAGCAGTCATTTGGAGTGCTGCTTTTTATCGGATAAATTCATCAAATAATGAGAAATCAGTGAGATTGCGCGGCAAACAACATTCATTACGAATGATTAAATGATTTTCGGTCACATTTTGATCGTACTCGGATTCGATGCGATCGGAATGTGACTTGCTTGGAATAATTCATCGTGCACCAAACAAGAGCATAAACAAGCTCCAATAATCTAGACTTAATTTGAAAATATTCATTTTAAATGTTTTATTCCTTTTTGTAATCATGCCGAAAGTGATTTTGCACTCACTTCTCTTCGAGAGCTCTTTGGACTTTCATCAGATCTACTAAAAATGGACGCGCGAAAAAATCATATAATGAAATACTTATAATCTGTAACGAAATTAAATGCTAATAATCATAATTAATTTATTAAATGGGGAAAAGAGGCGAAAGTTTGCATATTTTATGCGATCGTCTCTCGATTGTTATTGTTCGATCATTTTGGCAGTATATGTGCGTTTCGTCTGCAATTTTTTCGAATTCGATCATTATTTAATTCGTGGTTGAAGCATTATCCATTATTCGCTGTCATTAAGCCACAAAGGATGTTACACCATTGGTGTGAATTGAATGCAAATCAGCAGCCGCATTTTTATTTTAGTGGAAAATTATATATTTAAAATGATTGTCGGCGATTCGAAATTGGCTGTGGGGCAAAGAAGCGCCCGAAAAACCGAACAGTGCACCAAAATTACTAGCCATTTGATTGTGGAGCATGGTGAATCCGAATTAAAATGGTTTTTATTGTTGTGTTTTGTTTTTTTATTTTGGCAAAATGCGGGGCAGTGGTGTGTCGAAGATGTCAGCCTCGAACTCACGCGCGAAACAATATAATTAAACTGTCGTTTAGCAAAATTAATGTGAATATGTTTATTGCATTTAAAATATACGTGATTAAAGAATTTATAACCGGACAAAAATTGCTCACCGAATATGGTAGTTTGGCAGAATTTCCGGAAAAAATGCATCCAAGTATGTTGTATGTTGCCTGGAAATGGTTCCTTCAAGCGCATGGGAGAAAGTTTAGAAGCTGAGTTGTTTATTTTTGCGTAAAATGTTGACTTTAAAATGAAAGGTTCCATTTTCATTGGATTTTCATGACCAGTAATTCCCGCATTCTTGCAAGTTTTTTTTGGAAATAATTCAATGTAAATCGTCACACACACACACACACGCCAATGCCCCGCTCACTAAAGTGAATGAATAAAATTGTATGCTATTTCAAATTCATTTAGTTAATCATTTCAAATCGAGATAGTTTGAATGAAAATTCATTTGTCATTTTTTATGAGCTTTGCATTATCATTGGCGCCTTTGTAATTAAAATACTGATAACATCCATTTGTCGATTTGGAATTATAATTTAATACCGTGGCCATAAACATTTTAAAACGTAATCTGTCATTTAAACGCAAATACTTAGCACGAAGAAGATAGCCATTGGTGAGCGAGTGCCGCTCGCTGCATTAACAGAAGCACAGACACAGTTAGAGCAAATTGTGTGTGCATCTAAATTATGTGCGGTGGACAAAGGTTTTGAGATTGCAGTCATACAATTATCGGTTGTCACACGGCTTCGTTAGCTGCTTGCTTATCAATGTCGGTGATGTGTAAGTGCGGTGAACATTAAGCGAAAATAGTCGATAATTACAACGATCCACTACAATTATTTTGCACGAGCGCGCAACCATGCGTATCTTGCATCTGCGGCCAACTTCTTCTCTCTGTCTGCAATCATTACACTCTGAACTGAGAGAAGGAGAGAAAATACCATGAAATGTTTGTTTGCTGCTTAAGCAGAGATTAGAAGTTTCTCAGGCAATGCGCACAAATGAGCCGGAGTCGGGCAAAGCAAACGTCGCGGCGTGAATTTTATTGCATTTCCATATACGATGCGACAACAACAGCAGCCAAATGGAATAATACCAGTGGCAGAGAACACAAGTACCCAATCAGATAAGCTATAAGAAGCTAGACGATGGTTGTGCGACTCAATGGCCATTTCTATTGTTGCAAATGTATGCGGAAAAACACAACCATTTGGCTATTACATCATAATTCACGGGGTAAAGAGTTTTGCAGCGTGGCTTTTCTTGTAATCCGTAAGTGCTTTGTTTCATCGCTTGCCAACAGGCACGTAATATTGTCGACAATTTTTGCGCATATAACAACTATTTTAATTACAACATTAAACTATGAGCTAGTCGCGCTTTCTGTCATAGATATTTGCAAGCGATAAAAAACGTAGCGAAAGAAAACGTTTTAAAAAGGAACTGCTGCTGTAGACAGCAGCACTGAACAGAGAAAGAAAGAAGGAGAAAATAACAACACCGGCCAATTGTATAGGACGCAAATATATTGGATATGTCAAGCGTATTCCCGTAATAGTGCATGGTGTTAATGTGATTTTCTTCTCCGTAAAATCAGCGTTTACGTCTTCATTTTATTCACACTGCCTGAAATTGTTCCGAAATACAGAGAAAAAAAAACACATGACTTTTTCTTACGAGAGTTAATTAGCTGTTTGCATAAGATCGCATTCCATTTTCTGGCTGTGGTTCACCTTTTATAATAAGTATGTTACACAGGAACTTTCGTTTGTGATTGTGAACAACTGAAGAGTTTACTCGAAAAGAGTCAAAATTGTCTGGCATTTTTCACTTGAACACCTATTATAATCAAGAAGATGCCAATTTTAGCGAAGTTTTGCAATGTAACTTTTTGCTTGTTTTCATTTTTAAACCAGCTAGTTTAGATATAATGCCTAATTAAACACGGTAATCAGGCGTAATTTAATGTAATAACGGTGAAGTAAAATGCAACGATGACATTTGGTTTGTTTGTTTTTTCAACGTCTTAATAGTTACTTTCGATGGATTTTGCGACTCACAAAGTAGCCAAAGGCGATCAAAGACAATGTGAAAATGATGGAAAATAAAATGTAAAAAACATCCAAATGAATTTGCCCATAAAATTGGTGCATAATGAACAGTTTGCAAATTTTCGGGCTGTTTTAATTATAATTGATCGAAACCAATAATAATAACAGTTGAGTCAATAGCAATTGAGCTGCTTTCATCCTTTTACGGCTTCATTATTATGAGCAAAAATTGTATTTGCTCTGACCGGATCAAATTGTGTTGTTCAATCGTAATTGACTTTATACCAAAATATTCCAACGGAATTTCGAATCAGTGCAAAATTTCATCGCCGAATTGCTTGTGACTTCGTTTTTTTTTACGGCGCACAGCAATCGCTTTCGCATTTGGAATCGTGTGTGGCGCCACATCTTGAAATGCGTACGTTTGTACGCATGAATCGTGCAATTAAATCACAGCCAACTTATAATCAATCTTCTTGACTCATTATTTTAATTTTTTTTTTTTCTCATTCAGTTGATATTTGTTTTCGTGCCAAAGTAGTGGACTTCAGACAAAACAGACACGCACAAAAGTAACCATCCAAATATCGACTTTTAAAAGGAAAACGTTGAATTTGCAACGCGTCCAACTAAATGCCATGCTCTTAAAATCATATAGAAATCAACACATAAAGCAGCGCTAAATGGAAGCATACAGAAAACCCACACCATGATCGACTCATTCAAGAGACTTGAGTTCCGAATCCACTCAGTCAATTCTTTGCGGATGCTGGTTGATATCAATATTGATACAGAAATGAAAATCAATAATCATAAAGAAAACAAATGAAATTGTGCAATCGAATTCACTTCAAAATTCATTTTTTGCATGCATAATAACAGAAGTCCTTCATTACGAGAAATTAAGAAACGATCCCGATTTATTACTTTATTTGATCCGGCCTGTGTTTCGTTGAACAAAATTCGTGCATTGCATTCAATAAGTTTGACCATTGGTTAAAAATTGGATTGAATGACAGCGCAACGATAACGAAATCAGGGGCAGTTTATTGAACTTGAAAGCAGGCGTTGAAATTGGAAATTCAAATGTTTCGACAAATATTTGTCACGTTCAATTGCGACCTTTATTTTCAATGTTTGATTCTTCAGGCAGTTTCAACAATGACCAATTGAAATGGAACATTTTCTCCGTTAAGCATGCTGTGTACTTCACTGAAAACGATAAGCAGACCATTTGATTCACGATTTCACACAAAAACCAGCAGATATCAGATACTTTTCAATGGAATTTATATTATTTTGTAAGCTATGTGCGCGCACACGCTCCAAAACTCGCGAATTCGAGGGAATTTCCGATGCAAAGAAAACAACTGAATGCCTATAATTTTTTCGACGTGCCTGTTTTTTGTTTTCTGATTTCAGTTTTATTAAATGCGCTTATTCGAATAGATAAAAAGCCAGTACTTTGAATTTTTCGAAAGATTCGCGTGCGCCCGCGAGAGAGGAAGAGAGCGACAAAGAAAAACGGAATGTTTACAATTTTTGCCCGTTGGTTCATTGGCTAACATTGTATTTATTGTCCGCTTCTTTTGTCGCGGCAGCAATTGCGTGCGCAATGGTGTTGAGAACTTTCTTGTTTATCTCCGTTGATATGAAAATATGTGCACTTATTCCATATTTTATTTTGACTGAAGAAAGGCTCTTTCGATTTCACATCTCTTTTCTTCTCTCGATTGCTCGCTCTTTTCGTTTGTGGGCATTTTTTCATTGTCGCTGGTGGTACACTTTGAATTTGCGATGGTAGATTTATGACCGTGATTATGAAATTCGTTGAATACATTAATCTTCACACGTGCACACTTGACAATGAGATATATTGCTTTATTTTTGTTTCAATGCACGCCATTGAATTGTGACCAAATGCTGATTTGATCGAGAGCAAGTGAAAAGAATCACCAAAATAGCGGTGCAATGCTGTGTATTGCGCACGCACCAACAACCGCGATTGCAGATACTTTCAGCCAATCAAGCGAATGTTGACAGGAAACTAACAGCCGTCGGTTGAAAGTAAATTGCGTCTCGTTCTGTCGTCTTCACCATGAATCGACTCGTTATTTTTTATGTTCGACAATTTGCTCTTTGTTTGCGCATTTCTCAGCTGTGTGAAGGTTCGACCACAATAATCCAGCAGTAAATTTCACTATAACTCATTTTCGACTGCAAACGAAGCGACATGAATACTAATACTTTTTTTTTTCATTCCGTCGATAATGCGCTTGCTTTTGTCGTCATAATATCTGATCAACGAGTTTTCTTTTTCCAAAACACCAGAAAAAAAAATGAGTCAATTTGGTTGGATGATGCTATCGAAGGCAGCAAAAGTTGCTATCACATTTTGGTTCGAAATTCGACATTTTTACCGCTTGGAAAAGTCATTTTTTTTTTCTTCTCGAAAATGTGACCTTTTCAACATGGAGCCGATTCGCAATTGCTTGCCCATTTAATTCGAATAAAGCGATTCACAAAAATAAAATTACTTTATTAAGTTTCACATCCAAATTTGTTAATCCATTTATTGCGATTTTGCATTCGATTGCAATAATTCAACGGTGGAGTTTCCTTATGGATTGTCTTTTTTTGGTTTAGCTTAATGTCTCGTTGTTAACATCGTTATTCCATTTGAGAGTTGAATCTTTACATTAGCGATAATTGCTTCGCCGTCCGACCGCGAATAGTTCAATAAACTAGGAAAGAACAGCAACGATAGGAAATAGCCGCTCAATGAAGCTTGAGATAATGATCGCACTAATTTAAATATCAACAACAAAACGAATGGCTTTTCATTTACAATTAGCATAAAGTTGATTCAAATGCTCCACTCCTTTCATTTCACTCACTCCGCATCATAGTCCTAACGAGAATATATTCATTGTGCAATGGAGTACAAGAAAGTCGAGAGCACGCATTCGCCTCGGTGGTGGTCCGCTGGCATATTGCGCCAGCTCTCATAATGTATCTTCATCTTTGCTCTTTATCTACATTTTAATGTGTCTAATCTTTTGTTTATATTCACTTTTCTCTCATGTTATATGGTAATCTCTCCTTTAATCCACGAATTTTAGTCTTTATTGCATCTTTTTTTTCTCTCTTCAACACCGATTTACCTTTATTCCATCGATATTGAAACTGATTTTGGTTTGTGCAAATGGGAGCGTCGTTGGTTAATGGCAGAGAACTTGAACTGTTGAATTGACTTTGGAATAATTGCTATTTGGAGCGGAGATTTTGTCTGAATTATATTTATTTCCATGGGAAGCGACTCATTTCAAATCCATGAAAATACAAGCTCACCTTTTTTTCAAATTTATATTTGGTTTTTATGATGGAATTCGATTACATCAAAGAATTTTCGCAATTTCATGGATGAACGAAACTTTTCCAAAAAAACTGGTCCTGCAAATTGCCAATTTGCCACGCGATTCCCCTGTCGAATATATTAATATTTCTATGAGGAATTGGAACATTGGTCTTATTGCTTTGTTTTAATCTCCAAAAATGACACAACCAAATTTTATAACTGAATCGAAGCAATTTTTCAAAAAATCTCCATTTGACAAAAAGTGTGTTCTTTTTTTTCGATGTCATTTTTTGTATTCTTATTTATTCATCCAGTCATATTCGATCATACATAAATTCATAAATCGGGCACGCGATACACATCAGCTGCCCAAATGATTCCATTTATTACACTTAATCATTTTATCTCGAAATTTCACACTTGGAGCAGTATCGAAAATGAAGATTTTTGTGTAAAGCGCATAATTCTTGGTCGGGCCCCAGGCATTGAAATGAACAGAGTGATATGGTGCGCTGTGTCGCATATCACACAGATTAAGCAGTGACATAATGGCGATATAAATACAAATCTGAGTGCTCCATCAATTATTTTGGATAAAGATTTTGGTGTGTGCGGTGCAGAGTGATTTGGTGGGGTGTTCAACCTACGGAACACAACGATAAACCGACGGCGATAAGTAAATTCACTTCAAAAACTGTCATAAAACACGAACAGCACAATGCAACATTAATTTATTCACAATTTTCTTGTTTGCATGAGTTTCATAAAAAATGAATGGCATGAAAGTCGTTGTGTCGAATGCACATGCACAGGCACACTATCGGTTCATGAGCCGATGGAACGTGGACATTGCCTGTATAAAAAGAAAACATGACTATGTCAAGATTATGATATTATTTTTTATTTTTCGTCGACATTTTCTTTTTGCCTGACGTCGACGTTGCTGCGCGCTTTAAAAATGTTTTCGTATCTTACAGTCCTGTGTTCTTGTTGTTGTTTTTTTTTCGGCTGCGCATTATAAAAATACCACACCCCATACGAAGACATTGTGCAGTGCATGCATCAATGTGAGATGCTTAACCATATTATAAATGATTCAACAAAATGTATCATCGATTCAGAGAGATACAACCGAGCGAACAAAATCATTTTTACGGTGATAACTATCAAACAAAATACAAGGCAAAAGGAAGATAGCGAGATATGAACAAAACGTTCCAGCTGCAGCATACTCGCGACCGTTGAACAACATGGCATTTAACACATTTTGAGTGAAAAAAAAAACAATTTTTTCACTTTGCGTAGAAAGTGATTGCAAGAAAATAAAAACAAGTTGAGGCGAGTCCGTTCCCTTTTTTCCACCTCTCTCTATCACTCTCTCTCTCTCTCTCTCTCTCTCTCTCTCTCTCTCTCTCGAATAATTGGTGTTGGTTTATTCAAATCCATGACGAGTTGATTGATTTTCTCTTGATCAAACTATGTTCGAATGAAGAGCAATGGTCTCAAAGGGTATAGGCTGACTCTCTTAAAGAAAACACTAATATTTGAACAATCAAAGCTATCAACACCGGTAGCATACAGACACGCTCCTTCTGTGCAGTGCTGGTAACAGACATGGACATTCTTCGACTAATCAATCGAACAACAGTTGATTTATTATTAGCCAGTGTTACAACAAGATTCAAAGGAGTTCACTTAATCGATGCTTGACTCAACCATTTGATAATTTATCTTTTTCATTCAGCCGTCCCTAATAAGTGCAAAGTCGAAATGGCATTAATTTCGTGGTGCAACGTCGAATGATGACGATTAACACAAGTAATGAACACTCATAAATTCAAATTCAATTAATGACCATGTTTCGAGCATTCTTCGATGGTTCGATTTGCCGAAGTCAAGTATCGGTCACGTTCCACACTAAATCATTAAATAATAATGATAGCCATTTTAACGCCCGGTAGCTCACGGCTATAAATAATAAGGAATCCAATAGACTTTTCCATTTAGACCGAACAGTAATTATTTCACTCTAGTCATTACGCGAACCGATCTCTTGTCTTGATAGAAACGTGGATAAATGCAAGTGATCAATAATCCAGAGTATATTTTTCGATCTTTTTCTTCTTCTTTCGAATTATTTCTGTTCTATTTCATTCGTGCCATTTCATGCACCTTCAGTTTTCTATGCGTGCATTTTACAATGTAAATTTATAGTAATTTCCGATATGGTGGAAAATTAAGCAGTTTCTTGTTTATTTTCAATTTACTGTTGGTGAGGTCTTTTTTTTTATTGTGGTGTAATTAAATGGACGGAAATTGATATTGCGCAACATAAAATCGGATGACGAAATGTTGATGCCACGTGAAAACGGATCTCAGGAAAACGGAGCCTCTTTCAAATGCACATTTTACGATTCCAAATTAAGTTCGTCCAAATTAGAGATCCAACGTAATTGCTCATTGGTTTCTATTCCATTTTGATTAATGCGATTAATGTTTTATGATTCAGCGGCGCCGCGATCATAACATTTTAGCTAAATTAAAATTTATGAACATTTAACCAAAATGCGTGATCGATGCGCGCACATTGATCCTCTTTCATTCACATCAGCTCTATTTTTGATTTGCCCGTGTGCTCTGATGGCGAAGACACTTTTTCGGTCGACTTTTCTGGTGACGAGTGTGCTCCATTGACGACTTAATAATGCATCATTTACAGCACGCATCGTGTTTTATGAATAAAAGAGCGCAGTTTCGATGCCATAAATAATAATGGCATCGTGTCAATTTAAATCGTTTTACTTTTATTGTCTGAATAAAATTACCGCACATTCGTGAAGCGATAAGCTCTCAAATAAAATTACTCAAAAATCCGGATCAAATGAATACGGAGCGAAGATTGAGCGACGATACCGAATTCCGTTGCACCGCATGTATGAATGTCTTCATTACATGACTGAATACCATTCGATCGAAGATCATAAAAATAATTTGTGAACCATAAAATGGTATAACATGAAATTCCAATTGTAATTTGATTTTTTTTTTTTTATCGTTCCTTCTTCGTGCATCGTTGCTTGAGTTTCCGCATTTGAATCACACATCTCATTGACATGATAATATTAATCGTAATAATGGGATGGAAGTCTTTTAAGTCGTCTCATCGAATAAACAATGTAACAACATTAGAGAACTAGACATTCCTGCATATATTTTGTTGGAGCATTTTAATTATTTGCAAACAATTTAGCCACAAGTGAAATGCATTCATTTCAGTCAACATTGTTCTGTTGATTAGGCTCTTTATTCAGCGGCGATTCCTTTTTGCCAACCAACCATTTGTTAATCGTCAACAATCAATGTAATTTCATGATTTATTTTTATGTTTATAACCAGATAATTATACATAATCAAGTTGGCATTTTATCCCGAATGCACGCACACTGCACAACCCGTTTGAAATGGCCTAACTCGCTGCGGACAACGAGTGGTCATACAATTGCATCGGATTTTTGATACATTTTATATAATAAAATGAATCGCTTTCAATCGCGCAACGATAGCAAACAATTATGTTATAAATTATTATGCATTCAAGTTGATAAAAGACAAGATTTATTTTAATTTTCTCGTGTTAAATGGACATCGCTTCAATATTTCTATGTTGAATCGTTGCTACTAACCGATGCAGAAGAAAGAAGAATCATTCACAATTTATCGGGAACCAGAATTTATTGAGTACTATCTCATAATTGTAAGAACTCTATAACAGTTCAGATGATTGCCATTCGAATTTGCAAATCAAATGATGAGACATTTAATTGAAGTTTATTCCATTCAATTGAATTGTACCTTGCAGTTCAATTGAATATATTCTCCCATAAAATGTTTGATTTGCCTTCGTTCAGAGCAAATATGTTCGCATATTACGAAAAATCGTTATTCATTTAAGGGCAATCGAATAAAAGCGGACATTTACTTACTGCCGGTAGACTCAATGAACTTTTGCACGATCGCAGCATCTACCGAATATCACAGTCAAACGGATTGCGATGATTCCAAGTGAGCACAGGTGCAATCCAGGTGATCATCTCGTTAAAATGTAATTTAGATGTCAAACACACAATTGGAAAATGAGAAATATGCATCACATTTGCCTGCACAACAGGTGGTACAAATGAGAACGATCGATCTCTTGGACGCGAGATTGTATTACATACACGGTCTTTGTTGCCGACGCAAGAAACTAAGCGAATGAAAAATATGCATACGAATAATGCGCGCAGCTCAGTAGATTAGATATGAAATAGATATTGTTGATTATTTGAAACATAACAAATATTGAAACCATTTATTTGGAATTGCCGCAATAAAAACATGCATAAATATTTGGAATTGATGGTTACGAACTAATTGATGCGATTCGTTTATATGGAAGTATTTGTAACGTTGAAAAATGGTGTTTAATATTCGGTAAAGTTGATAAATTGATATATGTGTGTGTGTCCATCCGAATGAAGTGATCGACTCAAGAAAATTTCCAAATGCCCATATTTGCACAATAGCCAATTTTCAGTAACAATTTATCAAAGTGTAAAATTGTTGTTAATTCGCGATATTTAACAACGCCTTAGAATGTTCTGGATCAATAAATTTGTGGATGGCACCCACTCGACGTGGTCCAGCAGACATAGTCATATCCACCGTGAAAACGATCGAGTAATTTCTAAATTTGCTCGTTGATTCATGCAAACGTATTTTTAAAAGGCTATTTAAATGCAAATGGGCCATGTCCATTTTCAGACAGCATCCGAATGATGTGTTTTGCTTAACTTAACTACTTCGGTGATTTATGTATATCTGAACAGCTTATGAGTTTTTCTTTACTTGTTTGTTCAGCTAATTTCCGGTGTAAATTCATTGCAAATACTAGTTCATGAATCAAATTCCCTGAAAATTAGCTAACAGTGTCATGAATAACGTTGTCATCGATTTCGGAGGCCAATTTAAAGGTGAGAAATTGTGCGTTGTTCATGTGCTACATCCAGAGTTCGTGGAATCTTGACAAACCTATTCGATTGAAATTGTTATTAAAATCGCTTGAATAACTGATAATTTGAAATTCAAAGAAATCGAATGTAGCTGAAATCGGCAGCACCATACAAATCAATAACGAGAAACACACAAAAACATACTGAGAAACCGAAGAGATGATTAAGTCAAGTGCTACGTTCACCATGAATCATCACTATAAAAAAAAAACAAGATTCAAAAGAATGAATGACATGGCAATAAAAAAACATGATCCAAATTTACAACACGATCGCTCTTATTTTCGTCGACCAAGAGAAAGATCAATTTACATACATTTTGGATTGTTGGTTTTTCTGAAACGGCCGCGCACCGTGTAAATGCAGTAGCTTCATCTGGTGCACATAATCAATTTTCAGATGAATTTGGTTGCGGTTTTTTTAACCATGCGATTTTGCAATTTGTTAAAGTGTTCGCAATTTTAGCGCCATCGATTTAGTCGCGACGCTAGTTTTTTGCCTAAATTTGCTATAATGACATACTAAAATGGAGAAAAAAGTACTGAACTCACGCTGTGCATAAAGTAAACGAATTTACTCATTATTCGCAAAAGCGATTGGCTAACGTTGGATCTTTTGTGACCAAATTTGGCGATAAACTTAATCGTTGAATCATCGTGCAAAGAGTCAATCCATAGCATTCAGTTGAGGTTTCTTCTCACTTTTGCTTTTTCATTCGCAGATTTCAATTGATCGCGACTGTTTTGATTGAAATTTGGTTTCTATCTCTCCTTCTTGCACTCGTTCACTTGCTGCATTCAAAAGCCATTTAATTGTATATATATCGTACCATTTTGTTTGGATATAATAAATACGTAAGTAATTGAATTGTATGTACCGCATCGAATCGAACGCAGCCACCAAATGCTAATGAGTGTTTGGTTCATCTGATTTCTCGAGACTAGTCAACAAACGCACATCTATTGTGCATTTCATGTGCATTGATTTCTGACTCATGGGACGCGTTTTGTATGTTTCTCAATGTTCAGTACCTGTACAGCACGCAACATAAACTACAATGATTTTTTTCTACCCATTTATTTCACTGTGCACACAAGGCCTTTGTCCGTTTTCCTTCCAATATTCATCTTCTATTCCATCTCTTTGTCCGCTTCTTTTCAGAACATTTAATGGTTTTATTCGTTTTTGTATTGTGCCATTGAAATGGCGTATGCATGTGTCAACGCCAAACATTTATGTTAATGCAAGATTTACTAAATTCACTTTAAATGATAATGATCTTCTTGGGTCTTCTCAACGCTGTGTGTGCCTTTTTTTATGTGCGTCCACTTCATTCGGTGATGCTGGCCTTTTGATGCAAAAGAATATTGTAATAGACGAGAGTAACATGAATAAATGTTGTTTTTGAAATGGCCACAAAAGTGCGCGTGTTCGAATAGATGATGTCTATGGCATTTGTCTGATAAATCTGTGCAAAGAGGTGATGAATTAAGACAGCGTTAACCATAGTTTTCATTGAAATTTTACGAGAGAATAAGTAACTTTAGGTGCCTAACATATTTTTATAATCATGTTCACACACAGGTGATTAGCCAATTTTTTTCTTTGAATGCATGAAACACATTTTACGATTTGCGGTTTTTAGTTGTAGAACGAAAATTCAGCTAAATATGGAGAGAGACTCTTCCGAATTGCAGAGCTGAAGTCAACGTTAATTTCAATCGATGCGATGTCAACGATAAGATCAGTAGTGTTGCTTCAACACCCAGCGAATTTCAGCGCCATTTTCAATAATAAGCCACAACTGACGAGCCCAATTTTTGTTAATATCTCACATTTAATTGAAACCACCTCCTTGGAAATGACCGTCAGTAAGGCGAGTAGAAATTTGCTCAAATGGTGTTATAATTGAAATTTATTGAGGGCATTAGCTGTGTTTAGAAATAGGTTACCTTTATTGCACTTCCCATTGATCGGCCGATAAGACATGCAAGTAAGCAATCATATCAGTGTGTCGGCCCGAACTAAATGGCGATCATAAATTGAATGAAAATCGACATTTGCCATCACCAAACAACAGATTATGCGGAATTGTGCAAGTCAGTAATTCGTTGCTGTCTGTGTGCCAAAACTTTGCTCTTTTATTCCGTTAAATAACAATAAATTGATAAAAAATAATGGTAAACACATGGATAAGCACATCCATTAGAAACCGTTGTGGCGCGCGATTTACCTATTCATATCACCGCAAGCCAATCACATAAATACCAATTACATTTACAATTAGTCAACTGGCGAATGTACGCTTCGAGAGATTCGCTATTTTACAGTGCAGCAATATAATTTACGCTACGGAAATCTTAGTTGTAACGCCTCATTCCGTGAAGCAGATGAAAGTAAAGATTTCGCTTTATTCCTTCGTGTCAATTACGAATTCATGTGCATTATTTATCATGTTGAGGCTGGACTCACTGGCCACAAGACGATAACATACAATTCTGATACTATTATTATTGGATGCCATGCAAAATATGAATCTAACACACATGTGGAACGTGCATCGCGTTAACAACCACATTTTCATAATAATAAAAATAAATTCTCTCGAATTCCGTCATTTGCCGCAATTTACCACCAACGGAGGTCATAAACATGCATTTTAACAATTCTTTAATTTCATTGAAATGAGCTTTGGTCTATTTCTATGCGAGCAATTTGCGCATTTGCGACCTCGGATAAATTGCGGTTCGGCTGCTTCTTGATCCTGCAGGCACTATAAAATACAAGAAATGTGCTAAATTCTCATTTAAAAGCATTTTTTTTTTTCCTTACCAAAGGCAAATTAAATATTTGTTTTGGCAGCTACATTCACATTTGAAATATTGAGCCTTTGCACACGACCGATTTCAATGACGTTTTTCGCCGCAATCAATGTGCTCGTTTCAAAACATTCGCATCAGGTAATCATGATGAAAATTGAATTGTTTGAATCTGACAAAGACAAATTAATTACAAACATTCAACATTTCTGCAAAATATACTTGATACCCAATCATAACTGTTTGCGATCCAACCGAAAATAAATGAACCGCAATTAATCACTGACTCAAATCAGCCGGAGGACTTTTTGTTTAAAAATTGTGTGCATTTCAGTGGATTTCAACTTGATGATATCAATTACGTGCTCAAAATCAAAGTGAACGATTTCTGACGAAATCGGGATGAATTCGTTTTTTCAATGCACGCATTTGACCACCCAAACGTGGATATTGCTGTTGAAATGTCCATCAACTTTATTATTGAACGATTCCGCTTATTATCTACTGATATAGCCATAAATTGATTCTTATTTTTTCTGGAACGGCTTTGTATGATCGACGTTTTATTCGCGTTATGAAATACACTTTTAGCGCATTTAATCCAAATTTATTGTTTGTGGAAATTCAATAGAAAGCCCGCGATGACTTGGCCGGTGTTCTAGAAACGATTCCGGAATATGGAATTTGACTCATTTCTAATCGCACATAAGCGATCACCCGATGATTGTTGAACAGTTTCGGTTTCGCTTTTTATGTGAAGAAAACGCATTAAAACCTCAAAGATGACACTAACCGATCGAAAATTTATGGCATAACTTTTGGGTGGCATCGATATAAATACACTGTTTACTTTAGATTTGGACACTTCTGCCGTTTTGATCCGCTTCTTTATTTTCACTTACTTCGTTTTTTTTTTTCGTTGGCTTTGTTGTTGCTCGAATTGAATTCCATTCTATTTTATCGCTAACACCGTGCATGTAGGTATTCGGCCATTTCAATAGATCACATATATTCGATGGGTTTTTTTTTACTCGAAATTTATCGTCCGATTATCGATTGTGTTGCCCTTCGTTTCTTGTGCGTGTGATTTCCTCACTCACTAACGGCTATTATGAAAATTTATTTGAGGCTGTGCTCGTTCCAGAAATTCATGTCACACGAGTATATTTTTCGAATTGGTTCGTCGGAGTGAGAAATAAAATTTATCAAAGTATTCCCAATCAAATGGCTTAATATTCTGCGATTCGGAAACGTTTAAATGTGAGAGCATGATTTTCACGACGAAGTGTTTGACAAAATTATCACTGAAATAAATCGCAAATGAAATTATGAAATAACTAAAGGCATGTTCTATTAAGAGGTTATAGCTGGCAATTCATTCGTGTATTTGTAAATTAGTAGATATTCATGGCCCCAAATATCGAATCGTTAAACGGCTTATTGTAAAAAATACATTAAAAATTTTCATGGTTCAACTGATTTCTATGCGATAAATTTCCATATGCAAACGAAGCAAGCTGTCGCATCAAGTTCTGTTAAACGTTTGGCTAAATAGGTTTAAAAAGGCTCTGTGAATGGGCGATATGTGATCTTCATTCCGTTCAGCCGCAGGATGTTCAACGGTAAAATATTGCGATAAATTGTATTAATAGATTGCCTATTTGCATTTACGCATTGCTATTATGTGCCAGCGGATTGCCTTCGGACACTTATCTTGACGCAAATTTCTTTTCGGGATGATACTCAGCATTAAATACAATTTCGTACAAATTAAACTACAACATTCGTGAAGATTGTACTTCTTTAAATTTCGAAGCATTCAAGCAATGAATTAATCATCATTTGCAAATTGTTTTGTTGAATTTAAAGCCAATTTTTGACCTCTTTTATTTTAGCCGTGTATCGTACAAATTGGCCGTTCGCTTGCCGAATGAATTCAATGCATATTAATTTTTGAAAAGAACATTTTAAACGGTACTTTGTTCACTGCTTTTGAACATGCATGTTTACAATGTGGCCGCGTGTACAATGGCTAAACAAACATCGGGTGAGGTTATTTTATGAAAACAAGAATTCATCGATGATCAAAATCCTGTGCGAAACAAAAGCCACGTGAAGAGATTCGCATGCTAAAGCGAAAGATCCCATTATCAAAACCACACAATGGATACGATTATTCTCTCAACAATCGACAAGGTATTTGATCAATTCGCCGACAAAAAAAAAAACCCAACAACAAGCTTCGGCAAGAGCGGAGAAGAGAGAGTAGAGAAGAGTTAAATTGAAAGCGTAACACATTCGACCACCCAAAATTCGAACACAATCGTGGTTGTTGTGCAGACGCGCCAAAACATCGAAATGCATATATTTTAACGGCGAAGGACGATGCCAAAGAAGTGACGTACTTTACATAAAACACCATCAATGGCATCATTATGCTGAACAATTACAACACTTCTGTTTTTACTCATCGCTTTTTAATTTGATTCGTCTTTTTTTCCTTTTCGTTGATTCGTTTCAGCTCGGGTAAATCATGGCATTTCGTCGGATTTATAAATCGAAATACGTAAATATCGGCTTCATTATTATGCACTTTTTGAATTTCATTTCTTTTTTTCCCGTCCTTTTGGATCGCCGATTATGCGATGAATATACAAAGCGCCATCGTGAATGCTTGAAGAAAATATTGAAATTAGATTATTGATAAATTGTGCCAGAAGCGATTGCGATATTGAATCGTAAACCAACGTTAATGTACCATTTGAATGATGATTTTATTGATTAATCCAGCAAAGTGAATTAAAATGCTCAATTTCGACCGATAATATTGCATTGAAAAACTGGAATCGATTAAAAATTATGGGACGTTCGTTTTCGGCGTCTTTCATGAGGAAAATAACCGCTTTTCAGTTTTTGGCATCTATGATTAAGTGGTTTCAGCTTCGAGCTGTGAAAGTCGTCGTATTGTTAATTGATTATCTCGATTTCTTCACTATCACACAAAATCACTTCGTGTTTAATCGATTTTGATCGCAAAGCGGCTTCTTCAAATGCACATCCATCATTAATCCTATCGAATGGACACCTTCGATTATCTCATTTCGCACCTATTCAAAGAGAATGCTTTTTTTTTGTCGACAGTAATTAAATCAGTTTTTTATTGAAACGCTATCAAACGCATGCGCTCTGCAAGTCATTAAGTGTAATTTTGTGTATATGCAAACAAAGTTTATCGCTGTCCATGGCGTTAGAATCATAGTTATAATAGTGATATCATTAATTTTAATGAGGCTCATTAGCTTGGGAAATTGTGGTTTACACAAAAATGCATTCAATTTAGTAAGAAAAAAGTGCCGAAGTTCTAATTTTTCCCATTCGAATGAAAATTAGATGCAAAACTATATTTCAAATGGCCAGAGGAGTTGGGAATGCATAGAGAAATAGTTTGAAAATGCACTTGACATGCCGTTAGGACGGGAAAAATGGTAAAATGATTTATGAATAGCTTTGCCGAGAGCATGGTCAGTTGAAAAATCTGAATTGAATCTAAGTAAAAATGTTGATTTTGTTCGAGAGTTGGACATCGAAAAGCAATAAGGAAAGAAGAGAACACGAAAGCCAATCGAAGCTTTGTTTGGAATTCTGATTAAAATTAAAGCCAAAAAATGAATATCCCTTTTCAAATTGGCTGTACTCTTCCATAGACGGAATCAGAAATGGACGACTAAAATTGTGATTTCAGGCGATTTTGTTGAAATTGGCGTCTGTCTACTTTTCGGAATGCAATGCAATGCAGTAATTTTAATTTTATTCATCAATAATGCTACTAGGCTATTATCCAGTTGCTGAACTAACGCGCAGTCACACTTCGTACGATTGGCCAATAAATTGTATAACTCGAATAACTCTCTTCTACCGGAAAGTTAGCGCTTGTCGCGATGCATTCCAGTTGGTGCACAGCAACTTATTGGGAGTCGATCGTAAATTGTAAAATACTTGCTGATTGCGAAAAATGCTCACAATTTCACTTGCATCCGAGAGCAGAATCACTGCTTGATTGCTGAGCGCATATTTTAGCATATATCCAAAGCCGATTACAAATTTACGATTGTCTTTTTTCATTGCATAGACAAATACAATGTTGAATGCTTGACTAAATCGCCGTTTGCATTGCGCTTCCTTTCAGCCAAATAGATTTCGAATTGATTCTACTGTATAAACATGCTCATTGCATGCAAGGCAGTAAAAATGATGTTTATCGATAAATTATTGTGTTTTGGAAAGTCTTTTCAAATTGTACATTTCTGGATTTTACTTGTGCATGAATGACTTTTATGGAAACTGATGGCAGAACACTCCCCAAAATTACACACAATAAATTTGCAAACTTAGACATTTTTTTATGAGGACAAGGAACACTCGTTGAAATCAACGCAATTATTAAAATGTTCACGGAACAGAAGAAGCCAAAGATCATTCAAAATGATTAGTAGAATATCATTCTGATGTATAAATATCGAGTGCGTAATTACGAAACTGCATTATACAATTTATTTGAATCATCAATGAAAATGGCATAATGATGAAGTCTGTCAAAAGACATTGTTGTGCAACAAAAACAGACTTCTCGCATGTCGATCGGCCGAACATTTATGATAAAATGTTGCTTCACACTTTAACAACATCCGTTTATTGGATCAATTGTAGGAATTACAGATAAAAAATGTATGCACTTTGATCAAAAGTTATTAACTCCTAATGGAAATCTGTAATTGAACATTCATGGCTTACATTGAACTTGTGAAGTGCCGTTGATTTGAATCACAGATATTAAGAGAAATTACGATTTATCCAAGAATTTAGCGATACAAAGTAGCCAATGAAGATGAGGTTTATATTGATGTGGACTGCTCTCAATAATAGTTCTTTGCAAAAATTAAGAAACGGAGTAAGTGTTTCTTCGGTCCGACGGTGATTCTTTTTGTATGTTGTTGGCGACAGATATGGCAGTTAACCAATTTCGAACGATCAAGTACGTTCAATCAGAATTAGAATGTAATATTGGATATTCCGGATTCGGTCTGATTTGATGTAAAATTGAATATTTATTCAGCCATTTCATCAAAATCGATCATCAGCAACGTAAAATCGTTCGATATTTCAATTGGACCGAGACCACTTTGATTGTGCGTACGTAATCACAGTTTTTCGTTGGACCTAAATAAACGCTCTTATCGTGTATGTACATCAGATTTCATATTGAAATGAAACATCACTTACACATATTGAATACTCTCGCGATCGAATGAATTACAAGATTTGTGCTTGTCTGTGTCCACGCGCATTTCGCATGCCATTAATTACACTTTTATTTAGTATTTTTTTTATTTAACCGCCACATCGAATTCAAAATCGTACTTAACCCAAGCACACGATTGCACTAAAATGTAAATGAAGAGGATGGCAACAAAATTTTAAGAGCTTTTCGACATTCCAAAGCGGATTACACGCGTCTTTGTTGTGCCATGTCATTGTCGTTGCGTTTTTTTCTTCCTTATATTCAAATTTACATTTATATGCGGTCATAGTCATATCAGACGAGTTACTCAATAATTTTTTGGAACTACGACTAAAACCGCCAAAGACGGTAAATTTAGTGGCAGGATCAAATAAGCATGGATTAATCGAGACAAATCTGGCTTTGGTGCTTCAAGCATTTTGTTTTAAAACGATAAATGACACGCATGAAATTCGGTCAGGTTTCCTTATGGAATATGTGATCGCAGTTTTGATTCATTAGAACATTCACAATTAAATGGTAAATCATTTATGTAATTTAAAGAAAAATCAATCAGAGAGAGAAAAAGAAATAAATTTCAACTTCAAATTCTAAAATTTGAGATGAATGTTTAAATGAATGCATAAATTCGTGAGGCATTTGGCAACATTTGAAAATAACTCAAAGATAAGTGTCTTAAGACCTCATTTCTAAGATCTCCAAAAAGATTGCAAAACTAGCTCGTTTAGCATTGGTGAATCAACCCTAGCAAATAAGCGTACTAAATGAATTTCGCGACGTGATGCCTAAATATTTTTCAATCATCAATGTTGCGTTCACAGTTATCAATTCCTACGTTCTCGAAGCGCGGAGCACAGATGTGCTGTAAACATATTTCATTTTTCTTGATTATGATGTCGTCTACGTTCGTGCTACGTGACTCCAGTCTTTTATTCGGCTTTAGTTGAATTGGTGACAATTATTTTACGCCATCGTGTTTTATTTTCTTCTTTTCCAAACAAACGATATTTTGCTTTGATGTGCCGACACACGACATTCAAAATTATATAGATTCATTGGAGCCCATTTTTTTCTCTTCCCTTCTTCTTCTTCTGCACCTAAACACACAAATCAAATACTATTCGCCACGAAATTATGAATGAAAGCGGTTGTGTTGGTGAAATAAATATTATCGCATTTGATTTGTTTTAATTTGAAAATGACGTGCCCTTTGTGGGGCGATTCAAGTGTGTGCGCTTCAAAATATGCATTGAACGACGGTAATTGAATGTAACGACGGAAAAAAACGGGCGAAAGAACGAAAATCAAAAGACAGTCGATTGGCAATATTCATCCATTCATAATCATAAGTCATTTTCAGAATGTTTGCACATTGATTTGAAATTTCAATTTGATTATTGTTGTTCGCAAGCACTAAATAACACCAGCTAATATATAATTTTCGTTGATTTGTTGGTTGGTGTATCGAGTATGCGCCAAGACTCATCTGATCGGGCGCGCGTTCGAGACCATTCATGTATACCAACATTTGAATAAGCACCGATCGTTTGAAATGAATGAATGAATGAATGATGAAGCGAACACGTAGAGAGCCGGGATGTAGGTGTTTTTGTATACAATGGAATTGTGTATGGATCATAACAAATCTGTTATGCACGTTCGAAACATGATTCTCTAAATGATTTAGTTTACACATGCTGAATACAACGCCATTGCTCAAACTGATTTGATAAATCACACGAAATCGCGCGTTCTGCCACAACTATATTTTTTTTTTGTTTGACATTTGACACACAACTTCCGCTGTTTGATTCATTTTTAATTACAAATACAACATAAAAGCGAACATTGAATGTTATTATTGTGAATAGACTTTGAAGCGAGCGTTGAATTTAGGTGCGCGAAGTGAGATCGTTCGCTAAGCTGCATAAATGAAATCGCCATTAAATGCCATTTAGCATGTAAAAACACGGTATTTTGTCAGTAGACAGTCTTGATTACTCGAAAATCAACACTTTGGTGCTAAAAATATAGCGAGTTTAAGAAAAAACCTCTTGATTCGTATTATATCATGGAAAAAGTGTCAATGTAATGACATTGCAGCTAAATTATGTCGGCGACAACAATTTAAAGATGAGCTATCTAGGCTGACACTTGAAAAATGCGTGAGCATACGGAAAAATTATGCTAATTCTGGTTTTCAGATCTTCTTTTCGATTTTATTAATTCGATTTCTTGTTTTATTTATTTATTGAAAGTGCCATAGCTGTAAAGCAAGTACCTTGAATCAACACGATCTTGAATAAAACACAGAGAACTTTGCGCATTTTAAATCAAGATTCGATATCGCTGTATAAAAGTGTTGATTTTAATGAATAAATGCATCACGTCTTTGATATCAATAATTGCGCCTATCGAAAGCACTGAAGACTGTGTTAATGCTCCAGCTTTCAATTCGATTCGCCCGTTCCCTCTCTGTGTTTTTTTTTTCTGCGTATGCAAATGCTATTTTCGTTTTGTCAAATTGTCAACATGATCGTAGCACTATGGCGACCACTTTGATGATTTGCCGTTGTGATGCCATTGATCGCAAAGTAGCGCCGTTATCATTCGATTAGTAGATAAATAAATGCATCATCATTTGGCCGGCATTGAATCTTAATCGAAAAAGCTTGTTTCTCCTAATGAGATATTAATGAAGTTCTTCGTTCACTGCAAGTGATTGCGTGCAACGTTTCAGAATATTTATAAAATAAACGATATTCATTTCAACATTTTTTTTTTGTTATCGATTGATCGAAAGGTGCTTAGGCTACATTGATCGTTGATATTTTTTGAATGAGATAATCGTCTTGGTGTACAACGTAAAGATTTCCTAGATTGATATTTAATATCATCGAAAAATTTGACAGATCAATCAACGTCTATGACATCAAGCCAAGGCATTTGTGAATGAATGAATGGATGAATGAACGTAAAGATTGCCTTTGCTTTACGCAGCCACTGAAATCGATCGTCAGCTTTCAAAATCCGGTTGATTTTGTTGATTATGTTAATGAAGTTGGTATTGATTTTCATTGAGTAAAACGCACAAACAAGGTTTCAACACCGCAATATACTCTTGCATAAATAAATTTTATGAGAATGTGTGACGTCTGATTTTTTTTTTTTTTTTAATTATGCATGCACCACTCCAAAACTATATTCACTCGGCCAAAGACAACAGCCAATTGATCAGCATCATAACACACTATTCATTCACAAAACATATTCTGCATAATTTTTCGAAGCTTATTTGAAATTCAACGTGTTCGAAAACATTTCATTCATAAGAATTGGCTTGATCCCATTTTCTCGAGTTCGAATGAGTTGCCTTTGATTTATTGTTAAGCGTGTCAATAGCTTGATGGAAATCGGAGTTTCTTCGGCAAACAATCAATTCCATAGAAAATCAAAATATTCATGAATAATTATCACGTAATCATTCGAACTTTGGATCGACCACGATTTTGTGTCATTTTAATTAAGCTAAAGTTGAATAAACACAATTTGCACCCACAGTCGCGAATAAAACTAGCACATAATTTAGCAAGACCTCATATCATGAGTGTATTCTCTGACATTGGTTCGAGTGCGCAAAGCGGTTGTATTCTCTTTATTCTGCATGAAGCAATCACACTGACACTTCGTGCGATGACTGTGTGACGGAAAATTATGACTTGTTTTTATGATATTGTTAAATGAATCTAAAACCGCAACGGGAAGAAGTAGTAAACAAGTTTGCACTGTTAAAAACCACTTCGTGGTGTGTTTTTTCTTTATTGTCGCCCTCTTTAAGCAAATAAGCACCATGTGAAGAAATAACTTCAGCGTTTGTAGACATTGGTCAGCGAGGAAAGCATAAATTTTCACATTTTATGACAGTTTTGATTCGATTTACGTTGACATTCAAGCTACAGTGGCGCCGAATATGTAGCCGATACTAAAACTGCCATTTATTTGGTCAATAAATTCTGGCTTATGTTCGTTGTGTTTCTTTCTCCATTCTTCTATAAAATAGATCAAAGGTAAAAGGGAGTGAAATTGAGCGAGAAAAAGAGAGTCGAATTTCACATGTTATTTTTGGAAATAACAAAAGTACGGTTCGTAGATAACACCGTAAAAGATATCCGATTGGGTTACGTTTCGAATGTTGTAATTTTCCATAAACTTTGCATTCATTTGCCACCCACATCCGATTTCCGGTATCTTATAACCGACTTTTTGTGGTGAGCGTATCAATTTTGTGTACGTGCTGTTTTTTCTCGTGTGTATTTACATTTTTATTTCCACTTCTAATTGCCATGCAAATCTAACGCATAATTATTTAATGTGATTTGATTGATACGACACATAGCCCACACGGTTGCGGTTTGCAGCCAATCCAGCGATCGATTCGACAATCTCTCTCTCAGTTGCGCTATGTATATTCATGTGTTTTTTTTTCAGTAACCTTTCCATTCATCGCCGATTCAAGGGCACCGTTAATGATACGACTACGTTCTCGCTGGCGTACATCTTAGACGTATCTCGCCCAGTGTCAGCAACTGGTTTTTTATGAATCTGTTCAGATCGATTCTTTTGTTGCACCGCATCCAATTTAATTCCATTACAAAAATAAACCGAATTATTGCCGTTTTTCTCGATACCATTAAAACATACTTCAATTCACATGTGTATACAATGGCAATTCTATTGAGTAGTTTTGGTTCTTACGAGCGATCACAAGACTCGATCGAGAATGTTCGCTCACTCTGGCAATGTGCATTACCCACTTAACTTACTCGTAACAATTGCTGCTAAGTGCCACAAACAAACAAACAAACAAACAAACAAATTGAATGAAATAGATATAGTCTTTTCGGCGGCAGTGCAGTAGTAACATGCTAAAATCGCTGAAATCAGCAGCCAATATTAAAACTATGACATCATAGAGAAGAACACATTCGCATGTGCAACGACGAAATTGAAATCAATTTAAATATATCGTTTTTTTTCGCTTTCGAGAATTGGCGATTGCTGAACCGGCTACGATTTTTCATGTCAGCTCTTAATCAATGGCTGTGGCTCGAGCACAGTCATAATTGAAAGTGACTATGCCGAATGATAAAAAATAAATAATATTAATAATAGAATTCTGTGATCGTGGGCCGATCGAGTTTCGAGTCGATTGCATGTGTTTTTTCGTTGTCGTCGCTAATGTGGGATGCTTTAAAACGGGCAGTAACGAAATTGCCACAATTTCAGAGAAAAAAAAATCAACACGTCAACCATTCCGTTTGTTCTTGCAAATTTGCTTTTTCACGCTGTGGCCAAAGAGGATATTGTGGGTTTGGTGCGGTCTGTTTTTTTTTTTCATAAATTAATTGCTTAATTTCTTGATATTTTGCAATAAGTCGTGTAACCAGAAAACGAAAAATAGATCCAAAAATGGAATTTATACAGTAAAACCATTAGCCGGATTCATAGAAATTGGTTATTGAACTTGATTTTCAGCCAAGATGATTGAAGTCAAACTTTATTTCTGGCTTTGTTAAAATACGAAATTCAGAAGAAATGCGAAGAAAAAGAGAAGATATTTCGAAAATAATGGAAGAACAAAAGTGCTCGGTTCTGTCATTTTTATGATTTATAAGTTGGAGCGACAGAAAACTATTCTAATTGATTGGAATATATAAAAAGAACAAGGAAACCAGCCGTCAACTTAGTCAATGACACTGAAAATGAAAAATGACAGATCTCTTGCGCGCGCGTTTGCCCTCGTAATCGCACACACTCGCAGTTCCCAAACGATACCAGTATTTGAACAATAAAAACAAAGAGAGTGAGAGAGAGAGACGAGAGGAAAACGCCGATGCCCACTTAAGAAATTCCATAACCGCCTTTTTCTATGACATGCGGCAAAAATCATCTCCAGTTTCATGTTTTTCTTCAACACCTTAATACTGAATATTCAATTGATTCTCGCTCTCGTTGCGCTCACAAACACATTTTGCCAAGTGCAAACAAAATGCGAGTCTATTGAAATTATTGATACGAGCTCATCTCCAGTCTTGTTATTATTTCCATAAATTGAGCGAGAATCAACATTATCGGTCATAACTGGAGCCCCATTCAGCTGATCCGAGATTGTGTTGTATGATCAAAGCTTGTTTTGCCACCAACAAAACGATTACTAACACGCCAAACCATAAATAATAAATCTAGTTTATAAATTTACCGAAGCCTCTCTCGAAGTCATTTTAAAGTGCATTTTGAATGTGCAGCGGCGAGCGCACGCGCACTTCTCAAAATGAATGCATAATTTTTTAACGCATATTCTGCAAATACATTGTATGGTTTTGTTGTTGTAGCACTTACCATTGTCGTCGTCGTCATCGTTGTTGTTTGCATTTTGTGTCTGTTTTATTCAATGCACAGTTGAGATACCAAGATGCGAATGTGTGACCGATATGCGCAAATCGGGTGCGCGCGCGCACACACACGTTTCAGATAAAAATCAATATGTGTTAAACAATTTGTGTGATGACAATCGATACAGTATTGACAAGTGAGCTCTTTCTCTTTCGCCATTCGTATGCATATGCTTCTGTTCGCGTTTGTTCGAATGCACAACAAGCATTACACTAGAGAATCGAATTCAGATCAAATGCAACGATACCAAGCATTCGATCAATCACTGTGCGCAGTTTGTTTTTTGGTTGGCAGCAGCGAAAATTGCAAGAAATGGCAATGGTTAAGTGTCTCGCGCACATGTAATCTGATGTAATGCATCTCAAACAATCGCTTTTAGACAGAAATTATTTTTACGTGACAGCTTTGAAAATTGATCGATGAAAAATGAAAAGAAAAAAATGGTTTTGTTTTTGTTTGACCAAAATAGGAGAGGGCGAAAGAGGGGGAAATACGTGCGCAGTTTTAATGGCTTGGAAAAGATTGATTTGTTGTTGTTGTGGATAAGCGCGAGAAGAACGGGAATTCTGATTCTCAGCATTGATGCAGGCGATATCGTTCAATTTATTGTGGCAATAAATGTGGCTTGTGAGCAATGTGAAAAATGACAGATTCATAAATGCTTCTTTTGACCACTCTCTTTCCGCTTTCGCGCTATTTTTGAAATTCACAAGCATTCCAATTTCCATGTCGAAATTAATTCGCTAGTCATTGTCACAAATTGCAGTGACAAATGGATTTTTAAATGATATGCAGTCGATTTATCCCGGTTTTGATGAATTCCGCATGCCAAACCGTGCGCGCGAAAACACTACAAAATCGCTCGCCGTTGACGCGAGATCACGTAATCATCTAATCATAACTCGTTTGTGTCATTTGAATAGTAAGTTTTTCTGCATAGTTGTTAGACCCAAGAATATTTAATATTTCTATGGAACTGGTCAATTTTTCGAGACAAAATATTGAGCAAAAGAGAGAGAGAGAGAGAGAGAGAGAGAGAGAGAGAGAGAGAGAGAGAGAGTAAATAGCGCCGCATTGAATGAAAAAGAAGGGAGAAATAATGAAATTAGCCGGTGATAAATTGAATGCTGGCGACTATTAGAAATTACCAAAGGTGTTATTATTTATTATGTATTTGAGCTACCGATTGAGCATTTTGCATTTGTCAAATATTCATTTGTCACCGTGTCTTTTCTCCGCTATCTGTTTGGCCTTTTTGTTCGCATAAAATTGGCATCTTGCTGCAGTGTGGCTGTTTGAAACTTGTTTTCGTTGGATTAATTTTCATTTTTATAATTTGTTCTGCTGTAATATCGGTTTTAGTGCTTGATTTATCGCTGAACTTTTCGAATGAAATCGATCCGATCCGTTTTCTCTTGGTTTTCGCTTATGTTAACAGATTCATTACATTCTAAAACAAGGTTCGCTGAATGGTTTGCCTGTGTGATTCCGAATACTTCCTTCATTTCTACCAAAAATTAAACGCATCCAATGATAAATTGCGAATATCGTTATGATTTAGATGCACCGAATTTGTTCCTTTGCATCGGAATTTGGCTGGTATGGCAAAGTGTCTGCGCCATAATTGCGTCAATTATGTTACAGGAATTCATGTAGAAAGCGAATATGACTTGCCCGTATTAAATAACAATTATGTTTTAGTGATGTACTTTACTTGGTTGGCCTTTAATTTGAACGAACGATGCATCGATACGCATCGCACTGTAGACGAACAAGGAGTTCGGTGAAATGCACTTGTGCACCGAAAACAGCATCGATTCGCCGTAATCACGATCATTAAATGTTTTATTGGCCGCGAATAAAAGCCTGAGAGAAAGAGATAAACATTGCTGCGGTCACATTTATGTTTTTTAATATGCTTGTAATTTATTTATTGCCATGCAAGTGAGTGCTCGGTTGCAACGCTCGTATGTGTGTTCCAATTTCAAGCAGCAGCGATTTGTTATGTAGCAGCTAATTTTGCATTGTTTAAAATGTAACTTCCCAGCCGCAATACATTTATCAACTGAAATGACAGCGCGTTCAGTGTTCGGAGAGAGAAATTTCCCAATCCAAATACAATTTGCAGATTATTTTTTGCATTCGCCGATAATCAGTTGAAAATGCCCGTTTTACAGATACACCCAATTAATTTTTGGCTAATTGGAACGTGATCGCAGTCTCATTAGCCCATTCATTTTGAAAATGTGTCAGACACACCGAAAATGGAGCCGCATGAAACTGAACTCGCTCGATGGGCTGCTAGAATGAATTGCTACATTTTAATTTGCGCGCGTACGATCTGATAATGGTTCTTCCAGCCATTTATTGCATATGGGGTGTGTATGCAATCAAATGCGACGTGGCAAATACCAGCCGATATTTAAATATGAATTCAATTTTTAAAGCGATAATAATTTTCAGCTGGAAATTAAAAACCACGACTTGATTAATTAATCACAAACGGTTGGACGGTTTGCGTTGTTTCTGAATGGTTTTTATTGCTTTCTCAATGATTTTGATGGTTTTCTCGACGATTTCAACTGTTTTCAAGCCACGCAGCATCCAATTGCGGTTGAGCAAGAGCAAAACATTTCAATGGCGCCAAACACACTAATTTTCATTTTCATTGCGGTTTCTTCATGTTGAGCAAAATCCGTCCCCGAGATGATGATATAATTGAAAGTCAGCGATCATCGAATCAGGGACGTAATCACATTCAAATCAATTGGTCATCCACTCACGCTCATCGGAAGCGAATAACTAATTGTGCATGTGATGGAAAGTCGTTTTCACAGATCTCGGCCGATATATGCCGATTCCATCAATAAAAAAACGCCTTGATTTCAATTAAACCGCAGCATAATCAATGAATAAAAACATCTATTAGCCCGATCAAGAACACATTGGCAAACAAAAAAATCAGTTGGTGAATGATTCGTCGCGCGCTGTTTCGTTGAATTGACAAATGATTCAGTGCGAAGGGTTAAGATTTACTTGATTAAAAAGCTAGTTACAATGTGTACCATTCAATCGCGACACCAACAACACAAAAACTTGAAGTTGAAAAAGAAAACGACATTGAATTGTTTGTAGTCAATTTTGGTGCGTGGGTTGGCTTGGCTGTGCGGTTGCGTGTGTTGACTTTATTCATTCAGCGCTTGCAAGGCACTCGATTTGAATTCTCGTTAGTTTGTCAAAAGAGAAAAATCAATTCTTTTAAGTAGGCAGTTTTTTAGATACAAAACAGGCACGAACCGAATGCAAGCCCAACGAATTAATATATGTGGCAACAAACAAGATTCGTCGTAGTAAGCGGAACAGCTTACGATTTGTGGTGAGTGTTTGTATCTTTTTTCGCAGCTAAATTTTTCAACAACGGTGAATGGCTTGCGATATGTTCATTCATAGATTTCCATTCATAAAGTTCGAAACATTTGAGCAACAGCGTTATTAATGAGGCTGATTCTGTACGCAAACGAACACCTATCGTTTGGTTTCAATACAACACAAACTATTGAGATAAAACATATGATTTCCAAAGACGAAAAATATAAACGACGCAACGATAAAACAATGTGTTTGATCACACGGAATTAATGACAGACCATTTAAAATGCAAAAAACTCAGCGCCGATTTCAACACAATTTTATTGGCGTCGCTTCGCCGAACCAACGAAATCAACACAAATAAATAACGATTTCTGCTATTTGGAGAGAGAAAAAATAATGATAATTTATTGAAAATAACAAACTGTCAATCAGTTTTGGAGCAACTTTCGAATCGAAAAAAATTCTGTAATGATACATTTTAGTTGACAAAATCAATGGAAACGCTTTGATTAATAAATGGCCAGAAACACGACTTTTGGCTGGCAGAACAATGCATTTAAACTGCACATGGATTTGCACAAAAAAATGAGCCATCGTCGCTTTGGTTCAATTTCATTGCTCGATAGAGTCAACTCGATCTTGGCCAAATGGAAAATAATTGTAAAGCAATAATATCGACTGGCTCCTTTTAGTGAGATCGTGTTTCAGTGCGAGCAAATATCGAAATAAGATTCTTGGCTTTAGACCTTTTGGAATCGAACGATGGTAATTTGAGTGAGAATCGATGCGAGATATCGCAATTTATACGCAATCGTGAGCCTAATTAAACAGTATTCCCTTGCATACGGCGTGCGCATTCCATTTGTTTAGAAGTTTTTTCGTGTACACACGTTTTAGCCGAATGGGTCGCGAGCAAACTCTCCGAAATGATAAAACCGGCTAAAATTTCGTTCTTTTTCTAACTTGATTATGCTCCATTCTCCACTTAGATTACGTTTCATTGTGAGTTGGACGACAACAATTCGGAACGGTTGAATCGGCCGATGCGAAATAGTAAAACTACATTTTCGGTGTTTTGTGTTCTTTTCCGTCGCTTGCATTTCTCGTGTATGGCTCTCGAATTGTTGTTTTTTTTCACGATCCATTCAATTATATTCGACCACAGATTTCATTCGATGCTTTGGCTATGCTTTTTGTTAGTTATTCAGAGATTAACATACAATGCTCACACAGAATATGCATTAAAATCCCTTTAAATCGGATCTCGCCGAAAATAAAATACAATAAAGCAGTGCGGACAAGAAAAGATAACGACGACTTTTTCTAAGGTATACGATGACTATTCGATTTAACAAAAATCCAAACCTACTGAAGAGCACTCGCGCGTCTCCGATGCGCGGTAAAAATACTTTGAAGTTTTACTCACCGTTCTTTTCTCCTTTTTTCATCTCATGCGCGCATCCGCGCACACGCAAAATACAATTCACATTCGATTATTTGTTGAAACCACTTCAGTTTTTGTTTGTAAACAACTGAATTGTGAAGCACCAACGTCGTCATTGGTCTGAACAAACTCTTTTCAAATGTGTGAATAAAAAGATTGCAATTTTTTTTCAACGATTTTCTATCACATTCCTTTATTGTTACCAACATGAAGTTTATGAACATTTAACTGAATAAGGACAAAATCTACCATTAGGAATGTGATACTTTTTGGTAAAATATTGTAGAGACTATATCAAAAAATGTCCAATATTCAGCTTATATCATGATTAGTTCTTGGCCACCAAATTGATGACTCAAATGATGGAGAAGAAGGAAGTCACTTAATAAGTTAAAGTAACAGATCGTATTTTGAATTTCAAATTCCTTAGATGTGAGAATGTTTAAAAAATCGGAAGTGTGAAATAAATAATACTTTTATGTTCGGCAATGGCAAACGCCTTTTTCACAGTATCCGCCATGGAACCCTGCATTTCTTAACAAACACCCAGCGGCACATGCAGCGTGATTGACGCCAAAAAATGAGATTAAATCGCATGTGGCACGTCGTTGACGTGTTCCACGTTCAGCTGGCTGTGCAATTGGCGGAACTTGGTTAGCATCTTCACCTATAGAAGAAACGACATCTACAATTTCAATATATGTATTTTTAACGAATTTTTACTGAATCCAACATTTTACAGGATTTTTATTTTTCGAATGTCAACTTCAAGCATTTACTCACCAACGGATTTAGCAAGAAATTCAACCGGTTTTAATGAAGCAGCACGGATGTTTGATGCAAAAACCACCAAAGCGAACGTTACAGAGATAATAAAAAACTTGGTATCCATCCTTAATACTCACACAATATGCTTATTCACTGCTCTGAATTCGACAAATACATGATTTGGGCAAATGCCGTACAGGTTTTTATACTCACCAAATTTGCGATAATATTTACCAAAAATAATCCTGAGAATTTGTATCCACAAAAAATATGAGTAACATGCAATTTTGTCTTCAATATTATTTGAATCTATAGATGGTTCATTAATAAAAAAAAGTATTAACTTCAATTTTAATATTCCAATTCCGTATTAATTGATTTTTAATTAAAATGATATAAACTTTTACCATTTCATATAATATGTACTTATAAGGATGGTATCTTAATAACATAAATAATATATGAATGGGTGAGAATGAAAACCGACCTCTAACTATTGTGAGAATTAAACTAAGACTAGAAAAAATACAAATTGAAATGAGACCAGAAAAATTGTTTGCATAAAAATGAGACCCAAATCATGTTGTCTTATTTTTTACTCTCAAAATTTTCTGGTCTCATTTCTACATTCATATCCTCAAAATTTTCACGATCTCATTTTTATTCTTCAAAAATTCCAGGTCACATTTTTGTTTTCAAATTTTTCTAGTCTCATTTTAATTTTCACAAGAGTTAGAGGTCGGTTTTTATTCTAACCCATTCATATTAGTTATTGAGCCGAAAATAATAAGCTGGTAAACCCCAATATATTTAGATTTTCCAAAGTTAAAAAAAGAAATGCATTAATATCGATCTCAATAACTTCTGAACAGATTTATTAACAGCTCAATAGCTATTTTACTAACGTTGTGGCATTAATATAATAACAATTTATTGATATGGCAACCTAATAAATGTCTTTTATAATAAATTGCTATTAAGATGCATCTCAATAAAATTTCATTATTTTGATAAATAAATTATTATTTATTTGAATTATTAACTTCAGCAAAATGCCCATCTATACTTAAATTCAATTGCTTCCCAGAAAGATTCTTCAGGGCTTTTTTCTAGTTAGATCAATATTTTGAACTGGAAAAAACAGCTCATAATAATTGATCGATATTCTTCGCAAAAGTGTCATCAAATGACTCCAATTTTAAATACAGAAATAATTGCATCAACATTTCGATGAAAAATAAATAAGAAATAGCTTCTGCATAATATCTGCTCTGCTCTATAAATAGATTTGTGATGTGAAAAAACGCTTGGTGCTGTGATCCGTCGTTCAATTCAATACTGCGCAATGAACACAATAACTCCGTAAAAGACATTACTTGTTTCTTTTAACTCAAACACAATCTCAATCAAATTAACGCACTGGACTTATCGCAGGAATGTTTAAGAGCAAGGAATTTATTATTGTCGCTTCGACATGATTCACGGAAAGTGGTGCGTAGCTTTTCTAAGAAGGTTGACACATTTAAGATTTTGTGATATTGTATCAACAAAAATAGAACAGCGATTAATTCTTGTTAATCATTGAATTGTTTAATTTTATTCAATATTATTCATGGGTGCAATTTGTTTAAGCAACTCCTGAGGATATTTATTCCAATTTATTCTCTATAAAGTTGACTTTATTCATAGTAATGAAACAAATATTTTAAATATTTTGCTTTTCTTGCATAATTTTCCATCCTTCATTTGATATGTTGAAAAATTCGCTCAGACGGAAATTTCAGTTGTTTTATTAGTGGCATGTTCCTAATAAAATATTATATTTTTCCAAGTCACACACTCGCATATTCCTTTCTCATTGCAGTATCCATCCAATTTACCATCTATGCGGCACAAAGAAACACATTTTTCGAGTCCACCAATTGATTCACATGTCGCTTTAGCTGCGTCTGCTTCGATTTCAATGGAAATGTATAAACTATTTTCTTTACGGCTCATAGTCAACTTACCAACTTTGATATTTCCAATAAAAACACCAAGAAAAATAGCAATGACGAAGAATAAAAGTAATTTGAAATTCATTTTGATGTTTCACAGTTTTCTGCTTCAATTTAAGTTTTGCGATTGATTTGAATGAGTACTCAATCAGCCACATTTAAAGGAACAAAATCTCGATTGAGATAACACAAAAGTAGGGGTTTTTGAGAGTTCTTCGAAGCTATATAACAGTTAAAAGACATATGTTCGCTTATATATATATATATTGTATTTAATCATTATTCTTTAAACTTGAATGAATAATAACACGATTCAGAGTTGTGACATTTCTTAATGCATTACATTTCGTAATCATTACCAATATATAATCGAAAAAAGTAATTGTCCTCTTTTGAAATTCCCATTGTAATGTGTAATTGTAATAAAAATGTGTTAAATACCATTAGTAATGGTGATTATATATTGGAAAATCCTATTACTTTTTATCGATGAGCATCACTAGCGACATCAAACGGCTTGAATTCAATACAAACGACTGTCAGTCAAATTCGTGTTGTGAAATTAGTAGTCGATTATTGATTAAATAGATGGCGCAGATGACATTTGAAAAAAAAGTAATTAGAATTTTTAAATACAAAAGTAAATTACTTTAATGGAAAACACATCTTTCATTTACAATTACCCATTGTAAATGGTTAATGGAAAATTGCATTACATCTGTCAAGTATTTTGTAATGGCGAGAAATGTATTTAAATACTGAATTTAATGATTACTTTAAAAGTCTGGCACGATTCATTAGTTACCCATTTTTCGCTCAGCTGGAAATTAACTGGTGCCTCAAATTTTCAAGATAAATTAATCTATATAAACACAGAGACTGTACGCAGCATAGAATTATCGCAGATATATAAGTGCAGCGCGATACTTATACTTAGCATATAGCCAAGATATTCTGCCGCAAAGTCGACGCTAAGCGGATCGCAATATGTTCTTCTTAATTTGTGCATACTTTTTCACACGTGCGTCGACTGTGCGGCAACACATCTTCGCCGTTCCACATTTACGACATTCAGTTCACTGTGTATGAGCATTGCTCATACGCTTAGCGTCTACTTTGCGGCAGAATATCTTGGCTATATGCTCAGTATAAGTATCGCGCGGCACATATATATCCGCGATAATTCTATGCTGCGTACAGTCTCTGTATATATATTCAATAATAAATTATGTTTGTGGTGATTTCATTTGGTTTTCGTGATTGTTCAATTGCTTTAAAATGCGTTCAGTTTGAGCAAATGCTTATTTGAGTGATTTTTTTTGATCAGCAATAATAATTGGTTTAATTAATTTTATTTTTTGTTATTCTAAATTAAAAAAAAAAAGTTTTTTTTTTGAAAAATTGACCTGCAAATAATCTAATTTTTTTCAGGTTGATAACCTTCAATGAAATCTATCTGGATAATATATGTCTGATTGAATAATTTTTTTTTTAATAAGAAATTGTGTGTATTTTCATTGAATTTCAATTTTTAACCATCATTTCGATAAAGAAGACACCCCAAAACTAACAGAAGAATTTGAAAAGGTCAACTTTCCAATTTCATATTGTAGAAGAAATAAGAGATTTTAAATTATTTTGCTTTATTTCAAAGTGATTTTATTTCCATTTGTTTGGATCATAATCATTACAATTATTAATCGCAAACTAATTTTAGAAATACATGTGCATAAAGACGTATGAATCGCATTGAAATATAGTCCGCAACAGAGTGGGCAATTAGACGGATCTTTAGATGTTGAGCAGGATCTCTCAAACAGGAATTAAGTGCAAACACAATTTCCGCTTGAGTCGCAAGATCCACCATCATTGCCTTTCAAAATGCAATCTGGGCGACATCCCGAAGGTCCACCAACTGAATCGCATGTCACTATATGAACGAAACATAAATTATAAAAATTATTTTATTTAAGTGTCACTGGCTTACCGGCCATTGCTGTATTTATGCCAAGAGCTAGAAAAGTGATGAACAAGAGCAACAGCTTAAAATTCATTGTGTTTCCTTGATAAGCGTTTGTTTCGATTGAAATTTCGAATCAACTGATTTGTTCTCGCAGTCCATCAGTCTTATATACTTGCGAAAGTAATCTGGCATCGAATGCGGGAAAGTACCGAAATAAGAGAAACACGAATGAGATCTCGAGAAATCTCCGTTGATTTATTGATAATAACCGAATTAAGAATAAACCTCTTAAAGATTAGATATACAGTTTCATGCGCAAAATGTTTATGTCTCTTGTAAATCTATAAACTGTTGTCTTTAAATTTGAACTGATTATTCTCGCTGAAAATAAATATAAAATAAAATATGAAAATACTGATAAGAAATGTGTCTTCTTTAAATTAAAGCAATTTCTCGGGTTTTTCTGAATTCAGTTTCATTATTTTCCAAGTTTCATGAAATTTTTGTAGACATAGAAGTGTTATCACTTTCTATCACACGCCATTAAAAATAGCTTACGATGTACTTGAAACGTTACCCACAACGATTTTTTTTTTATTAAAATCAAATACGACGTTGTAAATAAATCATACTGTGTTTAAGTGACTGCCATCAAAGGCAGGAATAACTGAACATTATTGAAACACAACTTTTGGAGATAATTTTGCTTTCAATTCCTTCCTTCTGAAAAAGTAAGATGATTAACAACATAAATGGAAGTGCGCCCAATTCATGCCGGTGGAGAGAACTATGTCTTGCAGCAACTGCTTTCGAGCAAGGGGAAAAATAGGAAATAGTTTTAAAACAACCTTTAGAATTATTTTTTTCGTTCAGAACTACTTTTCTCTGCAAATATATGAATCATAAGAAAAGTAATTCGTTTTATCCGATTTGCTTTTCTATATACTCTATTTATATGTCATGTGTCTTCGAAAAGTGTTCTGGTTATGCACATTGCGACTTCATACCAAATGGCAGTAGGTCTGAATTACTCTTGTACCGAATTATACTTTTCATATCAATAAGAATGACTTTAATATTTTGAATGAATTACTTATTAGAATTGAGTCACTTTGAAATTCATTTAGCTCGCATTTGTCTCTAAATTATTTTTATCGTACCCATTCAAATTCCTGCCAGATTGAATATCTATAGCGGATAAACCCGTATCTAGATGTGCTTTTGAAGCCAAACATGATATCCATCGTTGAGAATATCAGGGCTGCCGTTCAAATAATAATGAACTGATCGCTCAACTTATTGCAAAATCCACGCAAAATAATTATTATGAGCCACGCTTACACCTCACTAAACTTACACCTAAAATATATTCATTTGTAAGTAAGACGTAACACAGCGGCATTCATTTTTATCTTGAAGTAAAATTTTTCGATTTGATCAAATCACAAGTAAAACAAATTTCCGTAATTTCACCAATATTTTCATTCACCATTTTAATTTGAAAATTTAGACTATGTATCGAAAACCATCTCGCTTGAACATTTGAAATCATTTCAACTAGAATCCAGCATCGATATGCAGAGCTTTATACAAAAATACCATCATATCTGTGGCTTCTTCGATAAGTTTGGCTGTTGGTTTGCCGATTGCATGTCCAGTTTCACGGTAAACTTTAAGCAAAATCGGATTCTTCTGGAATTCGTTGCCGCTGACCACATGTTGGAGTGTAGCTGTGAATTTAAATGAATTCCACGGACCAAGGCGATCATCATGATCGCCGGTTAGAATTAGTGTCGATGGATATTGATTTTCTGTCGAGTTTGGCGAACGAATATTATGTAGTGGTGAGTATTTGTAAATATTTTCAAAATGGATTTTATCATCTGGATTGCCTAGTTCCCAAAAAAGGTAGGATCCAATGCCAGACTTGAAGAATCGAAGCACATCCATCACGCCAACTTGAGCAACGGCAGCGCCAAAGAGGTCGGGCTGTTGGTTAATGCACGCACCAACCAGCAATCCACCATTTGAAACACCATAAATACCAATTTTCTTCCGTTCGGTATATTGTTCTTCAGCCAAGTACTTTGCAGCGGCTTGAAAATCATCGAAACTATTCTGTTTCTCGAGAAGTGTTCCAGCTTTATGCCACCTTTCGCCGTATTCACCGCCGCCACGGATATTCGCAATGGCCAAAATGCCGTCAAAATTATTAATAAAGTAGAAAAATGTGTGATCAAATTGTGGTAGGGATGACAGACCGAAGCCTCCGTAACCAAACAGCAAACATGGTTTTGATCCTTTTTTCCCAGATTTTTTCTGAACAATGAACATTGGAACCTGCGTTCCATCAGCACTTGGATAAAAAACTTGTTCGACGCTGAAATTTGTTTGATCAAATCCTTCAATATTCAATTCCACTTGACGAAAAACAGTCGGCTCAACATCTGGCTTCGAAAAATCATATCGATAAATTGTGCCCGGATTTAAGAAAGATTCTACTTTGAAGAAAATGTCCGAACTGTTTTTATTCCCATTGAAACCAATCAGTTGACCGATTTCAAATGGCAGCACCCGAAGCAGCTCGCCAGTTTCAAGAGAATGAATTTGAAGTGTGCTCTAAATTCGAACGTGAATAAATAAATAGAAAAGTTATTTAAAAATTGAATTGATTTTCATACCTTCACGTCACGAAGATAAATTATTGCAATTTTATCATTATAAACGCGATGTGCCTCAAGCACGACATCATTCGGATCTTCCTATAAAATAATGATTTAAAATGAATATTTTGTGTATGCTTTGATGATTTGTGTCTTTTGATGTAAACAGAATTTGTCAGGGATTAGTCAAAAGTTCAGCTATTCCGAACAAATTGCATCTAGTTCTCATATTTCGCTCCCAGTAGCTTCTATAAAATAAATAAATGGTCTTACGTACGTAAAACTAACTTTTCCGCACATTTCCCGATATTGATCGGGCTCACGCATTTTTCATTGATTGCTACTCATTTGTATTGGATTTATGTTTATTTCTTATCGAATCATCATGCAACTTTGAGAATAAATCACAGAAAAATTGAAGTCATTACGATGAGATCGAATTTCGAGACATTACACATCATGTGATTCGAATTTAAATTTTAATAAAAAAACAAATAAACATCTCAGTTCCTAATTCTTACTTCAACGTTCTCTATTTTTGAATTGGTAATAACAATTACGAATTAGTTCACTCTGATGTGAACTTTCAATTCATGCCAACGATAGATATGGTTCTACATTTATGTTATGTATAACAGTATAACTTTCGGTAACAGCATGAGCATTCAAACTGATGAAAAACGCAGATTAGAAAATCACAAATACTTCATCCAATTTATTGATTTGAATATTGACCCCGAAAATTGAAGATTTTGTGAGGGAGCTGGATTTAAATCACAACAGAATGACTTGAAAAACATAGAAAATAATATTCTGACAGTTCCAATAGGAAACAATGTGAACTTAAAATAGCCGCCATACAATTTTTCAGTTTTGATCCCGAAAAGACTCCAAAAATCCGAAATTTTACAGAGGAGGTAATCCTAAATCCCATTTAAATGACTTTAAACTTTGCACGACTCATTTTTTCCATGAAAAAATAATATTCTGAAAGTTTCAATTCGTTACAATGTAAACTTGAGATAGCTGCCATACAAATTTTTCGTTTCGACCCCGAGAAGACCCCGAATATCGAAAATTTTACAGGGGAGGTAGTCCTGAATCTCATTGGAATGACTTGAAATTTTGCATGCTTCATTTTTTTCATAAAAAAATAATATCCTGAAAGTTTCATAATGATACAATGCGAAATAGTCATATTCCCCATACAAATTGTTCGTAATTATATTGAAAAACAGCCCATTTTTTGATTCCACTCCACTAGAGCTACCCGAAAAAATTATCCGATTAGGCTGAAAATTAATAGGTTTCTATTCCTAATGAAGACAAATGTGTGTGTAAATTTTTGTTCAATTCTAAAATCAATTTTTTGAGTTATCGTGTGAACAAATTTTTGCGTACAACGGACAACGGACAACGGACAACGGACAACGGACAACGTACCACACACGGACAAAAAATTGCTCCGGGAATGGTTGCAATCGTTCTTTCTAGGTTCAAAACGCATAGATAACTTATTTTGAGCGTTTTGAGTTTTTTGGACCGATCGCAATACTTTTACCACACACAGTGGTGTGTGCGGAAAAGTAAAAAACCTCTTTCCGAGGTGGATTGTCGTTCCGCAACAGAATACATTAAGGCAATGCAATAAACAAACGAAAATTGAAAGATTTTTTTTAAAAAAATTGTGGATTTAAGAAACGTTACGAAATTGCACAGGTGATGTGTATTTTTGTTAGTTAAAAGTGCAAGTTTTTTTGATTTCATTAGATAAATACCTTTCGAACAATATTTCTACGTTATCTGTGAATTTAATTGTTTGGTCGCAGTGGCCGTTTGAATAATAGCCAAATTTTGGACCTTGAAGGCTTGCCCAGGCCAAAATGACCATCAGATCAGCAAATGCCGGAACAGAAAACTCCTATTTTTTGAATAGCTTTTAGCCCTGAAAGTTTCAGCTGGATAGTTTGAAGGTAAACCCGGACAAACAAATAAGGATACCGAATAATCATTAAGATTTATAGGGGAAAAATTTAAACTGTCATAACGTTTGAACGGCTTGTATGATTTTGATGATTGAGGTACCTTCGAAAGTGCCCTGACGAGTATAGGGTGCGGGGGATTCTTAATTTGTTTCTATGCTTGCTAATTTGTTTGGATTTCTACTCATTTCCCATGAATTAGCTATTTTGCCTCGCCTAGAGAATCTGGATATTTACTTCAATTAAGACACGCCAATCAGAACAGTTTTCCAGGTCAATCATAATGAACCGATAGTTTGGAGCACCTTCATTCGTACGGAATACTAGTTTTGAACCAAAGCTCGTGATATACTGAAAAAATGGGACAAATTTTATAATTTCGAAGATAAAACGCATTGGATTTTGTAATTACATTGTAGTCAGCTTTGCAATTCTCAACGATTGGCGTGAGTGTAAGATTTTCTGAATTTTCCAAATCAATGTAGTACACACTGTGTGCTATTTTCCCTAAAATACGTACAATCAAGTATTTTCCACATTCGCTCAGAAAAGTCATCCTACATCGCACAACAAGATGAATAAAATTATAGTTATTGATGTGCTTAATATTCGCTAAGCGTCAAAATAAAATATTGAACGGATTTATATGTCGACAAGTACTTACATTCTGAATGTTGAATTTGTTGGAAATTCAGCGATAAGCTCGTCATTATCTTGAGTTTCACCGACTCGGTGATAGAACAGTTTTTTATATTCATTATCATTTACCTCCGAACCATCATCATCATTGGCAAAATACTACGAAAACATGAAAATCCAAAATTTTGTTCAATTTTATAGAAGCATCCCGAAACTTACACAATAGAAAAAGCCTTTGCTGTCGTGTGCCCATGTGATTTCTAAAGAATATACATTTTGCAAGAGATCTGGCAAGTCTTCGCCAGTTTCAACATTGCGCACTTTTATTTTATTCCAGTCCGAGCCAGACTTACTGAGAGCATATGCCAGAAGACTTCCGTTTGGGCAAAATGCTTTGATATACAAGGAAACTGAACCGTCGCTTGAGAGGTCATTTGGATCCAAAAACACACTTGGCTCACTTTCCAAAGAACTTTGCTTGTAAAGAACACTACGAAAATAAAATTATTTATTGCTATTCAAATAAATGCTTTAGTCTCGCTGTTGATTGGTAAAATACCCATGATTCCTTAGGCCAGATTTGATAAGGGTAAAATAATATTTTCCGTGGCGCTCGGGTACACCGTACTGGGTGTAATCCCATAGCTTGGTCAACTGTTCCTTAATTGCCTGGTATTTGTCACCATTCTCCAAAAATGACTGTGAACACTTATTTTCAGCTTCGATGAACTGTTTCGTCTCTTCCGAATAATCTTCGAGCCATCGGTATGGATCAGCTACCTACATTTTATGAAATGTATGATTGATTAGATTTCAATAAGTATTACTCTAAGAATTTGGTTGCACTGTAAATTTCAAACTCAATTATTCACATTGAACTATCAAAGAGTCGATCTGTGTTTATTTTGCTGTGACACAGCTGAGCATGCCACACAAACGTCTCAAACACAATTGACACAGCTTTGCTATTTCACTTGAGCAAAATACATTCAAGCAACGCGCGCACAGTGAAAGTTCAAAGTCGATGGTTGGATTTGAAATTTGGTTTTTATATTGTACAACAGTGTACCACTAGAGAGATGAAAACAGAGGAAATTTTATAAATTATTCTGTTTACTCAAAATTTCGCTGCAACTAAATTCTCAGAGTAGCAATCAATTCACCTTAGTTCCATGCAATTCATCGAAGACGCTTTCATCGCGACGGACATCTGGGTACGTCAGACTGCTAACCACTTCTGTAATCAATTTAAAAGAAGAATTTAAGAATAAATATTAAATTACTATTAGTGTGGCATTTGAATTCGTCAGATTCATACCAAGAACCAGCGTAATGAAAAAAGTAGAAAATATTTTGTATTCCATTGCTAGTGCACCTCTTGTTGTTTTCATTTTATTTTACAATTTTCAACTGATGGCATTTGGTACGCGATTCAATGTTATATAGCTTCAACTATGCACCCAATATTTCATCGGTTTCAAAAATATTGGCACAGACAATTTCAATGACAAAATCACAAGACAAAATTAGGTCACACTTGCATTATTATCAACGACTTATATGCATTATATTGATAAATGATGAAAAAGCCGTTGGTTTTAAAATTCATTAAAGTGATTGATTTATTGTTTTCGCGAAAATGTGGTAATTGCACACATCAATATATGTCGCCATGATAGAGATTTTTTATTTTATAGAAGCTACTGGGAACGAGATATGAAAACTAGATGCAATTTGTTCGGAATAGCTGAACTAGTGACTAATCTTTGACATATTCTGTTTGCATCAAAAGACACAAATCATCAAAGCATACACAAAATATTCATTTTAAATCATTATTTTATGGGAAGATCCGAATGATGTCGTCAAGGGGACCGTGCTATTTGAAACATTTTAATCATATCTATTCTCCAGCGCAATCCATTGGGCAGTAGTATTGATGTGATATTTCAATCGTTTCAATGACTCATTTGTTTTTATTTTTTGTGTCAATAAAAATTTTATTCATATTACAATGGATCTAAATGGAGTTCACCGATGTATTATAAGATGGCGCGGTCAATTGGAATACTCTCGAATAGCTCTCCAATTCCATACAAGCACGGTCCGCTTCGATGTCGCACTTGAGGCACATCGCGTTTATAACGATAAAATCAATTTATTTTTTTAAATTATTATTCTATTTATTTATTCACGTTCGAATTTAGAGCACACTTAAAATTCATTCTCTTGAAACTGGCGAGCTGCTTCGGGTGCTGCCATTTGAAATCGGTCAACTGATTGGTTTCAATGGGAATAAAAACAGTTCGGACATTTTCTTCAAAGTAGAATCTTTCTAAAATCCGGGCACAATTTATCGATATGATTTTTCGAAGCCAGATGTTGAGCCGACTATTTTTCGTCAAGTGGAATTGAATATTGAAGGATTTGATCCAAAAAATTTCAGCGTCGAACAAGTTTTCTATCCAAGTCGAGTTGCAATATTCACCATTGAAGTCATGCAAAATGCAATATATAATTGGAAAATCATCTGCATGAATAATTTTTATATAATCCCAATGATTAATTCGAGTCAGGCCGGTTTTGTCTTGGTTTTCTGAGCCCAATACATGTTTTAAGTATATGTGCCAAATAATTCAGTTATAAAATGTTTCTGTTTGATCTATCTGCACTTAAAATACATAGGAACAATGACTTTAGATTGGGTTCATGAGCTTACCGGTGGAATTAGATGCCATTGCTTCATTAATGCCAAGAACTAGAAGAGTGGCGTACAAGAACACCAGCTTAAAATTCATGTTTTCTCCATGAATTTCGCTTGATTCGATTGAAATGTTAATTCAACTGATTTGTTTCGACGTCGATCAGTCTTATATACTGTCGGAAGTAATCTCGCATCGAAAGAGGAAATGAACTGAAATCAGAGAAACCACAAATGAGGTCGAGAGAAATCTCCGTTGACACAATTTTTTTCACATATTATTGCCGCAAATTAAATCTAAATTACTATACAAATTTTGACAAAACCACCGAAATCTTACGAATATTGACATTTATTCGCAATATTCTACTTAAATCTATATGTGATTTAATAAAACAAGTGATGGTTTTATTCAACGGCTAGCGGTCATAAGATGGTGTTTATTTATTCCTTAACGTTTCGATCTCGCTTGAGATCATCTTCAGAAGGCTAAAAGTAAAATGTAAAACAAATGAATTCGTTGTGTTCGACAATGAATCCGAATAACAATGATCTTACTAAATAATGTTTCACTTGGAACATTAATCACAGTATTAGAGCGCCTTATGGGCGATATTTAAAACAAATAAATACAAAAAACATATAAAAAATGTACATAGAAATCACAATATTGCTTAAAAAATATATAGTCAAAATTCTAATGTGAAAAGTGATGTTGTGCTATTGAAATGAAATATTGTTTGCAACATTTTTTCTTGTTGGTGTGGCAGCTGTCAAATCAGAAACGGCGAATTAAGTTAGATGATTGGACGCATGCTTGCTTGCTTTGAGTTTTTACTAACGCGCAGTAGACAGCTGATGCATTGCCCTTTTCTCGTTGTATGTTACAAGTGTTATTAGAAGCAATGTGTAAACTCTCTAAAGTGAGTCGTCGACTCCAACTTCTTTCACTGTCCAAAATCCTTGCTTCGTTAAAATTGAAATTGTGGCTGGTCTCATGCGCGTGTAGTGCCAAACCAGAAGCACAATCATAATTTTTACTTTTCAAATTAAATCATATTGATTTCCACGATCATTCACCACAAAAATCCAACAATATAAATCTATATGTATTTTAGCGCAAACATATTATTAATTTTGCCAGAATATTACCAATTATTGTCAAAATTGAAAGAAAAATTGGTGGTTTCAGCAATATTGGTGAGATAAAAATATTTCGCAACCAGAGGTCGCAAGCGAGCTAATTTGTGGTCCCGAAGAACATCCAAATTATTCTGATCCCTGCCCGACCCCGTCAAGTCTCGATTTTGTTTTTTTTTTTTTTGATTTTCCGGTCCGTACCCGACCGAACAAATTTCAGGTCGAGTGGATTCGGATCAGAACTAGGACTTATACGGTTCCAAGAACGTCAAAAAATACAAAAACTCTAAAAAATCGAAAAAAACGTCTAAATTTTTTGTACAAATCCAATGTTCCGCAGGTCACCAATGGCTGCCCGCCACCAACTGTCCGAGACCGCCCGAATACTTTTTTAGTTGACCGATCCCGCCCGGGCCCGAACAATTTCGGATCGGATTGGGTCGGGCTGCGAGCGGGCCTTCGGTCGGGGTTCCGATAAAGAACTGTGGTCGCAACCATGATCATAGCACCAAAATTCTTACTTGTCTGTTGATTTTTGTAAAAAAATGTTTGAAATACGGCCATTTCACGGGTTCTTCTGATTTCTGTTTCCTTAGTTTCCATTTTATTGATTTCAAGGTCTAATCAATTTCGAAGACAGGCCATTCTAAAGAGCTTACGAAGTACTTTAAACGTTAACGACGTCGAATTGGTTTATCAAAAACAAAGTAGACGTTGTAAGTACACAAATTTCATTCAATGAATACAATATCAGATTGTGTTTATGTGGCTGCTATCAGAGGCAGAAACAGATGAACAATTATTCAAACGCGATCGTTTGAAATTAGGTTGCATTTTCAATTCCTTCCTTCTGAATTTCAAAGCAATTCTAACTATTTATACGGTGAGTATTCGAAGAAGAAACGAATTGATTAGGGAAAAATTAGAAAACATGACGTTTCGCATCGAAACAAAGATATTATTGCCAGGGAGCGTCACGTATGTACCTGTGGTGGTGTGACTGTCCCTCGACGGAAGCATTATATTGGGAGAATAATTTCGTGGAAAATAGTTGACATTCTTACAGAATTCTGTCCTCGAACGCCTAATTCATTGTCAACCTCACTAAACTTACACCTAAAATATATTCATTTGTAAGTAAGACGTAACACAGCGGCATTCATTTTTATCTTGAAGTAAAATTTTTCGATTTGATCAAATCACAAGTAAAACAAATTTCCGTAATTTCACCAATATTTTTATTCACCATTTTAATTTGAAAATTAAGACTATGTATCGAAAACCATCTCGCTTGAACATTTGAAATCATTTCAACTAGAATCCAGCATCGATATGCAGAGCTTTATACAAAAATACCATCATATCTGTGGCTTCTTCGATAAGTTTGGCCGTTGGTTTGCCGATTCCATGTCCAGTTTCACTGTAAACTTTAAGCAAAATCGGATTCTTCTGGAATTCGTTGCCGCTGACCGCATGTTGGAGTGTAGCTGTGAATTTAAATGAATTCCACGGACCAAGGCGATCATCATGATCGCCGGTTAGAATTAGTGTCGATGGATATTGATTTTCTGTCGAGTTTGGCGAACGAATATTATGTAGTGGTGAGTATTTGTAAATATTTTCAAAATGGATTTTATCATCTGGATTGCCTAGTTCCCAAAAAAGGTAGGGTCCAATGTCGAACTTGAGGAATCGAAGCACATCCATCACGCCAACTTGAGCAACGGCAGCGCCAAAGAGGTCGGGTCGTTGGGTAATGCACGCACCAACTAGCATACCACCATTCGAATTACCAAAAATACCAATTTTCTTCCGTTCAGTATATTGTTCTTCAACCAAGTACTTTGCAGCGGCTTGAAAATCATCGAAACTATTCTGTTTCTCGAGAAGTGTTCCAGCTTTATGCCACCTTTCGCCGTATTCACCGCCGCCACGGATATTCGCAATGGCCAAAATGCCGTCAAAATTATTAATAAAGTAGAAAAATGTGTGATCAAATTGTGGTAGGGTCGACAGACCGAAGCCTCCGTAACCAAACAGCAAACATGGTTTTGATCCTTTTTTCCCAGTTTTTTTCTGAACAATGAACATTGGAATCTGCGTTCCATCAGCACTTGGATAAAAAACTTGTTCGACGCTGAAATTTTTTGGATCAAATCCTTTAATATTCAATTCCACTTGACGAAAAACAGTCGGCTCAACATCTGGCTTCGAAAAATCATATCGATAAATTGTGCCCGGATTTAAGAAAGATTCTACTTTGAAGAAAATGTCCGAACTGTTTTTATTCCCATTGAAACCAATCAGTTGACCGATTTCAAATGGCAGCACCCGAAGCAGCTCGCCAGTTTCAAGAGAATGAATTTGAAGTGTGCTCTAAATTCGAACGTGAATAAATAAATAGAAAAATTATTTAAAAATTGAATTGATTTTCATACCTTCACGTCACGAAGATAAATTATTGCAATTTTATCATTATAAACGCGATGTGCCTCAAGCACGACATCATTCGGATCTTCCTATAAAATAATGATTTAAAATGAATATTTTGTGTATGCTTTGATGATTTGTGTGTTTTGATGTAAACAGAATTTGTCAGGGATTAGTCAAAAGTTCAGCTATTCCGAACAAATTGCATCTAGTTCTCATATTTCGTTCCCAGTAGCTTCTGTAAAATAAAAAAACCTCTTTCCGAGGTAGATTGTCGTTCCGCAACAGAATACATCAAGGCAATGCAATAAACAAACGAAAATTGAAAGATTTTTTTTAAAAAAATTGTGAATTTAAGAAACGTCACTAAATTGCACAGGTGATATGTATTTTTGTTAGTTAAAAGTGCAAGTTTTTTTTAATTTCATTAGATAAATACCTTTCGAACAATATTTCTACGTTATCTGTGAATTTAATTGTTTGGTCGCAGTGGCCGTTTGAATAATAGCCAAATTTTGGACCTTGAAGGCTTGCCCAGGCCAAAATGACCATCAGATCAGCAAATGCCGGAACAGAAAACTCCTATTTTTTGAATAGCTTTTAGCCCTGAAAGTTTCAGCTGGATAGTTTGAAGGTAAACCCGGACAAACAAATAAGGATACCGAATAATCATTAAGATTTATAGGGGAAAAATTTAAACTGTCATAACGTTTGAACGGCTTGTACGATTTTGATGATTGAGGTACCTTCGAAAGTGCCCTGACGAGTATAGGGTGCGGGGGATTCTTAATTTGTTTCTACGCTTGCTAATTTGTTTGGATTTCTACTCATTTCCCATGAATTAGCTATTTTGCCTCGCCTAGAGAATCTGGATATTTACTTCAATTAAGACACGCCAATCAGAACAGTTTTCCAGGTCAATCATAATGAACCGATAGTTTGGAGCACCTTCATTCGTACGGAATACTAGTTTTGAACCAAAGCTCGTGATATACTGAAAAAATGGGACAAATTTTATAATTTCGAAGATAAAACGCATTGGATTTTGTAATTACATTGTAGTCAGCTTTGCAATTCTCAACGATTGGCGTGAGTGTAAGATTTTCTGAATTTTCCAAATCAATGTAGTACACACTGTGTGCTATTTTCCCTAAAATACGAACAATCAAGTATTTTCCACATTCGCTCAGAAAAGTCATCCTACATCGCACAACAAGATGAATAAAATTATAGTTATTGATGTGCTTAATATTCGCTAAGCGTCAAAATAAAATATTGAACGGATTTATATGTCGACAAGTACTTACATTCTGAATGTTGAATTTGTTGGAAATTCAGCGATAAGCTCGTCATTATCTTGAGTTTCACCGACTCGGTGATAGAACAGTTTTTTATATTCATTATCATTTACCTCCGAACCATCATCATCATTGGCAAAATACTACGAAAACATGAAAATCCAAAATTTTGTTCAATTTTATAGAAGCATCCCGAAACTTACACAATAGAAAAAGCCTTTGCTGTCGTGTGCCCATGTGATTTCTAAAGAATATACATTTTGCAAGAGATCTGGCAAGTCTTCGCCAGTTTCAACATTGCGCACTTTTATTTTATTCCAGTCCGAGCCAGACTTACTGAGAGCATATGCCAGAAGACTTCCGTTTGGGCAAAATGCTTTGATATACAAGGAAACTGAACCGTCGCTTGAGAGGTCATTTGGATCCAAAAACACACTTGGCTCACTTTCCAAAGAACTTTGCTTGTAAAGAACACTACGAAAATAAAATTATTTATTGCTATTCAAATAAATGCTTTAGTCTCGCTGTTGATTGGTAAAATACCCATGATTCCTTAGGCCAGATTTGATAAGGGTAAAATAATATTTTCCGTGGCGCTCGGGTACACCGTACTGGGTGTAATCCCATAGCTTGGTCAACTGTTCCTTAATTGCCTGGTATTTGTCACCATTCTCCAAAAATGACTGTGAACACTTATTTTCAGCTTCGATGAACTGTTTCGTCTCTTCCGAATAATCTTCGAGCCATCGGTATGGATCAGCTACCTACATTTTATGAAATGTATGATTGATTAGATTTCAATAAGTATTACTCTAAGAATTTGGTTGCACTGTAAATTTCAAACTCAATTATTCACATTGAACTATCAAAGAGTCGATCTGTGTTTATTTTGCTGTGACACAGCTGAGCATGCCACACAAACGTCTCAAACACAATTGACACAGCTTTGCTATTTCACTTGAGCAAAATACATTCAAGCAACGCGCGCACAGTGAAAGTTCAAAGTCGATGGTTGGATTTGAAATTTGGTTTTTATATTGTACAACAGTGTACCACTAGAGAGATGAAAACAGAGGAAATTTTATAAATTATTCTGTTTACTCAAAATTTCGCTGCAACTAAATTCTCAGAGTAGCAATCAATTCACCTTAGTTCCATGCAATTCATCGAAGACGCTTTCATCGCGACGGGCATCTGGGTACGTCAGACTGCTAACCACTTCTGTAATCAATTTTAAAGAAGAATTTAAGAATAAATATTAAATTACTATTAGTGTGGCATTTGAATTCGTCAGATTCATGCCAAGAACCAGCGTAATGAAAAAAGTAGAAAATATTTTGTATTCCATTGCTTGTGCACCTCTTGTTGTTTTCATTTTATTTTACAATTTTCAACTGATGGGATTTGGTACGCGATTCAATGTTATATAGCTTCAACTATGCACCCAATATTTCATCGGTTTCAAAAATATTGGCACAGACAATTTCAATGACAAAATCACAAGACAAAATTAGGTCACACTTGCATTATTATCAACGACTTATATGCATTATATTGATAAATGATGAAAAAGCCGTTGGTTTTAAAATTCATTAAAGTGATTGATTTATTGTTTTCGCGAAAATGTGGTAATTGCACACATCAATATATGTCGCCATGATAGAGATTTTTTATTTTATAGAAGCTACTGGGAACGAGATATGAAAACTAGATGCAATTTGTTCGGAATAGCTGAACTAGTGACTAATCTTTGACATATTCTGTTTGCATCAAAAGACACAAATCATCAAAGTATACACAAAATATTCATTTTAAATCATTATTTTATAGGAAGATCCGAATGATGTCGTGCTTGAGGCACATCGCGTTTATAACGATAAAATTGCAATAATTTATCTTCGTGACGTGAAGGTATGAAAATTAATTTAATTTTTAAATAATTATTCTATTTAATTATTCACTTTCGAATTTAGAGCACACTTCAAATTCATTCTCTTGAAACTGGCGAGCTGCTTCGGGTGCTGCCATTTGAAATCGGTCAACTGATTGGTTTCAATGGGAATAAAAACAGTTCGGACATTTTCTTCAAAGTAGAATCTTTCTTAAATCCGGGCACAATTTATCGATATGATTTTTCGAAGCCAGATGTTGAGCCGACTGTTTTTCGTCAAGTGGAATTGAATATTAAAGGATTTGATCCAAAAAATTTCAGCGTCGAACAAGTTTTTTATCCAAGTGCTGATGGAACGCAGATTCCAATGTTCATTGTTCAGAAAAAAACTGGGAAAAAAGGATCAAAACCATGTTTGCTGTTTGGTTACGGAGGCTTCGGTGCGTCATTTCTACTAAAATTTGATCAACATTTTTTTTCGGAAATATATTTAAAACAATAGCTAAGAGTATTCAATGAAGGAGTAAATAAAGAGTGATGAAACTTCAATCTCTGACCACAAAACTTCTGATAAAAATATATGTTGACGAAAAATGAATCTTTGGATATCTAGACTTTGGACCGATACAGAAATTGCGTTTGTTTGTTTGGAATGTATGTTTAGCACTGGCGAGAAATTGATATCAGAAATTTCGTGGACAAATTTTGTATTTTCGTCACTCTTAATTCAGCTCGCCAAAGGTTTTTTGCCATTAGATAGTATCGCCTATCGCAGTTTTGCATAAAAATGATATTTTTCGTATTAATTTTGCTAAAAGTGAATGAAAAAAATGTTTTATTCAGCATTAAAACTGAATGAATGGTGTGAATGATTCATTATTTTTTTTTTCATTTTCATGCTTTTGCTTTCGGTTTAAACGGAGCAGGAGGGACACAACGCAGCGAAGAATCCGACGTATCTATATATGTCTATAGGGATTTCTCATATATGTAGGTACTAATTGCACTGACAACATCATCTCGAGCTGCAATATCCACCATTGAAGTCATGCAAAATGCAATATATAATTGGAAAATCATCTGCATGAATAATTTTTATATAATCCCAATGATTTACCACGTACTTGCATATGAAACCGCGGTTGACGTCCAGCGGTCAATAGCTGGTACTGTGTGATCTGTCAAACCATGTTGTTCATGCTTATTAGTAAATATGACATCTGTCAACAATACTCTATACACAATATTTCAAGTTTCATACAACAATGTGTTTTTTTCGCTCTTGGAAAATGTTGGATTTTGTGCCTGAAAATAGTGAAATGCGGACAGCACTGCTTTTCTGCTTTCGTTTAAAGAAAACTGCTGCCGAATCTCATCGAATGCTTCTAGAAGCTTACGACGAGCATGCTTTGAGTGAAACACAGTGTAGAGAGTGGTTCAGACGATTCAAAAATGGTAATTTTGACCTGAGAAATGAAGAACGTGGTAGACCGCCGAGGAAGTTTGAAGACACTGCATTGCAGGCATTGCTGGATGAGGACGATGCTCAGACGCAACCACAACTCGCAGAACAATTAAATGTGGACTCAGCAACTATTTCCAGACGTTTGAAAGCAATGGGAAAGACCCAGAAGTTCGGAAAATGGGTGCCACATGAACTGAATGAAAGGGAGCAGGAAAACCGAAAAACCACTTGTGAATTGCTGCTCGCAAGGTACAAAAGGAAGTCATTTCTGCATCGGATTGTGACTGGCGATGAAAAATGGATGTATTTTGAGAATTCTAAGCGCAAGAGATCGTGGGTAACACCAGGCGAACCAGCAATATCGACCGCAAGGCCAAATCGGTTCGGACGGAAGACAATGCTGTGTGTTTGGTGGGATCAGAAGGGTATCATCTATTATTAGCTGTCAAAACCTGGTGAAACGGTTAATACTGATCGCTACCGACAGCAAATGATAGATTTCAACCGCGCATTGCTTCAAAATCGGCCGGAATACCAAAAAAGGCAACACAAAGTGATTCTCTTGCACGACAATGCTCCATCACATACTGCAAGACTGCTCAAGGAAACGATTGAGGCGCTTAGTTGGGAAGTGCTACCGTATGCGGCTTACTCACCAGACTTGGCACCGTCAGATTACTACTTGTTTGCTTTGATAAATCACGCAATGTCGGAGCAGCGCTTCACTTCTTACGAAAATGTGAGAAAATGGCTCGATGACTGGTTTGCGTCAATAGACGAACAGTTTTATTGGCGCGGTATTCATAAATTGTCCGAAAGATGGCAAAAATGTGCGGATTCGAATGGACAATACTTTGAATAAAATATATTTTGCCATCATACTAAAATAAACGTGTTTTTTAGCAAAAATACAGCGGCTTCATAGGCAAGTACCTGGTATTCGAGTCAGGCCGGTTTTGTCTTGGTTTCCTGAGCCCAATACATGTTTTATGTATATGTGCCAAATAATTCAGTTATAAAATGTTTCTGTTTGATCTATCTGCACTTAAAATACATAAGAACAATGACTTTAGATTGGGTTCATGAGCTTACCGGTGGAATTAGATGCCATTGCTTCATTAATGCCAAGAACTAGAAGAGTGGCGTACAAGAACACCAGCTTAAAATTCATGTTTTCTCCATGAATTTCGCTTGATTCGATTGAAATGTTAATTCAACTGATTTGTTTCGACGTCGATCAGTCTTATATACTGTCGGAAGTAATCTCGCATCGAGAGAGGAAATGAACTGAAATCAGAGAAACCACGAATGAGGTCGAGAGAAATCTCCGATGACACAATTTTTTTCACATATTATTGCCGCAAATTAAATCTAAATTACTATACAAATTTTGCCAAAACCACCGAAATCTTACGAATATTGACATTTATTCGCAATATTCTACTGAAATCTATATGTATTTTAGCGCAAACATATTATTAATTTTGCCAGAATATTACCAATTATTGTCAAAATTGAAAGAAAAATTGGTGGTTTCAGCAATATTGGTGAGATAAAAATATTTCGCAACCAGAGGTCGCAAGCGAGCTAATTTGTGGTCCCGAAGAACATCCAAATTATTCTGATCCCTGCCCGACCCCGTCAAGTCTCGATTTTGTTTTTTTTTTTGATTTTCCGGTCCGTACCCGACCGAACAAATTTCAGGTCGGGCGGATTCGGATCAGAACTAGGACTTATACGGTTCCAAGAACGTCAAAAAATACAAAAACTCTAAAAAATCGAAAAAAACGTCTAAATTTTTTGTACAAATCCAATGTTCCGCAGGTCACCAATGGCTGCCCGCCACCAACTGCCCGAGACCTCCCGAATACTTTTTTAGTTGACCGATCCCGCCCGGGCCCGAACAATTTCGGATCGGATTGGGTCGGGCTGCGAGCGGGCCTTCGGTCGGGGTTCCGATAAAGAACTGTGGTCGCAACCATGATCATAGCACCAAAATTCTTACTTGTCTGTTGATTTTTGTAAAAAAATGTTTGAAATACGGCCATTTCACGGGTTCTTCTGATTTCTGTTTCCTTAGTTTCCATTTTATTGATTTCAAGGTCTAATCAATTTCGAAGACAGGCCATTCTAAAGAGCTTACGAAGTACTTTAAACGTTAACGACGTCGAATTGGTTTATCAAAAACAAAGTAGACGTTTTAAGTACACAAATTTCATTCAATGAATACAATATCAGATTGTGTTTATGTGGCTGCTATCAGAGGCAGAAACAGATGAACAATTATTGAAACGCGATCGTTTGAAATTAGGTTGCATTTTCAATTCCTTCCTTCTGAATTTCAAAGCAATTCTAACTATTTACACGGTGAGTATTCGAAGAAGAAACGAATTGATTAGGGAAAAATTAGAAAACATGACGTTTCGCATCGAAACGAAGATATTATTGCCAGGGAGCGTCACGTATGTACCTGTGGTGGTGTGACTGTCCCTCGACGGAAGCATTATATTGGGAGAATAATTTCGTGGAAAATAGTTGACATTCTTACAGAATTCTGTCCTCGAACGCCTAATTCATTGTCAACCTCACTAAAAATGCATCTAAAATGTATCCAATTGTAAGTAAGACGTAACACAGCGGCATTCATTTTTATCTTGAAGTAAAATTTTTCGATTTGATCAAATCACAAGTAAAACAAATTTCCGTAATTTCACCAATATTTTTATTCACCATTTTAATTTGAAAATTAAGACTATGTATCGAAAACCATCTCGCTTGAACATTTGAAATCATTTCAACTAGAATCCAGCATCGATATGCAGAGCTTTATACAAAAATACCATCATATCTGTGGCTTCTTCGATAAGTTTGGCCGTTGGTTTGCCGATTCCATGTCCAGTTTCACTGTAAACTTTAAGCAAAATCGGATTCTTCTGGAATTCGTTGCCGCTGACTGCATGTTGGAGTGTAGCTGTGAATTTGAATGAATTCCACGGACCAAGGCGATCATCATGATCGCCGGTTAGAATTAGTGTCGATGGATATTGATTTTCTGTCGAGTTTGGCGAACGAATATTATGTAGTGGTGAGTATTTGTAAATATTTTCAAAATGGATTTTATCATCTGGATTGCCTAGTTCCCAAAAAAGGTAGGGTCCAATGTCGAACTTGAGGAATCGAAGCACATCCATCACGCCAACTTGAGCAACGGCAGCGCCAAAGAGGTCGGGCCGTTGGTTAATGCACGCACCAACCAGCAATCCACCATTTGAAACACCATAAATACCAATTTTCTTCCATTCAGTGTTTTGTTCTTCAACCAGTATTCCCCCAGAAGGTTTCAATTAGTATTAGCAATTCATGCCAAGAACCAGCGTTATGATAAAAGTAGATTATATTTTGTATTCCATTGCTAGTGCACCTCTTGTTGTTTTCATTTAATTTTACAATTTTCAACTGATGGGATTTGGTACGCAATTCAATGTTATATAGCTTCAACTTCCCCATGCACAGTTATCTTTCATCGGTTTCAAAAATATTGGCACAGATAATTTCAATGACAAAATCACAAGATAAAATTAGGTCACAGTGATTTGAATTATGACTATTTGATTGATTGGTTTCTTAGGAATGTGGTACATTAAAAATTCGCTATAAATTGCAATTTATTTTTTTTTTCAAATTCTCTTATATTTGAACTTTTGAGAAAAGTTGAATTCAATGACACTATAGCCATTGTAATAATCATACCCAAAGGAATACCCGATGGTCAAAATGATAAACGTTGGATAAATTCCATTTAAAAAATTAATAATTCCCATTTCATTTCTCTTCATTATGTCGAAATTATTTTCAAGCGATTCTTATTCCTGAAGTAGTTTTTCAAATGGCGCTAGTTTGGAGAATATCGATTAATCGATTAAGAACCACTAAATAGAGGTGAACTAAAGCATTCGATAAGAATTAATAATTTAAATAGTGACAAACGCAAAGTGTGAAAATTCGCTCGAAATTTTTTAGATGCGAATCGGCAGCAATCGTATGATCAAATGACATCAACCAATCAGATTGAACACTTCTCAATTGATTAGAAATTCAATTCGAAGTGTCTTACCGATGCTTTCGTAATTATAAATCTCAAAATTGTATGAGTAGCAGCCAGAATGAGATTGAAATGGTATTGAACGATCAATGCGACATGAAATTTTATCAAACCAAAGTTAAAGATAAATTTTTCAATTTCAATATTTTACACATTTTATTTTTCCATTCACATTGTATCATTATGAATCTTTCAGATTCTTAATGAAAAAAATTAATCAAACAGTAGGACTCAGTTATTCAACTGTCTTCCAAAAGCATAGTTTAAAATTTGAGCTCCAAATTCAGATCAAACAGAAGTGAGTTAAATGATTTTCGAAAGTAATAATAATGAAAGGAATGCATTTCGTAGATTATAGTGCGGAAAAGTTTATCTTTTTTCAGATTTTTAGACAATCTATACCCACATCCAAGCACTAGATAGTTCTAGCTGTACAGTTTGGGCTGTGCTCCACGTTTCGCATGAGATTGGAAGAGAAATCCATTCACCATGAGGAAATCAGAATACTCTTTCACTGCAAATCATAAGTTTTAAAATTAGTCTGTGATCACCGTCAACGAAATTTGCACAATTGTTTCCAAAAGATTCGAACCAGGCATAGATAGATGTGGGGAAAACATGGGCCAATGGTCAATTATAACAAATTATGCCCATTTTAAGTCTTGAAAATCATTTGCAATGACTAACCGTTAGTCGACATAATCATTGAATTCAATAAGAAAAATCATTCGTCAGCTAATGTAATTCACCTGTTGAATTTGCCGCATGTCAGCCCATTGAATTTGTATACAAAATTGATTTGAATGTGATTTCCAATTCAAGCATTTTGTAATTCATATTAACGGTCGATGAAATGGGGGACAGCATTCATTTCATGTAATGCTTATTTTGGGCGAACAATTTTTCGGATAAATGTCAGGTTTATTCAATTTTTCCAAGATTTATTCTCGTTTTTCTAAGCGATTCATTAGGCAATCTGAGAAATTACGAGCGAATATTTTATAGCAAGATCTGTCAGAATATGAATAGCGTTCATATTGAAAGTAAATATAATTCTTCAACAGAAAAGATGACAAACAAAATAAATGTTAGAAAAAGAGAGGACACAAAAATCAATGCAAGCACATTTTGTGGGCTTGCAAATGGAAGAAGTGCGAACATTGAAGGCAACGAACACTCTCCGTTCAGTTGATGCCATATTATGGAAAAACGTTTAAAAATGCAAGGCTATTCAAGGTTGCTAGTGTCTGCGATAAGCACCATGTTTAGCATCATTGAAGCATATGAACTACACAGAGAAATGAAATGCGCACGCACTTCCAGCCCAGAGATTGAATGCATCGTCGTGAGCACTTTGCACATATTTCATTAAAAGAAATTTGCAATCAAGAAAATGTCCACTGACATTTTCAAGTACACAAGCAAACAGAAAAATTGATATTGGAGTAGCATCGACTACGGTCTACTACGATCGCCAGCAAATAATAATGCAAGCAGAGAACGAGAGAGAAGCTCAATGCACATACATAGAATGGAAGTGAAAAATGCTGCAGTTCATAACGATTGTTCCGTGGTCCGAAACTGTGATTTCATTCTCCGAATAGAAACGGTTGACATAAAAAAACCGTTTAAAAACGAATATATCGAGTTGTGTATGTTGTCTGGGGAATGATCTTGGCACATGAGAGAATAGATGCTACGTGCAGTATTCTTGAATTGCGCACACTGAATTGCATCTCAACTAGCTCAGGTATGCTGATCATTTTGCAAAAAGAAAGCATTTTTCTTAATATAGCTCTTGACATCACGGTCCGCGATGTCCATGGAGAGAACTACATTTTCCAAAATGGTAAAACACACAACGCTTAGCAATCTCGACGGATTGAAATGTATATGAATTTGTTGAAACATTCAGTAGCAGAAATGAATTACAAAACAAAAGCAAATGGACAATGACATAAAGCAAAAATCAGAAATACAAATCAAATCCCACAAAGAATGCATTCAAACAGAAAAGTGCGCGCTATTGGCAAACAATTTGTGTGAGCGAGTAAATATTTCTGTGCACATTTAATCTTTCTCTCTCTCTCCCTCTCTTTCTCTCATTCTTTCCCTCGAAGCGAATTGCACTTGTTCATCTGTGGAATTGACAAAACCCTTTTAAGAAAAGCGGACTGCATAAATTCGTGCGCGGCTCGAACCTTATGGGACCTTGAGCGTCCCAATGAATAATAATCATATGTGTCTGTCTAACATCTTGCCAACCACTTGTACCGGCTCAATCACTCATTAAATATTCTGTGCACAAATCGGTGCGCTCTTGTTGAACGGAAATGTTCAAGTCGAATCGGCTGAAACGCATCAAGCACATGAGTATAATTACATCGAAATCCAATTGCATTTGATTCGATCATATGAAGTTTTGTGTTTATTAAAATCAATTGAAGACGTTGAAAAAATGGCAAACGTGCTACTTTATTTAGCCCGCAGTCACTTTACGTACGGAATCTTGTTTTCGTTTGTTTGCCCGAAGAGTGGCGAAGATGGAGGAAGAAAAAAAGGAGAATTCTTGAAAATCTCTTGAAAATAGTTAAGATTGCAAAGTGCCATTGAGCTAGATGATGAGAAGTGTACACGACTTCAGTGAAGACAATGAAATCTTGGCCATCACCTGGCGGAAAATCGCAACGCAAAATCCACTTCTTCCAACACACGCACACGCTGAATTTGCACCTTCCACACCAATCGCTGTCAAATGCTCATGTTCTGACACGTGCTTTCAGTGACACTAATTAAATGTTCCTGCCATTGCTTTTCATCATGCAATTTTCGAGAGATTTTCTTTGTAAAAATGCTGAAATTACCTAGCATTTTTAGAGAAAAAATAACAACAACAACAAGTCAACGAATGAGTTGCTGTCGGACTGCAAGGAACCTGCTTTCGAACATGATTTATTTCATAAAATTTGCTTGCCAGTTTTTATTGGTTGAACGGCCAAGAGTGAGTGCAAACGATGAATATGCAATTAAAATTGAATCGAAACACTTCCACGAGCAGCAATCATAAAAACGTTCCACGGAAAATTGTGCATATCGGCGTTTGGCAAACGGTTGCCAATGCAAATAATAATGAAGTGTATCGCAGTGTATTCTCGGTTAGTGTTTTTCTCTCTCGCCACAGATCAAAACAAGGACACTGTGGCGCCACACTGCATACACATTCGCTGTATAGTTGACGTAATCAATGTGCAGTTTTTCATTTCTCTGTATAAGAATGCTGGCTGGATGCTGTTTTTTTTTTTTTTTTTGGTATCGTGCATGCTTCGTTGTGTGTGTGTGATGTTTCCACTCACTTTTCGGTTCGCACACTTTGGTGTATACCTGTTTCTGCGAATCGGCCAAACCCGACAATCAAATTATGCACCGACGTTCGTTATTATCAATCGGTTTCGTAATCCGTATGTAAAGACGTTGGAAATCGAAAAACTGATAAAGAAAGCGTTCACCACGCTTCAAAAGTACAGAGCGCATTAAGCGTTTCGATTATCACAAATAATTGAGCGAATCGAATTGCCGTTCCAAAGAAATAGATAAAACACACAATGGGGCAAGAAAAAACCAACTACACCGACATTGATTCATATCGGATTCATTTTTCTCTCATATTGTTTGTCTCTGGTTTTTTTCTCGCGGCCTCCTGACATAACCGCCGTTGTTGGGCTAAATAAATTAAAAGGTTTTGCCAGTCTTTATTTGGTGTTGCAATGCGCCAGAAACATCCATAATTTTATTAATATCGCCGTTGAAGCCGTACATTACAAATTTCATGGCAGAGAGTGGCTGAAGCTCATGGACGTGCCCGTGCGAGTGTGTGCAAAACATGTGTGACACACATTTCCAGTGGCGAAAAACCGTTTCTTTTTCCAAAACGGATCGGATCGGAGTGAGAAACACAGATGAGAAGGCAGAGAGAGAGAGAGAGAGATAAAATGCACCAACAACACCACGTTGTACAATTATTATTATTTGCAAGACATAGTTGCTCAGGTTTATTCATTCTCATTATATTTTTTTTCCTCTTGTTGTTGTCAGTTTTCTGGCGATTTCATTCGAATGTGCCGCCGCTGCTGCTGTTTTTCGGTCATGAATTTGGTCGGTCCATCGTGAATGGCTGGCGATGGTGTGAGTGTATGAGTTTTGTCACATCGATCTCGGATTGGTGGTTTAATATGTCATGTAATACAGGCGTTTACCCAATTTCACGAATGCGAAAAATCAACGATCATATTTTAAACAAAAGAGAAAGAAAAAGGTTGTGATTATTTTCATAGAGTCGAGACTTTTATTGTAAGTTCGTTTCAATTCAGGTGACGAGTCACACATAAAATTACGCGAAAATGAAATAAAAAATGGAGCCAGCGATTGATCGAGTGGATATGAAAAGCACATGGACTCATACGGTAAATTGAGTAAAACCAAAAGAAAAACAAGCGAACGTCATGCCAACAGGACATACCATTTACGGTTAATTCTGTTGCTTTTACACAAATATTTATGAACGATTGGTTGGTGTGTATGTACATGCAGACACACACAGACACACACACACCGTTCAGTCATTTTAATTTATTACAATTCGCAAAATGCATGTTTCATTGTTGGTTTCATATCCATGATTTTGTTACGTAGAAACGGAAAGCTTGTATTTTTTTCGTCCATTTGCACCCATTCGATTTGGTACCGTGTGTGTCATGTTTCTTTTGTATTGAATTATTACAAACAACATGCAATTTTTTTGTTCATTTCGTGTGCGATATTTCATTGATCATTTGCCAAACGAGCGAGCGAGTGCACAATCAACGATTTGCCCCTAATTTTGCAATAAACCGTAATAATCCGATTTCAACTTCATTGTACGAATTGACTTCTGTTTTCGGCCAATAAAATCTATGGAATGACGAAACCAGCCAACAACATACAATTATATTGTAGTTGGGGCTAACAAGCATTTAAACAAACCCAGTACATTCATCAAATTGATTAAGTCATTTCATAACAGAAACAGAAAACGGGCTAGGCCTCACTGCTGCTGCTACTACCAAAACAGACTTTCCGCTTGCTAAACATGCGCAAACGAGTGTCAAGTGTCATGATCGTGGATTGCCAACGATTTTGCCCCAATTTTATACATTTCAATTTTTTCCATAGCCAAATCAATAAATCATGGACAAGCCGACGTTTGTGGAATTATTAATACCGATTTAATTTGAAATTTTGTTCAGCCAATCACCAAATCGCTCCAATTGAAACGTATTCATCATACAGTTTGCACACCTCTTCTCATTCGTATGCTAAGGAAGATTCATGGACAAAAAATGTATTACTACGCATACAATTATTAGATGAATTTCGATTGTACGCTGGAAATGTTTTTATCAACATTATTCAGGTTGTTTGTTTAAAAATTCAACGCCAACACAATGAGCGCAGTTGTCGTGATTTGTGGCTTTCATTGTAGTCGATTTCGGCGAATTTCGCTTCTCACGATATTTTTCGAAACGTTTGTGTATGTCCATCATATGAAACGTCATAATTACACCGAATGGTAATTTCACGGTGACTTTTTATGAGCACCGTGAAATCGATTTCATTAGCGCGGGTCTTCATCAATACGTAGGCCTTTAATAATCGACTACAAACTCTATTTTGCTCAGCATAATACAAGCTCAGCTCCAGCTTTTTTTTTATTATTCGAAGAGGAGTGCGTGAAAATTGCTTCGTATTATGACACAATTTGAATTTTTGACAGGAATTGTCAATCAATAGTGTAATAAAAATGTATTTAATTGATTCAAATTGAGTTTATATAACCCGAAGACTAGATCAACTCGAATTTTTGGGCAGGCAATTTAAAGATGGGCATGATCGATTGAACATTTTGCTTCAAATGACAAAAAACAATTTTTTCGTCATCAAAAACCGCTCAAAATGAACGAATTCAACCGCAATTCGCACAATGACTGCATCGCAATTGATTCAATTGAAGCTTATTTATCATTGGTGAAGCTGGTCGTCGCATTGGATTGCCCCACACGAACGCCAGCGTTGATCGGCTGGTTCGATTCGACTCCGTTTAACTGTAGTTCAATCAATTTCATTAGCTTAACTTCACAAGCGAAATAGAAACTCATAAAAATTGCTTATCTCCACCTCGCGGTGCCACCACTCTTGTCCGATATCGCAAACGAACTGGCGTGGATACGTTCGATCTTGCCAGCACTGCTCACTGGACTGCAACCAATTGACTCCAATGCATTTGCAGCACCGCTAACTAACTATAGACGATTTCGTGTGAGATATTTCCCCATGCTTTCCACACATTCGAATGCATCGATCGGACTCTGTTCAACATAACATTCGTCCCGCAAGGAACGTTCCTTCTCTCTCTCTCTCTCTCTCTCTCTTTGGCGATCTTTCCATTATGTCGAGTGTTGCGCGTGCGTTCCAATGAGTCAGCTGAAGGGGGAATTTAGTGTGCCGATGTTAAGAGCACGTTGAAGGCATGTTTTACCGTTCACGTTGATCGAACCTTTAATATTGGTGTGTGTCCGCGCCTTTGCGATCACACTCATATGCATTCGTCATCGCAGTGTTGTTCGTGAAGAAACAATTCCATTCTCCGTCACTTGATCAAGATCGAATTTCAATTTTCAGCTCATAGGCATGCGAGCTGTGTGCACCGCTCATATGTCTCAGTTCGTTTGATGCTCTTCACACATTAAGTCGTATTTAAGCGTTCTGTGCGTGCGCCGAACATTGTGTCATTTTCGTTCTTCATTCGATCGAATAAATTGATTGTTTGAATCGGCTGTGCTGTAGTGAAGGCGTTCTTTTTCTCCAGTGAACAATATAATTTTCAACGGCACACTAAAAAGACAGACGAAAATCAAAAATCAGCAACCAAGGAATATTATTTCAGCGAAGTAAAAAAAAAACTCTCAAACACATACATTCAACTGATTCAATTCATTTTATTTGACGTGGAGACAATAAATATTTGAATTCATTCGGCAAATGCCATTTTTGGGCAGTTGAGTGAATTTGGTGAGTGTTGTTTGTGCGAAGGCGTTAATTTTGGTAAAATTAAATTTATACACGAAAAGAAAGAAGATTAGCACAACGTCTCAGTCAACGACAGCTAAGCTCGAAAAGCCAAATAAATTGCTGTCATCATAAGATTGTGTTCGAAGCGCTCCTATTTTGGACATATTGTCGGGAAGCTGCGTCTTCTTTAGAGACAGAGAGAATTATCGAGAAGGAAAAAAGTGGTTTTGCTGCTCAGAAATTCAAAAATCCGCAGAACACTGACTTTTCATTGCATTAAGTGGTGATAAATAGAGGCGATAAGGACATAAACACGCAACGAACATAGACTTTTTTAGCGTGGCAATGAAGAACTCTTGTAAAAATTGTGACAGTTTAACTCATCGTGTCGGTTGAATGGTTGTAAAAAAATCTCGACGTCGCTTTTCATCGAAACCAATTCAAATTCATAGTTAAAAGAACTCATACAGAAGTCAAACGCACAAAATTCGTTGCGCAACAAGGACGCATTTAAATAAAAGTTTGCGAGCGTTTGTATGTGTGTGTGTTTTGTTGAAATTGTTTGACTTGATTTGATCGTCCTTGCTTAATCAAGCGAACCGGTTGCCATATAAATTCAAAGTGCATGTTGTCGTTGTGACAGCATTTATTTTTTTATCGCAGCTCATAAAAACATCATCTAGCATTCAGCGAGTGAAGCGATACACATAAAAATCAATGAAGAATTAGCCCAACAAATCGATCAGAGATCCGCAAATACCTTAAAAGAATGAGAAGAAACTATTCAATGTATGTTTGATGTGGACATTTTTGTATATCATTCGATTCGTTATCATTTCTCTGCGCGATTGCACGTCGGCCGGGCTAACTGCGACTACGTAACGAATCATTGGCCAATTTGAATGCGTTTGTGCAAGAAAAATAAATATATTAGAAGAAACTAGAACGGTAGTTCATAATCATCTATAAGGCATGTACTGCAACAGAAGCAGCAGCAGTAATACTTGAAACAAGCATCGACGTTTATTTTTTCTTCACAATTCCTTCAATCGCTTCGTCTATCTCGGGATTTGAAGTGTAACAAGCACCAAGAATTTTCGCCGTTCCTTTTGATGCAGTCGCCGAGCAAACGATATCTATTTACTTTGTTTCGGTTCTTGTTTGTCGTTTGCATGCACACGGCCGTGGCTGAAACGGACAAGTGATATAAATATGGTGATCATAAATTAAAAACGACTTCTGGTAGACGAGTTCTTTGAATGTGCGGACGATGCGGTGCATGTGCAAGTGAATTCTCGTGAAAAATTACCAGCGCAATCACAGAGACAGTTCTTATTGACTAATGTATGTGTGTGTGTTATCGTTTCTATTCGATGGTGCAAATTGAACATGATTTTTGCAATTGCTGTCTATTTCTGTAACTTTTTTGTGTGTTCGTGTGTTTGTTGAATCAAAGAAGGAAAAACGTTTTCTCGTACCAACGATCAACTAGACTCAAAACATTCAACAAAACAACGACAAAATTGCGACAGCGAACCATATGGAAAAAAGTGTAACAAATACGTCGTTAATTAAAAACTCTTGAACAAAAAAAGGGAACCTCAACAGCCGTTGATTTACACAGCGAAAAACAGAAAAATAGAATTGAACTCTGTTTTTACTGAAGATTTTGAAGACTCGATTGGAGCGTATATTACGTGAGTCAGACGACGACAAACAACATTATTCATTTGCACATTTCGTCCGAGTTTTTGTGAACCACATTGAAGAAGAGCAGCGAGTGGCGACGGTTTTGAACAATCGGCCAGTAATTGAATAAACAAATGGTTTGTTTGTAATTTTATTAAAACATTTTTTTTTCGCTTTTTAAAATTGAAATTGCATATTTGCCGATTACATTGGCGAACAATGCGCGGCGAAAACGATCATTTTTGAATACACACAAAAAAATGTTGAATTTCCCTTTTTTTGCTATTCGAAACTGGCCATTTTCGCTTTGACCTTTTTCAAATTCAATTTACCTCGAATGAAGATGAGAAATATTAAATTCTTGATCGCATATCAAAGTTGAAAACGTGTGCCGCTGGCCAATTCACATAATAATCACATTTCAGGATTTTCAATATCGTATTTTTTTTCTCTCTATTTGACGATTTTATAATCGAATATGTGTGCGGAGCTCGCTTGTCTCTTGCAACTATTTCGCGCAGTCCAATGCAATTCTTTCATATTGTTTTCATGGTTTTCGTGGAATAAATTTTTGTAATTGTTTTGTGATTTGTGACGTGTTTGAGCTGTAAACGAATCGAATGCAGTTTAAATTCGGCCGTCAGGCAAATACGAGAGCTGTCTAAGCGATACAATTTCATAAATAATATGCGGTCTTAAGCTGCCTCTCAGGCAATCGAATAGAAAACACACATTTCAATGTGTGCAGATCGAGAACAATCCAAGTGCATTGAGCATGAAATAGTTTGCGTACGACACGCTAATATCAAATTAGAGATCGTCTGTAAGAATAATTTGTAAATTAAGTTTGGTTTGCATTCCGTGCGATATGCGCGAAAAATTCTTTTGTTTTGAAATGGCGAGCAAGAGAATTGTAGCGCCAGTGGACAATGTTCAAGTGACATTGATCTCAAACATGCTATATGTTTAGTTGTAGTTCCACGATGAAATCATAGGCTTAACTTTATTGAAGTGAGGGCGACTTAATTTTCGAATAGCTGTGCGTAGACATGATGAAACTTGTCTTCAGGCTATTTTACATGTGTTCTGCAAATGTGGAACTCAATTTTATTCGTTTGTACAAACAAATCTAACTTAAATGCAGCGTTTGAGGTGTGCGCACACTCGTTAGAAGCTCGCATAAATTTTATTTCTTTTTTAATTGCAATCATTCATCCGGTGTCTCTTGGTGTGTATATTTTGCAACTCATAAACGGATCAATAAAAAGCATTTACCCGCGAAAAGACTGCGATGCATTTTCATTTTTAACGTTTTACTATAAAATGATATTGATGCCATCGCCTTAATGTAAAAGAAAAATCATTTAATTGAATCGGCTGTATCTGGTAACTCACCTTTCGTCGTGCATTCGAATGACCTGAAAAGCATCAACCGTGTACGTAAATGATAATCAATCACTTAACAGTGCTTTGAGCGTCATTTTTGATAAATGATGGAATCGCCGTTGAAATGGAAGTTCGTCTCCATCAGCATATGCTATGATGTTATTTTTGTCCTTTCATCTCCGTCACGAAAATGCCATAAACACACGGCTTGCATGTTGGGCACATTGTGAGTGTGTGGCGGACGCGCGCGCGCGCACAAAGGGCCTCGCTTCCAAAATTGTCAACGTTGTATATCCGTCCCAAAAATAAACACGAGCATTTTCGGCACTTTTTTAAAATGCACGCACGTGCACACATCAAACGTTTAAATATAGCACTGATTTTCACAATTTCATTGCTCAATTCGAAAACTGAAACAACAAAATAACAAATGTTACGAGAAAAGCGTGCAGCAGTGAGTCTTTTTTTAATTCGACTTTGTAAATGAACATTTGGATCATTTATGATGGATTTCATAAAGTGAATTGCGTCGCTCGAAAAATGCTAATTAATTTGTTCCTAGCACCGAATTTTGTTGCTTGAACATCGTTTAATGCACAGACATTTTTTTAAGACACTTTTGGTGCGGCGACATCAATTTGATCAATTTGATTATTCCGAATCTCGCTTTCAGTACCTGAGAAAATATTTATCAAAAATTTAAAACGAATAAATCGTCGGCATTCTGATATTTTCTTTTTTCCAATCAATAAAAACCCATAAAAAAACAAATGAATATTCCGATAAATCAAAAATTATCAATTTGAGTGCAGAGAAACTCGGGAAAGAATCCATTAAAAATGGTTTATTTTAATTATGAACATAGAAAATAAAATAGACAAACGAATGATGCATGAAACAACAAAATTGCCGCATTGAATATTCATCAGAAGACGAGCGTTATCAATATTTGGAATTCATCACTGAGCACTCGCTCGAGGATTCACATTCAGATAACCTTATTCCATCGCTTCTTGTCGCGGGGAGAAATGCTAAAATGAAATTCAATAAATTTTATTAATTAATTGAGACAAGTCAGAGAGAGTGAGAGAGTGAGAGAGAATGAAAGCGAACACCCGAACGAATTACAGCAGATGCAGTAGTCCGTATCGAATTCAATAAATGCAGGCAAAATTATGTAAAAATAAATTGTATCAATGAGTTCAAGCGCGCACACAATACAAAGGAATATTCTATCAAACGGTTCGTGTCGCACATGTCAAGCATCGCGCATTAAATTTCCAGAACTGCTGCGGCGGCGGCATTTTTTCAATATTTTCTACGTTCATGGAGTTCAAATCGATTTCGTGTCTCCATTGAAATTTATTCAAAGTGAATAATCGAAATTGGAATATTCCCCATATTCAATCGTTTTCTCGATTTTCTATTGAAGTTGTTTACGCTCGCGCTTGATTAGATTATTAAGCCATCGATCGATCGATCGGTATACAGCAACAAACAGCCAGAAACCTCAAACGACGACGGGCTTTGTTGAATGAGCAAAAAGTGGTGGCAACCAGAATCAATTAGATTGGATAGAAAACAACAACCGAACCAAAATCGATTGTACAAGCCTCCAATGCAAATCGATTCTCGTTTTTGTTCTCTATTTGTAATGCGTGTTATTATTTATGCGCAGCATGAATGGGATCGATTTAATGAATTTAAATATTCAATAACCGTGAAATTGTTCATTATCGTTTTACGTTGTTGCGCTCATTTGTGCTTTGTCGTTTTGGCTTTGTTTAAATTTTATTGGCTCATTCAATTGTTTTGTGCGTTTCGATTAGAACAGAAGCGTTCGGCGTTGCTTCGATCATAAAACTCGAGTTTGACTCGTGTCTCAAGCTCTCAAGAGATCGAACATTTGGCGAATGGAAATATTGAATTAAAGCACTTATTAACCCGGCCAAGTATAGAAGTGCGCCGAGAACAACATAAAGCAATCAAAATATGATTTAATGCACTCTTTTGTATTTTAACATTTCTGATACTTGATGATATCGCTGGGAAAAATAACCCGACGAGTAAAAACTTGGGATTTATTTTATGATTATTGATTTATGTTTGCCGACTTTTTATTTACAATCAGAGCAAAAACGGCATTGAGAAGAAGAGAGCATAAATTTTGCGCAAAAAAACAACAACATATAAAATTTGTGTTGAAATGAAATGGTGAATAAGTAAACAGTGGAATATTGTTCCGCGGTTCGCTTTCTTGGCTCGAGATGTGTTTAATCTCAAGTGTCGAGATTGTTGTTTAAACTGTATGGCAACCCGCTTTTCATACACCATAAATTAAACCGCCACATGGAATCATCAACCTCAATTTGCATTTTTCTTCATCACAATCGAGCCCAGGTCGGAAGATCTCTTTTGCGTGCTCTTCGCCAAAATGCTGTAATTTCACAATGCAACCAATTCACATCTTGCCGTGCTACCGCCATGCACATTTCCAATAAATAGAGCAATGCACGTTGATCTCGGCCGAATGAAACAAATAATAAGAAGGTGTGGCACAAGGCGAATGACTTTTTACATGTTCAATTCAACTGTTCACCAAACGAGAACAAAGAAACTATGCTCGATCTATTTGCATGAAAGACGATCGAGGAAAATTACACGGTAGGAATTTCATAGAGTTTCATTCTAATGCATCGGCTACTTCTTGACTTCTGTTAAATAAAATCGGTTCACATGCATTGAATCGTTTCAAAGCACCACTCCCAAATGTTTGAGGAGCCAGTGCGTCTTCCGAATTTATTCCGAAATGCATCGCATCCGCATCAATTAAATGTAGATCTTCACTTGATAGCACAACGCATTTTCAAATTGGAAATGTCACTGTTCCTACTCTTGTTTGTGTGATGTTTTACTAAATATAGCCGCCTTCATCGCTATCAACTTTATTAATGAGACAATCACAAAATCAATTTAATTAGTCAAACGAATGAGAGGCGAATACTTAAAAACCTGAAATCTTCACAAATACAAATTTGTACAACATGCGTTCTTCAGATGTTTTTTTTTTCTATCGCACTGAAAATCGTGTATAAATTGTGTTACTATGCAAATGGCTACCATTTCCATTTCCGTGGTGCGTTTGTTTAAATGGAATTTCATTGAAATCACTACCATTTCCAGATCACAAATGACTTTTGATAAGAAAAAAAATCATTCAAGTATAATTGATATAGATTACTGGCCAGTCTTCAGCTGCATATCTAAATGATTTTGTTTGGCACTGATATGGAAATCAACGCATTTCATATCATTTTTATCGAGTCGTCTGCATTTTTTTTCTTATTTGTTATCTCTTGATTGCTATTCGAGGTCCGTAGTTCAAATGACTTTTAAATTGAATTGTAAAAAAAATGATTTCTTTCTAACCAAAGAAAACACCTACATTGTAGATGCTACAATCTTCATATCTCATCACATTTTTATTTGAACGTGTAAATGACAGCTTCGTCTGGCAGTCAAAGAATCCATCAATAGCCCGAGTAAATTGTTGTGTATTGCATTCCAATCTAGAAGAAATGTGTTTATTTTACCTTCCCGCTAAGAAATTTTATCGAGACAAATCCTGATAAATAACATAATGTTATTAACATTACGATCGACAATTATTTTTATCAGTTTGTTAATTGATCTCGCTGCTGGTGTCATAATCTGGTGATCGCAAACTGACAATCGTCAATGTCAAATCGATTCGTTCAGCTACGTCGAAATATTCGAGAATGAATATTGCGAATAATAGTCATTAAAATCCGCAAGATCCTAATAGCATCTCAAATAAATATGACTATAAAATGCGAGAACGTTTAATTTGAATTTCTTTGTTGCGATTGGCCGCGTGCTTTGTATGAATTGCATGTATATGCTCCTTTCAAAAGAAACAAATTAATTGGTTGTATTTCAAATAGTTTACGAGCAGTTTGTTAGGGAATCAGTTCGACAACTCGTTGTGCAGCGCAAAACTTTTCTACCCATTTTATTGACATATAAACGCATCAAAACATTTAGTTGTCACATAACTTTGTCTGGTTTATTCACCAATTTCGTTATGGTATCAGTAAATCACATGTGACGATTGCACATTAAATAGACTTTGTTGCAAACCGTATGGCAAACGGTATAATTGGCACTAAATATTTTCACTGCCTCTGTCTGTGTACTTGATGTTTAGATGAATCGTTGCTCATTTATACGCTGAAAATTAGTCACTTTAATTAGAATATCCACGTGTGAAGTTCATACGAAAGGAAAATTTTACATGCGTTCTATGCCGTGTGACTCACCGTTAACGGGAGAGAAATCATTGCAATTTCACGAATTAACATGGAGAGAAACATAAATTTAGTCGCAAGAACATTATGTTGATTTCATAACGAAGATAAATCGAGGAGGTGTAAAGTAGAACGCAATGAATTCAGTTTGTCCCATGCACTTAGAATGGTGCTCATCACATTCACATATCGTCGTCGTCGCCGCCGCCGCCTTAACTTTACGCGCATGCGCATGCGCTCGCTACATCATTATTTCATTTAAATTAAGGAACAAATGCAAATAAAATTGTAATTGATGTGATAAGTTTTGAGGCCCGCATTTATGTGTGCAATCGCAATATTCTTGCCGATTTTATTTAATTTTGCGAGCGCGTTTCGTTTAGCCCACGGAGCAGGACCTTTGGCATAATATTAATAGCGCAATAAATTCTATTTCTGGTGTGTATGACAAGTCACACCCTTCGTGCAGTTCCTTCATTAAGTCAGTGTATCACTTGCATCTCGCTTGCTGGCAACGTGATTATTCAGCCATACGCAACAGTTCTTGAAACAGATTTTAATGAATGAATCATGAAAGTTGAATTATTTTCTGTCGTCTCATTTTCTTTTCTTGGCAATGGAAATCGCCATTACACAACAAAGTTGTTAACGATGAACTCCCTATTTAATTTAATGCTTTACTTGTTCTTGTATCTTTTCAGATCAATTCATACAAATACCATCAATACCAATTCCATCATCATCCACATCATTCGATTGTGCATCACACAAAGACAAACACAACGATCAAAATGAAGTCGAATGCAAGTGCTCAAATGAAATCGGTCGCCGAAATGGATCAGCCCAAGGAAAAGTATTCATTGCGACAACGGCAAAAACGCTCCTCCACTCGAAATGCAAATAAAGTGACAGAAGAAACAAGTACAAAAAATGATCAAACCGATGTTGCTAATGATGCGGATGCATCGGTGAGTTCAACCGCATCTTCAACGGACACATCGACTCGCCGAACAAAAAGCAATAAAAAGAATGCGGAAAAACCAAAAACCAAACAAAAGGCAGCACCATTAAGTAAATACCGACGAAAAACGGCCAATGCACGTGAACGTATTCGAATGCGTGAGATAAACAGTGCATTCGAAAATCTCCGGCAATGCGTACCAGTCTCGTTCGACAACAGTCCAATCAATAGTAATGAGAAACTAACAAAAATTACCACACTTCGTATGGCTATGAAATACATTAGCACATTGAACAGCATTTTAAATGAATCCGAAACGGATTGCGATACAGAAGCTCTCTTGGCCAACATCATCAATAAGAGTGCTATTCCATCGTCATCGAGTAGCATCTTTATAAATAATAACAACGATTGCATGACTGTAAACAATAATATGGCTGAAGCCGAAGTGAAAACGGCTACTTCGAAGGGCAAGCGAAAGTCGAAAAAATCCACAACCGCTGCCACAGCCAACAAAACCGTAACCAAGCGAAAAGCGACCAAATCAAAGGCCACGACAAAAGCGGCCAGCAAAATAATAAAAACAAATTCCATGAAAAAGATGCTTACGTATGAGACGATGCCGAATGCGATAAACACACTTTGTCTAACGCCACCATCGTCGGCAACCGACAGTCCCGCTGACTTAGGTCTAATGCTTGAATCCGATGGTGAATCATTGCATTTGTCCGAACCATGCCTCAGTCCACCTCTATCATCGACACAATCGACAAAACCGTTTATCAGCACAATGATATCGCCTCCCGCATCGATGACCATGTCAAATGGCCTAGATATTGGACTTTTCCTTGATTCCGACACCGATTCACTGCATTTCCCCGAACCATGCCTGAGTCCGCTGGACGGTGGCTTTGATGCATTCAGTCCATTTGGTGATTTATTAAATCCCGGCTTTCCCGAACATTCATCGCTTGATATTTACTTAACCTAAATTCGTATAACCGATCATTTTATTTTTTAGCAATTCATTAAGTGTAAATTCAACCAGACATCTACATATTTGTTTTAAGTGTAAATCATTCCTGCGAAACCCAATTATTTCTCATGTGTCATATTATGGTTAAGGTGAGAGAGCGGTGCTATTTTTCCTATATTGTAAAATGTTTGCAACGCTATTTACTAGTTGAAGTATTCAAATGTTTGTGTTTATGATAGGCAAATGTTAATGTCAAGAATACACAAAAATTCGAATGAAAAGATTGTCCGGTGCAAAATTTTGGCATCACACTTTTTCGGCGGTAGGAAACTTGTTGAACCGGAAATGCCACTGAACTATTAATATTGATAAACATGATGGTACTTGTATAATTTGTCGACTAGAAGGCGCCAGTTGAGATTAATTTATTTAATGTATTTTTTTTCCTTTATTTTTCGTGTCATAAAGTTTGAAAGCATTTTCGAATGATCCGAAAACCATTCACTGCAATTTCTTACATTTGGTTCTATTAGTATTGCTATAAATTAAGTGTAAAATAAATTTTGTTCGCTTTAATCGCTTTTTCGTAGGCTCGGCAAAAAATATCATGGATTTTATTTGACTATATAATGTTTTAATGTGTATGTCTGGAGAGTCCTTTGAATGTGACACGACTTCGGCAATATATTTTAAATGCCACATAATTTCGATGCGTTCAGGGTAAATGACCCAATTTCAAAAATAATCATACAAATACATTTAAATGTTGTGCTTCTGAAATCAAGCAGCCACAACGTAAGCGTTTACATTGTTGTTGGAGCAGCGAGAGCATTTCTGATTCATACCTCTCAAGTGTTTGGCTCGTAAATTCTATCTCGTGCGCATTTGCTTAGGACATATTTTATCGCTACTTAAATTATTGCACTCAAAACATCATTTTAAAATGCATACTATTCGCAATACGATTTACCATATTTTTGTGTCGATTTATGTGCTGAAAAAACTTAATTAAACGCTCTTGGATTTTAAGAAACATATCGTTGGATTTTGGTTTGTTTCGTGTAGATTTAAGTGGTGTGATGTGTATGAAATTGTGCTAAGAATAAGACCCTTTTGGATAAATTCATTGTTTTCTTTTTCTTTCTCATTTTACGGAATAAATTTATAAGATTTTACAATAAAATGTGGTTTTCTTTATTGTTTGCAGCAATCAATTCTAATGCAGCTCTTGGATGAGTCAAGTACATAAAAGAAAAGTTAATTTCATGCACAATCCGCGCTCACAATAAACCAATTGATTAAAATTGATCTGGAATCTCTTCTGTTAGTTTATCCATTATATTTTCAATTAAATTATGTGCACATTGGAATAGACATCATTCTAAAATAGCATACAATCTTAGAATAGATGGCGAACGGAAATTTACGGTAATTGAATTGATGACGCTTTTTTTTCCAATTACTAGTTACGCTTTTGTGTTTTGTGGTATTACTCAGAATCCAAGCTAAACGAATGGCATCTTCAATGCCTCAAAACTACATAAACCTTGAGAATATTTCATTAGAAATCAACTTTTTGTCTTTGTCGAACTTGGAGTTTAATTCAACGTGATCAACTTATCAGAGTATAGACACCGAAAATGGTCCTCGACAACTGCAAAAAAGGTCAAATCTTCAATAAGATACTAATAAATGTTCTTAGTTCCTTTTTGCGCCTCATGAATTCCAGATTCAATTGAAAAATTTGTGAGAGTGACAAATGGTGATTACGTTTCCATTGATATAGCGAAAGCCATTTATCAGAATGTTACACCTAATTGAGATTGTTAGGTCGCTCTTTCAATTCGATTGAAATAAAACTTTCAATATTATTTCAAATGTTTATCCCATTGCATTTTGCTTAACTCCTCTTTTGTCCTCCTTTGTCTATTGTCTCCCTGATATGGACAAACAAGGTCGTAATAATTTCGCAGCTGAATGAAGTTTTCAATGAACAGAATTGAAATAAAATGGAGAGTAAATCAAAATCCTGTAATTTCTTTGAAAAGCTAATTACTCAAAAATGAACAAACCTTTTTCACTGAAAACTACCAATAGCCATAGATGCGATGCATAATTCAATATTATTACACTTCAAGCGGTGTTAATTGAAACATTAATCGTTTTGATATTCAAAACAAGTGCCGTCCAACTGAGGTGGCGTCAGTGCGGGCCCATTTCAACGTTTCACATATTCTCGATCAGACAATATGTTTTCCATACATTTTGATGCATATTTCAATCTCGCCAACAGGAGATTGACTGAGCTGAGTCAGCTCAGTGGAACGCATGTGTCGGCGTGGCCTCACTTCAAAAGTTTTCCATCAAATGAATTGTAGTTAAATCAAGTCGATTATAATATTTTTGGAGCCATTTCACTGCATGTTCCATGTGCGCGCCCGCGTCCATTGTGAAAATCTCAACACTCGGATAAAATTCAAATTTTTCAATATTTTGGTTTATTGTGAATTTGAAAGCGAATATCAATTACAAATGTTGATTCTGTTCATGTCGTGAGCTTGTACTCATATGAAATATATCCGATGTTTTGTAGCACGTTCGATGGAACTGCATGCATAATATCTTGATCATTCTTTTATCGGCGTTTACTGTTTACCAAGAGAAGAAAACCACAACGAAAAAAAGAAAAAAACACACACAAATGAAGAAAAAAAAAATGCCGAAAAGTAAAATATTAAACCATATCAATATTTCACCTGAGCAGAGAACGAGGAACAAGGTAATACGATTGGTGAGTGCGTGCGTCTCTGTTTCTCGTTCACTTCGATAATCACTGTTTTGATCGAGAAACGTCTTATTAATATAAGCGCATGCGGGTCAAGCTAAATCGGCTACGGATTAAATATATTCTGTTTGTTCCATCCGCTTTCTATAAATCAATGCGATGAACATGCGTGCGTGCGCACACCGACCGTTTAATCTGACAGGCGAACGCTCGAAAAAGCAGTCAAAACACACAAAAGCAAAATTAAATCGGGAAAATCTTGAGAGAAAATAAACAAGCCACAGGAAAACAAATACAACATCGAAAAACTGTCGAAGCGCATTCAAGCAAATGTCCATGAAAGAAGAAACGGTTCTTTTTGGCTCGGCGAATGGATTTGAATCAGTATAATAAAATGGAGCGCAATGTCCAGAAGCATTATGCGCTGCTCATTCAGGTAATACAATCGTAAAAGAATGACAAAATCACAAAAGGAACTCCAATAAAATGAATGAATCGTACAATTAAATCGGTATTCATTTGGTTTTCTCTCTTTACGACAAGCACATCACATTGAAATGACAGTGAAAAAAAAACCGAACATCTGAGAAATCGATTCATAAAATGTCTAATGTTGTGCGTATGCACAGGGATTAACTCATGTTTCGGATGTTGTAAACGAGCGTGTTAATTTGGATTTTATGTGGTTCCTCTTTGTAGCCAAACTGTCATCTTCATTTGCATTTAAGTTTCATTAACGAGTAACAAAAAAATCTTGATCACAAAAGATTTGTGTTGCATTTGGGTGATTGAAATAGCTCGACAGCATTAAACGGCTTCGAAATGTAGATAGCAAATCGTACTACTGAAATGCACATTTCTATACATTCTGTCCGTGTATCAGTGTCGATGACTAAACTACTTGTATCAAAATATTTTGAACGTTCATTTTCAAATGAACACAAAAAATTAGAAAATTTATTATTAACCCGTGCTTTTGGATTTATTTTTAATTACCAGTTTGAAAGTAGTTTCAGTTCGGCCATAAATCACATCGGATTTGAATCGATGCGAGTTAATTAAAATCCTACCGGCTGAATAAACATACAAAGATCAATCTCGATTGGTCTCTAGATGGAAAATATTCATTTTTAATTATTCGTTGGGTAAACAAATGCCGGTGAAAAGGTGTTACGGAATTTATGAGGCGAAAATTTATTCCAATTGTCATTTTTTCATATCATAATGACGATCAAATCTTCTTTGATTGCTGCATTTTAGGTGATTAATTTTCTGCCTTTTATAATTTGCTAGTTCAAATGATGCCGCTATCAATATCAACCATTTATCACACGGTTGGAGTCTTAAGTATTCTCATTGCACCATTTAAAATGACAAAATCTACGAATATTACGGTTGAATGATAGAGTTCCATGATGGGAAACTCGAGAAAGAAAAATTCATTATTGAAAACCAAACGAAACGATTAAAAATAATTTGTTTGACTTGCATTTGATCTGTTGCGTCTCTCCCACTGTGCATTTGTTTGATCGGAAGCTTCTGAGAAGCAAAAATGTTCGGCACTTTTTGTCAATATTTTCTAGTAATAACTCTGACATATTTAACCAATGATTCTGATTAGAAGCTATAGAAAATCCGTTGATTGGCTACTTTATCAAAGTCAATATGGTTCTTTATCATCGTTTCTATTGTTGGCGCAAATGTGCGTCTCGATGCTTGATGGTTCAAAGCAAATGAATCCATTTCACATAAAAATCATATTGTCATATGCTTCGTTCAAGTATTTCTCTTTGTCTGACTGGCGACCGGCTGATTCGAACGCGGAATATAATTTAATAATGTTGTTGTGGTCATTGTTCGCATATAAATATTCCATCTAAATTGGCTCTTTGTCTGTGCATTGATTTTTCGGACACAAAAACCGTATCTCTTTCCATTCAAATACTCTTTAAATTTCTCACGGTCTGCTGTTGCAGCCGAGCCTTTCGATCGACTCGTTTCTCGTTAAATGTCCCTATTACTTCTATGTTCTTGCGTGTTTCGCGAACGGTCAATTACACAATTCATTGCTGTAGAAAAAAATACAAACAAGTGAGCATCAACAGCAGCCAGCGCGTCAAATGGAAAACGCACGACGATAATGCTCGGCTGTGCTCTGAATTTTGATAAGGCACCTCGTCAAACGACGCAATCGCTTTCTCAAGTTCCTCGCTACATCTTGCTGTCATCGTCATCCCGTAGCGGTATTACATACATCACATTCAACGGCGAATGTCATTTCAAAGCAATATGCGATCTGCGCTCATCTCGATTTTATTTATTAAATGTAGCTCGCAACACAAAACAATACGACCAACGGTCTTTTTGGTTGATTTTTCTTTATTTCAGTTATTGCAGAACAAGAATGAGAAATGTCGTTGAGGTAACAAATGCATTCAACAGACAAAGAAAAAACATTTTGCCAACCAAAGAGGAAATAACATAGAAATGTAATTTAAACGAATCGATTTTGATGCATTCCTTTTGCCTATTATGGAATTCGATTTCATGTTGTCTTTGCATCTTTTGCACGGGACCCAAATTTCTTTTCAGCCACAGATTTTGCCAGTCGACGAATCACTTTCCCAGAAGGTGTCGTTGCCAATGAATCCACGAAATATACTCCACCACGCAGTTTGTAATTGTCATCGAAATGATCTAGAATACAGAAATAACATGACATTTTATTGTTTTTCAGCTTTTTCTTCTATTTATTTTTTCATTCCTGTTTTTTTCGGTTTTTCTCATAATATTTCCTTTCATTTTATTGTCAATTTTTTCCCTCTGTAAAAACTAAAATTACATTTTCTTCTGCGTGTTTTTTTATATTCTTCAATTTCATTGTCTCTTTCCGTGCATTTCAACCTATTTTTTCTTTTTTCTTAATTTCATTTTCAACTTTCTTCAATTTTCTTCACAAATTTCACCAAATGTTAATTTTACTCTTACCTGAAATCAATTTAGCAACTTCCTCCGCAGAAATGTTCGAGTTCTTGCTTCGAACAATGACAGCAGCAGCTAAGCTATCTTCATTTGCCGTGGGAATGCCAACAACACAAACCGAATCAATGGCTGGACTTTGAATTAGAATATTTTCGATTTCATTTGGAGAAATTTGGTAGTTTTGATGAGTGATCATGTCAATTTCACGACCAACCACATGCAAAAATCCATCTGGATCGAAATATCCGATATCGCCCGATCTTAGGAAATTATCTTCATCAACTATCGTATTAGTTTCGATTTTATTATAATATCCAATGAAGTGATAGTCGCTTCTCACAAAAATTTTCCCTCTTTCGCCAATGCCCAAGCGATTTCCAATTTCATCAGCAATTTTCACTTGAATCCCATTCATCAATTTACCCGCTGCATCGATGTTCAATTGATTACCGTGCACAATTGAAACCGCACCGCCCAATTCGCTCAATCCGTACATACTGTAAAGTTCGGCGTTCTTAAAATACTTGGATATGTTCAAATATTGTTCCGGCCAAATTTTGCGTCCGCCCAACACAACACACTCTACGCTTGATAAATCGGCAGTGTTAATACGATCATATTTTAGGGCAACAGTCATTTGTTGCAGCGACATAAATAAATGCGTTACTTTGTATTTTTCGACGAGCTGAAGTAATAGTGCCGCATCATATGGTTTTGTTGTGATTACTCGAGTTGCACCAAAACAAGTTGCTTTCAAAAGATTTGCGATTCCCGATAGCCAGTATATTGATGAAAATGCAAAGAGAACATCGCCACAGGATATTAAATTTAAACGAGTAATTTTGTCCAAAAGCAGAGCATGGGATAGGCAAATACCTAGAAAATGAAACAGTTAATAGAAATGTGTTAATGAAAGATTGGCCATGAGAATCATCACCTTCGATCGACCCGGCTATCGCACAAGAGACAGCGATCAAAGCAGTTTCATTTTCACCATCGACTTCAATTGGACTGAATATTTCATACGAAAAAGGTTGATTATTGCGATTTGATTTGAATAGAGAAAAGCTGATCTTACAGAAAGTTGCTTTCGTCATTCGTAGCAGCAAACAAATCTTCGACTGGGATGGACTTTCCTTTTTTTCCGTTGAAAGTGAATATAATGGCCGTTATGTTGAGCTCTTCCAAACATGTTTCGAGCAAATCATATTTGCTGACTTCGCAAAAAAACACGTTTGGCCTTGAAATGTTGACGATAGATTTGAATTCAGATTTTCCAAATGATGGATCCATTGGACTCAATGGACAGCCCAAGCACAATGATGCAAATAAAATGGGAGCCAAGTTTGGGCCATTATGCGCTACAATTCCGACCACACTTTTTGGTTCAATTTGCAATTTTCGAAGATTCTGTGCGGCTCGAATAGTTTTCATTAAGATTTCACCAAAAGTTGCTTGCACTCCGAAATCATCACTGATCTAATTATAAAACGGTGAGGAAAATTGGGGGAAATTAGATTTGCTGTCAAAAAGTATATTTTAGAACCCGAATGATATTTTAGAACCCGAAAAAGGCAAATTATAGATAACTCGACTTCTTAACGTTGATATTGAAAATGGGAAAAATATTTGAGTTATTCACTTGAATTTTCTCATACTTGAGCCAATTTTTTCCTATGCAAGAGCAGTTTGCTGAGGATCACTTGTCCAATGGACACTTTTGGGTTGAACAACGATTTTATCTTTGGCCCTTCCCAAATTTTCTCCACTTGATTGTACTTCGTATCGATCTCTAACATTTTTGTCAAGTGCTCTTAATCAAATGAAATCGAAAAAACGACTGAGATAAAAAGAGAATTGATATGAAACACACATAAGTCAGAGATAAGTGCTTTGTCACCTTTTGATTGCTATACTACATTGGTTTTGTACAATAACGTCAGCTATTGAATAATCTTTAGCCATAAAGCAAGTTAAAGTTATGACATCAGTCGGCACAATTCCCATTTGATAACAACTAGATAAAATCACATATTTAAAAGAAGGTTCATTTAGTGGAGAATTCAAAAAGTCCACATCAAATGGATGAAAAAAAGAACAGAAGAAACAAAATGATTAGTTTTAATTAAAAAGCAATTCATTATTTGACACATTTATTTCGCTGAAGATCCATTTTCTATACGAAACCACAAGACCGAATTTTATAACCGTGCAATGAAATTTCATTGAGAAATTCAGCGATGAGAAAATGCCATCGAAGCATCTTGATTGATGTTTTCATTAAGAAAGTAATTTTTATTTCATTTGAATTAATTAAGTTGATGTTCGTTGAGCAAAGAAAAACCGTGAAATTTCCAATAGCCTTCAGGTATGACGGAATGAGATGCAGTGAATGAGATTGAAATCCTACCAATTGACTTATCGAACGGTAAAAAATCAAATAAACCAAAACATATCAGATCGGTCGGATTTATATAAATTAAAATATTATATTTTATGAACATTTGCGGCAGTCGGCAGTTGAAACTCGTCATTCAGATTGAAGTTTACCTCGAAAAATGTAGATTTCGTAATGTTTGATAAAGATTTAGTAAAATAAAAATGTTTTTGACACATTTAATCAGCAAGTTATCAGAGAGAGAGAGAGCGAAGAGAGATAGTTCAAGTGAAGTGAAACCAGTTCTCTCTGTGGCGATGTGCCACCGTTATATGGCAACCAAAAACTATTTACATTTGAATCACCGGTGTATTTGTTTTAGCGCAGTCATTTGGCATATGTTGTAAGTCAGCGACAAGCAATTAAACTTTAAGTCAAATTTTAATTAAAAATTGCGTACAAAATAAGAAAAAAAAAAACAAACACTTATTGAAAATGGGCTGAGAGAAAACTCAATTTCGTCGTGGATTAATAAAATGCGTTCAGCGGTATGCAATGAGGCGTTATCACTCAATCTGTGCCAAACGCACATTCGATTCCAAGCGCTTTTGAAGAGATGCGAATAAGGATTAATTAACATAAGTGTATTTGTACGTGATATAAGCGCTGAAGATCGTTAAATTAATGGAATTTATGAAAATTGTTTCAATAAATTCAATCTATTTTGAATGGTGAAATTCTGAATAAACACGTCCGTTTGCTGTCCGATCGGGCTTTGAACGGGAATTTTATAAATTATATAAATGAAATGGCTCCAACGACTTTTATTATTTATTGGAATGCCATCTAATATGCTGCACTCCACATAGCGCATCGCGTACATTGGCAGCCAGTAAAGCGATCATCCTGCAGTCATCGTCACTTTCACAAAGAAAATTCCTTATCTCAGCTATTACTCAAGTAGAACATTTCAAAATAATTGCCCAACAATCTCTCCGTTATTTCATTAATGTTCTTTGTTTGGATGCAATTCAACGGGCGATGAGGCTAGGCCGATGAGGGATTATTGCTGCATCTTTCCATTAAAAGATTAAATTTTATTGTATTCGATTGAAATCGTGAAGTTTTTCACAGTTTCATAAAATCCATGGAAATTTCACTGTACGTGGATTAAACGTTTCATTAGACATGAAATTCGAATAAAAGTGGTAGATTGACGGTTTTAACAATCAGCCCGGAGCCGACTGCTCTCGGATATGCTAGCAAATGTATCGCATCGAGGATTAACATTGAATTGAAAATTTCATAAAGATAACAATTTAAATGGCTAATAGCGTTTGAAAACGTCGACGTGACAGTACTGCTGCGCAGCAAATGCCTGATGCAAATTTCCAATTAATATTATAAATGAAGTTTTTAGATGGTGGCTTTATCATTGTCGTTTAGACTACTAATAAGAATCAAATCAACGTGTTTTTCCCACTAAATGTGGCTAATCACTATAGCAATTGTCGGTTTAAGTTTCACCAATGTGATAAGCAATTCATGTCATCACGCATTTGCGAAAGTATATTGAATTTAAAGTAATTTGTCGACATATTCGCCAAAAGGCAGTCATTCGTAGGGGGTATAGAATTCAATCCGCTGGCGTCGAATAGTGGCCACGGTTAATAATGATGAAAATCAAATTATGACTCGATTGAACGCAATTCATATCACATGCAGTGTTTTGTCGCAATTTGATTCGGCATTTTCACGCACGCTTTCATTTTAAACATAAAAATATCGTAAATAATTATCAAGAGTCTTGACTGTTGCACAGAAAGCAACCATTTTTCACCGTGCCATGAATTGCATGTTCCGAAACAAAACAAAAAAAAAAGCACACAATAAATTATTAGGTTTGAATGCATTACGCATACGCACAGTAAATGAAGCGGCCCGTTTGAATTTCATCTTACGTTTACGTTTGCAGAAAAATCATTTCGAGCCACATCCTACTGTTCGGCTGACAGGAGTTTTCAGCACAAACCACATTCAAATCCATCAACGATGCAATAAATTTAAAACGATCAAAGACAGGAAAATGTTTCATTTGGAAGCTGCACGGTGCAAAATACGGTTGCGTATCGAGACTTGGATGTGCCCTTAGGCAAAATCAACTTTTATCGCACCGTTTTTTGGAGAAGAGAAAACGCGTTAAAGTATATAATTTTTGTAAGATTGTTGATCTTGCACAAACAGTCAACATTGGAAATTTAGCATCTTTTTTTAGTTTTGATTGTTATAATTTTTCAGTTGTCACCCACGGCTTATTGACATTGAATACCCGGCTCACATGTGCATCGATTCCTAATTCTCGAACAGTCACTCTATTTGATCACCGCATATTTGTCGACACATCGCCAAGGGCCCCAAGTCAAATTTCCAATCTGTTGGCATACATCATAGAAAATGCAAAATAATTGTGCATAAATTTAAATAATTTACTGTTTGCAAGCAACATTTGGAAGCCAATTGACTTCCAACTGGATAAATCGGGTGTACGCGTGCAATGTATCGAAATGGAAATGGCATAACATGGAAAATGATGAATTGAAGAGGACTCTTCATGAATGCTTTCTTATTAATGCCTGGCAATAATCGAAATCGGGCTCACGGCCTGTGTGAAACAATGAGTTGTGTTGCTGTGTGTGCGTCTGCAATAATTTGCGTGCATCTTATAAAACAGTGTTGAATCGCGATTGAATTGGTAGCACAATTTATTGGTGTGTGAGTTTTTGTGTGACGCCGTTTTGCCCATTTATAAAATGCTGGGGATTTGTATTGAATCGTGCATCGTTTTCACTAGCCGTTCATTGCAAAAACAAACAACAAAAGAGCGACGAGATGTTATATCATTTGTTAACATAATTTAAGATCTCAACGCCTTCGATGCTATCACAAAACACATTCAAATCATCGGTAACAATTCGATCCGAATGTCTTGCTGTTCAATAATGCGAAAATGCTTAAGCCAACTGCTTTGTTCCCGGTTCCTGTCTCTATCGATGTCGATGCACAGTGCTTGCTCGCGCGCATTCGCGCAGTGAACAAATACTGTGATGACCGTTCAACGCACGCCAATATTTAAATCCACTGCACAACGACTACACAAATCAATTGTAGTCAACATTTTCGAAATGTGATGTGTTTACTCGTGTATTTTTGTTTTTTTTTTCATATTGGTTTTCATTCCAGTCTCAGCGCTTTTATCACACAATCCCAAATGGAGTGTGGGTTAACAAATAAATATTATCATGTCGAGTTTTGCGGGGCACGCGTGCAAAGATGTGTTTAGTGCATTCGCACCATAAAACAATGTGTAGTCTCTCAACATTATGTATTTTTTGTGTATTTGTGTCTTCTGCTGCTCTGATGGTTTTCGACTAATCTTGTTATCTGCTGTGTGTTTTCTGAATGTTGCAAACGGAATGAGGCAAAACAACTGTTTATGTTTGGTGCATGCAAATCGAATCAGCGTCAAACAAAACAAAGAAACATTTTGAGATGATGGCAAGAAAAAAGAATCGAATGATGACAGCTAATCTTAGCAAACAGGATATGTATGAAATGATTTGAGGCTCATCGACAGACCCGATAAAGGCGTAAAATCAATCGCCTCAGTCGATCATTTTTATGCAATTCCATATCAATTTCGTGAAATAAGTAGCAATTTCTATCGACTGATCCGTGATAATTCTGAGAAATGCTTCATATATTCAGATTCAACGCACATTTTCAGCGGATTAATGGTCAGGAATGGAAATTTCTTAAAGAAGCGATAGAGAAAAAAAAATCTCTGGATGAGTGTGCGCAATGGCCTCATATGCATCGTCTACTTTAGAACTCTAGTTATTCCAAGCCATTTATTTTCATTGCAATTACTTGTCTGACCGTCCGAAACAGTGAAACAGGAACAAAATGTACGGTGTACGCATTTGAACGCCACATAAGGGGGCCCACGCAATACACAATTTCATTTATAGTTTGTGGCCAATTTCCACAACGCCGAGAATGATCTTTATGCAAAGTGAAATGAGAAATCGAAATAAAATCGAGAAATGTCGGTACGACGGACGACGACAGGCACACTGCAGTGCATTGGCACATGTTCGACGCATTGTCCGAAACGCGTTTCGTTGCACATGCAAAACAAATCATTTCACGTTTACTCTAATCGAAACAGTCGCAATTTCATTTGCCCGTGTATTGCTCATTTGTTCAGCTGTAGCAAGCGCTGATGTGCGCGCCCATTCATTCATTCGGCCACTCACGAAAGTCAGTAAAAGGCTTAAATGTTGTTTGCGCGGTGAACGTTATTAATTTGTTTTTTTTTCGCTAGACGTACATTTCATTCAGTTGAAGATCCTTATTTCGCACGGTAGACACACGATTCGCGAGCAATGAAATAATTTATGTTTTGACACCGCGAGCTGTAGAGGGAGAGATGCGCACCGCGCACAGTAAAACATAACATTTCATGATAATAGAATGAGAATATCGTTGCACGAAACGCGATGAGTTATGCTATGAATTGGCTACCAAACGTGTTTATTAATTAGCAACATGATATTATTTTAGGTTTTTTGGTCTATCGAACACCACGCCATCCCAAGGAGATATTCGCTACGCAAACACTCTCGTTTCACCATCCAAGCAAACGCCAACGACAAATGCACAAAAAAAACATTTACATGTTCGACGATTTATTTCCTTTTCACATGGCATTTTGTTCTCTGTCAAAATAATTTGATCGAAACAACATTTCGAATTCAATGTTCGGCAATTTGCTTGTCGAAACAATTTGCTGTTTGTCAAAAACAAAACAATCGAAGGAAAAAGATTGAAATAAAAAACCCATTTCAACTTAACGACACACAGATTTATATATAGAGAAACAAAAATTCTAGTCCAGAAATGAATTGATGCAAACAGGAAAAAGACAATTCCAATCCGAAATCGGTCTCCCTATTGTTAGCCGTTTGCATAAGAAAACCATTCCCATTGACAATTTGCATACAATTCTCATGTAAAATATGCTTGCGATTTAAAGGGTGCGGCGCAATACACAACTATTCCGTCTGTGTGCTGGTTTTTTTTTATTATTGCATCAATTTCGTATGTGTAATTTTCAGATTATTGTAATTTTCGGGCCGTTTATTGGACATATTAAATATATTTTATTTTATCATTTGTATTGAATCAACTCACTCTCATGCACACAAAGTAAATGGGAATTGCTTCAAAACTGTAGCGGTTAAAGATCTCATGGCAGTGGACAAGTCCAAACTAAGCACATAAATTGGCCAGCTTTATTGGTGATACAATTTAAATATTTTCAAGATGTCCAAGTTTATTTGTTTGGCATTTCATTTCATCGATATTACAATTGGCTAGGCGAAATCGTATCTTTTCAATTTTAAGTAGCAAGTTTTTTTTGCTAGCTCACAATTCTGCAGACAATGCATTTCTTATCATCATGTTTCCATTGGAAGCTCAGCAAACGATTCACTAACTGCAGTGCATTAAATATTTAAAGTAATATTAGTATGGGCTGGCTAATAAATGGTATCTTTTAAAAATAACCTGCAATCCGAACGAGCCAACAGCGCCGATAAGACTTACATGAAACAAATTGATTAATCGCTGATTTGAATTGATTTGTTTGAGCATTGTTTTTGTGTTCATTGAAAATTTGTTATCTGTTTAATTGGCAGCATTTCGTTTGTTATTTTAACTCGAACCTCCCAGCGAGCTCGTGCCAATTGAATCCATAATTAAAATACACTTGCAACGGAATTTCGGCACCGATCCATTTGGCGGTTTGACCGGCGCCAATTTTTCTTCATTTAGTAAGCTGCAAAATAGTTGGAATAAATGAAATTCAAGTTATCTGTTCACGAATGAACGATATTTATTTTAATTAAATTAATAGACATTTCAGTTATCGGTGCAATGGAATAATGTGATTATATGGTCAGCTCAAAGGCGGTCTCGTGTGCATTCTCTACGCGTACACAATGGATGCGCTTATCTGGAAAGCGTAAAGTTCCGATTTAAATCTATGAATTGGCTCAACATGTGCATTGAAATTAGTAAAATAAAAAAGCGTTGGCAATAAAATACGATGAGCATCGGACAGCATTTCAGTTCCAGCATAAGTAACATTTTGCCAATTGGCATATCTGCCTGTATGTTTCATGGCATTGCATAAAATGTCTTTCTATCAGCTTATCACGCGAAATGAAACCAAAAATACGGCATTGTGTTGCACGGTGAATATTGTGTGCGGTGCAACACATCGAATGGGAACGAACAAGAATTCACTTCAATGTGATAGCAATTTAGATTTAAATAATCCCGATATTTATTGGTTGCTGCACGCGTCGAATGATAAAATGGAACAGCATTTTATGTATGCATAAATTTGTCATCGGAAGTGTTGAGATGTCGGCACTTCTTTGGATTTTACCATTCAAGCATGCGCTTGACAACGTTGCAATAAAACAGCCGCGATGCAACGGCATTGAAACGCACTCAATGTGAAAACTCTCCTTTTTTTGTCGTCTTCGTATTCATCTTAGGTGCCGAATGAACTTGAACGACGACCATAAAATATTGATTTCCATAAAAAAAAAAATGGAGTACCGTTTGATTGGCCATGTTTTCGCTGCCATGGAAATTAAATGTGCATAAATTGTATCCGCTAAAGACACGCGAAAGATATCGTGAAACTGCAGCCAACCGATTGTGCCAAGAAACATTCGTTTGTGTATGGATGCCTCAGTTTCATTGTGTTTCTGCATGCCATACATGATAGTCGGCGCACACATTCAACGAATTCCAAATCGAACATTTAATTTTTATTCGAACATTCATACAATTCATTTCATTTTACTCTTGAATCAAGGAATTCTGCCAATTGCAACGCTGACGCATTGTGCACGCAGCCATTTCAAAAGCCATTGATGACATCAATAAATATTATATGAAAATATGTCGATGACAAAAATTGTATTTTAATTCATTTTCATATCGTTTCGCTCTTAAATCATGGCCGACTCTTTTGGTTGACGTAATATTTTGGCAATACAAAAACAATTACAGACTCGATTCAATCTTTTTAACCCAGTTTTATTTGTTTTGATCCTTCCGATTAATGAAAACATGATGATAAAATTAATAAAAGAGATAAAAAGAAGAGATAAATATGGCGCCATGAAGGAAGAATTTTTCCACATTTCATTTTATTGAGCTTGGAAAATGTTTTTTTTTATTTTAGACATTTCGTGACACATTGTCAATTCATTCGATGTACATTCATGAAGATGAAAACGATTCAATACACTGAAGAGGATTAGTCGTTTCAGATAAAAGTAATCATTTTCGGTTTATTATTTATTAAATAATTCGATAAATGGATAATATACAAATGACCAAGTGCAATAGGGAATACAGCATTAAAATTTTACATTTGAAATTGAAATTCACATACTTATGAGTAGTTGACTATGTTTGAAAAAAAAAAACATTCTACGTTTATAGACCGAATTCACCCTTTCGAGTGTAACAGCCTTTAAATCTAACACGATTTCGCCATGTTTGATCAAATAACAACATTAAAGCACCAATTATTTTGTTTTTATTTGGACGCTAGAGTTTTGAACATCATGTAGAAGCTACGGACTGATTTCAGAACCTGACGATTAGATAGTGTACCAAAATTCAAATCTGGGTCCTCACGTGTCCCATATATTCCTAAGAGTTTTGGAAATAGCACAACTATATCACGTTGCGAATACAACACTTCAACGATGGCATATTTAAAGTATCGGAAAAGAGCCGGCAATTCGTGTAGTACAACAGAGGTCGATCCAATTGAATCAAGATAAATTTCAAGAGAAATTCGATGCAGCCAATGTCGTTGTGGAAACAATAAAAATGTACGCAATTCAAGCCAACTTTTGATTGCTACCGATGGTTTCATCATTCATTAGCTGTACATACACAAAACCAAGTCAACAAACGTTGACACGCTTTCATTATTAAACGCTTTTTTGATCAATATTTTTCTCTTATGATAATCAAGATCAACATTATTTTCTTTGTTTGATTCTGGAAAACTTAAAATAGACAATGATCTGACTCGACGCAGCTCGTGTCTGAGTATTTCTGGAGGTTCACTTTATTGATTGTTCAAAGAAACTTTTCCCTTCGAATGTTTTCAACTATATTCTTTTTATTGATAAAATCAAATTTATTTGACTTCTTTTCAGTGGACACAGTTTAAAAAAAAAAAAATTTGTTCGAAGTCAGTTGAAAATTTCAATCTCAAGGACTCGAACTTGCTCGCAACTTACCATTTTGTATGGAAATTCTGCACAATTACTGCCATTTGTTATTCAAATGGGAAAGCATAAAATAAGCAATGAAAACACGCTCAAACTCTATTTTCCAATTGAAGCGACGATGTTTACGAAAATGCAGTCATTTCTTCGAAAACAGTCGTTGTGCTCGAGTCTATCATTGGTCAAATAGCTGCCGCAGCAGGTATTTCGTTGGAAAACAAATGAAAATGATGCAAATAGATGGTTCGGGCGATTGTTTTGCATAGTAATTTTGATAAATCAGTAGAGAACAGAAGTCGTATGGGTTGAACTACTGTCTTGGTTTGCCCTTTGCAAAATCTATTAACAATTCAGTCAAAGTACATAAATATGTTATGCGAATGCAATTGCTGGCAGTGTGCGCACGAGAGAAGCGCATTATTGAATATTGAAATTTATTGATTGTGATAAGTGTAAGTAAGTTGGCCAAAGTAAATGCTTCTAACGGTGCGCGAAATGCGAGTCCAAACCGATGCGAGATATGAGAAACAATGGGATTTTAAGTAGATGGAGATTTCATAAATAAATGTGCATTTTGTGAATTGAAATTGTTTATTGATGTGCGCTCACAGTATTCGACGGCCGAAAAGATAAGCACGCGCGGCTTCATGTGTGATGTTGAGAATGTAAAATTGAACGACCGCTATATACTCAATGAAAGAGTAATTGTTTGTGGAAAAAAGCATATGGAACCACGTGGAATACGGTACACACACACGGGAAAAATCATGTATTGTCGCACACTGAAATCGTATCCAATGTCTATCTATCTGATGGTATGACTCACGACGCCGCAACATGCATTTTGCTCTGGTGCAAAGCGACGCTCTGTGTTTTCACACTCGGGAATTTATTCAAGATGGAAATGATTGTCTCAGCGGATTTCAAAAAGAACTGCCAAATGTGCGATAGTCAGATCGAATGTGTGTGTTTTTTTTGCAGCCGATGTGATGCATTCAGTTGATTTTAGCGTGCGTAGGAACTCATATTCCACATTTGAGCACGATTGCCCGGGCAAATATTTGCGAAAATTGCGCAAATTCTATTAATGCAACAGATAATAACGGTTTCGGCACCAACATTTGTTTGACAACATCGAATATTTAAGCACCGCGGTGCTTTGACATTTTGCACAATAATATTGAAAATTATTTATGTCAATTTTTCAAATCACTGATAAAGACCCAGAGCGAAAAATACGCGAAAAAACAACTTGAATCGCTAAAATCACTTCTTAATTGTAATGTATCACATGAAATCTCGAAATCTATCAGACGGCTCATGGATTACCGATTTATTTCGTTTGGCCACAACAACCGATTAAATGCATGACCGCCCACCATCCAGAGACAATAGTTCGTAAATTGCATTTTTATTAATGCCAAAATTAAATGTGATGCCAATAATGGTGTTGGTTTACAAGTGAAACACAACAACTTCATTCATTTTCAGTTTCATGTGCGCATAATTTATGGCAACTCTTAAATTTCTTCGAGCATAAAATTGTGGTGCGCGCACAATGCATTTAAGTGCCAAATAAGAAAATTGTTTGGTGTGCCTTGAATTTCTTTGCAGCGGTGCTAAGGTGGTTTTTCAATGGAAAGGCGGGCGGTTTGAAAAACAAAACGCAATAAATATGTGCCTTTTGTATAAGTACTCGTATTTATTCGCCAAATGGATTCAATACGCGAGTCGATCTTTTCGAATTGGTTGAATTGATTTATTTAAATTTCTTAAATTCCAATTTATCGATCAATTTCGGAAAATTTATGACTGACCCTTTTTTATTGCGTTCTCGATAACAACATCTCCTGACACAGAAATATTTTCAACATTTTTTTATTTCGGCCATTTCGTTGCACATTTTCTATTTATTTGATGTACATTTATGAAGATGAAAAGACTTTTAGACAACGAAAAGCAAGCATTAGTCATTTGAAATAGAAGTCGTTACTATTGTCTTGACATTTATTAAATAATTAAATGAATGATGACAAAAAAATTCAACAAATCAAAAGATTGAAACACTGAACCATTGAAATTGTTATTGAAATGTATTTTGCCATTTGAATTTCCTATATGTAGGGCTGAGAGTAAAAACGGTTAAAAACATTTTATCTCCTGCTCACACCAAAGAAAATTCTCGTAAGCGTGAGCATGACGTAAGATGTTTTTAGCCGTTTTTACTCTCAGCCCGACATATTTCAATTTATCGATCGATTTCGAAAAATTGATTACTGTCCCTTCTTTTATTACATTCTCGATTACAAAGTCTCCTGCTCATACAGAGAAAATGAGATGAAGTGTACTTAGCCTGATCATTATTAGTCATAATTTACCTGTCTCAGATTGTTCTTCGAATACTTGTCTCAATCCAAAGCTGCTAGATAATTCGACTGATTTGTGCTTGATTTTAACAACAGCCATTTTATCTATCAAATTGATTTTATGACATCCAAAATAAACGGTTCAATTAATTTCAATATTTAATGGACTAAATTCCTTTCACCAAAATAGACAAGCATTTGTCTTTTGAGATTGATTTAGTTTGGTCGCCACACGCAAAGCAAGAACCTGAATTTCAATTGAATTTCGTTTTAACTCCGTTGTAATTTAGCCCTTCACTAGCAGCTTACATATTAAAAAAAGATAAGACTGAATTTATTACGCTCGGATTTGAGATGGAGACAAATTGATGTCATCAAATGTTAAATTTGTATGTATTTTTGGAATTTCAAAACTGAAATATCAACAGTTGAGTTAGTGGAAACTATCTTTCTCGAAAATCGTTGGAATTTTGTGAATAGTCAAATGAAATGAAATGAGATGTATGTCAGTCCAATTGGTTTCTCAAAAAGTTCATCGCAAAAATAATTTGCTTCTGCCAATGTCTGCCTGGATTTTTACATCAAAATGTTACTTCATCGAAAATATCAGTATGAAGCGAAATTGAAGTGTTAAAACGATATCGATGCTCTGTTGACATGAGTTCAGCGCCATTTACTCGGAATTAGAAATGAACACAGTGCACAAGGAACTGTGCATTGTTTGTAATTCGTGATCAGATAGCCTGTGGCAATGGCTGCATTGTTTTGATGCTTGGTCGAAACGTATGCTGCATGGAAATGTGCAAGCCTAAAATGCGCTTGATCAAAACAATAGGAGATTCGGTGTTCAATTGGTAACATTGCATACGCAATCGAAATGAAGCTAAAACTGCACGTTTCGACATGCAAACAGGCTGATATATAATCCACATTTTTCTGGCAGAGGTTAAACGAAGGGCATCAATTTATGGCAATGCTATTATGAAATTGTGAGAACTCAATTCAATTTTACATCCTACAATTTCAACGAGTTTTCATCAACAAAACTTCGATTTCGTATTCGAGCCTTTCTTTAAATTGATATTAACGAGATCGATTGACTTTGTTGTAATTGGCGATGATAGTTCGGCAATAATTGAAAAATTACTGTCATAAAATACCATCAGCCACGACCGTATGGAAAGGTCCAAATCATCGAAACATTAAAGTTTGATGTCATCAAATTTAACTACTGAAATACACAAAATGTATGTTGCATGTGTTAATTTGGTTGCACGTAGGCGCTGCATCGATCGATAATCGACCAACCGATTCTTCTGCGAACAATCTCTCCAGCTTATTTGTAATCATGTTCAACACACAAATAAAAGTCTTCTCATATTTGGCAATATATGTAAAAAAGAAGTGCCAACAAACCGCGCCACTTACGTCGTATCTCGCTGTTCACCGCAATCATCATAAATATTTAAATGTAACCAAAAATCAATCACGCCCTCTTCGAAATCCAATCGAAAGACACTTTTTCCGAGCAGCGATGATAACAATACCACTTTTAGTGCGCGTCATTTTCTGGTGCCTTTGATTTTTTTACTGCACATTTTTATATCCAGTCGAAACGAGGAGTTTTATGCACAGTAATTATGTGCCATTATTGAATTACTACATGTGTCGATTGTAATCGAATCGTTATTTTTGTTGGAAACGCAAATACGGTCACGTATAGATTTGCACTCTACATTAAACGAATTCGCAAGAAATGTAGTTTACCTAATTGCCGATTTATGTCATTTATTTTATGAACTTGGAACATTTTATAAAAACCAAAATTAAATTAAGTGAATGGCTGCATTTTTAGCAATACGCGCGGTGATTCTATTATCAGCATTAAATATAGAACGAGAATGTCGATTTTGAGCAGATGGAAATGAGAAAAAAATAATAAATTGCACTTTTAAATCATAATACTAATAATGAATAAATCTACACGAAATGAAAAAAGGTTTTTTTTTTTGTTTCAGGTAAAATATACACTTATTCAGTTTAATTGCGTAAGTGTTTGTAAGGTTTACATAGAAGAAATATCGAAAAAAATTCAAAGCAATAAAAACGCCTGCATGTATGTTCAATAAAATGGATATGAACATTTAAATAAAATGGAATTGGATTGCTTTAGAGATTCTCATTTATATTTTGTTCAAATATTTCAAGAAATTTTGTCAAGAACCACATTCACAAGTCGACTAGCAATTATATTTTGTGCGACGTATTTAATACGACGAGTGTAAAAAATGAAGTCCTATGAATGCGATACTTTCGTAAAATGCCAAAAATCATATTAAAATCCGTTGCTTCAAAATGTCACGAAATTATCCAATATTTAAAATGTAAGCATTTGATATGGATTTAATTCTTTAGAACTTTAAGAAACACTGTTGAGATAATCCTTCGGTTAATATTACATTTTAAAGTCCTCAATTTCTTCAATGACAGTGCCAAAAACTTGCATTACTTTTGCTTGTGATTTTTCTGACGCTTCCCTTTAGACTGTCGCTTATTGCTGTTGCAATGCCTTGATCTTGCTTTGTAGAAATTGGCAATATGATTCTGTTCTTTCCCATAATTGTTTGTAATTTTTCAACTGGTTGGTTATTTCCAGTATTTCTTAAGGTAGTTTTCAAATTTGATCGATTTGAACGCAATTGCTCAGTCGATGTTTGAGCGTCCTCTAGCAGAAAATTCTGAAACCAATGATTCTGACAAATCACTGTGAAAGTATGAATAAAACTCAAATTTCTTTGTTCGTTAAATGTAATCAATTCATTGAAATCAACATTTTGTGTTTATTTCCGTTCATTCTGGGATTCATTCTAATTGGAATTTTACTGGAATCAAGAAAAATTAAATGAATGTTTGAAATGCGAATTACAATGCTATATTTGAATTTGATGGTTCGTACAAAAAATACAATTAAAAATATATTCCCAACAAAAATGATGCACGAAAAGCTTTGCAAATGTTCGAAATTGCGAATAGCGATCGCATTCAGGAGAAGAACTTATGTGCAAAAAGTTTAAAATTCATAATTTTTAAAGCGCATTATTCCAAATTGTTATTAAAGCCACTTTATGAAAAAAAAATCTTAATTCCCGTTCTACATGTGCATATTTGAAAAATTGCTATTGCAATTAACTGTTATCGATAGAGGCCACGTTTGTTTTTCGTGTATTCGTCTGCTTTAATTCGTTTCTATCATTTTATTTATTCTATTTGAGGTGCAAAAATTGTCGATTTGAGAGTCCCACTTCCGAACTACATAAATTGATAAAAATTTGTCGCTGAAGATAGATTTAGAATGCTCTTTTTTATGTTCAGTTTTGCATGTTTGGTTGTGGTGGAAGGGGCTGTGCTTGATAGACTGGATATCTGGGAGCAAAATCAGTTTCGACACGAGTGTGTTCCGAATCGTTTTTGTCAACAATATTGGCACGGAATCCGGATTCAGCAAAGGATGGTGGCGCTGTTTGTCAAAAAAAGAGGTAAGAAAATGATTTCTCATCAAATGATACAAAGTGATTGAAAGATACTTACGAATCGATGGGTAAAGGCTCCATCCGACTGTATTCGGATCGCCTCCTGGAGGGCTGGCTGGCGATACTGGCTGCGTTGGAGCTTGGGATGGATCTTGCATCGGTGGTGGCTGTTGTTGCGGTCCATCTGCATACGGTGCTGTAGTTGTCAATTGAGTGGTTGTCAATGGAACAGTGCCCAAAGTTATGGGCAATTTGCCTTCCAAGTTAGTGTGCGCACCAGATACATTCAGCTCAACCTGCAACAATCCAAGCAAACATTTAATATTATTGAATAAATAAATCAAATATCATTCAATTTCATAAGAAATTGGCGTACCTTGAGCTCGTAGTCCAAATCAATGATGCCGCAGTTCATAAGATTGGATGGTGGCAACGGTGGGATATCAATGTTTTGCACCAAATTCCTTGATTCACCAGCATCAATTGGACCGACGGACACTTCGGCAATAGTTGTCTTGTCTTTTTTCATATCACGACGAGGATGATTGGTCTTAAAAACCACTGTCTTGCGCAAAATCATGCTCAATTTTTCGATTTTCACGTTACTTGCATTACAGATATCGGCTTTAACGGGAATTTTTTGCCCGGGAACATATCCACCGGCCGGGATAAAAACATCGGCTTCTAATGGCCCAGATTTACAGCAGAAGCAGCAGAATGTCTTTTCTAGTGACAAGGTCATTGGGTCCTAAACAAATTAAAATTGCAAAATTACAAAATCAATGAAGCATTTTGTTCGAAAATCAACGCTAACCTTAAGTCGAGTATTCTGGTTCAAGTCCAGTGGCGAAATGACAGTAAATGCCATTTTCGTATCTTGATCGAATTTCCATGGGCGATCCAATGTCACCTTGATGGTGTATCGAACGTGTCCAAATTCACCTTCGAACGATGATGGAAGAGTTGGTGGTAAAACGGTAGAAAATGGGTAAATGTGTTCACCAGCTGGCAAATTAATTTCCGCCCCGGATTTGGCACCCAGCAAATAATAATGATTCTCAAAGTATTCCTCGTGACCCGTGAGCTCTTCTGTTTCGTCATGCTCTTTGCCCTGCTCGTCGCGAACTTTTTTTGTTTCGCTCCAGCTTGTATTCGCCTCACCCAAAAATCGAATCACAATGCCTGTGAACAGCCGGATAATTTCATTTGAAAACAGATGCATTGTGCAATAAAAATCCTATCAAAAAGACATGGCTTCAAATTCATTTTTGAGATGAATTCTAACATTTTTAAAATTAAAAAGGTGCAATTCAAGGAAGAACAAGAAGGCAATCGAACTCTTCTGTATTTTTAATTTACAATTGAATGGAATAACGGAATTTTTTGAACATTCTTCTTTGAAGAAAATATGGTTGAAAGAAAATAGTTGCAATTAACGGTAAAAACAGCAAACATATTTTTAGTTGTACTTATTTCAATTGTCGTTTGTTGACCAAAAATGGCGTATTTGTTGAGAATGTGCCCTTATCGAAGTATACGGTGAACGGCGAATCGATTTGGGGCTGGAATGTAATTAAATATACAAAAAAAAACTATGCATTGACGGCAGATGCTGAGGAACACGCAGTGTTCACATACTATGAGGCAAACAATGAAGACGATGGCGTCAATCCGAATAGTATTTTTTACAACATCCCATTTTAGGAATGCTTATTTGAGTCTAGCCAGCAAAGTGTATATTCGCTTCGCTTGGAATGAATTAAACTAATACGGTAGTTTATTCGGAAAATATTGCCCTGTGCTGATATCAATAAAGCAAAAAGAAAACCTTAAATCTATCTCTCTATAAATTACTCTGATTGAATTTTCATTTCTACTGCGAATCGCAGTCTGCGATCCAGCAAATTGATCGGATGTCACGTGATAACATTTTTTTAAAAAAAAGTCATTCTGAATTTATTATACGGAATGTCTATCGAATATATCACAATAAGTGTATTGGATGAATTTAGAAGTAAACAAATGCCAGAATGGTAAACATGTTAACAGTGATATAAATTATCAGTCGTGAACATTACCTAATTCGAAATCACCGAAAAACTGTTTAATAATGTACATGCATCTCAAATATGATATTTTTCTCGCATCGATCTATCAATAGTCTATACAGCACTTACCGCGAATAGTTTTCGTTTTTGTGAGCACTAATTTGACTTGGCCGCTCACTGTTTGGCCCGCATAATAAGTGTTCCATGGGTTATCCAAAATAATCTCACAGTTTTGCAATCCCATCGTTTGCTATTCACACTTCTTCCCTATTTTACTCAATATAATCGAAATTGGAGAAACTTTGAAGTAATAGGAACGGTTTTTGCGCGTTTGGTTCGTACTGATGGTCGCTGTAAGTCAATTAAGAGTTTTTTTCGTTCCTACTTTGATTGCCGTACATATATCTTTTCTATGTAGCGAATTGGTATTATGACGTCATCGCTCGTTTGCCGACCGAGCCATTAAACATCGCAGCAACAAAAATCTGTAAAAATGATAGACGCCTTGAATATAGTTGTTTGGGAGGAAAATATGATGCAGACTAATTGAATCCAATTGGAAAAACGTGTAAAAGCACCCAGCTGATTGGCGCAGATCGATTCGTTGAAAATCTTCAAAATGTTATCACATACTTCAGATGAAAGTGCCACAAACGCAATTTTCAATATCGATCAAATGACATCACCAAATATTCCAATCGAATTCACATTCTATTATTGTTTTCGTAATTCGGTTGTTCGCCCCTTATAAATACACAAAACGAAATTCAATATTTCTATTTATATTTAGCACCAACATTATGTATACAAATAGTTATTTTTTGAACTTAAATTGAACACATTGATGATTTAAAAATACTTTTTTTTCGTTTCTGTCAAATGAAGAATACAAACTTCTTCTGAATTCAATAATTATGCCTCAACGCTAAAAATTGAAATATTCGTCATAATAAAATATGGAATAAAACACACCCAATTTGAAAAAAATTTAAAACCTTTGAGTATGACGGTAAAATACACTTTTAATCAAGTTCTGAAGGCACACCGGAGCGATATTTACGAGCGATTCGGTTTCGAAATCGTACTGAATGCTATCACAGCAACATAAGAAGAATGTTCAAATGTAATTGTAGTGATACGGTCATGCATGTGTATGCGTACGTCAAATGAAAGCACATTTCCGCACATAGGAGCGCTACACGGAACGTCGAATTCCTCGGCGCCGCGTTGACAACGCACATGTTTGTCACAGTCTTTCGATGCGGCAATACAATACAACTGGTTTACCGGCCACTAAATATGTACGGAATGTGGATGATTTTCGTTTATTTAGGTTCAATTCAAATTGTTTGCTCGGAGCTGAATTTTGCTCGCATATTACAATGTGTTTGAATTTGTATCATTATTTGAAATATGACCTCTTAATTGGCTATCGCTTTGGGTTTTCTCCCAAATCGCTAACATTTGCCATAGACTTTCAAAAAAGACTTTGCAATTGTGCAACGTGTCTTTTGTATTCAACAAATGAATGTCAATTTGCTTACTCATTTTAAAGTGGGATTGTTATCTTTAGGGAAATGTGACTTTTGCTTTGATATTTGGAGACGTTTCATCAATAAACTTCATTGTGTATACAATTTTTGAGCCCACCACGCTGAGCTAAGAATCGAACAATTATGAACTACAAATATTTGTCAAAAATGTTAGCAAATACAATATGATCATCAAAATCGCAAACGAAATCACATCTCAATATTTTATTAATACTTTATAAGGATTTGAATTCTGTCTTTTAGCAAAATACAGCCGTAAAATCGCTCAAAGTCTTCATCAAAATAAAAAAAAACCATACAACAATGCGATTTTTCCGCAAAACTGCCGCCATTTTACGAATTCCGAGAATTGAAATATGAAATTAGTATCAATCGCACCGATTGTGTTATTTGACTCTGCCTTTATAAATTTTTCTCACTCTCGATATCGTTTCGGTATTGCTTACTGTCTCGTGTTATTCAACCATCATACGAAAATGCACTAACACGTTATGCCAAATGTTGGCACACAGCATCGTCCATTTCGTCGCCATATTCTCAAGTGTGCAATCACCCAACAGGTTCTGACGTGCATGCCAATAGCATTGTCATTTTCAAGAGTTTTCTTGAATAAACTCAATTTAAAGCAATTTTCTACATTTAAATACAAATAGTTTAAGCTGAATTTTGCTTCAAATACAGTTTTTCGCAGTGATTTTTGATGGAAAAGTGTGAAGAAGTCAAAATGTTGACGAAAAAGTTGATACATCACGGGACTCATAAGTGTGCTAATTGTCGTAAATATGGGAATTTTCTTTGTGAACGGTGTGGTGAATGCTACTGTTCGCAATTGTGCCAGGCCCAGGATTGGCGTGAACATCGCCGAATTTGTGATCCAATGGCGTAAGTTTTCGATTTTATCAGCACATTTTATCATGAACAATATTGTCATCTAGACTGATTCATTAATACTGAATTGATGTCATATCATATGATAACAAATGTTTGATTTCGAATTCAATTTCATACAGTCTTTTGCCTCTTGATACAAATGGTGGTTACGATGCAACTGATGCCCTTGGCAGTGTGTCTAAGCATTCGGTACCGAGCGATGCAACGGCAATAAGCCAAGATCAAGTGGCCAAGCTCGCAAACACTTTGAGCAAAATCCAAATCGAAAATGCACAAAAACCCCAGAAGATCAATGTGGAGCCAAATCGGTCAGTAATTGAAGATGATTTGAGTACACCGTCGGTGACACCGAACAAGCAACCAGAAACGCAAGAAGCGGTGAATGTCGATGAGAATGCCAATTACAAAGTGGCAAGTGCGGTTAAGCAAACTGAGCCGCCAAAATCACCATTAGTGCCGCCGCCGAAAAAGGAAAAGATGTTCAAACCATCCGTGCATGTCATAGAACCGAAGACTTTTGTGATTATCGTGCATGTTGAAAATCACCAAACGGTTTATGCTCTGCCATCAGCCGACATTGAAGAGTGGCAAAAATTGATCAAATGCGTAAATCAATATGCAATCAATGCAACTGGTTTGAAAAAGCCACCTGAAGTCGATTACATAATTTTGGCCAAGATAAAAAATAGCGAGTCGTACGGACGTGGTTTGGTTAAGAAGATTAATGCTCAAAAAAAATTGGCCAAAGTGGAATTCATGGAATACGGTTTCACCGAAATCGTCAAATTCAGCGATATAATGTACCTTTCCGAAGAATTGGTCAATTCCCCACGTTTGGTCAATATGCTTACGTTGAAAGGGATTTCAGATGAAATGGAACATGCAGACAAAGTCATACGATTCCTCACATCATTGCAAGAAAATAAGACTCAATTAATAGTCAGATATCTTGAGCCTATCGAAAAGACGGCTGTTAGTGCTCACTTCCGAGCTTCGCTCGTTGATAGTCAAGAATTTAAGATGATCAGTGATACGATCAGAGGTTTGATTGCTATCGAACCACCACCGCAGATCGAAGTTGAAGATATAAAAGAGCCAGCTAAAATCAATCTCTGTGTAAGTAATGGGTATTGAAAGTATTCAATTTGAACAATTGAAAACTAAAGTTTTATTTTATGATTGTCGAAATATGCAGGAAATTCAGTATATAGATTTTTCTGGTCAAAATTTGGAACTATTCATTGTCGACAATAGTTTCCTAAATTTTGGATTCTTCAGTGCGATTCAAGCAAAAGATACGGCATTGCTGGCCAAAAATGATCAACTGATCAACGACAAAGCAGATGATTTAATGGCAGGACCACAGTTCCATCCACAGTAAATTATGCACAGTACTTCAGACTACATCCAATCTGATTCATTTAAAATTATATATACTTTCATTCAGCATCAGTGAATCTTGTTTGGTACAAAGTAGCGACAAGCGCTGGTATCGTGCAACGGTTCGGCAACAAATCGACGATAGAACATACAATATTATGTACTTGGATTATGGGAATATGGAAAAGGTGACAGTTGATTTCATCCGTGAAATGCGTGAAGAGTTTTTCTTCCCAGTTATTACATCCATTTGCATCGTCGACGGTAAGGCGAATATTCAATAGCAAATAGCTTAATATCATAGGCATTTTAATGAACCGATATTTTTTGCAGGCTTGATCGAGAAAATGTTTAACAACCCAAACGTTGGAAAACGCTTACAACAATTAATACAACCATACACGAACCTTACATTTGATGATGTTCAATATAATGGCGAAGAAGTAATTTGCAAATCGAGTGAAATAATCAATACATTGAAGAACGAAGGCCTAATCTAAAGGCTCATATGACTGCAACGATACAACCGAACGTCAAACTATTTCTTTTTTTACATTCTTAACACAATTTTATTGTTTCCAACAATATTTAGCTCAAATCATCATAAGAATGAAATAAATTCATCGAATTTGTAAAGAATTCACTCCGACAGTCGATTAGTTTTATTGTTTGATAGCTAAGTGAATGGAAAAATGATTTTTTACGATCAAATTTCTACGGTATTTGATCGTACCTCCCATTCGAGGTACAGCAAATGATCAAAATTCAAAAATACTTGAACGAATATATTATCATCGAAATAAAGCTGTATGAATTCAAATGGCCATTCGGCTGAATCTCATTGTAATTATTGATAGGATGAATCGATTCTGATTATTATCTTGATAATACGAGTATTTGAATGCAATGAGAAAAATGGTGAAAGAATAAAAACTTGAAGATACAATGGAATCAATAAATCAAATTGAATCCATTTCTTATGGCACAAATCAAAAATATGATCAGAATGATTCAAAAGTATATCAATAAAAAGGAAAAACCTAAAATTATTGCTAAGAATTATATGAAAATTTGAAAACCTATAATAATATTTCAAAATTTATTCGAAAAACGGTTCATTGGTGGTGCGTATGTCATGTTAGGTTGGCTCAGAGACGGTTGTATACCGAATACTTCATCATACGAAGGAGGTCTTTGGGGGAATGATTGTGTATTTGGTCGCATTGAAGTGCATGCTAATATGTCCAATGGAGGAGCCGTTGGTTGGTTTTCTGGTAATTCAGCACGATTTTGTGCAAAAAACGATGTATCGTATCCAGTGGGAAAAGTGGATGCAGTTGGTGATGTCGGTGAGCGCACAGACGTTCTGTTGCTTACATTTTGTGATGAAGTTAGACCTATGCTCGAGCCAGATAGGACGCTCAAGCGCGATAGTCGAAAATCGGTTGATTGGGCTTCTTCGTCCAATGTGAAAAGAACTGAGGGCCTTTGTTCAATTACTAAATGTGGCACTGTGCCGATGATGATCGGAGCGATTACTACCAAACTCTTGCGGAAGGTACCGAGCTTTGCTTTAACCCTTATCTCGTATTTAATATTTATCAATTGACTTATGCTCATATCTTGAGTTGGTGTTGTCACTGGCACTTCAATTATTTCATTAATATTTTGTTCATCTTTTTTTTCGATATCATTAACTTCCTTCTTCGCAAGACATTCGATGTTTGTTTTCAACACAATACATGGCGCCTTGCTGCGGTATTCAATGATTTTGTACAAGCCGAATTTAACCTTTTCAACTTGTACTTTACTATAATTGGTGATTGTTGCCTGGAATATGGAACAAATGGCGCCAACATTCAAAAAGAATATACAAATAAAAAGTTATTTATTCGAAAATACCTGTATTCGAATTCCGTCGCCTGGAACGAAGCCACGTTTCGGCACAAATACATATAAGCTGACCGGGCCAGCGCCAACAATTCCAATTGTTTTCGTCAGCTGATTTTCAAATGGTTGCAGGGTATTTTGTAACAAATTTAAATTGACGGTTCGTATGATATTCAAAACGATCAAATGTTTTTGGTCGAATTTCCACGGTTTATCCACAATAAATTCCATTTTGTATTTGATTTTACCACGATCACCAGCGAATGATGACGGCAAATCTGTTTTTAGATCGTACGAAAAATTGTAGCTTGTCATACCTCTGGACAATGTGAACACCCGGCCTGAGAAAAGAACGCAAATAATGTGATTTGAATGTGAGTATAGGTCATTTTTGGTGTGTATTTTTATTCTCTTTCGCTATTTTTGGTTTGGGAATTTAGTGTTATGATTGTCGAATTTATGTATCAAAGAACATGTATTCAAGGTCTAATATTATGAATTTTTAATGAATGAGCGCTGCGCGTACATGTGCAAATGTTAAGTATGTGTGATTCATTCAAATGGATTGTTCAAGCTTCGCTGTGATCGTATTCATTAGGTCTCGTCAATGAATGCGTCACCAATATTCACAGTAAAATCGTCATTGAATAATAAATTTATTAGCGCGTACCATTTTTTGAGCCGATGATGTACTTGGTTGAATTAAAATATTCTTCATTGCCCCAGAATTTCAAATTATCGGATCTTTCAGGTTTGCCATCAGCTCCAACTGCCTCACGTCGTCTAAAATCGGTCCAATTACATTTACCATAGCCAGTGAAACGAAAATAGATTCCTGCAAACGATAAATAAATCGACCTTTTTCTTTATTTTGATGCTCAGAAAAAAATTCAAGTTTGTGTTCAAGTCGTGAGTGTCAGTCACTATACACAATGAATTACTCGAAAGAGAACGAAACAAAGAACAAAGGCAATACCTCCAAGCACTCGTATTACTTTGTTATACGAAAAAAAAAATGTCACTTCCGTTGTCTGCATATTTTTGCTACATCTTTAACAAAATCCAGTTTTTCGGATTGCACAAAATATATTTTGAATGCAAAACCACAACGTAAATTTATTTGTTCGCTCACCTCGGATTTTCATCTTCTGTTTGCAGTTCAAAGTGATTGTGCCGCGTATCTGTTGGCCACTAAAATATGTATTCTTTGGATTATCGAAGATGATTTTAACTTTTTCACTCTGTTCTTCGGTTGATGAAACTGCTGATTGATCGGCCGTTGAATCCACAGTCTGTACGACTCTCGACTTTTCCTCGAAACTTTGATTCATCTCGTTTTGTCAGTGCCTCGTCAAAATGCGCAATTCACAAATGAACAATCACAACTTACACCGTTCACATACGACCAAAGACTAATAAAATGTTAATTGATGTAATATCATGGAAGTGGCTGACAATTGATCTGGTGTAACTCATGCGAGTTCGATGAAAACAAAACCGATCGATTACATATCATCGTGTCTTACAGTTGGTGTGTATATGACAACAGCATGTTGAAACACATTCAACACAAGTAATGCTTGTACTTTTGTTGAAGCTTCACGCGCATGTTTTGCGTTTGCTGCATTGGTGAGAGTAGGTAGAAAGTGGTAGGGAATTGGTGTTGCGGTCATTCGAAAGTTGAAATAGAAAAAAATTTGGAAGAAAATCGCTTGCGGAGGATTTCATTTCTAACTACGGAAGGTTTAACGGTCGATAGCGATCCACAAATTGTGAGTCACAGTTTGCGATTATCGTTGAACGATCGCTCGGAGTGATATGATATCGCTTGGATTCAAACCAAATAAATACAATACAAATATTTTGGTTATACTTTTTCTAAACAAATTTTATTTAAATCACTTTGAAAACTAAAATAAAATCAGAAAATTTCCATATGTTTGCGTAGAATTTACACTAAGCGTTTACAGAGCAATTTCATTCGAATCCTACATATTCGAATCTACGATAAACAATTCTGGGAAATTGGGCAGTTTTGTGTAATTTCAATAGGTTTTCCTTATCCACTATGTCATGGAAGATGGAAATCTCACCACTTCGTTAAAAACTGATATAAAAATCCATACTGATTCAAAAATAAGTAAAAAACCATACAAATGGTTGGATTGGGGATTCAATCATTTCAAAATAGTGTAAAAAAAAGAAGATTTCGTTTGAAATGAATGAAAATGTTTCGGACAAAAATGTTAATAATAATAATAAAATAAATGAAAAATATATTAGCAAAAAAGTGATTTCGAAAAATAAGAAAAAATATATTTTGAAATATAAAAACACAATATGAATTCTCCCAAATAGCAGGTTTGTGACTCAGACTTTTTTTTGTTCATTATGAATCTCACCAAAATTTGCCACTGCATGAATAAAATGAAGAACCTGTCTAAGCATGTTCAAGTCTAAACGTTATTATTGGAAAGAGCGTAAAATGTCGATCAATTTGGCAAGTTGAAAACAATTTATTAAGAATGAATTTTGAGTATTTGCTTCAGTTCCTTTAAGCAAACAGCCAAAAAAAATTGGCTTGGGAAGACCGAAAAGACGAAATATTAATTGCGTTATGGTGATTTTGTATATTAAATATTTTGTGCACATGATACACATACGTTTGCTAAGTGACAATAATGGCAAGAGATCAACTCAAGCACCAAAGTGATATTTGTAATAAACGAAAATGAGAGACCAAGTGTACAATAAGGTGATGATGAAGTTTTTAGCGCAACATTTTAGCACATTTCTACCATTTCTAATTGCTGTCAACAATTTCACAATACAATTTTCATCGGTATTGTAGCATATCGTGGATTTTAACCCACCGATAAAGCTCGAAATCATAAAACAGTATGACTAAGTTATCAGGCTATTAACAATATAAATATGTTGATAAAGAGGCTTAAATTCTTGTAACTAAATTTGAGAAGCCGAAAATAGCATGTAACGATTGTTCTATTATTCATAATTTCACTACAGTTGGATAAATAACGAAACAGATTGGGGCCAAAATCACTGTTTTCGTTTGTTTTTCGCTAAAAAAATGAAACCCGCGAACAATTCACTAAACCCAATAAAAAGGTTCGATTTTGCAGTCCCATGTTATGTCTTTGCAATTGATGCGTTGTATAATGAAGATGAGTTTGCGAAATTCGATTGATTGAATGATGATGTGGATGGTGAGCCGAAGACTTCATCGTACGACGGTGGTGCGTCCATATAAATTGAAGCGGGTCTAATTGGTGTGCTGGTGATGGCTGCGTTGAGATCCAATGGAGGTGCTGATGGCTGAAATTCACTGGTCGACAATGTAGATGGTGCTGCGTTGGCACCAGGTATTGAAGCAATCGACGAATTGGGTATGCTCCGGGCAGATGATGTTGAATGGTCCATGCTTGACGATTGTAGTGATGATGCATTGCTGCTATTTCGTGATGAAACCAAACGTTGCTGTAGATCCAAGCTCACATTCGAAGCATCACTCAAGCGATGATTATGATAGCCGGCAGCAGGTGGAAATCGCATCGAAAGTCCCGCTGGCAATTCGGGAAGTGCTGGAAAATCGGGCAATGGAACTGGTTGCGGTTGACCCATCACAGAGTGCGGCACATTTCCCAATGTTATCGGAACAGTTATAACCAAATTCTTATAAAGACCACCCAGTTTTGCTTCGACTTTCAACTCATATTTTATGTGAATCAATTGACTGGTATTAGCACCTTGACTTGGCGTTGTCATTGGCACATCAATTCCATGTTCATATCGTTGTTCAGTCTTTTTACCAACGCCACCCGCCTCTTTCTTCAACAACCGATAAGTCTCACGCTTTATTGCCTTGCTCGGCTCCTTACTGTGATAGTCGATGACTTGGTTCAGAGCAAATTTCAACTTTTCCACATGGACTTTACTGTGATTCGTCACAATGACCTGCCGATCAAAAGAAAATTTGAGTTTCAATTGCGATTACAAGCAAATATTTGTGTTGATGGAGAAAACATAGGTACCTGAACTGGAATCTTATCGCCAGAAATATAACCACATTTTGGTATATAAACATGTAAGCTTATTGGACCCGATCCAATATAGCCGATGTTTCGCGTCAGCTGATTTTCAAATGGCTGTAATGTACCCAAGGAGTAGTTCAAGTTCACTGTTTGGATGATTTTCAACAGAACTCGCTGTTTTTCATCGAATTTCCACGGTTTATCAACGACAAACTCCATTTTGTATTTGATTTTACCGTAGCCACCATTGAACGACGATGGCAGCTCTGGCTTCAGATTGAATGTGAATTCATAGTTTGTAATGCCTTCGGGCAAATAAAATGATGGACCTGCAGGAAAAATGATCGGAACAAATGTTGAATGTGAATGAGTTTTTTGTATATGTTTTATATTTAATTGCAATTATATTAAATTCAATTTCAACAATTAATCTGAACAATTGAGCTCATTCAAACGGATCATAAAATGGCGCCGCAATATTTGCAACAATGAACTCAAAATATGTAATGACAATTACCATTTTTCGAGCCAACGATGTACATGGTAGAGTTCAAGTATTCTTCAGTGCCGTGATATTTGATTGCCGAACTTTGTCCTTTGGTTTCAACAACGACCGAATCACGCCGCAGTAAATCCGTCCAACTACACTTGCCATATCCAATGATACGATAGTAGATTCCTGTGAATAATGGGTAAACGATATTAAAAAAAACTTCATATCAGCAGCAATTCAGCGAATTGCTTATTTCATTATGGACTCATTTCAAACCGAATTGCGTGTCATTCAATAAACACTGGGTTCATGATTCGTATCAATTAAACACATACTCAAACACACACACAAACACATCTCGTTAGCAACGAGACTTGGTTCATATGTCCAAAGGGTCAACCGAAAGTGCGTATGAATCATCAGGTATTCACTGTTTTGTAAGATTGAATGCGAACATCGGCTATTTACTTCAATTGATGTTACAAACTTCGCAATCGTGAAGCGATAAAATGAAGCATTGAAACCATTTTATCGACAAGAGAATTATTGTTTAATAATATAACTGTTTTATGAAAGGGTCTCTTTGATTTCTTGTTGATTTTGAAACGTTTGAGTATTTCGGAAACAGTAATTTAAAGAGAGAATTTGATGATCATTTGCATTTGTATAATTCTATCGTGAAGTTGTAAAACATCCGTTTATGCGAGTGCAATCAACGATCGATGCACTTTACTTGAATGCGCGCATATATTTGCGCTTGGTGATGTAATTTACAATTTCAAATTTTATTATGATTACGACTTTGTGAATTGGCTTCAATTAATCGAGTAGGCAAACTGCACAAAACAAAGTAACAAACTGCATATAGTTGCATAGCTAGTGAATCGTGAAATTGAACTTAAGTAGATGCAAGCAAGTTAAAAGAAAGTATTCAAGTTGCAAGTGGATGAATGAAAATGAGACACATTGTCGATGTATGTGAAGCTAAGACTTTGAATGTGAACACAAGATGAAATCACAAAACACATAGCAAAATAAAAAAAAATGTCGGGCTTAGCGTGAGATAACATGTAAACAAAGAATAAACCAAAAATATTTATTTTGATTTCAATTTATGTGTCAAGATTTCGTGCACATGTTTTTGCTGAAGCAATAAATTTCACTTCCGACATTTCACCAATTGTTTTTATCTTTTGTTACTTTTCGCAGAATATCAGTTGATTTGGCGAAAAAAAAATGACTGACAAAATCGCTTTCGATCGCAAACATGCGGTGAACAAAGAATATTTATGACTCACCTCTGATTTTTTTCTTTTGTTTGCAGTTCAGCGAAATGGTACCATGAATCGATTGACCCGAATGGTACGTATTTTGCTGGTTGTCCAATGTGATTTTGATTCTCTCAAATTTATCATCGGCTACCGAACTCAATGACAACGATTGTAATGAAGTGGCCGGCGATGAAGATGCGATCGATGCGGCTGTTGTACACGACGATTGCGATTGTGACTGATCCATAGCTGGCTCCACATTTGCCTCAATCGATAGGTCTTCTTCATTCGAATTTTCACTCATTTTAAATGAAATTTGACGCAGAAAACTCAATAAGTAACGGCGCGCCGATATGAATGCGTCTAAGATATGGGTGAAGTTGATAAATTTATCAGTTTCCGGGACGACCGTCCAATTTTTCGCACAAAACAAAACACACACACTCGAAAACAATGAATTTTTCGCATGAATCAACTAATTTGAATAAATGAGATATGTGAGCGTGTCGTGATGCTACTGCACTCGTCAGTCTTTTAGCTAATGTTTTGTCTATTAGATCAATTAGAATTGCTAATGCAATCGAATCGTTCAAATCAACACTTTCTTTCTCGGCATAATTTTCTTCACTTGCCACTTGCACATATGTAATTCGAACGAGCGAAGATTGAATTTCGACACAGGCATCGACACATTGGTCCTAAGCGGAATTTAGATTGCGTGATCGATGGTCACAATTGTTTGCATCATCATATTGCAGTACCCTACTCACAATAATCATCAATCAATGCAAACACTTGAAATGAATTTTAATTGCGTGTGATTGCCTATTCGTCAATAGAAATGAGATTCAATTATATATTTAGATCGTCTTTCGAAATTGTCGAATCACTTCATCAATTTCAATGTGTGCGTGTAATTTCGAAATTTCGCGGTGCAGTCTATTGAAATCATTTTGTGCACACGATGTCAATCACGACCCGAACTAGTCACACGCGACCAAATACTAATAATGAAAATATCATATTAATTTGTTGTCGAAGCGAAAATTCAACGAGATTCTTGATTCACTCACGAAAACAATCAAATCGTCCGAGATATTAGAGACAAAGCGCTCTCGACCACGAATTCATCGCATCTAATTGCCTACATTTCGATATATATACGACAATGATTATGAAACACAGTCACAAAAACAACGCGCAAAATTGTTTTTTATTCGGTTTCGGTGCGCTTCACATACATATTCGATACACACGGGCCGAGTGTGGGCCAAGTTTCAACTGGCACCAAACTGAATTTGTTGCCTTTGTTTGTATTATTCTGAATTCTTTCTAAATCTTTTTTCGTGATTTTGATATACGCTTTTTTTCATTATATTTGATTCGGTTCGCTGTTGCGTTCGATGTTCTGCGAACTGGTGGTGGCACTCACTCGCACACACTACTGTGCGTTTATTGGTCGCACGAAACGCAACAATGTATTGCGCAAATTTTATGCTATTTTTTTTTATGAAAATGACTAACTATTTTTGTCTGCTCTCTTGGCAAATATAAACAAACCATCTTTGCCCTGACAAGCGCTTTGTTTATTCTGACAGTTTGTTGCGCATCGTTTGACATTTTATTCAGTTTAAGCAACCATTTTGACAGATGTCACATTTCGATTTTGTTGATGCTGCTTTTCTTTTGGTGCTTTGAAATGTGTACATAAAATTTAGCTGGATTTTTTGTAAACAGAAAAGTTTCTGTTATTCATTTATTTTCGTATTGAATCTAGGGATGATAAGTTTATTAAGAAAGAATTTTGCAGCTCATAATTTAAAATGTATTGGCGTCCCAACTCTAACCTCATTACAACCGGTGGAATGTGTTCGCCGGCTCCAAACTAGCTCAATACGACTCAAAAAAGCCGTTATTGAAAATCTTTGCCAGAAATTATGTTGCACTGAATATGTTGCGGAAAAAATTTACAATAAATATCCATTGTTGCGGTCGGTCGATGGTATCAGAGGTGATACTTTGCAGATGCTTTGCAACACAGTTCCTTTGCAATCAATTGCCGAGAATCCGTGGCTCCTCACGATGGACACCAGTGAGAATATGCATTTTTCTTATTTTTTTTTTTCATTTTTTAGAACAATTTGTGAATTGGTTTTCAAGAAGGTCGATTTTAATGTAGAAATGTTGAAGCAAAAAATGGAATTACTCGATAAGATGGAACCAAAGAACATCGAGGATTTTGTGCCGTTACTCAGTCTCGACATGAAGAAGCTGAATGTTCTCGTTACACGACTTTTAAAGGAATCATCTCAAATCGAACAGAAAAACCGAATTTATTATTTAAGTGCGAAGCTCAAGGTGATTTCGAAGCTTTTAAATGGATTTTCAATTTGATCTCAATAGTGTAGTCTAAACAGAGTGAATATGAAACAATTAATGAATATTTTAATCGAATACATCGTAGGTTGAACCAAAATTCATATCGGAATACCGTGCAAATTGTGGCTATGAAATTTTCTTTTCGTCATTTCGAAGTTTCAAAAAGAAAATCGACATACTGTTAGATTACGGAGTGCACCCGATGGAAATATTGAATGGATTGTACGCTATTCGCTGTGCGGAAAGTGTTTTTGTTCGCCGCTCGGAGCGATTACTATCGATGGGACTGAGGATTAAAATGTGGTACTATCAACTGGCAGAGGAGGATTTTGATATGTATGCTCTCAAAAAATGCAATTCAAAAGGTGGAGCGTATTCTTCCTCTTTTCATTTTGAATTTTTCATTTTCAAGGATGTTAGAAAAGCATATGGACGGTAATAGACTCAACTGTGCTACGCCAGCAAAGACAGCCAGAAAATTGAAGAGACAAAATTTAGAGAAGGCAACAATTGTGGAAACGTTGAAGTCATTACTTCAGTGTGACGATTCCGAGTCATCGGAAATTTACTACACTCACTTGAATGAGCTGAGTGAATTGACCTCGGCGAAACGAAACACTGCTTTTCTATTACAGAATCAAGTTAGTCGCAAAACGATTAGAGAAAATGGATTTCTTCTACCAATGCCGATCGGTATGAATCACATACCGTTACTATAATTTGATTTGTAATGATTAATTTTATGTGTATTTTCAGATGAACTTAAGGAAAAGCTGGAAATTCTAAAGCAAATGGAACCAACAAATATCGAAGATTTTATTCCTCTGATCGAACTGGATAAGACAGAACTAGAAGAGTACAAGAAATCTCTGGTTAAGATTAATGCGATTGGATGTGATCATCCCGTTTATTACTTCAGTAAAAAATTGAACGTGAGTAAAATTAAATACGAATATGAATTTTCAACAAAAACGGGTTCTTTCACTAGGTTGCAGCCAGCATAGTTTCTGCACGTTTCAAAGAAAATAAAAAAGTTTTCATTGAATATGAGCCCGAATCGCTTAAAGCCAAACTGAATGTCCTTCTTAAGCACAATGTTGACACACTTACTATTCTGAATTGTAAAATGACTTTTCGGCACAGCGTGCCACAAATAGAAAAAATCATATCTAGGCTGCGAGATAGTGGCATTGATAAGATCTCTTCGTGGATGATTATCACATTTGGTTCACCGGATTACAAAAAGTATTTTTCAATAACATTTCCTTCAGTAAAAGTAGTTCTTAAAAAGCTTTCATGTGGCAAATTGTACCTTTTAAAAGATTAATATCGGATTATTCGCGGGAGAAAAATTCACTGGAAGGTTTCGATAGCAGCATTTCATACATGGCTCATCGTCTTGGCTGGAATGAAACTAAAGTTGCGATTTTTTCGGAAATGTATCCAAAACTGACCAAGTTTTCCGCATCAAAGGTCCGCAAAAATATTTATTCTTTTCTCATCATAATATTAATACATTTTACTTATTTTATGCAGATAAAAAAGAAATTGGACTTTTTTCTGAACGAAACGCAATTCACAGCAGAAGATATTACACATTGTCCGTATATATTAACCAGAAATATTGATGAATTGAAACAAAGAATTGTGGAATTGACAAAAATTGGAGCTCCCATTGATTTGTCAACCATACATCAGAGCAGAGATACATACTTAAAATACATCAAGCAATACTACGAAACACATTCAGACGGCGAAACCAAGGCAAATGCTTTTCGAACCATCGAAGAACGCTTGAAGAGTAAAAAGGAACGAAAAAATGGTCAATAAGTTGAAGTGAAATAAATAACACGTATTTCAAAAAGCAAACGATCGCTTTATTCATTTCGGAAAATTGAAATTAATCGAGCAGATGAAAGTTGAAGTATTCACTAAAATGAATTAGCATCTTTATCTAAGAAATGTCAATTGTTTCACTACTTGTGGTCTGCACTGCTTTTTGTAATCGAATCTTTTGACTCCATCTGTAGCACATTCTCTTCAAACGGACTACTTCCTTTTCGTATTCCGCGTTTTTACGTTTGTTCGCTGCAATCCGTTGCAATAATAATCTGGGGTATTTTAACGCTGCTTCATCTTTAACGCTGTATAAGTATTTTGGCGTTCCATTTGTATTTGTTACAGCAATGTTTGCCGATGATGCTTCGGCCGATTTGAACTCGTGCATTGCTTTTTCTATTTCGGTTTCTTCGTCTTCAATTAATCTATGCCGTGGAACGAAATAAATGAAAATTTTAATGATGATTGATGAAAAATCACAAAGAATTAGAAACAGCAACCGAATCGAAACGATTCTAATGAGATTGACATGAGCATTTATTATTATCACTTACATGACATCGTTGGATACAGGTTGCTTTTCTCCAGCTTGACTAGATGCTAGAACGCTTTCACTGGGGTTATTTGTATTGCTATTTTTATTCGGATCCGTTGTTTCGTCAACTCTTTTGATGATTGGCAATTTGGAATATGTTTTTGTTTTTGATTGTGTTTGTGCTTGTGCCTGTGCTTGTGGACGTGGTGCGGGCTTCAAAGTTGGCGGAAGCATCGTTATATGTCCATGCACACGCATCAATTTTGGGGCTACGCTTCCAGTTTGAATGGTTTTCGTGCTCGGCGGTGGCATTGACTTTCTGAGCACTGTTACATTCTTGACAGTCGGTACATTTGATAGATTCGATGGTGATGCCAAAAAGGTTTTCACATTTAATACATTTGCAGGTTCAATAGTGGTGAGTCTTGTAAGGCCAGGTATTGGCCTCGATGCTACTTTGAGGGTTGTTGATTCATCTCGATTTGTTGTCTTCGTCTCATTATGACCATTTTCTTCGGATTGATTCACCCGTTTAGGTAGGTTCGGTTTTGGGACAAGGGGCGGCAATTTATATGGCAATGATAGTCTTCTCGCAACAACCGGAGCACTTCGTTGCATCATTGACTGACCATCTGCACTGATTTTGTGCAATGGAACATTGATAATTTGTGCTTTTATCGGAGATGACTTCTGATTGTTGGCTTGTGTTTGTTGCTTCGCACTACATCCAGCAAAAATCCACGAATCCGATAAAGAACAAAAAACCGACAACAAAATCAAAATATAAAAACACGAATGAGTGAATCATTTGAAATGACAAATTTATTCTTATCGAGAAGAAAATGTTGACTTACATTTCTTGTTTCCTGAGAGCGACGGCATGTTTGAATACGGATGGTTTGGCGCCTTCAATCAGTTTATCATCGCTAATAAAACTGGAACTAGTGAAATGCAGTGCACAAACCCGCATTGATTTTTCCCATTCAATCTTTTGATTGTTATATAATTCGATGATGATTGTCCAATTCTTACGTTGATCAGGATTATCGGGAAAACTAATTAAAAGGATTTGATGTCATTTCAAAACCGAGCAGAGAACGTCCAAAGAAGATTATGGTTACCTGAATCCATGGATTTTTGGATTCATCCCTTCAAATTGTGTGGGACAACCAACAATGCAGCATTTTGTTGGCGTTGAAATTGAATCCGGCTTTGATATTACACATTTTTTCATTGATTCAGATTGTGGTCGCGTTGATATTGATTGTGCATAGTTTACTTTTTGAGGAAAATAAATGGGCAGCGCATGATCAATCAATTGCCGTGACACTGGTCGCATCGATGCTTTTGCAAAATGTAGCGAACACACAATATCATTTGATTTGCGTATATACTTTGGATCGAATTCTTTGATTTTGTTTTCCCATTTCTGTGCCCATCCATCGTCAGTCGGGAACCTGTTATCAATTAATTTGCTCAAATTTAAAAAAAAATCCCGTTTTGCTCATGTGCATATTTTATTTTTCAAAAACGTAATATATATTTTGTTTTTTGAATTTTAAAACTAAAATCACTTACCAATAATAAATGATATCTTTAACTTTGATTGACTTGGTTTTAGTCAAGCACCTATCAATGCAGCACATTGGCCTTTCCATTGCTGTCTATTTTTCATATGCGAAACAAATTCGGACTCGTTAAAATTAATTCGATTATTTACTGAGCTTTTTACACCAATAAATGGAACTATTCGAGATTCACAGCAGAAAAACTATAAAAAAACATATAATCACAATGGCTTAATGAGAATGAAGCTTTATTCGCGTGTTTACACCGTTTTTGCTTTTAATTATATCTTAATCACAGGAATAGTATTGACGGCTATAATGAGGAGAAGAAAAAATGTAAAAGAATAATACAAATTTGACAGATTGGTCTTCAGTTCCGTTGGGACGAGTGCAAGCGCACAACATATTGTGCGATCAACGAGTAACACAGAATGGACGCAAGGTGGCATCACCATCTACCGTCGCAACGTAACACCATCACAGCAACTTCACTTTTATGTGAAAAGGCACAGAAAGCAATCTAAGTCATGTTGACGTACGAATGCAACGTAGATGATTTTAATAGAAAAATTTAAAAGTCGCCAGCAAATTGGTTGATTATTTATCGTGCAGCCGTTCAATACGTTTGAAAGCTTCTTCACAATTTTCGCTTTGCTTCCTGATTAATTGCGGCATAACGCTAACAGGCTCGCACAACATGCGGCAATAGTTGGAATGACACACATCATCCGTGCTCTCTACTTACGAAAGTACGATTTAAGTTCGGCATTTTGTTTTGCAATCACGGCATTAGACATTTGACACATAAAATGCTTACCTTAGCTCGAATAAAGCCCAGTTTCAAAAACTTACCCTTTTTCATGGCATTTCCAAAAATTGAAAACGTATTACGACATAATAACAAAATGAAACAGCGTTTTAATCAAATAAAACAGTTTATTGCATAATATTGTTAATTATTGCAGAATGACTTCAGAAATATGCCTATCATGCTAAGTATTTTATTTCATTGTGGTTTCTTTTTGGTAGTTTGATTCCATCGCAAAAACAGCTAACTAGCACTCTTCACTCTAGAGCTCTCAAAAACATTTGCTGTATAAAAATGAAATGTGTAGTTTGGTTCTTTTTTGCAATTTCATCTGCATTTTTTTGGTTTGCTTCTTTTTAGCATTGAAATATAATCAATAGGTTTGTTGCGATTGCTTTTTTTAATTTCGTTAATGCGCGACTCGGTAATGCCGCCGTCAAACACACTGTGTGCATTTTTTTCTAACATGAAGAAGAAATTTGAGTCTACAAGCGATTATATTACCGTTTTTAAAGAGGCCAGCTGGAGATAAGCGACTGTGTCCAATTAATTGTGACATATTTATAAAAAAAGATGAAGAAACACACATAAAACATCAATAATAATCGATATTTAGATCAGCTAATTCTACACCCTATTCCAGTTCACAAACTCCGAAGAACACGTGCATAAGGTTGAGCTGCACAGGGGATTTCGGTCACACTGATGCGCGTTAAAGTTATTTCAATTTTACGAAACTTTGAGGGGTTTCTGGGCGAATGAATGTCAAACCGCCATTTTATTGAAGTTTTGCTAGATGTCGTTAATTCCATCCTCTTCTTAATACCGACAAAATCCGCCTTGCGCAGTCGTGCCCTTAAAAACCACTTATCAATTGATTTTATTCAGTCTCAACCTATTGTTGAAGAAATCTGGCGATTCCAAAGGTAGCAGCGTATATATCGACCGCAATCTCTTCATAAATTCATATTTGGTTTAATTATCAAATTGATAAATGGCATTGATTTTAATTTCAAATTGAGCAACAATGACCAAACATGTATTTTCGATTAGAATAGAAGCGTACACAGAGGAAATGTCTAATTTGTCGCATGATCGAACCGACCGAGCATTTTGTTCTGAAAAACTGGCCAAAGTCGTAATTCATTCATTTCAAAAACTTTTATCTTGCTACTTAAAGATCTATTTCGATTACAAATCTTTGCATCATACTATTTTAAGAAACACATTAGAGATGTAGAAAAATAATTTCTATTTTATTGGTTTATAATAAAACTACGGGATGCTTAATTTCATATGAAAATTAGGATGTGAAAATCAGGATTCCGGACATCTCATGATGCGAAATAAGCATAGCTCCGATACAAATCAGAGTCAAAAACGATTCTACACACAAAAGTGCAATAAACCGTCAAAACCGCATCACTCTGAATCATTATTTAAAAAAGACCCTATCCAAATCCAGCCACAGAATTTCGGCGTTTATTTTTGTTCGGCGGTATAATTCGAATTTAGGTCAATTTGTGATATTCAACAACGAATCGAAATTGTTTGGCGCAGAATCTTCTTTCACTCTGGACTGTTTTCTTCCCTCATATAATTTCTAATATTTTCTTTAACGCTAGTCGCTATGCAAGGATTGAAATCGGAACCTAAATCATATTCAAAAATTTGAAACTGTTCATTCGATTTAAAGGTTCAAATCGATTGTATGCGAAATCCTCTCAATTAAAACACACTTTCTAATATACAGATATAGCCGGTCGACACAGCGTATCTTATTCACAATGTTAATCATTTCCATTCCTGATTAAGATTATCAGTGAGTTAAATCGAATATTAATCACTAGTGATTAAGATTCCTTAAAAGATTTAAATCTTCATCTTAATCGAAACATCTTAATCATGATTAAGATTTTCATCTTACTCCCAAATTTATACTTTTTTAAAGATCGGGATCAAATCTTAATCATTGATTAAGATTCGATCTTAATCATGAATAAAATTTTAACATCATCATGAGTAATATCAAATCTAAATCGCCATCGTTCAATATTCATTGAATTGCTCAATGAATGTGCCGAATTAATTCTTCTTTGGCACATTCATTGAACAATTCAATGAATATTGAACGATGGCGATTTAGATTGGATCTTACTCATGATTATGTTAAAATCTTATTCATGATTAAGATCGAATCTTAATCAATGATTAAGATTTGATCCTCATCTTTAAAAAAGTATAAATTTGGGAGTAAGGTGAAAATCTTAATCATGATTAAGATTGCTGTTGAAGACTTAAATATTTTAAGGAATCTTAATCACTAGTGATTAATATTCCATTTTACTCACTGATAACCTTAATCACCAGCGATTAACATCAATAATTAAGATTTTGGTGATTAAGATTCCGGCTATATATACAGATAATGACACAAAAGATAATTTCAAATACAGTTTTTTTAGCCACTGAACGCTGAAACGGTGAGATAGCTTCAAAACATAGAAAAGATGACGCTATGATAAATTGCTTTGCTTACACTTAGATATGGCTATTAAAAAATGAGTGTGAATGTCCTGTAATTCGTCTCTGGATATCAATTGTAATGCTATGTTTTTTTTGTGGATTTTCCGTTTTTTTGTTAAATATTATACAAACACACTTGATTGGTATAAATTGATATTATAGACACACTCTTTAAACGATTTAAAAATTAGGTTGAATTGAAATTTACATGGAAAATACAGATTCAGAGTTCAGTCTCTAACTAACTACTGACCAGAGCTAAATACGAATAAAAAGAGGCTTTCCATATTCAAGGACAATTTACAAATTTATAGGTGTCAGATAAATTAAGCCACACAGACACAAAAAATGACAAATTTCTATCAAATTTTGTGGCAATATCAACTTGAACCTTAAATACGATTACTTTCATATTATGAAGTTTTCCGCGAAAGTGACTAAATTTTACTTCATTTTCAATAATATAACTTTCATATTATCGGATTTAATGTTAGGATCGTATTTCGACACATAATGTGAAGAATGTTTACTTCTTTTGTATATGTGCAGAGGTCATTTCAAGTAAATTCTTTAAGAATTAAAAACTATTTTTTTCATGTTAAAAAACCTGAAATTTTATATTTTAAACTGGTTTGTAACGACAGTGAAAAATGCATGGATTTTTGGTATATGTTGCTCTAGCATTCAGTGAATATGTTCAATACTTATTATTAGTATTTCGTCAAATATCGGTGAATGTAAAATGGCTCATTCAGTTTCAGGGGACGAGATATTTTCAATTATAGCGCAAAGAACAAAATTCAATTTGATATTATCCAAATCACGCACGTTTCCTAATGCATTAAGAACGCTCACAAATTGCGAATGCGTTTCAAAAGTGTATATGAAACAAGAGGATCGAATGTGATAAGAAATAGCGTGCTGCAACAAAGTGCGTTTCAAGCGCCAGAAGTACAAAAACATGAATAACGATGCTAATAGCAGTTTAACCGAATTACTAATTTATATAAACCAATTTGTTATTGGACGAAAATCAAAAATGTTGGCTCATACTTTTCTCGAAAGTCTCAGTATTTTCTTCTTATATTTTAATTTATTTCAATTTAATTTTTTTAAGTTTATATTGTTCGAATAATATTTCTATTTTTTAACACCTTCTAAGTCAATTTGGTCGACATTTTCATGCAGCGATTTCTAGAAGATTAAAAGCCTATGAGATTTCGGAACAGTTGGTGGTTTTTGCCAACATTTCTCCTTTTCGAATACGCTCAACGCCAAGTCAAAGTTTTCTCTCTATGTGGCGAAACTGATATGACATCAATGGATGCTCCGATTTAAACAAAAATTCAATATTTTATCGCGACATCTACGGAAAAATTGTGTGCCATTCAAAAATTAAAAAGCCTTTGCTTGTTTTTTTCTCTTTCAAATTGATCAAGATGTATGAGGCTGGTGGGATGTGATATGAAAAAAAATCAAATACTACTTACACTCGGATAATGGTGAAGAACAAAGCAAAGAAACAATAAAACACAAAAGAAAATATAGAAGACGAAAGGAATTAGACAAATGTTTATTAGCAATAATTTTTATTATCAAAAAACAGAAAATCGCATTTAGTTGTTGTTTTGTTTTACTAAAAATATAATAATATATATTTATGGTTTGCTGTTAGGCTGCCCAAACTATGTATAAATGCGTAAAATTGTGTGTATAAAACATATGCCTAAACATACAATGTATTGCAATTACAATAATAGCTCGACACAAAATATTGTTGGCTGGCGATTTGGGTCTCGTGGGCTCTTTGTCAGCAAGTGTGTTGTGGCCCAACGATTCAAATCGCCACTATCCAAATTTAAGGAAGGTCCTCATTGTCCATAACATCGCCCAAAGCCAATGGATTTGCTTTGGTCGCCATTATGTTTTCATCAAAAAAATGTTTTTTTTCTCTTCTTGTCATGTTTAAAATTGGATACAAGGATTACAAATACAAATACAAATATGGAATTCATACATTCTGTGAGAAGTATAGTTTTATCAGTTTCATCCACGTTTCTTGGTATTAGTGTACATGTAAAAAAAAGTATCACACACACACACACTCTCTCTCTCTCTCAATCATATACAGTTTTAAACCAACCAAGTTGAATTTCCATTGCATTACAATTTACTCCATATGTGATATATCAAAATATACAAATTAAATTAAAAAAATTCTACTACACCACGATTCGAACCGTGGTCGTTCATGTTCCAAAACTGAGGCTCTGACACATCTTTGTGTTTATCATTTCCAAACAAAACAACAACTTTATTTTTATTTCAAAATTATTATTTCTTTCATGAATTGTGTGTTGTCTCAAATCAAAGTCGTAGGAGAATTCTACGATAAAAATGCTTTGCTATATGTATATTAATTCAAAAAATTCACTGTTTATGCATTGTAAAAATGTGAAGATTAGAATTAATCATTATTGAATAGTCTGTTCATGTATAAATACAATTTTTTTTTAAATAACATACTCCTTTCTTTTACATTTTCAAAGGCGCAGTTCAAATTCTCTCGTAGGCGATTAAATCAATACCTAAATAATCATGAACATCTTATGCAACACTCATCTAAAAATGATAAATACATTTCGTTTGTATACGAATGAAAAATCAAAATTGTTTTGTTTGAGAATGGCGAGAATGAGAAAAAAATATACATACAAATTATTTCGGATCATCATTTAATTAAATATTTGTTAAATGTACACTTTAAAAACAACATCCCAAATAAAAATCCCAGGGGCTCGGCACTTATAAAAAAGAATTCGAATAAAGAGAATCTGTTCAGTTTTTTATGAATTTAATGTATAACAGCAAATATACGAATATTCACATTATTTGCGCTCATTTTCGTTCATTTAAATATACGTGAATGTGGCAAATACGGTGAATATTACATACGGTGATGCAAATATTATAGATAAATCGTAAATCGTGTTTTTCTTACATTCGCTGATACGTGAACAGTTGTTTCTTTTTTTTTTTTTTTTAGTTTTCACTGTAATCATCAAAAATGAGCTCCAAATAAGAAAACGAAAACAATTTTTTGCGTTTGCTTCACAAAAGGTCAAAAAAATAAACATTTTCGTGAATGACTGATGAATGTCATGTTATTGATCATTTCAATCATCGAAATTTCTGATTTAAGTGAGTGGTGTTGTTAATTCCAAATCAATTATAAATACAGAAATCTTGAAAGAACAGAACCATCAGTTGATTCGTTACGTCGCGAAAAGGTTGATTCAAAGTTGAAAAAAAAAATTAGATCATGAAGCAGAAGTTGTTTGTTGCAATTCTCCTATTGGCTTTAATTGGCAATCTGTGGGTTGATGCGGCTCCAAAAAGAGTGACTCGTAGTTCTGGTTGTGAATTTGGTATATTGGTCTTTTGATCATTCAATAAAATATTGGATTTTAATGAAAAATATTGTTTAGCGTGCGGAAATGCAGCGGGTTTTTGTTCCGTAAATCCTATTCAATGTAAGTGGTTTTTAATTTAGAAAATTGTGTACATTAGAAGAAATTTCAATATTTTTTTTTTTTTTTTTTCCTAAGTGATCTTCGGAAGCTGCCGAGAAGACTACGACAGATGCATTAGAGGATGCCGTGGCATATGATCACTATCCTAATTCTTTGAGTAGGGCTGATTTTTACTAGGGGCTCAGAAGTATTTTTTGTTTACATTCTAACTTCCATATTTACGATTTATCTATAATATTTGCATCACCGTATGTAATATTCACCGTATTTGCCACATTCACGTATATTTAAATGAACGAAAATAAGCGCACATAATGTGAATATTCGTATATTTGCTGTTATACATTAAATTCATAAAAAACTGAACAGATTCTCCTTATTCGAATTCTTTTTTATAAGTGCCGAGCCCCTGGGATTTTTATTTGGGATGTTGTTTTTAAAGTGTACATTTAACAAAAACATTTAATTAAATGATGATCCGAAATAATTTGTATGTATATTTTTTTCTCATTCTCGCCATTCTCAAACAAAACAATTTTGATTTTTCATTCGTATACAAACGAAATGTATTTATCATTTTTAGATGAGTGTTGCATAAGATGTTCATGATTATTTAGGTATTGATTTAATCTTCTACGAGAGAATTTGAACTGCGCCTTTGAAAATGTAAAAGAAAGGAGAGAAATCTAGAGAGAAATATCCAAACAAAATAATTCTATTAAATTTTATTGAATCAAACAATACATGAAAATAAACTTAGATTGATGCTTTCTTTCTTGCTTTGGTGGTTGCAAAATGCTCTATTGATATCATATCAATGTGCGATTAATCGTTCAATTTTGTTGGTTTTTCCAAAGAATTTACACATATGAACACACAAATTGAACTATTGACATTGAAATCTCTTAAAAATATGCGAAGATTCGGATGTTGTTGTCGTGTTACAGGTAAATCAATTATTTAAAAAAAAAAATTGTATTTATACATGAACAGACTATTCAATAATGATTAATTCTAATCTTCACATTTTTACAATGCATAAACAGTGAATTTTTTGAATTAATATACATATAGCAAAGCATTTTTATCGTAGAATTCTCCTACGACTTTGATTTGAGACAACACACAATTCATGAAAGAAATAATAATTTTGAAATAAAAATAAAGTTGTTGTTTTGTTTGGAAATGATAAACACAAAGATGTGTTAGAGCCTCAGTTTTGGAACATGAACGACCACGGTTCGAATCGTGGTGTAGTAGAATTTTTTTAATTTAATTTGTATATTTTGATATATCACATATGGAGTAAATTGTAATGCAATGGAAATTCAACTTGGTTGATTTAAAACTGTATATGATTGAGAGAGAGAGAGAGTGTGTGTGTGTGATACTTTTTTTTTACATGTACACTAATACCAAGAAACGTGGATGAAACTGGTAAAACTATACTACTTCTGTGTGATCTAAGCATTAACTGATCCATTTAATAAATCTATTCATTACATGTACAAATCTATACACTCCATGATATTGATATATTGACATAATTGTAGTGGAAAATAGCCAGAGATTAAATTAATATTAAAAACACACATTGGAAATTCTGCTATTCATCTGTTTGTTGTGTTTTAAGCCGCTTAAAAACGTTTGCTTTTGTTTTATTCTCATAATATCCACATGGACAAAAGATGAGAATTTGAATCGAGGACGTGTATCTTATGTGTAAGGTAAACAGTTGCTGTGTTCCGAATTCAGCTTTGAACTAGGCGACTTATTAAACATTCAACACGTGAATTCGTCCACAACAATTTTAACCCGGTTTGAATGCAGCTAATTTACGTAAAGCGATTGAAAAAAAAACTCATTGTAAAACATCCACCAAAACTAAAGGCCAATTCAATAGAAAATCCTAGTATAAACTTAATCTAAAGAAATTTGTTGAAGCAAAGAAAAAAAAATATTATTTCTGCACTTAATGGAAAAGAATAATCATAAAATTCAAATCGATTGCGAGAATTTGTCGAGTTTGTGTTGTCATTTGGAGAACATCTCGTTGAATTGTTAGAAAAGCTGATTGGCTACAAATTCGCGTACTTTTTACTCGACAAATCCAAAATTGTTGTAACATTTAATGATAATAAAAAAAGAACTAAATTACACTTATAATAACATTACCAAAATACTCCATTGAAAGCGTTTACAAATGGATGGTATCTAAAAATAAACTCATAATTCATTCATTTTTTTATGTATTTTTTTAATATTTTTCATTTGCTTTATCTCTCAAAATGATTATAAATAAACGTGTAAGTTATACGATAAAAATTAAGTCTAACTTTTAGATGCCAACAGTAAAATTCAACAACTTATGGAAGATGCTGTGTTTGAACAGGTGTCCATCCATTTGTGTGAAACACGTTTTAGCACGTTTTCGAGCCGTGGTGTGACTTGTGGCGTGACAATTGTATCGATTTTAGAAGGAGTTTCATGAAAATGGAGAGTGAGGTTTTATTTGTCAACTGTGGGGATGAAGATGATTTACCGCAAAAGGTGTGCACAGCAAACGACCGTTAAAATCCAATGCTACAAACACCATAAAGCTGTTTTTAATAACGAAATTACCTATATATTATGAAATAAAAAGTATGAAACCCAAATAAGTGTGCAACATAAGAACGATGTGCGTTTTCAAGCTTGAACACTGCCAAAGGAGTAGTTCGAGTCCATTTCGATTTTTCCAGCCCAATAAAAATCGCGTCTGTTCGATGTGCGCTGTGTGATAAGTTCTAGTCTCTAATCCGCAATGGTTAAAATAGCATAATCTACCAAATGATGTTTTTGTTGTAATTTCAGAGAGAAAAAAAAAATGATTCTAAGAGTAAGTTCAAGAGGAACCAAGCAGTTTTTGGCCTATCTATGCCACGACCACTTTCCAACCAGATACAAAATAAATATAAATTTATATGTGATGTGTATGTGAACAATAACATTCAATGGGCTCAACAATACAAACCATCAAAATGTATGCAGAAGATGTTAGCGGACAAATGATAAAATTTAACACGGAACTCACATCGCGATGTGGGACAAAAAAAGTTGAGCGCTTGCCGTTTTGCAATTTGTGTGCGTGCTCGCGCGCACCTCAAGTTTCAACTTTTTTCTTCTCACATCCGAAACACACAACAAGCAGAAGAGATGGGAAAGAGATACAAACAGGATAATATCGATAGAAATGTTTTGTTTCGCTTATTTCAACTAAAATTTCAAACCGAAAAAAAAGAAGAAGAGAAAAGTTTTGCATTCAATTAATTGTTTTTGAAAATTCTTTTGTAACGCTACTCAGCAAAAACAAAAATCTTTTCGTTCTCTTTATTATCAATAAAATTATTGACGATTGGTTTTGTGTTTTTTTTTTTTACATTAAGTCTTGACTTGCGAAAATATTTATAAAAGTAAAGTTATAAATTTTAATATAAATTTGTTGTTGTTTTTTTGTCGTTTTCAATTAAAAACAGAAACAATATTGGAAAATTGTATACAAAAGACATTGGTGATGTCATTCATGGAATTATGGTAAAAGTGATGCTCATGAAAATGATTCAAAAACTATATTATTAATATTATTGTACGGAAATAAATGAGGAGAAAGGAAAATTTAATAAAAAACAAAACATATTCATGAAAATAAACTAATAAGAAGAATAGGTTCTAAATACATTTATACACGTATTAATTGTTGTTTTGTTTGCTTGCTTGCTTTGTTTGATTTGTTAATATTTTAGTGGTAATAAAAAAAGTACAATTACATTAAACATACGTACGTACACAATAGTTAATGATAAAATTCAGCTTTCGTTTGTTGTTTTAAGGAGAACAGGTTCAATTTGCACACTTGGTAAAAATGATAAGAAATCTAGTTATACATAAATCTATTGGCGTTTCGTTAATATTACAAATTGTGAAGCAACAATTCAAATCTATTTTTAATCATTTGTTCTGGTTATTTGAGTTGATTTATCTTGTTGTTGTTGTTTTGGTGTATTTCATCCTGATAAAAACTTGTTCAACGAACGTTCAGCTAGTCATTTGTTATTGGCTTGTTTTTGATGATTTTTTTTTTTCGTTTTTCTTCTTTTGTTCGGTGTAATGAGATTTTTCTGAGGCGCACTTTGGTAGCAAAGCTATTTTTATACGTTAGTTTTTTTTTAAACATTCTTATTATTAAAATTCTACTTTAATTTTTTTCTCAATGAATTAATAGCTCATAGAATAAAATCACAATTGGATAGTCTTCTAAAATTCTAAGTTTTCCCTTACTGTCTTGAATGCCTAAAGAAAACACAAGAAATCACGATAATTTGTTGTTTTTTTTTTTGCTTTGAGTTTTAATTTGTTTGCATTAAATTCACAACGGGCTACTAGCGATCACAGCTATACAAACAATATGAAATATGAATATTATAAGATGTTCTTTCAGGAAATGCTGCCTATTTGACCGGAAACATATCAACTCATACGTTTATTGTTGTCAAATTGCGACGACGAAATACGAAAATTGGAGGATTCATGATGGAATGAGAAAGCGAGAGCAGTCTTCGAGAAAATCGACAAATCGTGTCGATTGAAAACTCAAATTCGGATCTTTGATTGTGCCATATTATGCTTTGGTTGTGTAAAAACTTTCAAAAGTTCGGGCCGAATAGATTTTGGGCTCATTCTTGAAACGTTGTGATTGATATTCCGAAATCAAGTTCTCGAAAAACTGTCATCTGTTTTCGTCGGAATTTACATTTGTTGTAAATTAAAAATTTTCGTTGACTCCTAATCTTGCTCGGTTTTGCCCCGTGACACACAAACTGATTTCATGATGGACGGAAGTTGAATTCTCATGATTCATTTTGCTGGTTTCATCAGTTGTGTAATGCTGCGCAGCCATATTGCGGTTTCAAAATGGAAAAAATCGCTACATTGAAAACGTTGTACTGTCGTTTGGGCAGAGAGAGAGAGAGAGAGTTAAAGAGAAAATGCAATAACACACAAAACACTTGATATTTCACTTGAATTAATCGTTTGAACTTGAAAATGCTCTATTATCAGAGCCAGACTCGTGTTCGTTCACATGAAATTCAATATAATAGCATCTAATCTGAAAGGCTGTATAACCTCAAAGTGCAAAACCGAAATGTCAATTCCAATCAATCGAAAGAGAGACGAAATGTTGGAAATTAATAAAAAAAACTTAATGAAAACCAATAAAAATGAAGGATCAGTTGCATTGACGCCGTTTGTGTGTGTGTTAATTTATATGAGCACAATAAACACTTGTCTATGGTTCGAAAAGCATTAGTTTCGTATTCAAAATCTAAAACCCATTGAAACTTTATTTGAATATACATATATTTATATATCATACATATGCAGATGGAGATAGATACACTCATAAAAATGGTAGATACAATTCATCTGAAGCTAGTTTTGTACGTCGGTTCACCGGCACTGCTGTAAAAAACATCAGAATTATTGTATCTGTCATTTCGCTAAGTATAGAGAAAATGAGCGTTTTAATCTTATTTTGTGTGGTGATTTTGTGGTGGGGTGGGGAAGGGAAAGAGAAAAAAGCCCATCTTAACAACTAGTATGGATAGAGTGAAGCGATAGCAAGCAGCAAGACAGAGCAAGAAACGTAAGAACAAGAAACGTACGAACCGTATGCATTTTTTTGTTGTTGTTGTCGATTTTTTTTAGCAAATGCTTAAACAATATCAACTCTCTATGAAAAAATATTAGTTCCAAAAACAAATTACATTTATCGATAACCGCTTTCCAAGCACTTGTTTTGCAATATCAACATCAACCCAACACTCGATTTATATATTTTACAAGTTATGTGGACATTCGGCAAACATAATGGTAACATAAAATTAAAAATGCAATTTGGAAATAAAAACGAAAAAATTATAACAAATCGACGATTCTAGCCAACATTTGATGGTTTGAAGAAAACTGATTTGGAAAAAGGTAAAATTGTTGTTTAATCTAAGTTTACTTAAAAATTCAGTCGAAAGTTTTTCGATGTGATGATATAATTGGTTTCATTTTTACTAAAAAAAAATCTCTCGCTTTTTCTGGTTTTTCAATCTTTGCTGTTTGATTTTCATTCAATTAAAAATGGCACCAGATTTTCGGAATATCCATCTTTCTGACCATGAATTTTCGCATCTGCAGCTTAGTTAAATGTAATGGAATATTTTATTCATTTAATTCATCGACCAATTACATCAAAAAAAAAAAAAAAACAATGAACGTGAGTAAAAGCGTTTTAAACAGAGAGTTCCATTACGAAGAAAGAATTTGTTCTTGTTCTTTGCCAAGAATAAGAAAAACAATTCAAAGAAAGCCGGTAGACAATGTATCACAGTTCGAGTTAGTTTTGTTACAACATGTATTGCAATTGATTTTCCCGAAACGTCATTTAATCTTTCGTGTGCGCACGCGTGGATCTGTCTGAAGATTAAGTTGAGTTGAGCAACGAAAAATCAAATTGGTTTGTGTTTGCATCGGAAAGTGATGCAATAAAATAATGCCAATAATGAGCAAATATTTTCCACAAACTCAACAAAAATTGTCTGTTCTAGTTCAACAGATGCTAGAACAAGTGACCAACTACTTTTGATACGAATAGAATTTGAGGATTAGAAAGGAGAACGGTTTTACAATGAAAGACACACAAATATTTGTTTAATTATTTCAAGTTCGGTAGTGAAAAATTCGTTTAACTATATATTGCAATTTGTGAGAGTAGAGAGAAAATTGGATGCGTGTGCAAAGAATCATGAAGCAAGCAAAAAACAATCAAATAGAATTGCACACATCTAAAGATTACAACGAGTTCTAAAAAAATACGGTTCTAGTGTGAATTGGCATAGGCTCATCCAATTTGTTTTTTCTTTCATTTTTTTTGTTTTATAGAAAAGAGTAGGAAAACGCACACGGACACACACACACATATCAAAGGCGGCTGGGTAACAGTGTGCGCGGCATGATTATTATTTGTTTGTTGTAATACATTTAGTTTATGTTCGTTGTGCAGATTGTTAACATTATTGTTGGTCACTACGAAACGCTAAGATTGGGAAAAACCAAATGATAATGATATGCAATTACGGCTACTTAGAAAAAATAGTAGATTTATGCGTAAAATGTGTGTGGTTGTCATTATCAAACGGTCAAAATTGCTCGCTTGCATCGGACAAATTGGTGAATTTTGACAATTTGACGGATAAAAGCGCTTAACACTAGAAAACGATTGCTTCAATAAATTTGGCGACAAAGCATACATCCGACAGAGATTATGTTTTGTGGTCTAATTTGGCATCTTTTGCAGCATTGTTTGTATTTTTCCTTCAATTTTTACTTAAAAAATACACTTAAAAAATGTTATAGATTTCTTTTGATTGGTTTAATTGATTGAGAAAACACTGTAGATTCCTAAGAAATCAATGGAATCACAAAATTGAACGAAGAGGCAAAAATAAACGAACATCACTGAATCTAACAATCCATTAAGTGTAAGAAGCATTATAAAAAGGAATCGCGCACGCGGTTTCAAAATACACACACACAAACTCTACTTATCACGAATGTTTTGCAATAACTAGTAATTTTACCACTCGTACAATCCAACAATAGAGAGGTTATCAAATTGGTTGTTGATGCAAATTTATTTTCATACAATTACAAAAAATAGTAGATGCAAATTTGCTGGCAAATAAGTTTTTGTTTGGTATATCAAACTTTTCAATTTTATAATATAATATTCAGCTTTGGTTAAATCTACAACGCTTACAAACACTCGTACCTACCACCAGTTAACAAACAAAATGAATAGTTAACTATTTACATGATTTTAGACATTGATAGACAAGATCAAACAAATTATTCATTCAGTCGGATCTCAATTGAATTCCAAAATAGACCAATAATAAAGATTTTAATAATAATTGTGTATAAAAAACATATAAAGGAAACGAATTCGACGAGAAAAGTGAAAACAACACAAAAGAAATATGATGCACTTTGCTAAACAAATTCTCATACGAGAGAGATAGAGAGAGAAAACGGTAGAGAGAGGGAAAAATATATAGAAATCGTCAATGATCGTGTATTATACGATTAATATTAATATTCATACAATGTCTACATTCGAAATTTATTCATTTCAAATGTGAATGTCAAATTCAAAAATGTGGATAGAGTTATTTTTGTGTATGTTATTGTGTGTGAGTGTGATACCATTTTTTTCTTGGTTTTTTTTTTCAATATGTTTACACCATTACGTATCAATTGTCAATTTGTTTGATGATAATCGTGTAATTTCAAAAATGGTCAAAGGAAAAACAAATAATCTATAATTTATGTATATTTAAATGGAAATGAGCTGTTTTGCATGTTTTGATTAAACCGTTCTTTTTTATCTCTTTTCTTCATTTTGAAAAAGAGATAATAATGAAATGGGCGGCGAATGGTGAATATAAATTTGATTTAAAAAGCCGTTATTCACCTACGTAGTATATGCACAAATGTTTATTCCTAATAATTAACTGTTTGCACAATTAGAACTTGTAATACAATTACATCATCAATTAACGCCGGAATTAATTGTAAAAATTGTTTGATTTTTGTCCAATAAATATTACACAATGCTCACTTCTCCCTCAGTGATTTGTGTGTGAGTGCTTAAAAATTCACACGCCGTATACATAATAAATATCAATGCTGCCCCTAAATTCTTTGTGTTGCATTCGTTTGCCTTCCATCATCATTAAAGTGCCTGTCCGATTATTATTTTATTAATTACTTTCATTTGGTTGTTTTGATCTGCAGACATAATTTTGATTTTAATTGTATGCGAATTATTTGTGTGCCATTATTAATCCTCCATCTTTGTTTTTTTGATATATTTTTATCATATTTTGGCTTTTGTTAGTAAATGTGTTGAATGCCGTTAAATTCTAAGGAGATGAGGTGTTTTTTTCTAGATCATGTGAAAAAAATTAATGATTTCCCACTATAACACAGGAAATTAACAATGTTTGAGGAAACAATAATAGAAATATTGGTGCGAGATATATGTATATAATTATAGTTATACGATGAAGTTGTTGTTATTGCCGCTGAACTTGCCTTCGTCGATGTGGTACGTTTTGTTTGTTTTACAAAAAATGAAAACCAACACACTTTCGATCGCAACGTTCCTTGAGAAGCGATTCAAGCAAACATAAGCCAAATCATAACTTCGTATGAATGTCGCGCGCGCGCGCTCCAGAAATGAAGTGATTTCCGGAATTGCAAAAATAAATTGTTTTTTTTTTTTTTGGTTGTTGTATACATGTGTGTGTGTGTGTGTTTTGGGGATTTTGGTATATCTACTTCTCGGTGGTAACAGATGAAGTTTCTGTGCTGGTAAAATTTCGGCTTTTCTGTTCTCTATTATTTGGGTATTCTGTTTTCGTTTACCTTGGAAATTGTGCTCATCGCAATTCTATCCAGTTCAACCGTTCAACGCTCTTCAGAGCAACCGGATAGATATTCGGAAGCGTTGCCACGACAAATCGGACAGGTTCGATTCGACTGAAATTTAAAATATATAATCGAAGAAAATGAGAATGCTTCTTTAGAGAGGAAATCAATTCGATGGAGACTTACTCGTAGCCACTTGTCAACACAGCGAGAGTGGAACTCGTGAGAACATGGCAGCACACGAAGAACTTGACGTAACTCGAAATCACACATGCAAACAACGCATGATGTTTGATCACCTGAAACGAAATGCGGATTGTTTCACATTTTGATTCTTTTCACTCCACAATAAGTGTGTGAACAATCAATTCTCACCGGTGTGGGTCTCGGGGTTATATTTGTAGCTTGGAAGTTGGTCGATTTCTGGTCGTGCCAATCCGCGTGGTTTCGCTTCACCCAAACGTTCAGCCAAATTCAGAAGTGCCTCATAATTTTCGGTTTCGTTTGAATCAGTCGAGCTAATGTCATGCTGACCGAACTGTGTGACCGGGAACATTGCACTAAAGTTGTCGTAAAAAAAGTAATAACGTTCTAAATCCAAATCAAATTGGAGCAATTCACAATTGATGGTGCTACTTACAGGAAATTCAACAAAATTCCTGAATTGATAATTCCAGTTTGAATTGGCACATTGTGCGGCTGATGCATGCGATTTTGATGCATTGGGCCCGGATGATGGTGGTGATGAGAGTGTGAGTGATGCGTGGTCGGTGTCCAGACATTTTGGAATGCATATTGCCTCCAATTGCGGCGCATATCCGAATGGGCACTATCATTGCCAATGGCAAAGTTGCGTCTAGTTGTGGCGAGACGTCGACGATGCATGAGATCCATTGGTCGATTTTCTGGGGCTGATATGAAAATCGGCGCCTGAGATACTTGCGGCATGTGCGATGAGGAATGTTGTAGGTGAGCTGCGGTTGCAGTTAAATGTAGCGGCGTTTGAGATTGTCCATGATGATGATGGTCCAAATTCTCCTTTATTATCATTTTACGCGGAAAACAAAAGCGGAAAAAGTTTTTAAGTCGATTCATTGTTGACAATCAATTGTAAGTGACAATCTGACTTGCATGGATGCTATGTTTTAAACTGCTGTCAACTGAATCAGCATAATTAAAGTGCACACAAACCTGTTGCATATGATGATAGTGAGTCGGCTGATGGGATTGCGGCTGCATTTGTGTTAACTGTGGTGTCGATGCAAAGCCAGCAGTGTAGTGGCAATTTTGAGCAAACGGCTGGGAGAAAACGTTGGCGTGCACTTGGCACGGTTGCAAATGTGGTGCGCCGGGCGCAGCTGCTGCCGGGTGATTGGTGCATCCGCGTACCCATGAATGTGGCATATTTTGCAACGATGAATTTGATATGTGGGGACCAGCGGAGTATGCCCAACCGATCGGCGGATCATGGCGCAACGGTAAACTAACTGGCACTTGATTCATTTCGACCAACAATGGATTTTGCTGTGGCTGTTGCTGTTGTGGCGCTTCTAAAATCGACAAATCAAATGAAATTCATATTCAGTATTTCGATTGGAGATGTTTGTTCGCATAAATTTGCAATTTTCAGTTGAAACATCACTTACGCGTATGCTGTTGCTGTTGATGAGGGGGAGAAGGAGTTTGTTGAAAAACATTTGGAAGTTGTTCCCACGATCTTTGCTGTTGGTCACGTAAACGGCGTCGCAGCAATGGACTATGCTGATGACCATGATTCTGCGAACTGCGCGGCGATTGCCGATTTTCCCACGAGGATGTGGGTGATTGGCGAGTCGAAACGCGTCTTCGCTTTCGCGATGGACTATCCGATTTGATGTCATACGTTGATGTTGATGCCGGTCGCGATGAGTTTGGTCCATTGTATTGAGGACTGATGCGATCACGGCCTCCATTCATGTTGCTATTGCCACTGCGCCCAGAATCGGATCTAGTATCAATATGGAGTTCATTTCGCAACTGCGATGACCCAGTTTGCTACAAGTATAATATAACAAATTATTGGAAAATGCGAGAGCAGCAAAATTAAAGCCCATATGGCACTCACCGAATACCGATCCATTGACATAGCACCCATGCTTTGGCGTCGGTCACGATCCGATGTTCTATCATGTCGCCTATCCGAATGACTAGGTCCAGCTCTACTAAAAAAAACACAAATAAAATATCCCATTTTGAAATCGAGTCGAGATGGCTTCGAACGATTTTTCAGCAGAAAATATGATGTAATCAAGCAGATTTTCTCCACCAATGTCACATTTTACAAAAAAAATGCAATACATCGATCGAATTGCGTCAGATTTTGATTACTGGTAATTGGAGATGGTAACATTGCACAAACAATGGATTGACGTATCGAGTGACGAGTTATTTGGTTTCAAATTTGATGAGAAATTGGGAACATGTTATATGCAGTTTCTCATCATATTTCTTTTAAAATGTTGTACACAGCATTCATCAGGCTTCAATATCATATTTCTCTTCCAATCAAACTCTTCCGCTCTCTTCTTTTCTTAAGCATAAAATATAATGTATGCACAAAATTTAATAAAATTCAAACTCACCCGTGTGAATAACATCCATCCGAATCTTTGTTGTTGTTTGGCCCATTGCCGCCATTATTATTGTTCGAAGAATTACCACCGTTGTTATGGTTATGGTTGTGATTATTATGGTTCGAATAGAGCCGCTGACGATTACGTGGGGCCAATCCACGTGAAAACAATCGTCGACTGAGAATAAACAAATTTATTATATAATATCATTGACGTCAACCGAACGAATGCAAAAACGTGCAGGCAAATATTTGTATTCTATGAATTTTGTAATTTTAGGTTAAGACCATACCTGGGCAGGTGATTCGAATGGTTTGAACTCATCATTGCCGTGTTGCGACGTGCAATCGCTAGTGTAACTAATGCTGATGTTATTGGTACACTAGTAATTGGCGGTGCGATTTGTGCTGCAGTTTGTATTGGCAATGGCGTCCAACAAAACCCATGAGCTAGTATAGTGACGGCTTTACGATGTACTACAAAGAATGGAAATCTGAAATGAAACAAAAAGCAAAAGCAATTATTCAGATGTCATGTGAACATTGTTTGTTAGATAGAATTTAATGAAAATGAATATTTATTGGAAATGATGCAGTGGCCAAGTGGCTGAGCAGATGTGACAACAGAAAACGGCATGAAAGCATCACAATCTAGGAACCATCACACATTTTTATCCCATGCGAACGCTATTCGATGAACGGAAATGAATGAGGTTATAAAATAACGATAGAACTTTCATTTTATCAATTTGAAGAATTTATACACCACAATTCGAAAGAATTTTTTACAAGCGATTCTATGCAAAGAAGTGACTTTAATCGCAACGCATTTTAGATTTATGGCAAAATGATAAAAAATATAGTAAAGTATCTCATTTTACTATCGATTGTTCAACAAATGTCAAGTATTTTTCTGAATGTTGCCGCTCAACTCCTTTTTCCGTGGGCACATTTCAAATTATTCACAAAATATCTGAATTTTTCATATGAACATACGACGATGATAAATTCTTTTGAAATTATTTTGATTGTTGAACATTTTTTGAATTTATTTTAGACTGTTATATAAATGCGATTTATCGCATTTTCATTATTGTGGACATACAAAAAATATATCAAATGAAATATTTCAGCAAATAGCCACAAAATGAAATAATCAACACAAGGACACCACAAAATGTATTCGATAAAAATGTAGTTGAAGACAATTTGTGATCTATTTATGTGCAGAATACTTGAATAAATAATAAGACAAACCTTCCAAGGATATCATAAAAATATTTATTGTTTTTCGATGCGAAGCGTCAAAGCAGCAAATATGACTGTTTGAATATTACCATTTGAACAAATAGCTACGTGAAGCTGGAGTCACATTTAGATGTGGCTAATCACGATGCAGTTTCGTCAAATATTTCCATAATCGAATCCACTGGATCGAACTTTTTTATACGGAAAAAAGAGAAGAAGCAAAAATACGTCACGAAAGCAACGACCAGCACTGTATAAACATTTAACATTTGACATTGAGGCCATGAGCAAATACTTATTTGTTCGTCATTCTCATTTGACCGTTTTTAAACGTTAACTTAGATTGCCGCTTGAAATTTCGCATAATAAAACGAGCTAGTAATTTAAATGAATTGGAGTCCGACGTAGATTTCGAATGACACGAAATTCTTTGGAGCAATGCGAATTTCACACAGCGGCAACTTCAATGCCATTTGCTCGGACTTTATGGCAACGAATTAAAAAACATTAAATGTGCAAAATCAACAGCTCATGCATGGCAACACTAAAGTGTTCTAGCCACTACACTCAAGATGGCTCTTCTTCCGGTGTATTACTCACTCCGTTTAAACGCCCAAAGCATTTAAATAAAATGAGTCAGTGTTGAAATATTTTGACCACAGAATCTCATGAGTAATCCATATTAATGGCTTGTATACTCGCTTCGATCCTGTTTAATTCTCCATTTGGACTTGACCTCGTGTACAATTGAGGCAGAAAAGTGCTTTTTCTTTGCTTGAAGGGAATTAAGTTTCTCATCAATCCAACACCACCATTTTGGCTGTAAGAATCAAACAATTCAATGATGCTTGACGTTTTTTCGTTATCAATAAGGAACCCCCAAGGTTTTCATTGAGCGCATTTAATTTCATATTCACAGTTTGATCCTTAATCCTCGTTGATTTTCAAAAATATCAAATTGCAACCCGAACCACAACCATGAATTAAATTGGAGCTGAAAACCATTTAATAGAATATTGAAATCGTTTCTTAATTTCCGTAATAGATTTCAGCATATGCTGAGAAGCAATTGAAGTATGTAATTAACAAAATGAATGTATTATCGATTTCGATTGCTTATGCTTTCGCACTCGAAGCTTTCATCAGCCGAATTCATATATTAGCCACTTGAATCGAATGCAACCACAAAAATACATATAAATTCACTTCCAAAGTTATAATAGTTAAATAATGGTGATTACATCGAAATTGAGTCGCTGCATGTGTGCAAATCGACCTAAATTAATTCATACTGACCGCTAGCATCACGATAGCTTGTTGTATTATATATTCACGTTCACAATGAAAGCATTGATAAATAATTTGGTCGTAGTAGATGGAACCGAACTTTTACATATCTTCAGAGCAAGTAGAACAAGTCTGCTTTCATTTGATCAAGAATGCATGGCACTTCTGTTTAGATCTGATGTGTAACATTACATTAGGTTTAATCAAACAATATCTACATATTCCCGTCCGATGTTGCGGAATGAATTTTAAACTATTTTGAATGTAAGATTCTATTAAGAAATAACAGCATCAGTATAGAAATATGCTTCTATTAAATAATTAAATATGGTACAGAAGCGCCTGGAAAAACCGCAGTTGACACTATTGTAAATGTGACTCAGCAAAAACGAGAAGCCATATCCAATGATATATATTTAGAATGAAATACAAATTGAAAGCCATATTTTACACAATTTTTCATGGTATAAATTCCATGTTGACACTTTCAATGACAGATCGAATAACGGCGCAGAAGGTTTTCAAGACTAAATGAACATTTGTTTTGCTGTGCCAATCAATTGCAGACTTCGATATCAATATTTTAAGATTCACATCAATATATTTTTCACAATTTACGTACGGCCACGTTCCAAAAACTGTTTTGTAGGATGTATTTTGTAAGCTCCGGATGGGTAATTGTGATTCAAATTTTCCATCAAAGTGAAGTCACATTATTGGGCAATGTAACTTGGTTTTTATTTGCCATTTCGTTGGAACCCCCGTCAATTGATTGATGTTTTATTAATTTACCAAAGCTAATTTTGAATGGAAATGTGAAATGTGCGCTACGTCTGTTTGACAAAAATTAAATCAAAATCAAACGGTTTTACATTTTCATTTTCATTTCATGCCGAAACTGAATGAATCGATCAGCTGATTTTCATGACTTTGAAATTCATCAATTTAAAATTGGATCCGAGTCATTCGGTGCACATGGCTGGCACACGGCATCGATAACACCGAAAGAGGAAGAGCGAAAATGTAAATAACACAATTGCGTTCATTCAAGCATATTCCGTTTGTGTGAGCAATCAGTATTTGACAAACAATCCAATGTGCTAGATTCATCTCATTTGAATGTACCATAGAACAACGGCAATAGGGCCGAGATTCAATGATGACTCTGCTCATAAATATTTTGCATACATTGTCTTCAGTCAAGATTAGCAAAGAGATGAAAACTGTCTGCTCAACAAGCGAACGTTTGTCAGGCGTTTGTATTCAATTCGATGCGCCATATGAAATTTCATTGACAACAACGACGATTTATTGAAATATATCACACTTGGCAAACAAATATGTGAATCTTTTGAGCAAATTTTGCGGACGTGCCTGTGTTAAATATGTAATGAAATGTTATCAAAGCCATTTCTCCATATATCTGAGGTTTCTGTTGTCTTTTCAACCCACTATGCAAACGCCCAAAGAAGAACAAACAATGCAAAAGTATTCGCTGTCTATTTCTCGATAATGAAATCCAGTTTGGTGAAGCAAGATTCCGAAAACTTCGGATGATAGCTTCAAGAAAGTTTCGTCTTCAAATGCTCCAACAGAATAAATGGAAAGGAAATTACGTTGCATTTAATATGGCTTAGACTCTGACATCAAGATAAAGTAATATTTACTGCGCACTGTCACATTGTATTTAAAGTATTGCAGGGTGTAGTGGACTCAAACGGCCTACCAATTCTCTCGTATTAATAAATTATAAGTTCGACTATACGAACGATACCCGCTTTAAAAAGCATTGCTCGATTGATAACTGTTTTGCGTTATATTTCTCAGTTCGCTCTCTTTCAAAGCAGCAAGTTTCTCTTCCTGTGCACGATTTTGTTTTCATTGTTGTTGCTTTTAGTTTCGTGTACATTCGCTTTTGTGTACTGCTTCATTTCGCTAGACTTTTCCCGTCTTGCGCTTCGCATACGTCTCATTTCACTGTATATAATAATGATTAACACGCGATAGTTTCGCTTTTCTCTTCGCTCTCTCGCATTTGCCCATCCATTTCACACTATTCGCATTGTTTCACTTTGTGTTTTATGCCCCCATTGCGCGACGCGCGTTCGCGCTAACATTGAAAAAGAAAAATTGCACAATTATGCTTTCGATTTTGTTTCATTCGCTCTTGCTCTATCTCTGTTTCACTGAATGTTTCAACTTTGATATGAATTGAGTTCCAATGCAACTGACAGCCTTATTGCGACTCGGTGATTGGGTGTTTTTTTCGACGCGCACTTGTATATATGTATGCAAACATCGTTATGTGAAATCACAAAATGTATCATACTGTCAATTTTGCCGTGCCAAATCGTTAATGTTGAAAATCGATAAAACCGGTAAACACATTTTCTCTATCTTTTTACTACAGATTTTCGACAAATTCGACGGTAGCAAATCGTGTTTTGCACTCATATTCACAAGATGAAATTAAAAACATTGATCTTTTGGGCGAGTTGCGATGAATGCGAAATATAGACATTTTGAATAAGATTTGGGTTAAACTTTTTGCACAAAAGCGAAAACATCGCCAATGGCTATCCAAAAACCTATTGAAATCCACCGAATATAATGGGTTTTGATCTTATCGAATCTCCAGCCAAATGGAGAATTTGATCTGATGAAATATGCTTGCAATTTGCCAGCTGTATTTTGAAAGTTTCAAAAAATAATACTTCCGTTATTTTCTACAATATCTGAATCTTTTTGAACATATTTTTTGTTGAAAATAATATGGTTGGTATTGCGCTAATGAACAACTTCAAATTAAAAATGGAATTCGTCAATTTGAATGTAGATGCAAATTCACGGAGTTTATGTGTGTCTGTGTGAAACAGAATGGAAATTGAACAACGATTCCACCATTACGCAGTACGAAACAGTCCAAGGTAATGCCGATGTTGTGCAGAAAAACCAGTAGGAAATGTTGAATAAGTGGAAAAATTGAACCGACACACACTTGTGTCTATTAAAAGAAAGTCGAATCGCCTAATGTGTTATTGTGAAGGCTGAGCAGAAATCAAGTAGCACATTTATTTGTATTGGAATTACGGACCTTTTTCGCCTTAAAAGCGCATTCAATCGTAAAGCAAACGCAATAATTATACTTCCTTCAATTTTTCCGAGAGCAAATTGATCAGATTCATCATTATAATCATCATCATTCTGTTGCTGTTGCGATAATTGCAAACAACAGAAGAGCATAAAAATTACACAAAATGCAATCTTCAAGTGTGTTCGGCATGATTTTTATCAAGCCCTTTTTGCATGTACCATCGATTTGTATCTACCGAAGTTTTTATTTATGGCACATCGTGTTAAATGCTTCTTCTCCATTGAATGAAAAAGAATTCTCTCTTTGTGTGGCTTTATTTCTCGCACGAATTCGTGGTAATCTGAGTTATAATGCTTTTTGCTCAAATCCTCTGTTTCATACAATTTGTATCATCTCGAATTAAATTAGCTCATCCCAAGATTTTACCCTGGTTTGAGAGCTTTATTTGGTAAACGTTCGGAGAGCTGAGGAAAATCTGTGAGCTGATTAGCTTTACTTCGAACTTATCGAGCATAAAATAACTTTCATTAGAGAGCTTCAGTGAATTTGAGGTTATCTTAACTATATTTGCAACATTAAAGATGGAAAACTGCTTAACGATAAACACATCAAGATTTTACATGAAAAATATCGCCTTAATCATGCATCGATTCAAAATTATATCCGATATTCTCCACACAAATGCCAACTTCAAAAGTTTCATCCCATGCGTTCGACCCAATTATCTGTCTCAAAATAAATTAACAAGTTTTTTTTTCATAAGTTCGGCAATTTTGAAAGAACAAAAATTGCCCGGCAAATTTCGAATGGAATTCTCTTCATTTTTATCGTACATTTTCAAATGAGTAAAATTATTTTGACTGAAATAACAAATTGATGGCAATTGTGAATCCGATTATCAGTGAAACATTATTTAAACCGTCTGAAAAATATGACGCTCAACCAAAACATGAATTCCATCCATTTTTGCATCAGAAGTATATTTATAAATTGCGGAACGGTTTGAGAACGATGCGATTCGAACTTTACGATATTATCATATATTTAAATGACGGAATCCGATTTTGTGTTCGTTTTCAACATTAATAATAACTCGGCTTGATGTAAAGTTTCAGTGATTATGTTCTTGTCGGAAAAGTTCAAAGTTAAGCATAAATATTCAACTCAGTCATTGTAAATCCATTCCCGTTGCATGCGATCTGAATGAAGTAATACAGACACACAGCGATAGGAATTCAAATGGAAAAGCCACAAGGGAAATGGGGGCAATAAAATTCAAATGGAAGCATTTTCGTTTCAGTTTTTGACATAGAAAAAATTAACTCTTCAATTCGAAAATCGATGTGAATTGAGGCTGGTTCTGTATTTGCCTTTCAAAAACTGAATTACCGAAACCCGTTACAAACAGACGAATAACCGCATCTACAAATTGGAACTTTTTTCCAACTTTATATTTTATACTTAGAGAGAGAGAGAGAGAGAGAGAGAGAGAGAGAGAGAGAGAGAGAAATCGAGAAAGAGAGAGAGACAGATAATGCAAAGGCAGGAATATTGGCTGCCTTTTTTGTGTATGCGATAAAAATTATTTTGTGCTGTAAATTACTGCTACGATGGCTCATTTGTATTGACGCTATGGCAATGGCAAGGCACAAAAGGCCTGAACGACGGTTCCGTCGATAAGAACGAGTTTTATAAGTGGATGATGCATGTCAATGAAGTATTTATCATATATGCCAAAGTAAAAGGTTTTTCTACGCTGTGCCCCTTTTTCCCTTTTTGCCAGTGGTCCGCAAATGTGTGTATGTTTAGATGGCTGCGGCTCCACACCAAAATGGTGTGAGAGAGATAGAAAAAATGGAAAGAAAATGAATAAAATGGAAACCAATTAGAGCAAAAGTCTTCGGGCAAGCGAAAAATAAACGTTGAATTATGGACAATGCGGGTCAGTGTCGATATGCCGGATTTGGAAACAGCAATATATTTTCATGGAATTTATTTACGATTGTAAAAAATTACGACGAGGAATAATGTAATATGCACTGCTGGACTCTGTACTGGTAAGTGGATGATGGCAAATGTGGGTTCTGTTTCGATTGTGTAATTGCTGCACGCATATTCAAGCGATCTCATTCAATTGTTGAATTGATCGTCGTCAAATGAAATAAATTTTCAAACACATGCACACAGCACATCCATTTGTTCGATTCGGGTCAAGAGATTTTCCATGTTCTGTGTGTAAGAGACAAAGTAATTCTAGATTGGAATTGTTTCGTTTTCGTTGTGCGTTCGAAAGAATTTTATTACCGCATTTTTCAAAAACATTTCTGAAGTATATAATTGAAATGGAAAGTGTTTCATGCGTATTTTCTACATTTTGCACACAAATCCATAAAAGAGAATTTTTATTACGTACGACTTTCTCTTTTTCTCTCTTTCTGCGTTTGTTTTGAGCTCGTGTCGTTCAAACATTTTCATATTGAGAGAAATCCGAAGCAGATGTAGCAAAATGTACTTTAGCTTATAATAAAACATACAAAGTTCATGTGATGTAAACTCCATATATACTTATTCTGATACCGAAGTGGAAAGTGCTATGTGTGATTACTCTGCGAAGCATCAATCGACTGGCGATGGTCACGCTCAGCTTCACACACAATATTTATATATGTCGAACATACATTCAATTCAGATTGAATTTCAGCAATATCCCAAATTGATGATTAATTGTATTCATTTGACGTTGTTTGCTCCCGATTTTCGTCTGGTTCAACACGGCTTCGCTCAAATGTTCTTAGACAATGAACAACCATTCCGAAATATCAAAAGAGCGATCGAAACTAATTTCATGCCAATTAAATGCCATTCCATTGTTCTCAACATGCGTTCGTTTCCACTTTCTGTGATGGCAGATAAGCGGAATTCAATAGAGAGACGGGATTGATGAAGCGAACGAGACCTTTGGGTCCAAAATTCGAGCCAAGGCGAACACTTTAAATGTGCCAACTTCATCAGAAAATCACTACCATCAAATTGATCGACAGCGCTGAGTCAATTTTGAGGAAGGGGAAATGCAATTACCTCTTCTTTTTTTTCTTCGTCTAAGATTTACGGTCGTCTTAATGGGAAAAATTAGTTCAGTTTTTTTTCTTCGTTGCCATTGCTGCTGTTGCTATTTTCCACTCAAATAAGACCACAGTCTTACATACATGACCTTTTTTGTTGCTGTGCTTCTGCTTATCGCTATCTATTTTTTGCTTCGACTACAGTAAGCTACACAAACCTTGACTTGAAATTATTACGGGATACAAATTAGGTTTATGAAATCACTTTTGAAAAAGTTGTGCACGTCGAATAAGCATAAATTTTAATTTAATTTTGCTCGATTTTATTGAATATGCAGTCAACGAAATGAAATAATTTGAAAATTTCATCTTAAATCGCATCACTTGATGGATTGGTCTCAAAACAGTTTTCTTTCGAAATTGTGTTTGCTTCGTTGCAGTGCTCTCCATCTACAAAGTCATGAGATTTAAGTGAATTGCACAGAAAAATACTCAAGCGATACAAAATATCGATAAAAATTGCCTTGGGACCAACATCATCTCGCAGAGAGAGTGTATTCGAACGCAACGTCGCATAAATTCACTCTCTCGAAAATTTCCTCCTACCTTCTAGTCTTGCAGTTTTTCTAAAAATATGGAGATATTTCGTTTGAAACTGTGAACGTCGTGGCATGGGTTTGAGTCAAAATTGTCGATTCACACAAAAAAAGAATTCAGTCAGAGAGAGGGAGAGAGAAAGAGAGAGAGAGAGAGAGAGAGAGAGAGAGAGAGCATTGAAAGAGAAGCGCCAACAAATTGGAATCGATTCACCGATTGAGATGATGAAAGAGTGAGAAGAATAAGAACGCGACATCTTTACGTGCTGTTTCACGGCTTCTCTAATATGGAACTACGAGTGTGTGCAAGAATGCTGTGGGTCAATGTGTTTAATGTACGATTAAATGGCATTTGCCGTTACATTATTTTACGGTTATTTCACATGTAAAATACAATGCTTTCTCTCTCTCTCTCTCTCTGTTTTACACTCTCTCTTTTTTCGTGTTCATCTGCTGATTATTGTTTTTGTTTCGCTCTAAAAATGAAAAAAAAAAAAAAAAACAGTCCAGTGTCGCTGTGAGATGGAAAGTATGGCTTACATGAAACCAGAGAATGTCATATTTCGTATTCTCATCAAAATTGATTCCGTTCCATTATGTTTTTCATTTAATGTGCCATTTTGTTTACTTTCTCGCATTTGATGTGCCGAAAAAAAGTGCCATTTCATCGTAGCACTCAGAAGCAGCATCTAGTGAGCCATTGTGTGTGTTTGTGCGCGCTTCGTCTTACGTCTTTTCGATGTAGTTGCACAAAAACAAAGGCATTCAAATGCGGTGAATATCGATGCGAATGCACAGACGGCAGTATCATCGTGTATATATTCGGAATTCGGAGTGGCGTCTCCTTTACAGTTTTTTTTCCACCATTCTCCTTTGTGTTCATTAGACAAAAAACCTCTGTTTTTTGCTGTATTTTTTATTTTGTATGATTACATCAAAATGTCTATATTTTTCACATTTTGTGCGGAATAAAAGACGCACGCATGCACGAACTCACGCCAACGAGAACAGCGAAGAGATAACGAAAACCACAAGATTTAGCGCTATTTTATTTTGAAATCTCACGCTCACCACATCATCATGATCATAAATAATGATGCAGCTTTTTCCACATCTTGCATTATGATTCAGTGGACAGTGAATAACACATTTTCAGTATCGCACCACAAATTTTCTATATAAAACAGTTCTCTATTTTTTCAATGGAAATTCCGTGAAAAGCGAAATTGTTGAAATGAATCGAGTTATCGTCGAAAAAATATGGAAATATGATGGAATTTTCCGGCAGCTTGAATGCTAATTACACTGCTGGTCCAATGCAAATTGTGCTATCATTACAAAATATGTGTGGTTACATCGTTTGCAGGAAACAAAGCGGAGCACAGAGCAATAATAAGCGAGTGAGAGTGAATAAAAGATCGTGCAAAACTATCATTCTGAAATTCCCAGTGGATTGAACTCTGGCGTATCTCTTTGGTGGTTGTATGTCTGTACTTTGTGCATTCATGTGCATCCATTCAGCATTTTGAGTATTAGAAAAAGCCATTTAATCATTTCATTTCGTTTCTCCTCTATCTCGCCACATTTTCAAAACGCTCAACGCACACAGATCATTGATATTCGGGTTATCGCTCTTTTGGGTATTCATAATTTTTTCTCCTCGTTTAATTTATATTTTTCCTCAGGCTTCTCGCGCTTATTTTCGATAAGGGAATACGGCGCGAGATAACAAAATCCAGACATCTGTGTGAGTTCGTGTGAAATGAAGTGTTTTATCGAAGACAAAAAAAGAAGACAGAAAAAACCACAAAAACACACCACTTATAAATGCTATTGACTTTTTCGAAAATGATTTAAATAAAATATACCACTCTCAATATCTTTTTTCTCTGTTGCTTGGGAAAAATGAACAAATTGTATATTCTGAAATGTAATGCCTGCTGAAGTGGATGGTTCACCACTTGAATTTTGACAGATTGTAAATAAAACACCACGAAATCTGAGAAACTTGTGCAACGATAGAGACAGATCGAGTACGTAGCACTCCAACCATTTATCTTATCAGTTGATTTACAAAATCAAGAAAGTATTTCAGGGAAATTCGGGATTTTCAGGCCAAATGATTTATGGTGGAGATATTTATTTGGGAAAAGCGTTGCGGCTGGTTGAGATTTTGAAAAAAAAAAACACACGCCACTGATATTTGATATGCTGACGTGCGACGGTCTCACTTTAGATAGGATTCTTCAAATCAATCGTTTTTATTATGTATTCATCTTTTACTTCGCTTTTGCGATACATCTCTCCTTCAATGCTCCTGGGAATGCCATATATCACACAAAATGCTCGGCTCAACTCGTTTGTTGTCAATTGTTGTTCAACGCTTTTAATCGATAATGAGCTGTGCATATTCAGAACGAATGTGTCCCATTCAATGCAGAGATGAAAAATGCAAATCAACGCGGTGTCGTTGGCATTGCATTCGGTTGAAAAGCAGCAATGAGTAGCAATTCAACTGCAAACAGCGTTTATTGGAACGGGCGGAATATTTAGACTCAGTCAGAACGTTCACATAACAAAGTCTGTTGAACCCGCATTCGAGAAGTCGGTTCACGCAAGAGTCGCTGCGCAAAACCAGTCACAAAATAACCGAACAACAAAGAAAAACATATGGATGAAATTAGCCGAATAAAAAGAAGAGAACAACCAACACATGCATTTCGGCTCCATTGCTTCGCTTTACTTTGTCTTTCTGTTTGCGCACTCTATGTGAGAGTGAGAGCGAGATGCAATTCACGGTAACACCAAAAATTCAACATTTTCAATATCATGCAGAATATCGTATACATTTTGAAAAAGGGTAAAGTTATAAATTTGCTGGAAGGCTGCGATGTAATTATTTATATGTGATTCATGCGGTTTAAGTACATGCATGTGTAAGCCTTTTGCATGAAATGGAATTGCTTCAAAACTCCGTAAGTACCGTTATCTTTATCGAAGCTATCGGGTTGAGATACGACGGTCGCCCGTTTACATCATCATCCAAATAAAAATGGTCGCGCAAAATCACGCATTTTGAACACTCAAAAGAGAAAATAACACAACGGTATGGGATCGATGAAATGAGCTATGGGAGCGTAGTCCGACCGATGGACGCGGATTGCCGAAAGGTGAGAATGTGTTTGCATTGAGTTTTGAGAAAGCGAGCGCATTTAACCCAAAAAATGTGTAAATAAATCCACAGATTTACAATACTGAATGTTATTATAATCACAGCCGTAAAATGCATAGTTTACATCTCATATAAAAACGGCTGTACAAAGGCACACACGCATACAGCCGGAATTAATCGGAAACGCGAAACGAATTCCAAATACATAAAGTTTCATTGTGAAAATATTTGCGTTGGTTTGGTATGCGTGCGCGCTTACATGTGAAGAGTTGTTCGCACAGCAGCAGCGTTATAGCAGACGCCCACTTCATTTTTCGCTCGACATCATCAGCAACAAAGGAAAAAATATAAAAAACTTCACTATTAAGCTGCATCGACAACGAACACCATGAAATGTCCATGAGAATAAATGGAGGCGACATAACATAAAATCACTAGAAAACAGAGCGCGAAAGCAACAAAGAAAAAACTTCTTAAATCAAACGTCCACTTGACACTTACTTAAATCTTGATGAAGCTCCGCTTCACTTTCTGCACAAAAATCTGCAAAAGACAGTTTTACTTTCTGCACCTCGGCTCGAAAGTGCTTCGAAATGCTTACACAATTTGAATAAATTTGAAATCTAAATGAGCGAACGACTTGCTCTGAATGACGCACAATCTACTTAGACGAGAGACACAAAAACACGCTCAGAAATCAACCGAGAGGGAAAATCACTGGCAATTATTTGAATACTTTCACGTATTAAAACCGAAAATCTTGTCTTGAGTGCACGCGGTATGCGCTCGCTATTCGTGTAAACCGAAAAGAGACAGAGAGAAAATAAGGAATATTTGTTTGTATTTTTGTTTCAAAAGGTGCTTTTTGGAATAAATTTTCCCGAAACTCTAAGCAGTTTGGTGTGTGCGTCGCGCTGCTGGAGCCAACTGTCGTTCATAACGATGAAAAACCCTTTTTCAAGGGAAAAATTATGGTTGACTATGACTATCTGCTGCCACCGCCACCGTCGTTGAATTTTTCACGAATACACACCAATACAACGGAAAAAGGGAGAAGCGTACAAACCACGTTTTCATGGAGACGCTTCTATATATGCACACATCCACCGACCGACACAACTGCACACAATCTCAAAATGGTATTTGGTGTGCGCGCGTATTTCGACAGCATGAACATGGTTCCAGGCAGCAGCAGGAGCAGTAGCCATTTGTCGACGAGCAGCAAAAGAATGTAAATCGAGTACATTTTCGGAGGAGAAGGAGATTATAATCACAATACGTATACAACGCACCGTCGTAGCCGACAATACCGACAAATCGACGACACACACGGACAACAACTTGCCAGCCTCATATAAAGCGTTACACGCAAAAGCAAGAGAAAGAGTAGCTGGATCTCGAGCAATCCGCGTTGAAGTACCGTTATTTGTTTTGGCACGATACATATTTTATATATTTTCGGTGCTTAATCTTTTTGCTGTTCTGTGCTGTGTGTCTCTGGCTCTTGCACGTCATTCAGACTGATAATGACGGCCATGATGATAATGATACTTACGCGAAAAGGAAATGGCTATAGCTTATAATAATACACGTTCTTCTTTGAACTATCTCTTTATCTTTTGCATTCGCTGTGGTGTATGTGTGCGTGAAGCGAAACTTAAATTCAGAATGAACGCTCCTTGCTCGTTTCGTGGTCATATTATCTGCTCAGATTTACATTTACTGTTTCTCTTTGAGAGATTTCGGATCATTTACCGGTTAATTTTTAATAAGTGGATTTGAAAATGAGCTGCGTTGGCCATTTCTCAAAATATCTGTCCCATGATCAAAGAGAGTCCCTCCAAATTGAATAAATCATGAGTATAATGTTTAATTATATAATTCGAATCGAATTTTTCAATGGGGAATCATTTTAAATGATTTTCATTTATCTAATTTCACTGAACCATTAAACTCCAAATTGAAATGGACGTCTTCGTCGAAGCACAGCTGTTGGAATGCGATTGCATATTGAATGAAAAATTTCAATGGAACCAAATCCAATATGTAGAACTTAAGGCACGCAATGTCTGAATGACAATTCTTTGGCCACAATTTCATGTTTGTCGAAAAATAATCGCTTGAAATGCTCGACGAGCTCGCATACATGAACTGGTAGTCAATGAATAATTTCGATCGAAAATGTGTTCGCATCACACAATTGACATTAAATGGCACGAAAGCGGGCAAACTGCGTAAATAATGATGTCTCGCCGATGCCCCATCGCTTCGACATTTGCCACACATGCAATTGACAATAAATATGAAATACTTTGACGATATCGTCCGAAATGCACGTACAACGACAGACCGAACCGCGATACTTGTTGTTAATTTAATACCATCCCTAGCATCATGCTCTTTCTCATTCTCTCTCTCTCTCTCTCTCTCTCTCTCTCTCTGTATGTGTGTGTCTGTGCTGTGTGTGCACATTCAGAATATTACATTTTGGAAAAGGAAATTGAGGTTTTTGTGCCAAAAGATTGTGCCAACCACAATTGAAGCTTGCGGTTTATACAATATGTGGAAATTATGTTTTCACACATATGCACTTCTTCCGCAATATTTCGACGGAGCTGAACCGAGTTCGGAAAATAAAACAGACTTTTCCAAGCTGTTCATTAATGATTGAAGCAAATAAGACGAGTCTTTTTTATTACTGAAGCGGATCAAATGAAACGGAAGCAGAGAACGTTTGTATTTTGCTCTCTCTCCTTCGACGTGTTGACTCACCTTATAGCTGACGTCCAATATAAAGCGAATGTTTGAATTACAGGCGTAAATATGTTGATTGAAGAAAAGTTAATGATGTTGAAACGAAATTTGAATAAAGAAACTACTTTTCAAGTGCACTCTTCTCAAAACAGGGCAAAATAGAACTTTTCCACTTATTTGCGCAATATTTTTAAGCAGAACGCTTAGTTCTCACTTTTTCCTTTGTTTTATTTGTAATTTTTGAATTCGGGAAAAACTACTTTTCACTTTAATGTTTATTATGCTTCGACACAACTTGTTAAACAATAAAACAAGAACATCTTAATAGTTCATGTTCCAATCAAAATGGACTTGGAATAATGACTTTTAATTGCCACGGAATAAACTTGCTTGAAGAAAATGCTTCGTTTGTGTTTTTCTTGTGGATTTAATTTTGAAACTAAAAAAATAATCATTTGCTAGTAAATAAATTTCAATGGAGGTTTGTGGTTGATAATGCTGAAATCCTCGAGTGAAGAGCTGATCTACGGACGAAAGAATCAAAGGATTCATAAAAAGTTGTGTTTTTCACTGGAAATAAACAATAGATTAAAAACCAAGAAAAAATTCAGTTTTTTCTCTCTCGAATTCAATCTTTAAATCCAATTACATCAAGATCTAATTATTTCAAGCTCTTTTGTGATTTGAAAAGGCCATGAACTCGAAAAGAGACGAGAAAAATAACGCGTGCATTTCTTTTTTTTTCGCCGAATAATGAATATTGCGCTTCAATGAACAGCCATAATTAAAAAAAAAATTAGCTTTTCATCTGGCTGAAGCACGCGATCCGACCCGTTTTCGCTGGATACGCAGAGGGCATTAAAAAATCAAACGTTTTGGAATTGCATTTGTGTTCGAATATAATCCGCATATTGTTGGTTGTTGAGCGTTTTGTGTAACTTTAAGCGCGACATTTGCACGGGCGTTTTCTCCTTGGCTTAATGTTATCGCATCCGGCGGTCATTGACAAAAACATGGTGGCAAACCCAATTATATATAATATATGTATATGAATTTGGGGGAAACAATTGGACAAAAAACTCGTTGGTGGTGGATATGATTTTGCAGGTGGCTCTTGTTATTCTTATCGCGCTGCACGTCATTTTATCAATTTTCTTTGTAATACGCGAACGAAAGTACAAACGGATAGTCGGGCCGATTCGAATCGAACAGCAAAACCGTCATTATCATCGGTCATTTTATACCGAATATACATAAAGATTTATAAGAACCAATTTTAGAAATGACATGGAGACCAGCCAGCGAGCGATTGAGAGTGCCACGATAAAATGAAGAAGAAGTAGCCGAGAGGCGAAAGAAATATGGACACCGAAACCAGAAAATAGCTTGCCATAAAAATTTTATCGCCAGCTATTTTCGTGTGCCATTGAAAGTTGAAGATGTGCTTCTCGATTACATGTATACATCCATTTGGTATTCACATTCGGCAAGAATGATTCAGAAAGTTAGAATGTGACTGGGTTTATTCCGAAATGGGATATATATCCATGCAGACATGCGATATGATGCGAACGAAAATTGTTGGACTTTTTCGTATATAGTGAAGTGCGCATATGCCATATTTAATCAAAAGCAAACACACACAAACAGCCACAAGCAATGAAAAGCGTCCGTCAAAACTGTTTGCCATTGGTATTTGTTAGCGTTCGCACCCAAACACCATTCGTCACCGTGTGTTATTTTGTCCTTCTACACATAGGAGACAGAGGAAGAACGAAACAAAGCAATAGCACGAAATGTGTGGATAGAAAGCTCTATACGATCGATGCGTTAATGTTGCCGTGACGAAAATGCCGTGAAAAGTGTACTGAAAAAGATAAGAGAATGATTGCACACTCACATTTCTCATTTAAAATATTCATTTCTATACTGCTGATAAATTCATAGGAAATGGAACTCATACACAATCGTGTATACACTTGATAAAGTCTATGGAATGTGTCCTGCTTGTACACAGACCGACTGCACACGATGTACATCTCGTACGGGCCATTTCAAAATATTACATTGCGAACGCAAATGGCTGCAGCAATAAAAGCAGCTGTGTGTAAATAATAATATCACAGCTGACAAAAATATCAGTCGCTCTGTGTGTGACAGCCGCACCTCACGGAAATGGTCAAATCTCCAGAGTGAAAATGGCACTTCTCGGGATCCGAAACGGTGTGGGAGTGTGCTACTGCTATAGATGAATGGATATTTGGCAAATTGAAGTGATTGTTGTTTGATGTCAGGCTTTCACAAAAACCGTAATCAATTCGCTTAATATCGCAATCTCCCGTTCGATTCACTGGAGAATCTCTATTTGAGGCTAATATCATCAATAGCCAATTTCATGGGGAAAAGTGGTTTTTTTCCGTTCGGTTTCTCGCAATTCAATCCATCCATTCATTCGGCTATGACGATTCGACAAGCAAGTGAAAATGTCCAAATTGGAAATTGATATTTTATGAACGGGCATCATGACTTTTTCTTCTTGTTATACAAATCATCCATTTTTCCATCTGCAGCTTTTTAAAAGAGATAGAAAAAATTCTCTACAGATTTTATCGTTCCATCGTGCTGGAAAATATGGTGGAGCAAAGTCGTATGATAAATAAGATGCAACGTTAAAATAGAAATTGCATTTTCCCCGGAGCTAGCGCCCACATCAAGCTGTGCTGGGTTGTCGTCTTCATTGGAAAAACCGTTGCACACATCATGATAATATTGAAAAGTAGCATTAAAAGAAAAGGTGCAACATATCAGTGAAAGCTTTGCTGACTGACTGACAATCGGTATTTTTTGCGCCAACTGGTAGCTGCGTAATTTATTCAAACTCGTAACTGTAGAGGGAATTCAACGACTTGCTGCATTTTATATTTTATATAGAATGCGTATTCAAATGTGCAGCATTGACGTGCAAAATGTATAATCAAACATACGTAACAGTAGAAATTCATTTTGATTGTATGTGCTTTCTTTTTGTTTTATTTCAATTTGCAACTCTTTGGAATGACAATTTCGCAAGTTGCGAATCGTAACTGTGTAATTTCCAGTGTTTTTATGCACCGTTTCGAAGGAAATTTACACAACTGTTTACACATGTTGTCAACAACGACACGCAATTCTATTAACATTACAAAAAAAATTTACACACACAGATTCATATTCTATTCTAAATCAGACACGAAATTTCGAAATGCAACAGAGACAATGTAAATGAGATTTTATGAAAGAGAGAGAAAGAGCGACGGTTGTCATTTTGCCATACGGAAAGTGTGAAGAGAAATAAATTGTATATTTCGAAAAAGAAATTGTTCTAGAGCCCAACCAACATTCATTCGGCACATCGACACCATATGTTAGCCTCTCGATCTGACTACGTTGATGATGACATCCAACAATATAGCAGACTAAGAATACGAATGTTGGATTATACAAATGAATGAAAGCGATTCATAATTCATTCCGCCATAAGTGCATGACAAACAACGATTTATTTGAGAATGTTAAATGAAATTACTTGTTCTTGGAGTTTGTTTGAACGAAAACCATTTGAAATGAGAATGAAATTTAAAAATTTTGGATTATATTACGAAAAATGCAATTTCTCTATCCAATTTAAGTTTAAACAAAATTTTCGATCTTTCGAATGTGTTTCCGAGTGATGCGGTGCGTTCAAAAATTAACAAAACAAACTTGAATATTTACCGTCTGCTTGGAATTCTATTGATTTGCCGAACTTATCCATTGGGCTCTTAAATTTGACCATTCTGACAATCATAAGCTGTTTGCGATAGCATTTGTTACGTTATCTCCACTTGAAAAGCGTTCAAAAATAGCATTGTAGCCCATTGCAACATTCCAAAGAGTTTTGCATTTGAAGCGATTGAAAATTCGGCTGCATGACGACGCTCCAATCAAAAATGATACACTCAGTGAAATGACAGATACAATTAATCTGAAGTTAGCGGTTTACGTCGGTACCAGTTCGGGTTGTACGCCAAAAATCGGGTAATATTTGAATGTTTAACTGCGATACTGGTGAATTGACGTACAACACTCACTTCAGATTAATTGTATCCATCATTTTGCTGAGTGTGCCATCGGAATTAGTATTTTATCAGATTTCCTGGCAAGTGAAATCTGTTTAAACGAAAACGTGGCTTAATTTCAATTAGAGACTTTTACATTTCCCCACGGCACATGTGAACACCTTCACTTCGAAGCGTCTGATACAGCAAACAACGTTCATAAATCTCAACAAACTCATTTCAACGTTTGTTGCTATCCATTTATCTCTAATTCACTCTCTCTCTCTCTCTCTATGTCTCATTCTACCTCTTCCTTTCTCTATGCGTACAATTGCACCGAAATGCTGTAGACATGCTCATTCTCTTCAACACTTCAGTCACATTTGCACATATCAAAATGAATCCATGAGAATGAACGTAATTTTGTGTTGATTCCTTTGTATTCGGTTGTGCAAAGCGTGATGAAATGACGATGTTAGGTTGGTACGGTGTCGGTTGTTATTGTTATCTCTCTCGGATTGTTTTCATTTTCTTGTAAATTGCTGACCATATGTATATATGTTTTGGTAGTTTGAGCGTGCTCGCAGCTGAAAAACATTCTCAATGCAAACATCTACGAGATAGATAACGTTCGAAACGCAAGGCGAAAAAAAAACTCAGCACTCACAGTTTACTCAATTACACACATACAGACAATGGCCAAAAGACAAACGGGCATGTCTGAATTTACGTACACCGCATTCAACAAAATCATAACAAACAATGAACGACATTTTACGACATCGTCATCATTAATGAAATATACATAAACAGTGTACAACGTAGTATTTGTTGATTTTTTCGTAGATGTGTTGGAGCAATTGTGGAGGCCGCACGGCCGTATAAAAACGTTTGATCCGTACATCATATGTATCGTCACCAACTGTACAACAACAGTAACATAGAGCAAGAACAACACATACCATCAATGAAATCAATATATATTTATATGTGATAAAAGTGTGTATTGGTAAACAAAGTAGCAAAAACACAAAGCAAATGTTGTGATAACCAATAAAGCAGTATGGCGAGGTGAGCCAAAAAGCTAGATACAATTGCGCGTCCAACACACGCTCGTGTCGGTCAACATTAATAATATGAATATCAAGCACACAATGATTCGCTAAATTTTAAAAATGTTTTATAATTCAAAATGCCACTCACACCAAATTTTTCGATTAACAAAATCAAAGTCACTGAAATAACTGAATGTTTTTTTTTTTCTTTATTTCGGATGTTTGTCTGTCTCTTTTTCTCTTTCACTTTATTTAGCTTGCTGACGCGCGGGTTGCTTTTCGGTATATTTGTCGTTTTAATTTGTGTGAATTATCACATTCATTTCTTGTTTTATAAATTTCTGCTGTTGTTGTTGCTGCTGCTGCTGCTTTTATTAATTTGGTTGCGGTCGTTTGGTATACAGACACATGGACGATGTATGGTTGAGTGTAGTCGGGAAATAATCAGGCATATACACACTCAATGTTGCAAGAAGTGAACGTAAACCAAGACATTAAGCCAAGGAAATTTATATGAACGACGAACGGCGCAGCGCAGTTCGTACACAAAATTCACAATGTATTTCGATTTTAGATATTGTCTACACTTGGGGGGACTGTTTTTCCCTTCCTTCTTGTTTTCGTCCCAATTTTCTCTTGCTCTCACACTCTCAGTATTTCAATCTCAATTTATCTTTGTTTGCACTCGTTTTTTGCCCCGAATTTTATACATTCAAAAATTTATTTTACGCTTCCTGTCTAACGCTTGGACAAAGTTTTTATCGATATATTTTTTTTTGCTTGTTTACTTTTGATACTCTCAGAGATTATCACTTTTCACTGTTGAAAATATGAAAACAATTGTTTCAAATTAATGGGTAAAAACGATTTTATTTTTCTCTTCTAAACGGCACAATAGTTACTGTTTATTATAGTTGCCATACGTAGACTCACACAAAGGCTCACGAAACACACACACACACTCACACAAATATCACTTTCAATTCAAATCGTCGATTTGTTTTTCTTCACGTTTAATTTTCAACTTCTTTATTCAACTCTCACAATCTAATACACAGATTGGATTCGTTTCATTCGAAATGCTTGCCAATGTTGTTGTTTTAGCTGCTGCTGCTGCTGCTGCTGCTGTTATGACTTTAATTTGAGCTCGTTGAAAAAATATATTTTTCTCTCCTTTATTCCATTGTTTAATATTTCGTTGGTTTTGTCTGGACTATTTCACTGATCGAGCACATTCAAAAATGGAATATGAATCGATTTTTCTGGGATTGCGTTTGATTTGGAGTGCGGATGTTGCAATAATTATCAAATGATTCGAAGAGCTTATTTTTTAAGGTGATTTCACAGGCAAAATAATTTGCTGCGAAATAAAAACGAAAGGAAAAAGCGTAGTATTGTTGATTTTGTTGAATAAATGCTTGGTGTGGCCAGCAGAACGTTGTAATACTCGTACAATGTGTGTATGTCTCGTATCGATCCGTACTCAACTGTAAACGATTCACGTATGTTCAGTCTTTGTGTTCGACACTCGGTGGGAGAGTGTTTTGAATTGCGCGCGTGCTTGCGACAAGGCCGTTGCGTCCATGTGCGCCAGTCATCGTTGAATCGGCCGTGTACAATTCTATATAAAAGCAATCACATGTCAAATGGTTGCGTTGCGCATACATTTACAATTTGTGATCCGTCCGTCTACCACCACATCCACACCGTTACGCATTTTTTCTTTCGAAGAAAATGAAAAGATTCAATGCGTTTTTTGTGTTGAACTCCATGCGCTGAATCAATGAATAACGAATAATAATACACATGGCCTTTGGAAAAAGAGACCATATTTAACGGCTTTGAGTTAAATTTCATGCCTATTCTTTTTTGGAAATTTAAAGTTTTTTTTTTCTTTCTCTGGCTTTGCATTCTTTCATTTCAACATAAGAGTCTATTGAAAATATTATGGCAAAATATTCAATCGTTACGGTGTGTGTTTTTTTGTGCTGTGTCTCGCTGGAAATGGTTAACAAATGTGCGGCGCATGCATGTGTTGAAATAATACTGAATGGCGTAACATGGAACGCATCGAAATGTGTGATTGTTTATTGAAGAAAAACAAACAGCACTCGATAGGAACAGTTCCAAACGTCAAAAGAATGCCTATATGAATGTTAGCTACCCTTCCGACAAGAGTAGTGAAGGTGCGGCAAATTGTATGGTGTGAGTGCGTATTCAGCCGTGTTATGAAACGCACTTCGTGCGAAATCGAAAAAATGAAGCGTGCACGAGCTCGCGTCGACGTAGCCAACATTCATTTATTGCGAAAATCGGAAGCAATGTTGGTTTTATTGCGCCGCACGCTATATACATATATAACTGACGTAACAAAAGCGCGTCTAACGAACGTACTTCATCATCTGTGTGCATAACGATACGTTAAACTATGATTTCACACATTATATGCTCGTAAATATTCGATAATTGTGTGCGATGTGTTGGTCTTATTGCGCGCTGTTTCTTCTACTTGTGCCCCCATTTCCGATCTCTCTCTCTTTCTCTCTCTCTCTCTCTCTCTCTCTCTCTCTGCCCATTCCTCTAAAGCGACTCATATGCGATTTTCCATCCATTTTCTTACCTCTTGAGCGATGATGTAATGGACCAGCCCTTACACAGTTCCCTCGCAATCCATTGCTATTGTGCTTTTGTGCGTTCTCCACATTTTTTTGCGTATTTGGTTTTTTAATGGGATCAGGGATTTGCATGCCACAAAGAAGCAAAACAAAGGAATTCTGCGAAATGGGAAAGCCACCTACTTTGCTTTTCTTTTCGATGTCAAAGATTTGGTAAAAAAAATTTCCCATTTAATTCGAAACAGTAATTCGTACGAATCGCAATTGTAGAGAGCGACAGAAAATTTACAATTGCTCATTCTGCATAAATCATCGGGCGTATAATGGCTTATTTCATTCATTCAATTCATATTGCTATGGTTTTCATACAAATGTTGTATGCTGATGAATTTATGGAGGGCCGCGCTCGTTCTTGATTTTGACTCAATGAATTGCGTGTCTGATGTACTGACGGTGTCCTTGTTTTCGTTCATTCAACGGATTTTTAACAAGGAAATAAACATAAAATTCCATGAACTGAAGCTGCGTTTCATTTCAACAAATGCTGAGAAGCGACCAATTCAAACTAAATGACATTTTACAGTTGTTTACAACTTCAGAATGTCGATATGTAAATTGACAAAGGCAGCTGCCTCAACCTTAACAAACACAAAAATATTTTATTCGATTTCTTGATTCGATCAAATTCGTAGGTAAATTAATTGTTTTTGAATTCAAAAAGTACTGCTTAGTTTCCGTGAACTTACAATAGATGTCGCCATTCGTTTCTCATTCGCTTTTCTGTTTTAAGCTCGAACAAAGTTTCAACTTGCTGAAAAAGCTTCGGCAAATCGAGTCCCCATTGAAAAAAAAAATATTTGTTCAGCGGCACATTTACTTTGATACGATGACCTTTCTTTCTGATCGATTATTCAAATGAAAATTCAAATTTATTCAGTTTGAACTTTTCGCTGATCCAATTCGTAGTTCTAATTTTAGATTTCATGTTAGATTAAATTTCGAAGTGTCGTGTATTTCGTTGAACGTTAAAAAAGGGCATTTGACTTACAATTGTTCCTTTGATTGGTTTTGAAGAAAAACCTGGCACAGTTCGACACGACATGCCGTCTCATGACGTTTCTCAATTTCTCTCAAACATGAAAACCCAGTGTTAGCAGCAATAAATTCTATGAAATTGCCATCGTCGAACTTGAGCTTGATTTGCATTTGGGTGACACAAGTTCGATCTTTGATGGCCCTTGCTTGCATCCGCGCACAGCACGGCACAAAATGTACGACGAATAAATCGCACGAGTCAAGCACATGTATAAAATCCAATCACGATCACATGTTGATGCGTTCGCATGAGCCAACACAACACAAGGCATCCATCCGACAACACACCACCGAATTACCACAACACAGAGCCAAACAAACAAATGAAGAAAGAGGAAAGAAAAAAAGCAACGTGTACAATAAATAAAACGGCCAGAGATCGTTTGGCATTCTCTCAGTTAGAGATTTTCAGTCGTAGCGATCGTTTCGAGTGTTCGCTGCTCCATCCATATACACACTCAATTCGCTTGTGAACCAAATTCAAGTGTTTCCCTTGCAACGGCCACGTCTAATAGATCTTGATTACATTCAAAGTTTTTACCTTGTGCATTGTTTCAGCGATTTTCTTGTATTGTTTTGGTGCTTGGTTTGTACGCTATTCTTGTGTGTTATTCAGTGCATTTTCAGTGATTTTTTCATGTTTCAATTTTCGGTCTACCAGAACTAGACTCTGGGACTTCTTTTTCACTTCGTTGCTTTCAGTTTCTCTATGATTTTTCTTCGTTATTGCTGTCTCTCTGCTATTTGCTGTTCGATTATATAAATTGAGTCGGGTTGATGTGAGACTTGTGTCAATTTTTGAATTGTAAACACCAGTAATTATTTGCGTTAGCAGCAATAAAAGTCAATTAATTACATATGTAACGTGAAAACAATAAGACTGATTTTCTCGAAAAAAAAACGTCGTGATCATGATTATCAAAAGGAGGTTTTTTGTAAAAAATCGCGTTTTTTTTTTTTTTTTTGCTTCCTTCACACAAAAAACCCAACTGATTAGAAGATCGATTGCAAATAATTGTGTCCATTGATTGATACTGTATTAATGTCTGTTGCATTTCAATCCGGTCAATTTTCTATTGCATTTCAGTTTAAAATGGATATTAATTTGTTTCGTTTTTCTCGTTACGCTCGAGTGACCGCGATGAAAGGAAAATCAATTTACTATTTATGATCAATTGAATTACATTCGGATCAAATCAATCAAATCGATCGATGTTCATTTAAACATATGCAGTCTCTGCGCAACCATCTGACAGAAGAGTGGTGTTGAAGAAGTATGAACTGCCAAATCTTTGTGCTATCATCTGTGTGCGGGCGCGAAAATTGAAGTAACGAAAAGAAAATATTTGCGAAAAATTGAGTGAGTCGAAATTAAAAGAGCATATAAATTAAATTCAGCCGCATCCTATTAGCATTTTTCTCATGGATTTTCCATGGATGCATTTGTGCGCATGCATGTGTATCGTGGCATCCAATTTGTTCGCAATAGTAAACAGTTCAATTGATTTGTACGGAACGACAACATGGAATCCGATTTCAGTGTGCGCTACAACACATTTTCAGCATTTGTTTGTAGTTTGCTGCGCTACACAAAAATGCGCCAAAACAAATTCCATCCATCGAAAGCATCAGAAATGAAGAAATCATTCGAAAAGTTTCAGTTTTGTCTGCTTGCATTCGATTTACTTTTCCACTTTTATTTTTCACACAATCGTAATAATTCATATTCGCTGCGTATCGCTCGTTGTTCTGGTTGGAGTCGATGCTGGCACGATGTTGATATTTTCACCATCGACACATAGACAGTATGATTCTTCGTGACAACAGCATCTGGTGCATTTGGCTAATAGTACAACAATGGCATATCTCGATTTGGAATGCTTACAACTACTCAAATGCATACCGATTAACTCGGTTTTTTTCTCTCGAAAATTACGATGAATAAACGAATTTTTGCGAAATCGTGTCGATCGCATTAAATTGAATCACATCGAGAAACAAAAAAATGGTGTGTGTCTGTAGTGAAATCTGTCGTCTTCGCGTTACCACGTTTACAGCGTTGCAATGCAATGATGAAAACAATAGTTACTGGGAAAAACCAGAGCGAGCACTCTACCCAGCGTTAAAAAGAAATAATTACATTTTTCGGATGAATTTCTAACTGTGTGAGACTCGCATTTTATTTTCGTTATCGATTAATAATTCGTATTTTTGTTGTTGTTATGGAAATCTATTTGCACAGCGACACCCTCAAGAACTAAAATTGTTTGCCATTTTAATCGTATTCTTCTTCATTCCATTTTGTATCGCATATTTGTTGATGTAGTTCGCGTTTTGGGTCTTCTCTTGCGGAATCCATTCATTCTTCGAGTCTTCAAATTGTGACGAAAGACTTGAATTGTGTTAGGCTTTTTTTCGAGTTGCTGTCTGTTGACGCAGTTAAAATCAGCAAATCACTAAAAAAGCGCATTGAACGAACATTTATAACGGAAAAAATTATGTGAATGCATTATTTTTATTCAAAAAGTGCGTAATAAGCGCGTGTGTTTGAATAACATATGTATAGTGTCGACTCTAATTACGGGTTGCGGGTATCTTGTATCATTATCGTGTCTCTTTGTCTTTCCTATCAATTTGCCTTGCTCTTAATGGATTATGCATTTCTTTGTTGGACAGAAAATTGAATTTTCAAGCTGCACGGCACAAGCGAACGGTTTTAAAGGATTAATCAGCAACCGAACCATTAACGGTGAGTCAACTTTCAATTGTAAGTCTTTTGATGTATTTTCGGTGTTTTTGGACACTTTCTTGGACTCTTTAAATTTTAACTCAAGCTACTACAAAGTTATTATGTTTCGGTATTGTTTGGGAAATCAATGAAATTCGAATTAGATGAGAAAGTTACTTGTAGATGCATCCCTTTGATTCATTCACTTTGTTTGAAGTGTGATAGTTTCCAATGCTTGTCTGCATTGTGTATAGTACAGACTTTTTTCTTTGCTATATTTCGTGCTCGCTGCAAGCGCTTTCATTTCGACAGTTCCCTAGAAATCAATTAATCATGAGAGGCAATTTGGATGAAATGAGCAAAAGTGAAAACAATGTTGGATGTCAAATCGCCGCAGGATATTTATTGTTACATCTTCTTCCGTCACAAGTTTTCTAGCTGAAGTTAAATGTTTTTTGCCAAACAATCTATTCGACAATGTTGCACGATAATCGCTACTCCAGTGAATTTCTTTGGTGAAAATCAATTTGTGTTAGTTAACACAACGTTGAAATAGTTTGGCTCTAGTTCTTGAGGTTTTCTGTGCGGACACAGTGCGTGTATTGAATGTACGCTCTGCCAATCACAATTCTTCCCTTGTTTTGTAATGTGACCCGAAGCAACTCAAAAGCACTATTTGTTCTCTCTCTCTATCTCACTCTCTCTCTATCTTGCATCACAATCAATTCCATTGGCATTGTATAAAGTGTGCGATTTTCAAACGAAACAAAAAGTTGTTATTATTTTCACCCGTTCGAGTGTTTGCTTTTTCTTCAAATTCGAGCACAGTGAAGATTTGAAACTATGTCTTCTGCTTTGCAATCGTAGCTGTCGAACAATGCCAATTTGCTGCTTTGATCTGTTTTTATGTGTAGAATTTTGCATTCCGGTTGTTCACGTTTATGTTCATGGGTAATTGTTTTGATTTCTTACCTTTATTTTCGCCCGGCTCTAATTCGGTTGATGTCTTTGTTGCTGTGCGGTGTCAAGCCAGCGGATTGCTCATGTTGTTTGCCATTGATTTGCCTTTGAATTGTGATTCTGTTTTGTTTTATTCGTTTTGTTTCTATTTATTCATAAGATAAAATCAATCCTTAGTTTCAACCTTTATTCGTTTTCATGAAAGAAGGTAGATTCATTGTATACGAATATCGTTTGGACTAGTCAACCTCATGACACTTTAACAATAACGAAAATTTAGCACACATTTTTAACGCATTATTTTCCGATGTCTCGAATGGCAGCCAGTTTCATTCGGGGTCGCAATCAAAGGGCAAACTTTGATGTTCACACATCTATTGTGATGGAGTCATTTTTGACTGTCATCGAGTTTGATCTTTATGTGATGGCATCACTGATTTCAAAATCAATATTCATTCAGTGACGATCGAGCGCGCGTGCCTTCTTGATTGCAATAAAAACGCGTTTACCGATCGTACATAAAGAGAGATGAGGAGAAATGCTGTTTGCATTTATCATCCGCGTTCCATTTTCCATCGAATCCGATCGATTTTGATTTCGAAATAGCCGCATTCATTCTATCGATTACATCCAATGTAATTTTCTTTGCATCATCACAAATGAGTCACAATTAGTGCTGTTAATAATTAATACAATTTCCATGGAAAGCACTTTCTTGGGTTTTTTCTTCGTCGTGCTTGTAAATAATCGCTGGATGTTTGCGCGTCAACATTTGATATGATTTAGATAACGGCGAACAGAAAAGCGCACAAATGCAGGGCAATTGTTAAATTCACATAATGTAATTTGCGAATTTTAGAAAACTTGACAGATTTAAGCCATTGTAACGGACAAAAATGAAAACAAAGGAGAAAAAACTCTCGATTTAACTTCTGGGTCAACAATAATTGAAAAATTCGCGTGCGCTCAGAAATGCAACTTCAGAAAAATGAGACATTTTTTTTCAAATCCTAATCATACTTTCAAAATAATTAGCAAACATTTTTTTTTCACTTCCGACAATGCTCCATAATTGCCGCTTGAAGAAAAAAAAGTGAGAGAAGTGTTTTTTTGTTCTTTTCATGTCGAGTTTTATTATCGTTGCGAATTAGCGAATCCAGTGCAATTTGTAATCTATCGCTGCATTCATCTACAGTTAATGAAAAAAGGAAAGCGATCAGCGGTTTTAATGATTTATCGTTGTTCTTCGTTATGGCGATGCGCTGTGATGCAATCGTCATTAAGCTAATAAGCGCGCCATTGGGCAATTCCACCACCAAACTGTACTTGATCCATGAGTCAAATGTCATTTCAAAACAGAACCGCAATGAAACATCAAAACAATCTAGGGTAATCAAATAAACTGAGATCCTAATAAGTGGGCCAAGAATTACGAAATGCCAAATTTAATAAGCGATTCGTTACGTTAAAATGACTTCTGATTGATGCTCGCATTGTGTCCGTATTGATATCGTTAATTGAGCGATTAATGACAATCCGATTAGAAAATTTACCAATCGATTTTGTCATCAATCCAATTGCAAGCGGTCAATTCAATTTCACAGCGGAAAGAATGCGACTTTCGGCCAAACAGCAAAGTTCTCTGAAGCTGACATTTCATATTTGGAAATATCAGATGTTCAAGCTGCTCGTACTTGAATGTCAAGCCAACGGGATTAGATGCGGATCATTTAAATCGAATAAATCGAATGAATCTATTAGTGAAATGAGATAATGCTTAGAATCCATACGGATGATTTGAATTGCTTTGTGACGATAATGCAAATAGCCTTCTGGACACTATTCCACTATTGGCTCGATGGTTCGACCAAGCAAGTGGCATCAATGCAATTTAACGAGCCGATTTGAGTCATAAATCGTGTTAAATCCATTTTAAGCAAATTTCTGCGGCCGCATAAATGAGAAAAGCCCCAAATTTATGATCACAAAGCCGCATCCACATTATTTGAACTAAGGGGATTCGGCGCAATTTTGAATTCGAGCCACACGGAATCGATTGTAACATGCATCGGCGTCATGATTCATAATTGAATATCATTGTTCCATAATGATGGATACGATGCGCCACAATTCGAAATACCCACATAATAATACATAATCAAGTGAAATAATTCATTATTTGCACATTGCTTTTCTTGCAGTGTCATCGAAAGTGTGTGAGTGCGAGTGCGAGCGCGAGCAGACGTCCAAAACACATTCACTTGCCAACACACTAGTTACTATTTGCAATGGTGCATGATGATGTTCATGAGTGCTGACAGCGGCGATTACAATTATGGCACGGCAGCCAACGCACGCTCTCGCATTCATCATGGAAATGCGAATATAGCGCCGGAGAAGGAAAAAAAAAAAATAGCCACCGAAATAACCAAATCATTCATCGCATTGAAAAGCGCGGTTTTGTTCAAATACCAATGCAATTTGAAATATATACGCACTTTCTAATCATAATAATTTCATGCCGTAAATTGGAAATTCATAGAAAAAAATAGTTCAGCCTATTTTATGCCTATGAATTCATCAAGTGGCAACATTAACCACTTGCCGATGGTGCTAATAGATTTGAAACATGTTCCGCCCGTTTTGCGTTCAATTGAACGTGAAATGCGCGATGAATTGACTCCAATTAAGCAGCAAATATCGCCAGAAGGTGCAACTATTTTCGGATATAATTATTATATTCATTCGAATTAATACAATACAGGTGAAAATTGTGGTGAACGACTTGTTGAAACGCCTGTGAATCCAGTGTGCCTGTGTACTGTGGCAGAACAAATGACACAACTCCCGAAAATGTTAAGCGTAAAAATCGATATGAGTGATACGATAGAGTGTTCATAAAACCGATATTCGTCCATGTTTCCAACATTGTAATCAAATGACGCTATGCTAGGCAATGACCTTAAACTTGATTCCAATAAACTGAATATTATTTTGTCGATCGTGTCGGTATTTTATCTCTCGGAGCCAATATTCGTCTCTTTTTCCCTCCGCGCTTGAGTTCAGAGGCCCGTCAAATCATGGCAGAGAAAGAAATAAAATAGAGAGAACCGGTTTACATTTTCGGAATATTTTGAATTCGCGTGCTTCTGCATCATGTTCCCATCGGGACGCATGAATTTTACCATTCGATTAATTTGAATGTGATAAGAACCGTTAGACATCCATTGGAATATTCGCTGAGAGTTGATTTTGGATTTCTGCAAAATAACATCGTAAACATCGACATATGATTGAGCGAATCGCGAGATAAACGAAACTGCGAATAAAAATGCCAAGATTACAATTCAGAACGATTCGAAAATCGTGCCAACAAGCTCAGTACTTTCTTTCAATTAAATGTATTTTCTTTTTTTATGGGCGTTTTTATGGACGCATTTGGTAAACGCACGTACGAATTCTTTTGGGATGGTACATCATGTCTGGCACGTTCGCATCCAAGCATACAATTTGGAAATTGTCCTCCTGGGATCAATGTGCAGTTCGAAAATCGATTTTATGGTCAAACGAATACACCAACAACATGCACACACGATGCACACTCACTCAAATTCGTCAGTCTTATTGCCGACTCTTTTTTTTCATTTTGCCACAAGTAAAACTTTATAGAGAGTGCAAATTCGTTTTTACGCATTCGTTCGCAGTTTTTTCTTAGTTGACTTGTTATTCGATTTCACCGTTGATCCGCTTTAAATCTCTCGAACAACCGCTCTCTGGAAAAACTAAACTTTTTTGGCATCGCTTCACGAAAAACTTTTACTTCATTTCGTTTTCAAAAATATTCCTTTTTCTAGTTCTTCCATCCAATAAGCTGCCGCAATAATTCAAGTGAGTCGACGAGGACAACGAAAAAAAAGAGACCGAGAGCGAGAATCGACCAGGAAAAATATGAACGTCTTTCATACTCCCACGTACATGTTACGTCGTCTTGTTCGCATCATATTCTGTATTTGCCACTTCTCTTGCTGCTTTTCAAGTTTCATGTCTTTTTTGATTTGTGTGAATGTTTTTTTTTTTTTGCTATTTCTGGTCCTTGCTTGCACAATCATTTTAAACTTTACAACGTGATCCAAATGCCAAATGTTGCTGCTCGTCTTCAACTCACATGCGCTCTTCTCCTTAGAGTGCTGCTCTCGCTGCCGCTGCTTCTTCCTCTTCATTTGAATTGATGTAACTATTCCGTGTCCACCAATCACGTGCTATTATTTGACTAGATCTTATAAATAAAAATCAACTGAAACTTCAATTTGATGCAAGAAATTATATTTTCTTTCCATAAACGAGTTGGCTGGTTGTAAAAAGAACATTAGCTTGTCCTATAAATATTGTATGCGCCATAAAACGCGTTGAACGATTTGATTGAAACTATAAAATAAAATGAATTAAGAAATTTTATTTCTTTTGTTCTGATAACAGCAGCCATTGTGTGTGTTGGGCTGATAGCACACATTTCTGGAACATATTAACCATTTATTGAAGGTGCTTCGAAATTGAAGCACAATGTAAAATCCATTTTCAAGGAATTTCATCGTCGCGTTTGATTTTTTGAAACCGCATCTCAAAAGTTACATTTGATTGCATTTTTCGATCAATGACTGGGAAAACCGAGGGTTTTGAATGTTTTTTTATTAAAAAAACTGAAATAAAACTCCAACCACATTTATTATCGAAAATTATTTTATTGATTTTAATCGACGGTCGAAGTTTTATCAAATAGCATGATTTCGCCTTTTATGTTTTCAATGAAATTTTCATATCGATTCCTGCACATGAAACATAATTCACATTGTAAGCTTCCCAAAGAAAATATTATTTAATGACTGTGCATCAAAATATGTAGAACACTTCACGGGACGAATCAATAAAAGTGTGCCAGAACGGAATAGCAAATGATAAATTCTAATAGTAAGTAATGGCGGCAAATTGTGACTCACTCACACTCAATTCTTCTCGCTATTCTCTGCATTTTCCATTGCTCAAGGATGAGCTGTATGTGTCAAATTGAATCGAACGCACTCGTTTCTCTCTACAGAAGCAAATCACATAATTTATTGGAATGACTAATGAATGTGATACAATTGCCACTATTTCTGTCTCTATTAATTGCGATTAGAATTGATTATTTGTCACTGTTTTAACGTTGAGGTGGTGAATTTTCCGAAAGGAAAATATAAATCGTGGAAAATGACGCGTAGTTTAGAAATTTGCTGTATTATTTTTTATGTATAAATATATCTCTACTTTTGCATTAATCTTTTCGAAGCCTTACACAAAAGGACGATCCGGAAATGGATGGCCCCGTAATTAGTTTGAAATATAATTGTAACTCCCCTAGTACATTTTCGTGAGCAAATGATCGTCCAATTTGAAAGAGAAACTTCGATAAAATTAGTATCATTTGTATTCAATAAATGTTCATTTAAACTGCAACTAAGCCAAAACAAATTGAATGGCAGCCCAATTATCAATTGAATCATTTTGTCTTTTCGAAAAATCATCTTCTGGACTCAAGTTTGTTCCGAAGTCGTTATTATGAATCGAAAGGCTAGTCGATGTGTGTTGTTTCTGGATTGAATAAAGTTGAAAGACTGATTAATTGGTAATTGCATTGTATTTCTATTGAATCGAATGAGTATGGGCACCAAATCTATTTCTCAAGTCAATACCACTTTTGGATAAAGACTCGTTAGATCATTTTCCAATTTGTCTGTATAGTGTTTGGTGGGTCTATTTAGCCAAAGACGATGATTGAGCATGTTATTTCTATTTTCAAACCATCGTTTTACTCAATTACGGCTCCACATCTGGATTATACAAGTCCATTCATAAAGGGCAAAACCGTGGTTTTTGTGTTAAAATCTAATGATACTGACGGGATATTATGTCACGAAGGAAATTTGTATTTTCATTTGAACTAATTTTCGGTGCTGTGTGAATTGTGTGTTCGAGGTGCTTTGTCATAGATGCTTCAATTTATTGCCCAAGTTACGGAATAGCCGCGAAGAAAGACAGAAGAAGACGGAGAAAAAAAAAATAATTTACTAACTGAAAGCAAAATGAAAAACAAATTAAAACCTTTTCATAAATTCGAAGTGCCGGAACAGCTCAATTGCAGACATTATATTTTCCATGTAGACATCTGCTTCAATTCGGGTGCTCTGGATTTTATTTGGAGCATTTTTGTTGTACAATAGACTGACATCTGATACAATCATTATTTTCGTTTAAAATGTTTGCCAAATGTGTCGATTAAGTAAATATTCAGCATCCAGAACTTAAATGAACAAAAATGGAAATGGTCTGGAAATCAAATGGCGTCTCAGAATAATTAAGAACCATTACACCAAAAAACAACCCCAAGATTGATAAAAGCGCTTATGAAAATCTGCATTTTGTGATTTGGATGTTCAATTAAACTGAAATGTATAACCAATAACATTTCTATCACGCTGCAAATTGTTTTTTTCTACATTTTTTGTTGCACAATTTCGTTTCGTTGGATTTGTGTATAGCATGGGCGGTATTATGGAATTCGGGCTTGGGACTGGAATCGTGCGCGTGCTCATCACTCAGCGCAAAACAAAAATAACACGAAAAATATACCTAAAATGCAAATTGAATATCGTTATTCCGAGATCTAAACGTACCCTTTTCGTTGTACCCATTGCAATGGAATATATAGTTTGGCATTACTCCGCGAAAATTGCAGAAAAAAAGTGACGGTGTAAAAATAATATAGGAAAGAGCCAACAAAAACAATGCTTTTCAATGATGATGCCAATTCTTGTTGGCGTCTGTACTTCATGCACGTAATATTTGAAGAGTGTAATGAAGAAAGTGAAAATAGGAAGTTTATCTGCGCCAACAATTGATGCTACTGTTGTATGTTATTTCTTCATTTCTTTCTTTTCCTTTCGATAGACTCGCGTGTGCTGTATTTTCTCGGTTATTCGTACGCTAAACGTTCGCCAAAGTCGAACATCCAACTCAGCTGAGCTCATGGAGCATTTCTATTTTTGGTGCCAATATCGATATTTAAAAACTGCAAGAGATATTCAATGACATTGCTCGTGCTTTAGATTACGATTCAATTGATTATATTAAAAATAATAATAAAATATTTTTTACAGAATGCAAAAAGTTTTTTGCATTTCTAGAAATGTTCGTTTCAGATTATTGGTTTTCACTTTGGTTTCGCGTTTATGCGAAGAATTGTTCATCAAACAATGAAATGCAGTAGATTTTTAATATACAACTCGAAAGATAATCAATTGAAAATAAATGATAAAAAAGTGTCCAAAATTAGTTTCACAGAAGAATTTTGAGCTTACGCGTGGTTTTCACTTCAATTGACAAAATCCTTTAGTAAAGAATCTTTACAATCTGCGGAACCGAAGACCACTTTATTTAACATTGGCAACGACAAACTATTAATACAAAACGTATGGAAAAATTTGTTTTGACGAATTATAAAGATTATTCTTCATAAAGTATGAAAAGTCAATCGCGCCACATGAAAGAAAAAGATCTTAAAGAAATGAGAAAGAAACGAAATTTGCATGTGAAAATGTATTTGTGAGAATCGCAATAATCTTTAAACGAAAGAGTGTGGCCAAAGAAGGGGACAGATTATGTTCCAACTTAGTATTATTTACTCTTTCAAGTGTAACTGCTACTAACACAAAGCGAGCGGCCGAAAAATGAGCATATGAAAAGAACACAGCGAAATAATAACACAGAAAAACACATTGTCGGTGTATGTGGTCCCAATATAGAAGATGAGAAATCTTGGAGCTACATAAAACCATTGTGATGAACCAATTCTTGTTCATGAACATAAACACTAGCAAAATCATAGAAGAAAACCACAAAATTGACATATGCTTCGGAGCAATCTTTCTGCAACGAAGTTGATAAGAAAATTGAATTGATTCGGTTTTGGAGAAAGAAATGATAGGCGTAAGGAGCCATCACATTATTCGGTTGAATTTGTAAGCTCAACATTAACAGACTGACAATTCGAATGGAACATCGTCGAGAGTGAAACTTGGAAACAATCATCTCAAAATCCGAAAAAAAATCAACTGAACAACCAACCTGTGCCAAAAATTGTATTGTGTTAGTAAGCGAACGGTCAAATATATATATGTGTGTGCGAAATGAATGATTGAAAAATTTGAAGAATTGTTGTATGCAGTTAGAATGGAGCATAATTAGTGGTAATGAGTTATGGTCGTTATTTAATATTTCATAATTCACGACTTTATTGTTGTTTTTTACGCTTCTCTTCTCATTCTAAATATTGGCTCATTTTTGTATGAGCCAAAAAGTTGAAAAAGCGATCTTTATCTATTGGCATGCAAATGTAAAATTGCTGAAATTTAACAATTTTGGTGAATTTTCGTCTGACTTCAAAACATATGAACACAATTTGCGATGAACAAGTGAGAAAAACGGCAAAAAATTATTCATACTGCTAATTCACTAGAAATAATGTGTGTTTTTTCTTCGTTTCTGTCTTCAATTTCATACAGTTTGGTTTCTCTTGTTACTGTGTTGTATAGAGAGCACAAAAACTTGTAGATTTACATGCACTTTGCGTGTTCGGAAATTAAAGTATTCACTGGGAATTTGCGTTATGTACGGCTTTTGGCGTCTCACAGCTGATTTGCGTGTAATTTGATCGTTCGCGCGACACTGTCATGATTATTGTCGCCTCAGAAACATATGTTCATGGCAATTATTATTATATGTCGCTTTGGCGGTTCCAAATCATTTTTTTTTCACTTAATTCTATTGTTTTGAGCGCTATCATAGTGAATTTTGGACGTTTAACTGTTTTTCATATTTGCCGCGCATTTACATAATCACCATAGCAAAATGACATACCAAACTGGCAGTTACATCGTTTTTTCGTTTGGAAAACGCATGCATGGGGAGAATGAGAGAAGGATAGAGTACTGCCGAGAAAAACAAATTAGGGCCAAAAGTAGCCAAATCGCATCTATCTTGATGATTCGGTTCAATTTGACTCTTTCACCGGATTGAATTTGGAAAATCGAAGCTTCATCTAGAAACTACATACAAAATTATACTTTTTACTTGTCAAAAGTGCTTCGTTTTGCCACCGTGACTGGAACGGGACGTCAACAGCCCGCGTCATAAAAATGAAATGCGAACTCACATTTACAACGTGAAAAACGCAAATTTATTGCATGAAATGGTATGTAATAAATTAATTTTGATGCATCACATTTCACATTTTTCTATGTGGTTGAACTAGTTCCATTGTAATTGCATAAAATAAGTGTGAAAAGACGTTCACAGGCACAATGGGAATGTGATAATTCCAGGTATTTATGAGTTTGGCGGTATCATAAGGCAAGTGAATGGAAATGAATGCTTGTGGGTTTTGAATTTATTTCGAAGCGCTTTCGCGAGCGGGCGCTCAAAGAAGAAAAAGCCAACGGTCTTGAGAGAATGAAAGATGAACGTGCGTTCATCAAAAATGACCTCATTTAAACGGTTTCATTTGTGAACGTTCAAGTGCAGGAACACATTCAAGAGCTCTAAATGCTATTGTTTCGTTGACGTTTTTTTTTTAAATAATCCACCGAAATCACAATTTGGCGATTGTTTGATTGATTTGTGTTGTGAGTGTAAGTCTTCGATTGATCATAATCGATGCTTAATCACGCACAAAATAATCAATTTTTCTTGGCTTTTAAATACTACAACTTAGGCGCATTTGCCCTTCGATGCCAAAATCGTGTGAAAATTGCGAAGATCATAACCTTTGCAACCTCGGTCGATGCCTTCACTTTCGCTAGATTGATGTGACCAATTTTTAAGAACAAAAGCACCAAATCATCGGCTCAAAAAACGCGATTGGCAATCTACTTAAAATGTCAAGGTTGATTACAATTATTCATCGCTTTAATTTTAGCGTGCTCTCAATTTGAATCGTCTGCAATTCCTCGAAAATGTGTCGCATCCAATTCAAATCATCTTATCGATGCTGCACTCCAAAAATTGACCAGTTTTCATGAGAAATGTCAATAGCTCAGAACCAGATTTTCCGGAAATGTCTGTATGAATAAGAATAGTTTCAATGAAACGGAAAACTCAAAACCATCAGCGATAATATTTTGACAAGTGTTTCCAAAGTCAAATGACGTTACCATCGAAGAAGGAGGCGCAACAGAAAGAAATCCAAACAGAATGCATCTCTATTTTTATTGTCTTATTGTATGACAACGACATCTGAATTGTATGATACGATGAGTTTATATGCATAATAAATTGGTGTTGAAAACAAAGCGACTGAACGGAATCCAGTCTTCCTTTCTTTTTATGTTCACAATGATTCAATTGGATTCAATGTAATTTGGTGTTGTATTGTTTTCCATTATTTTGCTTCTGTTCGTCTCCAGTTCACATTGTGTGGATCTGCCTTTACGGTCAGTTTCAGTGACAAATTCTATTTATCTTTCATTCTATATTAATTCCGACTAACCGCTACATCGCATTCTGTGTTTTCCGTGATGGCCAGGGTATCGTTAATGGAATTCTAGAATAAGCGATGAGCAACGGACAAAAAATAGATTTGTTTGCCTTGTAATATTAGGCAAATTCTGTATTTTTCTCACATAATTTCGTACTTTTGTTTGCTGAAACACAATTTACTTGTGTTCATCTTTCTTCTCTGGTAGTTTTAGAATTCATCTTGCGGAAGGAAAGAGTAAATTAAGTACAGTCCCGATGGCACCTCACCATAACTGCGTCGAAATATAAATTACACTTACACTTGCACTTTTAATGAATGCATCGGTTCTCGGCACCACTCTCTTTTTTATTTTCTCTTTTTCATGTTCACGGAATCGCACCCCATCCTCAAAACCAGCTTTTTCACCAGCTGCACTTACAAAAATTAAATTATCTTCGTAATTTATTCAGAACGTTTTAGCCGTACATCGTTCTCGGCGTGCTTACGATTCAATTCAGTTTCAACCCGTTGAAGTTGTTGAGTGAAAATGAAATGCACTTCGAATGGTGAAACAAAGAAAATAGCACACAATAGAAAAATTTCAAAAAGAATACACATAAAACACATGCTCACCTAGTGTAAATAGTGTGGGTCCAACAATCATCACCAATGAATTGAAATAGTTTTCAATTTTACATTATTATTGTAGCAATAATGCTGATGGTTCAAATGTCCCGTGAACACATTTCGTTTCACAAAACACATTCTCATAAAATGATAACAAAACAAATTTAACTTGATACTCAAACAAACATAATGATGTGCGAGCGTGTGTGAGCCCCTCGTATTCCGTTCGCACAACGAGAATTGATAAAACAGACCAATCATTTGTATATCCAACGAATGAAGGCAACAAAAACCCATCCAAATAGAATGACGACAAAGTCAAATAGAGTGCACACATTTTCTTGGGACATAACCAAAGAGAAAGGAAGCATAATGCTTTTGTTAAGCACTGTTTTAAAGTGCTTTCTATCTAAATTGATTTTGGTATTTTCATTTTTGTTTGAAGTTACCTTCCATTGCCTTTTTTCGTGCTGCGTCGCGAATGCAATATTACATCTTTCTGGTTCGTCCATTCATAGTTGAGATTTAGCAATTTTCCCGAGAAATTACTTTCTATTTGCATAGCTGTTGAAGTCGAAATTGCTTTGGCGCCACTCACATTTCGATGAATGCAAAATGCAACAGCAACAGAAAGGAAATGGTTACGCTCGACGCAATAGAATGCACATTGATTTCGGCGTTGATTTTATCATAATATTATTAAATTATCAAAAAGCAACAAAACTGCAGAATAATTATTCAATAAAATCCAAAATCATGATTATTCAAAGCACAGAACATTAAACAGATCGAAGATTTCGTTCAGATCAATCTGTGAAAAGCAATCAATTTGGTCTATATTTGAATAATAGTGTCTTTCTGCGAAGCAACTGCATTTTGATTAATCCAAATATACTCAATTTGATACATTTGTATTTTAGCGAAGCATAAGTGCCCTAGAAGTTAATTACTAAAATCTCCATGGGGTGAACAATCGATTAGCGAATGAAGTCAAAAGGGACCTTCCCAATATATTCAATCGATGGGATTGAATAATCATATTTATATGTATGCCAAACAAATGTGGAGATGCATTTTGAATTTGTTAAAAAGGGGGCAATTTCTTTCCTAAAAAGATGGCCAAATTGTGTTTCGAAGATTGAATTTACATTAGATTCAAATACACATTCAAATATGAATATGAATTTGAATCAAATATAATTTATGTTGTTGTTTTTGTTGCTGTTGTTGTGTTTTTGCTGAACTTAAGGCACAGCATGCCTCTTAATCTTCGAAACACTGGGCCACCTCATAATAATGTGCACAACAAAATCAATATATTCCAAATTTGATACATTCGTATTTTAGCGAATTACAAGAGCTCTAAATGACAATTGCTATGCATGAGCAAGAAAGAGACCTTCTGGTCATTCGAAAGGAGAATAAACGATATTTGCATTGGTTAAGAACAAATAAATAAATATGCTGCGTAGATGTGTATGTGTTGGATGTCGCACGATTTGACATGCTGCACACATTTTTACGTCTCACTCGTCGATTGCTGACATAAGTCGAAAAATCAGAATATAAACAACAGTGGCACAACGAAACTCACACTCACTTCAAAGCGAATCAGTGTCTTCAAATCATTTTCATTCGAATCATCGGATTGTATGATTTCATAAGTATCAGGATCGTTGAAAATACAGCGGTAAAACAAACCAGAGTATGCAGCAAATAAAGATCCGAAACAAACATTGTGTCAAACAAAATCAGCGCGACGTGTTGGAAGAATCAAACGTGAAATGGCGTCAAATAAAAAACCGAAATTCGACAGAAAAGAAAACGAAGAGTACCGAGACAGCGCAAAATATGGCAAATATATCAATTTTCCCGTTTTTGACGTTGAATTCTTTTTCGTTGCTGGGGCAGCGGTTGAATTGTTTGCCGACATTGTTTTGCTTTGAAAATTCCGTCTAAAAAAAAAACAAACTCAAAGAGGCAGAAAGTGAAAAGTGAGCAAATAGAGAGACCAGCATAGCTGTCTGAACGGAATACGATTTGTGTCGGTAAATCCATGTGCTTCATTGAAATTGTTTTTTTTTTTTGCTGTTTTGTTTGTTTACGCGATTGTCTAAGCCAGCGATGTTTGAATTTGCATCAAATTGGGCTCCAGCGAATCGCTCGCGCGATTGTTTGATATGGTACTTTGCCTCAAAAGCATACATGCCATGCGCACCCGTTCATTGCGACATCGTCTTTCTGTATAATTAATTGTTTTGTTTCAATTTCAATACTCTTTTTGCCGCGAATCTATTTTGTATCTGTGTGTGAGTTTTTTTCCTTCTGTGTTTTCTTTGGTGTTGCATACATTTTTCCCTTGTCTTGTTTTAGCCCAGTGAATTATCGTGATTTTTGGCATGTTATTCGTTTGATTCATGTTGTTGTTGGCTTTGATATTTTGTACATGACTTTTGTTTTTCTCTCGTACTTTTTTCCATTTTCCTTTTTTTGGGCCTCGACGTAACATTGCGGTGTAGTGACGGTATAACGATGCTAATCATACGATTACAATACGATGCGATACATTCGAGCGATGAATATATATTCAATATTCTTCGCATTTACTGGGTTCACTGGAATTTGATGTGGCTTCAATGATTTTGCCACGCCGATTTTCCTCTTGATCGCAGATCCGAGAAGATCGCTTAATCATTGATGTCGAGGCTATCGCAGTGTGTTTGCTTGAATATGTATTTATTTCATTTGTGCAATCGATTTAGGCAATTGTCTATCAATTTTTCACCATATGTTCCGAAACAAAAAGATATGTTTGTGCTGAATTTGGAGGATTTTTCGACGAATCGTGAAAGTCCAATGGAATGTGCAAGCAATTTTTTATTGCGATTCAATGCGGTAGATAATCGTGCGATTTTGCGAGTTAATTCATGTGCGATTGTGAAAATAACTAACGATGGACTCATGTGATCGCAAGCCTTTTGTGGACGTTCTTATCGTGCGCCTCATCAATTTCACATAATAATAGCGTGAATTTCAGTTTCCAGTGACATTTTAATTCATGTCGGCGATCTTTTGGCTGAATTGAAAATAAAATGAGAGCCAGCCACTTGGAATTACCAAACTTGAACACATCTTGAGTAACGTTTAAATGAGAAATAGCTTCTTGACCACCGAGACAGCGCGCGCATTTCCTTTTCATATCCGTGAAGCGAGCGACTATTGTTTTATAACTCGTTTTGAATTATAAAATCATAGAAAAAGTCACTTAATTTACCTTTTGCTGTCTTGAATTAGAGACAGTTAGGAAAAATCCCATTTCAAATACAAGCTGTGACCTCACGACCACGGTTTATTGCAATATCTTGCGATAAAGCATTCCGAAATGGTGATGCTTCAGAGGAAGAATTTTTTTGTTTTCTACTTCACGAAACACATTTGCATACTCGTTCGCATAGCAAAATAGGTGGAAGACTAAATTTCACGACAGTAAAAAGTTCATTCGATGAGCTATTTCGACATCAATACATGCACATTTCATAAACAATTTTTTTTTCCAAATGGTTTACAATTCATATCATATTTACCAGCTGTTTGAGTAAGTAAGACTCAGAGTTCTGGTTTTGCTAAGCTATTATAGCAGCTACTGAGTGCGTAAGTAATTCATTGTCAGCCATAACAGAGTAGATGGATGCTCTCAGCAATCGCTACCAGCTTATCAAAACGAGAGTTCTAGTGAAACTCTATTTATAAAAGTTGGCCATTGATAGACTTTGCATAAATGATTATTATAAATAAAGTTCATCGAACTACTAATTCGAATGACAGCTTTTCATAGAAAGAGAACCTGCGGCATTAAAATCACGGCAGGAGCACATTGAACTGATGAATGGCGGCGAAAGAAGTTGTTTGTGTATTTTTAAATCGAGTGGAAAAGTTTACTGAACCGTTGAATGTTCGGGCGGACTTAAATCTAAGACATATTCACGAATATTCTCAAAAGATAAATCTGATTTGAGATTATGATGAATCTTAACCAATTCTTGCTATACACTTGTTGATTGTAACTAATATTTCGGAGTATTTTGCAGACGATGGCGCTTTGTGATTGTCCGGTGGGAGTACCAATCGGCCCAACCCTTGCGTCAACTTGTGGTGGTGGTCCATTCATGCTATTTATGGGCTTACTCGAAGTGTTTCTGCGATCACAGTGCGATTTAGAAGATCCATGCAATCGGCCAAAAGTAAGCAAAAAATAAATGTCTAACAACTTTTCCAATAACTTTTAATGGTATTATTATTCATAGACTCGATCTGTTCCGGATAACGAATACGATTTCATCGTGATTGGCGGTGGCTCTGGGGGTTCAGTAGTCGCATCAAGATTATCGGAGGTTCCACATTGGCGAGTATTGCTTATCGAAGCCGGTTCGTATGAAATCAAGTCATATTTGTTATTAACAACCCGAAAACTTTGTCGACAGATCGATTCATCATAGCACTTAGCACAAGTGCCAACAGCGAAATTAGATTTCGGTCACAAGCGAACGAAAATCCAATTGCACTCAATCAATGTGCCATAAATAATGAAAATGGTCGCACCTTCGGCAAATTCGATTGATTTCATTGATAGCAACAAACAAAAATAATTTATAGGAGCGAGGTCAGCATCCTTCCATCTGCGTTAAAAACGCTGGAAATCGCAATGTCTCAATCCAAAAATCCCGACTCAAACATGCATATTACACTAATGCGATGTAGCTCACATTGTCGACGATAATCACAATCTCCGTGTGAATGAAATTATCATTTATTTGCAGGCAAGGAGAAACGGACGAGATATCATTGAGAGGTGCAGTTTTTTGCTTGCAATTTTCCACATTTTGCGTATCGGTGTCACACTGAACGTAGCACTAAAACCTCCGGCAAAAAGCATATCTCACGAGCGTTGTTTTGTCACGTTGCAACTTCACATTGATTGTCAACTACCGATAATATTGTCATGCAGAGTCATTGCAAATCATTGCAAGATAGCAGAATAAGCAGAGCCCACAAAATCAATGGCATTTTTTTATTAAATTTATTGCGAATTGGTTACGCATTATTGCGGTTTCAGGCCATGATTCATTTCACCGTTCAACGCTCTCTACGCCAAGCATCATCATTTTTCGTTTGTTCTCTAAAGACCTTCTGCCATTCGAACTATCAATAGACTCGACAAATATCGCCCATTGGAACAAACCGTATACTTCAAATTAAATGGTTGGTTTGCAAAAGATTCAGCGGTTTAAATGATTCAATCCATTAAATTTTATTGAAAATGCAGAGATTCTACTGTAAGCATTCAATCTGTCTGAAGTTGTGTGCGGCCCGCCTAATGAACCATACTTTCAAAGTAAATGCAATGGGAAAGTTTTATTGGGCGCAAAAAACTTTTTCGGATGCATAAAAGCCCTGGAAATAATCTCGGTTCACGCACCAACGACACCGCCGTCATCGACCCAAAATGTGAATTAAATTGCCAAAAATTTGCAGACGAAAATGTGACTAGACCGATTTTATGATGCCAATTATACAGTGGATGTGTGAATCATGTTATACGAATCAATTTCCTGCGATAATTGCTTGCAAATGAATCTCGTTGAGATAAGTGATTATGAAACATTATACCGATTTTTGCCACCGCAATATAAAACTTCAATCTTGTACGTGTCAGAATGCTCCGTCGATTGTTATTGTTCGCATAAAACAAAAAGGCAAACTCACTCTCATCTCTCTCTCTCTCTCACACACACACTCTCTCTGCCATGGAAAGCAAGTCACATTCAGTTCACGTTGTTGGCTTTGAAAATTGTATAACGCATTTGGCGCTCAACGAGATACTCCAATTAATTAGACATGTTTTTTACAAGTAGATTAATTTTTACGTAAATCAACAGCAATGGGGAAATGTTCAATGTATTTCGCAGATTGTGAGCGACAGCTTTCGAGCTAACCCGTAATCCAAATATGTCTGATAGATGAACGCAGAGAATTCATTGAGCTAAGCCTATAGCTAAAGCTATTCATATAGTACACCTAATATTAGGTGATTGCTGTGCTATTTAGCAAAAGCCAGCTATTCACCGAAATATGCATACACAAACGAACGCCACAACTTATAAGCGGTCATAGTACGTGTGTTTGTGTGCTGCGTATGCACGTGAGCGAACGTAATACGTGCGACAATCGGCGAAAATTTATAAGTTGTGGCGTTTGTCTGTGTATGCATATTTCGGTGAATAGCTGGCTATTGCTAAATAGCACAGCTATCACCTAATATTAGGTGTATATGAATAGCTTTAGCTATAGGCTTAGCTCAATGAATGCTCTGGATGAACGTTACACAATTTAAATCAATAAATCTCTCTGTTCATCCGCTTTTTGCCACAGTGCTACGGTGCATCCATACATTTAGATCCGGTATTACACGATGATTGAACATTTGCTTGCGTTGACATCAACTCACGCTACTAAATTGATAGAAATATTATTCCGAAGAATCGAGCAAAAATATCAAAATGAACAAGCAATTCGATTATAGTTGAAAATTTAATAATAAACTCGCTGTTTTAATTTTATGTTATGCTTGAAAGGGAAGCTATTTGCTTTTTTGATTCCGCTGCTGTTGCTGCTATAGCAGCACCTTTGCATAGCATAATCCGACTTATCGAAGGCCATCCCGATAAGAGTGGAATTTTATTTAAAATCCGCCTCAAGATGTATTCTATCAATCTTTTAAAAATTATTTTCGTACAATTGTAGCTTACTGCCAAAGCGTCTGCATACTAAATCGTTTTGGGTAATTGAAACAAAGCAATTGAAATGTGTAATTACTATTTTGATTTGGCCACACAGCCAATTAAACGTTTGCGGAACAACCAAAAATCTCTATATTAATTGCGCTTTGCGAGCAATTCAAAAATAACAATGTAAACAAACTTGTGCACGAGCTATGAACAAATGTTTTACCGGCGGGCGGCACATTTCAATTTCACAAAGCAGCTGAAACCCATTGAAAAGTGAATCTAGTACTCGAACCGCTTATTATTTTCATTACTGACCAAATTAGTCGAATTGCAAATATTTTTTTTCGATCGTTCCGTTGCTCGGATGAGATATAATTTCGTGGCATGCATAAATCACGTTTTGCATTTCATTCCGTTTGTTGTTGTACAGGAGGTGATGAACCGTTGGGGACGCAAATTCCTTCAATGTTTTTCAATTTCATTGGAAGTGATATCGACTGGAAATACAATACGGAGCCGGAGAAGAAAGCATGTCTGTCATCGCCGGAACAACGATGCTTTTGGCCGCGTGGAAAAGTGTTAGGCGGCACATCAGTCATGAATGGTATGATGTACATTCGAGGCAACAAAGAAGATTACGACGATTGGGAGGCAATGGGAAATCCAGGATGGGGTTATGATGACATTCTACCGTATTTCTTGAAATCAGAAGATAATTTGCAGTTGAATGAAGTGGATCCGCAATATCATCGTTCTGGCGGATTGTTGCCAGTCTCGAAATTCCCATATCATCCACCGTTGTCGTATGCAATTTTGAAAGCCGCCACTGAATTGGGTAAAATCCGTTCGATTCATTCTGCAATTGATTTGTTGGAAATCCATAGACAATTTTTTATAAATGTATGCTTTGTTTGCAACAGGCTACGATGTTCGCGATCTGAATGGAGCCAATTCAACTGGTTTCATGATTGCACAGATGACAGCAAAGAATGGCATTCGAATAAGTTCAGCACGAGCATTCCTTCGGCCAGTGCAAGATCGACCAAATCTCCACATCATGCTGAATACAACCGTTACAAAAGTTCTTGTTCATCCAAAATCGAAAAACGCTCAAGGCGTTGAAGTAGTTGACGCTCTCGGCCATACAATGAAAATATTGGCAAAGAAAGAAGTGATTGTGTCCGGAGGAGCTGTTAATTCACCGCAAATCCTTATGTTGAGTGGCATCGGTCCAAAAGAAGAATTGACTCGAGTAAGGCAAACTATATCCCATTTTGTGCGTTTAATTTATAATAATGAATGCCATTTATTCACAAATATTAGGTTGGCGTTCGTCCAGTTGTCGATTTACCCGGCGTTGGAAAAAATCTCCATAATCATGTTGCTTTCTTCACGAATTTCTTTATCAATGACACCGACACATCGCCATTGAATTGGGCCACAGCCATGGAGTATCTGTTGTTCCGTGACGGTTTGATGTCAGGCACCGGAATTTCCGCTGTAACTGGAAAAATCTCCAGCAAATATGCGGAACGCCCAAATGATCCAGATATTCAATTTTATTTCGGTGGATTTTTGGCAAGCTGCGCGAAAACGGGACAAGTTGGTGAACTCCTATCGAATGGTTCGCGATCAATTCAAATATTCCCAGCTGTATTGCATCCAAAGAGTCGGGGCTACATTACGCTGCACTCAAACGATCCATTGGCACCACCAAAAATTGTTGCCAACTATTTAGACGAAGAGCATGATTTGCGCGTTCTCATTGATGGCATTAAATTTGCGGTTCGCTTGTCAGAAACCGAAGCGCTTAAGGCATATGGCATGGAACTTGATAAAACGCCCTTACCCGGATGTGAACATATTCACTTTGGCACCGATAAGTATTGGGAGTGCGCGGTGCGCCAAAATACAGGCCCAGAAAATCATCAAGCTGGCTCATGCAAAATGGGCCCATTGAGAGATCCACTTGCGGTTGTTGATCATGAATTGCGCGTGCATGGAGTGCGCTCATTGCGAGTAGTTGATGCGTCGGTCATGCCCAAAGTCACTTCAGGTGAAAATTATTATTGTAATGAAATGCTTCTCAATCAATAAATAAATTTGAAATATTTGTATTTCTTTCAATGCAGGAAACACCAACGCTCCTATTATAGCAATAGCAGAAAAAGCAAGTCAACTGATTCGACGTGCATGGGGCGGCCGCTAAAAATATGAAATTAAGTAGATTTTAGTTCTTTTTATTTCCATGAAAATTAAATCAGAACGATTTCCTTCCTTTCAAATGAATATATACACAAATTCAAAATTTTAAAAGTATGAGCAAATTCTTTATTTAAATATGACAATAAATTGTAAGAAAAATATATATTATGAAAAGCAGTTTTTTTCTCTGTGCCACTTTCAGCTCAGGGTTCAGTTTGTTTCAGTGTATTGAGGCTAGAAAGTGATAGGTGATTTTTTGGGAGAAAACAAACGGTTTGGCATACAGTTTAAAGCGATTCAACAACTCAAAAAACTGTATCTTAGGCAACATGCGAAATATGTGGTCAAATTAGCATTTCGAATGAATGTGCGCACTGCACAGTTTCTGTATACACTCAAAAGAATGAAATCGCTTCCTGTGATGTTCCGAAAGAAAAATGTGTAAGTTGATTTCTCTCAACAGAGTGGCTGATTGGAATGCAGCTTCTTTTGAAAATATTCAAAAAACATTGGAATGGACCAGTGCGGATTCACTGACACACAATGATTTTTCATGTGAAATCAACTATATCTGAAACGTCTCGAATAATCGGTTAACATTGATTCATTTTGATTTGAATTGATTGAATCCAGGTTAGTTCTAGTTAACTATCAAATTTTTAAGCCCCAAATTGGTCGACTGACAAGACTGACAATATCTGAAAATCATTTATATGTGTGTAGTCGGAGTTTTTGCTCACGGGGTATTAGTTCTATTGAAATGATGAAATAAGAAGGATGGTTTCATTGTAAAAATAGCACTGAAGCAAAAAAAAAAAAAAAGATGGCCAAAGTGGATTTCAGTAGAGGGCACTGTGCGCTCTGCACTTTTGGAGCTGCTGTGCGCTCTGCATCTGCGCAAATGCTGAGCGTTTTGCACTCTGCTCTATCGCAATTATGTGCGGATTTATCCGAGATCCAATCCGCAATTTGCTGAACAGGCGCAGCAAACCGTTCAATCTAAGAAATCCGTAGCCACCTTCAAAAAGTATGCGATTTGAAATCAAAATATACTAAAATCGATGAGTTCGTGTATGAGCGATTTACAAATGCTCGAAAATGAAACACGCTTATCTTCATTGGAATGAAAGAGAGGATTTTGTAAAGCAGCAGGAGATCGAATTGTAGTCGTCTGTGTATAGCGTAGCGAATGAAATAATATGACACAAGCGATACAGAGAAAAGAATATGCTTGACTTCGAAACTGCATTGAAAAGAAAAGAGTGGAGAATATTTAGAATCAACGAACGAAATATATGCTTCAATTTCAATCGGATTGGAGCAAGAATCGAAATAAGGAAGATGTGTCACACATTGTCGCACTCCTCTTTCTGTTGCGGTCATTGAGTATACAAAAGGCCATTTCAACGAAACTGAAGCTGTCGACGAAAATATTGTTTTTGTCAAGAATATTGTGGTTCTCAAATGTGTTTATGTATGAAGGCAAGCAGAATGAGAATATTGTTTTGTTTCAACACATAAACACCCGTTCAGATAAGAACATATACATTTGCAGTAGCGAACACAGAAATAATCTGAAGTAATGTTCCATTTCAAGCATATCAATATTTGTTTCCATGCTCAAATATTGAATGAGAATAGAGACGTCACTTCATCCTTGCGACTAACATTTATTCGACATTGTGTGAAAATATTCTCCAAATTCCATTATTTCCAATCTAAGCAAATTGTTGAACGCTCAAAATGATGATTCAATAAAAATGAGGTGAACATCTCAGTCACCAACCACGTAGCAAACAGTATACAGAATTAAGTGAATACAATTGCTTGTTGGTAAAAAGGATGCTGAAAAGTGCGAAAAATGAAAAGGAATGAGAGTGAGAGTGAGGGAAACAGCCTCAGTTAAAAGCGCAGCATAATGGTCTTTTCACTCTTGACATTTCTATAGCTGAAAGCCGATGTTGTTTGTACAAACGTCAACATTCAAAATTGAAATCGTGTTTATTGTGGAAAAACAACAAACGAGAATGGTACTCAAACTCCAGAACGGGACAATTCGTGCAAATACTAATCAAGTGAGAATTAATTTGGAATATTCAGCAAATTGATGTTGAAATTCTCCGAGAGTAAAGGTGGAGTACGGCTTTATTATCTCGTTCTTTTGCCATTATGAGCAGTTCTCATTCAAACATTTTGGCTATCTTCAATACAAAAGAGAACGGAAGATGAATTATATTTCCTCTTGCACAATAGGAATCGCGAGTAAAAGTGGAAATCAACTGCCAAAAAAATATTGCAGGTAGCAAATAAAAAAGCTCGTCAGTTAAATTCTCCAATTATTTTCTGAACTCCACAAAAAATGATAAAAATAAGATTAAATGTAAACGGCGGAAGAGAATAATTTAGATGCGAATAGCTCATTAAAAATAAGAAATTGGTATAAAACTCACGAGCATCACACTGTAAAAGTCGATGAGTGAAATAAACTTGGCAATGAAATGTGCATAGCGCATCCGCTTGCTCTCATTTAGGCGAACAAAGATCTTTTTTTTATGAAAATCATTGAAATTTACTGAATGAAAAGCACTTCCTCAAAAATCAATTCATTTCGTAGAGAAACTGTAACACGAGACACATATTAAGGGCAATCAGTGTGTCATTTTGTTATTATCTATAATAATAATTGCATATAATTCACTTGGTTATTTATTGTTCTGCAAATATCGTTGCTCTTCAGAGCTCAGAATATAAATAGGAAAACACAGATTGTTGAGATTTCAGTGGAGTGTCAAAGCTGACGAAAGGAGCTATATCAAAAATTGATTCAAACGCTGACATTCGGTAAGTTCGTAATTCAGAAAAAATCGAATCATGACTTCGGCAAACTTGTTCATCGCATTGGCTGTGGTCTTGTTTTTGGGCTGCGCACACTGTTGTGCAGCTGACGAGCCTCAACTCCAACAACAACAGCCAGCTGCAGCGCTGGCAAACACCGATATCTCCATCCAACTAGATCAAGAGGCCATCATGCAAATGTGCAACGAATCATTCCGCACTTCAATGGGTACGTAAATTATGAGTGTATGACGCACACATTTTACTAACATCTATTTCGATACGCACAGAATATCTCGAAGAACTCAACACAACTGGCGCTTTCCCCGGTGAGCATCTATATATTTATAATTTATTTGGGCTTTTTTCAAATTTTCCTTATTTCATTATTTATTTTATTCCTTGATCTTTTACAGATGAAACCGACAAAACACCAATGGTAGTCGCGTCAAAGTTGTAATTTCTTTATAATTGAATTATGAATTTGTGGAATTTTGTTTTTAATTTAGTGCTACATCAGATGTTATTTGGATGCTGTTGGAATTATTAAGGATGACAAACTGAACCGTGAAAAGGCGATAGAAATGGCTTGGGCCACCGCTGAAGAAACTTTGGACGAATGCGAAAAAGAAGTAGCCGGTAATTTTTAAATGAGTTTTTTTTTTTAAATAAAAATGCTCTAAGCGCACGCTTTGCTGTTTGGCAACCAATCGTTTTCAATTTAGATCGAACAAATCCGTGTGAAAAAGCCTATTTTCTAGCGCGATGTGTTATGATGCGGAACATTGTGGATATGCGAATGGGTACCAATCAATTGAACTAACGCTAATTTTGATATTCATTCTGCTAAAATGGTTATGGGAAATGCTGGCACTTCTAATTCAATCAATTTGTAGTGAATTTGATAATCGATGGGACAAAACTCGATTTCATTAGCTGCTGTATTTCAAATTAAATGTTCAAAATAGTGGTTAAATTGCAATAAAAATGGCTGCATGAAGAAATTACGGCATTTTTGTTATCATATTAGAAACTTGATGGAAAAAGATCAACTCAATTTCATATACAAATAAATACAACAATAACAAATTGGACTGCATTTCCGAAGCATGAAGTTCAATACCGCGAATAGATAATAGTTTATTTATGACGAAAATATTTATTCGGATCAAATCATTTTGTTTGAATGCTGGTTTTCTAGCAATCAGTGTATCAATGCATCGTTTTTTATTTAAATGCAAAAACATCGAGTCATGGTATTTCAATCACAAATCAGTTTGAATCGCATCCAAAACGGTATCGGATGGCATGCAATTCTTTTTTTCGACTGCCATCGGAAATGGATTGTCATTTATCCGATGCATTTCATGGAAATATCAGAAGTTGTACGATGTGCATTCATCCACGCACGCGCCCCTCATCACGCTCAAAAACGATTGTTCAGCGAATAATGCAAATCATATTATCGCATCTATCAAACACAGTTTGGAAGCTGTACATTTCAGCTACATGTATTATCGCGCCACACATAAATGCCACCTGTTCGAACGAAACGCCAGAGCAGTTGAATAACGAGCACTGAATGCGCAGCAAGTATGGATTTTCCGTGCAAAATCGCTATAATATTTTATGTTTCGGTGTTTATCTCCGCCAAACTATTTCATTGTGTAGATGTGAATAATGAGTCAACCCATACTGTGACTGTACAAGAGGGCACGAATAAAGGTTTTTAAATGTTTCATCATTATTATTCATTACTTTGCATCATCTTTCATTAAGAATCATTGCATTTTCGTTTCTTTTTCATTATTTCCACTAATTATTTTATGTGATTTTCCCCTAGGTATAAATATTACCAACACAACCGACGCAAGCCCAACCGATCAGACAACCAAGTTGGATGAAGCAAACCAACCGCAGGAAGATGGCAACGTTATGCAAATTTGCAACAAAACTTTTCCCACTCCAAAAGGTACACGCATTTCACTTAATTTGGAAGTGCACGAAATAGTTAGGTGAGCTACTTCATCAGCTGCACTTTTTAAGCAAGAAAATTGATAGAACATAAAACGAAACGGAAATTCTTAGTTTGAGAGAAAATGAGAGAGCGACGGAGAAAAAGTTTCTCAATTGAAATTGATTTAACACAGTTTATTTATTGTTTACGCTCCCATCGGTTGGTCTGTCATCGTCGCTATGGTTGCACCGCACGTTATTCCATGCCAACGGTGGAAAATGCAAATCCGTATATTTTAGAATATTTAATTGAGCTAAATTTAACCGGTACATTGCCGGATGAAATTGATAGGATATCAACAGTAAGTGAATTTTAGATGAAACTACTTTAGCAAATCGCTTTGATTTTATTCTGCAATAAAGTCTCAAAATCATCGTAAAATTGTATTATCTATACAATAGTGTTATATTCGGTGTTATTTGGATAAAACTGGTATTTTCAATGGCGATATTCTCGATCGAGAACGAAGCATGGAGCTGAACTTGGCCCGGAATGAAGACATTTTAGACAATTGCTCAAAAGAGTCACGAGGCAAGTGAACACATATATAAAAATCCATTGCATCTTATTTAAAATTTGTTCGATTCGAATGACTTTTCAGATCAAAAGAATATGTGTATGCGTGCTTATTTCTTTCTACGATGTGTGACTATTTGGAATTTAGTGTACGATGATGCCAAATAGATTGAATTGTCACAGTGAATAAAATGTGTATATGTTTTGCAGCCATGCACGTTTCATTCTAATCCAATCCCACTCCAAGCATATCCATGATCATTCCCGTTGTGGTGGTGTTTTTCGAATTCTTTCGCTTGCATTGGTACATGTTGTTGAGTTTTTGTATGTCTTTTTGCGAAAAACCATCTCGTTGACCGATGTTAGCTCGAGTCTGCAATATATAAATGGAATGCATCACATGAAAAGCCGTTGGAAAACTGCACCTTTGCAGCTGCTCACCTTTGGAACGATTGTTGGTTTTCCATTATTTGAGAATGCATTGGCTGAATAGTGCATTACACTTCCATAGTCGTAACCGACACCCAAACCCGATGTCGTACCTTTTTGAGCTTTCACAAAATTGGCCTCATATCCACGCATTACATTTGAATACACCACGTCAATATACTGATCACGCTCCTCCCGATTTTGTTCGTGCATAAAACCTAGAATTTTTACAAAAAACATTTATTCGTCCATCATTCACTCCATTTGTGTGTGTGTGTGTGTGTGTGTGTTCGTGTAAATTTTCGTTTTCAAATAATCGCGGCCTCAATACAAACCTGCTGCATGCATAAATTCATGCAAAATCGTTCCCACTTTGGTAGTGCAGCCGGGTGATTGTAAATTCACGATTTGACTACCGCCAACACGACCAACGCTTGACCAACAGCCCGATTGTGCACTTTGTATACTGATGTAATCACGATCCTTCGCGGTTCGACGTTGAAATCGAATGCAAGTTTGCTTGTGATATGTTTGCATCGCACTTTCAATCAGATTTAGTGAACGGGGATCGAATGAGCCGACAATTTCGTACGGAATGACTGCATTCGACCAACGATACGATTGACCAACGATTCCATTTCGTGAATTGGTTGAATGATTCATTGGGAATAATATGTCTCCTTCCAAATATGAACCGAGCTCTTCGGGATTAATTTCATCGGTTGGCTGCCAATTCTTCAGCATTTCGCCCGTCTGCAAGTCAGGTTGGCCATACTTTAATCCCAATGACGATAGATCGATCACATCGCTCTCGTCTTCGGCTGGAAAACCACAAACAATGTGGTAAAGTGTACTAATTAGGAAAACTTTTATTAGCTCGCTATGTGGTTGCATTGTTGTTAATCGACAAATGGAACACTTTTTGGTTGTTGATTTGATTTTATTGTCTTCAACGTAGCCGAAGCGAAATTACTTTTTCGACTCACTAACTGTTTCGAACTTGTGCAATGGTGCATTTGGCAAGTCTATTTATTTGTCAGACGACAATGGTTCAGTGTGGTTTATCAAAAATGCACACGTTTATTGCATTCATAAATCAGCGCCAAAACCAACTGATACTGAGCTCACTAATCAGTTTTCCCATGCGGAAAATGCAAACCAGCCCTTTGACACAAAATAAAACCAAACCAAATGCATTTCGATTTTAATTGGGGCCATCGAATGCATTTCGGCCGACGATTGTGAATGTGTGTGTATGTGCGGTGTGTGACGCACAGCAGGAGGTCGACATCAAATTCATTCATAAATCTTTCATTGCAACGCTCAAATTCAAATAATTTGATTGAAAAATGCATGCAAATAAATCAAACGTAAAATCGTCAACTCCACAAGAAATAATCAATAGTTGGAAGTGGAACAACTTCTTTCGATTAAGACGCATTTCAATAGCTTTGCAAAATCATAAATTCTACCCGCAATGCAATTGATTGATGCATTCGATTGATGGTTTGATATCCCCCAAAATAGCACTCAATTGAATCTATTATCAAGTGAGTTGAACTGAAATTGAAGGCCGAAATTACTCCAGAGAATATATTATTTACATCGAAACTGTTTGCGCCGAAGGTTAGGCAATCTAAAAAGGTTAGGCAATCTACAGTGTGTTTGAATTTTCGTGGCATTCTCTCTAGGTGACTCTAAAGAAGGTTAGAAGAATTTGCAGAAACTCATGGGAATTTGAATGATATGAAACTAAAAACATTGCTTCCGATCATTCGTGCTTATCACAAGTAATTTACTGAATGACAGCATAATTATATTGTCACACTGAAAATGACACCTTGATTTCAAACACGCTATTCTCCATTGAATTTCCCATTGTCTTCTTCGCTATATATAGCTCAATAGCTGCCGAATTGGCAATTATAGCTTGATTTCAGTTGTTCAAGTGGAAATCCATCTGAAGTGAAAAATGGCCAAAATAATTTTAGCTGTTGGTCTTGCTTTGATTGCAATGCTGCTTGTGAGCAAAGGTTTGTTACATTCAATCTACATTCGATTTGAGTTTTGAAATTGTCAATTTAATTGATGTTTATTTTGCAGATGCAATGTCTGCTCCTCAGTTCAATACATCGTTTGGAGGTTTAAATGGAACGTCGTTGGGTGGCGGCAATCTCGGGAATTCATCATCAAGTGTGCCAGGTGGTGGCTACGCGTAAGTATCACTGCTTCCCATTGATTATATAAATCAAAATGGTAAAATTTTTAATTATTTTTGCGACAGTGGTGAATATTATTCAAACCATTCGAATGAAACAGCACCAACCTCACCGACCTTGAGCGGTGGATCATTGGATGTTCAAAATTCGACTTTGCCCTCGAACGTATGTGATTGCAACAACGTAAGTAATGTACAAGAAATGGCTCCTACAAATGCTGGCTCCACTGATATCCCATCCGGCGAAGAATCCTCGCCAGCAGATGAAGCAAGCGCCGCTTCTAGCGCTGCCAGCGGCTCAAGCTCAACGAAATAATTCCATTCATTTCGAGTACATTTTGTAAGGAAAATGGAACTATTCCATTTAACAAATTGGAAAATGACAATCACAATCTTCTTACGTTAATCAATAGAATAAATATTCCACTCAGAATTATAAATAAAATAAACGATGAACTAAAAATGAAAGACAACATGTGTTCAAACTGTAATATGATAGACTCATTTTCATCTAATGCAATTCAAAATTCACAATGTTCATCGTTCAAAAGCAAAAATTGACTTTTATCTTAAGTCAATGGCATTTCGTCAAAATCAATTTCCGTCACAAAAACCATTTTGGTCGAATAATATTATATAAAAGGATTTAACAACTTTACAAAAGATTAAAGAGCGAAAATCCATTGTATTGCTTTGGTACTATGAAATCGTAGCTAACGAGGAACTTTAATAAATTGAATACTTTTCTTTCGAAACAAGTATTTTTCTGAACTTAAGCAGACAAGTACATTGTTGTTGAGAAACAGTTGAGCGTAACAATTCAGTATCTTCATAAAATAGAAAAAAACGGAAATGCTATTTGAGCAAGCATTTTTCTTTGATTCCGTTTTTTAGTTTGATTTCACTTCTAACATTTTCAACCGTTCATCTGTTTTCACCGTTCTCCTGATATTCTTGGGTACATCGTTGTTTGCAAGATAGTTGAAAATGTATAATAATAATGAGAAAATTTCATCGGCAGATGTTTTTTTTTTGGCGCTTTGAAACAGAGAGAAAAATAAAAAGTTATTTGCAATGTTCGTGAAATATTCACGTCGCAGATAAACCAAATCGCATAAGAAAAGTTAAGAGAATGTTTTAATATTGATTTATTTTCGCAGTTGAGTCATAATTAGACAATAGATCATAATATGCCATCTTCAACCTTATGTGAGTTCCTTCTGTTCAGGATTGAGAAAAAATTCATTCTCTGAATATAGAATATAATTACAAAACTGAACGATGAGGTTTAAACTGAAAGTCGTGCTTTGCAACGAATTTTATCGATACCCATTTTTTGTGCAATTTTTGTGTGCATATTTTGTAAAATTCCCTGTTAAATGTACTGAATAAAAATAGATTGCACGAATATGTCAGGCATTTTATCATCGGAAAAGTTATCAGTAACAATTTTCGGCACGGAAACATAATAATTTACACATCGTTCATAGAATGTTCAATATTAAACACGCTTTTAATTAAAACTCACCAAAAATACTTGCTATATAAACTTCAATTAACACAAGTCGTTAAAGCCCCCAACGGAAGGTGCGGAAAATAAATTGTCGACAATGTTTGCTGCACTTTTTGTATGCAGTATGGTTACAGTGGTTACCGTTCTCGTAGTCCGAGGTACGAGTTCGATAGTAAATATTATGTTCGCTGTAAGAAAAACAAGTTTCAACATATTTTTGTGCTCTAGATGCATTTTCCGAACCCCAAATTGGTGCTCAATTCGGTGAAATTCGCAACAATGAAACGGACAACAGTAATCCAACACCTTATGGAGAATTAGGTAACAGTTCATCAACTCTACCTGAGTCCGGATATACGTAAGCTTCAATTTCAATGCAGTACATATTTTATCAGCACACTTTAAATGAAATTTTCAACAAAATAACTTTTAGTGGCGCAAACCATTCGAATGAAACAGCTCGAATAGTAAGCGGTGAATCATCAAACATAGAAATTTCCACTTTGCCCACATCACCATGCGAATGCAATGCACCGTCTAACGCTCCAAACGATGGTTCCGATATCGAGGTAACCAGTGTGGCCTTGAGTGCAGCTGGCGATGCTGGTTCCAGCAAATAATATTCAAACTATTCAACGAAAGTTGGACGTGTTTCAAATTTAAATGATAATTTACATGTTAAAATTAAGAATTTGAATGTAAAATATAAATCTTTCGAATTTGAATAGCAAATCAAGTTGTTTTAACATTTGTTGCAAATGATAGGATTGTGCAAATTTTGAACGCTGCAAATTACAAACACGTGTGCGGATTTGAATTTCAAGAAAGGTCATTTATTAAAAAATTTAGAGGAAACATCATTTTTTTTTTGTTGTTGTTACAAAACATTAGGGGCCTAAATTTACAATTCATATCTATGTCAGAAAGAGTTGCACAAAATGTTACATTCATTAGCCGAAATAAAGCAGCCAATTAGCGTATATTCGTGAATCTTTCGATCAATACCAATATCACAATAAAGCAGGTTACCATCTGTTTCATCGAACGTTTATACACTTAAACCCAAAGAATAAAAGTCAATCGGAAAAAAAATCTACACATCGATGCCACTCCCGTGCTAGAGAGAAAGCGAAAGAAATTTCGGTGGTCTAACAATTAGATTTGGTGCAAATTGACGTGTGATTTTCTCGAAAGAGGCGAGGCAGGTGCAAATGACAAACAGCAGGAAATAAAACTAAATTCCAAAATGAATATTGCTACTGAGTATTTTTTTGAATTTTATATTTTTTTATCGATTTTTTGTTGTTGTGTAAGTTGGTGCATTTTGTGCTAACAAATAATTGAATCACCGTTAAAAACTAAACAATTTAAACAGAAAATGAAATAAAGCTTGAGGAGAAGAAAAGAAAATATAGAGAAAGAAGGAAAAAAGTGCGTTTTCTGTAGCTAATGATCTATGATCGTGATTTAGTTTTCAATTTTGGTGTGAATGCTACTACTTTTCAATGAATTAAATGAAAGCTAACAAAATGTCAACGATAACAACTGGCGACAGGTGTGAATTTATTAGATTAGTTTTTGGTGGTATATTTCGTGGCTTGCCGTTGTGGAAATCAGAAGAAAAAAGTGAAGCAATTGATTAACAAATCCAAATATTATAGAATAGACGATAGAACAGTTGAAAGAAAGTAGATTGACAAAGAACTAAATCAATTTAGCCATAATAATAATATAAAACTAATACTCGAAAAAAAGGAGGTATTAAATAAAAACCATGGGGTCGCGAATGATTGAATTGCAATTGTCTTGGCTGGTAAAATATCTAATCCATAAGAAAATGTGTGCATTTCTCTGGCAGATGATGTGGCATTATTAGTCGATGGTCAATTTACGGAACGTGCCGTCCATACCGAACAAATCATCGGCAGTCTTTGGTGCGCCCGCTCGCAGAGCTTCATTGGCTTTTTTGTCTTCTTGCTCCTTAAACCATGGTGTGTATTCGCGGAGTTTTTGGCGCCATTGTTCTGCAACGAGCATCAACATAACGGAAATTATTAGCATTTTTATTGGAAGCATTTTTTTTTTCTATTTGCAATTTCATACCAGTCAATTCGTCCATAGTGCCAGCTTCACCGCCATATTCTTTTGGTAACATCTTTTGCGGCACAAATTTATACAATGATTCCAAATTGCTATGGAAATGAATACGTTGGCGAATCTTTTCCTTCAAAAATGGACGAACAAAATTGACAATGGTGTCGACGAGTGGCGATAAATTTATAATATGCACTTCCTTCAATTTTACTGGATAGGCTTCCTGAAAAGGATTTTATTTTCGAATTTTTTGAAGTTTTTGTATAGCTGAGGAGTGAAGTCCTTTTAAACATCATCTAACAAAAATGAACGCGAATGCATACCTGAACACAGATCAAGAATTTTTTCACCATTGCTGGTGATACTTTGGAAAAGTGGCCTGGTGTAGCGACAGATGCATCGAAAATGTAAACATCGCCTGCGACACCAACTTGTTCTTCCTTCAAACGAATATCACCGGCCATCAACACCAATTTCATGCAGTCATCAATGTTTGGTGTATTAATGTCTTTGCTGACACCGCGCAAAACGCACACACGACGACCGTTTGGAGTCAGTCCTGGTAGAATTGGACCTTGACTAAACGGCGAAATAAAATAATATGAACAATCAAAAAATCGCTTTCGATTCGAGGCATTCGAAAACTTACACAGCTTTGAAGATTTCGGCTAGTTCTGGACGATCGACATCACGGTTGGCAAAGAATTCTGGTACAGCATTACGCATAGTATAGTACATATCCAACTTCTTCTTGACCTTTTCCAAACTAAATTTGCAACCGCGCAAGAATGTACGAAGACGAGCATCATCTAAAGAAATCGCATAAAATCCGATAAATGATATGTATCGGCCATCGATAAATTTCACATTCAGAACGAGAAACGAAATGGAAAAGCGGATGAAAATGACGTTTTTATAGCATACCCATATCTTGTGGCAGATGTGGTTGACGGCTCAGCCATTCACGAATGGTGGCAACATCTTTTTCAATCTCTTCTGGGTTTTCTGGCTCGCGAAGTTCTTGGCGGATGAACACGCGCATATCAGGAGTTGGTTGAACGAGATTCATCTGCAAAAGCGACAAAAACAGCAAATGTTTGTGAAAAAAACGGAAAAAATCGCTCAAATGTGTTGTTTAGATTTGTTTTTTCAATGCAATCGAACACACATATAACAGTAGATTTTACATAATCTGCAAAACGAATAAATCCGAGGCCAACAAGTTTACAAAATATTTTGTTGATTCAAAAATCACTGTGCCAGTAGATACATATATATTTCCATTCGAACTTAATTCAATTGAAAGAATGAGCCAAAACAAAGGTTAACGTTTTTCGTTCGGAATAAAGTGGATTTTCTGTGGGTAAAATGCAGAAATACGCTCATTCTGATTGCTGTAAAACCCGATTCGAGCTGAAAATTGACTGCTTCGCCGAGAAACATTCACATATATTTAATGCCAAGTTTCATGATTTCGAAATTTCCATCGAATCTAGTTGGGCCGCGGCATTCAATGAAACATTTAATTGCATTATTTATGGAAACGATCATTTCAACTTGTATCTCTTTGGGCATATTTTTAGTGCGATGATTTTTTTTTCTCGGTCAGAGCAGCAGCTCATGAGTCTGGCAATGGTGTACAAATTTAAGAAAAAGGAAAAAACATCAGAAAACTCGTTTTGACTCGTTGGATCATTTTTATGCACGCGACATATCGATTTTTGATGGCGAAATATCCAAATGATCGGACAATTTAGCACAAACACTCGATGGAAAAAAGCACTTTTTCAATTTTAACTTACTTTTATTTGTTTTATTTAGAAAATGAACTTTAATTCGTGTGAAATAAAAACTTTGGATCGCGTTCGCGTTTAGTCAGAGACCTGGTCGATGTAGCGTTGTCGAAATCTTGAGTCGAACTGAATTTACTTGGTTAATATACAAAAGAACTAGTGTAAATGGAATGAAGACAAAGTTCGCAAAAGTGCTGAGTGGTGTGAGATGCGGCTAGTTCGCTACTTCCATTTCCCCATTCCAATATTACACGGTCGTTCTCCTACCACTCAACCGATGCGATCACATCCACAAATGCATGATCGTGTGAGCTAAACGGCTCAGCCGATCGAAATAAACACGCACACAACGTTACTTTCACTTTCAATTTCAATGCGATGAGTTTTCTTGTGGTAGTGTTATGTCTTCAGCGTGATGTTTTAGTTTTTTGGGTCGCTGTTGTAACAAAGATTTATGTACTTGTTTCTCTTGTCAATGCTATCATCTACAAGATACGCTTTATGATTTATTAGCTTTACATCGGTTGTTGCTACTTTTTTTTTGTTTCCCAGTTCAATTAGCCGATTTTTGACGTTCGCGATCCATTCAAATCGTGCGGTTTTTGTGTTTTGTATAGTGAAACACGTCAAACAAGTTGCAATGCATGTATCGCACACAGTTAACGCGAAATGGTAGCAACAACAACAACAAAAAACGGCCAAACACAAACAATTGATTGTACAAAAAACGTACGGCGATATTTTATACACGCTTTTTCACCAGGGAATTTTTCCGTACGTTGAGTAATCATAATTATGATCACATTACAGTTGCTCATTTGTTCAATTAAAAAAAAAAACAATAACAAAGAATGCATTTACGGTATTATTTTGGTTGGTGGAAAAGTGGCACATCCACTTGCAATTCAGGGTCATGAAATGCAAGCCCAATTGTTTCGAATGATTAAAAACTTTTTGTGAACGATTTTGTCTTCTCAAAATAGCGTCATGATTGAAGAAATCTTAAATCGTGGAACTATTTGTCTCCAAATAAATTGAATCCCTGTCGAATTTCCCATTAAAATTCACTATAAAATAACAAAATACTTCGATATCATCATTAAAATGAGTTGGTACTCTTGTTATTTGTGGATTGAGGAAACACAAAAATAACAATTCGTTGGAGCAACAAAAAAATATGAAGCTTCATAAGATATTTGCATGAATTCGATACTGAGTCAACATGCGTCAATGTTAAACGGAAAAGAAAATAAATCGGTTGGCTGTGTAAATACATAAGCCTTAATAGAAATTCAGTTTCGGTCATTCGCTTTCATAGCGGCGGCCATGGAGCGACGCAATATCGTGCGATCGCTGCGAAAAATCGGATGGCATATGTCAACGAAAATGACAATAAATAAACAAACTTTGAGAATAAACTGATTTGAGTCACACAAAATTGTGCGAAAACATCGAACTCTTTTCAGCTACATTCATTTTCTTTGATTTCATTGAATTCAGTTGAGCAATTTGGTGCTAGCAAGTGCAAAGTCTTACATCAACGGATTTAATGTCAAAAATGTCCGGACGAGTCCAAAGTCATCTTCACGCATTTTAAGCGAAAAGAATCATTTTTCAAGTAGAAAAAAGCGAATTTCAAGTAAAAAAATCGCATTTCATGTCGCATTTCAAATGAAATATATCGCTCATTCCTTTTCTTCGGGAATTCCATTTTGATTGTATTTTTTTTTTCATGAAATCTCTTGCTTATTACATTGTTATTTTTCGTGCGGAAGACATCATCATTAAGTTTCCTCTGTACAATTTTTTCGCAATTCACAGAAGCTCTCTGACAGAATGAGCGTCAGCATTTTTAATTAAAGCCACGCACCTGATGTCCAAGTGCCAAACTAAAAAGTTTCTCGAAGAAGCGAGAAGAAAAACTTCACGTGTGAATAAGTGTGTTTCTGAAAATTCGATTAGATGGAGACATAATCTGCCGCATTACCGTAATTTATTTAATGAAAATTGAACAGAGAAGGTTAAACTCATCATTTGCTCAATATACGTTTCATGCTGTCTGAAGCGAATTGTAGAGTGAAATCGCATAATTTGCGTAATAAGTATTATATGATTGCGAATTGATGGTTCTTTTCTCGCCACAGCCGAATAAATCAATATACAAATCGGTTGGGCTCAAACAATGGCTTTGCAATTTTCCTTCGTGCCAAAGCAAATTGTTGCTTAATATTACATGGTGTGTGAATTTATCGAGTAAATAGAATTTTAATGAAAATTAAATTCAAGAGTTGCACTAGTGCATATCTCCCCGTGCGACGTAACCGTCTATAATTCGTAACATCGTTGTTATGACTCATTTTTTTGTTTCTTCACCGCATTTACCACGTTCAATCGTAAGTGAAAAAGGGAAATTGCGAAAATTGAACGAAAGAAGACAGAAACGTGGAATTTCAATGCTATGCCCCATTTATTGTAAAAGTAAACGCGACGCGATATGTTTGCGCTGCCTTGAATACATAGAAATAATGCGATAGAAAAAAGGGAAATTGGTTTTTCGCAGACATTGCGCTTTGAATGCGTGTGCTTAGTGGTATTTATTTTATGATGATTGGAACATATGGTGATTACTGTTTAGCACATTTCATTCTGCACGTTTATCATTGCAAATAAATAAATTCGGTCGTTAAATTGGATGCGTTTAGAAGTGTATTTCTCATTGGACGATTTAGCTCAATGAAAACTAGTGAATTCCGCTCGATTGCGCCCAGTGCATTCGCTTCTCTCAATGACACATGAAATCATAAAAAAATCATGTTAAATGGCATTTTTCGTGCAACGTGGCCGCTCGTCGGAACCATAAATTTGTTTTATTGCATTACATTGATTAAGCTCTTGCCATGCAATTGCGGTGTGTTGAAAAGACCGATAAAAATACGATATAAATATAAATCGATGATTCATGAGTTCGCATTGCGAGACAGTAAATTACCGCTAAACAGTTTGAGACACACATTGTGCAACTTTCAATTAATAATTATTATGACTTTTGAATATTATCAAAACTTTCATCGATCAAAACTCAGTTGAAAAACCATTAGAAAGTTTCACACATTTCTAAATACAGTTAATATAATTTAGCTGATCATTCCGCTTCGGTTCAAGTTGCCAATTAAATTATTTCCATTGAAGTTTTGGGTTAATTATATACAGCAAAGCGATAGACCTCAACAATGTGTCAACACGCGCCGAACACCGGCTAATAAACCGATCTAAACTTTTCGTCGGTTAGAAAGTCAAAGAGGTAAGTATAACGCCCAAGTGATTATTTGCATTGATTAGGCTGCTGTCAACTGTTCAAATGGGGATTTCGCTGAGTCTACATTTTTGCCACTAGTGGTTTGACAATGGCCACACTTTGATTGCGCCGTATTCCATCTGAACCACAAGCCAAAAGTACCATTTCATATCAACATGAATTGATACCAACACAACATAATCAAATGAAAGCTGAATTCCAAAATGAATCATTCTGTTTCCTTTCTCTCTCTCTCTCTCGGGTGAATCAGCTTGTGATCACACATATACACGGCAATTGCTTTCATTTATTTCATTTACTTACAGCATTGAATTATTTTTATCGAACAAATGCGAAAACTTCGAAGAGCTGGAGGAAATGAGATTTGCATTTGCTGCAAACATGATCACGAAAACCCCGAATACAAATAGTGAGTCAGTGGAAAAGAGCGGCTCCGTACCTGCATTCATACATTGTCCATTGGAATATTGTGCTTCAGAAGTTCAGATGTGATTTCACAACAGAAACTAATGCAATGATTCGATGGGCAAAAACAAGCATGATCCTTGTGAGATTTTCAATTAAAACTGCTACGATTATATGTTGATGGTTGACTCTCTCGTCCAAGTCGATTTTACTCAAATACTTCAACGAATACGTTGTATTTTGCGCATTTTTGTCCGACCGCTAATTCAAAAAGTTTGCTTTTCCTCGCATTAATGCTAGTTTGTCGTGAGTAAGTAATCTTCGTGCTGTTCGTTTTTTCCAAGAAACAGAAAGAGCATTGTCGAGTTACACAAAATAAAGTTGTGGTTGAAACCAATTTAGAAGTTCGCCAGTGTCTATGTGTGTTCGAAACAAAATTAATTGATGTCTCATTTGATATAATTAGTTGCTTTTGCTAACAAAACGCACACGTGTTGCTATCTTACATTGTCCTATCAACAGCAATTATTGCGTATGCGTTGGCATTATCCGCTGAAAAACTTCGGGACGGACCCTGTGTGCCGTTTTCACGATTATATTTCGCAATGAATGAAGTGATACAAATTGTTTCATGGGACTGAAGCAAACATTGCATGGCATGGAATCCAACTGTCAGTGCCGAAAAGCGAACAAAGTTTACGACTGATAGCAAAAATGTATGTGTGTGCGTGACGTAGTTGGAGTTAATTGTATGGCATTCTTTTCACATTAAATTTAAAGTTTGAATTAAATGAAATTTCAAGCGAATTTCAGTGTAAAGCATCCGATAAATTCATGTGTCACTTGTAGTTTATTGCTTTAAACTTTTTTCAAATTAAGAATGGTAAATGTCTTAATCGTGTGCGTTAGGCGGTGAACTTTATGCAAACACATGAGACGTCGACCGCAAAATCGCATATAATTTTAAATCAAAATTCGGTTGCAACCGCGATAATTGTTAAGGGCGGAAACCGTTTCGATATGAATAGATGCTCAAATATTAAAACCGCCAATTTCTGTGCATAGATGAATTCTCAGTTTTTAAATATCTTTTTGAAAACAAAAATGACAATAGAATTTCATTAAATGAACGGAATGCAGCATAGGAATTTCATTTCGAAATTATACAGCTGAGCATATAATGAATGACTGGAGATTTGATAGCGAATCCATTTCGCGAAACGCGCTGATCAAATGTAAACAATGTTTTCGGATGGAATCACAAGCGATTTGAGTAATTGCGATAATTATACGTTTAAACACTAATTGGTAGGTTGTAAGAAACTACACATGTAATTCAAGTACCCAGCCATCATCTTTCGTTTCGCTTTATACATTTAATTAGACGCTTTCATAACGTTCAATCTGCTTCGCAGCATTCATCTACCATATCTATTGTATTCGCGAAGTTTATGTTTAATATAAACGTTGATGAAAAATGACTATTCAACATTCGACATGGAAATAATTTCGGATTTCGATCGGATATTTGGCAGAACTATAAATTCATCGACTATAGTATGGAATGTGGACGTGTTGGAAGCAGAATCCACTCAACAAGAACTATCTATCTGTATAAAATGGCTTAAATGGTTCGTAATTAAATTGCGAAATGGCTGGAATGTAAGTGCAACGGCGATTTATAGATGGTTTAAAGCATAAATCTCTGTCCACTCAGGCAAAATCAACTGGGGAAAATCGAAATGATGAGCTCTTCGGATATCATAATTTCTAACTGAAAGCTTAATCCCCATCCATATTCGATTATTCAGCTGCACTGTAACAAACTCTCAATTGATGAAGGTAAACATTTTCTATTTCAATGTTGACCTACAACGAGACTGCAAATATGAACGAAACTATATGCGAATTCCAATGGAAAATCAATAACAAATAAATCGCAATAATCTCAAGTGATATTTTGGGTTGTTCGCTAAAGAATTGATGAACACGGAATATGAAATAAATTTCAATTGCTCAGGAGATTGTAACGAAAATCGGGCGAATGCCATCCAATCGAGGATGGTACTTCATATCTCTGTGAAGTGGTCAAATAAATGAAGCAATAATGATCGATTCGCATTATTGAATCGAAGATATCGAAGGGCTTGTGAAATTGAATTCTCATAATCCATTCCGACGGAATGACATTCATTGTGGATGTATTCGAAAAACTCTCAACACCACAATAAATGCTCAAATTGTATTCGATATGCTCATTAAATACCAATGAATTAAATGCGTAGACAAAGAGGTTGCATATGAGATTTGGAGTGGTTTACATAGCAAAGTGATGGCTACAAAATAATGACTTTGAACAGCATTCGACAACTGACGATGGATGCCAATAAATTCGGTAGAAAATGAGATTGTATGTGAGGCGATATCTCATCACAAGTAAAAACGAACAATATAACTTAATATGATGTATCGGTTTCATTGGCTTGAGTGCTAACTCAAGTTAGCAAACCGCATGAGACACATCCAAGAAAATCGCATGCTAGCAAAATATTGTTCAACGAACATGTTGCGGTTGGATGCTGAGAAGAGAACGACAATCAATCAATTTAGTCGTTAATGTGAAAACGAAGTATTTAATGTACTTGCTGTTCTTCGCCAAAGACGTGTGCATCGTTATGATATCACATTGTGAGTCAAAATCGAAACCATGGCGTATGCCACTGTGAGCATTACACCAAAATCGGAAACAAGTTCAGTGTAATTAAATTTACGAAAAATCTAATTACATTCAAGCTGATGATGGCATCCACTTTCACACTACTACGTGAAAGAAAGGAAAGCATGCATTCCTCTACAGAGAGAAGACCGTTTTATCTTTCATATGCTGCACGGAAAAATATGTGTTCATAAATAAATAGGCTCGGTAAAATGGCACCGACATTATGCTTGAGTCGGAAGTGCTGCCGTTCCATTTCATTATCCACGTATTTTCGCGCTGATAATAACTTTTACACCTCACTTATTCATTTAATAGCGCGCTCTAAATGTCGCGAAATTAGAATATTTTCGCAAAATTGGATTTATCGACGATGGGAATCGAATCAGGTTTGCGTTATTTTGACCAGAAGTCAATGGGTTTGTTCTTATATGCGCCGCTTGGCAAATTGAATTTGATCTTTTTAATGTTTTTTGCATCAATGCTCAGCAATCCGAAGCGTTTACGGGGATATTTTTTTCTATTTCATTCAAAAGTCATTTTTTGTGCGATTTCAATGGCTGTTTTTTTTTTATTTTTGAAATATCATCGAATGGAATGAATATAATTTCAAATGTATGCAATCAATGTCTATTTTTCATGTAAATAAGTATTATCACCGATTTTTCTGAATTTATACAATGAACAGTTTAACAAAAAGCATTTTCCGTCTGTTTGCAATGGCGCGTGCGATTTCATTATGCAATTTTCGACGAACAATTGCACACCCAAATCACACATACACATTTTAGATCGTCATGAAAAAAGTAAACATTTAAAATATAGTGAACGCATTTGGAATGGATGTTATTACCCATCATTCACCCGAACACATCTGGTTCGCCGTGTTTTTGCAGCTGTTTTTTTTCGCACATTAATTATTCAGGGGAGCATTTAACAATACATGATAGTATTCAATGCGATTGAGTGACTCTATAAACACTGCAAAAAGCTGTAAGTGTAAATAGTTCAGTATCGATTGTCCAATTCGCCGCTGCAAATGACCATCGAGTTTGATTAAGAGGCTTTCGGCTATATAAATCAACGTCATTTGGCCCATTGTTGCACTGATAAACGCAGTGATTTAGAGCTATTCGATTAACAATAGCAAACTGCATTTCGATCTCGAATCGAAACTCGTGTAGTCCAAAGATTTTTTTTTATTTTTAATTAAAATGCCGATAATCGAGAAATGTATGAAGCGTATTTGATGTCTGGCTTTGTTCGTTCTTAATGAACACTTGCGCGCAGGTATCTCAGTGAAATATTCTCCCAATGCAATGATCTCATTTAAATCATTCGGAATGTATAGTTGCTTTTGATTCGCTCTTCCAGGAAAATTTCTGGCCCGTGGCCCCAAAATAGTCTTAAAATGGAATTTATGGCGCTCTCGCTCAATTTAGAGTTGCTTTATGTGGTGCAGTACAAAATATGCAGTTCGAACAAAATAAAGGATGTTCTTATGAATATGTTAGCTGCATTTTATATCACACATAAATTAGTAAAAATTCGTCGAATATCTACTAGATGCTAACACTTTCCATACCAGTACCACTTATGTAATGCTAAAATGGCCATCACAATTTTTGTATCCATTAAAAAACCGAAATGGCCTGGACTGGTCACACACTAAACACCACTCGAAGCCGATTTGAACGGAGCTCGTCGAGCGAAAAGTGCACTCGATATACATGCACCCAAACTATTACGAATACGAACACAATATAGGTACTCAAAACCGCACAAAACCATTTAAAGTACACCATCTATGTTTCATGGATCGATGCCTGTTCATGTGTATGTGTGTGTGTCTGTTTTGTGGTTTTTCTGGTATTCGATAACAGTACGCCAAATTAGCCTGTTTTTTGCACTAACCGTAAAAAAACCTGATCAAATTTTTGTTATTTAATGGAAGAGTTAACCTAGAGATTATTTCGAACAAATGGATTCTATAACACACAAACGTATTGACTTTCGATGTTGTAACGGTTAAAATCGAAAAAGCATCAAACATTGACCTCCTTCAACAGTAAATAGTAGTTTGAACTGGTCGATATAATGGCAAAAATGCGAGATAAACTTTACAAATGATAAAAATCCAAATGGCAATTTATCTGTTGAAATGGCTCCATTTCCGAAATGTGTTTTACCAAAATGACGTTGTTCCGATTTAACGAAAACTTTGACATTATATTGAGTTCACAGTTCTACAGGCGTCAAAATGCATTTCGAATCGATCGATCAATAGACGAATATGGAATAGTAAGAGTTTTACTCGAAACGTTTGTTGAAATCTGTTGAAATGCTCCTCATCGATTGAAACACATTCGCCCTTTCTGCTGGAGAATGCTCCAGCTAAACTCAATTGCGAAACAAATTCCCGCAAACAAATGTGCTCCATATCTCGTGATTTTGAATTGAAATATTTAAAAAACACTCGAAGTGTGAACTTTTGATTGGATTTGTTACATTGTTATAGATCCGCCTGCTTCCGAAATTTGAATAATTAAAAATTAAAAACTTTAAATGAGAAAATTCTGAATTTATATTTATTGTGGAGCGCATGAAAATATGCCACACGAACAGCGAACAAAAAAATCACATTCGGAATTTGCATTTGATTAAATTTTCATTTGTGGAACGACATGGCTCTTCCCTATTTCCTGCCAGAGAACAAATGTTGTGCGCCAGATTGCGATTTTTGTTCAATGAATCTGTGCATGTGGCAGTTGAATAGAAAATAAGTAATTCCAACAGATTGAACGGCAAAGAGAGATAGAAGGAAAGAGTGAGTGGCATTAGAAGTTCCATCGTATTTATCCAGAGGTTGTGTCATTTTTCAATTCATTTTGAAAGCGGAACAAGATTTTAATCATAATCTGATTTGTAATCATGTTGTAAAATTAGTTTCTGCTTCTAGGATACTGACATGAGCTATGCAAGCGGAAATGGAAGTTGTTGTGTCAATATATTCCATTGCTCTGCGCAATGTCGAACTTCACAAAATTTGGGAATAACCGAGCAAAATGATTTGTGGAATATTCGTATAGCATATCGCTGTAGCCCCAAGCATTTCAGCGACGGTTACATTTTTAAATTGATTCGTTGGATTCTCTGTTGGAATAACGCTGAAAAAATAGCTTTTGCTACAATTTGCATGAAATTCTCTCGAACTAGAGTTATTCAAAACGTCAAACAGCGTAGTCTCTTTTTCATGATGCAACAATAATAAATAATACGATCAAATGGATTAGGCTAAAAAGCAGCAGCAAGCAGTAACATTAAAAGGTTCTGAAATTTATCTCAAATTCCGAAACTATTTGTGACAACATTGTCATCCAACACACCACAGAATCTGATTTAATTAAAAATTGTATATGGAATCTATGACTCAGCGTCGCCTGATGCAGCAAAATGGACTGTATAGAGGTTAAATCGAAGGCGGTGTAAGCTGAAATGTTTGCGGTTAGTAGTTCATGGAATTGTTGATGCTGTTTCGCATTCGGGTTGTTTTTGTTCATCTTCCATTCCAAGTACTTTGATACTAAATTTATGCGATTTCCAGCAAAATAGGTGGATGCATCGGGGATTTCCAAAACTCTGAACATCACAGAAAATATCGCAGGTTTAACTCGGTTCTTCCATAACATTTCAATTTTGTTACTTGAAAACCCATAAAATGTGTATATTGTGACGACCGAGCTCACAAAAACCCGATAAAACATCACAAAACAGAAACAAAAACAAACCCCGGTAATCGCATATAAAACGGGTTTAAAAGCCTCAACGGAATTATCAGTTCACTTGTGTTCATTCCCAAGCTTATTAGTTTCGTGCGTTGCACTGCCTCGTTCGAAAAAATTGAATCGATGTATCGAAATGCAGAGGCGGTTGCACGAAAACCCGTACTGACGCATCCATTTTATTTTTATTTATTGTACGGCCATTTGTCAAACTGAATGTTGTCGATTTTAGGACTTTGGCCGTTTATACGCAAATCGGATTGGCTGTGAAATCATCCCGATCCATTTCAGCAAACAAAGGAGATTTGATATTCATCGAATTCAAAGTCAGTGAATAATATTCATTGAAATTGCAGGGCTTTACACGCAAAAAAATTCCAAATCTCAAAAATAAAATAGATTTTATTTGACTATTTCTAAATCAATTGATTTGTTTTCGTTCAAAATTTGGTCGATTTTTTCGTTATTTACAGTAAATTCAGTGGATGACACAAGTATTTCACAGTAAATATCGTTTTTACACTGTAATGATCGCACAATTGTGTTGTGGAAACGAGGAGTGTGGTGAAATGACCAGGGATAAGCTTAAGAATGTTCAAGATTGAACTAGAAATCAAAGATTGTATACATTTTCTGTTAGCTCTCATCCACTCAATTTGCATACGATTTTTCGTTCAATGGTCCCGGCAGACTCCTTTTAATCAAATTCATGAGAGTTCAATGACGTGAAACACCTTTGGCGTGCTGCACGAGGAGGAAGTAAAGCATTCATTGAAATTCGTTGAATGCGATCGTTCGCATGTTTGATATATTTTGTCAAGCCATTTCACCGTGATTTTGCTATGATTAAGCTGAGTATCACGGTCAAAAGATGAATGAGATTAAATATTCCAGTCAGCCGACTGAATGAAACCAAAATTGCTTTCTTTTTTTTCGATGGACTCTTGCAAACGATGATGACCGATCAGATTGTTCGGCATTCTTAGCAGCAGAATGAAATTACACAATAAATGGTATTAATCATATTCAAGATGTTGCTTTGGACGAAGAAAATAATTCTCATTGAATTTTATATTATCATAACCAGTTTGGCAGTCCCACAAATAAACACGATACACACAAATCCATCAAACACTGTTTCCATGCGATTCGAAGGTAACAAATTTGCTACAGCCAAACATCTGTCTAGCAATTATTTGCTCATTCCCAAAGAGGCTTAAGTTCATCCTCGTTTTTGAGATTTCAAAATTGTTTTATTTGTGACTAAAAAATTGTGTCTCTCACTACGTAGCAGAGCAAATAACGAATGTTTCTGAATGTATCAAGTGTTTACTAATCTGGTACACACACAAAAATGTAAAAAACGTGCGAATGCGTCAATTTTTTGTTAATGTTGATAAACGTGACAGAAAATTTAGATTTTGATAACATTCACGCGAGAGAATGAATCACGAGACAAATTATGAGAATGGCTTCATTACCATTAAAGTGTCGCGATTAAAAATAGCCGAAAATATTTGTGGTTTCTATGTGATGATTTAACACTTCTTGTAATTGCGAATTTCTGAGACATTTTCGACAAGGTCTTGAAATGAAACTATTTTTTTCTTCTTGAAAACGAATGACGACAATTCAAAATAATATTTTGTCTTTCTCTCACCTTTGATTATTTTTATTGAAGGTGAATTTAACAAATTTGGTATTCTTGGAGTTGCACTAAAGTCGGTCGCGTAACAATATTCGTTCGACACACGAAGTTTAACTGAACTATGATCTTTGGTTTTAGATTGCTGCTACAGAAAATTTATTGGTTTAACGGAAAAACGGTCGATATCACACAGAATTCTAGTTGATTTGAAAAATCAAAAACTAAACTGAAAATATTGCGAATACAAAATGCGAAGAACTTGTTCTGAGCAGCACCGAAAGACTGATGGCGTTTCAGCTTAATCGCAAAACTATATATGTTTATCGGAACCGTGAATAAATCATCGCACAGCTCAAGCCCCCACAAAAGCAGCTTCCATTCACCTGGTTGTGTGAGTTGTATTGAATTCGATAATGATCAGTTCATTTACGGGCGAAATTGTGTGTGTGTGTGTGTGTTTGCATTCGCGCAAAGTGAACGGTGTATTTCTTTGCTTTGCATCAGCTCAATAGAATTCCCCGCCATATTTTATTTGACCATACTTGTTCGTGTCTAGAAATCTCTTTTTTCGCTGTTACACTGCTTACATTTCGACATGCTAGATTTCAGGTCAATCAAACTGTTGAATTAAGCTTGTTGCAATTGTACAACTGGAACATACACGACGATTTAATGACTCATTATTATTTTTTGATTACCGCATTACATTTGATTTTACTCAGCTCGTCTCTTTCGGGCCAATCCGCTCGCTATTGTAAAACACGATCGAATCGCGCACGCACACGTTTCTTTGCTGGCCAAGCGAACGAAGGAACGCAACGGTTATATTTGTGAAACGTTTAAATTTCTTTTTAAATTTGTTTCTCTTTTCTACGGATTTGGGCAAGAAAAAGAGCAAAAATACGGTACCGTTTTCGCATTTTCTCGATGTTCGTGTGTGTGTTTGTTTTTTTCCCGCACATTTACAATCGAAACTAGACGAAAAATAGCGTCAAATTAAAATGTATAACCTAGAAATTGTAATCGGTTTCGCCTCATTAATCGGCTCTTGCTCATCCATTCCTTTTCCAATCGCACAATAAATATGCAATTTGCACGGTTTTTTCCATCCATGTTCAATGTCTGCCCAATTTCGAATTACATTGTTGCAATGAAGCGAAAAATATTCTGTCCAAACAACAAAACAATCATCAGCAACAAATTACATCATATACACGCGCGCTCACCAAACAGTATCGCTCACGATGAATCACTCGTTGCATTTCTTGCAGACATTCAGTCGTGTATCATTTACCACCGCAACTTTCGTGACAATTGTTCGATGTGTTTTGGAGATTCATTCGTGTCGCAACAAGATACTTAACAAAGTTAATTCAAGTAAATAACCAGAACCAAATTAATTATTCCGACAGTTTAATTCATTGAAAAAGATTTCGCGCGTTCATTATCAAGTCTTCCCATTTGCACTAGAAAATTCCAAAGTCTCATTATTTTCCCTTCCTCTTTATCTATCGCTTGCCACTCTCGAGAGTTCAGTTTGTGTCGTGTTGATTGTCTTCACGAAACGTTTTTCTTAATTAATGACCTTTTTCCAGTTGACGCACAAAGATACAACCACCATATTTTGCGCAGTTGTCATATCTCGAGACGGCAAAAAGTACAACACAACATTTAAAATTCTCAGATCCGTTTTTTTTTTTTTTTTTTTGAAGGAGAAAAAAGTCAGAATATTTTTTGTTGATGCATAAAATGTGTCTGTGAAACTTTTATTCTTATCAATTTTGATGACATCAACTCTTTTATCCCGTGTGCTATTGTATCAAGATTTAATAACTCGTTTAAAATATCTCATTTGAACGCTTATTCAGTTCGAATACTTCCATCGGATCTTACACTCCTTTCCACTCCGGTTATAAAGAGAAGCACCGAGAAGAATATCGTAAATCTGGATTTCTTGTGTTCATCTTGCACGGTTTTTAGGCAACTTCTCAGTACAATATTAACAAAATAGCTAAAATCTCATTAAACCTAATCAACAGAAATGAACAAATTTAAATGATGTTTCTTGGAGGAAATTAAAGAAGGATTTCACGCACTAACTTTCAACGAACATTCTTGTAGGGAAAAGTTGTGGGAATTCTCTACCAGAGATAAAGCGATGAATAATTGCGTGTACTTCATGAATGCTATTTTTCAGTTTACAGCTCATTCAGTAAAGAGCGCGTGCAGCAATATCAAACTGTTCATCTTCAATCATGTTGATCGAGCTTGTTTGAAACAAACACCATTTTTCATCACATATTTCTGTATAATCTTTTATGCGATGTACACACAAAGAATTAAATTATACAAATTACGCGTTGTAGTAAATCTTTTTTGAATTTATGCAGTTTATTCATGCAGCTTACAAAAATCGTGTCAGAATGTATGGTTTATAAGAAGGATCATATCAAAATCAGAACACACTGTATCAAACTGAACTTTACTGACAACACAAACGATATAATTTTACACGTTTATTGAAAGTTACACGAATTCAATGCATGGATCCAAAAAATATTTACTAGAATGTGTAATTTGTATAAAATCCAATCACTGTATGACAGTTTACCGTATCGAATCATCGCTTTACATGATGCCAAAGGCAAATGGACCAAATACTGAACCAGTTTTTGCAAAGAAAAATATAGTTTTCAAGCCAAATATGGTCCTAACCATATTATTCACTCATTTAAAGTGCAAAAATTAAAAAAAAAAAAAAAAGGATAAATTCCAAATTTCGTAATAATTTGGAAAAAATCTTTTTGTGATGTAAAGTTAAATAATTTTTAATAAAATTCATTAAGAAATAAACATAAAATCATGAGGAATTTCAATGATTTTTTTTGAAAAATGTGAGTGGTCCTAACCTCTTTTTGCCAGTGTATTTATTTTTGTGTGTGTAGTGACTCAGTACTAGTTGAAGTGAAAACCCATCATATTTCTATAGAGTCGAGAGCACATCGACGAAACACAACCTTGCCAGAAATTGGAGCATACATTGAAGATGAATGGATATGAATGAAAAGTTTGTTTGGCCAACTTTTATCTTTTCGAGTTGTTGAAGGTTTGAATATTTGCTTACTCTATTCATGCTTTGATAAAATATCATTGAATCAATTCCGTGAAAATAGCAGAATGCATGCATGTGAGTCAGAGGCTAATTGAAAATTATTGTCGATTTTCGTATTTTCTTCTGATTTTGCCTCAATTTTAAATTAATCTGTACCTTCCGGATTGATAATCATAAAAAAATGTGCTTTTGAAGATCAAGCAGCGCCGTTGCTCGGTCCGCACAATTGCTTAGACTTAGGCCCTGTTTCGAGCAATAAATATGCACCATTTTTACAAAGTGCATGCTCTTGCTGATTTTGCAGAAAAACACAAATGAATCATTTCCATATGCACGTAAGCATCGTATATGTTTTTCGGTTATTTGAGTATATTCAGAATTCCGAAAACGTATAATTTTGTGGTACGAATTGAATGTGCTTGTTAGATATTGCGAAAATAGCAATTTTGATTCTAGGAAATTGTGCATGCATTTTTTCCCCCGCCATTTGCGCAAGTATCCATCTACAGAAACCACAAATACAGAGAAAAGAACTGAGCGGAGCTCAACTGAGGCCAGTAAATTTAGTTAAATTTATCCGCCGAGCATTTACATTTATGTTAAAAGAGAATTAAGGTAACAATGCGTTATTAAACTGAAAATACTTGTGATTAATTCTGAAAATTGGACGTTTAATTGCAAACATCTTTTCAATCAAGACGACAAGAACTTTCGAATTTGGTTGCACGCCGTAGGTGTCAATTTAATGTTCGGCGATTATTTTGGGAAAATAAATAAAATTCTTTCATTTTTATTCTCTGTGTAAGTTGAATAATTCGCTTGTTGTAGTGCACAGAGATGAAAGTTTATTCTCTTTCACGTGCTCTGCCCAAGTCAATCCATGGAAGAAGATTAGATTTTTGGCTTTGCATTTGTAGTCGCTCAAGTAGAAATTGGGGGAAAAAATCGTTTCAATGAAATGTTGAGATATTGAAGTTTGATTTAAAATTTGTTGGTCAAAATCTTATAAAAAATGCATTTGATTGTTCTCGAATTTAATCCGGATAATCATTGGATGATGCTATAGTTTATTCATTCCGAAATATTGTACACTTGAACCTTGATATTAATTGGCTTCCTCGTTTCATTTTCGCCATTGTTTACAAATGGTAAAGTTTTAAATTGCATTTCGGAGCGCCATTAACTCGCAAAACTTATCGAAATTAATTTAAAATTAACCGAACTACACGACACACAGTGTAAACGACTTTGTACTTGAATTATCTCAAATCGACAATGGAGACAATTGGATTGTTTGAAGCAGTGAATGAATGACGAAACCAAATTCATGTTTCGCCTGATGATTTTTTTGAAGCCAAAACTCTAATGACACTTTTTCAGCGGGCAATCTAAGATGTTCAGCCATGCTTGAATTTGAAATGCGCAGCCATTTGGTCTGACTTTGAAATTCAAACGCCCGTTTGCGGTGAGCAAAAGTAAAATGGATTTATCAACAAACAGACCATTTTGATTGACTCCGACCAAAGACAATATTGAAATTATCAATTGTACTTTTAAATCTGGTGATTTTGTTCCATCTAACCGTTAAAAAGCGATTAAGCATAAATCACTTTGAAATTTCAACTGCCATTTCATTGAGGTATTTTGAATTCGCTTGGAAAAATCTTGATAAATATTTAGACAACAAAAAAATCCATCAAAAGTTTGTGTTACTTGAAAAAGAATGCAAAACGCTTAACAGTCAACAGCAGCAGCTGTTTATTTCAATAAGAAATTCTCATTGCATCCACTTAAACATGGTGACATCATCGTATTTTCATGCTGCTTTTGCCCGGTCTGAGAGAATTAAAAAAGTTTGCCGTTATATATTTGCAGTTGTGATCAAAAGAGCTCTAATTTCTTTCACCGCTGCTGCTGCGTTCAGAGAGGCGGCTGATGCTAGGCAAAAAAGTCCGTCGATGGGTAAAGTTATGGTGTGTCAGATGTAAATGAAAATCCATTTCATATGCTTTGCATTCTAATTTAATGACTTTTCATTGAACACCATGCCATCGACGCATTTTGATATTGAATTTGTTTTTTTTGTGCTGTCGCTTGGCAATTCAAATGGCTTACCAGCATTTGTTATGCATACAAATGAATGGAGCGAGACGAAGAAAATGGAAAAAAGTCCTTTTCGAAAAAGGTAGGACTGGCGATGTCATTGGGAAAATGCGTAGAATTACAAAAACAATCAAAGAAGAAAAGCCGTGAGCAGCCATAAAACCACGTGAAGCCCATTTTTAAATGTTCTCGGGTCGCTTTTTCCTATTGCTCAACACTCCGAATATTTAACACTTTTTTCCCCGGATCTGTATTCGGCTCATACATCAGTTGCGCACTTTTCTCGCAGCAGCATAATGACTCATTCATCCCATAATTGTGAGACCATGTGCACACGCATTTACAACCAAAATGGTCTTCGTTATCCGACTACCATCAATGCGTTTCCAATTTTTAATGAGTGTACCGGAGTGCGTACATCGTGAACAATTAACAAAGCGCTTGAATAATGCTGAATACTTTGACTTTCACATAAATAATACGAGAGAGTTCACATCGAGTGACTTTCTTCAATTTTTCAAGCTGTTCTCTTTAGCGTGAAAGTTTCGTTGAACATTTTCCAATTCAAAATGAGGATTTAATTTATGTTTAAACATCGTTCTCATTGTGAATATTGTTGCCCGCATAACTAGCAGCTTGCCAAATTTACCAAGTTGGTTTAATCGCATTTAGACAAACAGACACCTGAGACCACAAATGAAAATAAGACACACATATATCATTGGCTTGAATTCGTAAAGATGCACGTGAATTGAGAGAAAATTTGGGATTTAACTCTGAAATATCGCGCAATTTTTTTTTATTCTTTTTTTTTGTAATTTTGCTATTCGAATTTCGAACAAGTGGTTTTGCAAACCACGAAAAGAGAGCGCACATAAATATTACTCTTAATTTGTGGCACACAGCTTTCCAACGAAATTCAACCGAATCTACAAATGACTTTCAAATAAAAAAGGCCGCATTACGCGAGATGGGCGAAGAGTGGATAACAGATTGTGAAATGATTCGCCATTCAATCAAAATATTTTTTTGCCTATTGAATGAGATACGTCAATATTTGACGGTAGTATCATGCCGATTGCGTTGCTCTGTAACGACGCTTCTAGCCGCAAATAATGATTATTGCCAACCATCATCGGCAGAAATATCAGATGATTGCAACCTTTGAAATGCAAATGACTGCCGATGATTGAAATATTAAGAAATTTCCGATTGAGTAAAGAAATTGAAATCGATTTTCAACGGAATCATTTGACGAACAAATTAGACATTATTCAAGTCATATTCTATCATATCTATCGAATGGAATAGACGAGAAAGTCTACAGCTAAAAGAGCCAATTGAATCAAGCGGGCGATGGAACGTGTCCAAGAAAATATCACAATTGTCAGACATATAAATATAATAAATCCTCCAATGAGACACTCACACAATAACTGTCGCAAAATCAAAGCATACGCATCGTAATTATTTGCGTTCCAATTAATCTTTTGGATTAGGGGATACATATATACAATCAGTGAACTGAAAAGCATTCAAATACATTGTAACTGTCGCACATCGTAGCTATTGGCATTCATCATCACAGACACCATAAAAAAACGACACAACAAGGTTACTGGCAATAACAATGAACATTGTCCGAGCAAAATAGACACAATAATGCAGAGGGCAAATAAAATAAAAAAAAAAGATAAAATTTATGAATGAAAATAAAATCGTAACCTTTCTCTTTATGTGTGTTGTGAATTTATTGTTTGCACAGTGCGATCGTTTTTCTATTTTCCGATTATTGTCAATTACGTTCTGATGAACTTCTTGGGACTCTCTCGAGCCAGACATTTCAATACCATACATTCGTGCAGCCCATCGTCAATTTTGCATAAATGCACGAGTTTTATGACTGCTCTGGCTACAATCTATTTTCTTACGCACGAATTTCTCATAGATTTCACGGTCTTATTTTTGACCAAATACAAATAAATTATAGTAAAATAGATGATAGCTGAGCTTTGCATTTATTGCTGAAACGTGATCGAAATAACCAAAAACACGAGAAATGTACAGTGAGAGCGACGCCAAAATGAAGGACGATTTTGGTGACACGCGAAAGATAAAATGCTAATGTTTTGATGAAAATAGGAAGTTTATCATAATTTGGTGAGAGAGACAAAAATTCACTGCTTAAGCCGCTAGATTAATGCGAATGGCCTACTCAAAGTGGAAATACAAACATCAACGCCGTCGAAAAGGAAATATCAACACACTTTTCATTTAAACATTGCCAAGCATATTTCAGTCATGCATTCCCCCGCTTTTACTGAGCTGTTTATTTCCGATTTCAATCAAAATTATCGATCGGTTTTGATTTTTAAATAAACGCGTATTTTTCGTGTGTAAAGTGTTCCGGAAACGCATCCAATGTTTATCAGTATCTGTATCATCAGATTTTTTGCAGATCAAATTCAAAAGACCGAAGCCAAAATTTTTCTAGACCAGTTAAAATTACGTATCTCATCTTTAAAATCTTCATATTTTATATTTCAGCTTAAATTTAAAATGATAAATATTGCATAATGCTCCCATGAAGCCGATTTTTATGCTAATCTAATCTCTTTCTCAATTCGAGTATGAAATATTCATCGCCCGCTCCATAGGTGAACGCAGCACAAATGCAATGAGCTTGGTCGAATTCAAGGATAGTAAATTTCGTTACATCGAGAAAAAAAAAAATCAATACCAACTAAACTTCTCCGGAGATTTAGACATTTGAGTATTTTTTATTATGTCAGTCTAAAATTCATCGGATTTTCCACGAATCGATCTGATTTAAACGAATCATTCAGTTTTTCTGTGAATTTCATACAATCCAAATGCTTCCAAGAAATCGCAGCAAATACGATCAGGAAAAGCCACATTGAATTACTGCCGCACATATATGCTTTAGTACCAAATACTTCAGTATCTTCGATGTTGATCAATGCAATGTTTTTTTCTTTTATTTTCGGTTAACATTCAGCAAATGCGCCATTTATTGGCTTAAGGTCGCATTTTCGGCTCAACTCGGAAATTTATTAAATGGCAAAAATACCTCGCACAAAATAAAAAGCGCCAAACAGGCAGACGCAATGAAATTCATTGACTGAATACAATGAAAGGAATTCACGATAAATTGTTATTAACCAATAATCAGAATGGTCATGTGAGCACGATGTGCAAACTTTGGAAAATATTCGGCTCTTTTGCCGTGCGAAACCGACATTTTCTATTCCTCATTCTCTCCCTCTCTATTTTTTTTCTTTCTTTCTCTTTGTATATGTCTGTCACTGCACGCATTTACTTGCTTATTTTATGGCTGTTTTGTGCTAACGCTATATCTGATACAATTGCGTTGCTGACCGAAACAAATCGCCTCGTAACTTTTACCGTCTCATAAGTTTCCAGTCGTATCGTATTTTTTCTGCCTCTTCTTTATTCGAGTGACCAAGAATGTTTTTTGCTTGTGCAGTCATAAAGCCATTGGAGAGTTTCAAAAGTGATATTAAACAACGCAAATTATTTGTAACGAATTTCCCTTGTACTTTGGAATGCTAACCATTCCTTCTTGCCGCTGCATGCGAACATTGGTTTTTAATTTTGAACACAGTCGGTTTTGAGTTGCTATTTTGCAATTACAGGAATTAATTGTAAATTTATTATGATTGTGCTGTTTTATAAATAAATACATTGTTTCCAAAATATTTAATAATGATTTCGGCGCTTTTTGTATATTTACGAAGAAAACAACCATATTCTCTGCGCACCTTTTCTGGTAAATCATTTATTAATTTTGTCAAACAATTCGTCGAATTGAAATACAATCTAATTCCGATATCATTGTCAATTTCATCAGTTCGATTGATAAAATTAGATATTTTAAATATTTTGCATCGCATTGTTTTGTTTCTATGGTGGAAAAGTGATTAAATGATTATACAACAGCCAGTAATTGACGTTATTTGTTGGCTCTGAGAATAACATTGTCTCATCTTGTTGTTTGGAGTCATTATAATTCGTTGGTTTCTTGGTGTAGTGGTTATCACGTCTGCTTCACACGCAGAAGGTCCTGAGTTCGACCCTCAGAGAAATCAGTCTTTTTTTTTCTTTGAATTTTATTTTTTTTTAATCTTTGGATCTTTTTTTTTATTATTTGAAAACATATTGAAGAATGAACTATACCATTTTTTCAAAAATTTGTATATATCTTTTTAATTGAAACCAATATCTTTGTAGATAAAAGGCATGAGGTCATACACACGTTGAACAACATGCACATCGAGGAGCGCGATGGCAAATATTTTCCACATTTCTTGCAAAATGTAAAAATCCCAGAAATTACATTGACACATAACAAATATATTCGAAATAACGGTTGAATCAAAATCGGATTGTACAACAAACATTTCATGTCATTCCGATGAGAATTCTCCATACAAATTTTTCGTAATAATAATAATAGTCCGAAAAGTTTCTATTCCCAAATGAAGTAACATTCCAAAAGTAAACAACATATGATTGAAGTTTAGAACGGTTAAAGTCAATAGACTTGCTGGAGTTAATGATTTTCACTCCCGAAACGGTAAAATATGTTTTGTTTTGCCAATGTTTGTCTCTACGTGTTTCTTCATTGCAAGCAAAAACATTAACACTTTATGTTAAATCATTGGTTTTGAGCCGAACATGGGCCTAGACCGCTTCCATGACGAGGGAGGGTTTTTGAAATTAACTCAAACATAAATGTGAAAAAGCAAATATTTTGTTTACAAAAGCATTAAAAATGTTTATTCAGAGTTAAGTTGTGAGGTGTGTTCAGAAAGGTAAGTATGATGGACAAAAGAATGTTATCCGAGATTATTTTCTACTTTTAACGTGGAAAAAGCACACATTTTGGTTTTAAATATCACTTTATTTGTATTTTTCTGTAAATATCATGATTTATTTTCCATACATTTGTCAATTCCATTGGTAAATCATGTATCAAGCCAGTAAATAATGATCTAATATAATCTATATCAAAAATAAACCAAATTCAATAAATTTAAATAAATTTGAATGAAATTAGGGCAAACAAAAAAGTAATATTGATCGCTGAAGCATAAACAAATAGCGCCGATAACAGAAAATAGCGTTTATTTCGGGTTGAATTGCAAGTTCATTTTTGAAACGTGTACATTTTGCACAAAGTATTTATTTGCTCCGTTATTTCATTTGATATATAATTGCTTTTTCCGAATAGCACGTAATAATTATGCACGCTTAAAATTTCAATCGATTCGATACCCAATCCATGTATATCTCTTCTCTGTGAGTGTTGCTAATCAAATCTAAATTACGATCATTACAAAAACGGCATCCTTTGTTATATCAATCAAAATTCAACCAATTCATCACACATTTTCGCTCTCCCTTTCATTTTCCCTCGCTCGATATACTTGTTCGTTTGCCAATTTGCCAATCGGTAAATTTCATTGAAATCTCTCTCTCTCTCTCCCTCTCTAGAAGTCGATAATAGTGGTACATATTACGCAGAAAACTCTATTTTGAAGTTAGAGCTAGAATTCATGTAAAATTTCATTAATATATAAGTATGTGCTGGTTGTCAGTTATGGATTTTACCGCATGTCCATTAGCGTAAATGTACTTTAATTTTTTATATAGATCCGAATGAAATTGAAGCCATTAATGCCTCGCAGTTGAAGGGGTAAAAATGAGAAAAGAATGAGCGCCATTCGAATTGGCGAAATAAAATTAATTGCCTCGGAATTGTGAATAATTTGAAAGATTATTTTACACCAAACGATTTACGGGATGCATTTGAAGCTATTGGACATGCGGCTAGTCTTTCATTTTATTTTCAAACTATACTGTGGTCGTTTAGTTTTATTTATTGAGTACACAAAAGGTGTAGCCCGTAGGTTCATTAAATATACTATTCGTCATTATTTTATTTTTTATTTTTTTATTTCATTTGTCTGTTTTGTTTTTTTTTTATTCTTAAAAGTAGCTTTTCGTTACTTTGATGTGGTGGGCACTTAACTTTTCATTCATTCAATTTTTTAAGTATTTTAGGCCACAATCAAAGCCATGGCTCAACAAACATTTTAATCTATTAAATATCATTGCTAATAATGAAATAAGTAATTGTTATATTTACTAAATTTGTTGTATTTATTTCCTTTCTGTTGAACGCTGTTCCATTTTTAACACTTTCCATTTCATTCACTATCTGTTTTGAATGATGCAGCAATATTCTTGAGTATTACTGCGTAAGCAACTAATCAAATAAATGGGAACTGAAAAAATTTGAATAGTATTTCGAAATCAAATATCTCACTCTCGTAAATATGAAAAACAATTTCATTCTACATTCTTCGGGTCTTTATTTTATTTGTTTCGATTGTGATTTTTCATAATTCATAATTCATTTTTTAAAAAAAAAGCGTTTGTTTTCCCCAAGGGGACAAATATTCGGTGCAAGTGAATCCAAATCATTCGAACAATTTAAAATGCGTGGTTTTTTAAATAGAACAAATATTGGTTGAACATATTTTTTAACAATCCTGTGATGCCATCATCGGTATGCAAATATTTAAAATCGATTGCAATTTCATGGCCTTTATGTGTAAAATAAAAAGCATTTTTCCAAGGCTTATAATAATAATTAAAACTCAGTGCTTTTAATATATTAAAAATGAATAAATGTATTGCCAACTGAGCAATTGTCTCAATCGCAAGCAAACAACATATTTACAGTAAAATAAATTTGCCAATTCTCCAATGGATATGGCATTGCTCTTTCTAGGACTAGCGCTCGAGTAAAGCACAGAACGGATTAAATTTGAATATGGCGGATTATTTGTTTTTCCCGATTTATTTTTTCATAACTGTTTTCAAGTATTCAACAATAGCTGAAACTAAGGGAAAATCATTGAATGTGGCTATCGAGTTAACAAATACCCGATTGACAGCCAAATAGACTCGTTTAAATCAACAGTTACCGGGTTTGGCTATCAATTAGCTCAAATTAAATTGTGCAATGGAATGGCTGAAAGTGGCAATCCCGAACTGAATGTTAAGAATTTCATGAATATTGAAAAGTTTTCTATTTCTTTGCTGATTCTTTCTGATAAATAATCTACTTGTTTTCGACAAGATTCCTCAATACATTTCTGCGGTAAAAACATGCCATTGTGATGCATATCATAATAAAAGTGACATGTGATTTATACGCTTTTTATTTACCGAAAAGTACAACTTTTCTCATCAAATTTACAAGCACACTCCTTCTGTGATTTTTTCTCGCGCACAGCTATGTTGCGATGACAATTCTGCTTCGGCTGTACACAAAATGAATGCAAATTTTAAAAATCTGCCAGAAACGTATCTTCGAACTCATATAAATTCGTGTTTGGTTTCTGTTAAAATTCAAAACAATTGCATACAGTTTTTAAATTTGTACACAACTGAAGCAGATCTGTCATCGCCACAATTTTGCGTGCGAAATAAACCTAAAGAAGGTGTGTTTGTGTTTACAATGAACATTATATCATAGTATAGATTTTATTATTAAAACACCTTGAAGTTTGAGTTCACCAATGAAATTTTATCATAGTTTAATAAATATTGAAATGCTGAATTTAACTTAAAATCTAAATGAGCTCGATTTATTGTCTGGTCTCCAGACGGTTTACATCAGATTCGAGCATGAAGCTGACTCTATGTCTACTTTTTATTACAACCGTACTTGATGAGTAAAATTGTAATTTTACACGAAATATTACTAATATATCCTTAAAGTTCATTCAAAAATAAATAAACTAATGATGTGTAGTATTTTGAGCTTTAGAACTAATTTTATTCGAAAATAATGTGATATAGAACCAAAAACTTGTGAATAGGAGCTGCCTGCATGTATTCCAATCATTCTATAATGTTCCGCTTCACGAATCATCGCGTAAAGTTTTTAGTTCATTGGCACATTTTGTACCTATTAATTTAACAGAAACTGTTAACGCTTAATAGAGAAACTTCTCTGCAAGTGCTAAATGCATTTCATTCAAAGTGCGTCATTTATAATTTGTTTGAAGTATCGAAATGTTTAAATCCTTGTATTTAGCTTACAACTGATATTAAAATACTTCATCAAAAATATACATGAAATTGGTTTTTTAGTCATTTTTTTTTTTCATCTTTTACGCAGACGTTTGTGTTTTTATGCTGAAGTTTGAATATTTCTCATTCGGAAAATTATTCCAACCATTTGGATAGACACGAATACACGGAGAATTCGCGAATTTACCAAAGTCATTCAGACTGATCTAAGGAATTGCAACTTGTTTTTTCTCTGGCAAATTGTTTAACGATTTTTAGTGAATATTTGCAAAAAACTGGCGCCAACATATTCCAAATGAGTTCGAGCGCACCATAAATAACAATGTATTTATAAATTCCTGAGAATATTCATGACTAAAATATTCTTGATATTTAGAACTGGAACATGGAAAAAAAATTCATTGGACTGGAAAATGGGGAAAATTCTTGATTGAAAAAAAATCGCAAGAGTGAAACACAGGCCGAACAAGTTTTTCACAATTTTTATTTGCACATCACTGATAGAAGATAATATGATGGATGGGCAGCTTTGGGAAAGTATTGAATCCGGTCAACTGTACCAAAAATACTCATCCGCCTTGTGGAAATCGAATAAAAAGTCCATATATGTCATTCTTGTGACGTTTTTGCTCGTTTTAGTTGTGAAGATTATTAGATTATTGTTTTTATAAGTTTCCTTCTAAGTTTTGTGTGATGAAACTAAAAGCTTGGCTCTCGATCGGCCTTTGTGGAGAGGTATTGTTAAGGGTGTATGAGGCAAATTGTTTCGTAAAACAGACGCTGAAAGGCAATAATGGTCTATAGAAGCATGTGGTTGTTTTTGTTGTTCCTCTTGTGATTTTTTTATCATGCTTCAGTCCCAAATGTCGTAACGATTTAAGCGATGATTATTCTATGGCATTCATTTATGATGATTATCTGATATATATCAGAAGTGTATTTTGTTTACAAGTATTCAATATTTATGCCTACGTATTTTCACATTTACACATCGTCCTAATTTCGAAAAATTTCTATAATTTTAAGGAACATTTAACATTTTTACAGCATTTTTCTGCACCGAAATATAATAGTCTACAGTTTTATCTATAGTTTAGTGTTAACTCAAGTGTACAATTTAATCGAAATTTTCTCGTTTACAGTATTCTGTATTCGGTGCGATTTAATCCAAAAATTTAATTACTCTTCATGGATAGTATCATCGCTGATGCATCAATGTGTTATTTACCTGAAAACGTGCATCTTTTGTGTTTTTCTTGAATTATTGTTATTTTAAATGCAGATATTAATGTGTCCTGATGTGAAATATTTGGGTTGATAAGAGTTATAGCTGAGGTCGTATTTTCTTTTGGCATCTGTGTTCGTGACCGTTGTTTTGGTGTAGCTGATAATGCGGTTTTTACTTGAGTTGCACCAACACCATGAAGTATGTTACAACCGCACCGAGCACCTATATAATGGCAATAAAACGTAAACATTGTTCGTGTGCTTCATGTCGTTGACAATGTGACTTACCGAAGCGAACAGATCCAATGAAACAGTGAAAAACTTGGCACCGGAGATAGTCATGGCCTTTTGACATTGCTGACACACGATTTGAACGAAAGTCTTTGCCTCTTCGGAACCATCATACCAGTGGCAACAGTAAGCCGCTTCCATAACCGATGAACTCTGTTCAAAACAAAAATTTCGTACGCAATTCAAATTGCCAACAATAATAGATTTCGATGAAATGCGATGGGATAATGCATTACCTCTTCGATCAAACGATTGCCAAAAATACAGAAATGGAATACTTGTCCGAGTGCATAAATCAGATATCCGATTGTGGAGAGCGCATAAACGTTGACGCCATCGATTTTTGTTGCTTGATAGGCCAAAAGTGTTAGACAAATGGTTGACGTCAACATGTGCAATAGAAGAGCAGCACCATATGTGTCTCCGATGGCCGATACAAGTCTGTTGAACAAGAGAAAAAATTTACCGAAAATTCACAGATAAATTCGGTGTCGAATCGCATTGATTTCAGATTCTTTACAAACACACACCAACAAGTGCCTTATCGAGAAACATCAGTTCACTTACTCAAATTGAAATTTGGATGGCTTTCAAACTACAATATATGGCCACATTTGATAAATGCATTTTAAATGAAAATTTCATGGGCTCCATGAATTACAATTATCTGAAATGGCTGTCCATTTGAGCTAAATGCCATGTGTCATCCAAAGTATCCATACAATTCGAAGCCGACACACATAGAGAAAGCGCAAATCATACACAGTTTGAGCATTTGGCATGCATTCAAAATTTAAATAGAACCGATTTAAAAACAGATAAATTTGGGAACCTATCCAATTTGTGTTGCATGAAGCGGCCGTACAACCTAGGTTTATTCAGCAAATTCACCGAATGAAGCTGAAAATCCAATTTCGATGATATCACATAAAAGCTTCACTGGTCGGCCCGGTCTATTTATGCAACATCACATCTATATATTTATCGCTATTGTGTGAAATATCCCAAAACCATGCCACATTAGCACTGAGTTCTAACAAGAGCGCTTGAAACGCCGCATAAGCATGTTGGCAAAGTGTTATTTAAACAAAACAAAATTGATGTATATGTGCCAGAGCTGTAAAATACACACAATAGAAATGATAACAGGACCCAAACGCTGTACAAACAATCAGCTATTATCTTTCGATCAGGGAATACTGCGTAGAATATTCAATATAGTAGGTGAGCCTACTCGATGAATTTTCTCAAGTTAATTTCATGGATCACAACGAAATTCTCATAAAAATGCATAAGTGTGAAAGAGAACACAGAACATGGATTTCTCTCGCAAGCATTTTAATACGAAACGCATCACATCGCATGAAATTACTCGAGTGAATCCACCGAGTGAGCTCATTCACTATATTGAATTCATCGCGAAGCATTCCTTGCTTTCGATCCTATCTCATTTTGTGTTTGTTGTTCGTCCGCTTAAGCAAACACTTGGAGCGAGTGAGCAAGCTACACAGATTAATCGAGTATTATTGCACTCGATGCTGAGAGAAAAAGAGCAAAGGAGAAACTTTACTTTGTTATAATATGAAATAACTTCACTTAAAACCCTGTGAACGCACACACACACCCTTAATACGAGATGAGAATGGATGCGAAACACGTGATTTGCACATGCTTTTGTCCAAGAGGAATAGAAACGCTTGCGGCAAATATGATTGTTTCGTTCTATATACATTTTACAGCGATTGTTTGCTTTCGATGACATTTGTACGATCCAAATGACAATTAGATGGGGTTTATAGCGACTACGACAATAAAGACTGACATTGTCGATTATGTACCTAAGCTAACAAAAGGCACTTGCTGCGTCTCAATACGAATAACATTGTCATCGAGCCGGATTTCAGGCGAATTTCCTCAAACATTTCTACGACATGAAAGCCCAAATGTGTACCCATTTAAATACACTCGGCTTTGGCTCTATCGAACGCCTACTGTTGTTTGCTTTGTGCGAATCGGCGGAACCTTTGAACCTTTCGAGATTAAAATGCAAAATGGTTTGCTATTGTCGAAGTTAAACCGTTCTTCTGCTAACTTTTACCCAAATACTTGTTTATTTACCCTTTAATTCTATATTAAAAGCGATTATTTTCGCAATGTTCGCTTTTTATTGTGCGTTGTTCGGAAAACAATGCGGATTAAGCAGCTTAGATAGGTTTAATGTGGTTTCAAAAGAAAAATGCTTGGCAACAGATATGCGAAAATTAAAAATCCATGAAATTAGTCAGTATCAAATGAGCAAAGTTATACAAGAGACTTCCTGAACCCACACATTCATTCATTGGTAGAAATGATGCTTCAAAATTTCCCAATTGTTAAATTGGATGTTAATTGGATCCGAACAAATGACAAATATTCTATTACAAATCATTTGATACGTTTATAAACGAGCTTGTTTATAAAGCATATTTCTTAAAAAAAAATGTTGAGTTTTGGCGTTTTTATTATCAAAAGCGGTATAATGAAGCTTCGAAATACATTTGCATCATCCGGTTTACAGCTCGTGTCTGACAAAGGACTGCGTTGGTATTCAAATAGCTACAAATTATATTTGGACTTGAAGATTCATAATCGCTGAGTGGGTGTCAATAAAGAACTTAAGCTTGTGATGTTCCGGTCAAATATCAGGCAGCATTAGCATTGTCGAGAGAATTCTGAGCGCAAAGAAAAGAATTGAATTGAAACGACATTTTCCAAAGTATTTGTGTACATAATTTCGTTTGTGTCACGAATCTTTTCGAGGCCATCACTCGAACAATTGGAATACTGAGATTTATACATAAAATGATTCGTTTCAATTTGATCTATCAAAAATTTGGTAAATATTCAAATTATCGTTGGTTGAATGAAAGTGTGCGCTTCAAATTGAATTAATTCCATGATTTTGGATCTATACGAATTTTGACTGCGACGTTAAAAGATTCTTTGCATATTAAATGCTTTCCTTGAATATTCAATTAAATTTATGAATGAAGAATTTTGTGGACGTTTTGCGTCCATTTTGTTTTATTTGATTAAACGAGATTTACGCGAATTTTCACTTTGAATGATGGGTGAAATGCAAAAAGGGCTAAATTAAAACAATCAATGGTTGAACGAACGATTCGTTCGTGCAAAATATATAATCCAATCCGTGAATTCAAAGCAAAAATCATTGGTCATAGACACCATAACGATAGTCAATCTTTCGGAGTCATTTTTGAGATCAAATTGAATTTCCTCCGTTCACATCGTCAAACGGTAGCCTAAAGACTTTCGTTCGTCGTATCTATTAAAATGCGAAGCTTGAAATAATTTAAAATTCATTTCGTGTTCGTAGCGTAAGTGGTTTTCACCATATCATATTCACTCGTCAATCCTTCGAAAGTCTCGTCGTGCACCCTTTACTCATGGGAACCGCCGTCTTTGTGGTTGTTTGAGTATGAAAACGTTTTACAACACAATGCCTAAAGTGAATTACAAATGAAAGTGATTCAAGCGGGAGAACGCTTAATTCTTGCTTCTTGGGTTGAAAATGCCTCAACAAACAATGTTTTCGAATGAAGTTTACCGTTCGCAATAGCGATAAACATGTCTAGTACTTTGAATTTTGAGCGTTTTTTACTGGTTGCGCGAGAGAGAAAAAATGCGATGCATTGCTGTGGAGTGGGTAGGAATCAAGCAAGAGTTACATGTAAATTAATTTAACACGAGCGTGGGGTGTTTTCATTGAATCTTCGGTTAAGTCCCCCAGACACTTAACACCATTGTAATTATAATATTTGCATAATCTTCTCAAATAAAAATAAAATGGTCGAAATAATTGATTTCCCAAAAAAAAGTGCGTGTTAACCGCGTTTCAATTCGCCTAATGCAAGCCACAATCGGACAATCATTTGGGATGTAATCAACAAGAGCAAAACTAGATATAAAAACAAAAACTTTTTATAAATCGAGCAACCGTTTCAAGTCTGTTTCGAACATAAATTAATGTAATAATAAATGGAGTAAAGAATTACTGTACTGATTTTAAGGACAAATTCAAATATTTGATTGGTAAAAAGATGAACGCAAAATGGAAAATTGAAAAGTGCTTGATCGAAACTGAGAGTGAGGGACAAATATGAACCAGAACAGTATTACAAGTTTGAATAAATAACTGCTCTAGATTTTTTAGTAAGCTAAAAGACAATGTTTACGGCCGAAACAGAGCGAGTGTGTATCGAGAAAAAAAAAGTCGTGCGTGTGCTATTGTTAAATATGGTTGCACTGTGACAAATAAACCCATTTGTAAGTGTATGTTGATGGAAGTGGTGGACAAAAATTAGTTCAAAATCAATAGCATATCATGGTTTTGAATTCGTGGGAATTTAAACAAATGGTCTCTTCTTCGATATGCAGTGTGCGCGTTTCGGTTTTGAAGTACAGGGTCGCACACGTTTATTTTCTTTCTCTTTTTTAAATTATATATGAAAAATTTGATGAGTAAAAAGATGGCAAATGGGAACAAACTGTGTGCCTTTGAACTGAAATAATCGCATTTCGATTATATGCATCGATTTACCCATCTTTTTGTTATATTTTCCTTGCAAGTGACCAATTTAAAGCCCATTTTTTTGGATACTCCAATTTAACACCGAGCTCTTTTTGAAAATTTTGACAAATGTGTGTGTTGTTACCGGTATACAAAGATGGCTGCTGCTGCCACTGTCGTCATTCAAAGCATTAGAAGAAGAAAAATTGATAGAAATTTCATTTGGTTGGAAATCACTATTTCGCTCGCATTGTCAACGATGAATATTATATTTTTCATAGAACATTGGAATTGAAAACTTCAATTAAAAATACCATTATGTACAGCTCACCGCTGTATACCATGTGGGTTGGACATTTAAGCGTGTCTAGGGCAGAATTGAAGGAATATTTCTTGTGACAATTTATTTGGAATTGGGACATGTCATGCTTATTCAATATTTTTTAATTGATTCATGATTATTTCATATTATTCAATCGATTTTTAGAAACATGGGAGCCAATTGGGTGGCATATGAATGATAAATTTTCGAGAGAAATCCAACACAGGGAATCAATAGCCATGGAAATTTGCTCTAAAGCCATAAAAGTATAAGTAATTTTTTTAAGGACATACCGAACGACGTGCTTATGACGTTCGACCCAGTACTTAATTGCGCTGCGAACCATGATTTCTTGCTTCTTGCTCAGGCCATTCGGATTTGCCAAGTTTGGTGGAACTTTGAAGGTGCCGCCCCATTCAGCTTTTGGTACAAATACGTTTCCGTTTTCCCCTTCACGATCGAGTTCTGCGAAAAGAGCAAAAGAGCGCAAATTAAATGGGTTGTACTAATTGAAGATTGAATTTGCGATGCAAGTGGCATTAGTCGTTAAAAACGGTCTCTTACCATCATTGTTGACCAATTCCGATTTCGAGTTTGCGGACAATGATCGGAAAAGAGCGGCCGAGTTTGGTCGATAGGTGTCCAATGAAGCTGACAATTCCATCAATGGCTTCAAAATGCCCTGTTCAACCACAAACACAAAATTAAGGCGATTAAAATTCCACTCGGATAAATACAACTCTGAAAATGTGTAGTTTACCTTCAAGTGGCAGAGTTGTTCGCAAGCGAAGCACAGCCATGAGCAGAATAAAACGTCGGTTAGGTTACATGCCAACATCGAGAAGGCCAAATAGTAAACCTGCGATAGATGCAATGAGTATTTTATTTTGTGAATGTGTTATTCTTTTTTATTGATTTCTAACAGTTTTCAATTTTTTTTTTTATCTTTTTCAGTTTTTCATTTCTTAAAAATTGCAAATCGAATCTTTCTTTCTAATTTTCCACTGATTTACCTGGAAAATAAAGGTTCCAATATATGGGACGCCACTCATCGCGTTCCATGGATAATAGGATTTGATTGGCAAACGTGGGACTTCAACGTAGTAGGTTTCGTTGGTGTCTTTGTCAAAAACACCTTTAACACTCTCGCCAAAGAACGTAATAGTAGTCCATGCTAATGAAGATAAGTACAGCAAAACGTTAGAAAAATTGAACTAACTACCGAAAATCGGTTTTTAACACTTACAGGCAACAGTGGCCAGGGTCAAGCCGGTGATCATGTACAGATTTTTACGCATTTTGGCCAAAGCAATGCTATGATAGCGGGCATCGGATTCGGCAAAGAGCGGATGGGAGTTTGATTGATTCCAAATGTTGAAGGTGCGATAGAAGTTCTTATTGTTGATGCCCAGATAGATGAATTTCGTGATACAATGTGTGAAATGAAGTGTTGTTACCGTGTTTGCCGTTAATTCATTGACTTCGCTCGTATTCAATGCCAGATTCACAATAATGCAGATAAATTGCAGTAACATTAGAATAAGATGCATAAATGAATAGAGCTTATTTAAGAAGGTGGACCCATTGGAGAGTTTGTGTAGAAAATGTCCGAGAAATCGCATCAAACGAATGTTTGGCATCAAGTCGGCCACCAAGCCGGTGAACTGTTTCTGTTGCACTTGCATCTGTATATTGATAAAAAAAAAGATATGATAAAGTAATCCAATTCATCAAGTTTAGTCAGTTGATAAAATTGGTTGATTTGTTTCGATAGAATAGGCACGGGTCGTTCGAAATAAAGGCGCAAGGCAATTGGGCTAAATCGGTATCAATTTCAGCAGACCAAACAAATAGGAACTTATTAACGTATTGCTCGTTCAGTCAATGTACTCAATCTACCAGGGAGTGATACATTTAGCGCCCCATCAGCAAAATAAATCTTTCGGGATGATTGGCAAATAGGATGTTATGTCAAGATGAGATTGAAATCGGTTGGGCTGAACGATAACAAGAGCGACGAACACGAAACCATAATCCGGACTCGGCTAAGCGAAAACATATCCTCCATCTACATCACATTCTCGATCACACTTCCAATCAAATTCAATCGGTTTTAGATTTTATTTCGCTTCTTAAAGCTTTTTTTGCACGCAAACTGATTTCCGAAAAATGAAATATTTGTAGAGCGAACGACAAAAAAATTCCAAATAAATTGTAGCAAAGTTGAAGCAGTACGGAGCGATTGAGCGGCTTGTTGCAAGACGATAAACGCGATTTTGAGTAGAATGAAAAAAACGAAATTAGATTCAGAAAAATTCCTATATCGTTTAAAACCAGTCCCCCAGTCATCCAGTTTTTTTTGCTGGTAGTTTTTTTCAAATTCACGTATCGGTTTTTCAAGACTTTTTGGGTGCAAAATATTTGGAGTAAATATTTTGATAAGACCTCCTCTAAATTACATCAAATATTTGTTTTTCCTTTCTTGACACAATCTATCAGTGTATACAAAGGATATTTGAATTAGCATAGAATTTGGAATGGAAGGAATCAATTCCGAGAGAAAATAGCCATTTGGGCCATGGAATGCTGTGCTTTTTTTAACTTGGCCAATAAATAAACACCTGAAACCATCTGATGATGTTTGCAACTCCCTTTGACATAACCGAACCACTCGATTTCAATGGCTAGCATTACCCTAAATACACTCTGCAGCAAAGTGTTGTGTAACTTTTAACAACTCATGGCTCAGCCCCAAATGTAAATGCATTGAAGTGAAAGCATAAATCAAGTTAATGCTCGCATTAATTGCCTTTATAACCTTGGCCATTAGCATTTTCCATTTCGCAACCAATCAGTTTAATTTGATTTGTGAATGGGACGTGTTAGTTTGTATTCCCGTCGTAATTCCGGCACTAGATTAGTCCCCTATCTCATATTAGAAATTTGTTAGCTTAATTAAAAATGCCAACGCTATGGAATAACATTTAATTTGTGTCCGAGATCAAATGTCTTTCGAATTCTTTCAGGTGAAATGTGTGCCAGTCCTAAATTTAATTTAAATATAATAGCAGAATCTTACGTTACCTTGCCGTATTATATGTTCCTTCGGACAAGAGCAATTTCCAAATGACTATCAGTTCTTTTCGCGATACAAATAATGCTCGTTTGTATTTTGTTTTAATTCGATATTTTTGTTTAAAAACAATTAGACATTCGATGACTTATTCAAAGTCTTTTGTGAGGAAGAGACTGAATGTGTTAAACCACCACACACTGATCAAAGTTTTTTTTTTATTTAACCCTTCGAATGATTTTAAAAATTCTCTGTATTCGGTCGAATTTCTCATAAATGAGGATTTTATGACCAGATGAAGATCAAAAGATTCACAACACTTTTTGATGCCATAAATTCCAATGTTTTTTTACTCTTAAAATTCCATAACAAATTGTTTTTTTTTTTTCTTTTTTTGCAATAGATTGCAATTTTAAAACAGAATTATTCCAACAGATTTTCTTGATGGAATTGTTTACTATGTCCAGTTCCGATAACCGAGTAAAAAACACCTAAACTGATCGAGTCGAAGTAAACAAATATACTAAACTTGAAAGACTGAACTGAGCCGATGCCTCCGAAGAGTGACAAGGAGTTTTTACTTCAGTTCCGGTTGATTTAGATTGCCCGTGCCGTTCAATTGAAGAGTCAAACGACATTTGATAAAATTATTTGGATGGTTTGTGTCTGTTGGCTTGATCGAATTCAATCAGTCGAAGTGATATCGTTTTAAATCGACAAACTATTCGGGCATTTTCCATTGAACGTGGTCCAATCACGGTGTTATTCTCACGCTATCCCATTCGAATTCGTTGTATTCACCACTCGATGACTTTCCATCGCAATACCATGCCATTGCGTATATTGTAACTGTTGTCGCGATTGACCGCTGTGTTGAGGTGTCTTCTTGAGACTTTCTACTTTTCAAATTGAGTACGGTTTTCAGCTTTTATCTATTGGGAGTACAAATTGAAAACCGCGCATTTTTTTTTTCAAAATTTCGATCTTTATTATGGAAAAATGGTTACAAATTGATTATTCAAAGTATTGTCCATCGCTAGCCACAACTTTTTCCCATCTTTCTGGCAAATTACGGATTCCGCGTCGAAAGAAATCTGTGCTTTTTTCGGCTATCCATGAATCGACCCATTTTTTGCATTCCTCGTAAGAATGGAAATGCTGTTCAGCCAGGCCATGTGTCATTGATCGGAAGAGGTGGTAATCGGAAGGGGCAATGTCTGGGCTATACGGCGGGTGGGGTAGGACTTCCCATCGAAGCGTTTCCAAGTAGGTTTTAACGACCTGAGCAACATGTGGCCGAGCGTTGTCATGTTGCAAAATAACTTTATCGTGTCTTGCGACCGTTTCCGACCGTTTTTCCTTCAGTGCTCGGCTCAAACGCATCAATTGAGTTCGGTACAATGCTCCTGTGATGGTTTCGTTTGGTTTCAACAACTCATAATAGATCACGCCGAGCTGATCCCACCAAATACACAGCATTAGCTTCGAGCCATGAATGTTCGACTTTGGCGTCGATGTTGATGCGTGGCCGGGGTAACCATACGATTTTTTTCGCTTCGGATTATCGTAATGAATCCACTTTTCATCACCAGTCACAATACGATGCAAAAAACCCTTCCGTTTTTGCCTTTGAAGCAGCTGTTCACAAGTGAAAAAACGGCGTTCGATGTCTCTCGGCTTCAATTCGTATGGCACCCAATTTCCTTGCTTTTGAACCATTCCCATGGCTTTTGTTGTGTCACTCCCAATGATTTTGCAAGTTTTTCTTGCGTTTGACACGAGTCTTCATCGAGTAATGCTTCCAACTCCTCGTCTTCAAACTTTTTCACTTGGCCTGGACGCTCTTTGTCTTCCACATCAAAATCACCACTTTTGAACCGCGCAAACCACTCCTGGCACGTTCTAATCGACGGAGCATATTCTGGATATGCTTCGATTAACAAACGATGACTCTCGGAAGCATTTTTCTTCAGATTAAACCAATAAAGTAAAACTTCCCGCAAATGCTGTTTTGTAGGCACGTAGCTCGACATTTTCAACGCAATAATAAACTTGTGTATTCAACTGAATGATAAGTTTGACAGATCGTTTTCAATGTATTTTTTTATCCTCTTTAAGATACAATAACTGTTAAAGTCAAAATAATGACATCTATGATAGATATGAAGTTAGTTACGAATGCGCGGTTTTCAATTTGTTCTCCCAATATGAATTATCGATGGATATCATACACACAAGAATTCATTGTTATTTCCAACGCCATTTACAATGTATTGAATGAATTTCCATGTAAAATGATTGCTAGCATGGGTTTTTATTGATTTTGTGTTATTCAAACAAGTTGTGATGCTTTTTCAAGATATTTTGGTGTTACAATTTTATTGGACGCTGCGGTGCAAATTTCAAATTTGCAAAAGGGAGGGATTTTCATGTTTCTATCAAAATTGTGCCAATTTAAGCGACAATTTGAGATTGAGCATCTGCCACCTTTCATCACGTACGAATTTGCGTCATTCGTGTCAGAACCGAAACAGCGTGCAAAACATTTTGTCCATCTTAATAATCGGTTGACAAGCTGAATAAATCATGCGACGTAGAAAAATAGGCGATCGTGGAAAAGCTTGGATTTATGTGACACGACTTCATAATATCTACGTGTGCCAATCGATTGGGAATTTATGCAAGTTGACATTGGAATAGTGGAGTTTCAACCCGCTCATTTTGTTCCACAATCACCGTATTGTTGGTGAGCGAGGATCATCCGCCTACACTCGGCCTCATCCCAGACGTTCCTAACGTACCCGCTGTTGAAAACTAACAAGTGTCGAGCGTAAAGCCATGATTCACGGACAGCCTTAGCGATGTTGAAAAAATGCGATGAGGTGGTCATGGACATCGAATCAATCAATCGATATTTTCCATTCATTTTTTTGCTATTAATCTCTTGTTCAACCCCAAGCAAAACGTTTTTAATTAAAACCGGCATAATTATTCATTATGCTTTGTTCTGAATTTTCTTCATTTGTTTTGACGGCGTTCCTCCATTCCATTCTGAATGCAAATCAATGTTGTGCAACGCAACTTGAATTTCAAAAGCTCCCGCTTCTCCCCGATTAGTTTGAAGCCTGTTTGCGGTATTGGTGCTAGTTTGAAACTTGATTTGAGTTTGAATAGAAGAGAAAACAGTAAAAACACAGCCATTGAAACAAAGGAACTTGAATGTACTGATTAGCCACGTTTCACATTTTATATTCAAATAGAAATACAAATCGATTTGCAAATACTGGAAATGCATCGAAATTTCTAAATGGGGTTAATGTCGAAAATGGTTTGGTGAATTCACGAGATGTATTCATTGTCCCATAAGCAGTTGAGGCCTGCATCGGATGGCCAAATCAACTCCGAAATCCAACGATTCCATTTTTTTAAAATAATTTCCATCCGACATCCGAAAATTGATAACCATGAACTTGAGACATAAGTCTCATTCTTATTTTTATCAATCATGCAGCGTAACATTAATAATGTTGATACATTCATTCATTCCAATCAGTAAATAGCCGTGCAACTTCACGAAAGCTCCCGATGCACATGTTTAATAATCGCATTTAATCAAACGTTAAATTTCTTCCAAACAAAAGTATTGATTGCTCTGGATTTTGCAAGGTGTCAGGAAATTTTTAATTGGCTATCTTCAAGGTTCGTTGAAAAACTCGCTTCAATGAGTTTAAGGTATTGTTAGTTTAAAAGATTTACACAATTGCTATTTGCAGGTGCGATCCCGTGTGTTTAAATGACAATCGAATACGAGATTCAAGTGTGTGTCTGCGTGAAGATGTGTTGCTGTTGCGCTAAAAGTACATCGATTGATATGGAGATATATAAACGCTATACATAGCAACGGAATGCGTCGATAGAGCCTTTATGAATTGATTCAACGGCGATTCGCCTTACCGTTTTCAATAAATTTTTTATTATTTTGAAATGTATACAGCTAAAGCAAACAGAAAGTATAATGATTGTATCGATGTATGCTGAACATCAACCGTACACGTAATTATTCGTGGGAAAATGTGCACACGCTTTGTTTCGATGGATAGTTTTCATTGCTTTGGCCATTTCCCCATCTGTCCAATGAGTCGAAGAATTTTCATCAGCCCTGGCCCATTGCACAAGAGTTTGATTTGATCGAAAAGGCGGAGCCAGATTCAACTACAGCATTTTAAGCACTGTGCTGTTCTAAGCTACGAATATATGAATCGGTGGAAAGAAAACTTACCTTCAGATTAGATAGGAAAAATACTGAAACTGGATATATTTGAGCGGAATCGTGAAACAAGAGGTTCATTCGGGATAATTGTGAAACATGAAATAAATGGAATCGAAACAAACTCTTGTGGTACGATTTCGCTCAAATATATCCATTTTCAGTATTTTTCCAATCTAATCCAAAGGTTAGTTTTCTTCCCACCGATTCATATGAGCATATCGATTTTAAAGAAAACATGCTTCTAAAATTCGTTTTTGAAGGACAAAAAATATATGACAAAAGTGTCCAGCATGCCAATTATTTATAAGTGGTGAACGTGGATTGAATGAATTTTGTTTAATAAAAAAGATTAAAACCTGAAAAGAAAATTACTTGAGCTATTACTTACGTTTATATTATTTAAAGCTTCTGAATGTTCATTGAAATATTTAAGAGAATCACGTAATCGATTCCCCAAAGAATTCTGCTCAAAGTTGCATAAAATCCTGCTCTCCAATTAATATTATTGAAAATAGTTGTAGTTCCGTGATCATCTACCGAGAAACCGTTGGAAATTTCAGTAAAATATTAAAAAAAAAAATGTAATGAATTCGAAGCAGTAGATTCGATTTGCGATAACAATTTGACTTTATTCATTGGCAATGCTCTTTTTTACGAGTGCAATTTCGTTCTACAATATAATATAGTTACAGTATATCTCACTTGTTTCATACATCATGTTATAAATGTTAGTTTAATAGCTTATTTTTTATCTAATTACTGTATTGATCAACTTATTTGCAAGAAACTTGTAAAAGTATTGGCTCAACAATGTTAATTTGCTTTGTCGGCCATTCAATAAGATTAAAATTAAAAAAATCACCAGTTGACAAAAATTGATTGCTGATTAAAAACTTAAAATACTAGGAATTTGTTCTCTGTTTATAATATGTACATTTCATGGAAAACAGACAAATAAAATAGCTTTCGATAAATTTATTTTTGGTTAACTTAGATTCATCTTGGTTTAAAAAATAGGACAGCGCACGAAAAGATGAATATTGCTGTTGCAATGCCTATTCAAATTAGTTTTAGTTTTTTTTAGTTCCATTTACTGTTTTTATTCAATCAATTTGGATAAAATACGTTTCGAAAACATGAAATCGGTTTAAATGTGATATACATGGATTCGGTTATCAAGCTCCTTGAATACCACAAACTCATTCAAAATCCGACAATTCGGTCAAATTTTAAATAGCAATTAGAAATCGGTGGATTGAACATACTGAATTTGAGTGTATAAAGGTCGAATGTCAATTTCAAATCCCATTATTCCAAATGACGATAGCATCGAAGCGAATTAAATCGTTCACTTTATCCGTTCTGTCGCGACGAATCAAATTGACACGTAAGCCACATTTTTTGGCTATATGATAATCCAATCGGTTTGGCTTGAGTACCACATTATCCTAAGCAAATGAGCAATCGATAGCTGTGACTCCGGCTACTTACGTACCAAAAGGGAAAATGTGCGTTTGACCTGTGATCACCTTGAAACATTTGTTTTTCTTTCGTTTTGTTACATCAACATTCAATGTCTTTGATTTATATGTTTGCCTTGGGCGAGTAATTGAAGTACACAGAATGCTTGAACTTGAAAAGAGATGCGCACATTTAAAAAGCTCAATTGCGAGAGATTTGCAACTTCTCCCAAAAGATTAGCCGTTTTCGGTTTAAATCATTGGGGGAAATTGTCGCCCTTTTCTATGCATTTGAAATTTTTTTTGGTTGAACCATTTCAATTTACTATAAATAATTTTATAACGGCACACATTTAATCTAAGAACAATTTATCAAGTTGCTTTTACATATGGTATTTGTGTGTGTGTGTGTTGATCTAGTCCCACTCAAATGAAATGCCTATGGCTTGGCGTGTACATCCATCATTAACAACGGCTATCATATAACATGCTGTAGATGAGCATTCAAATTTTTGTTTAAAAAAAATCTCGCATTTTATCTCGGTCGGTGGTGATTTCTCTTGCCCATTGGCAATTTTTTTTTATCCACATTTTTTGTCGCCACTTTTGAATGACGCCTATAGACATATCTTTTTCTTATTCGGAAACAAATTATGTATTTTTTGCACGAGTACGAACATATTTCGTGCTCGGAGACATTTTTTTCGCCTTCAGTAGAACGGTAATTTTGACAGACGCTTTTCGTTTGTCGCATTACCTTTTTGTTGTTTCAGCTCATTCAATTATTAACTAATTGAAGTTGAACAAAAGTTTTGTGCGATTAATTTGGATGCCTTTTTTATAGAAATGAAGAGATGATGACGTCAATGTTGATGAGTTGTTTTTTGCAATAAAAATAGAAAATGCGTGCTTTAGACACTTCACAATGTTTGTGCATGATGTTGAAAAGGATCTTGTTTCTAGGCTGGCATTTTTGGTATGAATGATTGGAAAACATCTATTTTCTGTTGAAAATACCAACAACTCAATCAGCCCACGTGCGTTGGATCCATTTTCTACAAAAAACTCATTCCACATATACATCAACTAAATCAATCTGTAGATTGTCAACGAAAATTGTGCAAAGAATCTACTGAGGATTATTGTCTTAACTGCGCTACGATAGAAGTATCGCTGACGATACAAAAAACAGCCATTTTATACGTAACTAGTAGCTCGAAATTGGAAAACCGTTTGCCATAAATGCTGCGTAAATAATAAATTGTACATAAGCATTTATGATATTTTGTGATATATTTATTTTAGCATTTCATTAGCAACTAAACAATAGCCTAATGGTATTAATATCACAAATGAGTTCGCCACAACGTATGTATTCCTCTTCTTCTCCTTCTAATTCCTCGTGTCCAACAATTAAAATCCGACTTATTCGATTTATTATTCATATGAGCCATTAATTCGGCTATTTTATAGTAATAATTATACCATTGTTCAAATTTGAATTAAAATTATTTCGATAAATCTTTTGTTCGATTCATTATCCTTAAAAAATGATTCAAAACACTATTTCAGTTTCAAATAGTAGATCCCAATGTGTGGCACTGAAAAAGTGTGGACAACCGAGAGTGTGAACCTAAACGAAAGTCTCTTCGGATGATTTTTTGCATCTTAAATTGCATTTTAAATTCAAGCTATTGTTTGATGTGACGATTAAATTGGTTTTTTGCGGTGTAGATTGACTTGGCTGGGGACTTTTACTGCTACTTCTTTGTCGCCCATTTCGATTTGGGGTATTGCTACTGCTGTTTGCGTCTTTCGTTGAGGATTTTGCACTGCCCTCTGACTGATTTGCTGTGGGTATCATACTATTGAAACTTGAAAAAAGCAATCGTTAGAGAATTGTACATTTATCCTTGTCGTGCGCCTGCGAAAAATTCATGCCAGCCAAATGAAAACCACCGATACCACCCGTGCAACCCATCAACTCACGAAACACTTCGTTTACCTTGTAATTACACCTGTAATAATAAAATTTAATTGAATTGTAGTTAAATTTGGAATCCATATGAAAATCATACATTATTCAGACCCAATTCAATTCTCCCTCAAGAAAATCTCCTTTTAGTCTATTTTTAAATCAAAAACACTTTCGATGATTGCAACTATCATTTATCGATTTATTGTGTGTGATGAAAGTCTTGTGCTTTCCTTGTGGAAATATATGGTTTAACGCAACAACAACAATAACAAATAAATGGTCTTACGTACGTAAAACTAATTTTTTCGCACATTTCCCGAAATTGTTCGGTTTTACGGGTTTTTAATTGATTCGAATCATCATGCAACTTTGAGAATAAATCACAGAAATTATGATGAGAATAATTCACAGAAGAACAGACGTTGGGATCGAATTTCGAGTCATAACACATCATGTAATTTAAATTTAAATTAAAAAAAAAACAAAAACGAATGAACATCTCAGTTTCTAATTTTTACTGCAAAAAACGTTCGCTGCTTTTGAATTGGTAATAACAATAACGAATTAGTTCACTCTGATGTGAACTCTCAATTCATGCCAACGATAGATATGATTCCACATTTATGATGATTCGGGGAGGTAGCCCTATATCTCATCGGAACGACTTGAAATTTTGCATGACTCATTTTCTTCATAAAAGAATAATATCCTGAAAGTTTCAATTCGATACAATAAGATCGTCGCCATTCAAATTTTTCGTTTTGACCGCGAAAAGACCCCGAAAAGAGAATGAAAAATATCCACCAATTTTTGAAAAGATTTTTCCAACACTTGATGGTTTTTCAAATTTTTTTATTGAAATATACCTAACGTTGAGTATGTTAATTTTCGTTCTATAATAATAAAGTACCCACGAATATTCTAATTGGTTAAACGGAAAATCGAATTTGATTTAATACTTGCTTAATATTAGAACGAGCTTTTTATTCATCATTTTTTAATTCTTCTTTTATTCATTCTTTTTTTCATTTTTTCCTTCCACTTAATGCGTTGCGTTTGAAAAATGACAAATTCAAACTTTTCAGGTTCGTCTGTGAACAAATTGCGAATTTTCAATAAAAATGTAGGAGTTCAGAATATTTTCAGACGAATTTGAGTATTTTCCATTCCCTATACGGGGTATGAGTGCCGCACAGGAGTGTTCTGAATGCCGAAAACACTTTCTGGTTTTGTTGAACTGAGAGCAGCCAGCTGGTCAGCTATGGCTGGCAATGCATTTCGTATAGTTTTTTATCCATCGAAAATGACACCGTTATGTCTTTCATAAGAAACACATCACTTGCGGCTGGCCAGCCATAGCTGAGCAACTGCTGCTTTCAGCAGCCGTTACCAGCTCAGCAAAACCATTGGACTGAAAACATAGACAATATTGAGTATTGACACCGCAAAATCTTGTAGTTTTCTTCGGAGACCACAAAATCACATCCATTTTCGGTTATCAATTGAGTGTTTGAAAAAGCGTTTTTTTATGTTTTTCAAGTTTCTTCCTTACCAGGGTTTTGGAAGAAAACTTGTACTTACTTTGATGAACATTCAACATATCCGCATCGCCAGTGCTTTCGAACCAGCGTCGAAATATCTTTGAGTTCCTGTAGAAAATTAACCAAATTATTATGATACAAACGTCTTTATTGGAAAAGAAACAGAAAATAATGGAAATGACTCAGAGATATAGGGTGTTATTTGACTTCAATCGCATTGCCACCCATCATTTTAGAAAGAAATATTGCCAGAAATTAGGTAAAGAAAATGAAATTCAATAAAAAGATAGATTCAGTTTTATGTATATATAAATTCAAATCTAATGATACATTTATTGACTTGTAGATTTGAACTTGAATTTCTGTATATGTGTTCGAAAATTTGGAAAAATATCGATAAAATCGTGATAAGAAAAGTAATAACACGTGTAATTTCCAAAAAAATATGGTCACATCATAAATTCTCCCAAAAGATTATCTCTTTTTCAACAATATTTGTTAACGGTGAACTCGAGCTCACCGTTTCAAATTAGTGCGCCGCACGAAATGTGATTATTCTCTGTCGAAATTCGAATGTGATATGGAATTTATTTTTGGTGCTCATTTATTTTCAGCTGACAAAAATGGGTGTGATTTGTGTCGGATGACATGCGTAGTCTGTGCATGATTCATGGAATAATTTATCTAAATTCAAAACCATATGCATTATCCCCATCCATTTGACCCTCTGTAGAATAATTGTTTGCAGTAAATCTACATGAAGTGCAATTTGCACTGAAATAGCGTATGAATTTAATATTTTATTATATAACATTGTTATTCCGTTTATCCTTTCCAAAATTTGTTTTTGAGTTTTACAACTTATCATTTGAATTCAATGCATTTATTGGTAGAGTTACGAGTCTGTTTTGCGACATCATCTCAGTTTTCGATTCAATTTTAGCACTGTTCTTTCGTTATTGGGTGAAAATAACTGCACTCACGTTTGATAAGATATTAAAACCAAATATTTGTAATTACTTCAATAAAAATGTAATGAAACATTTGCTGTCGCTATTGAAATTCATCTCAAGTCCACATATGGCTGCCATTAAAATCAGCAAACATTCAATCATTTATAGGCTAATAAAAGTTATTTTTTGATTGAATAATGTAATATTTATGCGGTGGCCTTCATTTTTGTGGGGGAATTTATATATTCTCTCCTTTTTCCGAATGGTTCTTATTAAAATTATTATTCAGATTATTCTTCTTATAAGTGGAAATCTATTGATTGAACGCGAAAATTCTCATCGAATGGAGAATTTCGAATACAAAAAAAGAAAGAATAAAAAGACGTGGCCTTTATAGTTTATTTAATATATATTCAATATTCGTTTTGCTTTCGATGTGTACTTATTTCCCAGCCATTTATTTTTGTCGTAAAACTTCACGGAATATTCGGTTGAATATTCGCCATGCAATTGTCACATAAAAATATGCGTTCATAAACTTGCCGTTAATAATGCGATATTTATGTTAAACGAGCATTGAGATGGAAAATATATACCAATCTTCTTGTGGTGATTTTTTTTTGCATAAGCGATGGCAAGCGCATTCAGATAATAATTTCTCGGTTCATTCCATTTATAGATACCACCCGCATCTTTATTCCTTTTATGATGTTTGATGGACACTGAAGTAGCAACGAAACACAACCATTTAAGCAAGTAAACACCATCAAAATGTAAAAAAAAAATGAAGATAAAAGTTGCGAGTGCTTTTGGATTTTATTCTGTGGCATTGGTTGGCCAACTGAAAATAATAAATGTATATTTAACTACTTTGGCAACAACAACAAAGTGGGGTTGTGTGGATTCATGTCCATTCGTTACTATTTTTGCAGCCTCCAGAGACCTTTTACACGTTGACATTCATTGAGCAATCTTTCTAAGACAGCTCAAAATGAGCTGGGAATGTTTTCGCGTGATTGGCCATGATTTTCACCCTATAATAAATCGGATTTTGTTCCATTTGTCTTATGCCAATCAAAATTCAACCACAATGTTAAATAAAATTCAGCGAAAATACGATAATATTTGTTCAAATTTTGATTGAATCCTCTTATCGATATTCTTTCTATATTGTCAGCACTATCACTTGTCTGTGTCACATACTCCGAGCTGCACTTAAGTCAGCATTAACTTTCGTTTTTCACGTTCATGAATTGTTGCAACATTTCGCAACAGCAAATTGATGTGCAGTAATTTTTCCCTCAAAATAAACGAAATTCCTTAACATCACCGAAGCATCATATACTAAAAGTCGCACATTTTCGAAGTTGGCGCTTAAAATCGCACATACAAGCATTTACTGTGAACAGCTCTTGTTCATATATTTTATCTCGTGTCAATTTCGATTCAATCGTTTCCACATGGCTTTTGTTATGCGAACGCGTGCCAATGTCAACCACATCGTTTCAATCTCTTGAGATTGATGCGAATCCATTTCGAGAGCGTTCAGAAACGTTATAGTTTTGATTTCAATTCAAGCGTTCTGCTTTTATGCACGAATTGTTATTGCTTAACGGACTAGTTGGAATTCCATATGCGGGATTGTTTGCTCACTTTCGAACTTTGGCTTGTGTATCGATTTACTACCCCTTCGCTAGATTTTCTTCCGATTATTTGTGGAATTCTATATATGAAACATCAAATGGAACACAATGAAAAACCCATTTTGTGATGATTTTGGAAAATTGATTGAGAAAAACGGCAGTTACACAAGCCATACATCAGTTGTAACGAAGCCAGATGAATATGGGATCACTTTTAATTATCCACCATCAAAGGGCCGAGATGTTTACAAGAGCGAATTGTTCGAAAATCCAAGTAAATCCAATCAGAGCGGCACAAAAGATAAAAACGTTTTCCAGCATCGGCTTTGGCCAAACCATGTAAAAGGAAGAATAACAACAATCACACATCAAAAAATCAATTTTCTTCATTCATCTCTGTGTCTATGAATCGAATGAGTTGCTAGCACGACGCCATGGACATCAAATGAGAAAAAAGATCGTTCATTTGGCGCCAATTTTGCTAACATGCCAGTTGACTATACAAAAGCGCACGAGCAGTCGCGCTCACGCACCATCCATCGCAAGAATGTCCGCATCGAAACAAAAACCATTGAAAAACTACACACAAAAAAAATGCGATACATTTTTATGACGTATATATACGAACCTGAGATTGTCGACTTGTATCAACCAAATCGTATTTATTGCCAACAACGATTAAACTGAAGTTACGATGGTTAAAGCTCTCCAAAATCTGATCTCGCATCGTACGACAATACTGTAAAGAGAAGGAGGAAAGACATATTAGGATCTCAAATAGCATTGAAAGTCATTGAGCGGAAATAAAGCTATATAAAAATATTGATGGAATGGAAGACAGAGAAAAAGTGTAAATGAAAAAAAGAGTGAAAGAAATGAAATTTCAAACACAAATACATATGAAAATTTTACGCAAACAACATATTTTTCTGATTACTGCTCGTTTTGCTTCGAGTCACATTTTCATTTTCTTTTATTTTCGTAGTAAAAACCATGACCAACCCAATGAATTGACAATCGCAATTTTGGCAGTTCACAACATTTCGTTCGATTATGTGACAGGTGTGTATTGTTGGTGGCTTTGATTAATTGTTGCGGTTTTGTTCGGGCCTTGTGGAAACATAAGTGACAAACAAATCGAACGTTTGAATATTCTCAGGTGACAAAATCGATAGATTTATAGGAATTTCAAAATGAAAAAAAAAACTGATGTCGCAATGTTTAGAAGTGTCTAAATAAAATGGTTTTTTTCGATCAAATGCTGCGATTGTTCCGCATATTCCAGAAACATGATTCACCTTTCAGAAGAAATGAATAGAATAAAATTGCGATTTTTTGATGTTCCGCACTTTATTTGGTGTGATTTTGTGTGTATTGTCTGATATTCGCTCCTGTGTTTCGTCATCCAAGGAAATCCAACATTACACATATTCTTTATTGCGTTTTCATGTAATTTTTAAACTTGGGATCCAACCACTCTTTTTTTGTTGAACAGTATAAAAGGCTCATAATCGTACACAATGGCATCTACACGATTTCTATTTCCGTCATTCCCATCGTTTTGACACTCCAGCCCGTTCGCTCTGCGTTGTTATTTGGTAATATAGAATTTCTCATGTTCTCTGCGCGTTCACGGTAGAGTCGACATTTTTATTTTATCTTTTTGCTCTTTTCTACTATTTTTATCGCCAACTTTCTCTTTTCACTTTCTGCTCCACTAGGCTTCGCTCCGATGATTTCCCATTTTACGAGCATCGAAAAAGAACTGCCGAACAAAAGAGTATGTGTATTCAACGGACGAGATTTGTGGATGCTTTCACTGAATTCAGAAACTAGAGTTGAAAAATGAAAATCAGTGAGCAAAATAGAATGTATCGTTGCAACGATGCTGTAAAACCAACCATTCTGTGCTTTTATTTCCATTTGTACTTATTCAGAGCGGCGACAAAGCCAGCAAAAAAAAGGATATTAAAAGTTCGATAGGAAAATGTCTTAATTTCTCTCTTGTTCCGCTATTGTGCGGAATTTTCAATGTGTGCATCTGCATCGCCGCATATTGCCTTTTCATTGCGAACAAATCGATATTGAGAGTTGAAAAAAAGTTCAGAGAGAAGTTTTGATTTCTTTACCCGCTCAATACATAAAATCGAGTCAACACAGAATATTCAATTTCAAAAGCGCTATCAATAATTCACTGGAAATAAGTGAAAACGATGAGTTCGCAGTTTGTAATTTAAATCACAATATCGACTGCATTTACATTGAATCGAAAAACGTCCTGCTGAACGAAATGTTTGCGTGTATTGCCATCAGGTGCACGTGAGGAATTTTATTTAGAAAAAATCACCAGCATCTGTCACTCATAATAATATAATTTCTTTTGTGAAATGCCCAAAAATGCCAAATAGATTCGAAACGTATGTGAGCTTTCTTCAAAATCAGCCACCTGGGCAATGGATAGAAGAAGAACCGGTATCGTCAAAGTAGCAAACCCATTTTCAGATTGAGAAACGACGAAGATAGAAAATGTGGGGAAAAATACATTTTGTTTGCTCGTTTGGCCACCACCAAACAATATTTACCCGGACAATGGGACCAAAATGCTGCGTCTCTTACATAAATGGATAACAATTCTATTAACTCAAATGATAAACTAAATGCCAAGTGAATTGGAAAACATAAAGTCGTCAGAAATAATAGCTCATGAAAGCTTTGGCAATTCCGTCTTTGTCGCTTGCAATTTTCAATCCATTCCGTGATTGCTTTTTTAATTTGTCCCAATGAAATTTGGTTCACTCCCTTTCTCACAGTGAAAGATTTAAAATGACAATTTCAATTTCTTTTCATTATGGCCTTCATTATTGCTCGTCATTTCCGAAATGTAAATAGATTCCTTTAACTTGAAACAAAATGTTTGTGTGGCTTTGATTGGATCTGGTATTCATTTTCGATGAAAAATTGTGATGTGAAGTGAAGCAAACAGACGATTGAAATTCAAAGCATTTCGAGTGAGCGGAATTACCTGAAATGTTGTCAAATTCGCCATATCGAAAACAAGAACATATGCATGAACGGTTCTCAGACCCAACGGTTGACCTCCATTCCATTCGGCTAAGTTATCTACGGGAAATCGTCGCTAATTTGAAAACGGCAAAGAGCAAAAAGAAAGAAAATCACATTAGAACATTTCGTAGCTATTGTGGATTTCATTCAAATAAAAGCATTTCCCGTCGCTACCAAATCAATCAAAACCCATTTGGTTAATGAGACCGGAAAATGTCCTGCGTTTACATCAATTGATAAGCCAAATTCTTACCTGAAGTGGAACATCTAACACGATCAACTCTCGAATGCATGTGTCACAGACTAAACAACTACGGTATGTGTTTCGTTTTGTGGTGGCACAGTGACGAATGGGAAAATCATGCTTAAAAAATTGCTGAAAGGTCGAATCCACAAGACACAGAGTAAACAAATAAAAATTGATTATTGATTATGCTGATGTGCAAAAAATATGTAAATAAAGCACGTATTTCTGCCACCTCTTATGTACTCAATGTGAGAATGATTATTTGTTCAGCCGAGAAACCGCTCAATTTTATTTCGATATGAGGAAAAGCACTGAAAAATCCATCAACTGCAAGCACTTCGGCATACTTGAATGTTTGCTCAATGAATATGTGCTCAATCGATGAGTTCCGACTCGTGAACATCATTTTTGTTTATTGCGTATGTGATTTGTTGGCTTTGCGCACTCGAAATTCCAGAACGAAAAGCAGAGCGTACAACGATCCGACAAGGCTTCCTTTAATATATTTGCAACACACATCATTCAAATGTTTTATGCATATGAAATGAAAATCGAGAATTTGATGGTTTTGATTGAAACTGGTTATATAACGAACATGAAATACTGAAATCTTTCTTGAATCATCTCGAGCATCTGACATATTTTACTGAGAACTCATTAAAAGTGGGTGGAAGACCAGGAGCATCAACAAAACATGCAAAAAAAGAGAGTTTCGTTTTTATTTATTTATTTATTCATTTATAACGAAACTTACATTGATGCCAATACGTATTCAAAGCAAGCTCAGAACATGCTGGTCAGAGACCCAATACGGCATAAATTCCGCCCATGGTGCGTCTTTTGCAAAGAGAGTTGCAAAGTATGATTTTGAAATTGCAAGTAGATGAGTTTTTGTGGTTTCTTTCACAAAACTTAATGAGCAGCCGCAAATGAAGCGATTTTTTGTTGGTCACTGAAAACTTCACGCACAATATTGTGTTAACATTGCACGAATTCGAATTCAAATCAACAATTCAGTCAGCTCACAGCTGAAACTCTTTGTCTCTTTGGATTTTGTGGAACATCTTGAGTAACGCAAAGAATTCAAGAACTTGTTGAAGTTGAAATAAAAAACAATCACAATGAAAATGAGAAATGTGATTTGACGGGCAAAATTGCAATAAAAAATTCCCAGATTCATATCTGCAAGATGGAATTCAAACGAACATCGAAACGTGATGGAACGTATTGCTGTGTGTTAATCTTCAATTCAAATCAACAAAATTATGCATTTTTCGAAGCAATGTACTTTTCGCACCAATACGGCAGATTTTAGTGTTCAATTCTTTGTTGCGATCCAACATGCCTAGAAATTCAAAAATCTGCTGAAATAAGTGGGCGGTTTGTTTAAAAAAGACCATAAATTCTCATGTTTACAATTTACATTGGTGGAATTGACAGATACTTATAGCAAAGTTTATTCAAAACAAAACAACCTAAGTACTTTGCTATGAGTATCTGTCAACTCCACCAATGTAAATTGCAAACATGATAATTCTCCTTTTTAATTCGTCTTTTTTAAACAAACCGCCCACTTATTTCGGCAGATTTTTGAATTTCTAGGCTAGTTGGATCGCAACAAAGAATTTAACTCTAAAATCTGCCGTATTGGTGCGAAAAGTATACTTTTCCGCGTCGCGCAAATAAAACCGCGAATAAAGTGATCCGCCCAATTAAAATGAAAAAAATGTTATGTTTCGGATAGAACACGGTAGGACAATGATAATTTTTCGAAAATTTGCCGTATACAAGAAAATAAGTAGTTTGTTTGATGGCTCTGGGTCTATAAGGAAAATGGAGCTTCCGCCAAAATTGGAGCACCAGATTCGTTAACATTTGTGGAAAATCTTATATTGTTATCATTGGGAAAATATTTGAAAAGAAAATTATCCGAATTGTATGGCATAGTGAACACCGAAACTGTGTAAAAAAGCACAATGCCAACAATTGCGCCGATAAGACGGTCGTGTAGAAAAGAGATGCCTTTCACAATCATAACGAAACTTTTACAACGCGCATTCTCTTTTGCAAGGCACGCAAAATATGAATTTCTCGATGTAAGACCAATTTTGATTTTTTTTTTCCCCCCTTCGATCGACCGAACAAAAGAGATGATGGAATGCCATTTACTTGCGCTTCGAGTGGTCCAGTTTACTTAATGAAAGCTATAAAAATACAATGATTCATTCTTCGCATTGCATTGAAGATTAATAAATGGATTCGTGTTTGAGTTTCGGTGGGAAGAGTTCGTTTGAAGCAGTCTCTTCGGCAATCGATGAAATTAGTTGAAAATTCTACGAAGTTTCTTACAAGATGAGATGCGTGCACAGAGTAGCAATAGTTGTTATCGAAGCTAATTGAAACAGATAGTAAAAGCATGAAACTAGATGTGAATGAAAAAGGGCCATCTTTCGTGAATTGCGTGCTCATACTAAAATTACTGTGATGCTTGGCAACACGCGTGCAGCGCATTAGGTTTCATTTAATATGCTTTAATTAGGTGTCGTCCATTTTTCTTCTCATTAACCAACTTTGTTGATTATGGAGATGGAAAAACTGTTTCATCGAGAAGCAAGAAATACGGTATTGAAATTTCATAGTTGGCTAATTTGATTTCGTATTCTCTTATTACAATAATCACCTATTTAATTATCCTTTTGTGAAATAGCAATTAAAAATAAACTTCACGGAATTATGGTTGAGAGCGCCGTAGAGCATTTCACAAAAGTACATTTTGAGGTTGCTCAGATAATTTACGCTCAAACAATCTACGGAAACTTACTTCAAGTAAGCTGGTTTTACCGACGCCTCTTGCACCGAGGAAGGCAGCTGAAAATGAGAAATGTGATTCAACAGACAAAATTGCAATAAAAAAATTATCAAGAATCATATCTACAAGATTTCGTATTCTGAGTGCGATGTACCTTTGAGTGGGCCCCGATACCATGTATCGTTGCCCTCCAACGTGATTCGCTATGCTGAATATAAACGGTTTTGAATATGCATTTGTTCCATCGCAGCAAGCGATAAGGCAGCGGCACTCGTTCCCGTTAAAGTGCCCGGTGATGATGTTCGGCCGCCGGCCACTATGTTACTGGCCCCATAAATCTGTTGTGTGGTTTGTGCTGAAGTTGAACCATGCGCAGATGCCGTTCGTGCAGCCGCTGGTATGATTGCAGCTAATTTCCGAAATAATTAAGTCCAAACAGCAATTTATTGATTTTCATTGAATTTTCGATTGAAAGAAAAATGAATTCAAAAACTCCATGAGTTACCTGTAGCCGCATAATAATTATGATTCTCACAGCCACCCATCGATCGATTGCCACGCAATAATTTCGTTGTTGAACTAGCTGGTTCGATCAGAAGATTTGTTGCCGAGTGGTTTGTTGGCGAGCCAAATTTGCCCCATATTGATTTTGGATTTTTTCGTCGATTCATCATTGTTGTCGCGATTTGTTTTTTTTTTTCTTCAACCGTTTTTTTAGCAATTTCTTTCTTTATCGTTCCAAGTTTTCTGCACGGAAAAAAATAGATGCGAAAAATAATTTCGTCAGATGTTCGATAATAAAGTGCTGCAAGTTAATTCAATTTTTTTCGGAGCGACATTCAGCGTCTTCTTTTTGATTAAAAAGTTATTCGAGAGTCAATCAAGAAGTGCTCCAGCATCAATTTCACTCTTATCTTTTGCAATCACACACAGACACAATAGATGTATTCATTCACAATCCGTAGAAATTGCAAATAAACTCGATTATGATATCTATATGTTCACATTCATCACGTGCACGTTTATCGTTTTCTCCATGCCCTGGAATACTTTCCATCGAGTCGGTGTGCTTTCGGTTTAAGCTAATGTATTTGTAGCACATGTAGTATTTGAGCTGCGTCACCATCGGAGTAAATTCGACCATATTAAAAGCAAGAAATAGGCAGTAACAATAAATGGATCAAGTCGAATTAAATGACATGCGTCAACAAAAATGTTATCATCAAAATTAATAACAACAATGAAATGACGGAAAGTAGAAGAAGTGACGAACGGAATAGCAATTGATATTGAAGAATGATGATAGAGACAATAGACTAGCAAATCAACATTAAGAATCGTACATCAACGATTCAAGCAAAACGAAATCGAAATGACGATAGAAAGTGAGGCCGGATAGGCAGGAAAACAAACAGTGCAAACCGATACCATTATTCAAATAATGTGAGAAGAAAATCATTCAGAGAATTTTCAAGGGATTCGGCTGAAGAGCAATTGAAATCAGTGAGAGGTTGTAAATTATAGGATGGTGTCAGTACTTAATATACACGCAAGTGGTGATCATCATTAATCAATATGTCTATATTCAATTTCAACTACATTTGCCAAAATTTGCCAACTTTTGCATTGTCACGGCTTCCTGGATTCACACACACACGCACACAAAGCCAAAGGTGGTCTTGAATATTGAGCCAGCGGTAATTGTTTGATGATGAAAGTCAGTTTGAAAGCAAACGCCATTGCACTTTATATGTGGCAAGCGTAAAATTCGAGCGGAAGACATGCTCGAATGGAGCGACAAAGAGCCATTTTGACAAATCATCTATTCAATGGGGAGTTGTGCGAATGCTTTATGTGAAACTGTAAAAGGCTTTGTTGCATTGAAAGCACCATAAACATGTTTTCTTCATTACGGAAGAAAAATCGGTGGATGGGTGAGCAATCGGCCAGTTTCACAAGCGTGGAATAACTGTTTTATTCTTTTTTCCACTTGCTGCTTTCACGTACGCACAGTTTCAACTGTGCCGCTGACGCTTCGCAAATCAGTTGGTGGGCAAAATAAGTTCATTGCATGTAACATTTTTCCATTTTATTCCATTACTTCTGAAATTTAGTTCATTCCGAATGTTTTCTCCCTTTCTCTTTAGAAAAATGCACCAAATTCTTTCGCTTCAATCGCGCCATTCTCAAAATGCTAAATGGAAATGACGGAAGTTGCTTTTCGCATAGTTTAACTCTTGTTGAACATTTTCCACGGATAAGTGCAATTGTGTGTTTTGCCCGGAATAAAAGAAAATGATTGCAATGTTGATGGATTTAATAACATTTTGCTCAACAATAAAACAATGGCGAACGAATCAAGCAAATGATTCCATTCTTGACGAATTTATGGGGACATTATAAAATGGGGAAACAAAATGCAAAACCATGACTAAAACACTAAAGGACTTTTTGCTATAGTTTTCTGACATTTTCAGCAGCAAAAGCAGGACAAAAGACAAAGAAAGCGAATTGTTTCTGGCTGGTTGCTAACGTAAATTAGGGAGAATATTTGATTTTTGTAATTAAGTATAAAAATGCCATTTTCAGTTATCATTTATCATTTCGACTGTTTGTTCCAAAGAAATCGCTCATTTTAATAGATCTGCTTGAGGTCTCTTTCTCTCTTTCTCAGTAGATATATTCTTAAGTAACATACATTTCTTTATCGTTAGAGTTTAAAATAATAGGTTTCAAATGGTCTCTCATACACAGAGAAAAATATATTGGTAAATATTTTCAATTTGGCTGTAAGTAACAATGCTGGTTAATTTTTCTTACCATGTCAGGCATATCAGCAATTCTCTATTGACTGAATTTACCTTTTTTTCTCTATGCGAACAAGCACGAACACATTCCCTGAATTCATTTGTCTTGTTTCCATCGAAAACTATGTTCAATCTGTTCTTTGAGCAATGCGCGCACTCTGTCTGATGCTTGTTTTTGCATACTCGTTCAACATACTACAAAGACTGTTAAGACTGTTCCCCTCGTGCATGTAAATCAACATCAATTATACATTTTTTTGCTCTCTTCCTTTCTCTGGCCTTATCTATGCTTTCATCTTGACAATGTCGGAAAATCCAATGCCGGATATGAAGCAAGCTCAACCTGGGTTTGCCTGCATGAGGACTAAACGATTATATAATAAAGTGACTTTGATGGATGAAAAGTATGTTGCCGAGCAGCGGTAATAACAATTCTTTACAAATCATTCATTCGGAAATGTTATTGAAAAGTGGTGAGCTTTATCTGCAATTCGCATACTCATCTCACGAAATGAGAGAGAAAGAGAGAGAGAGAGAGAGAGAGAGAGAGAGAGTGAGGAAAACTCCGTTGTATGAACGACAAGCTGAATAATTTCTCCATTCGGTAAACTTTAATTTTCAAATGTAAGAGCTTTCGCAACAGATTGAACGTCTATTAATTGAATAAATGTTGACACGCGCAAATAATACGTCGAATGTAGACATGCGGGACAAAAGAATAAACTTATTTAATTAGTCGAAAATAGAAACAGATGTGCATCACATTCAAGCCAAAAGCTAACATCAAATTCATCTTCTTCGAAAGCAAGAGAACTGAAATTCCATTGAAGCTTCACACTCAAATATAAATTAACGAACATGCTTCGGAACAGCCAGTGACGATGGAATCCAATGAAAAGGTTCATTTAATTCAACGCTCGAATGAAGAGGCGCCAGAGAATGTTCGACAATGAACAAATTATTCTACAAAATCTTTACTGCATGATTTTCAGCATCCGACTTAACTCAAACTGAATGAATCAAATGTGAAATTTACATATGTTGAACAGACAATAAATAGACGGATTTCATTTCATTTCATTTCATTATGGCAGTGAATGTTGCGTTCACTACTTAGGAGGACAAAATATAAATGCGCTTAGGATTGAATTCTTGGTTGTCAGCGTTGTGATTCGTATTTCACTCGCCTTCCTGCCCACTCTGACTCTGTCAAGTGGAAATTGTGCTTCGGCATTTCGCTGAATCACCGAAAATAAAACCAAGTACGCAAACAAATAGACATTCTGAAAAGAAAGCAAATAGGAAAGGAAGAATCAATGCTTATATTGGTGTCAAAGCAAAATACACACGAATGTACAAACTGTGCGCTGTTTGAACAAAAGTAAAGGAAAAGGATCATATTCCGCACCAACTAAAACATACAACATGTTACACATCATATAGCAAAATGAATGGGTGGATTGATATGAATTGAAAAGAGTATTTGACTAGGCACAATGCCGCATCGAATTAAATCTTATACGTTTTTCCTTCACAGAATATATGCTTTGAATGGCCATCGAGCACAAAAACAGCCCTTAAATTCATAAGCATCCACGAACATTGGCATACATCAATTTAATTTTATTTAAAAAAAAAGAGCTATCAAATCGATTAAGTAATCTTATTTCCAAAAATACAGCCAATTGTCGAGCGTTCGTCTTATATATTCAAGGTAATTGATCCAACATGGCAAACAGGAAAGATGGCTGCATCAAAGAGCTGCTGCTTTCAATGTCGAAAACGCCATAAACTATTATTGATAGCAGGAAAAATGGGCAATGTTCCGCCTTGAGCTTGCACACCAAACAAGTTTCATAATTCATACATAACTGTATGAATAAACTTTGAAAAAGTGATTATTGATCCATTTTTTTTAATAAAAAAATAGACATTTTCAATATTCAATGTGTTGCAGAGCTTCACGCGCCATCAAACATAAAAATGCCATCGAATCGATAAGGTGCACGCAGCAAAATATCAAAGGTACATCCGACTTTCCAAATATCATTTTCACTATTCCAAAATAAATGGCAAGCGATGAATCCGTACACGGATGCTATTTATATATCCGCATTTCCACTTCCGATGTGAAATGTTCATCGTTATTGCCAATATCTGGATGTGTGTTGCGATAGAAAAGCTGACGATTATTGTCTACGACACAGAAAACAGCAAAGTTTTTCAGCTGCTGGCAATTGAACTACATAATAATGATTTGCCTGTGTTGTTTTCATTTTCGCTCGCGGAAATCCAAAGCAATCAACAGAAAAAAGGACGCTACCAACTTTCAACGAAGCTGTTCATCCCCAATTGGACAACTGATATACTCCACATAATCATATTCAACCATTCAATGGTTCATTGAAACGGGAGTATTCAGCTCGAAGCAAAGAAAAATGCGTAACATTTATTAAAAATGGCATTTGAATGAATTCGAATACAAACGAGCCCAGAATATTTTTATTTTATGAAGGCAATCAACGACACTGAACAGCCTTAAGAAAAAGCCGTTTTTGTTTGATCTCACACCAAGCATTGACATCGCATTTTTATGTATTGACATAAAACTCACCAACTTTCGCGATTCTTCGACGCCAGTTTTTGGAATCGTCAATTTTGCATGTAAAGAATTATTTCACAAAGAGATCACGTGACCATATTTACTTTTCATGCCATCTGCATTTTATCTGCCTAATAAAAATACTTCAATGACGTTTTCCAATATATAAATATTAGTTTGCTTCGACAAAACCGAAAAATGTGAAACATTTGAATTCAAAACGGCACAGAAATGGTTTTACATCAAAAGCGGGCTTTTTTTGGCCTACCAGCGTCGAACAAATTTGCTTGGTTCAATTTGGTGCACGTTTCGAAAAAAAGTTGCGAAAAGTCAACAAAGAATATGTTCAAATCAAAAGTAATGCCATGCTTCTTTTGAGCGATGCTTGTTTTCACAACGCAAAACGATACAAAGGTAATCCTTTATTAGAGAACGCAGCGTTATTTTAATCAAAGAGTTTTCCCAAAGCGAAGCTTCTTTAGAAAATGTGCGTGTATCAAAGGTTCACAAATTGGCCAACGGTAGTTCTCAAAAGCAGACCTCATTTGCAAAATTCTTTTGAAAAGTTTCAATCACAAAATGATGCTGTATTTTTAGTTTTTTTCTGTTAACGAGAAACAAAGTCTTCCAAGGAATATCCTTTATATTTATTAAAAATTCCCATAGCGAAACTATTTGTTGAGGATGAAAAGATTGTGAGTGCTCGAGATGTTTTTCTCTGGCCGATATGAGATGCGGTGATGTTTTAGCACATGAAGTGTTGAACCTCACTCATTTTCCCATCAACTTGATAAAACACATCATTCTTGTCGATGATGCTTCTATCTCTCATTCACCCACTCACTTTTTTTTATCATTCCCGTTTTATTATGAAGGAAACGCTTTTGTATGCGCTTCGCTTTTTATTTAGTGTGAAGTTAGCCATGAAGAGCAAGCAAACAAGCACACGATCTATCGTGTTTTTTTGATTCTTCCTTCTGCGCTATACGGTTTGCTCTCATTTCTTTTTTTGCTTGCGACCTGCTGTGATTCGGTGTGAAACGCAATGTCATCCGAAGAAGAAGAAATCGAAGGGGATAAAGCTAAAATGTGCTGCTCATAGCATGCGCTTAAGCGAGACTCATGTTACATTTTTGTTCGAAAAGGAAATGTGTTTATTGTACGAAACAATAAATGAGTACTTGGAGCAAGCAAGGGCGAAGAAAAGGTTGCGGTACAGCATGACATTTTTCCATTTTACCATATTTTCTAGATAGATAATTTGTTTGATTGATGCTTAGACTTGAACTTATTTTCTTTCAGCTCTTTTGTGCTCAACGCTAAGCCCTCGGGAGAACATAAATGTGATGTGCCTCATTCTCTCTCTCTGTGTGTGTATGTGTGACTGCGTATAGGGTTCAAATTAAAGGCAGCGCGCAAAATAATCGCTCAACGAAAAGTACATGAATAGGAAAATTTTCAAATCGAAAAGCAATCTTCTGGTGTTTGAGGAGGTTTACGTTTGTTGCACATTATTCAAGATCACAAAAGCTAACCTTCTGCACAAAAGAAATCATTGAAATGCCTATTTTCGATCAACAATGGAGCATTAAGTATAGGAACACCATTAGGCACCGAATCACCTGGAAAAATTGCGGTCATCATCTGTTGATGTGAGTTCAGCAAGTACTTGATAATTTTTAAGTATCGCATTTGTTATAAATGGCGCAACAATCAAGATATTTACGGCCAAATATATTTTTTGGCTCACTCATGCGATAGATGAGAGGGCATTGTAAGTGAGCTGATTGAATGAATTGTGTTGTATGGCAACATTAAAAAGTTTTTTGATATCCATTGATTCATAATCGTAGTCTCAGTCCAGAGATTTGCCGCATAGATTCTCATTTAAATCTACGTAAAACCACAAATTTTCGTTGGGATGAATAGTTAGATCATCAATTCAAACTTTTTTTGCCATCAACGTGAGCAACATTAACGTTTGAACTTTTAGAGCGAACCAACAAGACGAGTAATTTCGAATAATACTTTCGCAAAACAATTTTGCGTTGCTGTGGCAATAAGAATATCCATCAAATCTTACAGCCGATTAACATCATATTTGATTCATCCGCTGAACATCGCGACAAAATTGTCAAGTCTTTTCGAATACACAATTCCCCGATGACGGAGCCGCACAACCAAACTAAAGCTCGGCACTTTACATCAAAATACAGAACGGTACTTACAGCTGGGAAGTAGCAGTTAAACCATAGTAAACTGTAATGAATTGCCCAGCAAAAAGTTGAATGAAGGAAATGGCTGTTGTGAGCACATCACGCCTTCGGCATACAAAGCACGAGAAAGCACCGAATATTTTACGGAACATACAAAATATTATATTTTACAAATTTCTTGGTTTAAATCATAAGATTTTTCAGTGGATTTTCCTTTGGCATCGATATAAATTTCCATGCAATTCGTTTGAAAAATACTAGGACAAAAGTTTCATCGTTGTCGTCGTCGCTCTTTTGCCAAGCGTTTACATTTTTTTGGTGAACATTAGTTCTCATCGCAAATGATAATAAATATTGGTCCATTTTTCGCCATCCAGCAGATATTTCAAAATGCGCGGGCGTGGAAAAGCAATAAAATTGATTACGTTTGCTTAATGTGCTCTAATTTTTCCACGATATTCCAATTTTAATTAAGGCGATGGGTGCATTTTTATTCTTACATTAAGCATTTTCTTAATATTTCAATGGCAGTTTTCTGCGTTGTGATATGCTGCATTTCGGCACAAATCCCATCCGGAAGCCAATCAAGTTGAAGGAAGCGCAGCTGGTTCTTGTGCACAAAACTTGCAGAGCGACAAAAAATCCTTCCATTCGCTTTATCTATCTCTTTCGTTCGCATGCTCACATTTTGCACCAGTATAATTGCGAACTAGAGTGGAAAAATGGCATGCAATCAACAATTGAAAATGCAAATTATTTCATTCGGATCACTCGGCATATCTAAGAAAATGTCAATGGTTTGGCTGTCACATATATTGCGTCACGGTTTGCGATACCAAATGCTTTGCACTGGATGTTGGACCGTACTGAAAAAGTCGTTCCAGCACTTCTTCATAGCTCGTTTTATTTCAATGCTCATATTCTTCACCGTCGTCGTTGTCATTTTATCGTTTGTTCATTCTTAAATGAGGTAAAAGTTTTGCACGCTCCCTTTCTCTCGTACACCGTCTGCCACTTGGTAGTTTTTCGATGATAAATATTTCTTAAAAGTGTATGCCATTAAGCGTATACTTTCATTCGAGTGGCGGCAAAACAATGAGGCCTTTAGTCGAGTTCAGAGTTTGGCTCGTCGTGCAACCAAGAACACAATTTGTATCGAACAGCCATGTTCAAGCAACACAACAATACATCTAAGCACGTTCACACTTTCCGAGTATCAAAATGTTCAAAAGTGCGAAATGCACACATCCGAATGAAATGAGACACACATTCACATTGCTAGAATAATCGAATTTATGTGTTCGGCGTTTCATGTGCATCGACCGAACAACGCCAAAATGATCAACATTTTCGGTATAAATATATCCAACTGCTGCAAGTTGCGAGAAATAAAGTTTGAAAAGAAGGCAGTGCGCATCTCTTGAAAACTACAGTTTTTAAACAGAAATTTATATTGTCGTTGTCAGTTGGTATGTTCCGCAGAAGAATTCGAGTGTGATTCACAAACGAAATGGATAAAGTTTGGTTTTGATCGCGCCCATACACAATTGCATTCATTTTTTCTGGCATTATCACCAAAAAGAAATTTGTTGCAGCTGTTTCAAGATGTATATGATTTTCAAGTTGATTGATGATAGCTACATACTATCGCTCAAAGTCAAAAGCGCCCTGTGTATACATTGAGAAATGAATACGACTATGCAATCAGCAAAATGCACATTCGAACGAAAAAATGCGCTTCGCATACGTTATATTCTTCACGATATATTCGAGAGAACGAAAGAGAGAACGAAAGAGAGAACGAAAGAGAGAGAGAGAGAGATGTTAAAGAAGACATCATGTAATGGATTTGCTGGTATGAAAACTTGTATAATCTTATGAGCAATTTATTATCCACGCTTTGGGTGATGAGATGAATATGCACTGTACTCATTCTGGTGGAAGTTGAGAGCGGCGGCGACGACGACGACGACGACGATGATGATGTTCAGCGATGATACGAGCACAGCAAAAAGCTTGATAAATGGCTGTGTGAATTCGTTCACATGCATTAAATTTCTAGAAAAAAAACCTCCCAGCAGATTCGTTCTGTTAGTTTTGACCTTCTAATTTTTTGCTCATCCCTTCGATACTTAAGACAGATATGTGCGAAAGCACAAATTGACACACAAATTTTGGTGGATAATTTCAATTAAACCGTTGAAATCATATTCGTAAAGTACAAAACACATGTTCTTTAATTTGTCCATTTCGCAGCAAAACGTTAAGTTACCCAGCGAAATGCGTATGGATTTCATGTGCATATTTAACTTAAGTTGCCTCGTTTTGAAACATGTAAATGCATTAAAACGAGGTCAATCGATTTATTTTCTGCAAGGAATATTTTGCCTAGCAAAGAAAATATAAACGAAGCTTATATTTCATATTGCCGCAAAATTATTATTGACAGAATTTGCGCGTGGTTTAAAAACGTTTTGACTCAACACCGAAACGCATACTTTACATAAACTATTGAACTCGTCGGGGTTGAACAGGATGCGGCTAACGCAGGACCATTATACGAATAGAAATCTCTATTTATAGCTTATATGTACAGTGTACATACGAACAAGAGATATTTATGTCGGTACTATATATCTTCACCCATGAATAGGTTGTTTGCTTTATTCCATTTTGCATATGCAAAAGCACGAAAAAGATATAGAATATTTATATTTGATTTGTGACTGGAGCAAAGATTTCATTTGTTCATAAGGGGAATGCAAGCGTAAAACATAATTGTATCCCATGAAAATTAGCTCTGTTTTCTGTTTTGATTTTCTTCCTCCTCCTTGTCATTCGCTTCAAGCGTCGTAATCTTCGCTAATTTCAATGACTTTTTCATCATAATATCAAAAGAAAAGAATCGTTTATTTATCAGTTTCATAAAATGCACTGGCTGAGAATTTATGGCTGCTCAGAGATTTTGGCTCACAAGCTTCTTCGATGACAAATTAAGGTCAATAGATACGGTTTTGTGTGTGTCCGTGTCGTTTGATGCTTGGTTCCTGCAAAATGAACCGAGAAAAATGGGGATTTATGGTTTCTGTATTCGATTTACGATGCTTATGCTCTGGCAAACTAGGGAAATGACGCTTTCACTACCACTCTACTAAATCACTTCGATGAACTCGATTAACAGCAGTTGCCACTGTTGATAAGTTGAACCGAGCTCAAGGTGCCAAAGCCTACGAAATATGAAGCCCATAAATTATTAAAAACGTCCATTTTGTCTCTGAATCATTTTTTGTGCTGCTGCTGCTGAAAAAAGCAAACACATAAATGCAAAAGTCAGAACCGGAAAAATGTCTTTTTTTTCTGCCACAGTTATCAGCGCACCATTTCGATATGCGTATGAAAATTACACAATTTCATAGAGAATTTCACGTTGTGATATCGGCAACATGAGACACATTATTCATTTCTTTTTGTTGTTGTTGCTGCTGCGTTGGTTCGGCACAAGAGCCAAGTAATTCATTTCTACAAATATTTTCAATAGGCTGGCGTCGAGGACTTCGCTCGCACCCAAAACCCGCAAGAAAATGCCTAGATATTTATGGTTTTATTTGCTTAAATAGCTCATTCATATAACTGAAACCCAGCCAATATGCTAATATACGTCGCTTTTATTGCCATCATAATGTTATCGCGCCTTCTTTGCGTCAGATGAAATTCATGAATTTATTGTTATTTGGTTTAAATGCAAAATCCTCAACAAAAATGATGTTGATACAGCAATTTGGAGAGAGATTTTAATGGATTTCGACCAAGGCACACATGCAATCGATCAAGATGAATATTCGATTGGCTTATTGATACAGATCGCACTAATTACTCGCTTCCATTGCGTTATTCGACCTAAACAGATGGCATCTCTATGACATATAGTTCGATATCATAAACATTCAATGTATTGCACGTGTTTAACCAGCCATAAATATCGTCCGATATCAATCGATGTGTATGATTTATATCTTGCTGTTTTATTGGATTGATCTCTCTCACACGATGATTTTTATCCGAGAAAGAAGCGGAGAGCAAAATAAGCATTGTAATGTTATCTGCATGCATTGTGACACCAGTGAGTTATTTTACCATCATCCACCACACGTACATCGCCACGTACAAATACCAAGTGTGCGCTTGAAATATATATAAATGCTAACAAATAAAACAATAGAAGTAACCAGATACGGTTAAATGATAGCATTTGTTGAGTGCCTTCTTCCAATCATCTTCATATTTCTCGATTATGTTTTTGCAACTGCTTGAAGCTGTGTGTCTCATGTAGATCATATTAATTTTGATTGGAAAAAGCACTTCTGGTCATTTTTGCATCATTCACAATAGGTCGAAACGACCATACAAACACGATGGGGTGCATAATAGAGTACGCCATGTATTTTTCATAGTCTCGTCGCTTCACTCCCCTGATCGTTCACATCATCTTATTTACTTTGAGCTGATTGCTCGCCTGCATTCATTCCGATATGGAGTGACTATCCGCTCACGTGAAGTGTTTTTTCAAACGAAATTTTTTGCTATTCATGAAAATTCCATGCATCGTGTTTTCATCAAATTGAATAAAGCCATAAACGAGTCAAAAGTTAAAACAAAATATTTTCGTTCAGCATATATGAGTTCACTTCAGCTTTTAGAAATAGAAAGAGAGAGAGAGAGAAGAAGAGAGAGAGAGAGAGAGTATCAAATATAAAAGTTTTTCAATTGGCAACAATTCGGGAAAACGAGCATCAAGCATATTCTGCTGAAAGTATAATCCAATGCTCAAATTACGTTTTTTCTATCGTTCTAGCTGAATGGATGGAATCCAAGACATCTCAATGCGGACAATTTGTCTATTTTCATTTAAGAAACACAGCAACAGAATTTGTAGAAATGGATGAATTGAACTAGCAATCGAATGAATTGAATTGGTTTTATTCGATTCGTTTAATCCACTTTATCTGTTTTTGGGACGACAGACGGGGTTAAACTTAAGGGTAAGCCTTTAATATATACATGTATATCCCAGAGACCATTGAGAGCTGTTTTTCCATTTATTTACACTTGATTTATGGATTTCCTTTTGATTTATAGATTACATATTCAACAACCGATACTAACGCAGCCAACAGTTTTATTTCGCCAGCCAATTCCTTACTTTCTTTCCATATCCATAAATGAATGTTTAGCGCGTTTGTTGAATTAATATGACGTGAGTGCGAGTAAAAAGCATGTCTGTCGAATGAAATATATGAACAAAGTTTCGGAGGTAATGTCAAAAACATGGCTTCACGAAAAGCCAGAACGAACGACTCGGAATTGGAAACGTAAATTATATAAGAAATATTCAAGTTTAGCCAGAAGTTTTTTTTTGGTGGAAGCATCGTGCAGAGATAGAAAAACATATAAGCCATATGTTTTGACTAGCTTATTCGATTTCATGCATAACACATACGTAATTGATTTTTGGCTTCGAAATAAATTCCTCTTGTCCATATATTTAAAAGGTTCATAGATGCTTTCCTTTGATATCCAAACAGAGCGCTATGGCCGTGCTCAATTGTCATACACAAACCCAAACGTCATTTTTTTATTTATGAATGCAAAACGGTCCGCCTTTCTGAAAAATTAATGAAATTTCCCGGGCTTACTGAAAACTTATGGGGTTTTATGTATACATTCAATGATTTTGCAGACATCATTGCGTATCAAAAGCCTTTGATTTCATTGTACTAGATTTTTTTTTGCTTGAATTAATCAATTTATGCCTTCATTTGGTTTCTGGCCGGATCGAATTTTAATAGGAAAATAAAATCTCTCTCTTTCAATCAATGAAATCAGTTTTCAATGTGGAAAAATGCTGTGTTAAATTGGAAACAAACATCGTTATCCTTCCGATTTCATGCTTCGTCAATATCAATAATCAAAGGTGGCATTGTGCAGTCAATGAAATTTTCAATTTTTCCATCACTCAAAAAATTAATATAATAATTTGATAAACCGTCACTTTCCATGTATAAAATAAAAGCGTCGCATTGACTGAGCTGTTGCTTGCATTCCTGCATGGCATTTGGCGTAGATTGCATGTATGCTGCTTCAAATAATGAATTAGCCACGTTGACCAAGCGAATATAAAAGTGGGCAGGGGAAATGTGTATAGCAAAGTAAATTGTAGCTTTAAAAGCAGAAAATCGATGATGAATTAATTATTGATGGTGGTAAATTGATTGGGAACGGAGCATATGACAAAAAACCACGTGATTCCCATTGAAGCAGTTGCTTTGACATCGAGCACAGATGAAAAATGATTGAACATGTATTTAAAAAATCTCACATTGTAGATATTTCGTGATTTCAAATGTTTCTCTTCAAAAGATTGTTGTTTCGTTGGGAGTTTCTGGCAACGGAGTTGCATACAGTGCAAAAGTCTAACTATTTGAAAAACGCAAGAAATCGATTGACATCTCGAAATCAATCGATTGGACACGTGCTTAAATTTCATTATTCTAAATGGTAAATGTAATTTGTGTTTGCAACTGCGAGATCTCAGGACCATTTGCTCTGAATTTTATTTTGTGATGTGAAATCATGACTGTTCATCGAAATATATTGTTTTCCAAAGTCAAATACAGCGGCGAAGCCATTTCAGTGATCAAAGTATCAACGCGTCCGCAGGCACGCTTAAAAGTAATACGACAAATAAAGACGATTTGATAGTCCGTCATAAAATCAACCTGCGGAAAAATTGGAAATGATCACAAATAGAGTCAAGCTCACGTCAACATTTGAAGTGGAGTTGCGTGCAACAGGATTATCTTGGCTTCATTTTGCTCCTTGAATCCAGCCGCAAAAAAATCTCTTACTTGAACATTCAATCCCAAATGAATGATGATGGTAATAGCACGGAATGTGGATGTGTACCGAATATGAAACTCAATATCATCCGTTGGCTTTTCCACCACCAAACACATTTGTTTTTCTATGTTGCCAACGAAATGCCACACATTCCTATGTATGCATACATTGGATGTAACAACAAAAATAAATCTTAATTTTTTTACTTGTTTTCTCATAGTGTTGGCCTGTGTAATCTTGCAAAATTGACCACCATCGGAATTGTATGGCAAATAAACGGATCAAGACAACAAACTGGACGTATGCGTGTTAGCCCACGTTGTCGTAATTATTCATAAGGCATTCGTTCAGCCACTCTTGTTTCGGCACAGCGGCTGAACCTCTAAATGCTTCGTTAAAAATGCAACGGCACATGTGAGTGGCAAATTAGAATTGAGTAAACTTTTTTGGCAAACAGTTTTTTTTTTCTTTATTTCGATTGAATTTTTAATTTACTTTTGGGCCACGGACCGACCCGAGACTCAACCGAGCGAACATGATCCATTTCCCGTAATTTGCTTGAATTGAATGTGAAATAACTGCGAATTGTTGGATTTTCAACGAATACTATTTACCAACAGCATGTTTCCTTGAATATTTCGCTATGATTAATTATTTTATGGCCAGTTAAGCAATATTAAGTAAGGTTTGTGCGATGCGATAATCTGCTTTGCTGAATGCACTATTAACAAAAATGATATTATGTGTATGCTTCCTTCTCATCAGCTACATCCGTCGCCGTTTGGATTGCGAAAAGAATTATGAGCTTTGCGGTATGGAGTAGGTTTTTTTGGTTTTCCATTCAATTTATTTACAATGGACTCAGACTAGCACTTAAACATATGTCCGATCTTTCGCCTCGATGCGAGCACTAAATACAGTTTCGACGGAGATTTAAGGTATCGCTTGCGAAAAGAAAAAAAACTGCAATTTTGGTTTCATACATAGAACTTTTTTTTGAGATCACAAAATGATAGTCACCGCAATAAACCAATTACCATCTAAATGAATAACATTGAGCAACCGAATGCTGAGGGTGAACATAAAAATGAGCTTGACGCGGCTCTGCTCATTCTGGGCTAGAATTAATATTTCCAGCAATACTGAAACGATGCGATGGTGTGCTCCTCATGAGACCTCAGACCATATTTAAGCTGATTACATTGCAAAAGATATGCATTAAAACAGCAGCCGTTAATTTTCGATTCAGTATGCGTTAGCATTTCTATCCAATGCAAAAAAATCATTTCTGAAAAATGGATGCTCTTAATCATGATAAAAAAGCACCGACTAGAAATTGCCACACTGATTCTGACAAAAAAAAAAAAACAATTTCAAACGAAAAATTTCTCCAAAAATGTATTTGATGAAAAAAGAAAAACAGAAGAATAGGAATGCAGATGCTTCGGGGCGCTTAATTGAATTACAGTGCTCCTTTTGTATTCCGAAATTTCCAAGTGTTTGTGGAAGATTCATTGCTCGCAAATGCTTTGTTGCAAAATCACTCAAATATGATTAAAACTCACTGGCATATACAACGCTCGCGCTCGTAAGTACACAATGCTGCAAGTTTTTCTGTGTGTGTGATTCGTATCGTTTTCCGTGTGGCCGACTTCACTTGTTTCCCTTTTCGTCCGTCTCTTTAATCCGTTGATTCTGCACACAAAATTGTTTTCATCGTCCGTTGTGCTATTATTGCAAAATGACTAATCGTTTTTTTTCTTGTAAATAAACAAAAACCACTTTGATCACAATAAACGGGCGAAAATCGCAAAAATAGATGCTGATGGAAAGGGATTTACAGAACGAAAGAAGCACATGCACACGCACTGATTTCCCCGATCAGAAGAAAATGATGGGGTATAAAAAGAGAGAGCGATTCGCTGGCAAAACAAGGGTAAAAATTGATTTTGCAATGTCAACATTCGATTTCAAGTCTTTTTGTATCCGCTTATTTAATTCATGGCACAGCACATTCGTTTAAAACGTATTTATGACAACGCACGCCTCACTATTTTCCTTTTATATAATACGCATCGAAAGTGATTACACAATAACGAGTGTCGCGAATGTTGTCAGCCAACACCAAAACACTCGATCACAATTGATAAATAATGACCCTCAGGCTTGAGTACAGCAACACACAAGCACACAACACTCAAATTCCAAACTTTTCCAATGAATTTCCTTTTTTCTACCTTTCGATTTGATTACAGTTGACTTGAGCGCGATTCAATCTTCTTTTTTGTTGGCGTTCTCAGAACGAAATCACTTCTTCTCAAAAGAAAAATACACACGATTCACGTGGCTCACTAACGATTTTAAAAAGAAAGAAAAAAAAAAAAACTCTGAACCTGAATTCAACGGATTCGCACAAAAGCGAACAATGAAAACTGAATCGGGCGACTTGGGGTCGATAAAAAAAATGATCGAACGAAAAATTTAACAAAATAAAGCGTCTTAAATGTGTGCCAAAAATGCGCTCACGTGAAAAAAATGAAAATGGATAACAGTTTCTATTTTTGATTACGAAACCACTAAGATACGAGACAGACACACACACGCGCGCGATACGTTCGGTGTTCCAAAATCAACTGATTTTCTACAGCTGCTCTTCGAGATGAGATGTGTAAAATCGCATCGTTGGGCTATTATGTCAGTCAGGTTGAATGGTTGGCCGGAGCGAGCGAATCCCCTTTTTCTCACGCAGACATCGACAAACGAGCGAGAGCGATGCTGTGAGAGCATTCAATATGCACACACAGCAAAGGCGATGCTGATAGCAAGCACATTGACTTTTCTATGTACAATTTCATCCACTTTTTCTCTTGTTTTCACCCGAAAAATGCCGTATACTCGATGGCCTCATAATACAATACCCCCAGTGATAAGAACCGATTTGTGTGCTGCCAGCATTCTATTTTCGCATCTTGTTGATTTCTCTCAATGCTCGATATTACGCTCTCTCCTTATCTCTCTGACATGCATCGAGAGGATGGAAAAGAGTTTGGCTGTGTTTGTGTGCTATTTGAGGCAGCTCTGTGTCAATTTTCCTTGAAGTTTTATCACAACGAATCACATGATTTGTGCTCAAAATTGCAGTTATTACAGGTTTTTCCAACGGTTTGTAGGCATACAATTTTAGACAGCAGTAATTTTTTAGATTTTATCAACCGTACCGTGCTATTTGAGACATTTTAATCATATCTATTCTCCAGCGCCATCTATTGGGTAGTAGTATTGATGTGATATTTCAATCGTTTCAATAGTTTATTTGTTTTTATTATGTGTATCAATAAACATTTTGTTCGTATTACAATGGATCTAAATTGAGTTCACCGATGTAAAATAAGATGGCACAGTCGATTGGCATACTCTCGAATTGCTCTCCATTTCAATACAAGCACGATCCCCTTTGATTTTTTCACAGTCTTTATTTCAAAATTATTTACCGTTTGAGGCGCAATAATTATATATCTCCAATAATTTATATAATCAAGCGTTCAGAGTTCAATTGGGTACAAATACTTTATCAACACTTTCTATAATTCGCGGGTCAGGAAAGTAGTCATAAAGCTGTTTCATTCAGCGTTCTACCTGGGCTCATATTTCAATGGCTATCCTAGTTTTCCATTTAACAAATCAATAAATATGCTTCGGGTTGAATGTTGATGGCTTTTAATGCTTTCGCCACACAATTCAATGAACTTTCGCCAGATGGAGCGGTCGACGTTCTGTGTATTTAGCGACGCAAAGTGAAATCGACCTTCATTCAACCTTTTTGACGTTCGCTACTTTATTCGTTCATAATACTAGCTTGATTTCAGTCAAATGCAATCATAATCATTTCAGTAGCGCGCTAGCTGTGAGAAAGAGTGTGTTGTTCGATTCTTCTATTAAAATCTGCAAAAAGGAATAAATATTCCCAAATTTCTATTTCATTCAAGTGATTAGTGAGTAAATTGGTTTTTTTTCTGGTTGTTGTAAAATGAGAGTGGTGATTTAGTTCGATTTGTGCGAAATGATTATATGAATGTATTATCAATGAGAACTGTCAAAGCGAATTGTTTTTGTACTGTCAGTTTTATGAGAAAAACTTCAATTTGAGTAGACTGTGATGTTGAGTTACATCAACAGTTCTGATAAGATTTTATATAACCAATTTTATATTCGATTAATGCAATCAATTTTTCTGTCACATGAGCCAATAGATATCGGGTAATGTAGGCGAGGTTTCTTCATGTGAATATCAGTCAGACTTGCTGCATGATTGCAGCGTGTTACTTGGATCAATGGTTTTCCAGTATTCAACGGCATTCCAAAGAAAAGTTCTATTTCTTAATTCTTTACAGAGTCATTTTCGAAAATAATCTCACAGAATGCTTATTTGCGCTGCAAATAACCTTTTGACCAACACACAAAGTTTACCTTGCTATTTGCAATAGTCTAATGATGTTATGTAATTCATTCGCATAATTCAAATTGTTAAACTTTATTACTTGTTATTCTGTTATCATGAATTTTGCGATCTTATGCTTCGTACGATATGCCATTCGAAGAATTCTCAGTTGATTTCTCGGCATTTGATGAAAAGAAATACTCTTCAAAAAAATTGTAACACATGAAAATGTCTAGAATGAGCTCATGCGCTGTGGCCGCCATCACTGGATGTGTTCAGTTGGACCGTGCGAAAACTCATATACTAGACGAATGATAGCACAGTGATTTTGACAATGAATTGACCTTGAATAACATTCTACATATACTTCGTGAGAATATCGTACCAGATGTGACATTGCTGTCACAAACGTTTCAAATGCAAACGCATAACATATCCAGCAATTATGCATGACATTGTGAAATCACTTCACCAACATTCTGTGCAATTTAAGTTGAGTCCCTTCAAATTACATCCCTGATCACATTTGCCAGTTGAGCTGAATTATTGCAACACAAAGAGTTCATTTTGCGAGAGAAAGGTGAAATGATCGATGACGTCATCCTCATTTTTCAAATGGAAATCGATTATTAATAATTATTTTAATGATTTATTCAAATATTTTCCAATTTTTATCACTTTTTTTGGAACATTTTAATGATTTATAAATTTTTTGAATATTTCTATATATTTTTAATGATTTTTCGCCACTTGCAAAAAAAGTGGTTCATAGCTTGAAGTTTACAGGTTAAACTTCGAGAAATCTCAGGCAATTTTTTCGACATCAATGATTCTCTTATCTTTAATGTGTTATCGTAATGTTCGGGTATGAAAGTAAATGCAATAATTTTGTTTGGCTCATGACGAATAGTAAGAAACCCATTGGAATGATTATCACCGACTTAACTGGACAAACAACTTTCAAATTTTCCCGATTGCGACGTGCCTCCAATATTAAAACGTTCACCAAACAAAAACCTTGTGCAATCGAGTTTAAAAAAATCCCTCATTAGAACTGCTCGATCGGAAAAGCAATTAGAATCGAAGGAAAGATGGTGTCTTGGTATTCAATGTCAATGTTTAAATAGCAATTGAATAATGTGATCTATTTATTTCAGTGTTGTCACGTTACTATTGTGCGAGGTGATATATTTGAAATCGATTACATGTACCGCACTTGACGCTTTCTGATCTGATTATATAAAACGTAAATTTTGCACATCACGATCAAAAATTAGATTAGTTTACGGTTAATTGGCGGTGGCTTCAGCCAAATTGATGTAAAAATAAACGGAAACAATGGGAACAAAGGTTTATGTTTAGCACGAAGTTTGAACTGCACGAATAGAATTCATTGTAATCAGCTTTGCTGTTTTGTTCATTCATGAGCTTGAAATTGCAATCATTAGAAAATTTCATTATTTATTATTCAAAGTCAATATAACAAGTTGTGTATGCGGGATAATTGAATAACAATTCGATGAAAGAAGGAAACAGTTATTTCATCTCTTTAAGCACAATACCTTCTTCATTCTCCTATCTTCAATGGAATAGATTTAATGTACAGATTCAAATCCACTTTCTTCATTCTTTATGATAGTTGTGGCGATACTTGAACCGAAAATTTCCTGTTGTTTCCTCTGATAATACGTATATAAGCGTCTCACCCGTATGTGTGCGTGAGCAAGAGTCAAGCCCTTAGACTTACATCAAATGATTGGACATAAACAACATTCAAGCCCGTTGTGCTTGATTATTTCAAACTTCACTACGAATGTGTTTACTGCGATAAGTAACTTCACTTATTTTTTTATCTTGGTATTACATTTATGTGACCCGACAACCAAAAATAATTTACTGGACTGTTAAACTTGTAAACAGTTATTTATATATTCACAATATTTTCGAGTTCTTCTTTACACAGTATTTTATTTGTGTTGTATGAGCGTGTTGGCCGACGATAAATGTATATATACTGAGAAACAGAGTAATAATCGATCGACAGTCGATCTGCGGCAGTCTCCCGAAGCGCATCATTTTACCTTTTTAGTAGTTGAATATATTTCGTACAAACTCTGCAGAGTACAAATTAATTCTGGCTTATACGATTCACTATTGCAAGAAATTCATTTAAATTATCAATCGCAGCTAGGATTTTGTGGGAAATAATACGGAACAAGTGAAAGAACGATCACACTCGCAACCTCTTAAATTCAAAAGTACGAATAAACGACGGCAGCAAAACTAAACGTTAACATTTCTATTGCAGAAAACTAAAACCAAAACCAAAATGACAACTTACTTCAACTACCCACCACAAGCCCTTCAAGATGAATTGAAACGCATCGCCCAAGCCATCGTTGCACCAGGCAAAGGTATTTTGGCCGCTGATGAATCGGTCGGTACCATGGGCAAACGTTTGACCGACATCGGTTGTGAAAATACCGACGAAAACCGTCGTGCTTACCGTCAATTATTGTTCACCACTGACGACAAACTCTCCGAAAATATCTCGGGCGTGATTCTCTTCCACGAAACATTGTACCAAAAAGCTGATGACGGCACTCCATTCGTTACCTTGTTGAAGAAGAAGGGAATCATTCCAGGAATCAAAGTCGATACCGGTGTCGTTGACTTGTTCGGATCCGAAGGAGAATGCACCACACAAGGTGAGAATCATATTTAGTGATAACATTAAACACTTTCTCGAACATTTTACTGTAAAATTCCATTGATAACAGCTGATGAATAGATCTCGGCGCCTTTTGGATTCACATTGACTGTGAATGGTGCCATCTATGGGCTAGAAACGAAACTGTTCTGTAAAAATCAATACGATGAAAGTTTGAATTGCAAAAGCTTTTCTGACAGCCTGTGAGTTTGAAGCTTTCCGTGCGAAGCACATTTTCAATCCATTTGACTCATTTTAAAATTTCAAATCACGCGATGTAAATAGCTTTCCATGGACACTTTCAACTGATTCTCGGGTTGATTGTTTCAATTTATATCAAGTGATGTTACGGTTTATTCGAAGTTGTGAATCGGTTTTTACATGCAATTTTAAAAATTGTTGTACAATTCAGATGAACAGTTCAAAGGCGAAATCTAAAGTCAAGTTCATATTGGACACTTTGAGGCACAGCTTTAAAACAAGTTTATTTATTTCATAGATATTCAAAATAAATTCATGAATCTACAATATTCTTAGATTTTTAACTTAAATTCAATGTGCAAGCTATTCTTTTGAACCAATTCTATTCCTTTTAAATTCCTACGCATTATTTTGAATTGCAAATCATTGCCTCCATACAACGTGTTTCACGCTCTTTTGACTTTGCAAAGCAAAACCTTTCATTTCCAACTTCTTTGGTCCGAGCATCGCATCCTTTCCAATGGATTTTGTTAATAGCATGAAATAAATAACTGCTTTGGCAACACTTTCTCTCAAATTTCGGGAAATAGAGCTGCAAATAAATTTACCCCCGAGCAATAAAATATCTTTGAGGCATGTTAAAATGCACTTGGGAGTTGCAGTTACATTCTTCTTGTTTGTCCCACGCAAAATCCGTCCGACCGTGATTTCATCTGCAAAAATGAAGTAAAAGTTTTTGCAACATCGCAAATCTTTTGAAGTCAGCAATTCCAACTTTTCAAATATCAAGCGCCTCAAATCGAACGAAATTATCTGCAATAAACTCACTATCTACTGAAATATTATCCCGGAATAATGGGATTATCTGTTTGAAAGCAAAGCGAATTATGCATTACCATTTCAAATTGCAATGTCAATACAGTTTTGTGGCAACAGCATAAAAATAGAAATGTCTTTAAGCGTATTGCATCGCGTACACGTTCTTAAATTGGAAAGAAAAGCGCAACATGCGATTAGATTTTGCAATACTTAAAATAATTTGTTAATAAAAATGGATAAGAATCGGTTATGTGTTCAAAATGGAATGGCGAACGAAAATGAAGGGATCTGTAATCGGAAGAAGTCTTAAGTTGTCGTTCTATTCGATTAGACTTGACGTCGCCACTGCTTTTCAACCGATTTCACATGGAATTTGAACGTGATACTCAATGAAATCGGATCAATTGCAGAATATTATTCAATACGGACAAAACGAATGACAGTTAAATGTGAAGAGCCACCCGCGCACACCGGCAGCTGTCAACTCAAAAGTCATTTCAAGACATAAAAGGCACACACGCACACACGCACATTACGAAATGCTCGAAAATCCATATTGTAACAATGACTTAGAGTAATTCGATTTTATTATTCGCGTTTTTTTTTGCGCCCTCTTCCCCATTTCCAATCAAGAGAGAGAATAATACTGATGATTTACAAAATTAAATTCCTCCGTAAGTGTTGTGGAAAAATAAACGGATAAAAAAAACACATTCAGAGAATCGGTTGAATGGTTTTTGCTGCACCAATCCAACTGACATGCAGTTTGAATTATTGATTTCAATCGCATTTGGAAGTTGCAGTCATTGTCAATCTATAATACATTGAACGACATTTTGGTGATTGATATTGAATTGTCTCGCCATTTCCACCATATTAAATATTCCGTAGTGAATTTTGATGCACTTTTGGTATATTCAAGGGTGCGCTTTAGTGCGTTCGCTTGTTGAATTTTTCATTGGAAAATAATCAAATGATGAAACTCGGGAAAAAAAGAGCATCCGATTCGAAATTTTTCGACATTGACATTGACCTTTTGATGAAAGTCACTTCATTCAGATAAAACCTCGCTCAGATGGAACTCAATTGATATTTATGCAAACAAACAATATTTCCGTTATCATTCATTCGGCAAATGAGCATTTAAAAAATGCATGCCACAGAAATGTAATGGAATTTTACGGTATTTGTTTTCGACTGAAACACGAATTCAAATACAATTTCTATTTGGTACAGCCAGATGCGAATGTTTGTAAAGTATTTTGAGTCATTTCATTTCAATCGTTATTTTTTTCATTTATAGGTTTGGATAACTTGAACGCACGCTGCGCACAATACAAGAAAGACGGTTGCGACTTTGCTAAATGGCGTTGTGTATTGAAAATCGGCAAGAACACACCAAGCTATCAGGCAATTTTGGAAAATGCCAACGTTTTGGCTCGCTATGCTTCAATCTGCCAAGCCAACGGCATCGTTCCAATTGTTGAGCCAGAAATCTTGCCCGACGGTGATCACGACTTGGACCGCAGCCAAAAAGTCACTGAAACCGTTTTGGCCGCTGTATACAAAGCATTGAGCGATCACCACGTCTTCTTGGAGGGAACATTGTTGAAACCAAACATGGTTACACCAGGACAAAGCTGTCCAAAACGCGCCACCCCACAAGAAATCGGTTTGGCCACCGTGCTCGCTTTGCGCCGCACCGTTCCAGCCGCTGTTCCAGGTACGCTTTCATTAAGAATTACGATACACTTTGATTTTCATGCACATGATTGTGATTTTTTCTTTTTTATTTTCAGGAGTTACATTCTTGTCTGGTGGTCAATCAGAAGAAGAAGCTTCAGTTAATTTGAATGCCATCAACTCAGTGCCATTGTTGAGACCATGGGCATTGACCTTCTCATACGGTCGTGCTTTGCAAGCATCCGTACTCCGTGCATGGGGTGGCAAAAAAGAGAATGTTGCCGCTGGACAACAAGAATTGCTCAAGCGTGCTAAGGTCAGTATGGAAACACATTGCTTTTCTCCTTTCTATGGAGTCAATGATTTGGTTGGGGGTTAACTGCGGATTGCTGCAAATATCTGGGATTTTGCTTGATCATTTATGGGGATTGAATGCATGCAAATAACGAGCAATTCACATTTTGTTGAACGGTTAATGGCAACCAGAATGTGATTGCATAAACATTTCAAGTTGTGAAATTTTGATAATTTATTGGAATGCAAAACGAATTTAGTTTGCAACGTATTTTAATGACGTGGGCTCACTTTGTAACCGTATCTGATGGATAACTCATGCAATGCAATGGCATGGAATAAATATTTCTACCTTTTATTCGCAACCTTCAAATGCACAAAAACCATTTGCGGTTTTGAGAAGAATTCGACTATCAAATACCGATGAATTTTCTACTATTTATCACACATTCCATCATTGGAATTCGTAATGCTTTTGTTTGCAACGAAACAATCATGGTAAACTCTCAAAATCAATATGTATCGAGTGACGTCAACGTATCATGACGGTGGCGAAAATGTAATATAAACTGATTTCATGCATTTCACAGAGACATAGAAAGCGACGGTTCCGTTGTATATTGGCGAATATCGATCGATTCAATTTCATTGCATTCATTGCATATTAATTAAACTCTATAGGAAAATTAATTTCGTACGATACCCATGTGAAAATAAAGTGACTGGCTAATTTGTGACATTGTTGGCTGACTATGATTGACTTTTTTCAGTGCAAAAAGTAGTTGTTAATCGATTATAGTTGACTCAAGTTAACATGTAAGCAGTTAACTGCAATCGTCTTTAGTTGCCTAGTTTGGGACAGTCGGCTAACTTTGATTGGTTTTCATACAAAATCAACATAGTCAGTCAGTCAGTCAGTCAGTCACTTAATTTTCACACGGGTAAACACTGCGTCATGCATATCATAGCAAACTTCTCCATTCCTCACCATTCATAATTATATCGAGTTTTGTTTTTCTTCATTCTCTTCATATTTATCCGGCGTGTTTATTTATTCAGAGGGTTTCGATTTATTTTAGCGATGTGATATGCTCGTTCAACCGTACCGAGCAACCGAATGAATTTCTTTCGAAATTCCCCGACAGACCCAGCCACATCGCGTTGAAACCATAGCGTGAGGGTAGAATATGTTTGTAATAATTCAAGAGCAATCAACAGCGTCAGAAATCAATGCAGCATTTCAATTACAGCACCACCAAATATGCTACTGAAAATTTCCTATGACCGTCAAAATAATCGATATCGCTCAACAGACGGGTTTGCACATACATTTGAATGTGCTACCCTTTTATTGTCGTTTCATTTCAATTGTCTGCCACAATGATAGACGCGCTTGTCAACCTTCGACTATTTTCTAAGCACGAATTATTAAATATTATGAAAGCCATTATCATTGCCAACGACAACACCTCATAAATTAAGGGTATACGAATATAATGTGTTTGCTTCACCAGCGGCGATGAGCACTCTTGTGTATGACTTCGATACAAACAAACATTATGCATTAAATTATGAAAGTGCATGAAATGGGAATAAATGAATATATTGCCGCGAGTGACTCTCCTCTGGATCGGTACTGCTGTTTTACCGGAGCATTCATTTGAGCTCAAAATCCGTTGACATTTACCATTTAAGTTTGTTGAATAGAAAATAGAATCATGCTCAAGCCACTTCGAGTTGAGTGGAAAGCTCATTGAGAATTTGCACTCCACTCAACCAAAAAATACTCAACTCAAATTGAGTGGATTTAAATTGAGAGGATTTAGTGAGAGAGTGATTTCTGAGTGAAAGAAACGTTTTCGGCGAAACGCAAAGTTCTCGATGAGGGTGAGAGATTGTTCCGTACGTGTTGAAAGCAATTACAAACTGAATTCGCTTCAAATGAATTGTTGATTTGATTATATTTTGTACGACTTCAAAAAAATCATTCGAATAATTTATTGTTGGCCTTGTTTCGATGATTGCTCTTTAGAAAAAAAGTATACTATTATTTCCTCGATTTTGTCTTTTAAACGACCTTAAAGAATCTAATGAAGCATAAAATTTCGAATTTCCATGTTTCCATCCTGCATAGCGAAGGCAATTCCTCACGATGGATGAATCAACCATATTCTATCGTCGAAAATAATGCTGGATCTATAGTTTGCGATGTGAATTTATCTTATTCGCCATAAAGTGCCACCTCACTTGAATGGGTTCCTGCTCTCGATTAACTGTAGAAAGATAGTTGAGGTGACTCTTATGTGCACATTCGTGGGATATTCAGCGAAAAGAAATAAGATTTTTTTTTACCCACAAAAGACGTTCATCATAGATAGACGACTGAATCGAATATAATCCGTGCGAAGACATACTATTTAAAGTTAGTTGGCATCAATTCGGACTGTCACCTTTTCTCCACATACGTTCATTCGATTAAAAATTAGGTCATTTCTATGAAGATAAGCTGCATGATTCAAAGGATATTTGATATGCTGATGCTCATTTTATACAAGCTGTAAACTGTGATGCGTGTATTTAAGGAAACTGTATAATTAGATCCCGATTTCTCGGAATTTTAGATCCACCTTTAGAGAGCTAGCTTCCATTTATGCTTCACTAAATATTTGCTTGGCTTTCAAACATTTCTATCAATTTACAGTCGAGACTCAAGAGCTTCCATTTATCGTCAATCAGTCAGGAAAATGATGAGTGTTACACTGAAGTATTTTCCCATCTCTCACATCGCACGCAGATCTTTTCCATTTGTAGCATGGAAATTGAATGTCATTCAAGTAGTGTGCGCGTGAAGAAAAGTGCATAAATTTCCTCGAACTGTTCATTCAATCTACATCCGAAATAACATTGATGCGAACGCAAACGACCAGGGGATAAAATCATTGCGCCCTTTTTTCTTCTTTCGTTTTTCGCATTCTCTCGCATCTAAAGATTGAATTTCGAGAAAGTGTCCCTTTGAAGTTTGCACTCCAAAATGGGCGATTCAAACTACAAACACATGAAACGATTACCATTAAATATTCACGTAAAAAAATAGCATTCCTTGGAATAACTGAGTGTGACACATCAAAAACATGTAAAGAATTTGTGTCTGAAAGGGAAATGAAAAAAAAAGAATTGAAATGCTCGGTGATTTTATGTAGATTAAGGGATAGAGAGAGAGAGAGAGAGAAATTGAGAAAGAGAGAGAGAGAGAGAGAGAGAGAGAGAGGGAGAGGATGAAGAATCCATCAACAGCACCAACACTTTCACTTGAAATCCAATGGGATGGACGTTTTTTGTAGCGCTCATGTCTCTTTTTAACTCAATGAATACAAAAATGCTCGTGAATGCATGAATGTGAGGTGTTTTTTTTTTCATTTTTGCATCGCATGTGACACCCCTGGTGATTTGATGTGACTCTATTTTTCTCACCATGCTTCGGTTGATAGAATAAACAAAACTGACACAAATACAGTGTGAATCGAATCCAAGTGAAAAATTGAAATTTGGAACGATGGGAACGAAAGAAATCTACTTCATAACATTTAAAATGTATCGAGGTCATTTCGATCGCAATGAACAAATGAAAAGCAAAGTTGAATTGCATTCTTTTTGATTTTATCTAGAATTTGTTCACCATTTGTACCAGCTGCACAGTTGTACATTTGCCCTTTCGGCAACACCATAACAAGAATTGATGAAAGTGAAATGTTAAAAGCTTTTCACTGTTTGCTATCGAGCCAATCGAAAGGAATCAATTGTTTCCGCACTATGCTCTGACGTGTACAGAATGTAGCCCTTTTCAGCACTTGAATCTTCTCCGCTCTTAGTACTCAATATGTTGCCCGCACAAATATTACTTAAACATTCTTGCTTACGGCCAATTTGCTAAATATATCGCTTGAAAAATGCGCTTTATTTTATAGCGAAAATCCATTCGATATAATTTCATATGCTGTTGCTCAATGTGCAACGAATTTTCCAGTACTTCCGGAAGATGAAAAATAAAATAAATGGTTATCTGATAAATGAATAACTTCTATTAATATATATATGTGTAGACAAGGGTTGGTTCTGATGTAAGCTTTCCTGATTTACAATTTTGTAACAATCAAGTGCTTACAATTATTGCATACATCTGAACATAATTTCATTTTCAATCTGAATCCATTTCATAACATTGCATTCTTCACATGATGTTCAAGTGAAATATATCATGATATCAAAGGTTCACATGAAAAATGTATCATTTTTTTCTCGTCATTCAAAATTTTTTACATAACATCTAATATTTAACACATGATCATAATCTGTCTGCTCGAGTGAAGAGAACACTTGTCCTTATTTAGTGCTTTTGAAAGTCACGGTGAGGAGTCTAAACGACGCACATTTTATGAATTCATTTACATCTTGGCGTAACCGCAGCATTGCATGAACTTTGGCTTGAACATGAACATTCAATGAATACCATGTAATCCATAATCAAACCAAGCTAACAATGTATTATTGCTTTCAAATTGTTTGATGGGTTTTCTACCTTTTTTTTGTTGTTGTAACTAATAATTTATTATTTTTATTTTGTTTCTCTGCCGAACTTTCCCTGGCCCTTTTTAAAACGCACAAACCGTTCGCTGGACAACAAAAATGCGTTCTGAAAATTTCAAAAATGATCATTATCAACTCTTTTTCATCGGAATGGCATAACACGCAACCTCAATCCCGCCTGCAACTTGCTCTTTAACCTACTAAATAATTGCGAAAACGCGCACAATGCCACACCCCAATTCGATGCGGATCGATTCATTAAACGCGGTTTACTCTGATGGAATTAATTGCTACAGGCTAATGGATTGGCTTGTACTGGCAAATACGAAGCCGGCTCGATACCATCGTTCGCTGCCAACGCCAGTTTATTCGTTAAACAACATGCATACTAGAGATAGAAATTCCAGCATGAAAAAATATATAATATACTATATGTTTGTTTGTTCGAGAGATGAGAGGATAGAAAAAAGCAACAACAACAACAAGCGAAATACTCTTTTATTGCGATTTACTAAAGTTTTAATTTGGTTTTATTTCCATTCTTGTTTGTTTGTGTTTTAGCTTTACTCTGACTTACGATTGTAAATAACTTAAGTGGTAGAGACAAGGACAATGCGAGCAAGAGAAGAACTTGAACTAAGACGTCGAAAGACAATCGCATCAAATGAAACAATTTTTTTATGCTGTTTTCGTATTTTCATTTATAAAATTTGTGTATTCGTGCTAAAATTAAAGTCTGGTTTAATTTTGTGTTATATATAGAATGACAGAGATTGGTTTGGCTAAAGAGCTTGCATATTCATGATATTAATATAAAGTTGACTATTCAAGATTTGAAGATAAGATTTTCAGCCTCGTGAGTGCTCTTCATGAATGTTTTCCGGAGAAAGAGCCACTCAACAGCTGCAATTTTACAGGCAAAATGCTCTTTTGATTGAAGATGCGAGCATTTTCTTTTTAACATAGTAAGAATTTTATTAACTACATAAAACGACTGAAGAATTCGTTTTGATCTTCAATGTATAAAAGTTCATCTGAAGTTCTTTGCTCAATTACACATTCATTTTTATCAACAGCAACAAAAAATTCTTTGATGGAAAATACCTGTTCACCAGATTGACTTTACGCATAGTTTTATTATTCAATATTTTCATCCCATTCATCAACGCATCAACAATCTTTACCAACTCAATCCACTTGAACGCTCATTACTGATGAAGACGAGAGCAGAGCACGAAAGGAGAATGCCGTACGCTTAAGACAACGTGTTCAACACAATAATCTGTCGGAAGAATTGAATTATATGAATCTTGTGCATTTGCAATAACATTTTGCGGGAGCGCGCACATTGTGATTTATAATGAGCTCTCTCCCCCGATTCGATATATTGTATCGCTCAGATAAAGCGGATTTCCGTTGAGTGTAAAATTAAATTCGTTCTCTCTTCACATTCTCTCTCTCTCTCTCTCTCTCTCTCTCTCTCTCACTGTATTTTCATGTTTGCATTGTGTGTTTATTTGTGTGAATGTTGATGATATCGTGCGCTCGTGTCTTATCGACATCAAGCTTCAATGTTGTCGCAACAAGTTTATCGTAAAAACTGTAGTTTAATAGATCAAATGCCATATATTTTAGATGAACTTAAACTAGGTGCCAAGAAGCACAATTCAGTGCGATATAATTGCAATTGTTTCGACTTCTATATGAACCCACAATGTCAAACGGCGCACACCTTCGAACGAATTCTCCATCCATCCATCACAATAGCAGCACACTTCATTGCATCGACGACATTTCACATGAATCCCAAATTGACTTTGTTCGTTTAATTACAGCACGACATGGTTTTCAACGAATTCAGTATGGGCGATGAGCGAAATATGAACACTAAATTGCAAGCAAATTTTGCCCGGAAATGTTTTTCCAATTGAAAGTATCAAATTCATTTGGATCATGTTAATTTCTCGACTACCCACGGTCAAACAAAATTAATTTAAGACCCGTTAAAAATGGGAACAATAGCAAAAAGTGTGTCATTATTGAATCAAATTACTTTGAACAAGTGAGCAGGTGATAAATTATATAATATAAGAAAAGTTCGCTCCGCACTTTTTATGGTGGAATTCTTTGTTTTTGCGTCACTGGAATGCGAATTTTCTCTTAACCTTATGCTCAATGAAGTAGCAATGTCACAGTTGGATGAGTGCTATACAAATTATGTAAGAGGAAAGAGAAAGAGAAAGAGAGAGAGAGAGAGAGAGAGAGAGAAAGAGAGAGAGAAAGAGAGAGAAAGAGAGATACTTAGAAAAAAACAGTGCAACTACTCGATATTATTTATTTGCGCATGGAGCAAATTGAATACGTGCTAGAGTCTCAATTGTGAAAAAATCAAATTCAATACGACAAAGATATAGAATGGGATAATATAGATAGGAACGGAAGTGCACACGACAGCACGCAATATTTATTTTGTGCACAAATTGCTTTGAAATAATAATTACAAGCAAATTTCTACAGACAAATAAAATGAAACGATGCAAAATGAGTAACGCGAAAATGAAAAAGAAATGAATGAGACAATCTTGAATATGGATGGGCACTCAAAAAATTGATTAAATCCATCAAAATGCCCATCTGTCTGTATAACCGTATGCCATCTATAAACATTTAATTTTCCAATGAATACAAGCTCTATTTTAGCTGCACCGCAATTTTAACGCGCAGATAGCGAAAGAAAATCAATTGCAGTTGAATGTAGAGCATATTGTATGAGAACGGAATAATGAATTCAGTCATTGTCATTTGGGGATATGAAAGACACAGGAAGAGAATCAGAGAAAATGAAATAGAAAATAGAGAAAAGCAGCAAAACGAAAGGAGTAAATCTTTTATCCGTTTTGACCTTCGAATGTTTGCATTTGACAATGTATTCGCAGCGACAGTTGCAGCTTTCGAATTCGTTCGGTAGAAATGTTTTATCTTCAGAAAATAGTAATCTAAGTGCAATTCGATTGAGACTCGCTCACGCCACAATATACACAACCATCAATGAATTAGCAACAATGTTGAGCGTCGTCGAATAATACGTGCTGTTTAAACCACAACAAAAGTGCAAACAAAACACGTTATTAATTCTTGCCATATGTATCAAATATTCGTCGAGTTTGACATTCATGCGAATTTCGTGTTCGAAGTATTTATAGCTCGCATGATCAGCACACTCACGTATGGATTAGATTTCATAATTACGATTGTTTTTTTTCCTTTTCATCCAAATGGATTCTGCTTCCGTTTGCTAATCTTTTACAGTCGGCGAATTTCATTCACTTTCTTCCGATTTCTTTATATCGGGCAACTTGCTTTGCCCTCAATTCAATTTCATGTTATTAAGATTTTTACTTTGTGAATGCACATTTGTGGTGTGTCGAAGGCAAAGTCTTTAATTGAATCCATTTAATAAATGCATTTATTCGAAGTACTTAGATCGCTTTTATTCGACATCTCGTGGGCTGAATCATATTTTGAATTTCTCTTCCGTCTACGAAAATAGATATACTCGTGTTCGAGACATTAAATTGACTGCGGGTGAGTCAATTGCACACTCGTGATGATTCACATCTTTTTCTCGCTGGTTTATGAAAATATTCTTCTGTGTGTTTTATTTTCCGAATAGAATTTAATATCATACAATTTTTATGTGCACCATTGTCTTGGCAGTACAGCATCAAGATTTCAATTTGTAGATGGCATCGGAAAGTGAAAATTAAATTATATCTTTCCATTATATTTGTGTCTCGTGCACTCACTTCGATGCGACACACATCCACAGATCTGCGACAAAGAGTCGCACATCTGAGCGCTCACTTCTCTAGTTGTATGATGTAAATGAGAATATGATTGAAATCGAACAAACTACGCTGGACATATTCAGTTGTAGAAAAATGAAATGAAAAACATCAACAAAAACTGTAAAGTTTTCTTTTTGAAACCATACTCTTTGATTTATTTGCCATTGTTGATGTCGAAAGTTATAATTATTTCACAACACTTTATTCCAAAAGTAATTTGAAAGCGTTTAACACATCATCTCGCCAATGCCACGAGTATAGCCCATTTTGCGGGATGGAAAAGTTTTGATTGAATTGGCTTTCACATAAAATTAATTTAAATTGAATATAAATAAAAACCGAATCCGAAAACTTGATTAAAATAACTGTGAATATTGTAGTTTCGAAGCATTTCCCTAGGCATCGAAAACAAAAAAAAAAAAAGAATTTCATTAAAATGAACATTGAATGGGACTGTTGAAAATATAAATACTTTCTACAGGTTTTTCTTCGGGTGGGATTCTTGAATAAACTTTGACTGCAACAAGTTGAACATGTTTTATTACATCAAAATATTTGGCGTTTGTTGTGGAAAAACATGACTAATTGCGGCGGGTGGTGGTTTAATTTTTCCTCTTCTTAATTTTGTATAACTTTCGAAGATTCTAGGAATGTCTGTGCCAAGTCAGGCGCTACCTGAAAAACAACATTGAATTTTATGTTCAAATGCCGACAACCGAATCGATACACTTTCGCAAACGTTGCCAACAAATGGTTGACTGCTACAAATGATGTGGTGCAGGCTAAGACTGCGTTGAATAATACATTCCACCTAAAATGCCACAGATTCATTCGTTATGTATCACATGAAATATGTAATGTTTCGAGTATTTTCCGTATTGAATAAATTCCGATTTCCGAATGTTCGAAATAAATTGAGCAGTAGCAGCTGCTGCCCAACTCGCTACTGTTCCGCAGAGAATAAGGCATATTAAAGGAAATCATGTCATATTGATCGCAAATGTCGGAAGTTCCTCCTGTATATATGGAAACATAATATCCGTTAAATCACATTAGGGTTGGCACGAAACCACTTAATTGAATTGTCAAGCCTTTCACTTGCGATTGACGAAACGTGCAAATGTAATCGGATCTAATATTCTTTGCGTCAAATTATCATACATTTGCACATTGAATCAAAGATTCCGCTAATGGATTTCACAAGCACAATTTGTGGTACGTCTTTGAATTCTTTGGCACCAAAGCACGTTCTTCCTGAAACAAAAAATCTCTTTTGTGCCTTGTCGTTATCACCTTAAAAAGAAACGGAAGTTCACAGTCCACGAAGATCAATTAATCTGCTGATAATTACATTAAATGCGCGATAATTAAAACAATAACTCTCAATACAATATTGAATAACGGCCGCACTGCTTGTTTAATTTAATCTTCTTTTTTCTTTGAAGCCAATGAATCTTATTCGATGTAATTGACATACTTTCCTAATTATGCGATGCAGTATTAACATGACGATTGGGTTAAAAAGTAAAAGTACATCGCTCCATTTTCAATGCGAACAATATTATTTAAGAACGTCCTACGCAGCTCCAACAAGACAGAAAAACGCACATAATTTCATTTTAATTCTGATAGTTTGCCGGGCGTCGATTCCATTAATAATTTTCGATATTAGTTTTGCAATTGAAACACTTTTGAAAAACTTGCACAATTGAAAGTTTAAATGAAATTGCTCGTTGAATTACAAATGTGTATGAATAAAATTCAGATATTTTTGTATACGTTGTTGCAGATGGTTTTTATTTCGAAAACACACATCAGTCCAACCAAACATTGAGTCAGTTGCTTTGTCTATTTCCGGTGGCTGGGCGCTGGCTCTTTTCGATTTCAGTTGAGTGACAAGGAGAAATCTTTCATGTTGATGATTATTTTGTTTTGATTTTGTTGTTGCTGTTGTTTCTCATTTGGTTGTCAAATGCGCTGGATGGAATTACATTGGGAATATTTGAATATTTGAACTGAATAATGCAAATGGAAGTGCTGATGTGTAAAACATAAGCGCGCGTAGAAATTGTAAAACATCATTTGGTTCGATTGAATTTCAAATCAATTTCCAAATGGATACAATTCGATCGGACGATAAGCAGAACATGCGCTCGCTCCAATTCACGAATCATTTGTTTCGGTTCGATGCCACAACATCGAACTTGTATGGTCCAATGCTACACTTACCTTGTCATTGCATCGCTCAACTTTCTTCCCAACGTTCAACTGCTGGGAAGTCACCGACTTCACCCTGGATATATCATAAGAATGCCATGTACACATAGAAATGAGCCATCTTTTTCTTGTCCATTCCTAAGAGCAGCTTCTGCAAGCAGTTCATAGGTGTCAATGATTGGCGTTGAACCACCGGTCATTGTTTTTGTACACATCAGATCGGTTATTCACCGAGGCTTTTTGCACAATGTATGATTGACATAAAACTCAGTATCCCATTCAACCAATGACCTTTTGGTGTTTCAGCTACAAAACTATAAATTATATCTTTACATATTTTTTATTGAATTTTCTGTATCTCTATCTCGTTTGATTGCAGGCTAACGGTGACGCTTCTTTGGGCAAATATGTTGCAGGTAGTGTGACTGGTGCTGGTGCAGAAGCTGGTTTGTTCGTTGCCAACCACGCTTATTAAACGTGGCGTTGCGAACCTTTACACCTTGAACTAAATTGTGAAAAAATGATTGTTTTATGGTGTGCACAACAAAAGAATTGAATTCTCATCGAAAAAAAAAACATACCATCTCAATTCAAATTACTTCAGAATTGATCTTCGATTCGATTGCCTGAATCCATTTTAGCATATATCTATACCCTTTTTCTTTGCATGATTTGGTTCGCCGTTTTTCTTCTTCACTTTGTGATTGATAATTGATTCTTTGCGTTTGGCATCGATTCAACAACTGGCGACAGCTTGTTGGCATGCTGCCGCATCGAAATCAAAAATCAAGAAATATCGTTTTGTAACCAACCGAAAAAAAAAATGCACGAACACGTATTTTTTAAAATTATTTGTTTCTTTTATTATTTAACTGTAAGTGTTGTTGTGATTAGATTTTTCGATTTGAAAAACTTAAATTAACAATGACTTCTGAATGAACGATCAACGACAGAGTTTGAGGCGAAGCTATTATTCATTTATTTATCAATAAAAAAAATGTGAAAGAAAATAGCAAAATTACTCTAAATTATTTATTTTTTTCATATTATCTGTTTCATTTCTTCGAAAATACGAGGAATTATCTCAAGTGTTAAAATAAACAATCGAATGGAAGATACAAATATATAATTCAATAAAGAGACTTTATGTTTATGTGTTAGACAAATCAGTTGGTGGTTTTATTGCTTGAAACATTGCAGCCGGAACAGTTCACATCAACACGAAAGGTTTGTAATTTCAATAGATGCGGCCTTTGAAATTCATTTTCAAGAAAATCTTACCAATTCCCCAATCAGACATTATGACAGCTGTCGTAAACAAATACTTTGCTCACTATTGAACTTTCAAGGCTGAAAACTTCCGCTGAAATTTCTTAAATTATACATTAAAAAAACAACGTGCATTTCTTTTTCATAAATTTTAATAAAAATTCATTGGACAACATCGAATTGAATATTTTCAATAATGGTAATTTTACAGCAGTTTCGAATATAATACAATTGCTGCCTAAAAATTCGTATAAATTGCTACTTAACAACGAAATAACATCAAATAAATTAAATGGGCTCACGAAATTTGATATGCGATTTCCATATATAAACTTATTCAATCGAATCTCTTTAATAATATTCTATCAAATACAACAAACAAAATAAAAACTCTTTCTTACCGCATGTAAGTACACTTAAAAAATTGAAATCAATTTTTCATTCAGAAAATAAATTTTTTGTGTCGGTTTCTGCCTTGTTGTTTAAAGAAATTGACTTAAATACATTAATTATTCCTAAAACTATGGTGGAAATTTCACAGCTGCTTAATGATACCCGCTATCAATCGTAACATATAAGTGAAAGGTAGGTGGCTATGGTCTAGTTCGACTTCTGGTTGGTTGATTTGATTTTGCTTCAGATTGATCCATCAGGTACAATGCAATTGTCGAATTGATGCATTGTGCTCAGTCAAATTCACTGTAAATTGTCAGCACATGACGTTCATTGCATCGCATTCGATCAAATTGTAAGTGTTTAACTCTGCTTACATTCATGGCACACGCACGCAACTCCTCTGGCCACTGGACAGAGTGTTGTACGCACGTCAATTGTGTAAACTTCATTTCCCATTTATGTCGGTTGACACAATCAGGCTATTCCAAATGATCGACCTCATTTGTGTTTAACCTTGAAATGCTCAAATGGCATCATCTTTGGTTTCAGTATTACATTGCTTTTCTGGGTCTTCGGCAATATCCAACGTTGATAACGATCGTCTAGATCCATTGCTGCTGCAAATGCGTTCAATAAATGACATTTTCTCTTTCGCTATTTTCACAGCCGCATCTGAATTATTGGTGCGATTCAATCGATTATTATTTTCATCAATTTTCTTTTGATCGAAATCCGTTTGTGAGTTTTCGCATGAAAGCACCTCATTTGATTCAGTTTCAACGTCATCAATCGGCAAAAGAACACTGCCATGCCTTGATTGCACATTTCCATTCAATTGATCTCCTTGTAAGGGTAACATTGAAGGTGCAGCTAATTTGTATGGTAACATATTCAATGAGAAATTCGATGCCGATAAATTACGATGTATACGCACATTCTTCGCATTTCCATTGTTATTTTGGCTATTCCGTAATTGCATACGTTGCTTCTGCAGATAGTTATTTGGCTTTGGATTAACGCCAAATAATCGACACACTCCACGGCGTACCCGACGATTCCGATATGCGAATATAAATGGTGAACTAACATTTGCAATCAGAATGAATAAAATGCTCCATAATGATGCGTTTGGAATGAATGTTAGTCGTCCTTGCAGCAATATCAGAAGTCCGTAAGGTAAATATGATAGCATTAGCATTGCAACGACAATGCTGCCAATGCGCGCTGCTCTCGACTCTTCGCGATATTTGAAAATCGATGATGCATTTGACAATCGATGGCGAATCGAAACCATGTAGTTCAAGGCACGCGTGGAATTGGATGACTGTTGAGATGCTTGATTGATACTATTTGTGCTGCGATTATTCACACAGTATGGCACTTTGTTCAGTAAGTCCAAGTTCGACAATTTCTGAAGGTTGGGCGACGAATGCACTTGTCGCATTTCGCCAGAAATCATGCGACCCAAATGATGGTTTTTTGCAAAAACATCGCATGATTTTTCCAATGATTTTTCCAGCGACACCAAATGCCGTGTGCTGAAATGACGACTAAGTTGCTGAAATTTTGGTTTTAATCCGTTCAGACTTTTTTCGGATTTGGTGCGTTGACGTTTGGCTAGCGGCTGTTCGGGTTGCTTTTCACCATCTGGAATGTCCAAGTAACGACGATACTGATGTGTGGCCACTGGCGTTCTCTTATTACTTTCAATCGTTGCACCATCTTCAATGGCATATTTTTGCGAATCGATTTTCATGGTAATTGCATCGGCTGCGGCCACATCAAATATCGATGGATATTTTTGATTTTCACCAATCACAACTGCATTCATGCTTGCATTATGAAGATTCAACGAGCTTTGGAGTAAAGGCGATGAACCATTACGTCGCATTCGTAAGCTACTTTGTCGGGCTTCCGAGAAGATTTTGTAGTACATAATCCAAACCAGCGTAATCGGAACCAAAACAAACAATGCGAAATACACACAGGAAAATACTAATGCGTAGATATTTGCCACAAACATAATTTCATTCGAGCCCAATATTGTGGCTGTAGTTGCCATCGTTGCGAAATCCAATTGCTCGTTTCCTCCGGTGATTGTATCGTTATTTTCCAATTCGATGTGACACCATTTCGAGCGGAATGCCGATATAATCGTGATAACAATGCTAACCACCCACACGGAAGTGATCAACAGCCATGACTTGAGGTATGAAATTCGCGAATGGTATCGTAATGGATCCGTTACAGCGCACCACGTGTCGCCAACAACCAGAACAACTGACAGAACACCTGAGATGATAAAAAGAATAGGAAATCGATTAAAATTATGATTATATCACATTTCATTTATATCTAGTTGTATGTTTTGAAAAGCCTACAAATCCATGTGATAATTACTTGAATAATGACAAACCCAGATAAAACATTGTCATCAATTATCGGCATCGAGTTTATTAGCTAATGGCTAGAGAGATGCATTCGGAACCAAATTATGAGAGCACATTTGTGGTTTGAGCTGTACAATGAGACTACATATACACCATAAAATGCGGAATTAATTGCAAGTAATTAATTCTGTCTGACAAACTGTCACAGGCGACAACGTTCGTTACAGGCTTGAGTGGGTGGTTTCTCATTTGCTCGCACTCGACAATATTATTGCTCATTTTTGCATACGATTCAATTGTTGAACTTCAATTTGATATGAAATTTTGCATGCGCAATTCAATTTAATATCGGCCAGAATGCTTGTACAGCTTTGCACGGTTTATCACACTGGGAAAGGCCACCAATTGAGTTCTTCGAACTTTGATCAAATCATTCATTTTTCGAAGAAAGATATATCACACATGCCGAATATGATGGGATAAAATCCAGAAATCACATTATAATCATTTCCATTCAATGAACGGGTTTTGTGAACAATTGAACGAACCCAAACAATTTATTGAACTTGGAAGCTCGTGGCTCGCGGCCTGTGGCTCGTGAAATTGTTCAAAATCAGACTTCAAGCACCCAAATGAAACGTAAAAAGTGATGAGTCATCAACGAATGCGAATGTATCCCTGACGACTTCGCACGCTGTCAAAATCAATCACCAACTGGTTTTAAGTGGAATAACCGAAAATAATGCGGTAATCATATTAGGTAACCGTAAGAAACACACATTGCTTGTAATAAGTACATGAATGCAAAGTGATCCATTTTATGTATGGCAATTGAAATGAGGCAAGAAGTCTATTAACCTCGCATCCCAACTCGTAAGCACTCAATATAATTTTTATTCGATTTTTTGATGACGTGAGTAGGTATTTTGAAATGAACCACTGCTTTGATACACGCCCGCTCAATTTCTTTCATCATGCAAAAAAAGATATTGCTGTCATTCTCATTTCTAAACTTATGAAACAAATCATGTCAACAAATTTTTGCGTTCTCGTGCCCATACGCGTGATTTTGTGCGTCTGACGAATCATTTTTCGGCGACTCTTTTTTTCCATATGTCGACATAGACAATTTCCAACTGGTTGGTGGTTTTTCTTCAACAAAAAAATCGGAAAAAAATACATATTCCAAATTTATGACGGGCGTTTATTGATGGCGTTTTTTTAAACGAGGCATAATTCGACAAGAAATTTTACATGCAATTTTTTTATGAAAACATGTAAAATAACTTCCTTAACTTTTTCATTTTAACTGTTTTTGAATAGGTTCACACAGCCAAATAAACGCAACGCAAAATTCATGAACGACGCGAATACTTGTCAAGTGATAATGTGATTCAAAATCCGAAATCTCATAAATTGCGTGTTGTGCGTAATAGCGAAAAGCAGTACGAAAAGACGCCCGCAAGTCTGAGATCAGAATTTGATACGATACAAAAGTGACATTTTTGGAAAGGAATCGGACACCCGTAAGAATAGCACATTGTTAAGATTTGTACCTGGTCATTGATCTTTCCCAAACAAAGCATCCCTATACCAAATATGATGATGAAAATATATATTCAATGCAATAAATTCGCTTGACAACCAGAACATTTGCGGGAAAAAACCAGTTGTGACACATTGCGTGGCCATTTCATGAGCTCGACGTGAAGTTCATGAGAAATTCAACACAACGAAGGCTATTCACGGCTCACAGTGAGTCATTAGAATGAGATGAATTTTTATTGTAATTTGGTTTTTGCTTCGTTTGAAATGAATTATTCGGGTAAAATGGATAGTATTTGCACTTATCTCAAACGATGATGAATTCTAATGTAGCAATACCATGTTATTCGTGGAAATAAGCGATATATAATTACACGCTCGCGTCGATAACTGGCAATTCTCGCAGCAGTTTTTTGATCATTGTTTCCAAGAATGAGCCACAGAAGAAAGCCGCGTATCTAAGCTGCTAGTTTTCTGCGTGTTCAAGTAATTTGTCCAAGTTGTTATCAGCCAAACGGCTACAATCGATGGTTCATCGAGGTCAAAATAATAATTCCGGTAAACCACAAAATGAAGCATCTTTGAAATATTCCAATGAAATTAACGCATGTTTTCTGCTTCTGATTCGCACTTTATTTTCGCCCGTAAGCCGACAACGAGAAAAAACATCATAAGAAATGGTTTTAATGATTGCGGTCAAAATGATGATGATTTTCTGACGCAAATTTACTATCGAAACCGAAATGAAGCGATATTGAAATGATGTTTTCATTTCTTTTGAACAGTTTTCTTTTTTGAACAGTACTTTTGGAAGAAATTGTTTGAAACTATTTTTGAATTGTCGCTAAAATAAGCCATCTCCAAAATCAATGAACAAATTATACATTTTTTTTTATTTTGTTTGACAAGTTTCTGACGCTAATTTCGAAATTGGCTTTTGTGAATGCAATAAAAACACCACAGAGCAAAATCAAATGAAAATATTATTGATTCAGTAGTCAAGGCAATAACGTTATGTGTAAATATTTTCGCCTGACACAATCGCGTACATCAAAACAATCGCCAATATTGAAAACAATCAAAAAGAAAGAGAGTTGCAGCTCTGAAACAATTAAACTGTGCCAACGGTCAAGCGCACGGGCGATTATATAGAGAGAAAAAAGTGATTTTAAAAATAGCATTTGAAATTGTCGTTATTAATCAAATAACCGTTCAAGACAACTCGCTCTTTGTTTGTGCTTTCGATGGGTGTGTGACTTGTTAGGCATAAAAACATAGTGTACGAAAAAAAACTATAGCTCTTTTGTGTTGCTTTGACGTGTACCGAGATAAGATTTTAATTTTCACACAATGATACGATGGATGATGTTGTTAATAATTAATGTTGTGAAATTGAGCACAAACCGTACGCCATTTTTTTTTTTTATTTTCCTGTTTTATTTTTAAGTGATGTGAAAAACTGGACAACGTAAAAGTCCAAACTAATGTCAACACACGACCATATATTCACAGCCAGAACGACACGGTTGGCGAATGAAACGGAACGTACGAGTTTAGCATCGCACAATCAGCCAGCGTATTTTTAATTGGAATGAAATTTGCGTAATGATAAAATCGCCTTTGGGGAAGAACTTATATTGACAAACTGGTTTGACTTAGTCAATCAAATGCTAAATACAGACCATCATTTAGCATACAATAGCATTGTCATCTGTGACACATCATATCTGTTTACGTTTTTTTGTGATGGCATTTTATCATTCGTCACTGTTTTGCACAGACTGGATATTTCTTTTTTCTTGTGGTCTTGCTAATACTTTTAATGGTGCGATTATTGCTTTCAACCTTTGACCACCATCCAAAATATGTGTGTTTGTCTGTGAGGTGGAAGTTTTCTTCCATCATATCAGAGATTAATGACAACATTTAATTGTTTACATAGTAAATGGACTGAAGCCTTTTTTTAGCTGCATGGAATCTTTCCATGGCGGGCCGGTCCATCCGTTCACTCATGCAAAAATATGACAACGAGCATGCTGCAAACAATCAAATATTATTTTCATAAGAGAAAGAGAATGAATTGAGGGGCTAAAAATGAAGTTGAATAAATAAACGGTGCAAATTGTTAGAGAGAAATACAGATAGGGAAAAAGAAAAAAACAGATTCATTTCAAAATATTCCACAAAAAGCTTCGACATTTTTATAGAGTGAATGGGAATTTTGCATTCATTTATAGAAACATGCGATGAAACAAATTTCATTGAACGTCGCATCTCAGAACGCAGCAACATCAATCATTTCAATTTCCAGAATTTTCCGTTTCTCCATGAATATTGTTCAATTTTTTCCGAGTGAATGTCTCTCTATTGACATTTTTTTGTTATTTCTGCGTATGAGATCCTGTACAAATGAACAGGTAAGTGAAACTCCTCGTTTGTCGGCTAACAAAAATAAAAGCGATATCGATTACATCAGTTGGCTTTTGTTAGGATTTTAGCGCGTGCCACATTGAAACGGGTTTCTAGTTACATCATAATGCATAAATCATGTTGCAAATTGATTGCATTGGACATTAAATGGCCCAATGTGCATTGTCGAATCGCCACAAAACACACACACAATATGATAATGGAAACAAATATTCTTCGCGAGAAGTATAAAATAGCATTGATACGATTCATGTAGCGAAATAAAATGAAAGTGATGGCGCATAAAAGCGAACACCAACTGTAAAAAGGATTCATTGAAAATTCAACGACATGTATACAGAAATAAAACACGATTTTCTCGAGAAGCGACTTAATCGTACGATGATACAAACTGACAAATTCATTGAATTTCTTATCATCGGGGGCTGTTATCGGGATTGAATTGTGTGCTCGTGCCATGTGTGGTTTCTGCGAGAGAAGAGAGGCGTTCACCGCGCCTCTTCTCAATAAAATGTTTGTTTTTCTATTTTGTCTATTCGTTGAATTACGCTTTATTGACGATTCAACGTAAACAAACTCCCAGCGGTTTATCTATTCCGAGTACGTCATACTGATGTAAATTCAAGTCCATTATTGGTGCGTTTCTATTTTCCATGGAGAACGAGTTTGGACGCAATTGGGAAAAACGTTTGAATGATATTGTCGTCGGCGGCGTTGAGGGAATAAATTCGATTGCAATTGATAGGCATATTTTGGACCGATGGAAAATAACAGAAGTTTTGCATGATAGAAAACGTGTGTGCAACTAATTGCGGGATTACTTTTCACGTTCCACTTTCCAACGTGAATTCAAATTGATTAATCCAATTGAATGAATTTCACGCGGAAAGTTCATAGAAATTGCAATTGATATGATTTATCGAATAATATGATGAAGATGCTGAATAAACATTCAGAATGTACAAAGTCATCACAAGGTGATGGTTTCAATCCAATCCATATTTAAATTAATGCACTGGCAATAAATAAAAATAAACATCCTTGATTTCGCTTCGACGAGATACTGAAAATCGTTCGAGCAAAAGAGCTAATCTTTTTTTTTCGCTGTCTTTATTATTCATCGCAATACAAAGCTGTGCAAAAGTTTTGCGATAACAGTTAACAAATAGACAAACGAGAAAATATTTACCCCATGCAAAGTTCTTGTTATTAATGTGTTTTTGTCCGTTTATTATTCATCAATAACGCACATCCGATTTGCTCGTATTTCTCACTTTATTCTACAAAATATTGTTGATATAAACTAAATTGTTCGATGAAAACAATCACAACAATCAACTAAAAATGGCCTCAGAGAATTACAAATCGCGTCTAAATGGTAATTTGGCACGCGTGCACAAATTGAAAATCATCTCATAGATTAACACTAATAACAAGAAGAAAACAAAAATAGCCTCTCACTCGTTCATGTGCACATATATACAGGTATAGATATTTTCATAATTGCCGACGCAGTTGCCGATCAAATGTTGTGAAATGTGAGCGGTGGTTTAAAGTTGCTAATCAACTGTTCGCAATCAATGAATTTTGTGTTATTAACCCATTGCGATTTATTTTTAATGTTGATCAGCTGAATCAATAATAGCATAAGAAAAATTTCAGGCACAATTTACATCGCAACAGTTGACATTTTTCAATACGCCGATTCAGAAACGCATACGTGAATTTTGCAAGAGAAACAGCATCTTTACTTGATTGCAATGACGCAAATTCGTTCACACGCACATTCGACGTTAATCCTCGATATTTTTCGCTTGTCAAATTGCAAATTACAAAGCTCATACGTATTTCAATGGTTTTCCATCAGATCAGAATCAATTAGTGATTCTCTGCATAAGGAAATCGAAACAGTGAAGCCCATTCTCATCTGAAATTTTAATGCTTCTTACGTAAAGTCATTCTTTAAGAAGGATTAGCCAGAAATATCTGCTAAATATTGAGCTAACTAGTTGGCGAATTGTAGCCGCTTTTTGTAGTTATAGCATTTATTGTGTTTGATTTAAGGTATTATTAAGAAGTCTCAAAATCATGATGATTTTGCTGAAATTTCAGCAATGATTTTGAAAGATGGGCCATAACTATGTGTTTTTAATTTTGATGATTCGGAAGACTGGACCAAATTTGACATGATCGTTCCGAATTTCCTGGGTTCAATTTATTTAATCAGCTGAGATTTCATGAGAAACCTCTTTAAACCGATACAGAAAATCCAACATGTGCCACTGAAAAAGTTTGCTCACCTGCAATCATCCAACATTCACAAATTGATTTGAATATATTTCAATAAAAAGTTCAAATCATTCAACATATTCACGCGATTTTTCGAGAAAAATCACTTTTGATTGAAATTCGTTAGTCAAATTCAAGGTAAAATTCTTGACATTGTCGAAATTTCTACCAAGGCCACTTGCATTTGTTACGTGTCATTTTCAGACATACCAAGAAAATACTATAAAAGTTGTCTACTTATGAGTTGATAATAAGCTATGTATAATCGGCGACTTTGCAATGCCATCTTCGAAATCTTTGAATATTTATTTCAATTCTCTCATCAACACGTGAAAGATGTGAAAAGAGGAAATGTTTCATTGAATTTATCAGCCATTTGGTTGAATCGGTATCAGCATTCTTAACAACTCATGATCAAAGCTTATTGATGCTAAGATGCGCATTTGAGTCGTACATCAAAGGTAATATATTGAATAAGAGCATTTGAAATTTCGCAATTGATGCGGGCGCTCTCGTGCGAATGCCGTTTTCGTTATGAAATCCAGCAGTCATCACTCAGATGTTTAAATGTGTGTTGTGAGTAAATTTATTTCCTTTCGATTCGAGCGACAGAAAAAAACGCATTCAAATGAACGAACGAATGGGAGCATGGAAAAAAAATCAAAAGAAATCTATAGCCATTTATAGTGTTCAGTTTGAGCATATGAATGAATGGAATTTTGCAATTTTTTGTATGGCTATTTTTAAACGATTTCTGCATACGTGTGATAACAAATCGAAATGGGATTCATGTAATGGAAAGAAAGTGGGCACATTTTTTCTCGGACGTTTTTTTTGTGTGTATTGGTTTGATTGGCACTGGTTTTGCAGCACAAGTACAAAGTCGAATCGATGTGGTTCATCAACACCGTCAAGTGAATTGGATTTTTTGTCGGACCATTTGCTACAGACTTTCAATTTTCATTTTACATTGACGATTGACGACAAACTGTGTGCTCAAGTGTTTTTCCGAGCTATCCATAGGACGATTCCATCTATATCCCCGCACGAGTTCTCAAAATGAATGAAATGAAATAAAATGAAATGAAAGGAATAAACGAGAGTACGAGATAATTTGTTCATCAAAAAATGTGAAACAGACATTGAAATTATCGGAAAGCATTGCCCGACTGAACGAAATTGAAAAGTGAGCATTCAAAGTGAAGTACTTCGTGATGATCACAGCAATGCTAGCTATGAAAACCGAAAAAACAATTATATAGTGATGAAAGTGTTTTTTTTTTTTTTATTTTGTGAGCGCACACAAAACGATACGAAGCCACATGACACGGATCGCTCGCAATACCTTGACTTTTGACTTTTCGCTCAGCGCGATTTTGAACGTTTCCGATACTCTCCGAACCTGATTCATGATTTTTCGATTGACTCTATTTATTTAGTGTCTGAAGAATGCTCAATTTTTATAGAATAAAATAACAACATCGTTCTTTGAACATTAGATTTTCAAATATGGTGAAGGAAAGTGATAATGAAAATGCTTTTCTAATAATTTGTTTATTTGCGCGTGTTCAAATAATAAATGTAATCGTGCGAGTAGTTACGCGGAATGAAGGCGATGCAAGATCAATTCCATTGAAATCGTTTCGTATTTGTAGCCCTAATTATCACTCAATGATTTTGTAAATTGTGAGATTGATTTGACAGCTTACACTTATTACAAGTGTTTGTAAAGTACTAGTGATACAGTTTCTGGTATTGACACTCTAATAAATATTATTAAAATTTGGTCATATTTTTGACGTTTTTGTATTTAGCCTCAGAATATGTGCGCGATGTCAGATATGTTTACATCGCCTACAAAATATTTGAAATAAAGGCTAAATGGCTTACCAACGGCAGCGGCAAAATCAAAACCCCAGAATCGTGTACAGTCGAATATGAGCGCATTTTCACTGAACACAGTGTGCGATCGATGCGCCGATGAACTGCGATGTTTGACTCTCGATATCGCTTCGACTTCGATTCCACGTTCGCCCACCACAGCCATCGGTTCTACTGGAATCTCTTGGACTTCTTGGACAATATCAACTTCAACGTCTTTTTCGTCGCCATTTTGAGTGTCAATCATTTTTCCGGTGAATTTGTGAATCGTTCCATGTTCATCGCGTTCAATGACAATTGATTCGATCGATTCATGTTGAACATTGTTTCGATTCATCGAAAATTCATCAATATAGTCGGGTTGCTCATCAACATCTCGTTCGAATCGACCGCCATCATGATGGCGATGGCGCAATGACGACATCTTAGCCGCCGTACTTTCGGTTGCTGCAAATACTTTGTCATTCTGTGATTTCGGAATGATGGAATCAACGCTGAAATTCGGATTTTCATAGACAACCGTTGACGATACACTACTGCTGTCCATGTGAAAACGGGTTTTCAAACCGCCATGCAGCCATAATGCCGGAGTCAATGCCAAACAAGCAATAATATTTGCAGCCAGCAAATTGATCACAAATCGATTGGCCGTTGCTCGTAAACCAGATGATATCCAAAATGCACATAATGCTAACACATTCACAGCCGCTGACAGCAATTGCAAACCAACGATTATATAATCTAATATCATTTTTTTGGTCTATGTTTCTCTTTCTCTCTCTATCTGTCGTATTATTGACTTTTGTTCAACCGTTATATTTTCTTGGGCGTATCGCTTTCAAAATCGCCTCGTGCCGTTTATTTTCACCGTTTTGCACTGATTTCTATGACTGTTTATCGTTTTTGAATTAATAAATGAGCGTATAATTTTGTTTTGAATTTATTTAGATTTGCTCGAGTTAACTTGTGCCAACGATGACTGCAAATGCTCATTGAGAACTGACGCCTATAGTCCGACGGAAAATTCGTATATACGCAAACTTTCTGGCGTTTTTGTGGAAAAAATGGCGACAATTTTCGTAATTGCCAACGACAACGAAACAAAAATCCGCTCAGGAGGCACGTTTTCTTGGAATATGTTCACAAATTATTATTAAAAATGTACACGAGCGTTGTATTTTTTTGTGTATCACTTAATTAAACTTCGGACTGTTTCTTAGGGTTTTTATTTTCACACTTGGATCATTAGAATTGTTATTATTTCTTCTTTTTGAATAGAAGGAACAATATTAATGGATTAGGCAATTAGAATGCAATTAATACTGCTTAAGTTAGCTGACAATTTTTCATTGTTACATTTCACGCAATCGAATGTTAAGGAAATTCTGCACGTTTCGTTCCACGATTCCCGTCCGATGCGATGAATCTTGACATTTATTTGCACTGTCCCGGTATGCGAATTAAGAAAGAAAACAAGTGTATCGTCACAAAGTCTCATAATCTGTTTCGGTGATGCTCAAATATCTGACTCATAACCGTTTCGTTGACTCTCCTTCTTCCGACACACAATGCCTGTCTTTTGTTCGTTATTTATGCGTGGAAGAGCACTTCGAGCGCTCGTAAATTTATCATTAATTTACTGTTTCGTTTTGCACGGCACTCAGTTCTATTGACACCGCGTTTCTTTTCCGCGCTATATATCAATTTTGGAATATTTATTCTGTCACCGTTATTTATGCACACTCCAAATACCCTTCAATTTGAAATATCAAAACTAGTTTTTGGCGAGTAATGTTCGTAATTTTAGCGTGATCTTTGATTTTTTGCTGTTGTTAAATGTCATTAAACTAGATCAGATACAATTTATTGTAAAAAATTGATATTTTGTCCTCACTTCGCGATTGCATCAAAATGATCACAAGTGGGTGGACACGGTGAATATTCACGAGACACAATTGATGCTGAACAGTTTCAATTGACGTATAAATGAGGTGCAATTGGTCAATAACGTACAGTTTGCGCGTTTAATCGAAATGACTCCTTGATCTTCGAAAGAACGCCGCGGTGTTATTGTTCATCACCTATTCTCACTTGATTTGGCTTTATTCGTTTTTTTTCTTGCGCTCGACGTCCGCACAGAGATAATGTCTGAATTTTTTGGAAAAATTGTCGTTTTATTCATTCGCTTCACTTTTCTTGCTTTTCTTTCAAAGCAATTTCTTTGGCTCACTTTCACGCTTTCATCTCTTGTTTTTGTCGATTTTCAATCATGGCATTTATTCGTTGTGCTCCAGATTTTGTGTGTTCAATTCTATTTCTTGATTTTGTTTTATTCGTTTTTATGTATCTGCTTTTTACTTCTTCGGTTTACACAAATTGAAATAAAAAAAATGATCACTGCGCCTCTTCGTGATTTTTTAGAGTGAATAATAAAATCAAGTGGGTCAAATGTGTATTCTTCCTCTTCGGTCCGTTGTTTTGACAAATTTTCTATTTTTATTATTGATTTTATTGTAAGGCCTCTTTGATGATGTGATTCCAGCTGATTTTCCGCAAACACTGATTCTATTCAATCTTTATGCGTTTACCCATTTGCTGATCGCGGCTGTATCAAACTATCACTTTCCGATGTTTTATTTTTAGTTTTCGCCTTGTTCTGTTTTGATTAAAATTCTCTTGTTGACAAATGCAACAAGACGCGCGCAACAAACTCAATTTTTCACTGATATGATGAGACTCACACGCTGTGTGTATGTGATTGCAATATGGAACAGCTTTACAAAATTTTATTCTCAATTGAAAATTGATGCAAACTCTCTGATTGTTTTTCTCTGGTACGTTCTTACTGCGATACGATCACTTTGCTTATTGCTTTGCGCTTCGTATTGCCTAGATTCGTGCTTTCGTAAAATTTTGTCGACCGTGCGCTATCAACTTTAAAGCGAAACTAATTCGAGGTTTTGTGAATCGAGAGAGAGAAACATAAAGCAGCAGCAACAGCAGCAACAACAGCAGAATTCACATTCACACTAACAAACAAATAAACGAGCCTCATACTCAACGCGCCAAATGAGAAGAATACATTGAAATGCGAACAGTGTGAAAAATTACGTACAACAACAATAGCACGGGCCAACCGACGCAATGAATCGACGAATATTCAGAATAGGAAGAATAGAAAATAAGTAATGAATGATCTATATTACGTGTGAGCGCGTATCGAGCTGTTATTGTTGATGGTTGTCTTTCTTTCATTTTACGTGTTTCCAATGTGTATGTAGCGAGTACCATTGGTAAGTGTATTAGCGAGCCAACGAGCCCCAGTTGTAAATACAAAAATTGTATGTACACGCGAAATAATGAGCGGCAGCCAAATGTATATGGCGACACTCAGCATAGGCAGAGACTAAATTATCGCGTTATCATTCATTCAAAATGATAAATGCCAAGATAAAATAAACATTTGGAAATGGCTTGTCAATAAAAAAATAATAACCTGACTCGATCGAAAAATGTCTCTAGAAATTTCCAGCACAACGAGTTGATCAGCCAATGTTGGGCTCTGCTTTTCTCAATCGAAACAAATGTGTCAATGAAATTAATTTATATGCGGTATCACCACGGGTAATGTCGCTCATGCTGATGTGCTGGCCGACTGCTGCTGTGCACATGTACAAATTAGACGGAAAAAAATGAAAAACACACACATTGAATATGGATTAAGCATAATTTTGTACACTTGGACTAACGCGATAAACTTATGTTTATTAGACTATTTACAATAGATTTTGTCGTGCGGCTTTGTTAAGTCATCAACGATCTATTTTGATGTTGATATTTTTAGCAATTTAATTCACGTGAAATTCGCATGTATGTAAATTGATATGGAACGAAAGTTGATAAAATATACCATGATTTCTAAACATACAGAGAGGGAGAAGAGCAACAAAATCGCTGGTAGAACAATTCATCGATAAGAAACGGTGATAAACGCAAATTAAGCATCTCTTTTGCACTGACGGTTTTTAAATAAAACATTCGATTTTAACGTAATTCACACACGCTTTGACATATGTTTTTTATAAGTTTTCTTCCGAAGCGTTTTGATTGTTTGCAAATACAGAAGCAGCGTCAGATATCCGCCAAATGGTGTGATCGCTTTGCTTTGTTTACATGGGAACATCGACATTTTTGAACACGCACTCGGATGGGGATTTCGCATCGACTTGTTTGTTATTGATATTTATCGTGAGACACGTTGACCATCGCATGATGATATGCACAAAATCGCATGCAAAGCACATCATTTCGGTAGTTTTTATGTTCGACAACGTGCCGATCTATTATCTGCATAATTCCCACTAAGCTGTGCGGGATTTTTTTTTTCGTCGAGTTTGAACCTATTTTTATTGTGCATGTCACATTTCCGTTTTATCAAGTTGTATTTTTGCATTCGCGTTCCGTCATAATACAACTATAAAATCGTGCCTTGTCGTTAAACATCTATAAACAAAATCATGACGCTATTTCACAGAGAAACCTATTCAATTTATTATTTGAAAAAAAAAAACAGTTTCCCTATTACACGAGCAAACGCATGCCAACCAAGATTTTAATTAATGTTGTTGCTATTTATTCGAAAAATTGGAACGTTGGCCGCTGATCGAGTGAATCTCCAACAAATTACAACCAAATCCCTTTTTAAATCTTAAATTTAGTGGCTTTTTACACCACATATTCGTTGTCATGTGTTTATATTTTGTGCTTGTCCGATTACATATCGGGAAAGCAATAATACAAGCAACTGAGTAAGAATTACGAAGCCATTTACGAGCGCTCAAATAGATTTATGTTTTCTGAAAAAACAGCCTCATGCATGCGACGCACAGCAAGCGAATGATTTTTTTTTTTTAATATCAATTTGCAACCATCACTTTCCGTTCACTAAATCGATTTATCGTTTATTGTGCAAAATCATAGTTATCGGCTGGTGCTTTTTTGCTACGATCTCGACTCAATTGGTTGGGTTTTTTTTCTTAGCTTCTGCATGGAATTCCAATTACCTAAAATAGAATAAAAAGTGATCGGTCTGTTTTTCTTAGCGACGTTAACCCTGAAGCTGAAGTTGGAGTTCGTTTGAATCCGGTTTCAGAAGACGAATATGTTTAAATGGCTAATATATGTTAGTAAATATATTTCTGTTTTTTCCACACTTTTTTCATCGAAAATAGACTTGCCGAAAATAGATGTAGCGGTTTCGCTTACAACCTGTTTTATTCGATGATTTTGAAAGTGATGCTTAATTGAAGCCACTTCTAGGCTATTACAACATTGCGCCATCGCTGTAAAATTCCACAAGTCAATCGTTCATGTTTTCCGATTGATTGATTGACACAAATGCTGAGTCTCAATCAGGTAGAACTCATTTTTTATTTGTACAAAGCGCAGCTTCAACGATAAGAAAACAGTGAGTAAAATATGGAAAATTTTATTTACTTATCGAGAGTTAAATGTGCAAGCGAGAATTATCTTATTGATTCCTGTGTAAATGATCATTGCACTTTGATCCCACCTCCAGCAGATGGCTGACAAGTTTTGAACTGATCAGAGGCTTTCGAACAGTGTAGAAGTTGGACGTTCGGATTATCATACGTCATTTATTATGGAGTAAATTAAATCAAAGTAGAAAATATTCTTTCATTACAGTGCATTTCAATTTGCATACAAAATGAGCAGAATTCTTGATGTGAGTTCGAGACGATGCAATGATTCATGAGATTAACGTAAATTGTGATTTTCAACGGAGCCTGTAATATCATTTGGAATTCTAATATGAGTAAAACACACGGGAATACCTGAAAACATTGGTTTTTTCGCCTGAATTCTGATTTAAGTTGACCAAAATAGCGCAAAGCTTCCAATGAATGTCATATTGCACAAAAACTCATTTGAGTTAGTGCTGATAATGAGCGCAAGCGACGCATTCGAAATGCATTTACAATGAAGTAGTAATTTTAATTTCAGTTAAGGTAAAAACAAAAAGTTCATTCATCGTTCTATAAAAACAAAACAACACCGTTTCGAAAAATCCAAGAACTAAAACCTTCAAATTCAAAGGAACATCTCCTATCAAAATGAATCCTATGCTGAAAATGGATTAACCTATTTCAACAATACCGCACAGTATTTGCATGTCGTCTAAGAATAGAATGGACGTTGAAAAATGCTGTCTTGTGAATGGCTGGCCATTTCGACGACGCGCCGAAGTGTGGTTTGTCTCGAAGGTGGCACTGATTTTTCTGCAATCAGACGCGCTCTTTGTGGTTCATATTGAATGCAACAGCATTTCTTTGATATACGCTTTTTAATCTTAAATTAGCCTTTCAGTTCGTTGCATGCACGAAATTGTTGTTCATTTGATGTTTACGTTGGTTTGGTCGACCGCTTGTATACGTTCACTTCAGCCAACAGAATACTGGTTTTGTCTGGTTAATGTTCAACAAATAAACCAGCAAATTCGTACACATACGCACACACTCAAATCGCATGGATAATAACAGAAACGCCAAGTATTATTCTCTCTACCACTGCACTGACTCATCCAATCGCCGCGACAGCGTCACGTTTTATATCGACAGGTCGAATTCTATTTTTTTCATTTTTTTGGTTTTCAACCTTTTTCTTGCTATTCTTATTTGCACGGGAATTTACCGGTTGAAAATTTCCACCGTGCTTCGTTGCAATGGCGATTGTGTGCCAAAGAGGGAATTTTTCCATTGTACGAGCACCATCCAACATCAATCGAACTAGCAACGACGGAGGAAGTTATAACTTGCACGCGCTATACCTATTAATTGTCGGTTCGTTTACACAAAACAAAAAGAAAAGAAATGTTCCATTTAATTTGTTTCTCCCAGCGAAATTTTTGTCGCACATTCGCTACTGACCGGCTTTTATAGTGTTTTTGTTTACTCAAATTTTGCAAGGACTTTTTATGACATAACCTACGCATAGTTAATTACCTTTCATCCTTTAGCAATGTGAACATATTATATGGTTATAGTCCCCAAAGGCAGGATCACTTTGTTTTCGATTGAAATGTAAAAATGCCAACGAACACATCTATTCCCGTCGGTCGGAACAAATTGAAGAAAACAGCTTTGATCAGCACTGTTTCCCCAATCAAGTAAATGGAAAGTGGAATTTTGATACAAACGACAACACAATAAACCAAATAGGATTACAAATTTTCCATTCTTTAGCACCATTGAAGTGGATCGGTTTTTTTTTTTCGTTCTTACTTTTGATGGCTTTCAAGCGATGTCGTCCTTATCGGTTACAACGCAGGGAATTTTTTTTATCGTCTATTATTTGTTTGTTTGATATTCAATGCTTGTGCACAGTGGAATCAATTGGAAGCAATTATTCTTTCACTTCGTCCATAAGCCAAGTGAGCACATAACAATCGAATCGAGAATATTCTGATATCGCGGCACCTTCCGGCAATTTACGATCCAGAGAAGACATCAATTTACAAAACCATTAAATAAATTGGTTTGTGGTTTGTGCCACATCAAATGTAAATGAAATTGAACTGAACCCAGCGTTAATTTTGCCGCCGAACATTGGAACATTCGTAATTGGTTTCAAATCATTTACAAGAATATCTGTTTGAAAAATTCCTGATCATCTCGACCTTTTTTTCCATCCGAAATCAAGAATCAACATAAATAAATTGTTCATGCCATTTGATTTATTGAAATTCGATACCAACTCAAACATCGCTCCGTAGCTCTCAAAAATCAATGTTAAATTTTAAATTGCTTCGGGTTAATTGAAATGTAGACGCAATCGTCGAAAGCTGTCTTAAAATGATTTGCGTGCGACATGTGATCGTGATCATAAAATTCAATCGAATTTCTATTTGAATTTCGTCAACTCAATGAAGTTGGTGCCTTTTTGCACGAAAAAGAAACACACACATGCATTGAACAAATTATATCCAATTTAAACGCTATTTTATGTCTCAATATTGATCGCAATTGTTTAATCAAACCAATTATTATTATCGCCACAACCATAGAGACTGTGTGCAAAATACCAATCAATTTGACTAATTGGAATCGTTCTATGTATATTCGATGTGAAGCAGTTTGCTCCACAAATTTCCGCTTATTTGCACAAATTTCCACATAAATCACCATGTCATCTGCCACATCAATTACATACAGTTTTTGTGCGTCAATTAAAATTCAATCGTATTTCATAAAAAGATGTGACTCTCTCGTGATTGACTGAATCACAATTCGCAATGCGCGTTTATCCAGTAGAATTCGATCGAATCCCAAGTGCGTGCAATCAGTGCGCTTCGATAAAATACATTTAAATGAAAATGAGATATCGATTCGAATAAGCTGGTTAAAGTGTAAATTTTCGATTTATACTCGAAAATCTGATAGAATTGACTCAATTGAACGCCGAGAAGTAATTATAAAGTGTGGTTATTATCAATTTGTTGTGACAAAAAAAAAAAAAAAAAAAACAGTTGCGTCATTGCAGTGCGGAAAAATAATAATAGTATGGCGATAATATTCGAATGGATATGGCCAATATGAACGGCTAGATTAGTCAACACTTCAACAGAACGATCTCGATATGAGTATGACTTAATCGAATCTATGCATATGTGCAATCCCGTGTGAAAATTTTCTGACTGATTAGTCAGCCGGCTATTTTGGGACCAAAATTCCCATTTGATTTTTGGCAACTTTATAAATTGAAATTGAATCTTAAATGAAAATAATCCAAAATTGTCCCAAATTAGCCGACTGACTGTCAGCCGATTAAATTTGATTGAATTTTTCACACGGGATTGAAATGAGAAAGAGAGAGAAATAGAGAGAGAGAGAGAGAGAGAGAGAGAGAGAGAGAGAGAGAGTTGGAACTGTGGTGGAGAAAAGTTGTTCCAGACAATTTGAAACAACTCTCGAAACAGAAATTGCGGAATTATATCCATCGAGAAAATTCAAATTGTCTAGTCTAACGGAAACCAGTTTCGGACCTATGGCAATCGTAAATGGTGCATAGTGCTGTGTCTCTGAATCCGTTCTATCGCAATATTCTACAAAAATTCGTAGAATCACGACAGGTAAACATGTATGACGTACATTTTTTTTATTCAACGGTAGTAAAATCTCACCGCAATAGTCATTTGGAAATAAATAGAATCTTCTGGCGTCAATTTGAAAGAAATCTGATTTAATGCATGCGCTATAAATAAAAAGCGAATTGAATGTTGTGTGTGCATATTCATATAGTTAGAAATCACGCTTCAACGTTCATTTTTATGGAAATTATTATAAACAAACCGCAATCCAAACAACGCAAAATTGCATGCGGCCAATGCACGATTGGAACTGGAGTGTGTTGACTCGCGACCAAGCATTCCAAATATTCTTCTTCTTTTCCGCTTTTGTTGTTGTTATTGTTGTTGTTCATACTACATTGATAGACGTGTCAAGTTCAATAATTCAAAGTCAATTGAAGCAAAGTGATATGAGAATGAGCGCATTACCGCTTCTAATGTGGCTTCGGGAAAAAGCGTCGGAAGCTAGAATGTGGAGAACAGAAGAAGCAGCAACTATTGAATAGACAGGTTAGCGTTGATTAAGTTCAAGAGCGATTTAGCGTTGGAAATGCGATCGATATTATTTACCATTGTACATGCCATCTTATTGAGTTGCAATCGAATTTTTCCATACGAAGTCGGTGTTCAAATGCAACGTACAAAATCAACGTTGCTTGGTACACGTGCTACACTTAAATCCGAATACATTTTTTTTTGCTGTTGAAAATTTTACATTTCACATTGTGTGGTTGCTTTATCTTGGTCACGTTTCGATTAAGCGGTTCCACCAAAGCTTTGGCAGACGTTATTCAATAATCAAATTGCATGTTTTTAAAGTAAAGTGATTGTCAAAAAAAATGTCATTCCATGGGAAAATATGGCGAGCAAACAATACACAATTTTGATCCACGTGTTACACCGCAACCAATGGTCACCGTTAAAACATGGGAAAACAACATTTACCGTTCGCAATCATTAAAACATTCATTCGCGTGCTATCTTTGTTTCGGTATGGAAATTTTAAACTATCAGCTCGCATCGAATAGCAGCTAAAATTACGATTCAAATCAGCGTTCGGTCCCTATAAATTTACAAATAATCTGTGCTATTAAAATAAATGCATTCAAAATACTCTAAACGGTTTGATACGTTGAATATTGCACTCAATCCGTTCAACGTTCAACTAAACGACTGAATTTATAGAGTGATAGTGTTGTGTCAGCTGTTTCGTTGCAAGCATCCGTTGCTCACCTACTTCGAACTCAGCAGCATAGCTAAATTTCTCATCTATTTTAGCTGCTGCGTTTTCACTTTTCCCTTTCAGCTGCAATCAATGTTTCTTCTGTTGCAAACATGTATCAGTGCCGCTTTTACTTGGAGGCGCCGGGGCACCTTTGTTCAAGGGGCCCACTGAGATTTGGCTTTGCGCAAGATAGAATTGACATTATTGATTGCTGCACAGTAATTTTCTGTAAAACTGAACTGTTGTAAAATGTTGCGAATTTCACAACCTCCATACGAAAATGATTGGAAAATGCGATTTTACAACCGATGTCTGTACTTTTTACAGATACTTTATTTACTGCGTGGCTGTTATAGGCTATATTATAGGACATACTATACTTTGACAAAAGATTGCTTTGCTTTCGGGACCAACGCAACCTTAAAGCGGCACTGTCATGTGCTTTCTGTATAGATAAAGAAACAAGCGTAGACGTTCCAAACTTATTCATACATGTTTTATGCAGATTTATTCAATACAAGATTTTGATGCAGAATATTTATGCAGATTCCTCACTTGTCATAGAACTTGATATTTTTTTTAATCTTTGGTGAAATTGAAATCTTATGTCCCGAAAGAATTGATGAACTTATATCTTTTTTTATCGACATTTTTTTTTATCAAGTCAAACACTTTCGATATTACAACGGAGAATTTTTGACTGAATTGATGTTTGAACATCATGGGGAAAACTTCAAACACGGAATCGATAAGACTTCACAGACGCCAATAATAAAATGCTTTCTCGCGAAAATACTTGCAAACAGAAGGCTATGAATCGATTGCTCTATGAAGAAGCATTTCGGTTAATGAAATCGGTGCGCTATGTTTGCCGAAAATCATCTCCATTTACATTTATTGTGAATAATAAACCAAATACGGTGAATGTTTCAGCAAATTTTCAATCAAATACTCATATGTCACGTTCTCCAACTCGTTCCCATCGATTGTAATTATATAAAATCACAGTGAACATCAATTGAAGCGCTTGACAAATGTGAAAGACTAATTCACAAGTCATTAAGGTTTATAATTTACATTCTTTTCAGAATGAACCGCTAAGTTTGTCTAGACAAATGGCTCCGATTTCTTCTAAGTTAAATATCATATCAAAATAAAGAAGACGCGAGCTCATAATTTCAGTTGAATCGGAGAATTTAAACTTCAAACTCAAAGAATTATCGTTCACGGAAAATTCCAGTTGAATTGTTTGCGAATTGAAGGCATGATCTAAACCAACTCAATCAATCTCTGTTTCTCTAGTATTCTTCCATTTGGTTCATCGTTCATTGTATTTCAACACAATTGATTCAACCGCAGATTAATATACAATTAATTCAATAAAAATTGACGTTTTTTCAATCATTTTTAGGTGTTTACTGTGTATTTTCCATAAGCCGGTGGCAAATTCAATATTGAATTTCTATTGTGAATTGTTGCTGTATTGTTTGCTGTTGCCTTTTCGAATTTGAATCGAACGTGTGCGGCTAAACAGTATGGCTATTGGAGGTATATGTTCTGAGTAACACTGGTTTCATTTTACTTCACGCGTGCAATATCATTTCAAGTGGCAGCAGCAAAAACCGAATACCGACCAGTAAAAAGTGACTGAGCGCAAAAAAACAAACAACGTTTTATTTGGCTGACACACGATGAGATGGAAATGCGATACAAATGAATCATTCGTATACAATTGATATCATGTGAAACTTTTTGCAATTCTCTTATTATCGTCGACAAAATGAAAAAAACAAATTAAAAATGTTCGACAATTGATTTTGATTGTTCTCGGCTGAAATCCCGTTTTTTCTATTCACCTTAAAACGTCATCACTGAGCTGATAAATGCGAAACGTACGAAAGTACAAGATCGAAAAAAAGACAACAGCAAAATTCCACTTCATGAAATTTACAGAATCCGATTATATTATTTCACTATAAAAGTTTTGTTGAAATGCTTTAAAAGCCGATGATGGAAGCGTACGTCAAAGTGCACTTTAAAAACAAGTTGATGTCGTTGAGTTTCTGCCAATGCGCACTTTATGTTGCATTTTTTCCCTCAGTTCGATAATTATCCGATACATTAAGCGGAAAAAGCCATCAAAGCAAATGTATACGGCTGAATGATCTTCTTCAAGTGCACAATCACCACAAATGGAGTTATCGATTGAGAAAAGATATTATTACTGGAAAGTTTTGTGCACATTTTGTGTGCCTTTCAAATCAAACATCGCATCGAATTAGAGACACCAGACACTGAGTCTGTCTATGAAGCAGAATTAAGTCAATTTATAGCTGATTTTTGCATTCATTCAATCATGCTTTGGACAAGTGCACCATTTATTTAATTCCCCGCAATCATTGTCCGCATTTCAGATTCATCTGAAATATGCAAAATTATTGCATGCGATTCCGCAATTCATCACATTGGACGGAAGTCGACGTGAGTGATGCAAGTATCCCCTGGGTTGAAAAGGCGTTAATATGAGAAGGTAAGAGATAGGAAATTTATGTGAAGAAAACAAACCTATGGAGGTTTCAATATTTGATCATAAATTGAGTTTTCGTATGGTAGCCCTCTTTAACGGTGCATATTCCTCCTTGAGAAGATTCCATCAGTACATCGATCAATAAAATCCGACCAGCGGTTTGAAAATTATGACTGTTTAGTCTCTCTGAAACATTTTAGGTAGCCCAGTCGTAATTTCAGAGCTCAACTTCAGCCTGGAAGGTATCCGAAATAATGAGAACTTTTTGTCTTACAACTTTTCAATCTGATAGATCCAGTGTTGATCCTTTTATCGAGGTGAATTCTAGTGCTGCAATCAAATACAAAGCACAAAAATGGTATTGCCGAATTTTATGAAGCGAAAAATGATTTAGTATTGATTTGGCGACAGAAACAAGGAATATGATTCGAATATGAAGAGTTGAGAACGTCACAAATTGCATTGTTGTACTATAAACTATAAAAAATGTATATGTTTGAGGAGCAGATGTAGTTTTCACGGTGTTTTCTAATTTTGGCGTCATATAATGCGATGTCATACATTTTGTGTTTTGCAATCGCATGCGGCACGAGAATTAGTCTCGACAAGAGGTTTTTTCTTTGATACACTCGAATTGTAGTTGTATTCGTTTTTAAATGAATTCAAATCGAAATGATTTCATTTGTGTGTCTCGGGAGACACCAATTTGCAATATCGCAAATTCCTTGGGACATTTTCTTATCGCTTGTTTGATTCTTTTTCCTACTGGCATACACCGAGTCATGTTCCATTTAAACAGGAAGTTAAATATGAAAAGTTGAAGGAGATTTAGCGAGTGTCACGAAAGAAAAAAAAAATGAATTGCACAACTTATTCGTTGAACTGGTATATTGGGACTTTCTGAAGATGCAAAATTGCACAATAATCATTTTCACACAATTTGCGATCGATGCTCGAAATATAAACACAAAAATGCGCCAACTTGAAAAACAAGTCGATAAATACCCGATTGCAAGGCATGAAACGAGTTCAATTGGATGGTTCGTGGTCAACAGTGCATCGATCTAATTATATGGACTGTTGACTGTACAGCACACACAGCAAAAACATTCATTCTCCCAAAGGTCACATTGACTTTTCACCTGTGTTGTTTTGAATTCAGTGAAAAAAAAAATGGTGTCTCCTCTATCACCAAAATAGCATCATATTTTTCGATCGAATGTGTGAAGCATGAAGAAGCATCAACGAGTTTCCATCACATGAAACATGTTCACACTGACCCAAAATGGCTAACCAGTTTGATATTCAGTCTCTGAAACAGTTTTCATCAAAATCAAAGAAGTGCGCATAATATTTTGTACAATAATGATAATCCAGTTATCATACCAATGTCAATGACAATTGCACGCAACACAAGGCCGTTCAAAATATCAATTTGAAGGATTTCTGTACAAGCCTCACAGTTACTTTTGACCGAAATTTACAGTTACTTTCGCAACTATTTTTATTCGTTGCATATACGAATTGGAGGCTTTCACCAATTTAAAATAGCATTTTAACATCGGTGTGGAATTTTTTATTTCAATATTTATATACTTTTCAAATACTATTTTGAGATTTCTTTATTTATCGAAGTATTTTCGAACAAAAAAATTACATTGATTCAAGAACCAAAAGTTCATTGAATGCGGTTTTCTTGCTATTGCGGTTTTATTGAAATACTCTCGATTAATAATAAATAACATAAAATCAGCCGTAGGCGCTGAATGAAAAATAGAAGCCTTTCAACAAATATCCAGCCAAATACCCATGATTAATCGTTAATCAATGCCAAGCCTCACTTTTAGAATGCTGTATTTTCTTTTCAAAACAAGGAAAATTTCACAGAATTGTTAAATTTGAAGCACGCTGGAGATTTGTATTAATTTTTGTGGTTTCGCATGGATATACATATAATTATGAACCACATTTCTTTTGCGCAGTATTGATTTCGCCACACTAATCATATTGCCGGAATTCGGAGAACGAGAAACCTTGATTAGAGAGAACTCGCTACTTTTAGTTCCCTAACAAAATAATTTCGGCACGCAGTGTATCTTCTTTGAACAGCTTCATTGATTTTCATACGATATCTTAAGATTCTGAGAATTATGAGATTATTTACATCGATTCACGATTGCAACGAACCATAGAATACGTGCTTTAAAATTATTATATATTTCTTTGAATCAATCTTTTAATGTAGCCAAATTAACATCTAGCAGAAAATTTCAAAGCAAATTGTATTCTTCGAAAGACGTTATATTCTTTGCAAAGACAATTTGAGAGAGAAAAACAAAAAGAATATCGAATTCGCTAGGAATATTTCAAATTGTTAGAATTTTAATTTTCAACATAACTTCGATTTGTCAGAATTAAGAGACAGACAAAATGCGTAAGTGTTTATTCTCATTGAGAATTTCTCATATAAAATGTTAGTTGTCGAATCTTCAGTCAGAGCAAATCAAAATTTAATTGGCTATATATATTCATAGTCTGTGCGCATTTGCATGAATTTTCGACGTAAAAATACCATTTATTTTTGTCCTGACATCGAGCAAACTAAACAACAATAAGTATAGCTCATTTAACGAGCAAACGTACTGAAAAAAGAGCTATGTTTTTAGAAATTTCATTGTGATGGCCAGTCTCGCCGCTAATCGGCTCCGAAAGGCACGTGATGCGTCTACAAAAAAAATAAACAAATATTGAATCGGGATAAACACGCTTAAGCAATATTGCAAATGTATAAGAAAAAGCGGGAGCGATATAGTTTTTGGACAGAAATCACATGACACGTTTCTTGGAATGATAACATTTCATCTAATTCGTCCATAGACAAAAATATGTGTGCGTATTTCGTACAATAAATGAACTTGATGCGCCGCATAGCTGGTGCGCGTGTTTGAGTGAGTTTAAATATACGTCCAAGCGAATCGTATATATCAATGTTGAACATGAACTGTCAAATACTACCAGCTTTTCGGCGAACATTATACATTCATTGAACGAAATACGACTCAGGCGAAATTGTACAAGAGATTGTATGGATTATTATAAACAGATATCGTAAATTTGTATGTGTGTAATGCAATGTGCTAGACCAATTAGTGTCTAATTAATTCTAGGTTTTTCTATTCAATCGGGAAGAGCGTGTTCGATCGTGATTGAAAGAATTGGCGAAGGTTTTGAAGCGTCGTGGAATGAAAGCAATAATTTTTCTATCTTCAATAAATCTCAATTGGCAGATGTAAGAACATTTAATGATTTGTTTTCAAAGGAAATCTGTTTTTTCTTTATTTTCGTTTTATTTCTTTGTTTTCGTCAAATTTCAAATACAAAAATTTGATTCAATTTGATACGATTGCGTCCAAGTGAACAAAGAGGGTGTGTCGTGAGATTTTATGTGTGTGTATATATTCTTGCGCAATATCCTCTGTTCATTCAATAAATCATTTCAGCACATATTTTAATACGGAGAGATCATTAGCCAGTTGATAATAGTACTCTTTTACTACAATATAGTTGAAAAAAGATCGGATGACTCAATTCGATGTTTTTTTCATGTCATTGCCGTAAGATGAGGTTACTTTCATATTTTACTGATTAAAATGTACAATACGTACATTAATATTTCTGATAAGAAATCATTTTTAGCCTCAGCAAATGTCAAAAGGTCTTTGGTTCAGTGCAAACAACAACAATTTTGATGAAAAACTTCCGTTGACATAAAAACTTGGCGTCAATCGCAACAAATATTGTGCTATGTAAAAATAAAAAAATATTTTCAAAACTCAAACGTAGTGAATAATGTTCTAATAAAACATACCGTTCTGTGCTGAAGTCAAACACTTTGTCATCGAAGATTCGTTGAACTCAAACCGATGCAATCAGAAAAGCCAATTGGAAAAACTCGATTCTATTTTTGGTCGAAATATATATAAAAAAAAACGCGATGATATGCTTTGAATCAAATTCTAACCCTGAAATATCATTTCTTACATTACATCACATTAAAATTATATAACTTATCTCTCCCAAAACAAAGCAACCTAGAATAAAAACTCATGCAACACTTAGTGTTGGAACACACATGCCATCAAATTCGCAACACAGGATAAATATTGCACCATTTCTTTTGTTTGGTGGGAGTTTGGAGTTTCGGAGGTTTCATTTTTGTTTCGTATTAGCGGATTTTGCTGTCGAGTGATACTTAATCATTAGAGCATTCCAAAAAAAAAGTATCCTCATCAAATTTTCATCTATTTTATTCTTTCGAGGGGTTTCACGTTTAATTTATAATGAGAAACTGAAAGCGAACAGAACTTCGCACAATTCCTGTAATAAGATTTTTATTTTCAGCCACCATTTATGAATTGCTAGTTACAAAATGAATAACAAGCATCTGTATATTCAATTGAGCATAGCTCGGATTACACGTGCCAGAAAGGCAGCACTCGCGACCAAGTGACTGTTTCAGCAAGTCCGTCAAATAAGATAATGGATGCGCATCCAGAATGTTATTCAATATAACTGTGCCCCTATTTATACACATAATGTTCTTGAAATGCTTTTTACTCGAAAAGAGAAATGAAGAAATGTGTCGTCGCGCTGTCGTAAAATCAATAAGAAAATGTAAATTCAAGTGCATAGCATTGAACGATTCGTTGAACCAAGCGAAAAACAAATGATTGACGCAAAATTGTACGAGTCTCACACAGATGGACGCTGTTTATTCGAAATGAATCATATTATGACCAAAGCACTAATTAACTGATTTATTGAATTCATAAATGTTGGACTAAAATCCATTTGTATTCGTCGCAAATCTCTGGTGTGATGATATCAAAACTGGTTAGTGATTATTCCATTGCGTTACTTCCTACTGTCTGTCAGCCAACCTTATCGGACGCTCACGTTCTAATCAATCATTCATCAATTTATTTGTTTATTTCCGTGCTGAGACGCTTCCAACCGAATATTGGAACACAAAAATATAAGAATCTAGAAGATTATGATAAAAATAGGATTGCCACAGCTTTGATTCAATGCCTTTGAACTTATTCATTTGCTTGATTTTCATTGCTTCTTTAAAAAAAAAAAAAATTTTCGTTAGTGAATGGATAACCTTATAGAAAATATATCACCATTTCGGGCACGGCAAAATTATTTTTACACCAAATGGAAATAATGAAAAAGATGATATATTTACAAATCCAAGCATAAATCTATATAAAATGTGTATAATATGGTTCGTTTATCCTTGGAGTACGCCATACGTTAAGGCTGCATCATAAAATGATGATGTTTTCCTATGGGCAATAATAACATATTTCATACTCTACTGACCTAATGTGCCAATGGTAGAATGCGGGTCATGAATCATGAAACATTGAAATCATTTTTCTTTCGATGATAAATTTATTTTTGAATTTTACAAACCAAAAAAACACGTCTATTAAAAGTGTTTTCTTATTTTATTCTAGATCATTTTCCCTAAGGTAAACTTCGTTCTAGATTCACATTTCAAAGCACCAACCCAAAGAGATGTTTGCAACTCCACGTTTCACTACAAAAGATGTGAATTAAATGGGAAAGTAATAAAGCTGGTGCAAGGCGGCATTCAAATGATTAATATTTCCGAAGATAAGCGGCGATTAGTAGCAAATAATATGTACCAGTCGATCAATAAGTCGCTTGGATGGAAGGCAGATAATTTAGATAAACTGGATGTGTAATGTGTTTACGAGATGAACGTGAGTAATAAATAATACGTATGTCAAAATACGAAAATGTATCATGGGAATTTCAACAGCTAGATTTGGTTTATCGTGTGCACGACAAAACATAATTTGAGCAGCTAGCAGTTACTAAGCAAAATTCACCTCACGTGTACTTTTAACGACCCTGAGATTCTTTGGCCAAATAATAAAATATAACGTAATATAACGTTTATGGCCCAAAAATAAAGACATTTGCCCTGTATTAGCTTCAGTCCAACGCTATTTGTATTTACCTGTCAAATGTTGTCGTTTTCTTTGCTCCTGTCGACACAGTACGCCACCGCGGCCGCCAATGTTAGACGAAAATACTCAATTCCGAGTCTGAACTTCAGACTACCGTATGAATTATATCAACCATAAATCAAATAAATTGTAACGAAATGAATTTCGTATTTAATATTTTACTGTATGTGCGATTGTGCGCTGCATAAAAATTTGTTTGTTTGGTATAGTTGTGGCATGATGGAATTGCCGCAGGCCTGATAAGAATAATATCATCATCGTTTTGGATGGCAACATGAACTTATTAGGTAATTAGACCTTTCCACATTGATGAATATCATTGTGAAGATTTTGAATGAATTTAATTCGCCAACGTTCGTCTGAAATATTAATTGTAATCCTTTTCGGCTTTCACTCATCTAAGTTTCATCAAAACTTTTCCTTTCTATTCATCCAAATTAAGGCAGACAACCAACAATCATCTTTCGGTCTAGGATTTATTGTTGAAATGTGAGATCAAAAAGGTTGTCAGAAAAATGTGCATAAATTGCTGCTCTTTTTCATAACGTTCACTTCAATGCATCTTTTTAGTTTGAGTTTGAAATGTTTTGTGGTCTAATACTGACACATCCGTGATTTTTCATAAGCTCGCAATGAACTTAATGAAATATGACTATAATGATTTGAAAGCAACATTCGTTCGCTTACCCATACGAACCTTTATTCATTTACAGGAGAAAGAAATACTCATGGATCTTTTCTTTGTTGCTTAAACGAAATGTGTAAAAGATTTATTCAAATTGACTAAACTGGGTTAAAAATATAATGGGCTAGAATTAAGACTAATCCTATTGAAATGTGTCATAAATGAGATTATATAAATCAGGATGTGAAATACGCCATGACTTTGCAAAAATGATTCCTTAAATTGTGTAATATGATGAATCCAAACCCTTTGTTGCGAATATCCCGTCGATTGCTTTTCTCTGTTCCGATACAATTGAGAAAATTCCTAAAAAATTGAATAGCACAATTCGTAAATTGAATTTAATATTGAATAAATCATGAATGCCAAATACCGGGCAAGTCTCGTGTACATCCACCAGTCGCAATTGACACACCGATTTGCTCGTATCGCACCTGGTCGCCTGCAGACTGTATAGCACAAAATAGTGGTGCTCCGTGGTCACAGAAGCAGGAATCATCGATGCTAATTTTACGTTTCGTACACAATTGATTGCTTTTCAATTTGAATGATTTATCTTCAAGATATTGTTGCCATTCGAATTCACAAACCGAACGTTGCGATTCCATCGATAATTCCGTTCGGCCCAAAATCGAATGTAAACCTTTAACACTGCTACAATTCTTTTGACCCCATGCAGCCGTTGTACAATCACGTTTATCATCGGTCGATGTGCCTGGGAATGGCAAACAAACCGTTCGCACATTCGGCATAAGAACAAATGGCTCTGACACAAAAATCAATTGAACCGAATCTGGATCGGATTCATCGAGTGAATACACTTCGGAAATGATACGGTCTTGAAATGGATGCTCCTCCTCAGTGGTGTCAAAATCCCATTCTCCAGTGCGAATAATATCACCGACAGCTGTTGCGTGATGCTTATTGGCAGCGGTCAACACAACGGATGGATGAATTAAGGAGCCCGCACCGTTATACAAAAGTGTTTGTTTGCGTTTTGTCTGATTCAATTTTCGCAAAATTGCCACAGTCCAAGGGAATTCACCTAAAATCATTATATCAATTCATTTCATTGAACTTCTTCGAATACCTTTGAATCAACAATCAATTTTACCGGCTTTTGTCTGTGCTGTCGATAAAAATTCCAATCCGAATTTATTCAATCCAAATTGATTCGGTACACCGCATTTTTGTACTGCGGATTCTTGGCTTTTGTTTGAAACTTCAGCCGATAATGTATGTGATGCATCGAACTCACTCTCAAGCCCGTCTCTCTACGAAATACACACGATTATTTTCAGTTGAACAAAATTACAATTCCAAATCGTCGGACCGATTTTGGATTCACCTGTTGCTCTTCTTTTTGGATTTGTGTATCATTGGGTGTTGCCAAACAAAACACAAGACTTTGATTGATAATTACACTGAAAATCACTAAAAATGTATACACAATTGCTAGGCGACTCATTTTGTGTATTCCAGTTCTCTTTCCTCTGCATACTGAATGACATTTGAAGCGAACGCAATGCAAAATAGCGCTTATTTTATGCACCCGAGCCAGTTTTGCTTTCTGGTTGTCGCATCGCAATGGACAAACTCGTTTCAGCCAACAAGAATCGCATTGTAACTGGTTTCTAGTACCAATCTGCAATGAATTGTGGAGATAACGCAAGAATTGTCAGTTTAGAACGCAATAAAATTATTCATGGCAAATAAGAATATATACAGGAAAATTCCATGTTGGGAATGCAAAATTGTGACGATGAATGTCGCTCGATATTTCTGTGCAAGAATGTGGTATATGGAGTGCAAGTAGATTCACTGATGACGCTGCCATTTCTTTACCATTCCATTCTTGGCTCCATTGCGTTTGTCGATCACGGTGTGTTTGCATTGTTTGTATACATCCATACAATGGATCACCTACCGATCAGCGTAGTCATACATTTTCGAAAAAGTGAAAAGAACGAAAAGAATTAAAATTAAATGATGATTTTAGAAAATAATTACTATTCATCTTAAAACCTGCATTTGCGTGTGTTTTCAATTTAGAATTTGTTATTTTATTTCGAAAATTACCATATCTGCATGCAATATATTCTTCAATCCATAGCTATACGTTCCATAGTGTAAATTTTTGAATGACAAAAACACGCCGATTTATGCATGAAAAATTGAGGTTAAGAAAACCAAATTGACGGTTTGAACTATACAAAAGTAAAAGCATTTTTTGACAAGCAACGAACATTTGAATTCAAGGAAAATTGCATTTATTCAAATATAAATTGTTATGAATTATATCATAATTCCGCTTATAACTGAATATTATTATACGCTTCAGCATTTTTTTTTTTTTTTTTGAATTTTGCATTTTGCAAAGGTTCATTCATTCGTCATAAAAATATCAATTCATGCAAATACCTCGTTGGCAAAATGAAGGGTTAAGTTTTAAATACAGTATATTGAGTTCAGAATTTAAACGATATCATCGATCAGTGTCGATAATTTTGGAGCAATATCTGCTTGAATGATAATGCTGCCATTTTTGATCAATTTGAATCGTTAAATTTCACTTGAAATGACAAAGCCGAACAAACAATCCAATTTGAAAAATGGATATGTACAAGAGTATTTGGATAAAAAAATATCTGTACAAGATGCAACACATTTCAGAAATGGTTGAAATACTTAATTCATATATTCATTCCCATGTGTTTTTCTCACATGATTTCGAAATTCGAAACGCAATTTGAACGTCTTCGAACATTCCGTGCATTTGAGCTTCGTCCTCTTATTTTGATTATTACATTCAAACATTTGGTGAAATATCAAAGCTTTCATCGAATCAAATGTTTTTTGGCAACCGCCCGCAGCGCACGTCCTTCTGAATCTAATGTCACTTCTCTGACTTCCGAATGATTCTTGATGCGAATTTTGACTGTTTTCTAAAACAATTTAAATCAAGAGATTAATCAAATTTCTCCGTATTTTGGATTTCAATGAACGTTCACATTTAAATCTTAATGAATGGTCAACGTTACCTCCTCCATTAGTAGTAGCCACTGATGCTTTTGACGGCCTTTCGTTTGTTGGCCTTTGACTTGATTGCTGTTTCGTGCCTTCAGTCCCGGTATTTTGCACAGTATTTTGATTCATTTGATGATGCACACGTGCTGATGATCTGTATGGCATATTCTTCCGTCTTCGTCTCTTAGGTAACCTCTTCGTTTGATCTGTAGTCTGCGTACCATGATTTCCAATTTGTACTACAACATTTTCAGTATCATTGCTATCGGAATCTGTTTCGTATCTAGCACCCATTGCAGATCTTCTTTCATCACTATTCTTCCGTCTTCGTCTTTCAGGTAATCTCTTCGTTTCATTCTGAGCGTTATCTGTAGTCTGCGTACCATGATTTCCAATTTGTACTACAACATTTTCAGTATCATTGCTATCGGAATCTGTTTCGTATCTAGAACCCATTGCAGATCTTCTTTCATCACTATTCTTCCGTCTTCGTCTTTCAGGTAACCTCTTCGTTTGATTCTGAGCGTTATCTGCAGTCTGCGTACCATGATTTCCAATTTGTACTACAACATTTTCAGTATCATTGCTATCGGAATCTATTTCGTATGTGATATTTGCAGAACTTCTTTCATCACTATTCTTCCGTTTTCGTCTTTCAGTTAACCTCTTCGTTTGATTCTGAGCGTTATCTGCTCTTCTTTCATCACTATTCTTCCGTCTTCGTCTTTCAGGTAACCTCTTCGTTTGATTCTGAGCGTTATCTGCAGTCTGCGTACCATGATTTCCAATTTGTACTACAACATTTTCAGTATCATTGCTATCGGAATCTATTTCGTATGTGATATTCCTTGCAGATCTTCTTGCATCACTATTCTCTGAATACAATCCTTGAATTTGCAATTTATTAGCAACTTTAAGGAATCCATCCAATTGGTTGGCTAATATTTCCGTACCGCCATAATATATGTATTCAAGTATTTTTGCCATTTCCTCGGCCTTGATATCAAAAAATATAACTGCGGAATCCATTCGAAACGTTAATTTATTATAAGATTGGTTCAATGTATAAAGGATAATGTGAATTGATTGAAAGCAAAATTATGAACTTACATATTGGCGTTTTGTTCGTGGCAAAATCAAGTTTGAGCAAATTTTCAAATACCAATGAAGTTGCCGCCAAAATATTGCGATGTGCTTGGAATGCTTGTCCCCCAGCCCACAGCGAAACATCCATAAAATCGTCGGAATTAGAAATTTTATTGATTAAATTCTTATGATGGCTGATTGAATTCATGATGGCGTTGATTTATCTTGTCATCTGCAGTAGATCATACAAAAATGACTATTTAAAGTAGTGAAAATAATAAATATTTTTCTAACGGAACACGAATTTTCACACAGGTCGCCGGTTTTTGTGAAAGCAATGGCTTCTATGCACTCATTCTACTTCAAATGTCGAATGCCAAATCAACATTGCTCTTGTTTATTGCTTCGGACTCACAGCATACACAAATACACACTCACTAACTCTTTCGATTCGGTTGAATGTGTCAATGAAGTGCTACCACTTGTCAAATATTGAAATTTGGCAATAAATTGTGATAATCGAACTATGCAAATTTATTTTGATTTTAAGAACTTTCGATGAAAGGTGTATTGTCGGATTGAATCGGAGAAACAACACGTGATAATCGCTCCCTATTTGCACATCAATCAATATGGTCGAATCATCACCATTATCAAAATCAATATTCGACACCACTGAATTGTATGAAATCGAAACGATTTTGGACCATAGAAAATGTCCGAATGGAGAATTCGAATACTATGTGAAATGGAAAGTACGTATCATTTTGATTTGATCGAATAATTGATTGCATTGAAATCTTGTTTGAAAACTAACCTCGCAAGATAGTCATTGTGATAGTTTACTAGATGAAAAAATTGATGGCGTTTGTCGATTTCAGGGCTATGATTCTCAATCGAACACATGGGAACCGGTGGAAAATTTTATGTCACTTGAACTGGTCGAAGAATACCACCAGTCACTACAGAAAGATTCATCGGTCTCGAATTTGCAATCAAAGGATTTGACCATGGATGTCATTAAATCAGAAAATGAAGAGCAAAATATTAAACAAAAATCGATCTCTATTTTGACAGACGAAGAAATTAAAGCAAATAAATACCAGGCAATGAAAGTGATGAATATTTTCCACACGACAGGCAATAAAAAAGCATTGATTGCGCAAATTAAATTCAAAGGTGACGCATATGTGCAATATGTTCATGCATCGTGGGCCAACATCCATTGTCCTGATTTGGTCATCAAATTCTATGAGAGTCGCATTTTCTGGCGAGAAAACGGGTGAGTATTTTGTGTGTAGATCCCGGTTTTTGTGTCAAAATAAAGAAAACAATTTATTTCACTTTCAGTTCAGGGAAACTGGTCAAACCGAATTATGCAAAGGATGCATAAAACTACATTCAAACGCTATCATAAGTATATGATCAGATTCATGTCGAACAACTCGATGTTGTAGACTTTATGGTGATAATATGTAAAAATTCAGAAAAATTTAATTCCGAATGCACTATTCACTAAATAATGCTCATCATTCATTACAGAATTATCTTAGCTGCCAAGTTCTGAAATTAAATTATAAGACATCGTAAATGTCAGTTCAACATTATTTTAATCGCTTTGCAGAATTTTTCTTGAACATCTAAAGCAACAATAATATTTTGGAATAAGAATAAAAGTATTATAAGACTGTTCGCACTGTGTTGAATTTCGAATAAAATGTTCGATACAATCATTTTTATTCAGTTGCCATTGGTATGTTGCGACATTCGATGCAAGCCTTGTTTTCGCTATTTTTCTTGCACCAAATAAATCGAAACGCATTTGTGAATAAGTTGATATATGCATCTGCTGAACGACTAACCACAATCACTTGTGGACTAACACATTTTGGGGTAGCATCGAGCTTAAGCTCATCGAATCGCTCAATTATTGTTTGAAGCTCGTCCATTGTACGTCCAAGAATCGTGTTGTTCAAGATGATTAGCGAATGATTCACTTGTAGTGAAAGCATCAAGTGGAAGAGAAAACACAAATTATTTTTCTCAATATCAGTTGAATCACTTGTTACGATAACGTTGTCATTATCTGCTTGCTTCGTAACAAAATTGAGACCAGTCAGTTCCACATTGCACAATTGTTTAATTGTAAGTTGATAAGTCTATGGAAAAGCATGTTTATGAAAGAATGTTCACAGCAAATATTGATGATTTACCTGTAGGTCAAAATCATTCGTATCCGAAAATACAAAGATGCTTGGCATGCTATCATCCGATGTACTGATTTCGATGCCAAGCTGAGTGTGATCGTCTCCATTGCGCTTCTGGATGAATGGCTGCAGTGCTTTGCATATTTCTGTCAAACGATGTATATATGCCATCACAAACATTCGATCCGCTTGGACCCGTGCTGTTCTTTGTTTCAATGTGTTCAAGATACTCAAGAATTTCTCCAAAGTTTCAGCTTGATGTTGGAAGTGATCGAGATCATCATCCCATGCGGGCACCAACAAATCGTCTGGTATTTGCTCTACAACCGCTTCCTTGTGCTTTTTCAACTGTATACGACAAATTGTACAATTTTTATTTTCTTTCACATTAAATATTTACGAAAATGGACCAATTTGTTTACATACTTCGGCATAGCTCAAATTCGCCATTGCTTCCAACTTGGTTTCATCCAAAAATCCGTACTTCTCGACGCGGTTAAGCTTGTTCATCGATTCCAGTATTTTATTGCGGATGGCAATCTGAGCACAGATCTCCGGATTAAATGGCAACGGCTCCGAAGATTGCTGCACATTGAATCGCCGTTTCAAATCCAAAGGTTTGGCCGCAGCAAACTCATGTCGCAGTTTTTCGAGCTCATGACCGTATTTTGCCATTGAATCTGGCTTGAATGGCAGTAATTTGTTCGTCATATTTTCGATTATCGAGTTAGAACACTTTTCGAATGTTCTGGAATTTTCCAATAATTATTAATAAATTGTTTAAAGCCAATAAGAAATATGTCAATGAAAACAGAGGACGAGCAAATAATTGATAAAAAATTAAACTCACTTTATGACGTTTCTGGTTTGAACCCAACCATCATCGCCAATGGGCAACTCATACAATAGCTCCAACTCTATTTGTTGATCTCCAATGCCATTCTACAAAAATATTAACACATGTTAATAAAATAAGATTCTCATCCGATTATACTCACTTCTAGCATTCGTTTCTTCTGCTGATTTATTTCGATGTCGCGCGTTTGCTGCATTTCGAGGCGCTTCGCTTTGTCCAATTCGCCCGCCATTTTAACGAGATCAAGCATGGCCAGAGTGATCTTCTGCAATGATACACTGAAATAGATAATCTTTGTAATTATAATAATTCAGTTGTAACACATTCACAAAGACTTACGCGACTTTCATTCGAGCGCTAACAATCTGTTTTTCAATGTTCTCGACTGCTTCCACCGCATTCGCTTGCTCCTTTTCCAATTCGAATTTTTCACGCTGTGTTTTAATTTTCAAATCTCGGAATTGTTTAACGTCTTGCCATTTCGAAAGGAATTGTTTCATTTTCGAAGGGTCAATTTTGTTGTAAACTGCCCATATTTCCCCATTCTCGTGATAGCACACATTCAGATGAATGATTTTGCAGCAAAAACGCTTGGCTTGTTCGATGAGATCGGTTTCTTTGTAGTCACCGATAGCTATACGAAATACATCAAACCAATTTGCAACCAACGGGTATTCTGCACGAGTACTATTGCTCAACAGCAATTCGGCCAACGACTCATATGGCTATGAATTGACAAATACAAATAGCGCAATGTGTCGAACACATTGGAGAATTCATGTGCATCTAACTCACCAAATTTTGCAAGCGCTGAGGATCAAACTCGTCCGCAGCATAGAGTATGACTTCCAAACCAAATTTCATGAACGGTTTGATCACATCGTAAAAGGCACGAACGGCTGCAGATGTTTTGAACATGAACACCGGAAAATAGTCAAATAGAATGGGCAACACAACATTCAACACATTTTCATCCGCAAATGGTGATATAAAATCGAAAATATTTCCAATGAATTCATCTGGTATTTTCTTGGCGTAAGATGTGGGCAAAGATAATGTCAAGCATGCGACGCGCCACGACTCGATACGAATCTGAAACGAGTGATCAATTAAAATTCGGAACAAAATGAACATAAAATTTAAATGTGATCTGGAAAGTACTTGCTAAAAAACACACTCACTGGATTCACGATTTTTGTGCGCTCACAGAATTCTTCAATGCCCATTTGAGCCATCGCCAATTGTTCGGCGCAGTGTATAATTTCGCGAGTCCCTTTGAGACTAAATAAACATCCGTTTGAATTACAGCAATTTGATGATCATTTCCGAGCTATACAATTACCTTGCAATTTTGGCATCCAGAAATCGCTGACACAGCAGCTCGAGCTCTTCCATCGATTGGTTGAGCATACGATTCAACCTCATCATGTGCTGATGTATATTCTCCGTTGTTTTTTCACACGTTGTGGCTATACCATCCAGGCGCTGAAGTCGACGCGTGGCGCCATCAATCTCTTTATCGCAATTTTTGATGGCTTGTTCGACTGAAAGTTCTGATTGATTGAAGTATTCCTCTACAGAATATCTCATCGCCATCATTTGGCGATATTTCGCATTATTATGCCAAATATCTCGGGCTTTTTTCACAAGGTCTGAATGACTTGCCCATGTCGTGCGGAATACGTCAACGTGGCCATTCAGTTCGGTCAAATCATTGCTTTGCTCCGGCAATCGAATCTCAGCAGCTGCCCGAAGAGCATTTTCGTATGATTGATATCGTTGACGTCGAATTGCTTCAAGCTTATCGGCAAATGAACATAAATTTAATTCGGTGATTTTGGCTTTGTCTTCAATAAGTTTTTCTCTGTCAAACTTCTCTCGCAGATTGTCAATGTTTCGCTTCAACAAGGCAACTTCAACAGTGCGTCGATCCCGCAAATGCTTTGCAACCTCATTTTCCATTTCAACGACGTCTATGAGTTGAGTAATCTGCACTTCGTCCATCATTTGGTGAGTCTCCGCCAAGCGAATGCTTTCAATTATCATTGGAGCGTTCAATGAATTTGTGAGCAATTGATTTAGATCGGAACTTGTTGGGCAAGCGCGACGGCCAATGATCGGGTCATGAATTCTCCCAAATGCCAACCGTGCAAGATCCAAATGAAACAAATGCATCGGCTGACGCACTGACCGCTTAAACGCATGCTGCACATAATCAATCAAATTTTCGTTTATCGTCAGAAACCGCGTCACTTTGAATTGTTTGGCTGTGCGCCCCTGTATTGGAAAATAATTTGATTATGTTGCCATAAATTTTTTGAAGAAAACTCAGTGATCACATACATTCAATTCAAATGGTGTATCACTCGAAATGTAGAGCGACACGTAGGCACGTTTGTCATTATTTGTTGGAATTTCCGCGAATAAACACTTCATCGCCATGGCTTTGTCTTGGTAGACTTTGCTCAGCATGAAATCGATGGCTGCAAAATGAAAAGATCATGATGATCGTAGAAATTGGAAGAAACATTTTGAATTTACCCAAGGGGATAGCCAACTTCACATCGTTATCTGATTCAAGGCTAGCAATCAGATTGAAGCGTCTATCAAATTCCACAGTTATTTCGTGTTGGATCGAATGAAATCCACAAATTACAATCTGAAGCAAAAAATTCATTAAAATATGAATTACGTATGCTATTCGAACATTTTCATCAAAAAATTAGGGAATACTTTGGAAAAATTAATAATCTCTTGATGCATGCAGCAGTTAATTACCTTATCGATTCGAATGGTTGTAGATGAATCCATTTTTCAACTGGTATAACTTGATTGCCGTAGTAAATCCGAATCTCTCTGCAGGAAATTTAATTTAAGTGTATCGCTCGAGTGCAAAGGAAGATGACTGAATTACAATCTAAACGACGAAGGAGTTTGCTGTCAATCGATATCGCTCGCACTGTCAAATCTCAAATTGCATCAAAACAAAACTGAAAGCAAAAAGAAGAAGGCAGATGCCATGCCAATAACCTGCATGGTGAATGAAAACTATCTGAAGTCATTAACAGGAGTACAAAGACGTTACTCATTTAAACCTATGAGATTTTATATATTTATTTGGTAGTGAACATATTGGCTGTGTGTCAACAACAAAATACCGCATCTAACGGTTTTTACATTCCTCGAACTAAGCAAAAATCGCATCGTTTGTCGTATTTTCTATTCAATAGGTGGCCACTGAAATGGAAAATTCCAGCTCAAAGTGCGAACAACGCTACTTTATCAAAAAGCAATACACAATTAGTTCAGCGCATCAATACGAACATGGTTATTCATGTGCAACATACAGCAACAACAGCATACAAACGATGGCAAAGCAACAAATGGGCATTGCCATTGTTGGCTCTTCTGCAAGGAATGTGGAATAAAAACAACAGTCGAGCTCATTGTCAACGTTCTTACTTGGCAGACATTGAGATAAAACCGAGTTTCACTCATTTATTGGGGAAAACTACTCAAAACTAGATTTGGCTAGTCATTCTCTCGGTACAGCTAGTACTCATGTTCAGTTGTAATCAAACCATCACGAAAACACCATCCATTGGCTGCTGCACAAGGATTTTCGATACGAAGCGAAAATAAAATTGAACTGAATGTGAGTTTCGGAGTTTTCCTAAATGATAAGCAAATTTTTAACCAGTTTCCTCAGAATTCAATGCCGATGGATAAGTGAGTGGTGTTGCATGGGTTGTGAGTGTGTGTTTTTGGGCTTTCTTTCACCATTCAGACAACCTAGCAATTAATGATTTTTCTGCACATTTCTTGAATTAATGGAATATTTGCCTCAAATGATGCCGAAAATATCCAATTCCTCGACCATTTTTATATGTAAACTCTTACATAAAATGCTTTTTACTTTGGCTCGAATTTCAAAATAATTTTCCATGAATTGCGATATGCTCGGAACAAAATTTCTACGAAAACTCAATTTGCGGGTGCCCTAAGAGAGACATTGAAAATCTCTCTCATTCAACAAAAAGCGCAAGATATCAAATGGTATTTGAAATAAAATCTCATTGACGATATTCATTCAAATCTGTTTGAGGATAACGAGCTAAAAACCGTGTTGTTATCACAAAACGTCAATTTCACGACACAATCTCAAATCGAATAGGTTTTTCTAAGGGAAATATTATGACAATACGAGAGAATTCATGTTGACAGGCTAAAATGAAAGCAATTTGATTCGTTGTGAATGAATGTTTCGGTAAAAACTGTAGCAAATTTACAAAAACAAAAAAAAATAATTTATAAATAAAGAAACGTCTTCACGACTTTATGTAAAATTTTCGTGTATCAGGTAGGGATTGGTACGCTGGTGACATTGCATTGATACATTTTCACCTTGCAAGCGACAGCCGAATCCGCACGATAGAACGAAACCAGCAGAGAACGAGCATTTTGAGCTTAAATGCACCACGGAGCACATATATTCCGAAGATACATGTCTTGGAAGTGAATAGTCGATAGTCTAGTGAAATTGAAGGTAAGTGAAGAATACACACAATTGTCTTTCACCTTTCAGTGATTCTTTGTTCGATGTTGCGTAATGTGTACGATTTGGATGATAATCTTGGCTTCGAATGCCTTAAAAAATTAATTTCGTCTGTTTGTTGTCTTGGGCAGAGTGTTTCAATAAATTCCTATCGAATCGTTTGCCTTTTGAATAAAAGCAAGAGCAAAGAGCGAATCTCCGTAATTTAATGACAGTATGATGATTGCATCCCTCTCAAAAAGCATCGGAATTTTCAAATTATCACATTGTCTTTTTTTTTACCAAATGTGATGCAAAATTCAAAATACGATTATTCATTGTTTTATCATCAACTTGTTTAAGAGAAAAGAGCTATAAATTAGGTTTAAACTCATTCAAAACTACTTTGATTTACCATTTAGTGAAGATTGCAATTTTGCTAAACATCCTTGATAGGTCAACAAGTAGAAATGCTTCTCATTCCAGATTGCACAATTCCGTTCCGCTGCATAAATTCAATGTCCAAAACGTGATAATATTGTTCAAATGTAACTGATTTTTTTTATCTGAATAACCCTTTATCTGAATAACCCTTTCGACCACATACACCAAATCAACTTCCAATTCAAAAGACTTCTTCGACTGATCGATGCAAAGTTTCGTTATGCTCTATTTCTTGTTTTGGTCAATTTCCTTTTCAAATTCGAATCCACTTTGTACGTAATATACACACAGACAGAGCTCTGTTGTATTCTGTGTAGTTTCACTTTATACACACATTGACAATTTCGAAAATGGTTATCGAAAATTGAAGTCATTTTCATCGAACTCAAATATAATGTCGATTCGAACGAAATTGACATTTGCGTGTTGCCAAAGGCACCAACATATTGTATTTTAGAGAGACCGTTCTCCGAAAAAAGAGTTCTTCTTGAAGCTGCACACTGTTTGTTCAGTTCGTTCAAAAATGATGAATCAACATATAAAAAACACCTATCACAATTCACAAAAGAACGAACAAAAAATATCTTTTGTTCAGGCTCTTCATTTAAAAGCAACAAAAGAAAATTGTTTTTCGGTGACACGCCAACAAACGTATTGAAAATGGAAGAGAATTGCTTCTATTATTATTAAAATTGCCATCATGAAATTCTTTTTTCATTCAAACTTAAACTGATTGAATATGACAAAATCAGTTGTCATGAGCGACACTCAATCGACTGAGTGCTGGTCGATGCAGAGCCAAAATATTGTCATTTGAGTACTTTGCGTGCACACATCGGAATCCAATTGTTTATTCTTGACTCGAATCATGAATGTCTCGATGATTATACAGTCATTCGTTCCAAGAAAAAGCAATAAATTGTTTATTTTATTGCGGAACATACAACATCGACAATGAAATGGTATAAAAAGTCAATGGCTTTGGATATGTTCGGATCAAATGTATACCTAAATAAATAGTAAGACAGATATGTATTAGCAAAAAAATGGCATGAGACGCTTATGTCGATGTCCCGAATTAGCTTCGATGTAGGTCAAATTGATATTTAAGACCGTGCAGAGAACTGTTATTTCATTTTGAACGAAAATGATTTAATGTTGAAAAAGTCCTCTAACGAAATCAATGCGAGTACTTTTCGTTTTCATAAAACGATAAAAAAAAATTTCGTCTGTTCCATACACGCATACAAATACAACCAAATAGGATTTTCTGAAATAGAAAACCGATTGGCAAAGTCTTATTCACGCCATAAAAATTTGGCAAAATAAACGGGTGGTTTGAACCGTGATGAGCCTCTTGTGGAACGAAATACCAGATAAGCAGGTTTTTGTAGAAAACAGCCACAAAGCTTCCATCTCAATCACTTAAAAATATCAAGAAACTAAGTTTGAGTAGCAAAAGCAATAGACAAGTCATAGTTTGAGCAATTGAAGAAGAAATTTGGGATAATTTGATGTTGGAATCTTGGCAGAAAGCACTTCGGCCAATACCGTATTACAAAGTTTACTGAATTTGCGGTAGTTCTTAAAAACCTCTGCATGCGGCGCCACTGAAAATATCAGCAATTTCGGAATAATTTCAATATACATGCAACAGCGTCGACGTTTCAATAATATCAAAACAGATGACACAACCACAATGAATGAAACATGCGTTTGGACAACCTGAGATGGCGTAACCAATGAGTGGCGTAGCTCTCTAAACGAAATCTTCTGTCTTAATATGCGATTTACTTTGCCCATATATTTACATATTGATTTACTCATTGGTTCTTCCGAGTGTAGGAATTACTGTCTGAAAATCAAATTCAAATGTTTTTGCACACCCAACGAAACATAATTTCAAGCATTTAAATTAGCTTCGAGTCAGGAGCAGCGATACATTTGCAAGTAGCATTTCATGTCTTATTAATGCTTTCATTCACACTGCCTCCAGAACGGATATAATTATTGGAAACAAGCAATTAGATTAGATATGCTAACATTTCCATTTTTATTTGCGCAAGCTGTGTGTCAGCTCGGTTGAAATATAATGCAGTGACAACAACCGATGCAATGCTTGCGGCCATTTGATTTCTGCCCGGAGTTCAATTAAAATACCATATCTCCACTGAATATTGCAACGGCAATGATGCCAATTATAACACCGAATCAAATTCGACAAGCAAACACTTTCTGCGAATTCCGATATAAAAACTGAGCTCATTACAGATTTGCGATAGCATTTTCCATGAATTTCATTTAATGAGCTAAAATATTCCGAAATCCAACATGCAATTTGCGTTTGATTGGCTGCCAAACGGCTGGTGATTTTTTTCAATTTAGCCATGGCGTTAATGCAGCATTTCAATTTTCTCAGGTCATGTATCATTTTAATGCATATTCTGTCATTATATAAATCCCCTATAATTGTGTGCGGTTCCAATTTGTTTTAATTGACTAAGAAAATTGATTTTCCCAGTAAAATGCACCCCCAAATTGCCGACAAAACGCTATAAAAAATATTGACATTCGAAGAACAACGGCATTTTCTTCTGCTGGCAAGAACGTAGTGTCGATTCGTCTGTGTAGGCAACAAGTGGTTCATTATAAAATGTTTCAAGTATTGACATAGTTGAAATTGGCACATCATGTTGAATGTAATGATCACTGTTTATCATTTTCAAGGATCTGTTGAAATCCACGTTGAAAGCATAAGCCAGAAATATTTTCCAATTGATACAAAAATAGAATTAAATTATCGTATATATTATGGGAATTCGTAAATGACTTGTTTAATATTGGGCTATTATTATCTTGGGGAAGATAGCCAGCTCAATTATACAATACTTATTGGAGTATCGTGCTATTCTTGGAATTTATTTGGAAAATCGTCTGCAACAACAACAACAAGCGTTTAAAGACCATTGATGCCTTTCAGCGACTGAACTGTTTTGCGAAACGATTAACACCTAACAATTATTCTTCATAAACCCAAATCGAGAGACACGTTTTGAGTTTCATCACACCATTCACATCCCCACTCGCATTTAACCGAATCTGAATAACATCTTCGTTGTCTCACACTACCTCTCGGTCCATCAGTTTCGGAAAATAGAATCCGTTTCGGTTAATATAACCAAACCATCTCTCCCACCGAATCGATTGTCTCTCCCACCGAATCGACGCTTAAATCCACCCCGAATCAACTCATTTCGGATTCTATTTTCTCGATGATCCCGACTCCTGGAACATATCAGACACATCTAAATAATGAAATGAATTCTCTGATTTTACCCATCACTCGCTAATCGGCTCCAATCGTAGCAAATTTCTATTCAATCCTCATTTACTTCGGAATTGTGTTTGAAATTCAAACTTTGAATTTGCTTGACCTTGTTGCTGGCCAAATAGCAAATCCATTGAAATCCATTTGTGACGCATATGCCTGACGCTTGCAACATTTTATCGACAACGTATCACTCAACTACATCAAAGAGATTAGCGGAGAGCATTCTCAGATTTTGTTAATAAAACGTCCATTCGAATTTGTTGTGCCAAATAGCACGTTGATTACTTTTTTTCGACCATCGGGAGGCATTTCTATTTGATTTGACAATACTATTTTTCATCAATATGTTTAACGTTTCCATTAAACAAAAACATGTGACAGCAAAATTTTGCATTCACAACAAATTTGGTTTGCGTGTCATCAAAAAAATAGAAAATAACGGTCCTTTCGCTTCGGCAAATATCACATTGAACAAGTCACCGTTTTTTCGACAATGCATTGAAATAAATAAATCAAAATCGATTGTGCCAGAAAGCGAAACGCAAACAAATTGCTTTCGATGGAAGAACATTTCGATAAGTGAAAGTTGCCTGAATCCGCAATTTCAGTCGCATGGAAATGAATTCCCCCCATAAATGGATGGAATACAAATTTTAGAAACTAATTTTTGAAAACACACATTCAAACCAATTATCGATTTCCATTTTCAGTCGTCTTCAGATTAGCTCGATTTTGACATTGTTCATGATTCATTTGTCCATCAATTCCGTCCGATGGATGGTGGTTTTTTTCCATCATAAGTTGTCTAGGTGCCGGTTGTGTTATTTATTTATTATTTAGAACAATCGACAGCTGTGCAACAACATATGCTAGTGTGTATACCAAACAATGAAACCGGCTGGAAAATACCAAGGACGATGTAAATGACATTTTGCCTAAAAACACATTTAATAGAAAAAGTCTTGTGTAAGCGTGTGTTGTGCAATCTGACGCGCTCGTACACACTCGTTGAGGTTTTACCGAATTTAAATTTATTGAGGTTTTGCAATTGTTTTTCTGGTAGACCATTCGCCGAAAGTTGAAGCATCGTGGTCAATGTCTTTGATGCACATGAATTTCATAATAATGAAAAGTGGCAACAAAATTGTGAATCTGATATTTCCAAGCGTTTTGCAACAAGGACTCAAACATGAGTTTTATTTAGAGCTGCGAAAACATGCTGTTTCAATGAAAATTCTGTTAATTATCGAAATTCTTTGAGCAAAACGCCAAAATGAATTTAATGGATTTCGTTCGCAAGGCCACACAATGAATGAGAAATTCGAACGATTTTCGAATTTCATCAATTCTTCGAGGATAAGAATCCACCTCTTGATTGAAGTCATCAAAATCAACTGTGCTGCTCCGATCATTTTTGATGAACACTAAAATTTCTGATTACATTCTAATAAATTGATTTTTGTATTTTTGAACTGCCTGAATTAAATTTGAGATTTCATTCGTTGAAATCGGCTGAGTATGATGATAATAGCATGACAAATCGTTTGTTTCGATGTCGATTTTTTTTTGTTCGAATCGGCACGGAATGTCGTGTAGGCTTTCCAGTCTCGATAGAAACAACGACCTTTTCGTAGGAAGCCATTCGAATGATTTTCAATTAAACCTCGGCAAACCAAGCACTCTTGTCCGCTTGACTCTTCTTTTACTTCGTTCATTTGTTAATCGAATCACTCGCCGTCGATCATTTTATATAGAATTTATACAGTGAATGTCATTTATTCACCGGAGAAGTATTCTTGGCAATTGTTCCATTGCTCAACACAATCACTCCTTAACAAAGTGAGCTGATTTTGATTGAATTTTATGGCTTGCTATTAATAAATAAATACAATGACACTCAGTTGCTTAAGACCTTTCCAAATAATTTTTTTCATTATTTCGATGTGATTTTTTCCCTTTTTTTGTTGGGATTGTTTTTTGGAAAAATAGAATTGTGCCAATAATATTTGGGCGCGTGTGCGAAATTTTACTGAAAACCATTTTCATTACATGGATGCCAGATTTATCCTCCATTTGTCTTGATCCATTTCAAATTGGAAGACGAACTCGTATTATTATTGAAAATTCAAAGGGAGTAATTTTCCTATAAAAAAATATTATGTAGCTGTTAATCTCCATTAAATGATGAACGCCAAACATTTTCAGATAATATTCGAATTAGAGAGAAACGTTCGATAAGATCGAATCGCATGAGGTAAAGGTCAAGTGTATCGATTCCGTGCATGTTTCATTTGATGGCACACGTGCCGAAGTGATTCGAGTTGTTCGGAATATTGGAAATGGTTGGGGATGCTTTGGCTTTATCTCATGCATTTAATTCATGGAGATAATGAGATGCTTGGGAATAATTGAATGGGCTTGGTGGCGAATCACTTACAACAAATCATGAGTGCGCATTCGTTAAGAAGAGTGAAAAATGATTTCGAATATTCTAGTCGATTGGTGTTCATCATAATATTTGCATTACTATTCAATTCACAGAATATCTAACTTCTAATCAACTCAGTAGTATGTCACGGACCTCTCAAATTCCCCAATTCTCAGATAATATTGAAACTTCTTATTTTTTTCGTTTAGTCATTCGGGTTCTGGCCATTGCAGAAATCCGATACAACGAAAATTCGTCGAATTACACTCTTTGAAACATTCAAGTTCATAAATTCCTTCAAGGTGGCGGAAATTGTTTCGAAACTTTCCACTTCTCAATGTTGAATTTGGGAAAATGGACAGGGAACGTGTACTTATTTAGCCCTAATCAGAATCAATTAACAATGGAAATAGGGATAGTCAAATGGTAAACACAAAAGCAATTAATATGTGCTTCGAGTAAAGAATGTTAACAGCTCCCAGTGAGGTTAAAAGTTGGTGTTGGATGATAACATTACCTTGTAAGTTCATGAGGAAGCTTCGAAAATATACGTTGATTTATGAATATCGGAAAAAATAGAGAAGTTTTGCGGAATAAAAGCATGTTATTTCCTTCGATGGGAACAATTTTCACATATTCTCTATCATTCACTCCCTAAATTTTCTAAATAATTAATGACAAATCTAGAAAAACAAAGCGAAGCGTATTCGCCAGTTCACTTTTATTTTAACAAAAATTCGCCTTGAATAAGACGTAGCATGCTTTCAGTCATAAAACGCAATGCACACACACAAAATTGCAGTAAAAAGAGAAAATTGCTGGGGCATGGAGTCGATAATAACCATAAGACTTGGTAACTTAGAACCGTTTCAACGTCATTACTGCGTTTTGTAAACATATTATGACCAAACGCGATGCCTGCAACGACGTTTTTCCCATTTTCTGCACCGTATTCACGAGAAAGGCGGCAAAAAATCTTATTTTAAAACAAACACCCCGATGATTTAAAGCTATGGCTGTACTGTTGATCCATGTGATCACACAGTTTTTTCCAGTTTTGCAGCAAAGTTAACACTCGTTGTCCCATTGTTCGAAATCAAACAGTGAAAATGTTCGTTTAAGGCGGCATAAACTTGGATAGCTTTTGAGAGGACCATGGTAAAATTCTTGTTCGTGACGCTCACCGGTTTTCAACATGCTTGTGAGAATACACCCATATATTTTTGCAATTTATGCCAAAATGCTCAAGCAAATTTGCTTTTTTCTTTTGCATATTCCATTTTGGAGAGAATGCCCATTTACATTTCTCTATGTGAATTCAAGCGAATAAATTGTGTGTAGGATGATGACAAGTTGAATATTGTTGATTTTGCTTCACAAAAGAACCATTTATGCCTGAGGATATTTGAAATATATGTCACACATTTCCTTGCTTCTAATTTAGTAAAAGCAACAAAAAAATTAAATTAGCCAACATTGGATTCGTTGAATTTGAATATTTAAAAGCTTATTTGTAATTTTTATCAGGGCACATTTAAAACAATCCTCTGGCATTTTTTCGGCTAATTTCGTCTTCGCATCTGCTTCGCTTTATTCGTTGCTGGAAAAGAGTATGCATTAATCAAATGACCTTTATACTGATTTCTACCTGACATTTCGGTAAGCCCGATCTCGCCAAGCCGCATTGAAAGCGTCAGTTGATTCATACATTTTGTGATGGTGAATGTTAAAAAAATGTTACGAGAAAAGGTAGCTAATTTGGTTCGTTAAAGCACAACGGTTGCTCTGTGGGACGCAAAAAAATCCAAAATGAAAAGTGTTTTTCCGTATGTTTTACATGCCAATCAAATGTTTTGTGTGCTGTTTTCCTGCGGATATTCCCCTAGCGAATTCATATTTTGTTACCCATGCTCGTTGTCGCTGATCTGATTTCTTTTGAATGAATGAGTGAATGAATGAAGAAAAATCACTAGCGAACGTAGCTAAATGTTTACTGCGGTTTATCCAATGATAAAAGCCACACAAAACAACCAAATCCATTCCGATTTCGGCACATACCCACAAAAATGGATCAACCGAACGAAAAATCGTGAATATCTGAAGAATTGCAGAACGAATCAGTTTTTGTTGGCATACACATATGCCGACTAAAACCCCAAAATCCTGGTGGATGAACAACATGAAAAAATATACGTTTACCAGATTAGCATAACAACTTTATTGTGTGTCACACATAAATCAAGTATCGTGTCGTCATTGCTTATGAAGATGCCAACAAAAAATATACTAGTAATACACCGATTGATGCTTTCTCAAACACATGTTCATTTTTATGTATAGCCTTCATATTTTGTTCGAGCTCGAAGCTGTTGTACCATTTTTCATGTGATTTCAATATTTGAACTTTACGTTTTTTTCGGTTTATCCACCGTCACTTCAATTATTTGAATGAAAAAAATGTATGTAAATTTGATTTAATTATATGTGGATTAATATGAAACACAACATGAGGCTATGACGCATCCGAACAAAAAGAACTTAAAAGAGAAAACGGTCAAGGGTACATCTCGGTGTGGTTTTTTTGTGACATGCACCATATCTGCATAGAGAGTATTTGCTTTTGCCAATGAATTCGATTAACGCCAAAGTATGATGACAAACATATGCGGGTCGTTTCAAAAGCTTATCTCTATGTGCTCATGCGGCACTATTTCCTCATTCATATTTGCATTTTGTGTAGATCAAACACATTTCGCTGAATCCTTCCATCTGTGCTCTTTCACAGCTCCGCACAAAATCACATGCGGTTTTCAAGTTTCAAAGCCTTTTTTGATCTCCAATTAAAAGGACCACTGATATTTTCCATTAACCCTGCTTCTCATTCTCTCGCTCTCGGTTTTATGAATTTTAATATCACAACTTGCAAGTCAACCAACAGAAGAATAAGCTGCTACTCAAGAATGTCCACGCGGTTTTCGAAAGAGCAATAAGAATTTTGTAACTTTACATTACAAAAGATGTCTGCACCATCGGGTGAGAGAGACATGAGATGGATTCTGGCTGTTATGAACCACTCACATAAAAAATCAAATATTTTAGACACGTTATTACCTACGTTGTGCCGCTCAAAGCAATTGTGGCGCTGTTTTGCGAAAGAAATCGGAACTATGGTCCTATGGCTTATTGCGGCAACGTTCTTTTTCGATTTGATTATGATTTCCGGGAATTTGTGACCATGAGAAGCAAAAATTGTACAGGAACAAATAAAATTATTTCTTAGTTGTAATACATTCTGCCGGCTTATTGGCGATCGCTAAGCGTATCAAAATTCGGATGTTATCAGTAGCTCTATGTGTTATATCAAAATTCAAATCTATTCGATCACAAAACACACACACACGCACACACTGCACGTACGAAGTAATAGTTTATTTGTAGCTTTTTAGCGTACACGTGTGCTGTATCACGCAATTGAGCGTTTTTGTAGCCATATAAATACGACGAGCGCGTTCTCTGTTGCTACGTAAACAATACCATTTGTACAGTGAGAACATATCTGTAACATCGTTCCGGCAAATTGCTTTTTATCTGAACATAAAAACATGCGCCAAAAGTAGTACACGCAGCTAAAACGAATCGTGTTGTAGATAGAAATAACTCTGTTAGGTTAAATAATGCGAATTACGCATGTTCAAGTCTAGTTAAATCCCAATTTTTTCGTGTCATTGTTGAGGTTAAATCTATGAATGGCTTGGATCCTGTGACTTAAATCTTCTCTCCGTGTGTTTATTTTTCTCTCACTAACATAACGTTCAATCGAGCCTAAAACATTTCTTTTATGCTCAGTATGCCGCGGCATTGTTTTTATTACGCTGTGGATGTTTCGTTGCGCAATGTTAAAACTTCACTAAAAGACGTACCATCACAAAGAATGTTGTATCAACATAAATAAAATATTTTCCAATTTGATGAAACTCTCGACCAGAGGAGAGCAAACAATGTGGGTGTCGTTTATAAATGTGCACAGAAAAGCAGCGTCATTTAATTTCACAGGGGAACAAACAAAATATCTACAGAAATGTGCCCGCATTGGCTTTTCACGTGGAATCAAGCGAATGAAATCATGCTTATCATATAAAAGAGAAACAACAAACGAGAAACAAGAAAGCGAATGGAAAAATATCGTTAAATCTTCACCACAAACGATTTCCATGTGCTCAGTTGAGTTCGGGGTTTGATTTTATGTCTGCCTTTTGGTTTCATCAGCCATTGTTATTTAATGTGACATTTAAGTGGTTTCGACATGATCAATCAATGTTATCCCATCACCCATTGGCAACCGTAACATTAGACACACATGTGTCGACCTACTCCAACGTCAACAGATGGAATTTGCGAGATCAATTTTTCTTCACACAGTTTTCCATCGGACGATATTGGTTTAGGCAATATGATCCAAGTTTCCGTGTGTGCACGTTCTCACACACTGTTCAAAGACCTGGGGAATGTACGGAAAATGTCACAATGAATAAAGCTCATGAGTTTCTTATTTTCTTTTACACGCTTTTCGCTGTTTTTCTCTTCTATTCGCAGTGAATTACCCGCAATCGCATAGTACCTGTAAATATGATTATGTGCAAGAGTATTCAATACCTATAAACCACCCAACAGCACATGTGTAGCTGTCGGTCGTGTGTGCTCATGTAAACAATTGCCGCGTGTGCTTTAAGCGTCACGCATAATCGCTGGTTTATTTTCATTTCGCATCTATTAAGAAGTTTTTATATTCCGTTCTAGCGATTACGTTCATTCAAAATAATACTTTGTATACACTGGCAAATTGAAATATGATGCGAAGCCAACGTTGCCCGTATATTGTTATGTCGCTTTTGGCAAAACGTGTGTAAAAAATAAAGAATGAAACTTTTTACATCCATTCGATGGTGCAATCGGCCGGAAGCAAGTTTTCTTCACAATACAACCGATTGGAAAACAATCAACTATCATGTGTATGCGATTTTTCTAATTGAATTTCAATTGCGCATATTGCCAATAGCATAACAAAAGCACATCATTACAATATGAGCCCACATACTCAGTTTCAATTGACGATCAACATAAGATGCCGCGATGAACAAATTCGTTAGCAACAAGCAATACGTTCTTTTGCATCCGTGCACAATAAAAGTAAAGAATTCTTTTGAATTTATTGAACTCAAATGCGACAATGATGAGCCTTCAAATTCGATCTTATACGTACGATTTGCAGCAGTTTTGGAGAAAACGGTATAACTTAATTTGCATGAAAGTACCAAATGAAATGTGAATTTTCAAAGAGGAACAAAATTCTTGGATCGCCATTTTGTGAGGGGAAGAAGAAAAAACAATGCAAAGTGTTTTTATTGGTTTTTATTGTGAACGGAGCCCAACATTCAATGAATTATGTTGTTTGAACTGATTGGACACAAAAAAATCATTTTCGATTGAATTTTGGATAAAGAGCGGCGAAAAAATGATCTTCATTGGCACTGGCTGTGCTCAAAAGCAAGCTAACCGATGTGTTTCATATCAAAGTGCTATATATTGCTCGAGCTGTACAACCAGCCAAATATATTGCTTATATTTTGATTGCCAAAAAAACCACGAACCAAAAGAAAATATGTTAAATTATCTCACATCCAGAAGTTTCACATAGAAAACGGAGATGGAACGTATTTTGGTGGTTAACATTTCTAGAAGGGAATGAAAAGGGAATTTCTTGCGGATATTTGATATTGTTCAAACTCTCAAATAAATTATGAGACTTTTTGCATATAAAATGTTCGACAAAAATTACTTTGAATTGATGATGCATTTAATAGCTATCGACTGCATTTGATGGAATGTATAAAACGTTTTACGTCATAGAGTTTGTTGATAATTTTTTAAATTGAAGCCTCTTTTGTGATTTTTAATGCATTATTTCATCACTAAAAATCTTGTTTTAAAGTAAATAAAAAAATATGTTGGATTTTTTCACAGCAAACTGCTTGAAGTTTGAAGCCATCACCGAATCATTGGGTCATTTGCAATATCCGTTGACGCGAAACGACCGCATATTTATCGCACAACGAATAAAGTTGCATATTCCAATTAAATTAGAACAACAACAACAAAAAAGTCACAGCCATTATCTTTGCTTTCATTGATGTCGAAATACTAGTAATCATAAACATTGAATATGCTATAACAAAGTCATTAGCGACGAATTCTTCAACGATGTCACATTTTCAGTGGCATATTTGAGAGAAGTTGGGTTTAACCTTGACACGTGAGCACGTCTCTATCATTTTTATAAGTTCACTTCATACGATTGAATTTGCCGCGCATTTCAAACATTCTAGTCAAACAAAAGTCAGGACTCGGTGTTCTGAAGCTTTTCGGAACGGTGTTTAACATATGAATGCCTGAGAAAAATAACGACTCAAATCTTTACAACAGGGAAGTCTGAAGCGTAGAAAAGATACACGCATTATTGAAACTGTGATTTTGAAAAGTAGTCACATTGAAATGAAACTTGAATACAGAATACGAAAAACTGAAACTTGAAAAATATTCGTGTGGTCTTCTCGGATGTATCATTCCTGTGCCTTTTTTTCAGCTGTGAAATTGAAATTTTTTTTCTCAGTTTCAGTAATGCGTGTATCTTTTCTATGCCTCAGACTTCCATGTTGGAAAGATTTGAGTCATTATTATTCTCAGGCATTCATATGTGAAATTAGCAGTTTGATAATCAAACAATCAATATTGATAACACCTAGGATGACACTCACGTAAATAGAAGAAAAGGAGACCGAAAGGCTAGACATGGCTCAAATGCCATGTTCTTACCGACCATTTGTTGTTTGAACACCAACGTGTTTTGTTGCTTATTTGAACTGTTACCAACCTACAATTTATCATGACCAAAACTTATGTCTATTTATATAACATCGATGTCCGCTCTTATTCACTGGCGAGATATTATATTGGAGTAGCGCCACAGAAAACGAGATAGAGTAATTTGATTTCATGGTTATTCTGCACACATAGAAATAATGTTCAGATTTACAGTATTAGTGGTTTTATCGCACATTCATAGTATGTTGTTTATTATATTGATTTTTAGTTTGGTTAGGTTTTGTCAAATACACTATGAATAACAGTTTCAAATAGAGCTAAGAGAATGGATTCATCAATGAAAACCACCACATTTTTAAATCTGAACATTATTTTTGTGTGTATAAAATCTCATCAAAATCAATTGAGTAAATTTTATTATTATAAAAAAAATTAAAACTTACTTGGAAACTTTCTCGTTGTGGAAAAGGGTTCGTCATCCGTCGACAAAATATAACATTTTTCGGGCGATTAGGTTTTTATCTCTACATACATGTTAAATGCCATCAAAACATTTTTATGTATAATCTCGGCGTGCGTAATGGGGCTTCTCTTAGGATATACTATTGCCCAGAATGAAATTCAGTAGATTTTATCAGCTTTTGAATTGCTTAGAGACAAGTGCTGAACTCCAAAGCAAACAGGAAAACAAGAGGATTTCTTTTTTCTGACCTCACACTCACTTCAATAGAATTGATAACGATATTTTCGTATGGTTTATTCTTAGAAATGTATCATCTAGGGACTTTTTTCGGTATCGTTTGGCTTCAAATTTTATTAATAGTTCACGATATTTCTCTGCAAACAATTATTTTATTGAGATTATTAACACTTCCATCGATTGTGTTTGAAAATTCAATCATGGTAAATGTTTGGTTTTTATCGAAAAGATACACGCATTACTGAAACTGAGAATAAAACTTTTCAATTTCACAACTGAAAAAAAAAACACAAGAATGAAACATCCGAGAAGGCCACATAAATATTTTTCAAGTTTCAGTTTTTAGTATTCTTTCTGTATTCAAGTTTCATTTCAATGTAACTTGAAAATAAATTACATTGAAATGAAACTTGAATACAGAATACGAAAAACTGAAACTTGAAAAATTTTCATGTGATCCTATATCTTGTCTATGCTTCAGACTTCCATGTTGGAAAGATTTAGGTCGTTTTTATTCTTAGGCATTCATTTGTGACATCGTCAAAACGTGTCCTTACAAGATGCCACCTAAAACAACTCAATACCGAACACGTTTTTTAATACAGAAAATTATCCAATGGCGGATGTCCCATCTGCTCGAAGCAAGCAAATATCATCCTCAGTCATCAATTATATAATTCAACTCTAATCAATGAGGATGTTGAATTCATGGTACAGGAAAATTGTATTGAGATAAATTCGATCAAATTTATCATCCGCCTCTTCAGATATACGTGTTCCGAGAAATTTATGCATTGCAATACAATAACAGCAGTGATTATTGATTGCAGTACTCTTTTTGCTTGGAAGATATACACTTTAAACATTTTCCAATGGATTTGAAGTGTTTGCACAATATCGATTCAATACAATATCATTGGCATACAAAAACCAGTTTTCCCTCACAGCGAAACATTAATCTAAAAACATTGCCTCTTGAGAGCCTATAGCTGATTCGAATAAAGTTTTCTTCTCAAAATGTGCTTTTGATTATTTGATTTACTCATATTTCACTCTGATACTTTTCCACTTGAACAATGATGAAAATCCAATTTTCTACAATATATTCGGTGACATTCGGAAAACTCGATTCACTCGATTTCATTCAATAATATTGAGCTCAGATGATATAACAATAGATTTACCTCATATTGGAGCCGATATGTTCACATCGATGTTTATCTGTGTCATAGTTTATTTGAACCGATTAAAACATAATCTTTATTGTTGAAAGTCTCTTTGTCAATGCACGAAATTGAGAATTTGAACCGAGAGAACTTTACCTGCTTTCAATTTCTATTTTCTATACTTCGTGGGTTATATCTCAAGCGAGTTGACACGTGTACGTCGTGCAATATCCCATTTTCCACAAAAAAAAAAAACACATTTGTATTGACAAAGTTCTCCATTTTTCTAAAGCTATTTGTGGCGCGCGCATTTTTCTAATCTATCAAAAGGTTGTGGGGTTAACATGGGAATAGAGACTTCTGCAACACAAAAACACCATCAGAATCAAGAACATTGTTGGCATAGATAAATAGCGCGTGAATTCTTTCGTGCATTAGTTTAGATTAATAATATTGATTTGTATTCACTTTTCGCTTGACTTTCCTCGAAGAAAATTGAATGGAAAGGAGCAGAGAAATGGTAATTTGTTTTGCCTTGTCTGTTTCCATCTCAAGTCAACGCATTTTCAATAGTTAGTTGTTGGTAGCTACTTAAAATTTTCATGACTTCCATATTCGAGCATGACTTCCCCTATTCTACCGTTCGTTCTAGCAGCATTTCATTTTATTATGTAACCAGTGCAGCCGCAGTTCATTAGAAATGCAAAATGATTGTGAATTCAAATGGTTGAGTTATAATATCTTTAATCAAAAGCATATTAACATGCTCTGGTTGACAGCAGCCATACAATTACAGCCAAGCCAAACCATGCACAGCCTTTCAATATGCAAAGCATTTTCTCTTGGCTTGATATAATAAGAAGCACAATTATTCTTGAACAAATTCCGCAGCGAAAACAAAGGTTTTTCTACAGCAACAGGTGAAATTTGAGCCTGTGTGATTTGATTTATTGATGCAATCTCAATGAAATGTTGATGAGAATTAAATCAACTCGAATCATTCACACCATGGAAACATGATATGCGTAGAAAATCGCATTCAAATCTGAGTGAGAGCGACGCTCATTCATCAAGCCACCGATAATAATTTATTATCTCTCTCTGGATTTATCGGTACTCGAGGTAATCCGTTTGGCATTTTACTGGAGATAAATTTCACCATGGGCAAATACCGTTTATCAAACTTAATTATAAAATCCATTGCAGAAGAACATTCGATATTCAACTATAGCTGCAGTCCAAGCGCCACATTCATATGAATGTTGCAATTTGTAAACCAATTTGAACATGTTCTCAAGTTGCTTATGAGCGAATATATTTTCATGTGAAACGAATACCATTCAAAAAGTTCGGCTAGTGAACCAAATTAAATTGCATTGTTCATTTTATCAGTAAGTTTTTGTGCCCACTTGAAAAATATTTAATACACAAAGTTGATTCGCTCCCGGACTGAGACGACTATCTCTCTCATATTGCGGAGAACGTAGTTCTCTTATCAATTTTCAAACACAAATTAAATGGATAATGCATAGTATATTTTCCCGAAGAGCCTTATCAAAAAAGGATCGATTGATTGTTGCTTGTCGAAACGAAATAAAAAAAGTTGACTTTGCACATCCGTTATTGAATGTTGGGCGGTAAATGGGACATACATCCGTTCAAACCAAACATGTGTACATCATTTTTTCACCATCTTCGTCGGATGGACGTACAACAACAGCAAAACTAATAATTGAATCATGGACAAACTTTGATGCAATAAACTTCTAGCATCGAACTAACCCAATATATATGCTTTTCGTTAGTTTTCGGTCGTCGTTTTTTGGATTGACAGCATTTCGATGAGTCAGCAAAGGACTTTTCGGTGTAAAACAATGACAATCGTTGGGAATGGCCCATCCACGCAACAAAAACAACTTTAATTAGAAAAACCGTTTATCTCATTTCGGTAGAAATTTTGTTTAAACATCATCATGGTAAACATATTATATATATTTTTTTATATCGTTTGAATTGGAATCGATTTATGATAACAAAGCCGACGGTCTGAATTTTGATGATTCGGTCCAAAAAAAAAAAAAAAAAACTATGATCCAACCAAATTATATGTATGAAACTGCCGTTTGCTAGAACAGCATATTCTTTTAGCAACATTCAATCGTTCTTATTGCTGGCCAATGAACGCAATCGAATTGTTTTGACTGAAACATTGAACAAGACCGATAAACTCGTTTTGAATTCGTTCGATTCAGCGTATATTTGCATGCATAAATTCAAATCAACAAAGAGGCTTTCGGTTTAACGGAACACCATATATGCATGCATAAGGGTGTAGTGGTCATATTATGATCTACTGTCTAATTACTACCCAACTGCGAAAATGAACCTTATTTCTCATATAAATAAGGCATTGCGTTATAATTTGACACGCAAAAAGATGTAGGAGATATTTCAAGAGTTTGCCCTTATTTTGGGTTTTTGTACTCAAGCAGCCAGCAGACAAGTAATAATCACTTGGCAAATATTTGCACCTTTAAAGTGCTGATCGAAATGCAAAGCCACCATCCAAAGTTCTCACCCAATCTCAAAGTGATTTTACATACAAACACGAGCTTTTATCTCTCATCACACTGAATCTATCCAACCGAAATTCAAGACTGGGCAATTTCTCATAAATATGTTTGCCGCCGCCCAGTCTCGGTGGACATGATGTCAATGGAATTCAGTTGTTGCTACTCATGAATGTCGATCGGAGCTGCTGAATATTTTACGTTAATTGCATTTAACGATGATCTCTACAAGAAAGCAGCAGCAAGTGTTTGCTTTCAAACTGAAAGTATCGCAATTGCGTTATGCGAATCATGTGATCATACACGGATAATTTCGAATTAATTCGCATATGATTAGCATAAATTCGCGCCAAAAGTGAGAGTAGCTGCGAAATTTTAAAAAAGCAATCTTATTCAACTGGTTATCTAAATGCGAAATGGAATGAGCGGCTTGACGACGGGCGGAAATGGAACCAAACCTGTTGTAAACCAATGCAAAATAGCAGAATGATGACTCTAAAAAATCGATTTACTCGGTCATTCGCCACTCGCCCACATTTTGACATGGTTTCAATTTCATATTCTATAAAGTTCTATCCGATATTTGCTGTTCTTTTGAATAATCACAAATGACAAACTTTTACTCAACTCATTTCATGTGACTCCTCGAATTCGACACCCAAATACCATCGAAAAAAGCGGATCATCCGAAAAGGTCATCCTTTTCTGATGGATTGAACATTAAAATGTGAATGTACGAAAGATGGAATAGAAATAGAAACTGCGTTGAAAAGTGTCAATACGCTGCCTGCTGTTGCTCACCCATTTGAATGGAAACATTTGGAATTTCCAGGTATTCATGTGAATGTCCGCTTGAGCGTGAAATGAATATTTTGTTCACCTTCTTTAGTTTTCAAAATGTCATATATTTAGATGGATTTCTCAATTTCAAGTTGAAGCAAGTCTTACTTTAGGCGAATCAATTCGTATAAATATGGGTTTGATATTTGAAATATGTAGCCGACAAAAATAAACATTTCACGTGTTTCCATATAAAAGCAATATATTTTGATTGTCAAGAAGCACGACAAGTTCTCCCATTATGCATGCAAATTCTGTCTGCCATATATTTTTCATGGACTATTTTCGGTTGTGGAAATTAAAAATCGATCGATACATTTTCGAAAAACACAATCAGAACGATCAACGGAAGTTTATGATTGAAAAAGCGCATCGAAAACACATTCAACTATAACAAGCACAAGATTTATTGACAATGAAAATTCGAGAACAAAGTCAATTATGGCTGACTCATGCATAAATCTGTATCACATCGCATTCTATGACAGTTAGATTAGCATTTGTTGTTATCATGATTATCGGAGAATATTTACTTAAATTTGATATTTTGAGAATCGTCAAGTGCGATCAATGTGAATGCATTGTCGGTGTTGGTATTACGAGCCGTTGTAAGACCTACATCATTGAACCAAATACACAAATCATGTCTTCTATTTTTGTTCGTCCGTCTTTAATGCGATCATATGATTTGTGTACAAATTGAGCAAAGCCATGAAAACGATAACAGCACACAGATTGGATAAACAAATTAGAATGCCTTTAAATAATGCGCCAAATCTATGAGTCGCAGATTTTGTGAGAATTGAATGCCAAAATAATTTTCACACTAAATTACACAATGCTTATGATATTTGAGTGGTGCAAATAGAAGTCAGATGACTGATTCGTTCGGCGGAGAGAGACAGATAGAAATAGAAAGATGGTGGTGGCCGACACAGTGATGAATTGCCGAATGGTTCCTGAAATTTCGCTGGCTTTCGAGTAAATTGAGTTCAACTTCATGAAATCATGTATCGAAAAATTGGTTTTTAATTTCAAATGAGCTAATTCATTTCCTTTCTTTTGTATGGCGGGGCACTTTGAACCCTATTTCTTCGGCCACCGAATTTGAAAATAGCTACGTATAAATTCTAAATGAAAAGTAGCCGCCGACTTCGTCGTCTTGATCAAATAGTTAAATTTAACCAAAGTTTATGGGGTCAAACAGTTGCGGTGTGAAATCGGAGAGATTCCAATGAATGACATTCGATTCCATATCGATGTTAATTGAAAATCGACGCAATATCATATATACCAGTGCGATCTATGCTGTTTGCTCTAATTTTAAACTAAAACACCAACTGATAAGAGATTATGACCGTAAACAAATCAAATATTCAGACATTTACAACACAAAAAGAGAGTGATCGAGCGAAGGCCATCGCATGCATTTGCATATAATTTATCGGTACACACGCGCACGTATCTTTTAGATTGTGTGTAAAACTAGAACGCCGTTAAGAGCCATTTATAGTCGAATGGACTAAATATAGATTGTGTTTATCAGACACATTGCTTAGGTGTAAATTTTTCACCACGGATTTTGCTTCTTTTGAATGGGCTGAAGCGAGAGAATTGGTTAGCGATATGTTTTTGGTTTGACTACAGTTCCGTTTAACAATCATTCTTAATTACGATGTTTGACGTATAAGTACCGCGCTAAAATTATGGGATTTCAATTGGTATTACAATTATTTCAATCGATAAGATATATATTTAGATCGCAAACATGGTTGGAACGCCTTCTTTTGCCATTCTTAAATTGTTGCATTCCTTTTTTGGACGAAAATAAATCAGTTTGAATAACAAATCAGATGACAAGTTGCATGATGTAAGCAACAAAACGGGTAACAAAAAACAGAACAATATCGTGCAGCATAGCAGACTGAACTCTCCTCAGTTGTTCTGTGGTGTGCTCGCTTAGGTCATTGCTGTACTGTTTTTATTGGCGGTGAGACTCAGAAGTATTGAAATGAAGTCATCGTGTCATGTAATCAACCCATTTAATACGATCCAACAAAAATGGAAGGGAAGAAAGCAAAAATTTTGTCGTTGTGGTGTGATGTTTGTTTTCGTTGGATAGTCATGATTATTTTTTTGATGAATTCTATGAATCATTGCTTACTTTTGACTGGCCAAAGGTTAATTATGATGAAGTGGAAGCTATCCAAATTGATTTTTAATTAAGCCATTTACCATTGAATCGAATCAACGAACTTGAAAATGATAAATGAAGCAAAATACGATTCACTGAGTAGGCCCACATTAAAAACAATCTCATTATTCACTTTCACTTGGATACATTTTTCTTGTCAAACGCATCACAAAATAAGGATGTGAATTGGAAATGCCAAGGAAAGACAATTTTGATAGGAGCAAAAAAAATATTGAAAATGCTCATAAATCACATTCCGAAAGCACTCACAACTTTCATTCGACATACTCCGAATTTTCTTCCTAGTCTTGCCCATTCTTTTTGAATATAATTGCTTTTTTAATGATGATTTCAACGAATGTTCATTATTTGGTAAATAACAATTCCATGCTCGTATCAAGCCAAATAAAGTTTTCGGATGAATTCCAATATATAACATTTCATTTAACATATTCATCTTTTTATCATAAAAAATGTGTTTATTTTTCGAATATCACTTTATTTACGATGTTTCAGCAAATATTTTTCCTTAAAATGCATAAAAAAGACACGTGTATCGCAACGACGTCAGACTGATCTTTTAGAACTGATACATATTTACAAGGATCAGTATCTTCCTTTCGCTACGCAAACCTGTAATAAATATGTCATTAATACTCTGATTCAAATGTATTCGTTGCGCTTTCGTTTGATCAATTGCAGATGTGCGCCATTCCAAACGTTCAATGACCAGAACCACTAATCGAATGGATTTGTCTCTATCAAGATTCGTTGAAACTAATTAAAACCATCGACACATTGACGGCCAAACAAATAACACCATAAATATCGAGCATCAAATGTGAGTCTAATTAACACATTAGTGGTGGTGCACGTACCATCAAATGTGCCCGCTAAAATCTCAAAAAGAGATAAATCCGATTTGCGCCGAAGAAAATTACGCAGCACGGAAATGTGCATGTGATTTAGATTTATGTTCTTGGCGAAATAGTGAAGCGACAGCATTAAGCTAATGGCAGCTACATTAGCGCATTTAATACCAAACTGACGCCGGATTATAATAGCCTCAGCTCATTTTCGTTTGCTTTCGGTGCATACGAGTTTATGTATTGCTTCGTTACCGACGTGGGTTTTGGCATCGCTGATAAGTCGTAGCATTTCACATTTCCAAATCCACAGAGCTTTTTTTAATCAACATTCACACAGTTGATCCTTTTGTGGGTAGCTGAAATGAAATTTATGGACTTTCAAGAAATTATCATCATTAAACATTTAAAATTCGTATGATTAGGGTCTCTAAAAGGCAAAGATAACGGTACATATCGCCATTGACTTTTATTTGCGCTAAATGATTCAGGTTAATTAACTCGTTGGTGTTCTTTCAACCAAACTTTTAATCATTTGGCTGTGTCGCTTTTCAATCGCCGCAGCGGTTGCACTAATGAAAATAATCCAAACAAAGGTACGCTCCTAAGGCAACCACATTTCAAGCTCCCAATTTTGACACAGCCATAAAAATATTCTAATGCTCAACATTTTCCGATCTTCTCCATTCTGCTTTTGATTCTTTTTTGCATTTTTGATAAACAAGCGACAGTCGACGCCCTGTTGATAAAATTAATTCAATTTTTTTTATCTTAATTAATCATAATGAATACCCAAAACATCCGCCATTAGTTGACGGCTCGAAACTAATTCCGAGAAAGAACAAGTTTTGACTGGTTTGAACTTCAAATCGCTTGTTCCACATCATAGAATTGGTATGTAGACACAGTGACCTCTTCTTGTGTGACGATTTCAAAGCTATTCTTGGAAACCAATGTGGTGGTAGCCGCTCGCGTCGAATGCTTTGGTTCGTTGATTTATGGCAAATTGATGCTACGTTTAGTGACTGCGATGTGTGACAATTCTCTGTTTTGGATGTATTAAGTATCCATTAGCACATTTGTTTATGGAATTTCACATCCATTTCGCGATTAATAGTAAATCAGCGTGACAATTTATTTACTCAAGCGAGAGCGCTTACGCATGAATATCGATCGATATGAATTTACGCATGTGAGTATTTTGATTAATTTCATCATATATTTACCGAAAGATAACGTAATATTTATTCCAAGTTCCAAATTTATCATCAATAATGTTGGGTTTTGATTATATTTTTATCATAAGTCGCCCTATTTCTTGATTTACTTGGCAATTCAAGTTGCACTCAGGAAAAGTCTAATGTTTCGAAACACAAGTTTATCTAGTAAATACGTTCAGTTTTTTTTTTTTTTAAATTAATCATAATTTATTCCGACTAGATAAAATGAGAATCTTGTAAGTTCGTAAAAAGGTCAGTCGATTCTATCGTAGAATCACAAAAACGAATCATGATTCATGATGAGTTTGACATTTTCATTGAATCTATCTATCGTCATTGCGAGCAGAACATGTGTGAAACAAGAATTTAATGAAAAACAAATAGTTGATTCTATGTGAAGAACAGCGGTATACGTGCCTAAACGCAGAAATACCATCGTTAGACCGAAGAATCGCGTCTTCTCCGCATGTTCAAATCAATTAAAATCCAATCAAATTTAACATTCAAGCAAACAATTCTTGTTTGTGCATATTTATTCGGCCAATTCATTGGTCGCCTGTGTGATTCGTAAAACTTAACGATTATATTATTTATTATTAAATAACTGGATTTGCCGATGTATTTTCGTAAAACTCATCGCAACACTGAAAGCAAAGTTTCAATGTGTTTTGATTGAACGGGACGTGCAACATAGCACCCAAAGTCACAAATCGAGAAAAACCTGTTGCCAGGTTCAGTTCATCGTGATCGCTTTAATTTTGCCCGACTTACCATTTCACTTTGTGTTCTCCGCATGGCATTTGCCAAGAATCATGATTATCATGTCGCTTAAAAGTTTTCGTCGCAATTCTTTGAATCAAGAATGAATGGGGTGAAGTGACTTCGGAAATCTAATAGACTGATTTTGTGCGGTCGTTGAAATGCTTTTCTACAAAATTCATTTATCACTCAGACCAAATGAATGATGTCATCGTTTGTGGACAATTTTGATGTATCTCTTGCAGGAAAGCAGTACCAATGTGGAACAAAGACTAAAGTCGAGACCATCACGGCGATATAGTGATGTCGTGAGCAAACAAAAAAAAAAACGACATTCAATAATGATTCTATTCGGTCAAAAAAAAAGCGAGATAGCGAAAGGAAGGGTACGACACACAAAAGCGATAACGTTCATTGTGGCGTGCCAGCACCAGCAGCAAGTGGCCGGCGGTGAGCACGTGCGCTCAGCCGCATAATTACTTCTAAATTATCCATTAAATTTGGTACAAATTACTGAAAATTAATGGCACGCAAACCGGAATGAGACCATTTGATAAACACAATTGTTGGTCACTTTTTGTCACTCACGCGTCGCATTTGTATATGGCAAGCATTTGCGTTGCTTTCATGATAATTAATTGACAGTGCCACATTATATTTTGATAATATCAATGTTGGTTTTTATTTCTTTATGTGTGCGTTGGGCATTCGCAATATGCGGCCATTCAACTCTCGGTTCTTTTGATTCCCTTTCATTGCAAATTAAGAAATACTTTATTACGCATTTAATCGGCAACTTATCCGACGTGCTGATAGCAAGTAGTTCACATCGCCAAAAGCTCCTTGTCTTATGCTTGCAATTGACTTTTTTCTTCATAAAAAATTATACGATTCTAGCATACGAATTGGTATGTGCAGATAGTGAGGAGACATCGAGATATTGAGTACGTGTCGGTTACTTTTCAAATGATTAATCATATAACGAAATTAACAGTGACGCGTCCAGTCTCGCAAAATTGTCGCTATAATTTGTTATTCGGCAAACAAATATTCGTCAAACTTCGATTACATTCAATCGACAAAATATTGAGCGTCTATAATTCTATCTAATTTTGTTTTTCATTCCTGTGATAATTTGATCTTGAAAACGTCCATTAGTCACAATTTATGACACAAATTTCGCAGCTTCATAGTTCATTAGTAAAATGAGCGCCGAAGTCTCAAATATGGATATCAAAATATCAGAATATACACAGAACGATTCAAATGAGCGCAGCAATACATTCGAACTACACAAATAAATGATCAGAAATAATCACATGTTGAACGGTAAATATATAGTTCCTCTCAGCTAAAAATAATTTATACAAGTGTTTGCAATTTAAAGTATGGTTCCACTTGTTTAGCGTGAATAAATTGTTTATTTTGGTTTTCATGAAATTTCGAAACATCAACAGCAACAGTCATTTCGTTGTTTGTATACGAATGACAAAGTGTTCTTACTTGGAGTGCGATAGAAGACTGCATCAGAATTCTGAAATCATCTTCAGCGTTTTCAAGAGCAATTGAAAGAAACTAGTTCGAAAACAGAAATGTGTGTTTCTTTCTCGGCAATATAACGATTTCAAGCATACTCAAATTAGGGCGACACAATCGAAATGGTGTACAGTACAATTTACAGGATAACTGTGTGCAAACGTTTCCAAATGACATTACACGCGCTCCACTTATGATGTATCGTACATTAAACCAGTCGTTAGCTTTATGTTCGGCTATTGAATTTGTTGCATTCATTCAGATGAGCATTAAAACTGAAAAAGAAGAAGATACGACTCGCATGTCAAAATATTTTTAACTCAACAGAGAATAATCGGCAACAAAATATCATTTTTTGTTTAATTTCCGTACATAAATATCTTTTCCAACAGCTGAAACCTCAGCTGGCGCTCCTCGAATATCATTGAATAAATTCAACCGTTAAATATCAGACTCGTTTATTTTCATCCATAACAATAACATGTTCGAATCATCGCATTGAATAATCTGCGAGTGAAACGGTGGAAAAGAGAGCGTTTCGTGTGAATTGAATGCCGACTTTTTGTTGTATCATAATTTATCTTCCCAGTGTTTCACAAAATATTCTTCAAGTCGCTCGATTCTTAAATGAATCGTAGTTTTCCAAATAGCACGTCCTGCTCGATGTTTCCAAGCTTCGAGTAATCATAAAAAAATTAACTACTCTCGCATTTTCTCATTTCGCTGAAGAGTAGCCAATTTTTTCCAATCGGCAACTATACTTTTCTACTTTAAAGCTTGAAACACCGGCTAGCGAACAGGATTTATTTATGCAAGCAACATTCTTTTAGCAACAGTCGAAAATTTGGAATTCTCTTCGCTGCGTCCAAGTTATGCCAGACCACAATTTCAATGGCATCGATTAAATTGTTGCATTTTTTCCCAGATGTGGTCAATTATTTGTATTATTAAAAGCAATTTCTGAAGAAACCTAAAATTTATAGAATGTGTTGGCTCAAAAGTGATTCACAATGAATTTAAATGAAAAACCCAACTTCCGTACTACATGTTAGATTCATGCTTCTTACGCAATGTGATTCAGTCAAGAGCAATACGATGAAATCATTGCCATATTCATGATTAAAAATAACTGAGATAAGGATTTCCATGACTCGCATTTACTACATTCATTGTGCAACTTGCGCTACAGTTTTGTGCTTCAGTTGCTCTCTACTTGCTTTCAGTAGAACGAATTTATATCGTCAATTCATAAGAACAAGATACAAAACGATGATTAAAATTACGTCCCTTTGCTGAAACTGCTCGATGTCAATTGGACTGTGCAGTAATCAAAATTGGCAGAAGTAATGAACACCATAGGAATATTGATTCGAGAACACTAGCCCAAACATGAATAATTTAGAATGTTCACTATGTCCGCATAATCGCAAGAATAAAATTGGAATGGTGGAACAAAAATACAATTAAATTAACGTCAACTCCAACAAGAATTGCTTTCGTTGAGGGAAATAATTTCATTTCGAATGCTATGTTTTTTTTTTTTTTTGATTTGGCGTAAAAGGTTCGTTTTCCTCAAGGGTTGGGGCGCCTTGATTCGGATCCTTCCGAAGAGAGTTAAGACTAAAAGCTTTTTTTGCTTCCCAAATTGAGGCTCTTAATATTTCATGATAGACAGAAGTTCTTATTATATATGAGGTTTTTATGAGTAGGTCGAGTACCGCATTAAATGTGGATGCTGCTTCCAAGGCTGTTGCCATCCACAATTCGGTAAATTAATTGGTTTCCGTTCACCAAACATTCCAACTTGAATGCAGCACAGTTCTCGCCCCGAGTGTCAAATGTATGTTTTTATGTGGGTTGTTTTCATCTTCCGAAAGAGTGTTATTTTAATTTTGTGTTCAAATCAATTTGATAAAATATGACAGCTTCAGATTGAGACTGAGCCGAATTTTTGGTTCAATTTTCACGTTGAATCATGCGACCGAATGTTTTTCACCTGATCAAAAAAACACTTTTTAATGTAATCTTAAGGAAAAACATTCGTATTCCGTTTCTGGTAGAATTTTCGTGTAAAACTTCAATCACATTGTTTTTTTGTGCTGAGCAAAAAATCAGTTCATTTCTTGTCCAAAGTTGTCATCTGTCACCAAATGGGAAATAAAGCCGTCATAATATTTGGGCCTATGAATAATATTTTTTATAGATGAAAGCGTTAATAAAGAGAATATTAATTGAACTCAATGCGCTCATGCCAGAAAAGATGGCTATGAATTTAATCATGAGGAATACATTTTGTTTATGCGTTTGATAATATTTCAATAGTATATCGGAGGTGGAGAGAAGGAAAGTTGCTTCGGCTCGCATCGCTTCGTCGACAGATTTCTTGGTGAAAGGCATGAAATAATATAATATTTAATGAATATTTAAACAGGGATAATTTTGAATTTGTGGGCTGATATTTGTCACCATACATATCATTCGAACGTTTACTGTGTTCAGAATATATACGTACCATACAAACTGTGAGAGATAATAATAAAATAATAATAAAAGATGTTGGTATAATCAAAATAAAATTTGTCGATGAACTTTTTTTCAACAGCATATTTCATCCGCACATGCCATGAATGGGCTTGGTGACTGGTTTGGGAAATTTCAATGGGTTTTTAAATATATCTATTCTTCGAATTGAATTAAAGTCTCAATTTATTTTAGTTTGCAAGCAATGAAAAATACATCAACAGCGTCATCGCTGTTCCGACTTGTTTTTGTTCATTGTTTCAGGAAGGCTTTATCGCAGAAATGTAGCATCGAAAACAGGCATTTGCAATAGCAGCGACTGAAATAAAGAAGTCTGAACAATTATAACAATGGCACAATTCTAATGATTTGACTTGTGCTTTGTATTTTTTTGTACATATCGATTGAAATTCATGTGTATGGTCTCATCGCTTGATGACGTTAGCGGCATTTCAAACAGATGCAATCAATTATATGTGTATTCAAAACAATTTTGTTACAATAACGCGAAGTTTTGACATGTGAATGAAACGAATGTAAACAAAGGACGGTAGGCACGTGTAAATCGGCGCCGACAATTTCAAGTGGATTTAAAGTATTGAATAGGTAGAATGAGCATCGGCAGTGTTTGTTGGAATAGTTTAAACAATCGCGCGCATTGTATAATCGTCTGAAAAATAAAATGCCATCTCATTTTATTCATTACATGCGACAAAAAACTGCCCAAAAATCCATCTCAGAATAAACATACATAAATTGATAAATGAATGAAATGAAATGAAAATGATATGCAAACATCGATAAAACAGAAGTGACAAACAATTTCACCGCTTTTTGGGATACAAATTGATATCTAATTGACGTCTAATCCAGAGCAAATACGCTCTTCGTAGAAATGATTTCCATAATTCCATATTTGCTTTGAAATGAGTTGAATCGAAAAATAAAAAGGCGTTTTTCGTTCTATGTGCGTCATTTTATTACAAGAAATGTACAGTCAATTAAATTTCTGAGAATTGGACAGCCCAAATGTATCGAGCAGCATTCCAGTCGAAATAAAACAAAAACTGATGTGAACACTCTCCATCTAAAATACGAAAGCATATCACAGCGAGCAAGATAAAGTTATAGTTGCTTTTAACTCAAAAACCAAATGTTTTGTAAACAGAAAAATAAATTGAACCATCATGACATGAATTGTTTATAAGATCACGTGCGTATTGAATGCAGCTTATTTATTTCTATACGCGCAATATAAGGTCCAAATACAGATAGGAATCGGGACTTTGGTGAATAAATCGATGTCATGGAAATTCCAAACACTCGCCAATAAATATCGCAATTTCTAATGCACCCTAACTCCACCAGCTGATAATCGCACTGTCTCTGGGTATACATGAGTAACGATCGAATAAGCAATTATTTGAAATGATACTTTTGATAGCAAAAATATTTTAAGGATTATAACTGATGGCAGCAGAAAAATGCGTTTCCATATTAGAAAATAATGGGGCAACGGCGGTGCGAAAATGACTGAACCGATTCAATTGTTTGTGTTCAAGTTTAATACCAATGTCATCAGCAGAACTTATTCAATTTGTATGCATTTCTTGCCGATACTTGCGCCAGTTGCTATGGTAATATTTACGTAAAGAGAATCAAGTTGAAAGAGGAAATAAAGACGAAACTTGCACACACATGACAATCAACGAGTTTTTTGTTAAAAAGGCTGCGTGTATGAAATCTTATATGCTTTGTCTAGACGTGACATATTAAAGCCAAAATCATCATAAAATGAAGCATTGAAAAGAAAACGGAACTATGTCGAAAATGTTGAAAATTTCATCTTTCGGGTAAAATACAAACATTTTAACTTGAACTTTATTGTCATTTCACAAATCTGATTTAAATGTCTGTGCCATGCGAACATCACTTCGATCAAAGTTGACGTCTTTAGACAAAAAAACATTCAGAGAATTGATCTTCAATAGAATTTCAAAGGATTTTATTCTCAGAATGATGTTGCTGGTCATTCACATCATTCTCGAATGGACGCTTCGGATATGTATGGCTGGATTTTTGGTTCTTCTAATTTATTGCCATATAAATTACAATATTCTTTCATTTCTCAATCTCTAGCTGTTTTTTTTCTCAAATTACTTCACTTTTATCTGTTTGTTACTATTATTAATCGCTCTTGTATATTGCGACCAAGTGTAGCATAAATAAAGTCAGAGCAATTGAATCTAAAACAAAAGGAGAACTTTCTTTAAAAAAAACAAAACCCCCCCTTTTGCTACGAGCAGATCGACAGCAATTCTCCAACTTTTCTCTATTGGAATTGAGCCATAAACGAGTCGTTTCAACACCATTCGGTGCTATTCATGGAAATGTTGACATGAAATTGAAGACGTCTCAATGTTTATTATCATTCGATTGTGGAGAAAAAATAATGGATGGATTTATGTGCAGCACATTTGACACGTTCGAGGACTCGCAACAGACTTGGATTTCATTCAATTGCATTGAAAATGATCTTTTGTCTTACTATGCAAAAACCGCAGCTCTGGATAATTGACTGAAAATTCAGGAGTAAATTCATCGTTAGACACTCGGCATCGAATTTCGTTAAGGTGAACTTCGATTCGGCTAACTCGATCTGAGCAACCATAGACACTTTTTTTGTTGGTGAAAGAGCACATTGTGCTTATAGTGTTGCCAAGGGAGAATCACAGTAATGCCACTGGATTCAGTAACCTTCAAATTCACAGCAAATGAACAAATAAACAGTTAAAATGAAAAAAAATGTGAATTATTGCATATTTTTTAGAAGAAAAAAGAATTGCCAATATGTAACGGACTGGAAAATGGCTTCGAACTTCGATTAATGCTACACTGAAAAGTAATTCAGTTATTTTTACGATTGGTTTTGAGAATAAATTGTATTTAATAAATGTTCAATGTGTTGGCACTGTTTCGGAAATGGAGCTAGCTCAGACAATATATTGTTGATATTAATATAAAACTGAGCAGTTGAGTACATTTTGCGCAGTGTTTCTCATTTTTTGACAAAATGAGTGGATTTGGCGTCATGTCTTTTGTAGAGACAATCTTCGCTTCTTTATAATACTATAGCTCCTTTGTGTACATTTTGCAACAGACACCGGCATCGCGACAGTGTGAAGAATGACGACGTCTATGTCGCGTAAATGGAATCACATTATGCTAATTCAAGAACGTGCGTCTTATTTCGCTTCTTATCGGGAAACAAATAAATTTGGTAGCGTTTGCTGTAAAAGTCACTGCTGTAATGCATGTGAATCATGCAATCATTGAATCGATATACCTTAGGAAACTTCCTCATTAATATGATTACTTTCGTAAATGGATTTGCGTTGTGATCGTAATTTTGAAAACGATCCGAAAATACTACATTATACAATAAAGTATTGAGTCTCCAAAAAAAAGGAAATCCAAAGCTTCTGTCACATGTCAAATTAAGTAGAAATGATATTCCATGACATATGATACTCTAGACACATCAAATGTACAACATGTGTGAAGTGTGATAAAAAGGTATGTCTCAAATGACAATTATGTATTCACCGCAAATTCCAGACTGTTGTTCTCTCTCTCGTTCGTGCGTTGAAGGATTTTGTAAAGACGAAAATAAATGAAAATCCGAAGGGAAAACATAAATATACTTACAAAATGAAATACGCACATTTTCCACGAAATGTAAGCGGAACGACGAAAAAATGAGAGACAAGGAAATATTGATGATTGCTAATGCTGAGTTTCAGCGATTTACTTGATGCTGTGCGTTGCTCATGTGGGTCTATGAAACACTCTGTTTTGTCTTTTCGCTATTCGCAATCAGATCATTTCTGCTTAGATCCAATTTTGTGCTTTTGTTTGCATGTATGATTTAGTACAAATGCGAACTCTTTGTTATGGTTGGTTATGGGTGTAGGCGACAGGCAACGATGACGACGCAAACGTCATTATCTCTTCATTTTTCATAGAAAAATGATAATGCGAAATGGCAAACATATTATGTTGAAAACTAAAGAGAGGCGTCATCCACACACACACGCCAAGCAATATTAACTTAATTCAACGTCATTCCAGATAAAAGTCATGTGATTGCACGAATATATTTTTATCGAACATTTAATCAAATTAAGTCAGTCAGAATTTTCCATCTACATCATGAGCACTTGGAGAATCTGTTGGTTTCTTTGGAAAACTATCAAATCAGTGGTCTTTCCTTTTCTCCCTCTCCATTTTCTCTGAGATGTTGCGCGATTCGTGTCTTTCATTTGATGTGCAAGTGGGCGGTGATGTCAGAACAACTCAATTAAAGATTCGTGAGAGATTATCTAAATGGAAAACTAACTTCCTCGAAATACAGTTGGTCTATGATTATTTGAAGTTTTATTGGTTTGTCGTATGAGTTTTTGTATGAGCTTTGCCATATCTAATGAGGCACACTAAAAAACCACCCGCAATTCGCTGCTAAATTCATTGTCCATAAAACTATTTTCATCCATTTTGTGTATTCAAGGAATATTCGACATCAATCAATTTGCTCATAAAAATGCGAAAAGAACGACAAAACCATAAACTAAGTATCAGTTCATCACCAATAAAATGGAAAGATCTGTAATATGCAAATAAAAATTGCCAACATTGTATGAAGGCGAAACCTCAAAATATATCGCCGTGCGCTGTTTTGAATCACTAAACAAATTGCAATAGAGCAAAATGAATTGTTGCAAGCGAAGATCGATGTCACCAATAAAAATGCACATAATTTCTCATATAAATGTATGAATAATCGAATTTTTCCAATTTTCACGTCACTCATCATTACAGTCACATGTGATCGGGTCTTGAAACTGGACAACGATGCGCGCGGATGACACATTGTCACCGTGCCAACCAACTAATTCAATTCATTGACTTCAATATTGTTTGAGAAATACGATGTAATTGCTTCATTTCACATACATCGGCCATCTGCTTCGTATTTGTTTATGACAAAATGACAAAATCACTCTGTTTATGATATCCTGAAGCAACAGCAAAAACCATTAATCTAAACAGGCACATTAATGACAGTGCAATTAAATTGAAACTGTGCAAAATTAAAATGAAAAAATATTCCGTCGCGACGCGCAGCTCAAAAGAAACTCGTGTTGGGTTGTACAGATTTTAACAACATAATTATAAAGTCAGTGGCCAAGAATCAATAAAAAGGTTATTGTCGCTCAATTGCATCTATTTTGCGAATGACAGATTTCATTTGAATATTTTCCAGTGTGTCAAATAATGCAAAAGTCAATGAATTATTTATTTTTGCAACAGCAAAAAAGTGTGACTCGTGCAATTAGTTTGATTACTCCAAACCGCCTCGTCAAAGCAACGGGATATTGGCTTGGAGTAACATTACATTACAGACGAATTTTGAGTCGCAAAAGTGTTAAAAACAATACAAAATAAAGAGAAGTAAAACCGAAATTAACATTGGTGTCACTTTCATTTTGATAAAACGATCATATTTCTCATTGAATTTGAATTCCAGAAATATTTGGTTCGAACATTTACCATCTTAATGTCTGTCCCGTTCATATTTTGGAGATAATGGACGTATGACAGCAATTTTGTTGCAATTTGGGCTTTTCGATGACACTTTTTAATAGATCGGCCACATCATTTCAATCGATTATTTCGAAGTAAATTTGATCGACTCTGAAAGTAAATTCCAGCAAACGAAGTTGGTTCATACATTCCATGCACTTCTACTGATTATTATTTGCCGTGAACATGAAACAGCGTAAGGGGAATTTAAGTAATGTACATTGATGACAATTTTCTGCGTGCATCGAATATCAATCGGAAGCCAATTGCTTCCTTTCAGCTTCACGGAAATGTTTGCTAATTGTATTGCTATGTCAAACGAAATGGCTAAATAAGGTTTGGCTGAATACAGTTTTGTTTGGAATAGCTCATGCATCACAGGATCCTCATTAGACGATTATATTCATTCACTGGCTTTTTGATACAATTTTGCTCGTTGACAAATGGTATTCAGTATCATTGGCGTTTGCATCAGCTCAGCATCACATCGACCGTGGCATTTCATTTCATACCTGCATCACATTGCGGTTTGTAACGAGCTACTGCCGAACCAATTTCGTGTGTCATTAAATTAAAAATAGTTCCGCCAACAAAAGTGTGTTTGTTTCATGTGAGTAATTGTTTTACAGCCTCTATTCGCCATCAGTAACCTGCAGCTAAATAACAACAAAGCGACCTGATGAATAATTTCAATTATGGTCTTCAATTGCACTCAAAACCGCAGAATACAATTTGACTCAGTATTATCTATTGTGTGTTTTACACTCGTCACATACCATCGATGCATTTACTCCGAATGCGGTTTTCGAATTGAATCGATCGTAATGGCTGCGCGATTCCTACTGAAAAAAACGACGCATATTCACATTTGGGGAGCAATAGGGGAATTTACATTTTAAAATATTTCGCATCAAGATGGCCCACACTCTAAGGCACCACCGATCTTAATTAATTGAAATGCACAATTATCGATTATCTGATCGAAATTTTATTTTCAATTGCATACTTTCAACGGATTGTCGGAAATTTTATCGTGTCATAAATATGGCGCGTCATTGCATCATAAATCGGGCGCGCGCTTGCACAATCCGTAGTACGATCGGTATAAATCAAATTCAAATCATCTGCTACGTTTGGCGCCTGACACATATTTATTTTGGAGCAGCAGTCATCTCGAAACTCGGTGTGTTTTGAATCAAATATTTGCACAGAGATAGCGCATTCAAATGAAACGAACATTCAAAACTAGAGGTGCGCTTGGCCGTTTAAACAAAGCCAATTTCGTTTAAAAATAGAATTATTTACACTAATTTTGGCTGCCGCACCAAATCGAGCATTGAAATCCAAGTTTTCAATATGCAAATGAATGACACACCAAAAATACAATGTTTAACTCTAAGTAAATATATAACACACAAAAGGTAATCCTTAATTGAAGTCGAAAGCAAACGATGATTTTGCCATTTATCTCGTTTATCTCGAGCGTTTCGCAAAAAGACGAATGAATTGTGTGGTGGCAACAAGAGAACATATTATGATGATATGAAAGTATGGAGATGAGCCGTGCCAAACTCTATGGATGTACGTGTTTGAATTCGGTCGAAGTTTTAAATGTATGTACAACACCATCTGTTCACATTTCTGTTAATTCAAAAGGCTGGGTATCAACGATGAAAGGCTTGCGTCAACGGATTCCCTATTCACAATTTCACACAGAAAGCAAACAGATCTCAGTTTGATTACGTTTAATGATTCTTGCGAATAATCGTCAAGAGGCACTCGTGTACTATTCAATCTGACAATGCTCCTCTCCTCTTCAAACTGTTCTTTTTACATGGTCAAGATACTGTTGTTGCCGCTATGTTTTGAAACGTGCATGCCTGTAAACATCGAGCAGACTCATTAAATAACTCAAACATACTGGTTGTGGACATAATTCCGCTCGGAACTGAAATTTAAATGCAAAGTAAATAAAAATTAATCAACATTGTGTATTATAAACAATAAGCCGAAGTGATTAGATGCGACGGTGGAAAGGCACGTGCTTATTCAAATAAATGATGATGAAAAAAAACAACAACCAAAGAGGCTCGCATTTAAATTCCGCTTCCCCATTTCCTGTTGTCCCGCGACATTAAATACACATTTAATCATTTTGTAACTGATTTAGCACTACCTTGAATGTCAATTCAAGCACATTGAAATAAATCAAATTGCTTTAATTCAACAAGATATGTGAAAAAAATGGCAGTTTCACCAGGGATTTTATCAGCAACCCATCAAAATGCATTGTCATAAATCGTTGTCAAAGGCGAATTTTCGATTAAGCTCTCTTCACCAAAAATGCATCTCACAAATTATTAGTTTATAAGACCTTCATTCGGATTTTTATTCCGATATAAAATACTTATTAGAAGTTTGCTTCGATTCATGCACGCTTTTATACGAGCCACCATTTCAATGGCTTCAGTGACACTAAAGGTGGGAATCAGGTCATAGAATGCAACGTGCTTTCAATTGCATTACATCACGGCATTTTAATGATTTTTCTTGTAATTGAAATCGAATAATCCACCTGTAGCGTCCGAATTACGAGATCAGTTCTGGCATTTATTATATATGATTACGTAAGAAATAGTTGCATCTACATGAGAAAGAGAGCGCGAAACTAAGCAAGATGAACCAGTTAAGTGTAATTTATTCTTTCGATTGTGCGTTGGCGCTTACCTCACTTCGCTGATGGAAAAAACAAAGTCGTTTCATGAGATTTTTTATCCTTTGAGGGCGATTTAGCTGGTACGGCATTTAGTATTCCAAATATTCAATTTCAATTTAGAGCCGATGTTACCAGGCAGAATTTGGAAATTCGAGGAAATATATCTAGTGCCAAGACGCCAATACTCGAATTAAATCAACGAATTCATAATAAACATATTTATTCCGTCGCCAAATAATTGAAATTGATTTTATAATCCGATTATATTACCAATTTTCCGGTACCGGCATTTGTTTTTGGGGGGCTTCATGCTTTGATGCTTGATGCGATTGCTCAAGCTATATGTATCATTTTGATAACCTTTTGTTGGACGCTGATTTTGTGTAATATATTCAGGATGACAGAACATACAAAGAGAAAGAGAGAGAGAGAGAGAGAATTCAATCGGTAAACCCCAAGCATAATCGCCATTGATTCTACCGCATTCCGATATTGAAATGAAGCTATAGATGAAATGATAAGCAGATGGTATTTAAGCAAATATTTGCTAATAATTTTCGAGACCATTGTTGATGCGCGAATGAATATCAATTAATTTTACCAACACAGTCAGAAATAGCACTATCATTCAATCGCAATGTTTTGAAAGTGTTGACGTCAGTTTTTCTCGACAAATAGAACATGTTAACCAGATGATTTGAACGCGTTTCTTGTTCATTTCGATTAGAAAAACAGGACAACAAATGGGACGAAACCAAAAAAAATCGTCTAAAAATAACAACGAATTTTTTCTCGTTAGAAACAGTCCCAGTTTCCAGTTGAAATTGATGTGAACCCGACACGAACAGAATGTCCTGATCATGAAAAGCGACCTTTGTTTACTTTTCGATCGGAAAATAATGGATTTAGACAGTATTGAACCCATTAAATCGGGCCACATGGTAAATGTGGGAATGAAAATATTGCATTGCACAATTCAGTTTTGGTTTTTTCTTCACATCACAGCATAAAATTTGAAAAAAATGTCGCCAACGCTAGCTGAAAGAGACCTTCAAAGTGGAATGAAAAAGATCAAAACAGTCATGCAACGTAAAGAAAAAATACGCGCGCAGAGTGAATGGGCTGAAAAATGCGAATGAACGGAGAGAACTTTTGGATGTATTTGCCGCCGTAATGATCAAATAAAGCCAAGCATTAAGTTCAAAAAGCGGTTTGAAAATGTATGATTTCTTTCTTCTTCCATACGAATGAAGCAAATGACATGAATAGAATCAGAACTGTGTAGACTGAGCGTGTATATCACAGCCGCATCAAAATCATCTGTTTTGGGTGCGTCGTATGGAATGAACGATCAAGACTGTTGAACGTATGCGGCTCACATCCAAGTGAATGTCTAAGTGAGCGAACCAGATGAAGTGGCGTTCGCCATATACGCAAACTCATACACAGTCAGCGGCGCGGCAACATACGTGCTTCGCATCGCAACGACGACAGTCCGTTTCGAATAGACGACGCAGCACACAAAATCCAAATTAATTTCAAAGTGAAGTTTCAGTTTCGTGGCGAAATTGGAAGCGAATAGTTGTATTGTTCGCTGCATATTGCACACGCTTTATTTCAACGAAGTGTTGTCGATTTTGAAATTTCAAGTGAGCACAGAATCATAGCAAATAGAAAACCAGTTGAAATTAATCTAGAGCCAAATCAAATCTATTTCGAAGGAGAAGGAAAAAAAGAATAAGGTGAAAAATACATGAACATAAAAATGAAATTTATTAGTTAACACAAATGAGAGAATTGAGTGCGTGTAGAAAAGGAGATGTTGGGTTTTTGTCGACGATGAAAGAGAGCTAGACGTTTTAACAAATGAATGAAACTCGGCTCGCCTTTGGAATGTCACGATCGTCATCATTCGATCGAATGTAGGTTCTTTCGACGGCTGAGAGTCCCCGATTTCTGTTGAACGATTTTATGTTGCAATCATTGTGAAAATGCTGCACAAGTAAATCAAAATATTATTAAGATCGAAACAAAGGAATTCCCTGAACCAACATCAATCTATCATCATTTTAGAATAAAACACCGAAATTATGTAGAAACAAATATTTCCTGCGGTTTTTCATTCAAAATAGTGTGTATGCAGCGATTGCTTGGCTCATATTCACGGAACACATATTCAAAGTGCAAACGCATGGGAAAACCGATGTTATGTTTGTAGTTATATATATGAAAACATCGTCCATCACGTTATATTACACATAACTACAAAAAGGTCGACAACATAAACTCATTTAGTGTATTATTTCTTCGTCTTGAACAAATTTTTTTTCTCTTCATTTCATAAAATTATCCAAACCATAGCAGAACAAAGAAGATAAAGAAGAACAAAAGCAAAAATGGATTGGAAAATAAGAGGGAAAAAGATACTGTGCGATCATACGAATTGTTAACAAAAAAAGCGGAGAGGAATATTGTGTTTTACTGTGAATAGTGGCAGTGTGAAGATCGGTTCAACGACAATCACACACAAGCAAATACAAAACTAAAAAAAAAAAAAAATACACGTGAGATTATTCTGTTGTAAAATCGATTTAACGATTCTTCCGTGGTTAACATTCTTTGGTTCTCACGATATCGTGGTGCTATTCGCTCAAAGCCGAAAGAGTTGCGCGACCAATGACCTACGGTAACGTCGAATTCCGCCGCACAAACTCTTTGAGAATGTTTTTTTTTTATTTTTGACTTTCCAATGAAATGAGCATCATGAGAATCAACTGAATTATTATGGTTTAATTCACAAGTGCAACACAAATTATTGCACAGAATAAACGAGCTGATTACACAATAATTAACACGAAACAATAGTTTTTTTGGCGTGAATGTTCTTCGGTGAACCAAAATTAGCCACATAATGAATTAGTCTTGAGGGTTTACGGTTCAATCAAACTGGAAGCAAAAAATTTGCAAAAGGCAAGACTCCAAATTAAGGTTGAATGATGTTGAGAAAGAGCTTGCGGGCGGCAAAGCTCAAAGACAGATTCTCAGTCAGAGAAAACATTGATTAGAACGCGGCAACATGGGAATTGGGAGTTTTGGAGGCGACACTATAAAATTACCATACTGGCTGAAATTTACGATGAGCAGACTGATTTTTCAATAAGTTTTGTTCGAGATGATTGAGAGACACAGAGAGGCAAACAGGCGATATTAGCGATAATTTCGTATGTATGATTGCAATACACCCAGGAGCATACATTTAATCGAAGCATTCAATGATAGCACTAAACATATAAACTAGCTAACCGGTTTCAACAAAAGCGATAATCTGTCGTATACGTTTCACATTCTCAGTAAGCCTCTCCAGCGATCAGTTTGCTGTCTGATCTTTGACGCAAAATACATTAATTTCGTTGCAATTAAGTCAGCATAGCATGTGCTGGTTGTCTGCTGATGTCAAAGACATTTTGCAAGAATATGCACGCTGCGAAAGAAGAAGAGAAACAAACCACGCGAAAGGGTCTGTCTGTGTCTCAGTGTGATTTGTTACCAACTCGCGTACTCTGGTTCGTTTTTTTTTGTTCCTCTCCCATTAAGCAATACAATGTAGTGTTTGTTTGGTTATACAAAACGGTTTTTTATCAAATCGTTAGGTGTTCCCCCTTCTGAGAGTAGTGACTCGAGTGAATGCAATCAGACAAACAATCTGAACACAATTACACCGTTAAAATAATATCGCTAATAAAATTGCTGAAGCGTACGAAAGTGTGGGAATCATGAGAATGATATGTGTGCGCATATGTTTTCATTTCATTTGCATTGTTGGATTGAAAACGTCAAATTGTTTCGAAAATAGACGGTTTCTAAGCAGCGAAAAAGAAAGATATATCGATTGCAAAAAGGTGTTGTTTGCTAATCTAGACGATAACGAATGAGGGAAAAATCGTCGGAAAAGATATTAATCTTGGTTTCGCTACAGTCAGTGTTTGGGAAATTGCTGCCGAATAGCGTCGAACTGAACTGAGCTGAGCTAGCTGACTCAGTCAGCTGTGCATCAATGTGTTGATTTACTTTTGTTGAATTCATGTTGTACAGCGCTATTCGACAGCGGTTTCCCAATCACTTGTTACAATTGATTGAAGAATATTGCAACATGCGAACGAAAATAACTTAAATTCATTCTGAAGAAAAAAGAGTTTGTCAATGTGCCTAAAAACATAAATCATCCAAAGAAAATGAGATTATATGTAGTGATTCATGTCACTTTCCATCGAGATTAAGTGAAACTGTGTTGAATATTTTGTATTCGGCAGTATTCCATTGCTTTGGCATCTGATTCAATAATCTGTTCGATGACTATAATCGTTCACACAGTCAAAAATGGTTCACAATAGGATTGAATAGAATGCCAACGAAAGAATTGATTCAGAAGGTAAACTGAAATTAATGATTACGACGAAATATCTGGCGATTTAATTCATGATTTCAACGAATCGGGTGAATTTTTTCGGCCGATGATTGTTTGTTACCTGCGTTCAGGGTCAAAATTATATGCTATAAAAAGGCGTACAAGCACAAGTATGCGGCCCAATTCAACTTTTCTTCGAATGAATATGCGATGTGAAGTGAATGAGTGTAGCGAGTGTGGATAAAAAACGACAAAACCGTTGGAAAAAAAGACACAAACTATTTTTTAACTTCAGCATTCATTCATTTGTTTCAAATTATCGAGGTCGAAGCAGATCATTACGCGCGCGCAAAAATTAACAATACAATTTTCGATGTCTGTCAATGAATGTTAATGTGTCTTTCTGTTTGAATAAGTTGATTTATGTGAAAACTACCTTCAAATCACTTACAATCTAAATATTTAAGTAATCGATGACGATGAGATCTACCAATTCAAACAAATACTAACCATTCAATAATCCACAGATTTCAAAAAAAAATTAAACTTCAATGTTTTTTTTCTCTCTATTTTCTCTGTGCATTCCAGTGAAATCATCACCCGGGCAAAAAGATTACACATTCACAGCGACAACGCAACTAGAGCCAAGTATCAATGTTGCAACATGAACAGTTTCTGTTTAATTGACCAAGTCGAATTTAAGTGATTCGTGAAATACTCTTTGCCACAGCAAACAAAGAAAAACTTGAACTGGAACAATTTTTGTGAAACCAAGACAAATCGAAATTAAATGATGTTGAAAAAATGGCAATCGATTATCTTATTGGCGCTCTTCAACTACTATCAGCGGCTGTAAATGTTTTAGCACTCGGCTCATTTTGGATAACGCCAGGTCTACGAACTACAGCTAATCGATTTGTAATCAATTTGTTGATTGTCAATATCGTCGGTTGTTTGGCCTTAACGCCAGCATTGTGGATGCATGGCGGACTCATTCCAACGGTGCATAGTGAAACTCAATCAAATTACGATAATGAAGAGGCATTCACCAGTGTAGCGACGCCTACCAGCTCACTCCAAGATGACTTTGACTTCAATTCTACCATAAAATCGACCATTTTTGTTGCACTGGTCACGAATGATGCTGATTTTATAGCCAATATTCGTGAGGATGAGCCAAAAATCCTACCGAATCGGTCCAACAAACACGCCACATGGTCACCAAGGAAAAACATTCAATATTCCGATTGCACACGATTCTGGGGATTCGATTTGGTCGCTGCTTTGGGTAAGTTTGACCTTATCATCTCCCTTTTTTCGTGCATCCAGAATTATCAATTGAAAATTATAATTCGTGAATGGAAAATAACATTCAAAATTGCATCACATTAAAAAATGAAGATTTAAGAAATGAAAGTTGAAATGTACGATGTAAATGTCTAGCTATTTTGAACCTTATTTGTTCATGTGGAACATAAAACAATGAGTTTCAAAATCTTTGGACATTTACGTTGAACATGACAATGTTTTCTTCTGATATCTCCAAATTATTGACGAACTTTGCTTGAACTGATTGTGTTTTGGTGCGATTAATATGATGTGGTGGCAACTTGTTTCTAGTTCAAATGACATATATAATTCAATTCAACGTGTGCTCAAATCAATGACAAATAACGTTCTCACACATTCATCAAAGAATACAAAGAGAAGATCAACATCAATCGCCCACATGATTTTTATGGGTTTTCATGTCAATTTTGACTGTTAATCAATTGAAATATCTGATAAACTGTAATGGCATTCTTATCAATACACTGATTTTTATTTGCCTTTCCTTTTTTTGGTTGTTTCTTTGAGATTGCGGGGTGATCACAGTCCGAGAGCGGTACAATTGAAAGTGGTCTTTCAATGAGCACTCGCATTTCAAGTTGAAAATTCATTTTTCGATTGTCACTGTACATGTGGCCCTGTGCTTATGGCTGCTATCAGCGCAATTAACTGAAATATAGTCTGTGTACTATGTACTTCTTGTCATTCTATCTATTAACTGAATGTTATCATTCGTTTGTCATTGCATACTTTCTTTTCCTCGGCAATATTTCTCTCATTGCGTTCTTTGATTCATTTTATACGTGTCGATGAGTCCATCCTGTTTGCGCTCCGTACATTTCAAGTCAATGCATTCATGCTTTAATAACACATAATGATAATAAAGTAACCAAAGCATAAAACCGAAGCGCTATAATCGAATAGAACGTGCAGTGATAGAATTAAATATTATCAAGAGGAAAATTTTCACGATGAGAGAGAGACGACATCGCACGAAATGAAGTTCAGTTCAGATGATAGTAGCAACAAAAAATCTTGAACAAAATCTCGAGTAAACACACATATAGAATAATATCGAGAAAATTCTACCGTCAAAATATGATGAAATGTTGATCGCAACCAATTCACAAGCAGTTATTGATTTTATTGTAAAATCAGCACGTGTACATGTGCATCGTCGAGATTAATAGGCGCCAGTAATTCGAATAAACAGTTCGATTGCTTGAGAAAGAGTTCTCTGTACGAACACAAATAGATCTTGTGATTTAGTACAGTGAAATTTTTCCATATGTCAAGTTAAAGACATAAGCCGCAATTTCCTTATTGCATTTTATGCAACCGCCCTAGTTGTTCACTCAGTATTTGATGCAATCTATGCTGGTTCGACATGTCAAATTAATTTAAATTGCATTTACCGTGTAAAATAATCTCTCTCTTTCTGTCAGTGTAGCAAAAAAAAACATGTTTTATCAACAAGTGTACACTGTATATTCGAAACACTCGCGATCAAAGCGCACACGTACGGTTGTCATTGCAAATTTACAGCGGCAAAGTACTTCCTCAAAACAAGCAGTGCGATGCATGAGAGGATTTTCACCAGCTGATACAAAGACCACCTTAGTCAACGAGTTGCAGAAGAGATTATCTTTGACATGGTTTTATGTATAATATGTAAATTGGCATTTGGGTTTTTTCAAATATCATGTTTTTAGGCAGCACTTCCGTTCGCATCGAAGCGATATGATTTCCAGAACATTTGTTAACAAAAACTAACTGGTTGGACTATTGATAATTCGGTTGCCAAGCAATTTCAAAGTCTGTTTCATTTTGATTTTGTATCATAGACTTTTATGAAATGAATAATGACTTTCTATTCGATGGGGACTTAAACGCGCATTTCGTGAGTTCGAACGCAAAATTGCCATCATTTCACTGATATATTATTTTAAATTGTCCAAAAACGTCATCCAGCTGAAATTCAGCTCACAAATCAACAGACAAACGCTGTTTATTTTGGCAATAATGCAATTCATACTTCCCATTGTGAATCCGTTATATTTCGTTTCGCATTGGCATTTTAATTTGTTTTCGCTTTGGCCGACCAATTTGTGCTGTGAACGTGTGTGTTTTCGTGTTATTTCTTTTGTTGACAGACCTCTGGTTTTGCTGAGCTGCTAGCGGTTGCTGAGAGCAGCTATCTGGTCAGCTTTGCTATGGCTTATTTGTTATGAATGGAACCGTTATGTCCTAAAGGAATTTAACAATTTTTTACATGTACATATTTTACACAATCATCATAGTTATTCCGAAATATTTCCAAAGTTCCGAAGCCATGGATCGTGTCTAATCTCTGATCTTAGCACCACCAAAATCAATGTGTTGGTCGCCAATTTTCTATGCTTTTGTTGTTGTAAATGTCACCGAGTCATCTTTGCTTCACAGTTTGGCCAGATTCGTTTCAAATCCATTTATTTCTGAATATTAGAAAAACGGAGCTCGAATCCTGTGCTCGGAAGCTTTCATGTTTTATTGTGCGCTTTTTGTGTCGCCTTTTTTCGTTATCGCATACAATCACATTCGATAAATGCATGTGTGGAAACAAACAACTGAAGAGCGCAAAGTACTTTGAATATCCATATTTATTTGATTTTTTTTATTTTATTTTGCTGGATTTCGGGAACTTGATTCGATTCCAAATAATCGTTGCAATTTGCACATCAAATTCGTAGTTATATTCCCCTAGGCTTTGGAAATGAATGAATAAATAATTGAAAGAGAAACACATTGCCAGCCGCTGGCCACCCAAAACTGAGCAGCTATTACTTCCAGCAGCCGCTACCAGCTCAGCGAAACCAGAGTTTTTCTGCTTGTTGCTCTTGCGCAAACTTAAGTGAAAGCACGCGTCAAAAATATGCAAAAAAAATCACAGTCGATGAGTGCTCTTCACTAAAATGGCCATTGAGCTGTGCAAAGAATAGATGAATGTATTTAAATGTGACATTTTTTTCGTTGTTACTTGAATTGATTTTGTTGGCATTTCGTTTGTACACATGGCGCTTGAATTGAATCCATAATGAATGAAAACAAATACAAAACAATATTGCTTTTTTGTTTCGTTCGTAATCATCGGTGTCGAGTGCTATTTCAGCGCAATTGTACTTTAATTCAAAAACAATGCATGATAATTTCTCATTGATCTCTAGCTCTTGTCAAATTTAATAGGATCAAAGAGAGTGAGAGATTAGTTGAGGACATTGAAATGTCAAAACTTCTTAATACATCTGCACGATTGGAGTACAGTTGATTGATAATGTGAATTAATTATTTCACGATTTTCATCACAAAGAAGAAAAAATACATGATTGATCAGCGGGTGAGCATAATTTGCCATTTTTTTATGCGAAAGATCCAATTATGCTAACAATGCAATGATTTTCGCTAAAAATAAAACGATAAAAACCACAAAAATTGATACATGCACGCGCAATCCTTGTTTACAACGATTTGATAGATTGTAAACTGTAAACCACGACAAACACAAACAGGCTAGAATTTCGCAAAGATACTGAATCGTTTAATGTCTGAATTAAACGATCGTATAAATTATTCTCTAATCATATCGATTGAATGATTGAACAGTTTGCGCTTGCCTTACTTTGTAATGAGAACGTTGCAAAATTGACACTTAAATCAATATCGCGCGCACGCTCCATTTTATTTGGCATACACAAAATTTATGGAAATTTTTTTAAGGATGAAATTGATAGAAATTGTGTGATATATGTTGAAAGTCAACACGATGTCAAAATGTGTTGTATAAACATTTGAGTTTGTTTTCAATGACGTGCAACGGTTTTTTGTGTGTATTTCGGGCGACGCACAAATAATTCGCACAGTTTAAAGTTCACATTCATTCAGTACGCGGGACAGTGAAGCTTTCGAGCGATTCATTTGAATGTATCATCATCGCATGTTTATGTTTCATATCGAAATGTACATAATGAATCACAGCACACACTCTTTGTTATTTTTTTTGGCGCTGATGATTCTTTGCGTGTTGTTTTTTTTGGCGGAAATACTTCGGCTATTGTATGCGACACGAAACAATTTGTCAGCCCCAAATCAAAGTCCGGATGCTCAACTGGCGTTATAAAACCTCTTTATTTCCATCAATAAATGGAATTTTTAATCGCAACATCATTGTGAATTGCATTTTTTCGGAATCAATCTAAACAGCATCAAAACGAAATTCTGTACACGCGCGCGTGCGGATATTTACAATTACCCGCCAACTTTGTGAATCATAACAAGACACATTGATTTCATCGCATTCACGAGAATGGTTTCGATTTGAAAAAGATAAAGAGAGAAATAAAATGAAATCATGGAATGCTACGCTTCAATTTCCAAGTTTTCATGTAATGCGCGTGCCAATGTATCTGTGACCTCTTTTAGCGCTTTAAAATTATTAAAACAAGCGCACTGTTTTAATACGAATTCCTTTCTTTCAGCTGTTTGTCTACTGCTTCAGTTCGCGCTCTTGATACTTATTTCACATGCTGTTTGTTCGAACAAACGAATGTTAGAAGTGTATGCACAACTGGATAGTGCAATAGCAATATTCATTCTACGGAGTGTCCGTAATAAATTGCAATAAATTCATCAACGCTAATAACTTCATTTTCTCACTTGGAATTGTTTGAGATAGTTGTGAAAATTGTGTTCCTTACACGCGCACCGCCAAATATGACGCTTTCATTTAGCTGAAATGCAATCAGCTTGCGTTAATTAATAATAATAATATTGTTAATCGGTCATTGTTTACGGTTGACTTTGGCATTATTCACTGTGTGCAAATCAATCCACACGCGAAACTAGTGTAAAATTGGCTGGCCATCTAACTGATAGGCATTGCATATGCCTTTGAGAATTTCCCATCGGTTCACAAATTAGGTCATATCGGATGCAGCCAAACACTGCTTACAATTAAAAAAAAAGTGCAATTTTTTGAACATTGTTTTGAAATCGTTCATTCCGCACATTGTCAGGCATTGAGCGATTTTGATATTGATTCCCATTTATATACTAGCAACGCGATTTTGCTGTTTGTGCTGTGCAGGTCTTGAAAATGGCTTGTTTTTTCCAGGGTCACACTCGCGATTGATTTGCATACGATTCGATTATATGAACAACATGTTGGAACTTGAACATCACGAAGCGGTTGAATTTAATTAATAATGTTGATGATCTTCTTTTGATCTTTTATGCTCTCGAAATTATTCAGATATTATATAAATTAACACCCGCCGAGTATTTGCGCATAATGTCCATGTTATTTTTTGTTGGAATCTCAGTAAATGTCATTTTATTATAATCGATATTTTTCTCTCCCGGATTACTTATCATTCAACGCCTGGAATGACAAACTCTGGACAAACAAGTTTTTTTTTTTCAAACAAAAAAATGTCGTTGCCGACATATGACCATAAATCCGCATCGCTTATTCATGATTGTATTTTCCTTTTAATATTTCAGGTGGCCTTTCAGTGATGCTAGTTGTTGGCGATACATGGTGCGCCGTAACTGATCCATTGCGTTATCATTCGCGTATATCTGGCCTCAAATCATGGATTTTAATTGTAGCCACATGGTTTGTCAGCATTTTATTCTGCATTGCTTCAGCGTTGAGAAGAGATTGCCTTTTAATCACCACTGAAATCACATCGACACTACAGAAAATCACTTTGACGTCGAAACAGGATATCGCCACCATCGAAACGGCGCTGCCCGCGAACGCATCATCAAATCGAATCACGAGCATGATTGGCGATTCCCTCGATTTCGATGATATTTACAATTTAATCTTTTCGTGCATATTCTTTGTGGTCATAATTCTAATTCCGATTTGCACTGTATGCGCGATGTACTGGAAGATTTTCTCGGAAGCACGTCAAAATGGATTACGAATGCGACAGAATGGATCATCACCACTATTACAAAGTGCATTGAATTTAGCTACCGCCTCCGCTAATTTGCCACCCACGCAACTTGACCATTCGTGCAGTGTTATTGGCGAAGAAGATTCCGATAATGCGACTGAAAGTTTAGCAAGCAGCCATTCGAATGTCATTCAAATTTCGTTGCGACGAAATTCGATGGCAGCCACAACAAGTCCCGTTCATCATTTCAACATCAAAGATTCAAAAGCAACCAAATTACACTCATCCGCGCAAAAAGTAAGCAGTTTGAGTGGGCAACCATCACCGATGCATCGCCGCTACTTGGAAATCCCCAAATTTCATGAGTTTCGACATTATCGCACACCCATCGATGCGAATGGTAAAAGCCAAATGACTGAATTAAGCGGCCGGGATGCATCATCGGAAGAAGCTTCCGTTGTTGATAAGACGCGTAGACATTTGCTATTCGAGCATCGTATCATTTACGATCCACTGACAGCCGATGTGGCCAACGAACTGAGACAAGTGCACTCAACGCCCGATCTACAGAAATCCATTCAATCCGAACTGCTAAGCGTTGGCCGTGGCATTAGCGCCAAGCATTCAAGTGATAAAAAAATTCATAGCAGCGGTAGTATAAATAAGCAGCCATCAAATCGACGACCGTCAGTTTATACATCGCCAAAAGCATTGAGCTACATGACATCGATTCGACATCGTCTGTCAAATGCCTCGTCAATATTTAAGTATCGCGAGGAGTCGCGTGCAGCCCGAATCAGTATTTTAGTTGTAATTATGTTCCTATTTTCATACTTTCCGTATGGTTTATTGGTATTGCTTCAGGGTCGAGTCACATTCTTTGCCAATTCTTCATGTTTCGGTGTACTATTTTTGCTTATTGCAAACATCAGCTCACCATTTATATTTGCTTATCGAAATCGGCGAGTGCGTCGCGGCGTATGCCGGCTATTTGGTGTCGATGCAAAGACAAACGAACGCTTACAAAAGCAACGAATGATTTTGCACGGAAATCTACGAGCGAACAGTTGCCGTGAGCAGAAGCGTAAAACCAAAGTCGTTCGAATCAAGCGAAATTCAGCGAAATCGGCGAGTTTTGGCAGTGGTTCCATCGAACAATCGAAATATAAAGCCGTTCCAATGACCGATGCTGTTTCCTCCGAACAACGCAGTGAAAACGGCAAAAATCGCAAAATTGAAAGTGCCGTAGTTTTAAATGAACAAAATTGCACTACAATTGTTCCAATCGAAGATTGTCATATCACAATTCCGATTGATGATGAAATGCAAAACACAAAGGATTGTGTTCAGAAAACCAATGAATGCGTTCCATCGCATGTCATCGACTTTCTGGCCAATTGTAAATCTAATACTAGCAGTAAACGAGACCAAAGTGATTCAATGGATGATGCAGCTGTTGCCAAATACGTTAAGGACATTGTCAATAATATAAACTGTGCAAATGGTGTTAAAAATGCGACACATCAAACAAATCGCATTTCAATTCACTTAAATAATAATAACAATAATAGTAGTAATAATAACAATGTGAATAGTTTGAGTAAAATTTCAAGTCTAAATAGCAAAATGCGCGGACATAATTGTAACCTAGGCTCAGGTACTGGTGCTAATGTAATTAAGCAAAAGATCTCATTATTGCGGCGTGTTTGCAGGCATACAGCGGCAAAGAAGCGTTCACCAACAAATTGTGGCAGTCCAACGAGCCCATGTGTTGATAGTCAGTTTTATTTCGATAGAGATCATCCCACCAAACCGGTCAATGTTTAAAATACCAAAATCGGGTCGCCCGTCGTTTTCATCAAACTCTCAACATTCAATTTTCTACGCCGATTTTATAGATTTGACCCTGTTATTTAATAAGGTTATGCACGAAATACTTCTGCAAATAGAAAGAGCCGTACAGTAATCTGTCTGTTCATTTGCGCGCATTCAAGCCGAATTAAATGAACAATTTCTCAAGTGGTTGACAAAAGGAACATGGAATGCTAAAATAGATTTTCAAGTGGTGCGATTCAAGTGAGAGAGATTGAACCATCTGGTGAAATTATAAAATAAATTGGATGCAAACTATTTTCGGAGTAAAATTGGGCTATCTCATCATTGACATTCGCTGTATTACGCTAAATTTGGTCAAACAATTTATTTTAAGGCCGAGATAAAAGTATCTTTCAAAGAAAAAAATGCGCAGAGAGTGAATGACTTGGCGAAACCAAATCCAAAAAGAAATTATCCTAAATATAGAATCAATAAGTAGCCAAATAATATCAATTTAATCTGTGCTGCTCCAAGTCATTACCTTACAATCAGTCGACAACAACAACAGCAAAAGCTGATGAGCATTTTTTTCGCATTCTTCTCTTTAACTCCTGCGCTAAGATTCAGACATTTGGCGAAAAGAGTAATTTGTATGAGATAGAAAAAACAACGCCAACACAAGTCAACCAGTCAAACCTGTCTAATTTATTAATGATTTTTCAAAGTATTATGCTAAATGTTGAGCTATTGTGTTCATATTTTTTCCGCGCTATTATGTGATCCGAACCGCTGCGATCACCGACAAACAAAATGACAAGGAAATGCTATGAGTTCAACAATTCACTTAGAATGTACAACAATTTGAAATGTTGTACATAGAAATGTTCAGTGTTAGTCTGGCAGTAACTGCTGTTAAAAAGATTGAAAATTATAATTAGCAGAATAATGGTGAAATGGAAATGTCTGTAATATGAACTCATTGCATGACTGTATGTTCCGTTTGCGTCATTTTCATACAAAAAAAAAAAAAAAAAAAAATTGAAACAAATTCGGCAAAAGGCCAATTTGAATGAGAATTTGCTATTTTAAAATGAAATACACATGAAGATGGTCTGCTAGAGCAAGATAGAATGAGTCAGAGCAGGGATCATAATTGGGCTCATTCATCGTCGAGCAATCAAATGGTTTCAAGCGGTATTCAAGAGCTTCGACGAAAAAAATCAGATAAAAGTAGATCTTTTTTATTATATTAGGATGATTCACTAGAGACAACACAAAGTCAGAACAAAAAAGATTCAATGTTTCTTTCCATGTATTACCATATTAAGCTTTACAAATAACTAATCGCCAGTCAGACAGAAAGTGTATTCATTCTGATTGAAATAGATGGCATATAAATAATATCTGTTTTCTGCTTCTTCTGAATCAATCAGAGATAAATCCATGAACAATATCAACGTACAAATATACACATAAAGAAAAATCATATATTTATTCTCTATTGAATTTTAATCCAAAATATATCTGTCTATTTATGGTACAGATGGGATATCAAATGCATAAACCATAGAATGCCTAAAATGATTGTGATAAATGAGAGCTACAAAAAAATAACATTTGAAAACCCACACTTTGCATCAAATATTCATTTATAATATGCTACTGAATCAATGTTGCACAGTTATTCAAATCAAAATGAAACTAGAGCAAATCTCCTACGCTAAATAAGAACGATTATTTTTCAAAGCAAAAATAAAAATATGAAATGAGACTAGAATCCAAAGGCAGGGATTTCCAACTGTTTGATGATAAAATGCACACAAACACACTACCCTTTCCCCCCGATTTTAACTAACTTAATCGATTTTACATGTGCAAATACTATAAATGAGAATAATACACAAAAATACCGACATGAAGCCAGAGACAAAGAGAATGATATTTCTTTTGAATTACATGTTTATTCATTTAATAGAGTAGTTTTATGCTCAACATTTTCGATTCACATTTTTAATGATTTCATTTAATAGAAAACATTTATAAAACGAAATTCGAATTAAAAGTATATTGCTTAAGAATAGCTTTATTAGACAAAAAACATAAGAAACTATTGAATTTAAAAAGAAATTGTTTATTTATTTTATTTTATACGATTTTGATTTATTTAATGAATTTAAAACAAGACATTATCACAATGCACAAATTTGTTCTTTTTTATTCAATTCAATTTTTTTCAGTTCCAAAAATGAAAAAACCATTTTTCCGATGATTTTTAGTTGACGACTTTTCCCTGTGATTTCTTACTGTGATTTTTCCCCTTTGTTGAAGTTTAATAGAGAACCACTTCATTTTTCATATTTACCTTTCGATGTAACGCTCTTGTTGGTGAGTAAAGACTTGAACCGAAACAACGACAAAAATACTAAAAAAAAACTGCTCATTATGAAAACTGATTCACTAGAAAAATGCTTGGGCAAGAAGAAAATCCACTTAAAAACGGTAGTTGCATTATTTTTCACACTTCGGATATTCGATTGGCAGTTTTTGTGCTTAAAGTCGTCAAACAACAAAAACGCGGATATGCTGAAAGCATAGAATATTATCCGGATAACCGAATTCAGGCGAGTAAAAGGCAAAACGCCTCCAGTTGAAAGTAGTCAAATGATTCGTCATTTCAATGAGTTTCGAGGAAATTACGAAAACGGTATAGTTCCACATATTTGTGGGCGGCAAAAAGCCTCAAAATTGATATTTTGTGACTTATCTGAAAAACAATGCAGATCAATTTGAATTAACTCCAAGTGTTAGGATTGTAAGCCAAATTTATTATGCAAAAACAAAAATATATATATCCTTCTCTTGCATTGAACACTTTAATCTGTAGTCGCTAGCGTTTAAATAAGCTTAAACAAATTGCTATATTTTTGAAAACTGTCTACATGTATAGTCAACCATAACTAGAACTTCGAATCAAATATCTCTATTTACCCGTTAAATGTATACAAATGACACACAATTGCTATATTTCTATGAATGTAAATATTTACTGAATAAAAAGCTTTGAAAACATGTTTGTTTGTTTTGCGCTGTAAATTATAAATTGTGATATAATTTTTTTGGTGTATAGAAAGCGTGGTGAGCAGGTGGATAGCATAATGATCCTGTCGGTAAATCTTTCGTCTGATTTCTCATATTCACTTCAATTGAAACGTGAAATGTTGTGGAGGAAACATATTTTGATGTAACGAAAAACTATTCCTTTAAAATCAAAAACTTAACAAAATATTCAATTTTGTTTAAAATAGAATAGATTGAATTGGCCAATTTTTGTTTATGTGAAAATGACCACTGCAATAAGAATCAATATTTTCGGTAGAATTGGATCTAAACATGGTTGTAAAATCGTGACAAAGAAAATGGCGTTAAATCATAGGGCAACGGTTTATCTTGTGCAAAAATTGCAGCGATTTCACCCAGTACACTGGCAAACTTAAAACCGTGACCACTTAAGCCGGTGATAATCATTCGATTTGGTTCGCCGGGCAGCGTGTCAATTATAAAGTCAGCATCGGGTGTCATATCGTAAGTGCAGGATTTACCGTAAATAATTTCTCCAGTGCCAGGGAGAAACTGACGCAAAAGATCGGTCACTTCATTAGTATCCTCAGCGACATCACCAAACGGCTTACGCTCTTCTGGACAATGGATCGGCTGTCCGCCATTATGTTTCCCAATTTTCAATAGATTATCGTTCGCAGGGAAACCATAATAATTGCTGCCATCGGACTTTGAAATGATGAATCCCGAGAAGTTGTTGCTCTCATTGTATATTTCATCTGCCTGATGCCAAGTAAAAACTTTACGCACTGGAGTAACACATAGCTCTGGCAAGAGTTTAGTAGCCCAAGTGCCAGCACTGAATAGCACTTTACGGCCCAAATAAACGCCATTCGCCGTTTCGACTTTCTGTAAATCACCATCACGTGAAACACCGTGCACTGCACAGTTGAACAATTGCTCACAACCGGCCACTTTAGCCAAACGGATATAATTACGGATTGCCACTTCGCATTTCAAATACCCCGAATTCTTTTCATACACTCCGATATATCCTTTTGGTACAAAGATTTGTGGCCAGTGATGCATCACTGCTTCTGGCGTCAATACCTCAACGGAGAGTTTATAACGATCAGCACATTCGATAACATTGCGAATGAATTTGAATCCTTCCGGTGCAAGGTTGATCACACCACAGCGATGCATAATACGGTCATCAGACTGATTTTCCAGCTCATACCATAGCTGTTGAGCGCGTAGCACAAGAGGCACGTAGTACTCTCCCTCACCATACGCATGACGAATCAGACGACCTAGAGGTTGAAACCATAACGATAAGTGATGAAATTGAAACAGCTCATGGAAACAAAACAGTTCGTACTTTCACCATGGTGGCTCCCCTGATCGTGCGGAGGATGCCCACTGTCGATCGTCAAGACTTTTAAATTTGCTTGTGTCGCATACCAACCGGCGGCAGCACCCACAGATCCACTTCCAATCACAATCAGATCGTACATCAAAATCTATGACAATTTCGAATTTGAGATTTTAAATTTTGACGAAAAATTCAGCTGTTTTTCCAAAAATATCTAACATTCTGAGCCATTTTTGAAATATTTTCGACAAATCTTTAATATTGTTTTCTCATACATTTTTTCAAAGAAGGACTTAAATTTGCCTTTAATTATTTCATATTTAATGTTCTACCGTTTATTAACCAAAATAACTAAGAAAATTGTTTAAACAAAGTGAAATTTGAGGTCTCAAAATTGATATATTTTTAGGGAATGTTCTTCAAATTCAAAAATAATCATCAATTCTACCGAATCAGTCACCACAGTGTCACTCGAAGTTTCTAAATGAAAATGTTCATTTCAAATCAATTCATCTAGCAAACATATACAGTTACATTCTATCATCACTGAACATATGTGATACAGATATTTAGCTCAGATTGTTATCTGGAGCGATATTTGACAGATTAATTGGATTATTTTATATCATTTTATATTATTATTTGATTATTTCAAATGAAACAGTGTATTGAGCAGTGTAAATGTCAGGCGAATTCAAATTAGGTACATTTTCGTAAACAGTCTGAGACTGCACATAAAATGTCTTCATTTATGATTTCTGAAAAAAGACTAGTAAAATAATTTTCTATACCTACATTTTATGTGCGGAAAAGTAATAAAACCCAAACATGGAAAACCATTTGAAAAAACCGTCCACACATTTCACTGAACAAAAGCTACATTGCTACTACATTAACAACTCATAATCATTTCCATTGGCAATGTGACATGCAACATTTGTAAAATGACTTTTTTGGTGGAGATAACAGCAAGTGCTAGATCACATGTTGCATGTGTGTTTCGTGAGTTAGCCAGCGAATGCGTGCTCTTGAGCACATGTCAGACAAAATTGAATGTCAAATCCTCTGCGCACATGTCAAATTGTGTCATTTTTGCGAAGTGTACAAATAAAGGAAACACCAGTCGTACGTTTTTGTTTTTAATTATACCATCGAGACACTCGCTGGACTTCCATTTATGTAATTATTACGTGAAATTAATTAAACTTAATTAAAAAAATCGCACAAAATGTCAAATTTACGTGAAACATCTAAATGGATAGATGAATTCAACGATAAACAGCTAACAGCACCGCCGGGTGGTACTCGTTTCATTGATATTGTATTTGATGGCGAGGTGAAGATTCTCGAATTTTTTCAAGTTCATTCTAATTTTGCTTTAATAAATTGCACGATTCCCATTATGTAAAACAGAAATGTGAACATAAAGCTCAAGAACACGCACAGTTCCGAACAACGCTACCATTTGCACGAACCGAATGCTTTGCAGCTAATTTTCTCGATGTAAAACAGCTTGTCAGTAACGATGCAGATGAGTCAATCAAAAATGTGTACGAAGTGACATTGCTGATCAAGGTTTGGACCATTGCCTCGCAAATCGAGTTTCAAATTCAACAATCTATTCGAATACTAATTCATTTACCTTTTCCTTTTGATATTTATGCGTTTTAATTTCTTAGAACAAGTTGATCGGCTATTTGCCAGGCGATACAATTGGGATTTTACCTCAAAATTCGGATGAAACTGTAAATAAAATTATCGAAAAAAGCACTGCGTTGAAAGCCAAATGCCATGATGGGCTTCATTTGAAGCTGTTGCCAGAGGCGATGGCTCAGAAGAAAGTACCAAAAATGCCGATTTACTTACCATCCTGTAGAACTACGCTCTACAAACTACTTCAAGAATCTGTTGATTTGCATGCATTTCCGAAAAAATCATTCCTTTGGGCACTAGTCAATCATAATTGCCTTAGTGACGCCACTGAACGACGTTTTCTCGAAGTGTTGGCATCTCGCGAAGGCTCGACGCTGTATGCAGCCGAGATTTTGCAACAACAGACAACATTTTATGGGCTATTAAATCGATTACACTCGTGGAACTTCAATATCGAAAATGTTGCCATTTTATTTGAACATTTACCACGTAAGCTCTTCATTTAATAAATCAATGCAATGTATAAATCTGATTCAAAATCCAATTTTAAGGTTTAATGCCCCGCCCATACTCAATTTCAAATAGTCCGCTTGCTACGGAGTCTATGGCCGAATACGATCGCCATTCCACCATTTTCAAGATAATTTTTTCACTAAACAATCCGCCCGGATTAACGACTAGAATGCTACAGCAGCTAATATTCAAATACGAAGTTGAGTGCACAATGGAACTAGGTAATAGTGAACAATTCACGAATATTTATGCTCGTCACAGCAACCGTTTTCAATTGACTGATGATGACCTAGAGCGATCTGGTCTGATAATGATAGCGATTGGCACCGGTGTTGCTCCATTCATCGGATTCCTAGAGCACATTCAAGAACAAAGGAAACGGAAGTTGAACAAAGAAGGGAAAAAACTACCATTTATCTGGCTAATCTTTGGTTGTCGCAATAAGAATAAGCAACTATGTAGTGATCGGCTTCGGAATTTCGTTGAAGATGGTACACTTGTGAAACTTAGCGAATGCTTTTCAAGGGACACAAACTCAAAAATGAAATATGTGCAAGATTGCATTCGCAATGAAGCAACCGAAATTTCCAGTCTACTGACTGAATCCGACGAGCGGATTGGCAGCAAAGTATTCATTTGTGGGAACAAGAAAATGTCAATCGACGTCCGAGCCGCTATTGAAGAGAGTCTTGTAAAGGACGACAAATGTGCAATTGAAGATGCGAAGCAAATTATTGATGAACTCATCAAAAGTGGTCGCTATATCGAAGATGTATGGATCTGAAACCGAATCATTTTAAGAACCTTTACTGACTTTTTTCATGACATGAAATATATAAAATTGTCTTCTAAAAATGACTAAACATATTTGCAGTTTTCTTTAATTTGTGTACAGATCATGACTGATTTCTTTGATCTCTTCGAAGCCTTCACATTGCTTGAGCATAGTTTGCGTTATGACCGAGTCCCCATAGTATGCACCGCACAATGCACCTGTCATGCTTGATATGGTATTTGAATCTCCGCCCAGCGTTATGGCATACTCAATGGCTTGTTGAAAGGGATTTTCCTGAAGTAAATGCGAAAACAAATTCTTAATTCCAAATTGCAAGTATTATCAACAATGCTTACTTCGCTCTGCTGTTGGATACTGCGTAGAAAACAGTAAATTGCGGTTGGCACAGAGAACACTGCTTGTTCGCTGTGTCCAAGTACATCCACAACTCTTTCTTCCGATGGATTTGAAGCAGTAAGAAGTTTTTTTAGCTGCTGAATTTGTTCTACATACGATGGTCCATCGGCATTTGTAGTATTGGATTTCATAGCATCAAGCATTTGATCTAGAAACATTTTTGTATCCAATTTGCCATCAGTTTGGACTAGCTGATGTACGGCAGTTGCTTGAAGAATAGCTCCATTTACAGCCATCTCATGGAGATGAGTTAATGCCACCGCTTTTCGAACCTCATCGTTCAAGTTTAGCTCCGGATTCTTGGCGCAAAATAAAGCAATTGGCGCCACATAAATCGCACAACCATTATTCCCCGAATTACTATTCAATGTTTCTTTGGCTGGATGCAAAACATTCTCGAAATTCATATGTTTTAATTTTGATATTATTTCTATTGTCGATGCGCTAAATCCACGATATGCATTTTTGTAAAATTCATCAACAAAGTTAATGGCCAAAGTTTTTTGATCTAGAAAAAGTGACATTTTATTCTTCTGCCGAAAGATGTTAAATTTTATTTCATACCGATTCGTTTGCATGCCTTTAGTGTACGAGCAACAGCCAATGTAAGCGCTGTATTGTCCGTGTACGAATTTTGCAACCCTAAAAATTACGAAAAATTTAATATGCGTCGTTTTGAATTAATTTTTATGTTTGCTATTATACCAACACAACTTGATTGTTTATTTAAGCTGCCAAGGAAGTTGCGAAGTACCAAACGTGAACCTTTCGATAAAATTGATGCCTCCTGAAACAATGCACCAAAACAATCACCCACTAAAACTCCGTAAAGTGTTCCACGACATTTTTCAAGCATCGTGTCTCATTTAAACCATTGAAAATTTGACGCAGACAATTTTTTGTTATGATATCATATGACCGGCTATTTTCTATCTAACTATTACTAAAATGTCAATTCGTTGACATTCATGGCACTAAACGCATCCATTCGGAAATGACAGCTTATTTATGGACGCTATTAAGAACCTTAATTAGTTGTCTACGAATGTCGAACATTAGTTGTCTACAAATCCATTCAATGCGGTTTATCATTTATAAAAAGTTGTTTTTTAATTTTTGTTCGACCAATTTCCGAATTGAGAAACACTAAAAGTGGAAATAAATATTGTACTTCGGAATGAAGATATGATTTTGATTAAAAATTCTAAATTCGGTGCGGTGAAATTTAATAATATTTATGCTTAAGCAAATATATTGTCATTGTGATCCATTAATCATGTTTTGAATGGTATTCGTGCTCTAAATTCGCTTGCGAATCGATATAATTGCATGCTGCACATTTTGGTGCAAGTAATGCACTTGGACTTTTCCTTAACCAAACGATTATTGTACGTTGTGCTTGTGTTGTTCATCGTCTATTGGTTAAAATACAGAATTTTGCATAGCGACGAATTGCAGCTACATTGATTTTATTAGAGTAGAATAGAGTAAAATAGAATTGTAGAATAGGAGTTAGAACAGACTTGATTGGCAAAAAGTGATAAATATACAAAAAGATGTCACGAAAAGTTTCATACTTCTATCATCCCGATGTTGGTAACTTCCATTATGGACCCGGCCATCCAATGAAACCGCACAGGTTGTCGGTATGTACAGGAATCGATTGCAAAAATGCTTAATTTCATTTCATTCCAATGTATTGAAAGAATTTTTGGTTTAGGCAAATATTTCATTATAATTTCCGTTTTTTTGTTAGATGACTCACAGTCTTGTTATGAACTATGGCTTACACAAAAAGATGAAAATCTACCGGCCATACAAGTAAGTTACCGTACCTAAAATTTCACAAATTGAGTCGCTCTTAATTATTCACATTTATCCAATAACTGTTTGCTTTTTCCTCGTTACAGAGCCAGCGCCCAGGATATGCTTCGCTTTCACAGTGAGGAATATGTGGAATTTTTGCAGCGAGTAACACCGCAGAACATTCAAGCTGTTGGCTACACAAAATACTTATCTCACTTCAGTGTCGGCGACGATTGTCCCGTGTTCGATGGTTTATTCGACTTTTGCTCTTTGGTAAGATTAAGAAAACCAGCACTTTCAAGTATTTTTTTGTTTACATTCGAATGAATTTGATTTTCTTGTAGTATACGGGCGCATCATTGGAAGGTGCCCAAAAACTGAACCATGAACACAGTGAAATTTGTATTAATTGGTCAGGTGGTCTGCATCATGCCAAGAAATTCGAAGCCTCAGGTAATTTAAATGAAATTTAATTTTCACAACAATTCATAACGATGCAATCTTATTTCAATTGTCAGGCTTTTGCTACGTGAATGACATCGTAATTGCTATTTTGGAACTTCTGAAGTATCACCCACGGGTGCTGTATATTGATATCGACGTTCATCATGGTGATGGTGTTCAAGAAGCGTTTTATTTGACCGATCGTGTGATGACCGTTAGTTTCCACAAGTATGGAAATTGGTTTTTCCCAGGAACAGGTGATATGTATGAAATTGGCGCGGAATCCGGCCGCTATTATTCGGTGAACGTGCCGCTGAAGGAAGGTATCGATGATCAGAGCTACTATCAAGTGTTCAAACCAGTTATATCGAACGTCATGGAATTCTATCGGCCGACGGCAATTGTTCTTCAGTGCGGTGCTGATTCGCTGGCAGGCGATCGTTTGGGATGTTTCTCACTCAGCAGCAAGGGACACGGAGAATGTGTGAATTTCGTCAAAGATTTTAATGTGCCGACACTTGTTGTTGGCGGCGGCGGTTATACACCAAGAAATGTCGCACGCTGTTGGGTTTACGAAACGTCATTGCTATTGGATGAGCAAATTTCAAATGAGATTCCGATGAACGATTACCTGGAATTTTTCGCACCAGATTTTACATTGCATCCAGAAATTCCGTCACGACAAGAGAACGCAAATAGCAAACAATATTTGGAGATGATCAATCGATATGTGTACGACAATTTGAAGATGTGCCAGCATGCGCCGAGTGTTGCCATGTATGATATTCCAGAAGATGCACTGCCACCAGAAGACGAGCGTACCCAAGACGAACCTGATCCGGACGTTCGAATCAGTCAATCCGATGAAGATCGCATGGTTGAACCGCGCAATGAATTTTTCGATGGTGATCAAGACAATGATAAAATGGACTCGGAAAGCTGAATCACTTCAGTCTTTTGTAATCGAATTATTTTTAGAAGTGTAATTTAATTTAGACTTTTTTTAAATGTTAAATCAGCTAATGTAGTTGCGGGCCACGATAATGTTATCATTAAAAGCCAAGTGAAAATTAGCTCAATTGTATTTTTTTTTATTATACAAGAAAATAAAGTTTAGATTCACATGCATAAGGCATTTCTTATTTATACTTTTATTTTTCATGTTAATTTATTTGCAGGATTTTCAGTGCAATTTCAACAATTCCCATTTAGAACGACGTTTTTTTTTCAATAGGGACACTAGCGCCATACCAAATCACGTTGACAGATATATATTGTTGACATTTGCAAGCCGCTCGCGTGGTTGGCATGCAATAGTTTTATTTTGAATTCTCGCGAGTGTCAAGTGATGGTTGATTAACACGATGTCAATCATTTTGGGCAAATTAAATTCAATTTTACTACGAGAGTATTTCGGAGTAAATGCTCAAATTGTTGGTGATTGTTTATTTTCGGCCGTTCAATCACGGCCATTATCGGGAATTGTGAAATCGACCGGTTTAACGAAAATCGAAGTGTCAAATGCATTGGCTTCGCTTATTCGATTTCGATTGGTGAAATTTATACCGGCAGCCAATGGTGCAACCGTTGAGTATTCAATTAAGCCCGATAAAGTCTATTTGCTTGTTCGATATGCCAAATACGTGCAGTATATTCGAGAAAAATGCGGAGAATTACCGGGGCTGTTGATCAATGAGTTGCAGCGTGTGGGCAGTGACATTGCAACAAATCTCATCATCAGATGTACAGAAACGGAAGCTGGCCTTAACAAATTGTGTGAGTTGCGCACAGTTTTTTTGACACTGATTCAAATGAGATACGTGATGCGAGCACCAGCACTGAAAACGGACAGTGAATCAAACGCCATACCCGCATTCAACATAGATGAACACAGCTTCTTCACGGAGCCAGACATTGATGTAGCAACATTGATAAGAATTAAAAATCGTGAGGCTGTTGAACCCACGGACAAGGATGTCCATTGGTTCGTAAACATTGATCGATTGCATCAAGAATTCCGTGACTCAGGTAAATTTAAATGAAATCAAATTGCCACAAAAATTCATTACGATTCAATTTGTTACTCAGTAATGGTTGGAGCGATCGAGCGCAGTATTGATACAACGGCAGCTGAATGCCTGCGATGCATGCTGGAATTGATGTATGAAAGGACAGCCGCCTGGCAAGCGGTCACCAATCCCGTATCCTACTCAGAGATACGGCACACAATCGAAAAATCACCTAAATGGAAATCGAATGCAAAGCTCGTGAAACAACTTGATCAATATATAGCCGTTATATGCGAGGATAATTTGAGATTTGTTGGGAAAAATGGTGAAGCTGGTGGTGGACAGTATGTGATTCAAATGAAGCATGCTATTGAGCAGTTGACTTGGGCTTGCATCGAAAATATTGTTGAGGAACGATTCGGCAAGAAAGCGGCTCGAATTTTTCGCATTGTTCGTCAGTTGAAGTTCTGTGATCAAGATGATATTCAAAAGGAGGCGATGATTCCATCAAAAGAGGCCAAATTGTTTACATATAAATTGGTCGAGGAATGTTTCTTTCAAATAAAGACAATACGTAAATCGGGCGCCGGTGGTAGTGCGTCCAAGTCATTTTGCTTGTTCCATGTCGATCAACCGCAGATCGTTTCGATGCTCTTGGAACACTGTTATAAAGCCCTGTTCAACTGTCTGACGAGAGCCGAGCATATTAAAAGCGAAGGCCGAAGACTTATCGAAAAATCGCAACGATTAGAAATGATTGTGCAGGCCATGAAAGAAAGAGGCGAATCCGAGGAATATATACAGGAAATTTATGAAACAATTACACCGCCCGAAAAAGAGTTGCTCGGAAACATAAACACACGATGCAAGAATCTTAGGTACGCCCAGATCGGACTGGATGAATCTATATTTTTACTCCAATTATATCAAGATTATCAACATTTAAAATAAAGCAAAAAATCAGAATTAAAAACAAATTAAAGAGATTTTGTTTTTACTTGATTTTAAAATGTCATTTGTAATTTTAAAATTCGAAATGTCATAGTTTTTGTTCAACTGTCGACATTCTGAGGTTGGCAGAGGTTCCGATAGGGAGACATATTGAACGAATCCAAAATGTCTTGAACGGATTTTTCAAGTGTATGGTTGAAATGCGACGAGAATAATGTAATTCTTGTCCGATGCAAATTGTCAGAGGGAAAAGCATGCGCGCGCCCAATTTCAATATCAAAAAGGTAAAATAAACGAATTTCAAATGCAAAGAGTTATATGACCACCAATGCAATGGCAATAAATTTGAACATCGTATGCGCAAAAAATAAAAGAGCCAATCCAACGGTCGGTTGAGTGCTCTGTTGCTGAGCAAAGAACGTGACGGACGTTCATATTGATTTTACCGAGAAACCCATCACTGCTGACAGAGACAGCAATAGGTGTGAATCATCGCAAAGGCGTGCGAGTGCTTGTGTGTATTGGAGTGCTGCTGCTACATACTGACTCATTCACTCACACACAGAGAGAGACAGGCGCACGAATCGCCGAAGCCATTTCGAGTCGGTGTGAAACAAAAGGGAACATCAAATCCGAAATACGCTATACAACCGTTGAACAGTGTAGAATACAGTCGTCGACCATTCAAATCGCTCTCTCGCGCACTGTGTGTTCAGTGAGTAGCATTCATTTCAAGCAAATTTCAATTCGGTTTTCATCGCTGTTGTGTTAAGAGATAGATTGTGCTGTGCCGTTGTCTGGATAATTTTTTTTCGTGGTTACATTTAAAATCGGAAAACATCAACGATGTCGGAACGTGAAAATAATGTTTACAAAGCTAAATTGGCTGAACAAGCTGAACGTTACGATGGTGAGTTAATATTTTTTGGGAATTTCGTGTAGTTTTCGGGAAAATCGCGTTGAAAAATCAAACAAGCGAAAAATCCATTTTTGGTATATGAATTGTGCGTCAATGATGCAAACGCAACCATGGGAACGTTCGCGCCTCACACCCAAATATGACCGAGCCGAACCCAAATGATAAATGACAAAAAACGACAATGAAATGGTTGTTTCAAATTTTCGAATAAAATATTCATGCTATCTAAAAGAATAACGAAAAATCACGATAAAAAATACGATTCGAACGATGGTGATGCTTTTGGTTTTTCCATACATTTGTGTGACAATACGACCCAAAAAAAAGCCGCTAAAATTTTTTGACCATACTAATTTTGGATTTGTTTCCTATTATTGTGCATAACTCGCAGAAAAAGTTCATAGTGTGAGTGAGATAAAAAGAGCAATCATTTGAATTTGAAAAATGCGACGAAATAAATGGTTAACGAATAACGTACGAATGGAATGATGCTAAAATGGTTGTAAATGGCGGCGGTGCTGAACAAATTTTTTTCATTCCATATTCTTATGTCGTATAGTTTCTCTCTGTATTGCTGCTTCTTCTGACTTCTTTCACAACTACAATCACAGCGTTAACGCTGTCGTTGCTATCTCGATGAATAAGTGTTAATTTTGTTGAGGCGAAAAAAGGCGATAATCATTTTAAAAAAAAAAGGCATTCAAATGCATTTTAGCGAACGTTGAAACAATCAATTTGAATTGATTTTGTTGTGGCAAATATCTATCAACAGTTCAATTCTCTATCATTTCCAATTGATTTCCATATACGGTAAAACCGACTAACAAGTCTCACCAATACATACATCATTCCATCATTCTCAATATTACAACCATTGACATTTTCACCAATCGATGAACAAAAAAAAACATGTAATTCGTAAAAGTAATTTTTTTACGGTAGAATTGAATAAACAAAAAAAGCGAAGAGAAATAAATTCGCGATGACTCAATATATTGGCGTGGAAAATCAATGGAGAAACTTGAAACTAAGTAGTAACAAAAAGGAGGAAAAAAGCACCGTCGCTTTGAATCGTTGCTTTAAGGCGTATAGGATTGTGTGCGTTGATTTTTGTAAACGTGTTAGTTGAAGTTGGATGGCATCGCCGCTCGCTCGCTCAAGAACAAAATGAATGTTAAATGTAGACGATCGATGCGCCATATATACGTTTTGCGTTTACACATGTATGCATATATGCTCTTTGCTGCCATATTTTTCCCAAATGAATCAAATTCACGTGGAATATATGAAGAGTTCGGTGAAAAATAGAGAGAGAGAGAGAGAGAGAGCGTGCGAAAAACGCCCGTAGTCGCAAAACGATCTCTTCGGATTTAGTCCCAATTCGAGCATTTCTCGTACGATTTTAAAATCGAATAACAAAAAAAAAAAGAAACAAGGCAACACACAATAAAAGTATGCTATCGGTCCACCATTCTGCAAACGGATTAGAAAACCATACAACAATCGTTGACAAACAAAGAGCTTATTTCGAAAGGTTATTTTTGTGCTGTCTCTATCTCTCTCTCTATCCTTCTGCAAAGCGGTGTTGAGAGGTCGGTCGTTATGTGGCCTCCACACAATTTCACCTTTGTCGTTTGATCCATTGAAAAACCTTTTTGCTGAAAGAGGTATTCACTTTTATCCTTCTACACTTGACGAACAGAGCACCATCAAGAGAGAGCTCTGCAGTCAGTCAGCCAACAACGGCCCCTAACAACAGCCAGCACAATTGGGAAATAGCATTTTAACTCTCCTCATCCACAGATTCCGTACTCATCAACGTGCATTGCAGATTCAATTAATTTTCCTCTTTTTGGTGAATAAATTGAATTACATTCGCATCACAAAGCATTTTCCTCTGTGTGCGTTGCTAAACCGATAGAAAACAGCGTGCTGCCGATGGCAAATATCAAATATTCTACATGAAAAATTGCTTCGATTTTACTTATTTTTTTCTTCTCCCATCCATTTATTCCGTTTCAAATGGTTCTATCTTTTGCACATAACTTTGAGCTTGTTTCATTTATTTGTGATAAATAAATATAAATACGGTATTTTTTTTATCGCATTTTGTTATACAAGCGGCTGAGATCGTTACTTGAAATTTCTACTGCGCAATGCATACTCATACAGACGCACGGCGACCATATTTTTCCCATTGTCATCATTATTGGTTTTAATATTTCGAAGGTTTGATGAGAGCAAAGTAAAAACAAAATATTTAGAACAATTATGTAAACAAACATTTTCTAATATTTTATATTGTGTTGTTGGCGCATTAGTTTGATATCGGTTGCTGTGGATGATGATACTGTCTGAAAGTATCCGTCATATTGGGACAATTATTGGTATTGGACAATTGTGTTCATATCGATGATTCCAAAACGTCATGATTTGGCCATCAAAAACTAAAAGCTGAATCATTGTTGCTTCAAAGAATATTCGGTTCATTTTTTACTTCTCCGATATTTCTATTTTTGATATCCAATAAATAATAAGTGGAGCTGCAATAGTTAGAGGAAGGAAACGCCGTACGCCTACGTCACCCGAACGTGTATGCGCAACGAATGGCCAACATTGCCAAGCTCGGTGATACATACATAAAAGACGTCAACATTTCGGGCGGAATGAACTCGAGTGAAAACTAGAGAACGAAACGAAAAAAAAAAACTCGATTTTTGCCGGCTGCACCACTCAAAAATCGACATCGCTGATTCCATTTTGGTTCGACCTAAAAGCTGAATATGCCATTTGAAATTGTATTATTCAGTCGTATTAAAACCGGTTAACGAAAAATTCATTGATAAGATTGGTGGTACGGTGCACTTGTTCGATACCCGGCCAGTTCAAGTGCTCATTATTTATACATGTAAATTTCATTCAATCCAATCGCGCCCAGCGACCATGTGCACATTGCTATTTCAATTTATTTTTATTCTATTCGGAAAGAAATCAAACAATTATAACATTGACAAATCGAATTGCCATTGAACGTATATTTGGTTTGAGGGAGGGAAAATGGATGGAGAGAGTGAGTGTCTCGAATGCGGCATAATGAAATGTTAGAAAGGCGTGTACACCGAACGTTGGTGCGATGCAAAAATAAAATTGTAATTTCGATGTGTGTTTTCATCACATCATTTATTCGGTTTTGGCGTTAAGAAATTCCAAGTTGTGTTTTTTTGTGTGCTGCATTTCTACCTCATGTCACATACAGCGTTATCGTCTTGTTCAACTTGACACATACATTGACATTGTCATTCAATCGAAATGCTCTCTTCGGCCAACCAATACACAATCATATTCGGTTCTTTTCTTTTTTTATGTTTAACGTCAAGAATTCTATCGGTAGTTTGTACGCCAATATTACCTTTAAACGATGCTTTCATATCGAGAATAAACGCGCACATCGACAGCACTCACACATATGCACAGCCAGCAAATAGGCAAACGAAGAAAAAACACACGACAAAATTGACGAGATAAAAAACGTCATCGTGCACATGCGAGTTTGGCACATACGTTCAAAGCATACGCTTTCAGACATTTGCTATGGACGTTCGTCGTGAGTGTGTAATGGTGATTGTTTCATAGCCGTCTGCACACGCACACAACGTCGTTCACACCGTCGTTCGCGCTAATACATGTAAACCAAAGCGTCTCTTCCAATGAGTTCGATGGCTCTGTGAGTCGGGCAATTCTAGAAGCTTCGGCGAAGCCACATACACACAACCAAAGCCGTTCGATTAAATCGATTCTCATGTATATAAAGATGTGCGTACATACACACGATGGGCACGACTACATATTCAATCATTATATATTAACATAAGAAATATCGCGTGGCGATAATTTTTATTTTTTGAATCCAAACAATAGTTTCGCTTGATTCGCGCAATTTTCTCGCGAATAAAATGCGATTTGACAATTGCAAATTGAAAATTGAGATGGGATTTGGTGTATTCGATTCGTGTGTCGTGTCAGGAATTCCATTTAAGTTAGCGCTAAAAAAAATTCGCTCGCGATGAGTGTGTGTGTACTTGCATGTGTATGTGAGAGAGTAAGAGGGCGCTAGTGCACAAGATATGTGAACACACTGAAAAAAGGGCATACACATGGACATACAGTGTTGAAATTCGCCAAATAGCCGAAGCTTTGAGGATGAAGCTATGCTGTTTCGATGGAAACGATACCCAAAACCAATTTGCGCAGCGCTTGTGTCTCCAGCCAATCGAATTGTTATTACGTTTCGTCTCTTTGACTAAGAATAAAATGTTGGAATTAGCGGTCAAGCGGCTTCTAAAAATACCATTTGTTTAATCGATTGACTGGCATAGCAAAGCGTGTGGAGATCCATTAAAGCTATACACCAATATTTTCAGCATTGACATGATTTTCGCATTTTCGCATTGCAATTAACTCATGCCGTTCACGAAATGATAGCTCATTGCCCCCTGTTAAGCGTTTCATACCAAATTATTGCATATTGATCCTTAAATTTAATCATACATTTCCGAAGTTCAACGAGGCTCAACGAGGGGCGAAATGGTGACAAACGAAATTATGACACATCAACGATAAGCGATCCATCGAATTAACTTGCTACGCAGTTTGATTTTTCGTATTGATAAGCAATATGTGTAATAATAAAAGCAACGCACAAATATTTATTACGCGTACCATTCGCTGAACATATGATAAAAAACAAACACAGTTACAGCAACCTCTTTTGTTCAAAATTCAGCGTACAATGTCACGAGCTTGTTGAAAATGAATGAAAATAAAATCAATAAATAAATTGCCGAGCGATTGTACAAGTGTACTATCAGCAAGTTTGAAGTGTACATGTTAGTTGGCGGTGTATCCTGTCGCTACTTTCAGAGAATTCAAAATATAAATTGCCATTTGGCGTGTGTTCCCTAGGGCCGTCGCCGACGCTGCTGCTGCTGGTAGCAAGCTGCCGCTATTGCTGCACACGATACAATGAACCGAGCAACATCGATAAAGAAGAGACTCGCATTTTACTATTACAAATATGTGCACATAGCCACATTACATAGCATAGCAAAAATTATACAAACTGTGTGTCTCAGAATGATGCTCGTGCGCAATGGCTGCCTCTGTCACACCGTTCTCTATCCTGTTAACCATTTTCTTCTACGGAAAATGAGCGTTTCCCTCATCAAATTCAAATGAAATCCTATTCAAACGCACGAACACACACAGACACAAAGAAACGCCACAAATGAGGGAAAAACCGACCGCCAGCTTTTGATGAAGATTCAATTTAAAGAGCATAATATTGAGGAAAATTAAATCTAGTTGAAGTTCAATGGGACCATTCTTATTTCAGAATAAAATTAATAAATCTATTTACAACAACAACCGAGCTGAGCCAATGTATGCACAAAATGTAACACAAATTGAAAGAGTTCGGTTCGAAAAAAGGGATTGACATCAAGAAATTACACGAAACCTAACGCTCGAATAGTCGTGCATCGGCTGACTCTTGACATTGGCTTTGATTAATTCTGCAATTCATTGTTGCATACGGTTACGCATCATTTGCCACAACCAATCAACCAATATTCGATTTCAGTTTCAGGCAGATATCCTTTATTTCGTCGAAATTCCATGCCAAAAAAGCACGCACAAAATGATTGGATCAATTATAACAAATTGAGAGTAATACGATGGAAATAAATCGACATCAAGTAAATTATGTTGCGATTTTGATCCATGTGTGCCGAATGCCGGCGACTAGAATAATGATGCAGAGTGCATTGCAGACATTGCCGAAATCGATTGATTTTTTTTGCTGCTGCATATACACAAAAGCATTCGAGTTGTTCAAAGTAGCAGGGGTCTCGCTTCGACAATTGCGTCTACAAATTGTGATAAACATCTCCGAATAAAGTGCTTTCAAAAAGAAGGCATTTTTTGCCTCCATCTCAACGGCATTGTTGTTGATACTGGAATGTTATGTGGCCGCAACGATGAATAAAAAACGATGGTTTAGAATAACGGTTTATGGTGCAACGAGCGAATTATAATGATAAATTCGATGGAAAAGATGGGAATTGAAAGCGGCCACTAATGATTACAGTTAGCATCGGTCAAAAGCGTGTTTATTCAATTGTTTCAATTCATTATGTCATACGTTTCGGAAAAAAACAAGCTTTTCCTCGATCATCCTCGATTCACATTCGGAATGTGTTATGAAAAAATGCTTGCCGATGTTATTTAACAATGCTGTTAATCCATTTTTTGTTGCTACTGCTGTCATATTCTATGCAAATGAGTGCAATGAAGCGAAAACAATTTCGCCGGTCAAATTCAATAAATGTTGACATGAATTTACGCTTGACTCTCACCTCAAACACACAAATACAAAAAAATGATTGACTGTTTCGGAAGAGAGAGCTTGAACTATATTTGGCCTGATTTGGCTGCTTTGTTGTTGATTTTTGCCCCCAAACTTTCGGATTGAAACCTTTGGTTACAATCATCCGATTGAATCAATATCGGCTATTTATTGTCTATGCTTGAATGACAAATCACATTGAACGAAACGGAAATAATTCACTATTTTCAAATGCCATCTGAATTATGTGTGCCTTTGTTTTTATTTTTCGCACAATGCGAGTGGCAGGTGAACGCTCAAATGAGCTGAAACACACATATGCGCGTGAATACAACATTGAATATTTATTTTTGGTTATTGTTAATGATTCAGCGGCAAATCAATAATGCGAAAAATTCTATCAGTTTTTGTTGAGCGAGAGCGATAGCTTATGTAAATGACTTGAAAATGCTGAAAACATGAATCAGTCGCACCGCACATTCGATGTGTTGAATGAAAAAATAGGAAACCAATGGTCTTCATTGAATAAGCAAACTTACTTCAATGCGGAGAAAAAAAAATGGGAAAAACGACAGTAGCAATAAATAAATGAATGCGGAAAGATTGGTCACTCATCATTTTACTGTCTCATTCATTTTACCTACGAGTTGGTGATCGATTGGCACAGCACTCTGACATTCATGTTCGTGTGTACTGCATGAGTGCGGGTGCCCGTTCAATTCATTTCTAGCGAAATTATGTGACGTATGCGCGTTTAAAGGAACATTGAACCTTTTACATTCCTCTAAACTAAAGGCATCTCGTGATTTGAGTATGAAAGACAGCGACGCTGCCTCGACATCTACTGCTCCTCGCGATTGAAAGCCAACTCAATTTGATTTTTAACGATGAGTTTTAATCTAAATTGAAAATAGAAACGGAAAATATGGTGTGCAGATCGTAATTGCTGTGTGTTTGAAGTAACGGCAACACGACAGTGCCACACTTTCATATCGAATCAATTAGTTTGTAATGTTTCGATTTAATAACAGCGATTCAAATGTAGTCGGATGTTTGAGAGACAAAAAATTAAAAATCCATTGTTTTTGTCGAAATCGGTGCTATGAATTGGTCCGATGACTCACCATTTTATTGACTCAATGAAATTTTGACTGAAAACATTTGACAAATATGATTATTGATTTTGTGGCTATCGAGCGAAACAACGCACGTAAATACACAAACACGGCGGACGCAACTAGAAAAGCGTAAAATAATCGCGCCAACACATTCATATGCGTTGGGCAATGCTTATGCATATTTATCATCTCTCGAATGTCGCAGTTTGATATTGATGAATAATAATTTTACCGCATGAAAGCGGAACACTCAACAAATAATGAAATGGTCAAATGGTTGGTGAGCGTATGGCGAGCATTTGTGTGAAAACAACAACTTTTCAAAATAATTCGTCTAATTGCTACACTGACGACATTTTCTAAAAACATTGCGTGACAGGTTCTTCACATTTCGGTATGTGACTCTCGCTCTCTTTTTTGTTTCGCGCTTTTTCACCACGACTAAGTTACTTATTTAAGTAGCAAAGGTAAAACACATCAAAACATGCCATAAAAATGTCGACCATTTGAGAAAAACGGCTAACTTCAAAAGCCATAAAGTACATAGAAAATATTTCGCTTTTTTCTTGAAATATCCGTTAAAAACCACATACGTGAGTATGCGTACTGTTTTATGTAAATCTTTCGGGTGTTTTTTGTTTGTTTGTTTCCAACGAATGAATTCCATTGCCTAGAAATCGATTGCACTCTACACTTTTAAATTGCTTCTACGTGCTTTTCTTGCTCATTTTCCATTTTCAAATAGTCTTCTCCGCTCTCGCCGTCGCCGTCGTCCTCATCTGTGTTTTTCCGTCCCATTCCACTACAAAATGCACAAAAGTGGTAGATTCACAGCCGAAAGCAAATATAATGGTGAAACCATAAACAAATGCTAGATTGTTTTCGATGGGTTACTCTATATTTTTAATTTCATTGGCATTGACTACAAGCACACGTACTGAATTTGAGCTCAATTTAATTGCTTGTTTGGAATTTAATAGAAAACTGTTGACAGCCACACATGCATAAATTGATAAAATATACCGTGGCCGATATATCGCGCAGCTGAATTGCGTTGCTATCAGGTTTTTCTTCTCATTCTTTTGTTCGCCCGCTCTCTTTACGCCTGTTTTGCTGTCTGGGATCGGTTGTCATTGTTGTCGCAAAGTGTGTCTCTGTATGCAAATCAATTGCGTAATTATACGACATTGTGGAATTGGGTCTCCAATTTCATCGTTAAAAATTATTTCACACGCAAAAGCTGGTTTTCTGTGCCATATTTACGTTTTTTTCTATTTCCACTTCAAATTATAACAAAATTGGAGCGAATATTGAGTTAAATTGTGTGTATAATTTTGAATTGTTCGAAAAATTTCCTCGAATCCACCGAACGCGCAAATGAACCCCACTTATTTCTCACTGCACTGCTAATCAATGTGTTTGTTTAATTTTGTAATTAATCCAAATGTCAACTGGATTGCACTTATACTTGTTCGACTTTTGGCCATAAATTGCTATCTAATCGTCGAATTTTGCAAAAGTGCTAGATAAAGCTTCGAATCGAAGCCGAGACTCTCAACCATTGCTGCACCACTATATCCATTGGTGTACCACACTGATTAGAGACCGACAAAGTTATTTTCCATTAAAATCGATTTTCACGTCCTCAACCACCTGGGTGTGAAGGAGATGGTGGTGGGTCTTAGGCGAATAAAATGATTTATCGAATATTGCGTATATTACAATTGTTGGTCGTCGACCTCATATAATTCTTGAATTTCAATGACCTTTTCACTTTCGGTTTGACCTGGAAATGGGAATGAATAAATTCGCACTGAAACTTGTTCGTCTAGATGCAAATTGGCAATTCAATGTCTAGTCGAATCAAAACAGGTGCCAGATTAATAAAAAATATCATGGACTCTAAACCATTGCTGCACCTTCGTTACGCTATTGGTGCATCTCACTGAATGGAGACCAACAGAAAGAACACAGCACAGACAAACATGTTTTTCACTTTGATTTTTCAGCTAATTGAGTTGCAGGCAATCGATTAAACAAGTCGATTATACGATTCGTTTGTATCAATTAATGTCGGATTTTCATATGATAATTTTGACGCTAATGAGTTGACAAATCATAATCATGCGTACGGCACAAATTGGCATAAGATTTACTGAAGTGGAAAAGAAATCAAATAATTTATCATTAATAACACCTCAACACTGGCCACTTAGCAACTTATTTCTATGAAGCGCCTATTTTACACACATATCACGAGTCCCTTCATGGACGCATTTTTTTTCTAGTCGTCAGCAACACACCGAATCTTAAAATTACTTGTTCAAGAATATTCAAATTGAAAAAGACAAATGGCTCAATAACGACCAAAAATTGCGAAATAGTGAAATTGCTTTGTATACATAATTCGTAGATTTGAAGCGTAAACCAATGTGCTGATAGTAAAAGTACCCATCGATGAACGGTGTTGCTGTTTTTTTCCTCTGGCGACTTTCTGTGACGAAACTTAATTCAGAGGACGAGTTTGCATTCGCAATTAAATTATGGCTTTACGCTATGTTCTGCCGTTTTTTCCCTTCAAATTTCATTAGTTTGCGCGTGATTTATACCGTATTCCATTCATATATTGGTGGAACGCGTGCATGCAAGCGTTTAAATCACTTGTAATTCAATTGTACACTTTTACCGCTGCCGCCGTTTTTTTTTTGACTCGTTATCGAGGAAATCGCATTGTGGGTGCATTGATAAGAACGTTTTCTTAATTGTGTGCAATGCAATCAATGTCACACACGCATACAGCACACTCAAGAACAAGACTTATCGAATTATGGGTGGCATTTGCATTGCATGCACAAGTAATAATCAAATAGTTACCTGGAAAGAGTGGTATTCGGCAAGCGAGAGAGCGAGAGCGAGAGAAAACGCAACAAGCAATGTGAAGTTAGGCGTTCATGTACGATTTTTTTTGCTTAGCACATACACAACTATTCGCGGTCAAATAGAAATGCTAATTCATGCACAGCAGATTGAATTTGTGTATAATCAATCCAAATATTGAATAATCTAACATCGCACTGCGAATTTGTCGATGTCTCGATTCGAATCCATTCTTGAATTATTTTAAAGTCACTTTTCATTTTTAGTGTAATATTTCGAATGTTAATAATTGGTTTTTTTCCCACAAACACATGTCTCTCTCCCTCTCGCACACACGCAACCTCAAATAAGAAACTTTGTGTCTTGCGTACACAAATCATGTTTTGCCATAAAAAGAAGAAAAGCAGCAAAAAAAATCGATAAACATTATTCAGGGTAGTGTTTGATGATCTGCTATTGATATGGTCTCTGATTGGTGCGCAGGAAATCCCCATAAACCTTTTTTTCATTTTGTCGATTGGCTTCAATGCCGTTCGGTTAGAAATTTTTCCTTATCCCAAAAGCCATCCAGCTTTGAGCTAAAAATAGCATTTGAATAGAATTCAGTAAAATGTGTCAGCCGCTGTCGTATCAGCTACGTAATATGTGATATTGCCAATAGAATCTCGTGCATGAATTGTATTGCCGATGGCGAAGACAGCCTTGATGTGTGCACACGTTTATTGTGAAGATATAGAAGGTACATTGTGCGTTCATAGAGATGGCGATTTTGCGAACATCGATTGAAAGTAAATGTATGACAATTATCCATCCTTGATAGTTGATTTGTAAATGAACCCGTTCAAGTATCTAAATGTTTCAAACACTACAAAGTCTTCTCGCCTCGTTATTCTGTTTTTTGCAACCGGCCGCATGAACGATCGGAAATTTCTCGATATTCTGTATAAATTCCATTTTAATTACAGTTTTCCGATGTAAATGAAAGGCATTGTTGAAAATTTGCTTGAGCCATTGCATAAATTGGAATTCATCCGCATGAAATTCATCATTTTAATTACTGCGGAGAAAAGGGAGCATTTTCCCGTGCAGGAAGCAAGCTCTCTTTCTGTATCTTATACATGCTTTTCCACATTGACATCGATTTCGAAAAGCGAACAGCAAATCAGCAAACGTTATGAACTTTCCGAAATTATTTTGTCTATCAATTACGACACATTCTTCATCTCATCTGAACGCATTTACAAAAACAAACAACCATCCAAATTTTCGAAAAGTTCTTCGGGGTGTTTGTGTATGTAATGGAAATATTAGGCACTGTTCAAATGGTTACGGTTGACGATTTTCAGATAAGTAATAAATAAACGTATATTTTGTAGGTAGTATATACAATGAATGAACGCAAAGTTTCAGAAGTGTTCTACGATTGCACATCATCCGTGCGCCCTGACAATGTGCAATGTGCGAGTTTTAACCTTCAAATGAAGAATTTCTTCTGACTGAAGTATCTGTATAGCTTTGTGTTACTTAATAAATTTACATAAAGTCATTTATAATTTGATAGAGATAGTGAGAGAGACAAAGAGAGAGAGAGAGAGAGAGAGAGCGAGAGATGCTGCAAATGCTAAACCACGAACATAGCTTTAAGGTCTATATTCGTTATGAACATTGAGTTTGTCTATTTATCACAAACGAAGAGGGGTTCATTGTCAAATATTTTTAATTGAATAGTCAATGTAATTTCGAATTTATGTGACAATGCAAATAGCTTGATAGTAGGCTCTTCAGTCAATTTTTCATATTTTCTATCTCTATCTTATATTCCCTCTGTCTCTCTCACATTCTGCCACATAATACTCAAGTCTCGCAATCTATGGCGAAATAAAACAAACCACAATCTGAACTAAATAGCCCACAACGCTTCCAGTCATAAAATGAAATGAAAGAACTTACTGGAGAAAGAATGTTTGGAAAAATGGGAAAAGAAGAAAAACCAGTTAAAACAATGGAGAGAAATGTGCGGTTGGAGTTCATTAGAGCCATTTATATATGTTGTTCTGTCAGTATGAACATATTTATTGCCCTCGCTGCCGTAATATATATTGTCCGTTTCCAGAACCATGCAAAACTTGACCACTGTGACGATATCAAGTGAAAAAGAGCAAACAAATATACGAGGCAGAACGGACGCATGAAAAAAACATAGAATTTTTGTCCAGCTGAATTATGATTCAGGGTTCTTCACATTGCGATATATTTATCTGTGATAATTTGCATATAAATATTATTGTATACTAAAAACGCTACACTTTATCTTCATTTATAAAAACTGAGTAACAATAACTTTTTAAATGAAATGCCATCGTTTAAAGCATATACAAAGGCATCAAAATCATCATCATCAGCAGCAGCATCTCATAGAAATGTAGCACTGTTTGCGTCAAAGCCGCATGGAGATATGACTAAGAGCACAAGCGCTTATCAGTCTCACTGAGAGAATGCTTATGAGAGAAGCAAACGAACACGAAAAAATATCACACACATGGGAGAGCGGCGAGAAAAGAAATAAGTGCAAAATCACAGAAAATAGCTTGTCTAGAAAGAATAAAGTGAATAGAGAAGATGATTGGAGTGAGCGCCGCGCGCGCGTTCATAACAATTCCACACACTAATGAAATGTGTATTAATATGTAATATGAAGTACCAAAATCGACTTCAGCGAACAAGTGTAATGCGGGCAAGAGAGACCGAGCAACAAGAAGAAAAATCGCAACGAATAACGAACAAGCGAAAGACTTCGCAAAGCACAGAAGACGATGAAATCGAAGCAGCAAAAAAAAGGAACGAACGAATGATTGTAGAGAATATAACGCGCTTACAATGGCACGCTCATGTACATGCACGCTTCGCCATCGCACTAATGGAGTGTATGTGCGCTTGTATTTGTTTCGCTTAGCGACAGAGCTCATATTCAATATTGAGTTGGCGCAATAACTTGAATTACTGCCTTGATGCACTCACTTTGTTCAATCCATTTTTCGGTTTCGTATTTATTATTATTCTTGCATAGCCTTTGATTATATCCATATATTGACAAACGAATTTTCAATGAAAACACACTTTCAAGCACGCAATATCAAGCTCAAAATAAACGAATTATGTGTGTATTCGGAATTTCCACTTCATCTGTCCATTCGTATATATTTTATTTCATCGTTCTAACGGTTGAGCTCATGATCACCAAATAGAACCAACGAAGAGAAGAGGCGCTTGTGAAAAGAATTCGATTTCAATTTGCCGCATCTTCTGCAGAGATCATGTATATAAAATGTAGCTCATAATTTTTTTTATAGATTTTATATCAAATGCTTCTTCATTTTGGTACGCTTCTGAAGTGCAAACATTTTGTCATTAAAAAAAAACCGAAGCGTTAAAATGCGCACACGCGTCGTCTTCTCGGCTCATCACTTCGATGTTATCTCTTCGTTCTTCCTCTCTCGCGAGCGCGCTCGTGGTGATTCACGCCTCACGTCACGGAACCCTATCGCAACAACCACAGATAAATGTTGTCCCCTTCATAAAAGTACTTGTAAATGTTCGAGTGACTAGCTCCTCGATGGTAAGCCACACGACATACTAAAATTACAATTTGGCTAAAAAAATTACAATGAAATGGTCTCTTCTTGCCGTCTTCGGAACTGCCACCCTCATTAATAACTGTTATGCGCATATTTATGAATTCATTAGCAATTATTTGTGACTGACGGTTATTTTTATTTATGTTACTTTCGAAGTTTTCGCCGAAACGTTGTTCGTGAGGTTGATTTTAGTATTCTGCACGGAAGAAAGCAAATTCCTTTGAACTTGCATACATTTTTATACGTGATCTCATCATCACCAAAGTCACATGATATTGGCGCTTGTTTGATATAAATGCGATTTATAATAAGATAATTTATTTTGGGTCATCCAGTTAATGATTCATTTGTCGTTTGTTTCCCTTTCGCGTGGGTGTTTATTTTTTCTCTCTGTAGAAATGGTTGAAGCCATGAAGAAGGTTGCTTCACTCGATGTGGAATTGACAGTTGAAGAACGAAACCTTTTGTCGGTAGCCTACAAAAATGTCATCGGTGCTCGTCGTGCATCATGGAGAATTATTTCGTCTATCGAACAAAAGGAAGAGAATAAGGTTTGTTCACAAACGCACTGACTGAGCAGTATTTGCATGATTTTGCCAACGAAACTGCAACACTCGCTTTCATTTGGTACTAAATGCATTTCGTTTCTATCTGTTTGTGTAGGGTGCCGAAGAGAAAATCGAAATGATCAAAAACTACCGTGGTCAAGTGGAGAAGGAGTTGCGCGATATCTGCTCAGATATTTTGAATGTTTTGGAGAAACATTTGATTCCATGCGCTGGTACCGGTGAAAGCAAAGTATTCTATTACAAAATGAAGGGTGATTATCACCGTTATTTGGCTGAATTCGCCACCGGCGGGGACCGTAAAGAAGCCGCTGAAAATTCACTAGTTGCATACAAGGCCGCTAGCGATATTGCGATGACTGATCTTCCACCAACACACCCAATTCGGCTTGGTCTTGCTCTCAACTTCTCGGTGAGTAAAACTATTATTAGCACTGGATCAAATCGATTTGCTGACTCATGATGGGTTTTTTCTTGCGAAATAGGTATTCTACTATGAAATCTTGAACTCTCCGGATCGTGCCTGCCGATTAGCTAAAGCAGCATTCGACGACGCCATCGCTGAGTTAGATACCCTAAGTGAAGAAAGCTACAAAGACTCCACCCTCATCATGCAACTGCTACGAGACAATCTCACATTATGGACATCCGATATGCAAGGCGATGGTAAATATTATTGCACAAACACACCCACATACACACATTTTCAAAGAGAAATCGTGCCATCAATCGATTAATGCGTAATCGTATTTTACAGGTGAAGGTGAACAAAAGGAACAAATTCAAGATGTAGAAGATCAAGATGTATCATAATTTACACAACTATCCTCATCTAAACCGTAAACAAGAAAAAAAAACAACTAAAACACACATCCTCTTCACAACAAATTTCAACACAAATTCAGCAAAAGCAAAACCAATCATTTAAGAGCGTTTAGTAACTCAATTCAAAACACGAAATGAACTCTATCAAATGAAAAAAATCATTTTCAAAAATAAAACCCATACGAAAAACATAGCAAACGATTACAGATTTTTGATTTCTCTACATTCAACAAAACAAAAAATCAAGAAAAAAAACCACATGCAACAACAACATAAAGAAGGGATAAACAAAAAAAATCATTTTAAAATTCACAAAAAATATTAATAACGATTATTTACATTGTGAAGCGTGTGTGAAAAGTAAAAGAGAAGCATCTAATTTTAAGGAAAGTAATTAAAAGGAAAATTGAAAATGAAGGAATATATAAGCTAAGGTAAACATAAATTATGATTACTTATGTATTGTTTTGTCAGTAAAAGAGTTACAACAACAACAACAACTAAAAAATGATGAAAAAATAGAACTTCAGTATGTAAACACCATTTTACACGTGCATAAATTGCAGCAGTAGGCAATAAAATTCCGAGCTCTTGATGGCCCAAGTCAATTTTTAATGCATTTTTTGCATTGAAATTCCATTTGACGTTTGTTTTTCTTTTTTCGTTTTTGAAATTGGTACATCCATTTGAGAGATCAATATCACTTTCTTTCAAAGAACAAGGGCTAGACAGCAGCACATCCATGTGTTGTCAGTTTGCCATTAACCCCATCGTTCATGCAACCAATTCACAAGAAAAAAAATAAGTCCACCACACAAAACAAAACTCATTCATAAATCTAATTCAAGCAAACAAAGAACATTCGCGCATTTTTGTTGATTTTATTATATTTTTTCGCTTGAAAATCGTTTATATATTCTGTTTGTGCGTTTCATATCCCCTCCAAATTTCGAGAATTTCTGAGTGTAGATTTAGGTGTGCTTGCAACACCTTGAATACAGCTTAAAATATAGATATTTATACACTTTATCTAGATCATGATATCAGACGGACAAGTAATTTAAAGAAAACAAAACAAAAAAACAACACAAAACATCATAGACATTTTTGGTGTAATATCGAATAAGCTTTTGGAATAAGGTTGGCGGCTTTGAATGTGGCGCACACATCAAATTCAGATCTCTATCATAACAAAAGATCTCGCAAGCGCACGGCAAGTGTTTTCATCAACTTGTCTATTCTACTCGTTCTCTGTCTCCTATCGCTTCCAAAAGTTCGTTTCTCTCTTTTTGAGTTATGAATTTCATTTCGATGTCACTTTTCACATATGAAAACAAATGCTTTTCTTTCGCACAGTGGGAAAAACAAAACAAAATAAACAAAATTTTGGATATTTTTTGTCAAATCGAACTTCTTACAAGATTCAAAAAGAAAGTATAGGAAATAAGAAACAGCAAAGAAATGAGAAGAAATAAAATGCTAAATGAATTCATTTATTAGTAGATATTATTGAACTAAAGACCGAGATACATAGAACATGCATCAGCTACAAAAAAAAGAAATTTGTTTCATTGAAAAGCAGAAATCATAAAAACACACACACACACACACACACACACATTCACAGAAACAATGTAATATTATTTAAATATTATCGAGGTAAATTTAATAATAATAATATTAAATAACAATAAATATGAAAAAAAAACATCAAAAGCCAAAAATGTCGTGTTTGCATTTATTTCGTTTGACTGACAAAGTTGGAGAAAATGTTGAATTCTTGAAGCAGAATCTTTTCAGCTATGACTGGCCAGAACCTAAAGGTATTGTTCCCCTTTTTTTGTTTATAAGAAATACATTGGCAGCCATAGCTGACTCTCAGCAGCCACTACCTGATCAGCAAAACCATAAGTCTGATTATGAAAATGTTGAATTTTGAATGGCGAATCATCTCGTCTTTGTGGAAAATCTTACGAGCAAACTCTTTGTGAATTTCTAATCTCCCATGAACCGTCCTATTCGAACAATTTGCCCTACTGAATTTTACCTTCAACTGTAAAACAATGCGCTTCAGCATTATATTATTTTGCATAAGATTTTTATAGTGGCGTGAAATGGAAAACAATCATTGCATTCCATCTGGTCCATTCAAACAAAATATACTCTGAATTGAGTTCATTTAAACAGTAGCTCAAACTGAGCGCACATTTGCTCACTAACAAAATGACATCTCCTCTCTGACAGATGTGAAAATAAAATCGAGTGAACTGTCATCGATTGAGTTTTTATCGCAAAGAAAACTTTTTCATCCATTCACCATGGGAAAGTTCCAAAATTACGAATTAAATGAAGAACAGCGTCGTCTTGAGATGCTCAAGCATGAGCAACGCATGAAATTGCGTGCTCAATTCTGGAAAAATATGACCGATCCAAACAGACATGGAACGGGCGAAGGAGGTTTCTTGGTAAGTACACATAACCTCATGACTTGTTATGTAAATACCTTTGTTGAGCGACAATTCAGCAGTTTATCCATTCCGAAACGATATGATTTTGGATCAAAATACGACAAATAATTGAGATGCACTTGATTTGTTACAGTTTGATCCAGCTTTGATGCGTCACCAAGCGATGCGTGTTTCACATACCGAATTTTTCAAACCAGCAAGAAAATCATTATTTTGGGGCATGACTATTGTTGTCTTGCCAATCACTATAATATTCCTTCATGCCAAGAAGGAACGTGAAGAAAAAGAGGAACAGTATCGCAACGGATTAATAGCGTACAAGGATCGACTATTCAAATTCATCTAAAATTTTTGTTCACATTAGTCAATGAAAAAGCAGGATATTCAATAAAAATCACATAAAAAAATGCAGAAACCAGATTATTCCATTGGCTTAAATTTACTTTTATTTCAGTTTGCAAATGAGATTTCAACATATTCAGTTATTTTTCCTCCAGTTGACGATCTCTCGATATGACATGGTCTTCGAACTTCACCATATAGGTCGTGCCTTTGTGCCAATGTGCAGTTACTTTGCAAGACTGCAAAACAAAAGGGTTGCATTAAAAAAGAAACACATTTTGAGCGTATCCCCTTCGAACTTCGTTCGTTCAATACTTACAAATCCACAATTACTTAGAACTGCTTCGATGATCCCGGCTGAGAATGTAGCGCAATTAAGTGACCCTTTATCTTTTGGTACGCTGATAAATCTATTGACCAATGGATCTTTCTCAATGATATAATACGTTCGATCATCATCATTGGCGTGTTCCAGCTTTTCTGCTTCCTTTCCGAACAGGCATTTCCATACTGTTGTTTTAATGAAGAGCAGCATATTGATAAGTTTAGTTTCACGCTTCGAATTTCGTTCACGCAAAAAATACAGATCAACCACACGGGTGCCAACATCTCTTCCTAGCTCATGCAGTCTGTTGATTGGAGAAAACAAATAATTAAAAATAATATTCTGGTGCTTCGTATGCAAGCTTACCTAATTTGCATTTCGGGAACAGTCAGCACTCGGCTTTGACTGTATTGAACCAATTCGGAAAATAACAAAGCAAAGCTACTGAAAGAAACTTCTCCTTTGCCACGACTCAGTGGCTTATCCAAGATACTGGTTCGTGGACGAGTAAGGGACATGGTTCGTGTTATCGTTAAATCACTGCTTAAAATTTCAAGTCTACGATTTATCGTTTATCGTCGTTTGAAGACGGAAGGAATGCCTTGCATTTGCAATTTCAATAAAATTGCTGACTCACAACACTAGATTTGATTATTGAAAAAATGGAAAAAATGCAGAAAAAATGAATCAAGTAGAGGCACAAAATCAGTATTCATCCACCTCAACCAAATTGTTACCAAAATAATGTTGATGTTTTTTGTCTAAACTGTGTTATCGATGTCAAAATATCCCACATTTGACACATTTCTCCAAATGACATTTCAAAGACTCCGTTTGATCATTGGTGCCGGTTCAATCGCATTACATTGCACGAAAACCAAACAAAAGCAATAAATAATTTGAGGCAAATTCACGAAACGAATTTAATTCACGAGATTCATTTGATTTCAACAAATTCAAAATGAAGTAAGTCAGTTTTGAAGCATTTCTTTGCACATCGCAGAGTAAATTGTTAACATCCTCAATTAAAATAAATGTTATTTTCGCATTTGTATTCGCAAATAGACTCAGCGTGGATGGTCTGTTGGTGTATTTTCCTTACGAGTATATTTATCCAGAGCAATATGATTATATGCTGGAGCTCAAGCGTACTCTCGATGCTAAGGTAAGGTTTAATATTCACATGTGAAAAGTCCATTCATGTGAGAATAGAATGAAATGATTCACAGGGTCACTGTTTGCTGGAGATGCCATCGGGAACTGGCAAAACGGCCACTTTATTGTCATTCATCGTTGCATACATGATGGAAAATCCAAATATAATTCAAAAGCTAATTTATTGCTCGCGTACGGTGCCAGAAATTGAAAAAGTTATTGCCGAATTGAAAACTTTGATGGAATACTATGAAAAACATTCAACAGTTCAGCCAAATATGACTGGTTTAGTGCTGAGCTCACGTAAAAATATGTGCATTCATTCGGAGGTGAGCAAAGAACGCGAAGGGAAGGCAGTTGATGGGAAATGCTATGGATTAACGGCTGGGCATGTACGTGAACGACATAAAATGGATGATACAGTTCCAATTTGCCAATATTATGAGGGATTTGATATTGAAGGACGTGAGTCGTTTCTTCCCGTTGGCATCTACAATCTGGATGATTTGAAGCAGTATGGTCGCGATCGAAATTGGTGTCCATATTTTACTGCACGTTATGCCATCAACAGTGCACACATTATCGTTTACAGCTACCATTATTTGTTGGATCCGAAAATTGCTGAAGTTGTGTCGAAGCAATTGTCGCGACAAGTTGTCGTGGTATTCGATGAAGCACACAATATCGGTGAGCAGCCTGCTTCGAAAGGAGTTTTGAAGTGTATTTATACATTTTTCGATATTTTTAGACAACGTTTGCATTGATTCAATGAGTGTGAAGATCAATCGTAGAACTATTGAACGGAGTAATGCAGCTCTGAGCAAATTGGAATCATACGTCAAAGAGTAAGTGACACAATCAAGTATCGAATTGTTTAAAATCATTCATCCATCCAATCTAATTAAACAACAAATAATAATATCAATCATGTTCCATGAACTACACATTTCAGATTCAAAGAGGAGGATTCAAATCGATTGGAAGAAGAATATAAGAATATGTTGAAGGGTCTGAGAAAGGCCAGCGAAGAGAAGGAGGCGGATATGGTTTTAGCGAATCCGATACTCCCGGAAGATGTTCTCAAGGGTATATTTTTTATTGAAAAGTTTAAAAAGTGGTGGATATTGACTCAGCTTTCATTATCATTTCGGAAATCTATCAATTTGAGATTGAATTCAACCAATTTTGATCTTTTTATAGGGGCAATTCCGGGTAATATTAGAACAGCTGATCACTTCTTGAGCTTCATGAAGCGTTTAATCGAATACATAAAAACTCGATTGCGTGTGCAGCACGTGGTGCAAGAAACGCCGGCTCGATTCCTCAAAGACATGCAACAAAAAGTCTACATCGAACGAAAACCATTGCGATTTTGTGCTGAGCGGCTGGCATCATTGATGCGAACACTGGAAATCACTGATATGACGGATTATGGAGGGTTGATTGTTGTACGTATAATTACCAAATTCATATTAAACCTTGCCAAAAAAAAACACTTTTTTCAGATTTCACATTTTGCCACATTAATGTCGACGTACACAAAAGGATTTACGGTGATTGTAGAGCCATTTGACGATAAAACGCCAACAGTTGCCAATCCAATTTTGCACTTTAGCTGCTTGGATTCGTCGATTGCAATGAAGCCGATTTTTCAGCGTTTCCAAAGTGTTGTCATCACATCGGGTACATTGTCGCCTATCGATATGTACCCGAAGATTCTCGACTTTCAGCCAGTTCTCATGAGCTCATTCACAATGACACTGGCACGACCTTGTTTGCTTCCAATGGTATGAATTGTTTCTGCTGATGATGAATCCTTTTTTATAATTATGTTGTATGAAAACTCTATCATTCCCTAAGGTGTTTCAATGTTTCAAAGGCAAATGACTTCATTTCAGATTGTATCGAAAGGAAACGACCAAGTTGCCATATCATCAAGATTTGAGACGCGTGAAGATACAGCGGTCATTCGAAATTATGGCCAACTATTAGTAGAAACAGCGAGAGTGGTACCGGATGGAATTGTTTGCTTTTTCACATCGTATTTGTATTTGGAATCAGTAGTTGCATCTTGGTATGATCAAGGTAAAGATATCAATAGAGAAAGTCCACAATCAAAGCTTAAACAAAATTGTGTTCTAATCGTTAATAACTTAGGAATTGTTGATCAACTTTTGAAGCACAAACTGCTGTTCATTGAAACTCAAGATAGTGCAGAGACGTCATATGCACTAATGAATTATGTGAAAGCATGTGATTGTGGTAGGGGCGCAATTTTGCTGGCTGTTGCTCGGGGAAAAGTATCGGAAGGAGTGGATTTTGATCATCATTATGGAAGGGCGGTGCTTATGTTCGGAATCCCATACGTTTACACACAATCCCGAATACTCAAAGCGCGATTGGAGTATCTTAGGGATACGTATCAGATTCGTGAAAATGATTTTCTAACATTCGATGCTATGAGACATGCGGCACAGTGCGTTGGACGTGCTATACGGTAGGCATCGATCAATTTTGACAAATATTTATAGAAAAGAAAAGAGTTGGATTCTATTTGCCGGAATTTATTTAAAATAATTTCAGTGGGAAAACCGATTATGGCATCATGATATTTGCCGATAAGAGATTTTCACGTCAAGACAAACGATCTCGTTTACCGAAATGGATTCAAGAGCATCTTACAGATAATTACTGTAATTTAAGTACCGAAGAGGCGATGCAAACGGCCAGACGATGGTTACGCCAAATGGCGCAGCCATTTTCACGCGAAGATCAACTCGGCATTTCGCTATTAACTTTGCAGCAACTCGAAGCGCTAGAACGTGAAAAGGGCAAAAAGAAAAATGCCAACGATGGTGAAAATACAACGAAGAATGGAAATGAAGGAAATGGCGGAAATGAACCAGAACACATGGATGACGCAGATGATGACGACGATGATGATAATGATATGATGGAAATTTAAATCGCACCCTGCAAAAAATGTTACGCCTTGGAAATAAATATTTTATCGCAATTTCTATTTTGATCTGATTTTATTGACACAATTAGACTTTAAAAATCTCTCCCCAGCTGCTTTAGCTGGTTCTTTCTGTACAATTCCATGATATTCACAATTTTTGTATAGAATACTAGAGATTTTTCATAGGATTTCAATGTGTTCCATTTGTATTCTTCGATTACGATGGCGAAGAGACCCTTTTGTTCAATCCGATGGCATTGTTTTTTGGCCCATTTCATTATGTTTCGACTGCTACGATTTCTGTTGTCGTCGGGAATCACAATGATCCCAATTCTGTAAGAAATAAAATTCAAATTTCAATTTTGATATACAGTTTTCGTTTTATCGAATTCAAATGTTAAAAAAAATGCAAAAACTCACAGTAATTCTTTAGCCTCCGAATATTGTCGCACTGATGGTGCTTTCGAAAATGGAAGAAAATCTCCGGATTGTACGTCCATTTTCATCACATACGGGATGGTCAATTTACGATCTAATCGAACACTAGGCCAAATTTTGCTTGCACCAAACATACTTTTAAAGTCACCGTGAAGTGGTAGTTTGTCTATCTCCACATCTTCACTGTCTGAACTATCCGAGCTCTCGCTATCCGATTCACTGAAATCACTGGATGACACATCTTTGCGATCTAGAATCTCTTGTAATTTCGTCAATTTATGTTGATCATAGCATTTTTGTGTCTGTAAATATTTCGATTTCAAAATGCTTCGAATGAGATGAACGTCACAATAGCCCAACTTATCCAGATAAAGAGCGAATTGAGCCCAATCGAAATCCTTAAGGCCTGTCAAATAGATGTTAAACTTGTAAGTCTTTAGTCTTGTCAAAATACTCGACTCCCAGTTCGATGGAGTGTAATTCGCTTTGGCACATGCTGTACAGATCACTATGTAATCAGTTACATTCAATTCTCGAACAGCTTCTTTTGACTCAAACACTCTCGACAATTGTTCGATCAACTCAACACTGGACAGATCCTTCATGAGGAAAAAAAGAAATTTCAAATAAAAGAAGGGATTCAGTGCAGCGAAAATCGTTGGCACTCACCAATATGTTGAAACTATTTTGAACGTCAAATAATATTTTATAATTATCTTGTTGGGTGACAATATTCACGCAATGTCGAATAAATTCCGGATTTTTGTACGTTTCCTTGTCGATTGTGGCTTTTTTTGCGGCCAACACTTTCAGTAATCTTTGTACTTCACTGGCTGACACATCCAATTGATACCAAAGCTTAAGCATTTTCTGCTGCAACTTTTCGACGTGCTCGTTAAGCTTCCCATAGTTAGCCAACAAAATAAAAATCGTAATTAAATCACTAACGGTGAATTGATGATCGTCGGTCAGCAGCAGTGATGTTGTTAGACTGTTAATAATCTTCGATGGGATTATTTCAGCATTATTTTGGCAATAGGATGCAATTTTCATGAGTTGCTCGAAATCTTGAGCGTCATCTATTTTGTCGTCTACTTTCGATAGAAACATCGTTTGGAGCTTTAGCAGGAGAATGTTGTAACTTTTGCTCAATTCATTCAAGCTGTAATATTTTCGCATCATGAAGTCGAGAAAAATGACCTGTTCAAATGGTAAATGTTCGATTCGTTTGCTCAACGCTTCAACCACCATTACGCTTAATTTATCCTGCATGGCTGCCTTCGATGGAAGTACTGCGACAAATATATTTTTCAGTTCTTTCGTACTAAATTGTATCAAAAAGGCTTCGGTGGCGTCTCGTAGCACGGAAAACTTTGGATGTTTAAGTTCAGTATGCGTGAGCAGATATTTTTTATTGATTTTTTCAAAAAAATCAATAATGCTCTCAGGGCTATGGTCTCTAGGATCCGATGGTAATGACTCAATTATTTCGATTGGGAACTTTTTATTTTCATAGCGTGCATATTTTGTTTCGTCACCTGAATTTCTTTTCGGGACAAACGATGCTGTAGCAGTCGAACTCTCAGACTCCTCTACTTCTGGCACAGAAGGAGCAGGTGCATCTTAAATACCAAAACATAACATTTAAAACATTTGCATGACTCAAAACTCATTCTTTTTACCATCTGATTTATTGGAACATAATCGCCGTGTTAAAAACTGTGTGTTCCGTAATGTATTTGAATTAGAATATTTACGCAATAAACGAAACATTTTTTTTTCCAAACGAATTTCACCGCCCAACAAGAAGATTCCGAAGGAAAATCAGATAGGAATTTAAAAAAGAGTTTGAACAAAATTGTGCTCAAATCGTTATTAACCAACAAATTGCACAATCAGCATCAAGACTATCCAATTTGACATTTCAACTGTCAATTTTTGAAGCACGTGCTGTCATAAGAAACTGCAGCTTTCAAAATAACATCAACATTGACAAAATCGTTCTTTTCCATTTTTAAATCAATTTTATAGATTATTTTTACTGCAATTAGTAAATCTGATGAATTTTATTCACAGAAGTATTGCAACTTCACACCCTCAATTTGCAAGTTCTATTTTAAGTTCAAAGAAATTTAACAACAATTTTTTTCTTGTGTCAATAACAAGAACATAGAATAAACTAGAGCTACCTAATAAAAATATAGCATCTGAGTGAAATTATTTGTCATCGTCAACGAAGTTCATCGTCTATTTCGATTGTTTATTGCATAGAGAACGATTTTAAAAAATGTAAACGCTCGTTTGTAAGTCTGCATTGATCCATAGAGGCTCTCATCCAAAGTGATTGCAATCCAACCCCTTTGTTTTATAAGATTTCGCTGTTTATTCAACTTTTCCGCAAAGAGTTCAAAATTGTCTTTGATTGAGCCCACATCCTGAGTTATCACACCGATTCTGCAATGCATTTAATAAAATTTTGAAAATACCAAAAGTGTATTTAGTACGACCCATCGAATACTCACATCAGTTCATTTTTGTTGCACATCAAATTTTGTTCAATTGTTTTCGCTTTCATATCAATAAATTCCCCTGTTTCCGTGTTGACTTTTAGCACAAGTGGTAGAGTTAAGTCTTTGCTTACATAAACATTGTTCAAAACTTTGTTTTCTCCAATGAATTTTTCTAAATCGGTGGTTAGCCACGACATGTATGTGTTTAGATGCTTATTTTGCTTATTCGATTTTGCTGTGTTATTATTCCCATCAATTTTGTAGGCTTTGTAAATTTGGTTTAACCGCGTGTCGTTCTTGTACAAAAGCTGAATTTCCGCAGATTTCACTAAATTTTCAATGAATCCCGCGTGAAAAACTCCCAATTTGTTCAGTGTCAGGGCTAAATCGATCTGTTTGAAGAAATTGCTCTCTTGAATATCAGCATGTTTTATCGCCGGAACTATCTGCGACTCCCAATTTGATGGTTTATGATTTGATTTTGCGCAGGCAGTGCAGAAGGTAGCATAATCGTCCATATTTAGCCTTTTATATTCATCACTTTCAAATAGAACTGCTACGAAGTCGATTAATTCGATGCTGCTGAAATTCTGTTATGGAAAAATTGGGATTAAGATTTAAAATAGAGATTTCTGTGATAAAAAAATACTAAGAACTCGAAAAATTGCAAACCATTTCATTGAACCCGTTCAAAACTCTGAAGGCCAATCTTGTATCACTCCGTCGAATAACATGTTCTGAACAATGATGAATGAATATTGGATCACAAAACGGGGTTAAATCAGTATCTTCAAGCTTTTTGGTGAGGAGTAGATCGAGAATAGTTTTAACATCTTCAATGTTCTTTGCATTGCTGCACCAAATACGAAACATTTTTTTCAACAACTGCTTCGATTGTTCGTCTAATTTTGGGAATCTGGCCAGTGTCACAATGACACAAACAACATCATTTAATCGAAAATTCTGGTCGTCTTTGGTCATTATTTGTTGCGATAAGCTCTTTGTGTTGATATTTTTCACAAGCGATTGATTATTGCTCAAATATCTCACGATTTTCATGAGTTTGTCATAGTTCTGGTTCACGATTAGTTCATCATTAACTTTCACCGTAAAAGCAGTCCGCGTCAATTGACGAAATGTTTCAAATAGTTTGCTGATTTTGCATTCACCGTCATAGAATTTGCGTAGCGCAAAGTCTACTTCAATTATTTGATCGAGTGTCAACAGCGTAATGCGTCGCAATAGAGTGTTAACGACAATTTCACCTAGTTCATCAAACATTGGGATTTTGGCCTGGCATATTTGCTTAAAAATATGTACATTTTGGGCCAACGTAAGCTTTGGCAAATGTAATTTTGTGGCATCGATAAGTGTATTGAAATTTTCATGCAGCAATGCATCGTCACTGATGGGTGCAGCACCTAATTTAACAAATACACCAATCAAATCTTGCTGATTCACTGCGACTGGGTCTGATGGTAGCGATTCGATTATCTTTAGCGATCTTCCATTGTCCTTGGCTTTCACATTGGCATCATTGAAATTAAATTCGTAGTCTTCAGCTGGAGGTAACTTTCGTCGTCTCTTCTGATTTGGCAATGCGTTCGATGTCATCGCACCCAATTTCCGTTCTACCCACACAAAAAGCAATGAATGCATTTCAGAATTAAAACGCAATTAAATGAAATAATAATTGCATCATTGCAAAATTCAAACTATACGCACCAACTGGCTTATAGCAATACGTCCTCGAGAGATGCTGTAGACATTGCTTTGATCGGCTCGGAACTTGACTTACTTTTGTTATGATTTGAAACATTATTTTGTTTGAAAAAAAAAACGCAATGTTTACACTTTCAGTGTTTTCATTTCGAATGTAAATCGCCTTTTGATTCACTTATGAAACTCTGATGCAAGCACAAGTGACAGGTGATTGTCAAATGTCATTACTTGTCATTCATACAGGTTTGACAGAGCATGCTACCAACATGACCGAATACGTTTGTAGAATAGGCTGTCAGAAGAGCTAGGAAGTTGATTTTTGGAAAATCGCTGACCAAAAAGCGAATCAATCATATCATTCAAACATTCAAAATAAAACCAATGAAATTTATTGCTTATTTTCATTAAATTCAATGCTTTTTATTAGTTAATCGGTATTCTTGATATTTCTGGAGAATAATAGCATGCGGACTGCGTAGCAATATCAATAATTGTAAAAATGTATGCGAAACTGTTCGTTATTTGTATTCATTTAATTGTTTTTCGTTTCAATTCATATTGTATTTGTTTTTCTCGCCACACAAAAAGAGCCGTACAGTTATTTTCTGGAGCGAGAAGTGGTGCCACAATTCGGTATTAAGTGAATGAATAGAGAAGTAACTATGTGTTTAAGAACAAACAAATGTGAATGGAAGGTGGTTATTTTTACGGCAAACAAAAAAAATGCGAGATATTCTACAAGTTATACAATTTTGTGAAAATTTGCAATATTGGTTGTTTCGAGCATAAATCATGTGTGATTGGAAAATGCATGGTGCCAGATTTAGATGTCGTCAATATCAATGTCATCGGCTTCTTCATCGCCGGCAGCGGCTGGTTTCTTTGCGACTGGAGCTGGTTTTGCGCGCAATGATTCACCATGAGCACGATCATTGTATTCGATTTCGAGATCGGAATCGTCTTCTTCTTCGGATGTTTCTTCTTCGGCTTCGCGCAACCAAGCCACAAATGGTTTGGCTTTTTCATGGAATTTCTCCGACATTTCCTTAGACACATATTTCTTGCTGATCTTCTCGGACCATTCCAAAATTGTTTTCTCCTCCAAAATATCAGCATCGTAGAACAATTTCAGAATGCCAGCGAATTTGTCCAATAATTTGTCAGCATGCATCGAAATGACTTGCTCAATACCACTGCAAATGAATAAAACCATTTTTGCATTAGCTTTCGTCAATCAACGTTCGAAAAGAAAAACGAACAATACAAACCCCATGAGATAGCGTTGTGCTTTTGGTTGTTATGAGTGAAGCGCAACAGTAAATTACGATGTTTGCGAGCCTCTTGAGCGATGTTGGCACTGAACAGCAGCTCAGCCAAAACCAATGGGGCCTTGTGAATGATATCCAAACGCTCGGCCTCCACGACAATTTCGCGTTGTACTTGCGCATTTTCCAATTGATTTCCATCGCGACGCTTCTTGACGAACTCATAGAACAAGTCAACTCGCTCTTTTTCGGTCTTCTCAGAATCATCAGAGATAGTCATTGTCTTGGCGCCATCAGTTAAATCGTGCATTCGTGCACGAACGGCTTCCTCGGACACATCAGCCGACCAGGTGGTGTCGTCGTCATCTTCCTCGACAACGATCTTATTTTGAGCTAGAGAATCATCACCGATAACGCTTACAGTCGACGTATCAGCATCAGCTGTTGAATTATTTGCATCACCATTTTCACCTTTCCGTGAACGCTTGCTACGCTTCTGCTTTCCTTCAGTCAACGACGAACCTTGCGAATCGGGCTTGATATTCGGTGGATTCTTGATAATGAAAGTGTTGACCTATTGAATGGGAAAATTTCATTGATTATTCGTACGTCATTGTAATGGTTTTGCTCTGGTCCGTTTACCTTGTGATGAACTTCCAATGGGCCATGAAAACCGCAAGCCTTGCAGCTCTGCGAAATGGTGCCTTTCTTGGTCAAAACTTTCAAGTCCGTTTCGGGATTGTCGCATTCTGGGCACAATACGTATTTTCGAATGAAACCATCCAATAAATCTTGCAATTTTTCAGCGTCATGCGAACCGTTCACGATAAAACGTTCATGCTGCATTCAATTAATATAAATATAAGAAAGTAAGATTTAACTGAATCAATCGGATTCGCTCTTACCTTGTAATCGAATTGAGTTTGAGCACCTAATTCGCAGCCAAAGTACTTGGTTGGATAGGTGGCCGGACGTCCAATAGCCTTGGCCACCTCCGCCATATTAACGATGACCGTTTTAATGCCATTACCTAAATTATTTGGAAGTAATTATATGAATTTGTGAATAGCCACTCAAAAATGGAAGGTATATACAAATAGAGTTGTGGAATGGAAAATATAGTTTACCTTTGCCCTCAACCTTGGCCGCAATGCGTGGCATTTTATAACGGTAGAAAAGGTCGGTTACGCTGCGATTGACGTTAAGGGTAGCCATTATGCTTGAGTTTAGTAATTCGATAATTGGCTGTATCTGTGAAAGGAACTTTCGCCTTTCCTCTCGCTATCTTCCTTACTTGGGTGAATATCTTGAAATCTTTCATTCACTATTCCAAAAAAAAAATTGTGCAGCACGTTTGCATACACTTTCATTCACACCTTTAACACGCTTTCAAATGACTGAGTTGTGCGCGCATCAATTTTCCAATTCGGCATAGACGGAAACGACGGAAAATGACTTCTCTTCGAACGTTCCTTGTAACGCGATGTGTGTGTGTGTCAGTTAGTGAGAAATTGCCTCGAACTATTTAGTTTTCACGCGAACACACCCGGTGCACTGCGATCGATAAATTCATTTGTATTGAGAGTTGAAAAACCGTTTTACTTCACTATAAAACGATAACGACAATGATGAGGTCCTATAAAATTGGTTATTGTTTTACGTATATTCATGGGAAAGTACTGAATTATTCGGTTCAATGCGGATTTTTTCACTTTCGCGGGAACAATGTCGCGATTCGTTTGATTTCCGGATATTTCAGATGGATTTCTATTGTGATTTTTTTTTTCCGGCTGGTTTTGTTCAGCGTGCGCACACCTTTGATCCAGCAAAAACTGTAAAGGAAAAGACGCACATTCAATTAAGAGTGGATAGGAAAATTGATGGTTTGCATACGGTTGCAATTTAATACTTACGAGTGTTGGTTTTTTCCAAATCCTGTTTTGAACGATTTGCGATTTGGACTGAATTGAGTTGAGCTACTGACTCGACGTACGTTTGTTTATTTTAAATTTGTGTGATTTAACGAAATTAAGCATTTGATTTTTTTCGAAAAAATCGTTGTAACAAAGACTTATGCAAAAATTAAATAACGTATTTTTTTGTTTTTTCTGATTTTTTGTTTTTTTGTTGTTGTTGTAAGGAACTAAATTAAAACGAAAATTTATCGCTGTTCGCGTTCATATAGAACGACGATGACACTCTCTCACGTTTCTCTGAATGGCTGCAATTTCCGATGTCTATTGCTGGAAAATTTTGAAGTCCTGCAACCAAGTCAATAGAAATGTGAAAAATTAACACTCGCAAGCTTGTAGATGGATAATAATTGACTGACAAAACATACCTATGACTTGAATATTGCCTATGGGAAATCATGCACGTTAAATCAACAGACTGGTCGTGTTGAATAGATGACGGAGGTACACTGGCTCCTTTGTATACTGGTATTTCTGTAAATAGAAGCCAATAAATAAAACCGAGTGTGAGAAAAGTTACTGATCCATGCATTCAATATTTGGGATTAAAGAAATGTTATCGATTTTCTGTCGTTGAATCTTGAGCCAGGGTCAAATCGAGATTCATATTGAATATGAAAGAAATATCGCCAAAAGTCCGAGACAACCGTCGATAGTAGCTAGAACAGTTAACCATTGATGCTATCTCTTTGTGTAACTTTTGATTTTTCTGCCACAGGTGTAACGCTAATTATATCATTAAAAAGATAAATAATTTGCTGACTCCATGTGGCACTATTAGCTTCATACATCTCAAGAGACCTCATTCTATTGTTGGGTGATTACATCATCAATTTCATACCGCTGATAATTTATAATACTTTATCGGTTGACGTGGGTTGAACAATTTTCACGAAATTATACAAATGATTCACTTCGTACAGAATTTCCTGATGCCAACAAAATGTTCCGATCATTATCTGGAGCAAATGGTCAAACAATTTGTAGACGTTTGATTGACATAAACAAAGAATAAGCTATAGCTTACATTTTAATATAAACGAATGACATTCCATCTAAGCAAACATTGAAATATCATACAGATATAAACAGTTGGAAGGAATATTTTTAATGGCTAACAACAAATTATTCAATCTGCGACTGATGACGCAGGAAAAAATATGTATGGCAATGGTTTATTTTTCAGATTGGATTATTCATTCGCTTATTCACAAAATGTTTCAGAAAGTGTAAAACATACATGCAATTCGCTTTAAACCATTTAATCAAGTTTAAATTCAGCTGCTGAATTCAATTCAATAAAACACATGTGAACTTTTACAGACTTTGTCAAATACTCTAAATGTAAAATATTATTATTTGAGGACTTCACTCATTGAAACATTCATTTTTTCGGTAATTTAAAATTATAAGATGCGGTTGAAAAACAAATTTTTCACAGCTCATTTGACATTTATCAACTGATGATGACGTGTAGTTTCTTTCTGCAGTATGTTTTCATTGAAAACTTCTCATTGAATTGAGTCGCAATATGTGCGCCTTGGAGAACAGTGCTATTTAGATGGCAAATATGCGAGCAATAGAGTGTTTGTTTGGATACGACGTATCAGTACGACGGCTCAATGAATTTTTCATTAGAAATGTCAACCATCGACGAAGAAATTATTGCAATGATTTCTCAAAACTACAATATATGGGCTGCATTCCGGTCCGTCTGACATTAAACGAGCAGAAAATAATACTATAAATCGTCGCGGAACAAGTAATGCGAACATTTACAAATACCGGCTCAGTGTGGTGCAACATAGTGGACATCAAATAGGGAAAATGTGAATTTTCACTCTTTTTAAATAATTGGATATTGTGCACTGCGCAAAATCGGAATGCACGCAGTTGTATATGGCACAAATATGTGTCAGAACGTAGAACAGAATCATGTTTATTTCATGTGTGTCGGAGCCTTTTGAAAGGTACAATTACATGTATGTTTCGCGTGATTCTGCAAACAAAAATTCTTGTTTCGAGAGCAATTTTGAAATGGAAATCTTTTTCCTGAAGCTAGCTTATTCAAACAATCCTTCCTGCCAACAGCATTTATTTCTATTTGCATGTTTGTCACAGTTTACAAGCCATTCTATGGCGAATTACTTCTCAGAAAACAATCATTGCAAAAACGGAATTGAAATCAAATCTCCCTTTGATTGGTCCGCCAACTTACACACTTTATATTCAAATGCAAGTGTCAAAAATGATTTTGCACTTCAACTGTTGTATGCCTTCGTTTTTGCCAATGTTGAGCACATAAAAATATTTCACACACAACTCTCGATGTGAGATGAAAAATTCATTGTGGCTGACTACAGGTTTCTGGTGAATTAAAATTCACTAGCTCGTTATCGCTGTCGTATGAATATTCAGTTGAATGTATTTTTTATTTCCATTTGAACGTCATTCGGATGCTATTTATTTCGCGAATTCGCTTTCGCTGTTTACATTTGATAATAAAAATTCCAATGTTCCGTGTTTTACCGAAAACCGCCATTCTTTTTGCCCAAGCTCAATTTAAATTGGATTAAAATTGCTGAGGAAGTGGGAGACGCAGCGATTGGAAAGCAGCAGTCTGGCTTATTTGGACAGATATTGAGCCGTCGTTATGTGCATGGTCTGCTAATCGATTGATATTGAAATCGATTTAATTTGCAGATTAAAAATTTGAAATGGATGAAATCAAATGGAGAGCGCCGATTTTATCTGAGACTTGACCTTTGATGCGCACGAAAACATACACACCAATCTAATTTATGCCAATTTCGTTGCCTCGCGTTTTTTTCCTTCTTAATTATTGTCGTAATAACAACATAACAATGCATTATTACAACATATTCGATGTCACGTTCCTTTGTAACTACCGAACAAACTCGATGCGACGCCAATCACAAGGGGAAAAAATTAATGTGTAAAATCAGAAGCATATAATCAGACATTTAAAAACAAAGAACAAACATTTAATATAATCCGCGCGGGATACTATAAGCAAAATTGCATGCGAATAACAAATAGGCCGAATGTGTGAGAGAGAACGAAAATGCAATGCATTGCTTTCTATGTGCCGCACGATGAGATAATACACGTTTTGTGTGCACATACACAAGAAATGCCACACTACGGGCAAACTGAAGCCATAACCAGTTTTTAACTTGAGTTGGCATATATATTTTTAATGCAAACTTTTGTTTTGACTATCTCTTCGGCAATGTATTCAGCTGAAAACGAAGTGATTTTCGGTTCCCATCACGAAAAATCGCATGCAGTGGCGAATGTTCATGCATCCAATTTGAGTGGAGTCAATTTTTCGGCGACATTTCAAATCAAATCACGCTCTCAATGACTTTTTTACACGATTTTTATGGAACTTGCAAATTTTTATTGAACACATTTTTATCGATTTGATTTTTATCGAATCATTTGAAATGACTTCACGTTTCAATCGTGTTCTACACACAATAATTCTGTTGTTTATTATTGGAACACGATCAAACGCAGATATGGATGGATGAAAGCAAATAATGATATTTTCCTTTATCACTCAATCAAAACGTGCACCGATAAATAACGCGCGGCATGCTCAAGCCGTAATTTGAATCCATGATATGTACGAAATTGATGATGCAACTGAACTGAATTTTGATTCGTGTGATGACAAAATGAAACTTTTGTTCAAATCACATATTTGTCGAAAGAATCAAATAATTTTTTCGATCGATTTCAGACAAAACAGCGGTGTGGCTTGGAAGCTGCATAATCGTATAGTATTGATGATCCGACGAGTGTGATAATGACTGCGAGACTGCGAATAATGCTCCAAATCTATTTTTAATTTCGATTAATGTATATGCTTAACGGCACAACTAACATTTGATCGACTCTTTAAAATGGCTTCAGGCAATCGAATCGAAATCGCTGTCACACAATTTATGCGACAGAAAGTAATTGAAATTGATGAAGTCAAATGCCGTTATTCAACACATGGAATGCCATTTAATATGTTGTGATCGAAACGAAATCGCACACGGAAGAGATAATAAGTGGTTTCATGCGATACATTGATACCGTGTTTGTGGCTTAGATTGTGTGCACAAACTTCATATTATCAAAACCAGCCGAGAAACCTTACATTGAACATGCAGTTTGCTTCGTATGCATTGGCAATTTTGAACAATTTGTCTTACAATACTCAGCAATACATGTTTTGCTGAAAATTGCAACACATTGTTAAAAATGTCCATGATTCGAATGATTCGCCATAATCGATGGCTTGGCTTATCACAATTAACAATCTCAAAAATAATAAATATGAAACAAAAAACATAACGAGAGAGCGCACTTACCTTTAATGCTTTCAAAAGTCATATAAAACGGTTTTGCCAATCTCAGGCGGTCAGCAAAAGCAAAAAATAAAATCAAAAAGAACTCAGCTCACTTGCGATTACGCACAGAATCAATTGCTCTTCGTCGTTGCTATAATGCGAATAAACAGAAGAATCAAATGTTAAATTAGTAGAGAACAGAATCACTAGGAAGAGCACAAAACCCAATTATACATTCATAGAAATATATTAGTATGAATGCGCACAGTCTGAACAAAATCCAAATGCATATTCAAATTGCTTATGTGCAATTTTAGGCTTGAATGAGCCGCTGTGCTATGGTTTGAGAGCATAATGCCGACCAAAGCAACTCTCCAAGCTCATCAAAATAGATTTGAATAGATAGTTATTTGATTGTGTAATCAACGGCGAAAATTTGTGTTGATAGCTTATTTAAAAATGTTACAAATCAGTCCTCAAAATAAAAGGGATTTGAAAAAAATGTGCTTATCATTCTTCAAATGTACTGGAGATACTATTTTTCGATTCGATGTGTGTGTAAATAAAAGTGTTTCGAATGTGGATTGAATAAGCATGCCACGAAACAAAAAGCAAAAAAAAAGTTCACATGAACAGACAGAGATGAAAAGAAAAGGGAAAACGCTAGTTGTGCGAAATTGTGCACACTTTTATGCACTATACACTTTTGCTTCGCGAGCGTTTAACTAATTCTCTCAATATATTTAGTTCTATATGTATACAGAAAATAGAATACGGCAATCGTAGCAATTACAACAATAAATTTGTCTTGAATAATTGAAAAGTGTCCGAGAAAAGCGTGCTCTCGTTTCAACCGTATGAACGACAACTTAGCAAGAAAGAAGCATGAAAAATTCCATACAGACATACAGCACACGAGAAACGCAAATGCGAAACTGAAAATGCGAGAAAAAAATGATTCAATATGGGCTTTCAGCCGCAGTATGCGTTATTCACGCAACGTCACTTATTTGATTACCAATTGTGATTTCACCCAAAACTATTTAATGTTCAACACATTGTGCAAATCCAATCATTCTTTAAGCGAAATTCGATAAAATTCTATCGATTTAACAAGATTGCAAATGGATATTAGACAGATATTGTGCGATAAAAAAGCGAATAAAGTGCGTTTTATACGAACCACACTACTGCAAATGACAACTTGAACTGAACAAATATCATGCTCCTTATGGTGCTCCGAACAATGTTCACGCGTATTGAGCCGAGCCACTTGCATCTAGCGACATCTACCGCGTACATCGTTGTTGGGGCGCTTTTGTCAGTAAGACACTTTTCAAATTGGATTTGTCATTGGCGCGTTGAGCCATAATAAGCCATACGAATAAAATATAGCTAATATATATTATTGTATCATAACGTACTATTTGTATGCTAATGAAAAAAGAACAAAATTTTTCAAAGCTTACAAGAGAAATTCAATCGAAGTATTGGAACAAATATGGTCACTGACAACAGACAGTTTGCTTCGACAAGCACGTTTAACATATTATTTATCCTAAATATGTTGATATGCATTTTCAATAAGAAAAATATAACAAAGTGTGGATACAAATGATAGGATTTTGAGGAAGTTGTAGCAAAAATCTAAGCAATCAGACAGACATCTTTTAAAAGTGGTCTAGTCAATGATTCACTCGTCCGTTTATTTATTCAGCAAAAACGAAAGTTTAAAGTCGAAGTGGTCATAAGTCGCGTGCGCAAAAAATGTTTCGTTGCCACTTTTCAGCTGATGCCAGCGAATGTTCAAAAAATTCATAAAATCATATCGGTCCATTTATATTTTCTGCAAAATACTAACATCGGAGAGGGGGAATTGCGTACAAACTCAATTTTAACAATTAATCCAAATCTTGCTATTTTGCAGTGTATTTTTGGTTTCCTTATAAAATATCACGAGTTCGATTGATATAATTTGTGGCACAAAATTGATATCCATTTCTTCTTTTCCACACATACACCACTGTGTGTAGTAAAAGAATTGTGATCGGTCCACAAAATTCAAAACGCCCGGAATAAGTTTTCTATGCGTTATGAACCTAGAAAAAATGATTGCAACCATTCCCGGAGCAATTTTTTGTCCGTGTGTGGTACATTGTCCGTTGTACGTTGTCCGTTGTCAGTTGTCCGTTGTCAGTTGTCCGTTGTCAGTTGTCCGTTGTCAGTTGTCCGTTGTACGTTATTTATTTTTCTTTCAACGCACATCATGTCAACTGAAACGAACGATTTTGCGCGCATCGTTCAGTTTCATGTTTATACGCGAACTCGCACGCGTTCGCACAAGTTTGTGTATGTTATTTTAATACGGAACTTGTCAACTGAAAGAAAACATGCAAGTTGCGGCAAGCTCTCTTGTGAATGTGACAATTTCTTGCGCGTTTATATCATTTTTTTAAAAGTTTTCACGTAGTTAAATCCCCCTAGACTAGCTCTCTCACAAAATTTTCAATTTTCGGAGTCAATATTCAAATCGTTAAATTGGATGAAGTATTTGTGATTTTCTAATGTGTGTTTTTTCATCAGCTTGAATGCTCACGACTGTTTCCGAAAATTATACTGTTATACATAACATAAATGTGGAGCCATATCTATCGTTGGCATGAATTAAAAGTTCAGATCAGAGTGAACTAATTCGTTATTGTTATTACCAATTCAAAAGCAGCGAAAGTTTGTTGAAGTAAAAATTAGAAAATGAGATGTTCATTCGTTTTTTTAAAATTTAAATTTAAATTACATGATGCGTAATGACTTGAAATTCGATCTCATCGTAATGACTTGAAATTTTCTGTGATTTATTCTCAAAGTTGCATCATCATGATTCGATAAGAAATAAGCATAAATCCAAAACAAATTATTAGCAATCAATGAAAAACGCGAAAGCCCGATCAATTTCGGGAAATGTGTGGAAAAGTTAGATTTACGTACGTAAGACCATTTATTTGTGTTTTGTCTAGGCTGTGCAACGTGACGACTACGCCTAGTAATTCACTAGACGTAGTGGTACGCGTAGTCGTCACGTTGCACAGCCTAGTGTTTTGTATTCTCTTGCGGTGGAAAATTGTTGAACAGCCATAGCGATTGAACAGTTTGTTTGATATTGATATAGATGGTCCGTTGGCTAGGGTCGAAAATGGGGTTTTGAGTCAAATGTTCAAATCCCCATACCTCGGGTAACCGAGACCCCACTTTAACGATCGGACCCCTGGAGTGTGGATATTTTTGACTTTTCCACTAGGGGTGTTTGCGCCGCCCATTGTGATAAATGGCAATTAATAGATTATTATTTTTGATAAATCAAAACTCGTTATGTAATGAAAATGATTTCATTTTTTGATAAGGCATTTTATTGTGTATATAAGAGCGGCGATACGAGTTTAATTTTAATTCGGAAGTGCGAATAGTCAATATCAGAAATTTAATTACTGGCGCAAGTAGTGGAATTGGTGCTGATGCTGCTCGTCACTTGGCAAAATTGGGTGCAAAGGTTGCGATTGTTGGAAGAAACGAGAATCGGCTCAATGAAGTAGCCGAAGAAATAAAGAAATCTGGTGCACCGACTCCATTAGCGATTGTGGCCGATGTGACGAAAGACGCCGAGCGCATCATTGATGAAACTGTTAAGCACTTTGGCCAAATCGATGTGCTCGTGAATAATGCCGGAATTTTCAGCAAAGATACTGTTGCCGAAGCAAATTTGTCCGAATTTGATCGCGTATTCGACACAAATGTGCGCAGTGTTATTACTCTAACCAAACTGTGTGTGCCATATCTTGAGAAAACGAAAGGCAACGTGGTGAATGTATCAAGTATTGCTGGTTTGAAACCAATTCCAGATGTCATGACTTATTGCATGTCAAAAGCAGCATTAGATCAGTTTACAAAGTGTTCGGCGCTCGACTTGGCACCAAAATGCATAAGAGTCAATTCCATCAATCCGGTAGCAATTCGAGCTGCAATTTTTCAACACTTAAGTCCAGAAAAAATGGAAACAGTTTTTCAGAGAATTGAAAAAAAATGTCTTGTTCATCGATTTGGTGAAGTATCGGACACAAGTGCAGCGATTGCGTATTTGGCCGACGAGAAGGCCGCCTCATTTTTGACAGGAGTTTTGCTACCAGTCGATGGTGGATACCTAACATCTTAGAGCATTTGATTCATTTCAAACTTTAATCAAAAATCAAAAAATAGATTATGAATCGGAAACAATCAAATGTGCCAATCTCATTATTCTAAAATATTCCATGTCACTAAATAGAGAATGCTGTGTTTATTTATTTGAAAATCTTTGGGGAAATCTATTGCAATTAAATCAAATATAAATGTATTTTATGTTGACATTTTCAACAACTTCATAACAGTGGATTCCGTTTGAAATCATATCCTCAAACTTGTAATCAACAATTTACTCAACAAGCAAACAAAGATAGTCGCCTAGCATAACATTGATATTTTTAGTAACTGTTTTCTGAAGCAGTTTATGATTAACGAAACGAATACATCAAATGATCGTTCGCAAAACCAAAACTATTAATATCAAATAAAAAAACCTCTTGGCAAGGTTTCTCGTTCCGTAAGCGAATAGAAAACACAAGAATATTGATATCAAACTTTGTGCCGCAAATTGTATCAAGATCTGTTTTAATTTTTGTGAAAAAATGCAAAATATAAACAATTCTGAAGCAACGAAATTGCGCCTGCATTGTAAAAATAACTTTTCCGCACATTTCCCGAAATTGTTCGGGTTTACGTGTTTTTCATTGATTGCTACTCATTTGTATTGGATTAATGTTGATTCCTCATCGAATAATCATGCAACTTTGAGAATAAATCACAGAAAATTTTAAGTCATTACAATGAGATCGAATTTCAAGTCATTACACATCATGAAATTTAAATTTAAATTTAAATATAAAAACAAATAAACATCTCAGTTCCTAATTCTTACTTCAACGTTCTCTATTTTTGAATTGGTAATAACAATTACGAATTAGTTCACTCTTATGTGAACTTTCAATTCGTGCCAACGATAGATATGGTTCTGCATTTATGTTATAATATTACTTTCGTTTAAAAGTTAATGAGCATTCAAATTGATGAAGAAAACACAGATTAGAAAATCACAAATACTTCATCCAATTTAATGATTTTAATATTGACCCCGAAAATTTAAAATTTTGTGAGGAAGGTAGTCTTAAATCTCATCAGAATGTCTTGAAATTTCGCATGACTCATTTTTTTCATAAAAAAGTAATATCCTGAAAGTTTCAATAGGATAAAAGGTGAACTTAAGATATTCGCCATACAATTTTTTAGTCTTGACCACGAAAGGACCCGGAAAATCGAAAAATTTTCAGGGGAGGTAGTCCTCAATCTAATCGGAATGACTTGACATTTTGCATGACTCATTTTTTTCATAGAAAAATAATATTCTGAAAGTTTCATAGTGATACAATGCGAACTAGACATAGTCCCCATACAAATTTTTCTTAATTATTTTGAAAAACAGATATATATTTATTGATTCGACTCCACTAGAGCTACCCCAAAAAATTATCCGATTGGGCTGTAAATTAGTAGGTTTCTAATCCTAAAAAAGTTCAGTGTGTGCGTATATTTTGGATCAATTCTAAAATCAATTTTTTGAGTTATCGTGTTAACAAATTTTTGCGTACAACGGACAACGGACAACGTACCACACAAGGACAAAAAATTGCTCCGGGAATGGTTGCAATCGTTTTTTCTAGGTTCAAACACACAGTGGTGTGTGCGGAAAAGTAAAATAAGTGAGACAAATAATGTAGAAACAGTTGAAAAAATACAATAGCATTATTCCAAAAGCAATCAAAAACAATATCTAATCAATTTTTATGTACTTCATTTAGGAATTTACACACAGATCTGGTCATAATAGGTTCGTATTCAACATTCAAAAAGCTGTAAAAAACTTGCTGCGTGGCCAATAAAATATCAGAAAAATAAGTCAAATACAATGTCATTCTCTTTGTAACGTAGTTTATGACAATGGTGAGATATCAATTCGTTATATAAAGGTTCCTTTAATGGTTTTCACTTGAATATTCATTTCTTTGCTGTTCATACATAGATTTTTTTGAGCTTCATGCAATTTATTCTATTCCTATGGACAAACGTTACATTTTTGGTACAATTGCTCTGCGTTATCACAATTAAGGTGCGCGCACTGATAATTCAATTGATGATATAAACAAAGTATGTGATTGTTGTTGCTTTTAAGATTCACGAGACGTTCATTCATTCGAGTTGAGGTCAGTTATAAAAATATATGTACCGAATGAGCAAAATTGAAGACGTGTCAAGATAAAATAAGATTAACAATTTATAAATTTAACGCTTAAAAACATGAAGTTTGAGACCGCCCAATGGTGACAGCAAAAATGACTTTGGATCGAATTTCATGTCTTCCGTCTTGAGACGATCTTCCAATTCGAATCTGAACTTTTGAAGCATCATAACAGCTCCGACTTTGGTTTGCATTTGTCCCAATCGCATGCCAATACAATTACGAGGCCCATCTCCGAATGGATAATACGGCCGATTTGCTTGATTCTTTCCGATCACGTTTTCGTCATTAAAGCGTTCGGGATCGTAAACATCTGGATCGGGGTAATACGTCGGATCTCTGTGCAATCCAAAAAGTGGAATTAAAACGTCGATTCCTTTTTCAATAACTTGGTCTGTGCCAGGTATCACATAATCCTTAACACAAGTTCTCATAAGCATCGGAGCCACGGAAAATTTTCGCAATGATTCTGCAATATTGACGTTTTGAATTACAAAAAATGCAAATTTCGTGACAAAGCAAATCAAATGAAATATTTAGTCGTAAAGTCGGGCTTACCATCAATACAATTCTCTAAGTATTTCATACTTGAAACGGACTCATATGTAATTTTTCCATCATATTCGGCTAAAACTCGATCGATTTCATTATGTACGCGCTGTTGAATGGCCGGATTTTTGGCCAGCTCATACATAACAAATGTTAAAGCAGTTGATGATGTTTCAACAGCTCCAGCGAAGAATACAATAGTTTGAGCCGCAATATCATCCAAACTCATTTTCTTTTCAGCTGTTATCACTGTTTCCCATTCATCGTCCAATTGCACGGCGCCCGTATTCCTTAATTGAATGAGCAGCTGGAAAAAGTCCTTACGGAACACGTTGAATTTTTCGCGATATTCTAATGTTTGTTTCACCATTTTTTTCACGAATTGTTCAACGCCTTGGTCAATACATTTAATGCGAAACAGATCCAACATTTTCGGTACAATAAAATTTAATGCAAATCGAATTGCGTTGAAACCTTTCAGCTCCATCACCTTTTTACCATAATACCGAAAGTCATTGTTCGGGTCTTCAATGGTGTCCACTTCAATTCCAAAGGCAACCGATGCAATGACGTTCGTTTGATGGCATGCGACTATTTCGCGAACATCTAACACCTCGTCATTGTTGGCCAATTTTGCCAGATAATCTTGTAAATTCGCGCCACAATCGACCAGAGTAGAAAACATTGCCTTCGAAATTTTGGGAGAGAAAAATATAGGCCTGTGTAAATAAAAATCACACTGTATGAAATCTCACCTTCAATTTGCCCGATGTAAATGATGGCGATAATTTTCCACGCAAATCTCGCCATTTTTGGCCCGGTAAGCCTACAAGATTCACCGATAATGGATCATAATCCGCATTACAATGTACACCTCGGTCAGTGAAATGCGAGAAATCCTTGATTAAAATAGATCGAATGAGTTCTGGATCGCGAAGCAATAGAAATGGCCGAAATATGCTGTAGACACCAATAAAAGGTTCATTGGTACTTCTGTACAGACGTGCAAATAAGTCACCAAAATACTCTTTTTGTATAAAGGAATTTTTGAAATGTCCAAATACCAAGCTCACTCCGGGCAGAGTCTTAAAGCCTTTTCGATCCCAATATGAATATTGGTGTTTTGCATACAAATATAAAAATGTAAATACACCCACTAAAATTGCCAGTAAATCGGTCTTCCAATTGTCCGTCAGCAATGCCATTTCAATTAGCAAACAAATCCTCTTGAATATTTTTGGGGAACAAAATAAATTATCAATTTCTATGAAGCTCTTGAACTTTCTACTCGTTACTGAATACATACCATTTGTTCACTTATTTATAAGGCTTAAAAATTCATACAATCTGATAACAAATACGCTGAATCAATCTAAAGTATGTACAAAAAGAACTAACGACGGCGAAGAAACACAGCAATTGTTTTTATAATTCACTTTATTTTGAAATCTGCCCATTTGAACATCGCTCTAGAAACAAATAATTTATAATCGCCACACACTTGCGACCACATTTTTGCACTCATTTAATATAAACGCCGCTGAAAATTGTGAAATTGATTTATTTTCATCACTCAATACAGGCTCCCTACTCACAATTTATTCGGAACTCTTTCAAATGTTTGCCAAAAGTTTTTGCATAATTAGTCATCGATTCTTGTCTCTATCTTCTTATAGCTGTGCCCGGATTTTTTTATGTGAAAATATATTGATTTTGTAGTAAAAGATAATAAGAATTGGGAATTAAAACGCCACATTTTCTAACAACATTTTTCTATGCACATTTCATTATATTTTTAGGGAAAGGATCTTGGAATTGTTATGACGAATTGATTGAAACAAAACCTACGTCCAAACATGGTTGTTAAAATGAGAAAAACTTGATTTTGCTTACATTTTTTCGTTGTTGTTTGAAAAAATACAGAAGGGCGCAACGACCATACAAACGCGGCAGGGCGCGTATTAGACTACGTCATGTATTTTCCAACATCCGTAGTTAGGGTACGTAGTATTGTCGCTGCGCTCCCTTGAAAAAATCCAAATCATAACAAATGTGCTGCTATATGTTGATGAAAAACCGGCACGAATCACTTAAATTCCTGAATAAATGCATACAACAATTTAAAGCGATATAATCCGTAGTAAATATCCGAATATTTTGTCAGTAGGGCAATAAACAGGTGTTTTTATTTCAACAAATATGCAAAGAAATAAACAATTCGGTGAAAAATGTTTTTCCTTCGTGATAGCAAAATGACATTAATGTATAATATGCCGATACTAGCGGTAATACTGCATTCATTTTGATTATCAAGCAGCGAAGTGCTTCGACATAATTTTGTTTTTCAATCTCAGGTTATTGTAATTACGGTTATTAAATGATTAGAGCCAACATTTTTGGACCAAATGAAACATATGAATAATTCAAAAGCATTTAATAAAGTCTTGAGTGAATGACTTGGATACAAATGAACATCTTAACTCTCAACTTACACATGCTCAAGAGCACAACGTAAATGCACCCAAGTGTGACGGATCGTGCAATAAATGGATGTGGTCTGATTTGGACCTCAATTAAAATGAAATAATATCGTCTGAGCAAATGATAAATGATCATGGACTATAAATAACTCTGATTGGTTGGATGTGTTATTCAATAATTGACACATTCGACAAAATCAGCTTTATATTTGTGAACATTTATTGTGTTTGCCTAGATCGGAAGATAATCGCTCTCGTCCGATGATCGAAATTAGATTCTATGAGTTTATTTTGCCTGAAACAATTTTTGATTCATCAAAGAAAATTGGTAATTTTAGCTGTGATTTTAAATGCAGAATCAACATGAAAAAAAGCAAATATACCGGTCAACAAAAAATTACATTTTCCTCAATCGAGGTGCGCGTTTTATGAGTTCCGAACGGAAGATATTTCTCATTTTTGGTACAAGCTCAGGAATATGCGGTGAGCGACCAAATATCTAGGAGATACAGAAATACAAATTCCATTGTAGTAAATCGTACTGCTAATAAGCAGAAATTGTATCCTATCAACTTTCCCTTAACCTTTTCTGTCTGATGCATTAGATAACCTTAAAGTCCAAATTTTTGTTGTAAACAACAAAAAACAACCAATTCTTCGAACGCATTTGATTTATCAGAAATTTGTTAATATGATTTGACAGGAGCCACTTTGTCAATAGCAACAATAAGAATAAAGTTCATAGCTTTAGCTATACACTGCTATACATTAACAAACATTCAAGACTCATCATCCGAAATCATCATGATTTCGCTGTATTGATTCATCGATGGTTGAAGTGTGATTTGCTTGTGAATGTATAGCATTGACAAAACTGTATTTATGTGTATTGACACAAAAGAGATTAATACAAAGGCGACCAACAATGTTGGGATTGATATAAATTAATGTGGCCGTAGAATGAGAGTCGTAGTTAAACTTAGCGGTCAGCATTGTTCATATTGATAGCGCCATATAAAGTTTTACATAGAAAAGTAAAATGAGTTTCGAGGGAAAAGTGATATTGATTACTGGCGCAAGTAGTGGAATTGGTGCTGATGCTGCTCGTCACTTGGCAAAATTGGGTGCAAATGTTGCGATTGTTGGAAGAAACGAGAATCGACTCAATGAAGTAGTCGAAGATATAAAGAAATCTGGTGCACCGACTCCATTAGCGATTGTGGCCGATGTGACGAAAGACGCCGACCGCATCATTGATGAAACTGTTAAGCACTTTGGCCAAATCGATGTGCTTGTGAATAATGCCGGAATTGTGAGCAAAGATACTGTTGCCGAAGCAAATTTGTCCGAATTTGATCGCGTATTTGACACAAATGTGCGCAGTGTTATTACTCTAACCAAACTGTGTGTGCCATATCTTGAGAAAACGAAAGGCAACGTGGTGAATGTATCAAGTATTGCTGGTTTGAAACCAATTCCAGATGTCATGACTTATTGCATGTCAAAAGCAGCATTAGATCAGTTCACAAAGTGTTCAGCATTGGATTTGGCGTCAAAGAAAATACGCGTGAATTCCATAAACCCAGCCGTCATTAAGACACCAATATTCAGCAGTGTCGGTGTTACACCAGAAATGGCCGAACAAATATTTGAGAATTGCAAAAAGCATTATCCAGTTGGTCGAGCTGGTGAAGTGTTGGACACGAGTGCAGCGATTGCTTACTTGGCCGACGAGAAGGCCGCCTCATTTTTAACGGGAATTTTGCTACCAGTCGATGGTGGAGCTATGATTGCTGGAGTAGTTTAAATTGAAAATTGTCAGTTCAAAACAGATGAATAAAACTGTTATCAAACACACTTGAGATTGATTTGCTTATTTATTGATTTTATTTCAGTGTTTGTTTAGTAATGAACTTTGGTTTGCACTGTGTAATACACACTGAGCAATTTCCATGTAACTACATTGTGCTTCTACTTTTGCGCTTATCGGAAGCCATTCATTCCGCCTCAGCTTAAAGTAAAGCGATGAATTGGACAAAAAATTTCAAATAATTCAAGGCAAAATTCAACATCAATTTAATCGAATTGATAAATTGAATGGCTTAGAATAAGAATTACCTCAAATTTTGGTGCAAATAAAAGAGCAACATGATTTTTTTTTCATATAGATTTTTTCAATAATTATACAACAAATCAATATGAAAATAAAATTATGTTGCTCTTTTATTTTCACCAATATTTGAGGTCGGAGAATTAGAAAGATCACTTTGTGTAAAATTATAAGAACCAAATCATCCAAATACCAAATGGATAAGAATGATTTATCGTTTTGAAACAAATACTTAGATAGCGTTTAAGGTGAAGTGCTCTTCAAAATTACCCAAAAAATGACCCGTTGAAAAAAAAACTGTACATCATAATCAACACTTTCATGGACTGTATAAAACAAAGCATTGAGCAAACCACGAACGCAGTTTAATGGTAAAGTTTTGCATATAAAGTTTCATGATTTGCATATTCGATGGGAAACATATTAAATAAAGTAATTCGCCTTTATATATTACTTTTCCGCACACACCACTGTGTGTGGTAAAGGTATTGCGATGGGTCCAAAAAATTCAAAACGCTCGGAATAAGTTTTCTATGCGTTTTGAACCTAGAAAAAACGATTGCAACCATTCCCGGAGCAATTTTAACGAATTGAAACTTTCAGGATATTATTTTTTTATGAAGAAAATGAGCATAGGTGTAATTAATAAATAATAACGAATAAAAGTTTTTATTCGGTATTACATTTTTGTGATTATTATTTCATTCGTTAATCATTCTTATTCGTGAATAAGTTGTAATATTACTTCTTATTCAATTTTTATTCGTTTTCTTATTCGTTTTCTTATTCATTTCTTATTCAATTCATCATTCAAATTTTATTACTCTCTTTCTTCAGTGCAGAAGTAATTCAAATGCATTCTCGCGCTAAAGTCCAAATCAAAACGCAAATACAAACATTCTATCCACGATTCTATCATTAAATTTGAAACAACACATTGAAAAAGTACAAAATGTTGAAAATGTTGAACAATCTATCTAATTTGATGATAGAAACGCGGATAGAATCTTTGTATATGTGTTTTGATTTGGACTTTAGCGCGAGAATGCATGTTTATTACTTCTGCACTGAAGAAAGAGAGTAATTAAATTTGAATGATGAATTGAATAAGAAATGAATAAGAAAACGAATAAGAAAACGAAAAAAAATTGAATAAGAAATCGAAAAATTATAACAAAAATTAACACCTATGAAAATGAGTCATGCGAAATTTCAAGTCATTTTGATGAGGTTTAAGACTCCCTCCTCTACAAAATTTTCAATTGTCCGGGTCAAAATTCAAATTTTGTCATTAAATTGGATGAAGTATTTGTGATTTTCTAATCTGTGTTTTCTTCATCAATTTGAATGCTCATGAACTTTTTAACGAAAGTTATACATAACATAAATGTGGAACCGTATTTATCGTTGGCATGAATTTGAAGTTCAGGTCGGAGTGAACTAATTCGTAATTGTTATTATCAATTCAAAAGCAGCGATCGTTCGTTGAAGTAGAAATTAGAAAACTGATGTTTATTCGTTTTTTTTTGTTAAAATTTAAATTACATGATGTTTTAATGACTTGAAATTCGATCTCATCGTAATGACTTGACATTTTCTGTGATTTATTCTCAAAGTTGCATGATGATTTGATAAGAAATAAACATACTGGTAAAGTGGCCTAATTTGGACCTAGTCTCTAATTACGATCTAACTGCTAAAATGAGCCTTATTGCACATATAAATAAAGGCTTCGGTCCGAATTTGGTGCATAAAAAGTTGTAGGTCCAAATATGGCCACTTTACCCTTACATCCAAAACAAATGCATCCAATCAATGAAAAACCCGTAAACCCGATCAATATCGGGAAATGTGCGGAAAAGTTAGTTTTACGTACGTAAGACCATTTATTTTTGATTCAAATGCTTAAAATGGTGATGCAATAAAATACTTACATCGATTTTTATTTCTATTTTACAGGCAATTATTTTCCATTAACAAAGTGAAACGATTGTCGTGAAAGTAAAAGCAATTCACACCGAATACATAATTGTGGCAATAAATAAATACTTCTGGGTTCAATGAAAAATATAATTTTCAGTATAAAAGAATGCATCTACCAAACCGAGAACGTAGTTCAATCAATGCGATTGTCGTGAAAACAGTGAGATTTTCATCAAAATAGCTATCAAAATGATTTTTGATGCAAAAGTGGTTTTAATTACTGGCGCAAGCAGTGGAATTGGTGCTGATGCTGCTCGTCACTTGGCAAAATTGGGTGCAAAGGTTGCGATTGTTGGAAGAAACAAGAATCGGCTCAATGAAGTAGCCGAAGAAATAAAGAAATCTGGTGCACCGACTCCATTAGCGATTGTGGCCGATGTGACGAAAGACGCCGACCGCATCATTGATGAAACTGTTAAGCACTTTGGCCAAATCGATGTGCTCGTGAATAATGCCGGAATTTTCAGCAAAGATACTGTTGCCGAAGCAAATTTGTCCGAATTTGATCGCGTATTCGACACAAATGTGCGCAGTGTTATTACTCTAACCAAACTGTGTGTGCCATATCTTGAGAAAACGAAAGGCAATGTAGTGAATGTATCAAGTATTGCTGGTTTGAAACCAATTCCAGATGTCATGACTTATTGCATGTCAAAAGCAGCATTAGATCAGTTCACAAAGTGTTCAGCATTGGATTTGGCGTCAAAGAAAATACGCGTGAATTCCATAAACCCAGCCGTCATTAAGACACCAATATTCAGCATCAGTAAAACACCGAAAATGGCCGAACAGATATTTGAGAATTGCAAAAAGTGTTATCCAATTGGTCGAGCTGGTGAAGTGTCCGACCTGAGTGCAGCAATTGCTTACTTGGCCGACGAAAAGGCCGCCTCATTTGTAACGGGAATTTTGCTACCAGTCGATGGTGGAGCTATGATTGCTGGAGTAGTTTAAATCGAAAATTGTCAGTTCAAAACAGATGAATAAAACTGTTATCAAACACACTTGAGATTGATTTGCTTATTTATTGATTTTATTTCAGTGTTTGTTTAGTAATGAACTTTGGTTTGCACTGTGTAATACACACTGAGCAATTTCCATGTAATTACATTGTGCTTCTACTTTTACGCTTATCGGAAGCCATTCATTCCGCCTCAGCTTAAAGTAAAGCGATGAATTGGACAAAAATTTCCTTGACCGAATTTCAAATAATTCAAGGCAAAATTCAACATCAATTTAATCGAATTGATAAATTGAATGGTTCAGAATAAGAATTTCCTCAAATAAAACTATTATCAAACACACTTTAGATTAATTTGCTTAATTATTGATTTTATTTCAGTGTTTGTTTAGTAATGAACTTCGGTGTGCACTGTGTAAAGCACACTGAGCAATTTCCATGTGAGAAACTACATTGTGCTCTCACATCTCTCTTTTGCCCCGAAATTTTCCATTTCACGCATGCCTGACGCCATTCAACATATTGTCTTATGTCCAGATTGCTAACTGAAACTTTACAATTTCCAACTGATTTGAGTTTTAGCACGCTTCCAATATGAAATAGGTATAAAATTAAAGTTTAATTGACCGAATGTCAAATAAACTGTGGCAAAAATTAAAATCAATTGAATCGAATCGATGAATTGGATTTGATTATTTCTGTTCTTCAATCTTTTTAATGCGAATTAGCAACGTCATTGTAATTTGTGTAAGGTCGTAAGAACAAAATCACCCAAATACAAAATCGATTAGAATGATTTGTAGTTTTATGTCCTTCGTATATAATTTGAGATCAATTGAAGCGCTTACGCACATGAAGACTAGTATTGGTCTATACATTGTGAGTATAAAACCGCATAGTGTTCGAATAAACATGTTTGTTTCCTATAGCAACAAACCTTAAAATTATAAAGTACTAGGCTCAGGCAAATATATTACAAATAACAAAAAATGCTGACAATGAATTGGTGGATCGGATCAAGCGATGTAATATGATGAATTTGACGAAATATTTATCTGGAATGTAAACAAAAAGAACATCATAATACGTTTTGACCCATTTTTGTCGACTCACGTAAATGAAATGGAGTGTTTATAAATAGTAACTGCTCACCGAGGTGTAATTTTAATCCGTATCAAAAGAGTCGATTCTAATGATTATGATGTAGTATTTAAGTTAACTCATTTTGCATTTTCATATATTTCAAACTTCAGCGGTCTATTTGACGAAAACAAGAGTCAAATTTGTGTTGGAAACTATTCGCTTACTTGTACGAAATATCGAAACAAATTCGGAATTTCATTTATAGTGATGAAAAATATATAAAAATTCTAATGAATATCTTCACAATTTATTTGAATGATATTTTTTTTATTCGCAGAATAAATGTTGTTAAATTTATTCTTCCTCAAATCCTTGAAATTAAACGGAATTACTTGCAATCCAGATTAAGGGCTATATTACTATTTTTTGAATCGGCACAATTAGACAAGCCGGCACAATTAGCGTCAGTGAGAAGCAGTAAGGAAACAAATAGTTAGAAAGCGTTTAAGGTGGAGTAATTTCAAAAATTATCACGAACCTGACCTGTTGAAAAAAAAACATTGTATGATCAACACTCATGGGCTGTATAAAACTGTGCATTGAGCAAACCACGAACACAGTTTAATCGTTGGATTTGTGATGAAGACATTGAGTCTGTGATAAAGGGAGCTATAAGAATGGGTTTCAATGAAAAAGTTGTTTTAATTACTGGCGCAAGCAGTGGAATTGGTGCTGATGCTGCTCGTCACTTGGCAAAATTGGGTGCCAAGGTTGCGATTGTTGGAAGAAACGAGAATCGACTCAATAAAGTAGCCGAAGAAATAAAGAAATCTGGTGCACCGACTCCATTAGCGATTGTGGCTGATGTGACGGAAGATGCCGAGCGCATCGTCGACGAAACTGTTAAACACTTTGGCCAAATCGATGTTCTTGTGAATAATGCCGGATTTGCGATACAAGATAATATTTGTATGGCCGATCTGTCCGAATTCGATCGACTATTCGATACGAATGTGCGCAGTGTTATCAGAATGACGAAATTGTGTGTGCCACATCTTGAGAAAACAAAAGGCAATGTAGTGAATGTATCGAGTCTTGCCGGCCTAAAACCAATTAAACAACTCATGAGCTATTGCATGTCTAAAGCGGCTTTGGACCAACTAACAAAATGTTCAGCACTGGATTTGGCGCCGAAAGGAATTCGAATTAATGCGATCAATCCATCAGTCATACGCACATCAATCTTTGAAACGAGTGGAATAAATGCGGAATTGGTCGAGATAATGTATGGACATTTGAAGAGACGCTATCCAATTGGGCGAGTGGGCGAAGTTTCTGATACGAGTGCAGCAATCGCTTTTTTGGCTGACGACAAATCAGCGTCTTTTCTAACGGGAATCGGGCTCCCTGTGGATGGTGGAGCCGTGGCCGCCGGAATCGACTTTGAGTAGACACAGGAGGAGGAAGAGAAGAAAATACATATTTTCGAAACACATAACCAAATGTAACCAATTAAATTCTTACATCAAATTCCATATTTTTAATTTTATTTTTATTTTATGATTTCATTTTTAATTACAAGTTTGGAAAGATGTGAAATACACTCGTTTAGGTTTCATAAATAAAAAAGAAAACAAAAACGATGCCTCATTGATGTATGATTAGAAACTCATAAGATATATTGTGTTTTCTTCCTGGACTTTCAATTATTTCAAAAATACCAGCATTTAAAAGCAATCATTGGGTTTATTTCCAAACATTCATTTGGTTTGCTTTAAATTTCGTGTACAATCTCAGTGTGAATGTTTTTTAGCATTAATCAAAAACTATTCCAGCGATCAAGGCTCCACCGTCAACAGGTAGGATAGCTCCTGTGAGAAATGAGGCTAAATTTTCATCAGCCAGGTAAGCAATTGCCGTGCTTGTGTCCGATACTTCACCAATTCGACCAACTGGATACCGATTATTCAAATGCTCAAACATTTTTGTAATTGTTTCTGGATCTGGTCCCATCGTGTCGAAGATTGGTGTCCTAATTACAGCTGGATTGATGGCATTCACGCGTATTTTCCTTGGCGCCAAATCCAGTGCCGAACACTTTGTAAACTGATCTAATGCTGCTTTTGACATGCAATAAGTCATTAAATTCGGAACTGCTTTCAAACCAGCAATACTTGATACATTAACAATGTTGCCTTTCGTTTTCTCAAGATGTGGTACACACAGTTTAGTTAGAGTAATAACACTGCGTACATTTGTGTCAAATATTCGATCGAACTCAGACAAATTCACCTCGGAAACGTTATCGTATAATGCACATCCGGCATTATTCACAAGCACATCGATTTGGCCAAAGTGTTTAACAGTTTCATCAATGATGCGGTCGGCGTCTTTCGTCACATCGGCCACAACCGCTAATGGAGTCGGTGCACCAGATTTCTTTATTTCTTCGGCTACTTCATTGAGCCGATTCTCGTTTCTTCCAACAATCGCAACATTTGCACCCAATTTTGCCAAGTGACGAGCAGCATCAGCACCAATTCCACTGCTTGCGCCAGTAATTAAAACAACTTTTTCATTGAAGTGCATCGCTTTTATATTCCGAATTCAATCAATATTAATCAAAATGTACTGCAATATATCCACGTAGTTTCACGGCAAACATAAAATTTGAACTATGCACACTTCTTGACAAATAAACCTTTTATACTTCCAATAAAAATGTATTCATCTCTTTTTTGTTATATTCAGACGCAAGAATTTCGGAATGCTACTTCCATATTAGATCACTCCATGTTTCAATTGAAATTGCTAATCACGTTTCATGATTTGTATATTTGATGGGAAACATATAAAATAAAGGTATTTGCCTTTAGACATCTTTGATTCAGCTTGTTCATAAACATTGTATTTTTTCGGAAGAAATCAAACACACAAACAAAAATGGCTTCGTTAGATTGAATTTCGATTGTCGTCAATGGACTTTGTTTTCAACATTTTAGTTACAAATGTGTTTAGATGAACAATCCTTTCGCAAGAGTATTTTTTAATTCAAATGCTTAAAATGGTGATGCAATAAAATACTTACATCGATTTTTATTTCTATTTTACAGGCAATTATTTTCCATTAACAAAGTGAAACGATTGTCGTGAAAGTAAAAGCAATTCACACCGAATACATAATTGTGGCAATAAATAAATACTTCTGGGTTCAATGAAAAATATAATTTTCAGTATAAAAGAATGCATCTACCAAACCGAGAACGTAGTTCAATCAATGCGATTGTCGTGAACAGTGAGATTTTCATCAAAATAGCTATCAAAATGTTTTTTGATGCAAAAGTGGTTTAAATTACTGGCACAAGCAGTGGAATTGGTTCTGATGCTGCTCGTATCTTGGCAAAATTGGGAACAAACGAGACTGCTTTTTCGGCCGATAAAAATTTCCCACTGGTATTACACTTCCTTATAATGGTAATCTTTTACTCACTGAAATTTGTGAACCACGAAAAACCTAAAGAAGAAAACTACACATAACATTTAGAATGTGCCAAATCAACGTTTGAAAATAATTCGATTGATTGTTTCAAAACCGCCAATGAGATTTATTAATGCTTCAGAAAATTGTAATTACATGGAACATGTTCACCACTTGGAATTTAACAGTCGAGTGTTGTATTGTATAATATTTCTCGTTACACATAATTCACTGGAGCAGCTATTTGCAATAAATTTTTAAAACATTAAACATCATTTGAACGGATCTCGTTATGTTTGCCTACTATTTTGTCGAGGGGAAAATTAATATTTTTGTTGAGAATTTGTTGCTTTTGCACTTGTTCGATGCCTACGTCTTGTCAGAATTGTCTAGGGCGCTATAAATCGCAGAAGAATCAGAAACAATGTTATTAGTAAATATTTTTTACCAAGGAGGTATGTTAAACTGTGATTTATCATCTCACTATCTACTTACATCGACTATAGGATAGGTTATATTATTACACCTCAAACAACGAATGAAAAAATTTGGTCGATGATTGACTCGATTGTAATTCGCTCCGCATATTTCACACTCGTAATATGCGTTCCATATTCTTAATTTATTTTCCATCTTCATCAGATTATATTCACTTTGGCTCGAAAAGAAATGGTACAGCTTCAGCGCGTCTCAGTGACAACTCAATTTTGAATGAAAGATATGATGAATATGATTTATATTTGCGCCTCCGATAAAATGTTGATGTTGACCAATTTGACATAACTTCTAGTAATTGTATCGACAATATTTCGTACGTCAATATTAAACTGAATTTCCAAACGCTAGCTAAAATATATTTTTCATCGCCAGTAAACATAAATTAATTATGCTGAGACCCAAACATTGCTGCTTCGAAAGCATTTAATTCTTCAAAACATAAAAATCATACAAATTCAATTTGTATGACTATGCAATTTATAAAACGAAATTATTTTTTCGCTTTTCAATACATTGTATTTTCTGTAGATTCAAATGTTTATTCAGAACTATGTTTTGTTGGAAAAAATGGCAATATTTTGGAGATAAACTGGTTTGCTGGCAGACAGTTGACCTTGCAAAAGATGTGCTAGTCATTTAATTGCTGGATGACGACAACAATGTTGATATTATTTCTTTTGTTTCAATAAGTATTTGTTCTCACAAATCATATCCAGAATTATCTGCATGCCTGTCAAATCTATCGCTAAGGTGTAAAGGCGACTATGTATATTTGAATAACTTAGATATGCTGAAGTCACAGTGAAAGAAATGTCGCAAACCAAACCAATTGACATCATTTAGCAATGAGTATTAAATCTTGAAGGTGTTTTATTGCTTACCAAATAAGAATATACGAGAGAAAAATCTATTGAAATTGATTGTTTTGAATGGCATTTTGAAGCATCGAATTCCAATTGATTGATGATCCAAGAAATGACGACAGAATAATAATAATCAATAATTTATTAAATTTGTTCATTCTTCTCTATCGACAAGTATGAATTATTGAGCAGGTTGAGAAGTAAATAATATTGTACATATTATTGTTGAGACCTTGAGGAATTCGATTGTATGCTTACGAATGATATGTCAAATTATCGTCACAAAAACCTATAATTTCAACAATACCATTTTGATGGATTTCTCCAAAAAAACGATGCAATTTAAGGTGCGGATATCTCATAAGAGTAAGATTTGATGAACCGTATAAATAGAATCAGTTGTTGAATTGCGAATGCAGTGACATCCATGATTTTGGATTGAAAGCAACCGATTCTGGGTCAAAAGTGTCTAAAAATGAGTTTTAAAGGAAAAGTTGTTTTGATTACTGGAGCTAGTAGTGGAATTGGCGCCGATGCAGCTCGTCATTTGGCACAATTCGGAGCCAAAGTGTCAATTGTAGGTAGAAATGAAGCGCGATTAAATTTTGTGGCGCAGCAAATCATTCAGGCCGGATCCCCAAAACCACTTCCGATCGTTGCAGATGTTACGAAAGATGCAGAACGTATTATAAATGACACTGTCAAACATTTTGGCCAAATCGATGTGCTTGTGAATAATGCAGGTATTTTAGTATCCGATCATGTGGCTAAGTTCAATGTCGCCGAATTTGATCGGATCATGGATACCAATTTGAGGAGTGCAGTGGTTTTGACAAGTCTTGCTGTGCCTCATCTGGAAAAAACCAAAGGAAATGTGATAAATGTGTCGAGCATTGGTGGCCTAAGAGCCTTTGACATTTACACATCGTATTGCATTTCTAAAGCAGCATTGGATCAATTTACGAAATGTGCAGCAATTGGGCTAGCACCCAAACGAATCAGAGTGAATGGAATAAATCCGGCCATGATTCGAACGCCGATTTTTCAAACGCTTGGAATCGATGAAACGAGCTCCAATCAATTTTTCGACGAGCACAAAGGTGATTATTTGGTTGGAAGAGTTGGTGAGGTAGCGGACACAAGCGCAGCTATCGCTTATTTAGCATCTCAATCATTTATAAATGGCATTTTATTACCGGTTGATGGAGGCATAATTTGCTCGGGAATTCGAGGTGAATAAATCCAATTGATTCTTTTTTCTGAATCTGTTGTTCAGAAAAGGGTTTAGTTTGTTTAGCATTTTGATGAAAATCATCATTTTGTTTCAGGAAATGCACAAGATTGGAAACCAGATGGGATATAATTCACATCAGCTTCCTTGAACCATTTTTTTTCTTCACAATGATCGTATAAATAAAAAGCATTTTAATCAAAGGGAAAACCGCGGAAATTCAATTCATCCATTATTTTTTATCAAAAAATTGTTGCTCGTATTACATATACTTTCTTTTTATTTATTCATTCACGTCCAAGCGTTCGCAATACACACAGAGAAAATCGGTGATCTCGAGCCATGCGTTTGTAAATAAAAGATAGCTGGTAAATTTGGCTTAAATTACCACACAGACTTTGTTATAAATTTTGATTGAGCAGTTTGCCTTAATTTTACAATACTTGATATCTGCGCCATCTGATAGTTCAAACTGAAATTGCAATGCCGGTGAATTTATAGTAAAACAAAATTTTTAGTCAAACTCTGTGTGGTTATTCAAGCAAAATCTACCAACAATTTATTGATTACCATTCGGGATCACCTTTTTTTCTCTCTATGTATGCAATATAGATGTGAGACTCACATGCATGAACACAAATTCAAATAATTAAGTTCCACTTTATTTCCAACAACATCTAATGAATGTTAATCTTACAAAAACCAACTTGTTATTTTCAAAAAAAAACACCGTTTTTTACAAGCGCCCTAAAGAAGTATGATGCATTGAATCAAATGAAGAACTCAAGAAAGAACATGCCCAATACCAAACAAACAAAAACCAGAATAAAAATGAGAAATGATGCATAAGTTATAAGAAGAAGTTATTGGCATTTAGGCCGCATGTAAGTTAGATCGTTCCGCACATTCTTTTTGTTTCAGGTAGATCTATTCTCTGAATAAAATAAATAATTGATGTAAAACAGATATAGCAAAATATTGAACACATCATCAAAAGTTGGAGAGAATTCAGATGGGAATTAGGTGTTTTTAATTTTATCATTGAATTTGATGACCTTGATCAAGAAATTCAACAATTCAGGAATAATATCACGGAACACCAACTGAATATACTCTTAAACTTGAAAAAATAAATTCGGTATATAAACGTTTAGAGAAGGCTTAAAAGTATAAGTATTGTGTTTTTAGGAATATTAGACCTGCGAATCTGCTCTGAACAGCTTCTCTCTACTCAAACAATGTTTCTCTCTTTTAAAAATGCTGACCAATCAGAGCATAGCGTTTGTGCTGTGCAAGTGTATTGGTCTGTATGTTAATGGATTATCGGCCGAATGTTCTCAAAATCTAGTCTCTTCGACAAACACTAGCTTCGAATATTTCCAGTTCTCCATATTGTGCAGTTAAATATTCTGATTCGTGGCTACGAAACCGTGCGTACAACGGACAACGTACGACTTAACACAAAACTACCCTGGATACGCTCTAATCGTGTTTCTTGGGTCTCAAAATGGATGAAAAACATGATTTGATGCTTTATAAATTTTTTGACTCTATTACAATATACAGTATGTATGCGGAAAAGTTATAATATTTTTTGGTTAATGTTTCGGAATGCCAAAATGCGTCAAAAACAAATTGTCTAAAATTACAGGCAGGCAAACTCATGTTCATTCTCAAACGTATGTATCAAGTCAAAAAATATCAGCAATTGGCTTATATCAAGAGACAAAATATACCTAATGAAACTACTTGATATATTAGAATGATGGAGCACATGAACCACTGAGAGTAATATTGAAAAGCGAAACACTGACAAAATTAGTCTAATATGAAATATCTAATGGGTGCACAAGCAAAACTCTAGTACTCCCTTGCGCCGAAAATTTCATTGTAAATTGACATATCAAAGGAACCGATAAAAGCGGCTTAGACATTATATTTCTATATATTTTTAGGCTATGTAGCCAAATATGAAATTTTGTATGAATAATGCTAAAAACCGCATGTAAAAGGGACTTTTTTGTGCCACTGATATGCCAATTTACAATGAGATCTTGAGCACAGTGTAGTACTAGAGATTTTGCTTGTGTGATTAGCTGATGAGCAAATGAGAATCACTCGAATCTTTTTGAAGTGTCTCTTTTGAGCACAACGCTTGAAGGTGGCACACGCGTCAAAAGAAGTGCTATTATTCCCAGCGATTCATATCGTGCATTCTTATTTGAGGCATATGAATTCATTTACCGCAAATGAGTACATAAATAGAAGACATTAGAGCATTGGAGCTAGAAGCAAAGTGAGTTTGAAGTAAGTGCAAAATTATATTACATCTGAACTTCTTCTTTTTACCCGAAGAAATAAAATGAAACTATTATTTCGTCTGAGCGTTAGTCTTTTGCTGCTGTACTTGGTAAGTGAACAAATTGCCACTCCTCCGATTTTTTTTAAATATTATGTACAGCACCGTATAGCGTTTCTTCGCCAGAGATGGTTTATTTGGAATTTCAAGCAATCGCATATTACTTTTTCACAAGTTTTTCATTTAAAACATTCACAAAAATGAATCTGTTGTCTTGAATGAAATATGAATATTGTGATAATATTAGAAAATTATTTATTCAACATCTTCGCCTCGAAGATGGAACATTTTGTGATACTTCCAATTACACAATGCATGTAGGAAAATAAGGTAATTTTTTTGACATCCTTCGCAATTTTAGGAATGAACATTTTTTATCGACTCAGAATAGTTGTTTAACTATTACGAACAAGCTTTTGATAAAACTACAAAAATTGCGTGCTATTTTGAAATAAAAGAAAGGACCCAAAGTAACCCAAAATGTTGTGTGTTTTAAGCAAAGCCGAAAATCAAATGTTTCAAATTATATTGATAGTCGCAATGCTTATTGGGAGATTTTTACTCTTCCGCACACACCACTGTGTGTAGTAAAAGTATTGCGATCGATCCAAAAAACTCAATTGTCTCGACTATGTCTAGCTCGCATGATGATACTTTCAGAATTATTATGTTATTATGAAAAAAATAAGTCATACAAAATTTCAAGTCATTCCGATGAGATTTGGAAAATATTTATACGGGAGCTAGATCCATAGAACTGAATAGTGATATAAATGTTATTCCAACGTAAATTTCAAGTGAATTCGAATCTTATTGCACCATGTAAGGAGGTTTATTTTAGAATCAAATCACGCAAAATCTTCAAATTGCCAAAAATGAGATTCTCAGAGTAACACGATGAATCGATATGAAATAAACATAATCTATGAGCCCGTAGACTGTCGAGAAATGTGCGGAAAAGTTAGTTTTACTTATGTCAGACCATTTATTTGAAATTCTTTTGACAAAGTTAGAAAGAACTAACAATCTGTCAGGGTTCTTATTCTTTACTCTTTTGAAAAGAAAATTATAATTGATATTATGTTCCATTTTTGACCAGAATCTAGCCCAGTGTGGTTGTGGTTTATATTCCAGTATTTTTGGAAGTAAATCTAGCACGATAGGTAACGATCCTTCTTTAAATACAGTGAATATTTGATTACAATTCATTTCAAATACAGGAAAATATTGGCCAACATCTCGTTCGAAATTATATAAGACAGAAAAGGATGCCATATGCACAGATATGAGTGTGTGTAGTAGAATTGGCAGGTTCTTATCTAGCACTTAAGACGTAGTTCTATTTAAAGGGTTTTCCAATAGGGACTTGACAACTTTGAACGTTCACTGTGAACGCACTCATAAACCAATTTCCAAAGTGTCAATGTCAAAATATTCAGTAAAGTCAACATTTTCATCATGACGAAGTATACGAACGAACAACGTTTAAAAATAATCAAAATTTACTACCACAATTCCGGGTCGGTGACTGCAACTTTAAGAGCTTCAATCTTTCTTCAGTGATGAAGCGCATTTTTGGTTAAACGGCTTCGTCAACAAACAAAATATGCGTTATTGGACAGGTGAAAACCCTTATGTGCTTCAAGAAACACCACTTCATCCACAAAAAATAACTGTATGGTGTGGTTTTCATGCCGGTGGTGTCATTGGGCCGTTTTTTTTCGTTGATGAAAATGACCGTCACGTTACAGTCAATGGAAACCGCTACAGAGACATCTTGCAACGTTATATCTTTGGCCAATTGCATGGGTTAGACATCAACGATATGTGGTTTCAACAAGACGGTGCCACAAGCCACACAGCGGGTGTAACAATCGACTTATTGAAATCCAAATTCGGTGAACGTGTTCTATCGAGAAATAGTCGTGTTGATTGGCCGCCTAGATCGTGTGATTTAACACCCCTAGACTTTTTTTTATGGGGCTACGTTAAATCATTGGTCTATGCTAACAAGCCGGCGTCGTTAGAGGAGCTTAGAGCCAATATTGAAAAGTCAATTCCTTAATGGAAAACCCTTTATATCTATTTGAAATATTTCTATTTAATTATTCAACTGCTTCCGTTCTCCGCACAGTGATATATTTGAGAAAGGCGGGAATGTAGCTGATGTTGCCATTGCCACATTATTTTGTAATGGAATTGCAACGCCCCAAAGTATGGGAATTGGCGGCGGATTCCTTATGAATATTTATATTCACGAAGAACAAAAATCTTACATATTGAATGCCAAAGAAATAGCGCCACTAGGATCAACGGAAGATATGTACTCTGATGATGTGATGTATGAATATTATGATGGTCCTAGGGCAATTGCCGTGCCAGGTGAAATCAAAGGTTACTGGGAGCTATATAACCGATTCGGATCTAAAAAACCAAATTTGCGTTGGGCATCGCTTATTGAACCATCAATCAAACTATGCGATGATGGCATTATCGTCACGAAGCACATGCAGAGTTCTATTAAAAATTCATTTAATGAACTTCCTGTAGATGACAATTTGAGGTAAATCGAGATCAATAACTGTGTATTTTCATTCGTTAGCATTTATTATATAATGTAATATCTATAGGAAGATGCTCTTTAAAGAAGGAACAGAAGATCAACATCGTGAAGGAGATCGTGTAAAGCTTCCAACGGAACTATGTAATACATACAGAATGCTTGCCAGAAACGGTGGCGATGATTTCTACAATGGTGCTTTGGCCAAACGAATCGTTAAAGACTTGAGAGATATGGGCAGCATCATTACAAAAGAAGATTTACAATCGTACAAGTATGAACATGTGATTGTGTAGTGCAAATGTGCCCCTGCGAATAAAATTTAAGATGGGAGATCGTTCGTGCAGGAGTGTAACATGAGCGTAGCTTCGGAAAAAACGCATCATTGAAAGAATTGTTGTAGATCAATTAAAAAAAGTGTTTTCCCTTAAAACACACCATCAACTGCTTTAAGAGACTCGTGATGTGTTTTATGAAAATTCTTTTCAAGATGCGTTTTTGCCGAAGGAACGCTCATGTAACATTCTTGCTTAAATAATCTCCTATCTCCATTTTTATTGCGTTTGTTCCAGAGTGCGGTGGGAAGATAGTTTATCAATGCCAATTGGCACAAATACATTTCATTTACCGCCGTCAGGCGGTGGACCCTTCGTTGGATTTATATTGAATATAATGCGCGGATATAATCTGACACCAGAAGATATTGCTACAAAAGAAAAATTCATTCTTACCTTTCATCGTTTCATCGAAGCATTCAAATACGGTAATTCTTGAATGCGTTTTTTCTTCTTTGGATTAAAATCTCATTGAAACTTGGATTTCAGCATTCGGATACCGATCACAAGTGATGGCCGATACACCAAAGGAGGTGAGTTCAAATGCCATCACACCAAATTTTAATAATGAACACACAACTATTTTTTTCAAATAATTCCAATGAAAACATAGTTCTTCCAAAACTTGCTGTCACCTGAGTTTGGTAACCAAATTCGTGAGCGAATTTTAGACTTTAAAACGTCACAAGAACAAAAAGATTATGGTGGCAAATTCGAAGTCCATAACGATCACGGAACATCACATATGTCATTTCTTGCACAAAATGGGGATGCAATTTCAGTGACATCATCTATAAATAATGTGTAAGGAATTAATGTTTTTTTTTTTTTCAATTTATTCCTATGAACTTCTTTTTACTATATTGCCTTGTCTTCAGTGTCTGAAACCAACTTCCTTACACAAACCATTTTCAATTTCTATTATTCCATTGAACTAACGGAATTGTATGGCTAATAAAACGATCTGTTATAGATTCGGAGTTGCAAAAACAGGGAAACGAAGTGGAATCCTTTTTAACAATGGAATGAATGATTTTTCTATTAAGAATTATAAAAATGACGATGATCTATACCCGACGCCAGGCAATTACATTGAGCCCCAAAAGACTCCTATATTTTCAATGAGCCCAATAATAGCAACCGATAAGAATGGTGATGTTTCACTGGTCATAGGTGGTGCAGGTGGCACAGGAATTGTAACAGGAGTATCAATGGCATGACGACATTCTTTGTACAATGGATCAAAACTAATTGAGTTTTTGCATGAAAATTATAGGTTATTGCCCATGTGTTATGGTTCGACCTTAACATCAAAGATGCCATCGATGCACCACGAATTCATCATCAATTGATACCCATGGAAATAGTCGCCGAAACAGAATTTTTGAAGGTTCGAGTTGTAAAAATTGATCTGATTTTGCCTTGCCATTTAATTACAAGCTTTGGGATTATTTCAGAAAATACTCAAAGGTTTGAAGAAATTGGGTCATGAATATAAAAAAGAATCGCCAGGAACAAATATATGTGGAATCGTCAAGAATGAACACGGAGTTTTTGTAAATGCCGATTATAGAAAATGAGAAGATTCACCTCGTTATCGAACATTAAAAAAAAAAATTCTACTGACTTACATTTTGAAAATTCTAAATGAAATTTCCTTAAAAATATTAATCGACTGCAACGTTTCAAAACATGCACATTCTGGATTTAATTTCAATAATTTTCTGAATTCGACACAAAATGCTGATATTATACATTAATATTGGCAGAATTGTTAGTTTTTGGTTTCAATTAATTAAGAAAACAAATAAAAAAGCTGAAATTGTATCTACGAAACTTTGCAGAAATATATCCGTTATGTAATGAATTCCAAATTGATACGATCTTTAGGAATGTTTTAAACTAGGGAAATTAAACATTTCTACTTCAGGTTATTTGACACAACCATTTCTTTTCACATTTCATCATAATCGAAAATATGTCCAAAATTCATTTCAATTCCATTTATTTCTCAATTACTAAAAACGGAGCCCGAATCATTTGTTCGGAAACTTTCCTGTTTTATCGTGATGAATTAGCGTTGTCCATTTTGGGCCGTCTTTGTTTTGTTCTCGCTGATTGAATTTGTTGTCAAATTGGATTGATTTCATAACAAATATTCTCAAATTATTAGTACTTACGGATTGAAATATATTGTTTTTGTGATATTGCAGTCTCTATGGCTTGTATGCATTGGAAAAAAATCCCAACGAGTTGAAGTATATTGACAGCTAATAATAATAAATAAACACAGTGTATCAATGATGTTCAGTTCAAATGTATATTTTAGTATTGAAAAACACAACAAAAACTAGTGAAAATATAGATTCTTGTAGTGAAATAAAAAACAGCACAATTTTTTTTTTCAAATCATACAAACGTTTTCTGAGAGTATCGGGAGAGAGATAGCGACAATTTGCAGATTTTGCGTTAATGAGGTGTTATTTGATTCTAAAATAAACCTTCTTACATGGAGAAATAAGATTCGAATTCACTTGAAATTTACGTTGGAGTAACATTTATAACACTGTTCAGTTCTAAGAACTTAGCTCCCATATAAATATTTTCCAAATACTAATTAATAATTGAGTTTTCTGAAGACATTATCCGAATTAGATGAAAATTAATATGTTTCTTCTCCCAATGGAGACATATTTCCGCATTCATTTACGATTGATATTCATTTAAATTGTATGAGCTATCGTGCTAACAAATGTTCGCGGACAACATATCGCTCCGGGAATGGTTACAATCATTTTTTTAGGTCAAAACCGCATAGAAATATCATTCCGATCGCAATACCTTTACCACACACAGTGGTGTGTGCGGAAAAGTAAAAACGCAAATAACCATTTGAATGTAAGCCTGATGAATACTCCAGCTAACAAGCCAATTTAATACAAGTCAACTGCAAACATTAATTTTAAATTTGCTTGTTCGACTGGTAATGATGAATTGGTTCTGATATCCATTCTGGCATTTGTTTGATGCGAATACGTCACATCATTGTGAAACAGAATATTTTGTTTGAATTACGCTCTATTTATTGTACATCCAATGAATAGTAATGAAATATCGACCAAACGTACAAATGTGAACAGAAATGAGATTGCAATTTCAACTATTTTTATAGGATTTAGATATAAATGAGATTTTTTTCAACGACATGACTATTAAATTGTTTTGTCAAAATTACAGCATTCATGTGATACGAATCATGTCATTAAAATAGTAAATAACATAGCAGTTAAGGCATCAAAATCGCATATTCATTGGCAATGCTAATATAAAAGAGACATTTTGCAGAACTATCAATTGTATTTTAATTGTTTTCTTGTAAGCAGCAAACATAAAAGCATTCAAAAGGAGCCCCAAAATGAGTTTCGAAGGAAAAGTCATCTTGATTACTGGAGCCAGTAGTGGAATTGGCGCCGATGCGGCTTGTCAATTTGCAAAGCTTGGTGCTAAAGTGTCGATTGTTGGCAGAAATGAAGCGCGATTAAATTTAGTGGCGCAGCAAATCATTCAAGCCGGATCTCCAAAACCACTTCCGATCGTTGCAGATGTTACGAAAGATGCAGAACGTATTATAAATGACACTGTAAAACATTTTGGCCAAATCGATGTGCTTGTGAATAATGCCGGAATTTTCGGAAGAGATTCTGTCGTTGAATTCAACGCCACCGAATTTGACCGCATTCTAAACACAAATGTGCGAAGTGTTGTAATTTTGACCAATCTTGCTGTGCCTCATCTAGAAAAAACCAAAGGAAATGTCATAAACATATCGAGCGTCGCTGGTTTAAGAGCCTTTGATCAATTTACTTCATATTGCATGTCGAAATCAGCATTGGACCAATTCACAAAGTGTTCGGCAATAGCATTAGCTCCCAAAGGAATCAGAGTGAATGCCATAAATCCGGCAATAATTCGCACACCAATTTTTGCCGGGTTGGGAGTCACCGAAGCGCATGAGAAGCAATTTTTTGAAGAGCGCAAGAGTGATTATCTGGTTGGAAGAGTTGGCGAAGTCTCAGACACAAGTGCGGCCATGATTTATTTAGCATCTGAATCATTTATAAATGGCATTTTATTGTCACTTGACGGAGGTTTGATGTGCTCAGGTCTTCGAGGTAATTGAATTTGCTTTACCATTGTAATTCCTCAAAATAATTTTCTTTCCTTTTTTTTCAGTTAATCCACAAGATTGGGTATAATTGAAATCGAATATGGAACAGCTGGTAATCTCTCTATGCACACATTGGACACTAGTAGTCATTCAACAGGAAAGAACAGTTTTGTTCGCCATTAAAAGTCATGATAATTGGCTTCTCTCATTGAATCATATGTTTATTTTAGTTGATAGTGATTATCTGAAATGATAAAGGAGATGTATTTCTGACAACTATTGACTATGATGATAATTAACTTTAAAAAACAAATGGAATGTGATATGTATCTCAACAATTCAGAATGAAACTAATGATCGTCCGATCATTTATGGATTCACAAACCAATTATTTATTTATATTATTGTTCAATGCCTACTAAATGTGAATAACAAATAAAATTGCTAATAGAATACACAAAACCAAACTGACAATAATATTTTAAGTTCAACTGCAAACCTCTACGATTATCTCGCATTTGCAATAGAAGGGGACATAGCAAATTGAGTAAAAATAAAAAATGAATTATCATTCTAACGAGCAAAGCTTTGAAGTAAAATAAAATGGACAATTGAATAAGATATTGCATTCTAGCTTCAATCAAATTTGAACGAAAATACACGATTTCAATATCTTCCATAATTTTTTTTCATTCATTTCAAATAAATATTGGTCTTACATTCTATGTATCTTCTTCAGTTCGTTTGCCCTCTATGCTACGCATATTCAAAATGGGAGTTAAAACAAGAAATATGACGAATAATGAAGAAATTTGTTGAAATCTGAACTAATACACCAGTTCCCACTACTTTTCCGTGAACATTCTTTTTGACATACTACATTCGTTCGATTTCATAGAAGTATGCTTGATGGCTATTATCTTTTCGTAGTGTAAATGTGTATAGATGGCATGATAATAAAAATTTATTAAGTTAAATCTAAATAATTATTAATAAATAAATTATTAATTAATAAATATTTATTAAGATGCCAACTTACTAACGTTATTAAGTTCATCTTAATAATTAGTGAGATTGAACTTAATAAATTATTAAGACGGATCTTAATAATTTATTAAGTTCAATCTTACTAATTATTAAGATGATCTTAATGAAATTTTATTAAAATCCCATCTTAATAAATTGTTTTCGAAGAAGCAACGTTTCTGTGAGATGGAAAAGTAATTAAAATGCATTTTTGGGCCATTGGATACGTTATGGTTAGGCAGACTAATTGTGCATGGAATTTTCGGATATTTCTAGTGGTCCGACCAGGTCGATTCTGTGGAATAGGTACTTCCAAGCTGGTGGATTTATGGTACAGTGTGTTCTAGAACGAAGAATACCAATAGGGTTTGGGGTGTTTCTTTTTCGATCAGACATTCAGAAATGCCCAAAAAATCCATGCTAAGATTTGCCATATCATTTCCCATGAACGTATGTGTTTTGGGTCCGTATTGTCCTCAACATAGGAACTTTATATGAAACTCTCGGAAACTAGCAAATAAAACGGTCGAAATAGCGACCGAATTTGAATTTGTATGTACATGGAAGTTTGCTAAGAAACCGACAAGAGAGACAAACCATTTCCTATCCAAAACCATCGACAGCCTAACCATAACGTATCCAATGGCCCAAAAATGCATTTTTATAACTTTTCCATCTCACATAAATGTTGCTTCTTCAAGAACAATTTATTAAGATGGGATTTTAATAAAATTTCATTAAGATTACTAAGATTGAACTTAATAAATTAATAAGATCCGTCTTCAATCTCACTAATTATTAAGATGAACGTAATAACGCTAGTAAGTTGGCATCTTAATAAATATTTATTATAATAAATTTTTAATTAAATAAATTATTAATTATTACCTTAATTTATTAACTTCGCGAAAATGCCCATCTATATAAATGTGATTTGTAATTCGACCGAAAACTCGGCGCACATTTCAAGCAAGTTGAATTCTTACATGTGACGTGTAACTCACATAACATCAATACTTCCGTAATCATTCAAACCAGTTTATACAGCTTGAGCGTCCACAATATCATCCAATTCACGCAGTTCTCAGTCAAACCGCAATGTTATAGAACCACATTTCACACGCTTTCTTTTGAATATAAAATCAGAACAATATCATCAGCACTCAGACAAGTGATTAAAATAGAGGAAAATTTCGAATAAAACATATTTCAAATCATACTTCGCATTCCGACGTACAATAATATTTCAATAAATTTCAATTTAAAGTCATTTGATAGTTTGAAAGTTTAATACTGTGTTGAGAAGACTTGCCCTTCAAGATAAAGATGGAATTCGCCGAAAAAGTCATAATTGTAAGTGGTGCAAGTTCAGGAATAGGAGCTGAAACTGCTCGTCATCTGTCGAGTTTGGGCGGAAAGGTGGTTTTAGTTGGTCGTAATCAAATTCGATTGGAGAAAGTGGTGGACGAGATAAAAAGTGCTGGCTCACCAACGCCGCTGCCAATTATTGCCGATATCACAAGAGATTCAAAGAGAATTATAGACCAAACAATCCAACATTTCGGAAGGCTTGATTGTTTAATAAACAATGCTGCGATTAATTTTGAAATATCCGTCATGAATGCTAATATTGAATTATTTGATCAAATCTTCAACACAAACGTACGCAGTGTGATTGAGTTATCGAAATTGGCGGTGCCACATTTAGAACGCACAAAAGGCAACATTGTAAATGTTTCAAGTATTTGCGGAATGGTGCCAGTATATTCATCAACGTTTTATTCCATGTCGAAGGCTGCCTTGGATCAATTTACAAAGTGTGCATCGAATGAATTCGCAAAAAGAGGTATTCGTGTGAATAGCGTCAATCCAGGCTTAGTCGAAACACCGATTTTCGAAGCAGTTGGAATGACTCCCGAAGAGATAAAGAAGTTCATTGAAGAGCACAGCCAAAAATATCCCGTTGGCCGAATTGGCCGTGCCTCAGATGTGTCCCGGTGCATTGCATTTCTGGCGAGTGATCGAGCTGAATTTATAACCGGCACTTTATTGCGAGTCGATGGAGGCGCAGTTTCTGCAGCTGCTTATTAGATCTCTTGAAACCCGCTAACTTTTGATAATTATCTAATCTGAGATATCTTAGAAGATAACAGTTCAGTGAAATTTTTATGAAAAATCACAGAAAAATACCATGAATGCAAAAATAATTTAAACATGTTCATGTTTTTAATGGAAACATTAAAAAATAAATGGTCTTACGTACGTTTAACTAACTTTTCCGCACATTTCCCGATATTGCTCGGGTTTACGGGTTTTTCATTGATTGGATGCATTTGTTTTGGATGTAAGGGTAAAGTGGCCATATTTGGACCTACAACTTTTTATGCACCAAATTCGGACCGAAGCCTTTATTTATATGTGCAATAAGGCTCATTTTATCAGTTAGATCGTAATAAGAGACTAGGTCCAAATTAGGCCACTTTACCAGTATGTTTATTTCTTATCGAATCATCATGCAACTTTGAGAATAAATCACAGAAAATTTCAAGTCATTACGATGAGATCGAATTTCAAGTCATTACTCATCATGTAATTTAAATTTTGATTTTAATAAAAAAAAATGAATAAACATCTCAGTTTCCAATTTTTACTTCAACTAACGCTTCTTCGCTAGTTTTGAATTGGTATTGTATATACAATAATAACAATTACGAATTTGTTTACTCTGATCTGAACTTTTGATTCATGCCAACGATAGATATGGTTCCAGATTTATGGTATGTATAACTTTCGTTAAAAAGTTAATGAGCATTCAAATAGATGAAAAAAACTCAGGTTAGAAAAACACAAATACTTCATACAATTTATTGACAAAATTTGAATGTTGACCCCGAAAATTGAAAATTTTGTAGGGGAGGGAGTCTTAAACATCATCAGAATGAATTGAAATTTTGCATGACACATTTTTTTCATGAAAAAATAACATCCTGAAAGTTTCAATAGGGTAGCTACTGGGTAGCTCGCTCCAAAGCATGAATAGTTCACGAAATATTGACGCTTTGGGCATAAAAAGCTAAATTGTTAAATAAAATCGACTTTTTGAGTTTTATTTTAAATACTTAGGCCCCGATTACAAGATAATTAATAAAATATAGCTGAAAAAACATACAGATGTGTTACTTAGATAAGATAAGCGATATTATCTTTCTTATCTTATCTACAAGATATCATCAAGACAAGCTATCTATGCAAAACACTGATCGCGAAATCACAATAAATGGGATTAAAAAAATGCAATAACATCATCATTTTTTCCTTCTGTAATTTATGAAACGAATATTAAAGTAAAACAAATGATTCATTTTTTCAAATCAAAATACTTTATTCAGAAATATTATTTTGAGAAATGATTTCTTACATCTTCTGCACATTTATTATCATCGAAAGGACAAAAAATGTTATCATCAATTATCTTGAGATTGGATGTATGTTAGTCTTAATTCACCTTGAGCTTTATACCAATCAGAGCCACGATGTAATTGCAAAGTGCGGTAAGCAGTCCACCGAACGGTACAGAAGTTGCACCCTTGGCCACGTTTAGCACAAATGGCAACAATGCTTTGATGTTAATTGGGAGGTTTGCGATCGGCAATGGAACGAGCTTCAAAAGGATGGCTCCATCAATTTTCAGCAATGTCAGGAGTGCAGTAACGAGTACGGCCAAAGTTGGAGCTTGCAGTTTTAGCAAGATGGGCAGAATGAGAGGGAGCGGCAACGGAGTGTTGGCAGGTATCAATAGGGTGAAGATATTTAGCAAGTTTTGGAAAACTACGGTGAGCAAGCCATTAACAGCACTCGCCAGTGAAACGAGTGTGATTGTAAGCAAGTTGCGGACGCTGTCGATTAATTGGAGAATCAATGCGAGTGGTAGTGCTGGTGCTACAGCTTGTACTGGTGCTTGTACTGCATATCCAGTACAGAGCGACTCAGCAACGAGGACTGTGATAATTAAAAACACAAACAATTTCATTTTCTTTTCTTCCTTGTGTAAAAATCGATTTAAAATCTTACAAAATACTGAAGCTTACTAACAAATGTGATGATATTTATACAAAAAAATTCATTCAATTTCAGTATATTCGAACAATTATCACAGCAATTACCCCTCCGTTTATTGCTTCTTCGTTGGTCAGAAATAGTTTGCGTTTATTGAGCACGAGACATGTGTGCATGAAAAACGTGAGCATGCTGAAAAAATTGTATTTTATATTATGTATTTTTTAATTTCTTCTCACGATTTTTAATCAATCAAACTTTTCAAGAGAAGAACCGATTCGGTTAATGAGTTATGGAGAATGATGAAGGAAGTAATTATAGCATCTCTGATGAAAATTGGATTGAATATTGTCCGATGCACAAAAGTGCAACTTTACAGAAATTTACAAACATTGGTACACATTCGATCGATCAGGCTGAATAAAAATTGGAGTTTTATATGCGTTTTTAGTTCTACAAAAACGATACGTCAGTTTTTGTCTGTTAAGGCCTATTGTGTGCATTTCCGTAGGAAAATTCAGCTTTTATTTTTGCAAGTTTTGACCAAAAAAAATGCATACATTTCGGTACCAAACGAATTTTCTGTGTGAAAACGTTGGATTTGCCTAATAACGCTGACTTTAATTTTAAAATTTCGTGGATAATCTCCATTTTTGGTTTGTTTCTCTACTATGTCGCATATTGAGAACGAGCTATTGCTATCCATGAGAGACAAAGAGAAATTACAAGAAACCAGACTTGGAAATTACACACTATGTGTGCGTGCATATTTTTTCAGCCGCACACAGTCTTAATATGCGCCGCACCAGCTCTTGTATTTATTGAGAGCGCACTCATTTGTCATTATCGAAAGATGATTTCGAACTGGACACCAACCGTCGCTAATGTCAAAATTCTATGGAAATGTGTGCGCACACAGTAAATACACGAGCTGGTGCGGCGCACATTGAGTCTGTGTGCGGTTGTCAAAATGTGCACGCACACACAGTGTGTAAATTCCTAGTCTGCAAGAAACCAAAGCAGATTCTTTTATCTGCAGTAAGGGTTTATGTCTCTCGCTTTTTTGCCCACATACGCACAGCTACTGCGACACAGTTTATGCAAACTGCCGACTCGAATGGAGACCGTACACTGTAAAATGATACATGCAAAGTGCAAACAGCGCCACTCAGATGCATTTAATTTGTACGTAGGGTGCACACAAACGAATGTGAATGGGCAACTCTCGTATTTCCAGACGCTAATCTGACATTTTCATCGTAAAGTTTGACATTTTATAAGTAAAACGTCTCCACAGTGTTAGATGCTAAAAACACCATTTGTCTTGTTTACAACAATCCGAAAATTTTTCTTCGGCCAAAAAATGGAATTAACTCGTGAAAATTTTCGTGCTTTCATTTTGTACGATTTTCAATTTGGATTATCTCAACAACAGTGCGCCGACAAATTTGCTTCGATATTTGGCAATAAAACCCCACACCGTGCCACTGTATATCGGTGGTTCAATGAATTCAAGCGTGGCCGTCATTCGCTCAAAGACGATGTTAAGGGAGGTCGTCCAATATCGGCTGTTTATTCAAAAAACATCGTTGCTGTGCAGAAACTGATAATGCAAGATCGTCATGTGACTTATCGTGAAATTGCGGCATGCCTTGGCATTGGTATGAAAAGCATACAAATTATTTTGCACGAAAAAATAGGCGTAAGAAAGGTTTGTTCACAATGGATCCCGCATAAATTGAAAGATCATCGAGGCTCGAGTCAAATGGTGCAAGAAAATGCTCGATAAATTCAACCAAGGTACGTCAAATTCTGTGTACAACATCGTGACAGGTGATGAATCATGGATCTATGCATATGAGCCCGAAACTAAGCAACAGTCCACCGTATGGATGTTTCAATTTGAAGACAAACCAACAAAAGTAATTCGAAGTCGAAGCGTTGCCAAACAAATGGTCGCCTGTTTTTTTTGGAAAAACTGGTCATGTCGCCACAGTGCCATTAGAGCAACGTAAAACGGTCAATTCTGAATGGTACACAACCATTTGTTTGCCAGAAGTATTTGGCAAATTAAGAAAAAACAACGCAATGAGAAAAATTATCCTTCATCACGATAATACGAGCTCTCACACATCGCATCAAACAAGCGACTATTTGAGTACTCAAAACATCGAATTGATGGGCCACCCGCCGTACAGTCCCGATTTGGCACCCAATGATTTCTATTCGTTCCCGAGCGTGAAGAAAAAACTGCGTGTTGTGCCATTTTTGACGCCCGAAGAAGCTGTTGATGCGTTCAAAACACACGTTTCGGAGACACCCATTTCGGAGTGGCACAAATGCTTCTCTAATTGGTTTGAGCGATTGCAAAAGTGTATCAAACATCTTGGAGAGTACTTTGAAAAATAATAAAAGAGTTTCAACCGTAAACGATTCCTTTTTCTTGGTGATTTGCATTCGTTTGTGTGCAACCCAAGTATTATACGTACACGATTGCGGTGAGAAGTAAAACTCATGAAAAACCCGTAAGCCCGAAAAATTTCGTACGTAAGACCATTTATGATACATATAACTTTCGTCAAAAAGTTAATGAGCATTCAAATTGATGAAAATTTCACAGATTAGAAAAACACAAATATTTCATTCAATTTAATGACAAAATTTGAATTTTGACCGCGAAAATCGAACATTTTGTAGGGTAGGTAGTCCTAAATCTCATCGTAATGACTTGAAATTTTGCATGACTTATTTTGTTTATAAAAAAGTAATATTCTGAAAGTTTCATAATGAAACAATGCGAACTAGACATAGTCTCCATACAAATGTTCCTTAATTATATTTAAAAACAGCTCATTTATTGATTCGACTCCACTAGAGCTACCCGAAGACATGGTTCGATTGAGCTGATCTGAAAATTAATAGGTTTCTATTCCCAATGAAGACCAATGTGTGTGTAAATTTTTGTTCAAATCTAATCTAAATTTTTTGAGTTATCGTGTTAATAAATTTTTGCAGTACAACGTACAGCGGACAACGTACCACACACGAACAAAAAATTACTTCGGGAATGGTTGCAATCGTTTTTTCTAAGTTCAAAACGCATAGAAAATTCGTTCCGGGCGTTTTGAATTTTTTGACCGATGGTAATACTATTACTACACACAGTGATGTGTGCGGAAAAGTAAAAAAGTGAAAAGCATATTTCGAGCAAGTTAGCTCGATATTGAGCACTTTTTCATTGAAACATATACATTCAGCATCCACAAAATATTTTTAAAATCCGATCGGTTCGAGATGAATTTTTCGGAATACTTATGATTTTCTATGCAGCCCATCAGTTTTTGAAGGCCTACACAATGTAAGCATCTTTCATTTGCTATTATGACACGTGTATTTGTAGCTTTGTTTGTTGGGTGATTTAAAGCTAAATAAATACCTGTACCAGCACATTAAGAACGACGCAGTAGCTATCCCACTCCTGCACATTGTTTTTGCGCTTTTTATTTACAAATATAAATTACTGTTTATAAAATATATATGAAAGTAAAACAAATGATTCATTTTTTCAAATCTCAATACTTTATTCAGAAATATTATTTTGAGAAATGATTTCTTACATCTTCTCCACATTTATTATCATCGAAAGGACAAAAAATGTTATCATCAATTATCTTGAGATTGGATGTTTGTTAGCCTTAATGAATATTTAAGTTTATACCAATCAGAGCCACGATGTAATTGCAAAGTGCGGTAAGCAGTCCACCGAACGGTACAGAAGTTGCACCCTTGGCCACGTTTAGCACATATGGCAACAATGCTTTGATGTTAATTGGGAGGTTTGCGATCGGCAATGGAACGAGCTTCAAAAAGATGGCTCCATCAATTTTCAGCAATGTCAGGAGTGCAGTAACGAGTACGGCCAAAGTTGGAGCTTGCAGTTTTAGCAAGATGGGCAAAATTAGAGGGAGCGGCAACGGAGTGTTGGCAGGTATCAATAGGGTGAAGATATTAAGCAAGTTTTGGAAAACTACGGTGAGCAAGCCATTAACAGCACTCGCCAGTGAAACGAGTGTGATTGTAAGCAAGTTGCGGACGCTGTCGATTAATTGGAGAATCAATGCGAGTGGTAGTGCTGGTGCTACAGCTTGTACTGGTGCTTGTACTGCATATCCAGTACAGAGCGACTCAGCAACGAGGACTGTGATAATTAAAAACACAAACAATTTCATTTTCTTTTCTTCCTTGTGTAAAAATCGATTTAAAATCTTACAAAATACTGAAGCTTACTAACAAATGTGATGATATTTATACAAAAAAATTCATTCAATTTCAGTATATTCGAACAATTATCATAGCAATTACCCCTCCGTTTATTGCTTCTTCGTTGGTCAGAAATAGTTTGCGTTTATTGAGCACGAGACATGTGTGCATGAAAAACGTGGGCACGCTTAAATTTGTTGGTAGTATATATTTCTTGTGCACGATTTTTAATAATGCAATCCTTTCGAGAAGAATCGATTTATTTGGTGAATACACAAAATAAGGTCTAAATAACTGATATCGCGGGGTATTTTTGTATGCTTCAAGTTTGCTCGTTGAAGCATTTTAACTAATTCGTCTGAATATACTTACATATCTCTTCCGAATCAACATCCTTTTCATTTCAGCGACAACTTCTCAATAAAACCTTGTAAACCAATTTTTTGAACGAAACTGTACTGTAAATTATGCTTACTGTGTTATGACACTATTTGAGGCATTAAAATGTCTTATTTCAGTGAAAGGGGAAGAAAAAGAGACAGAAAATATTAACTATAATTATCTACAGATTTACATTTACAATTTGCGATACGTTAATAAATTGATGCGTTTATTAAAATCGATGATAACAATTTTTCATTCTTATCGCGTTTTTTGCCTTGATTTGCAGGGCGGAAATCAAGGGAAACGCAGATTACGATAATCAATCTATTTCACTTTTACTCAAAACAAAACGTTATCCATACTGAACGGAAATATATTATTTTCTTAAGATGAACGGGCCAAAATGTAGAACAATATAAGATAAAATAAATATTATACATTTTTTATAACCAAAATCAAAATATTATTGTTCAGATAAATCTGCCAGATATTTTCAAATAATTGAATATATTTTATTATCCATTTCTGGATGGATTCGGAGAAATTTCAGTCAGTTTTTTCATATTTTTTGTGCCTTGACTTCGATTCTTTCTTATTCTGGCCAAACGAAATGTTACATGCCTCATTTTCTGCGATTCAGGGGTGGTTTTTCTAGTTTTTAAATTTTTCAACAAATCGGATAATCTATGTGCTCTCTTATTTGAATTTCCATCATTTCTTTGTTTTTGGGGTCATTATGTGGCTTTTAACATTATTATTCATTCTTAAATGTAATACACGAGTAAATGAGTGAATAGATATTCGTTGAGATAAAGTATTCACATTGGTGTAACTAATAAATAATACAATATTTTATTAGTTAGTAGGTCTTAGTAGCCACTAAGAAGTGATAATTATTATTTTATTAGCGACTTACATCTACTAATTAGTAGGTCTTAGTAGATTTTTATTAGAATGTTAGTAGATTCTTCATTATTAGTGGCTGTTAGTAGAATTTTCATTAGATTTATAGTAGAGTTTTATTAGAATTTCGCGCATCATAAATGTTGCATTTTTTTTTTATTTTGAATTTTTGCAATAGCGAGAGCACCAGGTATGAGAATTGAGCATCATTAATTACAATTGGAATGAATATCGCCACTATTTCTTTGTAAGCAAGCATGAACATTAAACTCATTGGTGTAGAAATAACAATAATTTTGCTATCGTCAACATTTAATTTTATTTTATACTTTTTTCAACAATTTTTTGCTCCAATATTACAGCGGAGCCTCAGAAATTAGAAGAGATTTTGCCAAGCCATTGGTGCTTCTGAAATTAGTAGATTATCTTCTAATTTCCGAGTCACTTTTTCATACTCGATTTCTTCGTCTAAACAGCTGATTGTGACAAACTACGAAATGAATCTAAGTATCCTTTGGAATTTGATACACTCACAATAAGTGTTTGAATGCAAGAGCAGTCAAACATTAGTCAGAAGCACGTTAGCATGTTGTATGCTTGCCAATTATTTACACGTTAATTACATTCAACCGTTCTACAAAAATTTCGAGATAAATTTTACAAAAACATGTCATCAAATAATAAAAGACGTAAGAAGACAACATTATCAATTGAGCAAAAAAGGAAAATTCTCCTACGGCATTCGATATTTGAATCTCTACGACGAAATTCTCTCCAGTTATATAATAGTTAGAATCAATAACGCTGTTTGTTCATCGTTTCCGTGCAACAGTGACTGAAATGGGTTTGACGAGCGCCCAAATTTATAACGCCGATGAAACTTGATTGTTTCATCGTGGTCTGCCAGACAAGACGTTTTTGAGTGCATGCGAGAAAACCGCACAAGGTTCAAAAATCCAGAAAAAAACGCCTGTTGTTACTTTGATGCAATGCTGATGGCACGAACAAATTGAAACAATTAGTAATCGGCAACGCCAAAAAACCTCGATGCTTCAAAGGCTTTCACAATCCGCTTCATCATGATAACTCCAAGAATGATGTTTTTTTTAAGGAAGTAAGTAGCTGATTCCATTCTTCACGATTCTTAATTTCAATATTTCTAACAATGTTTATCATTGAACATTGGATAGGTTCGCCTCTTTGCGGAAGATAACAATTTGCCACCGAAGGCACTTCTGTTGCTTGATATCTGCAGTGCACACTCACCGAACGAAACTTTGCAAAGCGAGGATGGAAATATTGTTGCCAACTTCCTTCTGCCAAATGTCACTGCAGCCATTCAACCTCGTGGTCGAACATTCTCAACTGCGACTAGGATCAATTCGACGACAAGGACGAATTGCACTGAATTAGTGTCACAAAATTCTTATAACGATGACATTTTCAACGAAACCTAACTACTTTTGTCAACAATCGCACCAAACACAAGCGTGAATTTGGATGATTTGAAGAATGGAATGAAGACATCATTGAAGAGGATTCTGAAAATTTCGAAACAGATTCTGAAGATTAAGGATGTGATGAGCCCAAGGACCCAAAGCAGAGCGTTTCATTTTCGACTGAAATTGAAAGTGTCAATAACCTAATCAAGTGGTGCGAAGGCAATCAGTTCTCTTCCAGTAAACACATTTCGAATGTGAAAATTCCAAAGAAACAAACAAAATTAACAGATTTTTTACAGAAAAAAGTTTAAGAATTGACTATTATTTGGCAGTGATCTGATTACAATTAATGTCCAATTCATTCTGCGAATAAAATTTGAAAATTCACTGCAAAAACCATTTCTATTATTTTTCGGTTTGATTTATTTCCTTGCCATTTGCTTTTAAACGGGCTTTGCTGAGAAAAAAATTTCGGAATATTGTTCTAAAAGTGGTTAAAATTTATAATTCCACGTTCTATTTGAACTTTAGTGTTATTTTCTGGATTTTCTCGAAAAAATGAACTGAACCATTTTGCCTCCGGAATTATTAGAAGAATTCAGAAATTAGAAGAACCCGAAATACAAACACCTACTAATTTCCGAGGCTCCGCTGTATTATTTCTATTGAATTTCGAACTTTTTATTAATTGTAAATGAATCAAATACTAATTTAAACTCTATTTAAAATCTAATGAAAATTCTACTTACAGCCACTAATAATGAAGAATCTACTAACATTCTAATAAAAATCTACTAAGACCTACTAATTAGTAGATGTTAGTCGCTAATAAAATAATAATTATCACTTCTTAGTGGCTACTAAGACCTTCTATCTAAATAAAATTAAATTGGTGAAACTACTAAAATAATAAAAAAATTACTAATTAGTGAAGAAATTAACATGTATGAGTATTCAGCGTCCATCCATAATTTAGGATTTTTTTGGATTTAAATTTTTATAAATAGTTTTATAATCCTTTGCAACCTGAAATATTGTTTCAGCACATTTCATTTTCATAATTTGAATCAATAACGCTCAGTGCTTTTCTCAATTGTCGAAAAATATGTTCGAATGAATTTGGAGCTCTTGAAATGTTCAGCGCATTATCTCAATTGAAAACGGATTGACATGTATTTATTTCGGATAATGACCACAGGAATCCATGTAGAATGAGTGCAAATATGACAAGCCTTGTAGTAGTTTAGCTTTCTATAGGGATTTCATTTAGAATTTCATATAGCTTCCATGTAATGAATAAGCTTCATAAAAGAAAATTTATTGACATTATCAAATTGACGGCTGTCAAGCTAGCTGTAAAGCCTGGGTTCTTCACGAAAGTCTGGGTAAATTCCATGTATACAGGATTTGTCATTTAAGCGCCTATTCTACATGTTTTCCCAAAGCGATTCACCAAAATAAATTCTTGATCTATATTGCATATATTCAAATAAATAATTAGATGAGAAAAAAATGTTTATTCTTAGTTCTGTTTGGATCTGAATTTAATATTTTATTTCGAACAAATATTAGTCAGCATCAAATTTAGTTAAACAATTGAGGATATTATTTCAATTTTTATTACAATAGTGGAACAAGCAAGTTAACTAGGAAGGCGACAAGTGCATTTATTAAACCTGAAAGTTCAAGCCTGATATTTAAACCTTTTCCTTCGATTGCTTTCAATACGTAAGGCAATAATTTGAAAATATTGATTCTAAGATTTCCGACATTAGCTGGAATCAATTTCAAAAATGGGCTTCCATCAACTTTGAGTATGGCAAGGAGAGTGGCCGCAAGTACACTCAATTTTGGTGCTACAAGAATTAGCAATGCAGGCAAGAGAATAAGAAGCGGCAACGGAGTGTTGGCGGGCACAAATAGGGTGAGAAGTGAAAGCAACCTTGTGAAGATAACGGCTAGAATTTTCCTTATAGAAAAGAAAAATGTTTGAAGTGCGCCTTCAAGAAGAATTCGGATGCCAGCGAACAATGCGTCGACTAGCTCGAGATTTGATTCTGGTGATGGTTTTGGTGCTGGTTGTGATCCTTGTCCTGAACCTTGTTGTGATCCCTGTCCTGATCCTGGTTGTGATCCCCGTCCTGAGCCAGGTTGCGATCCCTGTCCTGAACCTTGTTGTGATCCCTGTCCTGAGCCTGGTTGTGATACCTGTCCTGAGCCACGTTGCGATCCCTGTCCTGAACCCGGCTGTGATCCCTGTCCTGAGCCAGGTTGCGATCCCTTTCCTGAACCTGGCTGTGATCCCTGTCCTGAGTCTGGCTGTGATCCCTGTCCTGAGCCAGGTTGCGATCCCTGTCCTGAGCCAGGTTGCGATCCCTTTCCTGAACCTGGCTGTGATCCCTGTCCTGAGCCTGGCTGTGATCCCTGTCCTGAGCCAGGTTGTGATCCCTGTCCTGAACCTGGCTGTGATACCCGTCCTGAGCCAGGTTGTGATCCCTGTCCTGAACCTGGTTGTGATCCCTGTCCTGAGCCAGGTTGTGATCCCTGTCCTGAGCCAGGTTGTGATCCCTTTCCTGAGCCTTGTTGTGATCCCTTTCCTGAACCAGGCTGTGATCCCTGTCCTGAGCCTGGCTGTGATCCCTGTCCTGAGCCAGGTTGCGATCCCTGTCCTGAACCTTGTTGTGATCCCTGTCCTGAACCTGGCTGTGATCCCCGTCCTGAGCCAGGTTGTGATCCCTTTCCTGAGCCAGGTTGTGATCCCTGTCCTGAACCTGGTTGTGATCCCTGTCCTGAGCCTTGTTGTGATCCCTGTCCTGAACCTGGTTGTGATCCCTGTCCTGAGCCAGGTTGTGATCCCTTTCCTGAGCCAGGTTGTGATCCCTGTCCTGAACCTGGTTGTGATCCCTGTCCTGAGCCTGGTTGTGATCCCTTTCCTGAGCCAGGTTGTGATCCCTGTCCTGAACCTTGTTGTGATCCCTGTCCTGAGCCTGGCTGTGATCCCTGTCCTGAACCTGGCTGTGATCCCTGTCCTGAGCCAGGTTGTGATCCCTGTCCTGAACCTGGTTGTGATCCCTGTCCTGAGACTGGCTGTGATCCCTGTCCTGAACCTGGCTGTGATCCCTGTCCTGAGCCAGGTTGTGATCCCTGTCCTGAACCTGGTTGTGATCCCTGTCCTGAGCCAGGTTGTGATCCCTGTCCTGAACCTCGTTGTGATCCCTTTCCTGAACCTGGCCGTGATCCCTGTCCTAAACCTGGCTGTGATCCCTGTCCTGAGCCTTGTTGCGATCCCTTTCCTGAACCTGGCTGTGATCCCTTTCCTGAGCCAGGTTGTGATCCCTTTCCTGAACCTGGCTGTGATCCCTTTCCTGAGCCTTGTTGCGATCCCTTTCCTGAACCTGGCTGTGATCCCTTTCCTGAGCCAGGTTGTGATCCCTGTCCTGAACCTGGTTGTGATCCCTGTCCTGAGCCTGGTTGTGATCCCTGTCCTGAACCTTGTTGTGATCCCTGTCCTGAACCTGGCTGTGATCCCTGTCCTGAGCCAGGTTGTGATCCCTGTCCTGAACCTGGTTGTGATCCCTGTCCTGAGCCTGGTATTACTGCTGGTATTGGTGCTGGTATTGGTGCTGGTTCGATAGTTGGTTCTGGTATCTCTTCTAGTACTGGTGTTGGTTGTGATTCCTGTCCTGAACCCTGTTGTGATCCCTGTTCTGAACCTTGTTGTGATTCCTGTCCTGAGCCAGGTTGCGACCCCTGTCCTGAACCTGGTTGTGATCCCTGTCCTGAACCTGGTTGTGATCCCTGTCCTGAACCTTGTTGTGATCCCTGTCCTGAGCCAGGTTGCGAGCCCTGCCCTGAACCTGGTTGTGATCCCTGTCCTGAGCCAGGCTGTGATCCCTGTCCTGAGCCAGGTTGCGACCCCTGTCCTGAACCTGGTTGTGATCCCTGTCCTGAACCTGGTTGTGATCCCTGTCCTGAACCTTGTTGTGATCCCTGTCCTGAGCCAGGTTGCGAGCCCTGTCCTGAAACTTGTTGTGATCCTTGTCCTGATGCTGGTGAAAATAATTAAAATGATGTATATTAATGAATTCAATCTTTGTTCGTCTAATTCTCAAACATTTTATGCAATTCAAAAAAATCCGTTTGATAATTCTTGACAACTCGCAAGAATCTTATGCTGTGTCTTCTGAATGCTTTTCCAAAGAAAGACAAGAAACGTACATGGATGAGGTACGTGGCTTGGCCTATATTTTGGTGACCCGTAGCCATTCCTTGGATTTCCTCCAATTAATCCAACGGCGAAAGCCGCTATCAATAAAGTGATGAAAAATTTCATGATACAAACTTACAAAGGTATTGCTGATTGAATTCGATATATGCCGATATTTATATACCGAAATGCAATCGTAGTTTTCTACCTGGCGCACCTCGTATCACGAGAATCGTGAGCGCATGGCCTTATATGTATCATACGTCGTGGGCACGTTTTTGCCATTCAAACAAACGAAATCTAGTTTTGATTTTATATTTCAAAGGTGCAGTACCTTTTACGATAATTTTGGAAGTAAAAATCTTTGATCCATTCCAACTGTAATTCGCAATTTTTTCAGAATTCAGCTCATTTTGAGGCGTAGATAACGTACACACTTTTGTAAAAAAAAAAAAGATTAATTTCCCACATTTTTCCTTTCATATATGTAGGGCTGAGAGTAAAATCGGTTAAAAATATTTTATCTCCTGCTCACACCCAGGAAAATTCTCGTAAGCATGAGCACGACTTAAGATGTTTTTAACCGTTTTTACTCTCAGTCCGACATATACTTTAGCGCTTATGTCGAGGGCAACAATTTATTGCCAAAAAATCTCCTCAATTATGCACCGGCAAACGACGGATCTGCACGTGTAACCTATATTAAAACTTTATTGTCAGTAAAGCACGACCTTTTTTCGTGGATATTTATTCATGAAACAATAAATAATTTCGAGAAACTGTGAGTTTATAACAAACTCGTGACACTTTTCCCCATCTCCAAGTAGTATCGCACCTAGATTTTTTCAAACAACAATTCATTCAAATAAGACCAACTACACAGAAAATTTCTTTGCAGTACTAGTTACAGGAATGTCATGTAGAGCGAACGAGCATAGCCACTCCCTGCTTTCAAAGAAAATATCTTGAGTTTTTAAACGATGTTCCGTTTAAATGTTGGATTTAAACAACAATTCGTTCAAAATCATCATGAATCGAACATTCAAAACGGTACATGGTGTGAAAAATCAAGATGTTTCCTTTGAGTGCGTGGTATTTTATATTTCTATCGCGATTTCATGTAAAAACGAAACTTTATGCTGGTCAGAGACCCAATGACATAAATTCCACCTGAACTTTGAAGAATTTGACAGTTGAAACATTTACGTTATCAGTTTTGTACAAAGCTTAATTATTATAATACACCCAAACAAGCAGAAATTCAAAGCAATTACAGCAAACAAATTCTCTGTGTAGGTAGAACCAGGTTATATAATGAGATGTCGAACGCCAAACGATTTATTTTTACTCAAAGTTTTGATTTTAAAGCAAAGTGAGCTCTTGAGAAACGGTCATCACACGAGGCACTTAAAATTTCGATCGATTTTATTCCAATATGTGTATTCATTGGTGAAGGATTAGCACAATGTTTTGTTTTATTTGTCTTTTTATTGATTCAGACATAAAAATTTATGAAGTATTATCACTTGGGCTGTGCAACAATTCAATGAATAGATGATGTGGCCTATGCAGTGATTGGGGCATCAGCACCTGGCTCAATTCCTCCTGGTCCAGTACCTACAAATTTTCCCAAATGATTTAAAATGTAAAAAAAAAAAAATGATAAAATGATACAATTGTTCCATGGCAAAATGATTTTATCGTGACAGTTGACATCAATTTCTTACCAACAATTGGGTGGAATCCGTTTTCATCAGCTGTGTAAGTAACCCAATAAGTTATTCCATCTGGCGCAACGAACGAATAAGCGCCAGATTTAACGACCGCTTGTTGGTCACCGATCGTTTTCAATTCTCCCTTTTCCGAGAATATTTGACGGTTATCCAATTCATAACTGCAACAAATTCACACATATTAGAATTGACCTTTTTATTTAAATTTAGAATCTATTTGATGTCATTTTCAATAGGTTTAGTATCAGGCTTATCGAAAAATCCGATTAGATCATAAGGGACTCGCCACAGTGAATGAAGTGAGTCTCTTTGAAAGAGTCTCTTTGCATTAAATCATTTCAATAACACAATGCTGCAAAAAAATGTTTTTTTCATACTCCAATTTTCTATTGCTTATTTTGTGTTAGCATAGGGCCCCACAGTTCCAAAAAGCCCAACAGTTTGACCGATTTTAGCAGCGTTCCCGAGATATGGCCCAAAATGTGAGAAAAAGGTAAATTTTTGCTACTTTGCCCCATATTTCGGACCATAGCTCGAAACCGTATGAGATACCCAAGTATATAGAACGGTATTGGAAATGAGAATATTTCAACTCTCAATTATTTCTTTTTCTAAGCTATTCTTTATGAATTCTCAGTCCCTTACGTGAATAAGTAATTGCCGGAGCCGTCGTTATTATTTTTTTCCCGAACAACTTGAGGCTGTGGCTGCAGTTCGATCTCTTGTGCCAGAGCAATGGCAACGACTGATAGCACTGAGACCAACAAAAACATTTGATTTGCCATTACTATAGAGTATCCAATCAACTTCACTTTGGATTTACTAATCAACTGATTCGAAAATATAAACAACGAGACCTTTTATATTCTGTGATATCCCGTTGTTTTTCACTAATTGTAATCGATGACCATTGCTTCAAAAATCGTTGATGGTAGGGCAACAAATTGTGTATTTTTGGTGAATCTTTTGATATAATCATAATTGTGGGATAAAATCAGTCGCGTGTCTGCAGCATAATACAGCCTTCCGACTGTTTTCACAGGTTAATCTTTCGTTCACCTCAATCATTATTACGAAAAGTGTCATAATCGATGACGTCTACATTCTTCTCGTCTGTTGATGGTGCATTGAACATCTCATTTCATTAGCTGACTCATGAACCTTCAAGGTATACATATTATCAGGCATTGTGTGTTAGACTAATCATCTCTTATTCAGATCAATGCTATTTTATCGGCCGGAATCGTAGCGCTAATGAATCAGACGGCATATCAAAACAAAACAATTTTTTGTTACAAATGGTTTAATGATTTATATTATAAAAGATGCATCTACAGATAACATGACATAAGTTGATAGAAAAATTATGCCTTTAAAATTTAAATTCATTTCCACCCGTAGTCACTGCGACATTCAAACAAGATCTATGCACAAGCCGGTGTTGACGGTCAAACACTTATTTAATTTCAAAATGCTTCATATTCTTTACGATTCAAACGAAAGGAGTTCGTACTCAAATAAGATGTCGACCATCTCTATCGCTGTAATTTCTTGTCGCTTGCAGACGCGAACTTTTCTATTGGCAACTCTACCGGTGAAGTTCAGAGGTATGTACACAGACATACTCCCCTCTCAATTTCACCGATACTATCGGTCCGATAGATTTGTGAAGCTAGAAATTGAAAAAACAAATAAATTGAAAAAAAAAAAGATGAGATATTCCCAAACTATGTATTTCGATTGAATGTTGCAATGATTCTGAATTACTTGACATCTTCTTGAAATCAAAACAAATAAAAAAAAAAATGCTTGTAAAATAAATAAATCGATAATTCGAATTTCATGAAATGTTTGATCAAAATATTTGCTATTTCAACAAGCTATTAAGAAAATTTCTCATTGCGTGTAACATATTTACACTCATCGTTACGAAATTGTTCGATCAAGAGGTAAAATAACGTCAAATATTTTTACACGAAAAAAATGCTATGAGCACAGCTGAGGTCAAACAAGGAATCGATTAAATGCTTAATAGCAATCATCGCGACATGCTCGCATCCAATTCGATGAAAATTGGATAGCATATATCTACCGCAAAACGTATTAATTAATGTGATGCTTTAACCAATTTTTACTTCACCATCGCTTAAAGCATTCTTTAAATTCCATCATCATTCCGATTTGTCGAAACGCCTTGAACACGCAAATGCCAATCCAATACAGTAAACACTCAGATTTTAAACGCCTGACCTATGCCACTTTTTATTCGATATTTACCGTACGATGTTTGTTGGTTGTGAAAGTGATAATGCTACTGCTGCTGCTGCTGCCGCCGAATTAAGGAAAAAAATACATTCGCATAACTTTTAATGCATTGAAGATCGAAAAAATCGCAATCATAAGAATGAATACATGCGTTTAGAAAAAAACACTTTTTCATTATGCTTTTGAAGAAAACCTTTTTCACGATGCAATTTGAAGGGTATGGATGCGTATTCCCACTATTTTTCTCATGCACACAGTTTTGAATTGAAAAAAATATTATACAGCTCGACCTTTGGCAGAAATAAAGATAAGCACTACAAAAATGAGTTAATAATTGAAAGTAATTTTGGGAAGCTCCTCATCTTTATGTTAATCTTTTAATTTTATTTTGCATATTTTTTGTTCGAAACCAGTTCATAATATTCCCTTCCGTTGAATGATGAAGAAATAACATTGAATTAACAATCGTGTGCACCTTTATTTAATTGAAGGGGATAAAACGGAATAGTTCTCCAACTCAATGACGCACATGCATGAGAACGAAATTGTTTTTATCCATGTGATTGCTTTGCTCAATGAAACCTGGAAAAAATACCTACTTTTAAAAGCACGACAATAGAATAAATTTTCAAAAGAGTTTTGCGGTTTAACTATGCATTGATCCCAGGATCTGATTCGTACAGTAAACAAAAAATAAAAAAAAAATTGCTGGCCCATGGGAGGATCGAACTCACGACCTTCGCGTTATTAGCACGACGCTCTAACCAGCTGAGCTAATGGGCCTTCGAGATTCAATTAATCAAATTGTTGGGATATTTCTTGGATAGAACACGTGCTCCCCTATGATCGTGATTGAAGAGCCCACCATGTTCATGCGTAGCAGTTGGAAGTCTATTGCAAGTGAGATGATGATAGACAATGCAAATCATATTCGATTTTACATTGAAAAAAGTTATTTCCTTAAGTCTATCAAATAAAAGAACTTATTTCAAGTGGATTCATTTTTTCAGACACAGAATTACGTTCATGAATCGTTGTTGAATCAAACAATTTGGAAATTGATATAGATTTGTGTATATATTTTAATAGGATGTCATAAATAGACATACAAATAAGTGTTATTCACATTTTTTCGGTTTGAAACATTCAAGTGAAGCTGCCGATGTTTCAGTGGGCATAAGATCATTACAGAAATATTGCGTTTCAGTCAGACAAAATAACCGTATATTTTTACTTCTTCACGTAGCAACATCGTTTATTTAATCAGTTATGTGAAAGTTACAAAAGATTATCTATTCCACTTTCTGTCTGATTGGCAGACCGAATGTCCAATTAACCGTTGAATATCCATCGGGGATGTAGCTCAGATGGTAGAGCGCTCGCTTAGCATGTGAGAGGTACCGAGATCGATGCTCGGCATCTCCATTTCTTTTTTATTTTATTTTTTTTTATTCACAGAAATCGTGAATGTTGGTTATTTTTTTTAATATATCAAATTTTTTAAAGAAATATATTTTTGAAAACGCGAAAAAAGAGAATTGGAGATGCCGAGCATCGATCTCGGTACCTCTCACATGCTAAGCGAGCGCTCTACCATCTGAGCTACATCCCCGATGGATGTTTAACGGTAAATTCAACTTTTGATCGACCAATTAAGTGACAATTTTAACGGATTAGTGCGTAATGACATTTTCTCTAGTCGAATGTGCATGTGAGTGATTGAAAAAAAAAAATCCACACGTAAAAAATGCCAACATGTCAATTTTTTCGAATAAATTAGCATGCTAATTTCGCATTACGAAACGTGTACAAACAGATTTAATACGAAATTCCCATCAATTGTGAAGATTTGTAAATAAAAATACTAAACTGTCACATTTGGGCACATGAAATATGCTTATAAAATTCAGTTGATTATAAATCTCTATTGTTTCTGCAATAAATTATATCAACGCTGCATTATTTTAGTGTCCGCATTACATGAGCTTTGTATAGGAGGTGAATTGGATCAAAGTGAATGGTCGAATTTTCTACGCAGAAATATATGAATTGATTTGTGAAATTTACAACAAATGTTAAGAATTTTGGTGAGGATGAAATTATGTTTATTTTTCGAAAATAATTACGTTATATGATAGATAGAAAGGCAGATAGATAGAAAAAAATGACTTAAAAAAAGAAATGGAGATGGCGAGCATCGATCTCGCTACCTCTCACATGCAAAGCGAGCGCTCTACCATCTGAGCTACATCCCCATATTCGAAGTTGCAGCCAGCTGCTTTAAATGCACAACATTCAATTTATGTATGTTGTTGAGTTGTTTTGCTCCGCTCACTGTCTCGCTGGTGAAAGTATTGCATTCGAATAAATCAACTTTAAACATTAGCCTATTTTATATAATATTCACTGTATTTCCATTGAATTTCCATAGATGGCGCTGAAAGTGCGCAAAGCCAAAATTACTCGAGCCAAACTTGAAGTTCAAACCATTCCAATGGTTGGAGTATTCGATTTAACTTTGTGAAATGTCAGTGTGTATTGCGTTGATAAGAAATTGCAAAAAGATTAACTGACGTTTGTTGTCAAAATAACAAAAATACTGACTGAACAAGTAGCGTAGTGAAGGTGTAAAAAGGCGAAAATCCTACATAAAACAAGACAATTTTCTACAAATTCTAATTTAATGTGTGGATTGTTATTGGAGTTTGTACAAAATTTCGCTCACTCTTAGTTAATTTAAATGGAAACATTTCGATCTAGCAATCTTTAATCGACAAAATTTTTTTGCGACTTGTCAACATGTTAAAGTGTTTACGATTGCACCACAAACAGAGTACAAAAGTAGTTTCCCAATTCAAATCATTTAATCGTCATGTCAGTCATTCATGCGCACTTTTTACACAAAAAGCACAAAATACCAAGCTCAATTCGATACATTCAGTATCAAGAAGATGCATTTACTTAACTGGAGTGTCGGCAAACTTATTGGAACAAGAGCGTTGCCAATATGAAGGGAATGCGCTTCCAAAAGATGCACGAGTCGTGATTTGTGGCGGCGGAGTGATGGGCGGTAAGTGTTGATCTTAAATTCGATCTCTGTGTTTCCAAAATTCACTCATTGGCTTTTCAATGTGATTACTGTTTTTCTATTTCGTTTCCAGCTGCGGTCGCATATCATTTAGCTATGCAAGGTCTTGGGCATGAAGTTGTGCTGTTGGAACAAGAAAAGTTCGGATTTGGACTACTTTAATCATGTATTTATTACACACATTCTAACAATTTTATCAATTTTTTCCGGAATTTTTATACAGAATTGGTGGTGGCATGACATGGCACTCGAGTGGCTTGGTCGGCGCATTCAAACCAACTTACTCTCAGGTTTTACTAGCTCAACAAACAATCAAACTGTACGAAGACTTGACGTCAAAAGGACTGAAGACCGGCTGGAAACAGTGTGGTTCATTAAATTTGGCACGCACACGAGATCGAATGACTCAATTTCGACGCATGAAAGCACTGAGCCCGTACGTCACACTCTTTGATCGTTCATTTGATTTTTTCTTCTGACAGTCGAATGTTATTCTTCATTTTTTTATTGATTTTATTTCGACCTGCAGCCTGTGGGGCATCGAATGTGAGATATTGACACCATCTCAGTGTAAGGATAAGTGCCCCGTGGTAATGACAAAATTGGAATACCTAATGGGAGACTATAAAAAATATATATATGGATTATTTTAAAATAGCTGGAGACTGGAGATTTGCTGGGTGGAATTTGGATTCCGAAAGACGGTGTTGCACACCCAAAGTACATTTGTGATACGCTCATCAGTGAAGCTAATCGTTTGGGTGTGACAGTCATCGAAAAATGTATAGTGAAAGAGATCTCGCAACGCGATGGTTTTATAAGTTCAGTGACAACGAATTACGGTCGCATCCATTGTGAATATTTTGTGAATTCTGCTGGTTTTTGGGCTCGTTCAATCGGAGAAATGTCTGAGCCAAACGTAAAAGTACCGCTTCAACCTGCCGAACACTACTTTTTGCACACTAAACCAATTCAGAACTTGGATCCAATGATGCCGGTTGTTCGGGATCTAGATGGCCAGATCTACATTCGCGAGGTGGATGGTCGGATTTTGGCTGGAGGCTTTGATCAAAAAACCAAACCAGCTTTTCAGAATGTTACAATACCGCGTAAGCAGTGATTTTCTTGCCCATTATTATGCCGTCTCCAAACAATTTTGAATATTTCTAGTGGAGGCGAATAAACGTGAGTTGGATGTCGACTGGGATCAATTTTATCCGTTGCTCCAAGAGATTCTCAAACGTGTGCCACAATTGAACGAAACATATTTAGAAAGTTTAATAAATACACCCGAAGCATTTTCGCCGGACTGCAAATGGATTTTGGGAGAAGCACCAGAGGTAAATTGTATATGTAGACTCGATTCGAAACTGATAAGGACTGTTTTAGATAAGAAATTACCTGGTGGCAGCCGGAATGAAAACAGTGGGAATATCTGCGGCTGGTGGGGCTGGAGAGGCGATTGCTGATATTATAACCCATGGCTACTCAAAATTTGACATCTATGAGTTGGATATTTCGCGCTTCCTGAGCATTCACAATAATGCCAAATTTCTTCGCGATCGCGTTGTCGAAGTGCCTCGCATGCATTACAGCATCCCTTATCCCTTCCATGAATTCAAAACGGGACGGAATTTGCGAATGTCACCGATCTATCCGGTGTTGAAATCTCGAGGTGCAATTTTCGGGTCAACAATGTGCTACGAACGGCCCAACTATTTCGATCGGAATAACAGACACTATTCATTGAACGATATTGTCACGACTGAAGAGGAATTCATTGCCGGAGACACAAATACATTTTCAAAACCGCATTGGTTCGAAATTGTTGCCTCTGAATATGATGCATGCCGTGAAAAAATTGGCATTTCGGATTACAGTTCCTTTACTAAAATGGATCTTTGGTCGAAGGGTGATGAAGTGGTTAAATTGCTGCAATATCTTTGTTCAAATGATGTTGATGTTCCGGTTGGATCCATCATTCACACTGGCATGCAAAATATTCATGGTGGCTACGAAAATGATTGCTCAATTGCTCGTTTAGCTGAAAATCACTATATGATGATCGCACCAACGATTCAACAGACACGCTGCAAAACGTGGATAGCACGACATCTGCCTCGAGATAACAGTGTAAATTTGTCAGACGTAACCTCTGTTTATACTGCAATCTGTATTCTCGGACCATTCACTCGAATGCTCCTCTCGGAATTGACTGATACCGATTTATCGGCAAAAGGTTTTCCATTTTTTACATTCAAAGAGCTCGATATTGGTTCAGCAAATGGAGTACGCACAATGAATTTAACGCACACTGGTGAGCTTGGCTATGTTTTGTATATACCAAACGAATTTGCGCTGCATGTTTACTCAAAACTGTGGGAAGCTGGCCAGAAATATGGTATCAAACATGTCGGTCACTACGCAACAAGAACACTTCGCATTGAAAAGTTTTACGCTTACTGGGGTCAAGATCTTGATACGTTTACGACACCGCTTGAGTGTGGAAGAACTTGGCGAGTCAAATTTAATGTAAGAATTCGATTATATTCAATTGTATATTATCTGAATCATGTCTATTATCGTCTGTCCATTACAGAAAGGTGTTGATTTCATTGGCAAAGACGCATTACTGAAGCAACGTGATGAAGGTGTTAAGCGGATGTATGTTCAATTACTGTTGAACGATCATGATCCCGACATAGACCCGTGGTGTTGGGGTGGAGAGCCAATTATACGTGACGGTATTTATTGTGGACAAACCACAACCACCGGTTATGGATACACGTTTAAGAAACCGGTCTGTTTGGGCTTTGTCAAAAAGATTGATAAATATGGTAACGAAGAACGTGTCACAAATGAATATGTACTTACCGGCGATTATGAAGTAGAAATCGCTGGCGTTAGGTGAGAATCAAGAAAAACATTTGCTGAGCCATATGGTTCATTGCACTCTTGAATAATTCTTTGTTATTATCCATAGATATCCGGCCAAAGTTCATTTGCATTCACCGAATTTGCCAACAAAATATCCGGACAAAGAACGTGCATCTTATTCGGCGACTCGAGATGATCCAGTCAATTTAACTACATTAAAACCACATCTCGTTTGAATATCCTCTTTTTTTTTCTCTATAGAAAATGTCTGCCTAAATGAGATTCGAATTTGGAATGCAATTCGCTTGAATCTATTTGTCCATCTTCTGTAATTTTGCCTGTGTGATGTTGAATATTTGAAAATAGGAATGTAATCAAATCTCAAATCACTCTTGTCTAACAGATAATCGTGATGTGAGCCTTAAAAATAAAATTACTTGTATTTGAAATTTCGTGCAATTTTGTTCAAAAAGAAAAATGTTTTTTATTTTAAATTTTCAATGGATTTTGGTTTAAATTTGTAAAGAAGCAAAAAACAATTGTACAAATTTGATAAAATGTGCCATGATTTTCAGGATGGCAAATACTGAGAGATGATAAATGATTGTTTTTCTTTGTGTGCCCCAACAAAGACGCAGACTAAAAGAAAGATTTTGTGTGTGGCACGATTTCATTGCACTTGCCGTGATTTTAAGCCGAATCTTGACTCTGTCAATATCGGAAAATTTATTTGGATTCAGACGTGAAACGCATCATCAATCAGTCGATATCAAAACAGATTCTATGGTATTGTTGAAGCGTTAAAGGGCTGGCAAAATGCTTTATCGCATACTTTGATGAATGATTAGTATCATTCATTATTCATTGTCGTCGAGTTGGTGTTTGCACATCATTTAATACGCACAGAGACTTTGTTGAAAAGCCAACAACGCATTTCGAGCGCAACTTTCTGAACAATTCAAAATAATCGTATCTAAAATTTATCGCCAACGATGTCATTCGAACGAAAGTAAATCGCATTGATTACATAGCATTGATAGCAAAAGCCGTACATATTGATTGAAATGATGGTTTCTAGGAAAGCTTTGACAGTGATGACCAAATCGTATACATCTCGTTGAGTTGTTAAGTTCCCCGGCTTCTCGAAAAAACATGCTCACTCTGATGCCTCCTAATTGCGGCGTTTACAAATCGATAAAAAGCCGCCTGTCGCTTCACCATGAAAAATGCAAAAACATTGCTCATTATGGATGCGCCCGTAATGTTGCTGTCGATGTGATTTTGGATAATTTGATTTAATGTACTGAGTTGATACACTTTCACATCGTGGGCTGAATAATGCTCGCATTTGTACACCGTTAAATCAGAAAACGCTGAGAACGTGTCGTTGCTGCCCGAACGAATCGAGAATCGAATTAGGTAAAATAATGAAATCAATTCGCATGAAACTCGCACAACAGTCGCTTGGATCGCAACCCGAGTAAAGTTGTCCTTTCTCAAATACTGACTATTATAAAACAACACGTGCGATTGGAGTAATAAAAATTAAGCTGTCTTCCGTCGAGCAAATAATCAGAGCCAATGCTTGCTGTGGCCGGTAAATTCAAGACAGCCATTCTTTTACGTGGGCCTCAATGTGCAGACGAAAAACTTTCAAGCTCACCAAAGCGATCAAAATAATTTAAGCAGCGACATTCATGATAATAATTTGACATTGGTGATAAGGTGAGGAGCGTCGCAATCGAATATCCCCTTTGTCAATGTTTTTGAACCATTTGCGAATTTATTATAATTTATATTTTATTGAATTATATTCTGCAGAATGTTGCAATGAAATTATTTTCGAAAATAATGGTGACGCAAGATGAAATGATTTAATGGCAGGATTATTTATGCAAAGTCAATATTCATTCGTGAGATGATGTCAAATATTTGCTTTGCATCTAATACCTAGAACCGTGTGCTCCATTTATTCATATTGCTCGCTTGTCATTGTATTCGCCATAGAAATTAAGTGAAATGAGTTTGTTCAGATGCATATGCTTCAAGCATCATTTGCTTGAGCGATTGCCAATCGGTATGAATAAGCGAAAAATCTGGGTACTCTATCAACACGACACAAACCACTTTGCCATCAATCCACGATCCTATGTCCAAAAGATGGAGCTTTCATTCAGTTTGGATTCGTTAAGTTTATTTGATTGAATTTAGTATCATAGAACACCCAATCGGATTCAACAAAATCGCGTTTGAAAAACATACACTGATCAATGTGACCTTTGAGGTCTAAACGCCACTTGCTTGTTTCGTTTATTTTCAGCAAATTATCTTTATTGAAACAAATTGAACATTTGAGGACCCGTTAATGCATTCAGTATCAAAACGTTTATTCGAATCAGTCAGCAAAATACTTCGAAGAGCAAACATCGAAAATATCAAAACTTGAGAAATGATGTTTTTTGCTGTGTTATTGGGAATCATTACATTATTTTTTATTTGGTTGAAATGGAATTATTCGTACTGGAAGCGAAACAAAGTACTCGGACCGGAACCAAGTTTCATTGTGGGAAATGTCGGAAGTACGCTCACATTTTCCAAACATTTTGGCGCTGTTTGTGCTGTTTGGTACAAGTAAGTTTGATGCACATTTGAAACAAACAAAAAATATCTTTTCTCTAATTCTCGATGTCCAGAGAATTTCCAAATGAACCATACGTCGGATACTATAAAATGCTGCAGCCAGCCATTTTGTTGCGTGATCCCGATCTGATTAAGGACGTATTGACAACTAATTTCAATAGTTTCCGACACAATGATATCAACATAAGCAAGCGAAATGATCCGCTATCCGCTACGAATCCTTTCGCCCTTAAAGACGACGAATGGAAAGAAAGCCGCAAAGCAATATCGCCAATGTTTTCTCAAGCCAAAGTAAAACCATTCACCAAATTATAAAAACAGTTGATATTAAAACGATTTGCTTTATTTCAGCTGAAAGGCGTTATGCCAGTGATGAATGGCGTTGGTGCTGATTTGGTGGAATTTATTAAATCATATCCAGCAAATACGGATTTCGATGCGAAAGACGTAATGTGTTTATTTGATTAGATGGAATGAAATGATAATTTCATAGATTTGTTGCAGATTTCGATCCGCTTTACCACGCAAAATGTGATCAAAAGTGTATTCAGCATCGATGCAGATTGCTTCAACAAAGACAAAGAAAGTGAATTTTTGAGAGTTGGAAAAGAAATATTTTTGCCATCGCTTTTGGTTGGACTCAAATTTCTGAGTATTTTATTCGTACCAAAATGGCTGTTTGAACTCATTCCAGTATCGTAAGTATTGATACATTTTGAAGGCCCGCTTCAAATAAACATTGCTCACTATTGAAAATTTCAATAACGGTATTGTCGCCAGATTCGGTCCACCATCAACTGACCGATGGTTTCGAGGACTAGTTCGTGCAAATAAAGCGTCACGGCCGAAGGATTTTCAAAGCAGCGATCTATTCCAAACGCTTCTTCAAATTCAAGAGAAAAACAGTTGGAATATTTCTTTCTCTCCCTCGTTATTACATCTGCTCTTGTATTTTATTTTCCTATTGCTTTAACAGATTTCGATGAGACGTTCCTGGCGGGACATTCATTATCGCTATTTTTCGACGGAACAGAGACTTCGGCTGTGTCTTTATCTTATGCTTTATATGAATTGGCTAGAAATCCACATTGTCAGACAAAAGCTTACGAGGAAATTGTGCAAAAAATGGCCAAATATGACGGAAAGCTTACATTTGAGGGTATTCAAGAAATGATTTATCTGGAAGGTGTATTGCTTGAATCGTCGCGGATAAATCCACCTGGATTATCATTGAACAAAGTGTGCACAGCTCGATATACACTTCCAAAAACTAATGCACAATCAAAAGCAATATCTATTGAACCTGGAACAGTCGTCAATATTTCAATATTGGGCATTAATATGTGAGATCTTTCGTATTTAATTCAAAACAAATTTGCCTTTGAATCTTATTATTAAATCGAATTTTTATCATATCTTGCCAAATTGCATATTCTGTGTAGGGATCCCAAATACTATCCAGAGCCAGAAGAGTTCAAGCCAGAGCGGTTCAGTGAGGAAGATCTGCGCAATCGCCAAAAGTGTACATTCCTGACATTTGGCGATGGACCGCGTATTTGCCCCGGGATGCGATTCGCTATCACTCAGATTAAAGTCGCATTGGCTTACATCATATTGAATTTTCATATGAAACTGTCGCCGAGACACAAACCAATCGTTATCGATTCGCAGACATTCGTATCAAATCCAAAGGATGGCATTATAATTCAAATTGAAGCGCGATGAAATTTTGGTCTAGCATCTCAAACTCACTAGATAATTGATCAATTACAGCTGATTGTGAGAATGAATAAAAATATGACCATGACTTTCTATTATTCCAATTTCGCGTTTGAATTCTATACTGTCCATTGTGCTTGTTTGAACTTATATGAAATCAACTTTAAATTGTATGCTAATAAATATAACAAATTTTAGATGAAAATGAAGTTGTGTCATTTCTCTCAGGATCCCTAAGCATATAATTGTTTCGAAAAATAGCAGCGGCAACATGAAAGTTAGCTCACCAAAATGTGCTGAAATTTGTTTGCTTTGTAAAAACTTTAAATTCTTTCAATTTTATTTGTTAAAATGAAAATATTGAATAAAACTTTGAATCCGTGACTGGTCCTCTAGTCCTGAAATCCCTTGTCCGGCTTATTTCAACTTTCACGCACCCAGTGAATCATTTGAAAGGACATTTTCTTCGATTCATCAAAAACTATCCAGACATCGTGGCTGTGTTTGCATTGTGCACAGCACAACGTGTCGCATCGCATCCTCTTCAAGATGATTCGATGTTTCGTACGAGCTGTTTTAAATAGATTTAATTATCCGATTCGATATACAGGGTGTTCCATTTAAAAACTTCATTGCCCAAAAGTTCAAGTGTTATGTTGGCTGTGTGGCTTGTTGCGCCATCCTGTTGAAACCGAATGTCGTCTATATCATACTCTTCAACTTTTAGAAACAAAAATTCGTTGAGCATGGCACGGTAACGCTCGCCATTGACCGTAACGGCGACTCCTTGCTCATTTTCGAAGAAATATGGCCCAATGATGCCGCCGGACCAAGACCCACACCAAACCGTAACTCTTTGTGGGTGCATTGGCTTCTCAATGGTGACGTATGGATTTTCCGACCCCCAGATGCGACAATTTTACTTATTGACATAGCCTCCGAGGTGAAAATGGGCTTCATCCGAATAGACAATGATAAGTTTTCAATATTTTCCCAATTTTGTTCAAGCGTATATCGACTCATTTCGTTACTGACTTTCTGTCAATATACGACTGACATTTAATGGTTCACACTCGAAATAACCGCTAGTTCAAAATGAAGCCGCTAGATAGAACACCCTGTAGCATCATCAATTGCTTTACAATGTCCGAAGCAGACTTTCAGTTTGTTCGGAGATTTATTGGTCTACATTGATTTGCGTAGCAATTTACAATTGTTTCAATGCGCAAACCTCTAACTAGAGTTCTAATAAGGGTCATTAAATATGAACTCTGACTACCACTTAATTCATTGATTCTGTTATATGTGTTGAATTGAGCAAGTGGAACAAATTAGCCGCAAGCTATTTATAGCTCGCATATATTTCATCGAAAAGAAAATTAGTGAATGGCAAACGAGCAAAGACGCTTTGTCAACAAAATATCAGGCAGAATTTTAGACCGATAAGTTACTCAGACCTTTTTTCGATCGATTCCATCGATTTCGTGGGCAGGGTGTACTCGTTGTGCATACAGTAGACAAAGAACAATATAAGAGCATTTTATTTGAACGCAACGGACCACTGAAGCGACACCTCATCCAATCATTTTTCGTATCGAGAGCATATGTGCTTGAGTACAGAAATTTTGCCGCTCCCGTCACCACCGCCGCAGCAACATACAATATTTTAAATGGGAACAATTGTATTCATTTTCATATCTCCACTGGAAATAACTACGAAAAAAGGTGTCACATCGATGCTATCGGCTTCATTTCGCAAAATATTTTTTTTTTTTTTTTTTTTGAACATCACTAGAAAATGCAAAAATAATTTTTATGCATACCAAAATATTTGCGCGATGTGTGACGAATGAATTGCAGACAATTTCCGTGGAAAAACATATTTACCTTTTTTCACGCTTCAGATTTCACGCTGTGAGATGGAATGAAAACTAAGTGACAGAAAACAAACAGACACTGAATGCTGCCGCGACAACAAATCGAAGAACGATTTTTTCGTTCGCTTCGATGAATCGCCACAGCGACTGAATTGGTGGTGAGAAAAGCATGTGTGCAGCTTGAATTGTTTACATGTTTTGGGTTTTCAACCATTTCAATTAAATTTTCGAGTGATGATGCAAACGTTAATACAACTGCCAGTCGAATGATCCAATCAGAGTCTACGGTGATGCTTCAGGCAAATGGATTCAAATCCATTGCAAACACACTGCATTTCAAATGGACCGCTATTCAAATGAACTTTTAGAAAATGATGATCCGATGTTGCCTTTCAAGTATACAATTTGCTATAGATATCAAATCGGTTTTTACACTCCAAAGAAATCTTGTCTACATCATTATAAAAGGCGGATTGTACAGTGACATATCGATACGGCAGATAAAAAAACAATCTAGCATGCGGTATACCGTGTTTGTTTAGAATGCAGCTATTTAAGCATTCACTTTTTATCCCATTTCAAAATCAAACCGCATTTTGTGTATTGTCTGTCTTGATTTCGTGTCCTTTTTTGCCCAGAGCTATGCACTTCGCATCAGCCATCTGATTGCTCGTTTTCAGCTTTCGATTTTCATCCACTTGATATGGACATGATTTCAATTTAAATAGAATGCACAATTCACAGCATATTCGGTGATAAAGTGGTACTTGATTGATGGGACTGTCTTTAAAAAAAAATACAATTTGCGTCGCCAAAAATCAATCGTAGAAAATAGCGAGTTGGATTGAAATTAATCCAAAATTGAATTGACGAAATAGCCAACAAACAACAACAACAACAAGCATTTATAGATCATTATTGCCTTTCAGAGTCTGGTCTGTTTTACGAAACAATTTGCCTCATACATCCTTAACAATATTTTGCCACAAACTCCGATCAAGAGCCAAGTTTTTAGTTTTATCCATTGACCCGATCAATGTGCAATGAATTGGCTTTTGAGTTTTGCCCACATTCACAACTTGAGTTTGAGTTTCATTCCAAAGTTCATACAAGCCACTTCTAAAACTCTATACTATTTTGCAGCTCCCTTTCAGAATTGCAAAACAGTACCAGATCATCTGCGTAAGCAAGTGCAGAGATTTTATTGCCCCCCGAAGCTACTCCAACCCTTAAATTGGCTGATTTGATCAGCTTGTCCATATAAATAATGAAACGATGTGGTGAAATTGTACATTCCTGTCGCAGACCATTACGTACTTCAAACCATTCACTCACATCTCCATCCACTCTTACTTCTGCTTTACTTTTTGCGTACAAACTTTGAATCGCGTTGAGAAGATTACCATTCACACCATAATCGGCCAGGAATGACCACAACTTAATATAGATCTGGGAATGCTGAATCATAGGCTTTCTGTAAATCCACGAAACAGAAGTACAGTTCCTTATTTCTTTTAAGGAATTCCTCCATTAGTTGTCTCATGCAAATAATTTGGAATTGACAGTTGCGTATTGGGCGGAAACCCGATTGATTTTCTCATTCACAAAATCGGTATTTTCGAGATTAAGCAACTCGTCAAAATATTCCTTCCATCGTTTCAACACATTCTTTCTGCCCATCACATTACCCGACTTGTCCAAAACAGCTCCAGGAGCATGTTTCTTGCCACAATTCCTCATGTTCTTAACCCTTGACCAGAATACCATATTCCTCTATTGTCTTACATCTTCTTAATTCTGGCCAAACTTCACCCATTCTCCATGGTTCCTTTCACCATCATTTTCACCACCGGATATTGTCCCTTATACGACAACAGATTTTCATCAGTTCGGTTCTGCAACCAGCGAATCCATCTCATTCTCTTTCCCTTCAAAGCATGTCCTATATCTTCATTTCACTATTCAATCTCCTTTCTCCCATTCTTGACTACAAACATGCCACAAAACTCATTTGCTACATCCACAATAACTTCCATAAATGAATTCCATTCATAATCAATATCAGATGCTTTTTAACTCCTGATGGTCATTATGAATATGTAAAAATGCCTTTTGGGTTGAAAAATGCTACGGATAATTTTATGTGGTTCAATACTGATGTCTTCCGAGACATGTTTGTTGCAAATGAAATTGTAATTTATATTGATGACAGAGGGAAATCTGAGGGTAAAGCAGAAGGAATGCTTCATAGCATGTTTGGAGGTTGATTTTCTTGGATATAAGGCAACGAGAGACGGTGTTCGGCCAAGCAATGCGCATATTGCTTCTATTTTATTTTAGACGACTGCCATCAATCAGATCCAAAAAGAAGCATGTGCTGGTTGTGGTTGATGCATTCACCAAATTCTTTTCAGTTGTATGCCGTGAATTCGACGGGTACTCGGGAGGTGTGCACTGTGCAATGCTCTGGGTGTATATTTCGATTTGTATAGTTAGCGTTCAACGAATTCGATAGCTTTGTAAATAATCGAAATATCACTCATGTGGTGGCTGTTGTTTTGCCATAGGATAACGGGCAGATGGAACGGGTGAATTGGGTATTGAAGAGTGTTTTGGACAAATTAACGGAGCCGATCGAAAATGCCGACTGAGCATAAATGCTCTCGAATGTTCAAAACGCTCTCAACAACACTGTGCATCAATCTATCAAACAAACTCCGTGTAAACTTTTATTCGGTGTCGAACAACGTGGAAGGGTGGTTGATGGGTTGACTGAGCATTTGAATGAGAAGTTTCCTGCCGAGGGGGCTGTTGACATGCAACAAATTCGCTCTGAAGCTGGACGGGCTATTGCCCAATCCCAGGGGTATAACGAAGTATATTTCCTCCGAAAAAGCAAACCAGCAAAGACGTTTGGTGTTGGATTATGCTGTTATTCGTCAAATCGACACATCGGCGGGTGTAAATAAAAAGATTTTGCACATTTTCATGGCCATGATAAAGAAAATATTGCCACATGATCGATACGTGGTCACTGATATTGAGAATTGCCAAATTGCTCAGATTCTATACGATGGTATTGTTGAAGCTAAACGAATGAGACTTTGGATTGGCCGACGGTTAGATGGCGCTATCTCACAAGGGGAGGCATTACCCTATAGGGTAGAATAGTTCTGTTCGAAGCATTGTAAAATAGGTCAGAATGGTCGAGTTATACACATTTCACATTTACATATAATTGTTTGGTTGGGTTTTCACTGCGATAGTGTTGTTTATGTTGCCAGCTGCACATGAAAGCTCCGCTAAAAACAACAGACGACAGTAATTATCTGCCATTTTGACATTGTTGACTTTTCAGCATACATTTTCATTACCTCTGATGAAGAACGGGAACCGAATAACTACGTTTGAAGGAAATATAAACCAAGTTTGGAATTATCTAAAAATATCGAGCGTCATCGTCGTTTTATTGGATCAAAAACATTGATTTATATCCGCTTAAATGTTTATAATTGATCAAACTACGGTCAATTCTAAATTAGATACAACAACAACATATACAGTACAGGCCAAAAATATGGAAATACAACAACAGATATTCCGTTTTTCAAACTTTGTCATCACATTTTCATAAAAAATTGATATTGTTTCGCTTTATTTTTGTTCTTTAATGTAAATCTGAGATTTTTTTATCTTTCTGAACCAAATCTATGGCAATAAACTGAAATAATTACTTTTAATTGTCATTTTCAATGCGCAATAAGATTATTAAATAATTAAAATTTCGAGGAGTGGTGTGCAGAAATGTTGGCAAAGATTCATTGAAACTGGCAGTAACATGAACAGAGCTGGACGCGGACGACCAAGAAAGACATCTAAAAGAGATGACAACGATATTTTATTGATTTTTGAGACAAACCGATTCAAATCAGCGTCAGATATTCGAGCTGAAATCAATCAAACATTGGCCGCTCCAATTTCCTTGAATACTCTCAAACGGCGACCGCGAGAAAATGGAATGGTTGGACGAATAGCTGCGAAAAAACCACAATTGCGACTGATAAACAAACGGAAACGATTAAAATTTGTCAAAGAACACAAAGATTGGTCGATTGCGCAATGGAAATCAGTGCTTTGGTCAGATGAGTCAAAATTTCAACTTTTTGGCAGTAATCGGCGTCAATTCGTCCGTAGAAAACCAGGTGAACGGCTCAATTCCGATTGTATTGCGCCAACTATAAAACACGGCGGTGGTTCTGTGATGGTTTGGGGCTGTTTTTCGTATGATGGAGTCGGCCAACTCAAGTAAATTGATGGAAAAATGACAAAAGAGTCATACCACAGCACTTTTCAATGCCATGCGATTCCATCTGGAAAGCAATTGATTTGGCGTGGATTTATTTTCCAGCAGGATAATGATCCAAAACACACTTCTGGATTGTGCTCCACTTATTTACAAAATAAACAAGACCTTGGTGTGCTTCAAGTCATGGAATGCCCACCACAATCACCAGGTATCAACCCAATCGAACTTCTGTGGGACGAACTCGATCGCCGTGTGAAATATTTGCTACCAAAAAGCCCTGTACATCTCTGGGAATGCCTGAAAGATTCTTGGCAAAACAAACAAGTGGAAACACTGCATAATCTTGTTGAAAGATTGCCCAAAATATGCATGTACTCATCAAAACCAGAGGTGACCATTTCAAAGAAAATCGTCTTAAGTAGAATTTTCTCAATTTTGATTTGTAAAAGTCATTTACTTTATACAAAATGAATATAGAATAGTCACTAGAAGTGAATTCAAAACATATGTGCCTTCAAAATGTAGATTAAGTCATCTGATTTCGTTATAAAGACAAAAAATTGAATTTTTCTTGCTGTATCCATATTTTTGGCCTGTACTGTATTTAAAGACCATTTTTGCCTTTCAGCGTCTGGTCTGTTTTACGAAACAAAATGCCTCATATACCCCTAACAATACCTCTCCACAAACCCCGATCGAGAGACAAGTTTTGAGTTTCATCATACCATTCATTTGTACCTAAATTAGTTCAAAGTAATAAATCAAGTGAAAATTGTTCTCAAGAAAAGACTTTGAAAAATTGTCAATAAGCTAAGATTGAAATTGTGAAGAATTTTGATCTCATTTCTTTAGTGAATTTGGAAACACACCGGAGATAATAACTCGGAATCACTAGTTTTATGTTTTGCGCGTCCATATGCATTGATATACAAATAGAAACATACAATTGCATCGAGCTTACATCTAACTATTTGCAAAGCATTCCGGCTAGGTATTGTGCAAACTGCTCTAAATGAACGACTAGATCAAGTGCGAATGTACGCTCATATTTATTTAATGAAGCTGCTTATAAGCAGTTATCAAAACGTTTATTCGAATCAGTCTGCAAAATACCAGGTACTTGCATATGAAACCGCTGTATTTTTGCTGAAAAAACACGTTTATTTTAGTATGATGGCAAAAAATATTTTATTCAAAGTATTGTCCATTCGAATCCGCACATTTATGCCATCTTTCGGACAATTTATGAATACCGAGCCAATAAAACTGTTCGTCTTTTGACGCAAACCAGTCATCGAGCCATTTTCTCACATTTTCGTAATAAGTGAAGCGCTGCTCCGACAGTGCGTGACCCATCGAAGCGAACAAGTAGTAATCTGACGGTGCCAGGTCTGGTGAGTAAGCCGCATGCGGTAGCACTTCCCAACTACGCGCCTCAATCGTTTCCTTGACCAGTCTTGCAGTGTGTGATGGAGCATTGTCGTGCAAGAGAATCACTTTGTGTTGCCTTTTTTGATATTCCGGCCGATTTTGAAGCAATGCGCGGTTCAAATCGATCATTTGCTGTCGGTAGCGATCAGTATTAACCGTTTCACCAGGTTTTAACAGCTCATTATAGATGACACCCTTCTGATCCCACCAAACACACAGCATTGTCTTCCGTCCGAGCCGATTTGGCCTTGCGGTCGATGTCGCTGGTTCGCCTGGTGTTACCCACGATCTCTTTCGCTTAGGATTCTCGAAATATATCCAATTTTCATCGCCAGTCACAATCCGATGCAGAAACGACTTTCTTTTGTACCTTGCGAGCACTTGCGAGCAGCAATTCACAAGTGGTTTTTCGGTTCTCCTGCTGCCTTTCATTCAGTTCATGTGGCACCCATTTTTCGACCTTCTGGATCTTTCCCATTGCTTTCAAATGTCTGGAAATAGTTGCTGAGTCCAGCAATGCCCGCAATGCAGTGTCTTCAAACTTCCTCGGCGGTCTACCACGTTCTTCAGTTCTCAGGTCAAAATTGCCATTTTTGAATCGTCTGAACCACTCTCTACACTGTGTTTCACTCAAAGCATGCTCGTCGTAAGCTTCTAGAAGCATTCGATGAGATTCGGCAGCAGTTTTCTTTAAACGAAAGCAGAAAAGCAGTGCTGTCCGCATTTCACTATTTTCAGGCACAAAATCCAACATTTTCCAAGAGCGAAAATAACACATTGTTGTATGAAACTTGAAATATTGTGTATAGAGTATTGTTGACAGATGTCATATTTACTAATAAGCATGAACAACATGGTTTGACAGATCACACAGTACCAGCTATTGACCGCTAGATGTCAACAGCGGTTTCATATGCAAGTACCTGGTACTTTGAAGAGCAAACATCGAAAAACTCATAACTTGAGAAATGATGTTTTTTGCTGTGTTATTGGGAATCATTACATTATTTTTTATTTGGTTGAAATGGAATTATTCGTACTGGAAGCGAAACAAAGTACTCGGACCGGAACCAAGTTTCATTGTGGGAAATGTCGGAAGTACGCTCACATTTTCCAAACATTTTGGCGCTGTTTGTGCTGTTTGGTACAAGTAAGTTTGATGCACATTTGAAACAAACAAAAAATATCTTTTCTCTAATTCTCGATGTCCAGAGAATTTCCAAATGAACCATACGTCGGATACTATAAAATGCTGCAGCCAGCCATTTTGTTGCGTGATCCCGATCTGATTAAGGACGTATTGACAACTAATTTCAATAGTTTCCGACACAATGATATCAACATAAGCAAGCGAAATGATCCGCTATCCGCTACGAATCCTTTCGCCCTTAAAGACGACGAATGGAAAGAAAGCCGCAAAGCAATATCGCCAATGTTTTCTCAAGCCAAAGTAAAACCATTCACCAAATTATAAAAACAGTTGATATTAAAACGATTTGCTTTATTTCAGCTGAAAGGCGTTATGCCAGTGATGAATGGCGTTGGTGCTGATTTGGTGGAATTTATTAAATCATATCTAGCAAATACGGATTTCGATGCGAAAGACGTAATGTGTTTATTTGATTAGATGGAATGAAATGATAATTTCATAAATTTGTTGCAGATTTCGATCCGCTTTACCACGCAAAATGTGATCAAAAGTGTATTCAGCATCGATGTAGATTGCTTCAACAAAGACAAAGAAAGTGAATTTTTGAGAGTCGGAAAAGAGATGTTTTTGCCATCGCTTTTGGTGGGAATCAAAATTCTGCCCTACTGACAATTTGTTAAGAAAATTTCTCGGTACAACATTCAGAAAAAAGGTTGGAATTCCAAATGTTTTTCATATGAAAAACGTTTTTGTTCCGAATTCCAAATATGTTTGGTACACATTCCGCAATACCAAGCAAAAATCCAAATGTTTGACAGTTTAAGCAGTAAAAATATAAATAAATAAATAAATAATAAATTATAAATTTTCTTCAATTGTTACGTTCTATTCGGCGAACGAATGCGGATTAATTAATGATATGTGCAAGAAGTTTAGACCTTTAACATTTTATTTTAGCAATAGAAAATTCAAACATAATATTTCATGACGACTCCGACACATACAAACTGATTCTTAATTATTTATTTCTACGAAAACTGAAACATGAAAAGCTCTTTTTTCTCAGTTTATTCAATGGATTGGATGCTGCCCAATCCTTCATAGTGACCACTTTGGTGTATGTTTCTTCACAGGTTTTTTGTATTTGCTTTCGCGTTTCGTTGTTAGTTTTTCTGCAATAAAAAATTCAGTATTTCATATTTTCATGAAAAATGATGTGGCTAAAATTTAAGCAATTGCAATTAGCCTTACTTGTTCCAAAAGAGCTTCAGCAAACTTTTAGCACAAGATTCCATGCTCTTTTGATCACTGTGCAAATTGAAAGAATTGTTTATTTCATTTTTTATTTTCAATCACTATATAGAACAACTTACTCATAAAAGTCACTGGCAGTATATCCAATTTTAGATGCTTTCTTTTTTTCAAAACTATTCACGATTTTTTGAATTTTTTTGGAAATTGTATGGTTTTCGTCCAAAGATTTCACATGACTAAAATGGAGACGGAGTTTAAAAAATATTGCAAATTTCAAGTGATTTTCAAGAGCAAATATGCTTGAATAACCTACGTCAAATCGACTTCATCTGCTATTAATGTGGGTTCAATTCTTGGATGGCATCTAAATAAAATAAATCATAAAAGAAAATGCTTGTTGATTTTGAATGATTTCAAAAATATATTTACATGTCCATCCACATTTTCCTATCTACGGGAGTGTCATCATATTTGATCTTTAACGAATTTACGATCTGAGCAAACGAACAAGAATTAGAATTGCATTTTCGAGGCGGAGGACTTTCACTTACCAATATCAAGACGAAAAAACTCAAAGTAATTTTTAATACTGCTGGAAATCCCATTTTAACTCAAATTAGCAAAAGTTATTGACAAACGCTTTTGAAAGATTCTATTTAGTTAATATTCCTATAAGTATGAATGAAATGTTCAGATACGAATATTTAAACTCAGCACACTCAATGAGCAGAATCGAATGAAAAACTTTGATCGAAGCTAGTTGATTCACATTATCTAGTCATGTTTTCCTTATTTGAAAGGTAGGCATGCTCTCCAAATAGGTATTCCATGGAAGTAACGTGTTTATTACCTACTATAAATTCGCATTTTTAACGATCATCGAATAATTTCAAAAATGTGTTAAAAATTCCAAAATACAAAAAAGGTGTTTCATTTGATATAGGCAAGCAAAAATATCAAAAATATAACAATATCGTTGGTTGGGCTCAAGCAAATTACCAAAATTGCACGCATTTGTGAACATTTGGAAAATCATCATTGACAATCATTGTTAGAAAATGTGTAGATGTGGCTATGATTAAGGAATTTTCATCCGGCGGTTGGAATATTTGCATACACTTTAGTTTCAGTGCTCACATATTGAAACAAATGAAATAATTTCAGATGAAGCTCTTGATGTGAATATTCATGACATCATCGAAGCATTTGTGAGAAGTAGAACTTTTACCACACTTTTTCTATTTCTATTGAATATATCGATATGAGAGTATGTTATTCAGCACTTATGGCTGAGTAACGGCTGAATAAAAACATACTCTCCTATCGATATATTCAATAGATTTGTAGTGAACCAATACCAGGTGAAGCGATTATTTTTAAATTTTTTATGCGAAATGACGTTAGTAGTACTTTTTACTTTTCCGCACACACCAGTGTGTGTGTTAAAGGTATTGCGATCGGTCTAAAAAATTCAAAACGCCCGGAATGAATTTTCTATGCGTTTTGAACCTAGAAAAAACGATTGCAACCATCCCCGGAGCAATTTTTTACGCAAAAAATTTTGACTCAAAAAATTGAGATAAGAATTGATCAATTTACACACGCATTGAACTTTATTGGGAATAGAAACCTATTAATTTTCAGCCGAATCGGATAATTTTTTCGGGTAGCTCTAGTAAATAGCTCAATAAATGGGCTGTTTTTCAATATAATTAAGAAAAATTTGTATGAGGACTATGTCTAGTTCGCATTGTATCATTATGAAACTTTCACAATATTATTTTTTTATGAAAAAAAATGAGTCATGCAAAATTTCAAGTCATTCTGATGAGTTTTAAGACTACCTCCCCCACAAAATTTTTAATTTTCGGGGTCAAAATTCCAATTTTGTCACTAAATTGGATGAAGTATTTGTGATTTTTTAATCTGTGTTAATATCATCAATTTGAATGCTCATTAACTTTTTTACGAAATTTGTACATAACATAAATGTGGAATTATATCTATCGTTGGCATGAATTTGAAGTTCAGATTCTCGTGAACTAATTCGTAATTGTTATTATCAATTCAAAAGCAGCGAACGTTCGTTGAAGTAAAAATTAGAAAACTGATGTTTATTCGTTTTTTTTATTAAAATTTAAATTTAAATGATGTGTAATGACTTGAAATTCGATCTCATCGTAATGACTTGAAATTTTCTGTGATTTATTCTCAAAGTTGCATGATGATTCGATAAGAAATAAACATAAATCCAATGCAAATGAGTAGCAATCAATGAGCCCGAACAATTTCGGGAATTGTGCGGAAAAGTTAGTTTTACATCATGTGATTTAAATTTAAATTTAAATATAAAAACAAATAAACATCTCAGTTCCTAATTCTTACTTCAACGTTCTCTATTTTTGAATTGGTAATAACAATTACGAATTAGTTCACTCTGATGTGAACTTTGAATTCATGCCAACGATAGATATGGTTCTACATTTATGTAATGTATAACAGTATAACTTTCGGTAACAGCATGAGCATTCAAACTGATGAAAAACACAGATTAGAAAATCAAAAATACTTCATCCGAATTATTGATTTGAATATGGACCCCGAAAATTGAAAATTTTGTGAGGGAGCTGGTCTTAAATCTCATCAGAATGACTTGAAAAACATGGAATATAATATTCTGACAGTTCCAATAGGAAACAATGTGAACTTAAGATAGTCGCCATACAATTTTTCAGTTTTGACCCCGAAAAGACTCCAAAAATCCGAAATTTTGCAGGGGAGGTAGTCCTAAATCTAGTCGGAATGACTTGAAATTTTGCATGACTCATTTTATTCATAAAAAAATAATATATTCAAAGTTTCAATTCGTTACAATGTGAACTTGAGAGAGTCGGCACACAAATGTTCAGTTTTGACCTCGAAAAGGTCCCAACAAACGAGAATTTTACAGGGGAGGTAGTCCTGAATCTCATTGGAATGCCTTGAAATTTTGCATGCCTGATTTTTATCATAAAAAAATTATATTCTGAAAGTTGCATAATGATACAATGCGAAATAGTCATAGTCCCCATACAAATTTTTCGTAATTATATTGAAAAACAGCCCATTTTTTGATTCCACTCCACTAGAGCTACCCGAAAAAAATATCCGATTAGGCTGAAAATTAATAGGTTTCTATTCCTAATGAAGACAAATGTGTGTGTAAATTTTTGTTCAATTCTAAAATCAATTTTTTGAGTTATCGTGTTAACAAATTTTTGCGTACAACGGACAACGGACAACGGACAACGGACAACGTACCACACACGGACAAAAAATTGCTCCGGGAATGGTTGCAATCGTTTTTTCTAGGTTCAAAACGCATAGAAAATTCATTCCGGGCGTTTTGAATTTTTTGGAGCGATCGCAATACTTTTACCACACACAGTGGTGTGTGCGGAAAAGTAATAATCAAAGTGGTAACTTAATCTATTGGTAAATTAATTGTCAAGAATGATGCTCATTTGCTGGGAACTTACGCTAAATTCAGGCATAAACGGTTTTGATTTAAAACTCATGCAAAAAATTGTATGAAACTCTTTTTTTCAATAAGAATAAATTTATATTCGAATTGAAAGTCGAAAAAGAATTGACTTTCAAATATAATTGAAAACAGCCGAAGTTGACCTAAGTCAAAGGTCAATTGAGACAAAGCTAATTAAGACGTAATAAAAGCTTTATCCTCGTTCGTTTTAATTTTTTATTCGATGATGTGTTCAATATTTTACTCTATCTAATTTACATGCCAACAAAAAACAGGTACATCATTTGGTTGCTCGAAATTCATTTTAATTAAGCTCGGGTTCCTTGACATTTTTCCAGCATTCTCGAAGTTCTATGACCCATGTCATCGCATTTTGTATGATCATTTGAAATCATTCAATCATCATTGTCGCCAATATCCAGCTTTTCCGCTCACACATTTATTGATGTATGGTAATTGGGTCGCCAAATGAAAACGCCTCAAATCTTGTTTTCTAACCATTTTTGAGACTGAAGATTCTTGAATAGAGCGTTTCCGGGGTATGTTTTTGTGAGTCTTTGTTACGTTGTATCGTATTCAATTGCAGCATATGAAATTACCAGAAGCTTAGATGCGTTGATAATGATTTATTCCTTCGATGTGGCGTAAGCTTAGTAAGGGAAGTGTCCACTCCACAAATAAAATTCAAACCTTTGAACGGAAATTTTCGAAAATGATCGAAAATCGAAGACAAAACTACAATACATAGGTAAACGTGTTCAATTTTACGGAATGCAATCACATTTCGCGTTAAATGCGTAAAAGTATGTTTTACGTATACTTTTCATTTTAAGTGCAATATTCTAATGAGATATTAATTATTGTGCATTTGTAGTTCTTTGAGAATTTTTCATTATAAGGCCAAACCATCTGAATGTCTAAAAATAAGATTTGAGGCCTATAAAATTGCAGTTGTATTTTCAATTCAAATCTGAATAATGAAAATAGTGTGTGAATAGAACGGCTGAAAAATATAACTGTAACTCACTAATCAAAATACAATGCAATTTTTAGTATCCAAAATTGTGCTCGTCTGCATAGTGGCAAGTAAAAATTCTCTTCATTATTTGTATGGACAAGCTGATTAAATCAATTTAAGGGGCACAAAATAATATCAGAGTTTTAAAAGTCGCTTGTATGAACTTTGGAATGACCATTATAGGGACTAAAACTCAAGTTCTGATTGTGGCCAAAATTCGAAAGCCAATTCATTGCACAAGGAACGGAAATTTGTTGGAACAAGTTTCCCAATTCAAATATTTAGGTTGCATCGTTTCGGAAGATGGCAAGTTTAATAAAGAGTTTGTATAGTTAAAAGTTAATGGAAATAAGGTAGAAGCACAACTTAGATCAAAAGTGTTCAATAAACGTTGAGTACAGGAACAAAGATGTTGATTCACGAGTCAATCTTCAGACCAACAATTCTATATGGTAGCGAGAGCTGGGTTGATTCTGAGAATTTGATTCATGATTTGGAAGTGTCTGATATGAAAGTGTTGAGAATGGTTTCGGGAGTCTCGCGCCGCAATCAGTGGGAAAACAGAATCCGAAATGAGATGATTCGGGGGGATTGAAACGTCGATTCGGTAGGGGAGGAAGCAAGAAAATCCAGACTGAGATGGTTTGGTCATGTTAAACGCATGGGATGAGAGCGATTACCGAAGCGGATTCTGTTCGCCGAAGCTGATGGGCCGAGAGGTAGGGGTAGACCACGTAGACATTATTTAGATTCGGTTAAATATGATTTGAATGCGAGGGGATATGAATGGTATGATGAAATTCAAAACTTGGCTCTCGATCGGGGTTTGTAGAGAGGTATTGTTAGGGGTATATGAGGCAATTTGTTTCGTAAAACAGACCAGACGCTGAAAGGCATTAATGGTCTATAAATGCTTGTTGTTGTTGTTGCTGATCTTAATAGATATTAACATCTTGGTTCCAGAAATGTTGTTTATTAAACTAGTTTTATTCATCTGAACAGGTCGTGGGTTGGACAAAGGCGATTTATTACGATGGCAGTGCGGCAGATAATATGCAATGGATGAATCTGTAACTAAATAAATTTATTTTATTATAATAAACACATTGCCTTTTCACGCACGAAAACTATTTTCATAGTTGCTTTTCAGGAAATCAGGAAGCTGTTATAACAGATGATGACATGAGGTAGGCTCATCAAATATATATTTCATGCTTTTGGACATCGCTTGAAATTCGCAAATTTACCATTTGGTTTTGCAGGGGTATTCCATCTTTGTTTAATGGAACTACCGTAAAAATAAATAAAATCATAGATAAATTCAACGACAACATTTCTAGAAACGTTGCGTATACTGAAAATGATTTCAAGAAGTAGGTCGTTTAGTAATTAAAAAGAAGACAATGAAACATTTTCAAAATTTTTACATTTTCACAGAGATAAGAAAAAAATGGAAAAATATGCCAAGAAATTGTTTAAACTCCTCATCCAGATGTAAGGCTTGGAGATTCGCTATTATGCTTCCTTTCAACTAAGAATCTATAATATCTAATCTAATACGAAATATTCATTATTTTACTTCTTGCAGGAATAATAATATAGCGACATTACAGGTTCATAGAGCCTGTAGATATGCATACGGAAAAATGGTTGAAATGCGGAATGCTTCTTTGAATATGAGAAGGGCGTGATTTGCTTATTTCACCTCCTAATCTTTGCTCACCGAGATCTATAAAGATTGATGAACCCTAAATGTATCAGATTTTTTTTTTTGTCTTAAAATCGAATATTAGATAAATCATTGAAATTACCTTTAAAAATGTACAAATGAGCCAATAGCCTCTTTAAAAGGTGATTCTGAAGCTATTACATTCCATCCAACTTTCTTCGACGCCAAGAATCTCAAAAGATTGTTCAATCTCTGGAGCCCAGCCTTTTTCGAATGAGTTGATGTGAAAGTGATCAAAGAGAATTCGACAAATTATTGGGGTCTAAACAGCTCCAATTTCTCCAAAAGTGAATTCGCGTTGATAATTTTTTACTTTTCTGGAAATTCCATCAAAATCTCTGAAAAATTCACAACGAAATTAGATTAAATGTCCGAAGTAATATAAAAACTTACAATATAAGTTGGTTTGGGAATTGATGTAATTATTAAAAATAATTTCAAATGTTTTAAAATGTAATGTTTCGACTTTTGGTTCAGCAATAGCTTTTGCCAATAGCTTTTGCCTGTAAGACTATCTACCATTGACCTTAAAACCAGAATATTATTCTCTGCATCAGCATCAATGTTATAATCTCATTGATTGACATAACATAAAATCAAAATGAGTGGAAGTGTGCCGCTCGAGTTAACATGTGCAGGTGAAAAGTGCCAGCACACAATAACCCATGCCGAAAGAACAAGGATGGCTCCGAGTGTTTTACTGATTTTGACCATAACTAATTAAATTTCAATAAACTAGAGAAAAATTGGAGAATATGATACGTTCAACTTAGGGAAAATCAACAAAATCCACCAAATTTGGAAGATTGCTTCTGAGTGAAATCTGTATAATATCCATAACATGAAATTCTGTGTGAACCAAACACCAAAATATGATTCAGATAACAGTTTCAAGAGAATCCGGATTAATAAATAAAATGTATTGTATGAAATGATAAAGACCTTTTATATTCTATTTTATTCCAATTTATTATATGTTAACAACACAAAATCTAATCATATTTCATGCCGCCTTCGACACATAAAAATTGGTTTTTGCCTATCTATTTTTACGTAAACTGAAACGTGAACGGCTCCCCGGTTTATTCGATGGATTGGATGCTGCCCAATTCTTCATAGTATACACTTTAGTGTATGTTTCTTCACAGGTTTTTTGTATTTGCTTTCGCGTTTCGTTGTTAGTTTTTCTGCAATAAAAAATTCAGTATTTCGTATTTTCATGAAAAATGATATGGCTAAAATTTAAGCAATTGCAATTAGCCTTACTTGTTCCAAAAGAGCTTCAGCAAACTTTTAGCACAAGATTCCATGCTCTTTTGATCACTGTGCAAATTGAAAGAATTGTTTATTTCATTTTTTATTTTTAATCACTATATAGAACAACTTACTCATAAAAGTCACTGGCAGTATATCCAATTTTAGATGCTTTCTTTTTTTCAAAACTATTCACGATTTTTTGAATTTTTTTGGAAATTGTATGGTTTCCGTCTAAAGGTTTCACATGACTAAAATGGAGACGGAGTTTAAAAAATATTGCAAATTTCAAGTGATTTTCAAGAGCAAATATGCTTGAATAACCTACGTCAAATCGACTTCATCTGATAATACTGTGGATTCAATTTTTGGATGGCATCTAAATAAAATAAATCATAAAAGAAAATGCTTGTTGATTTTGAATGATTTCAAAAATATATTTACATGTCCATCCACATTTTCCTATCTACGGGAGTGTCATCATATTTGATCTTTAACGAATTCACGACCTGATCAAATGAACAAGAATTAGAATTGTATTTTCGAGGCGGAGGACTTTCACTTACCAATATCAAGGCGAAAAAACTCAAAACAATTTTAAATACTGCTGGAAATCCCATTTTAACTCAAGTTTGCAAAAGTTTCTAATAAACGCTTTTGAAAAAATATATTAAGAAATATTCTTTGATTATGAATGAAATGTTCTGGAACGAATATTGGAACACAATACACTCAATGAGCAGAATCGAATGAAAACACCTTGATCACAGCTAGCCTATTTATATTCTCTAGTCGTGTTTTCCACAACTAAAAGGAATGCATGTTTTGCAAATAAGTATTCCATGTGTTTTTTCCCATCATCAATTATCATAAAGTTGTTTGTTTCCCCCTCATTTCAATTCATTTGCGAACGTTGAATGTGTTTTTGAATTTGAAAAAACAAATAGGGTGAACCATCCATTATTTCATTATACTCAGAATGTACAAAAACAAATTTAAATGAAGTTTTCCGAAATTAAGCTAGTCTTGAAATGTTCTCATGGCACATGCCCCGTCGTTTCATTTGCTTTACAAATTTTCAGGTTTAGTTAAATTTTAAGTCCTCAAAAACATCATATACAGGAATAAACTTTGGGAAATCTGCCTCCGAAATTGCAATACTCTATGTTTTATCGATATAAGAGCGTAGACTGAGAATTGTTCCACATTCGGCTTCAGTAAATTTCAATCAATCCATTCTGAATTTATGGACTGGTATAGAACGATAAAGGTTGTGACCGTAATAAAGATCTAAATTTTCCATCATTCTCCACTGTGATTTCAAATATATGGTTCCCGAATCACAATGACCACGAACTTCGATTTCTAACTTTTCATGATGTTTAAAAATCTCTTTTACATCTTTCGATCTTCTTGGTTTAGTCACAATAGATTTGTTCGCTTCTTTTTTACTTTTTCCAACTCCTGTTTTGTTAATTTTTTATTAACAAATGCAACGAAAATATTTATCAACATTCAATTGAGTTGTATATCGACAAATGAAATGTCGCCCCTTTCTGCATAAATTTGGATGATTGTAAGCATAAATATGTATTTGCGACTCTCAGTTGCATGATCATCATAGTTAGTTGACGAACACAAAAATTTAAATTCATCGATCAAAAAATATTTTTATACATCGTTTGCATTGAAAGCACCAAGGTCAATAAACCCTAATTTCTTGTTTGTGGCTGCATCCCGTTGAACATTTTGGGGGAAACTGATTTCATCGAAGACTTATTTTGCCAAAATTATGTTCTCTTGAGCGTCGGCAGTCACCTGTTGCAGTTTGAGTGATTCTAGAGCATAACCATTTATTCCAGGCGAGCCATCTATCCTGCGGTACCAATTCCAAAAGGTCAAAATGCACGGCAAATTGTCGCAGAATACCGAACGCATGTAATCATAGGCTCCTGGGATATAAAAGTGCAGTGTGAAGGACAATGACCTCTTTCTTCCGAATGTTCTTACCTGGTTTGTCATTTTTTCAAGCAATTAAGAATTTTTTCTATTAAGTTTTACTATAGTTATTCTGCTTGAGCAGCTTCGGCTCGCTTCGCTCGCCTGGTATATTATTTTTTTTACAAAGTCTCTCATGGATTACCACAAGTGTGTTGCAAACCATCCCCAGGTTGAGAAGATCTCTTCACCAATACCAATTGTCAATTTCACCACTTGACCACCACGGTCAATCGTGGTCTGACACGGTAAAACATGATAACAATGGTGTCAATCGTCATTTTCTCATCAAGAGCTCTTCAACGATACCCACAATCACAATTTTACTGCTTTATCATGCACACCGACCACGATGGCCGACCATGATGACCAAAATGATGCCTACAATCTTCCTCCGACCGAGATCTTTCCAACCATAGCCGAAGTTCTCGGATCGGATAAACGGTTTAGCCTCCAAGTCTGGACATACATACATACCAACATACATTCAGTTTAATATATACAGATTATAATATATTTACATATAATTTGATGACATTGATCATAGAAAAACCAAATGCACGGAAAAAATATCGAAGAACACGAGCTGAATTTCAATGACTTTTATAACAAGAATTCCAAAATTTGGGTATAAAATATTAAGGAGCACGTGCTGAATTTCAATGACTGATCGTAGAAAACTAAAAATTCTGATTGCATTTCAAGGAACACGAGCTGATTTCCACTGAAGTTCGTGCTGCCAACCATAAATTCAATAAAAAAACAACTTTTCGAGATAAATTCTCGTGCCGCAAGCGAATACTAAACACATCAATTTTGATATCAATTTTGTGTCTCAAATTATATCGATCGATTCAATTGAAGTGCGGAGAAAATGTATTGTAATGACAAATATTTATATTCACAGCACAGAAGCAATCTCAAAGCTGTATCCAGCTCTTGCTATTGCTAACGTATTTTTGGTTTATTGACAAGATCACGATCGATATAAATTGCGGCACAAAAGTGATATCAAAAATGTTGTGTTCGCTTGCAACACGAGAATTTCCCTCGAAAACAGAATTTTACTTCTACGCAAACACCATTGTCTTGTGTCTTGGCCCGCAAGCGAATACAAAGTTTACTTCGAAAAGAGCTTTTCTATTTGATATCAATTCTTTTATATTTACCCGATAAAACATTTAAAGCAAAATGAGAAAATCATTGGAAAATTTCGAATGTTTAGTTGCCTAGTTTGAGGGTTTATTATTAACTTTAAACATTGGACTAGCTAGCAGGTAGACATGAATTTTGCATTCATTCAGATTCAAAGAGATTTTCTCAAATTTATTAGGATTCACCGTGCTTATATGGGATTGGAGAGCTATTCGAGAGTATGCCAATTGACCGCGTCATCTTATTTTACATCGGTGAACTCAATTTAGATCCATTGTAATACGAACAAAATTTTTATTGACACAAATAATAAAAACAAATGAGTCATTGAAAAGATTGAAATATCACATCAATACTACTGCCCAACAGATGGCGCTGGAGAATAGATATGATTAAAATGTCTCAAATAGCACGGTCCCCTTGGGATTCACACTATTCAGTTTTGTGTATAACCCCTAGTGGGGGTCTTTCTTTGAATTCATTCTACCATTGTGTTCGTGTCGTTTATATGATGAGCGGTTGGTAGTGAATAGTTGACAAATTTCAATTCTTCAGATTTTGTAGGTTGGCCTTGGCCAAACCGACCATTAGATTGAAAAGTTGTAGCACAGAAATTTCTTAGTTTAGCATTTCTTTATTATTTTGCAATAGAATTTATATCCAATGCACTTCATATGCTACGATAAGTCGTTTTAATATGTGTAAATATGTAAGATAATGGACCAATAATTTCATTTTGAAAGCTTTGCAAGGAAAAATGACATCGAATCCAATTCTTAGTCGAATTAACCCACCAATAACCAATGTAATAAGCGATTACTTGAAAATCCAATGTAAAACACTGGACTACACTAAATATGAACTAATCAACTTTGTGTTAGAAACTATTAATCTCAAAAGCTGGCCCAAAATCTAGCCCAAAAGGAAAAAAAAATGCGGTACATGTTACATCTCGGAAAAATTTAGTTCACGAGAGTGAAAAATTTCGCGTAAAATTTGGAAAAATTCACATTTTTTGACTTTGGAACCTGATTAATTGTTAAAAGCAACTTCATCATCACAAATGCTGATGAAACATTTTTAATTTCAAAATAAATGACGACATTGGATTGTCATCCGTGATCTCATTCCAGGTAAAATCTGCTTCAGAACCATAACAAACCTATGAAAGTATCAAATATATTTTGTCAAACAAAATTCATTATAAACAATCAACACATTCGCTTGCGGAACAAGAATTTACCTCGTCAAGAGGTTTTATATTTGATAATTTGATAATAAGCATTCACGAATTTAGTCACCGATCATTATATTCTATTCATGAAATCCATTCAATTATTACGAGAACAGTGAACATGTTTTTGCTACGAATCGCTGAAAAATTTATTGATACTTCCCTAAAGTCTATATATTGATATATCTATAATATTTATAAAATAAAATTCTGTGTGAATCAAACACCAAAATAGGATTCAAAGCGAATCCAGATTATTAAATAATATGTAAGAAGTGAACCTTTAGTATACTATTGTTTTCTTATATATTAAATTTTTACAACAGAAAATCTAATCATATTTCATGCCGCCTTCGAGACATACAAACCGATTCTTCCCTATTTTAGTGTGCATTTCTTCATAGTGACCACTTTGGTGTATGTTTCTTCACAGGTTTTTTGTATTTGCTTTCGCGTTTCGTCCTTAGTTTTTCTGCAATAAAAAATTCAATATTTCGTATTTTCATGCAAAATGATATGGCTAAAATTCGAGCAATTGCAATTAGCCTTACTTGTTCCAAAAGAGCTTCAGCAAACTTTTAGCACATGATTCCAATTTTTGTCGATCACTGTGCAAATGAAAAGAATTATTCATTTCTTTTTGCTTTTCAAATTCTATATAGTACAACTTACTCATAAAAGTCATTGGCAGTATATCCAATTTTAGATGCTTTCTTTTTTTCAAAACTCTTCACGATTTTTTGAATTTTTTTGGAAATTGTATGGTTTTCGTCTAAAGGTTTCACATGACTAAAAATGGATGCGGAGTTTAAAGAAAATTGAAAATTTCAAGTGATTTTCAAGAGAAAATATGCTTGAATAACCTACGTCAAATCGACTTCATCCGATAATACTGTGGCTTCAATTTTTGGATGGCATCTAAATAAAAATAAATGGTCGAAAGATAACGGGCTTAGGTGTTTTGTTTATTTCTTATCGTTTCATTATGTATCTTTGAGAATCTCATCTTTTCATGAAAAAAAGTCACGCAGAATTTCAAGTCATCAAGATGAGTCTTGAACACACACAAAAAATTGTCAGTTCCACTTAACGGGTATGATCATTTAATATATAAATTCTCTATAGAATGAGAACTTAAAGTTGTGCCCTAAAGTTCTGACGTTTACTTTAAATTTCACTTTAAGCTTTGATTTATACTGAATGATTTAACTTGGAGCTGTCATTTTATAGGCCATTTCTAAATATAATTCCTGATTATACTTTGGGGACTGATTATACTTTGGACGCCTAAATTAGAGTTACCCCATGAGTGGAGCCACCAATTTCTATTTTGCAAAGGATTAATTAATGCTTCGAAAAAGAGAGAGAAAATGTGAAGATTTAACCTCAATATAAGGAGAAATAAGATTCAAATTCATTTGAAGTTTACGTTGAATCTTGAACTTCACATTGTTTCGTTCTTAGAGTTTAAGTTATCGTGTTAACAAATGCGTATAACGGACAACGGATAACGTAACACACACGGACAAAAAATTTCTTCGGGAATAGTTGCAATCGTTTTTTTTATGTCTTAAACGCATAGGAAACTCATTCCGGACGTTTTGAATTTGTTGGACCGATCGCAATACTTAAACTCCACATTGAATGCATTCAAGAAAATTGTTGTTGATTTGGAATGATTTCAAAAATATATTTACATGTTCATCCAGATCTTTCTATCTTCGGGAGTGTCATCATATCTAATAGTTCCCGTTAAGGAATTCACGACCTGGACAAATGAACAAAAATTAGAATTGTATTTTTGAGACGGAGGACTTTCACTTACCAATATCAAGACGAAAAAACTCAAAACAATTTTAAATACTGCTGGAAATCCCATTTTAACTCAAGTTAGCAAAAGTTTCTAATAAACGCTTTTGAAAAAATATTTTTAGTAATATTCTTTGATTATGAATGAAATGTTCTGGAACGAATATTGGAACACAATACACTCAATGAGCAGAATCGAATGAAAACACCTTGATCACAGCTAGCCTATTTATATTCTCTAGTCGTGTTTTCCACAACTAAAAGGAATGCATGTTTTGCAAATAAGTATTCCATGTGTTTTTTCCCATCATCAATTATCATAAAGTTGTTTGTTTCCCCCTCATTTCAATTCATTTGCGAACGTTGAATGTGTTTTTGAATTTGAAAAAACAAATAGGGTGAACCATCCATTATTTCATTATACTCAGAATGTACAAAAACAAATTTAATTGAAGCTTCTCGAAATTAAGCTAAGCTATATCTTGAGACTATGGCCAGCAATAAAAACAATTCGAGAAGAATTGGTGTTTCGATTTTCATCGATGCAATCCAATGCCATATAAATTGAGAGAAAAAAATTCTTCGAAATTAATAATTGAGTCAAATCTCTAGTTGCTAGATTCATCTTGCATTTAGTGAAAGGTTAATTCCTTAATTTCACATTTCAGCTCTCGAACCGCGATATTCAGAAAGGTTTGTCGTTATGCAGAACATCAGAAACAAGGAACTAATACTTCTCTGATTGTTCCGAAGTAGTTTCTTACGGTTGAAATTCATCAATCATCGCCCACAGCTAAATTTAGCGAGTAATCGGCACAACTAATGTATGAAGCTTGTGAATATTGGACTGCAATGACATTAATTTTTTCGGAGACTACAGCTTTGTAGTTTCTTCATTATAAATGAAATTACAAACTACTGCGAAGGCTTCAGTTTATTCAGCCATACATTTGATGCGCCAAAATTAAAAAAGGCAATTGAGGTAACTTATATTGTCTATATATTTGATGAACAATGCTTCTCCGTCTTGCTGTTTTTATGCTTTGCCATCATTTTAAAAAAATGCCGATTGTTAATGCAAGTTGCATTTGTAATTTCTCACAGACTGTTTACATCAACCATCTTCTATTTTTATAATATCGTCAAGAATATTATTCGGGGTTATTTGAATTCGAAAATCAATTGATTCCTTAAGGATTAACGTTATTCTGAACAATAGAGCTGGGCCCATTTTTTGAAAGCCCATATTTGATATAATGAAATTATGATTCCAATTAGCGGTGATAATTTTTTCGAAATAAAATCCATAATATACAAAAGTTGCGGAAAAAATACCGCACACAGCAAAAAAGTATCCTAAAGTTAGGCTTAGTTTCTCTTATATATGGAATAAGACCACGTTTTGTCATTTTTACATGTGTTTATATGGTAAATTTTTTGACTAAGGCAGGGCGTTTCTTAGTTGGCTGGCCATATTCCATACAATGGCCTAGTGGTAAGCGTACTGCGCTGATTATTATTGATCTGATTTCTTGGTAGTGTGAAATGATTTTATTTAAAGTGTTCCGGGCTACTTTGCTGCAACGTACTTCGAAGAACATGTTAAGCAGTCGCTCCCGTACTTGCAATCATGAGTGGTGTGTTGTTTAGTAAGTATTTACATGTTAAACTCTCGACAATAAAAACACTTTATTCATAGTGCATTGGGCTCATCGCCAGCATGCATTTAGTTTCATGAAACTAGTTGCACAAATGAGTATGAATGTGCATGTTTCGATAATCCGTAACAAACAAATCTTCTTCTTCTTCTTCTTCTTCTTCTTCTTTACGTGTTGAATCCTAAAAATGTGTTTGTAAGCAATAGACTCGAAAACTGCTTTACGGATTCATGATTGTTTTTATAATGTTGCGCATATTGTAGGAAACATAATAGCCAAATTTTGAATAATTTTTGAACAAAAAAAAATTCACTTGAGCGTTATTGCGCAATTGAATCGCAATTCCTATGAAAGTAATGAAACGACATACGACATAGTAAAGAATTTCAAGAGTAGTAAGAGAAAATGAAAAAAAAAAACAATTTTTCAATGGATCTGTGTTTGTTGTTATTGTGATTTTTCAAACGAAGTTGTGCGACTGCGTATCCGCTTTCGTGTATCACATGATCTTAATGCTTGATATTCATTGGTTCTCATTTTGGCATGTTTGAAAATCTGGATAGAGTCTTATAATACTTTTGTTATTGTGCTATGAAAATTTGCAAGATTTCATGATTGAAGACATTCTAAATCGTTTGCGAACATCACAATCAAAATCAAGGAATTCAATTCACACAGGCTTATATAATGGGACATTGATTGTAATTGAGGATTTATTTTTGACAATCGCTTATAAGGTCTGGATATAATTGGGAATGGTTTCACCCGATCGATCAGGAAATGATGCCCACGAGAATGATTTGCAACGAGAATATCAGTTTGATGCTAACGCATTGAGCACATTCATACAATCAAATCAAAAAACAATTGCTTCCTGAACAAAAACATGCCTATGAAACAATTATGACAGTGATTGCTATAGCAATCTTTAAAAGCAAATTATATTATAACCTAATTTCGTGGGCGTTGAGTACGGTCGAATTTCTTACGAAATATTTCAACGAACTTCAATTCAATTTCTTGAATTTCATGCTTCTCTTCTAATTTATGTACAATTGTTGATGAACTAGAATAAAACATTCAAAAAACAATTTTTTTTTTTTCATTTTATGTTTTATTATGATATAAATATTGATGACTTTGATCATATAAATTCAAAATTATGAAAAAAATTTCAAAGAGCAAGAGCTGAAATTCAATGGCATTGATCATAGACAATCAAAAATTCTGGTTGCATTTCAAGGAACACGAGCTGATTTTCAATGAAGTTCGTGCTGCCAACAATGAATGATTTACACAAATAAATTCAATAAAAATAAACACTTTTTGAGATAAATTCTCGTGCCGCAAGCGAATACACAACAATTTTGATATCAATTTTGTGCCGCAAATTCTATCGATCGATTTTATTGAAGTGAAATTTTATGATTTCTGTTAAACTGTTTTCTGGACCTATGGATCAAGCAATAGTCCATTTTCATCGACCAGACTTCAGCTTCGAGGTCAAATATTTATTGTATATATATATATAGGATTTCGCTATTTTCAATAAGGATACTTGCACTCGAATGAGCTATCTTCAACTGTGATGTGATATCAACGAGCTCGATCGATTTGATTTACTACACAAAATTGATATTTTGAAATTCTGTTTTGTATTTGCTTGCAACACGAGAATTAAACTCAAAAAGATGTTTAATATTTGATTAAATTTACATAGACGAAAACCAAAGCAATCACAATCAAGTTCACAAAACAGCTGAGACTCTTTTTTACTTGGCAACTCAAACGTCATTAAAATTCAGCTCGTGTTATTAAATATGTTTTTGAATTCCTATAATCAATGTCATCAAATTATATGAAAATTCACAGTCACTCAATCTACACATGCATTCTTTTCTTTCGCATACATACTGTGTGTGGGGGATGTATTTTAATGGGATCTAAAAATGATGCTTCAAGTCATTTCGAGACCAATAACACAAATATTGGATTTCCGATGCATGTTTTTGCGAAATTTTGTTACGTTGTTCGTTGTAAGGGAAGTGTCCGCTCCTGAAAATGATCAAATATCGAAGCCAAACTCAACCATCCACCATTTTTCTGGTCAAAAATGAGCTTTGCAAAATTTCGATTTTCCATATTAGATAATGTCAATTAAATGAACACGAAAATCATTACAAAATGATAGTTGTATTTGAAATTCTAATCACATGGTGTTCTCGCGAATTTAACATTTAAACATGAAAATTACAACAAAATTACGACATTTTTAGCCCACTAAAAACATATTCAACTTCGCGTGTCGACTAATTGATTAATTTGACTATGTGACAGAGCCTGAAATTTCCAGTTTTCAGCTTTTATCATCATATATTTGTTGTTCTCGATTCTTATATATCAAGTACCAACAGTGTGTAACATATTTTTAAAAAGTTTTCGACGATTTTAATGCACTATCATCACAGAATTCTTCTTTTTCTGCTTGAGCAACATCGAAAATGCCCTTGAAATAAGATGCATGTGTTGCTTTTCTATCCATTACATTAGAAAAATCTTTGCGTTGTTTCTCCGTCAACCATTGCTTAATTGCCAATCGAGGATCCCAGTTTTCAAGAGCAGGCATATTGAAATACACGAACAAATATTTTACCTCAGTTCCAAGTGCAATAGAACTACGCAATTATTTGCACTTATGCACCTCTCGACATCTGCGGAATGTGGTGAGCACGCTTGAATTCTGGCAAGTATTGTCATCACTTCTTTGTAGTTTGTCGAATTCATCGGATCTTTTGATTAATGATTTCATCGAGTTTTCCATTCAATGTTTGTGCAATATTTTGATCAATCAATTCATTGTATTGCAATTGCAATGATGATAAATCTAAATCATATCCAATTTCCTTATGAATTTCACGCAAATCAGCATCTCGTTCGAATGCGATGAATGGTTGAATTAATGTCACGTAAGTCTCGTCACTTTCAAATCGCTCGGATAGACAGCTCAAAACAGTATCGATGATAGAGCTGCGAAGACATTTGAAATCAATGCCCACATTTTCTTGTCTTGTACGCCCATCCTCCGGCTTCAGAAGTTCAAATCCCTTCAAACAAAAATTTCCGTCCTTCTCTTTGATATCAGCGCTCAGTGCGTCTTCCCAGCCACCAAGAAGTCCATCTTTTCCAAAAGTCAAAAGCGCATTTCGAAGGGACTGAATACTTTGCATCGAGCTTGCAATTGTTAAATTGTTGCTCTGTGTTCGTTTATGATGACGTGAAAAAATGTGTAATAAATCAGCTAAAAACGCGATAAGCCGAAGATTTTCGATTTTTGACAGAAAGAAATAATAGCCATTAGCTTTTCAATCGTCTTTCTTATTTGCATTAAGATACACCATTAACGCATTCCACGATTGCAATAGATTATTCACGATGGTTGCACTGAATTCTGTCCAACGAATAGTGAACATTTTTGGAAGCATTGTCACATAATTCTTCTTCACTTGCAATTGTTTGAAGTTCATGTGTTCGTACACCGGACTGATGAAAACAAGACGATATTGAACTGATTTCATTCAAAGTGTTGTTTATAATGCTATGTGTTCCGCATACATCACCCCAATAAGTGGTACATCAGAGCCGATTCGACGTATTTCGTCTTCAATAAGTTTCCACAATCCACCTCTCTCTCCCGTATTAACATTTGTGCCGTCAGTACAAATCGATGAAATGTTCAACATTACGGTTTTTTACAGATTGTTGCCGATGTTTTCAATGATACCTGTTTGCAAACATTCATGAATTCATATTATATAAAACATTGGATAAAAAAGTACTAAATTCTATTCAATACCTCTCTTCACGGCATCGAATAATCCAGTCGCGCCACGTAAAATTTGTTTACCGACACCTAGAAAAATTAATTCTGGTTCACCATCAGCTCTGATAATTTTCAGCAACACGTAAATTTTGTCGACTTGACTTCGATCAATTGACCCATCAATCCGGAGAGAACAAGCGATGGCTGCTTTGAGTTTCTGTTCCAAATTTTCGCTCTTCGATTTTAGGACTGTTTTTAATAATTCTAAATGCGTATTCGGGTTCACATATTGTAAATTCAACTGGGGACCGGTTTGTGCATTGGTATCACCATACTTGAAAATTCCTCCAGCTTCAGCAGCAACGAAACTCGCTGGAATTGTGTTTGCAGCGCAAGTCAACTTTTTAGCGTCGACATAAACATGAAAAAACAGTTTCGACACATGTAGCTGCACACTTTTGATTTGCCTTGCTTATTAATAAATCAATATCGGAAATTGACTTGTTTGGCAAATTGACTATGTTTTTGCATGCCTTTTGACACTTCGACTCAAAATGTTTGGAAATATGATTGGATCGAAAGCGAATTCCTTTGGTTGTAATTGGTGGTGGATTATTATTGTCGGTGTAAATTTTCACAGTGTTCGGATGAGCCATACAAACTTTACATTTCACATACCGTAACTTCGTTCCATTTTCATCAAAAAAAGAAAAGGATTCAAGACACTCGTTCACTTCTTTTTGAAAATTATGTGATTCGTCTGTTATTTTCGATGACTCTGCTCTACCAGTTTTTCGATTGCTCGTTCCAGCTATGTTCTCATCGACAGCGTCAGTTTGCTCTTCTCTTTCAAAATCATCGTGCTCGGCATTTGCATCATGTTGTTCATTTTCTACGACATTTCTATCACTTACTTCGTCTACATCAGTGGAGAGTAATTCATCTCCTAGAATTTGAATTGAATTTAATTCATCGGGCTCATGAACTTCAATCGGTACTTTAGTCGAATCACAACTTTTTTCTGTGTCATTTTGGCTACTGCATGTTTTTATGTAACCGAATTTCACACCTAAAATGTTTCAAAATTAATGTTAATGCGACTATAAATTTCAGAGTTTAAAATCATTATTGTTGTGTCAGTGACCAGAATAAATAAAACTCTTTTCCTTTTTGATTTTGTCGTATGAGGAATCCACTCATTTTTTCCTCCAAAATAATCTTTTATCGACTTTCTTTTGCTCATGATTTGGCAATTTACAACTCAAATAACAATTAACAAATGAAGTGATCAAGTCGGCGTTGAAACTTAATTTGGTTTCAAAACGACTTTGTGTAATATATGCGGCTATGCTGCGTATACTCATCACATGCTCATATACACGACCAATGAGTGCTGTTAATCTTCGCTGCATGATTTGTCACTCTTTCGCAAGGGGAACGTGCTATTTGAGACATTCGAATCATGTCTATTCTCCAGCGCCATCTATTGGTCAGTAGTATTGATGTGATATTTCAATTGTTTCAATGACTCATTTGTTTTTATTATTTGTGTCAATAAAAATTGTGTTTGTATTAAAATGGATCTAAATTGAGTTTACCGATGTAAAATAAGATGGCGCGGTCAATTGGCATACTCTCGAATAGCTCTCCAATCCCATACAAGCACGGTCCGCTTCGGTCCGCTTGCTCTTTCGTAAACAATGAACAAATCATTTCCTGAGAATAGCTAAACACATAAAATAAAAACATTTTGAGTACTCTTCTGTGCAGTGTTATATTAGATTCTCTCTTTCATAGTTTCGATATAGCAATAAACAAATGAAATGATGTGATGCGTTTTGACCGCATGTAATATAACATTTCCATCACGAAAAAACCATGTATCGATGGGTTTGTGTCGTTTATATTTTTTGTAAACAAACTATTAGCAGTATCGTTATACGGTTCATGATATTTTCGAAAGCAAAAATGCCAGTGACGTATTTCATATAAATAAACTCATATGCGTTGAATCGATAAATCATTTCATTTTTGTTCAAAGAAATGATTTTGCGGGAAACAGAGCAAATTAACAAAAATTAATTCTTTCAAATATGAAACAAGTTACAACCCGATTTCGGATTCAGAACGTCCCGATTCATTTCAGAGGATCCCGATTCGGGCAGAGGGTCCCGAAATTTCAGGCTCTGCTATGTGACATATGTGGAATATTTAATGGAATTTTCGATTGCATAATTATGGCTTTACTTAATGGTTTTAGAAACTTTTTTTCGCCAATTACAACGGAAATGCCAAATATAGTCTATTACGGTTTTACTTTTTTGCACTAACCGCTGAGTGAGTTAAAGTATTGCGATTGGTCCAAAAAATGCAAACCTCTTGAATGAGTTTTCTTTGCGTTTTAAACATAAACATAACGATTGAAACCATTCCCGGAGCAATTTGTTGTCAGTTTTACGCAGAAATTTGACGATAATTCGGCATTAGTATTGATGTGATATTTCAATTGTTTCAATAGCTTATTTGTTTTTATTATTTGTGTCAATAAAAATTTTGTTCGTTTTACAATGGATCTAAATTGAGTTCACCGATGTAAAATAAGATGGCACAGTCGATTGGCATACTCTCGAATAGCTCTCCAATCCCATACAAGCACGGTCCGCTTGAGAAGTTCCAGATAATGTCTTCGGATAGTCCACTTTTGTTCTAGTCAAAGTCTGCTAGATTGCCCGGTTTCAGTCGGATTTGGCATGTTTTTTCGGCTCGAGACCGGATGAACTGATTTTCGTTCAAAAGAATGAGCAGTAATTTTTATCAATTTCTGAATACTAGATTTGTTCAAGGTGTGATTTTTGTTTTGACAACTTTTCAAAATGACAGAAAATAAGATCAAATTTGGACAAAATTACATGTCGCATAGTTAAAATTGTTCAATTCAATGAACTAAAATTATTCAATTCTATGGAAAGCAATTCGATTTTTGGCTTCCTCTCATAACTGTCGACACCATATTCGAAATGAATGTATTTAATGAACTTTTGAAATTTCATATTTACTAGTTGCACAGAATCAGCCCTATGGTTTTGCTGAGCTGATAGCGTCTGGCAGAATAAGCGAAATATTTCCACACAGACTGAATGTCACGAATTGAATAATTTTTTCTAAGCAATCATAAGTTAGTATTGACTCACACGGAGCTCATTTCACACAGATGCCGAATGGAGGTTCTGCCAGTTACAAGATGCCATATTCTAAGAATATTGTCAAATTTAATCTACTAGTCGATGTTAGTATCCACCCAGCTTTACGAATGAGGAATATTACTTGTGTGTACTGGGTTGAAAATCCCCTTGTAGGCATAACAGGGCAAAACTATTTGCATATCTAAAATTAGTATTTGAGACTTATAAAAGGAACTTTTATCGAGGAATTTTTCATTCGAATATTAATACTGAAAATAGTGTGTTTTACGGTACGGCTGGAGAAAATTACTGTTACTCATTCATCAAGATATTACAATGCAATTTTTAGTATCCAAAATTGTGCTCGTCTACATATTGGCAAGTGAAAATTCTCTTCATTATTTATATGAACAAGCTGATAAAATCAATTTAAGGGATAGAATAGCTTCAAAGGCACATGACCTGGTACTGTTTGGCAATTCTGTAGAGGAGCTGCAAAATATAATCAGAGTTTTAGAAGTGGCTTGTACCAACTTTGGAATGACCAATAATTTGTTTGGTACTAAAACTAAGGATCAAGTTAAAAATGTGACTCAAACTCGAAAGCCAATACATTGCATATTGAACGGCAATTTGTTGGAACAATTACATATGTTTACTCATGGGTCAAACTTCACTCCCAGAGCTATGAAGCCAAGACGCCTCAGCAACATTTACAACAACAACTACACCGACAATTTAGTTATATCGGCAACCACTTCTTTGATTTACGTGGAACCGTGATCAGAGGCTTGACTCAATTCATGGCTAACTATTCTGTAAGCTACCGTGAGCTGGGTAGATTCAGAGAATTTAATTCATGATATAGAGGTATATGAAAGTGTTGCGAATGATTCCAGAAATCTCGCAAATTCTGTTCGATGAATCTAGTGGACCGAGTGGTATTGTTAGAAGCTAATTGTTTCATTTTACAAATAGGACTTTGGAAGGCATTAATGGTCCATAAACGCTTTTGTTGTTGTTTTCGTTGTTGTAAAAAAACTATTGCATTCAAACAATTCATTTAACTAGTTTTGTATATTTGACCAGGTCGTGGGTTGGACAAAGGCGATTGAGTACGATGGCACTGTGGCAGATAATGTGCAATGGATGAATCTGTAACTAAATAAATTTATTTTATTATAATAAACACATTGCCTTTTCACGCACGAAAACTATTTTCATAGTTGCTTTTCAGGAAATCAGGAAGCTGTTATAACAGATGATGACATGAGGTAGGCTCATCAAATATATATTTCATGCTTTTGGACATCGCTTGAAATTCGCAAATTTACCATTTGGTTTTGCAGGGGTATTCCATCTCTGTTTGATGGGACTACCGTCAAAATAAATAAAATCGTAGATAAATTTAACGACAAAATTTCTAGAAACGTTGCGTATACTGAAAATGATTTCAAGAAGTAGGTCGTTTAGTAATTAAAAAGAAGACAATGAAACATTTTCAAAATTTTTACATTTTCACAGAGATAAGAAAAAAATGGAAAAATATGCCAAGAAATTGTTTAAACTCCTCATCCAGATGTAAGGCTTGGAGATTCGCTATTATGCTTCCTTTCAACTAAGAATCTTTAATATCTAGTCTAATACGAAATATTCGTTATTTAACTGCTTGCAGGAATAATAATATAACGACATTACAGGTTCATAGAGCCTGTAGATATGCATACGGAAAAATGGTTGAAATGCGGAATGCTTCTTTGAATAATAATAGAAGGGCGTGATTTTCTCATTTCACCCCCTAATCTTTGCTTATCGGAAGCTATATAGCTCTAATACGGCGCGCCCACATGCAATTCTAATTATGTTTAGAAACATTTCGGATTGGATGTGTTTCTCTACTTAATATTTCAAATTCAGTTAATATCTAATGTTTTAAACAAAGTTATCTATAATTCCAAACAAATAAAGAAATTTTCTCATTTAATTTTTTTCTCTAATTTCAATACATTTCCATTTATGAAACCATCTGTGTTAGTGTCCTACACTGAGCCTTAGAATTACATTTGTTTTATACACGACAGTGGTGAGAAGCGGAACTGAAAGATTTGTTTGGTTTTGTTGTTGGAGACGCACTGTGTTCGGTAAGTGTTAACTTTGTAAGTTGTCTAAAGAATTTGTAAAGAAAATTATCACATGCCTATAATTTTACGTGGCACAATTAGTTGATTATTAATTTGCTCAAGAAATGAACGACCCTGCTACAATATGATTTTCAGTTTTTTAATAAGCATGATGATGAGAACAAGTGTTCTCTAAAACGCAATTTCGTATCAGAATAAGGAAATTTTCCTAATTCAATTAGATGGAATGTTAAAGTTAAACAATTTCAAAGTAGTTTGAAGACAGCTGCTACAATATTATAAAAATGCGATTTCTTTTTCAAAAGTCTGTTAGTTCTTCAATTCTTGGCAGGGAAGAATTCAATCGAAATGTCTAATTCTTCTGAACTGTGACAACTGTGTGTTCTTTCATTGAACTGCGACATAGCATAAGACATTCTGCCTTTCTGTATGCTCTCACAAAACGGAATTTGCCATTATCCTCTAGGTGCTATTAATTGATTTCACAGCGAGTCGGCTTCAATTTTGAAAAAATCGAAATCTAACCTGAATGCATTTCGAAACAATTTGATTATTTGTTATTTTCTTTATATAAGGTTTTCTCCGAGTATTTCCGACAAGACCTTGAATTTTCCGACTGCTTCCGGTGGATTTAGTACTTTTCGCGATGTGCTTTCCCAATAAGGGTGATATGTTTTGAAAATGAAAAAAAACACTGAATATTCATGCGGAATTGATCGAAATCTTTTTTATTATATTGGATATTCTATGCCATTCGTGATTTAAACAATATATCGGCCAAATGGCTCCCGCGACTCTTCTTGCAAACCCGAATGCGTTCAAGCTTGATGATTTTTTGATGAAAATTGGGATAATTTTCAATTGATTCCAGAGCCCAATCCGCGAACTCCCGACGCAAACGATGGTCATTGGGCTTCAGTTCTTGGGCCAGAATCATCTTATAGGGATGTAGGCCAAGATCCAACCGCAAAATACGCCAGGTAGTCATCCTGGACAGACCCAATTCCTGAGATCGGCGTGAAACGGACAATTCACGGTTTTCCTCGATACTGGCCTGTACGGCGGCTATATTCGTTGTGGAAGCGTGAAACTACTCATGATTAAATGGCAAACCTTACTGATGACAACTGACAGTAGACGTCAAAAATGTCAGTTCAAATGAGCCCGATAGGGACATTCAAAATCATATCACCCCTATTGACCCTTTACATGAGAAGACTCTTTTCAGTGGAGATGTGACGATTTGATGAAGCTACTCTTAAGTGATTAAGTTTTATTGAAAAATTATTAATATCTGAATTTCATTTTGTTAAATTAAGACTTTTCGGTAAGATGTATTGAGTGGGTGGAGACGAATTATTTAGTTTGAGTAGGTTAAGTTTTGATTTCTTTTTTAAGTTGCTTCTGAAAATAAGTTTTTTTTCGAATACTTTCGACAAGGTTTCGAAATTCAACATTCACTTCTGAATTTCCAATCACCCACATTTTAATAAATCTTTAAAAAGATATTTTCATTAGAATGCAATGGAAATAGCGACAAAACTTCGCTAAACGTCGACCATAGTGAATAAATATTCGTCATTATTTATATTTCTATTTGTGAACCGAACAATCTTAGGAGAGAATTTGTATGACAAGACAAGAAAATTTGGAAGATGGAACAATTGTTCATATCAACATTTCCATAAAAAGTGTTTTACATTTTCATTGTCAATCAATTTGATTGGTCGTTTGAAATTTTCTCAGGCTTTCATCATTTCAATCAATGCGAATGTCCAGAAAGCCACGCAAATAAGATTTAAGTGTGCGAGGGTTGTGCCGCTGTTTTTTTCTCTGACAAACGGTTCTAATGTTTTGCAAATTAAATGATGATGAATGACGATCATTTTACGATCAAACATAAAATGCGAGAGGTCATCTAGTGCAAAGATTCACTCATTTCGATAATGCCTAGGTTGAAAGACGACAAATGGCATTGGTGCGATTTTTGATAGGAGATTATTTTATGTTTCTATTGTAATTCTTGTCATTAAAAGCTGAAGGGCACACGACTCACGCTCATGAAATACCATTACCGAATTGATGTTGTTTCACTTTTTAGTAAGGTTATTACTAAACTACCATTTGCTCGATGGTTTTGACAACATTCCGCACAAACAACGTACATTTTATGAATTCATTTGAATAATTCTTTGTGAACAAAATTATGTTATATTTATGTGCATTGTATATTCATTTGGGCAAGGCAATTGGAAACTTCGATAAACAACATTTTGATTGTATCTTGTTTGTATTTAATGGAGATTGACAAATAAAATGCGTTAATAGTAAAATATTGACTGTGTTCATCTTATATAGAATCATATCGAGTGAATTCATTCAGATTTGTAAAACTTCCGCATTTTAAACCATGAGCCTATGGAACCATGGATTTTAATATTAAATCGACATTGACTACATGCACAAGTCGCTTCGTAGCTGATTGATTATTATCATCCAATTTATTTTCCTATTGTTCAGCATATTCAGAAATAAATTAATGGATATGTTTGACGATACATCGAATCTCCTACAACGAAATATATCATCTCAATATCTTTTACAGCAATGTGCTGATTTACATTTATGTGATCCGTCATAATCATATTGATATGAGATCCATATTGCGAAATACGGCTCCTCGGGGATCATGTTTAGTTAAGCTTTTGGACAAGTTTAATCGATACTGCATGTAAGCGTTATTTCAAACTATAATCAAATGAATAATTGGCTATATTTTTGATTTATTTCAACCACATAGCAGTTTCACATGCGACTTACTTGATAAAAGATCATCAATCTAGCCGCCAATTCTTTGCAAAATCAAAATTTTCTCTTGCGTTTTCCTACACCTCACGACTGGATCGAGAATTCCCATTGTTTTCCACTCTTGAATAAAAAATTGGATGAAAATTATCTCAAAGTTTGCCAAATAGATAATTAAATATGTAGGCCAAGGTTTCAAACTGCAAACAGAAGAATTCGAATGAAATAGAAAATCAGAAGAAGAAAAAAACTAATTATTCAAATCATTTTCATGCTTTTTACTCGAATATCATGGATCTAAAAAAAGAAATGCTTTTATTTTGATTGAAAATAAGATTCTTCATTCTGACTTAAATTTGAATTGAGAGAAAAGAATCGTATTTTTACTTGAATAGTTTCAACGCACAGAATCATAACAACTTTTGGTTATAGACTTTTATACACGGAAGATTTGTGTGTCGAAAATTATTTGGACCGCAAAATTCATCGGATTTCTCAATAAATGCTATTGGGAGTACAAATTGAAAACCGCGCATTCGTTACTAACTTCAAATCTATCATAGATGTCATTATTTTGACTTTGACAGCTATTGTATAAAACGATCTGTCAAACTTATCATTCAGTTGAATACACAAGTTTATTATTGCGTTGAAAATGTCGAGCTACGTGCCTACAAAACAGCATTTGCGGGAAGTTTTACTTTATTGGTTTAATCTGAAGAAAAATGCTTCCGAGAGTCATCGTTTGTTATGCGAAGCATATCCAGAATATGCTCCGTCGATTAGAACGTGCCAGGAGTGGTTTGCGCGGTTCAAAAGTGGTGATTTTGATGTGGAAGACAAAGAGCGTCCAGGCCAAGTGAAAAAGTTTGAAGACGAGGAGTTGGAAGCATTACTCGATGAAGACTCGTGTCAAACGCAAGAAAAACTTGCAAAATCATTGGGAGTGACACAACAAAAGCCATGGGAATGGTTCAAAAGCAAGGAAATTGGGTGCCATACGAATTGAAGCCGAGAGACATCGAACGCCGTTTTTTCACTTGTGAACAGCTGCTTCAAAGGCAAAAACGGAAGGGTTTTTTGCATCGTATTGTGACTGGTGATGAAAAGTGGATTCATTACGATAATCCGAAGCGAAAAAAATCGTATGGTTACCCCGGCCACGCATCAACATCGACGCCAAAGCCGAACATTCATGGCTCGAAGCTAATGCTGTGTATTTGGTGGGATCAGCTCGGCGTGATCTATTATGAGTTGTTGAAACCAAACGAAACCATCACAGGAGCATTGTACCGAACTCAATTGATGCGTTTGAGCCGAGCACTGAAGGAAAAACGGTCGGAAACGGTCGCAAGACACGATAAAGTTATTTTGCAACATGACAACGCTCGGCCACATGTTGCTCAGGTCGTTAAAACCTACTTGGAAACGCTTCGATGGGAAGTCCTACCCCACCCGCCGTATAGCCCAGACATTGCCCCTTCCGATTACCACCTCTTCCGATCAATGACACATGGCCTGGCTGAACAGCATTTCCATTCTTACGAGGAATGCAAAACATGGGTCGATTCATGGATAGCCAAAAAAAGCACAGATTTCTTTCGACGCGGAATCCGTAATTTGCCAGAAAGATGGGAAAAAGTTGTGGCTAGGGATGGACAATACTTTGAATAATCAATTTGTAACCATTTTTCCATAATAAAGATCGAAATTTTGAAAAAAAATGCGCGGTTTTCAATTTGTTCTCCTAATACTTATTCAAAGAAAAAGTAGAAAGAGTGAAAACGCAGCGCCATTAAACAATCTTGAATGAAAATCTTGATATTAATGCTGAAAAATGATGAAAAATCATAAAATGTGCATTTCTCATGTAAAAATATGATGTGTGACACAATCGAATAAGCATACTTTTGAGCAATTAAATTAAATACACGATTTTTAATTTTTCCGCATCATGAATATGGGTAGTGTCAGAGAGAGTCGCATACAATATCAATGATTTGAAACGCTAATGACTTGAGACGTTCAAGCGAAAGCATATTTTATCTTCATTCACAGCTCATTAGCATATGTTTGTGTGTGTGTGTGTGTGTGTGCGTTTGAGTCGCATCATTTTTGATTGCAATTTTTCATTGATATATAAAATATGCACACGTGTGGAGTGTGTGTCACATAAAAATCCACCAATTACTTGTGATTTAATATGGTCCTCAGATGGAATACCAGATACAGCCTCATTTCGCCTCCGAGTTGCTTCACATCATTTTCAAATTGCGTGTGTGATTTAAATGCTGTATTACACAAAGTTACACCGAATATGACTCAAATGAACTTTTACTGTGCACATTGAACATTCTATTCATTTACATTAAAATTCAATCAACCGTTGCCGCCGCTGCTGTCAGAATTCAGATATTTTGAATAAATTAAATTAATAAATACGTAAATTTAATGTCATGGAATATGACAAGTACAAACGATTGAAATTCATAGAATTGCAGCAAACGCACGCGCGTAGCTGCAAAGTTTCACTTTTTCACATCTGGAGGCTTCCAGGTGAAGAATATGGTTTCTAAGAAAAGAATATTTTAATACAAGAAAATATTATAATCAACCCGTTTATGCGTTCTGTTCAAATTTCGAATTTGATCAATATTTTTGAACAAAAATCAATTCATCGAAATATAAAAGTATACTCAAAAACAAATGTTAAAAATTTTAAATAAAGCATAAAAGTGCTACATATTAAAATATTTTTTCACAAAACGAAGTTGAAATTGAGAATGACGCTAACGTTGCAGATGACAGTCCTCATAGCTTCGAATGTGTGTGTTTGCGTTTAAATTCGCTACTTAATTCGTTCTTGGACAATTTCGTTAGTAAATTCGTCCGGCCTTGCATAGGCTTTCGTGGAAAAAAATTCGGACAATTCAACAAGACTGGTGCATATTCGTCGCAATCCGCTACAAATGAAAATACTTTTCGGCGAAATTCATTTCGATTAATTAATTCCCATCATCCATGATTAAATTTGAAACAAATTTATATGAAATACAAATTAATGTATTTTTATTGAATCCCACGAAAGAGAATGCCCGGGTATTGAAAAAAAAGAATCACGAATTTGATTTGAAGCGAATCTTTTGCGATCCCATTGATTCATTGTAGGCAATCACATAAAATACAAATTGATTTCGATTGCCACTTACTTCGACTTTAAATGTACTGAAATTATATAGAAAAGTGTTAAATTAATTAAACAAAAGATATAAAAATCGATTAGTTATCGACGTTGACGTGGCTCTGCATGTTTTTCACAATTGTTGATAAAAAATTATCATTTCAATATACAGTATAACCTCCCGATAGCGGAACCTCTCAATAGCGGAAACCTCCAAATAGCGGAAATTTTTTTCGGCCATTGAAGTTTTCGTCCAAAACCACTTCCCAATAGCGGAAATTTTACCTCCAAATAGCGGAAAATCGCCCGATTTGACCGATTCTTTCAAATCAAAAATGATGAAAAAAATGAAATTTTCGTTTTTTTTGGACCAATTTTTGTCTTTCAAAATCAAAATGCGAATAGAAATTCAATGTTTTCGTTATTTATTTTCTCTCTAAGCGAAACATTGTGAGACACAGTGTAATTCCAATAAACTCATTTTTCCTTAAAAAACCTACAAATAGCGGAAAACATTGAGAAATTTGAATTCTGAACCTCTCAATAACAAAAACTCCCAATAGCGGAAACCTCCAAATAGCGGAAAAATTGTTTTCACCGAGCGATTCCGCTATTGGGAGGTCATACTGTACTAATATTCATGGAAAATGAATAAAACCTGAAACTCATTCAATCGCATGCAAAACATATGAGCACATGAAATGGAATTATATTGGTCTGACTTGATAAAAACATATGCTTGATTTTGCTTTGAAGCCATTCGCTTCATCTGCTCAGAAACAACATGCGGAAAAGTAGAAATCAATTTTTATTGAAATGACAAAGGTAAGTTCCAAAAACATGGAAAAGGTTGAAATTGCCGAAAACACTTATTGGTTTTCATGACTGTGCTCTCTATAATAAAATCACAGTTTGATTTTTGTATGGGTTGAAAGCCTCAATCGCATCGAAACGAAACAATTTATCTTGATAGATGACCATGCAACCATTCAAGTGAAACACCCCTTTGGCATTCTTTTATCTTATGTTCTACGTTCACCGTTGACTCTGCCATGCGTATGTTATCCTTTCTCTCTTTTGTTGAATCTTTGTCTTTATTTTTCTGGCTCCTTTCTATCATTTTTGTTGATAATAATAGGTAGGAGCATCTTTGCGAAAGTATCGTCTCAATCGTCGACCAGATAAGTTCAATCACCTGTATTCTGCTCTTCTATTTTTACTCTTCGAAGGCATATATATTGTGATTCGGAATGCTTTCGCGAATCTACCTGCTTAAATGTTCGGGTTGTAATCATGACATGAAAACACCGCAATTTGTATGAATTTATCAATATTGTTGGAAATAAAAGTAAAATTGGTGGCATTGAAAATAAAATACAGAGAGACCGGTATTCAGATATACTTGCGCTGTTTCAATGTGTATATTTATTGGCATAGATATTAACTTTTATGCATTTATATCGAAATCTAGGCAAAACCATACGTCCTATGTCGTTTGTGATGACAAAAGAGACATACGCACATTTTTTTCAATTGCTTACGACATTTTTCAGTCGCGAAAATGTATCGAATACCGACAACAGACGGAATAGGGGTCTAAAAATATATGTTTTTTTAAATACGGCATCCATTCAATTTTACCACAATAAATCTAATTGATTGTACCGTGTTTTTTGGTAGCATTTGAACCATCATTTCGGATTTAAGAGCAATTTTCTCGGTATTAGCCAAGAGAGAGGGAGAGAGAGAGAGAGAGAGAGAGAGAGAGGAGGGTGAGAGAGAAATAGAAAGAGTCCATAGAGACATTGATGTTCATCAAAGTATCAAATGTTCAGTGTCGGCAACAGTCGTTCGCGTTCAATATCAAGGCGATCATAGTAATATTGTTTGACAAACAGACATGAAATGGGTGAGACGACAACTGAATGTTCATTGCACAAAAAACTCAACCAATTTTCAAATCGAAAAAACTGAAAAAGAATGGGAAAAAGCACGTGCTGGCAAAAGAATGACAAATTAAGGTTGGGCCACTTCTGTACCTTAGTCGTTATATTTTCGTAGTGCAAATACATACATAGCCCTCATACAGCGCCTCAAAATTGTTATTAATTCTTGAACTATGTTGCCGACATATCGGATTCCAATATACATAAACTGTTTTGGTTTTGCAAAATGAGCAAAGTGAGGTTAGGACAAACAATTTTTAAATAAGACATTTTTCGAAAATAAAATAACAAAATATATAATATTGACACGGTTTTAAACTAAATGAAATGTTATTCAAAGTTCAACCCTTTCTTTTTTAAATATTAAATATTGTCAACAATTTGTAATTTAAGACAAAATAGATTTCTTCGATAACAAAATGACATAATTTTAATTATAAATGACATGGCTTATAAACAAGAATAATTTAATAACTTCTTTAACCGATAGTTGGCCATCTAACGTTTGCATTTTGACAAAATTGTTTATTTAGAGAATGACAGCTCAAATGTTAAAATGTCTCAAATGTCAAAATTTAAATGTCAAAATGCAAATTTTATACAACCAAATATAAGCCTCTCCCAATCGAGTCCTTTGTTATGATGACCGCAATGAGTTTTAACTAAGCCAATATAAGACGTGAGCATTTACTTATTCCTTATTTTGATTTCACTTCCAAAAACACACACACGGACAGATGTCGCAGCCGGTGAACTTTGGAAACACAACAATGATGCTCATCACAATCGAAATCCAATCAAATTATCATATTGAAAAAATAAAAAAAAAATCAAATACGATTTCAAAAAATCGACTGGCATTTATATGAACACATAGATTTGCATAGGATGTGAATAAAAAAAAAAACAATTTTGAATCTACATAATCCAAGTCGATACCATTAGTTGCATACAGCTCTCTGGAGCGTAATTGTATTCTATATCATAATAAGAAATACAAAATATGAAATGCAAATTTATTTCCCATTTTCGGTCAAGAAATTTGAAACTTCGTTGTTTTTATTGTGGAAAATTCATTGATTGCAATTCAAAGTCCCCGAAAAAAGAATGAGTCACTTGAAATAAATGATTTTATTACATCATAACTTTTGAAATTATAAGGTCAATAGTACGTAAACTTCGTTCAAATTTCGAATCCAAAAAAAATAAATATCATTATTCGTTCATAAGCCAATTCCTGTGTGCCATTCGAAATAACGAAGCTGGCTTATCCAGAGAGTGAATTTACGACATGTGACAAAATAAGTATTTGTTTTTGTGTGGTGCCGAGCAGCAGAAGCGTTCGTGCGGTGGGTCATGCAATGCATCTAATATTTAACACTATTTATTGTAAGAAATATGTGACCACTTTGTTGCGCCAGGCAATGGCTGTTGAATGCGTTGCCGTAACGATGTATATATTTCTTTTTGCTGAATTTTGCGCGAAATCTCATTAAAGTGTCGGAAATAGTGAGAGGCATTCAAGAAAGACTTGCAGCCATTCTAAGACAAGTGCAACCTGTTGCAAACATTCAACTGTTATTGTTGCAGCCCTCACTGTGTTCGCTTCATATTTACAATTACATGAGGACCAAAGAATGATAAATTTTCCCATGGTTATTTTCTTCACTATCGATCGCTTTAAATACAGTCAAGTGGTTGAAATTTCCGTAGCGTATGCCGTTGTCAATTGTCTGAATGGCTCTCAATGAAAGGAAATACCTAAAATCTTGTCGAAAGTTGTTCGAAAGAGTCAGAGAGAACGCATTCTTTTCTGAAACTGAAGTGATTCATCTTAAAATTTCATTATAAAAGTGGTCCATTGCAACGTTAGTTTTCAACAGCCCAGATTTTCAACCGTAAATAACATAAGAGCTGGTATTTTTGCTTGAAAATTTAATTATACTGCAGCGCATCGGAATTTCATTGCATTAATAGACATGGTACTTTTATGGTCACTTAATGTTATATGCCCTGCGGGATGCATCCAAATATGTACCACTTTATCTAATAAGAAAAAGGAAATACGTCGTACAAGTATGGCATTTATTGAATCAGTTACAAGGTAACTTGAGCACATATTCACCATCTTTCATCTGCTTTGATATTTATGATGGACGCTTATGATTGAATTGGGGCTCATTCTATTAACATGGATGTGAAAATTGTCTGGAGAAGGACGTCTTGCGCTATCGAAACATTTAATGGTGAGACATCGCTTCGACACAACGTTTTGTTTATGCCATTATGTTGATTGTGCATACGATGCAAGCTATGATATTATCATTAGAACTTATGCATGAGTGAAACTCTTGATGAGTGTAATAATATACCGAAAAGCAGCTCTCTCTCTCTCACTCCCCTCTCTGCGTTTGTTATCCATTAAGATATTGAATACGCTGTACTAAATACATAAATAATCACATAAATATTTGATGTTTTCGTTAAATTGCATTAATTCGCAGTGTTCCAGTTTAATTTTCCCATTTTTATTGATCTTGAAATGCAGACAAACGAAAAGTAAGCTGAAGGTTTGTCGTGATGTTTTATTGACTCTACCCATCAAATTTAATGTGCCATATTTTCATTCGTTTTTCGGGCGGCAAAACTTCTTCTCTGGATATTTTCTGGCTTAATAAAGTTTTTGATCAGATGAAATGCAAGTTGAAATGCTTTTACAAATGATTTTATTTCAATATTTATTCAGCATTAGACGACAAAAATGGAGGGAGCCCGAAGAATTTATGAGAGCATAAAAAATCCATCAAACTTTTGCTTTTCTTGACGAATTGAAGGCCATTCGAAATTGATGTCGCAAATTGAATTCAAATTGCTTTTATCATTCGTCCAGTTCGACATCAAAGTGAATAAAATATTGTCATTTCAAATAAATCATCGATTTTTATTACGAAACTTCCCATTTTCAAATGGTTGCGTAAATTGTTTGACGGCCTAAGCGGAAAGCGCCAGTTATCAAGAATAAAGTCTCTTTGTGTGTTTTTGTTTAAATAATGAAATTCCATGGAATTCGATGGATGGATGTGGGTGATTCAAATGGATGAACCAGATTATCAATATTTCGTTTTTACAAAAAAATTAACTTTTGAATTAATTTTCTATACCAAATACTGCAACATTTTGAAGTAGCACTTTTTTCACTCTCCCACCATAACAGCACAATCTAGGCAAATTTTCACACAAATATCGGCGCCAAAACAAAAGTAAATTGGGTTTTTGCTCCAAATTTACATCGCGCAAAACTTACTAATTAGTCCGATGTAAGTCACATATCAACAAATGGGTGGCAGCCATTTTGAGGTGCATAATGAAATTTGTCTGGAAATATTTCTCTTGCGTTGGCAAATGTCTGACAGTAATGAGCGATGCCACAAAAAACTTTTTGCATGCGTTTTTGTGTGCTGTTTTCAGTTTGTGGCTCATTATATTTTATGAAATTTTTCGTGCAAATTGAATCTGAATCCAGCAGTCTGACGATTACGGTTGGGTGAATCGCAGAGTGAAGTGTTGTGATGAATGATGATGCATGAGCTTTAAAGGAAGAACCTTAAATGAATTTACACACAGCCCTACAGTCATGATGTAATTAGGTTTAATTAATATCCATCATCTTCGACCAGTCAACCTGAATTGTCTTTTTGAGGGTGAATTCGGTGACGTCGGCGGTTTTGTTGCGATGCACCACCAGATTTCGTGTTCGAGCTAACCGAATACAATTTGGAATGCTGTCATTATGAGAATTTCCATTCATCAAAATAACTGACATTTTATTGTGGTGAATCGTATACCCCAATACACATGTTATAAGTTACACATATTGTCTATATAAAATCATTTTGCTGAAATACACTGTACAGCATATTCAAGGACCCCCTCTGTGATTTGTTTATCTAAACGCCATGATACACAATGAAAAACTGCTCATTCTCAATATTCAAAACATTTCGTAAAATATTCATGTTTTCAGCGAAATTACATGGGAATGCATTAAAGAAAAAACATATTTACCTTACTTACAAAAACGTATTTTTACACTGGTGAATTATAAATTGATCGCCTTGAAAAGGATTGACGTTCCACTTTGATACGTGTATATTGTAGTTATATGAAGAGTTCTGTTGATTCACAACATGCCAAGTTCAACTTATTGACTTACCGATCCGTACATGGTTGAAACCAGGTGAATTTTTGTTGTTCATTCTGAAGCTTACATATGCTAAAAGCCATTTATCCTTTTCCTTGAACGAAAATCCTTCCTCAATTCGAAAATTAGACAAGTTTTGCCTCACCCATCTAATACAAAAAAGCATATTTTTGTGTTGCCACAATATTTCTGATTTTGACTCAAAATTTTTAGCTTGTTAAACAAATGTTTTTTTTTTGTTAATGAATATTTGCGAGAGATTTCTGTTTACAAGGGTTTATTGCTCAAGTACTAAATTTTCGATATCGCTCCAGTGGTTTCAATCATGCTTTAGAATAAACATGATGAATCAAACGCATACATTTTCATACGCAATGCTATCAAACGAGATGGAAACAAATATGCATGGAATGTGACTGACGATAGCTTGCAGCTATAGCTTGATAAATGTGTATTCTTACAATCGACCCACCAAAATTTGAGCTGGCACATTCAACTGGTGGGTTTCAAAACGGAATAATAGCTGGGTAAGCTGCATCAGTCCAAACACTGCGAAATTATTCTTTAATTGACGGTCCTTCGAATGCCATTGAATTCATTCGTTTCATTCGTTATCTAATTGAAAAGCATCTTTTGGCTTTTGGTAGAATCGTTAACCTTTATGACAACTTCTTGGCGTTTAAATAATACCTGAAATTGAAACAAGCCATGGCGTAATTGGTAACGGCCGTAAGCTGATGCAATTCATTGCAAAAAGAAATGAAACAAATAAAATTCTGGGAATTTGGCTATTTTCATTTGTACCTGAGAATTGTTTCGAACAAATGTTATTTTATATAATTGAGTTAACGACAGTCTTTGACATTCGGAAATGTGTTGAATGTATACAGAGCGCATTCTAGTGATTGCAAGTTTGTTGGAATTGTTATTGGAACATTTGTTTGTCAGGTTTCAATTAGCTCACAATGCTTTGGACGCTTGTGATGCTTCAAAATATGAGTCTAATATCTGACGCGTTTCTGTGACAGCAGACAATTTCAATAAGCTGCCATCGCATTTCTTACCTCATACAATTTTATTCAAATGTCCAACTTTTGCATTCAAAAGAATTTCAACGTTTCGTTTTTGTCATTGAAACCACCAATTTGAGCGTCTGCTGCGACCTTGTTTGTCGTTGGTTGTAGCATTTTCGAATTTTCAACACAACTTCTCTTTGCTGGAGAGGAGAACATCTTGCTTCCACGTGTCTCACGCTATACGATACTGAAGCCAATATGAAGAATAGGATTACTTATTTTTTGAGTTCGGAAAAAAATATGTGCGTAAAAATAGCTCTTCCGAACAATGGTTGAAATAAATACTTCAATAAACAAAAAGACACAAAATGCAAGAAAAATACCAAAAAGGGTCGAATTTTTATAACGCATGGCTTGAGACAAACGAATCATATTTGTTGAATCAAGTTTCTGCAGACGCAGATCTAATGTTTCCAAATGTTATTCTCGATAGACAAAACAGTTCAAGTTTCAGTTGATCAAACTCATTTTCGGTATATATGCTCAAGCCATTTTATGTGAGATAAAAACGGGTTGGATCGTTGATATATTTGTTTTTACTTGGTGTAGGGCTTTTAACGCTCATTCCAAGTTAATTTAGCGAATAGCGTAAAAAGGTTTGAAAATTTAATGCTAGTTTCCGGAAGAACAACGAAATCGAATTGCAGAAATTACGATTTCTTGATGAAAAGTGTGTCTTTCACAGCATTGATGATTCAACAAACTAGAAGTCCCTTTGAATATTTATTAAAAAAATATGTTTCGAAGAAGAAAAACAACTTTTAAAACGCATTCAGAAAAACCCTTAGTAAAAATATTGGACATGAATGGCATCGCGCAGCAAAACATAACTGAAAATTAATCGACGAAAAATATTGTGAAAACTTTGCTTATGAGGTAATGTTATTTGCAGCAAACGATATGATTGAATTTGTATTTGTCGCTATGCCTTTTAACTCAAAAGCGATTGCATTTTCAACATACGGAACACTTGTGTGAATAGCGTGCAATTTCAGGTCGAGTAAATAACTGCATTCGTAAACGATTGCATAGAAAATATTTTGATCGAATACTTTGATCGAATTTGATTCCATCACTGTTTTTCACATGAAGTCTTCTTTACATTACCTTTTCGATCAAAGCGTTTCGATTCCTTTGGATGGATTGAAGCGACTCTGTCAGTTGGATGGCTTTTCTTTCAAAGCAGTAAAAGTGAAGAAAATATCCATGAGAATTCGATAATTTACAGGAATTTCTATAGCTTCTGTGCTCCAATCGTTTTATTGCCTTCACGAGAAATTTGATTTAATTAAATTCCTTTGTGAATTACGAAAAATGATTTCAAAATATATTTTATTCAAAAGAGAAGGGAATCTGAATTTGTAGTTCTACACCATTTTTGAATGATGTATCTCTTGCTCTATCTTTGCTTGCTGTTCATTTATTTAATAAATGTTTATTTCATGTGAATCTCATATATATATTAGCGGCCCGCAAGTCACGATTGCATATGAGGTTGCTTTTGACAGCATGATGGCGCTCTCTCTCTCTCTCTCTCTCTCTCTCTCAATCTTTTGAGAAAATTCGGAATTTTTCTTGTATACATGATGGCTTTCAGGAGGATGTTGTTTTTCGATTTCTCATCATATTTCATTCAAAACATCGATTTTAATTGAAAATTACCCAATTTAAACAAGGCCCACACTCTCGTTGCAATTCAAACTTCGTAAAAATTCGATTACTCTTTTCTTGCGTTTTCAGTTCAGTGTAGGATTTCTTTCAGCAAAATCAACTGGAAAATTGTAAAAAGCATTCCGATTAATCATTTTACATTTCTGTTTTGCCATTTCCTCATTCGAGGAGCGAAGTCTTGCGACTTCAAATTCGTGAAATTTCTTTTTTTTTTCATTCAAATTGCATAAAGTTCTTTTGTAAATTTCAAGCAATCAACGAATAGAAGAATTAATTGTGTTTGGCAACGAATAAATAGGGTCCAGGGAAACCAATCAAAAGCCAAAATGGAATATACAAATTGGAATTTAAATTTATACTGTTCCCCTAGTGATTTCTGAAATAGATCAAATTTCCTCAATACAAGAAAACCAAAAAGAAATATGCTAAAAAATTAGTGAACTTCCATTCCAACTGTTGACATTTGTTGACTGAAACTCAATTGAGGACATCATTTGAATGCAGTATTTAAATTTCAAGACATTCAATTCGAAATACCTATGAAAAGTTTTTCTTCTGAAACAAATAAGAATATTCTCTTGAAACATATTTTTTTTATAATGAAATCAAGGATGAACTCCATTTTTAATCAAGACAAAAGAAAAATGGAAATAAAAATAGAGCCACTTTTGTTCTGTGAACAATAAGTTTGGCATGAACATACATTCTCTTTTTTTCCACTTGGCACGAAAATTTCACGTTTTTTTCTCCTGCAACTGGATATTTTTTCTGAAATGAAACCATAGCGAATCATTTTGGGCAGTGACTTTTAACTACTTTCGTAACGAATATAATGGAAAATTTATGGTCGTTTCCAGCGTCAGTGATAAATCGTAATATGCATGGCTGTAAAATGCTCACGAACATACGGTGATTCGATTAAGTCGTGATTCGTTTTCGCTTCTACATCTTCAATGACTGGGATTAGATTATATGTGAAAGTAGCAGCGTATGGAGACGCTGCTTTTACTGCGTTCTGCTGAATCCATAAATTTGGCATATTAAACCCATTTTGCTGCATTGTGAAGACATGATTTATAGCTCATTGCCGAGGATAAACACCGTCGTCGCTGTCGCTCTCCTATCGAGATATCTCCAGCAATCCAATTTCAAGCACTTTACCGATGCCATTTCAAATGTTACAAGAGCAGACTGATTCTCTATTCACGATATGTTGACATCAATACGTTGAGAGCGGATGGGCTAGTGTGTGATGGTGTTTATGTGAAATCAGCTTAAGATATAACGTACCAAGGTTCTATTTTGTTCCACAAGCGATAAATCCCATCAAATCGCACATCATACCATATTCATTTGGCCAATTTGCATACGCACATCAAACGACGTGTCGGGCGTTTATGACGAACTTTAATAGCGAATAATGGGCGAATCATTCTTTTGGTTTCACCATCAGGCGCACCGACGCATTGTGAAATGATACAATGGCCTGTCATTTTGTCCATTATTCTAATCTAATCGATTTAGATAAGTCGATGGACTGGCAGGCTGTGTGAAAGTAGGATTAATGTTTCGTTAGTGCCTCGCATCTTGACTTGAGTCATTGCCATTTGCCCCCATGGCATGGCTATGGATGCAGTGTGAAAAGCTGTAAAGCACACTTGCTTCGTGCCAGTTTTTATTAGCCATTGAAAAACATAATAAAAAACGTAGAAAGTGTGAATTTTTAAAATATGCGAATCGGAAGCAAAGTAAAATTGTATACAAAATAACAATCCACAAAGTAATGGTAGATCTGCGAGATGTCACGACAAAATCGTAAACATTTTGATGTTGTATATGATTTTGACCACGTTTTCAATTGAATTTTCCGTCTGTGCTACAATCAAATTGGGAATTACATATGCAACCCCAAGAGAGATTGTAATAGCAAGGGGAACATTTGGATTTCCGAATACAAAAATCTTTGATTAAGACTGAAATATCAGTGCAGAGTTAGGAGTTTCGGGGAAGATACTTTATATCATGGGGCGGATAATTGGGTGTCAGGCTCAGGCGCTTCTTCTTCTTTATCTAAACATTTTAAAATAACAAATTTGAATCAGGCAGTTTCACCAACATTGAACACAATTACTTGCCGCATACAATCCGTATCACCATTAGGCAAACCCATTGCGTTTAATACGTTATTTACATTAATTGACTTATATTCCGTGTGGTGGTTCTGCAAACTTTCGTTCTTCAATGGATATATGGAATTCTATACTGCGTATACTCAAAACCACCGGACGCTTTGCATACGTGAAGTAGGTCACATATTGATACTTTTGTGGTACGATTTCCCAAAATACTGGAATTGAATTGCTGAATTAAAATTCAAATGAAACCTTTCGAGCCTCGTCTGATCTATTTTACGTCTCAATAGAAGCTGTTCATCTTTCGCACTGACATTGAAGGCCGGAGACGAATTTGATGGACAAGTATTGATAACCCGAGTTGGAGTGGTTTTCCAATCATAGACTTCGATTGCGAAAACAGTTTGATTGCTTATCATTAATCTAAAATCTTCCATATTGAATTCAATGAGTCGAATATCAGAATTAACCCATTGATTTTCAGACATTGATCATAACGGATTCAATACAAATGAATCCGTTAATTGATAACTGCGTCCAAACAACTTCAAATCAGAATTGGATTTGATTATTATCATTGGTTATTCGAATTTATTCCATTTCATTAACAGATTGTACAATATAATTTGAAAAAGGTTAATTTGTTCAATGTTTATCATTCATCCATGGGAAAAAAGAAGCATCGATTTAGAATTTCGCTATAATTCAATCCATTATGAAAATTGAAAATTTTCTTGGTGGTGGAAGCTGCACGCCAAATAATGGACATCTTCAACACATTGCAATAATCCAATGTTATTGTACAATAGATGGTTAACATTTCAATTATGGTGAGCATGGCAAGACATTTAATTCGAAATACGTATGCGATATTTTTTTCGGAAACAATAAGAATATTTTCTTGAATAAGCGTATTTTCTTCATTATAAAATAAAGGATGAACTTGGGAAATTGAGCATTCTTAAGATTTATTATGATAGAGAAATTTTAATATTAAAATATACCCAGCGAATGTATCAAAAGGAATGAAACAGCTCAACAATCTGTAATTCGATGATTTTCTCCGTAGTTATTGTAAAAGTCGCCTACCTCTTTTTTTCCTCTATTCACCCATTTATCTATGTGAAACAAATTCAAAAAAATAGTCCTGTGCCCAAAGAAAATGATTTGCGTTCTGCCTGCAGATTGCGGTTGCTTTGTTTCTGAGAAAGGATAACAACAGGAGTTGCTCTTAAAATTCGTTTCGACTAAGTAATATCTGGACAGTTCGGATGATTTTGAATGAATGAAACTATATTCTCATTGTCATTTGAAGCACACAGTTTCATGAATATTTTAATAGAACACTCCAGATTATTACTTTCCTTGTAATTTTGGGCTGGAAAAAAAAGGTGTCCAGTTCAGTCAGCCGACCGGCCGGGAGAGTTCCGAAATTTTTCTACGAATGGGAACAAGGGGACCGTGCTATTTGAGACATTTTAATCATAACTACTCTCCAGCGCCATCTATTGGGCAGCAGTATTGATGTGATATTTCAATCGTTTCAATGACTCATTTGTTTTTATTATTTGTGTGAATAAAAATTTTGTTCGTATTACAATGGATCTAAATTGAGTTCACCGATGTAAAATAAGATGGCGCGGTCAATTGGCATACTCTCGAATAGCTCTCCAATCCCATACAGGCACGGTCCGCTTGAATGGGAACAAAACCAGAGAACGAAATCAAATTGAACATTCTTGATTAAAGTAAATGCAATTCGAAATATATAATTCATTCGGGAGCATCAAATCGAAACAAATTTCACATCAATATTTCGAAAGACTGATGAAAAGAAGCTCGTCCTTCGAATGGGTATGAGGAAATTTGTGTGCCTCGCGTTTTTGTCTTTCAAATCTAAAAATATTTGTAACATTTAATTGGAAACTATGACACGAATTTTATTTGAACTAGAATTGGAATATGAAAACTTCCTTACCTGATTTCAGCTACTTAACATTTGATTTTCTCCAATATTTTTCGGCTGCTTAAAATTTTTTTACGGGAAATGAAACGCGAATTTGGCATCCAAATTTTCATTTATTTATATATTTCTTTACATTCCAATAATTATTTATTCAACTTTTTATTTTTGATCGCAATAACACCAATCAGATCTTTTCATTTTCTTCGATTAAATTTGCATAGAATTGGTTTAAAAATCTTGATTATTGCACATGTTGTTTTGCCGATTCAATGAAAATCTCTTATCGTTCTCATATTTTTGTTTTGCTTTATAAATAATTTCAATAGTGTCTGTTGTTTGTTACGATTGTACGATGAACAGAAACAGTGCATATCTGATCGCGATTATTCGAGCTTCATCACCTAGCGCAGGTGAACATTTATCGGTTGAGTGTGTAAAAGTAGGAGAGTATGTATGGACCGTGCTTTTCATACACCAAACATTATCTAAATGAAAATCTGACATGAATATGAATCAGCTTTCAGTTTTCAATGCACAGAATTTCTATACAATATCAAATCTTGCGTTTCACATTTTCTCATCATCTCACTCGGAATTTGGTATGTGTATTAGTTTACATATTTTCACAATCACATGGAAAAAAACCGTCCAATTACAACTACGATTCATGGATAGTTTCGAGAAGGCAGTGTGTAGATTGAGACCTGTTCAGAAAGCTATTCTCCATTCTCGTTCCATGGAATTGAAAACACGAGATGAAATGAATACAAAAATATAAGCAGCTTATCTATCATTGAAGGACTGTTTCATGGCCTGTAGCTATTATGAGGGATTTTTTACAACTCTCAAAACAGAAAAAAACAGTTTAGTGTTTTTTTGGCTTTGTAATCCCGCGCTGAATAGAGCCGCGTGAGAATTGTGCCACATTTTTCGGGCTATTTTTATACGCAGATAAATTTTCGCTAAAATTCCCATTAAAATGTGATTTTTTGGATGTATAATATATTGTAGATCTACACGAAATTAGCCTAAATTTACGCATTTTATTGTGTGAAGCATTAATCCACGGCTAAATAGGATCGTATAATGTTTTGAGTGTCACATCTGGTGACAAATACACATACATATAAATCAGATGTGCAGTTTAGTTCAAAAGTGTATTTGATTTACAGTTTCAATCATATTGATTTTAACTCGTTGCGATGCGTTGAACTAATGAGCATCGGCGGTTGAGGCATTTGAAACTAAGAACGTGTCGAAGTGAAATGAATCTGTTGAAATCAACTTACACATTGCATTGTGTGGCTATTTAAATGTTGACCATGGACCAACATCATTTCGATGGAACCAAAAGAGCACGCAGCGGTTTCAAAGCTCCAGTGTGTATTAATCCATCTTAATTTGTTTGAAAATAATTCCTTACAATGTGAGGTATGCAACCGCTTCGTGCAAAACGGCGTTGATTTTGCTGTTGCGTTGCAGCCACGCAATGATTCGAGTACAACCTGTACATTCCGCAATGAGCCGCAGCTCTACGAATTAACGAACAAAAAAGAAACACTACTAATTGTTTGGTATTGAAAATTGAGGAACAACATCAATGGCTCTAATAGACCAATTTATATACATATCAGTTGGAACAAATTCCTTTGTCTTCTTTTTTTTCTATATTAAACACTGTGTACACTTCGATTACAAAATGGAATTTATATAAATCATTGAAAACAATTCATCAAAAATGCGTGTGGCACAATTAAATTTGGTGGGCGATGCGATTTTTGGTGAGTTGCATAGAGTTTATGAGCTTTCCTCCTCGGTATTTTGCATCATCACAAATCAGTTTCTATTTGCTGTTTGGGCGATGCACCAAAATCGATTTTATCGTAATTGTTACGAATTTTTTCAATCAATTTAAAACCCGGATTTTCACATAATTCCCGACAACAATGAAAAAATTGAATTCCGCCAATGACTTCATTAAACTCTTGTTTTGTTCCAATTTATTCGTTTAAATTGATTTCCATTATCTCGACATCGCGCATCATTCAAACGCAGCGCTTGAACGCTAATTTTGATGAACTTGCGTGTAAATCGACCAAAAAAACGACGAATATGAAAACGAGAGATTTATTTCAAATATTTGTCTTCATTTCAGCTGAATGAGACTATATTCTCGAATATAGGCTAGAATAAAAAAGGGTATGTAAATTATTTACGTTGGTCATATTTTTCCATTGAAAGTTCGTAAACCATTCAATTATCCTCGTTGACCACAGCTAATTAATGAATAGAGATATCTCTTGAATGTGCACAAGCGCACACATTTGAATTGAATGCTCTTTGGAGCACCAAAAGGATTCAAAGCTTCGAAAAAACTTGGATGCATGACCTAAACTCACAAAAAAATTCAATCATGATTACAAATGTCGGTAGTTTTCCAACTTATTTGTCAATATATTTACTTAGTTAAGTGAAAGATCAATTTCCAATAATTTTTCTAGTTTGACAAGTAATATTAATTCCGTCATGAATATAAAAATCATAAAAATGTCATTCCGAATTGCTACTCTCGACGCTCAAGCGCCATTTGGTTTGATTCGCATGCTCTGCATTCAAATAAATGTGATCAGCAAAAAATCGAGCATTCACTGAAATGATAAAGTATTGTTTGACTTGTATTGAGCTTAAGATTTGTTTTATCGAGATATCTTCGCAACCTTGAACGCTCGGGACGGTTCAAGTTAAGTAGCCTGGATTGTATTGCTGACATTTGTCATTTGAGTTTTATTTTTTTTGCATTAATCTTGAAAACCAGACGCCTGAAAACGCAATTCAACATTTTATGACGACACTCCAAAATGCTCTTTTTTAGCGCATATCAGCTGAAAAACAGCAAAGAAAGTCGATGCAATGAGATTATGATGGATCCATGTGCCATATTTTCAATTCGTAGAATTTTTATCATTTCGTTTGTCATTGGCATAAAATTCAATTGAACGTTCGTAATGGAATTACGTTGGAATGTGTTTAAACAATTGAATGCAATTCAGAGCGGAATGCATGGTCCAAGCATTCGAACTCCACGCGTTCCAGCTTTCTGTCAAATGATAACCATTCGAATGCTGCGCTTTTCACAAGCACACATTTCTTGCATCATCATTTTCGATTCGTGTTTGCAATAACAAAACTAGTTTCTTGCAGTACGAAAAAATCGATTCACGTAAATGTATAAAGACAGTCAACTACGACTGTACCATTTGATTGCATTCATAATGCTCGTAATACGTGATGCAATCAATGTTTGCTTGCTACCAAGAAAAACAACTAAAGACGAAATCCTGTAGAGACTCTCGCTCTTGAGAAGAAAAAAAAAACGAACTATGAGCTTAAATAGTTCCATTTTGCTGCCAAAATGGAGTATTTTTCACTTTTTTATCTTGAGGTCAACGAAAAGAAGATTTAAAAGTGAAAATATTTTCTTAAGTTTTTCAAATAAAAATGGTGTGTAAAAAATGATGTTTGCTGAGAGAGCGAGTGTCGGTACAGTTTCTGGTGCTTCCGACAGGACGGCCAAACGACATCATTGCTATTGATTTTATCACTTTTGCGAGCATTAAAGAAGTCGAGACAATTGATATGCGACTTTAATCCATATCGATCATGCCGGTTCATTGAACTGTTGCGTATGTGCTCGTCTTTTGGGCTCTGCAAAGAACTCGCACACATACGCGCGCCACTTCTTATGCGCCGACTTTTCTTAATGAATCCACTTGAATATTTATTACAATATCTAAGCTAATATTCTTACATCCATTGAGAGTAAAGTCATAGTACAAGATTTTCTATAAAGACACTGAATTATAACTAAGCACCATTGAAACGGTGCAATGAATTTTAATTTGATTTAAACACACAATACAAATCTGCACTTGTGACTTATTCACTTTTTCATTTGACATTCACTATCTAATCTAAAGATTGTTTGGTTTCATAAATAAATTTGTATTCTATATACGCAATTCTCTAGATTTAATTGTACTTAAATGTATATTCGTACTTAAAATAATTACCAACGGTTGGATGCAATCAATCAACCGAGACCATATTTAAAAAAAAAGATTATTTACAAACGAAAGTATAATTCCATTGTTGATTCAATTTATCGTATTGATCCACTATTTGAATGAGAGAATATTTCTTTGTCGATTGCCATAACAAGTCTAATTAAATCTGGTATACATCTTGGTTGCTTGCTGGTGCGAGAGCTGCACACTTTGATTTATGATAACTTGTTTTGTGTGTACGATATCTACGTGTTGATTTTGTGCCAGTACAGCAAAATCATTTATATCAAATGTGCTATCTACTTTCCGGCTGATGAACCGTCTTTGCCATGCCAACAATTAATCTCCACAAAATTCGATTTAATGCTCCATCAAGTGCACGTCATTCCATTTCCTCAACCGCATTCTATCGAACGCTTCAGCTTCATTGAACGTTAAACTTTCGAAATTTTTCCAAATAATAACCTACAATATCCAATAAATGGGATAAGCAATTAAATAACTCTCATCGCGAGTCGTACAAAATTAGTGCTCCTGTTTTTTGTTTAATAAGTATCGATGAATATTTCACTGAAAAAAAGGATAAAATGTTTTATTGGAACTATATCGAATTGATGAGAAACTCAACGATTGTGGTAGAATTGTTGGTTGAATGTCTCCGATTGAAGATAATCAATCCAATTGAAACCAATCAATTATGTTCCCGAGCTAAATCATGATTTATCATAAATAAATATAAGATAATTCATTATTCCGAAAATTTCGGGTCGAATATTCAGATCAATGATTTCATTCAATATTTTAAATCCATTTGAGAGATAGCTTTCACGTGTCAATTATAATTTTAAGTGCATTTTCAATAAAACTTCTTTGGCAAAAATGAATCTGCAGTCTTGATTGAATCAAGAATTCAAATAAAATTGTGTACATTAAATGGACGCCCATTAATAAACGTTGGAAGAAATGGAATCTTTGAACTGTTTTCAATTACTGCATCGATCAATAATAAACCCACTTTTATTTGTATTTCAATGTGTATATTTGGTAAATCGCGACATGATCTGTCGTGTCTGCGATGTTATGATTGATGGCAATAATCTCATTCACAGAATGCTTGTGAAAATGAAAAGTGCCTATAAAAATCATTCGGCCCAACGCCCACCCGTCAAGCCATCAAAGGTGATTTCACACACACACACACACACACATGCACACTCACGGTCTGAATCAATCGAAAGAAACCGAACCGAATTTGTGTGCCACTCTAGAATATTGACAATCCTAATTAATTTGTGATTTGAATAAATATCGTATTCAATTTGTATATGACATTTTTGTGCGTCAGCCGACCGAAACTCCTGTCATTTTTGATTATATGGAACATTTTTTCTTTCGGGAAAAATATGAAACATCAATTTCGGTAATGCCGTCAATTTATTTAAATCACTCAATTAGACCTCAGACAGTATTTCGTAGATGGAAAGGAAATTGACCAATACTGGCATAAACAAATAAAGCATTTTCTTTCATTCGTTGTTCCAATCGATATTTTATTATGGTCGGCGATTTTTTTGCGAATCCGAATAACATATCGTATTCTATGAGAAATGTCACTATAAAAAAAGCTATTACCCAAAAATGTATATTATGAATGGAGGTTATAGAGGCAATTACAATCGTTTGTTTCCTTGCATCCTGCTGATGCGAAGATACATGGAACCATATAAGAAATGGTCTGCTTTCGATATTATGAGTCAACAAATGAAAAACAAATATTCGTTTGAATGCTTTTGGTTTCAGATTGAATACGTCGTCACTTTCCCCATTCAGACATCTTCAGCTTCATGGGGTGGCAATGCCATCAAAATATTATACGTTAGTTCCGAAATGAATATTCAAATTGCATTGGAGTGTCCATTGAATTGAGGACATTCGCGTCGGTTTTGGATTGATGTTCCCGCCCGATATTCAGCTTATTTGTGACATCTTTTCGTATTTTTTGTGCGCTTTCGCTTGAATTTTCTTCGGTCTCTCATTTGGGCCAATTGATTCCTTTGACAATTGATTCATTTAAACAGAATGATCAATTAGGCAATCATTCACTTCATTGAATAATGACATCTCTGCATGAAAAAAATCACGTCAACAATTCGATTTTGTGTGTTCATTCAGAAAATTCTGTATCAATTGACTGTTGCTGGAATATTTCCTCCAACAAAATTAATAAATGAACTTGTAAAAGTCGATTGCATTCATCGTTTGATTCGATTGGTGTTACTTCGGCTGAAATATAAACAGTCATCCTGAATTAATTAAAAATTATGCTTGCATAATAAAAATGAAAACGAAATGTTAATTGGAGCGGCATTCCAATTCAACAAATTTCCAATTGGATTTAAATAAAATAATAAAGTTGATAGACACGAGCACGCTACAATTATTCTGTTGATGTGAGCGAAAAAAATGGTTTTGATTTCTTATTAATCAAATTGCAAAATGGGGACAGACAATGGATTTCCCCGATTTAACGCATTTCAACCTAATTAGCAATGCATCATTTGGATTTCATAATCCATTTCCCAATCGGTGAAATATTTTTGCATGGAATGATTTTGGTTACGTTGCTATGTAAATGACATACCATGGATTCGGCTATCGATCAGATTGAAGCACGTGTCGGTTTAATCAATTGAAAAATATGAATCTCAAATATGCATACAACAAATTCAGATACATGAATATCAATTAATTTGGCATTTGGCGGAAACTTTTCCAGACACTGATGATGCTCTGCTGACATTAACCAACCTATCGGAAAATTGTGAAAGCGCGCGCTCATTGCGTTCGTTTCGCATCTGTTTTCGCCAAACATTCCTCATACTCATACTGTAACGCCATAAAACTACCATCGGCTTATTCATCGACTTGGCGTTGAATATGTAAATGGTCTTCATAGAGTCTGTGAAACCAATTGCTCAGAAATGCGTCTATTGTTTTTGAGTTCAATGTTCATGCATCAGATATGAACTGGTTCCACTTATGAAATGATGAATGAACAAGCTATAAAGACATTCCACTCTGCTCTGGAACAGCAATAATCTTCTGTACAATGTCAAAACATAATCGTTTACATATATTTAAATTATAAAGATAAATTCTCTTACATCGACATTTATTCATGTTTCAATTCACACGCAAACATTTTGTCTGCTCAAACCATGAATCATCCAATTATATTGCGAGCGAGTGGGTGAAATTCGACGATTCATTCTGAAATCAAAGTGGGTGAATAGTTTTAAATAGGCAATGAAAATTCAATGAGTGACAAACGCTAAGCCTCAATTCACATTCCAAGTGGTTGTGTGCGTAAGCTTGTCAACATCTGCGCTCGATGTTTGTGATCAAGCCACAAATATCTGATTAAGTATTATTAAATGTTTAAAACCGGTGAAAGTATGCATCGATATAACGACACTCACTCAACATCCGCACCTCGCTTCAACTTGTATATTGCATCATTGAAACCAAAACCCCAGCGAATTCAACACTATTCAATTAAAATCAAATACGAGCGCACACTGCCCGTTCAACTGAACATTCAACCTCACCACATTTGCTAACCATATCTCCGTTCGGTTGTGTAGCAAGAGTTTAAAACAATGGCTGGCATTTATATACACATGTGCGTGCACGCATGCCTAACTTTGCGACTTCGAACGTGCCAACAATAAGTCAAAGCACTCGAAGCGGCGATTTCATAGACAATTGATGGTTTTCCTATTATATATATACATGATTGTGTGCTTTTGTCTGATATTTTGTGAAAAACACGTGCCATAGATAGATTTGGAATGTTCTGTTTTGTTTTGTATGATTCTTTTTCAATATCATCTATTTTTTCACTATAATTCTATTTAGCTACGCATTTTACTCCTCAAATATGGTAGTTTTTGGCCAATATATGCTACTCATCAACAATAATAATATCGATTGAAGTGTTGATGTCACGGATTTAGATAACGATAAAATATTTGATACACAAACACAATAAAACAAACATTGAACTCATGAAAACTAAAAACGTATAGTATAAGTCATGGATCAACATCCAATATTAAACCGATTTAAAAGACGTGACTAAAATATGCGATGATGTTTGGCTGTAACCCAGTTTTACGTCAATGGGTGCGTTTGGTGCTGAAGCCTTCAAGAGTGAAAAACTAAAAACTTGTGTGGCACATGCCAAAAATCCAATTACATGTTTCAGAATTAGGTAATGCAGTGACAAAGATAAGTGCCAGAAAGTTGATTAAAGTCTCAGATTAATGCGTTAATCGCGAAAGCATGCTGTTTGACTGGATTGCACTGAGCTCCGAAAAGTGTCCAACATGAATGCTTTCTAATCGACACAAGATTTACAACAATCATAATGCAATAATCATAACGCAATAATCATAACGCAATAATCCAGCCATCGTACGGAAGTGCAACTAACGCAGTATATTTTGATGGCATTGCCGCACCATGGATTATATAGTTAGCCTAAAGATACATAACATTCCGGAGACGACTGTACGAACATGAAATTTGGAGCATTTGCGTTTCCATTGGATTTTAATTTATGATTACAACCAACAGCAAACAGACACATAAAACTTTGAACTAATGTTATGGGATCATGGGAATACAGTGAAAATGATTTCAAATTATAATAACGTATATTCTAATGTCACAATGAAAATAACCAAGCGGACCGTGCTTGTATGGGATTGGAGAGCTATTCGAGAGTATGCCAATTGACCGCGCCATCTTATTTTACATCGGTAAACTCAATTTAGATCCATTTTAATACAAACACAATTTTTATTGACACAAATAATAAAAACAAATGAGTCATTGAAACGATTGAAATATCACATCAATACTACTGCCCAATAGATGGCGCTGGAGAATAGATATGATTCGAATGTCTCAAATAGCACGGTCCTCTTGTTCCCATCCGAACTATGCAATAAGAGAATATAATTCAGCCTGTCATTTCATCGGCAAATGAACAGATACCTATAAATTATTTTGCATTGCACGTACCAAATTGCATTGTGATCATGTTCACTGAACATATCTGCAATATGTATTCGAGATGACATCTGGCAGACATTTGAATGTCCTTCAGCTGAAAACATTGTCGTGCAATGCCATAGCAATCGGAAATACGAATACCATTCAGATGATCGATGTGTATAATAAAATTATTGCCGATAAAAATGTCCGGCAAAAATGATTTTGATTCCGGTTCGAACAGAGTTGTGAAACTTCATAATGCATTACATTTCGTAATCATTACCATTATATAATTGAAAAAAGTAATTGTCTCCTTTTGACATTCCCATGTGTAATTGTATTGTGTAATTAAAATGTATTGAACACCATTAGTAATGGTAATTATGTATTGAAAAATCCCATTACTTTTTATCGATGAGCATCACTAGCGACATCAAACGGTTTGAATTCAATACAAACGACTGTCAGTCAAATTCGTGTTGTGAAATTCGTGGTCAATCATAGATTAACTAGAAGGCGCAGATGACATTTGAATAAAAAGTAATTAGAGTTTTCAAATACAAAAGTAAATTACTTTAATGGAAAACACATCTTTCAATTACAATTATCCGTTGTAATGTTAATGGTTAATGGAAAATTGCATTACATCTGTCAAGTAATGGCGAAAAATGTATTTAAATACTGGATTTAACGATTACTTTACAAGTCTGGTGATTGCGCATAATGTATACCATAAGTTGTTGCCAAGCGGACGATGCAAAATTGAATTTTGACACTTAGCTTGACAGCAGCGCCCTCTGTACCATTCGTCTATGGATGGTAAAACCTTTTTCCCTTTCTTCAAACAATGACAGCAAAGATGCGGAGCCTGTCAAACTCGCTGTTTGAAGAAGGGGAAGGGGGGGAAGGCGGGGAGGGTGTGAAATGTTGAAGCGTTTAGTACAATCATTTAGGTAGAGATGGCGCGGTCCAACGACATTCACTACCCCTTTACATAGGAGAAGATACAAAGCATCGTCCGCTTGGTTGTTGTTTCATCATTGAATGTTGTTCAAACACCTACTCGGCACCATTCAGTTTATAATTTCACCACTAAATCGCAGAAATGAATCTCATTAGTGCCAATAAAGTGAGATAAAAATAAAGTTGTCTAAAAGACGACGCATTGCCAAAATGTTTCGGTTGCTTTGTTCATATTCTATTCATGGGAGGCTGTTTGGCGTGTATCACGCGCGGCAAATTTGAGTACTAATACTCGGCAAACAATTCCTTTGAATGATGCAACATTTTTCCAGATGTATCTATTCATGTACTGTATATATGATTAGGTATTAGCAAAACATTGTAAACAATATTTCTGGCATTCTTCACGCAGCGTACGACTGATAGAAGGTGACAGAGAGAAAGAGAGAGAGAGAGAAAAAGGGAGAGGAGTGGCAGATGAGAAGACGCATTTAAAACTGGCGTTTGACTTCGATCAATGGCAAAATTCATGAATGAATAGTAATAATAGCAAGCGTGTCGGAGCGTGATTCTTCCGAAAAAAGCAACTCATGCGAACAAATGAGAAAATTGGATTCGATCTTATGTTGGCCAATGATGATTTTTTTTAATGAATACCTTGTACTTTGTCTCTTGAAAATCGATGGCTGTTTACAACGATATGTTTCTAGATATGTTTGCAAGGCAAACAAGAGAAATAGCACACTCAATACATCAAAAGCTTCCGAGCAGGAAGCTGTGTGTATGTATTTACGCAAAGTAAAAGTCAATTACACGAAAAACACACACATTCGCCTGCCTGTTTTGCGTTGAAAATTTGAACTTCATTTCCTCCTGCTCTTTCGCACTTGAAATCCAAACACGTGGTGGAACAACTTGTTTAATATGTATTATGAAGAATTCCAACCTTATTCTACAACGTTTTCCCAAAGTTCAAAACTTTCAATGTTTTTATAAGCTCTCTCTCTCTCGCTTTCTTTCGCTTCGTTCGAATCCATAAAATTCACCACATAAATTATTGTACGTGCAGATTACACGCACTCAATTTGCCTTGTCAATGAACGCACCATATATCTTCGTTTATAAACTCCATCTTCTCATGACACGAGCCAAAAATGAAATATGCCATGAATTTCGACACATAATGAAAAGAAAAACACAGAGAAAACAGTCTCGCGTTGAAAAACAATATTTGTTTGTTTGAAATTGTATATTTTTAAATCAAAACAATTGTCAAAATGTGAAGTTTATAATGTGTATCCAAAAATGTTTCATTTGTTCGATCCAACAAAGGACACGGCATTTGAAATGGAGGACAACGCGAGAGAAGTCTTTGAATTTCTTTGTTATTCCGCTCGATTTCCGACACCAGCTTCCAACACGTGATATAAATAAGGAAATTTATCTGAAAACCGTTTGCAAGACATTTCGATTGGCATTGCGTTCGACTTCCTTTTTGCCGGGGAAGCAACTCGGAAATATGCGTGCGGTCGGCGTGGTGAGATGAGTAGCTGGCACAAACTAGATATATAACTTTATGCATAAATATGTTTGTTGGCCGTCACGCACAGCTTGTAGCAACCGCGAATGTATCCGTTCATTTTCGAGAATGACACGATATTTCAGATATATTTCCCATCGGAACAAAGCTACATCTACATTTTATGAAACGCATAAAATGTGCGGGCTTGTTGGGTAGGAGGCGTGTTCAAAATTCCTCGATATAACTCATTTCCAATGTTCCTTCATCCTTCAAACAAACAAAAAACCTTAAACATCTGTGCGATTCCACACACCCATTGTTTGAAAGCCTGAATTCTAGCCAAATCATCCATTAAAGTTCACCAACTAAATCACGTGTATCTGGCATAACATATGCATTCGTCTTGAGTAGCGGATTTATTTTTTTTTCCTTTTTTCGATGTATGAAAATATGAAAAACAATGATTTTTCATCATTTTTTTTCTATACGGCGTTTAGCAAAGTCTATGACAAAAGATGCTATGTCGATTCATTGAATTGAATTCAACCGGCAAATTATTGATTATTTGCGAGAATTCCCATATTCAATACGATTTGGGGCACGTTTACTCGAATTGAAAGCGCAAATCACATCAAAGAAATCGCTGCCACTTGAGATATGCCAATCTTTTTCTTTGATATACTGTAATTTTCCCCGTTCATACACTTTTTTTCATATTACGTTTTTCTTTCGTATGCTTTAACGTATGAATGAAGAGTGCGAACAAAAATTTCTCAGCGGCATGTTGGCATAATATTCATCATAAATAGATGGGAGAAAAGCAACACGATTTTGAAATATTTTCACTGTACCAAATGTGGAAATGCTAAATGGGAAAAGACGTTTTTTGAAGTCACCATAAAATTATGGTTTTTATGGTAATCGGCAGATCAATAAGTTCTGGAAAAAATTGAATGAGAATGACAAAATTCGACTTTATCCTCTTCAACATATTCTGCCTTTACATACACTTAGACCAACGATTTCCTAACTTCTCGAAGCCTGTTTTAAAATACTTCTCATACATCCGTCCAAAATATGCTTCAGTTTCCCATTCTCATATTTGTGTTATGAGTATTTCCCTCTATCAGATGTTTCATGAACTTATCGATCTGCCTAGTACACATTGCGTACACTGTATATACAAGGACCAAATGATTTATGAGCATAATGTAGCATTTTTACTTGCATCCTGTTGATTTGCTAGTCGAATTCAATGCCATACGAACGACCATATGTGCTGTTTTATGTAGGCCATATTGCGTAAATTTTCTCTAATAAACAAATTATTTTTATGTTTGTATGCGCAGTGAGTAATTGCGTGCTCGTGTCAAATTTAGGCGCTTAATAACGCAAAAACACTGAATTTATGAAAAACCACTCTCGTTTTAATAATAGCGCGTCTTCGCAGCTCATTACCTTCTTTCGCTTGCTGTTTTTTTCTGGTTTCATAATAGTATCGATTATGTTCTTGATGTGAAGCGATTGGAGATTAATGCATTGAAAAATAAATATGCAAATTGCCTGCAAGAGAGAGCGGGAGGGAGAGAGAGAGAGAGAGAACGAGTGAACGAGAGTGTATAAAGGATCCTTTCTTTTATTAGCATCTATATATCGAAGCGAAACGAAGACATAAAATCGACAGCATCGTCGCCTTTTTCTCCATTAACAAGAGAAAACGCTGGTTTTGCGATGAAAAACCGCATGAAAAATCCATCATTATGTACAGACGATTTAGAATGACGAGCATTCACCGATATTATAAGGGGCAATTTGATCAAATGCAAGAATTATAATGCACTAACTATGAGCAACACAACGAGCCAGAGAAAGGGCGTAAAGGAATGAGTATGCGATAGAGAATGAGTTCGTTTGCTTATCTTTCGGATATTTCGTTGCTGCTTGGTGTGGCGCAAGACAAAACAAATGCATACCAAAAGTATAATTACATTTCATCAAATTATTCAGTTTATTTACTCGCTAATAAAATGTAACGAGTCAACACAAACAAAACTCGAAACCGAGCACCGAATAGAACATGTGTGTTATGTCGTGCGTGCCCACGTTGAAAACGATACAGCCAGCAATTGCTGTTTCGTTCGATGTTCTCTGGTTTCTATCCAGCTGTATGCACATTTTTAATAAACTCTGCTTTGGGAATTTCATCGTGTTTTTTGTTTTATTTCACTCTCTCTCTCTCCCTTTACTTCTGCATGTGGTCTTTGCTCGTATGTGTGCGCGCCAATGTACAATGCTATTATTTGATGTTGCGATAAGATGATTCCCGATGAGTTTTTACGTCACACGTCAAAACAATTACGTTGTGTCTTTGGATCGGAAAGTTCATTGTGTGGTTTGATTTCTGTTTGCCACCCTCGTTTGCGACGCTATCATTCCGTTGGTAACATCGCTGTATATTTCAATATGTTTATAAATTTTACTAGGACAGTATGAGAGTCGTTGCGCTACCGCTATTTTCACCTAGTTGAACAGCAACTGTTATTACTTCAGACGCGCTCAACTTTGAATAAAATTCCGTATGTGAAAAAATAAACATAGAAACATAATCACTTCGTCTTTATTCCGCCATCAAATAAGATCGACAATTCCCGTAGCCCAAGCAAGTCCCAGCACGTGTATACCGTTGCATTTGTGCTGGCGCTGGAAGTGGCACCCTTTTTCCCCATTCGTTTTATCGATAAATAATTGAATTTTTTAGCGCGCTGTGAAAGGCATTGGCATGTAGATTTGGCTACGAGGCGCACCATTTAAAGCAACATTTAATAAATGTCTAGGAGAAAATGTGGTTTTATTGCTTGATATTGTCATGTCAACATTTCTAAAGTGTGTGGCTTCACCGTTTTATACCGAGCGATTCAAATTTTCCATACGCTGTTAAAACAATGATGACATATAATAGGATACGCTGAAAAATTTCAATACACTTCATAAAGGAAGGTAGCAGGCGCTATTCAATTTGAATATGTGTGTCATTATTCCGGGTTCTGCGTGAATATTTTATAACGTGGAATGCGCACTCGAAAATGATTCAAGATCATCGTGAAAAACCCATTACACAAATTCTATTCTATATTGAATTTATTTTGCGAATTAATAAAATGAGGACATAAGTGAATTAGTCGCCATTCACTTGACCACTTCTATAGAGCTGCTGCTGGTGAGCGACTTTCACTATCTTCAATTTTCACCTTTACATAAACAGATTTAATCGTAGACAGGTCATGGATAGCGCACCGATGCGGCCAGACTGCCTTTCATTGAATGAATGAATCGATACATATACGAATTGTCAATGGTATCGTAAAATATTATGCTTCATTTGGTCATTTTTTTATGTTCTCTTTTTGATTGCTGTCGTGGGATGAAATCAAAGTCATTAAGATGCGTAATAAGCAGCGCAACGATGCACTGAATGAAACTCATTTGGCCCCGAATTGCCATATCATTAAGAGCGAAGAGAATAGCATGAGCTTTTTGAGACAGTTTTGATCCGATAAATAATTAGACAGATGAGAAGAAAAGGTTCACATTCACAATCACATCCAAGTTTGTTCGAACAAAACGCTTCGTATAACAATAACATATGTATGAAGAAGGTAGGAAAAGAGAGAGGGGGAGAGACTAAACAGAAAAGGAAAGGTAAAAGAGACAAATCGATAGACGAAATGGGATAAGAAGAGTCAATTGCGGTGGACAACAAGTGACCTTACTCATGGTTATTCATTGCATTCGGATTTCATTGTGAAGTTCCACACTTTATGAGAAAAGAAGCGTGCGAAATATATCGAAGTTTGTCATATGTTGTCTCACCATATCGAAATTGCAGATAAACAATCCATGAGACGAAAACTAATGCGCCAATCCAGTTGCTGCGTATTGCAAAGGGTAACAGCCAATAGACATCGAACATGCTTATAAATGTCCAAATGATTAGACCAAACACGCTCGAACGTGACCCATCCTCATATTATTTATTTGCGCCCAATTGTCTACCGAATGCCATCGCAAACTACCGTCCAACTCAAATTATGATAATTATCAATTGGCGAATACATAAAATTGTAATTACAAACAATTTGCCGTCACACAGTCTCGCAAAAGAATCAAGATATTTAAGTGTATTCATATCAAATTTAATGTTGTTGCGCTTGAGATAAAAAAATGTGGAGCTTAATGGAGCTTTAGCTTTCGTTGTGACAACCCAAGAACACGGTTTTTTCAATTAAAATTCCCATTACAAAATGTTTTAATAAAAAGTTTTTCGCTTTTCAATCAGCATATAATGCTTCGGAATGCGTGATGGGCATGGGACTTTTTAATGAACTCTCAGCCGGTCGGGAATTTGTCCAGTTAAGGACTCATCGACGGTTCAGTTTTCGATTGGAGAAATTGCTCAAACAAGTGGATTATGTTGAGATTTTCTCGTACATTTACTGCTAAGCTGCGGCTTAAACGGTTGCCGGAGCTTATTCAAGAAACTCACATGAAATTCGAAACTTTGCAGCCTAATGTAGATAATGCCGAAGAGCACTCGCACCACAAATTTAATTAATTCATGACAATTATGGCAATGTAAAGTAGTCTATAGCCCTATGCTCGAATTAAATGCTACTAGTTCCAAATTATTTTACTCGTTTAATTACATTAAACGTTAAAATGTTGATTAGATTAATTTAATATTCCCGAAAACCATCTGATCGTCTTTCACATCATCTGGGCTAAATTGTTATTGTATCCTGAATTTGTGCTTAGTGTATAAAAATGCAATGGATATTGGCTCCTCCGCCGAGCGTTCTCTGGGTTTAGTGCTTTCCTTTCAGCGCCTACAGCATTTTAAAATAATAATTAATATGCTACATAATATTGAATTGAGCTTGATAATCGTTTTACTTCAATTTTTGCATACATACATATTTCATGATAGACATTTTATACAGCAATTACCTAATCTTCGCTTATCATTTAACAACTAGAATTTGGTAAAAATCTCACACTAAATATATAAATGATTACTATTATTAATTAAATTCTACTGCATAGTACTTACGTTCACTAGATCGATGTAAATTATATTTGTTAATTTCTTCTCGGTTTTCATGTGCAATAAAATTGGATCATACCGCAATAAAATCAAATCAATTTTTCGAAACGAATTTTGTAATAATGAAATTATGTTAACTCCTTTGTACAAAAATAGAATGTGTGTGTTTTGCCACATCGAAAATTGAATAGATTGGATTTGTTGTCTGCCGTTGCATGTCGAATGGATTTACAGGAGGTCAACGTGTGAATTTCCGTTCCCGGTGGTTCGAGTGGCTTTCGTCGCATGGCGATTCACTTCAAATAACGGCGGTCGACCACACCATACAACCTAACGGAATGAAAGAAAATATCCAATACCAAATCAAAACAAATATTTTTTTTTTCAATATGTTATTTTTAATAGCATAAAAAAATATATTGACACGTACATACATCGAAAAATAGAATATCTTGTGTGATTTTTTTCGTGAATTGAGTTTTTTCAAAGAGGTCTGGCCATTCTGCGGTTCAAAATACCGATACACATTCTGTTCCGGCATCTTATAGCGCATTTTGTACCGCATACCGAATTTGCACCGGTTGTGATCCCTGACAAAAATACTTTCTCCTGATTAATTCAGTAACTCGATATCATTTTGATCATTGCCATTTTTATGGAATAATATTATTTCAATATGATGATATGATAGTATTTCTATGCATAATAATGCGAAAGCATCTGCAACTATGTATGCATACGATGAAACAGTGCCTAATGTTAGTGAAGTGCAGCGTCAGCAATTCGACCTGCATTTAATTTGGGATAGTTTGCAATCATGTACATTGTACAATAAAATTTACATTCAATTATTCCAGGAAATGCATTGAGCCAAATTCGATCCGAAAAACAGTTATTTCAATTGAAAGCGGCATCAATATTATGGCCAACATTTGCATCGTATTTTATAGAGATCTTGAATCATCTTAGGCTCTGTCACAAATCAATTCAGACATTTTATGAGTTGTCATGATACCCGAACGAGATAATTATAAGAATATATTGTAGTTTGCCACTTTAATCCATTTGACAGCAAATACAAATGGATGGCAGCTTACGCTAAACATGTGGAGTAGTTCGCAGAAAATGAACACAAACAGACAGCTTCGCAATTTGCAACTACGATATGAGAAAATTACAACAACTTATTTGGAGAATAAAAAATATTGACGTACATAAACATAAAACATGGAACAATACATTTATTATTAAATAGCAACTTTATCTTATATTTTCACATATAGTTGATTTTGATGTCATCCGGAATTTATGTTTGCAGGGATTTTAATTTTGTGTGTTTTTTTTATTATGCGGGCGTTTACAACGTTTCCTCATCTTTCGAGCGCTAATGTTTCCAATGTGGCGTGTCAAATAAAAAGAAATAATTGTTTGCCCCAGTTTTTGATGTGTCGAGCGTAACGATGGCTCATGTGTGATGGAATCCCAATGCTTTTACCACACCATCTTTTCACATAGTTTTTTTGGCAAATTTGCAACGAATAGTTTGTATTTGAGTTTTCCATAAAGTTGTTCACAAACTTTTACATTACATTGTTTATTATAGTAGCAGGAATCGATTTGGGTTGAAGAATCAATAACCACGATCTCTGTAAGTTTGCCCCATCCACTCTCTTGAGCGCTCGATGCCACAAATTGTTGGTGGTGTTTGTTTTTCGGATTTCATCAAATTCACATTGAGCGCGTGGTTTTTACAGTGTCGTTTCAAGACTCTTCCCATCATATGCTTCACTGGGCACATCCTTGGCACAACAAACACATTTCATCTGTTCGGGAATTATAACAGACAACAGATAGTTCATTTAAATTGGTTTTAGGTGATTTTAGATTTTTTTTTTTTATTTTTTTTTTATTTCATGTCGAAACAATTTTATTTAATTTTGATTTTAATTTTTAATTAATTTTTATTAACAACAATAAAGTATGCTATTTAATAGTAAACACATTCAAGTTTAGCTTTTGTTTTGTTTTAGTTATTTTCGAAGTTTTTTTTTGTGAAGTGAAAAATATGTTTAGTAAATTTTTATTGTGTTTTCCGTTTTATTCAGCAAAACTTAACAATTCGTCATTATTTATTTTCTGCAGTGTTAAACGCAATATATTTTTGTTCATAATCTGCTCTTCAAAGAAGTACTATCATATGCTTGATCTCTGTTATAGTAATATTATTCAATGGACAAGCTTGTGATTCAGATTCGCCGGCCAACAAAATGCGAACAGTGCACAAAAACCGCGACAAACTGGGAAATGGCACAAGCAAGTAGCTTGCGGTTTGACACAATATATTCAGCTGTACTTGCATTGAATCGGAGCAAAAAGCTGGCATCGAAGTAAATATAAAAGCAAACACGATTTTTCTCTCTAATTTTCTTTATATTTTACCGCCGAACATTTTGCAAGGTTTCTTGATCGAATTGGCGAGAATTTTAATTGGGTTTTCAAACATTGCTACCAAAGACGTGTTCGGTTTTCCCAAAAATAAATTTCAATTTTTAAATGTTGTTTTATGTTTTAATTTCTTCTTCGGAATTGATCCAGTTTTTCGTTTCGATTAAACCACTTTCATTTTGGTCAGAGCTCTTCTTCGCTCTCATAAGACTATTTCTCTTTACGTTAAATCAGTTTTCTACTTTTTCGGGTGAATAGTATCTTGAGCGGGAGAATCACGGCTTTGCGAGAAAATCTCAGCTCTACCAGAAAATAGCTGCTTTCCGAGAAAATCGCTTCCTCTTTTTGTATTGTAGTATAAACACAATATTGTGAATCGTTTCGACAACAAACTTTGATCACTCGGATGTTTCGCATTATTTCACGATTTGTACTGAGTAAAATGAACGCGAATTGTGATAAATACGACTTGGCATTGAGATTCAATGCTCCCTTTTTTTGCCTACACAACAAAAATGCGGAAGCGTGAAATTAACGAATAAAAATAGGATTTGGCGCCAAGGGTAAAAATAGGATTTGTAGCCAAAGTGATTTTCAAAAGCAGGTAAAAAAATATACCTGAAATATTGTTTGTGCTAATGATGTGCCAGCGACCCTTTTTCGATTAAACTAATCGCATTACGTGATGTTTATGTACGATCCGCGAAAAATAAACAACCAAAAATATTGTTACAGGCAAGAAAACCAACAAGCCTTCAGCAGAAAAAGAATAAGAAAATAAGTGAACGCGAGAGAACACACGCATTTTTCTCATGATGTCTGGAATGCTAAAATGCGACTCATGTGTTCACTCTTCAATTTTTTTATGCTACGCAACGAAATGAAAAGTCATTGCACGATTGCGATCGAGACGACAGAAGAAATCATGTATTCTTAAACAATGGCAACATATTTTGGAGCTATTTGATGAATTTCTCTGCATGAAATCTGACACTAAACGTGGGTAATCAAGTGTAAACAGACAGGTGTTTGTGCCCCGTTCAATGGATTTTTTTGCAATTCTTCTCTGTCGCCATCTCAAGATTATAATTTATATCAGCGTCGCTGCGTCAAAGTGCCACGCTCTCCAGTTAAAGACAATATCTTCCAATAAATTCAAAGAGCCTCTTTACCATGATGATCATGCTATTATGTCTGTATCCAATTCAAAGAAATGTGTCTGATGATAAGTGAATGGCATAAACGATGTGCAAAAGATAGCTCAATAGAGACGATAATTAATCGTCATCCATGTAGCAATAAATATTTATTATAATGACTGGAACATCTGTTGACACACGCGCTAGCGCACAATCTCGGCCAACCTTACTCAACTCGACACTTAGTGTCACGTTCCGCACCGAAAATCTTTCCATTCGGTCAGGTAATAGAATTGAAATCGATGGTAAGTTTTGCTCAAATATTGTTGAACGATTCAATCGGCTTGGGTATTGTTTGAATCATAATGCGTCATTTAAAAGCGGAAATTGAAAATCCATTAAAAGTTTGGTTGTATCTTTCAATCTTACATTCAACAGTACACGTTGCCAACTGTTTATGCTTGAGCTTAATGATTTCTGATATTTTATTCCAAGCATCTTCTTATTTTTCTTTTGAGCTTCTTCTTATGCAACTTCTTCAATAAATGGAACGATGAAAAGCAGATACAATTAACAGAAGTAGAAAGACTTTGATTCGGAATTGAATTAATTATTGAATATTTTTCATTAAAATATTGAAATTGAATATTAATAGATGATTTTGCTTCCGGTTTGGAGAGCCGATGCCGGACATTTTCCTCCGTTCATTTTCCACAAAATCGAATAATTAAACGGAAGAAAACTGATTGAGATTGAATCGCTTTTAATTTTTTTGAAATGAAATCAGCATGACAAAAACAGCAGAAGTTCAGCTGCTATTTCAAACTGAATTCTAGGTTTGAAACTGAATTTTTCGCATCTGCTGATGATTTATGAATTGAATTCATCAATAAATGATTTTGTCATATTTTTCCGCTGACTTGCACTCTTATGATATCATAGTGCAACTGAAAAATGAATTGATTAAGTTGACTAGCTGAATATTCAATGCTAAGCACCCAATTTAGCACTTTAATGAGAATAATTTAGAAATACGCTTGAAAACCATGCATTCAAACTCACACAGCAATGCAAACAATCGGTGCGGCTATTAATTCAAATGAGATATTACAAATGCTACTTACTTTTCTGAATGCTTTCCGGAAGTTGTCCGACAGGAAGGCGTACAGCACGGGATTGACGCAAGAGTTTGTGTAGGCCAGCACATGCGATATGATTTGAATAATTACCGCAAAATGATCGTTTCCATACAGCTTCAGTGACTTCATCACCAATACTATCTGCGCAATAAAAATAAATAATAAATTTCGTTTTTAAAAAGCAATTATTCACAATTTGTCCGTTTCTTTCCAGGAAAGCATGTGTATTCCAATTAAAAGTTTTGACTTTTCTTTGGTTTTGAACGTAATATGCATTTCATGATATATTCCGCGCATATTCAATGCATAAAATTTGTCAGTGAATATCAGCAGTTTTTGGAACAGCGGTTTTTGAATTGCACATTTGCGAAGTTTTCAATAGTCAGATGCTGAAATTGTTTGAATAAATAAATATCAATTATTCCGAATTTGAGCGATTGTTAAGTCCACTGTGATGCACTCAAAAGACCAACTTTCAATAAAATAATCAAAACACTTTGAGTGCCATTTGCATATTTTTGTTTCTACATGATAAATTTTTCTCGACATCTGGACACGTTCACAACTTCCTCAAAACAGAAAAAAAAACAGAAGCAAGACAAACACCGTTTTATGTGTGGTGACGGCCAGCATAATTCGATTTTCTCTTGCACGTGCTGTTTACATTACAAAGAAAAATTGGGAACATTTTTCTGTCCAAAATCAACATTTAGTTTGTTCGTGCGCGCATCTTTTTTTTTGTTCTCTTTTTGCTTACACTTCTTCTGCCAGTTGTCCCGCTCATTCGGAGAGTAAACGCAGCGACAAACATAAACATAAACAAGGAACTTTGAATTTCTTAAAAATTCAAAATCACGACGCGAAAAACGGCGACTTAGAAAAAAATACGATGGAGAGCAAAATTAATTTGAGGCAGTTGCATGTTTTGAGGAAGTGAAAAAACATGTTCTCGGAGTTCGTTCTCACATTGGAAAAGTTTAGTGCTAATATATTTCACGTATTTTCAGTTTGAATAAATTATCATATTAAAGAGAAATGCGCGCGTTCGCTGAGATTTAAAAACACGTTTGGTTTTGGTTGCAGAATAATACCGACAATTTCCCACTGATGAGGTCATCCTGCAACAATAATAGAGCGGACGGTGTTGAAATGGGTAATGCGATTCGCCCAACAAACACTCTTTGGCGTATACACGGCAGTCTAGTCATGCACATAAAATTGAATTACCCGTTGTTTATATTTCAAGATGCATTTTGTACTTTATTTGTTATTATGAGCACATTGCATACAAATTTCCTCCTTGCACAATTTTTGCAAGCGAGAAAGAGACAGAGACGGGAGAGAGATTGCAACAAAATAATTTTCACATGCGGTGTTCATCTGCATGCATTGTCGGTTTGTTGCTGCTCTGAATTCCTGTCACGAAGTGACTTTATCATTAATCCGGTCGGGAGAGAAAAGCACTTCATCAAATTGTATTTCGACGTTTGGTCTGTGTTCTGACTTATTTATATAATGCCAATCTATATATGTTGCCTGTCAATTTATAAATAAAGCTTAATTAATGGCAAAAAATTAGGTAAAATATATCAAAAATGGAACAATGCAGTGTCTGTTTTTTATTTTGCTGCAACGTTCACTGCTGCCCATTGAAATAACCTGGATGAAAAATATGTTTTTGTTTTATATATCAACACAGAGGAAATTTATTTTCATTTTTCGCAATGTTGGTTGAGTGGAGGAAGAGAGAATGCAGCTGAATGGATGGCTACGAAAGAGCGACGAAAAGAGAGCGATAAAGAGAGAACGAAGAAAAGAGAGAATGTAGAAGTAAAAGTATTTCGCATCAAGCCATTGGTTTTCAATTGCATATCATATCAATTGTATTGGTAATGCGAAGATCAATATTTGTAGATGCTTGACTGTTCAAGAGCTGTCATATTTCACGCTCAATTGTTATTTTAACTGAATCGCATTCGAACTGCTTGAAATCGAAATGTTGACAGTATAAATATTGAATCCACAAAATGTTGGTCGTTTTTCATTTCAATGAAGCTATTAAATAAGCCCATTGAAACGCCAAGCTTTATAATAGCTCTCACTACATTTCGTACACGTTATTTATGTACCAAACATTTCATAATGGCAACATTTTGACGGAACTAAAGTGGGCGGTGAAATGAAAATGATTTATTAATTTTAATGGATCTGACAAATAAAGCCTAGGATTTTATAATGAAAATGGATTGTGTGACATGCGAAAGCTCATTGTTGTTACGGCCCGCTTATGAACGCTCAACATTTCGGCACCCAATTGAAATTCCGTATGCACGCGCATCAATTAAAATTCATAAGCTCTCTCGTCTCATCGACATGATCGAATTCCGTTGCTAAACAATTGTAATTAGTTTGTGTTGGTAATTATTTATCTAAGACTTTTTCGAAGCTTTTGAGCCGTCATAGCAGACATTTGCGCAGTAATAACTCCATCACTGATATTCATCAATATTATTTGCGGAATAAATGCAATTTTCAAACATTTTGTTGGAATTAATATGAATTAACAGCGAAAATTGAATTGGAACTAGTTAACTAAAATCGTAACTTTCGTGTGACCAGCTCAATTCGAGCGCTCACAACTGAATAAGATCTGAATTTAAAAAACAACAATTGGTTTTCGTGCATTATTTAAGCATTCATCTGCGTTGACATTAAAATTAAGAGTTATAATTTAATTAGACTAAATGAAAAGACCCGAATTGCGAATCGTACTAATCCTAAGCCGCTGCATGTATAATGAATTCATTTTATTTTAATTAAGTAGCTGAACTGTCCAACCGAATTCAGTACGAAATTGCACATCCACAAATGTACAGTAGCGCGCATTTTAATATTCAACGCCTGGAAATTCATGCCATTTGCAACTGTTCCTGTCTCTTCTTCGTGCACACAATTTATTATGGCCATGAATTACACGCATCTTTCACCGTAACATTCAGGCGTCACTTCATTTTGTGTACATAATAATTCATTAAGCTTAAATATATGCTACTGTTGTTTTGATGGCACGACGGAAAATATTTGGACCGTTCCAAAGTGCATTTACCAAGATAAATAAATGCATGTTGATCAAGTGAAATAGTAAAGCTCATTGTTAATGACTTACTAGGAGCTGAACCCAAATGGCAACGAATTGCGTGGGATGAGTACTGTTTCAGGATAAAATATTTTATTCGGTGCTCATTATTGTCATTGAATTATATTATTCTTAGTACATAGATATTAATGCGGATAGCATTATGCCAAAAAGATAGTATACATTCGGTGCGTGTTGAGACTTCTGATCTAGCTTTCGAGTGATTGGCATTCACTGTATTCAAAGTGTGCTTGAACATTGATTTATAATTATTGTGTGATCTCTTAGATATTTCTCTCAGTTGATTTATCGAGTTCAAAGTTCTGGCTCGAATATGCAATCAAAACTTTTTTGTTAATCTCAATGCTCTCATTCATAATCCAATATTTTATCAGTTCTGCGATTTTTTCCACGTTCCGATAGAACAATCGGGCATGAAACGAGTTTTTAATCAAATTTCAAAATCTAAAGAAAGGCCCCCTTTTTTATCGTGTGCAAAGCTTTCCATACTCAGCGCAGAATCACCCAGAGCTTGCATTCAAGCAACATTGATATCAAATGTACCTTAACCATAATCAACTTTGGTAAAACATTTTCATGGATACTTTTTATACCCAAGTCGGCAATTTTGAATCAACATGTTAAACTTGTTTTAACAAACATTTTCACAATTCCAACTGTGACTTGTTTTATTCAAATGTTTTTCTCTCTCTTTGTCTGCAATCCAGCTCTTTCTTTCTTTCTCTCTCTCTCTCTCTCTCTTTCTCTCTCTCTTTTTATGTTCACATTCAAAATAGGCGCACTTTGGATGATTTAGATTCATTCCCAAAAAAACTTGTGCTTGGTTTTGGTCGCAGATGGTGTTTTTGGCTAGATCCTTTTTTCCTGTTCAACAATATATCTCTCTCAACGCCATTCATTTTGCACAAAAAGAGCTGTTCTGCGATTTTTTCTCTACCCCCAGCGTAATCGGAACGGATGGGAAAAAAGTTTGGCAAGTCTTTTCGTGTTTACCAAATAAGTTGAGTGAAGCTATAACTTCCGCATTTGTATCGACACGATAATATCGAATGTGTATTTATGTTTACTTCTCATCGTCACCTCGTTCGCATTGACTTCTTCGTTATTCCGATAATAGCGTTCACGTATGCTTCTATTTTGTGTGCACTGAATAATAATAACGAACAGCATCGGTGACGCCGGCTTCCAAATCACAGCCAACGCCAATGCGTTTAAATCAGTGCGGGTGGTGCTGCTTCAAAAACACTTCTTGCTCACTTTCCCATCACTTCGATCATTTAATAAATTGAATACATTTTTTTTGTATGGCATTGTGTTGATTCAAACGAATGAATTACTTCATAATTTAAAAATCATTGCATTAAATTTACGCTTTCATAAACACGCACTCAATTTTTTGCTCACTTTTTTTTCGGTTGCTTCGTGCGATCAATGGGAGCCGTAATCTGTATTCAATGGTAATGCTGATGTCGGTTCTCGTTTTCGTCTATCTCTTCTTTCAATTTATGCTCTCGACTTACGTCTGCTTATGCTAAATCTTCGGAATGTGCAGCATGAGCATGAAGAGACGCACACATTTACTCAAGGGTAAATGATTATCTATACGCAAAATTTTACTATGGGAAATTCCATTCAATTTTATATGTTTACACGGCGAAAAATGCTCATACATTAAAATGTTTGCAAACACAAACATTGGAACAGACGATACCGCAATTTCAGTCACACACTCACAAAACCACCGAAAGAGACATGCGATCATTATCATCTTCTCATTTCGCCCAAATGCATATCGATTGTGACGGCAAGTACTTTATAAATAAAAAATAGATTGGAAAAAAAACAACTAACGTGTATAGAATTCAACATGTTATTGCTGAGATAGCTTTTCAATAGCGGCAAAATGTGCTTGAACTCAACTTAGCCTTTTGTAGCACCACGACGTCTCGGTTTGGTCGTATACAAATCGCACATTATGTTGATGTGCAATTACATCGAATAATAAATTTTTCATGAATGGAACAGCCGCATTCCGTATGGGAGGCTAATTTTTAATTCCAAAGTCAAATATTATGCGCTGCGATATTCATAGAAATCACGTGAATGTTGAACAGAATATAACGCTAGGGCCAAATATCAATTGGACTTTGTTCCAGAACTCTGGTTTTGCTGCTGGCAATGCATTTCGCATGGTATTTATATATAACGGAATCAGTTCCGATTGAGACTGGCCAGCTGCAATCAATTCAGATAAACCAGAGCTCTGATTTGTTTCGTCATATAAAGCTGTCTTTATTCGGGATAGATGATTTGGTTCTGATAACACACGATTTTTGATTGTACTCTGCACGATACTATTTTCAGTCTATGCTAAACACCGGCAAGTGTTATATTTTCTATTATTTGCATGCTTTTTAAAAAATCATGCTGTTTGCCATTTTCACAGCAGAAAAAAACATCGAATTCATTCTTATTTTTGACGCAACATGTCAATTACCAAGAATATTATTTGTCACAAGAACAAGTTTAGATACAAACATTGAATTTTGCTAGCGACACATTCGCTCACGTCGAAGCAATGTCACCCACTGTTGCGCTCAGCAAACCACAAAAGATATCGACGAATGTAAATGCAAATAAGGTGAAAAGTTTTTTTGTCGCTTCCAGAAGTTATGTTGGCTGTTGCAAATTACTAATAACGTCTGTAGACTGTAGAAAGCCAGTCAAAGTGAAGTGCCGGTGCAAAAATCGTTCGAGAATTCCCATGAAGTTGTGTATTCGGTAAACATGATTTTCTCATTCCATTCAGACTGATAATCGATTCACTCACTCTCGAATTTGATTTGAAGGTCGTCGCGACCACTCCACTTCAATTTATTGCGAAATTGTTGCTTTCCAATACATCTTGATTCCATTAATTCATCACATACCAGACTAACTTTCGATCAATACATATTCGAAGTTAAAAAAAAGGTGTCGATAATGTATTTATCTTTTGTGAAAGAAATTGACTTTGATTGGGATTCAACGGCATGTCTTGTGATCAACGTAATCATAACTCTTTTTTGCATGTGTGGGTGCAAACGAGCGCACACACACACGCTGAAAATGCAAGCAGGTTAATATAAGATATTGAGTAAATATTTACCTGGATTGGGAGCCAGCAAATGGCAAAAACCAAAACAACAACGACTACCATCCTTGTGACTCGTCGCTTTCCCTTTCTGCTGACCGCCAAGTTGTTTTCATTCCGTGCACATTCATTTTTTTCCCCGTTGTTTATTTCACACAAGATTATTTCATAACGCCAACCAGAGGTATTTATGTTTGTGGGGTGGATTGTCGGTATTTCAATGTGCGTGACGGTGGCGAATAGCATCAGTAAATCCCAAAATCGAGGAGATCACGGCCATAAGAAGCGCGATGAAGACACAAACGAAATGCAAACACAGCAGCCATGGCACAGCATGAAATATATTTCACAAATAACAAACAAGTAAACAAATATCAGTTCATGAATGCGAAGAGCTGATCCAGCGGTGAAACTAAGTTAATATTCGAATTGCCAAACAAAAACAACACATCACTTCAACCGAATCGAATGAACTGAGCAGTAATAGCAACAACGACGACAATAATAGCAACATCAATAACCTTAAATATGCTTGAATTACCGAATGCTTACTTATAATCAGATACATGTAGAGCTCGTTGTGGGGGTGAGCGCTTCGATGTGAAAAAATGAAAGTGTTCATCATTTCCATTCACTTTGATTGTGAAACATTAGACTTTGTGAGTCACAATGGATTGTACGCAATAAAAGTGCTTTTCAGAAAACCAAACGAAGGATGAACGAGGGATGATGATAAATCAAAAAGTTTCATTTAAAATTAAGCACCAACAGTGTGCCGAAAAGTGGCTCTGTTATCGGTGAGAGCGAAGAGCGGTGAACTTGGAACAACAACAAAAAACTTATAATAAACACTAGAATTAAGAGATAAACCGAGACATGGGAAAAAATAGTGGGAACAAAGAATGGCTCAGACACACCCATCGACATTTATGTTACGATATGCGGTAAACATTTTCATGTTATAATCTGGAAGATGTGATTTGCTAACATTATCCATCTCTTTCGAAATGGCATACATATTTTTTTTGCTCAACCACGTGTAATTGTGTGGCGACAACTGTAGCATACCATTTTTCAGTCAGTTTTCGCTGAATTTACACAAAATTAAAGTTATTTTGTTTGGTTATATATGAATGTGATGTCCCTGGCTTTTTTCAGTTACAGAAAAAACTAAAGATCTAAACGAATACGTTTCATATGGTGGTGCGAAGGAGCGAGCGGTGACTTGAAGAGCGTGAGAGAGAGAGAGAGAGTCAAATCGATTGTCGTCACCAGTCGATGAAACAGACACAAATGGCAAAAAACAACTGACCAAGTCTTGTTTTTTGGAGTCTGTCTCTTTCGTTTGACCATTGTTTCAACCATTTTTCTAGCCATTTCATCATTTCATCTCCAGTGAAAAATAAATACGTTCTATGGCTAGTGTAAAATGTCTCTTCCAGTCTATTATAATGGAAAACTCGGAGATGTGCGTTCGCTTCTCTTTTTTTTGCTCGAACAAATTGTGTATAAAACTGAATTAGTGATGAACATTTGTGCGGGGTGCTTTTCTTTCTCTTTTGCCGATTTTTGGAATTCACTGAAATTATTCAGTCTACGGTTTTTGAAAGCGACATCATTCCAGCACGAGATGGATTCACGGCCGTTCAAATGATAGCAACGCTCATCCAAATACTCTTGGAAATTCTCGATCATCGCTTTCACTATACATTAATCATTTTTGGTGTGCGAAAGGCTATTTATGTTGTCTCTCTCACTCGCTCTTTCTCGCTTCGTCGATGCTCATTAAATTTTAACAGTGACAAATTCGTATTCGCAATGCCGTTTGTTTTTTTTACTCGTTAATTGGTATGAGCATCGAAGCAGCAGAGCGTAGACAAACCGAATAATTTAGATTCTTTGATAAACTAAAAAATAAACGTGCTCAAGAGATTTTTCGGGTTACATTTGATTTTGACCGAAAATGGAATGAACGAATTTTTGCACTGAATGAGCGCGCACGAGCAATATTTAAATATTACATTGAATTTGATTTTGAGTCGAGTCAAATCTAAATTCCGAAGGCTGCGCGATGATACTTGATACATTCAAATTTGCGTATATTTCTCAATTATTCTGCAGACGAATGCAAAATGTGGCGATGTGTTTGGGTTTCGGTGAAATCAAATTAAGCGAAATTGTGTATGAATGTTTAGGTTTTCCCTGGCGCTACCCATTTCATCATAACATTTCATTGGCATTACCAGTCCGGTTGCTTTTAAGCATGAAACCATCTTCTTTGGCTCCATTTGCCTTTGCAACAAACAAAAATTGAAATGGATATACACATTAATCTTTGCATGACATTTTCGAAAACGCACATTTTAAAGCAGATGAAAAAACAAATTTCATTCGTTTCAAACAAATAAGAATCGGTTTGTTTGGAAGCGTGCAGCGCTTTTTATCCGTGGATTTCTCATTTACTGGAGCATAAATAAAATTATGAGCAAAACAACAAAAAAGGAATGAAAAAAATGCATCTCTTTTTGATTTGTCGACAGAATGGTAACATTTTGTTTACTATAGAAATTCCCATTAAATATTCATGGGGTTGTTGTTCAATTCGTTGCATGTTGCTATTTTTGTTGTTGATATTGTTGATGCTTTGCTCATTTCTTCTCGTGATTTAATGTTTTTGCGTTACATACCTCGATTCAGCAGATGCTGAAATGCCGGGTGCGTTCTTCCAAAGTCTCGCCAACATGCCCACATATAGCAATGAAATAAGAAATAGTGGAACAACATACGACGATAAGAAGAATGAAACCTGTTGCATGAGATAAGACACACAAATATTTTGATTATAAGTTTTTTGTTATTTGATTTGTTTCATGAAAATAAAAACAATACGGAATGCACACATTTCTGTTTCGTTCCGTTTCTAGCGGATGAAATGTGTAAACCATAAATTCGACGAAGAGCCGAGAGGCAAAAAGCAAATTAGTTTCGTTTGCAATGAGATTGCAGAAATTTTAAAGGCACAAATGAGAACACACATATGCTCTCATCAAACAACCACGACAGGCTCGATTTACTCGGAGTAAATTGAATTTTCATTCTCGCGCTATGGTTGGAAGATTTTAAAGCTCCTAATTGAAACACATTGCTGCTATTTAACATGTGAGATACAAAATTTCACACAACGCACGATATATCTTAACCTCTCCATCTTTCTCTTCATTTTCAGTAGTTATTATTTACTTCATCAGAATTATCCCTATGTATTTTGATATTTGCTGCCCTGGGCCAGATTTTCTTCTACATTCTGGCATACGGAAATATGATATGTTTGCTTATTAAATATTTGTTTAAAATCCAATCTCATAGAAACTCGTTTTGTCATGCTTTCGATAAAATATCGAAGATTCTTGATTAGGGGTCGAACGAATTTTCTCGACACATTTCGAACGCGGCCATGGAATAGATTCGACAAATTCTACCAAAAGAAATTCAATTTTCTACAGCTTCAACTTTCAGCAGACAAATTACGAAGTTAATAATAAAATCGGAGTTGCTGTGCGTGTGCTAAACCCTAAAGACAGAGTGAGAGGATTCAACATCGGTGTAGACGTGCTCTAACACACGCAATTCAAATAAACTTTAATGTATTTAAATGCAGGAATGTTTACATCCAAGCGAATTCTTCAAATTTTGAATAAATTAAGGTTCGCATGTCCTTGCGATATATACAATGGGATTATGTCATCGAAACGAAACATTTGACATAATCAAAAAATGTAAAATAAATTGATAAAGGTCGTAGTGAGTTTCTAAAATGTAGAGGCCGTCAATACATAGTCTTGCACTTTTGGGCATTATTCAACAGTTTAAGTCTCATGTGGACCAATTTCACAAGATTCATATATCTAAATTTCACAAAAAGTCATTGACACAAGCATATAAAAATAACTAATCTGATGTTATTTTTTCTCGATCATAGCATAGCCATAAGTTTTGAATAATCAATAATCCAGCGCACTTTTTTCTGGTTTCGTTGTCAGCTTGTTGTTGTTGGCGGCACGTAAATTTTACTACAGATGTAATATTACCGAGATTCCAATATAAATTAGATCTTATGAATGGGAATATGTTAAAGGAATTTCGAATATCAATCAGCTATTAGATTGTGCACTTAAGCATGAAACTACTAAACCAATCTAGTTTTCCAAACTTATGTGAATATTTTATGATAAAGGATGACTTTCGCACACAACAAAACGAACGCATGAATACTTATAATGTGAATTTGATGAAAATACGCAGGAGAAATTTGCATTTTCATGGAATTTTCGTGAAAATCCCTTGACAGTCATAATGAAATAATTATTCATATAACGTAAATTCTACTTGAATTTTTATTAAAATATTTGAAAAGCTACAAAATTATGCTGCATTAAATGTAGAAGTTTGATTATGTAAGAATTTGCATTATCGTAGAAATTAGAAACGAAATAAGCGTCGTGTATCGAAAAAAGTATTGTAAAATAATTCGATTTAATTTCAGGAATTCAAGTTATTGCATAATTTTCACCAACACAAATTCTTTGTATGCGTGTTTAAGTGTGTTTCAAACTATATTTTATGGCAAATTGTACGAAATTGTACGTCAGATGCAATGCACTTGAACGCATCGTATATGTGTGATCAAACCATTGAGTCAGCAGTTGAACAGAGTGTGGCAGTGAGGTTTTAAATTGCATTTATCCAGCCACCGGATTACACTTGCCAAGATAAACTCCAAATGGAATTAGCTGCTCGAACATTGGAATAGCGATTTAAAAGTAAAACTTTTCGAATTGAATTGGCTTACGGCCAGAAGCATCCTATATGATGATACCGGCTTACTGCCCGAAAATCGAATTATCAAATTCAAACCGACGCCAATCCAGAAAATCCACGTGGATTTTTGAGGAAAAAAAATGAGAAAAGGGTCTGCAAACTGGACAAATGATTGAACATGTTGACCACGAGAAGCAACGCGATTTCACTAGAAATGCCAATAAAACATTGAGCAGCAGCAGTGTGCTTCGGCTTGACAACTTCAATTGTCAAACCACCGTCAGTTTGGAATTATACGGCCACAAATTGAACCAAAATATCGGTTGATAATAGAAAATAGTTGCTGGCCAAAAGATAGCAAATCGACAGCAGTTTTCAATGATCGCCCAATGTTTACCATTCCATCCGCTTGAAAAATAGAAGTGGATAAAATTACCTGAAATATTACAAGGTTGTAGCCATCATTTGCGCGAAACCGACATGCGGTATATTCTCGGTCCTGATATTTTTCGGAAATAACCCCATGCGCCACTGCAGCAGGTATGGCCGACGTAACGATGACAATCCAAGCTGTTATAATCGCGCTGCGTATGTCGATGTTCAGTGAAATGGTCGTGAGTATGTATACGTGAATTCATCATTCATTTGACAAGGGGCAGCCATGCGAACGTTTGATCAATTTTTTTCCGTTGATGAATGACGTTTAGAGTCCGACGGATTACAATAAATAACAAGAATGGGAAAAAAAGTGAACAACTTAACAAATATTCTGATAGAAAAGAACAATGGTTTTCGATTCAGCTCAATGAATAGCAAAAAATGTTTGATACAATCGTTTGAAGCATTGTTTTCGAAAGAAAAACAAATGACTTTTAAACAAACGAAATCGAACATTACTCCTGAAAATTGAAATTTCATTGTCCAAAAATCATGGTTCCACACGAATACGATAGAATTTGGAAAATCGTTTTTTTTTTCGTTGTATGCAGATAGAGAGATTGACTGTTGAAAGTGCGTGGACAACTGAATACGTGCATTGTCACAGAGTTTTTCATTATTAATAAAACCACTTCAAAGCAAATAGGCTATTTGCATAGAAATTGCTACTCACATCATTGCATTGCGTTCCGTGCGTAGTGACATGCTTGTTACTGGATGCACTACAGCCAAGAACCTATCGAAGGACATTAAAACCAGGGTGTAAATGCTCGCATGGCACGTCACCACGATCATATATTGTACCTAGAAGTAAACATAAATGCCATAGAGAACAAAAACCATGGATCAAAATGACTGCATGAATATATTTGCCTATAAATAAATATAATCCATGGGCTGTTGCGACTTACGTATTTGCACCATAGATCGCCAAATGGCCATTCCGTGAATATATAATCAGTTGCAGTAAAAGGTACACAAAATATCACAAATAGAATATCAGCGGCAGCTAAATTAATTATCAATAGATTTGTGGTGGAGCGCATCTGTTGATTGGCCGTTACAACTGGAAATATCAAATGTACAAGCATGAAATTGCGGATTGCTCGAATGCTGTTCTTGTGCATTCGAATCAAGATTGATTCACAATTGTGCATAAAATAAGGGTCTCAATGTTTGACTGACATGCTTGATTAAACTTACCAATTATAACTAGAGCATTGCCCATTAATCCGATAAGTACGATGATACCGAAGAACACTGGCACAACCATTGATACAATTCGTTCGATTGGCCATTCTTCATATGGACATGTTGTGTTGTCAGCGGCCGCGCTCCCATTACACAGCACTGCATAATTCGAGTCGTTATGAGTCATTTTGGCATAATTAATTGCGTCGTTCTCGTTTTCCCGACTGTAATTTAGAATGCCTAATCTTGTTTTCCCCTGTTTTTCCGCGCACACTTATTTTTACTCGTTCAATTCGATCCGCCTGTTTATTATTCGCAAATCACGGCTCAATGCTGCATTAGATTGGGTACAATTTATGAGTTCGCTCAACACAAACCGAAGTGGTGATATTATGCGTCCAAGGTTGCTCTGTAAATGCAGAACGATTGTGATAAGCTACAAAATAAAATGAATGTTCGTTGTATTGCCGCTGTTAAACAACTTGAATTACCGAAACTTAAATGACCGAAACTTCAATGTTTTTTTTTTTGTTTTTTACTTGTGCGCGAACAGTCCGCGTATTCCAAATCACAAATCACAGATATTTTCCGACGCGTTTTCTTTTATTTGATTATTTATAAGGATGTCCATTAAAACTTCGGCAAACATTTACAACATTGCACGACTTTAAAGAGTCGCTTCAAATTTTTATCTCAAATGAAGTTTTCCTTTTTTACTGTTCGTTTCAAGGGAAACAGTTTTTTCGACAAAAAAGTTCATTAACTTCATTTAAACGGTAATTTACATTGACCATTCGGGACTGGCATTTTAATTTATTGTCAATTTCAGCGTTACGATTAGCTGCGGGACCGAATCTGAAACAGAAACAGAGGAGCAATTAAAAATGAGTGTTGACCCTTAAAAAATCTGTCGTTTAACTGAAAATATTTGAGTATGCGAATGACGTGACACACATAAAAAGTGAATTCAAATTAAGTAAAATTGACCAGCAGCGGACACATTTTTCATGTTAAATCAATTCAATTTGTCGTACGACATAAAGTTAAGACGAATCACGAAGCAATCAGTATAATTGCGTGCGTTCTTTCGGCTAGAATAAAGCTTTCACTTTAATGAAGTGTGCGATCAGGCCATAGCACATAAAATGCAATCAATGAATGAATGAACATTTCAACTACCAAAAATTGACACATGTCAATGACAAACGCAAAACAAGCGGTGCAAATACAGTATAACCATCAAATGAATTCAATTTCTTTTGTGGTGTGTCATATTCGCAAGCCACATCAACAAAAACCAACTTTGTTGATTTTGATTTTCCCGAATTTTCAACAAATAAATCTACAAATCAACATGGAACAACACGAAAAAAAAAAATCGCTAAAAATCATTAATTTGTCGCATACATAATTTCTCTTTTATTTTTAATTGAAATTTGTTGTTTTTTCGCATTTTTTGCTGTACCATTTTGTTTTTCGCTCAAACGAAAATATGTGCAGATCGGATTTTCTGCCATTTTCACAAAACGATGACAAAAATGTGGTTTATTCGAGGGGAATGTGCAATATACTAATGGAATGACATGAAAATCAGTACCTGAATTCATTCTGAGTTTGGTATAGCGAGGGCTTTTGCGCAATGAATATGCATGAGTGTATAGTGACCATTATATAATTTACTGTCTAATTATGACATAACTGAAAAAGTGAGCCTAATTACGCATTTGAATTAGGCATAAGATCCCAATTAGACTCGAAAAAACTTGTAAATATGAAAAGTGTCCATATAAATTTGCTGGCCCGTGTCGAAAGGATACGAAGTTTAAGTCAATAAGCAAGAGAATCAATCTGATATTTTCACCCGTGCCACACATTATTCAATTCGGAAAATGAGTTCAATCTTTTCATATCTTCAAATAGGCGTGAATTATAATTCAGTAGAACATACGGTGGGAAAACTGCATGTATACAATGTATTCATATTTGACTGATGGCACTGGCAGCGCCACCAAACTAGTACCAATAAGTTGAAATACGAACTAGCAGTTCAATACGGTGGCGTCCATACAAACGATTCCGAATGAAATTTCATAGACACTCTTTGCCACCGAATGCAGTAGAAGCAGGTGAACGCTATTTATCTAGCTATTTTTGAGCCAAATGCAGTGCCATGGGATCTGAGGTTCGGAAAATTGATATGGCACGCTCATCGTATGCCATTTCTGTAGGTTGATTTGGTAATTAATTTCCCTGATCAGGTAACAAGAGTTGAGCATTTAACACTTTATAACCGCACAACGATTGAATTACTTGCAAAATTATTAGTTTCGCTCAAGCTTATGAACTAATTGACATTAAAAGCATACCATCAAAACATATGTAGACAAAAATGAACATTTAGCAGAGGCATCAACTACTAATTGCACAAGCAATGAACATAGCAACTCGTTTATAACATTGGGGCTGATGTCTATATGTTTTTCACAACAATGTAACCGTTGTTGTTTTTAGTTTTCGCCACGTTCTGGAGATATGATGATATGATTAAAAGCAATCTAGATCGGATTCAAATTCCTGCCATTCATTAGCAAAAATGGAATTTAAATCTATATCGAGCTTCTCCACATTTTTCGACAGTTCGCTTCAATAATTTTCTCAGAGCGTAGACATGTAGTAAAATTGCTACGTGAACTTTATAGAAAAGTTTAATTTGAAACATGTTAAATGTCAATAGATGATCCATTTTGATGTGAACATTTCAGTTGCCACCATTGAATGGAAATTTATAGGGAAAACTACATCAAATGATTGTTTTAGTGCATGGCACACCTGTTCAAGATAACAAAATGCCCGTTTGCGATGATTTTGTCGTATATTTCGTGTCGCAGGCTTGTTTCAAAGCAGAGATTCGGAAAACAAAATTGATGTGATCCAACATAAATGCCCACAAATCCACACAAAAGATGCAGGCAGAGAAACGAATTATATCAGCATTTCCATTTATCTATCGGCAATGTGAAGCGCACACTTGATAAACTTGGCACAAAGCAAAATACTCGGTTGGGATTGGCACTGGGGAATCTAATGGGGGCTCAAGTGTTTCAGCACTTAAATGCTCTTGTATTTGTTCGTATAACATCAAAAGGATTTGAATGATTTCGTGATGATGAACGTTTGATGTCGATGTTTTAACCCAATTTCGACTGGAGATTACCCATGATTCTCCACAATGATAGTTTATACGCGTCGATGGTTTATACGGCGCCCACATTGATTCGAAGCCAATTAAACAAGGAGAACGCGTTCTTTCCTAGTTCAAAGAGACAATGGCCATTCCGTGATGCATTTTCAGCTTGGTTTTTTGTGTTGCAACATCTTGACCTGAATACTACAAACATTCCCGTCATCATCACATTTTTTTGCCATTTTTTCTCCCTTGATGTGTTTTTCTTCTAAAGTGTTTAAAGTTTTGAGATGAGCCCTCCAAACTTGAGGTTTATTTCATTTCATGTTTTTTTCCATCAAAAACACTTTCATGCAAAAAAAAAAAGCGGTAGACGAAGGTCATGACATAAGCCAGATCAACTATAACCACTAGAGTGATGAATCCTTTTTTTTACCTCAAACCTTTTTTTACCATCGCGTTGGTTTCGTTTTATTGGTTTAAGAATAATGTTGCACTTGTCCGATAATGTCGGGCGCATCGCAGTGCCAATGCACTCCATTTGATAAATATTTCAATAGCAATGAGAAACCACTTGAAAACACGAACCTTGGAACACTAAAAAAATGTTATAGCGACGGGCTTAAAATCCAATTGGAAAGTGAATGGAAAGAAATCGAAGTGCTTGAAGTATCGTAATATGTTGCTGACTTGTGGATAAAAACCCAAGCATTTGGTTCATATTTCATGCACTTGTTTTTGCTGTCGACATGAAACTAGCTGAAATTCCATGAATCATGCTTTAATGGTTTTTGATCAGCATTGTTTGAAAATGGCGTTTTTCTGTCGCTGAATTGAAAAAAAAAAAACGTGGAAAAAAAGAATGTGATTTCTCCAATTGATGAAATTTAAATTCGATTCAAATGCATATGGAATGTAAAAATCGCTTGCCATTTCAACTAAACAATTTATTATTAAATTTTCCATTTCCATTATGAATGCAGACCGCTTTTTTGCTGCTGCTGCTCCAATTTTGGAGAATGCATAAAAATGGTTATGCTTTTTATAGGATTATCGCGTGCATTTGTATCTCGTTTTGAATGAGACAGAGAGGAAGAGAGACAAATGCAACACATATTGACTCAGCAAAACAGCAATTTCAGCAGCAGCTTATCCTGATTAAGAATCAGTTGGATGTGACACATCGACACACAATGAAAGCCTTCACGCCAATAAAACATTGCTATTTATTTATTTTATTGCACAAAAGCATAATGAAATGGAAATAAAATGCAACGATGAAAATAAAAGAGTGCTGCACATTTCAGGGAATGCAGAGCGATTGCAAGATTACATGGTTTGACATAAACTATTATCAGTTGCGAAGAAATATGCAGCATTTCGTTGTCATTGTCCGAAAGTGGAGGAAATTTTAAAGTCCTCGCTTATGATGATTAAAGCAAAAGGATAATGCCAACTGAAAACTTTACTAATTGAATGGAAACTCCTAAAGTATGAATATAATCAGCGTAATGAATACACACACTAAAATAGCTGAAGCGTAATTATTTCATCGTTATTCAAATAAGTAGCATGTAGAAGCGCTGGATTCCCCATTTGAAAATAAAGAGCTTGTTGAGAAACATGAACAGTATTTGAATGTTATAAAATATTCATTCGCCGGAGTTGTGCTATGCTCTCGGGTGACCGTTTAAGGCGACTTGTGTGTGCATATGTATTGTGTATTTTGATGCATTTATTATTTAATGTTCGGTTCGTATTTTCATTACATTTGATTCGCGCACCGAAATTGTGTGGTTAATTCCGAAATGACTTTGCATTTTCGGGCGGGCGAAATATGTAAATGTGCTAACAATAATGCTTGAGTGATTGTTCACGCAAAAACTTTATTCGTCTTAACATTTGAATCATCGAAATACGCAAGCAGAAAGCAGAATCAGTGTTGCGATTTTCAATTCGCAAATAATCACGCAAATGACCCTGAGCTGACATTAGTCAAACCAAATGTATAGTTCGAAGAATATTTCAAAGTATCTACATTCATGACTATTGGATTGACATTTCACCAGGCAAAAGTTGCTCCCAATGTGAGTATTTTGCAGCTAGGGATTTAGCCTTTCTTTGTTTTTTATCAAATATTCGACTTATTTCTGTTCTCAGCAACCAAGATCAAATGAACAAGTTTTCCAAGTAAATGAATGTATTTAATGTAACCAACCAAGACACAGCATACCCGCAGATAACCGACGGGGGCTTGGAAATATTTATGGACTAGCGAGACAATGACACACAGTGAAGCGAAAAATAAACGAAAGCTGTGTGAAATCAGTGACGTCATTCCAGTTGCATCTGAATGGTTAGTAACGGTTCGTTATAAGATTTATGTAATCAATTTCGCAACCAATGTCAACACAGGCTATTGATTCCCATTAATATCGTTCACCATTCAACTAAAATATACAAAATGTTTTGACAAATCGGCTTCTATAAATCTCGTAGCATGCAACATTTGCCCATTTTGAAATTTAGATGAATTGCTCAATTCAAATCTGAACCTGAAATGAAGAGCAAAAGCCAAATTTAAGTAATTAAGAGAGGGGTCGGTGCACGATCAATCTGTATGTTAATCCCACGTAAATAGTTATAATCATTATCGAATTGGCAACCGACTACTACCAGGTGGAATCAAATGACAGCGATAATGACTTTGCCGTCTGATTGTCTCTCGCTCTCTATCATTCTCTCGTTCTATCCGCTCTATTTCGCTCGTTTCAAAATCGCATCAATGTACTGCTGTTATTCGAACAAACTCATACACATGAATTAATGATGTTTTAATTCGAACTAATGGCTTTGAGATGCAATTCTCGATTGGCGAATGTGATGAAAAATAATTAGGCAGATTGAAATTTATAGGTGCGTTATACTCATTTACGACGCCTTGAGAAACATTCCGTAACAAATTCTCTCGTTTTGTACCTCCGTTTCGCATTCGAGAATGAATGAAATTCAAAAGCACTTGAGGTTTCATTGACTTTAATGAAGGAAGTGGCATCTGTCTGAAATATCGCAGTGAATTCAATGAAAAAAGGGAAAAACAGAACAATTTGGAAAGTAAATTGCTTTGTTGCAAGCACAACGGCTTCTTATTTATTTTCATTAGCTATGTGTTGCTTGTATAATTCAATCAGTTGTGTATTTATATTTTGTAGAATTGAAAACCTCCAAGATATTGATGTTGGGGAAAACCAAGAATCATAATTTTCCAGACTTCTGGTTTTGTTGAGCTGGTAGCGGAAAGCCGCTGGCAATGTGTCCTTTATGGAAGACATAACGGTGTCGTTTTCCATGGATTCAATTGTCCACAAAAAAAAACATTGCCAGCCATATTTGACCAGCTAGCTGCTCTCAGCAACCACTACAAGCTCAGCAAAACCAGTAGTCCGTAATTTTCACGATTGCCAGCATTTTTGCAATAGTTTGTTTGTGTGCGTGTATGTGTTTAACAAGCGATCGCTGTGATGGTGGTAGCCGCCATCACCATGTAATTGAATCTCATTTGAAATCTCACGCTGAGAATTCACTCCGCTTCGGATCTGCCCCAATAAACACTGAATCAACGCATGTCATACAGGAACATTCTCATAAAATCTGAGAATATACTAGGAAAAAAAAGGCGACGTTGGCATTCGCCGTTCCGCATCTCCGCCAAATTAAAACGCGAACATGATGAATCGAATGGAATTAAATTCAACTACGCAATAAATATACAAAGAGTTTGTACATAGACGGTGAAATTGGTTTGAATTATGGCTTCAGCAAATAATAAACGGGAAATGCCACAACATTCATCTATTATTAGGTTAATGAAAAGCTATTCGCATAAAAAGGATGTTTTGCTCGCTGTTATTTTTCGAAATTGTCAACAGATTGAAATGATGTGTTTTCGCTGTTGTCGACTCATTTGTCCAACCATCATTCATCCGAAGAATTAAACAGATTGGAAAGTGATAAAAATAATACAGAGCTGCACATAATAGGCATTCTGATTGTGTAATAATTTAAAGGATTTTATCTGGCGTTGACGAATGAGCTCGTCAAATGATGAAGGTAGTTAATTTACTGCCGACCTAATCCATCTAATAAATAACAAAAGATTCTTCAATTCTATTGTTTTGAACATCAAAATCGTTTCGCGGGCATTCAATTCAAGTGTAAATTTTGAAACGTATCAAAATCTACATTGATCTTGAGCTCTATTGTTGCTGCTGAGAGCTTTTTAAAATGCATGCACCTGGAAGACAATTTAATCAAATGTTTACACGAATATTGTCTTCTCATAATGTCGTATCGGATTGCTCAATGTCACACAACTCAATTTTGAATTTCATTAAGCCGGTCCTAAACCCTTTTTAAATACATTCGAACGGTAACGAAAACACATCTAAAATACGGTCTATTTATTTAAAACGGATTTCCTTTATGATTAATGGAAACTTGAGCATTGAAATTCATACTCTTGCCTCAATATTTCAAAGATCAAATTTAAGTTGCTATATAAATACAGAAATCGTTTAATACACAGAGAATTAATTTCGGTGAATGACTACAGGAATCCCTCCGGAATGGGCGCTTACATGAAAAACCTTGTAGAAATAGTAAGTTTAGATTTCTACGATGATTTCATCTAGACTTTCATGTCATAATAAGCTTCATATAGAAAAGGTATTACAAAAAACTTCATTGTGTGCAGTCAAGCTAGAGGATTTGCCAAGCGCGCATTTCACAGGATTTCCTGTAGTAATTCACCGAAACAAATTCTCTGTAACGAATTCCTATGGGAAACTAATTACGTTCTTTTTGAAGATTTATCTTCCATTTTGAAGGGAATTCACAAGAAGTAGATGCTTAGAATTAGAACGGAAGAAACGTTGAATAAAAACCGTCCATTCAATTTGATAAAGATTCGGGGAAACCACTGTAAATTCAATTCGTGTGCTTCTTTTTCCGACAACTTCTCCGACAATTTCTCATTTGGTTGATATTCGATAGGAATTATTGTTTTTTTTAGATGAATATCTAATCATCTACAATAAGATATTTGTCGATAGATGATATCTAAAAAATAATCTTGATAAAAATTAATAATTAATTATTAATTTCTCATATGAGTCAGATTTCAGAATGATGGATTCTAGATTTTTTTTTTATATAAAAGAACCTCACAGTATTGTCATTATGAAGTGAATTTAATCTGAAAAAAAAAAACACTGTCGATAGGATTCTTTTATTTCAAGCAGTCAACTTCATGGCTGAGCAGTATAGTTGTCCTCCATCCTCCATCGCAAATTATTCGCCGAATTTGAGTGTAGCCAGAAAGCATTCGTTCACAATGTGGATCAATTGGTTGCATTTGAAGCAATTTACCGTATTTCAATTTATCTCCCGGAATGTGGCCACATGAACTTTGTTTGCAACATTCATAATAGTTAAGCGCTCAAAGTCTAGATTCGAATTCAAGTGAATCGAAAAAAATATCACACACGTTGAAAAGCAACTTACGTCAGATAATTTCAGTGCGGGAATCAGTCCGCATGCCCCATGGGGAGCATAAAGAAGGTTTATCTCTAATTGGAATTTTCAACACTCAACGCTTATCTTAATCAGCCCACAATTTACATTATACCTGAGGAAGATAATAAGTCTATTGCCATGACAATATTGCCGGATGGTAATCAATCATGTAAATAACAGAATTTACCATATCTCCATAAAATTTAAAATGTTACTGTTTTAAGTCAAACGACTGCTCAAACAACTCTGGTTCGAAGTTGTTTCCTGAACACTTTTTCATCATTTTTCCCTTTTTATTTCCTCGAATATGAAAAAATAAAATGTGGCCGTAATTTGTTCATTTTATCGCTTGGCATTCCCATTTCCCGAACGTGTTGTTGCTCGTATCTGAACAGAAAACCGCCATGAAAACATTCCCGTGAGCGTCTCAAGCATTGATTATAAGGTTAATACAAGCGTAAACTTTTAATGGACTGAACCATTTTTTAAGCGTGTAAATAAATTATTTTCATTCGCCTAAATCATAAGGCCCATGAACAGACGTTGAAAAAGAAACAAATTCCACTCAAATATTTTAGAATTGGATGAATTTGCGCATGAATATTAATTATTAGGCACCCTTCGAAATTTCTGTCGATTGTTTTGCTATTTTTTCGTCGTCGCATTAAACTTGCTTCAAAGAAAACGCTTGGTAAAAAAGTTATTTTCTATTTGTTAACGAAGTGTATTTCACACTTTGTCATCATAAAGCTAATTGAATTGATTGCTCGAGCCGCGGATACTTAAAAATACTCGTTGGTAAACATTACGTGCCGATTGTTGAGTGTAACATTGATTTTTGGGCTGCTGCGATTTGTTACAAAACATGAATATGAGTCAGGATCAACTAAGACAATACAATATTATTATTTTGCATATAAAAATAGATCTTTTGACCGTAATTGTTCATGTTGACGTCACTAATCATGCCGTTGTGCAGTTGGTTTGGTTTCGTTCGCAGTTGATTTATAAATACAATTAGGAGTTCGATGGCGAGAAAAAGGAGAGAAAGAATCAAAAATAGAAAATGAGATGCGAAAGATTCAGTATATTGCGGAAGGAACTGTTATTTTGGTAATGATAGCCGCTGTTGAGAATGTGAACAATATTTGTGTCACTTTTTTCACACATAAAATGATATGCCTCCTCCGAGATTGATCCATGAAGCATCGTCAGAGGCGCTTTTGTAATCACCACATTCATTATTCGCACCACAGTGCGTTTGAGAAGAAAGAAATTTCCTCACATGCCAGACAGTGCCAAAAGCGAATAGAATATTTCATGTTTTTGCCGGTTCACGCATGGGAAATTCATGGAATGTTGATATTCATCGCTTTATTTCAATTCACTTCGTAAGCCTAACAATACCCGGATAGAGAGAATAAGGCAAGTATAATAAGGCTTCGTTACCGGGGCTTTTAACAATACCGTCATCCTCAACAACAGCTATTATATTCGCAATTCGAATGGATCTGATTTCATCAAAAGATGATGATATCGATTCATGTTTCCTCGCAATCAGCATACAAAATAGTGTGCATCAAAATCATCAAAGAAATTGAGCTTACTTCAATTGTCATCGGCGTACTATGTAAATTTTGTTCGGTTCGATTCGTGTTGCGAACATTCCAGTGACCTTTTTGAAATGTCGATGAGAATTTTCGTACGAATGCACGACAAAGCGTGTGCGTGTGCGTGCGCTAGCATATTTTTCGTATGAGAGGGAACACACACGCTGATTTCCCACACTTCAACCCAACTGAAATTACACCAATGACATAATTTTCAAACAGCAACTGTCTATTCATGTGTACAAACCTAGGGGCTTGGAAGTAATATTTATGCAACGATTTTCATTCGCCATATACACCATTTATTTTGCGCACTTGTTTTTGATCACAATTCATGGGGAAAATCGGTACCGAAGTACCAAATGTACTGAAAAGTATTTGAAAGTATTGAAACGTATCGAAACGTATCCAAGCCGTATCAAACACATATTCAAATTTGAGAAAAAAGAGACGACTTTATGTCGAATAACGTGCACACAAAGAGAGTAGAAATAGTTGGAGGGGAAATGTTTCTACTCTCTTTGTGTGCACGTTATTTGCCTGTGCACGTTATTCGACATGAAGTCGTCTCTTTTTTCTCAAATTTGAATATGTATTTGATTTTGGATACGTTTCGATACATTTCAATACTTTCAAATACTTTTCAGTACATTTGGTACTTCGGTACCGATTTTCCCCATGTCACAATTACATATGTCATGTATCGATAAATATTGTCATATTTCTCAAATATTCGTCGTATTTTTCACATTTGTTGCGTATTGACCGTGGCAAATATGGCAGTTATTTGGGTAATACTCTTCGTTTCGCTATGATCATAATGCGAAGCACGATGTCATATAAACGGCAGCGAACATTTTCCACGGCCCATAGCAAAAAAAAGAGAGTATTACATATCATACACAAACATGTTTGTAGTATATATTATATTAACGAAGAAACGTCAGAAAAAGATCTATTTGAATAATCATCTGAAGTTCCGACCCCCTCGGTACAAACACAGCTGTCAAGCGTTATGAAGCAACATTCCAACATTGACACATAAAGCGCATTCACTCTTCATAGAAATGCATCCATTATTAAAATCATCACCAGAAGGGTGGGGAGCAGCATTTGTCGAGTTTCATGCGTTGAGATGTGCTTTTCTTCATTTCTATCATCTACAATAGTTTGCCTGTGTGCGTCCAAGTGCACATGTGAAATGCTTTCACATCAAACAGATGAGCAAATTTCAATTGAATCACAACTTTCATGCGGTATCATATGAATGAAATGCTCGATGCTGCATGCCAGAGAAACACCGACACGTTTGGACCATTCAATGTCAAATGGATGAGAACGATGCAATCGGATTTTTTCGAAGTGAAACTTTAAATTTTTCTTGAAAATCTCGAAATTTGCTTTATCATCACCTCCTTTTTTCATAACTTTTCCTTAGAAATGAAATTCTATTGATGGAACGATTCCAAGTTTTCAATTTCCTCATCATTTCCAATTACCCCAATAATTTTTTTCATTCCATCATAAATACCGTTTTCCTGCAAACACACAAAGTGTGCAAAACTCTTGAATTTGTGCAAAGTTTTCATAAGACGTTGCTGACAAGCAATGCCACGGAAAATTTGCACTGTTTTCGCTCGATATTGTACAATGTTGCATTTAGCCGGACGATAGCGTACGTTTCGAACAATTTTGAACTCACGACGTAAAACAGCTTACACATGATATGTAATGATGGTTGTTGTGAAAAAAACTTTGCAAAATTCCTTGAAAATATCTATATTTAAATTAAATGCTTCTTGTGTGAAACCTCTTATGGATACGACGGTTGTGCCGTAGCCTTTCTGAACTCCTGGCTTATTCAATCAACAATGGCCACATAATCGTCAGATGTTACTGTGTATGCCATTGATCGATCGCTTAATTGCGTATTTTCATCTTATGCATCGACGTGACCTCATCTCATACATATCTAAATGTATCAATAAATTGAGCAACAGTGACGGAGGGTGCGCGCTTATGCACCAAAAAAGGAATTTCCACACCGTTTACGTGAATTTGAACAATCAACATAAACATGTAAAAAATGGCGAGATTAAAGCAATTCAAGCTTTTTGTATAACGAATGATGAAAATTGTAAAATACAGATGCGCAGCTGAAAAAAAGTTTTGAATCAGAATTTATATGTGCCTTGGATATTTTACGTGACATCTTTTAAGTACCGGAATTGAGTGAGAGAGAGAGAGAAAGAGAGAGAGAGAGAATGACGAATGAAAAGAAAGAGAGGGAGGGAGTAACGAGAGAAAAAAGAGACAGCGCGAGCGAAAAGGCAAAATGGAAAAACCATCGAAAACCGCTGTCGATTTTCGTATTTGATGGATAAAAGCAATCGCAAAAACGTGATTTCATTTATTAAGTGCTGATGACTTATTCGCACCAAACACGTTACACCACGTAACAAGAAATCAACTGGGATTTTGTCTCGCTGCCACCGCTCCCCTCTCTTACATCCATTTCAAATGGCACAGAAAATGAGTGAAATCGCTATTGTGTGCTCTTGATTTTGTGATGCTTTCGAATCGATTTGAAACGTTTTATGTCTCTTGTGTCGATTTTAACTTCCTTCAATTACCGCTCGCAATTTGTAGCATTCTACATTTTTCACTTCCATCTTGTGCACTTGAAAATGGAACGCGCAGGTAAAAGATTTCAAACGAAAAGAAAAGGAGTGAAAGAGTTTGGAAGGGAGATAAATTGATTGTTGAAATATATTTTTTGCATCTATAGCGATCCACTTTTTCAGTCAAATCGAAAAAAATGCTTGTTTTACGATGTGATAACCTGTCAAATTGCTGACACTGAAGGTTTTCACATGATATTTTTTTTGGTTCTCGGTTTCACGGTTCTCTTCATTAACAATGCTTTTGTTAATTGCGAATTGTATTTTAACGTTCAACAAATAAATGGGAGCAGACTTTATTGCGAAGAACATTCGGCAGCAGCAACTATTAGAAACCAATCATCATAAAAAACCATATCATGTGCGATGTGGAAAACGTGGGCGGTGCCGTGCTCTTTTGCAGTCAGTTATAATAGATGTAATTCGGTTTGCCGTGGACGTTTTTCACGTCGACTTCTAAATCGAACGAAAAAAATGAACGAAAACAAACAAAAAGCGAAGATGAAGGCAAAACTTGATGATGAATAAGGGAATATATAGAAAAAGCTGATCCAAACTTTTGTATCATTCGTTGAAATACTAATAAAAAAATCACAAAAGCTCATTCGGTTAAATGTACAGCTGTGCCATTTCATGGTCATTTTGCACGCGATACGAATTGAAATGCATAAAATGGTGATCGAAAGTTGGTGATATTGGCTCGAATGAATGGCAAAGCCTTGGTAGAAATCGAACCGATTTTGTGTGTCAATATCAATATATGTCGATAACAATTGCGAATTTGGGTTATTTATTGCATATTTAAGTGCCACTACACAAAAGATATTTGTCAATGGGTTTTCGGAAATTAATCTCTCAATGGTTGGATTTTACTATTGCTAATAATCTGGCCTTAAATCACATTCGATTAAGCAATAAATCGTTTATGATTGGAAGCTTCAGGCGCTATTAGTCTGTAAAATGCAGGGGCAGTTAAAACGCCCTCATGAAGTTTTTCCGCTCAAATTGTTCTCAATGAATATTTCAAAATGCTCGAATGCACAGACGTTTCGATATTCCCCTGAGCACGTTCGATGCAATCGAGTGCAAATAAAAACGCTGAATATCCGGGCAATGGCAACGACAACATATTTTGACATATGCATCTAGAATCTGATCCGAAACAAATTTGTATTGATTCAATATAATTGTGATTCATTCATATTTGAACAGATTTATTGAGATGCATAACGATTCATGTCTTTGTATACTCATGTCGTGTCTACCCCCTAGATACGAATTCAACAACATTTATTGACGCAAAACACTCGAATCGAAACAATCGAAACGATTTAATCATCGTTTGCAAAATATATTCGGAGTACAATTGCGAAGAGCACAGTTTCAATCAATACAATCTCGATATTCAAATGCACGACCACAGGTAACAATGAAAAACAATGTGTAATTCATACATACTTGATGTGGTTTATAAGCAAATACATTATATTTCGGGATAATACTCATCCACGGAGGCATTCATGCAGAGTATCCTGAAGCAAATAATAGACAGATCTGTGATTGTTTTTCAAATATATTCGCACTTCACAGATAATTAAATCTAGTCGCATCGATGAAAATTTGTATTATCTGACTGAGAGCCATCAGTTTTTGAATCGACTTTACACTTAAATTGGGATAATAATCAGGTGAAGTGATAACATATAAAAGACCACAGCATTTAGATTGAAGTGCCATAGCAACGCTCATTCATTCATTCTGTCTGTTTCTTTTTCTCCCCTTTTTTTCTATACATTTCAAGTTTGCCCGTAACCATTTGTCTTTGCGTCAATCTTTGTTGATTTCGCAAAACCCAAACATTTTCACACACTTAATATGCTGCTATTAAAGTGATTTCACTGGCAGTGCATAAAATCTAATCGCCTCATTTTCCATCTAATGTCCCAATTTTCCGATCCCGATACATCGTCAATTTGAAAACATATAACTAGCCCATCAAAAAGCCACTGGAAAATTTCCAACATGAAATAATATCGTTGTTGTTAGAAAATCTATAAAAAGCAGTCTTGAGCTAATTATATTTCTATGGCGTTTTCTTATACTTTCCCTATTGATATAAAATATGTATTTCTTTTATGTTCCGTGAACAAAAGAAAAATCGATAAGGCATTACATAAATTGCAACTGACCATAGTCGCTTTTATGTACGTTATTTCGTAACATTTGGTGTTTATTCTTAGTTTTTCTCGCTATTTCGTTCTCGATTGGCATTTTTGTAAGACATCGAGCTATCGAATTTTCGGGCTGCTGAGATTTTTTTCAGGTCAATCAAATATTTGATATTATCCAAATTTCTTTTCTCTCTCTCAACAGGAAGAAAAATTTCCCATTAATTTTATAGAAACTGTTGTCGGGCACTTTCTTTGTGTAGCTTTTTTGAATTTGGTGCCTCAGCGACTCTACCAAATTTTAGATATCAGCTAAACACACATGCTTTTAATGTGCTTCTGTGCATAAAAAGAGCTGATTTTGAGAGGAATTTCGAGAGAAAGAGAGATATAGAGATAGGTTTGTTGTCAAGCTGAAGTTTTGCTTGTTGTTGAACACTCTTTTGACTAACATTTTTGAGCATGAAAACTGTGGTTTCGATATGTGCAAGTGTCATCTTTCAATGATCCATCCACTTCTTTGACTCGAGATTTGAAACAAAATGTAAACCGATGGATTATGATTCTATTGAAGAATATGTATATTGTCGATGAAATGGCTGAAAATTGAAAATGCAATGGTTGATGCACGTCAAACCATCAATATGCATGCGATGCATTGTGCGAATGCATGCGATAGAAAAATGAAAAACTCACGAACAAGTCTATATCGACGCTTCGCACGACATTCCCAATCCAATCATCGTTTGCTTTCTTTTGTCTTTTGCTTTGCGCTTGATGTTATACAAATAATGTTGGTAGTCGATTTTCTTCAGTACTTTGTTTGGAATTGGCCAAAGTTCATAGACACACAAATCGCAAACACTTGGTCGACATGAAATTATGAAATAGATTCGTTACTCCGATTGAATACACCATTTGAGAATGTGCTGAAGAGCGTGAATCCAAAATACTATGTGTGTTGTACTTTGTGTGTCGAATTGATAATGGAAATGATACTGATGATGTGTTGAGGGTAATAGTTTTTGCTCTACATCCAGTTATCTTCGTTCGTTTCGAGTAAATTGTATAAATTTCATGATTGGTGCTCATTGAATAGTGGCTCAATGAAAAGTTGGGGATTTGGTTGAATCCAAAAAAGACCAACAGCTTCGATTGTCCATCGCTATATTTTGTGACAGGGAGAGAGAGAGAGAGAGAGAGAGAGAGAGAGAGAGAGCCAAAAGAAAGAGGGAAAGAGGAATTTGATTTAGAAGTTGTTTATGTTATACTTTTCTCATGAGTTTTTTGTTGATGTTTATCTCCTCGGCGAAGTTTTCTGGATACGAAATCTTTTGCACGATCATCAAGACATTTAAGTAAAAAGAAGAATTGTCTGCGTTTGCAAAAAACCTCGCACACACAACTCGAATCAACTCGACTTAACTCTCCGAGCGAACATCAGCCATTTCACATGCCCATTGCAATCTAATAAATTGTTTCGTTTCTATTATTTTAGTAATGCTTCTTATTTATGTGACTGTTTGGTTTGGCTTGGTTTCGACTGCTGGATCGATGCGTTACGAGAAAATCTATTGTGAGCTTGTTATCGTGTGAACAATCCATTCACAATGCTCTATTTCCATTTGGATCCTTTGAAATTATCCTCTGACGAAAACGGTTGTCGCAAAAACGATTCGTCTTTTCGGGAAACCCCGGTTTTTCGTCGAATCAAGTTTCAAAAAATGATGAATAGACACATGTGCACGATATGGTTTGATTTCAATGCCATTTAATATTTCCCACTCAACCCGACAAATGCCATTGACCTACGGTCAAAAGGCTACGAGCAGACGATATGAAAATTCAATTCTGTTCATCGTTTGTATTTCATTTCACAGAATGCATTCACAACAATGGATCATATCGCAATGGTCACCAAGCAAACGTCGGATTGCAAACGAATATCCAGAAAATATACAGATTCCATGCAAAAATCCTTCCGAATTCGTTGGACCTAATATTGAAGCCACACACAATTCCAGAGACGAGCTCCGCTCTTGGAATTTATAATTCGGCGAAAGAAAGCAGTGGATGAAGAAATATGAAGCAATTTTGTTGGGTGAAGGATATGAAATCTTCGTAGCATTGACACTTTTGACTTGTATGCCCAAGAATCTCGCAAGACTCAGCATCACCGCAGTTTTTTTCTTATTCGGTTTGTGTTATAATACAACTTTTAGCTGCAAATTAGTTAGAGAGACGAACGAAACTTGCGAAATAAAATCTAACGATTGCTTTGCGACGAGAATTTGGTAATAAAGTTTGTGTTATCCAAACAATGTGTAATAATGGCTCCCGTTATTGGTGTTATTTGATTTTGTTTGCGGTTATGAGTACGCGCGCCTTAATTCAATTTTCACATTAGGCAATCGCATTGATGTCAACGAAATAAGTGAGATTCTTTCAAGTTCAATGACAAATTCTCGAGCTTTTTGCCTCGAATATCAATTGATAAAGTGCTTCGTATCAAATTCACGCACCGAATAAAACAAAAAAAATATTTGCACGCCTTTTAACACCAATTGTTGTTGCTAATGTGTCTCTTTTGTGTAAGTATGTTCGTGACTTGATTGTTAAGTGTTTGTTCGTTGCATCGATATGAACATATCACGCCAATATTCAAGCCCCAACATATTCATAGTCCAAATATTCATCATCCTACATAGATAATGTGGGAATTTGTATTGATTTCAACGGATACAAATATATTCACTTCGCGTGCATGTGTGTGTGTGTGCGCGCTCCGCTGAATTTTTTTAGGATGAATGAGATGTCACGGCATAAAATAACTTTTTGCTCCCTCTATATCTTGCCGTTTTTCTTTTTCGTGCGCTTCTTTTGTTTGGGTTGTTTATCTTTTGTTGTCCCACATGAATAAAACGGGCACAATGTCAAAATAAAATTTTATTAACATATCTTGGTGAACAATGTGCGCATGAAAATGACATTGCCGACCACAATATTCCATTTAATCCGTATTCTCCCGACAAGAAATTGGAGAATATCTTCGAATTGCTACTCAAAACGAGAGGCAAGCATCGCATTGCGATTATTTTGCAAATACACTACGAATGGGCAGAATCCCTAACCAGCTTCAGCCGCAGGTGTCAACGGCAAAATATTGCGATCCATTTTTATAATAGGTTGCATATTCGCATTTACGCCTAATTCGATTGCCGACGAGCACTTATTTGACGCAAATTTCTTCTCGGGTCTACATTGACTTGTATGTTCTCTCCATAGCTTGTCATAAATTGGGAAAACTTTGAGTAAATATTTTACGTTTACATAGCCTATTGTTGGGATGCACACAACGCAACGTTCTACTTGAAGTTGCACAATTCAAAAGTTCTTGATAGCATCAGTGACAGTTTATAAAGAGCACGTTTGAAAATACTACCGAAAAAAACGAAAAATTCCATAACAAAGACATTTTCGTTGAAATTTATATGTGACATTCTTATCAAGAACGTACAACCAACAGCAGTGAAGAAGTTTCAGTCATAGACAAGTGGCCATACAAGCAATCAATTTGGCATACTTTTTTAATATATCATTCTTTTTATGAAAATTTAATTTTGCATTTGACGAGCTCCGGCCAACCAGCTGAAGAACAACAACAACAACAAATCAGACGGTCTGCAATGTATATTATTATTTTTTTATGATTTCCATTTATTTTCACTCCACTTTATTCTTATCGCGGTTTTATTGTTCATAAATTGCATACGACGGTACAGCGAGCAAGAGCGTGCCAGGCGATGTTACATCAAGCACAAACGCTCATTAGGATGGCCTAGTGAAATACCATTTTATTAAAAAGAATTTCCAAGTGCAAAATTTGCGATATCAAAATGTTACGGCGATGTTACAAGCTCAAGAAATCAAAATCAAGAATTTTGATTAAAAATTGCGACAAATATGATCGTCTTCTGAACAGTATCCATTTGATTGCATGAAAGAGTGTTTGAAATGCAGCCTAATAACATTTGTGTCATTTCGTATTGCACTTGAAAACATCGTTTCTTTACCGAGCTACTCTAATATATTATTTACTTACGTGCAAGTACAATAAATGTTTTTACACATTTAGGCTCAAGGCACATTACATTTCTTCAAATTTATCTAAGAAAACAATTTTCCCCTTAAAATTATCATCTTTTTGAATATTACGCAAATTTATTCATACCCATTTTTTTCTGCTTTCGCCGTTCAAAGCGAACTGCCTGGGCAGACATTTCCGGTCAAGTGCCGTGACATAACAACAGTAATTTACATGTAAACGTATTACCCACCAGATGAATTTTAATAGATTCGGATGCAACGAGCCGTAAAATATCTTCCCGCGTTCACAACTGCAGCCAGCATTACAGAAAAATAAATATTCAAATCATAATATATATTATATGACAAAAAGTCACGAATGCAAGTAAAGTGAACGTTGCTTAAAATCCAATCATTCGTATTTAGCGCAAGATCAACTTATTGTGTTCGCACGAAATCACAGCGCTCATCGAACGCCATTTAAACTATGTCGGTTGCTTGATTCTTCTACTAATGGCGTATAATTTGAGAAAAATTTCGGGCGCCAGTGTAATTTTTTTGTATGTATATATTTATTTTTTTCGTGAAGTATATTTTTTCGCTTAAAAACATGCAATTTCCGTCATTTGATTCGATTTCTCTCTCTCTCTATATATTTATCCAATAACAAGACGAGAATCAATTCTTTTGGGCATTGTTCAATGAACGACTTTAATGTTAAAACTAGTCTTCTGGTTTTGCTGAGCTGATAGCGGCTGCTGTCGTGGCTAGCCGTTGGCAATGTACTGATGGAAGACATATCGGTATCATTTTCCATAGAGTTGTTCATGGAGAATAGATTGGCAACAATAGCTGACCTCAGAACCAGAGGTCTGGTTAAAATTATATGTGTTCTTATCTCATAGTAGCCAACAAACAAATATTAACACATAATTTTTTATCCCTGATCGAATTATGGTGTTCGTAATTTCCACAAACAAGGTTCTCCGCTGACTGACAACATGAGCGGAGCAAACAGCGAAGTACTTCACGTCCTCGTAAAGAGCAAAAGTTAAAAAACAATCGAACATCTCTTCTTAAGAGTTTGAACGAGCTCTGGGAACGTAAATTCCTAATAAAATACGAACGCCTTGTCAAAATTGAACAAATGAGATGACATTTGTCGTTTTTCTTATTGATATTGGTGGATTACTTGCCAGCAAAACTTGCCCTTCTTTTTCTAAGTCTCATCATTCGCCCATTTTCGTTGATCATGAAACATTAATAGTCGAAAAGTTGCAATCGAAAATAAAAAGTTTCCATCAACTTTTGTGTGAATTGACATCATTGGTTGTACAGAGAGAAGTGCCCGCTTCAAGGCATTGTACTGATTCTTTCATTCGTTTTAAGCAATCAAATAGCGAAATGAATTGCTCTTGAATTATCGCCGATTCCGATTTTATATCGAACTTGGCGAATAGATAATTATATATCGCATTTTTCAAGTTGAATTTATTGTTTGACATTGTGAACAATTTCAATTTACGGACAACTGAAATATTCGTCTCATCAAATACGTATTCAATTTGTGAATTCCTTTTCTTCTTGACTTCAAAAGCTCCCTAAGCAAATTTCGAGACATTCTACTTATCCTTTGCTGTGTTGTTGTCGACTCAATTTCAAATGCAAATGTCTTTATATAGTTAGTTTGGGATGGAAAAATAGTTGGCAAATAATGCAAATTTTCTCACGCAACAACATATCAAAAGTGATAAATAATGAAAGACACAATTTGGATAACGTTGTCGTTTTGTGTGCGAAAAAACAAAGAAGAAGATAGACGCGCGCGAATACAAAGAAATTCTTTTGAGTTTTGATCAATTATTCATGAAAAGCTGACAAAGAAGCATTGGGAAAAATAAGCAAATGCGAACATTTTTTGGTGCGCATTTCGTTTGCAATGGAAGATAAATACCGTCAACAACAAAACAGATTAAATTAAAAAAAAGGTTTGCGATTTTGGTTCGTTTTTGGCTTGTTTAAAAGATGAATGAGGATTAGGTGGTATACAACAGCTCGATGATTGTCCCAAACCATAGACTTTAATTGAGATAAACTCTTGGATAAACTGAATAAAATTGGTTTGCTGAAAAATTCAATCAGTCGATGCATTGAAATTCATTTTTCGATTAAGTTGAACATAAATGCTGAGCAAACGGCAAAATTATAAATAGAGAAAGACTTTTAATTACTTTCTTGCATGTATTTATCATTTGCTCTTTTTTGGATCCAATTTCTTTTTTGCATTTCGATTGAGCTTCGCACATTCAAATTGAAACAAATATTTTAAAATCTATCATCGATTTTGTATTGCAACCCGCATTTCAAATGAATGGAATTTAGCATCAATTATTCTTTGAATTGAAGGTTATCGAAAGTGTTATCTCTTTTGTTCTGATTCCATATAAAAACTCATAATTTATTCAAACTATTCCAGTCTTTTGATTCAAATAACATGTTCGATCGAATTCATATTCAATAATTGTGATTCAATATAAATTAGGTGCTGACCGAATTGACTAACAAAGTAAAATCATCAATTCGAATTATCAGAATAGTAATTTGGAGATTATGCTGTGGAATTTCATGCAAACTACAATATACCAATGAAAGCAGCTGTTCACGGAGGATAGTTGCAGCTGCTGCAGCTATTTTGATAAAATTGCTGCAAACTTCCAGTAATTATCATTCCTCAGGAACATGTAGTTAGCAATAAAGATAGCATGTACGCTGGCTAGTAATTGACCTAATGACTTGTCAAAATCACGCAAATCATTGGCAGTTAAAACCAATTGATGTAAGCTCTGCTTTCAATTACAGGAACAAAAGTTCTTCTTGTATTGTACCACAATTATTCCAATCTATTGAACACGATGAACGCATCATACTAAGACTTAAACAATTCAAATGCACTTTATGGAAATTGGTAGTTTGAAGTAGAAGAATAAATGGAGAAAAAGCGACAGAAGCTCGAATGAAAATTTTGCACTATTCTCCTGCTGTAATGATTACGACTATAGCAGCAGATTATTCAAATCCATTTTGTCACTCGTGTGGGTGCGACATTTCTGACAGTTCAACCGTTTGAGTCGTTCTTTAAAAAAATAAAAAAAATTCCAAACAAGTGGATAAGTGTAGGATGCTCCATGATAAGCGTGATTAAATAATTAAATTGCACGTCAAACACAGCATCTATTGAACTAATCAGTGTTGACATTCAAATGAGAGATTGTTTTTGTTCTTGAGCAACAATTTCTCTGACAACAACTCATTGTTCGGAAAATTGAATTGTCCAACATCTTAAGTGAGTGCTGGTATACCTTACGTCGATAGCTTGAGGCGGATATAGACAATTATTGTTTCTGTTCATTCAATTTGATGACTTCAAATAGACAATTCCCTTACACATCAATCAAATGGAATTTTCTTAAAAATTCAAAACGAATTGCACAGCCTACGAGGAGCTCGCTTCCAGACAGGGCCACGAGTCACGACTGCAATTATCAAATTGAGTTATAAAATACGAGTTTCCAATGAAATAGTGGAAAGCATTTTGAAATTTTAGTTCTCCAAATATGATGTAAAATGATTAAAAAGACAGGAGAATTTTTGAAAAGTCCTCACAGTATGCTGCCAGATCAATATTGTTCTAAAGTGTCAACTAAAGCATAGTATAAGTGTTGCTGAAGTTCAATTACTAAAGTCCGTTCTAATCTTAACCGGCATATGAATCTTTTGCTGATCCAAATAATGAGTGTTGTGCTCAAAGAGCACGGGCAATTCTTCAATGATTCCTTGAAAAACGAGTTTTATTCTGAAGTGTGGGCAATCAACTATAATTCAAATAATTTATTGTTTGTTCTCGATCAAAATCTTCTACCATAATCTTTTCTCATTTCTCAGTTTCTTGCATGCATCATTCAATTCAAAAGAAAGTATTCAATTGAACATCATAGATACAGTACAATCAATTTGTTTGACATCAAAAACTCTTCAAGCATTATATATTGCTGTTTCTGGTGCGTATGCAATGTTCGAATGCATCGGAAATTGGTTTCTGAATATTATCATTGGAATTGTTTGCAGAAGATTTCGCTTTTCTCTTCACGCCATGCTCTGGCGCTGTGCATTATAGCCACTGAAAATTACACAATACAAGAATGGCGTCATCATTCAGTGATGTCGAATGTGAGCATATGTCAAAAACAGTATAAATGCTCATGACATCTTCTGCTATTCAGTACGCCTTTTTGCACTTCTTTTGATCAGATAAAAATGAATAAGTTTTGAACATGTGGGTTGATGCGAACAGACAATATTGGCAATAATAAAATGAGCTGGGCTGGGCAGAGCGATATTCTTCACGATGGAAATATTGAGAGATTTTCAAATCACTTTATTTAGGCATCACATTTTATGATATGAATAGATCCATTCTTTGTTCTGCATTCAATACTATTCATGAAGTGCATTTATTTTGGATGCGTGAGTGTCAAAGCTACCTAAATGCACATCAAATACACCCAATTCAAAATGGCAAGAGACTTTCATTAAAGCTCACTTAAGTTTGGTGATATTTTTAGAATAGTCTCATGATGACCGCAATGCAAAGCCAACACAAATAACAGTCTTAGCGGACCGTGCTTGTATGGGATTGGAGAGCTATTCGAGAGTATGCCAATTGACCGCGCCATCTTATTTTACATCGGTGAACTCAATTTAGATCCATTGTAATACGAACAAAATTTTTATTGACACAAATAATAAAAACAAATGAGTCATTGAAACGATTGAAATATCACATCAATACTACTGACCAATAGATGGCGCTGGAGAATAGATATGATTAAAATGTCTCAAATAGCACGGTCCCCTTGGTCTTAGCCGCAATCCTAGTTCCCCCCTATTTACTACATGAAATTAGATTTTTGCATCTGAATGATACCTTCATTCACATTACTGAACTAAATGCTTCTTGGTTTGGCCACCAGATGTGAAAAATGCTCAGTTCTATCCCGAAAATATGCAGTTTGCGTTCGTGTTAATTCAATAATATGAAATAAATGGGATTTTGAATTCAAAATAGATTCAGTTTCTCAGGTTTTGCATGTCCACATATGCGGCGTTTTCTCAGTGCTCAACCAACGAAAATTTTAATTGAAAACCAGAGTCCCAAATGCGTTGACCATCCATCCATTCCATCCATGGTCTGTAAGTTGTCCATCGACTGTTGACACATAAGTTCAGCGTATTATGTGCGCTACGTTCCTTGCGATACACAAACAGTGCATTCAGATGCTTTGTGTGTATGCCAATACGTTCGCATGCATGCAATGTGTGTATTGTGATCGCAACACGTTAGCATTTAGTAGCCCAACGACCCTCAATAGACTACATCATTGGCCGTCAAGTAAATGCGTTGGTGTCTCTGCAAAAACCGACAAGGGTTATCTTTTGAATAAAATGATCATCTGTGGGCTAGCTCTACTGTTCATTTAGAGTTTTGAGGTAGAAATATATGTAACCGCAACAACTGTTTTATTTCAATTCACTGGCGCCTCTATTCTTTTTGTGAAAGAATGCTATTTGTTGTGAGCTCACCACACTTCACTCGTACATTCATGAGATTTAAGAGAAAGTGTGTATTATTCAAATGGATTTTTGGAAGCAAGAAGCTGCTTATCTCGAGCAACAAGAAAATGAATAGCTTCTGTGTATTATTGTGCTTCGGACTTTAAACTGATGATATGAATGTTCAAGGGGCAGAAATCAAATTTTAAAATCTATCCTCCGGCTTTTTCGATATTGTTTTAGACTTTTTTCTATTTTGCTTCGATTTTTTTATCTAATTTGCATGAATAGCAGTTCCAGTAAATTTGTTCGACTACTGTTTCCGGAGATTCTCTCTCTCGCTTTATTTGGATTATCTTGAAAAAAAAATACTAAGCAAAAAAAGGTCGAAGTTCATTTACCAAATTCTCTCTCAGCCGTATCGTGGCTCACCATCAGATGCCATGTTGACCAAAATGTATTACTTTCCGGATGTGTGTTGCACTCATGAAACAGACTGAACACCGAATTAAATTCACCGAACGCTCGTACGCAGTTCTGATAAATTCATTATCACACAGTTGCATCTAAAGTGTTTTGCAAATGCAAACGCTACAGCACCACTCAAATTGTGTTGTGGTTTTTCATTTGAATTTGGCATTGCCGGTGGCAAACCCAATTATATTGTAAATAGAAAATTGGTTACATCACTCTCTGGCTTCCAATTTTGATAGCATGTAAAGTGTTTGGGAACGCTTGAAAAACCTGCACCAGGTGTTTGTGGGGAATAAATTCAACTTGAAACCGCACACATAAATTGAAGAATTCACTGAATCAATTTCGAATTTTGCAGTTTTATCACAGCAACTCTCATCGCACAAGAATCTCTAGAGTGTGTGTATGTCAGAAACAAATTTGTACCTACTTCATTTACTACTACTTGCATTGAAACATTAAACTAATATTGAATTATTTGGTTGATAATCACTTTGTGATAGAAATTTTGTCTCGATAATTGTCGATTCCGGTGTTTGTACACAAACTCATTAGAAGAAACTTTACGGAAGTTTTTCTCGCTTTCTTGTTCAAGAAGCTATTCACTTACGAAAACATTTTCATTTCTGCGCGCGTGGATGTGACGAGTCAGTGAAAATCAAATAGAAATTAATGAGGAAGTTTGTTCAAGCATAATTCTCTTTTATTTGTTGCGAAAAATGTAGTTGAGAAAGTCAATTGAATTTTGCTAATTGCACTGCGGGGTTTGTCCAATACAAGCGCAAAAAGAAGCAATATGCTTCATTCAAAAGCTGTTGATGGAACGCATTAAACTATAAGAAGCACTGAATTCGGTGCAAGATTGGTTGATCCAATTGAATTCTAATGAAAACAATTCTCAACTGTTGAATAAATTCCCAAGATTTTTCACGTTGAAATTGCTGAGTTGAATATGAGCCAGCACTTGGCAAAAGGCACTAATCATTGACTTCAGAAACATTTTCAAATTGCATTAATTTCATGAATTTTCGAATTAGATTTCTCCCATTTATTCGATTTATCTGATGTTTGAATGCCAAATACAATCCAATTTAGAATGTTTCCGGTTTCACGTTTCACTCGTACCGTTCAGCAGCAGCAGCAATTTGCATTGAATTAAGGACGGAACAGAGCAGAAGTTAACAGAAAATAGGTAAATAAAATCTGATTGCACTTATTAAGTGGATCTATTCTAGTATTCAGTTGGTGGCCAAACAAGCCAAAGAGTTGTAAGAATGCTGCATTGCAGCGATGGCCAAAGTGAATAAAGCGAATAACAAAAACAGATTCATTTAAAAGATAACATTTTACATTTTGTTGTAGTTATTTTATTTTGCCTCCTATTTTCTGTTTATATTTTGTTGCCCAGTGATTGTAAATTTATTCCAATTTTTCAACTCTTTTTTTTTTTTGTGGCAAAAGTTGATGCCAACTGAGGTATAAATTCAATGTTTTAAGACAAATCAAGTGATTTGCTCCATGAAATGAAATGGAAACCAAACGAATTTCCATTCGCATTCAGCCTGCGTCATATGGACCACAGAAATTATAACAATCTTTTTTTTTTTTGCTTTTAGATTTGCAATAAATTCAAGTGAAATATTTGGTCATGAATGATGGAGAGTCGATGGTTTGCTGGTCACACATAAATCAACTGCTCGATTTGATTAAGACTCAATCTGTCAGCTCAATTCGGAAGGGCCCCGAAAAAATCGAGAGAAAAAGATAAGATTTGCTGAGCGACGGTACATTTCCGTTTGAATGGTACGTGTGTTGCACACACAAAACGCCATATGGTGCATATCAAAATGCGATTATAGTGTCGTGACGCACGTCTCACGCAGTCCGTTTCTGTGTCTCAACACTTTCATGCGTAAAAAGAGAGCATTTTGTAACATGGAAATGAATGGAACAGCCAAAATCAGCGTACAAGACATGTGCCATTCATGCGAAAAACTTGCTGTCTATTTCCCCCTGTAGTTTGTTCCTACCCAAACAAAAATTCCAACGCAACGAAGCTTTTGGTTATGTTAGACCGATTCGCTCTTACTTAACTTGCTCCGGATGTTATTTCACACCCATTTAATATCGTCGTGTACCGTAGGAAATCAAATTGACTGCAATATAAAATGGCTCACTTTCCTTTATTCCAGCTCGACAGTTCGGCGGCAGCCATCGAAACGTATCATTCAATGTGAAAACGAAATAAATGGCGCCATTCTATTGAATTTACATTGATCAAGTGACATGCAGCACAACTGAACAAACCAAAGATCGATTGATGCCATTTATTTTTATGTCTCTTTTCGTCTTCTTTCGTCTTCCTTCATTTGTCTGTCGCTTCATTTTTCACTCGCATGACACATTCTCTTGATGTTTATATCTTTCGGTCTTTGACCGCCACGCCATTTTAATTTAGTTGAAATGAATCGAATGCGGCACGTGAAGCTATCACATTTTGCAGAATTGTTCGCATATGCTCGTCGCAATTATGTATTTAAAACAAAATGAAATATGTCGAAAAGTTTGATTTTCGCTTAATTGTAACATCAAAAAGCAATTATATCGTGCAAATTGAGGTCATATTTCCTTCCGTGTGTAATTTTTCTCTCCATAAAAGCTTGACAAATTGCTCGGAAACTAAAAATGAATCCATCCTGCAGACATTAATTATGTGCAATGTATTGAAGCAAATAGCAATAGAGTGCACCATTTCAATTTATATCGATTTGCTTCGAACAAATTTAATCCCATCGTCCAAATGACAAACGAAGCAGTTTGAAGTGCAATTAAAATAAATATAACCGTCAATAATTGATTTGCAACACTTGACAATCGTTCGAACTGCATTGAATGGCGCACAGCAAAAATGAAAAATGAGAAAAGTTTCCGTTTTTCAATAAATTTAATCAGCGAGGGAGAGAGAAAGGTTTGCATCGCTTACATGATGATTTCTATTTGAGAATTGTAGCGCGTCTGATTCTGCTTTGTTCCGCCTTTGTTTTATTTTGTTTCAAAACTTCGTTGCTTCATCACATTCCCACCCCCTGTTGCGAAAATGCAATAATGCAAAGAACACCATGTCACACAAAGGATTGTGTGTTTTAATTTATGTTTTAATTGATTTTTCTCTCTGTTCTTTCGAGCGTGTGGGTCTTTTGACGCATTTACTCACTGATACCTCTCTCGCTATGGTATTGCTTTTACCTGTCGCTACCGCACAACGGTGTGTCTTGATTGAAATTAGTGAATAGAAATCGTGCTTGCGGTTTTTTCGCGTTATCCTTCGCTGCCATTCCATTGAAACGTTCCGTTTCCGCTGCCTCGATATTTAGAGAATTTTTTTGGAAAACTGAGCGTAACATACAAATCGCTTCATTCACATATCCATCAAGGCGAACAAAAAATCGTATGTGACAATTATGCGGAGAGCAAGAGAGTGAACGGGAAAGAATGAGAATGGCACAAGCACACACATCGTAATTTGCCATAATAGAAAAAGTTTCTTGTCCGAACCTTTTCGTCGATTCAATGCAATAACCTCAAACTTGATAGCGTTTATACGAGAGATGCTGTAAAAATGTAATACTGAATTACACTCGATAATATCATTAGATTGTGTTCTACGCGTGCTATTTAATTGCTTCGGCAGTGGTTTTATGAGGACAATTCGGATAACGTGGAGCAAAATGTCCGCTCTTGCTCTGAATTATGAAAATGTGTATAGGCAAAAGCAAAAGGTACAATGGTCTCGTTTTCATTCTGAAACATTCATATTTATTTAAACGTGAGATCAATTCAAAAACCGCACCCACCACACAAACGGTTTCATTTTGAAAGCAACCGTCAAAATTTGAAGCAACAATGAGACGATTTAATCAAAGGTTAATTAAGCAGCTGAGCGCATAATTTTGAACTCTAATTTCATGCAACGAATCTTACCTTTTTCCCGTTTTGGAATTTTCTCTCTCTCTCTTTAGATCAATAGGTCGTTTGAATTGAAAGCATGCAGTTTATACGTTAATTTTAGATTATGCAAAACGCCTTGAAATCGCATTGCCACCAGAAAGCAAGAGAAATGGTGAACATGATTATTATTCTTCCATGTTCGAATCTGACGTGACTGGACTCTGACGGGAAATGTACCGTTAGATTTTCACCGCGTGTGTTCATTTTCCTTTCTTCAATTTCAATTTCGAAAGCTATACCGTCAAATGTCCCACATTGATTAATAGCGACATTTTAATCTGTATGCCGCCTTAGTAACACGTTTGGGAAGTTGCGACATTAAATACTTTTTAAAATATGCTTACGGCCCAGAATGAATTCAAATATCTTGTGAGGGAAAGCTGTTGTTTTGAACAAAAGATTTGAATAAACGTATAATGATTTGATGGAAAACAGCTCTCGGTAAAAGTTTAATTTCCACCAAAAACTTTGGAAAACTTTTCCCATCGAATCTGAAATCAATTTTGTCGCAAAGTGTACTTGATTTCTGTGCATATTATTGATTTTTGCGTAATTAATTTGAGCCTGACGCACACGTATTTGCCTCTTCATGCCTATTATTGCTCAATGTGACTACGTGGTGGTTTCAATGAACCAGGTTGAGAGTGTAATCAATTTATTTACATGGTTTCATGAAAAACTGTAAAAAGGGATCAAAATGCGTGGACACACCGGGCTATCATTACCTCGGCACACAGAAATATGCTTGTCGCAAGTATGGTATGAGATGAAACTTGATCAAATTAGAGACCATTAAAACCGTATAATAGCCATCACATAGACTCCATTAAGCACATACTCATTAATGAACTGGCTTTCAGTCTATCAAAAAACATCCTTTATAATATTGGTAATAACGCGCAACGTCCTATTCATGGTTCTATTGTAGCATGGATCTGTATTTATTAGCACCTAAATTCCCCAAGGTCAATACAAAATAGATCAACTGAAATGTGTGTGGGTGAGCGAGCGTGTGTGTGGGAACATTCTGTGCTATTCAAGTACATATTGAAGTTATTGCTATTTGTGGTGTACTTGACGGATTGGTTTTTACGGTTAACTTTTTGCACATCATTTTGATGACGAAAAAAAATCGCTCATGCAAATAATATGTATTTTTCATTATTATCGATTAAATTGTTCCGCTTAGTGGTTATAAAATGGTTTACTTTCATAAAAATGCCTTTTTTGTCATAAACATTTCATGTGCCAGTGCATCCATTTTGCGTTGGTCATTTTTTTTTTGTCTAGCCACGTTGGTCATAAACAAATATATGGTGCAACTTAAAATTAGATATTATCTTGAGGCAACGCATTCGCCCTTACAATTCGACATTCTGTCAATCCTGCAAAGAAAACAAATGTAAAAACATGGACATTTGTTTAGTTGGTTTGGTTTTGTTCCACGAAAATCTAGCACAAGCAACTTGATCAAAATTCCTCATACCAAAATTGCATCAATAATGATTTTTATTTCATTCTAAATTGAAGGTGATGAACTAAAACTGTCCATTCAATCGAAATGGATGAACGCGAGAATAAAAGGAAATTTTATATTTGAAATAAAAATCAAAATGTGGAACACGCGAGTTTGGATGTTTTATCCCGGGAAATCTATATATTATAACTCTTGCTTTTTCGTCTAGTTTTCAGTCAGACAGGGAGATCAAAGTGATGCCCACAGTTAAAATGAAGCTGTTTTTATTTCAACACAATCGTCATGTATGCGAATGAATCGAGCTCTTTCCATTTTTAATTCCGCACTATTTTTCATAAAACACGAATGCTCTTATTTTGTGATACTTTTCCATCTTGATGATGGTTTGCATTACGTGAAAAGCACTATAATATTTACTATCCTCTCAAGCGAATCATTTTATGGCCATATTGTTCAACGGAGGAAAAACTTGAAAAAAAATTACATGTGTAACATACAATTGCTTTCTAGAAAAATGTATATTCCATCGTTTGTGGAGTGGCAAATAAAATCGCGTGAAATATACACAAAAAGAGTATTTGCACCATTCTAAAATGATTTTATTAACAGTTTTCCACCGTATTTCTATGGCAGCGCCTGAATGGAGCTGTTGATCATATCTGCTATTCATACCCAGCAAATCAGTAAAGATATGGATAAAAATTTGACAAGAAAAACACTCAACGACCCGGAATTCATGAGCCATGAAAAGGAAAAAAATGTAAATAACGAACAAAAGGAATATCAAAGTTTTTTTTGAATATAAATGCGCTATTAGGAGTTGAATCGCAGGAAACAGCTGTTCATTGCAAATAAGCCTTTAAATTGAGATATTTATGCTCGTATTTATGTGAGAGTAATTGCATTTTTCCTATTATAACAGAAATTTGAATCGAAATGCGAAATGAACTTGTCGAGGTGAAATGTATTAACGTTTTTTTCGGAAAAAACGTATTTTCGCTAAAGTATCTTGAGTAGATAATTAATTACTTGAGATTGTGCTGGAAAAGCCAGAAATATTAATGGAATTTGTTGTCAATACGGCGTATCTGTGTGAAATAATTTGGAGAAAAAGGAGAATTTCGAATCGAAATGTATTTCTCGCCTCTGTGCGCATTGGATCAACTCAACACAGCACCCTCAATAGAAAAACTCAATAAAATGTTGAACATTTTATGTTCTATCAAAGACCTATTCGGAATGTTTATTAGAAGATTGATGATCGAATGAAAACATGACCTTTGACAGAGCAAAAGCTAAGATAACCATAGATTAATTTATGCGTGAAGTTTTTTTTCGAATTTCGACGGCATTTAATGGAGCACTGGACGACTAACTTTTTCGGCTGTATACAAATAAATTTGATTTGCTACTTATTTGAACGAGCAAAGAATTTCGTTGTCAAAGAGCACAAACGCCTATGAAAATGATTAATGAAATGCGTGTCGACGCACCAGAAATGTCCGATGATAAATTGACAAGTGGAAATGATATGCGTATGAATCCGAAACAGCACTACTTGTATAATTGTAAGCTTAATAGATGAATGTGATATGGGGCTGGCTTTGCCTTTCAAACAACACATTCAGGTATATGCATAAAAGAAACGGAATGTGAGAATTTCGTGTGATTTGTCGTTACAAAATGACATTCATAGCGGAATAAATGGATAAAGTTTCTTTGAAAATCTCATAAGGAACACGCCCAAAATGGTCCGTTCTTATTTGCCTCAGCGTTCTAAGTCTTTGTTACACGCTCTCATCAGACATTTATAATGCAAAATTGCTGAAAATGTATGTTGGAATTACCATATTATTTACATTTATTCCAAAGGCAAGTATTTTAACCGCTCCTTTTGTGCTACCAACGTGACACTGAACTTTATATTTAATACAAATGAAGCGAAGTAGTGAATGAAACTGAAATTAGTCGAACTTGACTTGATTCAGGTCGTTATCATTTCGTTGATGTAATTTCTTTCTACATATTTCCTTGGTTAATCTGCGTCTGTCTCTTGCTCTTTCCCTCTCTGTCTCGCGTGTTCATCACACAAAATCAATAAGCGGAAAATTTTTCTAATCTGAAGAATAGCAAGAGAAGAGCAAAATTTCGCGAAATCGACAAAGAAAAATCAATCATGTTTCCAATAAATTTTTATGATTTGATTTGATTTGGTTGCCGTCATTTATTATTTGAGGCGCCAAATTCGAACGAAGTGCCTATACCAAGTTCACTTGTTACATTTCCAATTCGGAAATGATTGTATTGTTAAATTTTCTCTAAATCGGATTTTGAATGCGTGGCGCCAATGTCGAATTCACTGACGTTCCGTCGTGCGTATCGAGAAGTTTTAAGCCAGGCACAAAGTTTTTCAATTTAAAAACTTCTACAGTTACAGTGAGTTTCCGGGAAATCCTTAGTGAGTTTTTGTTTTCGTACGGCTTTTGAGAATTGTTTAAAAATGTTCTGTATTTTCTTCAGAAAATCAGTCAACGACCATTGAAAAATCGTGGTTTCAATTTGTAAATGTCTACAAAACTAGTCGTTAGCCCGATTAGAGAGACTGGAACACACACAACTTACTGAGATAGCTTTTAAGCCGGACGCACAATGAGTCGAATAAACACCAAAACTAGCTCTGATCTGTTGACTTAATATAATTCTTTTTTCCAAGGCAACCAGATCAAATGTTACTGTGGATCTGTTTAAGCATTCTCCAAATCGAGACAGTTTACTTATTCCATAGAGAAAGGTCATGCGTTGGTCGTCGATGACGATGATGACACCCTCGGAAGATTTGAGATGAAAGTGGATTCCGCTCATGACACGCAATTTTAACGGTAGATCTGAACATCTTCACCGGTAAACGGAAGAGGCAAAAAATTGTGTAAATATCTTCATAATTCAATCACACAAATGAAATTGTCTATGCCGCTCACTGCTCAGCGGCAGAATGAAAGCTCCGTTCCGTGTAATTGGATATTACGTTCGTTCACTGTTGAATCAATATTAAGAGTAATCCAATTCAATTCGAAAAAACCAATCCATAAAGCTCCACAAATCTCAAAAGCAACTACTCTTATTAAAACATTGATGCATATCAATTGCATATTGGTTTTCTATGAAATCCTTGCTCTCAATACAATGTGTTCGAGTGCTACTCAACTGTTTCCTTAGATCAATGGAGTGTATATGTCTCTACGGTTTTTCGTTATTTATGGCGTGTCTTCCGTATTTGCGCTCAGCACACAAAACTACTTCCCAATCGGCTCATTCTCCATAGCGAAGACGATATTGTGATGCTATTTATGAGAGCCTTCATTTCCATACACAGAAAATTGAGTTATATTTGATTCGTTTTTCCTCATTTTTTGGTTTCGCATGCATTCAACGAACCCTTTTTGAACGATTTATTCTTGATGTTTCGCTTCTATTTGTGCTTTTACTGTTTTCACTCGTTTATTCCTCGTTTTTTCAATTTTTCATATTTTTTTTTTTCGTTTTATTGCGGGTTTTTCTACTTCCAGTTTATTTAATGTTATGCTGATGTGAAGCGGAATATTTTTATAAAACTCCTAAATTTTAGGGAATATTTCTGTTTGGCAAAACAGATTGAAAAATATCTGGGTAATATCTACTAAAAGTTACTTTCAATCGGTTTACATTTTATCATTTGATATTTGAATAATTCATCAGAAGCAGATTCTTTTGACAGAGAACATTACAGCAGAAGCGATTTAAGTGGATGCTCATTGTTGTGCAAGTATTTTGCAAAGGCGTTGCATCGTTTAGGAGTTTATTAAAGTTAAACGAATTCCAAAGAGACACTCGAGCATGAACGGCATAGTTTTACAGAATCTTTATGCCAGAGGCGAAATTTTTATATAATGTTCTAGTTTCCACATCCGAAATGTGTTGAGTGAGCGGTTTTCTTACTGAAAAATCTGTTCACTATTATGCGAAGATTATGTCTATTTATGCGAAGATTTCCAGCAGATACTCACAACCCCCCTGTTGAGCTATCAACGTAATTTCTCATAATGTTGCCCGTCCGGCGGATAGTCCAAACACAATTTATTAGCATTTTAGTTCCATTGCCGACGGGATGTTTCAAAGTATTACATTGCAAATTCAATACTTCCTGCATTTTTTCAGTGCTCTTTTTCATACTTTTTCAATGTGCTCAACAATTTTTATCTTGAGATGCTTCCTTTGCCTTCTGAGAAATAGAATATCAAATCATGACAAAATGCCGCATTTTCTGCAGAATATATTTATTGAATTTGCATACTTTTCTTGTATTTTTTTTCGAAGTCAATCCATAATTTTAGGTTGAACCTTTCAATTCGCCGCGGATGGTTGGTAACACAATGATTTTTGTATGAATCTCGTGTGTCAATGATATAAAATGTGTCCGAAAAGTTGTCGATGTAATCACAAGCTCGTCATCTTACTTAAGCGAATTGGAATACATTTGTGACGAAAGTCATTTTGATGGCTGCTCAAGTAATTTGAATCGAGTAATGCTTATCAACAATTCAACATTGTAAAACGACGCATTATTTGATGGTGCTTTTTCTGATGAGTTTTCGTTTCAGTCGCTGTAAAATTTAATATCAAATCTTGTCAATGCAACCCTTAAATATTATTGCCTGCGAATGTAATTGCATTCTAGCAAATACATTTCAGCGAATACAAAATACAGTGAGCACGGCTGCGATCCCGCACGGATGGAAAATACGTGAGCCAGTTCATCTGAAGTGGAACATATAAAATGACATTGCAGTAGTAAAAAAAAACCAACAAGAACCGACTGAAAAAGTGTCGCTCAAGTTGATGTAACCAGTATGAACGGTAGAATATAAAAATGTGTGTCAACTGCAAGTAGAATCGAGAAAATGCATTCTCTGTACAACTAGCATCAACAGCAGCAGTAGCGACACACAAGTTTCGAAACATTCTTGCGCCAAATGAATGGCAAGAACATTCTCAATGGAAGTTCTAAGTTGCCCGAATACATAAAGACCGGCTGCATTAAATATTTTTCCGCTGAAACGTGTTTTGTCGCATTTATGCAGCTTATCGAAGCAACATTATGGCAATGCGGATAAACCAACCGATCATATGATGTTTACAAATATTCGACACGTCACAAAGTTCGCATAGTAAATGGATTTTATGGAATAAAAGGAGCGAGAGAAAGAAATTGGAAGAAAAACAAGAAATGAGAAGCAGGTGGAAAGGGAGAAAAAGAGAAGAAAAGCGAGAAAAAACGTAACAAAGAAGAGAAAAAGTGTGAAATCAGAAAAAAACGAGAGTAAGTGGGAAAGATACGGAGAAAAAGCGAAATATCTAGGAAGAGGAGGAGAAATAATATAAAGATAATGTGTTTACTGGAAAGATCGATCATTTTTTGTAAAATTCAAACCAGAACGGCTGTGAGCGCTGTAAGGATAGCAATAACAAGTCAGCAATTTCAGCTTCAAGACATATTCTATGATTTTTATCATCCTGTATATTTTATCTTGGCACAAAAAAGGCCATTTTATTACTCAGATTACATACAATATGTCATTGTCAAATGCGTTACATTTCATTCAAACCCCCTATCACTGTCACTACCAATAACGTGATTTGTGTCTTTATCAAATTTCTGATCTATTTCAAGATTTTGCTTCGGCTTCGTTAGTTCGCTATTGCTAATTATGACATCCATAAATTCTCTTCAGAATTGTTTTATTGTGCAATTTTATAAATGTTGGCAATGTCCAATAGGTGTCGATTTGTTTATAACGTTAAAACTTGTTTATTATTTAAAAAAAAAAGTACCTGCATTTTATGGCAGTGAATAATTATAGTTTGGTGCAAAATCAACAAAGTTATTGCTTTGACTCGAGACTGTGAGAAAATTGTATGCAGAAAAAAGTAAAAATGTCTCGTTTTCGCAAACGATGTCGTTTATCAATTCAGGAAGTGATTCAACAAAGTTTATGGCAATTCTACATAGTAAAATCTAATCACACTTCATAAACTTGCTGTGCCCAATCCCAAAGCATTCAGTCATTCACAGGATTGACGAATTTATGTGGAGAGAAGAGTATGATGTCAAAGAGTTAATAACCAGTGACCAATAGTTAGGTCAAACTCCGAATGAACAAGTAAGCGTGAAGTAATACGAAGGTCATAAACATCTCTTGGTTGAGTTGAACTTCAATAACAATCGCATTATTCGCACATTTCAAGATGAGCACGTCTTTGTTTTTAGATGATTTGCATTTGCAAAAACTTTACACAATTCCAAAGTTTGACTTGCTCCAAACTGCTAAATAATGACAATTGTCCTTTACTGACATTGTGCCACTTTGCAAACCAGCCGTGGCATTGAATTTTGCCGCATTGAATTCGGCTTTACCGTAAGCAGAAAAAAGGAAAAGTTTATTTGACGGAGCACTCCATTGTCAACGGAGAAGCGGCGAGAATCCACAAAATTGTTGTCATTATATCGTGTCTGAGCGGTAATTATTATTATTAACGTGAAATCACAGCAGCTAAACGCCACTTTATTCGTTAAGAAATGGTCAAAGTTTTCGACGCCGCACGCCATATACTCATTATATACATTGTTATAGTTTTTGGCTGCTTTTTCGCAATGAACTCGAATGAAGAGCAGCCTAACAAAAGTTCTTCAATGGCATTATCTGAATAGAGTTCTATTTTTTTTTTTACATCGATAAAAGAAGGTCTCTTCCAAACTTCAATTTTCAAAAACACAGAATTGGAGATGGAATTCATCAAGTTAACTTTCTTACAACGAACGGCTAGAATGGAAATTGATCGATGGATTTATGTATCAAAATGATTTGATGTTGTTTCTATTCTTTAGGTCATTAATTTTCTTCTTAGATGCATATACGTGCAGATACCGCAGCCGCTTGAGATAAAAATGGGATAAGTTATCTGCTTTTGACGACAAAATGGCCTGAATCGCCGGCAATTGCTCTAATCTCATGGCTCCCGAGCATATTCATCTGTCAACCGTTCTGGCACGAAGACAAAATTAACAAATCACGCGTAAAAGTGTTATCATGTTGTAATGTTACGGTCGACAGACTGGCAAATCTATCTTTGGCTCAGCTCAGATTCAGTCATTCCAATCACACAGATGTTGCATATAAAAAAAGATTCTATTCTCATGGCATTACACACGCCGCCCAGCTGAATCAGTCACTGGAACCACAAAAAAGGCGAAAAAAATGTAATCCGTACGGTATACATGTGAACGTTAAATTACTGTTGAATGTGCCCAATGTTGCATTTCACAGGCCGAAAGATAGCACCGAACAAAATGGAAAGCAATAAAATCCGATTCACACCATTGGCGAATTATCCAGAGGAGCCCATCGCATTGGTCGACCATTTTTATTTTTTCATTTTATAGCATAATATTGGAATGATGTAAATTTGCTGTTGGAATAGTGTTGGAACAGTGAGACATACTGGTTCCATTCAATGTGAACGGAGCATGCTTTTGGCGGAATTCAAGACCAATCCCAAACAAATTTCCGGCCACTCTGGAACCAACTGTAAAACTCATTCATTTTTATTACAACTATTAAACGTACTTGGATATCAATGCACTCAAAATGCCCGGCATTATTGCCATAATGTTTATTATCGATTAGCATTTGAATCTAATGGGGTTTTTATGCCACTACAAATTCTATAACGTATTGGCTCTAATCGCCGATAATAGGTCCGAAAAAAAGCACCCGTTCATTTCGGTGCATTAAGTTTACTTCACACAAATCACGGGGAAATTTCTCCATTTCAATCGAAATACATTTCTATCAATGCATTCATTGAGAGCAGAAAAAGCAAGGGTCAAATGATAGAGTAAATTGTTGGCACCTGCATTTAACCGACGTATGTCGATCATAGTCGATGAGATGGAAGAAGTTTGACCTGGGTTAACCGTTTCCATCGTCGAAGCGATGGTGCGAATAACAGAGCAATAACGTGAATTTGATTTCACGTTTTCCATTTTATTAAAACATATGTTTTTGCTGTCTCTATTGATATTTCTGAGTGCTGCATATAAAACGCACTCTCTCTCTCTCTCTCTCTCTCTCTCTCTCTCTTCATCATCGCAAATTCATTGTTTTTGTAGAAAATGAACGACCAACGATAGCATCGAATGTGAAGTGTTGTGGATTTCGCTATTGCAAGAGTCAACCGTAGAACTTTTTTTGCTTGTGGGCGATGATGCACAGGGATTGGCTTTAAGTGGAACAAAACAGTAAAATCGATTTTCTTTTTCAATTTCCAATTGATTTACATCTGCTCTGAGCACGACTGCTATTGGATTTGGCTTCTTACTTCAAGCGATTTTATCTCCGATTAAAGAGATAAAAGTTTCCAAGAATCATTCCATTCCATTGTTGGGTTGAGTGAGTCCTTAGTGCGAGACACTCGTAGATCGTAGATAAATAGAAAATAAAGAAATTTGTGTGCGTGATCTGTGATGCCATTTGTTTATAGGCAACGCCTTACCACGAAGCATAGAAACCGAATGGCGATTTTATTCATCTCTGCCATTCGACTGTGGTTTCTACCAAATGCGCTCTTTGCATAACTTACTTGATTTCGATTGTCGAACATGTATGCAAAACTTGGGAAATAACTGATAATAACTCTGGCATTCATTTGCATTCCAACCGATAAGATAGCATATGAAAATGGAGCTTTGTTTCGCTGAAATATTTCCCGCTCAGTATCAAAAGCATAGTAGAAAATCTGCAAAACATGCCAGTTGCCATGCGATTTAGAGAGCGTCGCTACTCAGGTTTATCGTAGTTATTGCAGCTTATCAAAAACATAGTGTTTGCATTGAATATACCTTCCACTTTTTGCATGTACCGCATTTGTATGCAGTGTTTTGTTGTTGTTGTTGTGTACGCGTAGACATGGCGAGAGCGAGTTGAACAAATCCAACCAGCTCAAAAGCACGTGCATGCGAATTCCAGCGAAATATCACAATAAATATACAAATTAAACAACAAAGAGTGCAAACAATGCTTGCAATGCGTATCTATTCATTTAGACTGGAATTTTGCATCCAAATGCACTACAATTGAAACCAAAACTAAACATTCAGATCAAACTGTTTTCGTGACTAATCATGGAAGTTAGATTTTCAACATTTCGATGCATCCGATTGCGAGATATGTGTATGACGGCTCTTCGTCGGCAATTTGCAACTTCTAAACAAATTTTTCTCAACCATCCGAACGACATTCACGAATCTACCATTGCGAAAAATAATCATGCAATTTCATACGAAATATGGCACGTAATTGAGATGTTTCGCTTGATATTGCAACAAAATGAGCACAATATAACCAACAATTTTCACAACTCAAATAGACAAAGAGAGAAAGGCAGCGAGTGGGCGACGAAAGTGAGGCGGAGAAAGAAAGAGTTTTCTTCGTTTCAGAAACCATTGTTCAGTTTCCACCGAATACAAAACTATGTCATAAGCGTAAAATACTAAACAAGACCACATTTTATAGAGCATATTGTGCATCCATTATACTGAGCTGGCATCTCAACACTACTTCAACAAGCTTTGAATGGAAATTTCCATTTGCGCTAGCGAATGCAGACAAGGTGAAATGACAGGGACATGCGATGAACATGCAAAAAGTGCATATACCTTAAATGAAGCCCCCACCCATCGAAGCGTATCAAACAATTATTGTATCGTTCAGTGATAGACAGCGTCATTTTGCGAATCGAAGCATGAGAAAAGAAAACACGCTTTGAGCAAAAGCTTTGCATAATCTCGGTGATTTGTGTATGTGTTACAAATTATGCGGTTCAGGCTAATGTGTCACACTCCAGCAAAATTGTCACTGCATTTAAATTACGTTTAATAAGCCATTATCTATTCATTGGTGTTGGCGCTGTTTTTGAATTGGCATGCCAAGAGTACGGATGCATTTCATGCATCGAACATCTTGATTTCGGAACGTAAAATCAGTCACTGGGTTCGAAATACCTCTGGTATAGATCTATCAGTACGGCCGTATGCATAGATGCTATTTATGTGAAAAATGCGTTGCTCCAAACGTATGCGTTACAGTGTATCCAATGCATACAAGCAGTTCGAGTGCGGCCAAATTCTGTGTGCGACATAGTTTCGATACAGTGTTATATATTCGTTTAAGTGTGTGGCGAACAATGTTCCTTTGACGACAACTTGAAGTTCATAATCACAGTAACCTCTGTGTGTTTGCAACAACGCATATCTCACATACGTATTAATACGTATCTCTACAAGAGGTATTTGCGTACCCAGTTACTGCTCAAAATAATTCTTCACACAACAGACCAAATAAAGTGGAACCATGAAGCATGCAGAGCGTAAAATAGGTTTCATTTCAGCCTTCTGGCTCTTTCTCCTTTTCTCGCGCTAATGCATTTAATACTTAAATGCTTTAACCACGCTTTTTCCAAATTGCATTCGGTTTCTAGAAAAAATGTACATAAAATTAATTTAAATTTAATTACTGATGTGCATATGTGAAAGTCGAAAAGCTATTTGCGGCAGAGAATTTGCGGAAAATGTTGCTTAAACCCTATTTTGCAAGTAGAAAATTAAATTTTTGAGAATTTTTCGTTTATAAAAATTTGCCGCATTTGTTTAGCACGATGCGGCGGATTGTTGCGGCTGAATCATTGAAATGCAATCGTTCGTCTAAAGAAAAACACACCAAATTTGAAAAGTAATAAAATATTCCATCATTCGATTCGACAAACAAATGCAAAAAAAGTGTGTGCTTCGATGCTACTGAGCTCCACCTAGTCATTGGATAAAAGCGACCGCAAAGCGAGCGCATTAGTTATTTGGTGCTTATGGGATTCTGTTTGAGTGCTAGATGAGAATCAACAAATATTTTATGGGCACAGTAAAATATGCGTGCTTTTTGCGCGAATGTGCTTAAAATAAATGGCATGATACATTCATATATTTCTTTTTCGTTTTGCACTCTTCCGAACGATTTATTCTTCACAGCATTACACATATATTTGCGCCTGTGAATATCCTTTCGTTCTGTGCTCTTTTTTCTCGGTTTCGTTTTTCTTCTTTTTCCATCGATTTTCAGTTGGTAGCACTTCTTCTGATCCACATTGAATACGCTTATTCCATTTGAAAATTTCTAGAAACAAAAGAAGTGATGTTAACGCGCTCATTTGATGAGCGTCATTTCTTTTCTGCTTTCCTGCTATCTATTAGTTTTGGATTAATCATTCCAATCGATGAAGATTGCATATAGTTTTTGCTTGGCATTAACCAAGGAGTCGACATATTTAACTGCAGCACCGCAGCGCCCGCATGCAGGTATCTGCAGAACTACTTTACTTCAATACAATTGACTAGTCAAGTTTGTTTACAATGTGACAATTATTTCCGACGATTTGCACGATTTATTGAATATAAGTTTCCTTCAATTTCTCCCAAATTAATTTCTGATTTCTCTAAAATGTTTCAAAAACGTGGAAATCGATATGCCGGCTATTGAAATTATTCTTTCATAAAAGTATGTGACACGAGCACGCAAGAAAATGTTAACACACATAGGTGCATGGGAAAGTATTTGATATTTAAATAAGCATTTTTCATCTGTCAATCCACCTTAACCCGTCACGATTATTGTGTTTCAATTTATTATTCCGAACACAGTTTCCGACATTAAAATGCGTTGTAATGGAATATTCTGCAATGGGCCATAGTTCAAAGGTTCAAAAGTGGCATCGGCAAACATGTTATTTGTAAATGCCCGACGAAAGCAAAGTTTTGTGACAGTTCCACTTTTTTTTCTGTTGTGTGCAACTTTTCCATTTTTTCAGCTTGTACAACTGCCATATGTCCGGAAAACTGCTTTATTGCACTCCCATCATTGACTCTGTGAGCGCGCACTGTCTCTTTTCAATTTCAATTTCAATTTCGAAAGCTATTCATCAAATTGCAAACCGTTTTTCCCTTTCCGCACGCTACGATGACGGCTACATTTCTCCGCTCGAAAAATGGAAACACATTTTCGAAGCACGATAGCAAGAATTAACCACAAAATCACGAGACGAACGAGAGATGCGCTGCAAAAGTGCCTTAAAGCAAAATATTTCGAAATGTCAGATTCGTAATTTGCACTTCATTCGACGAACGTTACTTTGAGCTAAAACGAAAGATACAATGTGGCGTGAGAAATTTCTGCATCGGATATACAATGTAATTTCGGAATATATTTCAAAACAGACTGAAGTCAATGGTTGCACGAGTAATAGTTATCATCGTCGCAAATTTTTGTGCGCTGGCAGCGATTAATTATAGCAAATGACTGCATACTTTTTCTACACTCTTCTCGGAATATGGCTGTTCCGTCAGACGTATCATTTCAATGTTCTCGTATACTTTGCAAAAGATGTGAAGAATGGAATAAGGGTTCAACACATGAAAAGTTTCTTAATGTTTAAGGTCCAGCGAGTTGCTTAAAAATATGCGAATTCATAAAGATGTTGAATGAATTGTCTTTGCTGATGAATTTGGTCGTTATGCCCCAGCATTCAATGTGCAATAGCTAATGCATTGTATTTTTATAGACTGACGATTGAACAGACTGAAAACATTGTAACTTATTAATATTCATGTAATGAATCGCATATTTCTGGCAAATATGTTGCTGTGGTGACAATGCTGCCCGCAGTACTATGGTTTTCTTTGTATTTGATGCGTGATTTTGTGGTCTTTCATCGTGTCCATTGAGAGAAGCCTTTCATTACCATGATAAAGAGCGGAAAAACCATTCAATTGACGCTGTAGAAGCAAAATTGAAGTCATTAAATGCGGATTTCAAATCATAATTAGCTCATAAAATTTCGATTGCTCATAAAACTTCTCTTCGAATAAAATTGGATTTTGAAGCTAATATTTGCATTTTTCTTTCTGAAAAATGAATTTTTTTAGTAAATTCAAAAGAAAATCATTAATTCACTAATAAAACTTTCTACATAAAATTGCTGACAGAAAAACCCATACTTTTATAGTGATTTGAAAGCAAAATAGTTTTTTAACTGTGGTCTCTTTTACAATCGAATTAAGTTCTCAAATTGACTCAAGCAAACAGCCCAACAAACCTTCAATGCACCTTCATTTGCATTCCAATGCGGAAAGTTTTTTGAACGCTTTCATCCAGAGACTTGATACTTCGAAGTTTATTGAAGCAGAACAATTCATGCAAAATTCCTGTGCATTTTCAAATGAATTTTCGTGAATGTCGAAACACAAGCATCGAAAGTTTACTCATAAAAGTTCGATAAAATCCATGCAGATATCTGGAAGGAAGGCAGCAGAAAAAAAACGAACAACACAAACATGGCAAACTTATGCAATATCTATAAATTATAATGGGAACGTGCCACTTTTGTAGCATCGTTGACACAGATGGGGCATACCTTCGAATAATGCGCTGCCATGGCACAATTCCTGCAGGAATTTGCTTCAATTTCTGGATTTCGATCATAAAACACTCAGAATTTCAATATATTTAATTCAGAATTTAAGATAATCTTATACAAAATGGACATGTGTCGATTGTTGCCAGTAAACTTCGTCCGTAAATTTGTGAATTTGAGTGAATTCTTAGCCATGTGCAAACAACCGAATGAAACTTTTTCGACTCAGAGACTTTCGAAGAACGAACCAACCATTTTCATTATTGTCGACATTTCTAGTAAAGATTTTATTGTAAACGTGAATGGGTTTTTCACGGCGAAATGTTGGCGTCGAGAGGTGGTTTATGTTGAAAATGCATAAAATTTGTTGATGCGCACCCAATTCAGCTCAATAAATGTGAATCTAAATCAATTAAACTGTCGAAAATATTCTCGAATATTCCATAAGATTTAATACTTTTTGAAGATGAACATATATCTTTATCGCTTGCGATTCAATGAGCAATTTTACTTGTGTGTAATATTATGCTGCTCGTCCGACCAATAAAAATTTATGATGATTTAGAAATCGTGTCGAATTGCTCGAGATGCGGTTCACAAAATCAAACATACACACACTGTTCTTTCAAATAACGAAAGCAAATGCTCACCATTTCAATTCGACATGCACTTGAATAATGAATAACAATTTTATTTATTGAAACATATTTTATAGTTCTTGGATTTTCATTGGTGAATTTGATGTGGCATCGATCGATGCAAATGATGTCAATCGCCATTATTTGCAGTCAGTGAGCAGCGCGTAGTGTGCTCGTTATCAGGCTTTATCAAATGAAATTACTATGACGAAGGTTCAAAAAATGTGTTTTAATTTTGCCGATTCAAATTCGTTTGGTAATTGAATTTGAACTCAACGAAAGATATTGAAAGGTGATTTGTGTGCGAGACAAGAGACATCATTCGACGGACTTTCGCTTAACATTCATTGTCGGGCTATTCTAGGTAATGATGTTTTGAATTCAGTGCACGATAACATCGGAATATTGTTCTATGAATTTTTGAATCCACAAATCTGCGTAAATGAATTTTCTATAAATCGATTTGAACCTTCGTAAACTTTTTTTTGAAAATTAATGTTGCGATTTGGTTCAACTGACATTTGTGTGTGGTTGTTTTCATTGACACTCCAATCGATTTGATTGGATTAATGTTGAAGGAGCGGACACTGTCCGCCGGACAGAGGTTGATGTGGTGGAAGTGAACGACTGAGAAAGAGCGAAAGATAGCGAAGAGAAGTTCAACTATCCGCAGTAATTAGCGTACAGCAAAAGCTTCGTATTTTATATGAAAATGGTCATCGGTAATTGGCAGTTATAATTGAATTGGATCCTCACCGAAAACCTGATTTGAATGTAATGAAACTGTGTAAATTTAGTGTATCAACAGAAGATGAGAACGGGCGAACATCTTAATTAATTTCAATTTGTTGTTCGTTGGCGTATTTGAGATTTGATTTCGAGCTGTTGAAAGATTGATGAGTAGATGAAGACCTTGTTCTGTTCCTAGTTTTTTTTTTCGTCGGGAATGAAAAAAAATAAAAGGGAAGAAAGATCCGACAAGTGTGGCCATCAAAAGTATGCTGTTAGTAGACAACAAACAGATTGGATCTTTTGCGTTTCGTTCATTAGAGTTTCAGCGTAAAGCTATTGTATTGCCATTGTTTTCGCAATATACGCATAGATTTGCAACATACGTATACATTTGCGCCTAGAATCAATTGGGTAAGAGGGAAAAATGAAAGGAAAAAAGCCCGATGAAGATAATTTATCTGTATAATAAAGAGCTCGGAATAACAGCGTTGTATGGGATGATTTTTACAAAGTTATGTGTTATGTGTTGAACGTGATGCGGTTGAATAATGGGCCCAGCATTTGAAGTGACAATAAAAAATGTACTAGCCCAGAGTGTTGGCAAAACCAAGGGGCAATTCGTTACTGAAAATCAATTTTCAGCACGTCTCAGTATATTTAAATTTGTCTGACGTTTCAATCCATTTTCATGGAAACGTACTGAAAAACGGAAAAATACACTTTTGAACAGTGCACATGTTGACGTTTGTCATTTCGCTACTAATTTTTACGTCTTAAGACTTTTTCAAATTTGAACATTAGCGGTCTTTTCAATCCTTTTCAATGTTGCCCCTTTGAAAAATCGCACTTTCTGTCATCTCAAAAAAATCGCGTTCTATCATAAGATGAAACAATCAACCAATAAATACACGATGCAAACATTAATGTTCAAGCATCGATGTTTTCAACTTCATTTCGTGTGTTTTTCGTTGTTAGTGTTTTGCTTGCATTCATTTTGCAATACGCGTCAAGATGTTGCCAAGCAGTATAAATCCGGTTTTAATGGTGCCAACACACCGATTTTCTTTTTTATGTTTCCATTGCCCGCGCACATTTCCACGACACGATTATGTCGATCATTTGCTGGAGCCAAACAAATGCTTTTTCATTTTTTTGCTACACCTTTCATATCAAAAGCCACTTCAACTTTTTGATGCAAGTTCTTTTTTCACAAAATTCTAAGGCAACCTTCTTTTTCATGACACTAAAATTCCATTTGTTATTTATCGCTGCAAAAAATTATCGCACAAAAAAGTATGAATCTCATGGGACAGAGTGACTGGCAAAGTGATGACATCGGGATAAAATTCAAATACATTGATGATAAACACTCTAAAAGTAGTAGGCGGCGACATCGCTCGAAAATGGTCTTTTGTGGATTTTACTGGTATTGTGGCTAAATATAAATATGTTCATATCGCTTGGCTCATATATTAGATAAATGAAGCGTATCTGGTTCGCATTATAATGCGATTCATAATATGAATGTCATAAGAATGAAACAAAGTGAAACTGGGAATTAGAACGAATGCCGCAGAAAATGCTCAAATTGGATTTGTGGAATCGTTTCGCCGAATATGTATTTATCACGGAAGACACAATTATCTGCAGATAACATACCGATAATATTTTAATGTTATGTATTTTATTTTAGAATTTATCATTCAACATTTTAAGTCCTTGGCATATTTTGTAGCTTTATACAACACAATTAACACGGAAATCCGTGTTATGTAGTAAAGTTGTCATGTATTAAAAGCTTTATCTCATTCTTCCATTTATTTCAAATTTCAAGAAAAAACTCATTTTGCCGCTTGAAAATCATGCTGCCAAAAATCTTCTGAATATTATTATCACAATGAAAAGGAAACTTCGTAAATTCCATTTGTTGTTTTCGTCGCGAGTTTTATGAGATTTATTGCTATGCAACGAAGTGAACAAACACTCATCATAACCGCTACTTCATAAAACGAATGCCGTTGAAAAAGAGCGTGTAATAAAAACCCAATTATTAAAACTGGATGCATTCATAAATTACGGATTGAAAATGGAGTTTGGCCCACAATGCCAATAACAGAAATGAAATCGAAGTATCAATCAAACCAAGTTGTTTTGGCAATTTTCGACGAAACTTTTCGAATTTGATTTATAATGACATTCAATATCAAGTGCTTTTTCAAGTGCCATTTTGATCCCATCAGAGTTTGTGTGTCGTGAAATCAGAGGGATGCGACGAACAAATTGACTTCTGGCAGTTGAAGGGTAAATAAAAATGGAGAAGAAACATGAGAGATCGAGCCAAAAAAAAAAAAACAAATAAACAACACAAAATCGAGACATAAGCACAAATATTTTCGTTGGATTAAGCAAATGCTGCTGCCGACAAAAAAGCACATCTCATGCAAATATTCTATGGAAATGGGTTTCACTTGACCGGTCGAATTTCAAATGCAGTTGCGATGGCAGAAGGGAACCAAGAGCGAAACCAAATAGAGACAGCTGAAGAAATGAAGAAAAGAATTAGTTTCAATTTCAATTGGTTTTGGTAGCGTGTTCTGGTTGCTGCTGGTTTTGCTCGTGCTTAGCAAAGTTGGCAATTGGATTCAACAATGGTGTGCATACAAAAAATGCTGTATTTTACAGGCGGCGCAAAGGTTTCATGAATCGTTTTTTTCGCTCATATTTGACCTTTTGATGTACCGCACAACATTTTTCGCTGAATCGCATTCAACTGACTTTGTTTCGTGTGTTGGTTATTTATTTCTGTTTTTGGAAAAAAATGAATTTATTTCTAAATCAAATTTATTTCGATTGAATTCTTATTTCGGTGCATTTGACATAATTTGTTACACGAATATATGCAGAGCACAGGCAAAATTGAAATAAAGCTAAAAGGCTGAGGTCGATATTAAAATCTGTGAATTTTAAATTGCGATTTGTGTGAGAAAGAATCCGATCAGTGGAAGTGGAGATCTTCAGTCAACCAATTAAACCAAGGCATACTGTAAGCTGGTGTAGATTATATTATTCATCACATTTATCCTTCCTACATTCATTTGAAATGTACGTGATATAACGGAGAAACGAACCAAATATGGATATTACACGCAATGTTGGAATGTTTTACAGCGTCATTCACTGATCGTTTTTGAAGTAAGACGATCGAAGCCACACTTTTCCAGCAACAACAGCAAATAGTAATTGTAATCATTCCTTTTGATGCTCCCACTTCCAACGAGTTCATTCAGAGGTTTTGACTCCATGCTCTCCATCAATAGATTCGAATTTTCAGCGGCGGAACATTCTATTTTTCCCATTTCAATTCGTTTCTTTACATGAATAAACTCCGTGTTTTGTTTTTTCAAAACCAAGTGAAAAACCGCATTCAGTTTATGACATTGATAACTTTTAAAATGTTTTTCACAAACTTGGCTCCGGATGATGAAAAACAGTTTTTGTTTCCACTTGCTATTTTTCATGCGGTTTTTGCCAAGCGGACCGTGCTTATATGGAAATTGAGAGCTATTCGGGAGTATGCCAATTGACCGCGCCATCTTATTTCACATCGGTGAACTCAATTTAGATCCATTTTAATACGAACACAATTTTTATTGACACAAATAATAAAAACAAATGAGTCATTGAAACGATTGAAATATCACATCAATATTACTGCCCAATAGATGGCGCTGAAGAATAGATATCATTAAAATGTCTCAAATAGTACGGTCCCGTTGGTTTTTGCCGATAGATATGTACGTGCTCGGTAAAAATCTGACATTTTTTGTTCGAGACTTTGTTGTTCGAGAGTCACATTGAAATTATGACGCTTTGTTCTTTCAGTTGAAAGTTTTTACATTCGGCGAAAAGAAAACTATTTGATAAAATATAGCCAAATGTTGTCGTTTGCAGCTACCAGTTCGGATGACAAAAACTTATGAAATTATTTATCAAAAGACTTTTTCATTTGAAAACTCCATTAGGATGAGAAAAAATAATTTAAGCGAATTTTTTCCGGCATATTATTTTCCGAATCAAATCGAAACCACTGCTTTAAAAACAGTGTGGAGGTAAAAAGCAACTGAATTTGAATAAAGTCCATTTGGCATTGTTAATTAGAGCTGAATTAGATCAGCTTTTGTGTGTAATTGAAAGAGGTGAAATCTTTTCACCCGAAGCCGAATCTGTGACAATCCTGGCCGCTTTCATACGGATGAATAAATTTTGTTTTTACCAGCATGCGTTTGCATAATTAGAAGAGTGATTTTGGTATTGGACTTCATTCGAAGCGTATTATCTGTAAGCTATTCACACTTTTTTACAATTATTATTGTTGACAACAAAAGCAATTCGCAGCAAACATTGGAAGTGATAAAACTATTTATAAATGACGGGCAAACGGAAAAATGTGTGCGAAAGATTAACTTTTATGTAATTGTTGGTAGTTTATAAACAAAATATGAAAGCCGCTATCTAAATACGCTTCAAGTGCTTAGCTCATGAAAGGATGTAATAAAAGTGGCAACTCCATGAAAAAGCATAAACTTTATCATAAATTCCATACACAATTTATGCAAAGTCAAATATGTAGAAATTATTTGAAAATAATGTGGTGCTCTGTTTATGCTGTCATCACATCTATTTGTGGAAAAATAAAGTGGAAGCAGTACAACGATAACACAAATAGAAACTGTCATCAAGTTCATCAGGCGGTAAAAGGAATACCCCAATCACAGTTAACTCACTTGTCACATTCAATGTTGTACAGGCGCCTTTTTTATCACGACACATTTGCTGCTCAATTTCTCTCTTCCTTCCTCGTTACTGTCTCTTTCAAACCTAGAATTTTAAATAGATGTTAATTTCTCTCTGCAGCCAACTTTTTTGTAGAACTGAAGTTTTGTAGCTTGTGTGTTGACCTGATGGCAAAATAGGGATGCGGTTTTACAAAAACATCCTCCAAAATGACTGCGGTTTAATGAACAACCCGTCAAAAAACTTGTTCGATTTAGTTTTTCTGCATAATTTAATTTGGAAATGTATAGTATATGTATTTTTTGTTTGCTCTCCAAAAAGTGTAAATATTCACAAGCCCAAACGGGAATTTCAATAAGAACTCTTTTGCTGAGTTCCAAACTGGAGCATATTTTATTTTGCTACAATTCGCCAATTATGAAACTCGTAGAACAAGCAAATTGTCAACAAAATCCCAATTATCCTCAATTTTTGTGCACAAATCCTACGAAGTAGAAGGCTGAAATGTGGAAGAGCCTACATTTTATGTCAATTGCTAAATTGGATGTAATGAAAAATGTGTGTAACTCAAAGATAAAATTTAATTTATGTGTTTGTTTGCCAATGCAAAACTTGAAAAATGGATGGATGAATTGGAGCAAACAAGTAGATACGTATCAAGTAAATGGCATCAAATTTCATTTCATTTCTTGTTCCCAGAAAAAGACCGTAAAAAAAGTCTTGAGTGAGTGCGGTGATAGCAAGACGGAAGTAAAGTGCTGTAGAACAGGCAGAAAACCATACGTGAATCCAATAAATCAAATGGCAAGATCTTCACTCTATCCGCCGGCGGATGAAAAAGGGCTGTATGAATAATACACGTCTATATCGAGCAGGCTAAATGTGCTTTACATTAAGTATAAACAAACATATGCCATTCCCAACGAATAATCATGATGCAAACACCCATTGACAGTGCCTCACACACATCAGAAAAAAAATGAGCATACGTGCAATGTGCTCAATAAAAATCAAGGAATCTCAAAGACTTACGCCATAATTGTGTGTACGTTGCAAACTAGGTTGCAAAGGCGAGATAGAACAAGGAAAGAACTTGAGTGCGATTCGATGCATGAAAAACTGTTTTGATATTCGCTGCTTCCGTTTTTATTTGAATTTTCATTAAAATCCAAATAGCGACACTCTATTAGAGAGTGTGAAATAGCGTGAAGTGGGAGAAAAGAAATAAGTGATGAGCAAATGGCAGAGAACCAAATATCGGAATGAACTTTCGATACATTGAGATCAAGTGCTGAGCAGATAAAACAAACGGGCGATAAAACAGAGATCATCAAATTCATATCAAAAGTTTATAACATCCCGAAAACAATTTAATGAATGTGTATCTCATAAATCCATATCTTGATGTGTGCATTTATGTGCGAAAATGATAAAGTGCAGTAGCTGAATGAATACTGTTCAACGGAAGATATTACGTGTGGTCAGGGAACACCCATGCTGTTGATCGGATATGTAAAATTGCGGTCGGATGAATAAAAATGAGAATGGTTTCTCCTTTTTTTTATTCATGGAGTTTAGAATGCACCGTTTTTAAATGTAAGGTTTGCATTGTAGGAGCTTGCATTAAGCAAACAACCACCATTAACCATTACATGCATAGCTAATGTGATTTATTGCGTTCATAAAATGCTAAATAAGTCGCAATAATAATAATAATAATAATAATGCTGTAAGTACAAGTAAATTGCGGTTATCGAGCAAAACCGGCACATGCACAGAAACACACGCTGTCCAATGTGTAAAAACTCAATTTTCAAACAAAGTTGGCTTAGCGCCATACGAGAGAGCGAGGGAGAGCAAATAGCTCAGTAATTTTGATGAGAGAAAACCACAAGAGATGAGATCTTTTCCGGGCAAAATATAATCATTGCGTTTTAAAGCGATTTCGGGAAGCTTCTAAGCGGATAAGAATGGAAGCGGATAGATGAAAGTGCCGAACACGTTGAATTGCAAATGGATTTTATTATTTTATTACGAAAACGTTGTTGTTTCGCTTTATCCACGATATGCACTGTTTTACATCTTCGCGGAATTGAATACATGCATAGTAATTGTTGCTCTCTTTATCTCTCTCTCTCTCTCTCTCTCTCTCGCTCTCTCTCTCTCTCTCGCTCTCTCTCTCTCTAGGTGGGAGCTGCCAGCTATCATGCCATCTCACACTCGCTTCACATAACATTAAATTGCAGATGTGCGATACGACCGCTCTCCCTCTCTCATTTATTTTCCAAATTCTCGTGCGATTTTGTCAATAAACCGACACACTTAAATTGAAATAAAACCGTATTACTTTGGTAATTGTTTTTAACTAGTGTTTTTTCTTCAAATCCATTTGTTAGATTATGGCGGTAAACCGATGAAATCGCTTATGCGATTCGCATTCTGCATGTACACATGCGTCATAATTACGGTTTAAGTTATATCCGACAATATGAATTAACCTGAAATTTAAGCTAGAAAATACATTTCGTCGAATAATTATCTTTCAGAATTTTTTTAGACAAAATGAACCATTATTTTCGGCACAAGGGAAAAATAGATCAATCCTCAAAGGAAATTTCACTATCATTTTTTGTATTTATTTAGCCTAAGATCATTGGTGGTTATCAGGAGATTTAAAGTCCATTTCGAGACCTCTGTAGCATTATTTTTTATTACAAACTTTTAGTAGCAAACAGTCCATTTTTGTAATACTGTCACAGAACGTTTACAAAGTTTTAATGAACAATTTTAAGCCAAGGAGGCGAGAAACAAAAAAGAGTGTAGTTCAGTAGTTCAAAATATTTCCAATGGCTCGCGTAATAGTACCGAAATTAAATTGGACCGCAGTTTCGTCACTTTGCTTTATGCAAAAGAAAACATGTTATAATTGAATCAAGTTTTTTGCGTTCAGATATTCTAATTAGATTTCAATATGCCAATCAATTCAAATCAACGCTAATATTATTAAAAAATTTAACTCATTTTAATATTAATAAATATAATGAAATATCTAATTCGATTTTTTATACCTTTGGCCTCAGCAACCGAGATTAAAAAAATCTATTGACAAAATTGCGTTTTTTTCAGACATGGACTAAACCAAATGATTAAACTTCGAATTTGGATTCGAACCTTTTCGATTTCATTCTCCCTTCATTTGCCATTTCATTTTGGAAGAGTTTTGAATGCAGTTGCGTCGTTTCGTTGTTTGTTGGGAGGAACATGTCGATAAAATCTTATTTAAGTTGTATCTTGATACATCCATTCGTTTTTTTTTTTCACTTGAAGTGTTGAATTTCAAAATCAATGAGTCATTTCAATACCAGACATCAAAAGAACATGTTGATTTAATGTATGCAAATTTATGTGAAAACAGTAAACTCCCCAAACAAATCGAAAGCATGAGCTATTTTTTCTCATTGCGCATTCAAGTTATGATGAAAAATTATATTTGGTTTATGATGCTATATTCTTTCTCGAAAATTATGAAATTTGCAGTTGATTTGTAAATAATCGCTCTGATGTGATTAACATCAAAAGCAAATTGTGGCAGATGAATTGATGATGCTCCAAATATAGACACTCCAAACATAGACAAAATTCTTTTATCAACAAACAAATGTTTCAAATGAGAATTACCTATAGCAGTTGAGTCAGGAATGGCCCCAAGTTAATGAACACGTTGTGTAACACGCGAAATTAACCTAATGAACGATATTTGTTCGATTAAATCCATCTCAAACACGCAATATTTGATGTGTAATTTCAGTTTTCATAATCATTTTACACTGTTATCGCTGGATCTAGGAAACTAACACGTATCCACCCATTCCAGTTCACTTCAGCATTGCAATTATTTCCGACAGTTGCATTGAATTTTAATTAACAAAAATAACACCCGAAAATCAATGATTACACTTTCACGATTTTCCAACTGATATAATGGATAATTGATTGATTTTGACCAAATATTTGGATTTCAATTTAAATGAATGGAAAACGATAACATCAATCAATTATATGAGTTTGAAATTCCATATGAAAATTATTTTGGGAAACTCAGGTTTATTAATAAATTGAATTCGGAATAACGTGTGCTTTTGTGCAGCAAATGTTGATGACTGTTCAATTCAAATGGCTAAATGCACATGAACGTTTGAATGAAGCATTTCAATCAACAATGATACTTTTGTTGATTAGAAAATATGTGCTTGAATAAAATATACTTGTTTCTAGTCGAGCGTTTGCAATTAACAACATAAGCATCTTACTGAGGAAATTGTTGACGATTGTAATCATCCGCCCGAGATGTTTCCACTGGGAACAAGAAACTTGAGAACGATATTTGTTATAGGAATTGCGTTCCGACGTGATGATATCCGTGAAAAAATTACATTATTTTATCGATAGCTTGAATAACATCATCCGAATATTTTTGTGAATGTGCTCCTTAATCGCGGAAGCTTTGTTTTGGAGGTTTGACACAAATTCTGGTAAAGCCATAAAGGCTTGTTGTCGCAAAGGAAAGAAACAGACACAGAAACTTTGTTTGTGGCATCTTTATTTTAAGTTGCTGTTTTTTGAAGGTGTTCAACAAGCAAAAGAAACAGAAACAGCAAACACGAGGAATATAATTGAACTAAATTGGCGCTAATCACTATTTTTTTACATTTCTTTCTGTTGACAGCAAAAGAAAGAAGTCAATAGTATTCGTTTCTGTTTCTGTTGCTAATGATAACAGAATCCCAAAGGTTTCTGTTTCTGTTCTTTGCGAAAACAGGCCTTAAGAGACTTAATTTCAATTAATTTTCATATTTTGTTCTTTTTTCTAATATTCACATAGAACACGCTGATATTGTTGTGTCATATTATTTGAGGGTAGAAATTTGGCCAAAAGAGAAGTGAAATTTGGAATAAAAGGTTCGGTAATGATTCCACGAGAGAATATTGGCTGTATTGTTCTTACCTGCGTTGTTGTTGCAAACAAAGTATTTCTTCGTCCCCAAGCGACAATGCATCAATGCAATCTTATGGAAATATTATTGAACCTTTTAATAACGTGCTCACTCTTGAAATACATCAATGGGTGTTTCTCTATTGAGCATTATTTGTCAACTTATGCTGGCTATTTTCACATCTTTTCAATAATTTCACTTATTTATGCTGTTCCTAATTGTGTTGCACCCCCAGTTTTAGTTGATAACAAACATTTGATGGTATTTACAAGTTTGCTTTGATTTCGCAAAAGATTCATTTTGAATAAAATCGAGAGATTATATTTTGTGCAGGCGCATCGAAATTTCCAATAAGTTTTCCTCATCCTGCATGATTCACATTTTTTAACTTACATTCTTGGAAATTTGATGATTGAAAGGGGCGACTTCAATTTTTTTTTTTAACTCTTGCTGTTTGTTTATGGTGTTTGAAGTAATCAATTCTCAACCATTTATTTTGATCCACTCATATAATACTTCGGCTATTTTTAAGTGCAGATCATGGACATTTTCATATTTAAAGTGTACTTGAACAACAGATAGAAATTTTTCGTCAATTTTCCATTGTTTATTTGCATATTTAACAGCTTAACGATGAATATTCGTAATACTCGGCAGCAATTTTTTTTTATTTTTATTACATATTCAGCCATAAACTCTCGATTCTTTTTTTAAGCCTATGTAAATTCTAACACTTTACAAAAACTAGTAATCTTTTTTTGCTGGTCCTTAAATCGAACCATCAAGTGGAAAATACGAGTGGGTTCTCGTGAAAATAATTTGGATATTCCGATTCGAATAACAAATTGGCCGTTATGTAAATGTGTCGACATTTGTGAGCGATTGAAAATGGCACATGCGTCTAAAATTCAAAAATAGAAATTGGAATAAACTATTTTTTCTGCTCCTTTCTGAACAAAGAAAGATTCAAATCACATGAATGATATTCAAGCCAAAGTTCACAAACAAGATAAATCAATTTCGCTGGAATACAATCCACCGGAACGGCAAACAAAAAATATTTGTTGAAATTCAATCTTTAGTAAACATTCACACAAAAGCCTTTGCAAATGCAAATAACGCGAGAGTTGGAGAGTCTTAAAATCATTTCTGTATGATAAAAACATACATTTCTTCATATCAATTTGAATGGTAATGCAAAACAAACATCTCGAAAGTCTTTCTCAATCCCTATCAACAGCTTATTCTATTCAATCTGCTCAGCGAAGATCCATCATTTTTTTGATGGCTTCAACAACGGGCTACAATTCAATTCTTTTGGTATTGTTCAGAGAAAGACAATTGTTGAAGATCAAATCAAATATCAATCAATCCAAAAAAAAAACGCATCAAAATCAGTTAAAAAATCCATAGAAATGGTTAAATCGGGAGCTGTTTCCAATCTTACTACTTCTGTATATTGGGAGTGAAAACTAGCATTCTAATAACATGTTCTATAAATTATTAAAATTGTTTATAATGGCTCAACCAAAGCGCCAACAAATAAGTGCAAATCATTGTGAGTGAATGAATGAGATTTTCGGTGATCTTTGGCACTGGGCTGCAACGTTTGAACTGAATTAGTGAACGAAAATATTGTTCATCAACAAGAATCGTCGGGCAATATTTGTTCGACGTTAAGCAAGAAAAGTCCAAATGTTGAATGTGGTGACTTTTTTTTTTGTGCAGGAGAAGAAAATAACCGCAGCAGAGGTTTCGTGCTGAAATTCAGTTCATGCGGCATGCGCCCAGTGATACCCTCTATTCTCGGGATGCTCTTCATACACAAACTTTCAATTCGATGGCAGGCGAACTGATGTGTCTTCTACACTTCTTCAACAAATCGGAAAAAATAGCACTGTTATCGAGAACCCGAAAACTTTCAAGTAAACCGTCCCGTTGGAGTGTTCGTTGTTGACTGATTTCATTTCGGTTGCTGTTCAACACATGAACGAAAATCGCGGCTCTTTTTGGATTTCGAGATGCGAGTTCGACGGTTTCAACTTTCATTCGCTATCCCTTTCCAAGCGCCGGTTGCCGCTAGCAAATGCGCACATATCCATCCTGTTCACTTAACGGTTTGTGTACAAGCATGTGCAGTCGATAATACAGACGCGATTCATTCAAATGTATTGAAATGGGAAAGATGTTTGTTTACATTTGTAGACGATAAGGCACATGCTGTCGCTGCCGCACAGCTGATTTCAGCAGTATGCTCTACTTTTTTTGCTTCGTTCGTCCGAATCATTGTCAACAAACACTTGTCGCACGAGGCTGTCTATGCCATTCGTCGTCGTCACACGAGCACATCATTCAGTTTCAGTATGATGTGACTCTTCATTTCATCAACGACATTTCAATTAAAATGTACAACGGGTCATTTATTCATTCTTTAGTAGTAATGACATTGTTCTGACTAACATTGATTTTGACGGAACCGTATCTATTTTGAATTCGTGTGATAAGAAACCGGACGCAGATTTCATGATAAACGATGTATTTTCATGAGCACATCGTTAATTTTGTAAATAAATCACATCAATGAGCTATCGAACAGTCAATTAGCCAAATAGAGTGTGCTTATTTAGGTGTGTGTAAATATATGTTTTTATTGAATCCCAATGAAAATACAATTATTTTATCAATTAAACAATTCAAAAGTAAATAAGTCATCGTCATATAAACATGAACATCATTAACGCCTCCATTGAAATACGTTCAAAACAACTGAACAAAATTAGTGAGTGCAATCGCAACATTTGGTTTCTAGAATAATTTATAGTCAATATTTTTTTTTGTGAAATGAATGCACTTATGATACATAAAAATGAGCGTGTTGAAAGCGATGCTTTCATCATCCAGTGTTTTTCTTAGATACGTTACACACAAATATATTTAATATACAAATTTCACGTTGCATTAAATATTTTTGGATCTATGCAGGAAATTCGTGTAACTTCCAAAAAACATGTAAAAATATGGCACAAATGCTGCACGAATAAACTGCATAAATTCAAAAAATATTTTCTTCAACGTGTAATTTGTATATTTTTGTTCTATTAGATGCATCTTTTACATAATCTAAGATGGAAAATAAAAAAATAAATTCTGATGTCCAATCTAAGATTGTTTTGGTTGAATTCATCTGGAGCTTAAATATATACATAATAGAAAATAAAAGTAAAGAATATAATTAAAATGTATCGTCATTATAATTGTCTTGTCACTTGACGTCTTAGCAACAGTCGTATACACGTTGCTTTTATTCTTAAAGTTTTCTGTTGTGTTTAAGCAGCATTTGCAACTTCTTTTCATACTAAATTGGTAAATTTATAAATAAATAATAATTGTTCAGAAAGTAATGGTAAAAGATTGATTTCCCCTTGGAAGAGTGATTTCCCCTTGATAATGCATGAAATTGTTATCTATATCTTAACTTAGATGATTTCTGGAAATCGTCGAAAATCTGTATCTTATTTAAGATATGATTTTCGTATTTAAAAAAAACGCTGTTATCATCATTTTTAAAATATTTTAAAGATCACAAGCTCACTAGATTTGTTTAAGATTGTATTTTAAGTCACTTGAAAATGCGCGATAAAAATCTCATGAAAATCAACAAACCACGATTGATGAGTGTGAGAATGTATGCCAAAGGCCAAATCGAGTTTTAGTTTGCATTTTAAGTGGTTTCAATCAGATTGAATGAAAGACAGGCGCGAGCATGAATGTATCTCAGAACGTTGCCAGCCGTTGAATGCATTGGTGTCACATTCATACATCGTCGCACACGAAATAATTAGTTATGAATTAGGTGGAACATATACAATCGAGAGATTTGTTGTTTGAACAAAGTGTGATTTCGACATAGAAAAGAATATTCTGAAAAACATGTAAGAATTTCGCTCATATTTTTTTATTAATCAAGTTAGTTTGAAGTATTTTTAAATGAAAGAATTACTTAAAATTCTGAGTTCGATATTGTGAATTGACAATTTGTAGGACGTCCAGAAAGTTTGGCTATTTTAGTCGTTGGTCGAAGAATGATGGTTCGCGTACTATGAGCTATTTAAATTTGGTATGTTGTGCCTTCGTAATTCGGATCTATTTGGATATAAACGGAATTCTCGTTGTGAATTTAGTATCGATATGCATCACGTTGGGACCTATGTGTGATTTTCCTTGGTGTAGCTTTCACTTTTTTAAAAGCTTTGGCGCTGCCTTGGATAATAATAGTGTATGGTGAATTCACGTCATTGTTGGTGGAACGTATTTATGGTATTGGAGCCAGCTCTCCCACATTAATGCTGCAATGGTTCGGCGGAGGGAAGATATTGTACGTTTGAGAAATTGCAATTGCGATGATTCGCATTTGATGGATGTCCAAATATTTAAATAATTCAAAGAAAATTTGTAAACATTTCAGAATAAATGCAACAATTGATGAGAATCGAGCTGAAATCATAAATGATTCAATCGCCTATGGAATTTTAACGTTGCTGGCCACATTATGGCAATTTATATTTGGAATATTTTGCGTTGATTGCTTTAATCAAACGGCCATTCGGCAAGTTACACGTATACGTATCAAGTATTTGTCAAGCCTGTTGCGCCAAGATATCGCTTGGTTCGATTGTGCGGGTGAAAAAACAAATTTTACCGTTCGCATCACCGAGTACGTAGCGAACCAAAGAGTATTCGAATTCAGTTTCAAATTGATCGGCAATTTTGCAGTGACACTAATATGATTTATTCATTTCAGGGATGTTGAAAAGATCAAAGGAGGTCTTTGCGAAGACGTGAGCCACTTTTTGAATTTGATGTTTTCATTTGTAATTTGCGTGGCGATTTCCTTTGCTTACGGATGGCAATTGACACTCATTGTTATATCATATCTGCCGATTGTTTTTGTTACGAATATTTTTGTTGGAAAGGTGACTTATTCGATTATTTCAGCACATTTAAGACACGATTAACTCAACACACGCATATCAGCATGATGTCTCAACACATATTTTTGCTGTTGAAAATTCATTCGTTCGTTGAAAAGGCGTTCGTTGTAGAGACTCACTGATGTGCTATGAATGAAGTTCATTTTGTATAATAAAAGTGTATATTGTATAGTTGCAAGCAAAGGCGACGACGAAAGAGCTTGATGCGTATGCCAAAGCAGCGAATGTGGTGGAGGAAGTTTTGAGTGGCATTCGAACTGTTCTTGCTTTTGGAGGTGAAAAACTTGAAGTCGATCGCTATACAAAGCTATTAATTCCAGCAAAACAAGCTGCCACGCGTAAGGGCCTATTTACCAGCATCAGTGATGGTTTGACTCGTCTAATGTTTTTCATTAGCTGTGCTCTAAGCTTTTGGTTCGGTGTTCAATGGGTGCTTCGCGATCGTGATAAGCTCGACAAAGAATACACAGCAGCATCTTTACTCATTGTGAGTTGACTGTTAATTTAATTAGTTTGTATGTTAAAAAATTTCTCTGCTTAGATATTTTTTAGCTTAGTATCTGCGGCTGATAATATTGCCGAAACGACGCCGTTCCTGTTAACGTTTGCAGTTGCTCGTGGATCGGCCAACAGTATTTTTGCTGTGATTGATCGTGTATCGAAAATAGATCCAATCAAATGTTGCGGAGATAAAATAAATCCATCCGATGTGAAGGGCAAAATCGAATTTAAAAACATTTGTTTCAACTATCCCTCTCGTCCAGATGTTCAGGTCACAAGCACATGCACAGAAATTATGAAAACAAACAAAATTCCAATATTTGATTGAAAACAAATTCATCAACATTATTTCAGGTTTTACACGACTTCAATCTAAAAATTGAGCCTGGCCAAACTGTGGCGTTAGTAGGAAATTCGGGGAATGGAAAGTCGACTTGTTTGCAGCTCTTGCAACGTTTTTATGATCCCGATAAAGGAGAGGTGCTTCTGGATGGTAAAAATATAAATTCTCTCAACGTTCATTCACTGCGTTCGTGCATTGCGACTGTGAGTCAAGAGCCTGTTTTATTTTCAACGACTATTAGAGAAAATATTCGCTATGGCAATCCAGATGCGACCGATCAGCAGATTATCGAAGCAGCCAAACATTCTGGAGCACATAATTTCATAATAGAATTATCCAGTGGATACGACACATTTGTGGGCAGTAATGGTTCCCAACTCTCGGGAGGACAAAAGCAACGAATTGCGATCGCCCGTGCACTCGTACAAAATCCAAAGATACTGCTGTTGGATGAAGGGACGAGTGCGCTGGATTATCAATCCGAGAAATACGTGCAAGAAACCTTGGATCGGGCGAGTGTAGGCCGAACAACCATCGTGATTTCACACCGATTAACCGCCATTCGATATGCGAACCGACTTTTATTCATCGAAAAAGGAAAAGTGGTGGAAGAAGGAACGCACAATGAACTTCTTAAACTGAAAGGTAAATATTATGAAATGGTCAAGTCAGAAGAATATAAAACCAGTGGCCTGCATCACATACAAAAATCAAGTTTAAAGATTATGAGGAGAGAGCGACAAATCAGTAACAAGACCGATCTCGACGAAGACATAAATCCATCTGATTTTTCATCAGATAGTTTATCTGTTGATTCTCCTACTGACGCTGAAAAGGCAGAAAATGCCAAGGACGATGTACAATACTTACGAAATTTTAAACGCATATTACGGTTGGCAAAGCCGGATTGGAAGAGTTTATCGGTTGCAATTTGTTCGTCAGCTATTGTTGGATCCGCGTTTCCATTATTCTCGGTGGTTTTCGCCGAAATTTTCGGGGTAAGTTACGAAATCAGCACACCGCAGATCATATATTATATTCTATCTCTCAACTTCGACATTAGACATTGTCTGTTCCTGATTTCAACAAAGCGATTGAGCAAGTGTTTGTGTGGTGTATGGTGTTTTTGGGCCTGGGCCTATTCATTTTTGTAGGTGCAATAAATCAAACGTATTTTTTCACGAAAGCAGGCTCAAATTTGACAAAACGCATTCGGTAAAAGGCTCTTGTACTATGCACTTTTGTCCAGCATAATTTTGCTTTATACGTTTTTATTTTGACAGAACCATTACTTTTGAAGCAATGCTGAAACAAGAATGCGGCTGGTTTGATGATCACAAAAATTCTGTTGGAGCGTTATCAAGTCGATTGACCAGTGACGCAGCCAATTTACAAACGGTGAGATTCAAAATATAATTGTTCAATTGCAGCATGTCTTCAATTAATAAATGTTGAACAAATGTTCGATTGCATTTTCTCATCGAATCAAAATATAATTTCCAGTAAATTATGCATCATTACGACTTTGTCTATCACAAAACAACATTTTCAATATTGCAGGCAATTGGCTATCCGTTGAGTTTAATTCTGCAAGCTATCTCAACGTTTGCAACAGGTATTATTGTGTCATTCACTTCATCTGTGAAATTGTCTATGATTTGTTTGGCGTCCGTTCCTATATTATTGATTGCAGTTTTCTTCGAAGCCAAGTTAGTTAAAAGTTTTGTCAATTTCATTGTTTAAACCAAATTACCTCTTAAATTTTCAATTTATATTCATTAGACATTTAGCAAAGTCGGCGCTCAGTGAAAAAGAGGCGTTAGCAGCCGGAACAAAAATCGCATCAGAATCAATTTCAAACCTTCGAACTGTTGCTAGTTTGCGTAAGAAACTTTTGAAAGTACACATTTGATGGTTTCATTCCGATCAATCAAAAAATGAATCAAACTGTTTTTCCAGGGCAAGAAAGTTATATGATTGCGCGTTTCAGCAATGAAATGGAGAAGGTCCAAAAAGTTGCACAACGCAAAATCCTCTTCCGAGGACTGGTCAACTCATTTAGTCAAGCAATTCCACTTCTAGCATACGCAGTTGCACTTTATTATGGTGGACGAATGGTGGCTAGCGGTGAATTACAGTATAAACTAATTATACGGTAGACAAAAACACAAATGAAAATAATTCAAATCGATTAATGATAATTCAAAATTTCAGTATAAGTGAAGCTATGTTATACGGAACGCTGTTTATGTGTCAGACTTTGGTGTTTGCTCCAACAATAACGACAGCATTCATCGGGGCGCATGGTGTTTTCAAGATCATTGACCGTCAGCCATTGATAAATTCCGTTGAAAAATCATCCGCAGAATCAGGTAAATCGAAGAATATCGATTTCAACGACATCAGTTTTCGGTATCCAACACGACCAAATATGCAAGTACTCGAAGACTTCAATATGCACGTCGCTGAAGGGCAAACTGTTGCTCTCGTTGGTCAATCCGGTTCTGGTAAATCAACGTGCCTTCAGCTTCTCCAGAGATTGTACGACCCTCAGCGAGGTCAAATAACAATAGCTTCGAACGATATAACCAAAAAACAAACCATAATTGATTTGCGATCGAGACTCGGCATTGTGCAACAAGAGCCAATTCTATTCAATAGGACAATAGCCGAAAATATTGCGTATGGTGACAACACACGGGCTGTTTCAATGCAAGATATTATCGAAGCTGCGAAAATTGCAAACGCGCACAGTTTTGTTGTTCAGCTGCCACAGGTGAGCGACAAACTCATTAAAATCAAAATTTCAATGCGATCAATTGTATTTCCATTCCAAGGGCTATGATACAAATGTCGGTAGCAAAGCCACACAGCTCTCTGGCGGGCAGAAGCAACGGATTGCCATTGCACGTGCGTTGATAAGAAAACCGAAGATCCTTTTAATGGATGAGCCCACCTCAGCCTTGGATCTGCACAGTGAACAGGTAAAGAAAATCACGAAAATCCTTCATTTTATTTTCAATTTAAACTAAAATTTAACTTTGTTTTGTCGTTAGGTGGTGCAGCAAGCGATAGACTCAATTCAGTCGGGTCGAACATGCATAGTGATTGCTCACCGTTTAAGTACAATTCAAAATGTAGACCTTATTTGTGTTGTTCAAAACGGAACGATTGTTGAATCAGGAACTCACTTGGAGTTGCTCACAGCTAACGGCCTATACACTCGCCTTTTCAACGCTCAAACATAGCATTAACATGATTTGTTCAGTTTTCCACTTTTGGCTAGCAAAAAATAAATATTTATCTATAAACTTCGGTGCAAATTAATTGATTTGATGTAACAACATGCACGTAATTAATGAACTGGCGATAGAATGATAGTCCAACATGAAAAATCGTGTGTCATGTGTACAAATGTTGTGTCACCATCATGATGCTCTCAGACATCACTGCTGCTTTGATTTATTGTCATTTGATATGATGACTTTATTGTCGATAGCAATACCACCAATTGATCAGCTATATCTATACAATGACATAGTCTATGCTATAATTGACAACATTCAGCTATCGCACAACAGGCGCACTTTATCGAATAATATTCATCAGGAATGATTTCGTCTTTTGGACGAATAAGTATAAAAAATTTAAATTGAACAATTGTTCTCATCGTTGGCCTGAATTTGTCTGCGTGTGCGTGTGCGATAGCAAGCAACCACTTTAGATATGCACCAAAGTCCACTCACACAAACGATCAAGAATTTCGATTGAACTATTTGCGGCGCCGGCTGTATTTGTGATATTCATCAACATGAGCTTACAATCATAATGTGTTCAGTCTTTCATTAAGTTGCACACGGTATACAGCGATTTCAATTTCGCTCATGAATATTGTTTTGTTCTCATTTTTGTGCATTTTATTCTTCTTCTCAATCAGTAGGATTTTTTTTAATTATCATCTTTTTGTGATACATTGCTTCAAGTGGTTTTATCTGATCAAAAAATCTTTTTCTTCAAAGTATTTGGTCAAACATCTATTTTCATTTGACTCCTTATTGTGATTTCAAAAAATGTAAGTGAAGAAAGAGTTCAGTGAAATTCTATTTGTATACCGAGGGAAACACTCGACTTCAACTGTTAAGCTATAAACTTTAAAACTATTTTCCATTTGATTGAACTTCTAATTTTCATGGCGCACGATTGCGATCCGATTCATAGGAAATTTATGGTAACAATTGTGCACAATTGCAATCATACGCTTTGGAAATTGTGCCCCATGGTGTAGTTTCTAATATAAAACATTCATTTTGAAGTTCAGGATTCAACGTCATTTAAACGAAAAGTATTTTGCAAAAAGCTTCAATTCTCCGTAGAAACATTCGTATGTCCTCAAAATTATTTAGAAAGAAAAATAGAACTTGAAAATTGGAAGCAATAAGTTGGAATTGGACAAAACAATCACCAGTGAAACCAATAAATTACTTTTCCCACGCAATTGATGAATGAAAGAAAAATTATCTAAATCGAATGATGTAGCCTTGAACTCAATTGCCATCATTCGTTAATAGTTAATGTGAATGAGTATTTGAATACCAATACATGTGAAGTATACATCATCAATTGAAAATGATCACGAAAATCCAGAGTATTTTGTGCAAATTAACTGACCTATCAACTCCACACACGAATGTTGCCTTCAAAAATAGTTGTATCAATTGAAAACTCTTATTGATACACTTGATGCAGGATATTAATTGCATCATATAAATCAAATTTGATTGAATTAAAACTATTTTGTGCACGTGTCTTAATTGCAAACATTTGACATATATTGAGAAATAATGGTTGCAATTTGTATCCTAGAAGCTGGCAACGCTTTATGTTATTCTCATTGTTGAAATTACATGAAATCGTGTGCAGCAAGTAGTAAACAATTCAGTAAACACTTATCCTAGATATCGCTGATTTCCGATCAATCATCGAAACCGTAATGAAGTAGACAAAAACCATTATTTTGAATTATTGTGCAATTAAATCGTTCCCAAAGATAACGGCAATTATTTCAAAGCCTTATCAAGAGAGGTGTTCCTACAGAAACAATTTTTAAATCTATTCCACAATTTTTGTCAAATTGTAAATCGAGTATGGACATTTGCCAGTGTTTTTGAAGGGAGGCATTCAATCCGGGACTATAATAAATTAAATTCTATTCCAAAATATTCGGAACGTCAAAATGCATCTGAAGAATATTTTATTTCTCTAGTACATTTAAAAAAAAATAATATTTCAAATCATTGGGCATCAAGCACTTTGCATAATTAATCCGCAGAAATCAAATTGCGATCCTATTTTTACAATCAATGACGTATTAATTAATGATCGATGCATTTGACATTGTTTATCGTTTCGTTACGCGACCAATATTCTAATTTTAGAACTGATCAACCGACTTTTGAATTCGCACTCTTGCGACTTTGTAGAGGCATGCAACGAATTTAAATGCGGATTTGAGCATACAAAACTGCAACTTTGAGCGCGGTGTGTCTAGCTTTACTATTATCGGTTATTACATTCGATTGAGCTCAGATATGCCATTTTGATGTGTATTTTCAATACGAATCCTATTCAATATAGCTCCGGAAGGATTGAGTACCTATAGATTAAAAATTTTTCGTTATCTGATTGATAGGAAAACGAAAAAATTGCACATTTCTGGGAAAAAAGTGTATCAAAATGATTTTGATAATGCTGGATCAGTCAGTTACTTAAGTTTGGTGAGTTTCACCATTATTTTCTTATTCATTTAATTCGATTGAGTTTTTTTTAATTGTATTCTGAATTTGTTTTGATTTACCTATTTTCATCGTTATATTCTGTGTTTTATATTCAATAATATCAGTTTCGATTTGCTACAACATGGGATATATTTTTGATAATCATCGGTGTCATACTAACGCTCATGAAGTCATTGGCAATGCCAATTTTGATTGTTGTCTATGGCGAATTTACAACTTTATTAGTTGACAGAACTTTAAGAGTTGGAGCCAGTTCAACTACGTACTTTCTTCCGATATTTGGTGGCGGAAAGATTTTGTAAGTCAACAATCTGTAATTTGCTTGTTATTCTCAATTTTCATTGCTTTTTTATCTATTTTGTGCGTAGTAGTAACATTTTATTCCAGTCCATTCACTCATATTTTATTATTTAACTCAATTGTTTCAGGATAAATGCAACCGAAACCGAAAATCTCAATGAAATTAAGAAAGATTCAATATCCTACGGGATTTTGCTGTCACTTACATCGGTTATGCAATTTGTAACGGGTATATTTTGTGTAGATTGTTTCAATCACGCGGCTCTTCGTCAAATCACCCGAATCCGCATCAAATTCTTTAGTTCTCTCATGTCCCAAGAGATTGGATGGTACGATGTTGCAGGTGGAACAAACAATTTTGCCGTTCGAATCACTGAGTAAGTCATTGTTGATTTACTATTTCATCATATACACGTTACTCTTCACGTATTTGTTACCTGTTGTAGAGATATTGAGAAAATTCGAGAAGGAATTGCAGAAAAAGTGAGCCATTTTCTATATTTGATCATGGGCTTCGTGATTTGTGTTGTCGTATCTTTTGTGTATGGATGGAAATTGTCCTTAGTTGTGATATCGTACATTCCGATTATTTTGATAACAAATACAGTTATCGGAAAGGTAATTTCAGCAAGCGATCAATATATTTTGAATTTGAAAAAAAAAAATCACTTTTTTCTCTCTTTAACGCACACATCAGTTTCAAGCTGCGCTGTCAACGAAGGAGTTAAACTCCTATTCTACTGCCGCAAACGTCGCCGAAGAAGTGCTAAGTGGAATTCGAACGGTGTTTGCTTTTGGCGGAGAAAAAGTAGAAGTTGAACGCTACAACAAAAAATTGATAAATGCCAAAAAAGCGGTGCGACGGAAGGGATTATTGGCTGGACTTGGTGATGGCATCATGCGATTCCTGTTCTTCGGCAGCAATGCTCTTGCATTTTGGTATGGTGTTCGACTCGTTCTGGATGATCGCAAAAAAGAAAATAAAGAATACACGCCAGCTGTTTTAATGATTGTATGATCTTTTTGCAATGTTCATGTTTCTAAGTTTTTGATTGTCGCAATTCAACCACTTTTATTGCAGACATTTTTCGGTTTAATCGCTGGTGCTGATAATATCGCAAAAACTGCACCATTTTTGGAAACATTCGCATCGGCCTGTGGGTCAGCTGCTACTATATTTCGCGTCATTGATCGAGCTTCTAAAATCGATTCGATGTCAAATGAAGGAAAAGCCCCCAATCTTGGCGTTAAAGGAAACATTTCATTTGGAAATGTAAATTTCAGCTACCCCTCTCGGCCGGATGTTCAGGTTTGGAATGGCTTTTTATGATAACGTAACCAAAATAAATTTAACATTCAATTTTGAAATGTATTTCATAGATTCTGCGTGGATTAAGCCTAGAAATCGAAGCCGGCCAGTCGGTTGCATTTGTTGGAAACTCTGGGAATGGCAAGTCCACGTGCATACAACTTTTACAACGATTTTATGACCCTGACGAAGGACAAATTCTGATCGATGGCTGCGACATAAGAACACTTAATATAAATGTGTTGCGTTCGAATATAGCGACTGTTGGACAAGAGCCCATCTTATTCTCGACGACCATTGGGGAAAACATTCGGTACGGCAATCCAGATGCGACGAATAAAGATGTGATTGCAGCAGCTCAGCAATCGGGTGTACATGATTTCATAGTTAAGCAGCCACAAGGCTACAATACGCTGGTTGGTGAGAAAGGCTCACAGCTATCTGGTGGTCAGAAACAAAGGATCGCTATCGCTCGTGCGTTAATTCAAAATCCAAAAATCTTGTTGTTGGACGAAGCAACCAGTGCTCTTGGTAAACTGGTTCAAATCATGCCACATAATTCACATATTTCGTGTACATTTATTCATAAAAATTATTCCATTCTAGATTATCAATCGGAGAAGATTGTGCAAGCGACACTGGATCGGGCAAGCAAAGGCCGCACCACAATCATTGTGTCACATCGTTTGTCTGCGGTTCGTAATGCGAATCGCATTTTATTCATTGACAAAGGAGAGGTGATAGAAGATGGAACTCACACTCAGCTGATGGCAATGAAAGGAGAATATTTCAAAATGATTACGGCTGGAGGCCTAAAAGATGAGGATGAATTAACTGAAATTCTAACTCCAATCAATGAATACACTGATAATCAGCCAAAAGTCGATGGAAAGCAATTGTTCAATGATCAAAACGATGAACAAAACTACTTCCGTAACTCAAATGTGAATGAAATGGAAAAAGAAACGAAAGTCGCTGAAAAAGTTCGTTATTGGCGGGTATTAACGCGCGTCCTGAAACTCATGAAGCCCGAATGGTTGATCATATTTCTGGCTACAATCGCTGCAATTATCATTGGAGCAACATTGCCAATATTTGCCATCTTCTTTTCTGAAGTGTACGGTGTAAGTTAGGCAATCACAAATGTTCAATTTTCACATGAAATCAATACTGTATCTAACCAACAGGCATTGTCCTTGAAAGATGATCAAAACTCATACAAAATAACCATCGAAATTTGCTTTTGTTTCTTGGGAGTTGGCATCATTGCATTTTTTGCAGCAATATTGCAAACATATTGGTTCTCAAAGGCTAGTGTGAATTTAACCACACGAATTCGGTAATTACTTTCATTTTAATTTTTTGTTTGTTTTTCAAATATCAAATTTTTGAAATCTCGAAATCATCGTAATTAGGTCAATGACATTCACAGCTCTGATGCGACAGGAATGTAGTTATTATGACAAAGAAGAACATTCGACGGGAGCACTATCAGCTCGTCTCACCGGTGATGCTGCTAATTTGCAGAGTGTATGTTTATTTTCAATATTCATTCCAAGTTAATTCCGTATTCGATGAATATTTTCAAAATCTACTTCTTAGGCAATTGGCTATCCGCTTAGTGTAATTGTGCAATCGATTTCGACATTCGTGATCGGCGTTATTATTGCGTTCAATTTTTCGGTGAAATTATCGTTTGTCTGCTTGACTGTAGTGCCACTATCATTGCTGACTGTTTTCCTTGAAGCCAAGTATGTGACAGGTTATCATCAAATTTCATACGAATAATTCAATGAAAACTTGAATCGGTGGGAAGAAAACTTACATTCAGCTTATATAGGAAAAATACTGAAACTCCAAACATTTTTGACATGATTGTGAAACAATAATTATAAATAAATACTTGTTATTATTTCACAATTACTTCAAATATTTTCTTGTTTTACCATTATATTGAAAATGTTTCAAGTTTCAGTATTTTATCTGATGCTAAGTCTCCTACCCACCGCTTCACTTTTCCAACAGGCATATGTCACGAACAGCAATAGTCGAGAAGGAGTCAACGGAAATAGGAACGAAAATTGCGACTGAAGCCATTACTAATATTCGTACTGTTGCTAGTTTGAGTAAGAAATGGTTTTTAATTCTAATATCAATTATGTTGGGCGCATTAAGCCAAATTGTCTTGTTGTTAGCCTAGATTGACGATTTTAATTAACAATTGTTGATTGGGAAATTTTCAAGGACAAGAAAAACATATGATTGAGCGTTATGTGAATGAGATGTCAAAAGTCGAGTCAATCATAAGGAAGAAAATTATTTGGCGTGGTTTGGTGAATTCGTTGGCACAGACAATTCCATTCTTTGGTTACGCAGTCGCACTTTGCTATGGGGGTTTTCTAGTGGCCGATAAAGAAATGCACTTCAAAGACGTTATCAAGTTCGTTCAATTCTCTAATTCAATGACATTATTGTTTAAGTGCAATTTTATTTTATTTTATTCAGAGTATCTGAAGCATTGTTGTATGGTACGATCGTGATGAGCCAAACGCTTGTGTTTGCTCCTTCATTCACGGCCGCATTTGTGGGAGCACATCGAATATTCCAAATAATTGACCGTGTGCCAATGATAAGTTCACCGAATGTGGCAAATAAAATGCGAAAGCCAGACAAAAGCAATAATATTGAGTACAAGCAAATCGATTTCCGTTATCCAACAAGACCTGATGTCCAAATTCTAAAAGACTTCAATTTGAAAATTGTTGAAGGAAAAACAATTGCGTTTGTTGGTCCATCAGGTAAACATTGGCCTTCCCCATGAATGATTGACATCATGGTTTAAAACGTGAAAGATTTTCCCACAATTTCACTTTAACCTATTTCAAATAGGCTGCGGCAAAACGACATGCATTCAACTACTACAACGACTTTATGACCCTGAAAATGGACGCATTTACATTGGGCTTGATGAAATTTCCAGCGATATTTCGCTAGAGGACTTGAGATCAAAATTAAGTATCGTTTCACAAGAGCCGGTTCTATTTGACAAGACAATCGCCGAGAATATTGCATACGGAGACAATTCACGGGAAGTGTCAATGGATGAAATTGTGCATGCAGCGAGAGTGGCCAATATTCACAATTTCATTGTACAACTGCCAATGGTGTGTGACATCAGATTGATAAATATACTGGAAACTAGTCATAATTTATCCTTTGTTTTAAGGGCTATGAAACAAATATTGGTAGTAAAACAGCACAGCTTTCGGGTGGGCAGAAGCAACGAATTGCCATTGCACGTGCATTGATAAGAAACCCGAAGATCCTTTTATTGGACGAAGCGACAAGTGCACTCGATTTGCACGGTGAACAGGTATGAACTGGATGAAAATACATGAGAAAAATCATGATGAAATGCCTTGAAGCTTTAAGATTCTAATGAATCGGCCATTTTATTGAATTCAACTCTCGATTTTTGACAGGTTGTTCAACAAGCTTTGGATTCGGCTCGTTCGGGTCGCACATGTTTGATCATTGCTCATCGCTTGAGTACTGTACAAAATGCTGATGCAATCTGTGTTTTACGTAGTGGAAATATTGTTGAGTATGGCACTCACAGTGAACTTTTGGCAAAAGGAGGCATTTACACGCGTTTGTACAACGCTCAGAAATGATTTTATACACAAACATCTCAAAATAATCAATCAAATTGTTGGCCAAACTGATCGACTTGTTGAATTGTTTCCAATGTACCGTTTTGTTAGTCTTTGCATTGGAAATTATGCTTCTGTCGAATTTTATCTCTATTCTCATCATTTCCTATTTCCTGTTTATAAAACCGAAAAATTTGATTTCAAAATTCCACATCTTTTTTAATAAATAAAAGTACATATTTAGTTACTAGCCTTAGAACGAATTTAGCTAAATAAAGAGACAGCTATTTCCTATATAATAATTCATTTTTTATTTATCGAAAAGTTGTGTGTTTCATTTTTGGTGTGCGTTGAATGTTTGATATTTGTTTTTGTATTTATTTGGAGACACAGTCTTAGTTCAAACCAATTAACCGTCAAATTTCACAGTATTTAATGTTTTTCTTTCTATTTTTACTTAAATTAAGGGCTATTTTCAAATTTTTAGGTTGAAAATGCATGGAATTTTTTATTTGATGTTAGTTGATATTATTTATTATTCATTTGAAACGGAAAACTTTTTTTTTTAATGCATTTTTCACTTAAAGATTTGTGCACAAACACTTCATATTTATATTAAGATAGATGAACGGCATAAATAGTTTTTCATAAATGTTAATCAATATCTTGGCTCTGTAGCTTGCTCAGTGCACTGATGTATCTCTCCTTGGTAGTTTTGAACAACTTAATGAACCTGTTAATGTGAATGATTTCCAAATGAAAATTCATTTAAACTCATAAAATAAATGAGAAAAGAACGATTTCTTACTGATTGTTGACATTAACGTTAGTTTTGAAAGCTGCTTCGTAGTCACTGACGCTTGAAAATTGCACAAATGCATAACCCGTGCGTCGGTTATTTTCGACTTCAATTTGAATTTGATTCTTTTGAATGCAAATATCTGAAATCCAGTACAATTATCATGTGAGCTCTAAGTAAAAAGCCGGATAATTCTCCTCTTACTTGGGAATAAATTCATGATGTATGCTTTGTCCACATTCCACGGGAGTCCCCTGATTTGCACCACTTTGCTTTCGTTCGTTTGCATAATGCATGATGCAACGCGTGAGTATTCTTTAACATCGACTTCGGTGACTATCCAATTGAAAAAAATCATTTAAAATCACAAAACTACACAAAATCGTTTCGCAATTGACCAAATATACCTTTCACAGTTCGAGAATCGAATTTTTTGTTGTTGAGCGTCAGTGCTTTCTTTAAATCGGCCTTCGATGCCAGTTCGACGTACGCTTCCATTGCCACATTTTTGATAATGTTTATGCCTTTTTCATTGTTTACAATGTTGATTCCCTTGAAAAAATCCCTAACATCCTTTTTTGTGACTTTCCATTGAAAGCCTCGAGCCATTACCATGTAAAAACTTTTACCGGCCGCAACTTTCTTTGTCTCAGCTTTTGTGCGTCGTGAACCAACCTTTTGCCACTCATCTGCCAATGAAATCAAGCAATATTTTCAAGTATTTTTTTATTTATTTTTTTTTTTTTTTTTTTGATAGGGACTTTGATTATGAAAGTACCTTTGTGCGTCTTTTTATCGAGAATTTTCTCCACCGGCAACGAAACTAAACTGTATTGGTTGAATCCCTTTACCGAGCCATCGACTTTAGAGCTCTCGCGCTCATCAAAACTGACCTCGATGCTAGCTCGAGACTTCATCTGTTCCATCTGCTTCATCTGCTTCTCAGAACTGCGAAATATTTTGACGTGCCTGGCAACAAAACGCAAAATAGATATTATCATCATGTCATAATATTATTTATCGATTTCTACCTGTTACCCATGAGCTCCCAATTGCGTTTCAATGCTGCATCAAAGTCATCACTGGTCACGAACCGTACAAATGCCTCCAACGTATGGTCATTTGATTCATCCAGAACCACAAAAATGGAATCAATTTGCTGCCCTACACATAATAAAAAAAATGGACAAATTTGATTCAATCACTCTACATTCACCATCGGCACAGAAAAAATATTCGCCCAAAAATCTAATGATAACAAAGGAGGTTATCCAACGTTGGCATACATTTTAGATGCAAAATTGCTATATTTTACAATTCGTTTTTGATACATGTGACATTTCGGTCACTTCTTGTAATATTTGGTATGAAATGTCGAAAATATCGATTTTTTATCTGAAATGTATGCCGATGTGTATGATAAACAAATAGCAACCTTTGTTGTATAGATTCAAGGGCGCGTCTCCTATGTGAGCGTTACCAATACCAAGAGATGCAATTTATCAAAAATATATAAAATGTGAAGTAATTTCAAGGAATTAATGGAAGATAATAAAACAATTGAACCAATTTAATTTTGATGAAAAAAAATGGGGAAAAATTAACTTCATTCAGATGAAATCCTTACCTTTGAAGAATTGCCGAATCTCTTTTTCCTTCGAATTCCATGGTAAGCCTTCGAGTCGAAGCACTTTTTCTTCAGATGGGCACTTTTGAATGTCACTCAAAATAGTGAAGTCCTGTTTACTAGCTTCCAGGACTACAACGGTAAAAAATTATTTATTTGTATTCATTTGAAATACTTAATATCCTTCGCTTGAAAAAATTAAAGCAATTTGAATGTCAAATTGTTAAGTAGAGTCTAAAATGTACTTATTCCATAACCGAAAATTTGGTTTTATATACCAAAAGTGCATAATTTCATCAAAAAAACAAAAAAAAAGGGATATTCTAAGAAATCGATGTTCATTATAGAAGAAAGAGCAAATGAGAAAATGTAAGCGATCGGTTTGTTTATATCGAACGCTGTGTTGCGTTGCGAATAAGTCGAACTGACGCTTTTATTTACAACTTTCCGCCAAACAGCAATAAGACTGTTTCGGTAATTTCGCTTACCGAAATATATTTTAAATGCGATGAACATCATCTGGATCAATCAATAAATTACATCTTTTCATTACATTTTCTCTGGTATTAATTCCAAGAATTTTTGATGAACGCTTATGTTGCGCATTGAATGTCTATGTTGTGAGTAGCCTTGGGTCTTTCAATATCTAATAAATTACCGCCACCAGAAAAGATTGACAAAAAAACCTCACCTTCGATGTAGCGTTCGTCCAGTTTTTCACGATGGAATTTTCGTGCGAGCTCATAGTCCCTCTTTGTGGACAACTGAATGTAAGCTACGCCAAAATTATGCTGATCATCGGTGATGAAGTGAATTCCATTCAAATCATTCAAAATGTGCACGCCCACGAAAAAGTCGCGTAATTCACGTTTCGTGGTGGTCCATGGTAGGCCGCGCACTTTGATCAGATACGACGTCCAATAGCCCGAATCCACTGAAACGTCTCTAGTTTGACAATCAGACTGTTCTTCACTGCTGTGTATCGAATTTGAGCTGATGCTCGGGTCTAAACCATTTTCAATGAATATATGTGTCAATTTGTGCGCAATTAGAAATGCATACACTAACCTTCAGCTGCAGCACAGATAACATCAGAATATCGCGGATTTGTTTGCTCCTCATCACTCGGAACGAAGCTCTGGAATTCATAGTTTTGGTTTTGATCAGCAACAAGCAACTAAAAAAAAAATCAAATTCAAATGAATTTCACTATTTGGAATGGTTGTGAGTGTATGCAACTATTCACTTTGGCCGACGCCATTTTGTTTTGGCATATTGAATGGGTTTCTGGAAGAATCAACGGCGAAAACAGACTAATTGTCCCATTTCGTACGGCATTGCAGTGTTTGTGCTGTGAATGTGCATCAAATTCCTCTGTTGACATTGGTATCAATACCTAAAGAAAAACGCACTTAGACATTTTGAATTGATGTGGCAATTGTAAATATACAATTTTATCAAAAACACTCACACAGCACGACCGACACTCGATGAATCGCCGAAGACTGTATTGCCGTTCATCCAAATCGAATATCAACTTCACCACATTTTGATCCGGTATTTTTGCCAGTTCAGCCTTTTCAAGTAGTTCATCAATGTATGAGGCGGCTTCGTGCAGCAAATGCACGATCTGCTGATTGATATGCACATCTTCAATGTTCGAGAAAAATCTCAAATGGCGCACAAATAAAGCAGCTTCGACGGTAAAAAAATTAACCTGCCAATGAAAATACACAGATGAAAAACAAAACACGCACATACACACAAATGTCCACAATCCAAATGAAAATGATCGAACTAATTGCTCTGTTTTTCAAAATATCAACCAAAAAAAAAAGATACAAAATAATCGTTTCTTTACCACTCCAGCCATATTCTGCGAAGATTGTTTGACAAATGAAAATCCACTTTGTTTATGCTCTGAAACCGTCAACTGAGCGCAACACCAACAATGAAACCGCATTTGTTATAAACAATCGACACACAATTTGGTTTCGACCGTTCGTGATGTCATTTGCCGATGTAGTTGTGACAGTGTTTGGATAAACATAATACGATGTTTGTTTTAAATCGGCCAAAAATTGCACAGAAAGCAAATAATGCGACACACAAAGCAAATCACGTATCATAATTTAATACGGTTGTTTCGGTGCTCTCATTCTCGGTTTGCGTTATTCCATTTCTTATTGGGAAGAGGAGAGAAGAAAAAAAAACAATGTTTTACCAGGCATTAGGCGGCATAAAATCAATAAAATCATTCTCGTGATGAATATTTTTCTTAATTTTACAGCTCTCTCTCTCTCTCTCTCTCTCTTTCTCTCTCTCTCTCTCTCTCTCTCTCTCTTCCCAATGAATGAATTTTATTGTTCAAACAAATTTCTTTCGCTTCAAAGTGATTTCAGTCAAATTTTAATGCTAGTTTGTCAGCAAGCTCTCAAGATTTGAGTGTCACTTTCGATTATTATTATTGCTAAGATGTCACGCTCGAATGAAAACGAGACTCCATGTTTAGCCTCTTGCTCTTTCTTATCAGATTTTCTGTTAGCGAGAGCAAGAGGTGAGATGTGAAGTCTCACTTTCGTTCTCGCTCATTCAATTATTCTATATTGCATAGCTCCGTTAGCTTTGATTGCTACGAGCCATCGCTGAACGATGTTCAATTGCACTTTAAGGAGGCAAACAATGTTTTGATGTTGTTTCGGGTCAAAAAATCATCATCAATTTTGAGGCAGATAAAGATTATTTAGATAAAAATTACATTGAAATATAATCTGCTTTGATTTGTTACCTTTTCATTTCTCATCCATTTGTCTTAATGATTTCGCATAATTTCAATAGACTGTGCAATAGTTTACAATAACCGATCAATTGCTCTTTGTGGTTCAAATATTGACCGATGGCACGCTGAAATGAATGGATACGTTCAAAAACGTTCATTTCAAATGATACAATCATTGGGCGAATCAATCGCGTCTACTGCACAAGATAATAAATGTGTATTCGAATCGAGGACCAAATACGCGATTCAACAATGGGAAGATTTTCTTTCATCTTGTCATTCATATTTTTGATCGAATCTGGAATTTATCTCTAAACAGCGATGAAAAAAATTGAACAAATGATCTTTTAGATGAATCTCGTTTATATGAATTTTATTTGTAATAACATTAATTCGATTCGAATGAAATAAATAGTGACCTCAGTATCGGTTCCTTTATATTTGGTTAGGTTATGAGTATTTCAGAGCACAGATTTGTTAGGCACAGCTTGGTTTCTATTCATATGTGGGGAAAATGTGTCAGTCTTCGTTATCTTTGCTACACATTTTCTTGCAAATATCCTTTTTGGCGAACATTTGGCACATCTCTTGGAATCCGTGTGCATCTTTTGATGTGATTTCGGCGGCTATGTTTACACCCAGCTGAACCAAATCTTCCACAAACATTGTGCAATTTTTCCAATTTGCTGGATTCGAGTTGATGCCATCTCTCAGCCTGAAATTGGATTAGTGTAAAATTCAAAATTAAATGAATTCATTATGATGAAAAATTGAACGAATAATGGATTGTGTTTGTGTGTGTGTGATACAAACCGTTTTTGATAGGGCAGAAATCGTTTTTGTTCATCTTGAATGCGTCTTTCCTGCCATCTTCCAATGTTGACGCTTATCACATGGTTCCATATTTGATATCGTTGCCCGTAAAACCAGAAAAATTCCGATAAAATCTTTTCGAAATCTTCGAGATCTTTTTTGAATGTTGATTTTACCTTCTTCATGGCATCGGCATTCGAGCGGTACGAAGCGATCTCTGGTGTGGCCGGAACGTTGTAGTTCATTTGCATGAAAAATATCACAAGCACAGACATGATGTACGTGTTGAATTGGAATACAGTTGTTCTGCTCGGCGCGAGGGCATTATTCAAAGCATTACGCCAGCCAATTATACACTCAATCAAATTACGACCTATTGAATGTTCAAATTTGAGCAACATGTAGATTATCTCGACAACATTCAGATGAATTCTTACAAATTGGTTTTATTGCGATAAAATCGCGGATAACTTTCGATGTTTCTGCCACAGAAATGTCGTCGACCAGCAACAAAACGTGAATACCCGACTCTTTGTGAATCAAACGGAGCTGTTGCTTCAGAACGCGACTAGGTAAAATCTCAGCGATGCCATCGAAATACGTTTCAATGTCGACTTTTGTGAGGAACTTTTCGAAAGACTCCAATACAAGCGCTGGCACTTGTTGAGATTTTCCTTTTGCAATAAAATAACATTATTGAAGCAAAGTCGCAACAATTAAACGGAAAATGGGAATGAATGAGAACAATTTCTGTACTTACTAGTGTCGACAAGAATATTGTAGTTTGATTGGGTGGTTGCAAAACCGTATGTTGACGAACCGATTGGAATGAGAGCCAAAGTGTGATCAAATATCTTGAAGTGATGCTTTAGAATTCCGAGGATTCGTGTTTCATTGCGCGCTCGATCATCTGAACGGCAAGAAACTTTGACCATTTCAGCAGCAATTAACTCGAATATTCTTCCATTCTTGATTGCCTCATCGAGAATTACTGTTGGATTTTTATTGACATTCTTCTTTGTTGTATCTTTTTTGGTTGCACTCTGTTCCGATGCCTTGCTCTTGCTCTCTTTGGATGGTTTTGCACGAGTCTTCGACTCCAGCCTATTGAGAGATTGTGTTCTTTTTGCTGGAAGACTGAGTGACGGTGGCGGCGGCGAAAACTTAAGCATTCGCTTAACCGGACTTTTCGACTGTTTCTGATGCAAAAACATTTGACACATTTCTTGGAAGTTGTATGCCTCGTCTTTCAATACATCAGCAGCAACATTCAGCCCGGATGACACGAGATCATGCACAAACATCGAGCAGTCTTGCCAATTTGATGGATTTGAACTGATGCCATCTCGCATTCTGCAAATATGAATGAATATATTTTTTTTGATAACGATATTTATGAATCAAATTCTCAATTTGAACAAGTGTAACCTCTTTTGTTCGGGTGAAAAATGTTTTTGTTGACCAGTCAGTCGCTGTTCTTGCCAACGACCGATGCGTGCACTTATTAAATGATTATTTATTTCATAGCGCGTGCCATAAAACCGGAAAAATTCGTGTATAATTTGGTCGAAATTTTTGACATCTTCGGCAAATGATGCTTTGGCACTTTCAATGGACTTGGCTTCATTCACAAGGATCGACACATCATTGATCGTGGCCATTCCGTAATTGACCTGCATGAAAAATATCACAAGCACCGATATCATGTACGTGTTAAATCGAAAGGCTGTGGTTCCACTTTGCGTTGCAAATTCATTGATCACATTTCGCCAAGCACGGATATAAGCAATCAGCTGTCGACCTAACAACGAACATTGTATGAAATTATACATCATTTTGAGTAAATGAGAAATACAAAAAGGTCTAATCTATTACTGATTGGCCTTAGAGCAATAAAATCGCGGATGATTTTGGCAGATTCAACCACTCCAATGTCATTATCAAAGAGCAGCAAGCATTCAATACGGGATCTCTTATGAATAATTTTTAATTGCGATTTTTGTACGCGGTTTGCATCAATTACGGTCACAAAATCGAACTCGCATTGCATTTTTGAGGTACGAAAATGTCGCTGGAACAAGCGCATCAAAAGTGTGGGCGCCTTTTCCGATTTTCCTATTCAAAATTCAATGCATTATTCTCACAGATGTTGAACTAATTATTTCATATTTATACTTACGCGTGTCAATGAATATATTATAGTTTGTTTTCGATCCACCTCCGCAGCCATAGCCAACTGAACCAAATTGTAGAACTTTCAGCGTTGAATCGAATGATTTAACAAATTGGGCCAGGGCATCGAGAATGTTCGCCTCACTTCTGACTCTTTGATCAGACCGTGTCATGAAATCGGCCATCTGCATTGAGATTTCATCGAAGCATCGATTTGTTCGTATCAAATCACCCAATGTCAATGTTATGTCGATTGGCTTTATTTTGGTTTTTCTATTTGACTTTTGCACTGCACTCCCATCGCCAGAATTGCCTATTCAAGGTTATTATTGTATTGAAATCGAATTGGAATGACTATTATATACGTTAATACCGGTTTGTTGTGCAACTTTCCGAACGATATCTGAGTATCTCGGCTGGATGACAGGTGCATTGTTTTGGAAGGAGTTGCTATCGTCAGCAAATTTTTGGTCATAGCTCAAATTGTGGCCACTGTCACTCACCTAAAATCAAACGAAATCAACACATTTTGCCGTTGATTGAAATTATACTGTTGAATATTTACATTCAGTGACGTGCCGTGGCCTTTCAGAAAGATTGATGTTGATTCGCTGTCGGGTAAAAATTCCGATGAAAATGAATTTGATCCACTCGAAAGTCCACAATGATGTTTCATCCGTAAATGCATGTTATAATCGTCTTTTGACAAGGGAAATAGCTCCTGAATGTCGCAGCATCAAGATTGAACAGCAAGAAAAGAAAATTAATCGTTGATATTGTTTGTTTTCACTACATTTTTCCTCACTCACCAAACATGTTCGGCACATAATGTGCCGCTGGAGCTCATATTGCTGTTCATTCAAATCGAACAGAAAATCCACATCATTTTTTGCTGAGTTCTCAATGATTGTTGCTTCTACAGACAGTTTTTGAATATTCAACATCGCCGCTTGCATTAGCTCGACCGTCTTTTTGTTGATTTGCACGTTATCGATCATTGAAAAACATCGCAAATAACGTAGAAATACTCCAATTTCCACGTTCAGGAAATTTATCTGTGTTGAATGAAATAATTCGATTTTTGTGATTTAAATTGTTTACAAGATAGAAGAAATATTTTAATTGCATTCGCTCACCGCATCATCCATTTTGTTTGACGACTAAATGACATATTTTGAAATGTCAAACTGCACGAAAATTGCAAAATGTCGACTGAGCACCGCATTCTACAGAATCAGCAGCATCATTTGCACCTGATAGACTCACGATGACACACGCATTGCGCTAATCGGAATTCAAGTAAGTACAACAAAATTTCAACTATTAGAAACACATTTCTCATCAAGCAACTTTGGAGAAAAATAAACTAGAAATAAAGGGTTTTCCAATAAGAGGTTTGTGCAGAATTTGTTGTACACCTTGCCCAACTAAATAATAAATGTTTTAGAAATATGCGCAAATATACTCGTCTTTCGTAAATATAAAGCGATGAAGAGATCGTTGCAATTATGTATGTAAATTTAGCACAAATGCGAACCAATGTGTGCAAATGTGGGCAAATGTGTGCAAGTGTGCAAATGCGTTTCGTGTTCATGCAGAACGTCAATTTATAAGGATTATTGTTCCGCATCATTACGAAACGCATTTGTACACTTTGGATTAAATTTGTGCTAAATGTACAAACATTTGCAAGAAAAGTCAAACATTTTTCATCGCTTGAAAATTACATGAAATTGCATTATTTTTTGAGAATTTGCTTTACACTTTATTGCGTTATTTCCTTTAGTCTTTTCAGTGATGAACAGAAAAAAATAAGATAAACCGAAATGGTGCAGATGTTCAAAATTAGCGCGATAGTCGCACCATTCTGATTTGATATCTATTTTTTCTAGTCACTACAGAAAAAAAACCTTTACAAATAATTTTTCAAATTAAAAATGTTTTCTTCGCCTTCCACCATTGGAGGAGTAGCAAAAAATCTGCCAATAACCAACTTTAGAGCGTTGATCAATTCACCCTTTTCATTTGGCAATCTTCCGATTCAACAAAAGACAGACAACGTTAGAAAAAATTATTGGAAACGATGGCAAAAACTAAGAAAAGCAAGAGAAATAAAGAAAACGAGGGAGACGAGCAATCGAATGCTACTCGGCCTTCTTCGATGTTTTTGCCAGTGGAAAAGGAAACACGGAAGACAACAAAAGGGAAAGAAGTTGAAAAAGGCAAAAAAGGCAAAAGAGGCAAAAATGGTCTAGGAGCCATGGAACAGTCTGTGGGTTTTGGATCGGGAGAACAGGAACAAAAAAGAGAGGAGGACGGACAAGCAGAAGGAGGGCCCGAAAGTTCATCGGAAGACGAAGCCAGAGCCGGAGTCGGAGATGAAGACGAAGACGATGGCAAAAGCGAGGACGAAGACGATGCTGAAGATGAAACCGAGCGAAGAAGATATTATGGAAAGGGTCAGCCAAAGGCGGTGCAAAGAAAAAAGGTAGTCCGTCGTAACAGAGACGACAAATTCACCTCATACATTTATAAGGTTTTGAAGCAGGTGCATAACAATTTAGGCATTAGCCAAAAGGCCATGGTCATCATGAATGATATGATGAACGATATGTTTGAAAAGCTCGCCAATGAAGCTGCAAATCTCTGTTCCCGGCGCAAGAAATATAGATCGAAAACGAGTAAGAATTTGAAAATTACGATGTCTACTGATGATTTGCAAGCAGCCGTTGCGTTGTTGTTTCCTGGTGAGCTTAGACAACATGCAATTGATATGGGAAAAAAAGCCATCAATAGCTACAAAATAAGCATGAACTGAGTATTTCAGACCTCTTAAGCATGTTCATTGTAAACGAATTTTTTTTACATATTATTATGCGTTGATTCGCCCATTATATATATTCAAGTATTTAAACTTTGCTATTATTTGTATTGTTAATTTTCCCGCAGTTGAATCATTGCTTATTGATAAAGAAATGATCCTCAAAAAATACGATTTAAATTGCCATATTATCAAAGCTGTATATTTTGCTAAAAATTGAAAGTAAAAGATTCTGTATGAACCTACAAAAAGAAAATTGAACACGTTTATGTTTTATTTCGTACCGAACAATCCTTTCCACCTTGATAATTTTAGCCATCATGAAGCAGAAAATATCTTATTAAAGGAAAATGCAAGTAAATTGGCAATCAATGTATATTAATTCAAGCGAATAAATTAGAATGAAAAAGGAGTTTTAATTCTTTTCAATCTGATGTATGTTCAAATTTTCGAACAGTGCGCCGTCAAGCAGCGCTCCTATCGGAGGATTTCAACGTCAAGTACATGAGTGTCAGTGGACATCTCGACAGAATATTCGAGAAATCTATGAGCAATAAAGTGGATGTTGATTTGAAATGGAAATCAGTGAAGATGAGCTCATTAAACTGGGTGAAGAAAAAATTCAAATCGGTAAAGATCTGATTGATCAATTGGATGCAGTCAACCACATTCAGGGAGTTGGGAAAATTCGAAACAAAATCTCCGCAGATATTTCGGCATTGCAAAATGTAAGTACGACTATTTTTCAGGTGTCACGTTAATTGAAAGACTTACGCAAAATGTTTATTTTAAGGCCATCAAAGAGGAGCGGCTAACTATCAATCATATCATGTGTAGCAATCTGACGCATTTTTCTCATTTGGTCAAAGTTTTGAAGGTGACGGAAGATGTTCAAGGTGTTGATGTTCCAATCAAAATACGAGGTTGTCAAAAGACATTTGTTCGGGTGGATATTGTTGCAGAAAATGGCAAAAAATGGATCAAAGTAATCGCGAGAAATACAAAAGCACTCAACGACGTCGCATCAGGACGATCAAATTATGGAGCAAAAAGTATTTTCGATCATGCCGAATCCTATCTCGAAGCTGCCAAAGCAAATTTCCATTGCTTTCAAATACCAAGGGTGCATTCATTAACTCATGTTGCAGACCTTGTCATCAAAAATTTATGACAATTTTTATTCCAGATTATTTTCGACTTTTCCAATCAAATCGATCAGGAGCTCGAAGAAGAGCTGAGCGAGATGAAAATCGATGTACATGTGAACGGAAAACCTCAAAGTGAACCGCTGGGATGTATGGAAATGAACATAAATAAGCTGAATTTGGATGTGACAACGATGATGGCAATGGTGTCATCGATGACCTGTGAAACCTGTAATTTGGAATTCACGTCATCAATCCTGAGCGAACAAGCTCGCCGTGAACGTCAATCCTCTACAAAAGCATTTTTGGACGATTTACTTCGGGGTAAAATGAATGAGTATAGAATTGCAAAAACTCTCTCGTCTTTTTTGTTGTGATATTTCAGATAAAGAACTAATTGCGTGCGAAACTGCATTTAATAGCTTTATGAGCATTTTGAACATCGTCGGTGGACCGAATGAAAAAGTTCGAGCAATGGAATTTTTGAAAACCGTTCAAATACTACCAGATCTGAGTGAAAGTGAAGAAACTTCAGTGTGGTTTGGAGGCAAGCTTCATTTAGGAAAGAAAATTCTAGAACGAACCTACAAAATATTGGCATTCGGAATGCATCACAAAGCAATCACCGTTACCTCAAATAAAGGCGCTATTGAAGCGGCAAAAATGCAGGTAAAAAAAAGAAGTGTTTAAAAGTTTATGTCGAGACCTTTCAGTGTGCGTTTTTTTCAGGGCTTCAATATTCCTGCAACCATCCATGAAGCTAGAGCCCTTACAGAGCAAAAGCAATCGACGGCTAAGCCAATAAAATGAGATTCTTCAGTGAAATGAATGATTTTTTTTTTCTTTGAAATTGAATCAAAGTTTTAAACGATTTGAATATGATAGATAAGAAAATAAAAAATTCTTTTTATTTTGTCGAAATCCAAAAGAATGTTTTAAATAGTGGTTTCTTTCACTGCAAATATCTGGAAAATTTGCTGAACAATTGTGGCAGCATTTTTTGACATCTCGGCTGTTATATTCAGGTCTGATCGGACCAAAAACGCTGCTCTGGCGGCTGCAGCAACACAGCCACTTCAACTCATCGCGATGAGTTTCTCATCCGATGGATATATTTCAGCGATATGACATTGTTTGTTTAAAACAGTTCTTTTTTGTTTGATTGATAGAATATTAAATGAAAAACTTATCCCTTTATTTGAAAGGTTACTATTCACAATTTAGATTATTTTATATATTTTTTGATGCCGCTGAAGATGCGGCACACCTGTTGAAAATGGTCGGCAGCGCTCTTTGGTACCTCAGCAGCAATATTCACCTCTGGTCGCACCAAATCTTGTACATACATTGCGCAATTTTCCCAATTATATGGTTTCGTTGCGATTCCCTTCAGCAATCTATGCTCGATAAATCGAACGAAATTTTAATTTTCAATTCTTTGATCATATAAATTGAATGTTACTGACCGATTTTCTGCCTTTGCAACAATGCCACCGGAATGAGTTTGTTTTTGATGCCAACGGCCAATGTGCGCACTAATCACATGATTCGACATCTGGTAATCATTTCCATAGAATGCAAAAAATTGACGTGGAATCGGACTGAAGTCTGTGATGCTTGCACTGGAACACTCAGTATATGTCATTAGTTCACCAACTGTTGGCAGTTTGTAGTTCATTTGAAGGAAAAAAATGACAAACACCGATATTATGTATGTATTGAATCGAAAATGTGCGGAACCCGAACCGTTCAAGACATCTTGCCATGCTTTCATGTATATAATCAAATAACGACCTGAAACCATAAGCATTTTTTACTTGGCAATTTGAATTCAATTTGAACCACATCCCACTTACACATTGGAGAGATTTCCATAAATCGATTTATGATGTTTGTTGATTCAGCCACGGTGCTATCACTTTCAAACAGTAAGTAACATTTGATACCTGATTTGATGTGAGTCATCGTGATTTGTCGCCTTAACACTCGATCTGCGCTTATTTTGTGAATATCTTCGAAATGTTCAAGTACATCGGTTTTTCCGAGGCGATAATAGAATCTTTGGCTCGTTTCCTTCGGATCCACTGCACCTGTGTGTGTTTTGTTAATAAGACAAATTTATTTTGGTTGACGATTCAGAATAAATATAGCATTAGAAACTCACTGGTATTGATTAAAATATTGAAGTTCGTTTTCAAGTCCACGAAACCGTACCGACTGGAACCAAAGGGAAGTATTTTCAATGGAGCACCGACTCGTTGGATGTTATGTGTCAGGATGGAAATTATGTCTGTTTCAAATGATTGACGTTTTTCGGAGTGGATTCTTTTGTGGTAATTTGTGATTTCATGATCGATTAAGACAAATAAGTCCAAATATTGATTTGAGCTTAAGTTTTCTTTGCCTGCAATAGTCTTCAAGTTTGCGGATGTATTATGGCTTCCCGGCGCAAAGGAAGCAATCATTTGGCACAATTTTTGGAAATTAATGGCCTCTTGTCTTGAAATTTCAGCCGTAATATTGATGCTAGGAGTCACTATATCTTCCACCCACATCGGACAGTTACGCCAGTTAGTTGGATTAGACTCAATACCAGCTCGTAAACTGATTTGTAGTATTAAAATTTACGAAAATCGAAAATTATGATTAAATTTAAGACGTCCAATAAAAACAACGTGAACCTTTTTTGTTCGGATGAAAAGTGTTTCTGTGACGATTGCAACCGTTTTTCCTGCCATCTTCCTACATTCAGACTGATTAAGTGTGTTTCCAGCTCAAATGTATAACCATAAAATTGAAAAAATTCTCGTATGAGCCTATTCGGATCTCCGTTTAATGGAAACTTGGATTTATTGGAAAGTTTAACTGATAGTTCGTTGATTTTTGGAAGATTTTGCTTCACCTGAAGAAAGAATATTACCAGCACGGAAATTATATATGTGTTTAATTTAAAGGATATCCAGCCATATTCTGCTGCAACAACGTTCATATAGTTCATCCATGCCCTTACATAGGCGATGAGATCTTTTACTGCACAAATATAACAAGCAGAGAATAATTATTTCTGAACATTTTTTTCAAGTTAAATGAGATTTCAAAACAATTTGACCTACCAATCGGGCTTATGGATATGTAATCACGGATGATTTTTGATGCACTTTCTGCTGCTTCATCATTGCCAAACTGGATCGAGCAATGGATATTCAATTTTTTGTAAAAAATATTCAGATGCTCATTTCGCACACGATTTGCTCTCACTTTATCAATAAAATCAAAATCTTTCTGAAGACCGGATGTATTCAGCATATTTTCAAATAAGCTTGAAAGTTTATGGGGTAATAGGTTTGATGATCCTGGAGAGGCGATTCGATAGGTAAATGATATAAAATGGCGATATATTTTCTCCTACCAGTTTTAACCAATAAATTGAAGTTTATTCTTGATCCTCCAAAACCATAAGTGGATGACCCAACAGCAACCAGATCCAAATTGGGATCGATCGACTTAAAATATATGGATAGCATTCTGAGAATTTGCAGTTCACCATCTTGCCGGTTTGCTCGCGAAACAAGGTCAGTCATTTCCGATTTTATCACGTCAGAGAAATCCTGTATTTTGATAAGTTGATCTAAATCCAGTTTTGAGCTCGCATTCTCACTACTACCCGTGTGCGATTTACTCGCATTCCTTCCCAAAAGTTCCGGAGAAATTGAATTATTTGAAATGAGATCCGAAGCAAGCCTACACAAGCAACAATTGACAATTAAAATAGAACCGTTCCCAGACATTTATTCAGGTTTTAATTTAGGGATTGATTTGACCGTAATTTCAACCATTCCAATCATCGAAAATAGAATGAAATGGTCATCCATTTGGATGATGCGGTTGCACATCACACCCAAATTTCGCATGATATTTTGATGGTGTTTCCATCCTGGGAAAAACGGTAAAATGCACCTCAAGATCCGAACTTATTTGAATATTATAATTAAGTTATTTCTACGTTAAAATCAGCTTAAAGCTATTACATTGATGCTCGTTGGTTACTTTGAATAGAGTTGCGGATCAATTGCGTTGAATTGGATTTCGGCATGTGTTTCACTAAAACAAACGAATTAGATATATCGCTCAAACTACTTGCTGCAGAAGTACTTGGAATGCTATCATTTTGATCATTTCCATTGTTATTCATCGAAATAGCCTGTGTGGCCGAAAATGGTTTTATTTCAGGATCGCCTATGACACTGCGCCCAATGTTGTTTCTTTGCGCAACCGATACCTTTGGATTGGTCGAATCTCCTTTCGTCTGTTGCGGTAATTGCAATTTATTCTCATTTTCTTTGTGCAATCTCTTCTGAATGTGTATTTCAAAATCTTCGGAATTCATCGAAAATTGCTCCTACAAAAAAAATGCAATGATTAATTCGAAAATAATGTTGGTATTCTATTTACATGACATAAGCAGCAAACAATATGCCGGCGACACTGGAAAATATCACCATCCAGGCTTTTAATGAAGTGATTTCCATTTGATGATAAGGTTTCACAGAATTTGGAGCTGATTTGTAGTTTGTTGACTGCCAAAATGGTTTCGACCAGTAATCCCATTGTTTCTTCATTTATTTGGTTTACATTCTGCGTATACGTTTGCAGTTCTTTAAGAAAGAATGCCACTTCTAAATTGAACTTGCTTATCTACACAATAAGGTGATACGAAAATGTCACGTTAAACTTATCAATTTTTTTTATACATAAATACCCACTTTTTCTGTCATTTTGAGGCGAATTTAATTCGTGTTTAATGTTTGTTTTTAGCACCTCATTTAGATTGCCTTCTTTTCAACTCACCAAACATTATTCACTCTCAGTGAGAATGTCAATGTGATTAGTACGATGCACGCAATGTTGTTGGTAGGATGAGCCGATCAGGAGGGAAACGTGTTTTAGTACACACATATTCTTGTTGAATGGATCACATTCCCAATAATATACACACCAATAACAATTGTGTGTGTATATATACATATATAATATTATATTGATTTCATGCTGTCACTTTTGTATTGTTTTTTTGTATTTTCTGTTAGTTTTGTATTCAAACCCGTTCAAATGGAGTGTGAGCAGAGTGTTTCAAAGTGACGAGGCTGATAATATTTAATTGTATTCGATCGAAACACTGAGATTTACATTTAGGTCTCCATAGCGCACCGCTGTAGAGCGAAAATTCGAAAACTCTTTATTCGTAAGAAATAGGTTATCAGGTCTTTCAAGGTCTATTTGAGTACACTTTTTTGATTCAAAAGAAAATTCCTGATAATAGGTAAATTTGATGCTTCTGTATTTTAACGATCTAATAGGATTGATGCCCATTTAATAATTAGCACATTCTAAATGATAAAGAGTATTAGATAAATTGTGCCCCCATGGTGTTTAGATTATTTTCTCTGTTTCGAGAACAATCATCGCACAGATTTAGAATGAAGCCCTATGAATATAGAGGTTAATCGTTCATCTTTATTATTCAAAGAACTCAACAGGCGTATGATAAATACTATGAAAACAAATGCTAAGTGTTGTATTTTTCGGCTGACAATTTATCTGTTTGATATCAGTAAAAATTACGTGAATTTGATCAAAGTTGCAACTCCATGGAGCAAAATTATTGCATAACATCAAAGGTATGCGGATTATGCTGGAAAAAATGGTCTTCAGACTCTGAATTGTGGAAAAAAACTATAGGTGACCCAATAGCTAAAATGGCAGTGGGGTCAATATTTCGCTCACATAAAAGATAATTCAAATACATTTCTGAAACGAATCACAAATAAGTTGCAACAAAAAACATCAAATTGATAGGTATAGACAAGACAATAAAAGAAATAAAAAGAAAAGTTCAAATTGGAAAAAAAAATGTTAATTTTAATTTTTGATCTTACACAGGTAATAATATGTTGGGTCATTATTATTACTGGTGCAAGCATGGCTGAAAATGTGAGAAAGAGAGAGAACATTATATTAGAGAGCGATGCAGAATACAATACAGAAAAAAATGCAGAGAACGCTACAAATAATGTGGTGGATTTTATAAGCAGCCACTGAATTTTGATATAACAGCCAAAAATGTAGAGTCACCATTGAATTTCACATTGCATAAGACAGAAGGTTTGAGACTACAATCACAAGAGAATCACAGGATAAATGAGAGTTAATTGCGGAGGACTACAAATTTAACTATCAAAAAAATGTAGTCATCAACTACCAAAAATGACTAAATGTTAATATAAAAAAATGTGCCGAAAATGTGTGAAATTCTGAAGAGATGAACAAATTTCAAATAAAAATGTATTTCTGGTTTTGAAATTATGTTGTTTTAAATTTAATTTAATTGGGATGGTCAAAAATTGCGCGTATGACTTTTTTCAGAGTTTTTGGTCAAGTCGTAAATGGAATATTAAATGGGACCGGTGCTTGTTTCTTGCTCTCTATTCAAGATCTATGAATGGTTTCATTGACCAATTCTGTGAATTAACCGAGGTGACAATGGACGGAGAGCATCGACCGCAGAAAAAAAGGAATAAAGGTCAGAATGTTGATAAATTCTTATTAATGACTTACTGATTCATTAAATATTGATAAAACAGCTCCAATCTTCTCTCATTTTCACTTTTATTCACTAGAAACGGACTATCCTCTGTGTAGAGAAGAACACTATGCAAATATATTGTTTAGCGAAAAGCACATATCCGAAATAGATTTTGTTTATTGGCGTGATATCATTGGTATCTACTGTCTATCTGCCACTTTGATTGATTTTTTCATATATTTTAATTCCATGAATGAATGTCATTGAACTTCTTCCTCATTTATCAGGGATCTTGATGATGCACATTCATCTGTTGAAATTTATGCGACTACTTTTTATTATAGGATGTGCGATGTTCATTCACTTTGCTGATGTTTTGCTTGTGTTATGACACCGATTAGATTTATTACTTTGAAACATTTTTCTGTGAATTGAACTCACTAAATGCAAACAGTGTGTTATGTGAGGCAATCAATCAAACAATCGAATAATCACAGATAAATTGATCACCAGAGATTGAAATAGCAAAAATATGGATTTAGATTGTATCTGTAATAAGAGAATCGCCTGAATTTCTAATCATGCACATTGGAAGTGATTTCATGTGCAAATCGTTGAAATGAATATGCAAATGCAGTTTTGGGTTATATATATTTGGCCTAGTTTGATTTTATTTTATAGCCGATATTTTTATCGCGAATCGAACATGCCCTATAGTTTTCTTTCGGTTAGCTGACTTACTTCGTAAATGATGAAAAATCAAACAATGAAATGATTGCTACAAATAAAACTATCGGAATCTTTTTGAAAACAATAATATCGAATTAATTTTGATTTCGTTGTTTTAATTCAAAACGTCAGTTTGTTTGTTTTGGTGGCAGCTTGCTTGGTATGCATGCTTGGAGATGCAAGCAAAAATAAACGTGTTATTTTGCATGCGCAAGTTTTAAACCACAATGGAGTTGGATACACATAATTCTCGCCAGGAAATCCATTGCCTGATGCTCCACTAACTACAGCTCCATTGCAAGTACCCTCAACAATTGCAGCTCGTTGTTTGATTATGCATATCGGCACATAATTGAAGCTCGAATTGAAACATCCATAGATTCTCTGCTACGCCATTAAATATTTATTCACTATTTTTCGTCAATTTAACTAACTAATAAAGCCAAATTATAAACTATAAATATCAAAATTAGATATAAATTAAAGTATTAGCCTCATAATCTGACATAATCTTTATTAAAACCGATGTGCGTTTATTAGAATTTATTTTTTTTTTGTTTCCAAATGTTATACCTCAAATTCTCCGAATACTAAAAACTATTTTTCGCGGGAATGTACCTATTCCATATCCGGTTGATCACATTGTCGTCAAACACATGCCATGAGATCTAAGGGGTAGACAAGATTCTCAAACTAGAGGAAACTAGGTGAAACTAGAGCATATTTTGAAAGAAACAAACTAAGAAAATTGATTCCATCAAACATTTATTCGATGCATCAAAATTCTTTCTGGATGCGTTCATTTGTATCCGTTTGTTACTTTTTAAAATACGACAAAAAGTGAAATTATATTTTAATTTATTCAATAATTTAAAATGATTTTTATTTCAAACAAAATATAAAATTGAATATGAATATGAATACTAGCCTTTGACATTTTCCATTAAATTTACCATACATTTACGAATTTCAATCAGTGCAACTCTTTCCTGAATGAAATAAATATTCGTCGTTAAATGAACAAAAGCGACTCTTATAAACATTAAATTGATTTTTGATTCGAAGATATAGCGAAATTAAGACGAAGTAGTTTGCTGAAAGAATTTGACGACATTGATAAAACATCGTAAATTAGTATTTTGAGAGCACGAATAGCATCAGAATGCACAAATCGCCTTGATGGAGCGTTTTGGTTGGCTTGCAAGGTTCCCTCATCTTGTTGATGACATTTTAAATGAAACTTTCAAAACGTTCGAAAATACTAACTAAAGCATACGATGCGATCAAACTAAACAATGGCTTTGCATCTATGTAAATGAGCCAATTTATTCATATAAATTTATAATATCATTCCGCCAACATGATTTTGGAATATAAACTTCGTCTAGTACAGAATACTCATTTAAAATATAATATATTATTTGAAACTGTTTTCAGGAAAATTTGTTTTGAACAACAAGTTTCATGTTCAAACAACTTTCAGTTTTCACTTCATTGACATTTTTATAAAGTGCACAGGTTTTGATCTAATAAGTCAATGATTTTTTGCTAAATAATATTAAATGATTTTCCCTCCCAAAAATTCATTTTAGTTAGAAGTCCAACAACAATCAGCTATTGAAATTGATCTCGGAATTTTTAAAAAATGAACTGAATATAAATGCAGATTACGACTTAACCCTCTTGTGGATCCATTTTGCTTAGAGTTGAAACTTTGGGAATGACCTATATTCTGGCGAAGAAAGGAAAATCTATTTTCCAAGAGTTTTTAATATCACGATTTTCATTGAATTTTCTTACGAATTGTCAATTTTATCAGCGCTAAATTAAATCTGGTGTTCAGAGTAACAATCCATTCTGTGGACTTTTTTCGAAAAATTACTACATCATAAAGAAAAACGCTTCGAAAGCGACCAAAATATCTTGTGCATCAGAGGGTTTATTTCATCAAGTATTGAAATCTGCATATTATTTAAAAGAAGGAGTGACATCAGGAGCGTTTTTTAACATTTATATCTTTCTCGAGTTATGATAAAGTATGCTTAGCATAGAAAAGAATGTTTTGAATCATGTCTGATTTCTAATTTAGCCATCGTTGATGGGGATTTTTTTGCTAATTTCTTGTTTCTTTTATGTTACTACTTCACGCAAAGATTGTAAGCAGACAAAGATTTAGAAAACCAGTACATAAAAAAAGAAGATTGGTGTAAGGATTTCAATTCCATTTTATTTGAAAAGGTTTCGAAATTCACACGAGCTGTTTTTTTCAAATGTTTGCACCAGTTCTCTTAAAATAATGTGGTCAGTAAATTTCACTCGATGTGCTCTTTGGCAAAAAAATCATTTCCAAAATGTGCAACTTATTTCCCGAACTCTTAATTTTATTGACCCTCTTTAAAATGTACGCAAAAAAGTGAATTCCATTGACGTTACTACAGTTTTGTATGCATTTTATGTTCAAACAAAATGTGGCAATAGTAGGGCAAAAAATCGTTTGAGTGGCAATAAAAATGTTGAACCGGAGTTTTCGGTAATTATGCGCGAAGCGCGAATTTTTAAACGACGTAATCGAAGCATTTCATGCTCGATAATATGCAAATTTCAAAGAAGAATGGGATGAAATAGACGGAATTAATTGTACTATTCAATGACCACATTCGATAACATTTCAACTTTGAATAGTTTGAATTGGATTTACTACCATCCCCACCTGCAGCGAGATTGAAACAGTGTTTCGTCGGTGTATATAAGATCATTCGATTCGCTCTTTCAATCAAACCAAATTTGTTCTTCAACAACAAATAACCGTTTTATCCAAAGACGTTCAAGATGAAATTACTGGTACGAACAAAAAATTCGTTTTTTTTTCTGTGAACTTGTGAATTTGTGTAAAAATGAAACGATTTAATCAAATATTTGAAGAAAAATTGTGTTCAAAAATGGAATTGAATTGTGTATTTTGGTTTTGTGTTTCAGGCTTTTTGCTTATTTGCCTTGGCGGCGACCAGCAAGGCTGAATACAACTACCCACAGCCGCAACAATATGCTGCTCCAGCACCACAATACGGTCCTCCAGCACCACAAGTTCAAATCCGTACCGTCCATGTTCCGGTGCCACAGGTACTTTGTCCTTCAATAAATGCAATGTTAAAAGGCAACTACCCGAATGACAGTCACAAGTAGAGACTCACTACCCATAAGAGACCATGTAAATGATTTGGAAAGCCGACATGCGCTGTCATCTGGCCAATCTTCTGCAGATCATCATAATATGGAAACAAGGAAGAAATACACTCCAACATTTTGCATGGAAACGAGCGTATTATTGCCAGATTGCGGCGCGTATGAATCTTTGGTGATGTGACTGTCCTTCGCAATTGCCATTTCTTGGTATCGGCTCATAAACTCAATAGGGATAACATTAAATTACAAAATTAAGTATATATTTTTATAATTGTGTCTATCTATCTTAGCCATACCCAGTAGAAAAGATCGTTGAAAAAGTTGTGCACGTTGATCGTCCAGTACCACAGGTATTATTCTATTAGAAATGAAACTTAGTTTTGCTTAAAATTAAATTTCAACCGACGTGATCTTTAATGATTTGTTTTTTAAAAATCCCATTTTAGCCATATCCAGTGGAAAAGATTGTCCAAAAAGTTGTTCACGTTGACCGTCCAGTACCTCAGGTATTCAAAGAGAATTTTGAAATTTGAACTCGACCTCAGTCTCTTGGTATGATATATGATTGTCCCAATGAATAATTCCCCATTTCAGCCATACCCAGTTGAAAAGATTGTCCAAAAAGTTGTGCACGTCGACCGTCCAGTACCACAGGTATAGAATAATAACATCTTATCTTCATCATTTTGCGTGAATCTTTTAAGAACAGATATATTGAATATAACAAATGCAAAGTAGATGATACGATTTCCTTTCTCAATTTTTTCGAAAAATGTAATCAAATTTGAATTCTTTTTCAGCCATATCCAGTTGAAAAAATCCGCACCGTTGTTCAATATCAACAAGTGCCAGTCCCTCAACCATACCCAGTTGAAAAAATCGTGCGCGTCGATCGTCCAGTACCACAAGTATTGATTCAATTCAAATTTGAAATGCAGCCTTCTTCAGAACGATATGACATTTTACTAATCAATTATTTCCCATTTCAGCCATACCCAGTTGAAAAAATCGTCCAAAAAATCGTTCACGTCGACCGCCCAGTACCACAGGTATTCCAATGTTTCTATTATACTTTGAAAGCTGTACTTTCGATGTCTTAGTATTCAGAAATTTAGATTCAACAGTATCTATATCGTACTTTCAGCGTGAAACATATTTTCCTTGCATGAATTATCAATCAATTTTAATTTCTTTCAAACATAGCCATACCCAGTTGAAAAGATCGTTGTCAAACATGTACCGGTAGATCGTCCAGTTCCAGTCTACGCCCCACAACCTGCCCCAGTTTACGGCGCACCACCACAAGCACATGCCGTCGCTCACCACGCACCAAGCCAAGCCTACCTTCCACCTCATGGATCTCATTACTAAGCGGACCAATTCTGAATACATACGACCTATGAATGTTCATCTTTGCTATTTGTTAATATTTGGAAATGCTGTGAAGTATTGTACCAAAAGCCATGTTTGACGAATAAAAAAAAACTTCAAATTTCTTGAAATTTAAAACTTTTAATGTGCGTCAACAACGCAGTAGACACTAAAATTAAGAAAAAACGCAGAAATATCGAGCAATCGACACGAACCCAATTGATTTCTTAGATATCGAGTAGGCGTTGCTTAAAAAGCAATAAAAGTTTTCATGACATTTTCAAAGGCAAAATAGTTAAAACGTTTCGGCATTATTGAAAAATGGGACGAGCGTTTGAAACATATTCGGCTTCAATCAAATCTTTCAAAAATCGTTCAAAATAGTTTGCGGTATACTTTTGTAAACAGGTAAAATTGTAAGGCTGTTCAATAAAATTGAGCTTAGTTTTGACTTTTCAATGCTGAATTTCAGAATATGTCAATGCAAAGAATATCATCCTGGAATATGTTTTGTAGTGAGCGATGTATGTTATGCACAGAAATATGTTGTTCAAATTTAACATTTACCTTGACCGGAAAGATCGAATGGTTCTGGAGGCATTCTCTGATGCTTTTGCAGCTGTATTGGAAATTATTGGTTGTCGTTGTTACACCGATTGCTTTATTGCCAATTTTCCTTATTATCGATACACTTGTAAGCGGCTTCTAATTGTTTGAAATTATAATTTTAAATAAAATATTTCATTTTAGGAGAATCGTTTTTTGTATGTATTGCTCCTACTCATCATATTTTGGAGCACCGAATCGCTTCCTTTACGTACGTATATTCATGTTTCGCCAAAATGTGTCATATCCATTTTGCTATATTATTCCCATTTAAATTATTTCTTTGTATTTTCTTCAATGAAATGATATGAAATAGCCGTCACCTCAATGCTACCAATTATGTTGTTTCCAATTCTGGGGATTCTGGTGAGTAATATTTGCAAGGCTACATCATTTTAATGCTAAACACAAATTTTCGAATTAGAGTACTCGTGAAACCTGTATGTCTTATTTCACTGAGTCGAATATGGATTTCTTCGGCGGAATGATTGTTGTATTGGCTGTGCAAGAAAGCAATCTGCACAAACGCGTAGCGCTAAAAATCATTTCAATTTTTGGTTGTAGTCAAAAGAAGTAAATGGAATTCGGTGTAGTGTTTTTTACATTTTCACTGAAATTGAAATTCTCATTGTTTTTCAGAATAAATATGAGCTTAACAGGCGTCGCAATGTTTTTAGCGATGTGGCTGTCCAACACAGCAACCATGACCACTATTTTACCAATAATCAAGGCCGTTTTAGAAGGACTTGCAGATGTAATTTGAACAATAACAGATTTTAAAACTATATTTTCAATTGATGAATTTTTAAAATTGTCATCGATTTAAATATTACTCTGATGCGCGGCCCTTATTTTGTCCACAAAACTTATCAATGTAATTTGGGCTTTTCTTACAGGAAGGACTGTTTAAATTATATGTTGAAGAAGATCACCGGAATAGCAGATACAGAAGTATCAAGAATCATTCTCATAACGAGAGAAGACCATCAAAAATAACAGTTTGTTACTTCATGGGAGCAGCTTACGCGATTTCATTCGGAGGTTGCTGTAGTATTCAAGGGACCAACACAAACAGAGTGATGACAGCTATTTACCAAACAAAATTTCCCACCCAAAAAATCGAATACCATACCTGGTTATTATTCAATATTCCACTAATGTTGATCAATACAATTGCAACGTGGTTCTACTTACAATGCATTTATATGGGAATGTGTCGGCCACAAAGCGAAGAAGCAAAACAATATCGGTTATCCAAAAATGGAGAAACAATTGTACACAAAGTGATCATCAATCGGTATAAGGAATTGGGACCGTTTTCACAGCGAGAGGTTCAATGCGCAATCTTATTCATTCTGTCATTGATAATGAATTTTTTGATAGATTCTGGTTTGTTACACTTGATGGAACCATAATTTTTCAAATGTACTCATGCTTTGCGTATTCCCGTATTTTTGTAAGGTTTTATTGTTAGATGGTCTGGCATATCGGAAATAAAAATTGATTGCGCAACCTCGACGTTTTCTATTGCAATTTTGATGTTCATATTGCCTGTCGAATGGAAATGGCTAAAAATTTTCTTTGCTCAGTCAAACGAACTACCGCCTCCAGCCTCATTGAGTTTAATAACATGGAAGAGTGTTCAAGGTAGGAAAATAAATTATTATTTACGTTCTCTTTCTTTAAAAATAATTGGATTGCAGATAATCTACCTTGGGGATTTATTTTTGTGTGGGGTGGTGGGCTGGCTCTGGCCAAAGGTGCAGAAGTATCTGGAGTTTCCGTATTGTTAAGCATTTATCTATCAAGCCTAAAGACTCTTCCGTTTTACCTATTGCTGCTTTTGGTTTGCGCCACAATGCAAGTAGTGACTCAGTTTATCTCGAGTGTGACCATTGCACACAGTAATTTAGATAGATCTAATCGAAAAGTGCAGATTTAACTGATCAAAATTACAACAAATTTGCAGTTGTATTGCCTATTATTGCTGAAGTAGCAATCGCCATCGAGGTTCATCCATTATATCTTATGTTTGCAGCAACACTTTCGGTTTCAATGGGATTTCACACGCCTTTCGGTAAATTCCATTAAAACTCTCGCTTTTTTATTCAAACTATTTCATTATTTTAACGAATGTTAAAGGAACGCCTCACATTGGAGTTGCAGCCGACATAGTGAATATCAGTAAAAAGGACATTGTATGCATGCATAAATTCGCATTTCTCCAAAGCTTCACATGATTTCGTTGTTTTCAGGCTATTTCGGGCATTTTTCCATCTATATTATCGCTAATCACCATATGGGCATCGCTTCTTACTTGGGGAAAAATAGTTTATCCGGAATTTCAAGAATTTCCAGAATGGGCAAAACATCAAGCAACATTTCACAAGTGGCATTAAGTATATGTACATGCATATGGCAAACATCATCTTAAATTTTACGTAATATGCGTAGTTATAAACATTTAATTTGCTTTCTGTCCATTAAAATCCTCTCAGCGAAATTCTCTAAGCCAAATAAAAAATTCTCGAAGTAATATGACGATATGATAAGAAATAAACATAATTCTTATACAAATGTAATTAGTGTTAAACTCGAAAACCCGTAGACTTAAGGGAAATGAGCGCAAAAGTTAAATCCAAAAGTAAGGCTTTTGATTGAAACACATTTTCGAAAGGAGGACCGAAGTTTACTCATATTTTTTTACTCATATACTTTCTTACTTTCTTTTACTGTCTACAATCTTTGTTCTACCATTTTCAACAAAAACAACTGGACAAGTCAGTTTTTTAAAAAAAACAATGGAATTTGAAGTATCAAAATTGATATATTTTGGAGAATTTTCTTTCGGCAAAAAGAGAGAAATATTTATTTGGAATTCATTCAACAAAACCAAAAAGAATTTCGCAGATCACTTTCATTCTACTCTTCTCCAAATGTTGGAATACTCCATATTTTCGGCACCAGTCACAGTGTGACAGAAACTTTGTAAAACATTGAATAAGGGAAAAGTCTGGAATTATATTTTACAATTTTTATCATGTTTAATTAAGACCTAGTGCCTTATTTATATGTGCAGTAAGGTTCATTTTCACAGTTGGATCGTAATATGGCCATTATACTCTTATCGGTTGGCGATGCGAATGTGATGGCGAATGGAATAATACAACAGTGTATTTATCACTGGAAAGAAACACAGCTAACTGATGGTTGTCTCCCTTCCGCATAAGGTGAAATATTGCGTGCCGTATCAACTCGAAGAAAGAGACGTAGACAACTGTGCATGAACGCATGTTGAATCGGAATTCATTCAGTCGGCTTTAATACGTCGTAGAATTTGGAGTGAACATTTTGAAGTCGCCCGGTGTTAAGAGATTTTCAGCAAAATTCTTTATCATATTTTATTTTTTTCATTTGTTTAATTCAACAAAACATAATCATCAAAATGGTGAACTATCACAAACCAGAATCAAAAACTGTCCAGGAACTCCGCGACATTGCCCATCGTTTGCGTATTCACTCAATTACATCGACTCAAGCAACGAAATCTGGGTAAGTATATGTGTTTTTATTAAAATAACCATCATAAATGTGTTTGTGGAAGATAACCAAGCGGTTTTCATTTGCAATTGTTCTTTTTATAGCCATATTATGACTTTGGCTTTGAATTGTTCTGTTTGAAGTAACAAAAATGAGCTCTTCGTTGGGTAACATTCAATTTGTGAGCTATTCTGTAGGCCCTTTTGTCCTTTTTGACCTTAGATGGATTCGTATTGGAACTACATTATGAATAACATAGCTGTTACAACGCGCCAATGGAATCACTTCGTTTTCATTTTGTATATTCTTTTACGTCAATTCGTTTAGAAAAGAGTATTATTTCATGGCTATACATTTATTGCTTAAAGTACATACACTAAAATTGGTGATATAAAAGAAAAATGAGCACTTGCCATACGATAGCGTTATTGCATGACATATAATTTTTGCAATGCTACGCACATATTTGTGTGTTATTACAAAATCGGAAGATTTCAAATATTAGGATGAACTTGAAAAGGATAGAAATGGTAAAAACAGCAAATTTGTAGAATGTCAATTGTGATAAGGCACGTGAAGCAATGCGTGTTTTATGAGTGATGAAACGTCATTTACAGCCGGTTTTATTCGTTCGGTTTGCCGTCATCGAGCGCTAATATCGATGACTTTCTTGAAGTGAACGACACTTTCGAGTTAGAATAGTTTTTTTGGTTTTAACACGTTCCAATTTCATTGACTGGATCGCGCAAGTATCACCGCAATGCAATGTGAAAGTCATTGTATCGTCCGTTGCTTTATAAATCTATCACTTGGCTGAGCATTATGATGGACTGAGCGTGCGGTTCCACATGCTATGCTTTAATGTAATTTTCGCTTATCAAGTTCACCTCTTACCTTCAGATAAGATGTATTTTTTACAGTGAACCAAATCAATAAAGCCTTTAATCTCAATTCTCCCTCCCGTTTTTAATCTAATCCCCTTTTCAATGTTGATTCAATCCTATTCAATTAGACTTTCTAAACTTTAAAATCGTATGATCAAATGCGTGATGGCAATAACCTTATCGATCACAGCATCAAGACAGTCGTGCTTGGAAATAGCATTGAAAGTATGAAATATATGACCAAGTTGCATGATTTATAACTTTTGGAAATCTGACTCAATAAAAACATGATATAAAAAGTGATCAAAGTCTGAATACAATCAACGGCTTTATAAATTCATTATAAATCATTTGAAAGTTAATGCGAATATTAATTGTTCAATCGAATAAATAATTATCTCTTTCAGACATCCAACATCATGCGCTTCAATCGCCGAAATCATGTCGGTGTTGTTTTTCAACACAATGCATTACAAATTGTCCGAGCCGCGCGATCCATCATCCGATCGTTTGATTTTGTCAAAGGGTCATGCATGCCCAATTCTGTATGCTGCCTGGGCTGAAGCCGGTCTATTTCCAGTCGAGCAATTGAATAATTTGCGTAAAATTGACTCAGATTTGGAAGGACATCCAACACCACGTTTGAACTTCATCGATGTTGGAACTGGTTCATTGGGTCAAGGTGTTGCTGTTGCCGCCGGTATGGCATACATTGGAAAGCACTTGGACAAGGCTAGCTATCGGTAAGTAGATAGATTCAAAGACTGTTACGATTGGCCAACTTTAACCAAACGTTCATTTTGGTACCAGTACATACGCCATTGTTGGTGATGGTGAATCGGCCGAGGGCTCAATTTGGGAATCATTGCATTTCGCCAGCCACTATAATTTGGACAATTTGTGTGTCATTTTTGATGTAAACCGTTTGGGTCAATCAGAACCTACTTCATTGCAACACAACATGGGTAAATCGTAGATAAAATTGGATTTACTTTAGACCAGAAAATTACGTGAATTTTTTTCTTTGACACAGAAACCTATCGTAAACGTTTGGATGCATTCGGTTTCAATCCGATTGTCGTTGATGGACATGATGTGGAAGAATTGTGTAAAGCTTTCCATGAAGCCAGCGTCACCAAGGACAAACCAACTGCCATCATTGCAAAAACTTTCAAAGGAAAATTCTTCCCGAACATCGAAGACGCTGACAACTGGCACGGAAAACCATTGGGCGAGCACGCCGAAGCAGTTATCAAGCATTTGAATGGTTTGATACAAAACAAAGGCCCACTCCAACTTGCTCCACAAAAACCATTGAAAGATGATTCAGTTCCGGTGCATATCGCCAACATTCGCCTGGCAACTCCACCAGAGTACAAGCTTGGTGAACAAGTTGCAACTCGTCTTGCTTATGGTACAGCTCTTGCCAAGATTGCAGCCAACAATGGTCGTGTCATTGCATTGGATGGAGACACCAAAAACTCTACCTTCGCCGATAAATTGAAGAAAGCTTTCCCAGACAGATACATCGAATGTTTCATTGCTGAACAGAACTTGGTTGGTGTTGCCATCGGTGCAACATGCCGCGGACGTACCGTTGCGTTCGTTTCGACCTTTGCCACATTTTTCACACGTGCATTCGATCAAATTCGTATGGGTGCTATATCGCAAACCAACGTCAATTTTGTTGGTTCACATTGCGGTGTCAGTATTGGTGAAGATGGTCCAAGCCAAATGGGTCTTGAAGATATCGCCTTGTTCCGTTCAATTCCAGGTAGCACCGTTTTCTATCCATCTGATGCTGTCAGCACCGAACGTGCCGTCGAATTGGCCGCCAACACACCAGGTGTATGTTTCATCCGTACTTCACGTCCAAACACCGCTGTCATCTATGCAAACAATAAAAAATTCGAAGTCGGCAAAGCACATGTTGTGCATCAATCCGAAAACGATAAAGTGCTGTTGATCGGTGCCGGTATCACATTGTACGAAGCATTGAATGCAGCCGATGAATTGAAAAAAGGCGGAGTCAATGCTCGTGTTTTGGATCCATTCACAGTCAAACCTTTGGACACAGTTGCTATTGTTGAAAACGCCAAAGCAGTCGGTGGACGCATCGTCGTTGTTGAAGATCACTATGTACAAGGTGGATTGGGTGAAGCTGTTATGCATGCCGTCGCCGAACACCCACGCATTGTTGTCAAGCATTTGGCTGTGAAGGAAATTCCACGCTCCGGACCAGCAAACGTGCTCATCGATAGATTCGGCCTATCGGCCCGTCACATTGTCAAGGCAGTTGAAGATGTCTTGAAAATTCAAGTATAAACATATCGGTTTATCAATTTATCTTTCACATTTCGTGAAAGATTTATATATAAGCTAAAAACATATTTTTGTAAAGACTCTATTTGCACGGCCGATTACAATCATGGACCATGTAAGATCATGGCCGATTACAATCTTTGGAAATAGAGTCTCAACCGGGAAAACCATTTCCAAATTTGCAAACTATTTCCCACATTTTTTTTTTTGTAGAACAGTGCAATGAATTTTTGTATAACATTTCAATTGGCGCCAACATAAACAATAAATACTTGTTCTACAAAATATTTCGAAGATAATGATAAACTTTTTATTTCGATTTGATTATATTCGAAATGCTATACTTGCATTTGGAATTTCTACTCAAACCTTGGTGATCACTCTCCCATTCTAGCAGAGATGTATTTTCGACTTGATCCAGCAATGCTGAGGACATATACATAAAATGCAATAGATTTTATCACTGCAAACAGAATTCAAAAGCCAATTAACTAATGATTCAAATTAAAAATTCTATTGATTTTCAATTTATATCGTCAATTTATTTTTAAGACAGTTTCCACAAAATTACATTTCTTAATTCAAAAATTGCCTTCAATTTTATACCCTCTTTTAAATATTTTTGTTTTTACATATCATTTCAAACATTTGGTGTTGCTTACTCAACTTGTACCAATGCATTAATTAAGTATTTACCGGAAATGTTTATTTACTACTTCACTGCGTCCCCAAAAATCAAAGTGATCGTAGTCTATAAAAATCTGTATCGTTGATATTTTTTGGGGAATTTCGGGATTTTTTACAATCAATGCAATGTTGCTTCACATGTGCATCCTTTAACTGCAAATGAATAAAACCAAGAAACTCGATATGCCCAATGAGAACATTTTGAGATGAAAACACAGGTGCCAATTTTCGAATAAAATTTTGCTATAGAATTTTCACTAAGTTTTGAACGAACTACACCCAATTCACATAGATTGCAAATTTTGAAAGAGAAAAACTTGTTGGATCCAGTCTACGTGATGAAATCTTATTACTATTGAAACCAACAAGAAACACTTTATTTTGATTAACATAAAATTCTTCTGCGAAATTTATGTGCGTTTTTTCTGTTAAATTTCTTCCCTTTTCATCAATGCTAAACACAAAACTTGTTTAAGTGACATAAATTTAAAATCAATTGGAAATAAGATAATATGATATAAAATAAATATACGTTTATTTTCGAAATATTCCGAATTGGTTGATGCTGACTTTTTGACTTAGTAATTAAACTGACGTTGAAAGTGATTCGTGAACATGATGGTATTGAGATTTTCACAGTTTATGCAAATCATTACGATTTAAATCCAACAAATGCGGTCATTTGAAGTATGGAAATCACACAAATCACATGCATTCAACCAACAAATGGGATTTTTTGAAAGCAAAGAAAAACCAGTACCAAACGGCAATTAAATAAAAACATTTTTTTCACTCATAATTATATAGAGAGATTCGAAATGACTGTTTTATATTGAAACGGATAGCTTGCTCAAGGAAGCTTATTCGAGAAACAATATAAAAACTGAAATTCGATGGGCTCATGATTTTTCTCACCTCACATAAAAGCATCAGATAAAATATATTACATTGTTCACACTTACTGATAACTAAATTTTTGTATACATTTTTTTTTTTTAGAATTTTTAGTGTGGTTTTCTTGTTGTAAGTGAGTGTATTTTAATTAGGAATAGTCATTATCATGACCGTCTATCGTTTGTATAAAATATTCGACAAAGATCGAATTTGCGATTGCAGTTCAGATTCCATGCTATCTAATTCATTATCGATTTTCTGTTTCATCTGTAACAGATTCGGCAAGCTGTGCACATCTTTTATATTCAAGAATGTTGAAAAGAATTCTGTCCAAATGTGTTTTTTCAGGTACCTGCACATAAAACAATTCAATCAGTTTATTCGATTTCATATTTGCAGTTAAACATAATTCGTTTTTGCATGTCATATCGAATCGTAAAAATAGTTACCGTGGCAGCTTTTGTTTGATTTCGTATTGTCCGAATTTCTTCACCATTTGCATGTATTCACCGAAGAGCATGACATGAACAGTACCCGCCACACAGAAAATATCAGTCTGATACGACCAAAGTCGGCCGTCTAGCATTTCGGGGCAAGTAAATCCATCCGTTTGAATCACCTGATGAGTTGCAAAATAGCAATTACAATCACATTCAATGTGTTTTTTCATACGTTTAGCAATATTATTCAATAATTCAGATGAACATACCTTTTTAAATTGAGTGTTTGGCTCGAAGAACTTCATATCAATAGCACAGCCGAAATCAATCAGTCTCAAGGTTGGCACATCTGAATGTGGATTTGGTCTAAAAATACAAATTTATACGGTAAATAATTCTGTTAATGGACCATTATTTATTGATTGCAGCTTGCATATGTCAAATGAATAGGTTGATAAGCGACGCATTTTGTTAGCGAACTAACAGCGTTCTTTGATAAAATGCAATAAAGAATATACTTACACTTTCATCAATAAAAAGTTATCCGGTTTTATATCGCCATGTATGATTTTACAGGTGTGCAAATAATGGATTATCTTCAAAATTTGACTTGTAAAATGCATAACGAGACTCTCGTGCATTACCTTCATGCGAAAAAGAATAGAATTGCGCTCGAATCATGTCATATTACTGATGATATTCAAAAATTACCTTGGTTGTATTTTGCCTAATACGATTGTTGATATCAAGTAAAGAGCCAAATTGTGAGAACTCCGACACGAAGATACTAGCGTTTGGTGCAATAATTGCAGATGATATATCCATGAAGCCGAGGAGCTGTTTTTGATCCAAAATAGCTTTAAGCATCATTTCAAATAATTCGATACAAAAACCAAACCTACCAAATTAGGATCTTTGATCCTTTGATGGACTTCAACACATATATAGAGCTCCCATGTGTTCGGTGGCTTTTGATATTTCAATGCAACAACATCGCTTGTGTTCGAATTGACTCCTCGATACACACTACCGTAGGCACCGCGTCCAATTTCCTTTTCCACATTGAATCGTACATCTCCAATTGTAACCGTTCTCGTGTTTGATAGCTTTGAGAGTAGCGCGTTTGACAGTTTATACAGTTCGTCATGTTCCCGCGATGGGAAATTAGCTTTGGTCAGAAATGCTTTGCACAGTTCCGAACTGAATGGATCAATATGATCTTTTTTGAAATGACTATCAATTGTTTTTATTGCTTTATCCAATCGTTGTTGGTACAGTTCATCATTGCTTTCGGCTTCAAAGAAGCTATTTGGTTCGACTATTGAGAATGATGTCATTGAATCGTCGTTTTCGTTTAAAGTATTATTCAAAAGCGATATGTTCGATGTGCGCCTTCTCAGCGATTTATATGTATTGCGTGGCGTGGATGATTTCGATGATGATTCATTGCTTTTGTAACTTGGTTTGGCCGATGAGCACGGCGATTGATAATTATTATTGATGCGGATCGGTGTCGATGTAGCGCCAGCAAAGGTAAATCGCACGTTTTTAACACTGTCGTGGCCATTCGAAACTGCTTCATCTGTGGCTTCATTACTGTACTTGCCATAAAGTGTGGTGAATTCCGAATTTGAGCATGAATCATCATCCTGCAAATAATTTGGTTCAAATTTCGGCGCTTTGCTCTTTGATTTTCTCGATTTTGACGATTTGCGAGTTTGGGTAGGTGTTGAAAATGAGTCATTTGATTCAGTGAAATTGCCGCCAATATCATTATTCATGAAAGTCGAGTTTTCCGATCCACTATCTGGATTCAACTTGACCGCGGATCTGTTCTTATCACCAGATTTAGGTTTTTTGGTTTTTTTCACTTTCGGCGTTTTTGGAATCGTCGATGCAGGCACTAATCGTGTATCACCTTCCACTTTTTCTTTGCGATATTTTATTGTTATCTTTTGCAATTTATCCGCACCATTTTTGAGTACAATTGTCGATGCTTCGATTTGCTCTTCAATATCATCCGCGTAGCTGTTAACAGTTTTCGTTTCAGTCACTGATGAAACCGAAGCTTGAACTTGAGCGTTGTAATTACCATTCGAGTTGTATGGAGTCGATGTGGATGGCTGTTGCATTTGATACTGATAATCGCCATGATTCGCTTGAGATTGTGGAGTATAAGGTAGTTGAGGTTGGTAGTTTGAATCCTGATAATGCATGTGCAGAGACGGTGTAGTTGGTGTTGGTTGATGTTGCAGTGGCATCAAATTTCCGTGAAGATTCGGCGGCATTGCTTGCGACGGATATCGAGATGTTGGCGACTTATACATTTCATTTTGCCGATCCATGACTGGCGTCTGATAATGCATTGGTGCTTGAGCAACCATTTGATTTTGATTGTAGTACGGTTGTTGCTGTGGTGGTTGTGGCTGCGGCTGCGTCTGTTGCTGCGGTTGAGGTGCTATTTGCTGAAAATGCATTGGAGGGCTATTTTGATGACTCGTCGTCGGATAATTAACATAATTGTTGTACACTGGCGATTGATTGTTTTCATAATAGGCCGAATGATTGTTCACAGCATGTGAATGTGGACTTGAATGTGAATGTGGACTTGCTTGCGCATGACACAGATTTGGTTGAAGGCCATAAGCTGCCGGCTCTTGCACTTGCTGCATCTGTTGCATTTTTTGTTGCTCAACCAATCGGCGTTGTTGCTCCTCACGTTCTTTGGTACGCTGCATCTCCAGAGCAGCCAATCGATTGCGTTCACGTTCCTTCATTTGTCGGTCTCGTTCAATTTCGGCTAGTTTTTGCCGTTCGAGTGCTTGCTGCTCTTCAATTTGTTGCTGTTGCTGTAGCTGTAGCTGTAGCTGCTGCTGCTGTTGCTGCTGTTGCTGCTGTTGCTGCTGCTGCTGCTGCTGCTGTTGCTGCTGATGCTGCTGATGCTGATGTTGCTGTTGCTGTTGCTGCTGTTGATGTAACTGTTGCTGTAGTTGTTGCTGTTGTTGCAGTTTTTGTTGTCGCATTCTCATCTCCTGTTCACTTGCCAAATTCTGTTCTCTTTGCATTTGATTCAATCGATGCTGTTCATTCATCGCAATTTCTCGTTGTCGATTCCGTTCTTTGATTGTTTCAATTACTTTGGTATAATTTCTAGCTCGAATCTCTTCTAAGCTATATTCACTACCATTTCCCGGATATACTAAATGCCTTGGATATTTACAAATTTTATTTGTGTCCGGTTCGTCGAGGAAAATGGGCCAGCTCCATGGCTCATAATGATTTTTGGCAGAACGTGCAAAATTTTGTGGCAGAATACAGGCACCAGTCTGTGTGTCCTGTTCGATGTTCGATACGTTGCATCTTGAATAGGTCAATGTGTCTTCTGTATATGCGGTAGTGTCAGTATTAGCCGAAACTTCATTATAATTATAAGTTCTATAATCCTCTGACCCATCCTCATCGCCGCTGTACATGGAATTTAGGGACGAGGCTATCGCACAAGCAGTGCTTGTGCTGTTATTTAAATCAGCACCATTAGTCTTGGTTTCTGTATACTGATTCACATAATCTGTCCCATTTTTTGTAGAATAATCTACTTGAGCAGTAGAATTTGGAGCGAAATTATCATAGTTTCTATTGTAAGTACGTTGTTGCTCTTCCGAGCCACGAAATTTCTTTGAGGGTGGCTGTTGCTCTTCAACAGGTGGATTGAAGCTTTGATACGGTTGCGTATTCGACGGTGATTGATTGGCATACGTTTGTTGTTGCGGATTGTATGCATTTTGCTGTTGCTGTTGGCTCACTGGAGTAGGAGGCGTATAGTTGCTTTGGGCATGCTGGAAATTTGATACATTTGGCGATGAAGACGATGGATTCAAAGAAGTTAACTGTTGTCGTTGATCATTCAATTGGGATACCGTTCGTTTTTTTGAATGCTGATCATTATATAGCATTCGTTGTGAAAGTGAAAAGCGGAAATCCTTATGGGCTCGTTCAAGTGCACTGTATGGCTGTGCGTTTGCTTGAAATCCCAAATTGTACACCGATTCAGCTTGTTTAAATGCATTCGCTGAATCGTAATAGTGTGCCCAGCCAATGTAAAATATGGAACATTGCGTTCCAATCCCGCGCTGATACAGCACTTGATAGAGATTTAGTGGATTTGACTTTAGTCCAATCTGTGAGAGAGACAGAAATATACATTGATTTCATTATTTTGAGAAATGTATTGAGCCAGATCGAGTTGATTTCACACATACATATTTCATCCATAGCTTGACCATCCGTGTATCTTGCTTGTAATGCTGCTGACCCTCGTATATGGACAAGCATTTTCCCAAAACTGTTTCGAATAATCTCTCATGGTCCATTTGAATGCTTTGCTCGTACCAACAAATGTATTCGTACCACAGCTCCAACGGATCGGATCCATGATAGTTGCTGATTGCGTGTTCCCATTTTCTGCAAATCATGAAAAATCACATTTTTGAAATGAAATGTTTAGAAAATGCCATTGCTTTCATTTTGGTCACTTACTGTTTTTCTTGATGAAATGCGGCTTGATTTTGATTGAAATTCAAATGCTGCGGATTCATTCTTTTTGCTCAACAGCATATGTATCTGTTTGTGAACGATAGCCGTTCATTCGTTCCAGCTGTTCAATACTTCAAATATTAGTACTGATTGTGAAATTGAATCGAAAATAAACAAAATCAAGTCTATGATGATAATTTTTGTTTTGCTTATCACGAAACAACCGAACGCCTCCAATTATTGAAAATGATGAAAACTCTGTAATTGAGTAGCCAATGAAAAAAATACGTAATTATTGTTTTGCCGCTATATTTGTTGCGATTACTATACGAAAAATTCTGGTCGACATATTGATGGGAACGGATGTCAAATCGTGAAAGAAAGTAAGACAACTACGGAAAAACATCAGAATATTATGAAAACAAACGAATGAGATGGAGCACCCAAAATTCAGCTGTTCAGTTTAAATATTCATTTTGAAGTGGTTTGCAAGCATGTGTACCGCAGATATATTGTCATGAAAAATGAAAGAAAAGACTTGTTGTCTTAATTCTACTGTGAATTCGGTTTTGTTTTTCAATAGATTAATCGTGTGTATGTAAAGACCCAACGCACACTTTCTCACACAAATGTGAAAGCACTTATTACCTCAAATAGACACGATGCACTACTTGTCAAAGACGCAATGTAAAGCAATGGTTGCTATTATTTCAAGCAATGTATAATGAAAAAATAAACATAAAACAGTTTGCCCAAATCATCGAGTGTCAGTCGCACACGTCGACTCATACAACGGAAATGTAACAAAACACACATGCACACATTCAAGGCAAATGGTCATGCATGCAATTGACGCACACACACACACACACATTACAATACAGCTTGATATTCCCATTGATGCCAAAAAAAAAGTAATTGTTCTTCTATTTTGCAAATTTACTTCGCAATTATCAACGTTTTATAACTTAAGAAGATGATATTGTTTCACTGTCACTCTCCGAACAAGTGCAATTTCTTTTTACCAAATGTGTTTTGCTATGCATATGCCTGACTTGATCGTGTTATGATTGCATGACATTGAACGAATTGACATACAAATTCAACCATTGCATTGTTTTAAAAATATATCTACTTACACTCGCGCTTTTCCACTATTTTAATATGCAAATATTTCCTAATTCCATTAGCTAATCATGTTTACGGCAAATTTTCTTTGTAAAAATAAAACTATAATTGTTATGCGTTTAACTTATATTTTCGCCATTTGTTCACTTCAACTAGAAACTTTATCACAAACAAAGCATTTCATCATTCATTATGCGTTTTCCGCAAAACGAAAACAATTTTAATATAAACTTCGTTTTGTAACGAATGTGATCCTATAATATTCTAAAAACTGTCCAATATGTGGTCCAAAAATATTCAAAATGAAAATAATTTCGCTTACTTTGATGCTTGAAATGAAGTGTATGAAATTTGACGTTCCGAGTACTACTGATTGCTTAAATAATGTATTGTTTTTGTTGTTACTGGCGTTTGGCTGTAAATTATCTCTTATAAAAGTGATGCTGGTGCTATTAGTGGTTCTAGTACATTTATGATACAATGACTGGCTTTGTTTGAACGCAAACTTCACAATCATTCGACCCATTTGAAATGCTTTTGAAAAATATTCATTTTCATTCACCATTAAATGTGTAAAAATCCGTAATCTTCGAAATTTTTTTGTATTTCTTGTTCCATATTTCTAATACGGACCATTCAAACATATGGAATAGCCATTTTAGTCATTAGCATTTCGGCGTTTGAACCGAAAGCCATCATGAATCTAGTACAACAAAACCGGTCAACATTGAAGCCATACGACATGATTGCGATCTGTCAAACGAACATTTCTTCTACTCGTGGATACCAAGGAAAATGGTATGCATTTTTACACGCTCTCTCAACTTTGTCCTAATAAATCATTTTTTTGCGAATTTTTCCATTGAATTTGTGTTTTTATAAGACATTTATTGATTTTTTTTGCAGGCTGCCCACAAGTCTTTCCGCGTTAAGCGCGTTTTGGCTAAAAAGCTTAAACAAAACTGCTCTATTCCACAATGGATTCGTATGCGAACTGGTAACAAAATCAGGTAGGCTCTAAGTGAATCCAAAATTAAGCTCATATCAGATATATCAACGTTTATCGTTTTGAATGCAATTCAATTAAAAATGTGTCATTTAAAGATATTCCGAAAAATTTAAAATAAATGATATATTGTTGAGGGAGAACACATGGCGTGGTCGTCATGAACATGAGTCTTGAATATCAATTTAAAAGTGCTGATTTGTTCAAAAATTGCGGTGGTTTCTAGTGAATTTAAGTCGAAATTACTGTTTCAATATTATTTAGAATGTAGAATCTTACGAGTAAACATAAAAAACACATTTTCCAGTTAATTGCATTCGACAACATAACCTCAATTCTTGACGAATTATTGAGATTGTGAGGTCATGATTACTGTATAACCTCACAATCTCAATAACGTTTCAAACTCATATTTTTCATTTCAGATACAACGCTAAAAGACGTCATTGGCGCCGCACAAAGTTGAAGTTGTAAATCAGCATCAAAATTCAATATGCAATCAACATGTGTTGGATATATCGATGCAGATATATGTTTATGCAACTTCTGATTTAATTTACTTTGTATGAAACTGACAACGGTGTTACAAAATAAATTCAATAAACCAACTTTTTCGCATTAAACAACTTTAATTTATTTTGTTTCCCTATTTCTAAATTCTTTTCCTTAGAACCCCCTTCAGAGTTTGAGGATTTTTCTATACTATTTCATACAAAAAGTTGAGATAAAAATGAAGTTTACTTGATTTAGAATGGGCCATTTCATATTTGTCACATTCATAAAGATAGGCTGATATTGAATCAAGATTTAACGTATATTCGCATTAAAATTTGCGTCCAATAAATACAATTGCTTAAACCGGCATGAAATCCAAATATCCCAATTTTTTCCATGTTCCAAAGGAATTCGCAAACTGTCATTCTGATAGTACCGATATATTTGGTATGGCACATGTGAATCAATCGAAAGAAACGTCACTGATCGCGCTTATCGCACCTTTTTTTCCTCTCTAACATCACTCATCTGTCGAATAGCAAAGCACACACTCCTCTCTCATTCTATTTAAAATCTTGGCTAAATCAATTGAAGTTTGCCATTTGATTTGAAGTGAAAAAAGCACAGTATTTGATTTTGTGAAGGGGATTTTAGATAAAGGTAAAATACGTCTTTTAATTTTCAAGTCGGAATTGTACACCGGTTTTCGTGCATTTGCATTGAGTGTTGATGTAAACAATTGCATGTGATTTTGTGTGCATTGGATATTAAGTATAAAATGGCGTTAGCATTTCAAAGTGGAGAATCGGTGAAACAGGCCTTGTTCGAGGAATTGCAGAATCTTTTGAGCGCTGAAAAAGATATTCGCACAAGCGCTGAAGCCAGAATGAAGCATCTTGAATTTACAGAAGGTATGCGCATTGGTAATAATCTAACATATTTTGAATACAATGCATGTGATTTATGAGCAAACAATTCAAGTTCTTTCATTCGATCTGGCCTTTTATACGGATCATTATAGGTTATGGTGTGTTTCTTGCTGAATTCACAATGAATCAATCATTTGACCTTGCACTTCGTCAGCTGGCCAGTGTCATGCTGAAAAAGTATGTTGAAGAGCATTGGGGAGATGACGAAAATGATGATGGAACGCCCAAAAAAGTTGTCGCCACAAATCAAGCAAAGGAAATGATTCGAAAAGTATTGCCAAACGGATTGTATGATCCGAACAGCAAAATACGTGCATCCGTAGCATATACTATCTCGACAATTGCCACAATCGATTGGCCACATACATGGACTGATTTGTTTGACATCATTGTCAAATGTCTTGGTGGCAATGAAGATTCTATACATGGCGCAATGCAAGTGCTGGTTGAATTTTCATATGATTTGGACAGTCAAATTGCAATCATTGGCCCGGTTATTCTAAATGAAATCTACCGGATTTTCGAAGGGGAACAGGTTTGTTTGAATCACATCATTTTTATTTAATTTTGGATCAGACGTTTTAATGTGACCATGCTCCAATCAGATCTACAGCGTGAGTACCCGAACCTGTGCCGTTAAAATATTCAAATCACTGCTGAAAGCGATCAACCAATACATGCCAAACAAAGATGAAAAAGCCAAATTATTGAACCCTGTTCTACCAGTTTTCACAAACAAATTGATCAGTGCACTTGGCACCCCGGTTAGTGGACAGCACACAAGTTTTGTGCTCAAGACCGAAATTATCAAAGGTATATTGCGATTTTTCGATAATGATGCGAGCTAATGATTCATTGTATTTCGATAGCTCTAACTTACATGGTGAACAATATGTCAAAATTTATCCATCAATACAACAGCCAAATTTTGCCTCCAGTCTGGCAATTGTTGACACACACCGCAGAAATCTATGTAAAAGCCGTTGTGAATGAAACTGACTCAGCTGGAAATGGGCAAGACGATGATGAGATGAGCAGTTTTATCACATTGATCCTGCAACTCTTCGAATTCATCCATTCAATTGTTGAACAACATCGTTTCAAGTCCATTGTAAAATCAGTCCTCACCGATTTAGTATACATATCAATTGTGTACATGCAAATTAGTGAAGAACAGATTACAGGATGGAACGAAGATGCTGAACTATACGTTGATGATATGAGTGCAGAAAATGTTGAATGTTCTGTTCGCGTGTCGAGCAAAGATGTTTTAGTCAATATTGGTGATGAATTTGGTGCGAATGTTTTGCTACCGTCGATCTCTGATGCCCTCACCCGTCACGTTCAAGTCGCTGAAGCTGAAAAGAATGCCAACAATCCGCATTGGTGGAAAATCATCGAAGCATCAGTCACAGCCGTTGGATTCCTGAAGAAATATATCATCGAAATGAAAGAAGACAAGCGGAAGAGTTTCAATATACGTGAATATTTGGCATACACAAAAAATATGCTTGGTCAAGGTGGAAATGGAAGCGGCTATCAAGGTGATGTTTCACCATTTTTGCATGGCAGATGTTTGTGGGTGTTGAGCAAATTTTCTGATGCCGCGTCCGATATCTATGATCAACCGACTTTTCAAGCTATTTTGGATTGTATGACAAACAATTTGAGTTGCGCCAAACCAATGGTTGTCCAATTAAGTGCCATGAGAGCATTATACGAAGTTTGCACAGATCCAAAACAAGCGTCAGAAGAACAAAGAGCCATGATCATTCAGAGACTACCAAACTTCCTCAACTTTATACCTGATATCGCGACTCGAGCAAGAGGAAGCATTCTAACTGATGTTCTCGGTATCATTTCTGCTGTTGCAGCGGTAAGACTGCCTGAGTCTTTAAAACTCATTCGATACACGCATTAATATTGATTAAAACAATTCTCCGATTTTGTCTAGTTCGACAAAAATTTCACAGCAAATAATCATTCGAAAATGATTGCATTTACGATTGCTACGTTCTTGAAGAGCTTCAAAGATCCATTCGTTCTCCAAGAAGTTCAGGAAATAATTGAAGTTTTGGCTGATAACGAGTTTTGCATTGTGCCGCTTCAAGAGCGATTGGTACCTACTTTGGTAAGTAGCCTTAAGTTCTTTCTGTCATGGTACATTGATCCATTGTAAGATGGCTAACTAGATAATTGTTTGAAAATAGGTGAGCATTTTAAATATGGAAAATACTGCCGATTCACAAAAAGAGCATTGCATGCAAGACACAGCGATGGAAATGTTGAGTACCATTGTCCAGCATTCACCAGTGCCATTGAGCTCAATTCTGGTAAATACAGCCTTCCCAGCGACGGTCAAATGTATTTTGAGTACGGATGATAATATGATCATGCAAAGCGGGGGAGAATGCTTGCGAACATTTATTAGCGGTAGTTAGCAAATGCAAACAATTCAAAATAGTTTTCAATTTCATCATGTTTTTTTTTTTTGGAACAGCTTCATCAGAACAGATTTGCTCGTACAATAATGGCGAAGGATTGAATTATATCATGCAAGTGGCCACACTCTTACTAAATCCAATGTCTAACGAACACACAGCAGCATTTGTAGGGCGACTTATCATTACGATTGTGACGAAAGCTGGAAACTTCCTTGGTGACAATATTCAGCTGTTATTGAAGGCTGTGATAAGTAAATTGCAATTGGTTGAAGCGCTGAATGTAGTGATGAGCTTGGTTATGACATTCGCCCATTTGATCATTACTCAAATGGAAGCTGTTTTGAATTTCCTGTCCACAGTACCCGGCCCAACTGGCGTAGAGCCGGCAATTCAGTTTGTTTTATCAAATTGGCTTCCTCGCCAACCTATGTTCTATGGTACTTATGAACGTAAAGTCAGCACAATGGCGTTGTGCAAGCTCTTCGAACACGGCGTTACAACAAATGATACTCGTTTGATTTCTGTTAAAATTCGAGACTTGGTCGAAATTGATTCAACGCACAATCGGCCACGAACACGTCAGCAATCAAGCAGTGTGAACCAACAATGGGTCGATGTTCCAGGTACAAAAAGCGTTACTATTTCTCTTCATTGCTTAACAAAAGAATCTCTTTTTAATTTGTTGATTTTTTCTTAGTTTTGGTTAAAATTTTCAAACTTCTGATTGGTGAATTGAATCACCTGAACGAAACTCTGTTGTTTGACAACGAAAGTGATTGTAGTGATGATGAAACTGATTTGAATGAAGAGTCGAGCCCAAATCAGCAAAATGGAAGTCCACAAAAACCAGTATATGCATCGGACCTGTGGTACGATGATGAAGAAGATGAGGATGATCAATTATTGAAAGAGCTTGAACAAGATCCAATTTTCCAGACAAGTTTGAAGGAAACTCTCACAAAATTCCTACAAAACTTCACAACAACTGATAAATTTGCCGAATATGCGCAGCATCTCAACGAAACCGAGAAAAACGTGTTGCGGGGCATTCAAGTGAACCTTTAATTCTGAATCTTTAAAAATGATTTCCCCAAAAAATACGCTTCTCAATTCTTAAACATGTGTCCATCATATAAAAACCGATTTTAAATTTGTATTTGGAATAATAAATGTTATTAACATTACAATGAAGTTTCTATTTTCCAAAATATTTTGTTTTTTTTTTTTTTTGCTTTTTTTATTGCCATGACATCGAAGCTTATTGTGATGTCTATTCATTCAAGAATTTAATGTTAAGATAAAATAGATTTTTGTGTTTTCTACCTCCTCTTTAGTGATATTATATAATGAAAGTAATTCAAATTCTTTGACGAAGGTTGTTTGTATTGAATTAACAAAAATTTTATGTCACACAAGTTTATATTTATTCCTTTTTGGTCTGTTCAAAGTGGTTTTACGGAAGAAAGCCATATGATGCCATTGGTTTTTAACGATCCTCATATCGAACGCCACGCTTCACGTAATAATGTGGTGCCAATTCGGTGAGCCAATCGCCATCGATGACGGTTAGTTCTTTCATGAAAACCTTGGTTGTGTGAAGTAGTTCGCAGAAAACAACATATTGAGGTTGTCGAATTGTATAGAGGCAGGATAGAGGATGAATTTCCAATTCTCTGTTGCCGCGACAAGTTCGATAGATACCAGAATGATGAAGATAGGCTGTAAATATAGCAAAAACACACGTTAAATAACAAGTTAAACTCCCCTTTTTTTGTTCAAACATTTCTGAAATCATAAATACGAACCTGCATTTGGGAAAAACCCACTCGCAATGCACCGTTGAAGTACGTTGACATTGCCATGACACGATATCAATGGCATTCCGATTTTATTGCGACACAATTTTGCCAGTTGTTCTCGTAATTCATGGGCTCGTTTCAAGTTTTTATAGATGACATAGTGTTGGCCACACCATTCTTTAGTTCGGTCAGCAGCAACAAAGCTTGTGTAAACATTGAGCAAAGTGATGAGATCGCCTTCGGCAACTTCAAAGTCCCGCTTCTTAACACGAGCCGTAATCTGACCCTGACCTGTTGCTGGCTTTGAAAATACTGACTGCACTTGAAGCATGGCAATGATACTCAAAACCTCTTCAGAACAAGCCATTTGTATGGAATTGTAAAGCATTCTTCCCATCATTGGACTGATTGGCAGCTCAGCAAGGAAGTAGCCCACCGGCTCTGTGAGTGAGCCTTTTTGATTGAGTGCCTCTGTTTGCGATGCAAAACGCATGGGGTGTTTTATATTAGGGAAATAAGAACAATGCATTTTTTATATCAAATGAAAAAAAAGTATGCGGAAAATTTCTCAAACTCACCTAATGCGAGAAGTAGTTCTAGCGCAGCCAATAGATTCTTGGCGGGTGGCTTTGATGGAAAATCGAACCGTAATACATTATCAATGCCGAGAGCTTTGAGATATAAAACTGTTGTCGACAAATCGGATCGCCGCATTTCCGGTGGTATTTGTGCCGGCAGCTTTGCATAGGCTTCTTCCGTGTAAAGTCGAAAGACTTTTCCATTTGCCAGTCGACCGGCACGGCCGGCTCTCTGTTCGGCCTGTGCCTTGCTAATTGGAATAACAACGAGCGTATCGGTGTTGCTGTTGGAATCAAACCATTTCATTTTCACAAAGCCACAGTCAATAACATGCGATACTCCGGGTATGGTCACCGATGTTTCTGCTATATTTGTTGCGATTATCGCTTTTCGCGTTCCTTTCGGCGCTGAAAAGAACACTTTCAACTGATCGGCATTCGGCAATGTGCCGTACATGGGCAACACTTGTAAGTCATTGTTCTTCCACTCTTGTGTGTGCTCCTTAAGCAATTGTACTGCATCCAAAACTTCTTCTTGTCCCGTCAAGAAGGCCAAAATATCGCCCACTTTGTTTTTCTCTCGTTCGTGGATCTTCAGCACAGTCAACACAGTCTCTTTTACATAATCTGGGCACGGTTGTTTGATGTAGTAGCAATCGACCGGATACATTTTCCCTTCGACCGACAAAATGACAGCCGAATTCAATTTGTTTTTAAGTGTAAAGAACTTTTTGAAGAATTCAGCATCGATGGTGGCCGATGAAATGATTATCTTTAGTGAATCTCGTTTCTTGATTATCTTCTTCAAAAGTCCTAGCACCGTGTCTGTCAATAGGCTTCGTTCGTGCGCTTCATCAATCATAATCAACCCTAGAGCAAGCGAATATCATTTGTTTTGTTTCAACGTTGCACAAATGTGAAAACATTGGGAAAAGAGATACCATACCATATTTCTGAAGCAACGGATCGGCAAGCATTTCACGCAATAGAATTCCTTCGGTCATAAACTAAAAGTAGAATGAATGATTTTGTGCAGTTTCTTAAAGTAATTTCATTTCAAAAAAGGTATAATTACCTTGATTTTGGTATTCTCGGTGCATTTTTCGATGAAACTAATGGAAACACCCACAGTATCGCCGAGTACTTCACCACGTTCATTAGCAATACGATCAGCTACCGTCATCGCCGATACTCGACGCGGTTGAGTGACTCCGATCATCCCTTTCGTGTGCCATCCGAATTCGTGGAGATACTACAAAAGAACGTAACAATCAACATTTATCTCATTTTTGGTATATTATTAATTGTTTGACGCAATTGTTCGAATTGAAAACTACATGTTATTGAATTCATTTTGTTTTTTATTTCTTTTTATCTCTCATTTAGTGCACCAATGATATTTTACAATATATGACTATAAACTAATTCAATCCAAACTTAATAATCGAGGAAACGCGTGTCAATCGATTGTTTAGGGTATTTTGTTGAAAAAAAATCTCTCGACATTTGGTGAGACGCTATATATTTTTGTAAAACCAAAACATTTAATCACTCGCATTTCTTATGCCCAGCTCAAATATGCCAAAACATTGACATAACAATCATTGTTGCGGCTTATCCAAGCGGACGATGCTTTGTATCCTGTGTAAAGGGGTATTGAATGTCGTTGGACCGCGCCATCTCTACCTAAATGATTGTACTAAACGCTTCAACATTTCACACCTTCCCCGCCTTCCCCGCCTTCCCCTTCTTCAAACAGCGAGTTTGACAGGCTCCGCATCTTTGCTGTCATTGTTTGAAGAAGGGGAAAAAGTGTTTACCATCCATAGACGAATGGTACAGAGGGCGCTGCTGTCAAGCTAAGTGTCAAAATTCAATTTTGCATCGTCCGCTTGGGCTTATCTAACAAGCTTCATCGCATTCTCGATTACAGAGATGGAATTTATTAATATTTGAACTATTTTATTTTCCTATTACTCAGACAATTTCTCCTATTTTATTATTTGTTACGTTTTTTTTTCAATTAGGCAGGCAATTTTGTTAATCGTTGAAGAAAACCATATTAATCGTATTTTATTTCGAGCACACAATTAAAAAACTAATGGGTTAAAGGTTGTTCAGAAAAGATGCAATTTAATGTTCTGGAATGAAATGTTCATGACTTCCAAGTATTTAAATCCAATTATAAATACGTTCCATGTCAAAAACTGTGAATAATTTCATTTTAAAACAACCAATGATTGTTTTATAATTTAAAAAAATAAGAAGAAAGAATTTTTCAGGAAATTCATCACAGGATTCTCGAAAAAAAATATTTGAAACGAAAATTCAGTACATATCTTCTGGCAAGACTAATAGCAATCATTTTTTCGAGAAGCAAACATATTTTCTTTTCAAAACCACAAAACAAAGAACTACATTTTTTTCGACTTAATTTCTTAATTTGAGAATTTCCAATAAAACTGAAATTGGTATAATGGCTATAATGCACCGTTACTTAACATGCGTTTGTACCACAAGCCAAATATTGAAAGCTGTTTTATAGAACATTTGTGTAGGAGTGAATTATGGCACCATCTTATCTGTACAGTGAGCCATCGTCATCTTATTTGCTTACAAATAAGCTATGTTTAGTTTTTGCATGTCAATAATAAAAGCCCATGCAAAATCATATATCATCTGGTATTTCATTGTGTATCAGAATAGATGGTATCAAATCCAAATCGGTTCCTTGCGTTTTCTATATTTGGTACGGTCAATATCATCTCTGCTTACAGCAGATTATGTGTATGTGTGAGTATTTGAATGATCGGCAATGTACCATCGATTCCAAATCAGGTCAAAGATATTCTATATAGGTCAACTCTGGCATTATGTCTCACAAATTGTATCGTATTAAATTAGGACCGAATTCATTTTCGCAGTCGGGTCATAATTAGACAGGTGAGCATAATATGGCTACTATATCCTTAGCCTCTTCCAGTTCACAAAGTCGAATTTTTGCCGAATGGTTTTCTATTTTATGACACACACACACAGTTGATTGGGTGAAAATGAAAACTGACCACTTTCTATCGTGAGAATTAAAGCGAGACTAGATAAATTTTAAAACAAAAATTATACTGATAAAAATTTACAATAAAATGTGACCAGGAATTTTTTAGGAATAAAACTGGGACCGGGAAAATGTTGAGGATAAAAATGATATTGAGAAAATTTGAATATTTGAGTGTAAAAATGAAACCAGAAAATTTTGAGAGCAAGAGAGAGCCCGGAAAATTTTGAGATAAAAATGAAACAACAGGTAAAAAAATTCTGTGTCTTTTTTTTACGTCACTTTTTTCCCAGACTCATTTGGATTCTCAAATTTTTGTTAGTCTCATTTTAATTCTCACCGTTAGAGGTCCGCTTTCATTCTCACCAATTCAGTTGTGAAGTACACGCACACTAGCGTGCTCACGGGATTGACGGATTCAAAAGTGCCTTAGCTCATTTGAAAGAACGACAGAATTTTTGTCGATTGATCATTTTTCAGTAGTGATTTGTCTTGAGACTTCCCGAGACAAACATCTATTTTCCGTTTTCTGTGGAACAAAACAAGCGATTTATATTTCGATATATTTTTCAACTGACACAAATTTGAGAATCTTATCTATCTATTTTATTCTCAAAAAAGATATTTGCACGGGGAAGTCTGAAACCAAACAATCATCAATCGCTCTAATCAATCGATTCAGATTTCGCTTTTTCATCACTTCAAACATTTGCTCTTTCATTCAACTCCAAACATCATTTGAACTTTCTTCTTATGTTTCTTCACACACCTGTTCATTTATATGTATTTAGCGAATGTTTGATGCACTTTCATTGCAAATTATTATTTCCAATGGTATATGATAAATTGATGAACAATTGGTAAACATTTAGAACATTGCTTTAATATTGAAACTGACGCCTAACTATACATCGTCAAAATATAGTGTTTTTCACATTTAATGGTCATTCCGGTCAAATAAATGCATCGACTTTTTTTCTACATGTTCATTCCTGTACAATGTTTGCATAAAAATATATCCCATATTTCATTTTGTCCTCTGTTCTCTATCAAGTCTAAAACTAAAAACTCTGTTCATTTGTTTGTTATCGAATCAAGTGTAAAATGCAGTCAAAAATTACTGGACTGTTAAGGTGATTTGAACAATCGTTATCGTTTCTATTATAAAAAAAATATGTTGCTTTATTCTCTGTTCACGTGTTCAATTCATTTCAAAGATACAATCGATACACTATTTACAACGGATGAATTCATTTAAAACATATGGGTTATTTGAAGTGTAAAATATTGTTTATAAATGTTTCAAGATTTGTACGGAGAAAATACTAAATTGAGTGAATATATCGCAATTAAGCAATGGATTTTCGGTTTTGGTTCATTTATTTGGGATCTGTAAGTCCATCAATATTTAACAACACTCTTTCAGTTCTATCAGATCTTTCAAATAAAATCAGAAAGAAATTAAAAAGTAGTGACAATTTTTGTAGAGGCAACATATATTTCGACAAAAGCTGGGGATTCTGTGAGGGGCCGGCCATTAAAAAAACAACAACGACGACATCAGACTAAAATTTTTGCACTATCTATTATTAAAAGTTCGATCACAATGCGGTATTGTTGCCGGTGAGCGTAGTAAAAATGAACGATTCCACTTCGAGTACGTGCATCTCAGTGGCACATATAATGACTAACAATATTACAAAACCAATATATTGAATCAATCGCAAGAATTCCCAGAGTTTGTCACAAAATATGCTAAACAGCAAACAATGCAGCAATGCATGAACATTGAACACCCTCCAAAGCCAGGCAATGCTGAAGAACCATTTCGATTGCATGATGATATTCTGTCGTCGAAATTGTGTTGGTTGAACGTCATTTCGTTCAAGCATATCTTGATACAGGGCAATGTAACGATTCCAGCCGGTCGAACTGAGCAACAATTGGCCGGAAAAGCAAACAATTTTGCGCGCCACTTTTTTTGTCGTGACTTTTACTTTGTACGTAACACCGGTTTCGGATGAGCCTTTGGCCGTATCATTGGTGGTGGGTAGTATTGCTTGGAGTTGAGTATAGCCGCGTCTGGGTGGATTGTTCTTGAGGAATATGAAAACACCAATCATAAGAGCTATGCATCCGAGGCCATCGCAAAGCCCGTCGATATAATAGCCGGCGGTGCCGATTTCAGAACGTTCACCGCGAATATGTTTCTTCTGTCGAGCGACGTGTCCGTCCAAGTCATCGAGAAATGTACGAAATTGAAATAGAACTACGCCAATTCGGCGATAGCACAAATTATCCGAAGAGATGAACCGACCTGCCAAAATTGCAACAAATACGTGAAAAAATGATATCATATTTGCGGTGATGAAGGTTGATCGGGAAAATCCAATAATGTCATCGAATATCGTTGCCATCGGTGCGAAGAGATAGTGATTTGTGTGATCCAGCAGAATGGCCTTAACGGTCACATGACACAATGGATCGATGTCACATGAAAACCATGCAACTTCATCATAGGTGATTGGCTTCTTCACGACCGATTCTATATGCTGTGCTTGATTTACTGCTACAACCGATGTAAGAGATGACGTTGAAGACGATACATGACCACCATCACTTAAAAAACTGTCCACCGTATCGTTGAAATGGTAATTTCGTTCAATCGGATAATTCTGAATGCGCAAATATAAATTCACATCCATGTAAATGTACCACGAGATTAAAAAGAAAAATCCAGTTAGCAAAATTTTGCTAATGCATGAACTTGGACCAATCATTTTGTTTGCTGTCTTTTTCGCTTTCCGTAGTAATGTTCGTGAAGATTTGTTCGATTATTATCTTTTTACATAAATTTAATAAATTGCAATGCACAATCACATGATATTCACTTCATTTGTTCGGAAATTCGTACATTCTGAAGGGAAAATAAACTTTCAAAACTTAATGGTAGCAATGGAGTCGTTTAGCCTTTTGCGTGTAGCTATAATCTTTGATAATTTGTTGCGATATTGATATTGGATTACTACACGATCGATTGCCAGTTGCTGATCTGAAAAGAGCAGATGAATCATAAAGTCAATCAATTAATGAACAACAAAGCAAATCACATATTTATTAAATTTATGTAAAAAGGCAATGTGTTATTGGAGTCAATATTATCCCTGCAAACAGCCCATTGAACTATCAAATTACAAACAATGTACGATCGATTTGAATAATGATTAATGAACGGGCAGACGACCTTATTCGTATTATCTCAATACTAAGTCGGTTTTGGTGTACTGATGTATTATAATATCAGACGCTCGAAACGGCTTCAGTGTGTTCTTTTCAAACTGTTTGTGTGTGTTCACAATGATTGCATATCAAATTTCATTTAACGGAAGCGAAAGCTCAAAATAAATAAATTCCTGAGTGAAACCCGAGCTAAAGTACACACAAAGGCATCGAATTAACTGACTATATATCGATGGGCATCTAGATTGATATTTAATAGCTCAAATCATTGATTTTCATGTAGCCATTTTCAATTGCTCTAAGCGAATCAACTTTGAGGCTTAGCATTGTGCTCACATAAAATGTCACACAAAAATGCAACAAGGAATGTTTAGCAAATCAATTCATCAATTCATCAAGCGCGTGTTCAAATCAATTGCAATGAATGCAATATCAAATGGAAATCGAACAATCCTGTGGATCTTGTGAAAAAACCTTTTACCTGTGGAACTTGTGTTGATTTTCCGCAGCCCGTCTCGCCAACGAGCACAAGCGTTTGATACTGTTCTAAGCAGTACAAAATTTGATCACGATATTTACGAATCGGTAGGCGTTCACGTTGCGCTTCGATCGCCAATGATTGATGTGCGTTGAAAACAAACGATGTTACGCCGTCATCGGTCTGCTGCAAATCACGCTCTGATGCAAAAGAGTCGTCGTCTAAAATAGAGAATAGAGAAGAAAACAAAATATTTACAGCATTTCAAGAAATCAGTGGGTAATGTATTTATATATAATAGACATTGAGTCGGGATGAGTGAGTTTTAGGTTTGAACTAATGCAATTACACACGTGTCACAATTCTATGAACAACAATTCATTAAATGTATTTAGGTTTGCCCGTGTAGAAATATTTCGACTGAGTAGCCAATCGACTTGGGACATTTTGCTTGACTTTGTCTGGCTCACTAAGATTGAGCTCTACAGCTATAGTCATCTCTGTGTCAAAATGTCCTAAATTCATCGAGTGAATTAAATGTTACAGAAACTGGCTATTTTTCATTATAAAAAACGAAATTAGCCAGTTATAATCGTTTGCTGCCAATTGCAGTTGGCTGACTGTTAATCACTTAATTATCGCTTAATCAGTAAAATATGATTCAGTCATGAGATTGCATCAATAAAAAAAGCAATTCAAGTGTTCTATTTGGCATGATGTCGCCAATTACAATGAGTTTTTACTTCGAAGTTTTGGAAAACTTAAGCCATTTGCCCGCCAGAAGCGCTAAATTATTGAAATCCCCTCGAATCGATGAACTAATTTCGTTTTGATGGTAGTAACTCTTTCAATGTCAGAACTTGCCAATTTATTGCTTTCTTTGCACCACAGAAAACAAAGGATTTCCATAACCGATAAATTGAATTTTCCCTTTGCCGTTTATTTTGAATAAATTATATGCTCAATTTGTGACCTCTTTCTGCACATTACAAAAAAATACCATTTTTATTTTGAATAGATGTTGCTTGGACATGCAACGGAAATAAATATCGGGCTTTTTTTCAAGAATTTTCTAATTTTAGAAAAAAATTCACTTCGATCGAAACTCATGTATTGACGCGTCCTCTTTCCAAGCAATTCAGATCAACAGTAAAAATGTTGATCCGCAGTGACTGACTTTCTTTGCACAAATGTAACGTTACTCTCGTAATTCCCTTCAACTTTATCGACATAAAACGGTTTTTACTATCTGTTGATAAAACTTATCTAGCCTTGGTTCGTGTGCGGCGACGGTATTTGCTGCGCGTCGGAGGCCATTCAGTGTGCTTAAAATATAGCGGCTTTGTCACTCAGTTTTTATGTCATTTATAAATATTAATTAACCAGAATTGTGTCCACAACAATTGTTTATTTTCATAACATTGGTTGATTGTGTTTTCTTCTTCATGTTATGCGCTCCTGATGGCATCGGAAATTTCACGCGCCCACGACGTATCTTGGAGTGTACATGTTTTATTTGTATAATTTCATCAAAGGGAAAACAACATGCAAATCAAATATTCAATATATGTTTACATGTTACTTCTAAATTTAGATTTACAACGGCAAATTACATAATTTAGGGGCAGTTATTGTGGATATTTTTGTATTATTTCATGCGTCGTTTGATTGCCTTGCTTAATGGAACTTCACTGTAATACGAACTAAATTATAGACATTCGATTTTTCGGGTGATAAAATTGGTTTTAAGTGTGGACAGAATGGAATACAATGGATTTGGTTTCACCAAAGACGACTCGAGGCTACAATTACATGCAATGATTTTTTCTTTGTCAATATCATCGTCTGATGGAATGCTTGATATTTATAACCCACATGAATTTATGCCCAATCTCACTGAAATTTTGAACATGTTAAAAAAATAAATTCTAAGAACTCTCGATTTCTTTTGAATGTGAACATCTGTGCTGGATTTAATCACCACGATATAAGTGTATTTTTATATTAGGAATTAACGATTCATCCTCAAAAACCGATGAGTTCATCGGACGGCATTCTCTCTCTTTGATTCAATTGACATTCCATGTATAAAACGAACTCATTGTGGCGTTATGTAATTGAAGTGGAGTTCTATTTGAAAATGCATATAAATTTTCATTAGTATTGAATTGCTGAAAGCAGCTAGCACTCGATTAATAAAATTACTTTAACCAACCGACAATCGCAACAAAAATACAAAAACACACATACATACGGCAAACCGTGGCTATTAAATTAAATTGATGCATGAGTTGATGTGTCAGTTTCAATCAACGTATTTGGCTGGATATACAGCTCAAAGGGTATTCAAAACAATCAATTATATAAGAATACTGTATACACAAAACAGCCGATTCAAGACAATTAACACTCGAGCTGCGCAGCCACTCGAATACATTCATTGAAAAGTTTATTTATTTATTGAAGTGCAAAATATCGTATGATCCACGTGACGCTAATATAATGTGTAATCATTTAGCGTCGTATTCTAAATATTGAAATGTTATGGAAATTTCATGAATTTAGATACATAGCGTTCATCATCATCATGACTTTGATTTTAACACTTTGATCATAAAAAGGCACATAACATTCCGTAAATTATGCAAATAGGCAATTATGTGGTTCTTTAAGATATATCAACAAGTAATTTATTTATAGGTAATTTTCAATTTATTGAAATTCATACTAGTACATTATAATGTGCCTCTGCACAGCAGCTAAATTAATAAAATGGTTTCCTAAATGCCTAATTTGATAATCTGTGAAACTATTTTTTTCATTCAAAAAATAGCAGTTCGTACGGTGGTAATTGGTTTGCAAATCACTCCCACTTCTTTTTCTAGAGATTTTTAAAAAATAATTAAAATGAGCGCATTCAGAGTAGATCGAAGCAATGCTTGAAAAGCCGCACACAGTGTGTAACATATCATTAGGATATACAGAATAACCTCCCAATAGCGGAACCTCTAAATAGCGGAAACCTCGATTTAACGGAATTTTTTTTCGGCCATTGAGGTTTCAGTGCAAAATGACCTCCCAATAGCGGAAATTTTACCTCTAGTTAGCGGAAAATTGTTCATTCGGTCAAAAAAATTTACATCAAAAATGATTGTAAAAAACCATTTTTTTGTTTTTTCTTTGTGTATTTTTTCTTTCTAAGCCGATTTCTAAGTAAATTTATTGTTTTCATCATGACTCATGAGCAAATTCATAAACATTAAAAGAGAATCAATTGCAAAATAGATCAACTGAAATTGACCCACAATTGAAAGAAATGAAATGCGAAATCAGAAGTTGTTCGCAAAGACATGTTCGTTCAAGTCTTTGCAAATGTTATTTATCGCCAAATTCGGCAATAGAATTTATCACCAAAGTACAGTTTTCAGAATTCATATTTTAATTTGCAAGTGTAAGTGTGATACTCAAACGAGCTAATTCGGTTGGCCGTTTGCTACATCATACAAACAGTTACATTTTTTATGTAAACAAAGATAACATAGGTTTCTCGATGCCAGCTAATGACATCACAATTAAACAATATGCAATACGGTCTTGCACTCTATTACGAAAGTCAATCGATGGCCTCTTTGGTAATACAAGGTAATATCTGCTTCATTTGAATAAGAAATCGGTATCTATGAGTAAGACACATTGAAATGTCAATATAACAATAATAAATCAATGATTCTTACATATTCTTGATTGAAATACCTCTAAATAGCGGAAAATTACAAAAATAGTAGTTCAGGCATTTTGAACCTCCCAATAGTAAAAACTCTATTTAGCGGAAACCTCTAGTTAGCGGAAAAAATTTTGTCACCGTCCGATTCCGTTATAGAGAGGTTATTCTGTAATATCAAATTCTATCTGTGTTGAGGTTGCTTTTGAAAATCATATCATTGATTTTATCATACATTTTCGTTCTTGAATGCACACTCAAATTTAAATGCACATTTCACGCGAAAAGAAGATAAGTTCATGTCGATATGGTTTGTTCATGTTGTCGGTTGAAGGGTTTCCCAATAGGGGTGATATGATTTTGAATGTCCCTATCGGGCTCATTTGAACTGTCATTTTTGACGTCTACTCTCAGTTGTCATCAGTAAGGTTTGCCATTTAATCATGAGTAGTTTCACACTTCCACAACGAATATAGCCGCCGTACAGGCCAGTATCGAGGAAAACCGTGAATTGTCCGTTTCATGCCGATCTCAGAATTGGACCTGTCCAGGATGACTACCTGGCGTATTTTGCGGTTGGATCTTGGCCTACATCCCTATAAGATGATTCTGGCCCAAGAACTGAAGCCTAATGACCATCGTTTGCGTCGGGAGTTCGCGGATTGGGCTCTGGAATCAATTGAGAATGATCCCAATTTTCATCAAAAAATCATCAAGCTTGAACGCATTCGGGTTTGCAAGAAGAGTCGCGCGAGCCATTTGGCCGATATATTGTTTAAATCATAAATGGCATAGAATATCCAATATAATAAAAAAGATTTCGATCAATTCCGCATGAATATTCAGTGTTTTTTTTTTTCATTTTCAAAACATATCACCCTTATTGGGAAACCCTTTATATTTCTCTATCCAGAAACAATAAAATCTATGGGCTCATTGAGTGACTATTTTGGAATTTTTCCATTTATAATTAAATTTTGTGAGACAGCCGTTGAAAACATAGGAAATATCTCATTCTTGGTTTCGATTTGAATTCCTTGAATGTACTCTCATTCAATTTTCGAAGGTTATTAACTTCCAATTTTGTTTGTTTCTTCCATTTTCTTGCATGATTTCCACAATTCAGCTGAGCGGCTATTTACCTTGCGACAAACTCAAAATTCAATTTGTATAACTCTTCAAAAAGCAACGTTTCCTCCTTTGTTTGAATTTTCTTGTATTAAATTGATTGTAATTTGTAAAGAAATGAACGGAAAGCGGAGGAAGCGGTGAGCCTCACACAATTCGGTCACATGCAAAGCGCATTCGATTTCAATAAAGCGTGTCGACTGTTATAATTAGGTGTAATTATTCACACGCGCTTCCATGCACTTTTTCTTAATGAATCCGAATGAGCTCCAACTTGTTCAACTTCGCAGTCGATTCATATCACATTTTGGTTTTGCATCAACAAAGTTTAAAGGCTCATTAAATGTTAAAAAAAAAAATGTTTCCAAGGAAAATACAGAACATTAATTATTGAGAAATGATCAACGAACATAACACAATGACATTAGTACCTATTAGGTTCTACCTAAAGTAAATAGAGTAGCTCGTTCTCTTTCGAAAAAATTAGTCTCCAATTCATTTCAATATTTTATTTTAATTCAATAATACAGTTTGGCTGTTGAACGGCGATGAAACGTGATAAGCGTGAACACGTTGATGTCACGACGCGGCGCGATGCAAAGCAAATTCGTGATCTGTTGACATTCAGGTGCGTTTCTGTTTAAAACGTGTGCATTGCATAAAGGCTTAATTGTCTGAAGCCCACAAAAAAGCCACGAAAGAAAATAGCTCTTTCGAACTGTTTGCTTTTTGTTAAACTTTATTTTCAGTTCATTTTAAACGATACGAACTCAACAATTCGACATGACCTTGACATCTCATCTCTCTATGCTTCACACTGCTAGATCCATTTCGTATATCGCGCAGAGAGCTTTAAATGGGAATATTAAAAATTCCATTTTTGTTTCTCAAATAATAACTAGAAAAACAGTTGTTTCAATGAAGTAAAATACATTCGTGTGGACAAAACGTTGCTCTGTCCTATCGCGTAATTTTTCACGAATAGATTTTATTTGATGAATTAATGAATTTTTTTGTTGATTTGGACATTTGGGTCAATGCTACAATGCTGAATAACGTCATTCATTTTACGCTAAAGTTTTAAAAATCCCTCATTTCTGAAATGTCGACGGACTATGGGAAAATCGATCACAAAACTAGCATATTGCATCCAAAATCCTCTGATCTGAGAGGTTTTTCATTTCCCTCAGTGACCGATAACGCTCTTTTTAAGATCAGGGGTGCAAATCATTTCACTTCCAAAATATTTGTTAGAAACTTATTTATTTTTAATTCACAGAATGAAAAATGTTCAAATTAGTGCTTGATCAAAAACGGATTTTTATTGAGGCCGTCGGTGTTTACAAAACGATAGATTCTGACTGAAGATACGATGAACCGAGACTTGCTTTAATGGTTTGTCACACCAGAAACTTATGAATTGAACACGTCAACTTTGAATCATATTTTTGGAATTTGAAGTAATGGCAAATATTTACTCGATATGATTCATACAATAATTTCTCGATTTCTGGTGGCTCACACAGGTTTTTTTATTTGGCTATGTTTACCTAATCAGTGCCTTTGCTGTAACTAAACTATTTCCAAATGGCCAGTTTTCGTAAACGCCGCATATCTGCAGGCAGGAAGCATTTTGTTTCGTGGAAAATATATCAAGCTGATATTGTTGTAACTTACAACTTGTAAGGCAAGTCGATCAATTCATCAAATTAAAAAAATCATAATAATAAATTTTGGGTACTTGAAAATGACTACGAAATGAAAAGAAACCTAATTCAAAATATGCGAGCTCTAGCTCCAAAAATTCAGTTTCTGAGAAGACTTATGAGACAGACCGGTTTTTAAATTGTCTCATCAAAACAGTAAATATTGGCTATCTAAACATTCAAAATGTGTCTGGCGACAACAGCCAAAATAAGTGCTACATTTTCAAAATTAAAATGAATATTAGAATATGCATCCAAATAAAATATTGATGTATTTCGTTAGAAATAAGATATCGTTTCAAAAAGCTAATGATATAAATACGAGTTGTATCAAGTACGATATGGCACTATCAAAACAACACAACAGAAAAAATGAACAAAGATACAGTTTAAACACTTTACTTTGCGTTTGTTTAACAGAAACAGTTTTTTTTATCTCGCAACAAATATAAAATTACCCGAAAAATTAAATGTGAAAAACAAAACTTTATGCCGATAAGCCGTCGGATACTCGCTTTGCGTTGCGCTTCTGATATCGTATACTTATAGCAATGTTTCTCGGGCAAATTTGTCGTATTTTTGAACAGAAACAGAAAAATTTACTATCTAAAAGTGGTGTTTTTTTGATAAATCAGTATCATCAATTTAAATTGATTTCGTATTGCAGAACCCACACTTGATAATAGAACTTCTGTCTTTGTTATGACAATTTCAAGCTGAAGAATCACAACTGCTTGAACACATGCGAGCAAGTAAGATCTGAATTTAATTTAAAATGTTGATTTCAACAGCACATTATCGTTTATTCAACAAAGCACCGCCAACTATCGACAAAAATGAGTTCAATCTTTGTATTGTGCTCGTATTAATACTGACAATTGCATTGAAAATGAAATCATTAATGCCAATGATTATCGAATAAAATCATGGAGCTTCTAAGTCCAGAATTTCCATGAAAGCTTGTAGTATGTCTCGCAATGCTAAATGACTTGTTGAATTGCAACAATTGAATCGTTGTTTCAATTAAAGAGACTGTTACACAATTCAATAAATTCATTCTGTTCAGATATTTTTTTCTTATTATAGAGTTTCGAATCATCTAAATTGCATATGATTGACGTTATTTTCAACATCGAAGAGTCATAGTTAAGACTTGCATTAATATCAAATAGTTTTAAATATTATGATAAACAATTTTGAAATCATTTGTACAATTTATAAAATTCCGAGTCAAGCATGAATGTCCAAAGGTTAAAATTTAAAGTAGATAAGTGTTATTTTGAGCGAGAAAAATGTTTTCCTTGTTGAAAGATGAATGTCTCAGAGGTATATACCCAGTAAAGCCTTAGATCTACGATTCATAGGCTGTGTTCCCAACCGAATAGCAACTCAATTGTAACATTTTCTAAAAATACACTCGAAAAGATTATTCAATAGACAATCATGTTGGACAGCTTTACAAATGTACTTTTAAATACGCATATTCGATAGAACACTTCTGCTTATAGAACCAAAACGCAATGCTATAAATATAGAATGTGATTCCATGGATATGTGAATGTGATGAGCGCATTATGAGAAAGAGAACAAATATTAGTTTAATCAAGCAATAAATAAGAAACAGTCTCACCTGGTTTTAAAAATCTCGTTTTTGGTACAGTAAACATAACGTCATGCAAATACGATTTCGATGTAATCACTTTTACTAAATTTTGTTCAATTACGATGACAATTCAGTTTTGCTTCTCTTCTTTATGAATTCTAATCACAATTTTTTTATTAGTGTTGTGGTTGTTCGAATTCCGAATAAATTTGAAAACCACCAGTATCACGCGATTGATCCGAAAGTCTCACTTAACGCAACTTAAATACCAAAATATTCTTTTCTATCTATTTGATTCATGTGTTTTTGTTTATACTTCAACTCGACAGCTTTCCATTGCGAACTCAAATATCACATTCCATACGATTTTATGTTTCTCCGAGCTATTTTACGCATAGTTAAGTCTCAGTGTGGCTTCGATCGTGATTTCTCGACACAGATTTCACCGTTCGTTGACCAATTCAATCACAGGCCAATTTACCGAAACTCCCCAATCGATAGCAATAAATTTTCCTATATTATCGTTTCAACGATTTCTGTTTAAGTTTTGCTTTATTTTCGTTGATACTTTAAGTAACAATCTGATTACCATAATCCGGAAAAATATTTAGTTTTAAAACCGGTTCTATTTATTCATTAAATATAATTATTCGTTCTGTAGAACATTCACGTACTGCACTGTAGAACATTCACTGCATCAATGTGTATTCTCGAAAAACATGACTGAACAATGGAAAAAACTCGGTGCTGTTCATCCCAAATGGTCATTATTATCATCACATCACACACAATCGCACTTTAAACGTAAACTCTGTTTCACCACTTAACAAAAGGTATTTAAACTACTTTATTTGGCTGCTTCGAATCGAATTCACACAATTCGAATTTCAATTGAAAATTAATTTTAGCAATGCTATTCGTTTAGTAGAACAAATTTCTGTTGTTTTTTGAGAGTTTTTATTTACATTTATTTCGCGACTGCACTAGATACGATGCTTATGGGTATGTGACGTCTCACCGTACTCTGAACGGTTTAAGAGAATCACATTTTCGAAGCAACGCAACTCACCAATTATACACACAACTACGTGATGTGTGTGGTTCCACTTCCATAGATACGATAAAAGACATGCGAAAGAGAGAGATAGAGAGAGAGACAAACAGAAAATGGTTTGAAGCATTCGAAGTGTAGAAATACGCGGGAGAGAGAATGTCGTGGACAAGCCGAAGAGAGATTAAACACATTTGTAAAGTTTTGAAAAAATAATTGACATTTGATTCGAAGTTGAGAAAATATAACCTCAAAATATTCGATTCATTTCCATCGTGGCGAGAACGGTGAGCTTGGCTTCAATCTTGAAATTACGTTGAGCGTTTGTCACCAAATGTTTACTAATCGATTAGATGTATGATGACAGATGCTCGACCGGACACAAAAATAAAGGACGAAGAGCCAGAAGATCCAGTCGATTCTATGCTTAAGAAAACCGGCTGCATTCAATTACATTATAAAGTTCAGGTAATGTATTCCTCGCATTGAAAAACAATATTTTGACGTTTCGGATAAGATGATTTTCTATCATAATGAGTAATTTGTAATCACTTATCCACTTAATACATGAATAGTAAAATTCCCCTAATAATCCGCAAATTGTCTCCATTTTTAGGAGTGTATTGCTGAAACACAAGACTGGCGAAAGTGCAAGGACGTTGTCAGTGAATTTCGACAGTGCATGTCTAGTTATACGGAACAACAGCAAAAAAAATACGCCAATATTAAATAATAAAATCATATAAAGATAGAAGCTTATCAAAATCTGTGCAGTTACAACTAATTAAAAATGGCTAATTTTTTGAAATCCTTATTCCGCCGAACGTCAACGGTTCTGAAATTGTCCGAACCGATGCAAATGTCTTTAGTAGTGCGAAGTGATTTGAAAATGTCAATGGGAAAAACTGGTGCTCAATGTGCACATGCTGCGGTTTTGTGCTGTAAAAAGGCTGAAAAAAGTAAACCGCAGCATTTAGAAGCCTGGTTGAATCTGGGTCAACCGAAAGTAGTGCTGCGAGTCGGTTCGCAGGGCGAAATTGATGATTTATCAAAACTTGCTTCTGAAAAACATGTCATGAACTGTAAAGTTCGTGATGCGGGAAGAACGGAACTTTTACCTGGGACGGTAACTGTTTTGGGCATTGGTCCAGATACCAAATCCAAAATAGATGAACTCACAGGGAAATTAAAGCTTCTATGAAATTTGTCAATCGATTGCGTTTACTCATTTTTCAAAATGAGCTTAGTCATTTTAACTAATTATAGCTTTGTTAAAAAATAAAATAAATTCATACAAATTAGTTGACGTTGATTTTGTTTTTATTTTGTCTTTTCATTGCAGCATAGAGCTTGTTTTTGCAATATCATTTGCAATTGCGTAAAATTAGCTATTCAATGATTATAATTATTATTCAATGGTCATAATACATTGAGAACTACTATGAAACAAGTAATTTGAGTTGACTAGACATGAGCTGGATAGTTTTGTGAACAACTCGTTATTTATTGCTAAAAATTGTACAGTATTTTTTAGGTAGAGGGCATATCATGCCATGTATTTAGGTGATATTTTGAAAATATTTGGTAATAAGGACTAAAGCAATGGAAGAAATGAGAAAAACGGTTCCAGGTATTGAGCAGCGCACTTGAATATCAGGATCTAAATTGAAGAGTAAACAATCCATAAGTTTGCATTTCGAAAGATGAGCCAATTTCTAAATGTGTTAAATTTTCGAAAATTGCTCTCTATTTTTGGTAAAATTCTCTTAAAGTCATACCTTTGTCTTCATAAACGAAATCTTTGAATGCTATATCATGCTGGATGCCTTGCCACGCGATACATTTTGATATTGCAAATTTCCACGTTCGATACTTCATATCTTTTGCTGGAATGTGTAAAATTCAAGGTTGTGAATATGGAAATATATGTTTTGAAAACATTGACCAGAAATTAGACTTACTACTGGCGCACATTGTTGGTTGAAATATTTCAATTGGTGGTGTGAACATTGCCGTTGATTTTTCCAAATGCAAAACTTCCATTGTTAATCCGGCAGCTATCATAGCTCCTAGACAGGCGGGAAATGCAGTTTGCGGGCGTTCAATGCGAATGCCACAAAGATCAGCTAACAGTTGCAACGGGAAGGCAGTTTCGCTGAATTCACCGCCAATTGTGAGACGCTCGATGGGATTCCATGATGGTACATCTTTGATGAGGGCTTCAATCAGATCACGTGTTTGAAAGCAGACGGCTTCATATGCAGCGAGGACAACTTGATAGGCAGTGGTGTGATTATTTAAGCCAAAAAGTAATCTACAAATCAATTTAATTTTATAGATGCAGTCGTTTCTCTTGCTCATGATAGCATGATGGATGTGTGTACAATTTAATTCTTACCCGCGAGCATTGTATTTCCAATAAGGTGAATAAAGGCCACTAAATGCTGGCACAAACACAACATTTGTTGATGGATTTGGATTATCAAAGGCAGTTAATGTTCCTATATTCGAACCAGAACTGTATGTGGATAGTATTGATGATTCCCCCACATATGTCTGTACAAGTGATGCTCCTCCATTAACTGTGGTCTGATTATTTGGTGCTACCTCATCTTTCAAAGAGAGATTCTCTTTTAGCCAACCAACAGCTGAACCTGCATATGCTATAGATCCTTCTAATCCATAAAATGGCTTCTCCTTTGGACCGAGTTGAAAAGCAACTGTTGTGAGCAACCCGTTTTCCGAATCAATTATTTCAGCACCCGTATTCACAATCAAATTACAACCGTCATCATAGTAACATGTCGTCTGTTGCGGTCGCAAACACATTTGCCCGAGCAATGTACCAGATTGCTCAGATAAACTCTACAAAATATGCGGAAATCGAAATATATGCAATTTTCGAATGTATGATGAATTCAATACGAGAAATAATTTCAAGTTAATTTAAGTTCAATTTCAAGTCAATTTGAAACCAATTTCAATTCGATTAAGATTCATTTTGAATTGATTTCAATTTGATTGTATTTTGCATAAGTTCAAAGCTTACTGCTGCAATTGGTATGCCTTTCAACGGTCCTTCATAAACATAACCGAAAATCTCAGCACAGCTTCGAATTCTTGGCAGGATTGACATTGGTATTTGGAAGAAATGGCATAGCTTAGCATCCCAGTCAAGCGTTTTCAAATTCATTAGCATTGTACGTGATGCATTTGTGACATCAGTTAAGTGTACACCATCCTCCAAGCCTCCTGTTAAATTCCACAAAATGTATGTATCCAAAGTTCCGAAATAGCACTCATCTCTCTCAACAGCCTCTTTAATCGATGGCACATTCTCAATCAACCAGCGGCACTTTATGCTACTAAAACAGTTACTTAATGGCAGCCCACAAATCGATTTCAACAAATTGATTTTATTTTGATTTCTAGTAAGAATCCTCTCGATAATTGATGTTGTGCGGCAATCGTTCCATGCTAAAAAGATGTCGTGATAAAAATGCTATTTAAACGTTAAACTGAAAGGATTTCGTACCTATGGCATTATAGAGAGGTCGCCCAGTAACTTTATTCCATAAAACTGTTGTATCACGTCGATTGGTGAGGGCTATTGCACAGATATCATCCGGGTTTATGTCTAAAATCACTAAATTCTGAACAGCAACTTGAATGCATTCAAGTACATTTTGCCATATTTCCAACGGATCAACCTCGACCCAGCTCTGTTGAGTGTTTATCTCTTTTAGTTGAATTTCATGACACGTTAGCACTTCGGCATTCCGAGCTGCATATACCTAAAACGTGACATCAAAAAACTATTAAAAAAATGCAATTCCTCAATGAAACAATGGAAATCAATTGGATTATTCTCACGAGAAATTTGCAGTGAGTGTGACCAATATAAATCGTTCCTAAGAGAGCGCCAAAGCGACCGTAGTTATTCATTACTTGGACCTTTGACTCGAAATTTTCTCGCAGACGCACACACGCACTCCTCACAATTTAACCTTTTGAACTGTTCCACCTAAATCTAAATTTGTCGATGAGTTAAAAGTGACAAACACCAATATTTGTGCAATTTTAAAATAATACTATTTAGCTACTATCTGTGTGATTACTTAAAATTATTCATTTTCTTAAATAAGTGTAACATGATTTGATGTTGTGGTAAAATCGTTTTTTCTGTCTCTCTCAGTCATCGCCCGTAGAATATCACTTCGTCTTTGACATTGACAGTAAATGACAGCTACAACTCTCAACTCATTCACATCACGGTGGTGGTTGACATGCACTGGAAATCGGTTTTATTGAACCCTGCCGCAATTTTGCATCGTATAAAAACCAAAATGATATTTTTGAAATTTAAGAAAAATTTATTTTGATATTCAAAACGAAGGAATATTATATTAAAATTAAAAAAAAAATATATTCGAACTAATAAAAAAACAGATCGAAAAAATTTGAACAAACTGCAAATCCTAAAATAACCTCTTAAAATAGTTTGCACCGCAAAAATTCTTCTTCGCAAGTAGCTCCATGTTTCTTGAATTCGTCAACTGATGGAAGATGTTCGAAGAAAGCTTTGAAACGGTAATCGTCGTCGGCTGATGCATTTCGTGCGTCGCTTGCTGAGTCATCTGCATCGTTAGTCTGCATGTCGGAATCATTGATTCGTGATGAAATCGTTTTTTGCATGCTCCATATAAATGGTTTAGTTTTACAAAGTAAAAGTTTAATGCAATCAGTATGTGAGCTCGGTAAATTTGCGCCATCATCATTGTCAACCATTCGCACTATGCGTTCTGGCAGATTTTTGTCGAGCATTGAGTCGATTTGTTTTGAAAGATATTGATTTGATTTACTTTTTTCCATGACCCAATCGAGAGTATTGTCCCAAATGGAGACGGATCTCGGCTGTTCTGTCTGAAAATTCGCCGAAAATTGGCCAGTTCCAGTTCGTTGGGAGATGTTAATGTTATCGTTGGGTTTTGCCAATTTACCTGCTATGTTTGTGAAGGCCGAGAGAAATGAACGGCCAATCTGCAAAATTAAAAAAACAAATGAATTCGCTTATTTTTGTTGGTGGAAAATAAATTTCATGCAAGATCGTACCATTTGTGCAATAAAAATAATTCCATTAATAGCCATTGCTCCAATTTTTCCAGAATCCATGCCCAAGATACGGAGCATCGAGCCCAAAAGTCCATGATCAACTTCAGTTGTGGTTGTTCCAGTGTTAGCACCACTTCCAACAATCACATTGTCATCGATATTTTCTTCATTTGAATTGGGACCGTTTGTGTTGATTGGATGTGGAACTTCGCTAAAATCCTCCAAGTGTTCGGATGAATACCTGTCCATGAGTTGCCTTCTATCCCAGCCATTTGGTTGACCTCCATTTTGATTATTGCCATTCGACTGATTTCCGTTCGTATTTTTCGAAAATGCTCGCGCAACGAGTTCAGCCACATTTGACACCATCGCTATGTTCGATGGTGAATCGACACCTTTTCAGAATTACAATATATTTTTTTTAAATTTTGTTGTTTGTTTATTTAATGGAATTCATACACTTGAATGTCCACTTCACGTTTAATTTATATATGAAGAAGGTCACCAACCTAAAATCTTTCCAGCGATGCTGATCCCATTTCGAATATCGTCCGAAAGACTCCTTTGAATGGTCGATGTGCTCACGAATAGCGCTAGATGCAGCACTATAAAGAAAAAAAATGCACAAAAAATTTGCTCGAACCTCATTTTTACACGACGAATTTCATTTCACAACTAAATAAGAAAATCTCAATGGCAATAATGCTGAGCGCGCACTTGAATACGATTATATGACTCACGCAAAAGTACATTTCACCAATCTTCCGTTTGGAAAAGCATCGAGGTAAAACTTCTATTGTTGAAACTTGAATATCAAAATTATTACAACAATAATATATCACAATAGAAACACAATTAATGTGCTGCGACGCGTTTCAGTTTGTTTTCTCGTTTCTGTTTGGATGGCTTTGCTGTGTGTTGCAGTATTTTTGTGGGATAGCATTTTGTCAAACATTTGCAGCAAATGTTAAGAAAATGAAAAGAAACAAATCATATCATCGTATAAGTTGAAATGTGCAAAACGCTCGATTACGCTCAATCAATCACATTTGGTGCGAAAAGATTCGTTGTTTGTTCGTCTTACGGTTATGCAAAAAATTAAAACGACAGCTTTTGATATTATGCAGGCTTTTGTCTAATCTTCTTTCTCCGTACATTTTTTGGCGTGCAATTTATCAAATCGGAGGTTAAACATTGTGCTAAATATATGCGATCCACGAGCAAAATGGCGAGCGCATATAAATTTCGATGATGAAATACCTGAAATAATGCAGGTTTAGATGATGGTGGAACACTTTTTCGATAGATTTGTCATTACAATTCAAACCAATCAATGACATTTCATATGGCTGCCGACATTCGTCTCGTCAAAAATTGACCCAAAGGTGTGTTTGATGAATAAGTAACAATGAGAAATTGATATATTGATTAAATTGATAAATATGCGGTATTGGCTAGAAACAATTGGAAACGCTAAACCTCTTATTTCAATGCACTCCGAAATTTGACTGTACAATCATTCGGATCTTCGTGTAGTATATTTGTCTCCATAATTGCGAGTGGAAATCAAATGAAGCCCCTCTAATTAAAACACAGATTTGCTTTTTATTGGGTGTGTTCCTAGAAAGACACGCTTTTTTTTGTTCAAAAAACCATTTATTTATGTATGAAAATGAAAATACATGTCATTCAAAATATTGTCCATCAGAAGCTACGACTTTTTCCCATCTTTCAGGCAATTTATGGATTCCATCCCAAAAGAATTGCTCATTTTTCAGAGCGAAGAACGAATCGAGCCATTTTTTGATACCTTCAACTGAAGTGAACCGTATTCCGGAGAGGTGATTCTGCATCGACCGAAACAAGTGGTAATCGGAAGGGGCCAAGTCTGGGCTATAAGGCGGGTGAGGCAGAATTTCCCATCCGACATTTTCCAAATAATTTTTAACAGGCACCGCAACATGTGGCCGAGCATTGTCATGATGGAAAATTATTGACTCATGTCTAGTCGCATATTCCGGCCGTTTTTGCTTAATTGCTGCATTCAATTTGATCAATTGTTGTCGGTAGCGGTCCCCATTAATGGTTTCACCTGGTTTTAGCAGCTCATAATATAGCACACCCTTCTGATCCCACCAAATACAGAGCATTACCTTAGCACCATGAATATTCGGCTTTGGTGTCGATTTTGCAGGCTTGCCGCGCTTTGTATATGATTTCTTTCGCTTCGGATTATCGTAATGAATCCACTTTTCATCATCAGTCACAATACGATGCAAAAAACCCTTCCGTTTTTGCCTTTGAAGCAGCTGTTCACAAGTGAAAAATCGCCTTTCAACGTCTCTCGGCTTCAATTCATATGGCACCCAATTTCCTTGCTTTTGAATGTATCCAGCTGCTTTCAAGCGTTTGGAAATGGCTGAGTGAGTGACTCCCAATGATTTTGCAAGTTCTTCTTGAGTTTGACATGGATCTTAATCAAGTAATGCCTCCAATTCGTCGTCTTCAAACTTTTTTGATGGACCTGGTCGCTCTTTGTCTTCTGTATCGAAATCACCACTTCTAAACCGTACAAACCACTCCTGACACATTCTAATGCTTACAGAATATTCAGGGTAAGCTTCAATGAGTAAACGTTGCGCTTCTGTTGCACTTTTCTTCAAATGAAAGTAGTGTATCAAAACTTCCCGCAAATGTTGTTTTGAAGGCACGAAATTAGACATTTTCGATTATGATAAAAACTTCTGCAAAAATACGACTGTTCACTTTGACAATTGTAATTCAATAGATTTTTTGATGCTCTTTAAGATAGAATAGCTGTCACTGTTAAAAAAATGGCGCGAGTGAATCGAAACGGGGTTAGTTACGATGCGTGTCTTTCTAGGAACACACCCAATATATTCCGACTTCATTTGTCCAAACAATCACCTGTGATTCGTGAAAAATATACTTTCTTACTTTTATGGATATTAAATTGAAAATACACTTCAAAGTATAATAAGCATCCGCTAATAATAAAGTATTTGTTTAAATGGAACAAACAATGGTATTTAATATCTGAGGTGTTGAATCAACATTGCTTTAAGTGAGGGTTGAATTGATTTATTAAATGTCTGAATTCCATGAAAAATATCTTAGGATTAAGCCAATGTATATTCCCAAAAATTGCCGCGACCACAGCCAGAATTCCACAATTAATTCTTGCTTAACTGTTTAAAATATTCCAAAGTGTCTGAAATATTTTCTGAATTTCATCCCTAATAATCGCTTTGTCGACAACGCAATGTAATGTGAATTGCAATGACATTACTCAAAATATTCAACGATTCAGACGTTGCGCAACACAACTTAAGTCAGTCATTTAGCGGATCGAGCGTTTGGCACTAGCTGTTGTGAAATGGCTTTTTATTAGTTCTTCATCTTTGTCTCATTAGATAGGTTACGCACACTTTTGCACAGGAAATGCCACATGAATGTAGATGTTCTGTATTATGGAATGGCAACGATAGATTTATCGGATTAACGTACATTCTACGCCGCAATCAAATCCAACGCACATTTTGAATGAATGTACATAGAACGCACAAAAGGTGATTGAATTGAATGCACATACGCCGTTTGGAATGTTCATAAATTACTAGGCTCACTCGCTAATATATAGTATCGCAAATATCCATTAGTCCCAAGTGCCATTCGTATTTGCACCTTCATTACAATGTAGAAAATTTTTATACATTCCAGAGCAATATGAAACACTTTTTATCAATGGGACAGCTTTATAGTGTAGAAAGTATGTTTTTTGTGATATTAACACTACTTAATAAAATCATTATAATGATTTAACTCAACTCTAGATTAACCTCCAAACTGATATTCAAATTTTCCTTTAATTTATGTATTACATAATTATAATAGTTTGTTTACGGCTGAATTATCAATAACGATCACCAATTGTTTTTTCATTTGTTACTGGCTTGTTTCAAATTATTTCTTGTTTCTTTATCAATTAATCGACATTTTTGTGAAAAATTGTGTCATTCATTTTGCAGCAATATGCCAGAACACATTTGATAGCTAGGAACTTTTTAGAGCTGAAAAATACTGATAGAATCACCTTGGTGAACACGAGTCAGAATAATTTTAACAAAATAGTTTGTCATTAGGACGTTTCCTTCCTCATTCTTCTGTCATTCCTCGTATGACCCGTAAGATAACGGAATTGGCGGAATTGACAAGTCGACCCAAAGTGAAGTCCAAATGATTGAATTTCAGTTTATTCACGGCAATCACAGAATGTTTGATATTCTCCAATAAAATTGGAATATTCTAAAAGTTCAAGATAAACAATGTAAAATATTTAATTCAGACATGAACAAAATTAATAAAGAGTAGAAACTTTAAGTCAGTATGTTTGATTAAATACACCTTTGCATTGACCAACCAATCATTCGAGCCATACATGACATGTACTTTCGTCTGTACATTCGAAAAATTATATTCTTGTGGCTGAGTACTATTATACATTATCAGGTTTTTGGAGAAGCCATAATCATATTTTTGAAAACGTCCTGTCAATTTGAAATTAGAGAAAAAAATAAATCTGATTTTTTCGCGATTTAAAAGTATTTACCCGATAACATGAACTGCCCAAAATGAACAATTTGCAAATAGCTGGCGCCAGCCGGGTTGATAGAAAAATAGTCAGACAAAAATTCCTGGTTATGAAATGCAAAATTAAATATATCAAATGATAAAGAAATCATTAAATTGCTTTCGCTAGCCGTAATTCTCTGTATAGTTTTTATAATGACTATTTACATTATAGTAACTGCTTGGTGCAGATGGTCCAACTAAAAGACTTAATATAAATTCGCACAACTCTGTCATAAATGAAAAGCTGCAAAGCTCCCCAATCAGCTTTTTCACTTCTGGAATATTTTTTCTACTACCCCATTCCAGAAAACCTCTATCTTCGACCCAAGCCTGTTGAGAAACAAACATTTGTTTTTATTTTTCGTGAATCTCATAATACAAGAATGCATGAAAATAACAACTTATTTTCATGCAAGCAGAAGAATCCCGTGAAATAGTTTTCAGCTAAACGGGACATTTCTATTGACAAAATTTTAGTGTTTTTCTTTAGGAAGATTTTGCTGATCATTATTTCACAGGGCATGGCCTACATGAACAACAAACACGCACCTTTAGGAACTCCATGTTCTGTAAAAGAGGTTCAAGAATCGGATTATAATATTTCAGGATTGGTGCTGGAGCCATTACATGCACAGACGAAATTTTTTCATTATATTCCGGACGTTCGCTGAGCAAAATAAAAATAACCGCTCCTCCTTGCGAATAGCCCTGATAGATTAATTGCTTTTGTTTCGTTTTCGCTAGAATAAAATCAATTATTGCTGGCAAATCAAAAACGCCTATCTCGTGAAAGCTGAACTTCCAAAATTGGGATTGATTGGGATCGAGCGTTGTGTGATTCCGTGAAAATGCATTTCCTCTTGCATTTCCTATCCAAACATCGAAGCCTTGCCGATGAAAATAATATCCTGCAAGTTAAGACAAAGAGTCACAATATTGCAAAAGCCACAATAAGACTACGGTTAAAATGTCAATTTCAATAGAATATTCACCGAATATTCTAATATTCTATTACTTTTATATCAGTACGTAACCAAATGTTTAATTCTGACCGAAACAAGTTTGAAGTTAATTATAAGTGAAAATAACGAAAAACTTTCTTACCCATAGAAATGTTCGGATAAAGCACGTATTCTAGGGAAGATGCAGCTAATCCGTGGATGAGAAGAATTGATTTTGACACTGTCTGACCATTCGAACTGTTTCCTGGTGATGGAATGCGATAAAGCCGTAAAATATAGCCATCATCAGTAGTAATGTAGTGAATATCAATCGGGATGCCTTGTTTGCGAACCGTTTCAAGCTTTCAATCCACAAAACAGTCAAAATAACACCACACAAATTATTTTAAAAAACAATATGCTCACCATTGGATCAGCTGCAACGAAAATGTGATGTGCAAAATAATAGATCACAAGTGATATTAATATATTTGGATAGATCATGTTTCGAGCAGCTTCAGTAAAGCATTACACTTTTGCAACTGAGATTAAATTGATTGAAAGATTTTCAATATCTTGTTTCATTATTATGGATGAAAAACGTCACAACAACAATTGAAAATCAATGATAAATTAAAACGAAACGTCGTTTCATTCGTTGAATAGATCAAAGCTGCAGCGGAAAGGCCGAGAAAATTTTCATTTTCATTCTATCTTTATTTTTCTCGGGTAATTCATATGGGTTGATTTAAAATCTATGTTAAAGTTTGCCTGTAGAACATGAACAAACAAAACTTCGTGTGACTGTGCTACATGCGATAGAATAGAGGCAAGTAAAGTATACTATTTGTTTCAGTATAGAATCGATACGATCTACGATTCATTAGCCTTGGTTTAATTAGCATATTTAATTTTCAGTGTCAAGCTAAATCTATGCAATTGTTTTCGATTTTATTAATAGTTACTTGTGACCATGAACTTTGATTTTCCTTTGTTATGATAGGCTTAAAGGGTTGTGATAAAAAAAGAAAGATCCATTTGAAATTCGAAATGAAGTGAAAATATAATTTGTTGAAAGATTGTTTGAAATTGTATCAATTTTTACATCGAATTTGATTCATTTGTGTGAATATACTTCATTGAATTTTAAACATTTTTCATCATCAACGTTCTCCAATAAATTACATTTATCTTCTTAGGAAGAATTATTTTGTTCGCATTACGTTAATATTATCCAATTATGTGCAATTTTCACTGCAGTGAAATTACATGTAATTGCCAAATAATTTGGAAATCAGATTTTCACGAGGCTTCGGCACACCTTTTCCCTGTACTCCCATATTCATCCACTGCTAAGCAGTGAAATGATTGAATAAATAAATAAAATATTATCTTATTTGAATGAGCTGAACTTCCAATTGAACTAAAAAAACCAACGACCCTTAATTTCAACGGCTTTATACTGTTAAATAGCTTATTTAATATACTTGTTTCACACAAAAGTTGTTCACCTTTAATACAATTGATTATGTTCAGCAGCGTATACTACATAATATTTTGATTCAGTTATTCGCAAATTGCCTCAGCCGTTGGTCAGTTTTTGTATAGCTCGTAAAATGATTGAATTAACGGAGTAAACCTGTCGGCCGGCAATAAAATCGAAGTGATTAAACTTCACCTTATTCACGGCAACCACCACGTCTTTAATTTTCTCCAACAAAATCCAAATATTCTGGAATTTCAAAACGTTGAAAGAAGAGAAGAAAATATCACTTGAAAATAGTTTAAACATACCTTTGCATTGACCAACCAATCATTTGAGCCATACATGATATGCACTTTCGTTCGTACATTCGCTAAATTGTATTCCGGTGCCTGAGTGCTATTATAAATCTTCATATTTTTAGAGGGCCCAAAATCATACTTCTGAAAGCGCCCTTTAAAATTTCATATCGAAAAGAAATCTATGAATTGTCGACATTCTTTGAATTTTGGAAATATACCTGATATCATAAACTGCCCAAAATGGGCGAATTGCATGTAACTAGAACCAACCGGATGTATAGATAAAAAGTCCAATAAAAATTCCTACAATTATAACAGAAAGACCACTTGAGAACAAGTATATGAAAAGTTATTTGATAGTAACAAGCAAACACTTTACATTATAATAGCTGTTCGGTGCAGTTGGTCCGACTAAATAGGTCAAAATGCATCTGCAAAATTCAGTCATAATCGGGAAACTGCAAAGCTCTCCGACCATCTTTTTGATTGAGGTAAAATCCATGGCACTACCCCATTCAAGCCAATCTCTCTTTTCAGCCCAAGCCTATCACAGAAATATATAAATTGACTTATATTTTTTCAATAAACCGCCAACTTGTTTTAAAAAATAAGATAAAACCAACTTTTATCATATCAATATTCTGCGTAAGTGGTTCAAAAATCGGATTATAATACTTCAGAATTGCTGCTGGAGCCATTACATGCACAGACGAAATTTTTTCATTATATTCAGGACGTTCGCTGAGTAAAACGAAAATTACTGCTCCTCCTTGCGAGTAGCCACCATAAATTAATTGCTTTTGTTTCGTTTTCGCTAGAATAAAATCAATTATTGCTGGCAAATCGAAAACGGCAATCTCGTGAAAGCTGAACTTCCAAAATTGGGATTGATTGGGATCGAGCGTTGTGTGATTACGTGACAGAACATTTCCTCTAGCATTCCCCATCCATACGTCGAAGCTCTGACGATGGAAATAATATCCTGCAGGTGAATAAACAAATAAAAATTGTCCATATGACATGTCCGTTGCATATTCGATTAAATTTAATTTTTAGTTTGTTGTCACTGAACAAGCATTTCGAAGAAGCGATAAACCGCTACATGTTTGAAAAATAATAATTTTAAATTATGACGAAATTCATGGGTAATTATTCAATTGAAAGCCCGGAACATGGCGCTTACCCATAGAAATATTTGGATACAATACAAAATCCAATGAAGATGCAATTAAGCCATGCATGAGAAAAATGGTCTTTGGCGTTCTTTGGCTTTTGGAAGTATTTGTGGAAATGTTTGCCGCCGGTGGAATGCGATAAAGCCGCAAAATATAGCCATCATTCGTAGTTATATAGTGAACATCGATCGGAATACCTTGTTTACGAACTCTTTCAAGCTTTAAATCGACGGTTGAAATAATATCACACAAAAATTATTTTATAAAATACATCATAATGAGAACTCACCATAGGATCGGTTGAAATGAAAAAGAAAAGTGCGAAAAAACTGATTACAAAAGGAACAGCCACCATTATTCTAGTGACTACAATGTTTCATTTCTGTTGCATAACTGAGTCTCTTTTTCAGTCAATTAATTGACTGTCAATATGTAAATCTACGACAAATGTCACAATTGCCAAGGATAACGCGCCAAATGATGTTATCCGTGAGATAAATCAATGAAATAACACAACGATAGACCGAAATAGAAAACGTTCTTCTGTAGCAAGTATTTGTCATTTGCTCTATAGCGCTACTATAGTAGCGAGTGATAATATTATTCATTGTTTTTGTAAAACAAAAGCATGTGTTCATGTGTCTAATATGCACTTGCATACGCTCTTTAGCATTGAAATGCTAGAGATGAGAAAACAAGTTAAAGCGAGTTGCTAGTATTAGCTTTTCCAACAAGCCTCATTGTATCTTGATGAATTTTATCATTTCGTATCGATGCAGCGGTTGAATTTGCGGTTAGGTGTTGCAGTAAAAGGAAGAACGTTCAAACTCAAATTGATCTGATATAAAAGTGTAAGAGATATAATTAAAAGCAATGCATGAGGTAGACAAAATAATCAACATATTTTATGACAGCAGCCAGTTGCTTCAATCACTTGGTTTCTGGGTGATTTGGTGAAGTGTCACAGCAACAACGACAATGTAGAAAATCCGGGTGAATCGTAATTACTATGGACGCTCAAACAAAATGAAGCAGCAATTAACGAGTTGAATTGAGCTGATTGAAAGTTTTTGAGGCTGCGAGCCATTATTATATCTTTTAGCAAATATAACGACATATTGTGGCTTTGAATCGCATTATCAACTGTGGCTAATTCATGAGTAAAACATGAAAAAACAACATGTGAACAGTGAAGTGATCGATATTTCTTGTGTACACTTTGTGCACGAACATGACAGACGGCAGTGATTTTCAAAGCAACGTTTAACCATCGCTTCCTCTTCTGAATTCAATGCGAACATTTTTCACAAAGTGAAATTCTATTATCAGTTCGCCGCAGTTTCTTTTCAATCTACGACGCAATTGATCCACCTTTACGCAACGGAAACGAATGAATGAATATGTCGCTTGTTTGTGAAGCAACGCAATTGTATAAAGCTACTTGTATAAATTGCACATAAATTTCAAGCAGAAAAAAAATGTTTCCGAGAACTGTTTTTAATGCCGATGAATGATTTTGTCTGAATTGGCTTATCGTGATTCAGCATCTTAGTTTCCGTTACATAAATATCGTTGTTACCAACTTGATCAAGTTGATGGACGATGCAATGTCTCATTGAAAATTTGTCTGTTCATTTATCTCTGACAAAAAATGTGTTTTGATCGAAAATTGCCTCAAATGAATGTTATGGTTATGCAATGAATAAAGATTTGCACTTATCTTATATTTGTATGAAGTTTGATAGCTTTTGTAGGTTTCTGATAAGGACTTTACTATACTGCTCGAAAAATCAATATCGAATGAACGCCATTTTCGAGCGGTTCATTGAAATTTATCTTTCTTATTAAGTTAACTTTTCAATAAGAAGCTCAGATAGTAGCACGATAAGATTTTGTTAAACTTACAATGCACTACACTTGCAACGTATTTCTATGTGCAAGACCATTTTTGGTGAACGGTGTTCAATATTAATTGGAAAAATTTGAAAATGTTCGATGTTCAATTTAATTCGGATAAATTTGAAAAACGATTAAACCATGCCAATCGTTTTACATCAAAATCAACGGTGAAGTATGGTCTTCTGTAATATGGCATCCTTTTACAAATTCGATTAAAGTGAATCAAACGGAGTGGACACGGTCCACGTTTGAACACAATCAAACTAGTTTCACTTTACGTGTTTGCGTTCGGCTGTACTTTAGTTTTGCAGACTTTTTATCGCCCTTCAGCCAGAAGCTGTATATCTCTTTTTCTCTAGTTTGTTGAGAGACAGGTTATTCCATCGATTCGATACGATTACGTTTGTGCTAACCAATTCGAGATGGAAAAAAATATGTTTTGAAAACACGCACTCACTCAATCGCATGGATTTCGATCGATTAATCGAGAAAAAGAGTAAAATGCGAGGCAAATTGCAAATAAAATGATGGTGAGTTTCGTTTAATGTTGTTTCACATTTTAGATGCAGTTTATCTACCATAATCATCTAGCAAATAATAATTAATTTAATTCTTCAATATTTATGTTAAAGTGTACCTCAAACATTATAAGAATTAATGCAAACATTTTATGGGAAAGGATTATCTTGGGATTGAAGGCAAGCGCTGCTTATGGTATTCATTTCTTCAGCAATTAAGTAATTGATATGAGAAAGAGGTGAACGTATTTCCAATTTACAGAAAGTCTCAGTTTGTTAAATATATTTTGTAAATTGGAAATTTTCGGAGGCTCTGATTATTAATTTTTTAACCATATATTCTGAATAGTTGCAGCCAGCGCTACAGCGAAACGGTACATCTTTTGTAATCGCTGTTAATTTGGATACCCTCGATTTGCTGGGGTCAGTCAATATTAATTAATCGGGATGATCGAAAAGTAATGATAAGGAGTAGCTTTTGAAAAGGCGACTGATGAGGAACTTCACTGGAATAAATGCATAAATTTAATGCTATTTGTATGTGAGTTCGAATTGCACGAATCACACGTGAATTACAAGTTCGAAGGAATGTGGTGAAAGACTTAAGCTGCTTGCTTAATCAAAAGCAAAAATTGTATGTCTTATGAACCACTTAAAATGGCAAAAACCTTCACTCATGATAAAGACATAATCAAGTATTTTTTTGTATTTGATATCGCATTCGATCTCATTACATAGGATTGCGGCGCTCCGAACCAACATAATACATTAAGCACTGGCTCAATAATTCAATTGCATCTCGTTAGAAGAGTCACGTTTCTAGCAAATGATTTCCTGTTCACGGTTATGTGAATTATATTCAATGCGTTTCACGTCAATATAGAAAAAAAAAATCAATCGGTCATTCAGATCCGTAATGTGTTGAAACTTTGCAATTGAATCTCGGTTAAATATGAAATTAAATTTTCAAGACACTTACTTCCTCTCTATAATACGTGTTGCATGCCCTTTGCCACTTTTACTAACCAAATGAGATGTGTTCATTAACGTTGATTTAATGTTCCTTTTGTGGTGCGTTCCGGCCGGCGTTCATTTACCTTCACTTTGCTCATTTTCTGTATTTTTGTTGTTGTTGAACGATTCAAAGAACAATTGGCGGTTCACAGCAAATATACGATCTAGAAATGGAAAGGGAATATCATACATACATGCTATTTCGAGCGTTATATTTCGCTTTTTATGTGTCAAATTATCGAAAAGCCGGCAATTTTATGAATGATTAACACAAAACAGATAGTAAAAAAATCATTTTTTTGCATTGCAAATTACATAGGAATTTATGCAAATGCGCTCATCACACAATCACTTTCTACCTAAATCGAACCGCCAGCGATTAAAAATGAAAAATCGGCATCGAGCCTAATAACTTTAGGCTGTAGCTTACGTTGAGTCAATTGCCCGTAATTCACAGTTCATAATGTTCAGAAATCGCATCGACTTCAAATGTGGCAAAAATTGCAAAGCATTTGCACCAATATCTATTAATGAAGCGAGCATTCACAAATTTTCGACTAACTTCTTTCATTTATCTATTTTTTACCGGTGAAAAGTGAGTATCATTTGGAATACGTCCATTTTTCAAAAGGTAATTGCTCTAATTATGCTGTCTCGTTCATCACCGCCTGAAATATTTGCGATTGATATTCGGATTTGGCCTATAAGCTGTAAATAAGTCGAAGTCGTTTGATGGAAAGAGAGTAATGTTTAATGAATTATAAATTGATTCGCGAATCGTCTGCAAACTAATTGGGCTATTCAAACATAAAGAGCGGTTTTTGAATCCAAGGAAGATAATGTAGAACTAATTGGTGCTCTTTTTCAAAGTAAAATAGAATCAACTAAAGAACCTCGTATCGTCGAGAAGTTCAAGTGACTAAATTTTAATCCAAAACATAAAATAGCTGATATAAATGTTTTGCCGAATAAAAAATATTTGAAGAAAAATCATTGTAAGCAAATGTTCAGTATATTAGTGTGTTCGGAACGTTGCAGAAATTGTGTTTTGTTTTCATCATGCGGAAACTTTCAAAATAACACAAGCTCGAATTCGCAAAAATGCACTCCGAAACGCACTAATTTACTGAACATTCTTTCACAGTGATTTTTTTCTCGGCACAGCAATGATATCAACTAGTTTATGTTTTGCATTGAGCTTTTGTCACTTGAACTTTACGTCGGCACGAGGTTTTCCATGTGTTATCACATATTTTGTAACTCCACATTTTTAATATTAAATGAAATGAAATAATATGAATTGAAACAAAACAATACAAAAATTTGCGTATATCATGTCTTTTTGAACTTGTGTTATTCGTTTTTATTTTTCGTATATTTCGGTTGACTCTTTAGCGAAAATACTTATTTCCCATGATGGGTATATCATGCGGTTTGGTTTGCAGTGCTGTCAAAATCAAATCTTCTATCAACGAAGTTCGCTTTCTTTCAATTATGCTTAAACCTGAATGGACCTTAGAAGTCTGCAGATCCGTCCTTCGTTTGGACCACTGTAATTAAAATATCAATAATAAAACACACTGAGGGAAAAAATTCAATCAATTTATTCAAAGGTACGAAAATTGATCAATTATTCTTGAAAAAAAATATTGAATTGGTGAAAAAACTATTAGTTAATTATTTATTTTGCAATTTATTTTTCACTAATTTTCTCTACGATGTTTGTCTATTGTCCGAAAATCTCTGAGTGAAATCAAAGGTATTTTCGAGCGTAAACATCCGTCGCGAACTGACGCGAGCGCCCTCAATTCAATGAACAAATCAATGCAATTTAACTCTTCGTTTCTGAACTTATGCATGATATTTTGATGGCATTGCCGCCCCCTGCTTTCAAATGAAAACATGGCAAAATGTTTAGAATGTTAATTTTTTCGAAGCAGCGTTCAAGTTCGAATAAAAAAAATATGCGGCATTGTCGATGGGCAAATTGGAGAATGTTCCATTTCACGATCAATCAGCCAAATAAAAAGTGATTAAATGATTGATCGAAAAACAAACAGATTTCAATTTGAATGAAAAAGCATTTGAGAGACTTTCGATTGTGTTGAGTTCGCACGGGTGTTCTTTCAGCTCGGCGACAAATGATCGGTGCCGCAGTACATACCAATTGGTCTTTGAGTCAAAACAATATCCAATTGTAGGTAAAACAATCAGCGGCAACATCGCGAATTCAATGTGTGCATAGCAGTAATTTACATTTTAATGTAATGAATTGCGTGGCTTTTCCTTTTGTTCCAATGAACGTCAATAATAAAATCAAAATTATAATTGCTTAAATTCATAATGCCGTCAACAAATATGGAATACGAAATGGCACGATGTTTTGGACATCGAAAACAAAAAGTTTAAGTGAAATGTGAAATGTTCGGAACAAGAAGTTAATCAGATGCTGTTATTATAAGTCGTTATATTTGGAGTAATTGCTGCGAAACTCTTGAGACTTAAGTCATCGTGCAACAATTATTGGGTGCTGTTGCAAATATTGAAGTGGTCGTGTACCGCCTTGTGGTTATACTACTACCAGTTATGGAATTGCATGTTCAAGTATATTTACCCAGTGAAAATAGAAAGGAATGACGATTTAGTATTACGCAAAAATGGAATGATCCACAATTGCTCAATTTTTCGACAGTTCCGATTTTGCGTAATAGTTCGACAGCTGAGCGCAGGAACAAAGCAAACATGTCATAGTTATTCTAAAACTGTGAACAATCAATTTCATTATTCTACCCTGGATTTTGATTCTGGGAGTAAGAAATGCTTTGCAAAACGATCATATTTCGAACAACTCAATGACTTTTAGTTCATAAAATCAATCAAAAATGTTTTATACTCAAACTAATGCACGAAATTCTTTTTTAAGCATTAATTTATCTTTTTAAGGCAACATTTTGTTGTCTTCTTGGAATGTTTAATGAAAATTTAATGTGTGCATACATTTTGATGCGATACGCACGTTTTCCCCCTTAAACGGTGTCATTTATGTCAAAGTTGTGGACAATTGATGTTTGAATTGTACTTTACACATGCGCACTCTACAACATTCACCGTTATTTATTCATCGTTTACTAGCTCATTTTTATTGTCTATACGCGCTGTTATTATACTCTGCGGCGATACAGCGTCATAAAAATCTTGATCTGTTTCAAAACTTTCCATTTCGTTCGCACATTCGCATTAAAATACAACAATATATCGGTTTGTTTACACCGCTCAGATCTCTTATTTAATATTCCGTTTGTATGTGATATTGTGACAATTCAAGCGAACGCGATGCTGCCACGATGTTGACGTTGTCAGCGCTGTCTCAATGCGAATTGGAAAGAGCAGCGAAGCAAAGGTGGCTGGCCAAAATCAGTATAAATTCAACGGCCCCACCTTTCCGTTGGTTCAGTCTACATTAGTTCTTTAGCGCATTCAGGTTCCCTCTGATGAACGGATGAAAGTATAACAGAAGAAAACGGTTTTGTTTAGTGAATCATTGTACCGGTTGAAGGATTATTTTGTTTTTGTGCATTTTTTCAACGAAGTTCAAAAATTGAGTGCACTTCACATAATTTGGATTATAATTTCAACGAGGAGCTGCCAATCAAAATGTAAGTGATGAAGGACAATTATTTTGAAATCATATTCAGTTTTATTAAGGAGATTAAAACTATGTTAATCAACATGTACTTTGTTCAAGCGAGTAAAATAATTTGTTATGATTCAAAGCTTAAGATTTGTTCAGCTCTCCCAAAATAGATCAATCAAACATTTTGCAATTCTTCCTCATTGAACAATTTCATCCAAAATCGTCATTGAACAGTTAAGTTAGGTTCGAATCTTTAACGAAAGAACACTATAGCCGTTAGTTCGTTCACAGACAGAACTTTAAGACAAGCGTTTTTTTTTTTTCATTTGAATAAGCTCGAACCGGCGAACAAGAAATTAGCGTGTAAATTGAACCATCAGATAGCATTTTCCTGCTCCACGATGGTCATTGTCATCCAAACTCAATTCGATAATTTGAAACGGTGAGCTTTGCATACAGAAAATTGTTTCATTCATTCGTTTGCATGTAAAATGTTTAAACGTTTCTAGTCTTTCTTGATCAGATAAAGTTTTGCATTTAACTGTCTCCATTATTCGTGATAGTTTGGACGTAGATCGGTTATAAATTAAATTGAGCTACAATAAAATGGCCATTTTAATGTTATACCGTGCGGATTCCAAAGTGAGAAACTCACGCTGAGCTATTTCGATCGTCCAACTGATTTCATAAAAAATGTCAAGAGTACATTTGTTCGAAGAAAAAAAGACAAGGCGAAAGTATGCAAAGTCGCTTCAATTCCAATGTATATTGTTTGCAGGCACCTGATTAAATCCACTAAAATAAGTTAATACATATCGGCCGCCTGAATCAATTTTGTAGCAATTTCACTATACGATATTCCAAGAAAGAGAAAGAGAAACAGAAAAAAATCAGTTTATTTCCGATTTCAATTAACTTGTAGAGATCAGTTCCAACCCTTCGGAAATGAAATAAATCTACTTGTATGACTAACACAATACAAATTAGTGATATTTTCATGTGAGGTCAACTTCGAATCAAAACCATTGTTATGTCTCAAAAGCAAATATTCATAATCCATGCTAATTTCATTCCTCATTTTCGGCGAAGAAAAATGGCGATGCTAATTACATTTCAATTGCAAATACAAATTGTGCAAATTCATATCGAGAAAGTGCTAAATTATTTGTCATTATCGCATGTAATTATTCGAAAGAATTCATTTGTTATATGAGAGAATGAAAGTTGCGACAATGTCTCAGTATGCATCAAAATATGATGTCTGCAACGCAAGATCTTAGCGGTAAGCCAGTCATTCCGGATGAGTCATCATTACCTACGTGGGTTCCTCATTTTTTTGAGTTAATGTTTTGAATAACCAAAAAATGGGATGCATTTGACCTGGGGCTTCTCTGTGAAAGCTCTGACCAATAAGTAATCATCAAAACCGATCATACTGTATGACAGAAATTATGGAAATTGCTATTTCGAAACTAAGATGATTACGCAGAAATTTCAAAACTCATCGAGAAAATTGAAATGACGTCTCGATCCTCAATTAACTCGATCAATTCAAACGGTTAAATCGAAGCGTATTTTATAATCATATGTAACGAAATGAGCAAATAATTTGATTCAAATCGAAATCGACGAATGAAAGTGATTTATATTGCACGATAGCATGTAACGAATGATTTTATGGTCTACATGTTCCTGCGTGAACGCTAATGGACCGATACATATTTATTGTTTCGTATGCATTTTCTCGCATAAAAAAAAAGATGCATTTCGCAAATTTTTTTAAAGAATAACAAATCACTTCCATTTGATTAAAACGTTCATTTCCGCACGATTTGATCGAATCGCTTGAAAATAACGGCCCAGTTGATTTTTTTGATATGAAAATGCCCGAGATACAATGACATTTTCCCCAAGTACATAAAATGGCAACATTCCAAAATGCTACGCACAATCTGTACTCACACATTCAGTATAATGATACCGCTTTCTAACGCATTGTTACTTCGTCACAGAGACTTTTTCTGGTCAATCTTGTTTATTTGATCTGCATTTCATGGCTGATATCAATGCTTCAGCTGCTGCAGTAGTGCATGTTGTCGATTGGTCGCTTGGTTCGTTGTCCGGTATGCGTAAAACGAGAGCTGTTTTCAGTTATGCGTGTGTTAATTGCTCGCAATTTACGTAATGTGTACACATTTTCTTCTTCTTCTTCTTCTTTTTCTTCAGCGTCAAAACAATTGATATTATCACAATGATAATTCTTCTCAAAAAATGAGAGTAAATTCCCATGCATAAAATATAGTTTTTTTTTTTATCGGCAGTAAAATATTCATCCATTGAATTGTCGACAAAAAATATATGCACTTGATGTACCGGAAAAAAATAATCTGTATGGTCGAACGAGATTGCTACGAATTTCAGTCGTGATTTAAGAAAACTTATATTATTTATTGTATTAAAATTTCGAGTAATCCGGTTTGCGGGTGCCAGAGAAAAAGCGCATTCATATCTTAAATTAACAATCGAAATTGAAATAAAAGCCATTCACGTGTGCGACCACATTTTTTGCACTTTCTTCTGTGTATTAATTTTTACTACACATTCGGCTGTTCGGAACTTGACTGCTACAGAATGAACAAGTTCATAAATTTATAATTTTCATTTTGAATAGGATTGGATTTTTTCATTGGATTCGTTCATGTAATAAGATTATCAGAATGTTTTATGGAATCGACCGTCAATAAGTAAATACAAATCTCGCTGCAAACAATTTCTTCAATCGAATTTGCTGTCAATCGAATCGTGTGTGCGGTAAGTCAGCAACGAATGGAATACTCGATCACTTTAGGGCATGATGCAAACCAATTTTAAATGCCAAGCTCTTGAAAAAGTCATTCGAGAAAATGTTATTCTGCTAAATGACCGTCGATCCACATAAAATATGCGTTTAATGGAATTTCAACGACGTCTGGGCATGTGCGCAATACCTAACACCGTGAGCAAATGAAACGTCAGCGAGAAATAGCAATACAACAACAACAGCAACAGCAACAGCAACAGCAACAGCAACAATCATCCGAAGCACGGCAACGCACGAAGAATAAGATAAAGTTCGATCTTTACTTTTAAACCACTTTCTCCGAATACCAACCATAAATAACTTTGGTTTGTTTTTGCCCGTTTTGTTTTGTTAATTTTTCTCGACTCTTTGCATTCTGGTTGCCGTAATTTTATCGTTCATGCGATTCGATTTACTTGTTAAATTTTTATTGATTTGGTTGTTTAAATTTGCCATAAATAGCTGGCGTGTCGATATCTCGACGACGGGCCCATTGATGAAACAAGATGCACTTCGGACAGTGTTACTGATCAGCACATTTCTATCCAATGTTTGCCATGCACCTTTCCCAGCAATAAACCTAAAAAGACGTATCGATTGATATCATAAACTACAGCGAGTTGAATAGTCATAATCAAGGACTAACCATATCAATGAATTAAAATTTCTTGTTGATCTAAAATAAGTCTGGCAGTGAATTTTGTTGCAATAAAGACTTTCTACGAGTACGTATCCGAAAAAGAGAGTTCAAAGTAATCTTTATGTTAATCTTCGGCAACATGCGAAACAATAAGTCTGTTTACTTAAAATGGTAAACAGAATTGCGTGTGCCGATGTCTGTTGTGAAGAGACAATAAAGGTACCAGAAGCTCGAATGATTTTTGGCAATAATTCAAATGCCTATTTATATCACATTGACGAGCAAAAAATTAAAAACAAGCCAATTAATGCTGTGCAATGTCTTTAGGTACGGTCGATTAACTTCGTAAGTGTGTTATGATTCAAATTTAGACCCACTCAAGCCATTGTTGAGGTGTGTTGTTTACATGTTTCTTTGTTCCACCAAAACACTGAAAAGTAAACACAAAAGTTATGAATGAATTTTGTAGGCATTGGTCACACCATTGACTCGTGTTTCCATTCCATCAATGAATTGGCTGCAAAAGAGATGGATGATTTTTGAAATTTGCATACTTTGAGGCGTTTTATTACGACCACCTTCAACGGCATCTGAGCGTCAAAATGTGTTCCAATCAAAATCTATTAAAATATCAATGCTTTCCTCCTCATTTCTTTTCAGAGAATGAATCTACAAATAAAATATGTGGTGTTACTTTTAACATTTGCGGTAGCCGAAGAGCAGATTAAGCTCGAGGATATCGAACGTGATAATTTGTTGAGCGAACGAAGGGTCAATCGAGATGAAGAAACAGTAAGGATTGGACATCCTCAGCATTTGAATGCACCGATTCACGTTCAACCACAATACGAGGTATTTTTTTGAACGGAAAATAGGAAATATTTTCGGTAAAAAGGTCAACTTTTGTAAATATTTTAGGCCTCTCCTGAAAATGCAGGAAATGGATATGGTCAGGATATAGTTTACGCCCAGCCATCGACAGTAAATGGTGCTGAACAACATGGCAAAGTCGAGCAGCAAACATCAATTCAATATGTAACACCGCACCAATATGAAAAAGGTAGATTTTGACATGTAATTTTCAGACTTTCAGCTTGGAATCATTGATTGTCAACAAATTCCATGCATTAATTTTGTATTCAGATTATGATTCGAAACCAACGACAGCCTCACTGATTCATCCAGTTCATGAAGCAACACACACATTTGCAGCGCCTGCACGACAGTCATTGATCAATCCAATCATTTACAAACCAAGTGCTTCGCAATCTCCATATTTATCGCAACAGCCAAAGTACGTGTACGTCCAAGCAGGTCCACAACAAATTAATTCACCAAGTGGAATTATTACTTACGGCCAACCGCAACATTCCGCCGAAAATACGATCCAAACACAACAGAAGAACGCGCAAGACGACATCACCTATTCATCCGTTGAACATAACCACATTTCGGAAAGTTCACAACAATCGGCCTATGCACCAAACCGGCCCGGTTCAGGTCTTGACGGCCAGACACCGCGAGCGCTCCAATACTATCCATACATACCACAAACTTCGTAAGTGTGATCTTATTATTGAAATTATTCCTATAGCTTCGCGTACAATATCAAAGATTCCGTCCGACAGTAATAAAAATACACTATTCTTCGCGCATCATCAATGAAATTTCATTGAATAACTTTCTTTTTGAATTGAATGCATAAAAGATGTCATAAAACTTCATTTGAAATTCTCTTACTCCAAAGCAATCAATTATTATTATTACCTAAGAAAGAAATTAAACGTTTCATTTTCATCACAATTGTTTTGCAAGAAGAAACATAATTTTCCTTTCTTTCCTATGCAAATGCCAAAATTGAATGAATGAATTGGCATCTACCGAAAAATATGGAAACAAACAATATACGAAAGTAGAAGCCCCAGAGAGAGAATAAATTTCGCTGTCATTTATCGCCAGTTTCTGTGTGACTTTCTTCGCAAACCACCTGAGGAATTTGGCGCGAGAAAACCCGTTTTACCAATCCAAAATACTTCCGAACTCAGCGTCAACAAACACGAATGAGAGATACTGCGGCTTTTTTTTTTTGTTGAAATCTCAATCGAACAATGGATTCCAACATTGCGGTGCTTATCACGTAGTTTGTCATGGCATTTACAACGCTCGCTCCAACAGCACCAATAAAAGAGAAATTAAAGGACCTGTCGCTTATCGTTGCGAATTGCTTGGATTTAAATATGCGAGAGACGAACTTCATTTCGTTGCATTTCTTGGCTTGAACATTTATTCATATTATGCAATTTATGTCTTCATTTTGATTTATATGAGATATTTTGTTGTAAATCTAGAAATGGTGCACCTAATCTAATCCAATCAAATCTATGCTACCAATTCAATTAAATTCACAACGGTAAATCAATAAATTTCAATCGCTGATCATCTTCGAATGTATTGATATATGTAATCGAATTCGTGTGTTTTATGCAAATTTATCATCATAATATGTAATACATGATCAGCGTGGCTTAACAATGTATTACAATTTCAACGCGGCGAAGACAAATGCAAAATTTAAAAGTCCGCTGCTGCGATTTTTCGCAATTTTACAAGTTTTTCATTTTGCATGCGAAAGTTTTATTGCAATATTGATTGATACGTGCAGTGCAATTACGTGCTTTATAAATGTTTCAATTCGCATAATTTTTACGCGTTTATTGACCACGTGCGCTGAGAGTTCACATGAAGGCGATTCCCTTTCATTGCGAACGCATTCGGATTTCTGCCAACGAAACGAAACGAAAATGCAAATTCACAGAAAATGTTTATTTTCACTTCGACTCGTTTCATGTTTGAGATTAAATATCCATTACATTTGGTCTTGCCACCTCCGTTTATTCATGCTGAAATCATCACAGAAACAAACAATGGCCACGCGAATTTGTGCGCGAAGGTTTCATTGCAAGAGTGCGTAATGGCGCATTCAATTGATTGATCACACGCACTTTGTGAGTGCGTGCTCATCTCTCATCTTTCCCAGATTATTATATTTCGCTAATTATTTTCTCTTTATTTCCTCCAAAGCATAATGCTTGACCATAATCTTGTCCATTAATTTGCTACTTCAAGACATCATTGTGTTGTTAATAATGTTGTTAAGGCAATGCGGCATCATTGGTTGAAGTGATCTATTAGATATATTTAATGTCCACTTCAGACCATCTTTGTCGAAATGATTCTTTAGAAAAAAAAATTACTTAAAAAAAAAGTTGTAAAAAATCAGAATTTCATAAAAGCGTATAAAAAAATTGTGAATAACGTTCATGTTTCTAATAATTTCGACAGATCACTTCCGAATTACGTAATGTTATTCCACAGAAACCCGGTCCAGCCACAAACTTACGCAATTCAATACGCGCAACCAACTGCTTTAGTGTCACCAACAGCCCATCATGTTCCAGCGCAACATTTTACCGTTCCTCAGCCAACACTAGCACAAGCCACATTCGTGAATCCAACTGTTGAAGCAACTGCTGTATTACCAGTCCCAGAGTCAACGGCCATTCCAGCGGCAACTATTCAATATGCTCTACCCCAATTTCAGTATGCACCCCAGACACTCCATATTCAACCGGCTGGAATCGAATATGTGTCACAACCGCAACTGCACAATACTCATCAATACTATCCATCACACTTTACATCACCATTTGACATTTATCATACGCTTCAAAAACAGCAGCCAACAAATTTGCTTGACTCGTACATACCAAGCTCAGTGATATTGGCCGCACAGCGACAGCGGAATGCGGCTTTATTGAATCGCCAAATTTTGCATGCGGTTTCCGGTAATTTTGCATCGCCAACATTGGCGCATCATCCGATGCAATTCTATCATCACGGCTCACATCAGCCCGGCTACAACACCATTGCCTATTCAACCGCCCAGGGCTATTCAAAACGATCGCCGAAACTGGTTACCGAACGTCCGCTCAAACACAACAAGAGAAACTAGAAAAGATGCATGAAGAAAGTATTCAATGCATGTAATAAACAACAAACCCATTCATTTCGAATTTTCTTCAAGAATATTCATTGTTCATTGTTTTTTTTATTGCAATTTCAACCATTTATTATTTAGAATAAGAAATGATTTGTTGAACTAGTGAACATTTCGTTGCACTTCTAAAATACTCATTCATTCTATTGCACCGATTAAAATGGCATGTATTTAAGTGACTCAATAATACAGATTTTAGTTTGTAAAATATAATTTAATTGCATATTATTCAACAAAATCATGTATAGTGCCACTAGTCTTAGGGAAAACATATATTTTTCAGATTCCATATGAATGCAATGCTGCAAAATACACTACAAAATAAAGAAAACGTGTTTATTAGAAAATAAATTTATTATTTACATTGGTTAATTACCATTGAAGCGATGGCAGAAATTTTTATTGAATTTTCCTTGTCGCATATGAAACAAGCTGCACAAGCACATTCTTACAGCTTTTTATGATTCATTGTAGCTCAGCGACACTCATTGTGCAGCATAGTAACACATTGGTTCAGGCAATTTGTTATTTCATTCGAAAACATGCATAGAGCCGGAAAAATGTTCATCAAATCTGGTTTGACACAGGAACTCTTTGAAAAAATTTCCATTGAAAATTGTAAACATCAACTTGTAAATGATCATTTACAAAATGTACGTAAAAACTCTTCCGCGCCATCGTTGTGATCTCCCTCGGTCAAAAGTGAAACAATTTTTAATGGAAAATAATCATTTGTTTATTATTATTGGTATTTGATGCCGATAGCGAAAATCGTCATGTATGCGACGGAGCAAAAACTATCACAATATAATTTAAAAAAAACGTTAGTTGAATGAAAAAATGTGCATGCTTTGAAGCCTCGATCCAACTGCACCATATCTTATGCACTGTCGAATCTCAATATCGCACAACAAATCACTTTCACGCGTTCGCACTTGCGCTTGCCACGATACCGTACACATCATCTTCTTCATCAACACAGCTCAATTCACAGACTCTGAACATGTTGTAATTAATTTTGTTATTGTATTTGAACATCAATTGGAAGAGAAGGTGGTAGAAATGGGTCCAAATGTATCTCAGCCAAAGAACTCGTACACACGGTTAATTCGATTCCATCGGCCAATTTGATGCAAAATACGTATTTAAATATGGCTCTCTGCTGAGAGTTTTTTTCACGAAAAAAAATATATTTAGTTGAGCGAATTGAACTGGAAAGATTCATTTTCACTTCAGTGAGATGCTGATGTACTCTTGAAGACAAGACGAACCGTCGCCACACCACATCAATATGATACACATTTGAAACTTTCGTTGATTTATTTGAATAAATTGAATTGAGACGTTGAGCGAGAGAATGAAATACTGTTTTGCATGAAAACAAAACATTTCCTTGAAATGTGAAATTGACAGAAATTGAAAAGCAGTTGTCACAAATGCAAATTGGATGAAAAAAACACAGCACGCCAATGAAACGAATGGCAAATACGATTGGACACACCGAAAGTGACATGGCACAAGAGAGAATTCCAGTTCAATCAAACCGTTACACAATAGACGCTATTATTATCATTATCACAATGTCTCGCTTGCTTGCTGATGTCAGTGCACCTAAGAGACTTCGCGCAGAGAAATGCTCTCTCTGTACTCAAAGGAGGACAACATATATTGAGTCATAAATTATTTATGAATAGTTGAGAGATATGCAGACAAATTTACTCAATCGTCTAGATTGAATGGAATAAATCGTTCATTTCAATTCAACACATTCAATATAATCAAATACGTACTTCTTCTTTTGCTTCTTTGATTGGACCAATTTCTTCATCAAATGTTTTTGTTTGAAACAATGAACAAAATATCAAAACACAAAATAAGGAAACAACTTTCATTGGCTGAAGCCACGTAGTTTATAACTCGTTGGCCGAATTCCCATAGGCTCATCTACGCAAACATTTTTTTTTTTTGCAATAATTTATTCAGAGCATCAGTCAAATGGTAATCGCAATCTTGATCTTAATCTTAAATGTGTTTTTGTTTAAGAGATCGCAGATTGTGAACGAAATCTTGTATGATAATATTTGTGTTTTTTTAGGTAACAAATCAATTCAAATCATTCAATTGACATCAATGCGAACAATATTTTGAGCGAATGTGCTAATTTTCAATCACATAATTGATTACAAGCGATAAGTTTGTTCGATTGATCTGCACGAAGGTCAACAATCCTGCATTTCGATTTTGATGAAGTGAAACGAAACTTTGGTGAATATTTCAATTAGCTCAAAATAATAATTATCAAATCGCTTTTCAACGCAAAAAATGTCAAATATTCAAGATCAACACTGAATGCATGCGTTTAGTGAGCGATGACCACCACAAAATTGTGGGGGACTCGATACAATCTAATACTTGATCCAAAATAGCATAAGGGCTCCTCACCATTACATGTTGAAACCGCATGATCATGTCAGTCGCACAACACAAGTTGATTTATCTCAACTTATGTCACGAATTCAATTTCAAGTTCATATGAGTGTGTTGATACTTCGTTGCATGACTACAGCTTGTTTGTATCAACAATCGATGTGAACGAAGGAAGTTGGCGCTGAAATTGTTGTAGAAAATCGCACATCAGTAGCATCGTTTGGAGATCGGACTGTCATTTTCTTCGTTGAGTGTTTATTTTTTCATGAATTTATGAGCCCGAACAAAAAAAAATCGTATCACTTAAGTTGGATTTTCTTTTGTTTTCGAGACCGTATTCAATTCTAAGATGCTTCATTGCACGAAAAACTGCAAATAAATCGCTCAAGGCCGTTGTCTAGTAAGAAAAATGGTTCAGTCTGAAAATCTTTTAACCCATACATTTTTTATTTCTTTCGAATGGAATTCCTTCGATGTCGGTTTTTGTTTTTCATGATTTCATGATTTGTTTGCTCCAGTTCGCTTTCAATTTGCTTTATAACCATTTATTTCGTTTTTATTCGTGTGAAACAATCTCAACATACTTTGCCAGAAAGTTTTTGCTAATATTCAGCAAAATATCGTTTCTCTACCATTTTAGAATTGAGACATTTTTTTCTTGACGCATGCTCCATTTTTTTGCTGTATTGAAAACCCAATTCGCATGCATGTTAAAAAGAAATGTATATAATTTGATATGTGACCTCCGGCCACAATGCACAAGAAGAAGTAAAGCATAGATTTGGTATGGGCAAAGAAGCGCGCATCCTAACGATGCGATCGTTTTTCAACCAATCGAAGCATTGGTTCAATATAAAAAATAAACCTGAGTGAAAATATGTTTCTAGACGATTGTGTAACATTCTTCATCTAGCGAAATGCAGTCAAACCATTTAAAAAAGTCACTACCAAGTGATTCAATGATTATTTTGGTTATTTCTAAGCTATTTTTCAAGTCGTTTCAATTTCAATTCAAAAAAAAAAAAAAGAAAAAAACATGGCTTTATTTCAATAAGTATCAATGAAATGAAATTATATTTGGTCGAAAGTTTCAATTTCGGCCATTCTCAAGAAAACGTTTCCCATGAAATACGAACGGGAATTCATGACGTATATCTGCTCAATAGCATTTTCGATGGCATGGTCAGTAAAAAAATTTACACAAAAGAATTATTTAATTCGTTATACCTTCTTTTACGATACCATAAAATAATCACATGTAAACATGTGCAATCTAATTCATATGAATTTTTTTGACTGTCTTTAGCTTTTTTTTTATTATCGCAAATCAAACAAAATGAATGTATTCCATTGTTTGAGCGATTGCTATTTGGACTTAATAAAAGCAACTGGAATTTTCAAGCATAACTTCATGGAAAATGTATTGTGATGCCATTCATTTTCCATTTATCCGACATTTTATATTCGGCGATGATTCAATTAAATATAATACAATGATGTAATTGGCGCACATATTTTATATACATATTTCAAATGCACAGATAATTTCTGCGATTACAAGTAGCTCGCTGGATCAATAAAATGTTGTTATGGAGCCAATTAATAGCTTAAAACTATCAATTGTGGCTGTTGCCGATGGCATTAGAGAGTTATTATTCTGCAGAGTGGAATGGATCATCTTATGGAAATTTAAATGATTCACATTTTTTCAAAATATTTTCGGTTGATTCAACGATCGGCAATTTTCGGTTTACTTCTTTTGATTCGCGAAAAAAAAAATATCTTTAAGCGAAATAGTGCAAAAACTCTGTTAAATCTATGGCGAAATACATGGCTTCTTTTGCATGTCTTTTGCATTACTTTCGTTTTCTATTGCATCGTACATATGGATTTTAATCAGCTTTTGACAGTTCCCACATTCAATGACAGCTAATTCGGTCTGACTTATTGGGTGAATGGAATTTTGAATGAAGGAACTTATAAGATATCTGACAGATGTAATTTGACTTGGCTTTGCATTAAGATGTTTTTCAACCGCCAAAATCAATCTCAAAAAAGGAAGCATGAGCCATTTTTGTCGACTCAGCGAAGTTCTTATGAATAAATATCTGTTTTAAGCCTTTGAAATGGTCGAAAATACTAGAACGTGTGTACGGCATGAATTGTTTGACTGTCTCGCCGAGATAACCTAATTTCGATTGAATATACTGTGCGGGTACAACGACCTTGCTGGATTGCGTGGTACTCGATCGAGCCAATGAGGATTTCACGACATTCGACTTAGAAGTCGTGCATTTTTCTCAATGTAGCCGATTATAATCATTTAGAGGCAATTTTTCGAATGAATAGGAAGCATTTTTTCGAGCTTTGTTCCTCGTAATTTCTTCAAGCAATCCAAAAAAAAAAATGAATTCGACGATCGACTACCTTTAACAATTATGTATCATGAAATAATTAAACAATTAGCTCTCATTACTTCAATTGAACCATTACGCCATAGATAGCTGGAATTAAACTGCATGCAACTGCACTATGGCTGTTTGACGAAGAGTATCGATTACGCAACAATATCGGACTCATCGATGTGAATGCAGTTCAAAACTGTATTTTGTAATATAATTGAGCTTCATTTCATTAATTACAATGGGATGTCATCGAGTATGCAAAACAAACGTTCAAATTAGGATGATAAGTAAAAGGTGCGGAAAGATGTGAGAATATGTTGTATTTTTTCCGCCTGAAGAAAACTACCAATGCAATATCACGATGGATGATGCGAAAGGAATGAAAACCTCTTTTATGAGTATTAAATCAATTACAATCAATATTTATTGGCCATAATACGAGTATCAATCGGAACAAATTGCCCCAAACAACGTAGAACTGTGAAGTTTGCATTGCGTAAAATGAGAACTTGAATTAATCCCGCTTGAAATGAGCCTTGCTATTACACGCTGATCGTGTTAAACAGATGAATGGCGTTCGTTATCGATGCTCCGCCACATATCACTTTCCATGCCAGTCATGTGATTCATACTCCGGTCTATTCATTTTCAGCAAAATCTCGTCAAATCGAATATACCTCTGGTATTTCGGCAATGCTTCTCTCACCATGCAGCACACGCGCGACGGACCGTGCGCTGGTGCGAATACTTTTCAAACAACTTCCCAGTTAATATAAAAGCAAAATTCATGACCCCCTATATTAGTAGTCTTACTACAGCAACTGGTTCCGTGACATCGTCGTTAGCTTGGTCTTCTGTGTGAACTGAAGTGAGTGTAAAAGTAGCGCTACACTCCATTTAACGGAAATTTAGTGTTAAAAATTGGAAAAGCTACCATTTCAAATGCACATTTAATTGAATTCAGTCGATCGAAAGAGTGGAATATTTCTTTGTGTGTTAAAATTTGTAGATTGGAAACATTGAAGATTAAATTCAAAATAAAGAACAGTCAATATTGTGTTACCACCTGTGTGCAAGTGTGTTTCGAAAATTCAACATTTAAATTCACATTCAATTGTCTTTAGAAAGGACATCCGTAAGTTCATAGGTGCCAATTAGAATTTAAATATGAAGTATCTTCGTTTGACGGTGAGTATTTTTTTTAATAACGAAGGATTATTAATAAGGAAACAAACTAACAAAATAAATCATTCGAAATAGTCAGTTGTTGATTATTCTTTTAGATGCATGAAATATGATCCCAATAATTTCGACTCAAAGATTCCAAATTAGTTCCGGACGCAATTAAAGACATTGAACAAAGTTTCCAATCAAAGAATGATCACTCTACGATCGGTCAACTAGACTGGATCGAATTCAGTTTTCGCTTTGAATTGATTTTGAAAAAAATGACAAGCAACAAGAATTACTAACAATGATGTAATAAACGGATCATCTAATTACTGACATCCAGAATGTCATCGAAAAAAGTTAAATAGGAAAAAACACATCGTTAAAAGTTGCGTAGACACCATTCAAATCCCTCACACTTTGAGCGAACATTTTGAAAAAACGTGTTCAGTCCGGGTTGCTTATCCAAAAAAAAGTAAACGCCGCAATAAATCAACCGTTAAATTTACACAAGGGTCTCTTCTTATAAATGCGAAAATAATGTCTGTTAGTCAAAAAATGGGCCATCAGCCAAAGCCGATTTCGAATTCTTGAATTATTAACAATTGTTCACGAATTGACATTAAAACTCAGCATTCCTCGTGTGAATTCATGTGTGCAAATGCATACAATTGAATTTACACAGTCACACGAATGATGAACAGAAGTCGTTAAGCAATTTTCGATACAGTTCACCTCGACATCAAAAACAGTACATCAACAAAAAAAATGTGTGTGTGTGTGTTTTGTATTCCTCGCTCATTCCCGCAGTTCGATATTTGACCAGAGTGTAGCAAATTGTCAACACAAAGCATTTAAACAATTATTCACTTGCTTTGGAAATCGCAATTATTAGATCATTTATCTCTTGGGTAATTTTGTATCTTCCATCAAGCTGCAAATGGATTATTTATTATAAGCAATTCAAACATCGCACTTGATTTTAATTTGAAGAGAAAACCTCAATAGTCGAATCTTCATTTCAAATTGTGTTCGCGACAAAAAATCCATGATTAAGTAAAATTGTGAAATATTTCTTAAGAGCTTCACATTTCGAAACTGAACTTCCAGCTGATTGTCGAAAATCAATCAATTTGATATTAATCAGCAAAGAATTATAGCGATGTGTCACTGATTAAGATAACTCAATTAACGAAACAAGTGAGCGACAACACAAGTGCATACAATTGATCATTATATGTATCACAATCACCTACTGCGATAGATAAACAGCTGCTTCGAGCTGAACAATTTCGATGCTTTGCAAAGCACCCATTTATTTCTCTGTTCATTTACATAATTGACACTTTCATACAACCACCACTCATTATCTCCAGCGAATTACTTAGGAAGTTTCTTTTTTTAATTTATAGAAGTTGATTTTATGAAATAATCCAAATTATGTCACAGATATGCGAAAGCAATTCACTTAATTATACCATTTTGAATTATTTCCATTGCAATTTTTCGACTAAAAATCATTTCTCCCTCATTTTCAACCAATTTTGTCTCAGATTGGCCGTAACAAGTCAATGAAATCACTATTATTATTGGCAACATATTGAAAATCATTGAAAATAAAATCAATGATGGTGTGTGAAATGGAGAGCCTCTTTGGTAAATGTGTTTCCTTGCCTGGAAAAAGAGTATTTCGTTCCATACGTTTGAGATATCGAACTCTGGTGCTCCGTTTTCATGGGACTTGTTTATTACTCGTTGCGTAACATTTTCACTTCTGAGACTGTATAATAGCTAACCCGGTCAGGAAATAAAATCTATTGAACTACATTTATACCAGTTTGCCTCTTACATTTCATTTATATCGAACCGAATCCAATAGAAGCTCTCTTGATCAATATTAACTGCTTTTACTGAAAGCATTTCCAGTGTTTATTTCGTTTTCAGTTTGCATATACGTTACAATTTGCATTACCAATCGATATTTCAACACGCCATAAATACTCAGGGATCGTTATTCGCCGTATTATTTCCTATTTGTTTATGCACATTTGTAATGGATCAAACAGCGACAATTATAGTGATATCAGCTATCAACGATCAAATCATTGCATTTATGCAGAAATCAAAGGAAGTGTTCCTATTTATAACAATGGGACGTCATCGATCAACGATCGATTTAATCATTAGTAATAGAGCAAGTGTGCTGCCGCGGTAAAAGTCAAGCTACATAACAAAATGGGATATTTCATATTGTTTAATCTCGCTTATGTTTGAATCGTAAATGTTTGGTAAAAGTTAAACATCATTTGAAGAATTTTCGGTAATAGAAAATTTATGCGCATGCTAGGATACTTTTCTTCGGCCGAGAAACAACTTATCAGCTCGGCAGTTTGTATGGTAGTAGACTTAGATATATTGTGGCGGAAGCGAAAATATACTCGCGCAAGCGATAATTGACTGTAACGCTGAAATAAGCCAACATTCACGTTAGCGAGCATTGTTCCTGAGATAAACATGAACAAAGAGTTATGGCTTTCAATAAAAGTGGTGTTCGCCTGTTTCACCGAACCATTGGACAAATGAGCAATATGAAAACACTGCATCCGACCGATTTTCATGTTCATTGCCCAGCAAATCGAGTCAAAGTAAAATCGATTAAATAAATTACCAACCGTTTTGCTTTAATACTTGCAAAATCTAACACAAGATGAGACACACGCTTCTGGTGCAACTGCGTGCGTTTAACCATCTTTCTCGCGCAGCCATTTCTCAACTCGAATGAAATTCACTTTAAAAACTGGAAAATAAGAAATCCGATTGTTACATAACGATCACCGCAAAATCAAGCTATTTTATGACAGCGGTCAATTCAAACAACATTGAAGACAGACGGCGAGAGTTCAAAAGCTCGCGTTTCGGCACCCTTTGTTTTAACACTAGTTGATTTTGTGAAATTGATCATATCGCATTTTCAACGGATAATGGCGTTTTTATGGTCGATGCTTAGGCCAAATAAATCAACTGCTGCCGTAAAAAAATCATTTGTTGCACGAAATTTCAGCGATCAAATTTCAAACATAACGGTTTATCGTCTACCCGCCTTTTTTTATATACAAAAATGTTCATGTCGGTTTATTCAAGATTTCCTTTCTTTCATCACCTGAACATACGCTTGTTTCAATTCGGAATTTCACGTTACATGTGTTCCATTATGTCATGAATGTCTTGGATATCCTACTTACCCAAAACTAATACAAATTTATTTTTTTCGCTTGAACAGCTTTTTCAGTCTTATCAAATCAATTCGCTTAGAATTTCTAATGAAATAATTCGAGCAAAACGCGATGTTCGGTTATGGTCACGATAAATGCGCTCGTTATTTTTGCAGCTCATTGAACAAAGCAAACGAATGTGTCAATGTGTGCGTTTCCTCCCGTAAATTAACGTAATGCGTCGCACGAACTCATCGTCGATGTAACACGGATTATTCATGAGATTACAAAGTCGTACCAGTAATTCCATCAGAAATCGCTATTGCCCGCGCGCGCACACATTATTTAATTATTTTAATTTTATGATCGGAGCGCGCTATGTTTCCGGTAAATATTGGTACACAAAAACGAGATATATCAAACACAGCACGAACTGCTGATTTGGCAGCGACCACATACTCGTATGATCAGTAATCACATATCGATGATGATTTGAGAAAGTGCAATATATCCAGGTGCAATGCATAAACACACAAGCAGAGAGGTAGAGAAAGAGAAAGATAAAACGTGATATCATATTCTGCACTTCATCGGTAAAAAAAACAACATTGAGAAAATACTTGTTTGGACGATTTGGGGCTTTCCTTCATGTTTATCGCTGAAATGCGCGTGCAAGCGCGCGAGTCCGCACTCACTCAAATCATACGCAATTTATGCAATCGTTGCACATTGATATTCACCATTGGTAACGATCGCTGCCAGCGTGCAAGCAAGATATACAAAAATCAAGCTAAAACCATTACACTTAATACGCGATTAAATTGTTTTGTGTTACAGAGCGCGCAGATTCGGTGCATCCATTAAATGATTGCGCAGTTTAAGAGCTGCCGATTCCTTCTTTCACTTTGCGCTTCCAGTACTTCAGCAGTCTGAAAAGTTGATTCCATTTCGGATTTTATCAAATTTATTTCCATTTTGAATGCAAATGTCATCAAAAAAATCAAGTTTAATCGAAGCTCGCACGCCGACAATTTATTATTCCTCTTCGCAAGAGTCTTTGAGCGAGCGATGCCTTGAATTGTAAACAAATCGTTGCAATTATAAAACAAAGCAGCAGTTGAAGGGAAATGAGCGCTAAATGTGACAATCGAATCATTTGTGCGGTGTGACATCACGTCGCGTTGATCACCGAGAGATTTTCCACAATTGATGGCGATGAAATGATCTCCGTTGCCATCGTGTGAAATTCACGCAAAACATTTTCGAGAAAATAGAGTTTCATTTTGTTGTTATTTCTAGTATCACAATTTTCGCTGTTCACTTGGCTGAGCATGTGCTACCGCTGTTGCCGCCAACACTGCAGCATGCTGTACGTGTAAATAATTTCGGTGAGAGTGACGTGCATGGGCTTTGTTTTTGTTAGGATGATTTTTACGATTTAATCACTTCTCACAATCACGGTATTTCGATATTCGATTCGATTCTTTCTCTGTTGTGTGTATGAGTTTTCCCCTCTATTCACAAACCTTAAATGTTGAAGTTTATTAATAAAAATGTTGTTTTTATTTGCAGGTCATCGTTGCCATATTTGTATGGATAAATGTGGTGAATTGTAAGACAACACAACAAACTCGACCAACTCGACCAACTCGACCAACTCGACCAGCTCATCCTCTGAAGAAAGCGACGGCACATTTGAAACCGACAAAGACGCCGAAAAATGTGATAGACGCTTTCAAAAATCTTCCGGCCGAAGATCTCGAGTTCATTAAGCAGTTGGATAAGCAATTCAAGAAATTCGGTAACAATGTTAAAATCAAAATTCAAAAAGAAAATCGAACATCAACAATGAAAAATATAAAAAGAACAATTGATGGCAGTTTGGGGTGAGTGTCTTTCACATTTTTTCGAAATTCATCTGCCTTTTTGATATCACAGAGTGTAAAAAAACTGGTCGTTTCCTTTAAGATATGGCTATCAAAATCAAAATGTAAATGATCAAGAAGGGACATACACATTTTCGAATCCAAGATATGAATACTATCCGTATTCTCAGCATAACATACCTCCATCGGCTGAATATCATCAGCACCAAAATCAATTACACTATTTGAGAAACTATCCAACAGCGCTAGTTGAAAGTGATCCACATTACTTTCGCAAACAAAATGAACATTTGCACACTTCGGTTGAAATTCAGCCATCCCATTCGTATGAAATCAAGCAAACGGAAGATGGTTACAAGACTTTTTATCATGGAAATAGTGGCGATTCAACTCATTCCGCTGATTATGATAATCAAAACCAAGACGAGGACGCACATTCCGGCGGTGAACCAGTGCCAGTGATTGTGTTACGCATTCCAGGTGCTGCCAAATATGCGTCTCATTTGCAAGCTTTACTGCAACAATATTTGGAACAACGAGCAGCACAATACTTACAGGCATTGCAAGAGCAAGAAGCCCATGGCGTTGATGCTTCACAGCAAATTGCTGAACAAGACCACAATCTAAATTCATATGGACCTGTTCATAATCTACCCGTTTTACCTTATGCTCAACATCAAGCATATTTGCCAGCTCCAATGCTCATTCAACAGGTGCAACCTTATTATTCTCAACCATTAGCCAATCCCTATGCAAATGCTCATATTACTCAGCCCATTGATGTTGGCGATCACATTGTGGCGACACCGGCTCCGGCAGCATACTACTCGGCCCACAGTCACACGGATGACGGATCTGAACCACATTCAGGTAAATCGACTGTAAAACATCTTCTGCTACAAATTGCACTCTCATTAAAAAAATCACACAAACGCACAATAGAAGTTTGATGCGTGCAAATAATCAAATAATCGACATTTGGATCAAAATCATAAATCATTTTGCATGAGCGTGCGTTTTTCACGGTCAATATTTCGGTTGACGCATTTTTTTAGGTTTATATGATTTTCGAATTTTCTATTGTAATAAACGAGAAAAATCATTTGAGTGTAACAGAAAATTACAGTAAAATTAATATTTATTATGTGTGTGTCAGGTGTTGTACATCCAACTGCATATGAATACCATAATGTTCACCATGAAGAGGAGCAGCAGCAGCAGCAGCAGCAACATGATCAGCAGCAACAGCAAGAACAACATCATGACGATCATGAAGAAATCGTTTATGGCCACCCACATCACGAATCCGTATCGGATCACAATCAACTCCTAACAACGGAAAATTTCCCCAGTGACAAACATACGCAGGTGTATTTCAAGACATCGACCGAAACGCCGTATCATTCCGAACAAAGTCATTACGAACAAGAGCCGCAGCCACAACCGTACTTTAGACATACTCAGGTGAATGCATATCGTGCACCTTTGGTATATCACAAGTTGGAACAATACTATGATACACATAATGATCAAGACGATGCCGCAAAATACTCAGATCACGCAGGTTTGTTCAAAATCATATTTCAATTTCAATTGATTTGCGCCAACTTGAAATAATACTATTATCAATCGTAGGCTATGATGAAAATGCGCAGCCAATTATGTCGTCAACCCCATACTCAAGTTCAGTTGCAATTACGCAACGACCAGCCGTGTTGCCACACAATTATCATACTCAACTCCATCAATTAGCCCATTATAATCATGAGATTGGCTATGACGATTCCACCGAGCCATCCGATGATAACAATTTGTACAAGCGTTCCAATAAGAAACGACAATCAATTCGGAATCGTGAGGATCAGTACAAAAAGTTCAAAAACATTGCAAAACGAATGAAATCACGGATGTCAGTCCGACAGTCCGACTCCGATTCTCACCAAGTCCATGCGTAAATCAAATGATTTTGCCATTTATTTTGAGTTTTATTTGAATTTCGAATAAAAAGCTGAATTGCGCAAATGGTCAGCTTGATTTGAACTGACTCGTACCATTTCGATCATTTGAAAAAGAAATCTCAGCTAAGACGATTTATTAATAAATTGCGCGCGATTTAATTTCACGATGTTTCACGTAAAATCCGAAACTTAGGCAAACAAATACCAATTCAAATCGAATGAGTAATTTAAAATATAAAACAATTAGTTATTTTGTAGAAAGGTTTTCTTCATTTCAAATGGAAAACCACAATTCGAAACTTGTGTATTTATTTATTCATTTTTACTGTTCCGTGGCTTTGATTTCCATAAATTATATGCTTGTATAGAGTTAAAATACCATTTGCCAAGATAAATTTACATAGAGGTCAGCGCTGAATCAAGCCGAATAGGGATAGAGTTAGCACGAACTGAATCCATTTTCGATTTTGAGTTTGTTATCAAATTTAAATATTTTTGATACTATTTTTTTTTTAATGAAATTTTTGTAAGAATGATTATTAACGAATAAAGAATTCGAAAGAAATAAATGATTTGTGCTGCATGATGCATTCTTGCTGTAAAACAAGGTACTTATTTGGAAATTTCAAAGGTTGAGACAAAATAAAGGTGAAAATAGCTGTTCGTAGCTGAAAATTTCGAAAACTCATTGATTTTACCCAATTACCAGCAAACAAACCACACTTGAGCAGCTCATAAGAATGATTGCATGAAAAGGAAGAGCACCGCAAAAATGGTAATGATTAGTTTTCTCCAAAGTCAAAATGAAATGAGAAAAAATCTGTAGCTGAAATGCATATTTATTTCCGCGGTCGCGGTTCAATTTCATTCTCGCGAAAGTGCAGATTGTGTTTATTGCCCTTGAAAGGTAGGAAAAGTATAAACGATATCGTGATTGTCTGCGTTTTCAGTGTTTCCCCTTCTTTTCATTTAATTTATCCGCAGTAATTTTTCTTAATTTCTAGAATTTCATGAATAAATCATCGAAAACCTTATATGCGTTCTCCCTCCTCAATAATGAGGGCCGAATGCGTGAACGACGCCATTGGATTACGTGAAGATTTATTTGCTACAAATTCGCACATTTTTCAGAAAAGGAAAATTTGTGTAATATACGTGCGAGAAGGAAAATTCATTAGAAATAAAGAAACAGACAGAAGCGCTATCATTTGAAATGTAATAACATCAAAAAAGAAACCGAATCGAATGCACACAGCACAGATATGTGTCCGTCCATGCAAGTGCGAGTTTGAATTTAACCGCCACCGCATTCATGCCGTTACGCGCGTGCAACCGAACAAGAAATTCAAAATTATTTTCTAGTGTTATCTATTTTAATCGAAACAGCAATGAATAAGAAAATTGATGTATGAACGCAGCTCTCGTCGAACGACACATCTGGCTCGAAATATCAAGAAGAGAAAAAAAAAGAAAAACAACAAGAACTATGAACGAAGAAGAGTATTGCTTGGAGGCTCATACTCACATAGCGTTTTGTTTTTGATTTCTATTCGTGTTTTTTTTTTCTTCATCATTCTCTTCGTGAAACAATGCTCTCAACTCATTTAATTTAATGCGTATTCGCGCTCACATACTTGTTTTTTGTTCATCGGTCTCGGTATGGTTCGATGCTATCAAAATGGGTACCTCTTCGTGTATTTCGATTGGGCGCGCGCTATAGAGAAAATATCAAATGCAACTAATAAAATAGCATTTTTCTCGAAGTGCCCCGAACCTGACCGACACAACACAAAAAATCTCACTTTTCGAATACTTGCGAAAAAAGATGAAAGGATTTGTATGGCTATGCGCTTGAGATGAAACGAGAGAGAAACAGTATATTTATTTGGTGCAATAGCGTTATACATCATGTAGTGCGAGGTATTGTGCGATCGTGTGCACGGCATTGAAATAAGACTGAATATTCCAAGGGGCTAGACACAATAGCGAGTGTTTGAGATCAGAATGAAAATATTGAAATAAGTGAAAAAATTGCGAAAATAGCGGGCAAAAGTTAACAGTCAATGTCTATTAGGAATAAAAATACATACAAAAATGATTATGAAACATATTTTCAACATTGAGATCCAGAGGTTCGATTGATACAAATAGGTTATCTTTGAAAAAGCCTTGAGCTACACACGATAGATAATCATAGATTAGAACAAATTCAATGTTTGCCCTCAATAGCTATAAGAACTTGTGTCTGACCCCCGGGAATAATCCATAAATAACAATGAAGAAGCATTAGAAAAAGATGTGCATTCGATGCCGATCGGAAAGAAAAAGATAACAATTACAAATCAGAGCAACAGCATAGGAGCAACCAATCATACTTACTGAAAAACTTTTCCTATAAAAGCAAAGAGAAACTACGGCATTGGATTCATTTGGTGTGCAGAAATCGTGGGAGCAATATGATTCGACATAAATTTCTATTATATTTAATTGTAAGTAATCATCGAAGAAAGTGGACACATATCGAGTGTGAATTTTAGAAATCGAAAATTGAAATATTTCAGCATGCGATCGAAAAGGAGGATATGCCACTCTAGGATTAGGCATCTTCCTTGAGTTTTGTGCATAAATAGTCGATTTAAATTAGAACGTGTAGAGACTTTATCACAAACAAGTTTCTATCCGCTTGAACTTCACTGAAGATTCGCATTATTTAAAGTGGATGTAAAGTAAAATGAAACAGTTAATTAACTAGTCTTGTTGAGTCGTCAAGTGTGTAATAAAAATTAAAACAAAAATTGAAGTTGAAAATCGAACTAAAGTCGAGAATATAATCATAAAAATACAATAAATTACCAACAAATCTGGTTAAGTGCTCATTTTTTGTTTTCTCATTCATTTTACGCAGCTGCTACCTATGCTAGCAAATTCAAAAAATGTTGGCCAAAATTATCCATCTTCGTTCGAAGATAATGAAAATTCACATTTGCCTTTTTTGGATCAAGTAGCACAAGCAGACACATGGAATTCACGAAATCGCATTATATCGGCTACATACTCTGGAGATCCACAAACAGGTGAGTTTTGCTGTTACGATCGACTTCAGTGAAAATCTCATTCTTGTTGTTTAATTGAAAAAAAATGAATGTTAGGTCGCGTGGATCATGCGAATCTGGTAATTAATGTGGTTCCACGGTTAAATGAAAAACCAGCCGATGTCGATTTGTATGCATCACAAACTTTGGCCAATGCGAAAACCGCCGAAGATTATGTGAACAAAGCACTCGAAATGAGAAACATATATGAACACACCACACCGTCTTCGTCATTCATAAAATATGATATCTACGAAGGGGAGAAAACAAAACTGATGCCAGTTGCATCGACACCGAGTCATGTGACTGAACCAATGGCGCACAAAGAAGATATCTCCGACATGACGAAGTCAGCCAGTGATTTTTCCGAATACATTGAACACCCACAAGAGTTCACACATCAAATCACAACCACAACATACAAGCACCCAGCATTATCTAACCATTTCAAAGATTTAGATTCATCCAATTCTGACTACAATCAAAATTATCACAATTTGATGTCAAATTTTGATACATATGATTCAATTAAGCATATAAATCACGATAATCGCCACAGTTTTGATAATGCGATGCGCAAATTGGCCGGATATTTGAGCAAAGATGATATGATTAAGTACATTGAACGGGCTGTGAAAAAATACCTCAAAGAATGGGAATTGAGTGGCAAGTTGGCGGCACCTCTGAGTGAATCGGGTAGTGCTCAAGGTGAAATTAAAACATACTACCGTTTTCCATCGTCGACGACGGCTAACCCAATTGAATCGAGCAAACTCTACAGCACTGGAATTCATTCGGAATTTTTCAAGCCCAACAAAGGCAGTCATTCGAAACCATCGTATGCAGCCGTTAAACCATTCACTCTCGAATCATATCCACTAGAACATTCATATTCACCCGAAGGCGTCGATTTAACCATTCCATCGAGCAAAAAACACCCAAAACCAATCGATTTGTCAGCACTTGATGTGGGCCAGTCATGGTCACATTCATCAACTTCAACGCATCCCGAATCTGGTGTCACATACCGTAAAAAGAAGAAGCCAAAGATTCACTTAAATTCACAAGCCTATCACGACATTAATGCACTTCCATATGCACCGAATCGTGGATTAATCTACAACGAACATAGCCCATATACAACTGCATCCAGCTTCATTGACCATTCGTCTGGCAGTGGCCATTACACACCGCACAAAGATCATTCAGTTGGAGCATCAATTTCGTTCGGAGGCAGTGGCAGCGGTGGTCATTCACACAGTGGTCGTCATCATCATAGCTCACATCATAGCAACCATCATCATGATGATTCGAAATCCTTCATACCCTCAATGCAAGTAGTGAATGGCATACCAGTTCAGAATCCATATAAGTTCAATATGGACCCATTCAAGTAGACGCCTTTTAACCGAATTCAAAAAAAAAAATCTAACTTATCTCTTGCGTTTTTTCTTATATTTTCAGTGACATATTCGACAACTCAGCTGATAAATCAAAGTTCTCGTACACCGAAGATTTCGGACCGTCGACTGGAGCAATCTGGAATCCATACAACATTGATTTGAACTCACTGACCAAGGACACGACTGGCAGTGGCAGCAGCACCACCTATAACTTTGACTCTTATAATCCGAAGTACAACAATAATCCCGATGACTCAATCTTCGAGAACTACCGATTCAGCGCAAGTGACTGGGATAATGATTATAATAACAGTAATCGCCAGCGAGGCACGATTGGGTCCGATATGTACACCAGCAGCACATCGCATCGATCGAAGAAAATATCACCAACAATCGCTACCGGTAACAGTAAACGAGCTGTTACGAAAATCATTCCAAAACCGAAGAGAACACCGAAGCGAATTAATCAAAATAAAGAGCCTGATCGAGACTTAATGCCGCCGCCACCAAAAAAAATAGACAACATGCATTGAAATACCAAAGATAAAGAAATATAAGCATCGTATTCGTATATAATATTCAGGAGTTTACGACGGTTTTTAGTTGGATATAATCACAATACCAAGTTTGATCGCAGTAAATCACACTTCCGTGAGCTAAAATTAGCACTTGCAGAGTGAACACAACATTCCAACTCTGTAAAACACTAGTGAAAAAGCACAATGAACGAGAACTTGCCATTTTTAATCTATTAAGCGTAAAAATTATCTACCTTCCATCGCTACACTCGATTTCATTCATTTTCATCATTTGCATATAAAGATTTTGGCATTTCTATTATTCGAATTTATTGATGTATATTTCAAATCTTATGAAAATTTAAAAAAGGATAAATCAAAACTTGCCTGTTTTCATTGTGCTTTGATCTTTTGACATGCAGAATTTCATTACCTTTGCCAGGCGACGAAAATAATATATCACAATCGATGTGTAAATTTATTGATAATAATTTGAAATAATTCGCGTCATTGTTGTACAGAATTTTAGAATGACAGCATTAATTGAGTACTTAGGTTCTAGTACGTAATTGAATTATAGATGAATGAATAAATAAATAATGAATCAAAGAAATAGAGATGTTTTACTATGTTAATATATTTATGTACTTAATTACGATTTTCTTTGATTATCATTTGAATGCTCGAAATCCTCTGTAACGATGAATCCTTCACACAATGAATTGTGTTTATTTTCAGGGATGATCTTAGTATTTATATTTGATTTGTAATCAGCAGAACGAACAAACCATCGGAGATATTTATCTTTTGAACTTCTATAGTACCAATGCCTCCTCCACAACGTTTTATCCCCGTCCGACCAAAATTTGCGAGGGATTTATGCATAAATCAGGCTGTTTGGAACTTGAAAAGTTATTTCATTAAAATAATTTGAATTTGATTGCTTTGTGAATAAAAGCAACCAAGCGAAGAAAGTAAAGAGCACATATCATACATTTTCCGCGAGCGCGTTACAATTTAAAATTTACATAAATTCAGGCGATTTATTCATATGTTCGACACAGAACAACAGAAAAAACAGCATTTATATGAAAAAAATAAATTATAAGAGCGAACACCAACAATGCAATTAATATAAACCGCAGAATTAGAAACAGTTAATAAACAAGCTGTTTTAATATTTAATACAATAATAATTTACTGTTTAATAAAACAGACAACTCGTAAATAAAACAGACAACGGGATTAATATGTGTATGCAAATACGCGTAAATTTTCGAAAAATTTGCACAAAAGTTAATTCAACGTATGTATGTAAGAACTTTACTTTTATCTTCACTTGTTGATTGTATACAAAGAGATTTATGAATACTTTCTGTTTGGGTCTGCTTCAAGTAATTTTCCAACATTCGGTCACTTGCTGGACTTTCCTTTGTACCGTCAACATTTCTTCACAGAATAGTCATGTTGTCTTTGGAATTTCATTGAAGTCATCACGTTAAACTTTGTTGAATTGTGCGTGTGACAATTTTTGATTTCATTTATGAGTTTTCAAACTTTATCCTCATATTTCTTTTTACAAGACGATAGCATACCTTTTTGCGTCCATTGATTTCATTGAACATGAATTGAATTGACCTAAAATTTAGCGAACAATTGAATGAAGAAGTGAAATTTATATCGAGAGTTTATTGAGCATTTCTATAACATCATAACATAACACGTATTCTATACATCAATATGCTTTGCAATTTATGTGAATGTATACATTTGAGGTGCAGGAATTGAGATGCCATCGTATGCAACAGCAATCATTTGTTTCTATTTAGAATGTATTCGAGCATATGTCTCGTTTGATTTATGGCATTCAATGATCACAACATGTTCATTACCTGAGATGTTTCAATACGTTGGCATCCTCTGCACAATTCTTGCAAATTATATTTCAAACATATTTTCATGTCGAATCCATCAATAATAGCGTTAAAAACCATCTATATGTAAATATGTTCCATTAAATAATTTCCATACAAATTAATCATTATTATAATTTTCATTTATAATGCACAATTAATATAGTAGTTACACTGGTTTAGTTTGGATGGACTTATTGATTGAACATTTATAAAATATTTGGCATTTTTCTGTCTTAAAAATACACACCACTTTTTTGTTCTATCTGGACGTCATTAAATCAATGGCAATAAGCTTTTCTAATTTCATATTTTTTGTACAGTTTTCTTTTCATTTTTTTTTTTTTTTTTTTTGATTACCTTTACTTTTGATTACTTTGATACACAAATCGTAGTCGTTGGTTAATTAATAATTTTGTTTTACTTCATTCATGTGCTCCTCTTTGTAGCCAATTTTTTTCGAAAGATTTTTTATGGATTAAGTAGGATAGAAAGTAGGACAGAAAGGTAGAAATATATTGTCTCCTTTGAATTCACAAAGCTCCTTTTCTCATTTTATCTTCTTGGAATTATCGTTTTTACGATGACTTTGTGTCTTTCAGCGATGGCCATCGTCGTCGTATAACAACGAAATGAGTCTGTTGGTATTTATTGGTCTTTTTATATCCCCTTTCCAACGTTCCCGTCAAGCAGTAGCCCATGTTGTAGTCGGCTATACTAATGTTTGATGTCAGGTATAGCTGTTGAGCGGCGATGCAATATCAGGATTATCCAAAACGAAGGTAATCACAAAAAGAACAAATAAAATAGCGATATAAATGGGGATGATTTTTTATCATCCCTCCGGGGGAATTTGCTCGTTTTCGTCAATAAAAACGTAAAAAACGCTTTACTTTGTCGTCTCTATTTTTACCAAAGGAATGAGCATCTCGAAATATACGATATATTATTATTAAAGAGTTTATCTTTGCGATTTCAAGTAAAAGAGAAGTTGACGAAGTGCGCAAGGGAAATATAAGTCAAATCAAAAGAAAAATATTGCTTTGTCGACTGAAAATCGTTCATTTTACAAAATATTCTTGAAATTGAAAAAAAAGACGAATTTTCTATTTATTCAATACTAAGATGCGGAGATTGATGCAGAAATCCAATATTTTCTTTTCTCTTTATAAAGTGAAATGAATTTAAATTGAAGATATTACCTTGAAATCCGGATCAACGGTTTGTTTCTTGAACGAGCCGATTATCAGCAGAGATCCAGGCTCTGTGCTTTTCATTCTTGCATACGTCGATTTTTTCCTGTAAAAAAAAAAATTGCTCACATAAACATTTTGTGGCAACAAAAAATGGCGCGGAAGCAGGATTGTCGTTAGCGGAAAAATCGCTATAATCGAAAATAAAATGGAAATTAAATTCAATCAATTTTATTTCCATTATGTAATCGTTCAGCGAAAATATCGAAACTGACAATTTTGGCCGATGTAAAATCGATTTGACGAAGAAAATAGAATGTCGATATTTAATTAAATCGTCTGAGTAATTGAAATGGTGATTGCTTATTTCCGTCAGCTACAGCCACAATATACGCGAATATGCATGCGGTTTTTGCATGTGGAGTATCGAACGTATTACTGACATTCAATGAAAATTGACATGACCCGCTGCCGATGTGCCTGGACACTATTTGTGCTGTTGTTGAAGCAACTTAATCAATATTCATGTGTATTTTCGCATCTTTCCAGCCGAGTGATTTGTGCAAAAGAGCTTCTCTGTACCATACACACACACACACGCAAAAGCCTACGTTGAATGCAACAGGCCTTTTATTTCCGATTGAATTATGGAAGAGCAGAGAGCTTGTTTGAGTTGAAAAGTGTGAGATTTTTTATTTGCAATGAGACACGATAAAACAACACACTCAGTCATTCCAAAAACATCGACCAGTTCATGCACGGTGTGACGAATGCAGGGAGTGAAACATAATCCGAAGAGAAAAAAGTATCTCTCTAATGAAAACAAACGATTTTCCCGTACCATCAACTGATATGGATTTTGGTTTAAGCATTTTTTTCCGCTACTCTATAATCCGATAAGCTTCTATACCAACTGCAGACTCTCTCTTCTTCCATGTTTGTTTTTTATTTTTGGTTCTGTTCGAGAATGGTCGTCATTGAATCGAAAGTGATACAAATTTAACGATACAAACGAATTGCAACCGCAACACAATAAAGCTTTATTGACTTCGACCGCCACCGCAAATTGCAATGAACATGCATTTTTGGCACACAAAATAAATGCATTTATTGCAAAGCGATTGTGTGTGTCCATTAATTTATATTGGTGTTTATCTGTGCGAATGTTATAGCTTACTGTCGGGTGCCAGCGATCTCTTCCACGATGCATAGATTCTTCCACCAAGGACACAATTTGATCATAATATAGCTTGAGGTAGCGTTTCGTGCCCAACCTTCCTCTGGATACAGCAAAACCTGACGTAACAGAAAATTAAATTCAGATTAAATCCCAACTTTATTCGTATTATTAAAAAACTATTTGAAAAGAAACAAAATGTTTGACGACAAAAAATTGACCTAAAATAAAATATCGATTAAAAAATGCTTTATAAATAAAACAAAATCCACAACTCGCATATATTGCACGTATAGAATCTCACTTTATTGGGATATCCATTGAATTGTAGAAGTTTTTTACAGCATTTTCCACGACTCTCGAAGTAGACTTCCTGTGGAGAGCGCGGGAGGGAAGAAAATTTTGGCTTAAAAGCACAACATCCAATTTTGGCGGATGGCGACGGTGGTACGGAAATTGGTGCGTTAATTTTCTTGGGGGTGAACATTTTGTTTGATTCGTTTTACTTTACAAAATGTTTTCCATGCAATTGCAAATGAAACAAATGTATAGATTAATCCAATTATTTGTGCATATAGCACCAGTTAATTGAAAAAAACTATGAGTTTTTCAATTAAAATTGAAGAAGTTCCTTTTATTGAATTAAAATTGAAATCCAATCCATTGAAGCGATTGGAAGTTCTGTATCTTCTTTGTACTAAAATAATGCAGTTCACAAAAATTCTTTAGAATCCATCTTTTTGCGTTGTATTTCAGTTGAAAATGTTTGCAATTGAATCATCCTGCTCAATTACACACTTTGCAGTAGTTATCTCGATGTGCGTCAAGTAGCAAGAGTCGGTGCTGGGCTGAGAGATTTTCGAATGAATCAAGATAAATGCGTACATTGAATCCAAAACACAATATAAAGTATACGATGCAATAGCGCGCGATTCACCACTGTTGGATAACAGTAGTTCTAACTGTCTGACGCCAAACGGTTATGCTTCTGCTGTGAGACCATCATCCGTGTGTAGTGCTGAAATTTCTCTCCTTCTAATTACATTACATTGCACTTGTAACTCGCAGGCACAAGCACATCGTATACAGCCAGCCGAATAGCCAGCCAGCCACCCTCCAGTTTTCGTTTTTCTCCCCCACAACAAATGGTTTAATACAATGCTTTCGAAGCTATTATGTATATTGCCGTCGCTATGTCGCCGCTGTTATCACGAAACGTGCATATGAGGGCCTCTTGTTCACTTTTTCGTTTGCATGTAAATTTTGGATTTGATTTTGTTGAATTCTTTATTCTCGCTTTTTGTCTCGCTTTGTTCGAGTATTTTCAACTATATTGTCTACAATCACACGATGTCCATTGTTGTTTTTCCGTATTGTGAATCTAAATAAAGTTGTTTTGTTTCCGTATGCTGGTTTTAGCACATTTTAATTGCGTTAAACAATTTTCCACCATAAACTTGATTAGTGCAATTGTATTGTACACACGCTGTCGTACTTATCGGGATTTTTTCTTATAATTTTCCACTTTCCTCCATCACATCAATCGAATTTTTATAGATGTTTCATTATATTGTTTGAAACAGTTGCCAGTGGTTGAAACAAACTGTTTGGTAGACCTTAAATTCCATCGAGTGATTACAAACAATAAAATCAAATCAAATTTCTTTTCATTACAAAGTTTTTGTTCCCTCTAACTTCTTATGGATGTCAGTAAGAACGCCTTTGGGTCTCCATAATTGTGGAAAACATGTTCAAATTGTTGACTGTTATCGTAAATTATTTAAAAATAACTTCACAATGGACGGATATCGACTGAACAGAATTGGAAAGAAAAAGTTGTGTGATAATTTTACAGAATTTCACTGGTAAATTTGTGTCGAAAATGTAAATAGAAGAAGATGACAGGAGCTAATGAAAAACACGTATAAATCTGTCAGCATCGCGTTGAAAACTGTTCAAGATTTCCAATAGAAAAGGCTTTTTTGCACTCGCGCGACTGATGAAATGTGTCCCTTTTTGTGCCATGAAAAATAGGAGCAATTGGATGAACGATAAAAATGACACTTCTATCGAATATCCAATGGAAAATTTATTATCCTTTTTTCTCCCTTCACATTCCCGTTTCGACTGCCTTATATTTTCTCGTTGCCAGTTCATTCTGCTGCTCGGCTGGAAGGACATGCGCATCTCGGCGTTGCGATTCATTCAGTTATATCGCGTGTGTTTTTATGCATACAATTTTCATGCCAACGATGTGGAAATATTCAAATTGACTTTAGTTTTATTGGCTTCTTTATCTGCTTGCGTTCCTTAAAATAGCAAAGAAAGCGTGATTGCACCGGCTTCGAGGGTGAAAAGTTAAAATTCAAGGGTGCACACTGCACTCACACTTTGTATGGATTCAACAGTGGGATGCTAACATGCATAATGCATTACGCAAATCATCTTTATTTTTATTTTCAAAATATTTGACATTTGCATTTATTTTCGATTCACTACGCTCACGTTCTATAAAATATATTTATCACATATAAAAAACACTCTTACACACTATTTATGGCCAGCATTTTTTAATAATATACTAATTATGTGGTTTCTGCACTTGAATAGATTTGTTATTACAAAAAAAATTTGAAAATTATATTTGCTATTTCTGATCCTATCCAAAGATATGACGATATGCTCGTTGAAATATATTTCCTCTTGGTACTAAACGCAGTTGCTCCTCATAAGCCGACACGTATTTTTGATATTTTTCAAATAACTGCGGATTCTTTGGACCCCAATCGGTCGTTGGCTTGAGAGGACTTCTGGCCATTTTCAAACTGATCGCATTTCCACCGAAACACGGTTTAAGGTAGTAATATGCAGCCCAAAGTGGCAATTGTGCAATGCCAATTCCTGAAATCGTCCATCCTAAAACTAAATAAGAATTTTAATAATACAGAGATTGAAAGAAAAGCATTTCGATTACCATGAGCCCATTGCGGATATGATTGATTTTTATGGGCTAGCGGATGAGACGTTATTAATGTATAGATCAAAATGGTCACCATTAAGATCGGTGTCAAAATACCCCAGCATACGCGCCAGTAGATTCCAGGTCGGATTTTTATCATAAACTCAATATCACGGCACAATCTATTTACACCTGGAATTGAAATAATTATAGTTATTTAGAAAAGAAGAGTAAACATTTGAGGAAGCGACCGAATTCCTTTGATAAAATTACCATAAATCCAGCAAACGGCAACGATTTCTCCAATAGCCAGAATAAAAACAATGGACGATGTTCCGTAGTAGTCAACTAGTTCTAATATCCATTGCCCACCCTGTGTGCATTACAAAGATAGAAATGCGTCTCAAACAAATCATAGAAAGCGTTTTTTAACAAGCGATAGTAGGTAAAGTGCCATTTTGCATCTCATTTTATTCAATTTCACAAAAAAAAGTGAAAAAATGCATAAAAGAGCTTCAAATGTACGTACCGGTGTGACGTAGGCCAAACCTACTAAAAACCCAACACTCGATAAACCGACCGCAGCTTGCCATGCTTTCAACGTTTTGAATCTATCGCGCAAAATGGTTATTATACACGTGCACATCGCGATATTACTGCCAATACCGAGAACAAACAGCATGAAGAAAAACAGTACAGAGAACATCTGCAACGTTAGCCATAAAGCATAATAAAACACTTTAAAACCGAAAAAAATCAATAACAAGAAAGTTATCTTTGGCGTCAGTGAACGATTAGACATAAATTAAATAATGTTGCATAAAACAAACACGGACCGCCCACGCGCTCTTTTTAATTGTACGCCTCTCTCTTTGCAATAAAATTATATGGTTCGATCGAGTTTTATTCATTCGTTTAGATCGCGAATCGCCAAAATTGCCTGACCTTCGGCTGTTGCTGTTTGAATTCGATCAAAAAAATGCGGTTTTCAATTCCTTCAGCAAAAATTTTCGATTGTTTATATAAACAAACAACGGCTTTCACGTCACATATCTTTACTTGAATAAACTGATTTCGTCTTTACTTTTAGATAACGTTTCTATGCTAAGTTTGTGAAATGCAAAGTCTTCTCATTGTTGCATCATTATTTCAGGGAAATCAGTAGATCCATACTCAATATTAAAATGTCGACTTGCGAATTGATCTAATAAAATCTTAATCATTTCGCGATTGCTCTGATTGGTTGTAATTTAAATGGAGCGTCATATGTGATCGACGCAATTATTTGATCAATTTGTACGTGATTACAGATAAAAATCATATGAATAAATGAATGACGCGCTGTTAGAAATTGTACCTGCGGAGCAAAATCAAAGCGGGCAATTGCTTCGGGATACGAAATGAAAGCCAAACCCGGTCCTCCCGTGACGACTGAACCAACGTCATCCTCTCCTAATTCATGCGCCAAGTGTCCGAGAATTCCGAATATTGTGAAACCGGCAAACATACTAGTGAATGTATCTAGAGAAGTTACAACTGTACAAAAAGATTCATATTATTTTCTACATCAGAATGTTTACAGCTCTAATATTTATTACTTGTTGCATCACGATAAACGTTATGACTGAATTTATTGAATGACGAGTACATAATGATATTGCCAAAACCAACGGCCAACGAGAAAAAACACTGCACAACTGCTTCGTACCAAACCTAAATGTATTGATAAATGTTCAATTAATTCGGCGTGAAATTCAATTGAAGTCAATTTCATTCAATTCAAAAGCAATCGAAATGAACTTACACTTGGCTCAAGAATTTTATCCCACCTCGGTTTAATGAAGTATATAATACCATTCCAAGCACCTTTCAATGTGACTGCTCGGACCAATAGAATGCCAATGACCGCATAAGGGAAAAGAGCCAAGAAGTATGAGGCTTTGCCTGAACTACGAATGCCTTTGATTAAAACAGCAGCTATTACGAACCACGCAAATAACAAAAATAACGACAAATTCAATATTGGAGCTCCAATCCCATGGGCTATATCGTTCGTCTCCATCAAAACTTCCTTGCTGCAAAATGAGATTGATTCATCGAAATAGATTATCATTTAAGATTGATCAGAGTTCTTCGACTCACTCAAAATAGTATTCGGAACTTGATATCGAGTGATTCACACTCAATTTGGTTAGATTTGCGCCCGTGATTTCGCCATTTGGATCAATACAATTGATCCAATCCGCTTTGCACTGTGTCCATGGCAATGGTGATTTGAATGATTCGTAAAGATACCGACCGATCAGGGCCATTATCGATGCATAGTATGTGCTCAACAGGAAAATTGCTATTAGTTGACCAACTCCAGCACCTTTTGAATAGATAAATGGAAAATGAAGAATACAAAATCATCAGAATGCAATCTCAGAATGCTCATTTCAACTCAATTTGAGACTTAACACTCACCTCGAAATGCCGGGACCATATCGAATACGTTAATGCTATTTCTACTTGAAAATTGACCGATCACCATTTCCATGTAATACAATGGCCGTCCGATTATAAGCAATACAATTAAGTAAGGAAACAGGAATGCTCCTCCACCATTCTTGAGTGCAGTGAACGGAAATCGCCACACATTACCTAAGCCAACAGACATCGCGATGCAGCTCATGAGAAATTCGGTGCTTTTGCCCCAATTCTCGCGCTCTGGCTCCGAACTTTGTGTTGCCACCGAGGCCAGAGATTCCAAACCTATGACTCCATTTGTTTTTCCGTCTTGATGATTCATTCCATTTGGCACGTTCCCATTTTCCTCATCTCTCGTATCATTCACAAACCCCTTATTATTCATATTGTATTTTTAATTTGTGTTTTTTTGTCTATAGAACGAATAAGCACACATTAAACGTCTTTGCACTGTGTTTAATTTAACTGTAAATATTTTCTTATTGTTGCACGCATCGACATAAAATACAGCAAATCTCAAACTATAATTACACCATTCCATCAAATTATATATAGATAAAATGAGATGTGATGTGTTTGTATCCGAGTTCAATATGCCAACAATTCAAATATTGATTCAAGTGCACACAAGCGTAAGCCTAGCATTTATCTCTCACCAAGTAATGGTATTTATAAGATTTCATGAATAACGATAAAATTTGAGCGTTGATGCAATCTGGCTCGTGCTAGACAATTTTTAGCGGACGGGCTCAGTTTTGATTGGCTTGGTACTTTGATTATTTGCAGGGACAGCGAGCATATTGTTGGGAAGTCTAAGTCTATTGGGAAATTTGACGAAAACATCTAAAAACTGATTTCGTCTAGAACGAACTGGATATCGTGCTATTTTCACAAGAGACTGTTCACTTGTCGGTCGTAAAAGAAAATAATCGAAATACATGGTATTGAGAATGAGGGAGTTGAATCGTCTGTTTTTAATCGATTGAATGTACAAAATCCTCATGAGAACAATTGTAATTCGCAAAAATCTATTTATACATAAACTATCTGCCTGAACATGCATTTAAAATTGTTCAAGTTTAACGTGAATGCACAAAATTGAAGCTGAATTTCCTTGGATATGCCCGTGGTTTGGAAATGTTATACGATATTTTGGCAAATCGTCACAAATCACTCTGACAAAAACAAATGACACAATTATTGCTTATGAGACACTTTATTTCAGTAATAATTATTATCTTTTGATTCATAAATTTTATAACTGTGCTCAACGAAACAGAAACTAATCAAAATTGTATTATCAAAAATACCGTAAAAATTATCATTCTAGTTTTATCAGCACATATTTCTTCTTTCTCCTCAATATTCACTTTGTTTTAAGCGCATCAAACAAAGATTACGTCGATTTTATTGTAATTTTAAATAATTTGTGCCACTTACTTTGTTCAATGAGCTCACAAGAAAATCAACCGTTATCTTGTGTCAACTTCTTAGAACAGAAAATATCCAGTCGCTGAAACAATGCAACGAGTAAAAGTTGAGGATCTGCGATTTGTGAACACAGCGAACGAGATGGTAACATGCGGAAAACTCGGCGCGTAATGAATGAACAGAAGGCGCAAGCTAATGTTTTTATTCGATTCCGTTAAAATACTACTACAATTCTGTTCGCGTATTTATCAGTCATTAAATTGGCTGAACTTTAATTGTTTGTTTTACGAAATCGTACGTTCACATTCTAGCGAAGACGATTTTGCTTCATCACATCATTATATCCTGCGCAAAAAGAAAAAGGGAGAGTAAGAGTGTGAAATATGATAAATCACATGTTCAAATTCATATGTGGTCTTCAGTCGTCGAAATTTATTTATATCATTGCGTGAGCTCTAGCTCATACTTTAAAAAAAATCTCATATTCAAATATTGATAATCAATCTGTTGAACATACATGATAATGATCTAGTCGCTATCGACATTCGATTGCGATAGGTTGAGAAAAGCCAGCATCAAACAAAGACAATGCCCCATCTGAATTGTGTGATAAAATATACCTTCAAATGATTGAGAAATTTTGTTCATATCAGCTGTTGTGACAGTAAATGAATTGATTTACCGCTGTATTATATTTTTAAATTATTCGCGCCAAGTCATATTTAAACCCTTTGCTGTTGACAGTTTCTTTATATAATGTCGAGCTCCATCGATCTAGTTGATTGAATCAACTTGATTCGCATAGATTCTTGTTATATTTCGACAGCATTTTCAAAAGAATTTCCCCTTTTTTGAATGGTAAATGTTTATTTCTCAATACTGTTTGCACATTTCAATGAAATTTTCAAAAAACTTTACTTCACTTTGATGAAGATTATATCTGCTTTATGTAAAATGAAAATACCGTTACAATAACGAACAAATCTGGATCCATGTTTTTTGGCGATTTTTTTTATTAATTTCTCTTTGAAGTCTGTATAATTTATAAATAATTGAGATAAATTTTTATTCACCTTCAGCTAACACATATATCGATAATAGCTACGTTGCAAAAAAAAAGACGCGATTGCCGAGGTGTTAAGATTGAAAAAGAGAGAATAGCTCTTCGCAATCGGATATATATAAATATAATCTAAATTGCTAGGTTTGTATACACATTCTTGTTCCGGTGAAACTTGATAGATCCAATTTTAAAAGTGTTGCAATAATGAGAATAAATATCTGCTCTTAATCCAGCTCGGTTTAGTGAATGCAGAATGAACGCATGCAAAATGTGTTTGTGTTTATGTGTGTGTGTCTGTCCATGTGTTTGATGTGTTCGTGCACTCGAGAAGATGTCATGTAAATGATTAAAGGCACAAGTGATAGAAAAAGTATGAGTTACTCTTGAAGAATATGGCTTCGTTTTACTTGACATTTTTCTCTTTCGATGAGAGGCTCTTCTAAAGGCTCACTCTTGGATGATGTGCTAAAATTAAAAAAACTAGTATTTCATCAAAGTTTATGAAATCCTAACAATTTTAGTAGATTCGTTCACAATTTTTCTCTTTTGATTTTATCGAACATGTTCATGTGCCAGGAAAAACTCAATTGAAACTTGGACGAAAAATGAGGCGCCAGACTGTAACACTTATAAACTCATTAGTCGATATTTCAAACCGGATCGGTTGTCCCGGGATAAAGCAAAACCTCATTTCATCGCAAAAAAACAGTGAAGCGTTGCTATTAATTACGGAAAGCCATAATTTGAATGAAACAACTGGAATGAGTCGATTTTTCGCCCGTTGAGTTTTTCATTTCTTAATAGTAAAGTGTTTGTTTCATCTCGAACAATTTTGCTCCAGCCATTTCGATAAAAGTGTCACAGAAATATATGTGTTTTTCTTAGGTGCATAAGTGTATATGATATGTTTTAAACAAAATGCAATAGGAATAGAACTTTTTTGCAAACAGCAAAGCGACAATAAATGCTTGATATTCAACTAAAACAAATGAGAAAATCTGAGAAACATGTGAATCTGTACAATTTATGATAATTGCATTGGCTAAACAAGAGCTATAAGTTGATCGCCATTCATATGTTTTTCATTGACATATTTGGCTAATAATAAATAGATTTTATATATTTTTTTTTTTATTCTGTTACTATTTATAATTTAATCAGGACGTGTTCATTAGGACGTAATTTATTTACTTGTTTTTGCTTTCGTTTTATTTTAATAATAATTTTAACCACCGTGTATATTCAGAAGAATGATTGCTTTCTGAATATTTTCATAGTTCACATTTGTTTACAAAATAATTGTGTGTGTATTCATATTGAAACAATGTTTTTTTTGCCGAAATTGTAAATTTTAAATTGGTGTGAGAAAGTGTTTGTCAAATGTGAACAGTTTTTTTTCTCTTGTTATCGAATTGTCAATAAATACTATTTGTTTGCGAACAAATTATGAATCGTCAAAAATTGTTATTGTGTCAATTTTATGGGATCAAAATTCTAAATATAGTGTTTTTTATAAGAAAACAAGCAGATCCAATGCTTACAAACGAGCTTGTAACACTAACAATGATTCTGCTTCTATTCATTTGCCAAAATTGTTATGCGTATTTTAATGTGTGTGTGTGTGTGTGTGTGTGTGTGTGTGTGTGTGTGTGTGTGTGTGTGTGTGTGTGTGTGTGTGTACGTAAAAATATCAGTAAATTCACATGGTTTCCGTTTCAAAAAGGGCAAATGCTCATTCAAAAATACTCTTCTGTCAAAAATTAACTCTAAAAACTATGTGTCCTGTTATCTGAAAACGTTTCAAATAACGTTGCCATTGATTTGGCAATATCTAATTTTGATAAGAGAGTCTCACACTCGAGTATGTGTGTGTTTTTTCAGACTAAAGTTAATATGTTTACTTGTCTTTATCGTTTATTATGGCATTCGGAGTGGTCGAAGCATTTTCGACGGTTTTGTCATCATCGCCCGGATTCGACGTTTTTTCACCGTCACTTTCTGCCGTTTCTGTTGTTGTTATTGTTGCTTTTGGTGGTGTGTTTGACGTGGCAACCTCAGCAATCTCGCTATCATTCGATACCTTTGCACTGTCAACAGTGGTTGCGGTAGAACTTGGTGTTGCGGCTTTTTCGGACTCGGCACTACTTTTATCTTTCACATTATCAACTTCCGCACCACCACCAACAACATTCGATAGATTATTATTTTCGGCCAATTGGACATCGGCTCCCTGAACCGGCCCGCCTGCTTCTGGCTTTCCATCATTCTTTTTGTCGTCCGTCTCCGTTGCACCCGTCATCTTTTCGTATTCGTTCAATTTTGCCTTGACTGCTTCAAGCTGTGATTTCAAATCGGACACCTCTTTTTTGTAATCATTAACTTCTTCTTCTAATGATTCGATGCGATGCTTTTCGGCTAGCGATACTCCCAAATTGGCTCGAATGAAATCCATTGGATGTTCGGGTTTTTCGGGTGTTTCAAGCAATTTTATCAACACATTGCTTATGCTATCAATGACCCCCTTGCTTTCGATGTACTTGCGGAATTGATCGCGCTTACAATCGATTTCCTAACAAAAGAAAATTGTATTCGATTTTAGAGGGGATATATTTTGGCTAACAACTTGAGGGATAAAAAGATTTATGGCTTGGTTCAACGAACAAACAAGCTGGCGAATAATACTCAGAAGCAACGACAAGTTTGTAACGCAAGACAACGACCAACCAAACAAAATTCAGTCATTCAACCATCGAAAAAATCGATAACTCAGAATACTTACACGATATGACATATTTTCCGCGGTGTATGAACTTGTTCCAGAACACAAAATCCAATGAATCGAATTCGAACGATAACTGTAAAATGATAACGTCTGCAGATCAATTTCCTCGAAATTTGTTAAATTTCGATTCGTCGAATTCGCTTTTAGTTTGAGCTCCTGTACAGCCACACAATACCACTAATACACTGCAATCACACAAAGCATGAGGCAGTGAAAATAGCTACGCCGAGGTGTGAAAAATGCAGAATATTCGATTAATTCAAACAAAATAATTGTTCTTTTAGATTGTTTTTCCTTAGTATCGCCGAAAAATTGAATAAAGAATTCACAAAACTTTTATTCTACAATCGGTGTATTGAGATCAATGGTTGCAATATTTTCTGTGCCTGTCAGCGTTCGGGTTAGAATGAGAACTGTAAAATATTTCATACAAACGTGACAAGAATCCGATGCAAACTCTATCGTACGCATTGGTAAGTGAGTGTGCAACACTCATCGTGCAAAAGAAAAGCCAATACCCTACGAACAAACACATACATACACAAATTCGGTGTGCATGTTTACCTTCAGTGTACAGTTTTTCGAACTGTAATACGAAACATCATGCGCAAGCGTCTATGCTTTGTGTTTGTCTCTTTCGTCCCGTTTCGTTGACATAACACATTCAACGGCACACAGCTCTCTCCTTCGCATAAGAATATCTGAAGAACACATTAAAGCCTCAATGTAAATAAAACACTGTCAGTTTATTGTGTTGCAATAAAAACTTTTTGCATGCAATTTCATGTCGATTCCATGCCGTTTTGCTGAAATCAGCGTGTTTTTCAAAGAAACCTAGCAGAAAAATGAAAGTCTGAGCATTTTTTGTTGTTGTTTAAAGATTGATTTATTTATCATGTTCATAATTGTTATTGTTCGAATATTTATTTAACTCAATCGATTCCATTGTCTCATATTAAAAATATATTTTGTTTTCGACCAATATGCCTGGTTTGACCTGGCTTTTTACCACAATAGTTTAACTCACTCACTCTTTCTGACTTCCATTTCAATCCATTTACACAGCGAATTTTGAATTGCATCTTCTGTAAAAAGATTTTTTTTTCATGTCGTTGCAAAAATTCGCACCCATCAATGTGAGTGTTTCTTGCTATTTTTGGAACATTTAGCTCAAACCGAATGAATATGAAACCCTTTTAACCGTTTAACCGCTGTTTTTTATCCATAGAATATTCTGCTTATCACACAAAAAACTAGTCGAATGCAAAATTTGATTGAGCTTCTGATTTCTTTCATAAAATTGGAATTTTTTTCTTCTTCTTTGGTCATAAGAAGCAGTATTTTATTGGTAGTTCGTCGAAAACTTCTTCTCACTCTATTTTATGTTGATCAAAAAATGAAGAAAACTACAGCAAATTCACATATTTCGTTGAAAATCAATGGACAAATGTGGAAACAACTCTGATATGAACACTTGCCGTGCCTAGCGTTTCAGTTGACGCTGCTGATTATTTGGCAATTGATATCAAAAATACACATTTAGAGACCGTTTTAGTATAATGTTGAATGATGAAAAATCGAACGGACAAGCGACTACAATCTAATGCTGCAATCTACATTTTTCGTTTAATACGTAGGTATATTTTGTTTGCTTGGTTTGACTTGCAAGGGCAAAACATTATGCAAAACTTGCTGAAATGATATATATATATATAAATTACATTTGGTTAAATCTTTTTGTATAGTTTTAATAATTAAACTTTGTTTATTAGCATTAAATTTGATGTCTTGATTTTAAATGGAGTCGTTGGATGCGGAACTTGAAGTGTGAAACACTTCTAAAACAAATTTAATTTTATATTTTCTTTTCTTTCTCATCTTATAATTTGGACCAATGCAACCAGTTACTTTTGAACTCAATCTCCTTGTTTGATTTGAGCACATCATTTTTGGCTGGTCAAAATGTATCGGCACGACAACAATTTACAAAAAATGGAAAATATGTAAAAACAGAAATCAGAAAGGAGCATTAATTTCCATTAGTATTAAGATTAAGTTTGATCAAATAAAATCTAGAATCACCAAAACAATTTCACTTTTAAAAATAATTCCATTTTCTTAATTTGCTTTGTCAAGTGTTGCTCTATGAGTTCCTTGCGTATAAACAATGCCTCATCATTGTGATATTTTGTGCAAAAATATGTACAAACTTTTTCATCTCCTCGTTCAATTTTTATTTTTTGTCTTGGCTACTTCTTTGAACATCTTATATTTTAGCTCCTATTTATCTTTTTGGTATAATCAATGCTGCTCCTTACAATCATATTTTGAAAGTATTAAATTTGCAATCATCTTTGATTTTCCATTCATGAAATCTCAAATCTCGGCTTTTCATCAAATTGTATTAAAATAGATTGTTTATAAAAAAAATTGTTTTTGATCAATTCTATATGAAATTCACGGCAACCGCGGTGATTTCCTTCTTCTCAACTTCCACATGCATATTTTGAATTTTCCGTGTTTTTACTGTTTTCCTCGAATTTATGTATAAAATGACATCGAATTAGGTAAAAATGCTTTAAAATTTATGCATGAACATTTTGAATGATGCAAATTTGTAGAAAATATTTACCAAACGAAAATAATTTTGGATAGGAATTTTTCTTGATGCATTTTCTGTTCACATTGTCAAGGAAATAGTTATTAACGTTTTTATTTCTTTGATTTTGCCTTTTCATTTAGAATTTTGAATCCCTAATCCAAGTTTTAGCTACATTACACGATTTAGATTGAACTATCAAAATCTCCGTCCCGAAAAACTCTATATACGATCGACAACATTTCACCATGCTCTTTCTCTAGCACAATGCACCGAAACTTAAACACAACACCAAATAAATCTAATTCGAATGAAGTGAACATGTAAAAGAGGGAATGCAAAAATATATGAAAATGACAAGTGTTTTGTTTGTTGGTTTTAAATAATAAAAATTATATGATTAGTAGCGCCTAATAATAGTTGTATCACCAGAATCATCCACGGTCACCGAAGTCCATTTTATCGATGTCTGAATCGGCCGGTATGTTAGTGAAATGTGTGCGATCGCTATTCAATGTGTTTCGTTCGTGTGAATTGGTTTTGGTTGAGTGCTCAGATGGCGCTTGATATCCGGGTTGTACGCGTTTTTGCAAAGCCGACACGTAATTCTACAAAAATTCATATTAACGCATTTATTTGTGTATTGTAATCGAAGAATCGGTGAGCGGTCAAACCTGTGAGATGATGTCGCCTCGAGCCGTTCGTACTTGATACAAGTACCGATATTTACGCTGTCTAGCTTCTTCGCGGGTTTCTCTTGGTCGGCTGGATGAACGATGATGCGTGTGTCGTCGCCGCGAACGATTTCGATAACGATGATCAATTCGCCACGCAGTTATGAAACATTGAACCAATATACTGAAGATTATCGCCACTGGATAGATACAAATCAGTAGTCCACCCCAGCACGGCGGTGGATCTGGATTTGCTTTCATACTCAAAATCTGTAAAAAATCGTTGAAAATCATAATTTTATTGAAATAAAATTGTTGCATGCAAGACGTGAACATTTCCTATTGAAATATCAATGAAAACCTACCCAATGGATCGTGTCGCTTCCATGCATGAAAAAGTCAATGGCAGACATGATCATGGTTGATCCAACGATGCTCGACGCAACGATCGTAACAAATTTAACACATAGTAAAGTGGTTACAGCGAATACGATCGCTCCACCACCAACTGCAACTACAATTTCTCGTAACTGCAAATTACAATAGGCACAAATAGATTGATTTTGTTGCTGGTTTGCTTAGCCAATTAATTTATTTCAATGCACTTACGCCAAATACGTGATTTGGAAGCGTTGCAATGCAGAATGTAATAATTGAGCCACTTGTAATGGCTCCGGCAAATGCGCATACCAGTACACTAGCGATGGGATGTGTTGACCCGAGCACAGCACCAAATAAACCAGCAACCATGGCCAAAGCTAGATTTCAAACACACATAAATACAGTGGAATTGGACAAATGAAAATTTCAGTTTCAATGAAAATGTTTAGTGATATTCTACCTGAATCAGCTTGCTTGCCAACCAATTCAATTTGCTGGCTTTTTAACCAGAGAACACATCCGGTACCAGCGGCTAGACCGCTCAAAAATCCCACGGCCCGTAAGCACCGATAGCCGAGTATTGCATAAACAATACCAAAAACTGCTACCATCGCATAGAGTAGTGATAAAATGGTTTCGGGCGGAGTCGATGTGCATGACGGATTGACCATAGCATTCTAAATGTGCATTGAGGAACAAAACCGAGAAAAAGAAAAAAATAAAGAAAATGTTCAGATTGTTCAGATCAACGAAACGAAATCAAAAACAAACCTGGATCATAAAAGGCCAAACAATGGTTGTTTGACCCATTTTCGGCTCGGACGTCACATATTTGGCACGAATTTCTTCTTCATGTTGCTGGAAATGCATTCGAAAAGATTTGCTGCTGCTTTTTCAGCTCGATAACAAAATAAAAGAAATTTGCCTATCGTCAGCTTTTGTGGTCGCTGTATGAATATTGACTGCCGAATATTCAACGATTTATTTGTTGGCAATTGCAGTTTTATGGATCGCGTGATTTACTATCGAATTCAGTCGCTTTGGCAGCTTATGAACGGTTCGCATTATTCGTCGAAATTGAATTATTTAATGCAAAATGATTTCACTGCGGATGAGTTGTTGAAGTGCATTAAAAACGCGTTGATGACGGGTTCCTACATTTTTCATCGGCAGTGTGTTTCAATGGCAGTTCTGGAAAAAATAACAATGAAAAGTGAAATCGTTAATTACATTTTCAAAAAGCAATCATCGATACGAGCAAACCAAGTTTAATGCAAAATTTCACTTATATCGGTAATGAATATCACCGTCATTTTTGTATCGTCACAAGCTTGGCATTCAAGTTGAAATGCCATCTCTTTAAACATTCAAGTGGCTGTGATGTGTGCATTTGAAATGTCTGGCACACAATAAAGGAGGCACGTTGGAAAAGCGAGCACACCACCAACAACAAAGTTAAAGGCATATTCATTGAAATATTCAAGAGTTTTGCTATTGCTCCATTTTTCTTTGCTCGTTTCTGTCATTACACCCCATTCGATATGGATGGATTTATTTCCGTTGGTGGTGTGCTTGTTCGGATTTTATCATAGCATTTTAACCCAAATTCAAAATTATGCCGCTGCTGTTTTTCGCTTCTCATTCAACTTTCGAGAATATATTTGCCATTTTAATCGCACAAATGGAATCACAGTGCACTTCAGAAAGGTTCATTGGAAAAAACCAGTGCGTCGTGTGCTCTGGGAAAGCTCCAAATCAAGTCAAAAGGGAATTGCATATGTAGAAAGACGATGGCATAACGTATGAATTCGGCCAACTTGCCCATTCACCGTCATTGTGATAATAGTCTTAATGCTTAGAACAAAACAATGACACACTCTAGAGTCTTTTGGCGCGCATTGTTCTACATGTTTCTTTTTTCATTTATTTGCTTAGTCCCATTTCGGAATGGTATTGATTTCAGTTTTGTTTTCTCATGTGCCCATTACGATGTTTTCCGCTTTTCGTTTGGTGCAAATGAGCGCCTTCGGAAATGGAGACAAAATAAATACTCTTATCGACATATATGGAACATCCGAGACATAAATATGTTTTGAAATGTTGCAAAAATTGTCCTCATGTCAAAGATCAAAAGATAAATATATATTACGTTATTCAATACTTTCTTTTCGAAACAGTTCGAAATTCGAATATAAATACGAGACAAATCCATTGAAAAAATTACTTTGTCAATTTGAAGCGTTCGAATTTCGATCAGAAAATATCTTTGTCCCACTGTAAAGACAATGTTGATGTCTGCGAACGCAGAAGAAACGAACATCACTAAAAATACGCACCGATTCGGCACAAGATGGTAATTTTAATAACAACAAATAACAACAAATGGCAAAACGCTCAAATTTTTGAGTGTGCCACAGCATATGGATCAATAAAATGAAATGGAGTAAATTAGAATGAATGAAAGCGCGGCAATGTTAACATCGAATAATTTATATGAATAAAGGAATTTATGCAAATTTTTGCTATTATATTTTTTTTGCGCTCGGCGATTATTATTTTTATTCACAATCAAATCAGTTATATTTTAAATAGACTATTTGATTTCTAGACCATCGACGACACGGTTTAAATTATGATAATGTGAATGTGCGGGTTGCTTGCACGAATGCGTGCAAAGAACAAATCTCGAAATAGAATGACATGGTGAATTCTCATGAGCACACATTATTTTGTGGCCAAATAAGAAGTTTATTGCTGCGCCAATGGTCACAATGAGTTAATAATATGGTATCATTTTTTTCTGGTTTGACCTTAATTAGGGCGATGTCACATTGTTCTTGCCGATATTAGAAATATTTCACACTTAATTTAATCGCAACAACAGCAGTAACGGCTCTGAGGCCAACAATTTGGTCAAAACGCGATCCGAGATAAAATGTTGCTAAATATTTCATACGAATTTTTACACCTTTTCATGTACAGCAAGTATTCGGCATTTAAAAAATACGATGCTTTACAAGCAAGTTACTGGTTAACTTAAATGGAAACGCAGACACGCGCTCGTATGAGGTTCCACGACAAACAAACCGACAAAAAAAATCGCTACGAGAAAAATGTTGCGCGAACACTCGCATATAACTAGGGCAGTGGTTTCAGCTCATCACAAAGCGGTAAGCGATCGAATTCATGTGAGCGAAGAGCGTGCCAAGTATTTGACTTGGTGGAAAAAAATTCGAAAATATGAACATCTTTGCAAGTTCTTTGTAATCGTATGTCAAATGTGTGTATGCGTGTGCAATGCACAGAGCAAAACACATTGTATTCTTTGCTCTGATTCAAGACGAAATGTTGCATCAAAACACAATCCGTCGATAAACCACTTGTGCGTGAATAGTGGATAGAAGTCGTTCTCATTGTTTTCTTTTTCATCAAATGAAATCTTAGAAAATCGAATGAGCTTCAATTGATCAATTGATTTTCTATCGGATGTTTTGCCATCGAAATTTTCTAAACACTTGCGCGCGAATATAACTCATTGACTATGACTCTCTCTCTCTCTTTCTCTCTCTCTCTCTCTCTCTCTCTCTCTCTCTCTCTCTCTCTCCCTCTAACTTTTTATTGAAATGAAATCGACCGCGCGCACATACACAAAATGAATATCATAAATTCAGCGAATAAATTGTTGCCTACTTAAATTCGATTTATTTAGCGTAATGTTATGCATCAGTGACACACGTACATTTTCAACTCTTTTTCCAACCAGAACAGCATCAATTCGACATAAATGAAACACCCACACATGTCAAACAATGAGAGCAATATTCATCAGCATTTCTGTTTTGAATATTCTGCGTTTGTTGGGCCGACGATGTACAATTGTCATTGGCTACTGTTTCATCTCCAAATGAGCAAGTCCAGTGTGAATGAGTGCGGCGTATGTTTTATGCTTGTTAGTCATTTAACTTTCCCGTGACCGAATCAAATAACGGAGATTTTTGTCCCCCATTTTATTTTCTATCATTTTATTTCAACTAAATGACTACATATCAATAAAATGAATATTGCAGCTGGACAGCTGTGAGGGTTTCGTTAAAAATGAAACGCAGTTTATAAAAATGTAACAGTATCTATCGTTGTTTTTACGTCGGGTGATATGCAAACGAACGTTCAGTCGAGCATTAGCCCAAAGCCATTCCACCTCCTCCTCTCTCTTTCTATATGCGTTACTTTCATTTGGTCGATGAAAAACCCATTCCTTTATCAAAAAATATTTAATTTCCCCCTGTGTTATTTGGCTGTCACATAGCAAATAAATGAAAAACATACACGATTTCAATGTTGAGTGAACGGTTTTTTAGATAATCATTTTGTGTTGTTGATAACAATATATTGTCTGGCAGGCCTCCGGTTCCATTCACAGAAAAAATTGCGGATGGAACGTTCAACAATGGACAATAACTGACACAGAAAATCAAGAGAGAGAGAGAAAAAAAAAACTTTTACGATGAGAGAGTTTGTTGAAATTTAAAGATTGCCAAGAATTTTTCAGCGACGGACCAAGAACATGAAAAAAAAGAGTGAAAAGAGTTTTTTAAAATACCATTCAACCGAGCAATTAGCACAGAGATCTAAATAGCAAGTGGCTGAATGAACTGCACGGAAAATGTTCGCACGAAAATGTGTTAATGATGTTTGTTGTCGTGCGCGTTTCACATCTTTCGTACTGATTTTTGCTTTCTTTTGGTGTTTTCTATCGGCTAGCCGTTATCTCATATGCACACTCGTTTAAGTGCGTATTAAATAGCGTATTGTCTTTGTCCGCACTTTGAATTTCTCGAAAGAAAAAGCATTTGATTTGCTTTCATCTCATTTCACGCTCACTATTCTCTCCTGACAGTTCAACTAGTTGAATTCACGCACTTAGAAATGATTAAGATGTTTTACTCTTCCTCGTTTTATTGTAAACCCACGAAAATTCTAAATGACGCTTCATCTATGCTCTACGCCCCGTGTAACAAATGAAAATCACTTACAAGCTGATGAATTTAGTTCAATCTTCTCAAATGCATCAATTCCGTCGTGAATTTACAATTCGATTATTTCGAATCACAAAAAAATTGCGTCGAACAAGTGATAAAATGTGGGTTGTTGATGCTGGCTCAACGTTTGTCGTTCCGGATGAAAATAGTACAGATTAAACATAAAACCACTCTCATACACACTCACAACAATTGATCGATTTCAAATTGATACTATTCCAATGACACATTCAATTGAATCATTGAACACTAAACAAATTATGAATTATTTGAACTTTTTTTTCTTTTGCTTGACTCGAAAAATCACACATTGTGAAACCTCAATGTTCAGTGCTGATTTGCTCGTATTCTGGTTGTCGATGAGCCAAATAACAATCAGTTACGTTGATGACGATGGCGATATATTTTCTTACTACTGTATGAATAAGGCGGTGTCACTATGTTGCGCGCGGTAGCCAAAGCCAAACACACATACTAAGATAATCACAAACACATACTCTGGCAAAACGCGCGCGAAGAATATGCGATGGGACATGGAATTTACTTGGATGGAGACAGTGGAATGAACCGTATGTGCAAATGCAGCAGTCGAATAAGTGGAAAAGAGGAGAGGTTGCAAACGCGCTTCAACAATAACCAACCGAAGCGCGATAAAGGTGGCAGAGCATGATTCGGTTTTAGGGTAGCAAAAGCTGTCAAACTCGAATCAGAACTTGGTGAAATGTCCTTTGCATGCTTTCACAATGTGATTGCCTTGCCAATTGGGGGGACACTGCAGACGCGTTCAAGTAAAAAAAAGAACACAGCATTGAATTTCCATGTGTTTGATACACAGAATCACGTTTTAGTAACCCTCTCTTTGTTCTATAAGTCTGAACTGGTCGCGGTTTGGATGTTCCTCTCTCTCTCACTCCAGTTCGTAGCTACATTTTTTTAGTTGGTTAGGTCATCGAATCCATTATATGTGATTAAGCTGTAAGTTAGATCACCATTACCGCAATTGAATCATACATTAACATCAGCATGTCGTTTGCTTTTATGCCAAGAAATCGCTCTTCGTTAATAATTTATTTAAATAATTCACACATCACTAAATTAAAAAGTATTGCGTCATGGCGAAAACAAACCTATTTTGGCCGAGAATTGTATTTAGCACGAATAGTGTTTTCCCATGGATGAATCGTTTTCATTCGAATATGCTTCGCGGCTTCATTCATTCATTCATTCATTCAATTGGCTTTTCGTCACACATTTTCTTCTCTATTTAGTGCTTAGAATTTTCGATGGGCTTCGAAAAACATTGCATTCAAATAAAACAAATAGAAACGAATTAAATAACAATGAATGGTGAAATGAAAAAAACCATCTTGCGCCTCGTTTCGAATGCATACCAAACAAATGTTGATTCTTTGTCTGGAGTTTGTTAGATGTTACTGTACATTGTACGGGGTGTGTGTGTCTGTGTGAATATCAATACATAATTCGATAAACCTCAACGGATATTGAATCAAAAGAAAAAATTGATTAGCAAATCTAACAGTACTCGGCACGCATGAACCGTTCCTTCGGTTACCGATACGTAGCAAAAACGGTTCGATTAAATTTCCCCTCTTATCGAGCGAGAGAGATATTTCGCATGTTCAAGATCACATCACCAGACACAACAAAACCTAGAATTTACAAATATTTGTTCGATCTTTTTTTTGCTCAAGTTCCGAATTCTGATTATAAAACATGGTTACTAACATTTTTTTTCCGCACTTGAAATAACCACCAAAATGATAGCAATCACAAAACTTCTTCGCAAATAAATGTTCTGAATTTTTCTCAAATTCAAATCAAAAACAAATAACAAAAAAAAAACTAAATTTCAGTCGTCTTCTACTATTTTTGTGATGTTGCAATCATCCAGTAATGTAAAAATACTAAAGCAAAACGTGTGCGTTGTCGTTCCCGTTACACAATAGATGCGAACGAGGCAATGTTTTCAGCTGCACTGAGGCTACTGTTCCGAACAAATGTAGCAAGAACATCAACACACCAGCCACATTGTTCCCTGTTTTTTTTTTTTTTTTTTGAATTTTATTTTCTTTTAATCGCAATATCATTCAAGCGATAGTTCAACGACGCGTTCGCAGCTATTCCCCGTCGAATTTGGTATGGACTTGAAATACAGCGCTGCACTGTAATGGTATTGACGGGTTTCGTCTTGGCTGTAGTAGTGAGCATGTGATTATGTTTAACCGTACATCTAACGTTCAGTGCTCGCTTTCGACGTATAGCACACGCAAATAATTCACTTCCCATCAAACTTATTCGACACTGTTCATTTCGTCTTGTGTTCATATTTAACCGTTGAATGTGTGTAGCTGTGTTTTTTTTTTCTTTTTTGGTGCGATCTAATTGATGTACACTATTCAAACGTATATTTTGCTATGGCAATAGGGCTAAATAGATACCATTCTTTTGTGTATTCTTTGTTTTCAGTGTGGCATTTGAATGCAAAATACCGCTTGTTAGCTCTTTCTAAGCGTATATTAAATATTCCAGGTGGCCGAGAGGTTTTTAAAATGCACACAACGAACGACTGCAAAGGAAAGCTAACCGAATTTTATTAACGACACTCAAATAACAGCACTATATGCGAGTCTTTAAATCATTTTTTTCCATGCGGCTCGAGGTGATTGTGCGACGATAACAAGTGGCATTGTTATTCGATGCTCAAAAAGTTTTCCAACACATGCCGTTATGTATGCCGAACAGAAAATGGAAAGTGTTATCTTCAAAAGGTGAAATTACTCGTTTGATAATGAAAAAATATTTCACCCAAATGGCTTGTGTTTACCAGAATGTTGGCTTGTGTTTATATGCATATTATTCGATTGTGATGAATGTAATTATTTTTACGGTGCTTCGTTTCCAGTTTGCATCACACGCATTCAGTTCACACATATAAAATTGATCTCAACTCAACGAAGCCATATTACAATAAGCATTCACGAAAAATGATGACACTCTGTCTGTATCGAACCCAATCGCTCGCACCCAATGCGAAATTACTCAAAACGAACAGCTGATTTAAGTGTTCGAATCGATGTACCGGCAGCGCCATCTCTCGCTCGGCACCCCATCGGACTTAAGCACAAAAAAATCCCATTTTAAGCTACTATTTTGAGGAGTAAAAATGCGCATCGATACGTCATTGCTTGACATTTGATGGATGCCAGCGCAACTGTGTGAGTCGGTTGTTTTCAAATGAATGTCGCATAAACATACCCACACATCGATATCAAATTCCACTGATTTCATCCATACCAGTAAACAACAACTACACGCGCATGCAATTACTCGAGACTTCCAAACTGTATTGTGATTGCTTGTACTCCCGTCGACCGTATTTCACGAATCTCTGTGTATTTCCATCCATGAAATCATCCATTGGACTTAGTTCTTATGCGACTGCTGTCATAATTGGAAGCTAATAACAAGAGAACTTCAATTTCTCCCACAAAAGCCAATGATATTTGACAAAAAGAGAGGAACAAATCTCTAACCATCGAAACGATACAGATGGCACGCAATTTTTAAAAATATTTGTCAATTTCTTCGAACATTTCACTGCATCTTACCACGATTTATTTTAACAATTGTCGTGTACAAAGTGTTTGTGACTAATAAAATACCAGGAAAAAAAAAACGAATTTCATGCGAAAAAGTGATATCAGTGACAAATTTTTTCTGACGAAGCAAAGAATCGAGAAATTCAACCAAAAAATATTATCTTTGCATCTATTGTGTGTGCGGCTATAAGCCGAACTGGTGCTGATTATTTTGATGAAAGTCATTTCCTGCGTTCGAGTAAATAGAATACATCGATAGATCGGAAAAATCCGAAAAAAATCACAAACATACGGCGACTCATATCCGCTTTATATACAACATCACAGCCAATTCCATTCACAATCAAATTATTTCACTGTCTGCATACATTTCTGTGCATTGGCGGATCTTCAACAAATGTTTTGTATGTGTGTTTTTATTCAATTGGTAATCGGCTGACGCTAAAGTGGCATTTTTGTTTTGAATTGTGTTTTTTTTAGTTGCGAGTGAAAGTTTGTATTTGTCTATTTTGGGTTTGTTTGTGTGCCGTCTGAATTTGCCGCCAACGTAAATACTCATTGATCAGATTGAGGATGTGAATGGATTGAAAATACTATAATATACGAAAACTTGAGAGTCTCTGCACACAAAAAGTCAAGCAAAAGTAAATTAAATGAACGATTCAGAATAATTGGACGAACAACGATAGTGCCAACGACAATGTCATTTGTTTTGATGCACATTTGAACACGAAGAACAACAGCATTGTTCCCACAAAAGACATATCAACACTCACGACATATATGACACACGAGACGATAGTAATGGTGTACGTTTAAATAATTCATAGGATCGAGCTTGTCTAATGCGAAATATCGTAAAATCGTGACATTTATTTCAAGCGACGGATTTACTGTGTGCCAATCTAATAATAATTTACGAGCTCTGAAGACATCTTATCGATGGATGCGTGATGACAGAATGTTGAAATCCTTGACTTCAAATATATTCATATATAAATACGCAATCAAACGCTGTAATTTTTCGCATTGAAAGAAAGGACGCACCAAGTACAACATTAAATTATGCGAGAATAAATGCATGGCGTGCCAAGTAATCTGAAATTATGAACTGAACCGTGAAAAAATGAGAGGGATTTTTGGTTAGAGTTAATGAAATTTGGAAAGAACCATTACGAAAACAACATACCTTGTTCACTAACAACGCATTGCTTTTGCATTCGAACATAAGTAAATCTGTGCTAATTTTTTGCGGGGAGTATTTTAGTTAACTGAATATCGCGTGCCATTTCTTAAGTAATTTCGCGTGTAATTTCACCTCAATTTATCGGTTTTTCCGTGTAAAAAAAGTAAATGAACGTGAATTTTCCAAAGCAAATTACATTTTTTGTCAGATTGTCCGTATATGAAGATATTATAACATGCCGCTAGCAAACTCAGGAGATCCATGGAGAGCTCAAGTCGGCAATTCAAACGCAACCTTGGTAAGCAACGTGGTAGGTACAATTTTTCTATCTTCTTTCCATATTTCACGATTCATGAATATTTTCTATGGAATAACTTTCTCGACAAATGATTGCCTTCTGGTTTCTTTGAACCTATGCGATGTGGTGCGCGTCATATTACTTTCTATGCTAAATTCCGCGTCGCTACCATAAAAAATTCAAAAACGTGGACTTAATTCGAGTCTCTCCTACGAAAATATAAAGAGAATTGATAAAAGAAGATTTTGGTTGAAAACGGTGATATGTGCAACGTAAATGTCAAGCGATTTGGAGCCTTATTGATCTCTGTATGTATTACATAAAGCAATAGGGGTCAAAATTGTCAGACATACACATTGCAAATAGCACCGTATTCAACCGATAACTTTATTCATCAATTCTATGTATATTTACGTATAAGAGATTCGAATTTAGTCGACGTTTTTGGATTTTTGATCTGAAATCTTCAAATATGGTTTCAGCCCGAAAATAATTGAAAACATCCATTAAAATGCTGAAATTAAACCATTTTGCTAACTAGACTCACATATGTAGGGCTGAGAGTAAAAACGGTTAAAAACATTTTATCTCCTGCTCACACCAAAGAAAATTCTCGTAAGCGTGAACATGATGTTAGATGTTTTTAACCGTTTCTACTCTCAGCCCGACATATTCCATATCATTTCATATATAATGAAGATGAATTACACAAACTGCATGAACTCCCAACACATTTATAGGAACAATTATTCCCTTGTTTTTGATGTGCGAGCCAATTCTTGTTGATTGCGCGACCAACGCCAGTTACAGAAAATATAGAGAATTGCCGAATTTTCAAGTGTAATATTTTTTGTAGCTATGAATATTGTTTTTGAGCTATGAATATTTGCAATTCACGTTGAAAAATATAGTTGGAAAACCACACGCAAGCCGCCTAACTCTTCTGTTGAATGAGCATAGTATCGTACGGACGCTCGATTGGAATCGATATTAAAACTGCTTTCTCTGATTATCAAATCAATTCGTGAAACGCAGCAATGGCTTCATTCACTCGATGCGTATCCCGTGTTCAAGCGCTTATGTGCATACTGCTTACTCATCACTCTATTTTTTTTTTTTTTTTTTTTTTCGTTCCGGTGCGTCGAGAGAATAACGGATGGGAAATTCGATATCTATGGCGAGGAAAGGGAGTGCATGTAATCGCGGTGGGGAAGATGTCACGAATTGCGTGGGCGATTTGATTAACAAATTAGATACAATCGATAGCACCCACTTGAATTCTCAACTGATTCAAATTTAGACCGATGCTCCAAAAATTTTACTAACGTTGCTCAATAGATTAACGGGCATGTTCAGCATAGCACAATTAAATAGCACTCTTGCACAAGTGCGTGCTGTTCTGTGCTGTGCAAAGGCATTCGCGACGATTTGGCATATTTGCAGAGCAATGTAAAGAAGCAGAAAACGGTACACTTGGAACTCGCACGTACCGCTTTTTAGCCGAACAAATGGTTGCGGACTTAATACAGCAGCATTTTATGTGTACACGTACTCATCGTTTGACATGCTGCTCGCAATACACATTTATTTTTGCCATTGTCTATAAGTAATCTATGCCAAAAATAAAACATCTTGAGCAGAATCAGAATGGTGGAGTACAAATTCTATTTTTTTCGGTTCACACAACTCACAGTTCATTTGAAATTTTTCGAATTATCTCTTTTTTAATCTAAAATGATTGATTATTTTATCAATGAGTTTCAATATCACTTGTTTAGTGATGCGCAGTTAACTGTGCGCGCCTTTCCCTGGATGCCATGCAAAAACCAAATTGATTAACTCACTCCAATAAAATCTATAAAATGATTGATTTTTAATGGTTGCCATTTCTACTCATCACACCAATATCAACAGACAAAATACGCGCTATCAATTTTTGGTGGATGAATTCAAGCACCAGTTCACCGAAGCATATGCACACCATATTGAAATCTCCGTAAATAAATCGTTCGTCGTTGCTCGGTTCCAGCACCATTCGTTCTTTCATCTTACGGCGAACTTGCTTATAAGCCATTGCTCTTCTGCATTTCACGATCAAAATAAAATCCGTTTTCATTTTCTTGTGAATTCTAATTCATTTTGACTTATGTAATGAGTAAATTGTCGTAGAGTTGATGAAAAGCTTCACATGCTTTGACTGTATTCGTCTTATACATTTACATCGAGCTAATGTGTCGCAAGCAAAGCATTGAATGTGAAGCTATAACATGAAAGCAGATATGGTGAGAAATGAATAGAGCGGAAGAGAGAAATGGAAGAAAAGTTGTGAAAAAAAGGCGACAACCGCTATTCATATTCATATCAGTTGATTTTCTTGTTACACACGTTTCGCACGAACTACGCGAATTACGCCCAAGTATGCACATAAAATTAATGATAGAGGGAAACATTGAATCTCCATATATATTAATTGAAACAACGTCGACTGTTTTCGTAATATAGTACAATATATTCGTGGCTCCCCGAATACGTCTAGCCGATACGTCAAATGCCAATTCTTGGCTGTTTATTCGATTTTATCTGTGATTGTAGTCATTATTTGAGCGCGTACATAATAAGGATAGACCGACCACTGAACACATATATAAAAAACGCTTGTCAAATATTTCGTTTATCACTTAACGTTCTTGTAAGATTCACATGTGAATCTGTGCACGTTCTATGTATGTGAGTTGATGATTTAAATGCGCCACGTTCATGGTCATTTTATTAGTTTCTTGTTTTCTCAATCCCCAGCTCAACGGTGCAAATTGAAATGTCATTCAGTCACAGAAGAGATGAAACAAAAAACACACACATTTATTTACATTTGAATAGATGGATTTCTTTGTACTTATTCTCGTTTTGCTCTCTTTCTCTCCATCCCATTTATGTTTGTTCCCTTTTCGATACAATCAACAAACGAAACGATAAAAAACAACATACAACGTCGCACGTAACTCTTTGACAAGGAAACTCGCTCATTTGAAATGGATCTTCGAAATGTGCACAATTATATCTCGCCAGCATTCAGTTGCTGACTGCAATATCCATTTGATTTTTCCCATTTCAAATGGAAGCGAAGACGCATTTTTCAATGTGTACACGATGCGATGCGCACGTATCCCCAATTCCGTTGTGTTTTAGTGAATTATGTTCTGATTTTAAGATAATAGAATCAGCAAATACAACATTGAATCAAAACAAACGAAAACTTACATCTGGGACTACATTTCAATAGGTGAGATGAAGAGACGATTATGCCTGTGTCATTTAAAATGTGCATTCACGCCTATCCATCTCACCGATAGAGTTAATTGTGTGAGCAATGCGACATCATGAAAATACAGCACATTCATTTTGAAAACTTGAAGTAAATATCATTCACAGCATCGGTGCCAACAGTTTTGTTTGCTTACACATGGCACATCAACTTAATTCTGAGTTAGGAAATGAAGCAGAGCCTCGATTATGATACAGATGTTGTATACTGTTGAGCATGATGTGAATGCCATTAGGCAATGATGTGAAATGAGCGCACCCAATCCGAGTGGTCGATTCGGATTTTTTCCTCGATCAATCCAAATGTAGCGTACATATTTCATCATAATGAGTTCGACGATTTCAATTGTCCGATGAAAAAATCAAGCCAAAATGGATAAAGTAGAGGAAATATTCGCGATTTCCGTACACGTGCTCGCACGGACGCTGGCACGTATCGGAATGTTCTTTCCAATCTTTTGCATCTTTTGCAATAAAAATAGTCACTCCTGCTTTAGCAAAAGAATTGCTGTCATGCGGCAGATGGAATATTATGAGCCTTCCGCTGCTTTGATTTTAGGCATTTTTGTCATCAAATGAAAATTATTTGCGCTAGCGTTCAACGCATGATTCAAATAAAATGATATGAAATCTGTATCAAATATCGATTTTCATGAACACACTCGTGAGAGTATTTGCGTAGCAACCACGATATTTTTCTATGTTTTTTCAACAGAGTGGTTCTCTTCTATTTTTTGGGGTGAACTTTTTTGCTGTTTTTTCGGATGGACAATCAAATGAATTTTATTTCAAGGGTTGCGTACCCCTTTTTATTATTGATTTCATCACGTTTTCTCTTCTGTATGAAGAAAATATTTTATATATTCATTAATAAATAATGGATGTTGGTCAATGCAACAAAGCGAAAATGAAGTTTTCCATTTCCCTACCATAGATACTGTCGCGACATTGAATAGCGTTGGCCATAGAAATCAACCCATTGTATTATGCACGTCACATTGTATCGCTATGGTTTCTCGATAATTCAATTAACGAGTGAAAACATCAAAATTTTCCGAGAGCAACAGCAACTTGTGTAAGTTGAGTAAAAATTGGTCCATAATTGACAACACACCGAGTTGGCTGGCTTCAGCCGAGACTCAATTACAATGCACACAAATGTTGAGACGCGTGCTGAAACAATGTATGAAAAGAAATGAATATAAATGATAGTTATTACGGGGGTTTGGCAATTCAACGGGTTGAATTGTAATCATTTTCACTAACGCAATACTCTTAACCAAAGGGAACAGTTTCTTTATCAATGTCATGTTTTCGTTGGGCCTTGATATTTGTACTATATGATAAGAACAAAAAACAGCTGCTTCTCTTTATCCATCTATTGTCGTGTGCCGGAAATTTCACAATACAATCTAGAAAGTGGCACGTCATTTTAAGCATACAATCAGCCAAAGCTGGCGATTACTTTATAGGCACTCTATTTTGAGCCGCTATTGCTGCCGAAATGAAAATCAAATTTATCAAATTGTGTAGCATATTTACTCTCCATAAAAATAGCAACACCATATATAAAAAAAAAAAAAACGCCGATTATGAAATTTAATCATAAAACGAGAGTAAAAATGATGCATTGGAAAATATTAAAATGGTTTAGGCGAAACTACAGAAATAATTAGTTCTATTGAATGGCAATAAACTTGAAATAGCATTGAATTAAAATTGAAATCGAATGCAAGTACTGGTTAAAACGAGTGTGAACGAGTCAATCATATTCTTTCTACAACAAATCATAACAATCTGGTTTTGGACGATAACAAAGAAAAAACCGATTATTTGCGGCTATTTTTAGGTTGAGTGACTACAAGCATTCCATTTATCACCGTTGTTCGTTATTGATGTGCAATTGAACGAAAGTTAACAACGTTCGAACGTTACCCGAAACAACAAATCAGTAGAACTATAATTTTAAAACGTGTTTTCGGGTGATGCTACGCTGCTTTTGATGTCGGAATTGCCTTTATTAGATATATTCGTAGTGCCCTAATGGAATGTTCTAAACACAAATGGCAATCCATTACACTATCGAATTCAATATATCTTGAATGCATACCAATTGAATAGAACCCAATCGATCTTCCGTTTTGTTTGATGAATGCCTCTATTGTGAAGCCCTCTCAAGTGTTGGCGTTGCTTCGAAAAAGAAGAACGAAAAATTGAATTAGTGCTTGGGCGCACCAAGCGAACAAACCGAAATGTGTTGCAATGTAGCAGTAAAGTTATGGACTTAATTGCATCTAATTGCTGGTGGAATGCGTGCACTATGCTGAGTGGTTTCATTGAACGAAATGACTTTTGACATGTCTTACGGGCGCATTGTTCCATCTCTGCATGCCACCAGTTTGCACATTTTCTTTTTAAAAGCAACATAAAAGGTCTTTATAATTCTACATTCAGTTAAACGCCCGCAACGTAAAAATGCCACGAACAAATAAAAAGTATTCATCAAATTCTCAAAGTATTTAAGTGGATTAATTGTAGTCTAAACGTAACTAAAGTTGAAATAGCATTTATAGTGCACTCGAGGGTTAATCAGAAGCGCAAATATTCATATGAAAACTACGAATCAAGAATGGTTAACTATCATTCTATTACAATAATGGTCTCGAAATAAACATGCAACATTTATGTGAAACAAGCAACAAATTAATTTTTTGCATTCAACAAAATTGCAAATGACCCAAGAGCATTCCAAACATTTGTATGAGTTAAGAATTTAGTAGTATTGAGCTTACGCAAAAAAAAGAACTGCATTTCACTCAACCAAAACAAATTTGTTATGGAATAAACGGAAATTATCCAAATATTTTTCGATGAAATCAAATATTGGGACTGCGTTTTCTGATTTCTCTAGATTTTGTTATCGAATGTTGTAATTTTCTCTGTTTTCAAAGTGATTGCGTATCGACTTTGACCAACTGACTCTCTTTCGGTCATGTTGCAAACGCTCATATTTATTGGAATTTTAATGGCATTGTAAAATGATGTACGCGCAATATCACACTGAGAAATTATTTCGGTGAGTGATCACAAGAATCCCTACAGAATGAGCGCTTATATTATAAACCCTTTAGTTTAGATAATTCGCTTTTAAGTAGTTCTTTTGTAATAATTTGTAAAAAGCTTATGACATATGTCAGGCTAGCTGAAGTGTTTGGTTTTCACAATAAAGTTAGGATTAGAGCACAGGATTTAACATATATACGCCTATTCTACAGCATTTTCTGTAGAAATTCACTGAAATAAATTCTCTGTGCACAATCGGTAAACCAGCAGTGCGATAAACGGGTACGTCAACAAAGATTAACTGGCATTAATTTGAATTCAAATGTCCACCGACAACGAATTGAATATACAATACAATATTTGAATAGCGTCGTCGTTTCATTCTAATTGCATTTGGCAAGCGATTTACCATTAATGTTCATTTAAAGCTGCTCAGAAAAATTCACGTTGAAAATATGTCAACATTAACTTTACCGTATTTTACAGTCAAATAAATAAATCAATTAAATTTAATGAGTAGAATGTTGAGAGAAGCACAAAAATTTTAATCCTTTTGCCCTCCGTTGTGTTAATTTAAGCGCCGTGTACAAAGAATGTGAACATTATATATCAACTCTGAATTGCCAAGGCGTCATCGTTGCTGTAAATTTTTGAAAAAAAAACTACTTGTAATTCGCTGAACATAAATAAAATAAATGATAATATGCATTGAAAAAACAATTGGGATTTGTACAACCATTGCTCTTAGTAATATGTCGTCCTGCACAGCTATTGTTTGTGTATTCGACAACAATTAATTTCCATTTCTCCCACACTTTCCAATGGATTCCATTTCCGTTTTTTACCGTTTTGTTGCACTGTTTGCAAAGCTTTAACACACCATTCTTATCACACTGAGTAATGCAAATTTTTACTTTGTTCATGAAAAATGATGCAGCCGCTGGAATTTTCGACGTCAATGTGAGCGACTCGTCAGCCTGTTTACATCCAGGCATATTCTAAACTCAACTCGAGCTCAATCGTAAATGAAGATATTTATTGCATTTGAATCAATCCAATCAACCGCAATTCAAGAATTCATGAAATATTTTCTGGGAATGAACACGGAAATCTATTCGTATTCCATCGATTTTTATACGTTTTTGCAGTGCTTATACATCGTATATATTCAAATTGTGCATCTTGATTGTATTTTATGAAATGAAACTGTAAATGAATCATCTTAAATTGTCGCTTTACATGCATTTCAGCCCAATACTGAGCCCATTTTTACTGAGCAACTTAACAGAACTGTGCAGGTGAAGACAGCCATTATTTTACAGCGTAAATCCAAAGAAGTTAAAATTTATTAACAAGCGAACTGGTTTGCAGAACAATGCCAGCAACGGAAGTATTACAAACAAATGAATGAGATTATGTGGTCAACAACAAATTTTCTAACGCATTATCAGAATAGTTTTATTAGAATTTCAGTCATTTTGAATTTATGGAGTTCATAAGAGATTTATATAGCCATCGCTTCAATCAAGTGAATGGATGAATTGCAAGAAGAGAATCCAGTCTGCCGGTTTTGTAAAAAATATTATTGGATCAGCTTATGTCAGAGGCTATTCAATGAAATCAATATATCAAACAGCAATAGCTCTCGGTTTATGCTTAGGACGTTCAATGTACAGGAAAAATAGATTAAAGCTCGTTTTAGATTTGATGATTGGCATTGGATGGTATATAAAAAAAATGCAAACGAAGCATACCACAAACTTCCATGCAATACAGAGGACAAATGAAATGAAATTACTCGAGAAAAAGGATGAATATGATGGTTTTGTGTGCTTATACAATATAAATGGATGTCAGTTTAGCTCATTAATTTGGATAAAGTAATTTTGCTCCCAAACACTGGATTAGATATCATACATTTTAGTCAAGGCACCGACAATCGGATTTGGTTAGTTATATTTTATTTAATATCTTCATGTTGGCAAATGGAACATTTTGCTGTTTTAAATATGCAAATGCCACATCAATTTTGGACCCTTTTGAATCTCACAAAAACTAAAGTGAATTCATGCCTCAGACTGATGACCTACTCACTGGCTGAACCAAGGAAATATCTTAATCATTTCATATATTGTGATGACTAATTGTGGTTCATAACTGAGATTAATCTGCAGCTCAAGCCAAAAACAGCAAATGCTGTAAATTAAAAGTTGATATTCACAGCACTTTCCCTGCTTTTTCGCCTGTCACGGTGAAAGTTATTATTAGAGAATAATCCTGAATCGGATCTCTGATCCGATGATTCTCGGATGTCGAATGAAAATGATCTTACAAAATATAAAATCTCTGGTCGACTTCAAGTCTGATTTAGTCAAATGATGCAGGGATCCAATAGATATGAATGTGAGCTGTATTTTTCCCAGAATCCTGTTACACAAAAATTATTTTATAACTAAATTTAGTTTATTATCTTCTTCTGGATGCCATAAATAATTAATATTTAATGTGTAATAACACATTTTCATGAAACACGAACAATCGCATTCAAGTTTAGTTTAATGCAGCACATGATATTCTGCTCCATCAAATAAAAACAACGAGACATTGTCATTTTTATCTTAACAAAACCAGGTTGCTCTTGACACTCTGTAAATGATTCACTGTTGAAATAAAATTAATGAAAAACAATGCAATAGATGACAGGCGAAAAGAAAGCCAGATTTTGTTGAACATAAATATCGACACAAGTTATTTAAGCTGTCTGCACAAATTTTCTTCGCATATATATTTCTAGAAAAACAAAAAATCACTATAGACTTTGCGAATTATCTTTTCATCTACTGTGTGTGCTCTGTATACTTTGATAACATACATTGTTGTGAGTGTCATTCAGCTTTATGGCATTCTGATTTTTTCCATTTGGAAAATATTTGTTACCCACATTTTATGTGCTACATAAAAGAAGAATGCCTAGTAAGCGTATTCTATTATGATATTTAGATTCAATAATGGCTGTTGCCATGTAGAATAGCATTGTAAGCGAGTGTTGAGCGCACCTATCAACTGCCATTTTCACGGTAACGTAAAACCGCCTGAGGTGAAACACTTGATGAACAAAAATTGTCGAAACATCCTTCGCATTCGAACTTTAGTAATTTTCAAACGATCGGGAAGCGTGAAACGATGCATGGTAAAATGGCAATTTATACTGAATATTTTGACAGCATGAAGTAAATAATTTATTTGACATGAGCTGAGTAATCCCTATTGAAAAATGTATCATCCCTATTGGGTCACCCTTTAATTTCAAGATGTGAAAAATAGAGAAGTGTCTTCCAATCCAAACCAGATTTATACAAATAAAATAAAATTGGGAATTAAAAAGCACAGGCATTTAAACGCGCATACGGTCGATGGATGATTCCATTTGAATTTGAAAAGAACTTTGCTTGGAAAAGAGCAATGATTTTTATTTTTAAAATGTCCTTTAATTTATAAATAAATGGGAAAAATATAAACTACGTGCGTACGATATGCCGAAGGAAAACCTTGAGAATCAATCGCTCTTTTGTCCTGGAGAAAAATCACTTTCCGGAAATTTACAACAATTTCATTGCTCTTTAATGCATCTAGCATAGGGTTTTTCCATCGTAGAATAAAATTGATTTTTTTCTATAAATATTGTAATATTTTTCTACGTATCGACAGCCAAGCGACTCGCATTTTGTGATAAAAATTCGCTTTATTTTCGTGGAACATTCAAAATCACATTTGTCTCGCTCGAATCAATTTCGCTTGGGAAGACGTGACGAAATAATAAAAAGTTTAGCGATAACATTGCAGGTGCCTTATTGGCAAGCTTATAATTTCAATAACTAATATTTGATACGTCTGGGTACCATGCAATTTTCCCTTTACTCAATCAAATTCCACTAATGTTACTATGAATAGACAAGTATTGATCGTTGGCAGAAACAGACTAAACTTCACATTTAATATGTTCACTCCCTTAGCTTGTAACTGAGTTTGGGCATGGGCCGATTCAAGCTTCAACCTAAAATTATTGATTTAATGAAATGAAAAAAAAAATATCCAAAATTTGGCAGATTCCTTTCGATTCGAATGCGTCGATATATTATTAAATTGGTAAAATAGGACGATTGGAAATTGAATTAACATAAAAGATGAACACACATAGTCGGCAATATCACCCAAGCATTCATTTTCTCTTTCTAACGTAAATTACTGAAAATATCTCTTAAATTTTCAACACTTCATTGAATATCGTCCTCTCATCAACCCAGTTCAACGGAGCAAACATCATTGAAAAGGTAAACTGTTCGCAAAATTGTTGCTTTGGGTCTTTGGCATAACACCTCTTTTGTAAATCAGTAGTTTTTGATGATTGTTGAATTGAAAAAAATGAATGAATTCACGATGATAATCCCATCTGATGACAAGAAATCTTCCACTTGAATCAACGCGTTACAAATCTTCATCAAAGAAGACACTAGAAAAATCCAGTCGACCCTTAACTTCTTCACTCTATCCAATCTGAAAATGAAACTCTATCCAATCCAATTTCATTTGAAACCAACACACACACAATGGTCACGATATATTATATAGATATGAAAAATTGTGCGCCTCCATGCGTTTGTGCAGAGAAAACATATGTTCGAATATTAGAGCAAAATTGGATTAAGCAAAATATTGGGAGCATTTTGTTTCATGTGTATATAGAGAATCGCTGTAATTTATGTCGAAAGGATGTGTGTTTAACCTACGCAAAGGACCACGTAAAACATCATCTCACATGTTTTTACTTTTCCGCAGACATCACTGTATGCTTCATTGGGGATAGAAATCTATTGATTTTCAGCTAATTCGTATAATTTCTTCGTTTAGTTCAGTTATGGTCTTGTCATTATTCAAATGGAGGGATTTTCATTATAATGAATATGAAAACATTGTATGGGGACTATATTTAGTTCAATTTTCATCATTAAGAAACTTTCAAAATCATATTTTTTAATATAAAAAAAGCCACCTACAATTTCTACTCATCCCGATAACATTTACGACCCTTCAATTGTTCATTTTTTGTGCAGCTTAATTGTTTCATGAAAAAATATGATTTTAGAAGTTTCTAATTGATACGTATAATGAAAAATAACCATACTCCCCAATATAAAGTTTTCGTTTCTCGGGGTCGAAAGACTATGTTTAGTACACATACCATCGTTATGAAAATTCTGTATTTTCATCTTTTCACAGAAAAGATGAGTCGCATAAAATTGCATATCGATCCTTTGAAATTTGGGAAATATTTGTGTGCGAGCTATCAAAGTGAACATCAACAATAACTCATAGTTCCCGTTCTTGGTGAGTTAGAACCAAATACCAATACATTCGCAAAAAATGCACGACTGATTCGTAGTTTTAATCAATCCTTAATCCCATCGGAATGACTTGAAATTTTGCTGGACATATTTTGTTGGTGAAAAATTATGATTCTCGAAGTTACATGACGATAAGGAATAAGAGAACAGAGCTACAATATAAATTCATAGTAAATACTGAAAAACCCGAAAACCCGTAGTCTTTCGGAAAATTTGTGGAAAAGTTAGTTTAGTATGTTAGACCATTTTCTTTGTATCACTTTCGATTGATTCAAAATATTTGCACAGAATGTGTATGCCAAGCACTAGAGGCTAAATTGACACTCTCATTTGATTGCTCAATTCAATGACCCGAATATCTGCTACCCACTAAAACTGATGTAAAAACCTTTAATTAATGCACACGTTACTGGTACCTAAACTTAATATCAGATGAACAATCATCGGATGAAATGCTTTCATTCAAATCAAGGCGGGTGTTCGATTTCAGCCCTGTTGTTATGCAAAAATTCGCGAAGTTCGAATTAAAAATTAAAGAGAAGTCCATCTCGATTACTTTCCAATTTCCATTTTCATTCGTTCAATTTATCCAAAGACTCTTTGGCAAAGAGCTCATTAGCTCACATTTTAACGGTGAAATAATATTTACTCAAAAATCTCAAGGAAATTGGTAGTTTTTAAAATGGCTATTCATATTCTCGTCAGCAATGTGCTTTTCATATTTTCAGAGTCAACAAAGGTACCCATCGTTGGATTTGAAGTGAACAACATTATTTCAAGTGAAAAAGAATTTTTTCCAACGTTCAGAATGTGAATAGGACGTAAACACTCATTAATATTTATGGAACAAATTGAAAAATGCGCATAAAATACAACAATGGAATTGAGCAAACTGAAATAGAACATACAAAAAGGTACTGTCTAGGATCCGTACACCTTTTTGAAACTATCTATGCTATAGCTTAATATCTGTTGTTGCGCATATTAAACCCACATTGTGCGTCACACAGAGAGTGAACCCACATTAAAAATAGTTATGTTTGTAACGCTCCATTTTATAAACCAATATCGTTGCATTGTGTTTCGTTTATATTGGACGGAAGTGATGCTTACTGTGCAATGTGTGTGAAACACAAGTAGCTCAAGCTTCGAAGAAAATAATTAATATTTCCTCGTAACGAGCATACCATTATTTTTCATTTCGAGCAAGATGAAGCGGAAATTCTTGTTGAAGTTTCTTTTGCACTTATAAACGACATCGAATACAGCTCTATGCTCAAAATATCACGGTAAGCTGACGTGTTTACGCACACTGATATATCAATGGTGCCGATTATAGTCACTTATGCATGTAATTTTAGAAATTGTTGATATGAAATGTCACTATTGATCACATACCCCCAAAATAAATACTCAGTTAGAAATTTTGAAAGACTTTTATACGATTTTCGACTTTGAAAAGACGAAACCTCGAACATAACCGAATTTCGGACGGAATAATTATTCATCGCCTTTGAAAAAGACATACTAATTGTCAAGCTGAATCGATGATAAATTCAAATCACAGGACTGAGCGTGTGAACAACAGAGCAGCAGAGAAGCAGCGACTTCGAGAATCACAATATTTGCATAAACTTTCATGCCCAACCAGAGAAGACTCGTAGCTCCCTCTGCGAGCTGGCTCCTCTTTGCATGAGAGCTCAGCTCAAATTGAGCTGGCTCCTTTTACATGCAAATCCACTGATATTTAAAATAAACAAAATATGTTAATTGAAGTAATGCAGTAATTTATTTATCATAAAATTAGTCATTGATCATTTACGATGCATTTTCAACGAAAAAAAGCGGATATCATTCATATAATAATAACATGAATTGAAAGATTAACGGTTTTTCCAAATCAACTTCGAACGTTGACATGTAAATAAACAGTGTGATGTGAGAAAAAGTGAACGTCAAATTACATTAGACGTCAAATGTCAACGTTCGAAGTTGATTTGAAAAAATTGCTAATCTTTCAATTCATTTTATTATTCTATGAGTGATATTCGTTTTTTTTTCGTTAAAAAATGCATCGTAAATGATCCATGACTAATTTTATGATAAATAAATTACTGCATTACTTCAATTAACATATTTTGTTTATTTTAAATATCAGTGGATTTGCATGTAAAAAGAGCCAGCTCAATTTGAGCTGAGCTCTCATGCAAAGAGGAGCCAGCTCGCAGAGGGAGCTACAAGTCATCTCTGTGCCTAACGCATCTTTTGCATCTGTATTGTAATGTGTTGTGATGGAATGAGCGGAGTTGAGTAAAATCATACGTTCACAAATACTATTATTAAAATACGTAGATGCGAATGGCTCTTTGTTGTGTAAACATCAATTGTAATTCTCAAGAATTCGCTGTCAATCTGAACAGAACCAACTCTCTGATGATATTGATCGCAGGCCATTTAAAATTTGTATTCAGAAGGACATGCCAATTATTCATTTCTTTTCGTTTAAAATCGGCGCAGTTTTATATCTTGTAATTCAGATGAGATGTCAAACTCGATGATCGAATTTGTTTACGATAACAAATGAATCAGATGGCATGTCAGTTTGAATAAAAAATGGAAATGACATACCAAATATTGTTGAGGGTCTATGTTTTTTGTGTGTTAAGTGAAGTACAAAAGTTCCGTGTGTATATAATTCAAAGACATCATTCCAATAAATCATTCGGTGAAATTATATTTGAATACAGTTTTTTGAGTGACGTCTATTTCAAGACGAGTACGTCACAGACACACGTTTCGCATGAAGTGCGTCATTGATAATATCAATTTTTTCGGTGCATATCAAACGCTCGCTCTCAGTGTGTTTATTATAAGCGCAAGTCGCTCTGTAAAAACGGTTTGCAAAACGAAAAAGCAGCTTTTTCTCATTAAAGTGAATGAAAGAAAAACATGACACAGTGGATACATCTGCGCAGAACATGGATTTCTCTTTCATCCTCATGAAATTTAATGCGAAAAAGCCCTTCTTTATATTGCAAGCCGCTTTAGAACAGAAGATTGCTCTATAAAGCGCTTTGAGGACATGCTTTTAATATGCTCCGATTTCGATGTGCTCAATATTGGATATTGGAAATCCATGAAGTGGTTCCCTAATATTGCATTGCTTCATTTCAAAATACCTCCCCATGTCACCTACTTGTATCCACTAAACGGTCTGATAGAAATCATCCAAAAATAAAACGGAAGTGAAAATCGATATTATTCATTGAAATAGTAGCATTGAAATTCTCTTCTCTTGCGGAATGTGAATGTTGACACTTGTACTTATTCCACCATCACATGACCTTCAATTCACTTGATTCTATTCTTCTAGCGATTTATGTTGAGCTTACAAGAAATCCCACTGAATACCATACTTAACTTTTATACGATCTTTTATTGTATATCGGAATTGTTTACACAAATAGCACATGTAATATGGATTGGTTGGAGGGTAATGCCATTTTTACATAGTTTATAGTTGATTGTTAGCATTATTTCGAGGTTCAAAAACAGCAACGATATACAAACGATCGAGAGATTGTGAAGATTTGACATTTTGAAATAGCATGCAAGTTAAAAATATAAATTGCCGAAGGAAAGTCACTTTCCATAAGCGACAATAAATGAATTGTAGGTCATTATTGCTCTGCCATCTGGTGATTTTTTTGCTCAGCATCATAATAAAATTAAGAAAAGAGGAAAACACACCAATGTTTCGCACAGAAACGAGCGTTTTATGCCAGAAAGCGACACGTATGCATCAGTGGTAGAGTCCATCGCAAATTGTCAATGTTCAGACACATGCTATTGGATTCCGATTTGGCTTACAGTCGATTTATGATGGAAACAATCTATGGATACTTACAAACCGTCAAATCCAACCCCATATCCAAATTATTTTCATTCAAATTGACGCAGTCATATATTCATATTCATAACAGCATTGAGACCGAACATTTAGAATCAAAATGTGCATTGCAAGTGTCAAAGAAAAATCGGTAAAATTCAGATGTTGAATGAAAGTTAGCTTATCCTAATACCTGCTCCTAAAAGCTTGGATATTTCATGAGAATTCCGTAACTTTGGGAGGTTGTTTACTGCAAAAAGCTTCGAATTCATTTTCATATATACATTTTCTCTTTTTTGATGATTGAAATCTGCTTTTCACGATAGTCTTAATTCAAATGAAATCCAGTTGATATGCTTTGTACGGTATTTTCGTTTGTTTTGACTTTGGAATGTTTTTCATGGCAAACAAGACGAAGTTTCGGGAGCCCTGTGTGACATCAGACACTCGTGTTTTCAGATTGCTTTTCTTGGTTTTCCAACTATGTGTTTTATTTGGTGTGACATTGAGCACACACCAACACGTGTAGAAAAATTGATTTTCAGAATTGCAAATAGACATTTTGTACGATTCGAGAGAGAGAGAGAGAGAGAGAGAGAGAGAGGGAGAGAGGGAGAGGGGGAGAGATAGAGGGAGAGAGAGAGGGAGAGAGAAACACTTAAACATGACGGCATCATGACCGTGCTGAATCAGATGATTTTGTTCTCAACGTCGAATTTGGCTCAATTTCAATGACGAAAAAATAATTTGCATCCAATAAAAATACGCCCCAAATTCTGTATCACTCAGCATGAACCTGAATTAAGCATTGCAATCGTACAACAGTGTGTAATTGTGTGACTGTTTTTGTCCATAAAAACCATTATGTGGCAGTATTTCTATTTTTATGTCCGATGTAATCCGAGAGAAAAATGGTTACTTAAGATACTCATTCCGCATGCCAATCGTTGATGGACCCAATTTATTGTTTATTCGTATTCCAAAGCCCGAGACATGTTGCCCCAAATAGAATAAGACAAATTGAATAGATCTTTCCAACTGTTTCATTTCGTATGCATTGTGAAAAGTTGAACTCGTTAATATTTGTCTTAGCTTCAGCTGGCGTGGCTCTTGACACACAAAAATCAATATTTATCCAATTTCGATACATTAGTTTATTGTCTTCTTAGAAATCCAGTCTTCATGGCATCATTTTTTTGTGATAAAACAGCACATTTTTGTTTGTATGTAATGTTCTTTCGCCCTGAATCTAACTTATCCACAATCTGTATTCTAGATAAATGCCTCTTCAATCGATAACTCTTTCCATCTTCGTCTGCTCACCCACTTCAATCACTTCGCAAAAATGTAATTAAATGAAGTTCAGCGACGTTTTTAAGAGAAAATTGATGTTTGAGAAAATATTTGAGATGAAATCTAAAGTATCATCCTATCGTACGATGGGCCTCTTACAAATGGCTGTTTACTTAATGTCAGGCCGCATTCACCTTTCGCACTTCACATTTTACACGCATCAAAATTTGTTCACGGTTTTCAACGAATTTCGAATAATTAATTTGTGAAGTCAATTTATCGCTCGTACAATAAATTTTGAAGTATTTGAATTTCAATAACGATTGTATTCACATTTGGCTATTTCACAGGCGAATAGACAGGATGAAGAAATGGTTGTCGATGAACCAATTGACGAAACACAAAATCCCGGTAGCGTTCATCATATGCACAACGTTGGAAACACGCTACACCAACTTCCAATTGCAAATCGTAACGATCAAGTTGAAATGATACTTACTCCACAGTCCAAATCACCGCTGTCTGGCTCCCAACAAGAGCTGAATCAGCAGCAAAGTCACAACAATCATCATCACAATGAGCATGAAATTGAGCTGAAAGACGTTGTTAAAGAAGGTCACGATAAGGCCGACCCATCTCAATTCGAACTGCTAAAAGTGCTCGGCGAAGGTTCCTTTGGCAAAGTTTTTCTGGTGCGGAAAATTGTCGGCAATGATGCTGGAGCTCTGTACGCTATGAAAGTAAGTAATGACTTTCGATGAAATGAAGAAAAAATATATACAAAGAAAACACATGTTGCGGCAACAGCTTGAGTATATGTACCACAAGCGAAGCGAGGGCACATCGATGTAATTCAACACCTCAATTCGAAATTAAACAGCGCGCCAAATTTAAAATATATGGTTATTGCCGCACCATGAGAAAACAACATCAACAATACTCGAACTATTTCACTTGAATTGATTTTTGACAGGTGTTGAAAAAAGCGACGCTTAAAATCAAAGATCGAGTTCGAAGTACAAACGAACGCAATATATTGGCAGACGTCGGGCATCCATTCATCGTAAAATTGCACTATGCATTTCAAACACCCGGAAAATTGTATTTGATTTTGGACTTTTTGAGAGGCGGTGATCTCTTTACACGACTCAGCAAAGAGGTCCGTTTGTCGCTTCATTGCCCTCAAACGAAAAATAAATTCACTTATGAAATCAATTTTTTCAAATAGGTTATGTTTACGGAAGAAGATGTGAAATTTTATTTGGCTGAATTGGCACTCGCTCTTAGCCATTTACACAACATTGGCATTATCTATCGCGATTTGAAGCCAGAAAATATTTTACTCGACCAGGACGGACATATTGCACTGACCGATTTCGGACTATCGAAACAACCGCTTGATGGCTCAAAAACATATTCATTTTGCGGGACGGTCAGTTGATTTTAATTGCCACTTTATTTGACAATCATTATTTATGTCCTTCATTTATTTTACAGGTCGAATATATGGCACCTGAGGTGAGTATGAAACAAAAGGAGTGGGCATGGCACACAAACTAATTATATCTGCAATAGTTCATTTGCTTGTGCAAATTTCCATTATTTCGCCATTGAATTCAAATGTTGTTCTTGTTTTAGGTCGTCAATCGCAAGGGTCACGATGTTGCTGCAGATTGGTGGTCATTTGGTGTTCTCATGGTATACAAATTTAATTAAAAAACGAGGAAATTGTTTGCATTTGATAGAATTAGAACATTGCATTCAGAAGTTTAATTGAACGCGTCTGCTTTGTCCTATGAATATTTCCCAATTTTTGGGTAAAATCATTCGAAGCGAAATTGGTCTGAACTTTTCTTTTGTTCTTCGGTTTTCAGTTTGAAATGTTGACGGGAAATCTACCATTTCATAGTGCAACCAGACAAGAGACAATGGATCAGATCTTGAAAGCCAAACTCGGAATGCCAGATAATTTGAGCCGCGAAGCTCAATCATTGGTAATATTGCATGAATGAAAGACAAAAATCCCTCCAACTTTTGGTATTTGATGAAATATTCTGACTGCTTTTGCTTTTCACATTTCAGTTACGCGCTTTGTTCAAACGTAAGTATCATATACAAATTGATGAATTGGCTAAAAAAAACTCCGATGATTCCCGCAATAGTAAACAGAAAAATGAATACACATCCTCAAATTATTGATGGGTTATAATTAATTTGCTTTCTTTGAATTTTGTTACTTAACAAATCACTTGAATTCCTGTAGGAGTGCCAAATAATCGACTCGGAGCTGGTCCAAATGGAATCGATGACATTAAGAAGCACGAATTTTTCGCAACAATTGACTGGGATAATTTATTATTGAAGAAAGTACGCCCACCTTTCATACCGGCGGTTTCGCGTGACGATGCATACTATTTTGATTCGGAATATACATGCAAGTCGCCACGTGATTCTCCAGGTGGTCCGGTTAGCGCTAGTGCACGAGAGATATTTCGCGGTTTCAGTTTCATTGCGCCAGGCCTACTTGAATGTGACGATGCAGAAACCATGACAAATGGTGGTGGAACCGTCAATGCAACAAACCCAAGTGATAATCCTACAAATGCAATGTCTGCCAACACACCTCAAGTACCTGCGTTAAACAGCGGAAGTGCATCGAGTGCAAATAATGGCAATCCGCCGTTATTTCCATCGCGAATTTCGCCGTACACAAATGAAATGCCGGGTCTCAATCCGGGCGCATTTCCAGATGAATACCAATTGGGACGAGAGCTTGGACGTGGCACATTTTCCGTGTGCCGTCTATGTGAACATCGAGCCACTCGAAAACAATATGCCGTCAAAATTATTAGCAAGGCCGAACGCGATTGCAGAGAAGAGGTTGAGATTTTACTTCGATATGGCAATCACCCAAATATTGTGACATTATACAGCGTGCATGAAGACTTCAATTATATTTATTTGGTAATGGATCTGCTCAAAGGCGGTGAATTATTGGATCGAATTCTATTATTAAAACGAATGTCAGAGAGTGAGGCTAGTGCTGTGCTGCGAACGGTCGTTTCGGCTGTTGCCTATTTACACGAACATGGCGTTGTTCATCGGTGGGTTTTACATAAGAAGCAGTATTCTTATTCATAAACTGCCACTCAGCCATTTATTAATGTATGTTTCTTATTGATTTTGCAGAGACTTGAAGCCATCTAATATCCTGTATGCTTCTGTAAATCAAACACCAGATTCCTTGAAATTATGTGACTTGGGTTTTGCAAAGCAGCTTCGCGCCGATAACGGATTACTAATGACTCCATGTTACACAGCCAATTTTGTGGCGCCAGAAGTTCTTAAGCGTCAGGGATATGACTTGGCGTGCGATATCTGGTCACTTGGAGTTTTATTGTATATTATGCTCGAGGGAAAAACACCATTTGCAAGCTCACCAAATGATTCACCCGACATGATTTTGGCCCGCATCGGATCCGGAAATATTGGTTTGGAATCTGGCGTAAGTATAGGCACTGATCGTATATCAAATTGATTGGATTTGTATTGAATGCAACGTGATGATGTTACTAATCGACAGATTTGGCCAACATTTGGACAGTCTAGGCTGACTGTTAATACATCTAGTTATTAGTGACACCATCCATTACTTTTTTCAGGGACATTCCGAACCACCTAGTAATTATATGCTTCATTTAGGTATGGAATACGGTATCATCTGATGCAAAACTTTTGATACGACAAATGTTGCACATAGTGCCGGCTCGTCGTCCGACAGCAGCTCAAATACTCCGACACCCTTGGATCACCCAACGGACTTATTCGCAGCCAATCGAAATTTCGTCAAGCTCAAACAATACGATGGTCTGTGACTCAACGACAGCCGCACTGAAAGGCGCGGTACATGCTACATTCCGCGCAATTTCATCTCCACAAGCTGCGAACGTCGGACCAGTCGGAATGTCAGCGCTTGCTAAACGAAGAGCTCGAGATAAAATCAATGCTCCCGTCACATAATATGCATTCGATAAAATAAGATAATATAAAAGAATGTGAACGAACATAAAATTCCGATAACTTCATCCAAGTGCTGATAAAAACTTAATCTTATTATTCGATAGAATGGTTTGTGCTTCAAATGATTACGTCAAAATTCAATTGTATATATGTTAAAACTGTTGTCTAAGTTTGTTATTGTTTCTTTTCTACATAATTTCTTTTTCAATTGACGTGCATATACAAAAATATATTAAATGGCTTGACATGACAACCTATAAACACAAAATTATTACTAAGATTCTGACTAAAAATTATATAATTGTAATGCAATTTCTAATCAATTTCTTAATAAGTTTGATTCCAATTTCTTTTTTTATAGTCATTTTACTTTATCGAAACCGTATTACACAGGAATGTCTTTTGAAGAAAATCAGCGCCAATATGTTGATAATTATCTGGGACTCGCTTTGATCTTCATGATTCAGCCAACTTTTTGTTGAGTCTTGTATTAAAATTATTGGCAGATTCGTTTGAATTTTGTATATAACACAATTTAGCCAATCCGTCAACTGTAATTGACAACCAAACTAATCAATCTTATGAATGAAGTCAAAATAAATGTTTGCTAAAATCAATAAATTTTATTTTCCATTGTATTTATGGTATTCCATGCGTATGTTTTATGAAATTCAATGTTGATCCATATTTTTATAGACGTGTTTAAGAAATAAAAATAATATAAATGCATTTAAATGATATTTAAATGCTATTTAGAACAGTTGTATAGATATAGCGTGACTGTCCAAACCGGTTTTTAGGCAAACCTCTTTTTAGGCAAACCTCTTTTGAAAAGAGATTTTTGGCCGGTTTGGACAACAACGCCATATCAGTTTATTTGTCTTTTGCAAATTCATGTCAAGTGCACGAAGTGCAAGCTTAAAAAAGGTGAACGAAGAAGGAAATAAGCAGAGAATAAAAAAAGCAAATCATATTTGAGCATCCAATTGTATGTTTTTTCTTCTTTAAAAATTATTTTCTTTTGTAAATTAATACGAATGAAGGTGGGAATAAAAAATGTCACGGAGGTTAGTTTCAGGTTGTGTGTTTATGAAACAAACGATTTGAATGGAATACATTTGTAAATCACAGTATGCATGATTTCTTTTAATCACAAGAAAAAACTTACGATTGTAAATGAAATAAATGATCTACATACGTGCTCATACTCTCACATTCTCTCACGAAAGAATAAAACAAAGACCGAAATGTATATTTCCGTAGTACACATACACTCTCTCTCTCTCTTGCTCTTTCTCTCATTCTCTCTTGCTCACTTTTATTGAACTGAAAGAAACAAATGAAATGAGAAAAGGATATACAATCATGTCATTGGTCTAATTCCATAGTATTTTGTAGGAACATAACGTTTAATTGAATACTGATTTAACCATTGAAGTTAGATATTAATTCTGGGCCAAGTTCCTCGATATATGTTCACACTTATTTTTGAATAAGCATTCAAATTAATAATGTTTCAAAATCAACTAGAATCTGACCATCTTCGTATAAGAAACTTTTCGCTTCAATATGTTTTTAAAAAATAGAAGAAATATTCTAAAAACAATAATTTAATCAGAGCTCAGAAATAAAAATAGTCAAGCATTATTTATGCACCGAGATGATCTTATTGGGATCAAGCTTTTGACAACATATTTCGTTGTGTACTCCGGTCAATATGAATTGAATTCCTCAAATTAGATTGTACCTTTTTAAAACATTGAATTAATTTTATTGAAATGTTTATACAATATAACATAAGAAAATTTTCGATACAATGATTTTCAATTTTCCCTCTGGGACAAATCAATTCCTATTTACATATATTGAAATGATGTAGAAAACCATATTTTACGTCTAAATTAAGAAATTCGTTGGCAAGATTTCTTCTTTTTCAGCGGAATATTTCGACTTCTGTAGTTTTATAATTCAATCAAAACATGAATAGATAGAGTGAAGAGTTTCGTTTTTTAATGTTCTGAAGATCGATGGGAACTTAATCGAAGTATTTATCAATCAATATATAATCTGTTAAAATTAAGAGCTAATTTGACATGTAGCAACAACGAGATCATCAATTCAATATGCATATGTCCAGAGTTGCAAAATTTCAATAACAAAATAGATTATTTGGAATTCCTCAATAACAAAATAGATTACGTACATCTGATGCACATTTGACTGTCAACATTCGTGACGCGTCGTTAGCAAACGTCATACAAATCAAACGAACAATTTTATGCGATTGATTCGCGAAAAAAACAATCTTATCGAATCACTGAAATATTCTATTTTTATTTTTGTTGTAGTTACAGCTTTCGAAAGGTAAGCGTAATTCTCATTCATCGTCCAAAAAATGATAAAAATGACTTTCTTTGATTCACGCGTAATCCAATCGAAATTCAAAAAGAAGTGTTCAATGTTCATTTTCGAATAAAATTCCAAAAACACTACATCAAACCGTTTTGAATTGAAAACAGTCATACACAACATGCAATGAAACTGGAACAAGTTTGATAAATCAAGTGTGTTAAGAGCGAAAACGTGCACAAAACGTATAAATGAGCCTGAAACTAGTCAAATGAGTTCAGAATCAAGTATGCGATTGCAATTTGTTTCTCTTGAAAAAGACGTTTGAATTCAGAAAAAGTAATAATTTGATGTGTTAATACTCAAAGTCTTGCAATCTCCCTACCATTTAAATCTCCCAGCCTCTGTTAGTGGCAGTGCAGAGTAATAAACGAAATCCAGTTTGCTGATTGCAATCGGGTTTCTCAATTGTAAATCATTGCAAACCGTTAATATTTTTCGAAGAAATGCAACGTGTTCATCTTTTCTTTATCTCGATGCATTGATGGTTTCATATATCATATGATGCAGATGAAAATCTTTATTCGAATGCATTTTAATCTACTGAATTCACCAAGGCAAATAAACCAATCGCTTGGTTTTAGTTGATAAATAAATGATGCACCTTTGAACTATGTGAAAGTGAAAAAGCAAGATTTCACTTAGAAGAAGCTAGAATGGGACTGCACATGATGCATGCTAAACGCAGCAGTTGGTTTATTATTCCGTTTGGATGTAGCCATTTAATTGTCGAAAGTAAAGTGTTTAGTGTGTGAAACTTTATAATGTTTAACATATCTCAATGGGAGTGTTAGCAGCAACTCTCATTTGTTGTAAGTAGAATGAGGAGAAAGATTGCGATTTCAAGCAATTCAAAATAATATCTCTTTCGATCGTTCAATCGAAATGTAATCAATATCAAAGCAAATATCACACCTACAGGTGATTTCTTTGCAACGCATTAATTTCGCACTCTCTTTCACAGTGTGTTCGTACTCTGTCACACTTCTAAATGAATGCACATGGTTAAAAAAATGGAGATAATTTATATCGAATTATGGCATTGGTGTAGAAGAGTATAGCATGTGTCGGTTGAAGCGGCTGCGTTATAGACAAAAGCAAGATGTACACATTTGCGCCGCTTGCACGATACATTTTTCACTCATATATAATTATGTTGTGCGCTCATTAGTTGGCTTTCCTTAAACATTGTTTATACTATTGGTTTTGTTGATGCTCTATTCGAATGCTACGCTCTCAGTTATTGAAATATTGAATTTAAAGTCAGTCAGAATCGGACAATATACATTGACGCATGAAAAATACAATCTGAATGCTCCAGTAAATTTGAGTTCGAGATCAATTCAAAATAAAACGTGCCTTATCCAGTTCACGAGTGTTATTTATAACGTTTTTTTTGTGTGCGTCGGAAAGGTGTGCGATTGTAATGGTTTATCAATCACCTATTTAATATCTTTCAATCGATTATTTGTGAATTAGTGAATTTCGATGTGCAAATCATTGACGACACATACGCTTTAATTCAGTCCAATTTTGTGATTGCGTCAGGTGTGACAAATCAGCGAAAATCCATTGAATGAATGGAAAAAAATCCGAAATACTTTTCGCAATTAATCTGAAACGGACTCTCGTGAAAGTAACTATCATCGTTATTCAACAGGTTTCAGAATGTCTGATACTGAACAAATCGAGATATTCGATTCGGACGACAGGCGCGCCGAAATCGTGCCCGCTCTTCAAAAGTACCACAAAGGTAATTAAGAAAATACATTTTCGGGTATTAAGTGCATGAAAAAGTGTGCCGATAATGAATGAATTCATTAAATAGAACGTTGATCATTTCGTTGTGAAGTCATGAGTTTTGTTTTTAAGTGCATCGCGTGAAACTTGGTTCAGCCTGATTGGAGTGTACGTATCGAAAATTGTGTGAAAATCATTCATCAACCACAAAATATTCAGCGTTTGACCAGAGTTTGAACTGAAACCTGAATAAATGATGACCAAATGATCGAACAAATCAATCAACGAATCCATTAAATTTTACATGAATAATTATAATCCTATCAATTTTTTTCGGTCATCATCAGCCGCGTATTAAATCACTCCTACAGGGTTTACCAATAAGATGTTTGTTTTTGAATCTTAAATGAAACACACATTTTGTATGAAAATGCTGTCGATTCTTATTGATATGTAAAGTAGAAGGTCTGCCATTTATGAATGAAAAATAATATCCTTCAAATGTCCACCACGAGCACGCTTACAGACATCGAGCACGCTTTCGACAAAATTTTCAATCACATTTCGGCATAATTGAGGTTCAATCTCACCAATAACTGTAACTCTCACTGTTCTGTACCGAACCAGCAGACTTGAATTTATGCACCAAATTCTTAATAGTGGTTTCAGAAGGCCGATTATGACGACCAAAAATATCGCGAATTTTACGAAATGTGGTTTTTACACATCGACCATTTTCATAAAAGGTTTCGATGTTTTTAATACGATTTTCCATTTAAATTAAAGACATTTTCACAAATGGCAAAGCTTCTGCTGTACATATAAAAACAAACATCTTATTGGTAAACCCTGTATTTTTACACACAAATTATGTGGGCAAGTTGATTTAACCAACACGGTTGATTGTATGATTTTTTAAGTTCTGGTTTGGACAAATGTAATTGAATATTATTTGTACATATTTTCGAATGTTTTGAATTTCGATTATTTACATCACGCATTTATCATTTATCACAACAAAGATTTCAGTTTTCATTCAATAACTTAATCCGATTTCAAAACATATAATTATTGTAAAATCATGGTCATGAATTCAGTTAGATATATTTTTTTATTTTATTCTATTCAGTCACGAAATGGCATGTTTCGAATTTGCACTCGGGTTGTGCAATAAATGCCACTTTCATTCTTATACTCTTAAAATATGCGTAATCTCATTCCGTTTTCTTTCACTCGGGCATTCAGGTGAAGGGGAAACACATTCGAATTAGCTGTATATGTGTATATGACCTGTATATTTGTCAGTCCAAGGACTTATTGTTTGGTACCTATTATTTATGGATTTAATTAATATAAATCCAACAATTTGCTATTGATTCATTTGTATTTTCAATTTCAAGGTGAAATTTGTCTCGAATTTATTTACAATAGAAAATTCTCAAAACGAAAAAAAAACAATAACGTATTTTTTGCATTTGAGCATAATTGATATTATTCTTCGTTTATCAATATCGTTTGTCATTGTAAAAGCAACACGAAAAGGAATATAGCCCAAAACTAAAAGCATGCTCGTTATCGCTTGAATTGATGCATCAATTGTCTATTCATTTTAACTTCATTTAATCGTAATGCAATTCTACGAAATAGCTTCAAACTCATGCACTATCAAACTCCGATTAGTGCTGATGCAGTAACGCACAGTCACTCATTCAATACTGAATTGATTCAGGCTTCGATTTCAATTCAAATACTTGAGTTTTGAGTTTTATGGTATATTGAGCTGGTTTACTGTCAAACCAGTGCCATTCATTCGGTATAAATTAACGTTGTGATCGTTATCAGCAATACTGTTTAATTTAATTCATAAATCTATAGATAAATCGCGATATCTATGTCATTTTGTGTCAGTAAAATTAGCATGCTTACCCATCGTATCCTAATCGCATTTGATTCAGCTTTTACGTCCAAAGGTGCGGTATCATAGGAAAAAACGCGTCTATTGACTAAACGTTTTGCTGGCTAGAATGACCTTTTGATTGCGACATCAAACAGAATTTAGTGAAAATATTGTCAATATAAACACAAATCATTGGAAATTTATTGGGAGAACAAATTGAAAACCGCGCATTCGTTACTAACTTCATATCTATCATAGATGTCATTATTTTGACTTTGACAGCTATTGTATCTTAAAGAGGATAAAAAAATACATTGAAAACGATCTGTCAAACTTATCATTCAGTTGAATACACAAGTTTATTATTGCGTTGAAAATGTCGTGCCTACAAAACAGCATTTGCGGGAAGTTTTACTTTATTGGTTTAATCTGAAGAAAAATGCTTCCGAGAGTCATCGTTTGTTATGCGAAGCATATCCAGAATATGCTCCGTCGATTAGAACGTGCCAGGAGTGGTTTGCGCGGTTCAAAAGTGGTGATTTTGATGTGGAAGACAAAGAGCGTCCAGGCCAAGTGAAAAAGTTTGAAGACGAGGAGTTGGAAGCATTACTCGATGAAGACTCGTGTCAAACGCAAGAAAAACTTGCAAAATCATTGGGAGTGACACAACAATCCATCTCCTATCGTTTAAAAGCCATGGGAATGGTTCAAAAGCAAGGAAATTGGGTGCCATACGAATTGAAGCCGAGAGACATCGAACGCCGTTTTTTCACTTGTGAACAGCTGCTTCAAAGGCAAAAACGGAAGGGTTTTTTGCATCGTATTGTGACTGGTGATGAAAAGTGGATTCATTACGATAATCCGAAGCGAAAAAAATCGTATGGTTACCCCGGCCACGCATCAACATCGACGCCAAAGCCGAACATTCATGGCTCGAAGCTAATGCTGTGTATTTGGTGGGATCAGCTCGGCGTGATCTATTATGAGTTGTTGAAACCAAACGAAACCATCACAGGAGCATTGTACCGAACTCAATTGATGCGTTTGAGCCGAGCACTGAAGGAAAAACGGTCGGAAACGGTCGCAAGACACGATAAAGTTATTTTGCAACATGACAACGCTCGGCCACATGTTGCTCAGGTCGTTAAAACCTACTTGGAAACGCTTCGATGGGAAGTCCTACCCCACCCGCCGTATAGCCCAGACATTGCCCCTTCCGATTACCACCTCTTCCGATCAATGACACATGGCCTGACTGAACAGCATTTCCATTCTTACGAGGAATGCAAAAAATGGGTCGATTCATGGATAGCCGAAAAAAGCACAGATTTCTTTCAACGCGGAATCCGTCATTTGCCAGAAAGATGGGAAAAAGTTGTGGCTAGCGATGGACAATACTTTGTATAATCAATTTGTAACCATTTTTCCATAATAAAGATCGAAATTTTGAAAAAAATGCGCGGTTTTCAATTTATACTCCTAATAAAAACGATCCATTTTCGAGAGCGTAAGCCAATTTATTGAGATTGAATACACTGAGAGCCCTTGAGAACATAATAAATCGTTTTAGATTTATTGACAATTTCTTCAAGAAATGCAAATCTCGCTACATTAATTTTTCGATTTGTCACACTTCCGGCCTCAATTATTGAGATCTGATTGCATTTCAATGGATTCAAAAGAAGAGAAAACAGATGTATCTCTAGTGATAACAAATAGAGAGCGCCATTAGAATTGGAATACAAAAGCTCCAATCAAAGTTCAAGGTATATCGATCGAACAAACGATAGACGAACCGTACTTCGATTGTATGAAATGGAGGAGAACGCACAAATCAACAATGAGTAAGATGTTGATCAAACAAGAAAAAAGTAATATTCAAGCAAACCAAGAACAAGAGCCTTAGATTAATAATGCTAATTGAAATTTGGCTTTCGTTTCTGTAAAGGTGCAGTGTTGACTTAATGTCTAGAGCTGAATGACATACTATCTTTCGATTTTTCTTCGGAACCTCACATAAATTGAACTATGAATGTTCCTAATTGTCAAAGAAATTAATAGCAAAATTACAAAAACAAAACATTATATCCAATACTGTAACATAATATCCCACAACTTTTAATCATTTGACGACAAGGTTTTGTACGTTTATTAAAGTGCTCCCTTTTTTTTCCAACATCAAAACAAACTTAACAAGTATCATGAGGCTTAAAACTCAATTTGGAGCATCTTCGACTCACCTAACAAAAAAAGCATCAGAACATTCCGTCTTTGAAAATGATCTTTTATTCTAAGCGGAAGAAGTGCGTTTCGACGAAAAATTTAATGTCTAGACAGAAGAAAGTTAATTACTCTTTCGTTAAAGATGTACTATTTTCGAACATTAATCGTTCCATGCTTCTCTCATTTGTTATTCTCTGGCTCTGATCATTGGTTTTTTTTTCATTTCGACGATGAATGCTAAACAATACGCGCAAAACCTAGCCTTAACGACTGCTGAATGACTCCGAACCACTCTACAATAATTCGTATGTACTCCGAAAGTACTCTGACGGTATTCCAAACAGACTCTTGTTTATAGTCTCTCGCTTCTGATTAGCAGTTAACAAAAGCAATGACTGCGAGAGAGTAGAGAGAGAAAGAATGAAAAAAGAAACTGCGGCCACGCACATTGTATTTAGAAATTTCACGAGAGGCTTGAAACAAGAAACGTCACAGTAAGTTTGGAATACCGTAGATTATGTTAGAGTCCTTTCGGAATACATCCAAATTATTGTAGAGTGGTCCGGAGTCATTCAGTAGTCGTTAAGCCTAACGCAAAATACTGTATTAAAAATAAGTAAAACCACACCACTCTATAACATATAGTGTGAATTGCGCATGCAAGTAACATAAATCAATCGATTCAATCTTTTTTCCAGCTCAATGGGTTTATTGGTTTTGTCAACAGATGCCCACTCCTCTCTTATTCATACCCATAAAATAGTTTGTATCACGTGTCACAGTTTTCAAATAACAAAACTTTGTAGAAATACCCGTTGTTTATTTTCATGAATTATTAATAATATGTTTCCGCATTATTTTTTTAATTCAATCGAATCCATATTTGATTACATTTAATTTGGTAATGAAACGATTTACACGAATTCATGTCGGTTGATGCAATGCTCATTGCCTATATAAATTTGCTTATGTAATTGTTTCTCAAATGATGCTATGTTTCTAATATTCGCGTCATTTCGTAATGAATTACTGTAGCAATTTGAATGGAGAATTATTAATACACAACCAATTGCTTTCATATGCTGTTACTGAAGCCCAATGTAATCCGATAGCTTCAACAAGTTGGTGGGATTCACAAAAATTGTGTCAAAAAATGTAAGCTGGTAATTCCAAAATATTAGAAAAATCTAAATAAACAACATTATCAAGCAATCATAAACATGTGCCGATTTAACTATGTCATATCAAAAAATCATCTAAAACAAGTTTGTGATTACTGAATTGAATATTCGAACGACAGACACTTTAGCCATCGTGCACAAACTTTGAATTTCAGGAACGAAGCTTGGAAATGTCGAAAACGTGTGAAACGCAAATTGTCATAAATATTAACTACATTTTTTGCACATTAAAATTGATTCAGCTTCAAACTTATCAGAATAATCGTTTTGGAATTGGTAATAACTATCGAAAGTTCGTTGCCAATAGATATGGTCATAGCGGAAATTACCCTGCTTTTTCAACACCCAAAAATCAACACATCCATTAAAATAGATATTTACTTCATCAACTGTTGAATATTATCGTAGAAATTATGAATTTCCTATTCTTGAATCACTTTGGTTCGACACATGATTGCCACCTAACAGTTATTCGATTGAGTTCTCGACCATTTTGCTGGTCAATGAAATTAATACATTTGTCGTGCGCTTGACAATCGCGTGACTTAAAATGCTGTCTTCCCAATTAGCGACTGGCTTTCAACTGAATAACTTCTAAACAAGGGGCAAATGACACGATAATTACTAGCAGATAAACATTAGTTCTGGTGTGCTTCAGAAAAAGGTGCAACTCTGTTCGATAGCTTCCTCAGCTATTTGATGGACTACAGAGCTCTTATATATTTAGTTAGACACCGTTTGCTCCTTTCTTTGTGCGGATCTTCGTTAACATTAGTGTATGGGTGATCTATGCTTAGTTTATTATGTAGTCATTTGCATTTGTAAATATTCGTGTTAAAACACAAGTAATCTTATACGCATTTCCAATTTTTAGCAGCATTTGTTTGAATATTGTCACAAATATTTTATTATGTGTTAACATCAGTCCAAATTTTCACGTTTGCTTGCGTTTATATTTAAAATATTTTAAATGATCAACTGAAATTACAAAGCCCCCTAGCTTCTGGAGCAGCTCGAATAAAATAACACCAACAAGCGTTTATGGACCATTTAAGCCTTTCAGCGTCTGGTCGATAAACATAGAGGAACTTTGTTTGCTTAGCTGCATTTCACGATCTTTATTGTGCAAGATTTCGAAGTAATGATAGCGACAATTCGGTTACGAAAAATGTATTGATTCGATCGTGATTGATTCGATCGTGATTTTTAAGCCGTTGAAATAGGTATTTTGACGGCAAAAAAAATAAAGTTTCCGATAGGTCGGTACGTGGTTTTAAAATCTAATAATTAAATGCATATCAATTTTCCTCAAACTTCGCCGAATTCATGCATTTTCATCACCATGTAACTTCTGGTTCCAACCGCTGTATTTTCTAATTTAATATGTCAGTTAGTGAGATGCAAGAATTCAAAACAAAACAATTTTGGTATAATTTCTTCAAAGTATCTTTTTATCACATGATGCATATACACTGATTAGCCCGAAATGAAGGCTTGATTGATGTATTTTACAGAAATCTTCATATTCAGCGCTATTAGGTTAGGTGACTCTATTGTTTATTTTATTATTAGTACGAAATAGGTAGTTGATTTATTCAAGTGTAAGCAGTCTGCTCCAGCGAATTAAAATAGACGAAGTCAGTTGAATTGCATTCCAAGCCATTGAGCTAAATGAGGAATATATTAAGTTGTTACTTTACCCTTGATAAGGATTGGCAATTCACAAGCAAAGCTAAATTTAAAAATTGCAGGAAATTATCAATGTTCAGCGGTTTTCGCAGCATAGAAGAAGAAGAAGATGAAGAAGCAGAAAGCTCAAAAATATGGATGGATTGCGCGCAAAAAAACCGTATCAAGTTCAGAAATTACCTAACGTGTCGGAACAGTACGCGAATAATATCGCAAAATACGATTCGTATCGACAATGTTGCACAGATCCATACCAATGTGGCCCCGTCTATAAAATGCGGCGCTTCAGCCAGTTACCGGTTCAGTCGTGTACAAACCGTTAGCTATGAACGAAACAAGAACCATTTCACATCGTGTTTGAGCTCAGTAGCACAAGCGAAACAACAGAGGAACGTTTGCAAAAATAGAGAAGACAAAGCTGATTAAGAGAAGAAATAACATACATATTTTATTCGCACTTTGGACAGCAGAGTGAGAGAAAAGATCTAGAGCAGATTGTTTTCGTGTGAATGTCGTGTGAAGGCAAATCATCGAAAAGATTTCGCGCGGTCAAAGGTTACTTCTATCATCGCTTGAGATCGAATTACATTTCTACGCTTGCGAAATCAATATAAATCGATTTTTTGTTTTCATTTGTGCGCGACCCGCTGCAGACGCTCATTTGTTCCAGTAAAAACGTAACCGATATAATTACATCAGTGAAAATTGTACAACAAATTCTCCGGAAAAGGGAGAACATTCAACGAGAAAGTTTCAAGTTCAATGTAAAAATATTTACTTTTCTATGTGCACTTTTCCGTCGCATGCTCAATTATTATGGTTTGAAAAACGAAAACATCATCTAATAATTTGTTGCGCGCATTTGGTGTTCACTCGTGAAGCAGTTGTTGGTGCAAACTTCAGTCTTGCTGTTTACAACTACTAAGTGCATCAGGCCAAGCTCAGTTTTTTTTCGTGTGCAATAACGAATATACGATAAACTTGACTTTGAATGAAGCGTATGCACTCGTGCATAAAATAATAATATGGAAAGATGTAAGTTTTCAAGCCCTTCGAATTGCAACCGTTTGACTTATTCATTTGTTTGTGATTGATTCGAGTGAATTAGTATGGTCTTGCCACAATTTGATATATTTTACTATCAACATTCATTTTATCGATATTAAATGACAGTAATTGGTCTAATCTAAGATGAAAAATTTGTTTTTCATTTGAAGTTTAGAATTTTTTTCTCGAAGTTTACAAGTCGATCCAGACAAGCTTTATTGCACAACGTTTCCATTGATAAATATTTAGAAATGACGATCTGTTTTTTGTTTGGATAGCTGCGAATGATGGCTCTGATTAAATGAGTTTCTTTTATGACTTTAAGAGTAATAAGATGCTTCCGCGATCATCATTTTTGATCTGCTACTCCAGGAACATACCTTCGAGGATGTAGATGCCAAAAAAATTACGAACCAATATAATGGTATTTATTAACCAATCAAATTGATTATTCTTTAGCGATAGCACATCGCTAAGCGTGAACAATCTGACACTTTTGACTCACGTAAGTTGTGTAAACAGATTTGCGATTTGTAATTGAGGCGCCGAATGAAAAACTTGAACTCATTAAACAAAAAATCGAAGACTTTGGTTTTTGCGTCGCATTTTTTATTGATAATATGGACGAAATGCATTTACATGTGGAGAATGCAGGACCAAAACGCCGCATGCGAGAAACTTCAAAACTACCTTGGGGTAGACGTCATATGAATATATGCCGTTTTCGACACAATAATTAGCAAAGATTAAGAATTATAATTTGTGATATAGCTGCTGCAGCTGCAGCGGCAGCTCTGAACGCATCGAATGTAATTTTTTTTTATGTAGCGTGAGATTCAAAGTCTCTTTTTCCTGTATGGCGCTTCCATCTTGTAGCCAAAAATAACAATATGTCAACTCTTCGGGGGCTATAATCATTTATCTATGAATGCCGTTACTTCTAGGAAATACTTTGAACGAGTGATAAACAATACGACAATGGCCGATTAATCGCTATTGTTACCGACATTCGGAAACTAACCTTTTTTGTTGAATTAGGTTTTTGTATCTGGGTAAAGTTCAGAAAGTCCGGTATGATAGAAGCATATCAAGGTTGCGCGAAGGTGTGGCGTGGGATAAATTAATTTTGTTGTGGTCGCTCCTTTTGTGGCTGGCAACTAAAATAGTATAGAGTGGTTGCAGTTCAACCAACTTACGCATTCTTTATTAGAATAAATGGGATTATGTCATAGTAGAAAATTTTGCATGTTGCGTAAATGGTGCATGAAAATATGCATTGTGATGGGATGAATAGTCATTAGCATTTATGTGGTTTCAAAGGTAGAAAACATGTTGTATTCAATGGGATCCATCATTCTTTAACGCTTTTTTTTTCAAATTATACAATAATTCGCTATCGAACACTTTGATTAGAATCAGCACACATTTCAGTCATTTGCATCGATGATCAATATGGAAATCCAAGTACATCGTCATTGCAACTAGCTCAATTGCTTGACGATTGTGTATCTAAACTAAGGTTTAAACCAGGTAAGCCAAAATCTGCTTCGAAGTTATTTTCCATTCTGGATGACGTTCTTCAAACCCAGTCAAACTGTCATAAATTTTTTTAAGGTCAATTTGATAAATGTATAAGCGTCGACACATAAGACTAGGATCATTTTAAATTGATATCGTTATGCAATAAAATGTAATTTTAGTAGGCCAATTTGCGTACGACAAAAAAATTAATCTCATTTCAAACGAAATTGCAGTGATAATTTGTTAATCGATTCACTTTGTTTCAATTGCAGCAATTGACTTGGAAGCTAATGGGACGAATGGCAACACTCGTAGAATCAGTGGAAAAAATCTGAATCCAACGAAAGCCGATCCAATTCAAAATGCCATGGGATCACTCGGCCGATGGCATATAATCGTGTGTGCGTTTATATTTTTATTGAAATTTCCTGTCGCATGGCATCAGATGAGCATAAGTTCGTGTCTTTCTTTACGCATGTGTCTTGAATGAGATTTTTTAAATGAGTTTCTTTTTTAGTTTTTATGGCACCGAAAACCAACTATACATGTGCTGACTTGAATGTCACCGATAAATGTTCAGCGGAATGTTCTCCGTACAATTACGAGCGGAGCATTTTCACCGAAACCATTCAGATGACATGGGATTTAGTGTGCAAACAACAACATTTTGCCAATGCATCACAAACAATTTTCATGTTCGGCATTCTAGTTGGTAATATGGTCTTCGGAACTCTGGCTGATAAGTAAGAATTGATGACTTTGAGCTCTTATTTTTACAAGGGTTTTCATGTTTATCTCGAAATCGACAATAGATATGGAAGACGTGGTCCACTGGTATTCGCTGTGTTTATTCAATTGATCTCAGGAATTGCAACTGCATTTGTACCTTGGTTCTGGCTATTCTGTGCTCTCAGATTTGTCACGGCTTTCGCTACTGGCGGAACAATGGTCACGAGGTAGATTCACAATGCATTTCCAGACCATATCTAATCCTCATTGGTTATCCTAAATCTTTTTTTATATTGTAGTTTCGTTCTCGTAATGGAATTGGTTGGAACAAGATGGCGTGAATTGATCTCAGTGCTCTATCAAATTCCGTTTAATTTGGGCCATTTAACATTGCCAATTTTCGCTTATTACTTGCGCAATTGGCGCCATCTTCAATTTGCTCTCTCGATTCCATCGATTGTTCTTATTTCGTACTACTGGATTATTCCAGAGAGCCCTCGTTGGCTGTTCACCGTTGGGCGTATCGAAGAATCTGCAGTTGTGCTAGAAAGGGCGGCCGCTTTCAATAAACGACCAACAGAATCGATCAGAATGGATTTGGAAAAGCATGGGGTCAATACAAATACAAATGCAAAAGAAGTATCGCGAGGCAACTTTTTTGATTTATTCCGAACACCAAATATGCGCTCCAAAACACTCTGCATGTGCTTTAATTGGCTAGTTTGTGGTCTTGGATTTTTCGGTGTCGCGCAATACATCGGTCAATCAGAAGGTGATATTTTCCGAAATGTCATGATATCAGCTGCTTTTGAATTGCCTGGAACAGTTCTCTGTATATATACAATGAAGAAAATCGGACGAAAATGGACATTGATATTGTCTAACACGGTCGCCGGCATTTGCATGATATTAATTGCATTCGTACCAGAAGTTCAAGTCATATCGGCAACAGTCGCATTGGTTGGCATGAGCGTTTCATTTCCAACCGTTTATTTGTATGCAGGCGAATTATTCCCGACTGTTGTTCGGAATATCGGCATTGGCACGGGTAATAATGGAAATTAAAATTTATTCGAATGGATATTTTCTTTGTAACGAAGATATTCCATGAGAGACATTCCATGTTCATCAAAATGATCATGCATATTTTCGTAATTTCAGCTTCTATGATCGCACGAATCGGCTCAATGGTGGCACCTTTCATCATAGCTTTGAAAGAAATCGATAAAATTTATCCGCCTCTAATATTTGGAATCGTCCCAATCATCGGCGCCGTATTAGTATTTTTGTTGCCAGAAACTAGAGGGTGAGAAATGGATTTCGATCCATTAATATCTTCCAAAAATTTTTAAATTTCCTTCTTATTTTTCACACAGACAACCACTCCCCGCTACGATTGAGGATGCCGAAAAGTTTGGCAAGAAAACAAAGAAATGATGAATCTGAGGCAACCGAACATCCGCCATGATTCGAATAGGATATAACTATTAATAGCATATTTTACTGACAAATATTTTAACGAAATACTGTGAATGTTAATAAGATATTTTATGCAATTTCATATCATGTATTAAAGTAATTAATTATTCCCCCGTGTGGTGGCTCTTCCCAACACAAACACATGATTTTATTGAGCGATTCATCACGTTTTTATAGTTGATTCAGATAATTTATGGTAGTATTTAAATAAATATTATGTTTTTTTTTTTGAAAAAGAGATGTTCCGTCACGAGTCTAATTCAATAATGCGAACAATTTTATTAAAAGCACGCGAAGTTTGGCGCACAATGGTGTGTGTACGTTCATTTATGTCACAGGATGACGAGCTATTTGCTCATATAATACGATTTTACCTTATAAATAAACGCATTAATTTAATTTTATTAGCCATCAATTGGCCTTGCAAAGACGTAAAAAAAATTATACAATATTTCCAAACCAGTCACATTTGTTTACCATTAATAATCGTCAATAGCAAGGCATATGCTTTTGCAGGTGACATTTAATCACCAATAAATGCATTCATCCAACACACATGCACTTTATGGTGACTGCCTTTTGCTTTTGGCATTGTTTGCAATTCAATGGCCCTTTATTTAGAAATGCTTCCATTTACAACTCTTCAATTAAGCACTTGCCGCAAGTAGCTGATGCAATGTTGCTTTGTATGAATATTTTCAGGACGAGAGCTATTTCTGAAGACTTTTGCTTTCACGAGATGAACACATTTTTATTTTCATATGATTTAGCATACTATTTCTTTCCCACGAATTATTTTCTGAACGTGAATCTGAACATTTGAAGGAATGGCCGTAATATTGGCATCTAAAGAATGCTTTTGCATGAAAAATAATTTGTTTCATCTCAAATAATTGCTCACAATTCATTGCGTGTGTTTCAAGCTTTCTCGCTGCTTACTCTTAACATCAATTGATCATCAAAAAGAGTCGCAATAAAACTCAATTCAAATAAAAATATCTATTATTCTAAAAGTTAACAAAGAGCGCTTTAAAAACATGTATTTTTCAAAATGGACCAAATACACGGCCATAATATTAATGTTTGTGCTATGAAAGTAAATTGATATATGGCTTTCAATCAGCACAATTAATGCAAAGCCTCAAATAGACATATTAATTTAGATAAAGTGTCATCGCATCGACGCATTCATTTTGACCGTAGTTCCGAATTAATGAGGCATTTCGTGAACCTAATTCAAAAATTAATTATTTGTGAAATCCTTAACGAAACCGCAAAATTATCGACGGCAATTTGGTTTTTGGCTGGAACTTTGCAATAAAATTGGTATCTTTCTTGACCGATATTGAATTGAAAAACCTATTTCAAAATGTATTTGTAACAAAATTTTCGCTGCCAATAAAAGATAGATCAATCAAACATCCAGGCAATTTTGAATTGTTAAGTACAAGTGAAAGAGAAAATGAGTGTGTTTTGCAGAAACATGTCGAACTAACGGTCAAACGAACGACCATATTCAAAGCACCAAAAAAGCGTCTGAAGCTTCTTCCTCCAATTTCGCAATGATTTTCACTCAACACGGTTTTACAAACAACCTTTTGTGCGTTGATTTGAGTTTGAATTTGAGTGAAATATATTGTTGCACATGTTTGTGAGTTTTTCCTCAATGATTGAGTCAAAACAGTTGAATGACATTGTCAATGATTGTGTTGCATTTGTAACATTCGAATATATTTGATCGAAACTAACCATTTGTAAACAAAGATCTCGTGTTTAACTCGTGTGTTTTTAAATAATTCAAATGAAATGCAAACAACATCAAAAAAGGGACAAACTGCAATTTGAAATTAGGCAAAATGAGAGGAATTCATGTGCGCGCCAAAAATATGTGTATCCAAACAACGACGGCATGCCACAAATGATACACTCATCTTGTCGAATATGTGAATGCTTGTAGCGGCGCAATGTGCGCTTCTGTGAGAACAATCAGTAATCGTCATCGTCATCATTTCACTCGTCGGTCGGTCTGTTGATGCTACGAACTTCATCATATCGAGAGAGAAGAAAATAAAACACGACAATAAACACATTCGCGCACGCCAAGAGAAATTCAGTTACTGTTGACGATTCGAACAGTTACGATGTTCTGAATGTTCTTTCGCTCTAAGTATCAAATCTGAGTTTATCTCGTTTTCATCGATTCAAAGTGTGTTGTGTGTTTTACAAATTCGTTTGAATATTTTTCAGAGCGGTTGAAAAAAAATTTCGTTGAAGAAAAAATAAAATTTATATATAAGAATTATAAAAAAAAGAGAGCAACAATTTCGGTGGTGAATCATATTTGAAAAAATCGTGAGTCTGACGCAAACTGGCAATTTACATGATTCCAAGTGAATTTGGTTGTCTTTCATAGTGAAAATAATAAATCACAATCTGTAAGATACATCCGAACGATTTCAAGCGAAAGGAAAAGCAATCAATTTCATCTTTACGCAGTAAACAATTTAGTCAATTTAGGTAATGTGAAAACGCAACCATAAAATTATTATTATTCATGAAATAGAGAGCCAAGATAGAGGCTTATAGGCCGAAAAATTAACGACAATATCACTGAACTTTTTTCATTGCAATAAAACAATCAACATAAATCACATCTTAATCAATGATACACTTGACACTACCACATTCGCGTGCCACATGCCATAATTACTTCGAATTCTCTCCCCCAAAGTAGTTTGGAGCAACGCATCTCATTTACATGGGCCCGACCGACAATTGCAATTTTTATGATAGTTTTATGATAATACGTCATTGAAATTAGTGAAATTGCAGTGAACCAACCGAACGAGGCGACCAAGCTGCGCTCTGAATCGCCGTTTGGTTCGGATAAAGGTGAATGACAAGTGAAAGTGGGAGTCCGAAATTGTCGTCCGATAAACAACTAAATCTATACTTGATTTAATTTACTTTTCAAATAAAATTTACAACACTTGAACATGCCGTCCTAATAGAGGCGATGAATCGAATATCTGCCTTACCCGAGCAGCAGTCGTGTTAATCAAATAAAATTGGCGAACATATTATTATTCAGTGCGTATAGATTTGGATAGATTTCATAATTTGAATAAATTGTTGCCCGGTTCGTTAGTTGCTCCAATGATGTGTGTCAGTTGATTTTTGGTGGCCAATCGTGCTCATCATCATCATTTATTATTTCGAATGATTTTATTTTTAAAAATGTCTGTTTTTTTCACATTAAATTCGTGCGTTTCTAACCCGCATCGATTCTTTTTTCTTTTCTCTCGCTCGCATTTCGATTAAACTCAACACGTCTACGCAGCATATAATCAATCTGATTCATAAAAAATACGGGATGCTACGTTTAACTCGAACACACACAAATGAGCAAAGCAAAACACAAGAAACACAAAGTTCGCCGAGAAAAAATTGAATCAACAAATCGTTTTGAAAATTTCGCGATCTCGATCAGTCGTGACCGCTGCCGTTTTTCACGTCGTTAAACTCGTTTTGTTTCATTTCGTCTCGGTTGTCGTACAATTGTTATAAATATAGTTTTAAATGTCATCTTCCGATTATTTCAGTGATTTGCGTGCGCCAGACTCAGTCGACGACATCGTCCACAAGCACCAAAATCAACACACAACATTTCATAAACAAATCTTATCGTTTATCAAACATTCAACGTGTTTCATTTCGTCCGTATGTAATTTCTCTCACATTCGCAAACCAAGATTGATGACGACTTAAAAATCGGTGGCGTTTCGTTATTGCCCGTCCATTGGAAGGCAATTTATAGGACGAGTGTGGAATTTGAAAGGAAAAAGCAAGAATCATTCGAAAGAGACATTCCCACTCATTTTCGAATTAATTGGCCCCCTGGGACTCACGGGCTATGCGTATGCAGAACCAAATTAAACAAAATAAATAATTTATTGATGAAATTTATTGGACAAATGGCAAAGTTCGATGTAAATTTTATTCGAATGTGTGTCGAATACATAAAAAAAACGCGTCGTCGCCATAATCTAGAACTAGTAAACATTCAAAGTGTGAAAATGTCAACCATTGTAATGAATTAAAAAGAAGAACATATTCCTGTTGATAGGCCAAAATGTTTATACGAATTGATGATATCGCGACTGAACACGCGCTTTGAGTCGCCGTTCGAATGGGCAATTATATTTTCACAGAGTATTCACATTTTTCACTGTGAAATCGAATTTAAATTTGATTGAGGCATACCAATTCGGTGTTGCCCTCCACATTCGTTCAATTCATTTGCATTTGGCTCATGTGCCGTAAACACGAACAGTTGGCGTTTCGTGGTGATTTACAGTTAACGGTACTGTTTAGAAGCAAACAAAAAAATGCTAAATTAATCGTCACATTGGTTAAAATTCATGAGACGATCTTGCCGAGTTCGATGTGACGACGCCCCATCAAAAATAATTTGCCACAGATGCGAAAATGTCGCGCATATTACAAGCTTCGATATAAAATCAAATGATTTTCGATCCAATCTCAGCATCAATTTCAACTGTACGCGACAAGTAAAAAGAACCTCTCTGTTTTCATTTTGCTCTGGCAACCACCGATAGATAATTGAATTGCATGAGCATTCGGTGGGGTTCCTATACGAAACGATAAAATTGCAATTGTGTGGTTTTAGTTGGATTGCATCCATATACAAATCCATTAAAATAATCAAAGTCATGATAATGAAACAGTGCGCACTGTTTCAAAGGACGTTCGTTGCAATCATTTTAATGCATCTCCTCCAATATATTCATTCAGTTGTTGTCGCGAATTCGTACAATTGACGGCAATGACGGATTTCGACTGTCGTTGAATACGTTTACAATTTTTTTCGACCAAGCATTCATTGTCCAATCAGATTTGATGGCAATCTCAACTATACTTGGATGCCAAACAATAATAATACTGGAGATGGACAAATATACAAAAGCTCGACAAACATTGATACAAGTGAAAATAGCTGAATAGCTGTTACGACCAAATTGAATGCAACTCTTTCTTTGTTATTGTCTTCAATCCATTTACTTCCTTTGTGTGCGATACTGCAGTTTCACTTTCAGAAAACTGCACATACGGCTCACATGCAAACAAAATAGTGAATCAAATGGAAAATAAATATGAAATGAATGTTGCCTTGTGTTTCAATGAGGTGAAGTGAACTGCTTTTTTTCACCGTCCACATCGTCGTCGGTCGAAACTGATGTCAGACTGTAGCACTATTCCTGTCTTTTTCCCTTATTATAGTCGATTTCTACGCGTAAGTTACACTGACACTGAATTGTGGCCGGCTCACGTTCAGCTTTAATCACTTCGTTCAACTCAGTTTTTCCGCGTGACTGTTTTCTCTGGAATTCTAGCTCGTGCGCGTAGCAAATTCATTATGTCAGATTTACCTTAAGCGTTCATTTTCCAAATTGCAACAAAAATGATCATATGTGCGAGCTATGTACGATGGAAAATAGACTTGGTTTTCTTTCGTATAACGAGTTTATGTGACAACAATGGTGGCAGCTTAGCCACCCGAAAGAGTCGCGCACAGAAAAAAAAAATTGGGTTGAGTTCAAACGAATTATTCATTCTTGTCTACTGCATTTGTTCTTTTTCGCATTGTTTCCACCGAGCAATTAAATAGTGCATACAACGACCAACAGCAGCAGCAACAACAAAATACACCAAGCCGTGAAAATTGTGTTTTCATGCAGCTTCGCTAAATTGATATTCTTTTCGATTTGACTTGTATTCAAGGCGAGATACATCTTTATTAGACGAACATTTACACAGCGCACTCGGATTCATTTCGCTTTCGAATTGTGGAGTCGAATTAAGCATTACCAAATCATGAAACTCATGAAACCTCTATTTATAACTATCGTAATTAAAATGTGTTCGCCTCTTGGCTACCAACTTTAATCGATATTCCATGAATGAGCCGCTAAAATATCACCTCTCATTTCAAGAATTATTATTAGGTGACTGTAAGTGTGAAAATGCATAACGCCCGGCTCGAAGTGCACATTTTCACACATCAGCACATTCAATCTATCTCCGTCGGTCGTTGTCTTCGGTCACTGCATAAACCATTTACATCAAATGCCTGGCGGTCCTTAAGCTATTCTCTCTCTTTCTCTCTCTCTCTCTCTCTTGCTGCTTTTGTGTTATTATTATTTTTTTGATTTTAGCTCTTGCTTTGAATACGTCATCGACCGCTTTTCTCGTTTTCACCTATTTTGTTCTAAAATCGGAACGTTTAAAACGTGGCAACGTGACTCGAACCGAGAACCAGGCATTGACATTATAATTCATTCAATCATTAACTTTTGCTGCGATGCCATCGCCATTTCAATTCAATGAACACAAAATGGTGCGATTATTCAATAAAAATCTCACATCGCGACAAATAAACAATGCCACGTCGAAAACACGACTATTGTTTTTTAACGTTTTGATTGGATATCACATATTGTGTACGTAGGACGTTAAATACGGCAATAACCATGCGAGCTGCATAAGCCTTGTTCTTGCCGTTCATCCGGCTGGCAGACAAAACTAGTAAAAGATGTTGAATCGTAGAGACAAAAAGAATTGCGTTCTTTTGGTGCGAGCGCGCATATTTACACTTTTCATTTGACGAATTGTAATGGAACAATGACACGAAAAAGGGAATGTAAAATTCCATTCAAAAGCTACATTTCAAATTGCAAAAATGTGTATAAATCATAAATATTTGCATTCACACTGGCTGTCAACCCAAACCGATGTGTCGGTGGAATAACACACGACACGTGAATGTATTGCACGCTTTGTACTAACTGCAAAAAACTGCTGCTTGTTTCGGGAAAAAGATGGTGAATGAGTTTGGTTACACAAACGATATGTTGATGTGTAAAATTGAGCCAAGAAATTACATTCAAAATGCTGTTTCCTTCAGATTGCATGCATGTACAACAAACAAAAGAGACACACTCATCAAAGACGGCAAACTCATCAATTGCAATTCACAAGCAATGCAATAATGGTTGAGCTTGAGTGAAAGAAAAGAACGAAATCTACGCGGCGCGCACTTTAGTCTGTATGTCATTCTTGCGAGTGCGGGCATTGCAGTGGATTAGCTTTCTAAGTTTCTGTGATGCGATATTCTTCATCATCATGGTGCTTCAACTAATAACATATAAACATAACGCAGAATATATACACACATCAGATCGAATGCTTCATTTTTGCCTTATACGCTTTACAAATTTTCTATCAAAACCACATTTAAAAAGGTAAATTGAGGATTTTGAGTGTTTCTTATTATTGTGTATTTTTTTTTTTTCATTTCCGCTTAATTTTTTCTCTCGAAATATAATCGATGATGATGAAAGATAAAAAGAGGACCGAGCGCGAGAATTCGATAGATGTGACGATTCATTTAATATAAAATAAAATAAAAAATAATGACTCTATGCAAATTTTAGTGATAAATTTTTCATGTGTTTAACATAAATGGATTGATTCGAAAGAAGGATAGAGAGAAAGAGAGAGAGAGAGAGAGTGCGAAAAAAACTCAACAATACACAATTTCTTTGATGGAACTCCTTTGTTGTTATTATTTATTGTATATGAGTAGATGTGAAGCCAAGCCCACCGAGCATACGAGAGCATCGATAACGACGACAACGACGATGATGATGATGATGCGATATACTTAAAACTAAAGCAGAAAAAACAAGAAGAACTGCTTCCTACGCGAACTGAAGGTCGTTAGTCTTGCTGTTTGAATTGAATTGTTATGAAATTTCCCAGATCGTTCAATCAGTACACTCTGTATTCGGGATACCATTAAATCACTATATTTTGCTCCGTATCTCTTTCAGTTTCAGTGCGGTGGCTTTTTTTGTACATGGGCGAAAAATCAATTCACTGGAGGAAACTGATAGCGATCCGAAAGTGGAAAAATAATCAGCTCAGCTCAAATTGTAGCAGTAATTGCACAACGGGAGTTCAAGTATCATCAATATATTTACTCACTGATGTTGATTCATCAGAAACGAATTTGTGAAACAAATCCGAGCCGATCTTATGAGAAAACTTTTGCAATCTACACAATTAAATGGATAGGATTTTCGCGGCCTAAGAGCTTTGTGTCGAAATCGAAAATGTGATAAGTCGAAAAGACGTCCTCAAAATACCTCATGCGAATGCCAATGGCAAGCTCACCGATTAAGAATTACAAGTAATAAATAAAGCTCTTCACCAATGGGATTTCCAAAGTTCTTCGTAATGAACCTTTTTTTAATAGGCAAACTCATAATTTGGTTCGATTCTCTGGGGTTTCAATATCGACAATTCCGTTTATGGCATACGGAGAGTGAATTAATTAGCTTATTGAAATCTGTGTTACAACTTCGCAATTATAATCTCCAATTTTATTCTTATCAATATTTATGTAACTTGTAATCTTACAAACAAGATTAGAACCAGCCAATCTTGTGATTGAAGTTTTTTCCACAACAGCAAATAGTTGTCAGAAAGGATGAGTGGATTTATTATCAAAATATTCATTCTTCGTCAAGCAGTTTCTGTTTGTGTATTAAAATGTTTTGACGAATTTAAAAATACCAGAGGTACTTTGATATCAAGTGGTTTCATTCAACAATCCATACAAATATCATTGATATTAATTGTACAATTGTACATTCTCATCTCTCCATCTCACCGATAGAAATCAGATCTGAGGTACGAATAAAGAGCAAGACTTGATGAGAAATCGATAGAATGTCGAAAAATAGTTATACAAAAAAAAACAATTAAATTTTAAAATTGTTGAAAATCGAACAGAGCTCGTAGATTTGTAGTATGATCAATATACTGATTGAAATGTACTATACATTTTGAAATAGAAGTAGCATTCGATATGCCTCCAAATCGTGCCATGATTCGTTTGATTGATTTTTGTAATGTATCCTACGTCTCCTTCATTGTTTCTGCTAATTGAGTCATTATATCGAAACCGGTCTTCCTGTTTTATTCGAGTGGCAATCGATTGCACGCCATGCACAACTATTTTCTAGTGTTTAGAGCCCGACTCAAATGTCTCCATTTCCAAATGGTTATTGTATCTTTCAACGTCCAACATATCTCGTTAAAATGTCAGTCTCGTTCCAACAAATATCAACTCGAATGGTTGCTGGCACGTAACATTGCATGCGGTTTTATTTTTCATGCCATATGCATTGCTCGATTGGATTCGAGCATATTTGCGGCAAAAGTTTTCTGTTTTCGCAACAAATCAATGAGTCAGAACCGGGAGGCGAACAGGCGTAAAGCACATACAAATCGGAAGATGAAATGCCTCATATCGGAAACGGGGTCGATGTGAATGAGGGCGACACATATGAAGTTGTTTGTACTTCAATAAATTAAATTGAGTGCAAAAAACAAGTCAATTGCTTGAAATCCAACAATCAAATTGGCAAAGAGCTTATTGCTTACGTTTGTGTATGTGTGTGTGTGCTGCCGACAAAGATCGGGTGTACAAGAAGTTAAATGGTGTAGAACACACCGTCGTTCGATTGAAAGAAACACATGTGATTTAGCGCTTGACAAATATTGACTCATGTTGGACTTTTTGCAAGCAATGACCCCGCTGGTTCAAATTAAATTTTCTTGCTTCTGTGCTTTTTATGTACCGTCGCGTATGCATGCAGGACGAAATGAAGGCACTGATCTGCGTGTGATTTATATTAATATACGAAAGAATGGCAACTCTTAAGGCTGGTCCCAAACATAAACACACATTTGAAACCAATGCAATTTCGCCTCCACAAATGGTCCATATTTTCAAAAGAATTCGATTTTCCTACCATCCATCTATTCAGAATTGTATTCAATAGCTTTCCAACAATTTGCAAATAGAATGTTCAAATGAAATTGTTCAGAGAGAGGGTAAGCAAAAGATTTAAATAATCGATGCTGGAGAAGAAGTGTGTTCAATTTGATTGGTGTATTGTGCGTATGTGTGTGTGTGTGTGTGTGTGTTCGCTGTTGCTATCGAAAGAATTGGATTACTTTTTTTATGTTATCCCCAAAACAGTTTTGGCTCGTGACTTCATTTTCATTCCATGTGACAAGACGCAGTGAAAAAACCCCCAAAGAGCCAAACAGCTTTGTAAACATGGAACAATGACAACAAAAACCCTTCATCGAAAGGATTATTGCGATACGTCCGTCAAGCGCAACTCGCCTAATCTCATCACATTCGCAACTAAGAAGTTTCACAATCCTTTCATCTCATTTGATCGCACTGTTAACCAAATATTTGTTTAAAGTGTATTTATTTGTCATTTCTACCGTCGTATGCCTTGCAACCCCTTCGCGTCGATTGCGAATACTCTCTCGCCCACTCTCCTACATCTTGGTTGCCATTCACTTCCTTTATCCATTTGCCTGTTGACTGTTGCTGCTGCTGTCGGCCACTTATGTTTTTGGTCCCGATTGACGTTATCCTGCGAACTTCCCTTGAATGAGAATATTTCACCTAAACATTCCCAGCATTGACTTGGCATTTTATTCAAATCAGTGCCTTCTTTCTGCATACTTTATTGCTTATATTTCGTTAAATCCTTGATATATTTGCATGTGACTCATGAATAAAAATCAAATGTAACAATCGAAAGCGAAAAAAATAGACTGTGTGTATGTGACATACAATGGCGGTGCTGCTGCTGCATGATATAAGCTAACACAAACAAATCGACATCCCAAAGCACTTTCTATTCAATCAAAACGGCGCAGCAGCGGAACAGCAACAACACAAAGGAAACAAGTATTGAATATCCTTCTAAATATACATAAGTAATCAGCACGCAAGTTAACAATTGAAAACCGCTTGCGCAATAGAATTGTTTATCGAATTTGATTGTTATTCAAATGTTTTTCGTACTTCAATTGAATGATGAAACCCATAAATTCATTGATTTTCAGAGTGCATTAGTTCTTGATAAACAGAGACTATTTTCAATTTGATGGTATTCACGTAAACTACGAATGCTACACGAAGATATTTCATCGGGCATCAAATCATCATTTAATTCAATCTATCACAAATCTATGCCGACAAAAGCAAAGGTAGGCGAAGCACACGGGAAATGTAATCTTTTAAACCGCCATCGCAATTCATTCATTCTCGAGGCAGCCCTTTGAGGCTCTTTCATTTGTCGCCACCAATAAATCCCAATAAATTGAGTATAAAAGTTGATGTTGTCTGATATTTTGTTGTGATACTCCCAACACAAACTGAAGTATCATTGGGCTTTCGGATTTTTTTCCTTCCGATGAATTGTTATCACATCCATTTGTTGGTTTGCCTGTATTTTATTTTTCTTGCGTCCTCGTCAATTCACATTTTATTTGCTCGCTCGCTTGTTCTTCTCTCTAAAAAAACCTCCAAGTGCATAAAAGAGAACAAATAAACATAGTCGATAAAAAAAGAGCGAATGCCTTTTTTACTGGAAACGTTTCTCTGCCGTTTTATATAATCGAGAATTTTTTCAATATTTGCAAACGACAATAACAACAACAACAAATGTGATTCGAAATGTTGGCAATAAAGTTAAGAGCTTTTTTCTGGTTAGCAATTGATTGCTCGATGATAATGTACAAATGGGATATGTATCAATTTGTCAGTGGGTTTGAATTGAGGTCTCGTTTTTTGGAATTGAGATATATAGATGGAGAGAGAGAGAGAGAGAGAGAGAGAGAAAGGCAGGATAAAAAAACAACCATCGACAAGTTAAATTGTAACAATCTGCGGCGATGAGTTTTCACTACCCTGTTGCCAGTGCACAATATAGGCGCTACACAATCAGTGTTATCTCCTGCTGTGTGAGAGAAAGATGCACAATAATCTGCTGACTATAAGTGTCATTGTCTACTGGCAGTTAATTTCATCAATGCCGATGAATTTCAGTACAAGCCACCACAAATACACATATATAGAAAAATTAAAAGTCGACCGATAAAAAAGACAATGTTTCTCTTATCTCGGTGCGGTTTACGGTTGTACATCGAATAGTCTACACTTATGGTGCACATTGAAACGGCAAGGACAAAAGCCAGCAGATGGGTGCGCAGCTCGTGCCGATATGTTAACTAAAGTCATAGAAGGTACTCGGAACACTCGTGGTGGTCGTTATCTCAATTGCAAGCACACCTTAGTGGGACAATTGCTCTGGAAAGTTGCTTCAAATTCAAATACACGAAAAATTGTAATAAAGAAGTGCAAACGACAGATTTCATTATCATCATGCTGTGGTTTTAATTCTCGCGAAAGTCGAAATCAATCATCAAAAAAGGTCAAACTCGATACAAAAAAAAATTCCAATTACAATTGAAGTCTCCACCAATATTGGATGAAAATCCTACTTGATTTTTGCACTAAAATTAGTGCACACACAATGCAGTATCCTTGAAATATATTCACACATCAAATTCTATTCACTTTCGGAAGCTATAAATTGCATGCATTAATTGCTTGTATAAATTAGTTTCCAGTGTCGAGATACAAAGCGCAAATCAAATTGCATGAACAGTGCATCTGATGAATAGCGATGAATACACCATTCTTTCTGCCATTCAATCAAGTGCGAGCACCGTTTGGACAGGCCAAACCAAATTGGGACTCAACACTCATTGATATATGAGCAGCTTCCAATTCAAAACGCGTTGCCCACTTGTGTGACGTTAGTCCTAATGAATTGAATAATTTAACATTGGAAATGATTATAAAGTGGAAAATCATAATACATTATACACTCATTCGCTCGCATATTCGATGGTGTGCCAGTTGTGTGTTTATGATCATGACCTTTGGCATGGGAGGTGTGAAAGGAGCGTAAGCGCCACAGCTGAATAAACATGGAAAATTTGCCATTCGATAGTATGTATCTAATTGAAATTGAATTCTCTCTCGCTCGCTTGTTCCCAGTGTGTGTCCTTTCAATATAGAAAATCGTATACATCCTGGCAAATGACGCATGTGTCCTGACTCCAAAAACAACGTGTTGAGTTCATTCAATTGAAAATTGAAGCGGATGCATATTTCAAATGTGGTTGTAAAACGGCTTCTGAAATTCGCTTAAATGCTATGCAAGCTTGATGCAAAACAAAATTTGCCAGTTTTGCACTCAAATTACCAGACCTTCAGAATGCAATCGCTTGGATGTCGTAATTTAATGAAAATATCGCTTTACACGGCTGAAAATGAAAGAAAAAGCAGGAGACGTTGCACCAGCAAGCATAAGAAAATGTTGCCAATTGGAACGCAGCAGTGTAAACGTGAAATGACGAAGAAAGGAAAACAATTTGAAACGATTTCTTAATTGAGGCGTCTGTGCGCGAAATGCATTTCAGCGATATAGTAAGCAATGTGCATATCCAATTGAGATTCAACCTCAAATACTCAATATCCATTTGAAATTCAACCTTAACTACTCATCGCCAGATTTCTAGCGCAATGTCACGGAAAAGTGAAAACAGCTCACAACACCACCATCACTGAACGAAATCTCGCCTCGCACTCGATGAAATGTCTATTCTACATTGATAACGTCACGTCGGCAATAATAATCATTTTCTCGGCGTGCTCATTCTGCTCTGCACGCATCCACGACGAAGTTTTCGATGCCGAAAATCAAGTATTCACTACTTGCGTCAATGGCTACAATGTGCAAAAATAATCATTTTGAATAGTAGCATCGTCATTGTTTCGGTCTTTGTCTCTATCGCTGCCCCGATTCGTTATCGCATATTCGCTGTGCCCATCGTTCAGTGCATCGCTCGTAAACGGCATGCCAAATGCAATTATAAATGTCTATTTCGGTTTCATTCGAGTTTTGATCGGTTTTTGTATGCGGCACGAGGTTTTCTCGAAAGTGCAATTCACATATATGAAAGATAAACATTTGCGACTCGATTATTTAATATACTAATGCCAATGGCATACACGTTTTGTACACTCACCGTTTCTTTGTCCCGTTAGCTGTGTGCGGTACGTGAGACTGCAATCTATTTCAGTTCAAATCCATCAAGTTTTCTATGCTAGTAAGCATAGAATTACTAACGAGGGAAGGTTGACAAAGTAAAAAAATACACCCCTTAAGCACACTAAAAAGAATAAAAGGTAGAAAAACGGTACAACGATGCACAAATCAGGTCTCGCTTGAATGCATTTTCACTATTGTATTTCGTGTGAATCGAAAAGTTTCGGTTGTTTTAATGAGACTGAAACACTGATGGCTGACTGCTCCTGTATTTTGGGCTTCAATATTGGATCTTTATTGAAGTCACTGGTACTTTCAATATTAAAACATTTAAGCTATGTTTTTTAACTCGAAGTACAATAAAAAAATGTAATACTCTTCACCCGTTTCCGTGTACAAACACAATTTTGCTCACCCGATTGAAATTTTTCCGATTGATTAAACCGGGCAAAATCTCCATAGAAAATTCTAGCGGTTAATTCACCGTCGCAAGCCAAAAATCTTGCAATTGCAATTATTTTAGATTGTTTTGATTCTATATCTGTTGGAGGGATTGAACGAATTAAAACACAGTTTGTATTCAATGTAAACTTGCAAAAGGGAAGAAATATTATATTCGTTGATTTTTGCTGCCATTCATTTCTTTTCCGGGAAAATTACGCAATTCCAACGAAATTGCTTTCACCCGGAGCTTTTAATATGCACATTCAGCAGGCTTAAATGCAAATGGATGTTCCATGGTGATGAATTTATGGCATTACTTTGGAAAATAATAGTCATGAAATCGCGACAATTAAATCCGATGAATTGCATATAAACTAAAGAGATTGGTGTGCAACAGCAGTGAGCTACTACCAACAGTGAATATTTCAAGTCCGCAAATGTTCTGGTGACATATTTAGGTTTGGAGCCAAAATACAAAATAGTAAGCATGAAATACATAAACGGGCAATATGCACATCCTCTTCTCTGCCATTTTCAACATAGAAATGAAACCATTTTCTCTTACAAGCTAAGTTTCGACGCTCAGATGACTAATAAACATCCGTCACATTTGGGATCATTTCATGCTCTAGTAACGACACAGTGAGGCATCTTAAATTTGAGGTTTCACTTTAGAAACGAACCGTAAACATATTTCCCACTAAAATGTGATGAATATTTCAATTGGTGAAATCCATTTTTGCCACAAAATACGGCAGTTATTGCAGAAAAAGCAACGTTTCGGATATTCAAATACTGAGAAGAGAGTTTGCGGAAAATCAGGCTCTCAACCAAAATTAAGAAAGCATTTTATATGATTTTAATTGCTTTAAAATTAGTACACACATTTATAACGGGCGTAATATTTTTCCAGCTCAGTACACATCAAAAGACTGGCGTCTTATAATTCCATTTAGAGAATTCGAATCATTGGGTGGTGAACAATAAATTGCTGATAAATTTTGCATAATTGCTGGTAAATGTTGATACAGAATTCAATATAAGAATTTGATTAACACTTTAATTTACCTCTGACTGACTTTCCCGTGCGCAAAAAAAAAATGACCCACTGATTGTAACATCGAATTGACTGAAGTCAACTATAACTGACTAATCGTGATGTAATTTCAAATTTGTATGAGAAATAATTACTTTTGGTGAGTTGATTAATTTGGGACTTGTTTGACTTTAGCTTCAGTTGACTGTAGCCATCAGTAATAACTGTAGTGTTCGGAGTAATCATAGTTAGCCAGTCGAAAACGTCCCAAAATAGTACACTCACTACTCAGCCAAAAAATGTGCACTTGGGTCATTAAACAGCATCAAACTGTAGCAATTAATCTGGTAGATGGCGCCCATGTTAGCAAAATTAAGCCAGTTTGCGGTATATTCAATTCAAAAGCAACAATGAATGTTGATCTTTATATGGTTATTCAAGCAAAATTTACCAGCAATTAATTGTTTACCACCAAATGACTCGATTTTGGCCACCTTTTTTTCTCTCTGTGTTCTGTACATGTTCGCATCTTTCAATCTGTTTCTCTTATTGTCTCTTTTTTTACGAGGGCTGCATTAATCCGCTTTATCAAAGATTCTCTCTTTAAAAGTTTTAGCCCTGAATTCACCTCGTAACAGCTACGCCTGATATTTTGCATATATAACAATATTTGTTGAACATCAAGTGCTCATTAATGAATATTTTCGATATAATTTGAAGTATTCAAGCGATTGATATAACCACGGAAATAATATCTGGAACATGGACAGAGAATCGACATCCTGAGAGTAGTGTTGGCTGTCGAACACATGTTCGGCCGAACGAACGTCGGTTCGTTCGTTAAAATAGTTCATTTTGTTCGTTCGTTCGTTCAAAAAACATAAATATATTTGATTTGTTCGTGCGTTCGTTCGCTTGTTCGACAAATGTTCGTTCGTTCGCAATGTGTTCGCCTAATATTTTCGTACTTAATGAGAAAATTTATTTATTTGCAAGGAAATCTCACGAGCAAATTGAAATGTACTTACTTCATACTGCCAATAATTGTTTGAATGAGTTTAAATGTGTGTATTTTTATTTGTGTGTAAATTCTTTCAAGTATTTATAAATTTACAAAAATTTCATAAGGCTGTTTCTCACAAGGATTGAGATGCCACCAACCATATAAGTCAAATTCAATCACATCTGACTTGGGTATATTCATTTGCAAATATTTGTCTAATTCTTAGGCGAACACATTGCGAGAGAATGAACGAACGAACATTTGTCGAACAAGCGAACGAACGAACGAACAAAACAAATATATTTATTTTTGTCGAACAAACGAACGAACAGAATAGATTAAGAAAATGTTGTCGAACGAACGAACAAACAAAACTATTTATTTTTATTTTTGTCGACCGAACGAACGAACGCTCGCAGCCAACACTACCTGAGAGTTCGATAAACGTTTCGTTTACACTCACAATTTAAGAGAACGTTTTTTTCTTTTTTATCACATCACAACTCATGTTTGCTCTCAAAATGTCAATTAATTTTAATCGTTTGCATGTTTAATAACAATTTCAAATATGTGAGGCGTCAATTTGAAACGCACAGCGTTTTCACGGAGCACAGCCTTAGATCTCTCTAGAGATCTCTATCGTTCAGTGCGGTTTTTTTCTCGTTTCAATTTAAATAAAATAAAACGCCTTAATGAATTCCAATTGATCGCTTTATGATGAGCTCTGATAAAGTCGCCTCACGATATTAATTAGACGAAAATCATACAACATCGTGAGATCGTGCCAAAACATTGTAAATTCTTATGTGTACAGCTGTGCCATGTTAACAACAAAAAAAACTGTTTGAATTGTCGAAATAGTGTGCTAAGCAGATTTCAAGTGTCGTCATTTGGTGCATTTTTGTTGAATTATATATAACTACATCAATTAACATTTAGAGTTTATTAGTTTCGTGTCTCAATGTTCGCCCTACCAACTGCTTACACTTAATTGTTCCAATTGCATTTCAAGAGTTAATAATAATAATAAACATACGCAGCGAAAAAAAAACACGAACATGAAATTTGTTGCAGAAAGATTTTTCAAATATTTATTAGATTTTTTTTTTCTCAAATGCATTACGAAAATTCTCATCGTTCCTTTTTCAATTGAAAAATGCCTCAATTAAGTGATAAATTTTCAACTGATTTACTTTATGTGGGCAACAGTTTGTGTACTCCATTTGTACTCACTATTCTCGCGACTGAAGTATATTTTGTTGAAATTTCGAATCATATTTTACAAATTAATGTCAATTTAATTCTTACTTAATTAAGATCTCTGAAACCATATTGTTTGTTAAATGTCAGTGCGATTGAGTTGATCGCATGGGGAAAAAAGTATGTTTCAAAGTAAATAGCATTGAATTATCATTTGACTGACAATGAATATTTTAATTCAATCGATTTTGATTGAGGCTTCTATCTGCAAGTGCAAATATTGATATCTCCGAGGGACAGTCACAATACCACAGTTGCATACGTGCCGCTCTTTAGTTCTTTGGCAGAATACGCTCGTTCCAATGCAAAACGTTGGTGTCTTCTTCTTCTTCTTCTGTTTATTATGATGATGAGCAAAAAATTCACCAGCATCGCAAGTACGACCTCCAATTCATTTACATTGTCTCTTATGGGTAGTGACTGTTCTCCGGATAGCTCAATCGAAAAGTGGGGGAAAATGTTGTCATTCAATTTACTCACTTCATAAATCAAATTTGTAGCATGAAAATGTGTATGTCATGCGATGATAAGGGCCATAGGTGCAACTCATCATTCTCATCAACAAACTATAGTGATCGAACCAACTTTTCATAGCAGTTTCCAAGTGTTTTGGCTTTTTTGATGCGTTGCGGCGCTCTTCAAAAGCGTACACTGCAACCGAAATAGACAGAAAAGTTAGGTGAATCATATTGTCCGACTCAAATAGCAGCTCATTATGCCACAAAAGCTATGTATAAGCGTGCAAATTGAATGAACTAACGCCATTAATGCTTTTTATGTATGTGATGATCAATTAATTTTGCCGATACTTTATTACTGTATCCTTGTTTACGCTTGCTGCTTTGGTTTTTCTAAGCGGTTTGTCCTCTCTCTAACTACTTTCTGGATTTAATTGCTTTCAGCTTTGGCCGTTGTCTGTGGCTCATGACATTGACGGTGGTTTTTGTGGTTATTCCTCAACCTGAGGCAAATATATAAACCTACGCAATTCAACCAACACACAATTGGCTCCGGCACAAAAAAAAATCGAAAAACAAAATCACATGGAAGACAAATTGCATAAATAAAAAAACAAGCAAAACTAGAATGTGAATAATAACATTGACCTAAATACAGTTTTCAATTTTCTGCTCGGCACACATACACAGGTCAATAAAAGGACGCAGAAAATCTGTGTGCGGAGGAACGATCAAACATATTATATACATCGATGCTGCGGCTGACCGATTGGAATGAATTTCTATACAAATAACCGCTATTTGAAATTCGGAGCACAAGGAAAAAGCAGCCACTGAAAAGGAGGAAAAAGGGAAAGGGAGTGAGGAATACATTGGACAGTCGCAACATTGAACGCAATAAATTAATACAAAGAAATAAGAAAAAATATATCTCGGGAAATAGGAAAAAAGGACATTAAATTAACACGTAACACAATGTCAAGCAATCGCACATCGGGAATCGATAGCATGTCGCACCGGCAGCTCCACGATGAATCAGATAAACAACATCATGCGAACGCGCTAAATAGCAAAGAATCCAACAAAAATCAACCACACTCTTTACATGATGAATGCGACATCATCGGCCAAATCATTGGCGCATACGGAAAATATCAATTTTTTATGACCTTTTTACTATCTCTATTCCAAATACCGAATACATTTCACATATCGTCACCCATTTATCAAGTAAGTACCTGAACATTCAACATTCAATTTCCATCACAAATTTATTTGTGACTTTGATTACATTTGACATTTGGTTTTGAATGAATGTGTCGTCTGACCCAGTGTGTGTTACACCAACACATCAATTAGATTAAGAGATAATTAAATTTTTATCATTATATTGAATTCAGAAGTTTCAGAAAAAATTACTGGAACTTTTCCGATGTGACGAATTTAATTGTTTATTTGTAAAAAACAAGTATAATCTGCATCGTGTGAAAATAGGGAATGCAGCATCTGGAGTTTTCAGGAGACAAAACGTTCGTTTCACTTGGACATAAAACTGATGTATTAAATGTTAATGTCTTTTTTAGTATATTAACATAGTAAATTATGATGTAGTAAATAAAATGAGACCATTCATTGTTATTTAATAGTTTTAAACCCCTAGTATTTGTATGAATAATGAATGATATGATGTCGAAAATACATTTTATCATCGATTGAGGTGGAAGAAACCTTCTTTTTGCACCTTCGATGATATTACTGTTTTCTCTCCATTTTTCCCTTTGAGAAGTTTTGAAATTTGTTATGAATAAGAAAAAGCAAATTTATAATGCAGATATTCCCAGCCCAATTTTAGCTCTTGGGCTCATCAAAAAGTGTGTGCGAAAGAGCTTGTATAAAAGACGTGATTTATCCCCAAGATTCTGCTGGATAGATTCCTATTTGACCTAATTCTTCTGTGCAATGTTATTGCTTCCATCAAGAAGAAGAATAATAATAATCAATAATATTCCAAATAAATTGTAACGATAAGCGACGTTTTAATTGAGTTTAAGATTTTTTTTCGTGCGATATTGAAAATAAATTCAACATTCTCTTGTAGAGCTTGTCATATGCCAGAATAACACTTAGTCTATTAAAATCTACGTGATGCCATTAGTTCTACGAATATTCATTTTGAAATTTATCATAATCGCGCGCTTCTTTTACGTAATTTCAAGGCAGCTGATAAGATTTTCTGGTGTAAGCGACCACCCGCACTGAGCTTCATCGACGTCGATGAATGGCGAAATATCACCCAATTGATGGATAAATGCCATATAAATAAATCGATTATGTTGGTAACGTATAATTTTCATAAAATTCCGCCTTCATTTGTTTTGCATTAACTCTTTTGTTTGTGTTGAAATAAATTTATTTCAACAAAAAATCTGAAACGTGTTTTATGGCTTCGGTTTATAGAAGGGCGCGCTGGTTCAAAACTCAACCGATCCCATCGCGTGCACCGAATGGGAATTCGATATGTCTGACAAATTGGGCAACACATGGACATCGGAATGGTCATTGGTGTGCGACAACGAATATTTAAAAAATGTGGCTGAAATGTTTTTTCTAGTCGGTGTCGCGACAGGAGGCATAATCAGTGGTTATCTATCCGATAAATTTGGCAGACGAACGATGCTCTTTTGGTCGGCAATATTTCAAACGATTTTTGGTAAGCTTGTCAAATTGATATTTTGATTTAAAAGAGATAAATAAATAATATAAAAGTACCATTTTGAGGTTGGCAAAATTGAAATTTCATCGAAATTCTCATTTTTCTTGGCATCCGGAACGATAAAGGGCTCGTGCTTTACATTCCATTATCGTTTCCAGTGCATTTAGCGTTGCGCGGTTTGCTCGGTTTGGTGTCTGTATCAGTAACGTACGCAGGCCTCATCTTGGCGATTGAATTCGTCGACGGAAAATGGCGGACAATAGCTGGAATGTACAATTTATTTCCATTGCCAGTTTCTTACATGTTTATCTCAGGCATCGCCTATCTCACTCAAGATTATCGACTTTTGCAATTGTGCATCTCCATTCCGGGTGTATTTCTATGCTTTTTATGGTAATATTCAACGGTTTTTGGCAATAAAATGCAAATTTTCCGTTGACAATTTGCGATCAACCATTTTTCTCCCTTCTTTTCCATTTGAAAACCAGGTTTGTGATTCCAGAGTCGCCGAGATGGCTGCTGTGCAAAGGTCGAACGGCTGAAGTAGCGACAATCCTTCGAAAAATCTGTGAAGTAAATAATCGTGTATGTCCGCCAAATGTGGAGAAGCTGCTTAAACCGCCGCCATCAAGTGACCAAGCAGACAGCGGTTCCATTTCATTGTTTGGTAATGCGTACCTACGCTTGATCACCATTTGCTTTCCTTGTATTTGGTTCACCATTAATTTGGTCTACTATGGTCTCATTCTCAACATGAATACGTTTGGAGGGAATGTTTATTTGAATTCGGTAAGTTTTTATTCGCATATAGCAATATCATACAAGTTTTCTAAAAAAAAAACGGATTATAACCCGAGAATTGGTCGAAAAAATAAATAATATAGTCGCATTTTCATTGATATGCATTTTGCGTTGTTATTGTTGTTGCTGCCTCGCAACGGTTTCAGCTGAAAATATTATATTTATTCTGAGTTTTGTGTTGGTTGACGTGTTCCGATGTCACATGGCGTGCTGCCAAAAGTCGCACAAACAGAAAAATATTTTGCCGTCGACAGTTTTTTGTCTCTCTCTCTCTCACAATGCACACCTACAAAATGTTGACCGGAGTAACAGTTCAGTTTCGTCGAATGGAAATGATATGCCACAATTTCTCAACTTATAAATTAATTCAAGCGATACAGCGACTTTGGCAGTGACTACTTTTCATTCGTAATTGATATCTTTGTCCTCTTCCGCTTGTTTTCATTTTCTCAATAAAATTGTGCGCTTGCTTGTGGAGAGCGAATTGTATCATTTGCAACAGACACAGCAACGGATTATTGTTATTGTCGAACCAAAGTCAGAATTCTATGAATAATGGCGATGTTAAATGCTTTCGACGAAAAGAATCAAATGAATCAAATGGCAATGCAAAAAAAAACTTCGATGAAATCATCGTCACCATTTAAGATGCAAGAAATTGTTTATTGCTATGTTCACACTTTCATCACACAACCGACTTAATAAGAAGCGCCACTCAATTTAATTAAAGAATCCATGTCCGCCGTTTCACATTTTTCACATGATTTTCAACATTTGTTAATTGATCACTTAAAATTATTCGCAATGCCAGACATCAAATGTGAGCTAAATATGTTACTATCCATCAAATAATCGAAATTCCTTTTGCTGAAAAATTAAAGTTCGTCGGACCATTCAAAATGAAAGAAAAATCCGTTCGTTTATTGTTTATTTCCTTTGTTTTCTTTTGTATGTAATTTTAGTGACATTAATCTTAATATATTTTTTGCTAAATTACTGTGCTATTTTATTGAACGATATAAAAAAATAAATTATGCCTGCACGGATGATGGAGAGGAGCAAATTATCAACTATCACAATAACTTTAACATTACGTTTTAACTGATAATCAGAAAAAATTGGAAACGGAATATAACACCGACAACAGAAAATAGCTTTGAAAATGTATTTGCTGTTCTCATGCAGGGTTTACGATTTTCCGAGCCAAAGAATTGGCGGAAATTTTCAATATTTCCTGATCAATATATGATGCATGAGAATTTGAACTAAAAGCCAACAAAAATGAATGGTGGTTGGACATCAATTGCAGTTGAACTAACTGGTTGACATTGTTTTGATGGGTGATATCATACTTTCAACTCGATTTTCATCTTTCATTCCCAATGCCATGGTCAACAGGCGCACCATGCATTTGTGATCTATTTCGTTCGATTCCCCATTTTCACTGTCTCCATCGTTTGTGGTGACTTCTCGTTCCAAATTAAGCTTCTCTTTGGCTACCATTGCCATACCTTCTTCAATTGTACCTTCCGAAATGAGTCGATAAATGGTCACTGGTTTTTTTTGGCCCATTCGATGGCAACGATCTTCGGCCTGCTTATCGTTGTACGGATTGAAATCAATATCATGGATAATTACTGTGTCCGCTGAAATCAAATTGATACCCAAACCTCCGGCTTTGGTTGACAATAAAAATACAAAAATATCTTTGTCATTAGTATATTCATCGATGATTGCTTGACGTTCAATCACAGGGGTTTGCCCATCGAATCGCAAGTATTTGTGGCAACGTATCCTTAAATATTGCTCCAACACGTCAAGCATCATTGTAAATTGGCTGAATATAAGAGCACGATGTCCGCCTTCTTTCAGTTCGGGTAGCAAACGATCAAGTTCGCGAAATTTGCCAGACTCAACAATTAGACTATCTGGAAGTTTAAAACCAGGAATACCGTAATATTTCATAGTTTGAAAGAGTTGGAAATCGGAAAGTGGCGCCAACTCTTCGAACACATATTTCGGATTGCGATTTTTCTTGTAGTTCGGATATTCTGATAAAATTGCAGCAATTTCATGGACCTTCTCATCGCTGAAGTAATAACGCAATAGGAGTGGATGGTTGGCTAGCTTGCGCATATCCATCATAATTGAAATACCACTTTGTTCGTGCGTTGCTTGCACAATGCCATCGTCACTGGAATACAGCTCAACCAATTCCATATACTTTTCCTTTTGTGATTCGATCATTGGTACTTTCTTTATAATATCTATTTTGTCCGGCAAACAAGTCAATACCACATCTTTCAAACGACGCAACACAAATGGTTTCATTACCTGCTTTGCTTGTTCGATTTGATTACGTTCGAAAGCGGGCATTTCTTCGCCGTTCAAAGGTTTGGTTTTTTGAAATAGATTTTTCATACCGTCGACACTCTTTGCAAACATCGAAGGCATTACGAAGCAAAGCAATGACATGAGCTCCAATAGATTATTTTGTAATGGGGTGCCGGTGAGTAGTAATCGCCTTTGGGCGTTAATCTGTGTTAATTGTATAAATCGTTGTGTGGTCATATTCTTCAACATATGCGCTTCATCAAAAATGACATAATGTGTCCGTATGACCTTGAACATTTTTCGTTCTTCTGGTGTTGAGGCAACCATGTGATACGTGGTGAGTAGAATATCAGTACCATCCAATCCTCCTTTGTGCCACTGGATTCGCAACGAGCGGCGCTCATTCACATTGCCATAGTATTTTTCGACGACCAGCGCTGGACACCATTTTGCCAGTTCATTGTCCCAGTTGTCGAGCGTTGATGATGGTACAACAATTAAATGAGTTCCACGCGATTGATTAGTCTCTTTCAAGTAGGCCAAAAATGCGATTACTTGAATTGTCTGCAAAAAGAGTAAAATCCGATTAAGCACAGTGTTTATAAGAGAGAAAGAGAAATAGTAATAACCTTTCCCAGTCCCATTTCGTCAGCAAGGATGCCATTCATGTTTTGTGAATGGATAATTGCGAGCCAATTTAAACCAACCAGTTGGTAATCGGCTAATTTCAAATCCTGATTTAGAATATCCGGTTGTTTTAATACTTTATCGCCTTTTGCCACTGCTTCTTCCAATTTTCCCACCAGTTTCTTGCATTTTTTCAGAATTCGGTCCATATTGCTGCGCTGATGCAAATATTCCTGACAAGCATTCAGCAAATCAGTCGATATCGATTTATTTCCATTGAGCTTACAACATAAATCCGACCAGTGATTGAATGGCCGAAGCGGCAGCAAAACTTCCAGCTTTTTGGCCGATAGTGTTTTTACCGCTAACAGTTCGCTTGTCGCGGCCGTATTGAAAAACTCCAACACTTTTTTACGATCTTTGGTGATGACATGATCTGATGATTCAAAGTCACTATCCTCATCACTGTCATATACTCGTTGCATTTGTTGTCTGTGGTCATCGTCATCACTGCTTTCGCCTCCGTCATCATGGTTGTTCAATCGTTTTTTTTTGTGCTAAAGAAACAAATGAATGAAATCAAATGAGTCTCTTAAAAATATGAGTTTTGTATTATTGTTTTGACTGAAGAATTTTAGTTGAAACACAGTAAACTTCGGATCGATTTTAAATCAATTGTTCGAAGAGCAAATAGAATACAACATTTCGTTATTCTTTCTTGTGAAAGTTAAAAACACCAATATTTACGCTCACCCCGATTCATAAACAAAACATATTGATAATATTTTGCGCGTGTTGACATTGAATTGCTATTAATGAATTCTAAATCATTTACGTTCTAAATGTGCCAACCGTAAAATCTAAACTCACCTTCTGTTTTGATTCTTTCACTTTTACGGGCGATACATTTGGTGATTGGCTGGATGAAACCGACTGAACAGGCTCTGCTCCGGAATGTTTACCCGTATTTTGATATTTCGGGCTCTCTTGTAGAGCATTGTAGGCTTTTTCTACGTCCCAATCATTTTGTACGAGAAAGTCTTGCAATATTAATGAATCAACACTCTTATCAACAATTTGTCTAAATATATGGAATCGTTCTTCTTTGTCTTTGACTGCCAAAGCAGTCGACGTGCCATTTTGTGATGCTTTTTGCGGTGTTGTTTGTTTCTTTGCATGTTCATCGTCGGAGCTGTCACTTATTGCACGAATTCTCTTTCGACCACTAGCCAATTTGCCTCCATTGGCATTTGCCTTTTTCAATCGAAATTTTCGCAATTCACTCAACGATTCCGACATTTCCACTTGTTCAGTTATTAATATTATTACTAAAAAAAAAATTCCAACAAAAATATGAAATAATCCAATGAGCTCCGTATGAATTGAATACAAAGAAACACACGTTCACCTTCTCATTGAGCACAAGCAATTTCGATGAATTGGTGGAATTTTCCAAATAAAAAATATCTATTAATCGATGTTTGAATGATACTGAATCGTTTATTTATTCAACTAAAAATTTAATGAAAATATTCTATAATAATATAAAATGTACAATAAATTTGGAGATAATCTCGTGAACGTGCGGAAACTAAAGAAATACTCGTTTACTGAAAAAAAAAAATGGGAATAAGAGAGAAAACGCGCGGTGCTGCTTGACAATTCAATTGATGCTCTATGCTGAGCGTGAGAGAAGCTCGTTGTGTTGCCGCCTTTTCACTCGATCGGCTCAATTTGTACGCTCTTTTCTAGTGTAAAAATACAAACACACACGAACAAATGCTCGAGAGAGTAAGAACAGCTGATAAAATGACATTTCGAAGGGCCCACAGCTAGCAACAGCGCCATCTTATACTGAGAATGTGCACCTAAGGATAAAACGTTTCATATTATTTTAATGTTTCAATTATTTATGTTACTTTCAGGCTTTAGCCGGTCTAGTCGAAATACCCGCAATTGCAATGGCCATATTTATCATAATGTTTGTGGGAAAAAAATGGATTTTATGTTCTACAATGTTTTGTGCTGGAATTGCTTGCATTTGCATCACATTCATCGAAGAATATAACAGTAGTCAGTTGTTGAAAATTACACTCATCATGTTAGGTAAATGATTTTCTCACTCGAACATTCGGTTGAATATTCGCTATTTTGGGTGATTCTCGACAATCTATGTCAATTTCTGTAAATGTACTTATTTTCATGTTAATCTATCCAGGGAAATTCACAATTAGTGCTGGAAATACTGTAATGCCCGTTTATACGGCCGAATTGTATCCAACTGCTATTCGAAATGCCGGAGTCGGTGCTTGCAATGTCGCTGCTGGGATTGCTTTGATCATTGTTCCATACTTATCCCTTTTGGTGCGTGACATTTTTCACATTCAAATAAATCTTTTCAAATATGTTTATCCATTTAGCAAATAAACGGACGTCTAACTTTCGACTGTTATCATTTTTTTCCGAATAGAATAAACTGCAGCCATATTCATTGATGTTGACAGTGGGACTGTTCAGTATGTTGGGCAGCTTAGTTGTAATATTCTTACCCGAGTCAATGCCTCCTGGTGCAATGCAACGTGATTCCAACGAATCTCAGCATGGTGGCGATGGGCAGCATGAGGAACGGTAAGTTCTTATATTGTTGGTCATTTCCACAATATTCATTATTTCAAACTGGATTGAATGTATTCAATTTTCCAGTGCGTACGTGTTTTCGGCATAGGAATTTGGGATGTCGTTTCAATAAACTGCCCTTTTTGACGCACATTTTGAATCTGAATCAACAAAACACAATATTATTTACCAATTTTCGGAGAATGAAATTCATTCAATGAACATTTAAAAAAAAACATTGGAATGGTGGAATTGCTTTCGAATTGATAAAGGAGATGTGAAACCATTGAAATGGCTGGTTGAAATTAACGTGTAATTTGAGCTTAGACAATTTGTTGAGCTAAAATAAGAGATATTCCATGAAAGTCGTTTATTTATTACGTTTAAAATCAATGTCGGTGTCTAATGTCTATTTATAGAATGAAAACGGTTGAGAGTCTTAAAAAATATCAATGCATATTATTCCCAAATTAGCTCATTCTCCATCGGCCGAACATAGCCCAGGCTGAGTTGATGTTGTTGTTTAACGTATCAAATATTTGTGTTTTGAATGTTTATCAAGAAAAAATTGCATTGAAAGTCCAAATATTCCATAAATTTGACAATGATTTCTTGGAAATTGTTGTAATTCATTTTCATATCACAAAATAAACATTAAATTAATCTCAAAATGCATTTAGACATTGAAATTTTTGACATAGAACATTCACATACCCGAAAATAAATCAAAGTCGGTTTTTTGGTTCGACAAATTTGATTGATCATAACGATTTCGAAATGATCAAAATTGAATTCAAAAAATTATCTCCAATCTCCGGAAATTTGAATTGAATATAGAAAAAACTAATAATATTTAGGAAACAAAGGAGTTAGCTTGTAAAAAACTCTATATATTTTTGTTTGAAACTTGTTCCGCATCTGAATTGTACAAATCCCCGTCGTTTCGAACTAGATGATCGAGTACATTGTCTCGAATAAATAATGAAAACATTTTGTGTTTTCAATGTGCTTCTGGATTACACATAATACATAAAAAGAGGAGTTTTTGAACATCGCAACCAAACATTCAAGCAGCAATGAGATTATCATTTTTTAATATAATCGAACTGGTGAGAAACACCTTTAGCCGTAACATAACATTACAAAATGATTAGTTTAAATGAACATTTATTTGGCTGGTCCAAATGATGTGATATAAAGCTAACTGCAGTTTCTAATCAACCATACGATTATAAGTTAAGCAAATTAAAGTAAATTTTATAGCTATTAATCGAAGCAAAACAAGTATTCTTCAATCCAATGCATATATTTGAGAAATAGGCGCATAAAAACATATTCATTGAAATGTCTAGAATAGAACACTTCAAAATCTTAACTTAACCTACTAAATTTGTTGGTTTGTGAAGATCGCTGGATATCTGCAATTATATCAATTCTCTTGAACTGTGTTTCCGAAAAAAAACAAGCTTCTCCATCAATTATTTCTTTTTTTAACTTTATTCCAAAATTCAAATAATAATATGCTTGAGAATAATGCTGGGAATACCGAATTATTTGCGTAAAAGAAATTCATCAAATGAATTTTCATAAAACGCATAATGAAAAGTGTTTTTATATAAGCGCACAAGTAAAAAGTCATGCTTCTTGTGGCAGCTCATGTTGTGCTTTCAAAATAAAAAGTCAGATGCATACACCATTCCTATTGCTGAAAGGACAGATTACTAACTACTATTGAATCGCTAGTAAATGTTGTATGTATTGAAACTTCTATGTTGTTAAATATTAATCAGAAACCCAATGCGACAGCCTTTTTTCAAGCTGTGTTGCTAATTTGTCTGCTAATTGCAGGACCGTACTGTACCGCGCTCATACGTGCAACGGTCTATTTATTGCATGTGACCGAAGCCTAGTAGCACGACATAGTTCTTTAGGTTTGAAACGCATAGAGAACTAATTCCGAAGGGTTTGACCGATTGCAATATTTTGACGCTTACACAGAAAATAGATCAAAATATAGATCAAAAGCACAGACAGCGCAGCACAGGGTGTGTACAGCGAAGAGAAAAACAATAATGCGTTTCACGGAAACTCTTTTCATTGTACAATTTTTCGCAAATGATTCTGTATCCTTAGAATTATTCTGAAGCAGACAATTGCGGAAATTGAATTCATGTTTATACAAATGGATTTTAGTGAGCATTAGATTAGTTGTGAAAAGTCGTCAGAAATATTTGTGTAATTTGAATACCTTAAGTACAGTTGTACAAGCCATCTTCATTGTCGAAACGATTCGAACTTGCTTGAAATCCTAAAATTCATTTAGATCGAATAAACCGTTTTCTTGTAAAGTTTCGGTACTTATAAAAAATCAACATTACACAAGTATTAAGCGAAAAAATAGCAATTTTCATGTAGTGGTAGAGAGCAGAAAAGCACGTATTTGTGAATTTGTGTGCGTACTTAAGAAATTATGCTTATCCACATGTTATGCTTATATAAATGTTTAGGTGTGAAAATGAAACAAAATTTATTGTGACGAAATGATTTTGATCGTAAGTATTAAAAAAAAAACATTTAAATTAGAACATTAAAATTTGAACAAACAGATTTACAATTTACTGGAAAAATCCCGATATTCTGCAATAATTATATATTTTACTTGAATAATCACAATCAGAACTTGACTCGCACATTCTGCGCGCTGAAAAGTCACACAAGCATTTTTTTGTTTATAGTTTACAGTTTGCGGGCAAACTTGACTCGGAAACATACACAAAAAGAGAAAGAATACAATAGAAATCAAAAGCCATTCATTTGAAAAACGAAAGTAGCAAAATCAAACTATATTGTTGTAACTGTTAAGCTCTTTTATCTTTAAGTAGCTAAGTTGATTGTGGGCAATACAAATCAAAGTCGTGAAAATACCAATTATCAAAGTATACTTCATATTTAGTGCTAATCAAGAAAAGAACAAGCCAGCACTGCTCATTATACATATATTAACAATCTCAATGAACAAAAAAAAAAAAAAAAAATGAAAAAGTCAACAACAACAAAAAAACAAATAAAACGGAATTATTTGTTTGATGAATGTTACAGAAGTTGCATTATTGCAATATCTAGTATAACAATAATTATATATAGAGAAAACGTAAATGTATTGAAAAAATAAAATTGAAAACGAAATAAATCAATAGGGTCAAAAACAAAGAAACAGCTGCATTTTCGTCTCGTTTATTTCAATTAAATAACGATAGAAACACTTTGTTGCACGGATCATATGTTAAAGAGCTCTCGCATGGATTATTTTCAAATCTTTGCTTTCAGGTAAATATTGATCAATTTGCGTGATTTTGCAGGTTTTTCTATTGAAGAGGGAGAGAGCGAGATGAAAACGTCGGCGATTGGCAAAGCGCTCAGAATTGGCCTTATAACACGAGCCGCTGACTACAAAAGTTGGCCTGATTCAAAATATGCATCTTTAATTTCCATTTGTCGTGATTTTTATTCAATAAATCGGGCCATATTTCATGGTGGCAAATATTGTTCTCACCAAACACTTGGAAAAGCTTGCCAATTAATTGGACAGCCTACAATAAAAGTCAATTTGAGTGTTTCGATCATTTTGTATTGCACGACATGCGAAACATACAAGCAGCCGATAAAATACTCCGAGTTTCTACTTTTTTCGTCGAGAGAACAGGTCACAGATACATGTTGACACATTTCGAGCACATGCGAGCACAGATGAGAAGCGAACGCTGTTCCAAATACTTCATATTCCGTTTCGATCGGAATTTTTTCATCGTTTCATTCTAAAATTGAGAAACCTCTTTCGCCGACACTCGAAGAAGAATTTCGGTCAAGGTGATCGGGCTTGGACCAAACATTTGCAACATCACCATCACAAAGCTTCTTTGACCCGATTGCGTTTCGCTCCTATTTTTTACAACTCATCCAAAGAGTAAACACTTTTGTACAGGTGTGGCTAATTTGTTGAGCTAGTGCATTTATTTGTTAGCACCTCATTAGTGTTTGTGATAAAACAAATATTCATACATTTGTTAATGATAAATGCATTAACGTTTAGTGCTTTGACTGATTTCTGATGAATGCATTCGATTTTTCTCCCAAATTTATGCATTAACGATTAAGTTCACTATAATCACAAAATTACGATGAAACACTGAAAAATCAATGGATCCGTTAATTGACGTGATATTCAATCAATCCACATAATAATCAACTTGTTTCAGTGTAAAATTTATTGTGATAGCGGTTGCTCACACCCGCAATTTTGTGAAAACTAATTTCATTCTACAATCAAATATACAAAACTATCGTTTCAAATTAATTTTATTTGCTCCGAGACTGAGCTCGTTAAACTCCATGATGGTGTGCTTCTTGGTGATCAAACGCAACATTTCTACTACTTTTAAATTAGTTTGGAGTTTTTACAGACTTTTAATGGAAAGGTCGTATCAACTGTGAATGTAATGGATGTATTTCAAGAAATTTTAAACAAATGCTTACGTAAGCGGAGCACGTTTGCGTCGAACTACATGTGTGTCGCCTGTAATTTGAATAATATTTTACGACAGAACAATGAAAATCATATTAATATGACTTGACTCCACCAAAATAACATTTACTGTCGCCTATTCCAAAGTCATGGGACAGACGTTTATTCGGTTGATTTATTCTGCGATGACTTTCAGCATCAGGGAAGTAGACACGAAAACAGGTGTAGGGTCCGACACCGAATAGAATGGTAAGTATTCAGAAGTGGTTTTACAAATCATTAAACGATATTTAAGGCTATGCACCACGTGTAGTGTTGGCAAGCGCTGTCACTTTAATAACAAATGGCTACTATTGCCGCTGGAAATAGAACACACTCGCTGAAAATATCATCACAAATTTTTTATTGCAAATAGAAAAAAAGAAGATTCTTGTTAATTAGCACATTTAAATGTCTAGAATCTTCAAAATTAGTGAGTTGTGACCTCACCAACTCCTAGATTTTGTAGACCAACTGAACGGCCAATAAATCTGAAAAGATGGTTTAGTTTTTCGATGCGGATTTTCATCAATCACAATTCACAAACCTACTGCATTGAGCTTGTTTATTACTGAAAAGAGGCAAACAATCGCCCAAAGATAACAGTTGCTCACAATTCGCGAGTCGCAAAAATGCTGTGTTAATCAGTTAAACCTTTGGCTGTTTTTGTCACGTTTATCAAAATCGAACGCGAAAGCGGAATAAATTGCAATCGCCGCCATTATTGACACAGAAAAGTGTTCAGACCCAAAGGGACGAGACTTGATTCAATTCATTACAAAGAAAAGTAGCAATTACGCAAATTGAAACAACACAAACACAATATTTTTAATTATTTAATAGATTTGAGCGGAAAACGTTTATGATTCTGTATCTGGAGTATAGAGTCTGAGGGGGTTTGTTCACGTCTAATCCGGCGTTGACCTGAATATTGAATTTACAGGAAGTGGCACGTTTCTCTCGTCAAATAAATCAAGCAGTATTTTTGGAAAACATTCGAATAAACTAATTTTCGATAAAATCACGAGCAGTTTGACGTTTTAGAAATGTGTCCTCTTTCTATCGTGCACGATAATAGCGATGTGAATGAATAAAAAATAAAAGAAAAAAAAAATCGCTCCAACTTCAATATTGATACTTATTCAATGGTTGTTAAGGTACGCGCCGCAATCAAACTACACAAAAAGTAATGAAAACCCCTCGTGCCACAAATGTGATCCGGCCCATTAATTTACATGTCTAACAAATTGTTTGTATTTGCATGAAAAGCGTCACTTCAATGCATGATCGTTTCTCAATTTGAACGTAATGAACCTTACAATCGGCTGATGCTATAGATCCTTCTATTTGATCTTTCTTGCGTCGGCTTATGTTCGTTTTCCGTTCGTCAACGGTGTTGATCGTCGTTAAAAGTGATATCGTTACTATTTTTCGGTTCACAATTCACAGCCCGTCTGTTTTGCGCGCTGTATTTGCTCAGCACTCACATGTGAACCGAACTGAAACGAACCTCTATTTGAACGCAATAAAAAGAGAAGTAGCGGCACAAGTGATTCTATTATAGTAAAATATATACTCGCACGGGATCGACGCAAGCAAATAAATACACTTTTCCCGTTAAAACAATTTTCAGTTGATCATTGAGCTCCGATGCCGATAGATCGTTGTGTGCGCGCCCGATTGACGCACTCTCCATTTCGTTCTCCAAAATTACTCCTGAATGGATTTTATAGTGTGCTGAAGCAAACACCACAAAACGAAGTGGATTTTTTTATTCATTTCATCGAACAATGTGCGCAAAATAATTTCAATGAAAATTCTTCCGTGAAATTTAGCATTTTTACATTTGCTTTTTTTTGAATTTGTGAACATTTGTGATTGTGAAGCTATTTAAAATGACATCAGAACCTAGAAATAGTGATGGTTTAGTTGCGTCAGGTGAAAACCTACGTCAAAATGTGTTGCTAGCAACTTCTGGTGCGATTGACACACCAGAAACGATAAAAAGTTCGAGAATTGATATTGCACTATCGGAGTCGAGCGGCGATTTAGACAAAGAGACACCAGAAAATAAAAGCCTCTGGCAAAATGTGTTCAATTTACGAGAGAATTTAGTGAAGAGCAAAAATAAGGCGTGTGTCACAAATGTGTCGAAAAAATGTGATGAAAAAGCGTTGAATCGTAGCGCTTGTGTTATTGGCAGTGCCACGTCTTTATCAAAACGTTCAAAAAATCAAATTGAAGCCGATAAAAAACATCAACGCCACACGGAACCACCACACAATTTGGATGATACGGGCGATTGCATCTCTGAGCTGATTGGCCATATCGGTCTGTGGCAGATTGTGTGGGTGATTTTTCTCATCATGTTTCAAGTTCCATCTGCCTTCCATATCTTTTCGTTCATGCTACAGGTAATTGTTCTGCAACTTTCACACCTATTCAACGTTATACGTGAATTTTTATCGTCCCTCTCCGCGAACCAAGTGTTTTCATCTTGTTTGAACTCAACATTTCGTGAAAAATGGAGCAAGGTCAATTTGTCCACATATCTTATTTGCACACATTTCTATTTTGAACATTCACATTATTTGTGTCAATTCTTTGATTTCAGTAAACGTTTTCTTCCAAATCTAATTAATTTTCTCATACAGCTCTCGTTTGGTTTAAAGAAAACCATTTCAAAACGCACCTAAACAACGTTATTCCATCAATGTTAAGTCATTGATAACGTTGTTTGCAATTTGTATTTTATTATTTGCCATTCATTGATTAACTGTGAACTAAATCAATTGAGATAACAGAAATATCGCTTTGGCAAAAATAGAGCATACAATTATCATCAGCGGTGTATTAAAAAGCCATTTAAAAGCTCATCAATTTTATTTTATGAATTGAGACGATGATTGGAAAAATTCAAGAAATTAGTCACACATTCGCTGAATTGTATTTTGTACGGCATCGATAACCTATTCGCATTTTTTTTGAAAAAAGAAAAAAACGGTCCTTGAACAGAAATAGCCGGTAGTAATAATATTTTGACATGTTCGAGAGCTGATAGATTCAACGAATGATATGGTTGTGGTTTCACTTTGATTCGTTTTTAATGCGTTTCAATTCGCCTGCTCTCAATGGCCCACGTGAATCACAATTCAATTTTGACTTTGTTGACAATTTTTTGTCGTTGTTTTGGACTCAAACATTCACCTCACGTGCTGAGTAGCACACTGCTGCAGCTGGTGCAGGTCAGTGGGTTTCTTTCGAATTCATGAGGGCTTTAACTCATTGAAACGATTTTTTTACGAAAAAATTACGAAACTGATAAAAGAAAGAAATTCTTTTCATATTATTTTGTGCATTTTGTTTAAGAGAACAGAGAGATACGTATGTGAGCACGCGATTTAATTAAATTTCGACAGTTATTTGGCTGGCAGGCTAAAGTGCGTTACCAAATGCCAGTATATCATATCATTTGACGTTAGAGAGAAAAAGAAAAAAAAAACTTACACAACAAATTGGTGCTAAGTTCCCATTCATTAGCATCAGACAAATTTCTTAGCGCATTGGAACTAAAAACAAAGCCAAAATACAACATCGAGCAATTAAATTTGCACGTATAATTTTCATTTTGAATTCGTCATAGTTTTCCATGTGCCAATGCTATCGCGAGCCTCAGATACACCTTTCGAAATAATAAAGAACGTGAGATATTCACAAAAAAATTCTGTTTCTATTTGTTTGTTTCTTTTTCATTACTTGTTTTCACTCGACGCCAAAGAATAATTTGTTTTCTATGCGGCTGTCTCTGTCGGTCGCGGTATATGGTTTCGATTTCAAATTCAATAAACTCAAAGTGAATGTATGGCATGGAAATGATTGCATACGGACATGTTTCATGTATTTCATGAGACAAATTTGCGGCAGTTGAAATGAAAAAAAAAAAATAGCATAAAGTATTGCTAAATTCTTGAAACCAGCAACCAAACAGCTTTTTATTGGTTTCTCGCCATTTTACAATCAATCAAATGTGTATTGCATCAATTTGAAATAAAAAATACACTTGAATAGTTTCTTTCGGAAAAAAATAGTTCGACTCTTTGAAATATGGTCAAAATACCAAGAAAGCTTTTCAAATTTAAAGGTAATTTGTCAATTTGTCCGATCTGCAAAAGAAGTTTCTTAAGTTTGTCAATCAAGCATAACGTTGATCATGTGGTTCTTAAAGTCGCGCATACAATTCGATATGCACTTGATTGCGAAGCACACAAATCATTTATAATAATTTACTGGTGACGTGTGTTGATGCGTCGATCTACTAAGCCACATTTCTGTTACTTTTCTAATTCAATTTAACCAAATCATTGTCAAGCATCAATTTGAAACGTTTTAATGCTTCCTTTTCAATATGTCGGCCATTCGCAAGATTTCTGTCCAGAGCATTTGTTTTCATGAGCTGGTTTGTATGTTCCGTATTTGGAAAAGAAATCATTAGTGCACATTTATGCACGAGGGCAGTCGCCTTTTATGGATCCAGATAGGTATTTCCAAGATACAATTTTGAATGCGACATGAATTAATGGGTTTTTATTTCAAAATCAATCAATTTCTCATTGCATCTGAAAAGAGTTTTATTGCAAAGAAGGGACCTCCAAGCAATCAGCCTTGACCAAAAAAAAAAAAAAAATATCGATAATATGTAGGTACAAAACCTTTTTTGATTACTTTGTTTGCAATTTGAAACAAACCAAAAATTAACCATCATCGCTGTTTATGGATCTGCCGAAAGTACTTCCGATGAACTACAAAAACCCGCGAAAAACCCGTCTGGAATGTCAACCGTATTTTTGAACTTTGAGACAGACAAAACCAAACATTTATTGATAGCAAATAATGGCGTGGCAAAAAAACGGTGGCGTACAAAAATAGCATTTAGTTGTGGACAAATCTAAAATATTCATAATGCTTTGATTGTTGTTTCTGTCAGAAAAGTGGTTACTTGGCAAGGTTATACAAAAGATTACACACAGGCCAAAACATTCAGTGCCAATCACTAATTTTCGACTCATCATCAGACGAACTGATACTTTTACTGACCACAATCAAAACGATGAATAAAGCGTAGACTAAATACGATTTTTTTTTTGTAATTAATCACGTTTCAACACTTTACTTTTCTTTCATATCTGATTGTTTCCCTATCAATAAAACTAATGATGGTCATTATATCTGTTGTACGTGAAGTCGCAATTCAGTTTCAAATCGAACTTATTATCATCAAAAGCAATTTCAATTAGGCATAACAATACTTTTTTATTTGGAGTTAATAAAGTAATTACAGCTTGAAGGCGTCATCAAACGGTCTCATTGCGCTCGGCGCTTTGTTTATGTTTCGAAATATTATTTATCAGTTGGAATGAATCTTTTTCAAAATTGATAATAACTATCGCGGTATTAGAATATTGTCATCAATTTTACGTCGTCAAATAGACGCAATCTGATGGAATCAACCTATTCCAACATCAAACGAATCAATCTCATTTCTTTCGACTGGCTGTATTTCATGTATTTCAAGTGGATTTTGTATTGTTTAGGCTTCTTCTTGAATTCAAATCAATTTAAAGTGTGGACAGGTCACTTGATTTTGCGGTTAACTTTCGCATAAAGAGTCAAAATGATTGTCACATGATGTATGAAGTGCGCGAGTCTGCAATGTGCGTCATGTAAATTACGTATTACAGAAATATTTTTATTTCTTTATTTTTACAAAGAACCAAAACACGTTATGGTTATTAGGTGTATCGGTCGCAGCAACAGCTGGAACGGCCCAGCCACTAAAGATCAATTACTTATGATTCGTTCGCCGTTAAAAGATTAATTCTTTTGCGTTTTAAAACGCATCAATGTAAGATAGCTAGCTCGTGGCAATACAGCTCACAGTTGCTTCAATCCGACACAAACAAAAGAGAACAAACAAAACATATTACAAAACATTGATTCGACGTAGAATGGACTGATGTCGCGTTTGACAAATTAACGACTTTAATATCACTATTAAACCGAAAATTGAGAGTGTTGATGCGAGACTGATGGAGTGTATCGCAAATGCAAATAAGCTGCCGGTTGTTGAAAAGATTTAGAAAAATAACGCGAAATATGCTCAATTTTCTCAGATTTTGTTTCTGTTCTTCTCACTTCAATGTTTAACTTCGTTTCGACGGCTTTTTTCATCTTTTCCATATTCTTTTCCTGATTGTTTTCCAATATTTGCATAGTTCTTCTATTCTTTTTTTAGCAATCACACCTAATAGAATTATATTATAATGCGCAAATATGCATTTAAATCAGTTATTATTATGATATTTATATGATCATTCTGTTTGTATAACTTGTAAAAAATGTTAATTGAGTTGTGGAGTTGCAGTCGATTTGATTCATGCAGCGCAATAAAAAGCTAAAATATCTAAAAAAACCATTTTAATTACTCAAGATTAAATCGCTGACCGAAAGGCAATGTCAATCGTCGTCGCGATTCCAGTTCGAATAGAAATGTGTTGATCTGCCCGTATTCCACTCTCATACAACAATCATTCGTATTGTTGAACAAAACCAAGAAAAATGTCCCAAAAAGCGTTTGGACTTTGATTGTATTCGGCCAATCGGATTTTGCCGGGAAAATTGGCTATTAAAACGAAATGTTCTTGTGCCAATTATTAGCATTATCTCCATTGCTGCGTGTATGAAAATACAGAAAGTGTGCTTCCAATTAGAATAATTGAAAAATTGTATTTGATTTATTTAGCGTAAAATTTCAAAAATTTCAAATAGCGCGTTCGTTTTTTTTCTGTGCGCGATACGGAGACAAAAAAAGGTCGCAAGATAACGAGATTCCGCTAAGCACATCTGACGACTACAAGTATCTCGTTAATGCTCTCGAGATTTGTTTTTTGTTGTTGTTGTTATAATGTTGTCGCGCTTCGATAATGTGCTGGCTTCTATCCATTTGTTGCTTAACCACGTGTTTTTGTTGATGTAGATCGCGTGAATTCATAAGCACGAAAGAATTTCGTAATGAAAAAAAAAACTCAATAGCAACAATTCACATGCTGCCGGCTCCCACGCAGTGGCGACACAATGAATAATAACAAATTTTCGGTTGCGGCTATTGAAATCGCAAAGCTAATTTTCTCAGCTGTACGCTATTGAATCATACATGCACATCATATCGAATCGAGAACGAAACGTGTGTAGAAGCAATGATTTAGCGATGCAAATGAATTATGGACACGACGTTTTTGCCTATGATTATTGAGCGAACACCATCATTATTGTATATTATTTCTTTGTGTTGACTTCATCATAAATATCGCAATCAAATTGTATATATCGATTGAGTCAAAACGCTTGATCAAAGGAAGCAACGAACAACTCTATCGAAAACTTCCGTTTGGGATTATCGCATGCGATTGCACTTTATTACCGCATACAGAATTATTTTGAAATCACTTTTAAGGCATCGTACAAATTATTCCTGAATGCAAATGAGCTATTTCTAATTTGAAAAAAAAAATGCACTCTTTCGATTTAAGCGTAACACAGGAAATCTTTTACATCATTCGAACCAATCACCAATCTTTTCCAATGCGTTTATTGCTCTCGACGCTTCGATTAATCCAGTTCATTATTTGCATGCAACCGATCACACGAAGAACAATGTGTTTTTGCTTATGCAATCGATATGAAAATACTTGAATTGCTTGATAAAAGATTGCAGTTTAGAAGGCAATTCATAAACTGCATCGTAATCGACAAAGTTTAATGCGAATGAATTATTCATGGAATTGAATGCTTAGGCGAGGAATTTAAGCTGATGAAAAATGATTGTAATTGACTCAATTCATAAAATATGTTTGTATTATGAAATGATCGGGGTGAACAAAAAAGTACACATTTTAATTGATGAATAAAGTATAAAATTAAATGCTCTGAATCTTTGTTTCACGAATAGTCTGTAGAACGTGATTTCTGGTGTGCAATTCCACTCGAACTGGAGTCTACGATGAATTTGTCATACTGGCAGAGTGTGCAGCCGAAGAAACAATGCACCTATGCAAAAAATGTTACAGCAGGACTACGTTTGATATCGAATCTGACAGAAGAATTCGAGGGGCAAAAATGTACACGATTTATTTTTGACGCAAATCAAGATGCAACAATTCAATCGGAGTGGAATGTCGTCTGTGAAGATAGTTCATTAATTCATATAATTGAAATGTGTTTCTTGGCTGGCGCGGCCATTGGGAGCCTTTCTAGTGGAAATTTGTCCGACGAGTACGGCCGGCGACACACTCTAATGATCGTTGTCGCATTGCAAGCTATAATCGGTAAGCACTATACTATTTAATCAATATAACATTGATCTTTCCGTAAAAAAAGTGATAAAAACTTATGGCGGGAAACAGTGAACCGTTTCAATTGACACTGATATTGAAACCGGTTTCATTGAACAACGTTAGTAATTTTCACAATAAACACGCCTAACTAATTGTATGCCACATATTCGGCCAATAGACGAATTAATTTTAGCGGCATCACACTGTTTAACCTTCACAGACATTGCAATTGTTCTTAAAGTACGTTCTGCTACAAAGAAACGATTGAATTTCAATTTCACACCACTTTTTTGTACATTTCGTTTCTGAGCTCAAAATTATAAGTCATAATTCATGTATTGGTGTTATTTCGTAGGAACTGCGCTTGGACTCGTGAAAACATTAATGCCGTATATGATTCTGCGGTTCGCTTTGGGCTTTGTGTCAATGTCAATCGTGAATATTTCATTTGTATTGACTGTCGAAATGGTAACGGGAAAATGGTCATCGATTATTGGAACACTCGATTTATTACCTCTTCCAATAGCTTATATAATTATCGCTGTTATTGCATTCTACACACGAAATTGGCGTCATTTGCAATTCATCGTATCGACACCTTGGTTTGGCCTCCTATTGTTTTGGTGAGTAAAACGCGTATTCAAAGGACCAATCAATTTTTGAATCAATGATGTGGGCAAAGTGATTTTAAAAACCTCTCGAAATTAATCGAAGCCTTTTATTTGACATGAATAATCCAACAGGTATGTATTACCAGAAAGTCCGCGTTGGCTTTTGGCAAAGGGCAGAATAGAGGAGCTGAAGAGAATTATAGAAACCGCTGCTCGCTGGAACAAGCGAGCATTACCACCAAATTACGAAAGACTGCTAGTAGCTCCGCCCGAAGAAGATGCGAGTGGATCATTCGTTGATCTATTTAAATTGGAAAATCGTCGAACAACTTTGCTTTTAATGGTTGCGTGGTACTGTTTGGTGCTACAATATATGGCAATAACACTTCATATAGGCGAAATGGGGGGCGATATCTATATAACCACGGTACGAATCGATTTCCATTCAAATGAACGTTTTACAAAGCCGTTCGTAGCGATGAAACTTTAAGCTCTTTGAGCCAAGCCTTACAAATGCAAATAACAAAATTTACGTTGCGGTGTTTGTTCTCTTTCAGGTGTATGCCGGCATATTCGAAAGCATAGCTATTATCACATCGATATTTACGGTGAAATATGGCATTCAAAAGAATATTTTCTACAGCATTTTAATTGCTGGCCTTTGTCTGATGTATATCGCAATGTTTGAAAAGACCGAAATAACTGTGTCTGCATTTTTGATGATGCTTGGTAAGCGTGAAAAGCTCTCTCGTTCATGACAGGAAATAATTGAAAACTAATGATTGCATATTTATCATTGCTTAGGTAAAAGTACAACAGGTGTGGCAAATGCAATGATTCCGGCTTTTACTTCTTTTCAATATCCACCAATGCTTCGAACTCGAGCCATGGGAATGACCAATTTCTCTGCCGGCTTTGCTCTTGTTTCAGTACCATACATTTGGCTGCTGGTGAGTTCTGGTTCGAAGAGTTATAACTCTATATAGCCGATGTTCAAATTATTAAATTAATATTCTTCAAAATTGCAGCGGCGCGTTCAAGAGTTCTTGCCACCATTACTATTGGGACTGTGTGGACTGGTCGGTGCGTTGGTATTATTTTACATCGACGATCGAACGGCAATTATTTTAGCAGCTGAACGAAGGCCGCCAAAGCACAACACAAGTCAACAGCATCTAGGCAAATAAAGAATAATTCATTATCTGTGAGCTTACACTTCAACATCGATCTGAAGTGTTCATTGTTGCTAAATGTTTCTGTTTGACACCATTCATCCGTTCACATTTGGTCGTTCATCCGAGTCAGACAGCATGGAAATCAAATGGCTCAATCATTTTATTGCGTAAATGTTATTTTGTCGTCCAATTTTCCGTCAGAACACCACGTCAACTGCATTTGTTACACTTAAACATGGCGCCATTTTGTAGTCGATTTCTCTTTCTCTCTCTCTCTCTCTCTCTCTCTCTCTCTCTGTGTGTGTGTGTGTGTTTTTGTTTGCATACATCCAATTAAATGTTCACATAATGATCGTAAAGGGTCTCGACCACCAATTAAATGCATTTTGATGGCGATCTAGTTTTATCTACTTTCATTAAGTTCGTGTGCATTTTGTGTATTGTGGCATTCTATGTGATGGTTTTGTTCGTTTCGTCAATGAATTCAAATCCAATAATTCCCCAATTTTCCTTCCCCTTTTCATCAGGCACGTCAGCGACTTGGCTGTGACAGCCAATTGCTCCCAAATTATACATATCGCAGTACAAAGTAGGTCGGATTCATTTTCATTTCCGGTAGAAGAACAAACAAACAAATCAAATGATTTAATCGTTTTGGAGAGTAATTTTTTTTTTCAATGAAAATTGTTCCTGAATTGTTTCGAGAACCAAAATATTAGCATTTTTGTTGTAGCCCCGTGTCGATACTTCAATTCTATAAAATGCTGAAGAAATCTTTTGTATAAATTATACATGATTTGCGATTGATGGATGGGAGCCGCTTTTTAACGGACATTTACATTTTTAGTTTATATATATAAAGTATTTTAGAGGTTGTAAGATAAACAGAAACTAATTGTAAGAGAATATATGGAAATGTATGGCAATATTTTTACCTCGAATAAAAAGAATAGTTCAATTCAATTTTTAAACGAAATTTAGCCCAAATCAACTCCATGCTGCCATATGGCATCAGCGGGATAATATGGAATTTAATAAACACAGAGCATTACTTCTAGCAGAATTCGGGTAAATTTATAATTTTTACTGTGATAAGCAATTGAAATTGATAAATCGATGTGCTGTGATTACTTGGTTCATGCTAAGCTTATGGTGCGAAGATGATTTTAATTATGGTAAGTTTTTCCATTAAATTTGTAAGTTTTTCCAATTTAAGTAGCAATATTTGCTAATTTAATCGCCTTTATTATAACAAATCTATCAGAATAAGAAGTGCATGTAAACATGCATGGAGTAGCTAGTGAGCATCGCAAGAATAGACATCTATCATCCTGCTTCCTAATGAATTTCATTTCTTAATGTGATTTGCTTATTAAATATTAATTTATCTCTCCACGAAATGGAACAGGCCGATTTTTTTTTTTTTAATTTCATTACCCAATGTAAGTGAAATCGAATTCAAGCAGACATGTAGCATCTCTTATTATTTGAAGGAGAACAAGTAAAGGTGATGCTATTCACAGAGAAAAGGAAGAGCACGAGACAACTCAATTAATATACACGCTTAAATTAGAGTGGCATTACGTAGGAGCATTGAATTCGAAAAACGTTGTAAGTCGACCCACTCTAGCGTATATTATTAAGAGATTCATTCAAAATACATACAAGAAAAAATCTTTCACGAGAATCAACAAGCACAGTTGGAATAGGGAAATATGCATTTATCATAAAATAAGTGCTCGCATTTTGATACACTCTTTTTGAATAGAACAATTTCAACTGTTTCAAGCATTTTTGCCTAGAATAATCGTAGACCCAGAAGTTGTCTATCGAACAGACGCTGTGTTACATTTGAAAGGTGGTTTATCAACAGCCATCGGCTCAATTTAGAAAATATAAACTGTATACAAGCCGCTAGTACACTGAACAACAGAGAAGTACAGTATGGTGGGGTTTGCGTTTATAAGAAACACGGAGAACATGAATCTGATCAGTCGATATCCGTGAACGTTGAAACAACAAGCAACGGTGCTGCGATCAAAACAGTGATTCGAGAGATAATTTTCCCACAAAAGAAAGTGCAATCATTTTGAAATGAAGGAATACTTGATGTACAGCTGTTTGGTAAGTAAATATTGTCACATAAAATAATAACGGAGACTAAAGACATCATTGGGAACACAATCAATTTTCAAAGCAAGAGGCGATCAAGACTGCATCTTTTTGAACCAATGGAAATCGCGAAGAAAAAGCTGCGTTACTTTGGGAACGAACATAATATATTAATATTAAAAATAGTAATTTCGTAATTTATGTGGCATAAATTATTAATTCCATGAAATTAGTGAAAAGAATAATTGAAGCGTCCGTTAAACGGTTCTGTTGTGCGTGATTTTCATCTTTTACCAATTTCAACACATTGAACAAACTGAAGAAAGACGACGAGTACACGAATTGTTTCCTCACCGATCGTTTGCTTGCCGCTGGATGAAATTCGGATTGCATACAAATGAATTGCGAATCAAAGCAAATAAACGGAATTGCACAATGGAGCCGATTTCTTTGAACAAAGAAAAGGTTTGGCATTTCTTTGAAATTTGTCTGTCCCGCAGGCAGCCAAATGGAATAACAATTGAGAATTTAATTTGGTTAGAATATGCAAGATGGTCAATGAATTGGTCATTTATTTCGTAACTTACATCCATTTATTAAACCATTCAAATTGAGTGTAATCGATTTTGCTGGTTGCATTTCATACAAACGTTCATTTCTTAAGTGCTTGTTTCTTTGCGATTCAATAGTTGAATAGATTTCATGGCTTCACCGAAACCATTCGCATCGAGCAAAAGAAAGTATGATCAATATAATTGCTTCGACGGTTTTCTTTTCGTTAACTTTTATTTGCATCATTGACTTTTATGTGGCCACAAAGTATACAAAATATTTTACAATGGAACAAAGCGATACGATGGAATACACTGTTAATCTGGGGGTCAAGGTAGTGATTAGTGCTCGTTTTTTTCATTTCTTTTCAAATCAGCATAAAATTCGATTATAGTTCATAAACCGATTTAATCGATGGAATTGAGAAATGTGAGGTAATCGAACGAAAAGAAATTACATGTACTGCCACTAATTTATCTTGAAGCGGAAATAATCACTTTCCATGTAATGTCAAATTCATGACTAATGACGAAAGCATAATTCACATCGTCTATTTGGACATGAAAATCAATTTGTTGCTGGCTAGATCGTTAATTCGTTTCGAAACGATGATTGTGCTTCGAAGTTAAGTAAGGAACGGATGAATGCTATTAGAATCCAAGACCCCGTTTTAAAAGTGAAATTTGAAAAAAAGAAGTTTCAATCAAGTACGGCGCTAGCTAGGTTCCAGTTGTGAGAACAGATTTTCACACTCACTGTAAAGACAGATGCTGTTTAGCATAAAAATGAAACGAAAACTTGGCTGCGTTTAATTGGCGATTTCGAAACGAAAGTAGCTTAAATACTTATGCTTTTTATTAGAAACATTTCTGTTATCATTTAATCTTGTTTGGTTTCTGTCCGTTGCTGCGCGCTGCTCAATGAGACTGAACTAATTTCATGTGCAAAGCACATATCCACACTGAACCATTATTACTACATCTTTGCTTTGCCTATGAATAGATAATTGCTCATATAGGAAAATTCAACTTTTATTTTTTCTTCTTCATTTCTTGTTATCGCCAGCCGCCGCGCTTGGCCAACTTCGTCCAGCAAATCGCACACATCGATTGTGATCGCCAAAAGAGCTATATGGCATGCTCATTTTTATGAGCATTTTATGCGGTAAATAATACTTAATTACCGCGCTGAATCCGTATATCGTCACTGGCTGAGAGAGTCTACAGCATACCGCTCAATTGTAGTTCTCCAACAATTTTAGCGCATACTGTTTGCATTTCGAATATCTTTAGATTTGTCTAACGTTCGCTGTCTTTCGCTAATGCTGCATTGTATTGGAAAAGGTATGCGACTTTTCCTGAATAACCAGTTTCCAGTGCATACATTTCGCTATCGAGAAAGAAATGAAATTTTTCTCACACACACACACACACGCGCGTGCTCAAAAAGACTGACAAAAAAGTTGATGGATACAATGTGACGCACACAGGGAATGGGCGAAGGGTAATTGGATTGTGAACATTGAATTTACTCTTAACTTCGCATTGAAAACGTGGAATCGTATAAGATCCTTCCAATTGCATTTGATTGATAATAGTGAATGAATCAAACGTGAATTACAATTATTCGCTTACATTCCGCTGAAACGTTCAAAATGGTATGAAACCAACATGAACTTGATATATACACGGACTCGCCATTGTGGCAATAAAGTTGTGCAAGTCGATTTTCAAGTCCGGAACATATGTAAAAGAAAACACAGACATTTTTTATTTTTCCGTCGATTGAATTCATTTTTCCGATATAAACACCCGATCATTGCACGCATTTAGCTTTTGTTGAGTGAATATTTGATCGAGCACGAAGAAATCGTCTGATTGTTAAAATACATATAATATATTGTACAAATAGTTATTTTTGGCGATGAAAAATTGCGGTCGATGAGTTTTCTCACCAAGTGAAATCGTAACAAACCAATTAATAAATTTTTCTTGGATCATGCTATTGTTTTTATCGCATTCGATGTGTCCCGGTTACGTACAATGATAGCTTTTTTGACCGTTATTTTTTCTCCATATTTTTGGCTCTCTTATTTCTTCTGCATCGAATTAATAAAATCAAAGAAGCGTAAAATTTGGCGTGTCTTTCATAAAACTCGATACATATATTGATTCAATGCTCAAGAACAACCACGTAATTCGATTACCAAACATTTGTGATATACAAAAAGTGCAAAAACGGCGGGTGGAATATCGAAAGACAAAAATAATTGCGATAACAATAACCGAATTACCGAAATGTTACATAGTCATATCAATTTGGAACCAGTTTTCGAGTTGTTATGAACAATTCAGATTATCAGATTCAAGTATTTTGTAAAAAAATCAGTTATTTAATCGTGTTCTACCTTAAAATTGTTGCCGAAAATAAACCGTAATTAATCAATATTTTGTATATGTTAAAAAGCTTGATCACTCTTTTTCACTTTCCCATGCACAGCCACTTGCTATTTCAATAATCTGTTGCTCCAACTTGTTATTCGACAGAGAGCAGTTTTCGTTTTTTCATTTTTTCTGCGGTACTCCTTGATTTCGGTTAATAAAGCGTGCAATTTTAGATGCCCTACATTTACACGAAACACAAATGGCGTTATGTCTGCACTGGATTTTTATGACATAATATGGCTGTTACATGAATCTCATCAAAACAACTGATAAAAAGTGCTAAAATAAGTGGACCGGTTGAAATACAGTCGGCATGCTTTTTAGCGTTCAAAAATAAATTCTGTTCAATTTGTATGACCGAAAAAATTAATAGTATTTTAATAATGGGAAATATTTTCTTCAAATTCTCTGAAACATTTTCTTCAAATTCTAAATTCATATTTTTTCTTTTTCTTCAGAAATACGAAGAAAGTCAATTTGTCTATTAAACTGCGTCATGGATCTTGTAAACATAACAAGCTTATTCAATCGAAAAATTTGTGAAAGTCATTATATTTTCAAAAATCCAATGTGAACACATTTCGAGCGAATTATCCAATTTCAGTAGAAAATTTTGCATATATGCATATATTAAAAATTGTGAGCAATATTCCTGCTTGGTTCGATTGCTTTGTCTGTTGATGCTGCCGTGTATGATGAATTATAGTTTTGCACGTAATAAAAAATTATTATGATAAATTAATAATAATAAGCATTTTGAAAAATACCGTTATTAGAATTGGATGCTAATAACATTATCATGATTTTATTAACTTATCATAATAAAATCGTAATAATGTTATCAGAGTTACATCATAATAATTATCATGATTTATCATATCAATTTATCAGGTTCAATCATGATAATTATAAAGATTTCAATCAAAATAATTATTATGGTTCGTACAACATACGCCATTGGGATACCATTACTTATCGGTTGGAGCTATTTCACCATAAACTTCCACAATATTTCTATGTGCTTCCGCTGCACTTTTACCACCATTAAAATAGAATAATAAAACTTCGCGCAAATGCTGTTTATTTGGTTTATATTTTGCCATTTTTGTTAGAAAAACAAAGTTTGTTACTGTACGAAATGTAAACTTCTCTTGACTGATTATTGTTGACAGATGTCTAACCTTCTTAATACAACAACATTCCGCCATCATTTTAAAAACTATTTAGCTACTGGATCCATCTATTGAAAACGGACCGAACTTTCCGAAACACCTATTATAAATTTACGTTACGGACCACTTGTGTGTGTGCGAAAGGGTTCTTGTTGATTTAGCGCGAGCCGCTTACCGTGTATCCAAGTTAAATTTAACTTGAAGTTATTGTTTTAACTTATACTTGTTCGTGGGAACCTCCCCAGAATATAAATCGAATAACTTTTGTAAAGCATCTTTGTATTTATTAGATATTTTAATTGGACATGAATCGGGGATGTGAGTAAATATTCTGCGACCATCCCTATTTTCTTTGAAATAAAACCTATCGAAAGCGAAAAAACTGCAATTTGGTCTCACTCCAATACTTTGAATGACCTGTAGATTCGGACAATATTCTTGGAGTTGAGTGATAAAATTTGAACTGTAATCAAAGTACAAACGAAGCATTGAATTTTGTAATTGAGAATTAAGTTTAAACATTTCTTCAATATCCTCTTCTTTGAAATTTTTACCAAAAGTTAAAGAATTGTCGGCAAAAAACCATAAATTTTCAAGTGATTTGAATTGGACTCGAATTGCCGATGGATTTCTATATATATTGCAGCCCAATTTTAGGTTTTGTAAGTTTGGAAACACTTTATTAAGAGGTAATTCATTTCCAAAAAAACATCGTTCAGCATGAACAGTTTTAACGTTAATGAATGGCTTGTGTATATCTTCCAAAATCGTATGCTCAATTGTGACAGCACTTCCTTGAAATGAAATCTGACGGATTGATTCAGAGCAGTACTCTGATAAATAGTGTTCAATCAGTTTATATAGTTTGAGATCATTAGGATATATCTTTGGTATACAGAATAAAAGATAATTCAAATGCAAGTTGGTTATCAAGTGTCCGAACAATCGCAACACTTTCAGCGCAGTTACTGGATGTGTAACACAGATTTCTGGTTCCGTAACTGGTTGTGGAAGTTCTTCGCAAAACCTGAAGAATAAAATAACGTTTAAATAGACGCATAAAATTAAATGATGCTTTAAAATCGAGTACATACGTATCATCGCATGGCAAACCGATATCGACTTTTCCATTTCGGCCACATTTTCTTCGAAAAACTTTGCACACTGAAGTATAGAGCTGTTTGCTACTATCTGCCACATTTATTATTTCTTCCAATTCCAAGTATTCGAATATCAATTCCTTACAATCATCGTTGATTGTTATCAAGTTCAATGGTTCAGGCGATTCAGGCAACACTTCCATTGTCTCTGTAACTTTGGGAATAAATCTGCTTTCTTTAACAACAACAACAACAACAACAACAACAACAACAACAACAACAACAACAACAACAACAACAACAACAACAACAACAACAACAACAACAACAACAACAACAACAACAACAACAACAACAACAACAACAACAACAACAACAACAACAACAACAACAACAACAACAACAACAACAACAACAACAACAACAACAACAACAACAACAACAACAACAACAACAACAACAACAACAACAACAACAACAACAACAACAACAACAACAACAACAACAACAACAACAACAACAACAACAACAACAACAACAACAACAACAACAACAACAACAACAACAACAACAACAACAACAACAACAACAACAACAACAACAACAACAACAACAACAACAACAACAACAACAACAACAACAACAACAACAACAACAACAACAACAACAACAACAACAACAACAACAACAACAACAACAACAACAACAACAACAACAACAACAACAACAACAACAACAACAACAACAACAACAACAACAACAACAACAACAACAACAACAACAACAACAACAACAACAACAACAACAACAACAACAACAACAACAACAACAACAACAACAACAACAACAACAACAACAACAACAACAACAACAACAACAACAACAACAACAACAACAACAACAACAACAACAACAACAACAACAACAACAACAACAACAACAACAACAACAACAACAACAACAACAACAACAACAACAACAACGGAAAATGATTGAATTAAATATTTGAAAGTGTTTAAATCTCCTCAATGATACTACCTTTATGGCAAAAGATTCCTTAAATGGAATTTCGACTTTTCGTCTGAATTCCGATGTCAATTGACATTCGAATGAAATCATATGATTTATCATATTCAAATCTGTCTATTGTCTCCAATGTGTACTTGGGCGATTTTATTAAGTGATGACATATCCACATCGGTGCGGCCAACAACATTTTTGGCGACTGACTTTCAAAAATTGAATAATTCTCAATATGAAGCTAAATAATTGGCCCTAGCTTAATCTGATATGTACAATTGCATATTTCATGTGATCTATACGACACTAGGATCCGGTTCGACCCGTTTTTTTAACGAAAAAAATCCGAATATCATACATTGAGAGGACAACAAGAAAATAATGCGAGAAACGTCGAATGGTTTCATTGCAACGCGTTATTGAGATTGGTGCAGACAAAAGTAAATCCATACAAAATTATGGGCATTCGCAGTGAGTGCGCCAGACACCTTAAACCGTGAATACATTTCGGTTGGATTTAAATTGCATAAATATTCCATGAATTCTACGAGCTATTTATTGTTCGGTGTCTTGAATCAGTATTTTACTATCTCATGATGCAAATTGTATCTTTCGTCGAGTTAATCACCTTTCCACGCAAATGAAAACAATGTAAAATTCAACAATATATTATGAGCAAATAAGTGCATATTGAAATCAGGCCCAAAAATGATCATCGAAGCCATTCAAAAGCGCATCGATGGATTTCCATTCAACCAGAACATTTTTACCTTAATAAATACACAGAATTCATTAAACTCGCATTATATAAATGTGAAATAATGAATGGAACTTATATCGCCTGACCGATTTTATACGCATCACGCTGAGGAGCTCATGTACTGTCTTCGCTGTAAATTGGAGCAAGTATCGTCGTCTTTTATACACGATATTTATCTATTCGCGATAAATATTACATATTTTGTAATCATATCTCTGTCTTACATTCCAATTTCGAAGTTGCTGAATTTCTTATATACTTTCTCAATCGATACAGTCGATTTGTTCACTTTCCCATCAGTGTGTGAATCTGACATAATTTTAAATAATATAATTCCGAACCGTATCGTTGCACCATCAATATTTGCCGAATTGCGGATGGATCTACTATCCATACGAATTCACAAACGAGGAAATTAAAAATTAAATGTGAAAAAACGCGCAAGATAACAAATGATCTGCGAATAGTTGGTTTACTTCATGCTCAAAATTGGATCATTCGAGACGGCCTATTATGTGAACTGAATGTTCCACTGTTTTCATGAGGTTATATCAATTTTTAAAGGCGAGAAATAGGTCAATAATAATGACCTCATTGAAATAGCTTTTAATCGCGAATTTTACGTGCGGCTCGCATTTATTTTTTTACACACGATATTTTTTTCGTTGCCACTTATTGTTTTCACTTTTTTTTCATCTCGATTGTCGTTTCACTTTTCACTGGCTTTCAATCCCAATTTGGAGACTCAACACATACATTTAAAAGCTGAAACATTTTTTTTTGTGAGACCGCATCAAGGTTATGTGGCTGCGAGGTGCACCTGATGTAGGTTGTAGAATCAACAGCAAAAATTCAAGCATGTTCATTTAATTTGAATACTGGTCGTGTTAATTTCATGTTCAATGAGAGCACTTTATGTGACTCGTATTTGTTCAACAATTTTTTGCCTCGAATAAATTCTGAAAAAAATCGATATTGTTATAGCTAGAGACATTTTTCAATACAGCATGACTTTAACATTCATTGAATTCAATGGAAGATCTCATCTCTTGTTTTTCATATTGTTCAATCTTCGTTAATCTTCCTTTCTTTTTTGTCTCCATTTTCTTACCATCTTTTAAGTTCATGGTGGAATATACTGCAATAAACAATATTCAATGTCAAATCAATATGATTTATATTGTTTCGTTTTTACTTCCAGATTATTCTTGTCTTTTGCCTGCCAGGTATAAATTCACAGCTAGGCCCACCGCGCTTTGCAATTCCGGCTGGAGCACAAGTGCCCATCCCAGCCCGACAGCCATTGCCACAGTTTCGTAACGAACGCCTCTTAGCTCCTAATGGACAACATGGTGGTTTTCTCCGTGCTCGGCGTCCAGTGCGTCCAAATACAATTCAACCATTCCCAACACCAAATAGTGTGAATGAAGAGGCTAAACCGGTAACCGAAGAAAATGAATCCGGCGAATCAAATTCATTCGTCGCGCAGCAACAAAATTTTCCACAAATTCATACACTTCAACAGCAACCGTTAAAACATCAATTGCAACCTACAGTTCTTTATTCTACGGATGAAAATGGTGAAATATTGGAAAATCATCGACCACCACTTCTTGATTTCTCATCCACCACGCGATTCAATCAACAGCCAATCCCAGAAATCGTTCCGACGACACTTCGGACCACCGGCAACGCACAACGTTTCTTAGTAAATCAAGATCATCCAGTACAGAGTGCACTTCAAGGAACTACCAAACCACCGGTTAGTTCCATTAGTTTATGAATTTGAATTCTTTTTTTGACTCACATATATATTTTTGATAAAAAAAAAGCTCCGTGCCAGACCAGAATACCGCGAACCAAGGCCACATTTCGAAGCCAAAGAATTGCAACAGGTTCGACGTCCGCAGCCACAACAAGTTGACTTTATCAATCAAAAACCTCGTCAACACCATGATCAAGAAGTAAATAGTGTCAACGCATTTATAAATTCCAAAGTATGAATTGTTATTTTCACGAAATTTTCAGCAGGAACGCGAGAAGAAGCCAGTCGCACAGATCTTACGTAAATACCGAGAGGAAAATGAAGACGGAACAATTACTTGGGGCTTCGAAAATGATGATGGATCATTCAAAGAGGAGATTATTGGAAATAATTGCGTCACACGCGGACGCTACGGCTATGTCGATCCGGATGGTGTGAAACGAGAATACAACTATGAAACGGGTAATGCATGCGATCCAAATAAACGTGACCAAGAAGAGGAGCCAGAAGAGGACGAACAAGAGGGTGGCAAACCGGGACTACAAGATAACGGTGCCTACATTGATTATCAAGAGAATACAATGGTTTTGCCAAATGGACAACGTATCAGTTTGAACAGTGGCGCCAAAGGCAAGCCGAGAAGACCTTTTTAGTTTTCCTTTTATGATTTTTGTTTTTATTTTTTAGATTAAGATTTTACAAATTGATCGCTAAAAATGAAATACTTTTCTTGTAACATTGCGAATTTAAATGATAAAGAGAAACAAACCGAATAAATCATAAGTCTTTCTATTTCGCTGCGTGTGTTGAGCATCTCCATATTATTATATATATCAATCCGTGCAATTCGTCCAAAATGCAAATCCACAATATATAAAATAGTAGTCAGATGAATGGATGTAGAAAAAAAAGCGCGTGTATGTGAGTTTAATATGGTCGTCGTCGTTGTTGAGGTACTCGATTTGGAGGTGTGATGTTTATGTCCATGTAATCACCGATTGTGAATTTGGCTTGTGCCAAAGACAATGAATCGTCTGCATTGCGTTGTCCAGAACAAGTGACGCCAATCTCTCGCATTCGATAACCGGGACCGAATGGATCAGGTGACACTAATGCAAAGTCAAAGTAAGTTCCTTTTCGTCGAGTCTCTGGATTTACATCGCGAACAAGGGCGGTTAGTTCACGCAAAGTTGCGTCTTGCCACGTATAAATCTGTAACTCATTCGATGGAACGTTGCCATGTTGAAATTCAGCTGGCGAATGATGACGACCAGTCGAACAGAAAACGCGCAACAACAATGGGCAAGTCTGTGAAAACATAGAAAAACATGAATTTTTCATCACATTGAATTTCTGTCGAATGTTTACCTTTTCACGATCGATTTGTTTTGTTGGTGGCTGCTTTTCTTCCACAATCATTGACTCAACTCCTGCCATATTCAAAAATGCGTTGGTTTTTTCACGAATCTCTATTTCAATTTAAAAACGATTGAATTTCATACAAAATTCAGACAGAAACAAGATTTCCTACAAAAAATTGATTACAATTCAATTGATCGACCAAATTATATTCACACCAAGCTCCGGCTGTCAAATGTCACTGCTCACATTCTGCGATTAAAATTTGAGCATGTGTTTGTTTTAAGTGTTGCCATATGCGTCAAATTTCAAACAAACGTTCATAAAAAGAATTTTTTCGACAAAGTCTTTTTACACATCGCATATTTCACAAAATATATTTCATTTATTGTTTTATTTTCATGAAAGTTCAGCGATTCAAACAATAAAAAAACAAATCAGTTTTCTAATGAAATTTGCTACAGTGAATCTTTCCAAATGCTGCTTTTAAGTTTAAGAGCGCATGTCCCTACCGAGGACCCAGACCAAAGCAAAACAAAACAATTGAATTACGTTTCATGTGAATGGGTAATAAAGTGGTGCGCTTATCGTATACAAACGCCTTATCGTTTGACAAAGGCGCGCGCGATACATTACGTCAATTGTAAGCTGTCAAAACGAAAAAACTAAACAAATTATTCGTCATTGTTTAGTAGCAGCGTAGATTTCGTTCGATTAGCTCTTTATTTCAAATTGCTCCTCGTCGCAGACTTTCTAAGTGAGTACATTTAAAAAGCAGTAACCATTTTCAACAATTGGGAAGGAAATAGGAAAAGGCTGTGGTGTTTCTGTTTGAAAAAATCACGGACAATTTGTGATTTGAATTCTAATTTGGGAATAGATTGTGTGGCACAAGCGAGTAAGTTCAAGGCGAATGACGCTTAAATATTCGGAAGATGTTTTCAATATTTAGTTCACTTGTTTCGTGTTAAAAAAAATACGAAAATGGAAAGGCAAACATCAAAAGTAGAAATTAATCGATTGATGGTTAGTTTTGTGAGGGAGAGAGACAAGATTGATGAGACAAATGTGCTCACTTTTTTATTGTTGCTGTTAAAAGAATTTTTCTGAGCATAGAGTCAACACGCAGTTGATGGAAAGTATACAATTTCTCAAAGGATATTTTCTTTTTTCGCAACGAACCGAACTAATTTGTACTTTAAAGTGTTCGTCAAACGTCCCATTCAAAGGGGAAAAAATAGACCATTTGCTTATGATTACGACGGCGAACCCAAGTAGACGTTATTTCCAATTTTAGTTCCAAGTTGCCTCTATTCCGAATAGTATTTCTGGCGTCATAACTTTTTGAACACGCAACACCTACTTCGATTTGAACCTCATTTCATAGAATTGTCATTCAATGCATTGCGTACAATCGTGAAATAGAAACAGCAAATTCAAAGCAATGGCAAAACTCAATTCAATTGAACTTAGAAAGAGGAAGAGAGAGAGAGGGAGTGAGCGTGTCAGAAAAGTAAAGGGGTGAGAGTGGGAAACACAATGAATATATTGGAGTGCAATAAAGTAAATACAAATACCTGTGTGTGAGATTTCAATGTGGAGAAAGAGAAATACAACACAATTCATTGCCATCAATTTCATTCTACATCTTACATAGAGTTTGACCAATATCCACATACGATGTTGTACTCATCGAACTAATTTCTAATGCTAACGTATATAACAGAAATGTTTATTTACAGAATGGCGGTAATGAATTATGATTCTTTTTTTAGGCGATTATGCTCAGAAACTCCCAAAACTCTATCCAAATACACAAATTGCCGATTATAAAAAGAAAAACAAAGCGCCACCCCATGCTATTATATCGTACACACAAAATCGTAAACGTAAGATTCTTCAATGCTCAAAGAAACCAATGAAGACTTTCGGCGTTATGAAAGAGCAAAGTTGATTGAGCCGTGAAATATTCTACCGCCAACATTGATATCGCCCTCTTCTTTGCATCAAACTTGAGCAATTACGCGTTTTTTCTGCATATTTAGAAATGATTATTGCCATCAAACATTCACCATTCCATCCAATGAATGGAATGAGAAAAAATCAATATACGTCAGAAAAGAGAATGTACAAGGTGCGAGACTTACGATTAAATGGCGATCTGTGTTGGTGGATATTTTGTCTATTTGCATGCTGATTCACGTGCAAACACATTACATAAAGTCAAACAGCAACAAATTACTCGAAACCGCCCAGAGCCAGGCACAAGCAAACCAAGCACTGTGCATATTTATTGTCTTGGTCATGTTATTACTGCGACAGTTTTGATCGATATACACATTTCGACATACATACGTACAGATTTACGGTACAGATTTAGTGAGGCTATAGCAAATAGACGCTTGTTACTTTGATGCTCGCTTTCATCTAGTGTGCCATTTTTCTATGTTTCTTGCATCGTTCAATCAAATTAATTTCGAAGAATAATAAGTGGGCATCGAACACACGAAACAAGCGAATTAGTCAATTGAATATTCGGCGCAGCGAGCAGGATGGATAAAACTAGATATTATCATTGCAATTGTATTCAGTTAGCAACGTACAAAAAGTGTCTTCAAACTGAAACATTGTGTTTAGATACGATTGCAATGACAATTGTTATTATTAGTGGATTGAACGGGCAGAATGAAGAAATAAATCACATGTCGCGAGACTCAACTAAACCAATAATATCCACTTTGCATTACTAATGGCTAATGGTGACATGGCCCCGTGAGTCGCATCTCATTCCTTAATTGTTGAATTTCGCTCATTTCATTTCTTTCACCGTTGCGCTTTTCATCTACTGATATATAAATTTTGTGGCTGATCGATGTGAAATAGTTATTCTCGTTGGGTGTATATCGCAAGGCCAACATTAGGCGGCAATCATGTTGGTGTCATTCAAATGTGTGTATCGGTTGTTCGATAATCGGTGTATTGTATCTGTTTATCACTAGTGCTTGCTGCTGTTTCGATTAATTGATATAAATGAAAATTGCGTGACAATCGTTTTGATACCTCACTAATTAATTCCAACTCCGAATATATATATATATATATAACGGTGGCAATTGGAACGATAGATGATCGGCGATATTCTTGTTGCCATAGCCTTTGATTAATACCTGCCACGTCATGAAATTATAGCCAACAGAGCTCAAATAAAGGCAAACCGTAATACTTCAAATCGAAATCAAACAAAAAAATAAATGCTTAAAATTAGCCGACAAATTTGTTCGCAACTAATATCGGTTAGTACGATTTGACGTGTGCACGGACGCTCACTGTCTCTTCTCTGAACACAAACAGAACGAATGGTCAGCGCATGTGCCGAATTTGTATTAATTAAAAAGTTGCAATAGTAAACTGAAACACACATAGTCATAATTGCTTTTCAGTGGCTCTTTTTTTTAAATTTCTCATGTGTTATATTTTTCCTTTTCTTTGGTTTTTTCTTTCGTTTCTGCAATTCAATTTGCAACACACAATAGATTCATAGTTGATCGGTGATTGACGTAAACCGTGCATCAAGTTACAATTAGAGAACAAAGCCCCATTTTAAAAATCGAACGGCGTTTGCATCATAAAATATCGATTCGACGTAATTCACATAAATGAATTGGTGCTGATTATAGCAAGACAAGAGAAGCAATTTATTTGGACGATTCAACCGTCATAAAAAACACACACAGAATCGAGGAGGCGAATTTTCGAGGAGGCGACGCGTGATATATCTATTGAACAAGTTGAATATTGCTCTGGCAGCAGCAGCAGTTAAAAATTCGTGAAGCAATGGCTGAGACACAGGAATTTACCGATAAATTTTCGCCCGATGAGAATATTTTCATCAATGAAGCCGACGGTTTGACCAACCAGCATCCCATCTTACCGCTCGAAATGGACGACGACGATTTTGAAGAAAATAACAAAAAACACTCTCCTGATTCGGATTCGTTCGACGATTTACCTACTTCATTGATTGTTACCAACATACACTCGGAAGTGTTCACCAATGAACAGCAACGCGAAGAAATGGAAAATTTATTCAAAATCTTCTCTCCAAATGTCAAATTCCAATGGTTTCGCAGTTTCAGGCGCATACGTGTGAATTTTGACAGCGCTGTTGCCGCAGCCGGAGCCAGAATTCAACTACATCAGTACCAATGCGGCAAATCGAAAATCAACTGCTATTTCGCACAACCAGTTACGCCGGTGGTAAGCAATATTCATACGTATTTTACTTTGCTTTACTGTAGAAAATATATATGTTTGTTAATTAAATTATATATGGAATAGATTTTGTCGAATGGAAAATCTATTAGCAAATGCTGAATGTTCAAGGCAACACCGATATTTTTTCACAATTAATGTAAATCTATTTTCATACTCTACGTAATTGCGCCTCTTTTTTCAGGCCCAAAAATTTCTTCAGCCACCAGCTCCATACAAACAATTCTTAATTTCACCGCCTGCAAGTCCGCCGGCTGGCTGGCAGCCGCACGAAGAGGGTGAACCAATCGTGAACCATGATTTATTAGCTGCTTTAGCCAATTTAATGCCAGGCGAAAGTCATGAATTCCAGCCACCATCAACAGATCATCCGGGCATCGTGATTCACACTGCCAAGGTCAAGGATGAAAGTGATGAAGACGATGAAACAGATAATATCAATGGGTCACGTATCATTCAAACTCGCTGTCCGGAACGAACGTAACCAGTTCAATGTAAACTTAATTATTTTATTTTACTTAATTGAATGAAAATCGATTTGCGATAGATAATATATCGTGAAAATGTCCACGTGATCTGCTCCTATTTTTCAACTCTATTAATTTCATCATAATACAATATAAACGAATTGCTAAAAATCATCTCAAGAATTTAGAAATGCGCTCGAGCTAATAGCCGTAAAGTGCGAAAGTGATAATTTATTTTGGATGCGAAAGGGTTTTTTTGGTCAACGAAAACAAAATGAGTAAACAAAAATGTATGAGAGAGGAAAAATCCTAATATATACTGAAATTTCGGGCACAGTTAAAAAGAGCAAATAAATAACAGCGCGTAAACGTGGCGGCCATGTAATTGATTCAGAAAGTTTTCAAAATTTGTGGAGCTATTACTATTTTTATTTGTTTTGAAATGGCCAGCCGTTAGCATCCTCTTCTTTACTTCTTTACTTTTAAAGCAATGCTTGGAAGCCGGTTATTCCATTGTTATTTAATCCCATTTTAGTGTAGAACTACGCAGCAATTGTAGCTGAAAACTATTTTTGTAATTTTACGAATAGAAATATCTATGGAGCTTCGATTATTTGGCCAAAGAGTGAGCGCGATAGCGGCAGTTATAGAGTTAGAACCAATGGTAAACATAAACCTGTTAAAGATTGGAAATGCGATTGTGGATGAAAACTATCAAATTTGATTGATGGCATATTTTAGAAGGCAATATTGAAAAAGGGAAGATGTGCACAAAAAAAAAACATACGAAAATCAACGAAAAACCACTAAAACCAAATCACTCAATTTCAAAAATATATATCAATATCATGAATTTTTCTGTGTTTCCAAAAATTTCTTTTGTGCTCTCTCTCATATAAACCTATTTTATGATAGTTTTATCAATTTGGTTCTGAATCAAAATTCGTTTTAATATTATTTCATGAAGTAATCTCGCAAAGAAAAATGAAAGTCGCATCATCAGCTTGAATGTCAATTGTGCTTTGATGTGAGGAATATTGAGAAGAAAACACCAATCGCTGCTCCGAACCAAATATACATATGAATAACAAGTAAAAACAAAAGATTAGAGGAACAGAACTAAAAAGGAGAAATATTCCCATTGTGAGAAACAGAGATAAAGAAGTTTAACAATTTAAATTTAAATATTTAATATTTTTGAAAAATTCATTAAATTATTGAAGTTAGACAAAATGAATAATATTATTCGTAAGATTTAGTGAATAGTTTTGAAATCTGATTTTAACATTAATAAATATTTAAAAAAAAAACATTCATTTACCTTTTATTCATTCAGTGCGACATCAATTCCCGAATACGATTGATTTCAAACAAAAACTCGGATTTAATTTTATATTTTACGGAAAAGGAATTTATTTAAAAGCAAGTCCAATTTTTCCTTACATCAATGATTTTACATGGAATTTTTTGTTTCTTTTACCTGTCATTTCGATGCATTTCTTTGCGCGCGAAAAAACAACAGCGGAAAAACCAAACGCATACACCCAAATCACGTACAACCTGCACTCTTCCGTTTTCGTGATTACCCAGCAAATATTCGGTTACAGCCACTTCATATCACTCGCACAAGCGTCAGGGATGGAAGGAAATCCAATCATCCGCACCCAGCTTTGATCTGCAAAAGAAACTGGACAGAAAAAACAAGAGAAACAGACACAACATCGAACATGTGTGTTTGGTTGAAATGATAGAGTGTGACCAAATGCACCCGGTCACACAATCGACACTCAATCCAATTTATTGTATACTTCCATACCTACTTCAAACTTTTCAGTCTCTGTCTTTATCTCTTTCTCAAAATGAATTAGTGAGTAGCAATGTTAGCCGATGTCGCATTCTATATTTATTTGAAACGATGCGGTAAGTGATTGGAATGCGTAGGTGGAATTGTGCCAACTGGAATCTGATAATAATCATTTAAATAAAATGCACGCTGAAAGAAAGGATACATTCACTTTCTCTCTCTTGAGGAAAATCGATAATTTCTTCATCAACGTTTGATTATTATCAATTAACGCAAGTAACCATTCGAAATAAAGCATTTTTAACAAGTTGTCAGAGTCAAAGTTCCAGACAAATTTCCAAGTGATTTACAAGTAAAATCTTAATTTTGGATTTACCTTTGCGTTCAATGTTACTTTCTTTCGTTGCAAAAATGTTTAGAATTCTAGCAACGGTACATATCCAAACAAAATGGGTTTTTGTTGCAAACTCATTATGTGTATTTTTCTCTTATGCACACAGTGTTTTCCCATTTTTGAGATAAAATTGGCGCCGAAAGAATTCAAGTCCCAAAACTCTTTCTTTGTTGGATGATGTCAACCAATGAACTTATTGTGCAAATATTCCATTTGCCGGAACATGAAGATTTTCCAAAGATGCCCACCAACGCATTTGGCACCGAGTCTCACTCAACGTTCCATGGCTCAGTTACTTGCTTTTAATTCAGCTATAATAATAAAAAAAAACTTCGATTTTTTCTATATCTCTCTTTCCAAATATAAATTAACACGCTAGAAAAGCCAGTTGCTCAATCATATCACACAAACTGCAGTAAAATAATAAAATTGATGGAAAAAGTTTCATGTTACAAACCTGGCGATTGGACATGCATGAGATGCAGATTGCATTGCATGGTTTTGTTATCAATTATGTTTTGTTGCAAATGTGATTCGCTGTTGGATGAAGTGTTGTATGAATGTGGAGAATGCGATTGTAACAAGATTTAGATTAGCTGATACGTGAACCGAATGCCACTGGCTGTAATTGATGATGATCAGTTCATTACATATTTTTTTTGGCTTTAGAATTTGACAGATGCTGTTTTAGCGAACAGACTGTTCACTTTCATTTCTAATTCGGTTCGTTGCCACTCTTGTGCATTTGTTCGATTAGCACACAAACCGTATCATCGCAAAATACTTGTAATAACAATCACGTGCATTCTATTCCACAAAATAGCCAATCCATTCTTTAGCTAGTTGCTTTCGAGCATGCTCTTAGCAATTGAAAGGTGCTTTAATTCACAAATAAAATCAAACGATAGCTGGTGATTCGTTTTGTGGATTTTTTTTCGTCTATACTGTTGCTTTTAATGAACGGCTTTTTATTTTGAAACAATAAAATATGTAAATACAATAAGATCTCGTCCTAAAATCTAATTGAATTCAATAGTACCATCGAATTACTTAAATGTTTGTGTCATTTAAAATTTTCTATAAATTGATATATTTTGTGTTTTTGTGTGTGCTGATTAAATTACACAATATAAATGTAGCAGACCGATGGAAATTTTCTTTTGTACGAAATAGAAATAACTCATTTTATTTTGTTTATTGCCACTTTGCTTTGTTTGCTTGATATTTTTGTTAATTCAATCATTTTGAAATGTTGAGCCATTAATGAACACGTCCAAAAAATTCAGCTAATAATTTTGGTAGCAACTGAATTTTACAAAATATGCACATCAGCGAAAACTGCACACACAATCCAAAAAGAAATATCATCCATTTTCTTCCACAGTCCGAAATAAACGAAATTGTTCGATTTAGGTCTGCAGTAATCATAAACAAAGATCCATTTTTCTGGGTACAATAATTCATTTTATTTTTGCATAAATATTTCTTTAAATATTTTCCATTGCCATTAAATCAAAAAGAATGTTTCACTCGAACAAAATCGAAACCAAAGAGTCGGCTTGCAATGAACACTCAATCATAAAAAAACAAACATTTACCAAATAAACATCATCTCTAATCATCATTAGTTTAGCGTGAATTTGTTCATAATGGTCAAATTGAACTTATACTTATCATAATAATGTACTTTTGTATATGTAATATACTAATTGTAATGATTGCTGGGGAGACGCTTGTTTATATCGCAACTTTAAGTTGATCGAATACGTTTTTTCGTTCGATCATGTTAGCAACAGCAGCAACCCACAGATGAAAATGAAACCCCATCAAAAAAGAGGAATTCTGGCTCATTTCTGCCTGTCGATTTTGAAAAATCTTCTCCTTTTTTATTGTTTTCATTTAATTTATTTATATGTATCTTTATTCACTTATCATGAAAAATGGTTTTGTGAATCTTTTTGTTGTGTAATTTTAAGTAAAACAAATTGAATATGCTTAATTTGACCAAAATAATTGTGGCATCATCTTGATTGTGTGTCAATATTTTCCTACGGAAAATTAGACAGCTATTGTGATCATCAATCATGCTGGCAATAGCCATTTTGGGATGAGCATTCAAGCTTGCATCCCTTTTGAGATGACCACAATCATGATGGAATTCGCTCAAATCGAATATCAATTATGCGTGGATTGGGCAAATTCTATGTGCTATGTGTTTTTGGTTTCATGTTCAAAACGAGAAGACGGTAAGAATAAAATGAGCATTCAGTACGAAAGACGTACTGGAGCACAATATTAAAGGGCCACACTGCATTCGATGGATCACATGCAAGTGATAGTTGATAGATGCCAATCGAAGATGATGAAAAAACAAATTATAGAAAAGATACATACTTAGGTTATACGTATACCAAATTGGATTACATTTACATCTTGGAATAAAAACATACAGCGAATAAACATCGACATTGTGTCTATCTAAGTGAATATCTTTCTCTCTATTATCTCATCCATTGCATTTATCTTGTTGAGACTGCATTTATTCGCTTTGTTTCGTATCCATATAATGGGTATAATTAAGATAATTCTTGTTTTGTTTTGCTATTTGTGTACTTTTAATTCGAATGGATTTCATTAGCTGAGTGTTTACTTGTCTTTCTTTTACAATGTTCTGTGCATCAGTAATAAATTTTTACTAAATTCTTTTCTTTTCAACTGCATTCAAATTCGGTTACGTTATTTTAAGAAAAAAATGAAATGAATAAAATAAGATTAAGTTTTAAAATGTTCATCATTTGGGATGATTCTCCCAATTTTTTTTTTTTTTTTTTATAAAAAAAAAGCAAATTTGTTTTCTTTGCTGTTGCATTTTGTGTTGAAATTGTTGGTTGCTTGTCAACTGTGTGTGTGTGTGTGTGTAGCGAGACAAAATCGCACACCATCGGCCAAACAGCATTAGCAAACTGAAAATCACATATGCGTATTGGACTTATGAGGTGGCTGCAACGCTTGTGTCATTTGCCACACTTTCACTTGCATTTTCAGTGGCAGGAGTTTCGTCGGCGGCGGCGCTCTCTGTTTTTATTTCAGAATTTTCGTTTGTTTGATTGTCATTTGTTTCCGACTCGGTTTTCTTATCTTTGGCCTGTAGGGGGGAAATCAACAGTTTCGAAAGAAAGAGATATAGATCATTTGTGAATGTTTCGTTTCCGTCATTGGTCTCATCAATTGACTTGTATTCGTTTCTACTACGTCCATCTCTAAATGCAAATTGATTTGAAAATCGATTGCTATTGCATCGTTGTGCAATTTTTATGGAAAAATTAGATTGAACGGAAGACAAACTACATGCAATTGAATCTATCGAACATTCTGTTCGAAACGCTAATCGAAGAAAATTGACTAATAGGCTTTCAAAAGCAGAGTCTTCGAAAACTAAGCGGTCGACGAGAGTCGACTGATCAGGTTTATTGAGTGAAAAATAAATATTTCGGTTGATATTATGAAATTAGTTCAATCAACATCAATTACCTTGTTCTTGTTGTATTCGGTTCGGGCAGCGTCATAAAGCTTCACAAATTCGTCACGTTTGACTTTGAATTCGGCGAAGAGTTCGTCATTTTTGTTACCTTTCAATTGGTTGGCCAATTCGACTTTCTTTTCATGTGCAGCCTTAATTTCATCGGTGACCCATGGTTTGTTCAATTGATAGCGATCACCTTGATTTCTGCGTCCCTTTATTTTACGGCCATTTTTTAAGTTTTTTTGCCCTTTTTGGTTTTTTAAGTTGCGGACACCTTTCACATTGGCCTTTCCATTGGCCACTTTACGGCGAATTGGCAAACCACGAGGACCATTGCCGTTTCCTCGGAATTGCCCATTGCCATTTTGGCCCTGAAGCGAACGACGCATTGGCCGATTTCCTCGGTTCATCGATGGCATTAGTGGCAATTGTGGTGCCAACATTGCAGCTGCACGATTGAAACCTAACCAAATCAAACTCATTGAAATCGCAACCCTTTCAAAATATTCCTAATTTTCTACTAAACTCGTTTCACTACTACATGTAATGTAGAGGCATTATTGTTTTCTACTATCTGTTAATTTGTGGGACATTTTGGCAAAATATGGATGATATTTTGGAGAAATATTCAACTTACTTTGGCTGGTGAAGAGATTTGCAGCGAAACTGTTGTCAAATGATTGGTTTGGGAATTGCATGTTGTTCATTCCTCTGTTCTGATTACGGAATTGGCCGCTATTGTTAGCACCCAAGCCACCGAAGTTAGCAATGCTTGAACCACCACCGCCGCCGCCGCCTTGATTGTTGTTGCGTTGGAACCTTTGATTTCCTCCTTGATTGTTGCCACCTTGATTTCCACCATTCATATTATTATTGTTATTACGCTGGTTGTTGTTTCTCGGGTTGAAATTGCCTTGATTGGATTGATTTCCGTGATTTCCGTGATTTCCTTGATTTCCTTGGTTGTTATGATTGTTATTATTCGATTTATTGAAACCACCGCGGCGTCCCCCACCATTATTGTTGCCATTATTGTTGCCATTATTGTTGCCATTATTGTTGCCATTATTGTTGGTATTGTTACGATTATTATTGTTATTCTTCATGTTGCGATTGTTCATTCCATTCGAATTGTTACCATTCTGCATATTCTTGTTATTTTTTTGCGGCGAAAATGATTGGCGTGGCTCGTTGAAGTCCAAATAGCCGGGATTATCCATCATTTGAGAAGCATTTTGCAATAATTGATTTTGCTGTTGAAGCAACATGGCGGCGGCCAAATTTAAGTTACCCAAATTCGGTGTATTGTTCTGGTTATTACGGTTTTGATTGTTGCGTTGGCCTTGTTGTCCTTGTTGTGGCCTGAATCCACCGAATTGACGGTTTTGCATTTGATTTTGTTGATTTGGACCCTTAAAATTTTGACGCAAATTACCTCCTTGCCGATTTCCACCGCCACCGTTCATGTTGTTGTTTCTGCGACGCATTTGGTTATTTCCTTGACGAGCCACCATTTTCTCTCCCAAAGATTTTTCTTGTTGTTTTTAGCGACAAAAAATGCACAAATTTGTTAGGTTTTTTGAAATTTAAAAAGTTTCACGGACTTTTATTTGATGTTAGCTTTGAAAATATGGCGGTTTTATTCAGAAATTCACTACTGAAAATTATTTATTTTTCGTTTTGTAATCGGAGCACAACAACTATACACACGAACACACAAAAGAACTCTTCAGAAATGATGAAAAAATCGAAAATGGCTGACTCACAGAGCTGGCTTGTTTAGCAACGTGCAGTTGGCAGCGCCTCACCGAATCATTAGCATTAAATGAGTTCATTCAATGGCACTTCGAATGGGTGCATTTTATCCCAACGCAATATTTAAATGTGTGCATTTGTTGTGTTATCTTTTACATATACATGCATCGTCTGTATACAAAATAACAATTATTTTTGAAACCATGTGAATTTAAATGAATCACACAGTTCACAAACAATTAGCAATAGTATAGATCCAAGCTTTATACTACGCATTGAGTGATGTCAAAAATGGAAACAATAGACGCTTCGAAGTGTATTCAAGAAATTCCTAAAAATATTATTGTCAGAAATAGTATTGGCATTCGAGAGCTGGACATTGACGATTTAACCTACCTGGAGATGGATTTAGATTTCCATGAAAAGGTACATCTTTGTTGATTGAATGCGTAGTACGTGGCTATAGAAAGTGTATGCTGTCAATTTAACAGGTGTCATTGATGTTCTTGTTATGTGCTGACGATCGAAACCAATACAAATCCATTTTACAGCAACTGCTAGTACTGTCATTTGACCAAACAAAACAAACGGATTTGCTTAAAGCATGGGCGAAAGGAAGAAGCGACTGGAAGAATACGATTCTCGAAGCACTTTGCATAATTCAAGCCAAATGTATAATTCTCAAACTAGGGTTGGATTATTCCGAACTGGAACAACGTTATTTGCCATCAAATCACTACACTACCTCTTATATCCAACTTATTGTCAAATTGCTGTATTTCGTTTGCGAAGAGTTGACAATAAGACAAATCAAATCATTGATTGACCACATGAAACAGAAGTATCCATGTATTCGAAACTCCATTTATTCGGAAAATGGAGAATATTTTGAAATATTTTTGTTGAATTGTATATTGGAAAATGTCATTGACATCGGTCAAACGATGAACCGCTCTGAGTAAGACGCCAATCTCGATGAAACCTTCTTTTTTGTCTAGGACTAACTTTAAATAAAAAAATTGATGACCGTTTTTCAGTGAACGTGTCAACAGTTTGCCTTGCAATTTGCAGCCAATAATTCAGTGGTTGAAACAAAATGAACTGGACTCTTTAAACGAAATTGTCAAAAATGTTGCGAATCATTTTAATGGTAAAATAAGTCCAACACCTGCGACCGTTCCGAATAAAATGATGCAAACTGATGATAAGCAAGCCACTGCCGTTGAAGAGACATCAAGAACCTTTGAAACTTTGCGATTGCCAGGCATGGAGACGAAAACTGCTTATAAAATTCGCCGAGAATCAGCAGGAATCGTTCTTATCATTAACCAAAAAAACTTTCACTTTGATTCAAATCCCGAATTTAAGGACTGTTTACCTAAACGTCGACTAGAAACACGTCATGGCACTGATGCGGATGCTGAAATTCTGCAGAGAGTCTTCACATCATTTGGATACGATGTACGAATCGAGAACAATCGTTTTCATACAGAAATTTTAAATGATGTACGTGATGTTATCAATGAAAGCATTCAATTTGATTCAGTCATCGTTTGCATTCTCTCGCACGGTCATAAAGGCATTGTGTACGGCGCAAATAGTGTACCAGTTAAAATAGAAGATATTGAAAAATTGATCATTTCTGAACGATTGATTGGTAAACCGAAGATATTCATTGTGCAGGCATGTCAAGGAGAAGTGACACAAAAAGCGAAAGAGGTAATCGGGAATACCGGATTTTGCTGTTTATTGAGCTTATTGTTGCTTTGAAATTTAGATCGAGTATCTTGCGCATGATGGCCCATCAAGAAGTTTGCCGGTTTACAGCGATTTTTTGACATGTGTATCAACGGTGCCCGGCTTTACGTCGATTCGTCACATGGAAAAAGGATCGTGGTTTATTCAAACATTATGTGAAAAACTGAGGCAATTGGCCGAACAGTAAGAGATCTATGTTGATATTTTATTCAAATTATTTTTTTCTCCCTACCTTACTTATGATTTTATTTATTTTCTATCAGTGTCCTTTTTCCTTTTTTTCTGAAAATATTGTTGAACATTAAAGTTGCATTTTGATTTATTCTCTGATTTTGTTTCTGTTCCATTAGAAAACACTTTTTGGACATTTTGACGGTGGTGATTCGGGATGTGTTGAATTTGCGTGGCCGTGACAATCAATGCATGGTGCCTATATTCTACTCGACATTACGAATGGAATTGTACTTCCCATCCTAAAATTCCATAATTATTTCATAGCCTCCGAATTTCGATCAAATTGGTTTAGCTTATTAAACTAAATTTATGGCAACATTTTTGCCCGAAACAATGTTTCAATTTGCACGTTAATTGCATGATTGAAATGTAAATTTGCATATTGATCGAATAAATTAATAAATAATTGCTCTAATTATCGGTTTTTTTTTCTCGATATAAAAGCCTGCTCAGTAATGTCTCCACGACAGAGTTAGTAGCACAATAATTGGTAATAATAATTGTTAGCTTAGCAATTACGATTAAGTCTTCAGCTAATTAACAACTTTGTTAAGAATGCATGTTGAGTTAGATGTGCAAATATTTAGAAAGGCTTCCATGTAATTCTTGGTAATTTCGAAAAGTTCCAACATCATTAACTATGAAGGCGTCACATGAATTGTTTTCGCAATTATTATTCGCAATTGTGCGTATGTGTCACTTTTCATCAATGTGTTAGAACATTGTGATAGTGTATATTGTTGTTGTTGTTATTTCAGCGATTTCTCGCAAACAATTGGAGAAAATTGTCGAGCAGTGCCTAAGGTTGCGCTACTTGACCGAATTAGTTGCATAAGCTAAATTCTATGCACATAAACATATATTTCATTTATAAGTTGTTCCGTCCTCTTTTCCCCTATTTAAACTTTGCACTAATTCGATGAACGATTGATTTGAGATCAATTTATTTGGGACAATCTCAAACAATGTACATTGCATTTGTCATTTTCATTTTCATTGTCCTCATTTGATGACAAATTCCTATCAAACATAATCTATTGCGTCAGAATTCTGTACATGCCAATTCATTTTGAAACGGTCATATTTTAATTATTTGCTATTTTTTCAGATGATTGTTGCATATTTTTCAACAATTCATTTCATCGAATTGCCTTAATATATTCGCATTTTCTTTGGTCATGATCGTTCCCAAGAAACACTTCGAATGCGAGTATATACTTGTTACGAAGAACGCATCATCAACCAAATATTTGTTGCAGAAGCGCAAAAAAAAACAACAATAAAAAAAAGAAGTATTCCAAAAATTCCAAAAACAAGAAAAAATATATACTCAGAGATTAAAGCGTACGAACCTTTTACATCGAGCTTGTTGCGGCATTTAGATATAAACACAATCGATAGCACGTGCATAAAAAAAAGAATCGGATATTTTCGTACAGCGCATTCGCACTGTTCCCAAAGTAACATTGCACATATTTTTTGCTCATATGCATATTTAAATGCCGCTCAAAATTCAGTTCAATTATGCTGTATACCAATTTGTTTTGTTTGGCGTCTAGTGTCACACAACAATCATATTTCATCAGCCAAATAAACATTGAGTTGTTCATCGGCGTTGGCGACGCAAAGCGTATGACGCGGGTTTTCTCAAAGATCTGAACAGCTCTATAAAACTACAATAGCTATATATGTATTTGTCGAAATGTAGCTACTCGTTATGATCAAGGAGCGCTTGATACCATTTATAGGGGCAATGCTTCGCGAAAGTGTGGCATTTTTGAAATGAACTTTCGACGATGGATGTTATCGTTAGCCGCATAGTAATGAGCGATGAGCAATGCGTTGAAGGAAGTCATTCGCCCACCGCACCTGCGGTATTCACGGCAATTTTTTCTACAAGATTATTTGTGTTAATTGCATTAAAAGCGTCAATAAATGCAATGAGGCAAAGAAATGCTCAAATGGAACAGCAACTATCAACAAATTGCTTTTTATGATATGTTGTGCTCATTATAGAATTTTGGCCGATCAAAATGTGCAATTGCCAAGTGACAGTCCAACCAAAAGGCGACATGTTCCCGAAAAATATGTCATTTTAATAGTATGAGAGGATTTTGTGTAGGCTTCTGCATCTCACGCAATGCGAGCGAACATGTATATATCAAAAATTCGATTCTAGCATGATTGTGTTCAGCGAATATTTACAAAGACCTAACGGCGTTCTCTCGGTATATGAAAATGCGTAAAAGAGACAACATGTGCGTATAAATAGAATTCGACACGAATTGCTATTTCATTTCTTCAGTATAAATTTATATGATTGTTTCGTTTGGTTAGTGTATGTTATTGTTGTTGCTTTCCTTGTCGTGTGTTGCAACTGTGAACAATTTGCGATACTTCAAAAAGTATTACGGTGTGGCTGTGAAATGTGTGTAGAAAGCAACGTCAGAGAAAACAGTTTTTCTTCATATTACCTTAGAACTGTGTGACACACGCGTTCCTTGTCCGTACAGACTCAGTCGACGTTACGCTACTAATCGTTGTGATTTTCGCAAGCAATTACATTTTCCTGATATAATTCTGTTTTGTCGGTTATAACCGGGTAGTCGTATGAAAGTCGTCAAGCGATTTGGTTCACAAGTAGCGACTTGGTCGGCACATTTATCCAGATATATTAAAAAGTTTGATTGAGTTGTTATTTTTTCAATTGTAAATTTATTCCTGTTAAATTTTGATGACGTTATCAAATAATTTGTAAATGTTTTCGTTTTTTGTAATAAAACTCAGAAAACATATTCATCAGAACATTGACTGAGAAAATTGTGTAAGAAACAAAATTCACCCGCTGTAATTATTTAATATTAAATAACTTCATTAAAGTGCTTGTGAAAAATATTTTATGTTCTGTTTGATACAATCAATGTTGATTGCATGAGGTGGATTGTGTACCATCAAACTATTTACACATCACGGCGACACACATTGGTCATGACATTGAAATAAAATTAGCCAATTTAAATTTATATGCATGAAACTGTATGCTGTCGCACACACAATTCATCTAAGAAATGGCCGATCAACAGCTACTATCGAAAGAGAATAGCGCACCGAATGGTTGCATAGTAGCCGCAGTAACCGGCACCAATAATGATGATATTAATAAAGTGAAAAATTACAGTAACGGCGACGTCAACGGCCCTAATTCGGTTAAACTCAAAAATGGCAACACCAACAAAATCATGTGCGAATTCAGTGTCGGTCCGAATGAAACGCCAGATGCTTTTCAGCCGCCAGACGGTGGTGCACGTGCTTGGTGTGTTATGATCAGTGCCTTTTTATGTAACAGTATCATATTCGGTTTAATCAATACGTATGGCACAATCAACATACAATTGAAACAATCTTTAACAATGCGCGGAGATAAAGAAGCGGCTAGCAAGGCTGGTAAGTTCAATGATCGGTGAATTCCGACAATATTTAGACCAAACACTAAGTTTGAGCAGCCGACAGTCACTCATTAACGAGTTCAAACGGAGATGAAGGTTCCAAACAGTCGCCAGGTCAAAATTGTTTGGAGCTATTTTTAAATCAACATCACAATTTTGAAGATGCGTTAGCAAACAGTCTACATGCATCAAAAAGTGTTGAAAATCCGGATAACTGATGAAATCTGTATATACCTTGTGACTTGTGGCCAAAGTGGCTCGTGTTTCATCCAATTATCATTGATAAGCTGCAATACATCGAAATACAAAATGTTTTTATCTTATCGGCTATTTGATTTCTTTTTTAAAAATTGAAACTTAGTAATTATTTTCTCTCTTTATTTATTACGGTATCTCTTTTCTTCGTTGTAGTTCTATTTAAAAATGAATGAACCTTGTATAGAAAATTAAAGTTCAGTACTTTTACTTTCAACTTGGGTTCAACTTGTAGAATGTTCAGACATAAAGAGGCTTTTGGTCCAGTAAAGTGATTCGACTCTATAGCCAGATACCCGTGTGCAAAAAAAAACTGGCTGACTCACTGTAACTTCCAATTAACCAAAGTAAACTAATATAACTGGCTAGCAGATTGAATTTCAAATTTGTATGACACTCTGAGTCAGTTGATTAATGTTAGACGTTTTTGACTTTATCCACAATTGACTGATAGCTATTAATTTTGATCGAAATAATCACAGTTAGTCAGTCAAAAACGTCCCAAAATAGTCGACTGACTATTTAGCCAGAAAATGTTCATTCGGGTAGCTAAGCCTATAATATTCTTATCAACAACTGTCGTGCTATTCCGGTTTTCCCGCAATGCTTCCATGAAATCAATGTTGACATGTGTCATCTGTCAATTAAAGTTAATTCTGATTTGATTCGATTCAAGCGTAGTGTGTGTCGAAACAGAAACACTGACAAATCGATTTGTATTGCCTACATAATGATGCCAGCGTTCTCTGTGCCATATTTTAAATTGGCAATCATTTAATTCATTCATTTTATCAAGTACATTTCCAATGCTCATGATTAAAAACCAATGGAATATTTTTCAATTCATCAAATTTTCGATTCTCAGGACAATGCGATTTCTTCGACAGACAATTGTTTTCATACCGATATAATCGTTTTGTCATCTATGGATAAAACGCGTATCGATTTAATCACAGTCTCACGGCTTCGCATTCATTGCAGTTGCGGTGTCCAAAATATCGCAAACTCTCTAGTTGCGGTTGACTTCTTTTATTGATTGCAACAATAGTCAAACCCTCGTAGAGACAAAAGTTATAGAATCTTTGCTTAATTCAAATCTACATTTATCTTGATTTTCGATCACAAATGATAACACCATCAAAGATGATGCATTGTCTATAACAAACTTGATGAATAATTGATCCTTGATTTGTTAATTCTTGGACGTATTGAGACAATCTACAAGAGAGTTTTTAATTTATTTCATTGTCTTAGGCGGCAATAAAGAAATCAGAGCAGATTTCTTAATAAATTCACTTGAACTCATTTGATGAGCATCGTCAATATTTGAAGCTCTTTAGATAAGACTTTTGGCCTTATGAATAAAAATTACTCTTGCTGCGAATGCAATATTATCGTCTGACATTGAACGTAGTATGTATCATGTTTTGACCAGATAAATACGAGCGTGGTGTAGCTGTGATGCATCTATACAAATAAAAAATTTCCTTGAAAATGTGATCAATGGTCCGTACGATAGGAAAACTCATCTTTGCATCAAAAATCTCACTTTTTTTTTTCATTAAAAAGATTTACGCCTTTGTTTACACCGCAAATGCGTTTCTTCTCTGTAGTCGAGCGAGCAATCCATTTTGGCTCAGTCTTTAAATCCAGTACTGATTAAAGACCCACAAGTGACACTATCACAAAGTAAATCTGATAAATGCGTAGTACTTGGAATATTTGTTTGTTGTTTTGTTTTCGCGCCCATTCACTCTCTTAATTTTGCTGAAAATATTGAAAGATTTATTTTTCACTTGTTTTCTGCCATCTCAATTGGAATTATTTTATCATTTGACAATCTGAGATGTTTTGTGTCTATTTTCTCGCATTGATAAGTATATCTGGCATTGTCAATTTTGCAACAACAACAAAAACAGAATCTTTATTTAATCCTCATTCAAAGAATGCAGTTCAATTTGCAAAGGTTGCTTCTAAAGTTCCTTGATTTTATCAAAGTAAAGGTTATTTAAGGGGTATTGCAGATCGTGTTGGGCTCTCAGTTGCTGATCACATTGCCATTTCAATATTTTTTGTTGATAAAATACTTGATAGAGCCGTTATCTTCTGTAGCTTCTGTCAAGCCGTAAAATTATAGCACTGATCAAAAAACTCCCACATCTCTGACATATCCTGGATTTTTTTTTTTTTTTTTTTTTTTTTGTTATTGCCATAAAATTATTTGTGCGATAAAAAAAGAAGATTCGAATACAAATGCATCGGACAGGTGCTCAAAAATGATGATTAGAACCAACAATGCCATAAATTTGAAATGAACAACTGAATAAGTTGATTTGTTTATTTCTATCATTTATAAAGTGGAAACAAATAATGCTTATTGCGTGTAATTGCGATAAAGCATCGAAATGTGTTTACGTCTGACGACTACGATTGATTCACAGATCAACATTACAATTTTTCTTCAATGCAGTGTACAAATTATGCGAATTTGTAGCAAGTGTCACTATATTTGACATCTACGTTCGCCGTACGGTGTGTTGATTATTCGAAAATTGCTGTTTAACAGCACACAATAAAAATTTCATAATTGTATTTTAAATGTCATTAATAATCATTGGAAATGCGTCGGTATTTTGTTTTGGAATCTTGCAATAATATTACATTCGATCAGACAATGAATGCACAATGAGAATTTGCGGCATCTGCGTTTTGTTCTGCGCTTAATTAAATTGAGCAAACGAAACATAAGAGAGCTTATATCGAAACCGGGTCGATTTCTTAGCATGCGAATACATTTTAGCGGATATATGAAATGATTACAAGCCGATGTCAAAGTACATGTCGTAGCTAAAATGAGTTCCGCAATAATTGATACCATAAAAATTGAATGAAGTCGCTTGAAAAAGTGAAGTGCTCACGAGCACTTTGCGGGCTTCGTTCAATGAATTTGTTCGGAAACAAATGTAAAATTTGGGTTGAATTCGCTTCGTTCATGGGTTTGCGCTCGCATGACAATCGATAGATCAATGTTATGTAATAAATTGGAATAAATCAATGCCCTCTCGAAAGTGGAGTAATCGTGGAATTGATTGAAAATATACGGTGTTAGGCTCAAGCAAATGAAACAGCAGATATTGTTTTTGTAATTCATTTCAGTTCTTTTGCGTTCTTCAAATACCGCTCGCAACACCTATCTCATTAATGTTCTCTCTTATTTTTCTCTCTTCGTAGCTCTGGTGGGTTCGCTGACAATTGGAACAACATTTTTCTTATCGCCAGTCGCTGGAATTTTAACCGACAAAATTGGACTGCGAACAACAACTGCCATCGGAGGTGTACTAATGACTGCTGGAATGATTCTCAGTTCATTCTTTTGTGACAACATTGATTATTTATATTTCACGTATGGAGTTATGTTTGGGCTTGGTGCAGCGCTCGCTTATACGCCAACAATTGCCATTTTAGGCCATTATTTTAAGCGATATTTGGGGATCGTAAGTGGATTTGTGACATCTGGATCGAGTATTTTCACCATCATATTGCCAGAAGTTTTGACTTGGCTGCTGAATAATTATGGAATTCAGCATACATTCCTCTTGATGGGATGCTCAACATCAACTGTTATTCTATGTGCCTTAATTTATAAGCCGACCAAAGCGCTGCCATTGCCTCCAAAGCGTAAACCCGATCAAACATCAATGAACACCATAAAAATGCATTTGAAATCGCTGGTTCATTTAGATAATTTCAAGCGAAAGCGTTACATCGTTTGGGCACTTTCGATGCCGATCGCCTTACTTGGGTATTTCGTGCCTTATGTCCATATGCCAACATACGTTTCTAAAACATTTAGTAGTGACAATAAAAATCTTCCAATTATGTGTATCGGCCTGACGTCTGGCTTGGGTCGACTTTTCTTCGGATATATCGCTGATTTTAAATGTATTGATCGGATATTCTTGCAACAAATGTCATTCGTTTTATTGGGTCTATTCACCATCGCAATTCCGCTAGTCTCCTACTTCCATCTGCTTATCATCATTTCGCTTGGATTGGGAATTGTTGATGGTTGTTTTATTTCCCTTCTCGGACCTGTTGCTTATGGTAATTTGAACTTTGTAATTCGATCCGTCGATATTTTAATCGAACCCGTTCCGATTGGATTCTTTTACAGATTTGTGCGGGCCACAAGGAGCAACTCAAGCAATTGGTTTCTTGCTCGGTCTTTGCTCAATACCGATTACAGCGGGAGCACCAATCGCCGGTTTTATGTACGATAAAACCAAATCGTATCGCATCTCATTCATAATGGCTGGCATTCCAGCGTTGATTGGAGCCGCTCTGATGACGTTGATTCGCTGTTTGCGCGATGAACGTGTCGATGTATGTGATAGGCAAGGCGAGGACCAAGTTCACAAACTCCTCAATCGACCTGCATGGACTGAAGGTATTTTAATAACTCCGCTAGAAAATATATATCCATTATATATCTGAAATGGAATCTAATGTCAATATTTGTTTGAAACTACTTATAAGATATTTCAATGGATATTAAAGAGAAAAATTCCAACACGCTTACATTCCGCAATGGGAACGGTACATTTGGCAGTGGACAACAGAAGGCAACATATTCACCCGAAACTACAGGTATCAATTCACCGCTTTTAACTGGCTTTCATTTCTCTGAATTTTTGACGGAGGAAGCTTATTTATCCAATGATTCATTGCCCATTCGCAAACGTAGATACACCTATAGTGTCTATTAAGTTGGATTCTTTTTAATTTGTTGTTTTGCTCACTAGCTTTGAAGTATTACGTTAGCTTGGTGTTTTTGTTTGATATCATATTCCACGTTATTCGATGTATATAGGTACTTATATATGCATATGTAAATATTGTGTATTATTTTGAAAGTGAAATTTTAGAAGATGCTTGTAATTTTTTTGGCAAGTTGAAACTGAATTTGTTGGCACCGCGGTTACCATGGTGCAGCATATCTAGTCTTGATTCCTAGACACATATGTTGGATAACTTAGTATATTGAATTGAAACAAAATACATTATTCCGTCACTTTCACAGCCAATGACTTTTCACATTAGAAAATCCAGTATCAATCACTTATTAGCAAACATTGAAACTATTGTTGCGTTGAGACGTGCGAAGAGTACTGTAAAAAGTGCGGATGAATAAGACAAAATCGCTAATTTCAAGTCAACGAACAGTTTCCTTTTTCACATGTCTGATAATGCTACGAGCGGATGTTGATTAATTTATAAAAGATTCACATTTTGATCTTTGCACTTTAAGAGCACATATTTTGATTAATGTATAAAAATTAGATGTACTAAAGTTGAGACAACTTTGTTGAAATAATTTTATAATTATAATATTATTATTAGTAGTAAAGACTAGACATAGATCATATCAATTAAGAGGTGATGGAAATATGTTGAAATATGAGACAAACATGCGCAAATTTTGATTCAATTTTTTTTATTCACATTTAAATTACAAGGAAAGAAATATATGAAAATTGCCCATCTTTGTATTTGATCAACAGAAAATCTCACAATGCATATTGTATTTGGTGCACAGCTGTAAAAATTGCTTCATAAATTCATATTGCTTTCGAAATGGAATGTAGCTCGCTTAAGCTCGTAATATTTTGGCTAATCATTTTCACATTTGTATGGTTGAGGATATGGTTTAATTTCAAAATTTGTAATTTTTTTTTTATCAAAAATTTCTTTCGGATGTTCCTAATTTCAGAATTCCAAATTGATGGGGAAGACACCAAACTTTAAAATATGTGATTGGATGAAATGAATGCGTCGCAGGAAGCATCCAAAATGTATAAGCTGTATCGAGAAACTATCACTCATTTTCTATGTTAAGTGAATTGTACAAGATATTTGCAAAATACTTCAAATCAGTTATGCGACTTCTTTGGATATCCGAACAAACACAAGAATCTTATGTCATTTCTTGAAGTTTTTTTTTTTTAAGGAGAAATGTACAATATGTTCACGAAAGCGCTTCACAAGCATTGCCTTAAATTCTGAGTTTATTACTCTGGAAATCACGAGCCCGTGAAACGAGCACGATGTTTTTTAGCTTTATAGTTTTTTTTTCTATTTTCGTCTAAAAAATAAACAATATTCGATATTTACACGTCAATTAAATTCATATTAAATAAAAAAAAGATATCCATAATCGATGATGCGACTTTTGATTGAAAAGAACCAACTTGAATCAAATCTGAATGAATTTTTGAAAAGTATCAGATTGATTTGAAATTCCGAAAACCAAATTCTTTCTTCTTAAATTTAAATAAAATTCCAGCAAAAATAATTTTACATACATTATAACAATCATCATCAAACGCACTCGTCAATTTGTTCAATTTTAATAAAAAAAAAATTGGTGTGATTGTCTATTTATTCAGGAATACACATATTTTTGCATTTGTGTAGTAAATTTGTTGATGGTCATAAGCAGTCCTATGGTTTTGCTGAACTGGTAGCAGCTGCTGAAAGCAGTAGCTGCTCAGCTATGGCTGACCAGCTGCTGACAATTTGTTCCTTATGGAAGACCTAACGGTGTCGTTTTCCATGGATTTAGTTGTTCATTCGAAATACATTGCCAGCCATAGCGGACCAGCTGGCTGCTCTCAGCAACCACTACTTGCTCAGCAATACCAGAAGTCTGATTACCAGAATATGGATCTGTGTCAATATCTATAATTGGGCATGAAAAGTATAACATGTAGTGCAAACTTAGAGTTTGTTTTTTCTGTTGCCTAGACAAAAAATAGACAATTCACAAAATCTTCTATTAATTTTCTGAATGAAGTGAATATTCTTGTTCTACTTTTAACCTGAATAATCTCCGCGTTGTTATGCACCATGGGACCAGTCTTATAATGAGCGCATACAAATTCAACCAACAATCATATCATCAAACGTAAGCACATTTTGCATTTGTTGGGGATGGCACGTCAATGATTCATTTAGCATTTAAGACATTTGATTTATTTTAGTTGTTTGAATCTTTTTATGTGTTTTGAAATCGAATGTTTCTATATGGACTTGAATCTTGTTCCGCTTGCTGCTAAACGATATCTCGTAAACTGACCTTGCAAAAAGTATATTCCAAATTGGAAAACTCCTTGAAAATCCCATTTTAAATTATGAATGTGGGTAAATTACTTGTCGAATCGAAAGAATATATGTGTTTATAATCAATTTTGATATATTTATTTTTCTTTTTTTTCTTTATACCATTTAAATAGAATATTTCGGCGTGTTTTCTTAATTTGGAAATACATATAAATTGGGCATATTTACGATACGGCAAATAAATTTAGAAGAAGTCTAACTTTTGGCGTAACCGTTTCCAAAGCCGCAGTATGAATTGAAAAAAAGAAGCAAACCGTTAGCTGAAATAACAAAAAAGCTACATCAATTTTTGAGACGATTGTACCAAAGTTGTGCGTTGTGCGTCAAGAAAACATTTCGTTAGAAAGAGAGAAAATGGGTTGTATTTTGTGTTGAGCATACAATGATACTGTTAACTGATGCGGCGTCTGTATCTATATTTGCCTCAAACCGCATTGTATTTTTGGTACATGTGCTTCATTCCGTGATTTGCGTTCATTCTGAGATGATTGATTCATTTGCATAGTCAGTTGATCATAAAGTTTAAGTTTGTTATTAAAAATCAAAAATCATAAACATAAACAATATTTTTACGTTGGATGTCAGTACAATTGGTTGGACCTAATCATATGCGTGGCACACTTCTAACAGTTTCTCTCCATTTCATCGTTACGTTCACGTCTCAGTGCTTAATTATCTTGCGAAGAAATTGTGTAATTGTAATTGAGTGAATTGTATTTGTTTTATATTTGCAATCTCAGTATTTTAAAAATATCAAATATATTCAGTCTTGGTCCAAATCCTACAAAAATATGTTGCAAATCACTATAAAGATATATATCGACAGCTCTTGTCAGAACGGTCGCCGACCATTCCTGTCCACGTTATCAAAAATTGATAAGCTGTGCATACACCAATATTAGTGACGCAGAAACACGTTGAAAGTAACGTGTGTGCTTGAACAAATAAAAGTGTGGATGCAAACGCATATTAACGCAAAAGCCAATCTCATTCTTGTTCGCACACAATCATTCAAAACACATTCAAATACGTTTAAATTAACATTTACATCGCCACATTTGAAATCGGTTGACTCGTGTGTCGGTTTCATTTAATACAATTCATTCCATACTATATCCGTGCATTTCAATGTGAGCAGGCCTGATAAAACGTTGTCCTCGAAGCAATTCAGCAGTTACTGTTTAGCGTATTTGCCTAAACCGTCGAATAAATGTGAATAAACCAATCCACCAATTGCGATTCATTTTCAGAATAATTTTGAATAATATTACATTTCTATGTTAATGATTTCATTAGAGTGTCACTAGATGTCTTCTTTTTTTCAAAAAAATTATTACACAGATTTAAGAAAGTCGCAAAAAAAGTGCCAATCAAATCGATTTTGATTTCAAATGTTCTAAACTTTTTTGAATAAAACATTGCGCGGCAATTAAAGATAAAAACCAGTCACGAATTTCAATTGATCCGTAGGTGAAGAACTGTGCGCATGAAAATTGTTGTAAAAATTTAAAGCACGCAAAATAACTGTCGATAGCCGATGAATTTGCGGATACATTTGAAGAGATTTTAATCAAATTTTCATCAAAATGGGAGTGGATCATACGTTGGAGGAGCTCATGGGACATCTCGGTAAGTTTGCAGTCTATAAAAAAACGGCGAACAAATAATGAATGTGTAATAAACACAATAATTCTACAAATTCAGCGGTTTGTTTTGTTCCTTTAGAAACCATTCGCAACAAATATTGTCAAACATATTCGTGATACGACACAAATTCTTATCAGTACAACATTTTCAGAAAAATATTTCTAAGATGAAGGCAAATGCTTTCCGTTTATATGTCTGGTTTGTAATCTTAATGATGGACCAGCAGAGTCTTGCGTCTTATTCAAACCTATTGATTACACCGTTGGTATATATTAAAACATAAACTACTCTCCACTCAACTATTTTGTGGTGTATAATTTTTACTTTTTGTGTAAAGCATATGATCTTGTGTTTAGCCTGTTTTAACCAACATTATCATGCCTCTACTATAATTCGTTTATTTCTAACCAGGCCATAAAACTTATCTAACAGTCGTATCATCAAAGAAAAATGCGTTCTTGATTTGATAACAGTTCCAAGCGTTATGTCATATATATTATTGCTGCATTGCGATGGAATAAATTTGTGGCTTTACTTATTAACCCTTAACGATCTATTGTTTATGATTCTCTCTCAAAAATAACAGCTGATTTTTAGTATCTTCGTCTTATTAAAGTCGAAATATCGCGATTAACTTAACTGCGGACGAAAAATGCCTCTGTAAGTAATATAATAGCTATACTTTAAGAGACGGTGGATGTATCTATCGCCCGAAGTTTGGTCAATCGCGGTATTTTGACTTTTAAAAGACGAAGATCAGTATAAAAAGGTATCATTTTTGAGAGAGTTCGAATTTTTTTTGTGTGCTCTATTTCAATTATGATATCATTTAACAGACAAAACCATAAAAAAATATTTTCAATAAAAAGCCAAACGTAAAGAAAAGGTAATCATGGGTTAAATAAAGCACACAAATTAATTCCATCACAACTGAATTGCTATCATTCTGGTTGACTCCTTTGTGCATCGTAAAAATAGAATCTCATTAGAATTTTAGTGGAACAAACACTATTCTAATAGCACAATTTGAATGTAAAATCGTTGAGCGTTTTTCGTTTGGAACAATTATGTTTATGTCGAATATATTTTAATATTGATTAGAAAAATGTGTCAGTGTTTTTCAGGGATCTTGACGATATTTTGTCGACAGTTCCCATTTTTTCAATAGAAAAAAACTTGTTGTAGGTAATAAATATATGGGCCATATCGTAACTTTTCTGCGACTCCGAATTTGTATTCATTTTATTGGGCATGCGCCAAGACCTTGTTTGTCGAAAGCAAATGCTGAAAAATTCTTTTCCGCACACTGACGCCCAGTTTTGTTGCGTATAAGAGCGAATATCACCTAACAAATACAAATATTGCATTTGTGTATGATCAGACCTCCATTGCCACAATGAATGCATGTTAGTTTTTCAATTATTCGTTATTTATTTATGCGAAATATTGCGATGAAAAAGTGTCATATTCATTATTTCATTATGTAGTCACGGCTAGCCATTCTCAATGATTCAACAACTCTTCATAATTAAAGATTTATTTTTTAAGGGCCCGACATTAATGAATATGTGACCAATTGCAAATTTTTTCCGTTAAGTCTACCTGTCGGTTCACGGACGATTTCAGTCAATTTTCCGAATATTATGTTTGATAGCTCGAAAAATTGATCACAAAGCGATTGTTTGTGCGAGGTCAAAAATTCGTGAAAAACACGAGCTCTAAACTATCCATTGATACCATGAACACAATTAGAATCGGTTCGAGCGTGTTTAGGGAAATATGCTGAATGAATCGTGCGTAAATTCTGCGATATTGCGTCATTTCCAATGATTTAATTAAAAGATTATCCGTTTGAAATCATGAACAACGTTAATGAACGTTCGTGTTGCTCGAATGCTAAATGTTTTGTTGAATTGTATGCGCAATAATAGTAAAAACATCTGTTTATGATAAGTACTAATAAAATATAGGATAAAACTGGTTTTCTTACTTAAAATTTGAATACAAATATTTATTGCAAAACGATTGATCGTTGATGTCACCGTCATTTGAATAATTAAAGTAAAAGTTTTGCAGTAAACTTTTGCAATAACAACATCAAGGGGCTAAAAATGCCTTGACTTTCAACAATGTTTTTCATCAAATTGCGTCGAAAGGCCTTCAAAAAACCAAAATACTCATGAATTGTTGAGATGATTACAATTGTTTTAACCGTTTCTTCTGAATGCTTCAAAAGAACATGAGAGTAAAAATATATTTGGAAATTTTACGTGTGGAACAAAGAACGTTTTGTTGATTGCTTAAAACTCTGGCTATGTTTCAATTGAAAGCAATCATATCCTGTAGCAATATTGAACCAAATGGCGCGAACTTCAAAAGTATACCGAGTAAAAAATGAGAAACAGTTTCTATTAGAAACGTGAAATACAAAATAATTTTTACAACCATCTGTAAACATTCAATCGAAGCAATGACATTTTTCGTATTAATTTTTGAATCGTTCGAATATCGAACAGCTCTGAATGTCCCGCACATCAATTGAGATTGGCGACGATGATGATGATGAATTTGACAGAAACCTGACCAATTTGGATAAGATTCGGTTGAGCATCGATCGGTCCTCGTTCCATGGGCCAACTTGAGAACACTAGTCTATAGGCTCCGTTGAACGAATCGAATCAGCAGGGCCTACGAATTGCTCTCATGATTTGTTTAACCGATTTTTGTCATGTAACATTTTTGGATTACCGTTTTGTCACAACAACTGTTTTGTATGAAATTATAAAGAAATCTCAAGTGTTGTCTAATACCTGACACATTTGATGAACAAATATCTAGAAAATGTTTGAAAATCTTCGCCAATGAAGCATTATCAAATAATTTTAATTAAAGTACTTAATTTTATAAGCAGCTCGTGTCAATGTGTTGCGATACAAAAGCACTCGAGTTTTCTGTCTTAACAACTTGATAACCCGACTGATATAAAACACTAAGTGCAATTGTTGCGAAGCCACTCAGATTTCAATAAATATAAAAAGATTTGCGGTGGAAAAAGCAATGTGTATTGCTTGACATCTGTTTTTACATTTCCGCACACACCACTGTGTGTGGTAAAAGTATTGCGAACGGTCCAAAAAATTCAAATCGCCCGGAATAAGTTTTCTATGCGTTTTGAACCTAGAAAAAACGATTGCAACCATTCCCGGCGTAATTTTTTGTCCGTGTGTGGTACGTTGTCCGTTGTACGTTGTACGCAAAAATTTGTTAACACGATAACTGAAAAAATTGATTTTAGAATTGATCAAAAATTTACACACGCATTCAACTTTATTAGGAATAGAAACCTATTAATTTTCAGCCTAATCGGATAATTTTTTCGGGTAGCTCTAGTGGAGTCGAATCAAAAAATGAGCTGTTTTTCAATATAATTAAGAAGAATTTGTATGGGGACTATGTCTAGTTCGCATTTTATCATTACGAAACTTTCAGAATATTATTTTTTTATGAAAAAAATGAGTCATGCATCGTAATGACTCAAAATTTTCTGTGATTTATTCTCAAAGTTGCATGATGATTCGATAAGAAATTAACATAAATCCAATGCGAATGAATAGCAATCAATGAAAAACCCTTAAACCCGAAGAATTTCGGGAAATGTGCGGAAAAGTTAGTTTTACGTACGTAAGACCATTTATTTTTATTTTTATTCTCTTACTTAAGATAAAATATCTTGACCAAGCACTGCATATATTAATTGTGGTAAAAACGCCTTTGTTTTTCATACTTTCTTTACTTTCAGAGGTTTGAATGAATGCAAAAAAAAATCGAATGCATTTTCAAGCAATCTTTGTTAGGGAATGATGTAATTTCACGTTAAATTTTATCAATTTTCCCCTTAGAAAATTATCTGACGTTTTTTTCTGTTGTTGAGAATGAAATAAGTTTTTCTAGTATTTATAAAACTCTCCGGATTGTGCCGACAGCACGATAACAATTATCAGGCGTGATTATGAATATATTCATTGAAATTGTATTAATTCGATAGAAAAATACCGAATGATCAATTGAAGTATCAACGTTGGTGGTGAAAATAACGATATTTTTTTTTAGAATGGCAATAATTTTGATGTGCCGAATAGCCAGAGCATGGACTGACTGGCACAATTTCGACTAATGAATTGTTGTCAAGCATTCACAAGGTGATGTCAGAATGATTTTCAATATTTTGACAAATGTTTTTATTTACACAGAGATATTAAATTATCGCCAATGGAGTTCAAACATGGCCGCTGTCACATATGGTTTAGCATTGATATGCTAATACTAATAATTACGATCATCTACTTCATGCCCTTCAATGAAAAATGTATTGAATTTAAATGGGTTTGATGATCACTCAATTTGGCTGAGCAAACATATTGCACAGTTTTTAATGGAACTTGCGACTCATCAATTACTATCACACCAACTATATAGTCATGAAATGCGTAAAAATCTCTTGCATTGGAATATACTAACGCATTTTCCAATGCGTTTTAGAACTTCATTTTTGACTCACGTGTAAATCTAATATGATGCAATCAAATGACGTCATTAACACGTAAACACCTCTATTTGATTATTCAATTGGCAATTCTTTTCAATGGAAACATCAATGATTTTTCGAGCGATCATCAGGGGACAAGCTAATTGAGAGCAATCAAATAACAAATCGATCAATGCAAGTTGAACGATTTAGATCAATAAATAGTGTGATCGCTTTGCCATACAAAGTTGCATTAAATAATTTGTTTTTTATCATTATTTTTGTCAGGTGATTTCGGTCGATATCAAGGATTTCAATTTTTCCTGCACATTTTGGCTGCGTTCACGGCAGGCATGCATATGCTATCATTGATGATAGTGGGAGCGATACCAGAGCATCGCTGTTTCATTGATGGAGTTGACACAAATGAAACGATTGCACCTTGGAATTCAATCGAAATCCAAAAGGCAATACCATTAGAAAAGGACGGTGGCCTTAAGTCGTGTTACATGTATTCGACAAATGAAAGCGTAGTGCCATGCAAGTCGTATGTATATGACAAAACCTATTACCAAAGTTCAAGATCAATCGAAGAGAATTTCGTGTGTGATAAGCGATGGATGATTGCGATTGCTCAATCAGTCTACATGCTTGGAACATTGACAGGTTCCATTGTCTTAGGACGTCTAGCTGATAAAATGGGCCGGAAAAAGATATTCTGCTGGTCAGCACTATTTCAATTGATCATTGCCGTTGGAATCGCATTCGTCCCAAGTTATATCCCATTTTTGATTGCAAGCTATGTGTACGGAATATTTGGCAGCGCTGGAAGCTTCAATTCAGGTAAGAAAAATAATAATCTATCCAATTTCCATTATTTTCTTTGGGGATCAAAAAAAAATTTCATTTCTTAATCAAAGTCATAAATGAATTTCCAAACTTCAAAATGCCTAATTTTTGTATCACTTCTAATCTCGTCATCTTCTCAAACTAGGTTTCGTATTAACTATGGAGTTGGTCGGAGCAAAAAGAAGAACACCATGCGGCGTGGCTTTCCAAGGTGCCTTTGCCATCGGAATAATGTTGGTAGCTGCATGGGGAGCCATCATACCTGATCGCAAAATCTTGCAAATAATTTATGGCATGCATAGTTGTTTGCTCATTGTCCATTGGTGGATCATGGATGAATCGCCCCGCTGGTTGTGGGCACAAGGTCGTAAAGAAGAAGCTGTGAAAATTGTTGCCAAAGGCGTAAGATGGAATGGAAAAGGAATTCCATTAGACGAACAACACTATTTATCGAAAGCAAAATACATGTCGATCAACATGAGTGAGGAGCGTACGGTCAAGACGGCTGGTCTCAGTGATTTATTCAAAATGCCAAATCTTTGTATGAAAACATTGAACGTGTGCTTGTGCTATTTCGCTAATTCAATTACGTATTACGGTTTATCGTTGAGTAGTGGCAAGCTCAAAGGAAATCCTTTCCTGATCTTATTCATTTTGGGTCTTGTTGAGCTCCCAAGCTACATTTCACTTGTATTTGTGCTAGATTTGTTGGGTCGGCGCTCCATTACCAGTTCACTTATGTTGATCGGAGGCTTCTGTTGCATCGCAACTGCTTTCATTGAACAGGGCAGCACATTTGCCACCACAATTGTTATGATCGGAAAGTTTATGATTGCTGGCTCATTCGCTGTGATATTCAATTATTCGGCCGAGCTGTTTCCAACAGTTGTGCGCAATAGTGCAATGGGATTGGGGGCAATGTCTGCGAGGTTAGCTGGGGCAGCGACTCCGCTCATCACACTTCTCGATAGCCTCGATCCAACGATTCCGGCCATCACATTTGGCGCAATTGCTCTATTGTCCGGATCATTGGTCACATTATTACCCGAAACTAACAATCAACCAATGCCCGAAACAATTGAAGATGGCGAATCGTTTGGGCGAGGCGATACGTGTTTTGCCGCCTGTTTTGGTAACAAAAAACGAAGAGATAAAACCAAGGAAGAATATCAATATGTTGGCGTCCCAATGGAAAATGTTGAAAAATAATATTTTTATATTTTAATTGTCTTTATAAAAGAAAATTTATGAAAAATAGTGCATCACATTGTGTAAAAACTTTGAATTTCTCCAAATGTTTAGAGGTATGTGATTTTCAATAAGCAATTTTTCGAAGTAATAGCGAACAAAAAATCTTTGAAAACAAATACGATACTTGTTTGATTGGATTTATGTTATCGTATCCTGGATAATAATACAATTGGTGATCAAGCTGTAAATTATCCCAGAATGATTCGATTATCTTGAACACCGAAATCCTATTTTCCACCCGAAATCTATAAATTGTATAAAATTTTCGAGGCAATGTGGCCGAAAATTGGCCTTCTTAGATAAATTCGGTGGTGCAATAGAAGCCTTCAGAACACAAATATTGGTTTGCCTTACAGTCTCGTTTAGAAACCACAACAACAAGAATGTCCACTTCGGGCCTAACGATTAATTTTCATAATCATATTTTTGAAACACTATTTCAATCTATTTGAATACAAAAACGCCAGATTAAATGTTCTTAAATCCTATTTTTCTGATAGCGGCTGTGCAAACGTATATTTGTTGTCTATTTAATATATATATATTTTTCCAGGTCAATTTTTGTTCACATGCCGTAATAGTTAGGATTCTATTTTAGTTATTTATTCTAGCCGATCATGGAATTATTTATAATTAGGCATGAAAAAAATAATAAATTGATCTACTATTAAGTAAATTAGGTTAGAAAAAACCGTATGAAAAGAGAAAAATAAATATTAGTTCGAATAAAGACGTTTTTATTTATTTATTCAGACACAGACATTCTATATTTAGGTAACATATTCAAAATATACGTATTTACATAAACAAATTTGAAGAAACAATACTCGATTGTTTTTCATCGTTATGCTTTAAACTTTGGATATTATAACATTCATTAAGAGTATAATAGAAATTTTCGTTTGCAAATATTACAGCGAACCAATCATCGTCATAATGTATATTGAACCTTCAATTCATAAGTGCAAATGGTTTTTCAATTTTTGAAGTACTCGTTGAATTGGTAATTTGAAAATGGTTCATTGTCCAATTGTTCCGTTGCTTGCTTAATATCATCATTAATGGCCGCAATCAGTGATTCCAGTGAGCCATAGTTTTTTTCTGGTCTCAAATAACCACAAATACACAATTTCAACTCTTTGCCATAAAGATCCATATTGAATGGATGAATTATATGCGTTTCCTGTTGATAAACGTAAGAAATCACGGGAAATATGAATAAACATTGAAAAATGACTTGAAAATATTCCAATGAGTAGAGCAACGAACTAGAAAATAACTATAATAATGATCAAACACTGATTATCGGCATGAAATAACAATTCACGACACTAAATAAATACAATCGTTGAGATAAAGCCGTCTTTTTTTTTTGTTGAATATCAAAATGGAAGTTTGTCGTTTTAATTGAGACATTTTAATCATAATCAATAATCCTTTCAGTACAAACCAGAGATTTTTCTTTGTTGTCATAGAATGGGTTCCAGCCAATGCTGAGAACAGCTTTGTGGACATCACCATTGTCAACAGCCGCCCATCCAAAGTAGATGCCCGTATCGAGTCCCTCTGGTAATTTTTGTACCACATCTAGTGGTAGATTAGCTGACGAAAGAGAGATCGAGAGTGATGCAATAATTCGAATCTTTCAAATTCTTAGATGATATTTTACCTGTTGGACAACCGAGCTCTTTGGATCCCCTTCCAAAACCCTTAATTATTGTTCCAGTACAGAAATGGGGTAGACAACTTTTCGCCATATTTTTGAGACCTCCGAATTCGAATGGGCTACAAATCGAAAACACTTGATATTAGAGCCAAACTATGATTGGAATGTTTCGTTTATTTTATTAACACTCAAAACTCGATCGCGATTGTACTTCAACATGCATGAGTCTTGAAAAGTGGCTCAATCGTTGTCTTATCATTAAAATGAAAATTGCGAAGTGAAGTTTGATGCATTTGTATGTGTCGGTAAAAATTAAATAATATTTTATTCAAACCATTCTATGAAACAACCACAAAACCTGAGAAAAACTGCTGTGTAAGATTTGAATGGTTTGCAAATCAGCAAATGAATTGACACAAAATGAGACAGCTGTCAACTCACACACACACACATACACACACACAAATATACGTAATGGATGACATTTGCTATTTCACTTTCGGCGTGATATCACGAATACACGCGCGCGATTGTTTACAATCCTATTATAGCATAGAAAAATGCTATATCACATTATTTTCCCACTGAAATTGAATTAGCGTCTGCGAATGTTGCGAAAATGAAACCGCAGCAAAGATTTCAATGATGCAATTGGATATTTATTAGAGTTAAACCAATACAAATCATTTATTTTATTGTATTTTATTTTAAGTATATGTAAAATCTATAGATCCTGTACATTCTGACAGGCTCCAAATGATTTTTCCATAATTTTGATGTTATTGTTGTTGTTTCTTTTTCGATAAAGGGAAGCAAAATCAAAGGTTATTAGACATTGATAAGAATACAGTTAGTTCGACGGTAGATACCAAAAATGAAGGGCGATTATTTACCACTTCTTCTGCTGTGATTGGGTGCCACGAATCCAAACGGTTTTTTTCGTTGTAAATATTTGATACATACAACACCACTTGGCATTCATGGACTCTACAGAATGTGGCATTCCTATGATGATTTCTGGGTTTTTTGTTTTGTTTTATTAAATAAATGTTACGATGGTTGTGTTTTTATTCAATTTGCAAAGCGGCTGCATTGCAACAAGTTTCGAGCTCTCGAATCAACTGAAACGTCCGATTTTGTTCCGTTATCCATTGCATTTCGATTTTCTCATTGATGCCAATTATATAACTGCGTTTGCGTGTGGTTGAATTTTCTTCAAAACTGTGTGATAAGTTTGTGAAATTACATTAGCCTGACCGCCACACATACATCATTTGATATTTCAAAGCATTTGAGAATTTACTCGAACTTTAATTCTACTGATATAAATTTTCCTTGAATTTGAACCCTGTCGCGCAGTTTATTTGTTCAGTATATCCAAAATCCGCTTGAATAAGCTATCAACGTGTTCGTGCTCATTTTTTCTTGTATTTCCCGTAGAAATCGTTGATTTGCTCAAAGTTAACGCCGATCGCATCTAAAATGCCGGTAAAACTGATGTTGCTCAATTTTTTATCAATCAGTTTGTCGCCCGTGAGGAATGTCACCACTTTCGGCCTGGGCATCGATGCATCCAAAATATTTTCACCGTTGGCCGTGATCGTGTGCGTGTCGTTGATGAAATTACAGAATTGAGCGATGTGCATGAATGTTGACGCTTCACGATCTGCGAATAGAGAAAAGGTTGAATAAAAGATAGAACAAATGGAAAAGAAAGCATAAATAAAGTGAATTTGATGAAAATACATCGCTTGACAATTTAAAGCTTTAAATCAGATAGATTGCAAAGTAACACTCACCCAACTTCTTGGGAATCTTTATCAAAGTCAATTGCTTGCTTTCATTGTTACGTTGTAGCCGAATAAATCGGCTGCCATTAGTAAATTCCCGTTCCAGCCATCGAATTGTATTTCGAACCACATCCGATGTTTTCTTGAGTTCATCCAATTCAGCCAAAACTGTAAAAAGAGGCACACAGTTGTTATAAAATGGGGTAATGATGAAATTTTTATTAAATATTGCTAAAATAGTATTGAATTCACCTGCGCTCGGAATCAAAACTACGAATTTCTTGGCTTTAACCAATTTTTTCACGATCTCAAGATAATTGGATAGAACTTTGGCGTCAACAACTAGATACGGGGTCAAAATGGTAGTATTTTTCGACATTTTCGCTTCGAGAACTTCAATTTCATGTTTCAACCACAATTTGCCCATAAGCTGATGCTTTTCGGCAGCTGAAACTGAACTGGACTTTTCATTATCAGCAGTAGATGGAGCAATTTGGTTGTTTTGTTGACGATTTTTCAAGTATCCTTTTTTCATGTTGGTTCTCTTATCGTCTTCGCCTTGATGTGACTCTTCATTGCTGCTGCGACCAGCTGGTTCATCATTCCGCGACAAAACGCTTAGCTCACTTCGGCTGGATCTACGATTACGACTTCTGTTCCGTACACGACGTCTATTGCGGTGTCCTCGCTTGCGGGTTCGCTTAACTGAGCGCTGTTTCGGAGTAGCAATTTTGATAAAGTTCCGTGTGCGTGAGCAAAAATTGTAGTCAAACTTCTTCATTTTGCACAGCGAAAAACCGAAATCAACGAATAGGAAAATACGCAAAATTGTCTCTTCATGTTCGGTGACTTTTAGTTTCAACGGTAGAGTCCAATCCATGTGGCGTTGGCAGACATCAAACACCGAGAACTCTTTCAACAAAACATCCTCTTTCAATGGGATTGTTTGGCGAATATCAAAGAGTGAGCGTAAATTTTCGCGTATATTTTCCGTTTCAATGAAAAATCGCTCAAAATATACTTTCCGCGTGAAAATATCAATGTTCATTATGTTCAGCAGGTCGAAAATTTTGTCGATGAACTCGGGATTGGTAGCGAAACAATTCACAATTATAGCATTATTGCCGCGCAGCCAATCGAACAACAATTTCAAAGCGATCATTATGCTTTCATGTTCGAAAAATTCAATGATGATATTTGGATCGATTTTGTTGTATTTTTGCTTGAAGCGAAGTTTCTCCGGTACCGTAGCATTGGTACCCGATTCTTCATTGCATAATGTATTCTCGACATTTTCGATCAGATTGAATTTAAAATCAAATGGATTTATTGCATGGTCGAATGTGAAATTTAAGCCATTTTTTTTCTCTCCATTGTAGAGCTGAAGTTGCTTGAAGCTGCTCATGAAATCACCGAACATACTGTTTTCATAGTGATTCGATCCATTTGGAGTCTTTGATGTCTCCGCATTTCCATTTGTGGGATAGATGATTTGTTCATTTTCGATTACCACATCATCGTCATCATCGTCGTCGCCGTCGTCATTTGAGCCGTTGAAATATTTAATCTCGCCATTCACCGGCACCTATAAAAAGGAGAATGTTAATAAAATTGCATTTTTGGAAATCATATTTTGACTTGGCCTACCTTCAAAGCGCCGTCTTCCTCGCTTTCGGATGAGCACCAAGAATCGCCATTTTCATCGGCACTATCATCGTCTGTGCTGAAGTCCGTATCCATGTCGCATTCGCTGTCTTCAAAATAGGATAAATCACTATTGGAATGCTCTGAAACCAAGCGGCGACGTCGACGGCGTAGATTTCCGCGTCGTTTTTGATTTTTCGCCGTTTGCGACGACATCGGTGTAGACTTTCCAGCGCTGCTATTGGTGGCTATATCTTCATGCTCATTTAAACTAAATTTGCGTCCATTTTTCAAGCCAACCGAATCATCTGACAGCTTATTGATGGTTATTTTTCCATACAATTGACCTTTGAGACTGGCCGCGTCATTGCTTTCGTCATTCGTGTGAGATGCAGACGATGCCAGTGATTCCATGAAGTGTTTGTGTTTTTCACGCGCTTTGCGAACATTTTTCTCGAATTCCTCGAAATTGTTGCAATATTTTGCTTGAAACTGGGCATTCTGCGTTTCACGACTTCCGATAAATTTGTTGAGCTTCACTGTACATGCGCTCACGAGTTCAGCGCACAATGCAACCAAAAAAGCATGCAAACTGTGAATTTTATTCGAACCGATTGTCTTCAATTTGATCATGCAAAAGAAAAACATGGCAATCATTTTATAAAGAATGTCGCCCGACAATTCGATCCGATTCGATTGCAACATCTTGCGAAAATCCATCAACATGCAATGGCATAGCGAATTGAAATCGGTGATCTCTTTGTCATAGAAAAACACATCGATCACCAATAAATAGCGTGCAATAAAATCGCGCAGCCCAATCATCTCACATTTCTCATTTGCACCTTCGGTTTTCTCCAAGTAGCTCGCATTATTCTGGAACAGCATCACCACGCGGCTATCGCTCAACTCAAATGGAACCGGACAGGTCAGCGAATACAAATAATGGTAGATGGAATCCAAATTGTAGTTAACTCCAGCTAAAAGAGTGCCCAACTGATTTTGAGCCATTCCGGTCTTGGGGTTCAGCTTGAATGCCTCGAAATAGTAGTTGGCTGCAAAATCCTATTTTTTTTTTAGACAAATTAATAATTTAGCATGCAAAAATGGTGAAATAATTCATAAAATCCTGTTTTCATCAGCTCACCTTGCTAATTTTCGGCATGGTAAAGTCAAAATCGATGAAATAACGATGCAAGTCACCAAGTGAAATGAGTAATGAGTGAATCGTTTCCATAGCATACTTGGTGATTTCATCCTGAGATCGATTTTCATTGTGGCAAATGCTATTTTGGCTAGCCACGGCCGTGTATAAATTCTTTTCGCACGTGTCCAAAAAGGAAAAATCCACCACATCTCGAAGGTCCAAACTAAATTTGCGTTCCAGATTAACGATAATCTGTTTAAAATGTGATATACCCTCGATAATTAGGTTACTGATTTGCTCTTCGGCTTGTTTGTTGTTGGCTTGGTTTTTCTTCCACAAACGCTTGGCCAGTGAAATCAAATCGTAGTAACCTTTGAACCATAGGATTTCACGGCATTTTCGACCGATCACCTCAAATTCCGTTTGATAGATTAATGCCGTGCTCTGATCAACGATTGAGCTACGAATATTTTCAATCCCCAAATCGAAAATCCCATCAATTGAGCTAATCTTCTGCTTCTCCAGATCAAACTGCTTCAGCAAATTGTAAACGCATCTGAAAATTAATGGGAAGCAACAACAAAACAATGAATAAGATTATTTTTTTTCTTTCATGAATTGGTTGTGGCAGATGCGTTGAACAGCACGTAAGTACGATTTTCATCAACACAAACACACGCACTATCTCCCCTGCAAAAAACTGGCAACAAATAAATCCAGTTCAACCAAGTTAAAGTTAGGGTTTGCACACGCAAAAACGAATCATGTCAAGCTTTGACATCTGTAACGTGCTGAGATTCGGTTTATTTTTACACCGATGCGATTTGGCGTCTCCAATCGATGATATAATTTTGACATTTTTCTCTAATTAAATAATACATTTTGCTAGCGTACATGATGAATTTCTTGCTGCTCATCGCTCAGCGTGAACTCAGTTGCAATATTGAAATTGACGAAATGCTGTTTGTCTAATTAGAGATAATGCGGTTTCATGCGCTACAAAGCGGTTTGAAAATGGCCGTTCAAACATAAAGATCTGCACTAATTTGAAATGCACGTTGAAATAAATTCGCAACTGACTATTTTTGCTCAGGCGAGTTGTTTACTCTCGTGACTACATTGACTTTTTTCAGGTCGACGGATTTGTTTTTGTATTAAAAAATAAAAACGCCGTATTGAAGCATCAAACAGAGATAGAAAATGAGATAGTCTGAATTTAAAAGAACGTGGTCGACGCACGCGTCACACCCGAACAAAATAGCACACATGAACAAAATCATCCTTTTTATTGGCAAATCTCTGGTGAACAAAGATGGCAGATTACATATTTTTCTTTTTAGACAGTTTTTGGCGGTGTCAACTAAAAAATAACAACTAACCACAAATTGAAGAATTTTATTTGAAAATAATGATAAAATACGCACTTATATTGTTGTTTGATGTCACGATCCAAAGGTTGCGGGCTCGAAGCAAATGGTTTGGATATTATCATTGTAGTTGAAGTTGAATAATCCATCGTCATAATGATAGTGATTAATATGCAGATTTAGCAGAATGAGCTGTGCGACTTCAATAGATTCTGTGATGATATTCGAACACTGATGATGTGATGGAATGTTGTCGCGTTGCACGTTTTTCTGGATGAATTTTTGGTTTGAATTAAATGTAGCCCCTGTGCAAATTCTGTTCCCTTCTTCGATTTTTTACTTTTGCTCCTCTTTCTTCCTCTTTATCTCTCTGTCACTCTCTTTCTCTCTTTTACAACAATGCCCTCTTACGATGGTCATTTGAATTTTAACAGACCTTGAAATTCGAAAACTGTTTAATTGAGACATGAAATACCGAAAAATGCATTATAAAGGTGTCTCGAAAATTTTGGCCTGTACTGTACTAATATTGCACAACCATCCCAATGTCGACATCATGTTTTATGCCTGCTGATTTTTGTTTTCTATACCGCTCAAGAAACTATGAATGCGGTGCAGAAAAAAAAACAACATTTTCTGTAAATTGAACTGTTGCGAAGTTCACAACCTTCATACAAAAATGGTTGGAAAATGCGATTTTACAACCGCTGTCTGTACTTTTTACAGATACTTTATTTTCTGTGTATAATTCGCTAACACAACGTATGCGTAATGCCGTTTAAGCCGAGATTTTGTTATGAAATGAATATTAGCTAATATCATATAGCTTGCAAATATAATAATTTTCCAAAATTATCTATTTGTTTGGTAATGCGGCGACCTGACAATAGCCGCTGAATCTCTCATAAAAAAAAATCAGCACCATGCGCGTTATTATGCTATGTTCCGCAATAATTGCGTATATTCTCAACGAGATCGCAAGAGCCATACACGACATTCGTGGCATTACTATGGCTACAATTGGCCATTGGTTATATGACTTTGCTATTTGGCGGTGCATCTTTTTCGTTTACAGATATACCGCATGGTTTCTGATCGTTGTTTTTATATCGGTTGCTTTGAGTGACAGTGTGGACGAAAACACCAAAACCGATGATTATAATCGCTCCGAGTACATAGCCATAGTCATCTTGTTCCCAGTGTTGGACTGGGTCATTACCTGGTCCGGAAATAAACCATTCTTCAAATATGTCTACAATAGTCAAAGCATCAGTCTAGAGGATCCGTCCGGACCCGGCGCGTTCACCATATGGTACACCGGAATTTTGGACAAATATATCATGGTACAAGCCGTCGACTACGGGTGGATGTCTTTCATCGCATTATTCAATGGAAATTATCTATACTTTGCTGGTGCTTTCATCATAGGATTACTTTTATATAAATTTAAAACCAAAATTGTAAACTATCTTTTAAAAAGGAATAATTTAAAAAATAAATGAAAACAAAAACAATAAATGAGAAAAGAAATAAACAATAAAGAAAAGAAAAACAACAAAGAAAAAAATATAGAAATAAAATTAAAAACAAAATCAAAATAAAAAAAAAAATACATTATAAAAAAAACATCACAACAACAACAACAACAACAATTTATAGACCATTAATGCCTTTCAGCGTCTGGTCTGTTTTACGAAACAACTTGCCTCATACACCCCTAACAATACCTTTCCATAAACCTCGATCGAGAGCCAAGTTTTGAGTTTCATCACACCATTCATATCCCCTGAAATTCAAATCACATTTAACCGAATCCAGATAACGTCTACGTGGTCTACCCCTACCTCTCGGCAATCGCCCTTCTCCCATGCGTTTAACATGACCAAACCATCTCAGTCTGGATTTTCTTGCTTCCTCCTCTACCGAATCGACGTTTCAATCCCCCCGAATCATCTCATTTCGGATTCTGTTTTCCCACTGATTGCGGCGCGAGACTCCCGAAACCATTCTCAACACTTTCATATCAGACACTTCCAAATCATGAATCAAATTCTCAGAATCAACCCAGCTCTCGCTACCATATAGAATAGTTGGTCTGAAGATTGACCCGTGAATCAACATCTTTGTTTCTGTACTCAATTCACGTTTATTGAAAACGTGTGATCTAAGTTGTGCTACTACTTTATTTCCATTAACCCTACGCTGTTCAAACTCTTTATTAGTCTTGCCATCTTCCGAAAAGATGCAACCCAAATATTCGAATTGGGAAACTTGTTCCAACAGGTTGCCATTCAATGTGTAATGAATTGGCTTTCGAGTTTTGCCCACATGCATAACTTGAGTTTTTGTGCCGCTAATGGTCATTCCGAAGTTCGTACAAGCCTCTTCCAAATCTTTGATACTATTTTGCAGCTCCAGTTCAGAATTGCCAAACAGTACCAGATCATCTGCGTAAGCGAGTGCAAAGATAATATTGCCCCCCAAAGCTACTCTACCTTTTAAATTGGCTGATTTGATCAGCTTGTCCATATAAATAATGAATAGAAGAGGCGAAATTGTACAGCCCTGTCGCAGACCATTACGTACTTCAAACCATTCACTCAAATCTCCATCCACTCTTACTGCTGCTTTACTGTTTGCGTACAAACTTTGAATCGCGTTGAGAAGATTACCATTCACACCATATTCGGCCAAGACTGACCACAACTTAGATCTGGGAATGCAGTCGTATGCTTTCTGCAAATCCACGAAACAGAAGTACAGTTCCCTATTTCTTTCAAGGAATTTCTCCATTAATTGTCTCTTGCAAAAAATTTGATCCTGACAGCCGCGCATTGGGCGGAAACCCGATTGATTTTCATCCAAGAGCGATTCGACAATAGCTCTTGTTTTCTTTTCCAAAATTGCACTATATACTTTACCGACAACGCTCAGCAGAGAAATTCCTCGATAGTTGTTGCAGTCTCTATTACTGCCTTTCTTATGAAGTGGCGAAATGACTGCGCCACCCCATTCTTCAGGGACAAAAGAGGAACTCCAAGCTAAATTAAAGATACGATGTAACCAGCGAACACCTACCAAACCACTACTAATCAAATATTCATTCCGAATCTCATCCACACCCGCAGCCTTACCCCAACTCAACTTATTAATTGCACTCTGAATTTCATCCATGCTAATCTCTTCGAAACTCTCTTCATTCCCATTTCCATTCGCATTCTCATTCACATTCTCATTCACCAAATCGGCATTTTCTACATTCAGCAATTCATCAAAATATTCCTTCCATCGTTTCAACACATTCTTTCTGCCCATCACTACATTGCCAGACTTGTCCAAAACAGCTCCACGAGCATGTTTCTTGCCTCCGTTTCTAATGTTCTTAACCCTTGACCAGAATACCTTATTCCTCTGTTGTCCAGCAACTTCTAGATCCTGACCAAATTTCACCCATTCTCTCTCTTTTGCTCCTTTCACCATCATTTTCACTACACGCTTTTGTTCCCTATACGACTCCAGATTTTCATCAGTTCGGTTCTGCAACCAGCGGATCCATCTCATTCTCTTTTCCTTCACAGCAATTCTAATATCTTCATTCCACCATTCAGTCTTCTTTCTCCCATTCTTGACGACAAACATGCCACAACACTCTTTTGCTACTTCTACAATCACTTCCTTAAACACATTCCATTCATACTCAATATGGGACGCTTCATTCACTTCGACCTGCGCAAATTTATCTTCTAATTTTGCTAAAAACTCTCTCGCTACATTCACATCTCGCAATCTTTCCACTTTCACTCTTTCTATTGACCTCTGATAGCTTCTTACGCCACACATGCTAATACACAATTTGCTGGCTACCAAGTAGTGATCAGAGTCCAAACCAAAACTTCTGTACACTCTCGTATTCAAAATTGTTTTGCGCAAGTTTGCTTCAACGATAACGTAATCGAGAAGAGATTTTCGATTCTGGCCAGGATTTTCCCACGAATACATGTGAATTTTCTTGTGCTTGAAAAATGAATGTAAAAGTATAAAAAAGTTATAACTTAGTCTGAGCTCTGGCAAAAATGGAGTAATTTCTTCCCATTTCCATTTGCGGCAGACTCTTCACCAAATCTTCCCAGTACAGCGGAGAAATTTGGATCATTTCTACCCACTCTCGCATTGAAATCGCCTAATAGAATCACTCTTTCACTGCCCTTTCTATCGACTACGTCATTCAGATCAATGTAGAAGTCATTCAAATGGTCCGAATCTGCCCCTTCGCATGGCGAATAAACACTCACAAATCTATAAACTGCCCCCCCAATTTTAATCGAGATCCACATTAATCTTTCATTGACGAATCTATGACTGACTACCGAAGACTCTAAATTTGTGTGAATCAAAAACCCTACGCCCCAATTAGCTCTTCCTCTAGACACACCCGACAAAAATACGCGATAATTCCCTAACGTATCCTCAAACTTTCCTTTAATACGGACATCACTCAAAGCTAAGACATCTAAACCGAAAACATTCGCTCTGTCAACTAATTCGAACTTCTTAGACTCAAAACCTCCTCTCAAATTCAAAGTTCCAAAATTCAAAACGGTCTTCAACTGTGGAGCTCCGGTCAGGTCCCGGGGAGAGCGAGCTCCGTGGCCTCCCCTCGTCCGAGGCACATTGTTTCGATTTCGAGCTAAAATGTATTTAAGGTGAGGGGCGTGCTAAGCCACACTGCACCCGAGAAAAAACACATCGATTTTTCCGAAAGTGACATGTGCGCGGATTTACCATGCTACCGAAATCGGAAATAGTAAAAATCTACGAAAATAAACTCGGCCAAATGTATGACAATGGAACTCGAAATTCGATTAATAACCATTAAAATGCATGAAACGCCGTTTAAATCATAATAACGATGATTCGCGGTGCACTTTTCTTGTTTTCACGGCCGCAATTGACGAACTAACGGACACAAGCACCGAAACTATTGGATTTGTCATTTGTTCATATTTAATGCACGAAGACACTATTTATCAAAATTAAATTTATAAAAGGATGAGATCAATTTTTAATAAAGCCCAAATTATATATATTAAATTGCCAAAATATTTAAAATTGCACAATCACTTCAGCCGGTGCTTCTATTCAATGTTCGAGTTTGACATTTGCCGCGTTAACAAGTGTACACTTTCCCGTACCGAAACACAATTTATGAGAAAATCCCGAAAAATAAAAAAATTCACTTGAACTCCATTAAATCCTAAAGCAAATACGATTAAAAAACTGCTAAAAACTAAAAATAAAATTTATAAAAGCCTAAAATTTAAATTAATGCGGAAAATATGAGAACCGATTCGGCGGCAACGGAAATCTATTACGTCTGTCACTCTCGACGCCATCTTGCCTTTTTTTCAAAAAAAAAACATCACAACATGAAAACAAAAAAAAATATTTCATCCAAAACACCTAGTTACCTAGTTATCATGCATGTTTGTCTACGTCAAGACTGAATGAGAGAGAGAGAGAGAAAGAGAAGAAAAAGTACACATCTTCTGCGATACAATATTGTCGTGCGTGGTCCTTGTGATATGGTTTCACCGTTGATTCACCTTGAACGGGTATGAATTATGAATACATCATCCGACGACAACGGTCACGAAAACACCACAGTTTTTGTCATTTTTAAATTAAACTCAGACAAATCGCGTCATAGATATTCCAAACAGCAACACAATATATTACACAATAATTATTATACACCAATACACTTTCTTCAATGCGAAGCAATAAAGTACAAAACAGATATGATATTTATGGTTTTTATTTTCTAAAGTTTGACCGCACAAATAAGTTGAGAAAGTACTGCAAAAAGAAATTTGCATAGACGCTTGAGCGCGACGTTTATTATTGTCGAATATATTCAGAACTGGAATGTGCTAAAAACACTTTTACTTCTGCCACTAATGATCATGATGTACGAACCAGCCATTAATTTGTTCGGTTTCAATATTTAAACATCACTTATTTTTGTTTTGTGGAACAAGACAACAATTTGGTTCTCAAAAGAAGTAATGGAGATAATATCTCCTTTGCTCTATTACCGTATTCTTAATGACAATCAATTGAACTGTTCGAGCAGAATTGTTGGATTTTGAGGTCTATTGGGTTAAATCGGCGCTTAAAAAATGTCCAAGGGCAATTTGTAATGAGCCAGAATGACAATACTGAATGACAATACAATATTGTACGGGCAGACAGACGGGTCAATTAGACATCAGTTATTTGCATTTACATATTCTGCAGACACTTCACTAATCGTCTTCAACTATTTGATATTTGAAGTGTATGTTATAACGACCAGAAAATATACAATTCATCACTTATATTAGATCAGTGTTCATGGTAACAACAGCAAAAACGGTGCTCGTGATTTTGATAGCAATTTTGAAAATAAAGTTTAAAAAATATTGATTTCGTGGACTTCTTAAAATCTTCAAGAGTTGTTAATACGAGAATAAAATGTTCTCTCACAAAAAAATGTGTTATATTGACCTATTTCCCCACCTAATTACCATTCTTAGCTGGTTCACACCGTTACTTTTTAACATTGTTTATCGGAGAATGATTTCTGATAAAGAAAAACACGCCCAAGACTACATAGAAATCTTTGGTATCCTCGCACTTATCATGTGGATAGAAAAATTATATTTCTGCATTCCAGACCGAATTCTTCAACTTCTCTGCTTTGATTGCATCGAAGAAAGAGGAGGAGAATTGAAGATGAACTGCAAGTACGAGTATTGTGAGCGCAAACCTATTCGCACCGATATTCTAGTTAGGTTTATAATTTTTGTCGAATTCTCCATTGTTCTTTGTAATTTTGAAATGTTGATTTACCATTTTTATCATGAATGTTCATTTTTTTCAAATCGGACATGTGAACGAGCGTATATGCACTTAAATTTACGAATGTCAAAATATTTATGTAATTTATTGTCAAAATTTTATTTTTTTTTAAATGAAGTACTGTATTAAAGCATTTTATTCGTTTCATTTCTTAGTTTGATTTTCCTTTATTCATTTTTTTGTCTTTTTTTAAATCATACCGACCGATCGATTAAGCCAATAACGGTCTGCTGTTTTTTAATCGCTGATAGATCAGTTCGGTTCCCAGGAGGACTTCCGGATCCACTTCCAGAATCTGCAGGATCCACTTCCAGAAATATCACCAATATGGCATGTGAGCAAAATCGTTGAAAGTGGTAAAAAGTGGTGAAAAATGGTTCAAAATCGTCAATTTTCATTGAACTTGCACAAAAAATGTATAAAGTTGAAGTCTCAGAGTGTGATTACCACCTAGGATGACGTTTCGAAAAGTATTAAAAATACAATCGACCGATTGGCAACAAACATATCGGTTTCGTTGATATAAATGGATGGACATTTGTCCATCAGTGGGCGGTTATTACAGAAGGATCTTATTTACATAAGAATGAATACGATGCATTCATTTATCGTGAGGACACAGGTGACGATCGAAACCACCACATCATTTTCCAAGTTTAAATTCATTTACCGCTTTGACTTCACCGTGGCTTCATCATAAATGTGTGCAAAACAATTTTTGCGTTGAATATTTTGAATGTTGGCGTTATTTGTTTGGCAATTTAGACAGAAAAATTGATTTGAGGAGCAGTTAATATTCGTGAATTGAAAAAAAAATTCAACAAAGTAACACAGTGTTCAGTATTTCAATTGCTAAAGTTTAAGTAAAACCAATTCAGAACACTACTAGATTAGATTCTGATTGTTGTTGCATTATAAAAAAAGTCACTGAGATAATAGCAAACATTGTAAAAAAAGAGAAAATTGTTCAAAAGTGACAAAACTATTAGCACATCTTGCCCTTTTTTCTTGACGCACATTCGTGCTATATCTTCATTGATTGAACAATTTTCTAAAATATAAATATTTGTGTTGCGTAAATCTGATCTTCTAATTGTCATTGGTTCGCAGATCAATCTGCTTTTTACTTTTCCGCACACACCACTGTGTGTGGTAAAAGTATTGCGATCGGTCCAAAAAATTCAAAACGCCCGGAATAAGTTTTCTATGCGTTTTGAACCTAGAAAAAACGATTGCAACCATTCCCGGCGTAATTTTTTGTCCGTGTGTGGTACGTTGTCCGTTGTACGTTGTACGCAAAAATTTGTTAACACGATAACTCAAAAAATTGATTTTAGAATTGAACAAAAATTTACACACACATTTGTCTTCATTAGGAATAGAAACCTATTAATTTTCAGCCTAATCGGATAATTTTTTTGGATAGCTCTAGTGGAGTCGAATCAAAAAATGGGCTTTTCAATATAATTACGAAAAATTTGTATGGGGACTATGACTATTTCGCATTGTATCATTATGAAACTTTCAAGTCATTCCGATAAGATTTAGGACTACCTCCCCTGCAAAATTTTCGATTTTCGGCGTCTTCTCGGGGTCGAAACGAAAAATTTGTATCGCAGCTATCTCAAGTTTACATTGTAACGAATTGAAACTTTCAGAATTTTTTCATGAAAAAAATGATTCGTACAAAATTTCAAGTCATTTCAATGGGATTTAGGACTACCTCCCCTAAAATTTTTGTTTTTTGGGACCTTTTCGAGATCAAAACTGAACATTTATATGCCGACTTTCTCAAGTTCACATTGTAACGAATTGAAACTTTGAATATATTATTTTTTATGAATAAAATGAGTCATGCAAAATTTCAAGTCATTCCAACTAAATTTAGGACTACCTCCCCTGCAAAATTTCGGATTTTTGGAGTCTTTTCGGGGTCAAAACTTAAAAATTGTATGGCGACTATCTTAAGTTCACATTGTTTCCTATTGGAACTGTCAGAATATTATTTTCTATGTTTTTCAATTCATTCTGATGAGATTTAAGACCAGCTCCCTCACAAAATTTTCAATTTTCGAGGTCAATATTTAAATCAATAAATTGGATGAAGTATTTGTGATTTTCTAATCTGTGTTTTTTCATCAGTTTGAATGCTCATGCGGTTACCGAAAGTTATACTGTTATACATAACATAAATGTAGAACCATATCTATCGTTGGCATCGTATGAATGTGGGTAAATTACTTGTTGAATCGCAAAAATATATGTGTTTATAATCAATTTTGATATATTTATTTTTCTTTTTTTTCTTTATACCATTTAAATAGAATATTTCGGCGTGTTTTCTTAATTTGGAAATACATATAAATTGGGCATATTTACGATACGGCAAATAAATTTAGAAGAAGTCTAACTTTTGGCGTAACCGTTTCCAAAGCCGCAGTATGAATTGAAAAAAAGAAGCAAACCGTTAGCTGAAATAACAAAAAAGCTACATCAATTTTTGAGACGATTGTACCAAAGTTGTGCGTTGTGCGTCAAGAAAACATTTCGTTAGAAAGAGAGAAAATGGGTTGTATTTTGTGTTGAGCATACAATGATACTGTTAACTGATGCGGCGTCTGTATCTATATTTGCCTCAAACCGCATTGTATTTTTGGTACATGTGCTTCATTCCGTGATTTGCGTTCATTCTGAGATGATTGATTCATTTGCATAGTCAGTTGATCATAAAGTTTAAGTTTGTTATTAAAAATCAAAAATCATAAACATAAACAATATTTTTACGTTGGATGTCAGTACAATTGGTTGGACCTAATCATATGCGTGGCACACTTCTAACAGTTTCTCTCCATTTCATCGTTACGTTCACGTCTCAGTGCTTAATTATCTTGCGAAGAAATTGTGTAATTGTAATTGAGTGAATTGTATTTGTTTTATATTTGCAATCTCAGTATTTTAAAAATATCAAATATATTCAGTCTTGGTCCAAATCCTACAAAAATATGTTGCAAATCACTATAAAGATATATATCGACAGCTCTTGTCAGAACGGTCGCCGACCATTCCTGTCCACGTTATCAAAAATTGATAAGCTGTGCATACACCAATATTAGTGACGCAGAAACACGTTGAAAGTAACGTGTGTGCTTGAACAAATAAAAGTGTGGATGCAAACGCATATTAACGCAAAAGCCAATCTCATTCTTGTTCGCACACAATCATTCAAAACACATTCAAATACGTTTAAATTAACATTTACATCGCCACATTTGAAATCGGTTGACTCGTGTGTCGGTTTCATTTAATACAATTCATTCCATACTATATCCGTGCATTTCAATGTGAGCAGGCCTGATAAAACGTTGTCCTCGAAGCAATTCAGCAGTTACTGTTTAGCGTATTTGCCTAAACCGTCGAATAAATGTGAATAAACCAATCCACCAATTGCTATTCATTTTCAGAATAATTTTGAATAATATTACATTTCTATGTTAATGATTTCATTAGAGTGTCACTAGATGTCTTCTTTTTTTCAAAAAAATTATTCACAGATTTAAGAAAGTCGCAAAAAAAGTGCCAATCAAATCGATTTTGATTTCAAATGTTCTAAACTTTTTTGAATAAAACATTGCGCGGCAATTAAAGATAAAAACCAGTCACGAATTTCAATTGATCCGTAGGTGAAGAACTGTGCGCATGAAAATTGTTGTAAAAATTTAAAGCACGCAAAATAACTGTCGATAGCCGATGAATTTGCGGATACATTTGAAGAGATTTTAATCAAATTTTCATCAGAATGGGAGTGGATCATACGTTGGAGGAGCTCATGGGACATCTCGGTAAGTTTGCAGTCTATAAAAAAACGGCGAACAAATAATGAATGTGTAATAAACACAATAATTCTACAAATTCAGCGGTTTGTTTTGTTCCTTTAGAAACCATTCGCAACAAATATTGTCAAACATATTCGTGATACGACACAAATTCTTATCAGTACAACATTTTCAGAAAAATATTTCTAAGATGAAGGCAAATGCTTTCCGTTTATATGTCTGGTTTGTAATCTTAATGATGGACCAGCAGAGTCTTGCGTCTTATTCAAACCTATTGATTACACCGTTGGTATATATTAAAACATAAACTACTCTCCACTCAACTATTTTGTGGTGTATAATTTTTACTTTTTGTGTAAAGCATATGATCTTGTGTTTAGCCTGTTTTAACCAACATTATCATGCCTCTACTATAATTCGTTTATTTCTAACCAGGCCATAAAACTTATCTAACAGTCGTATCATCAAAGAAAAATGCGTTCTTGATTTGATAACAGTTCCAAGCGTTATGTCATATATATTATTGCTGCATTGCGATGGAATAAATTTGTGGCTTTACTTATTAACCCTTAACGATCTATTGTTTATGATTCTCTCTCAAAAATAACAGCTGATTTTTAGTATCTTCGTCTTATTAAAGTCGAAATATCGCGATTAACTTAACTGCGGACGAAAAATGCCTCTGTAAGTAATATAATAGCTATACTTTAAGAGACGGTGGATGTATCTATCGCCCGAAGTTTGGTCAATCGCGGTATTTTGACTTTTAAAAGACGAAGATCAGTATAAAAAGGTATCATTTTTGAGAGAGTTCGAATTTTTTTTGTGTGCTCTATTTCAATTATGTTATCATTTAACAGACAAAACCATAAAAAAAAAATTTCAATAAAAAGCCAAACGTAAAGAAAAGGTAATCATGGGTTAAATAAAGCACACAAATTAACACATCACTCAATAAGTCTTTGATCTGACACATAGATGGCGCCACTAGTACCGAATTGCCCACATCAGCTGACAGCTAAAACCTTAAGATGACGTTTGTCAAAATTTGAGCCAAATCGACCGATTAGTTTGCGAGTTACAGTCATTTGGGTGAAGCTACTTTTGTCATTTAAAAAAAAAATGGATTCAAAGCAATTTCGTGTGTTGATTTATCATTGCTATTTGATGAGAAAAAATACCGCCACAGCCAAAACTTGGCTTGATAAGTGTTACCCGGACTCTGCACCGTCGAAAGGAAGCGTGGTATATTGGTTTAATGAATTCAAATGCGGTCGTACAAGCACCGATGACGCTGCACGCTCTGGATGCCCAAATGAGGCTGTCACCGACGAAAACATCAAAAAAGTCCACAAAATCGTGTTTTCCAATCGCAAAGTGAAAATGCAGGAGACAGCTGACACTTTAAAGTTGTCGGTTGGAAGTGTTTGCACCATTTTGCATGAGCATTTGGGTTTCAAGAAGCTTCATTCGAAGTGGGTACCGCGATTGCTCTCACCGGACCAAAAACAACATCGTATCGATGATTCAAAGTCGTGGAAAACGATGGAAAAAATACACGATTTACACTTCGAATTGCTTCCGCACCCACCATATTCGCCAGATCTGGCCCCCAGCGACTACTGGCTCTTTTCAGATCTCAAAAAGATGCTCCAGGGCAAGAGATTTCGCTCTGATGAGGAGGTGATCGCCGAAACTGAGGCCTATTTTGAGGGACTTCCGAAATCGTTCTATAAAAGAGGCATCGAAAAGTTGGAGGATCGTTGGAATCAATGTAAAACCCTCGAAGGAAACTATGTTGATGAATAAAGTGGAATTTTGCCAAAAAAATGTTTTTTTGTATGTCAGATCAAAGACTTATTGAGTGATGTGTTAATTCCATCACAACTGAATTGCTATCATTCTGGTTGACTCCTTTGTGCATCGTAAAAATAGAATCTCATTAGAATTTTAGTGGAACAAACACTATTCTAATAGCACAATTTGAATGTAAAATCGTTGAGCGTTTTTCGTTTGGAACAATTATGTTTATGTCGAATATATTTTAATATTGATTAGAAAAATGTGTCAGTGTTTTTCAGGGATCTTGACGATATTTTGTCGACAGTTCCCATTTTTTCAATAGAAAAAAACTTGTTGTAGGTAATAAATATATGGGCCATATCGTAATTTTTCTGCGACTCCGAATTTGTATTCATTTTATTGGGCATGCGCCAAGACCTTGTTTGTCGAAAGCAAATGCTGAAAAATTCTTTTCCGCACACTGACGCCCAGTTTTGTTGCGTATAAGAGCGAATATCACCTAACAAATACAAATATTGCATTTGTGTATGATCAGACCTCCATTGCCACAATGAATGCATGTTAGTTTTTCAATTATTCGTTATTTATTTATGCGAAATATTGCGATGAAAAAGTGTCATATTCATTATTTCATTATGTAGTCACGGCTAGCCATTCTCAATGATTCAACAACTCTTCATAATTAAAGATTTATTTTTTAAGGGCCCGACATTAATGAATATGTGACCAATTGCAAATTTTTTCCGTTAAGTCTACCTGTCGGTTCACGGACGATTTCAGTCAATTTTCCGAATATTATGTTTGATAGCTCGAAAAATTGATCACAAAGCGATTGTTTGTGCGAGGTCAAAAATTCGTGAAAAACACGAGCTCTAAACTATCCATTGATACCATGAACACAATTAGAATCGGTTCGAGCGTGTTTAGGGAAATATGCTGAATGAATCGTGCGTAAATTCTGCGATATTGCGTCATTTCCAATGATTTAATTAAAAGATTATCCGTTTGAAATCATGAACAACGTTAATGAACGTTCGTGTTGCTCGAATGCTAAATGTTTTGTTGAATTGTATGCGCAATAATAGTAAAAACATCTGTTTATGATAAGTACTAATAAAATATAGGATAAAACTGGTTTTCTTACTTAAAATTTGAATACAAATATTTATTGCAAAACGATTGATCGTTGATGTCACCGTCATTTGAATAATTAAAGTAAAAGTTTTGCAGTAAACTTTTGCAATAACAACATCAAGGGGCTAAAAATGCCTTGACTTTCAACAATGTTTTTCATCAAATTGCGTCGAAAGGCCTTCAAAAAACCAAAATACTCATGAATTGTTGAGATGATTACAATTGTTTTAACCGTTTCTTCTGAATGCTTCAAAAGAACATGAGAGTAAAAATATATTTGGAAATTTTACGTGTGGAACAAAGAACGTTTTGTTGATTGCTTAAAACTCTGGCTATGTTTCAATTGAAAGCAATCATATCCTGTAGCAATATTGAACCAAATGGCGCGAACTTCAAAAGTATACCGAGTAAAAAATGAGAAACAGTTTCTATTAGAAACGTGAAATACAAAATAATTTTTACAACCATCTGTAAACATTCAATCGAAGCAATGACATTTTTCGTAGTAATTTTTGAATCGTTCGAATATCGAACAGCTCTGAATGTCCCGCACATCAATTGAGATTGGCGACGATGATGATGATGAATTTGACAGAAACCTGACCAATTTGAATAAGATTCGGTTGAGCATCGATCGGTCCTCGTTCCATGGGCCAACTTAAGAACACTAGTTTATAGGCTCCAGGCTCCGTTGAACGAATCGAATCAGCAGGGCCTACGAATTGCTCTCATGATTTGTTTAACCGATTTTTGTCATGTAACATTTTTGGATTACCGTTTTGTCACAACAACTGTTTTGTATGAAATTATGAAGAAATCTCAAGTTGTTGTGTAATACCTGACACATTTGATGAACAAATATCTAGAAAATGTTTGAAAATCTTCGCCAATGAAGCATTATCAAATAATTTTAATTAAAGTACTTAATTTTATAAGCAGCTCGTGTCAATGTGTTGCGATACAACAGCACTCGAGTTTTCTGTCTTAACAACTTGATAACCCGACTGATATAAAACACTAAGTGCAATTGTTGCGAAGCCACTCAGATTTCAATAAATATAAAAAGATTTGCGGTGGAAAAAGCAATGTGTATTGCTTGACATCTGTTTTTACATTTCCGCACACACCACTGTGTGTGGTAAAAGTATTGCGAACGGTCCAAAAAATTCAAATCGCCCGGAATAAGTTTTCTATGCGTTTTGAACCTAGAAAAAACGATTGCAACCATTCCCGGTGTAATTTTTTGTCCATGTGTGGTACGTTGTCCGTTGTACGTTGTACGCAAAAATTTGTTAACACGATAACTCAAAAAATTGATTTTAGAATTGATCAAAAATTTACACACGCAATCAAATTTATTAGGAATAGAAACCTATTAATTTTCAGCCTAATCGGATAATTTTTTCGGGTAGCTCTAGTGGAGTCGAATCAAAAAATGAGCTGTTTTTCAATATAATTAAGAAGAATTTGTATGGGGACTATGTCTTGTTCGCATTTTATCATTACGAAACTTTCAGAATATTATTTTTTTATGAAAAAAATGAGTCATGCATCGTAATGACTCAAAATTTTCTGTGATTTATTCTCAAAGTTGCATGATGATTCGATAAGAAATTAACATAAATCCAATGCGAATGAATAGCAATCAATGAAAAACCCTTAAACCCGAAGAATTTCGGGAAATGTGCGGAAAAGTTAGTTTTACGTACGTAAGACCATTTATTTTTATTTTTATTCTCTTACTTAAGATAAAATATCTTGACCAAGCACTGCATATATTAATTGTGGTAAAAACGCCTTTGTTTTTCATAACACATCACTCAATAAGTCTTTGATCTGACACATAGATGGCGCCACTAGTACCGAATTGCCCACATCAGCTGACAGCTAAAACCCTAAGATGACGTTTGTCAAAATTTGAGCCAAATCTACCGATTAGTTTGCGAGTTACAGTCATTTGGGTGAAGCTACTTTTGTCATTTAAAAAAAAATGGATTCAAAGCAATTTCGTGTGTTGATTTATCATTGCTATTTGATGAGAAAAAATACCGCCACAGCCAAAACTTGGCTTGATAAGTGTTACCCGGACTCTGCACCGTCGAAAGGAAGCGTGGTATATTGGTTTAATGAATTCAAATGCGGTCGTACAAGCACCGATGACGCTGCACGCTCTGGACGCCCAAATGAGGCTGTCACCGACGAAAACATCAAAAAAGTCCACAAAATCGTGTTTTCCAATCGCAAAGTGAAAATGCAGGAGACAGCTGACACTTTAAAGTTGTCGGTTGGAAGTGTTTGCACCATTTTGCATGAGCATTTGGGCTTCAAGAAGCTTCATTCGAAGTGGGTACCGCGATTGCTCTCACCGGACCAAAATGCACCGTGTCACAAGTCGTGGAAAACGATGGAAAAAATACACGATTTACACTTCGAATTGCTTCCGCACCCACCATATTCGCCAGATCTGGCCCCCAGCGACTACTGGCTCTTTTCAGATCTCAAAAAGATGCTCCAGGGCAAGAGATTTCGCTCTGATGAGGAGGTGATCGCCGAAACTGAGGCCTATTTTGAGGGACTTCCGAAATCGTTCTATAAAAGAGGCATCGAAAAGTTGGAGGATCGTTGGAATCAATGTATAACCCTCGAAGGAAACTATGTTGATGAATAAAGTGGAATTTTGCCAAAAAAATGTTTTTTTGTATGTCAGATCAAAGACTTATTGAGTGATGTGTTACTTTCTTTACTTTCAGAGGTTTGAATGAATGCAAAAAAAAATCGAATGCATTTTCAAGCAATCTTTGTTAGGGAATGATGTAATTTCACGTTAAATTTTATCAATTTTCCTCTTAGAAAATTATCTGACGTTTTTTTCTGTTGTTGAGAATTAAATAAGTTTTTCTAGTATTTATAAAACTCTCCGGATTGTGCCGACAGCACGATAACAATTATCAGGCGTGATTATGAATATATTCATTGAAATTGTATCAATTCGATAGAAAAATACCGAATGATCAATTGAAGTATCAACGTTGGTGGTGAAAATAACGATATTTTTTTTTAGAATGGCGATAATTTTGATGTGCCGAATAGCCAGAACATGGACTGACTGGCACAATTTCGACTAATGAATTGTTGTCAAGCATTCACAAGGTGATGTCAGAATGATTTTCAATATTTTGACAAATGTTTTTATTTACACAGAGATATTAAATTATCGCCAATGGAGTTCAAACATGGCCGCTGTCACATATGGTTTAGCATTGATATGCTAATACTAATAATTACGATCATCTACTTCATGCCCTTCAATGAAAAATGTATTGAATTTAAATGGGTTTGATGATCACTCAATTTGGCTGAGCAAACATATTGCACAGTTTTTAATTGAACTTGCGACTCGTCAATTACAATCACACCAACTATATAGTCATGAAATGCGTAAAAATCTCTTGCATTGGAATATACTAACGCATTTTCCAATGCGTTTTAGAACTTCATTTTTGACTCACGTGTAAATCTAATATGATGCAATCAAATGACGTCATTAACACGTAAACACCTCTATTTGATTATTCAATTGGCAATTCTTTTCAATGGAAACATCAATGATTTTTCGAGCGATCATCAGGGGACAAGCTAATTGAGAGCAATCAAATAACAAATCGATCAATGCAAATTGAACGATTTAGATCAATAAAAAGTGTGATCGCTTTGCCATACAAAGTTGCATTAAATAATTTGTTTTTTATTATTATTTTTGTCAGGTGATTTCGGTCGATATCAAGGATTTCAATTTTTCCTGCACATTTTGGCTGCGTTCACGGCAGGCATGCATATGCTATCATTGGTGATAGTGGGAGCGATACCAGAGCATCGCTGTTTCATTGATGGAGTTGACACAAATGAAACGATTTCACCTTAGAATTCAATCGAAATCCAAAAGGCAATACCATTAGAAAAGGACGGTGGCCTTAAGTCGTGTTACATGTATTCGACAAATGAAAGCGTAGTGCCATGCAAGTCGTATGTATATGACAAAACCTATTACCAAAGTTCAAGATCAATCGAAGAGAATTTCGTGTGTGATAAGCGATGGATGATTGCGATTGCTCAATCAGTCTACATGCTTGGAACATTGACAGGTTCCATTGTCTTAGGACGTCTAGCTGATAAAATGGGCCGGAAAAAGATATTCTGCTGGTCAGCACTATTTCAATTGATCATTGCCGTTGGAATCGCATTCGTCCCAAGTTATATCCCATTTTTGATTGCAAGCTATGTGTACGGAATATTTGGCAGCGCTGGAAGCTTCAATTCAGGTGAGAAAAATAATAATCTATCCAATTTCCATTATTTTCTTTGGGGATCCAAAAAAAATTTCATTTCTTAATCAAAGTCATAAATGAATTTCCAAACTTCAAAATGCCTAATTTTTGTATCACTTCTAATCTCGTCATCTTCTCAAACTAGGTTTCGTATTAACTATGGAATTGGTCGGAGCAAAAAGAAGGACACCATGCGGCGTGGCTTTCCAAGGTGCCTTTGCCATCGGAATAATGTTGGTAGCTGCATGGGGAGCCATCATACCTGATCGCAAAATCTTGCAAATAATTTATGGCATGCATAGTTGTTTGCTCATTGTCCATTGGTGGATCATGGATGAATCGCCCCGCTGGTTGTGGGCACAAGGTCGTAAAGAAGAAGCTGTGAAAATTGTTGCCAAAGGCGTAAGATGGAATGGAAAAGGAATTCCATTAGACGAACAACACTATTTATCGAAAGCAAAATACATGTCGATCAACATGAGTGAGGAGCGTACGGTCAAGACGGCTGGTCTCAGTGATTTATTCAAAATGCCAAATCTTTGTATGAAAACATTGAACGTGTGCTTGTGCTATTTCGCTAATTCAATTACGTATTACGGTTTATCGTTGAGTAGTGGCAAGCTCAAAGGAAATCCATTCCTGATCTTATTCATTTTGGGTCTTGTTGAGCTCCCAAGCTACATTTCACTTGTATTTGTGCTAGATTTGTTGGGTCGGCGCTCCATTACCAGTTCACTTATGTTGATCGGAGGCTTCTGTTGCATCGCAACTGCTTTCATTGAACAGGGCAGCACATTTGCCACCACAATTGTTATGATCGGAAAGTTTATGATTGCTGGCTCATTCGCTGTGATATTCAATTATTCGGCCGAGCTGTTTCCAACAGTTGTGCGCAATAGTGCAATGGGATTGGGGGCAATGTCTGCGAGGTTAGCTGGGGCAGCGACTCCGCTCATCACACTTCTCGATAGCCTCGATCCAACGATTCCGGCCATCACATTTGGCGCAATTGCTCTATTGTCCGGATCATTGGTCACATTATTACCCGAAACTAACAATCAACCAATGCCCGAAACAATTGAAGATGGCGAATCGTTTGGGCGAGGCGATACGTGTTTTGCCGCCTGTTTTGGTAACAAAAAACGAAGAGATAAAACCAAGGAAGAATATCAATATGTTGGCGTCCCAATGGAAAATGTTGAAAAATAATATTTTTATATTTTAATTGTCTTTATAAAAGAAAATGTATGAAAAATAGTGCATCACATTGTGTAAAAACTTTGAATTTCTCCAAATGTTTAGAGGTATGTGATTTTCAATAAGCAATTTTTCGAAGTAATAGCGAACAAAAAATCTTTGAAAACAAATACGATACTTGTTTGATTGGATTTATGTTATCGTATCCTGGATAATAATACAATTGGTGATCAAGCTGTAAATTATCCCAGAATGATTCGATTATCTTGAACACCGAAATCCTATTTTCCACCCGAAATCTATAAATTGTATAAAATTTTCGAGGCAATGTGGCCGAAAATTGGCCTTCTTAGATAAATTCGGTGGTGCAATAGAAGCCTTCAGAACACAAATATTGGTTTGCCTTACAGTCTCGTTTAGAAACCACAACAACAAGAATGTCCACTTCGGGCCTAACGATTAATTTTCATAATCATATTTTTGAAACACTATTTCAATCTATTTGAATACAAAAACGCCAGATTAAATGTTCTTAAATCCTATTTTTCTGATAGCGGCTGTGCAAACGTATATTTGTTGTCTATTTAATATATATATATTTTTCCAGGTCAATTTTTGTTCACATGCCGTAATAGTTAGGATTCTATTTTAGTTATTTATTCTAGCCGATCATGGAATTATTTATAATTAGGCATGAAAAAAATAATAAATTGATCTACTATTAAGTAAATTAGGTTAGAAAAAACCGTATGAAAAGAGAAAAATAAATATTAGTTCGAATAAAGACGTTTTTATTTATTTATTCAGACACAGACATTCTATATTTAGGTAACATATTCAAAATATACGTATTTACATAAACAAATTTGAAGAAACAATACTCGATTGTTTTTCATCGTTATGCTTTAAACTTTGGATATTATAACATTCATTAAGAGTATAATAGAAATTTTCGTTTGCAAATATTACAGCGAACCAATCATCGTCATAATGTATATTGAACCTTCAATTCATAAGTGCAAATGGTTTTTCAATTTTTGAAGTACTCGTTGAATTGGTAATTTGAAAATGGTTCATTGTCCAATTGTTCCGTTGCTTGCTTAATATCATCATTAATGGCCGCAATCAGTGATTCCAGTGAGCCATAGTTTTTTTCTGGTCTCAAATAACCACAAATACACAATTTCAACTCTTTGCCATAGAGATCCATATTGAATGGATGAATTATATGCGTTTCCTGTTGATAAACGTAAGAAATCACGGGAAATATGAATAAACATTGAAAAATGACTTGAAAATATTCCAATGAGTAGAGCAACGAACTAGAAAATAACTATAATAATGATCAAACACTGATTATCGGCATGAAATAACAATTCACGACACTAAATAAATACAATCGTTGAGATAAAGCCGTCTTTTTTTTTTGTTGAATATCAAAATGGAAGTTTGTCGTTTTAATTGAGACATTTTAATCATAATCAATAATCCTTTCAGTACAAACCAGAGATTTTTCTTTGTTGTCATAGAATGGGTTCCAGCCAATGCTGAGAACAGCTTTGTGGACATCACCATTGTCAACAGCCGCCCATCCAAAGTAGATGCCCGTATCGAGTCCCTCTGGTAATTTTTGTACCACATCTAGTGGTAGATTAGCTGACGAAAGAGAGATCGAGAGTGATGCAATAATTCGAATCTTTCAAATTCTTAGATGATATTTTACCTGTTGGACAACCGAGCTCTTTGGATCCCCTTCCAAAACCCTTAATTATTGTTCCAGTACAGAAATGGGGTAGACAACTTTTCGCCATATTTTTGAGACCTCCGAATTCGAATGGGCTACAAATCGAAAACACTTGATATTAGAGCCAAACTATGATTGGAATGTTTCGTTTATTTTATTAACACTCAAAACTCGATCGCGATTGTACTTCAACATGCATGAGTCTTGAAATGTGGCTCAATCGTTGTCTTATCATTAAAATGAAAATTGCGAAGTGAAGTTTGATGCATTTGTATGTGTCGGTAAAAATTAAATAATATTTTATTCAAACCATTCTATGAAACAACCACAAAACCTGAGAAAAACTGCTGTGTAAGATTTGAATGGTTTGCAAATCAGCAAATGAATTGACACAAAATGAGACAGCTGTCAACTCACACACACACATACACACACACAAATATACGTAATGGATGACATTTGCTATTTCACTTTCGGCGTGATATCACGAATACACGCGCGCGATTGTTTACAATCCTATTATAGCATAGAAAAATGCTATATCACATTATTTTCCCACTGAAATTGAATTAGCGTCTGCGAATGTTGCGAAAATGAAACCGCAGCAAAGATTTCAATGATGCAATTGGATATTTATTAGAGTTAAACCAATACAAATCATTTATTTTATTGTATTTTATTTTAAGTATATGTAAAATCTATAGATCCTGTACATTCTGACAGGCTCCAAATGATTTTTCCATAATTTTGATGTTATTGTTGTTGTTTCTTTTTCGATAAAGGGAAGCAAAATCAAAGGTTATTAGACATTGATAAGAATACAGTTAGTTCGACGGTAGATACCAAAAATGAAGGGCGATTATTTACCACTTCTTCTGCTGTGATTGGGTGCCACGAATCCAAACGGTTTTTTTCGTTGTAAATATTTGATACATACAACACCACTTGGCATTCATGGACTCTACAGAATGTGGCATTCCTATGATGATTTCTGGGTTTTTTGTTTTGTTTTATTAAATAAATGTTACGATGGTTGTGTTTTTATTCAATTTGCAAAGCGGCTGCATTGCAACAAGTTTCGAGCTCTCGAATCAACTGAAACGTCCGATTTTGTTCCGTTATCCATTGCATTTCGATTTTCTCATTGATGCCAATTATATAACTGCGTTTGCGTGTGGTTGAATTTTCTTCAAAACTGTGTGATAAGTTTGTGAAATTACATTAGCCTGACCGCCACACATACATCATTTGATATTTCAAAGCATTTGAGAATTTACTCGAACTTTAATTCTACTGATATAAATTTTCCTTGAATTTGAACCCTGTCGCGCAGTTTATTTGTTCAGTATATCCAAAATCCGCTTGAATAAGCTATCAACGTGTTCGTGCTCATTTTTTCTTGTATTTCCCGTAGAAATCGTTGATTTGCTCAAAGTTAACGCCGATCGCATCTAAAATGCCGGTAAAACTGATGTTGCTCAATTTTTTATCAATCAGTTTGTCGCCCGTGAGGAATGTCACCACTTTCGGCCTGGGCATCGATGCATCCAAAATATTTTCACCGTTGGCCGTGATCGTGTGCGTGTCGTTGATGAAATTACAGAATTGAGCGATGTGCATGAATGTTGACGCTTCACGATCTGCGAATAGAGAAAAGGTTGAATAAAAGATAGAACAAATGGAAAAGAAAGCATAAATAAAGTGAATTTGATGAAAATACATCGCTTGACAATTTAAAGCTTTAAATCAGATAGATTGCAAAGTAACACTCACCCAACTTCTTGGGAATCTTTATCAAAGTCAATTGCTTGCTTTCATTGTTACGTTGTAGCCGAATAAATCGGCTGCCATTAGTAAATTCCCGTTCCAGCCATCGAATTGTATTTCGAACCACATCCGATGTTTTCTTGAGTTCATCCAATTCAGCCAAAACTGTAAAAAGAGGCACACAGTTGTTATAAAATGGGGTAATGATGAAATTTTTATTAAATATTGCTAAAATGGTATTGAACTCACCTGCGCTCGGAATCAAAACTACGAATTTCTTGGCTTTAACCAATTTTTTCACGATCTCAAGATAATTGGATAGAACTTTGGCGTCAACAACTAGATACGGGGTCAAAATGGTAGTATTTTTCGACATTTTCGCTTCGAGAACTTCAATTTCATGTTTCAACCACAATTTGCCCATAAGCTGATGCTTTTCGGCAGCTGAAACTGAACTGGACTTTTCATTATCAGCAGTAGATGGAGCAATTTGGTTGTTTTGTTGACGATTTTTCAAGTATCCTTTTTTCATGTTGGTTCTCTTATCGTCTTCGCCTTGATGTGACTCTTCATTGCTGCTGCGACCAGCTGGTTCATCATTCCGCGACAAAACGCTTAGCTCACTTCGGCTGGATCTACGATTACGACTTCTGTTCCGTACACGACGTCTATTGCGGTGTCCTCGCTTGCGGGTTCGCTTAACTGAGCGCTGTTTCGGAGTAGCAATTTTGATAAAGTTCCGTGTGCGTGAGCAAAAATTGTAGTCAAACTTCTTCATTTTGCACAGCGAAAAACCGAAATCAACGAATAGGAAAATACGCAAAATTGTCTCTTCATGTTCGGTGACTTTTAGTTTCAACGGTAGAGTCCAATCCATGTGGCGTTGGCAGACATCAAACACCGAGAACTCTTTCAACAAAACATCCTCTTTCAATGGGATTGTTTGGCGAATATCAAAGAGTGAGCGTAAATTTTCGCGTATATTTTCCGTTTCAATGAAAAATCGCTCAAAATATACTTTCCGCGTGAAAATATCAATGTTCATTATGTTCAGCAGGTCGAAAATTTTGTCGATGAACTCGGGATTGGTAGCGAAACAATTCACAATTATAGCATTATTGCCGCGCAGCCAATCGAACAACAATTTCAAAGCGATCATTATGCTTTCATGTTCGAAAAATTCAATGATGATATTTGGATCGATTTTGTTGTATTTTTGCTTGAAGCGAAGTTTCTCCGGTACCGTAGCATTGGTACCCGATTCTTCATTGCATAATGTATTCTCGACATTTTCGATCAGATTGAATTTAAAATCAAATGGATTTGTTGCATGGTCGAATGTGAAATTTAAGCCATTTTTTTTCTCTCCATTGTAGAGCTGAAGTTGCTTGAAGCTGCTCATGAAATCACCGAACATACTGTTTTCATAGTGATTCGATCCGTTTGGAGTCTTTGATGTCTCCGCATTTCCATTTGTGGGATAGATGATTTGTTCATTTTCGATTACCACATCATCGTCATCATCGTCGTCGCCGTCGTCATTTGAGCCGTTGAAATATTTAATCTCGCCATTCACCGGCACCTATAAAAAGGAGAATGTTAATAAAATTGCATTTTTGGAAATCATATTTTGACTTGGCCTACCTTCAAAGCGCCGTCTTCCTCGCTTTCGGATGAGCACCAAGAATCGCCATTTTCATCGGCACTATCATCGTCTGTGCTGAAGTCCGTATCCATGTCGCATTCGCTGTCTTCAAAATAGGATAAATCACTATTGGAATGCTCTGAAACCAAGCGGCGACGTCGACGGCGTAGATTTCCGCGTCGTTTTTGATTTTTCGCCGTTTGCGACGACATCGGTGTAGACTTTCCAGCGCTGCTATTGGTGGCTATATCTTCATGCTCATTTAAACTAAATTTGCGTCCATTTTTCAAGCCAACCGAATCATCTGACAGCTTATTGATGGTTATTTTTCCATACAATTGACCTTTGAGACTGGCCGCGTCATTGCTTTCGTCATTCGTGTGAGATGCAGACGATGCCAGTGATTCCATGAAGTGTTTGTGTTTTTCACGCGCTTTGCGAACATTTTTCTCGAATTCCTCGAAATTGTTGCAATATTTTGCTTGAAACTGGGCATTCTGCGTTTCACGACTTCCGATAAATTTGTTGAGCTTCACTGTACATGCGCTCACGAGTTCAGCGCACAATGCAACCAAAAAAGCATGCAAACTGTGAATTTTATTCGAACCGATTGTCTTCAATTTGATCATGCAAAAGAAAAACATGGCAATCATTTTATAAAGAATGTCGCCCGACAATTCGATCCGATTCGATTGCAACATCTTGCGAAAATCCATCAACATGCAATGGCATAGCGAATTGAAATCGGTGATCTCTTTGTCATAGAAAAACACATCGATCACCAATAAATAGCGTGCAATAAAATCGCGCAGCCCAATCATCTCACATTTCTCATTTGCACCTTCGGTTTTCTCCAAGTAGCTCGCATTATTCTGGAACAGCATCACCACGCGGCTATCGCTCAACTCAAATGGAACCGGACAGGTCAGCGAATACAAATAATGGTAGATGGAATCCAAATTGTAGTTAACTCCAGCTAAAAGAGTGCCCAACTGATTTTGAGCCATTCCGGTCTTGGGGTTCAGCTTGAATGCCTCGAAATAGTAGTTGGCTGCAAAATCCTATTTTTTTTTTAGACAAATTAATAATTTAGCATGCAAAAATGGTGAAATAATTCATAAAATCCTGTTTTCATCAGCTCACCTTGCTAATTTTCGGCATGGTAAAGTCAAAATCGATGAAATAACGATGCAAGTCACCAAGTGAAATGAGTAATGAGTGAATCGTTTCCATAGCATACTTGGTGATTTCATCCTGAGATCGATTTTCATTGTGGCAAATGCTATTTTGGCTAGCCACGGCCGTGTATAAATTCTTTTCGCACGTGTCCAAAAAGGAAAAATCCACCACATCTCGAAGGTCCAAACTAAATTTGCGTTCCAGATTAACGATAATCTGTTTAAAATGTGATATACCCTCGATAATTAGGTTACTGATTTGCTCTTCGGCTTGTTTGTTGTTGGCTTGGTTTTTCTTCCACAAACGCTTGGCCAGTGAAATCAAATCGTAGTAACCTTTGAACCATAGGATTTCACGGCATTTTCGACCGATCACCTCGAATTCCGTTTGATAGATTAATGCCGTGCTCTGATCAACGATTGAGCTACGAATATTTTCAATCCCCAAATCGAAAATCCCATCAATTGAGCTAATCTTCTGCTTCTCCAGATCAAACTGCTTCAGCAAATTGTAAACGCATCTGAAAATTAATGGGAAGCAACAACAAAACAATGAATAAGATTATTTTTTTTCTTTCATGAATTGGTTGTGGCAGATGCGTTGAACAGCACGTAAGTACGATTTTCATCAACACAAACACACGCACTATCTCCCCTGCAAAAAACTGGCAACAAATAAATCCAGTTCAACCAAGTTAAAGTTAGGGTTTGCACACGCAAAAACGAATCATGTCAAGCTTTGACATCTGTAACGTGCTGAGATTCGGTTTATTTTTACACCGATGCGATTTGGCGTCTCCAATCGATGATATAATTTTGACATTTTTCTCTAATTAAATAATACATTTTGCTAGCGTACATGATGAATTTCTTGCTGCTCATCGCTCAGCGTCAACTAAGTTGCAATATTGAAATTGACGAAATGCTGTTTGTCTAATTAGAGATAATGTGGTTTCATGCGCTACAAAGCGGTTTGAAAATGGCCGTTCAAACATAAAGATCTGCACTAATTTGAAATGCACGTTGAAATAAATTCGCAACTGACTGTTTTCGCTCAGGCGAGTTGTTTACTCTCGTGACTACATAGACTTTTTTCAGGTCGACGGATTTGTTTTTGTATTAAAAAATAAAAACGTTTGAAGCACCAAACAGAGATAGAAAATGAGATAATCTGAATTTAAAAGAACGTGGTCGACGCACGCGTCACAACCGAACAAAATAGCACACATGAACAAAATCATCCTTTTTATTGGCAAATCTCTGGTGAACAAAGATGGCAGATTACATATTTTTCTTTTTAGACAGTTTTTGGCGGTGTCAACTAAAAAATAACAACTAACCACAAATTAAAGAATTTTATTTGAAAATAATGATAAAATACGCACTTATATTGTTGTTTGATGTCACGATCCAAAGGTTGCGGGCTCGAAGCAAATGGTTTGGATATTATCATTGTAGTTGAAGTTGAATAATCCATCGTCATAATGATAGTGATTAATATGCAGATTTAGCAGAATGAGCTGTGCGACTTCATTAGATTCTGTGATGATATTCAAACACTGATGATGTGATGGAATGTTGTCGCGTTGCACGTTTTTCTGGATGAATTTTTGGTTTGAATTAAATGTAGCACCTGTGCAAATTCTGTTCCCTTCTTCGATTTTTTACTTTTGCTCCTCTTTCTTCCTCCTTATCTCTCTGTCACTCTCTTTCTCTCTTTTACAACAATGCCCTCTTACGTTTTCGTTAAAAGAGCCTTGAAATTCTTTAATAACGAAAAAATACGGATTTCTTTGTATTTTATTCCGTAAATGTACAACGTTTTGTGTGGTCTGCGCTGTTTCAATGCATGGTTCGACGAGGTTTCCGTCAAGATTTCAACACTAAAAACACATTGTTCACGATTCTTAGAAAAATTGGTGAGAAATTTTCCATCATATTTATCTCATTTTCCCAATTTGATGTCATTCCCGTATGATTTCGACGTGTCTCTTCCGCACTTTGTGAATTTCGCGGACTGTATTTCCCTTTTGCCAATTCACAACAAGAATAAAAATTGTTGCACCGATGAAATACTTGTCGAAATTGTATAACAAATCACAATTGATTTGGACAAAGCAGTGCGATAAAAAAATGATTAATTATTATTCACTGCTGAGGTGATATTTTTCTTCCCATATGCACGAAATGTAAAATTGCTTGCATCAGACTGATTAAGTGACAGAATGAATGTGGTGATAAATAGAATCCGCTACAAGTTCATTTTTTACAGCATGAAGATGGACTTACATTGAGAATTTGCTAGATTCGTTCGATATATGATGGTGTGCCTGTGTGCGTAGTGCACACTAACCAACTTCATGTCGATCAATGGCGAGAGACGGTGAATTTCAACCAATCCATTCACATTTAATTTTATGTTTTTATATAAATTATCGGTTGAAACATTGAAAAAAATAAATATTTCTATATAAATAATGCAATAGATCGATTTTTTCTAATAACTGGCATTTTAAATATAAATTTTAGGGCTTCGCATTTCGATGCACTCACTTGAATATGAACAGTGTTGCCAACAATTCGCAAGCTTCGCTGAAAAAGCGATACAGTAAATAAATAATGATAAAAGGTGTTACATATGTAAAACTTACTTTTATGCACATCTCTATGGTTTTTCGAGTTGCTACAAATTTGGAGTTATTTAAATTTTTTATCGTATCATCTTGTAACGTTGAGAATCTTATTTTTTAATGAAAAAATAATTCACACACAATTTCAAGTTATTACGATGAAATTTAAATTATTTCCAGAGAAAATTTAAAATTTGAAATCATCCATTGTTTGAAGAGACAAAGGCTTAATATTGAGCATGCACATAGAAAACGGCTAATGCAATGCAAATATGTTTATTCTCGATTTAATTTTCAGCGTTATTTCAAACTTTATAATTATAAATTTTGTCTATTTTTTTTTTCGGAAAAAGTGTCGAACTGATCTCAATACTTTTCCGCACACACTACTGTGTGTATAAGTAAAAATCGAAGCATTTATTTGACAGTTTTATGTATTTTCACTTTGAACCATTGTTTTTTTTTTGTATTGGAGCGAAAGTATTTCAACAAATAAAATCATTAAATCCACTGTCTGTGTCCATTCTAATTAAAATCCAGCCAATTTTCATTGAATTGCGCCCCCTAAACCAATTGCCTGGATACAATTTGTTTGCTTGTGTAAAATTTCAAATAGAAATCTAAATGAAATGACTTCTGCACTATATCTTGAGCATTATTTGGATGGTATGCAATTTGTTGTTGTGATTTTAGTGCGATTTTTAGTTGCTTTGTTTGGCAATGTTTAGTGAATGAAAATTGCATTTAATGTTTGTAAGATGTGTCCAATGAATTGTTAATGGTTTAATATTGGATTCATTTCAAGGTTTGGAGCATCTGCCGAACGAATTACAGAGAAACTTCACATTAATGCGAGAATTGGATTCGCGCGCACAAACTCTAATGAAAAATATCGATGAGAAAGCCGATGAATTTATGAAAACATTGGTGAAAGACAAAGATTCCATTCCAGAAGAAGTGCGCAAAGAAAAACTCAAAGCGATTCAAGATATGTTCAATAAGGCGAAAGAGTATGGCGACGACAAGGTTCAATTGGCAATTCAAACATACGAATTGGTGGACAAACACATTCGACGCTTGGATTCGGATTTGGCGCGATTCGAAGGGGAAATCCAAGATAAAACACTGACAGTGGCCAAAACTACAAAACCAGAGGAAACACTAGGAAAACGTACGATTTTTTAAACAAGAGTGGACTTTGATTTTGTTTGACTTTCTATGACCTCTTTCGAAACATTCATTCAATTCTTATACAATATTTTGATCTAATTTGAATTGGTTCGGTTTTTCTTGATCAATGCTCTTTTCTCTTCTTTCCTTTTCTATTGCAATTTCTTTGAATGCATTCAAATTATCTAGGCGGCCGTAAACGTACCAAAGACCCGAAGGTGCCAATACCTAAAAAGAAGCGTGTCCCACCGAGTGTTATTTCATCGGAGGATGAATCGCGGCCTGAAGCTGTTGTTAAGACGCCGAAGAGTACGAAAAAGCAGAAGGTAAATCAAGAAAAAGAGACTCGCAAAATTCAAAAGGTAACTCAATCATCATTACTAACTGTCACATTTCAGTCAAATATTATGATTTGGTTTTAATTTCAAGTATTTAGCAAATTTCAGTTTATTAGATTTTATTGACGATTCATATAAATGAACTTAAGTATTGGATATTTTGTTACAATCACAATCATTGTCACTAATATTGTTCGTCATTGCGTGAATTGTTTGCTTCTAACATCAAACAAACATTGATCACCTAATTCATGAATAAGCATACATTGAGGCATGAGCCATATATTAATATAAAGCATACACATCACATGTCATATGATCGTTAATATATACATAATACGGCATATCATAATTAACACCCGTATTCTGTGTTTGGATAAAATATTAATTCTTATTTTGATTCGCACAGAAAGTTACAGAAACCGAAGAACCGAAACCAGAGCAAACTGGACATACAACGCCGCATCCGAGTGACGTTCTCGATATGCCGGTTGATCCAAACGAGCCGACATATTGTGTTTGCCAACAAGTATCATATGGAGAAATGATCGGATGCGATAACTCAGAGGTGAGTCAAAGTTCATTGAATCGACATTTCGGCATTGATTTTTATCATCACTTTCGAATTTCGATTGCAGTGCCCGATTGAGTGGTTCCACTTTGCTTGCGTTGGACTGACAACAAAACCGAAAGGCAAATGGTTTTGTCCGAAATGTTCACAGGATCGCAAAAAGAAATAAGCTATGCACTCGCCCATTGAAACTGATCATCTGCATTTTGTTTCTTTGCATCACATCTTCATTTCGTTTTCACAGTATTTGTTTTAAGTGATAATTTAAAAGAATATGTTTATTAGAAACCAGTTACGAGGCAATGCTGCCAGATATCATTTATGTTACACCCATTACATGTTTAGTCCTTCGGTTTGTATCGAATTTGAATGAACGATCAAAAAAGTGCTGAAACTGAAAATGCGTAGAACGATTTTCAAACTTTCTGCGAACAAATGACCTACCCCTCCCCCAATGACCTTCTGCCACAATATTGTTCTAATGTATTTTGTACTCGATTAGTTTATAAAACAACATCTATCTAGTATTAAGTGAAAAAGAAAACACACACACATGGAACAACTCAAATCAAAATCAGTTTTGTTGATTTTCAACCAGTAAATCTATACGATGAGCAGTTTGAATAACTTTCTCAGAATCTATTTACTTACATTTATTATATTATTGATATGCAATAACTTAATCCAATTTTTAAATAAATTCCATAGAAAATATTAACCATAGTCTGCGGTTGTTTTGATTATTATGCATTTTCTCTTCCAAGCAGATCAACAGTTAATTTGTTCTAGATTTGCGAGGAACAGTTCGAAAGAAGCATTCGACGTCGACCAACTTAGACCAAATGAACCAAATTGTTGAAAATTTCCTCTATTTTATCTCTCTACGACTCCAGGAACTGGCAAAGTTCACCAAGCTGAAAATTGTTATTCGACATATCATCAAACCACTGTTGTATTGAATTTTAACTCGAAACCTCGTTATTGTGTTTTTGCTCTCAAGATGTTCATTTATAAGCCCAAGATAATTTATAGATTTCAATATATAATGATAATACGTTTGGTGGAACTGATTTCTATGTAAACAAAGTGTTGTTCATTCATCCGGATCGAATCAAATTATGTCTCGTGATTTATCAAAAACCATATTTCGGCCAATCACTTTCATTGCAACATCCGCCAAATGCTGTGAGTATTTCTTGACGACAATATCACGTTTGGGACACGAATGCCGCAATACAAAATATATGTTGTTTCTGAAATAACCCTCATTGAGATTTTTTTTGAATCTTATAGATTCCCCCCCCCCCCTCTCTCTCTCTTTTGTTTTTTTCCTCTCCAGCCTTCTTTCTTTCAATCTCGCTCTCTCCCTAGTTTCCTCCCTTTTGCGCTCTCTCTATCTGTCACTTCAGTGCGCTCAATATTTGAAATTGAGAACAATGGAATGAATACTTGAGAAGTGGAGCTACAATTGGTCAACGAATAATGATAGTTTACATTGAATTCGGCACGTATGTTTTTCAATGCTCCAATTGATAATCATTCTTATCATATTCCCGTACAGTTCAACGATTTTCATTCAGTTTCTTCATTTATGTGACGCAAATCAGTGTCGTTAGCGTGTGCGCTCGAGAAAGAGAGAGAAGGAGTCGGTACTACAGAATAACACATGAATCCCTATATGAATTGAAGAGAACGTGTTGACAGTTCACATGAAATAACAGCACTTGCTTTACACACACAACCACTTTATTGACTGAAGACAATAAAATACAGCTGTGTTGCTGAGTCGCAAACACAAAGAGATGCCAATTGGAAATTTGACTTGGCGAGTAGCTGCAGTGCAGTAAAAACGAAATGAACGCGACGAACAGACAACAAATCAAGTAAACTTGAATTAAAACAATAAAATGATATTAATGAAATGGCAGCCTATGAGCAAAGGTTGCAACACAGATGAATTATAAATATCGTTTCACGTAAATCGTTGTCTTTGTTCAGTTGTTTTCATTTCATTGTCGCATTCAAACGTATTATGTGAAATTTTTGTTGATCGAAAGACAATATAAGCTATTCTATAGATTCGTGAAACAAAATTTGTGTATAAAAACAAAGTAAACAAGACAGAACCGAAATTTAAAGTGATTCAAATTGGATAGGATGTTTAAATCCTATCGATTCTCCAAAATTTCAATTCATTGAATAGATAACCGCTTTAAAATGTGAGTATGACAATAACCAAATTGCAGTAGAAATTTTGGCGTTTGGCAGCGAGCAGGCTGTTGTGTAATTCACATATTTTTCGTTACGGGCGTTTTCCACTTTCATTCAAATTGCAAAATCGTCAGTTTGGTTGAAATAATTGGTCGAAAACGAGATTTTAGAAAAATCAATACAAACTGCACATGTGTGTGCTGATTTGATCATACCGATTAATTCTTTTTTTGAATGAGTAAGTTGAACGAGTTAATGATTGACCTCCTTTAACTCAAACACTTATCCCTTATAATACGTACATCTAACTTGTAAAATGTTAAGCTTTTGATTAATCGCTGCATGCAATCGAAAAATGGATTGTAAATATCAAAGCACCTTGTCAGCCAAATCAACCGTATATGCACACGGTTTCCCAGTAAATAGGGGTTGGAGAAAGTTTCAACTCTTTTTTTAGACTCATTTAGAAACAAGAAAAGCCAAACGACCAATATGAATCAATACCGCAAATGTTTGTCAGAAGTTTGCGTTGAAATAAGTCACTGTAGTTGATTCTAGATATGATATAGGGAATGAGATAAGATATTTAAGATATCACATCATTTTCAAATGTGTTAATCTTACGCGTATTTCATATTTTCGGATTAAGATGATAAAATAATCTTTCATGTTCCCAAGCAAATGTTTAAAATTTTTTTCGATTTAAAAATAATACGATGAATCATACATACAAACGGTCAAATCTATCCCTTGCATGTGTTCCACATAGTTTAACTCTATTTCTCCCGTATCCTTATCACATTAAGAAAAACATATTCGAGATTATGACGGAGTATCACAACTGAGTAACGCAGAGTTAATTCATCGCAAGATTTTGAAGTCGTTCGTCAAAAGAAACGAAAATTGTAAAATCAAACTGCAGAGTTTTTCGGAACAACAAAATAATAATAAGATATTTAATAAATAATTCACAATAATAAACCACCCAAACATCTTTTTAAATAAAACACATAAGCTCGGCCAAATATCTTTCCATTCCTAAATGAAATCATTTTAACTGCAACACGCACAAAACCAACTCGTTCCTTAGCCTTAATTCATTTCCTTAAAATTCATTTTGGCATATTCATTAAAAACTATTATATTTTGATATTGAAATATATTGTAGTGACGTAAAATGTGGGAAAATTTGAAACCTGGCAGTTCTCCAATTGATTGGTGTGAAAGCAATTATCAAGTCTCAGCGCATATTGCTGAGTTCGTAAACACAGTGAGTATACAAATCAAAAACATTACTGGAAAGCATTACACTTATTTCTGTTCTGAAATATGATAAAAAGAACCAGAGCTAAATAAAATTGATAAAGAAACTATTTGATTTAGTTTGAGAAGAAATTTCATTGGAAGGGCTCATTCAGTTCATGAGTAGCTGAGCCGAACAGCGATAAGGATTCACATAAGTTTATCAAACATCAGAACACACGAAATGAAAATACGCAACGCTAATCCAATTGATTACAAGTGTTCGAATATGAATGTAGTTGATTGCCCAAACTTCGAAATAAAACTCTTTTTTCCGACTTTGTTGCCAGGTATTTTGAGTGGTTTTGCACAAAAATGTGTTTATTTTGCATCATTTAGTGGAATAATAGTCGTTTTGATTCAATCACGACGACACAATAGTTGAACTGTCAAACGCTCTGCGACAGCTTTTTTCGTACAATATTTTTCAAACAATTATTAAACGTTAAATATTATGTTGAAAGACACGAAATTTGGGCAATCATCTGTATTAATAATTCTTGATATTCATAACAATGATTGAGTCAAAGGGATTATTCATTTCACATGAATTATATTTATATCGTATCCACATTAACTCAGATATCACAGCAATTGCGCTGCAACGATAAGACGCAACCACAAACAATGAATTAATGAGCTATTGTCTTTTTCAGTTGAGTAATGTCTTGTTCCTGTTGTTTCCGCCGCTATTGATCCACTTGTTTAGGTAGAAACAGACATATTTTTGATATGTTGATACATTTTTAATAACTTAAAATTTCAAATGTGTGATTCAGGGATTACGGGCATTTTGTGAATCCGGGCATTCACGTTGTATGGGTATTGATGATTGTTGTTGGTTTGAGTTCGGCATATTTCCATGCGACATTAAGTCTAATCGGGCAATTGCTTGACGAGGTAGCAATCTTATGGGTTTGTGCGGCCGCCTTCTCGTTATTCTTTCCCAAAAAGTTCTTTCCCCGTTGTTTGAATGGAAACAGGTAAAACAATTTAAAATAACCGAATTCGTTGAAATCAATTTCGTTCGTAAAAAAAAGAAATTCCATTTATATTTTATTTTTAGGAAAGTGTTTGGTGGATTTTTGGGTGTGTGTGCGGCTATTTGTACTGCATTAACGTTCTGGGAGCCGGCCGTTAATGCGTTTGCGTTAATGCTTCTCGTGATACCGACTTTCGTGCTACTCTATTCATCGATCAGAGAGTATGTACACGTGCAAAATGTAATTACCTCTCATAAACCGATTTTAATCGCTTTTCTAATTGTATATTAAATAGGGAGCGTTCGATGCGTATTTACCGGCTCGGATTGCGCAGCGGCCTGGTCATGGCATTGGCCATTGTTTGTTGGTTACTTGATAAATTTTTCTGTGATACAGTGCTCGGCCAGAAATTTCCATATTTGCATGCAATTTGGCATGTATTGATCTTCATATCATCATACACGGCATGCGTTCTATTCGCATATTATGCGGTTAAGGAGGAATATGTGAACCGTATACCGGATCTCCGCTACTGGCCCGTCAATGAATTTGAGCTCGGTATCCCGTTTGTTTCCATCAAATGCTATTACAGCGATGACAAACGTAATATATAATCCGAAAGTTGTGCACATAGCGAAGACTATGTGTAACATATTCAAACTGACATTGTCGATATACTTCTAAAAAGATTTTGTGAGATCCTGATTAGCGGAGATGCAGAGCGTACCGGCTTTCAGAGCGATATACTCGTGATAAAGAATAGACAACAAACATTTCAATTAACTTCAAGCAAGATATTTCTACTTTTATTTTATTTTTTTGTAGACTGCAGTCGACAATATTCGACATAAATTGTATATGTTATTTTGAACGAAATTTTTATGTAATAGAAAAAAATGATTGATAAATTATGTGTGTAGTAAATTTAATGTACAAGACAAATAGAATCCCAAATATCTCTCAATGAGCCGAAATCGGTAATAAGCAGTGCAAATCAATTATTCCGAAATTTCAATTTCAACAGTCAACCTTATATCATAGTCGTACTTAAGTAAAGTGTAACTTACCAAATTAGGACGTACAACTTTTTGTGTATCTTATTCAGATCCAAGATTCTATTTATATATGAAATAAGGCTTATATTTGCAGCAAGGTCAAAATTAGAGACTAAGTTCAAATTTGGGTACTCTATCCATTTATATTTACACTTTCTGGCATCCCCCCTTTTTTTTATTCAATTATCATAAGTTAACATCAGGAATATATAATTTGTATATTTTTTGAGCTTCCATAAAATAATAAAGCAAACAAACATCACTACGAAATGTTATTTCGCATCACTACGAAATGTTATTTTTAGAGATATTGTGGCACAAAGTAAAATTATATTATCAAATAAAGAACAAATAAAGTAGTGAACTCAATTGTGTTTTATTGAAAATCCAAGGTTGAAAATTGCGGTTTATTTTTGTGTTGTCGACCTTCCAAAAAATCACAGCGCTCGACAACATTTTTTTCCCATTGATTTCAATGGAATTCAAGAAAATGATATTTCAAATTTGCCGGCTGACAATATAATATAGCGGAACATTAATAGAATTCCGTTTATTTCAATCATTCGAATGATTTGAGTCAACTACAAGTGTCATTATCATGCAACGAAACTCAAATAGAATGACCGACTTTCGGTTTTCATGACATCGATCATAACGAAAATAGATCAAATTTATATTATTTCAATTCAACGTTAATTGTTACATCTGACTACATGCGAGCAAACCGATCCAATCAGAGTAAAAAACTCCAGTTTCACTATGACATAATAGATGGCGCGCTTGATAGTCTAGATTTTAAACCTGCAATGAGTCCGATTTATTAGCAGTAAACCAAAATGTTGTGCACGAATTCGAATGGATTCACATAATAATTTGATCTCACTCCATAAATTTGTTCGTACGAAATAAAACGGCGTAAAGTGTATAGTTGAAAGTTCGACAAATAGAGTGAATTTATTAGGTACTGAATAAAACTACGGAGAAAAAGAACACTTCGGGAATAGAACAAATGGGTTCGCAATTTGAGAGAGCGTCAACTTTGGATGCTTAAATGTTCCGTTCGATTGGCGTCTATAAAAAGTAATGAATCTTCGAGACTTCCCTTTTTGGGTCAATTTCTCAACGAATTATTTATTTATTTATTCGGTTCAAATCATGTCAAAAATCACCAAAGATACCTTCAATTGGTTGCAAGAATGCCAAGAATTGTTCTGTAATTGTCGTCAATCAAACGCATTTTTATTCACATCACAAAGCATTTTTAGATTTCCTTCACCGTCTTGATTTGTGATGCTTGTCTGAAGTAGTAAAAATGACATAAACCGCCATCAGAATTTTACATCAGACGCAAATGTTTTAAGTTTTCCCTCTTTATGATGCATTTCCGTGCACATCGTAAAGCCACTTAAAGTATCACAGTTGATCGTGAAATGAATGTAAGTTTAATAAGTTCGAGTAAATCCGATGTGTGTGTGTGTGTAAAAAGTCAATGTATGTCAGAGGTAACATTATTGGGGTAAGTTCTTTTGTATTGCATTTTATCGTGGTTATTTGGAAATATTGACGGACGATTGAGGAAGAAAAAAACTCAGCTCAAAGTACAATGAATTTGAAGTGGACCTTGATACACAATTTTGGTTCATTCGTTCGTGTAGCTCTATTTTGGCTGGTTTTCCCCAGAGATGATAAAAAAACGGTGTTCAGAAAGTGATAAGTTGTTGAAAATGAATTTGCAGCGGTTGTGTGTATTGATGTCCAATTTTAAGATTTGTTTCGAAAATGTGCCCCATCGGGTCCTAGTAGCGAATCAATGGACTAACCTAACAAACAACTTGACTTCGTCAGTTTAAAAAGTCCCACATGAAATTTGCGCTGCCTGTCAATGTAAAATACATAAGCCAATTCAACGTGTTGATTTCTTTCCTTTTGTAGCGTCGACACGAGCGAAATTTAGTTTGCTAAGCTTTGTGTGATTTTCCGTAGCATTTAGTACAATTTGTGCGGCACAAAATGGTTGATTTCCCAACAGCGGGAGGTGAAATTGCAGAAAGCGAATACGTTGAAAACTACTTGATGTTTCGTATTCTCGGTCACCAGACAATTTTGGGCGTTTTTCTGATCGTTTCTTGTTACCTTCGTTCATTCATTAATGATTCAGGCTGTTTTACTGGTACATTCTTTCGCTCACAAAATACGGACATTGAACGAACAATAAGAAAAAATGCGAAAAAACCATCGTCACCACGATTGACAATACCCAGAAAAAATCATTTCAAAAAAACTTTTACTCTATCATCGCAGGAGACATTTCGTATAAATATCCTGTAGAAGTAAAAACTCCCAAACGTTTCAAGTAAATTTCAAGTTGTGGCACAGCAATGGTTTGTGCAATAGACGCTGTGCTTTGCCACTCTGACTGTGTTCTTCGCCGCCTCGAATAACCGTCTGGTCGAGTAGAATCGGCTGTTGTGCAAAAACTTCAGTGATTTTTATTTTCTCTTGCCAAACTTTTGTTTTTGGCGTTGTTATTGCAAGATTCGTACTTTATTTATGCTTTTTATATATCTTTTCCCTGCATTTGTGCTTATTTCATTGCCTTGCCACACTGTGCATGTAAAGGGATCTGTGTCTATGTCTTTTTTTTTGTCTATATTTTCGTTTTCTTAGCTGGTAGCGATAGCAGTTGTGTGCTTCGTTTCTTCTTGTGCTACTTGAAAAACGCAATGTGTCACACAGCTCAAGCGGTCGCCTATCTGATTGAAAATCCATTGTTTGCGGGTAGTTAAAATTTTGAAGTCTTTTTACATTCCCTAATCATGAGCGCGCCAACCAAAAAGACGTAATTGTTTACATGAGGCATCGGTATCATTTTCATTTAGCGATAGCATGTCGGCTATCAAAAATGAACCTTCAAATGTGTTTAAATGCCAAGCAATTTGAATAATTTGACTGTGTGAAATTCGGCATTTTCATAATGCCAGACATTTGTAACGCACAAACCTATCAAATATCCAACGGCTTTTAATTTTTCATACCGTCTACTTTAGTAATCACATTTTCACCGTTTAAGGAGTTTATGAGCTGTCGCAATACACCAAAAATAATAATCGTCCATTAATTCGGATGGAAAACATCCCTTCACACACACAGCCGTCACTCGACTAACCAAGGCTAGACTATCATATTTACTTTTGTTAAGCGATTTGCATAACGTTCATTGTTTGCAAATGTCTGATGTAAATTGTTAGCCCACCAATTCGTTGTAATTTCAACGATTGATGAAAAAGGGCTCTTTTGAAAAATGATTTTTATTAAGAATGACATGCTATCTTTTTTTGCTACTTCCCTCTGCTCCCTTTATGAATTCCCCCATTATTTTACAATGAACGAAGGCCAAAATGCTACTGTCTATGTCCATTTTGAATTCAAATGTATCAAATAGTTTTTTTTTTAACAATAAAGACCATTAACTACATGAACAGTCGATGTCATTCGAAGTTGTGTCTAATCACGCAGACCTAGAAAAACGAGCATGTCTGCGAAATTTTGTGAAAATAAAAAAATCAGTCAAATTAAAAATGTTCATATTTTCATTGACAATGACGCAAAAGAATTTTTTCTTGAAAGATAAATGAAGAAACTGCAAAAATGTGCTGAGCAAAATTCCTTTTTTTTTGTCATTTCGCCAAAGATCAATGTTTTGGTACATTTTTTGTGGGTTTTGACTAACCGCTGAAGCCTGAAGCGTGCGAGGAACATTCGAATTCTGAACCCATAGACATTCTTTAAGCTCGAAATATTTTTTTATTGGATTTGCATGGTATTGATGTATCGATAACGTTTTATAGCTCAAATGAATGCCAATCAATGAAAATCAATTGACATCGGCGCCTCTATATGAGCGCATCAATCCCGCATCCCGCTCTGATGCTGTTGCAAGCTCAATTTTAACAGCAATTGTAACTTATAATCGAATTTGAATTCATAATTGTGCATGATTTGATAGAGAAATCTTCTAAAGATGATTTTTTCTGCGAAACGTATTTCAAATTTTCAAAGCATACACACAAAAAATGGAAACGGATAATGACGATTGTTGCTCAGATGAAAGGGGATCAGCGGGAAAATATCAAACCCGAAATCACAAGCGGTACAGGTGAAAAGGGGAAGCGACCCTAGCATTCCCTTTTGTCTTAAGCATCATCCGTGTTATGCACAATAGTTACGATCCAAGTTAAAAAGTCTAGGTGTTATCAGCATCAAAATCGGAAATTTATTTAATTTTATTTTCAGGGTAAACAACACGTCAAAATAATTTATATTTGATGCCGCAACAAACCGTAATCATGCATAAACAGCTCGATGAACACTTGACACAATACGAAAACACATTTATCATGGCTGCGGATCCTTTTCAAACAAAATACCAGAGCAGTTTCAATATGACGTTGCACTGGAAAAAAAACCTGCGGTATCTCTGTGTAAATTTGAACACAATTAGGGATCGAGGTAGTAGCTATGTAATTTCATGAAAAAAGTGGTCGGAAAAATTGAAGTATACTTGTGGATATATTCTTGCATTTTTACCTGGTGAAGCATGAGGAGAGGATGTTGTCTTCCATTTAGAATTTTCAATCAACACGGAGAATATTCAAAAAATTCCTGCTTAAACTTCGGTTGAGATTTAATCGTTCATTTTGAGTGGGTTACCGCGATAACAATAACAACCATAATCTCCGGCACACGCATGAGTGCGAACACCGGAGCAAACAAGAGGTTAAAAAAAAACTAAAAGTAAACGACGTGCAAAGCATTCCATGGTTTCAAGCTAACGATTTTTGCATTACTAAAATGCGAAAACACAAATAATTTGAGTGAAAACGCTTGGGCGAACATGTGTTGTGGCATTCCGTATTTAGAAAAGCCGCACTTTTCTTTTTCCTTCTAATGAAATCATTTTAATTATGCAGCGGTGTAGAATATCCGAGCACATAGCGAAAATAAATTGCTTAATGATTGTATGTTCGATTAAAATTCAACTAAACTGTTTAGAGTTGTGAACTCACATAAACGTTGGCCATTTCACAATATTGTTGGCATTGTCTGTTGCTTGGCGACCGTCATCATTTCTCTCTATCTCTCTCTGCCTCTCGTCAAAATTGAAATACTTCCAAAGCGACAGGCTGATTTCATGATGTGAAAGAGTAAAGTGTAAAACATGAGCTAAGAAAATGGCATATAATCAGTCTCGCAAGATAATTTTCAGAAGCAGTATCGTTGAGCTAAATCCGCGCACCAAGGTGCTTTTACTTTCTCGATGAGATTTACGAGCATGCATAATGGAATTTGTATATCAACGAAATTAGATTTTTTCCTCTTCTCGATGCTCCTCTCTTGGCAGTTTTTACTCGAGCTCATAAAGCGATCAGTGAGACTAAAGTATATCACGTGATAACATCTATATTCTTATTTGTGATATTCCACGTCATTGTATATTAGCATGGTTACCGGAATTTTCTCTGTAAATGCCGGAAAAAATGAATATTCATCGGTGAATCATGAAAAATAGATCGATGAGAACAACGAAAAACGGAATAACAATAATCTTATTAAATGTGCTCAATTTCACATATATGAGCTTTGACGCCATCGCTATTTTGCCACATTCCGTCTGACATGGATGTTTTAATGGCACAAGACGTTGGCTCGGCCATATTTGCATTTGCCACAAACACATATGCAACAATTTAATGCGAATAATAAGGACTTGTTTCTCAGACCGAAACATATTTTCGACTATTTTTTCTACAGCGTTCTCTGCTCGCATTCTGCATTGAAGATTTTTATCGGCCCATCGTAAATGGTGCGAGCAAAATATTTGATTTGTGTTGATATCGCTAACATGAGCTTATTTAAATTTCTCCATTGCTATGAGCATTATGTCTCTCTACTTGCCTTCTCATTTTCGCAATGCCAATTTCGTAGTCGCACTTTTCTTTCACTTCTTGCTCATTGTTTTGCAAACTGGGGCACATTATCATCAGATTTAATCTGCAAGGCTTATAACCGCTTCAGGTTCGTTTGACTGAAGTGATTTCTCTGTGAATTTGCCTGCGTTTGTCACCGATCGTTTACTTTGGTAGCAACAGAGTTGACATGGAGTGAAATCCCATTTGCGTCACTGTTCAGAGTATTCTTCGTCGTTCCACTCAAAATATCAATCATCGGTGAACTGAATATCGACATCGATACCTTTCAATTTGAATCATTTATTTTTATTTTTGAAATCAAATATTTATAAGATATCCGCTGAAAGCCGATTTAAAGTTTAAATGACTGCGCTGATTATTATATCTATTGGTCAACAGTAATTCAGCCGACGGAAAAAAATGATTCCGCCTGCACTAAGTTCTTTATCGGATATTTTGTCTAGACAACACAAGCTGTTGACATGATAGCCATCAATCTCTGACTCTCCTTACTTTGAGCCGTTCCGAGATCCGGAGACATGTTTCAACGAGCTTTGTTTTTATCGAGCACCATCAATGTGATTTTCCACCGTCTGATATCCTCTTTCATGGAATCGGTTCCATAAGTTGACAAAATAAATGCCATTCTCTTAAAACAGATAAACAGGAATGCTTTCTGAACTGATTCTTTCGAAGAATCACCATTACTATCACTCAGTTTATCAAGTTCAAGCCCATCTGTAACGGAAAGAATATCTAATACATTCGTAGGCGGTCAAAAGATTTTCAAAATGCATAATCTTAAGTGATTGTCAAAGCCGAGATTTGAAGCACTTGATTTATAGTCAACCATTGCTTTTTCTCAGTTGTTGAGAACCCCTCTCTCTTTTTGAGTTATCATTTCGGACTACACGTGCAACTGGATTCCCTATATTTTTCTCTATTGGAATCTATTTCTCAAATCAATATTTGAGTTTGGAATCTAATTCTCGCGAAACTTTCCGTCCATATATTTTCTTTCTTTAGCAAATACATGGAATTGTGACAGTGTAACAGTCTCAAACACATGCCGACACACTTTTTGTTGATCATTAAATTCAAATATCTTTTGCGTCGCATTCAGTGTGTGGAAAATGAGTTTTGAATGGAAATACAATCAAACTGGTTTCCGCCAAAATGCTTCGGACTTTGGGCAGAGCTTATTTAAAAGCACTCATATGCGTGCAGTCACTCAGTAAATATTTACTTTTCGTTCGATAATTTGCTTTGGTTAAGTGGTTTTTACAATATCCATTCGAACATTTCGGAAATTCAATTCAAATAAAGGCATTTCAAACGAATTGAACTACGCATTAGAATTAAACTTCTCTTGATATTGTATTTTCTTTTCGTTTGGATTCGCCCTTTTTGCCAGCTAGCCTATTTTCTAAGAAAATTTTTGTATTCTGTAAGTTTACAGCTTAATTTGTAGACTCCAAATTGATTGTTTCTCTGAATTCAATTGAAAATGATGCAAACGGAACGAGGATTTACACAATTGAGTCAATGATGTAAATCAAGAATTGAAAATATTAGAATTTGGGACAAAAAATTCAGTTTTAAAATAAACGAATTCAAAGAACATTTGTTTGACAATATGTACTTGAAAATATGAATCTACGTCTTATTTCTCTCATTTAAAATATGCAGTGTACCATTTCGGGGTCCACTGCCGAAATCATGAGCATTTAACCCATACATCGGAAAAGGGTCTGTTAACATCTATGTTCTTCTTCTTCATCTTCTGATGAATGGTGACAAAAATGAGTGCGTTCAATGTGCGTTCTCTCAACCAATGCTCATTCAATTTCGTCAGCATTTTTACAAATTTTTTTTATTCTGACGCATTTAATCAAATTCAAATATAATTTATTATAATAATTTTTGATAAAATATTACAGGATGGGCCATATAATTTGCATTTTGAATCGGCTATAAAAAAAACTAATGGTTATTCTTCCAAACTTTTTTTTTATTGGAAAGCTTGAACTATGTTATTTATGAATGAAAAACGATATCGTTCAAGCACTTTTTCGATTGTTCCGGCTCGAATTTCATTAATGGCAACTTCGATTTCGTGTTTCAAGGCATCAATCGTCTCTGGATGATTAGCGTAACACTTGTCCTTGACAGCGTCCCACAAAAAATAGTCCAACGGGCTCAAATCGCAGCTCCGAGGTGGCCAATTGGCTTCAGAATTCCGGCCATTTATTCGATTTTCGAAAACGGTGCCCAAAAAATCGACTATTATGTTGGCTGTATGGCTTGTTTCGCCATCCTGTTGAAACGAAATGTCGTCCATGTCATCCTCTTCATTTTTTCGAAACACAAAGTCGTTGAGCATGGCACGGTAACACTTGCCATTGATTGTAATGGCGGCTCCTTGCTCATTTTCAAGAAAAATGGCCCAATGATGCAGCCGTACCAAAACCCGCACCAAACCGTTACTCTTTGTGGATGCATTGGCTTCTCAATGTTGACTTATGGATTTTCCGACTCCTATATGCGACAATTTTGCTTATTGACATAGGCTCCGAGGTGAAAATGGGCTTCATCCGAAAAGATGATTTTTCATAATCTTTTTTTATCTTTTTTGAAGTAAGTTTTCAATATTTCCCAATTTTGTTCAAGTGTATAGCGTCCCATTTCGTAAATGTCAAACCTTTAACAAAATTATGAACACAAATTGAATGACATTTGAGCAGTAGTTAAAAATGCAAACGCTATATGGCCCACCCTGTATAATATTAAAAAATCCTACGAATATTTCTATATATCGTCATGTGTTTGTTTCTCTCTGTATTTTTTATCGACTTATAAGATATTTAAATTAAAAACTACACAATTTTTGAAAGCTGATTTTCGGTAGATATCTACTAGCAAACAGAAAGATGCAAATAGAATAATGAATAAATCATCGATTCGTATGAATTAAAAAGAGAAAAAAATACTTTTTTCGAATTATTGACATTCCTAATTTGTTGAAGAATCCGAATTTGAAGTTCTGATGAAAAATACATATTTCTTGATGAATTTTCTAAAACTTTTCCATGTATATATTTATAGTCCTCCACTTCGTTTGATGTTATCAAGTCTATTGCAAATTTTATACTACAATGCGTCTCTTAATCGCAATCATCTTCTTCTGTGTATTGAATGTAAGTAATATCTTCTGTTTTCACATTTCAATGAATGGAATATTAACACACCCGCGAACTATTTCTAGATGCACCCATTGATCGGCTGCAGTCCCGGAATTATATCAAAACAATTGAAAGAGCCAGTTAATTTTGTGTTTAATTGTTCTGTGTTCGATGAAGATGTATTCAGGGTCATCACGCAAGGCAAACATCAGATAGAAACTAAGATTGACAACTGTCGTATGATTTCTTCGAAATTCGGTAGTGCGACTTCACTTGAAATGATGAAACTAACTAATTTTAATAAATTGTGTAGCATGTTACTTGTCATGAAAATAAATCTGAAACACTCAATAGAGATGGGTAGACAATGCTGCGAGAAATTTCAACGAACTTTAGATAGTTACAAGAATTTACATGCAAATCATGCTGACAAATTGAAATTTGCTTCAAACGTAGCCAAATCATGGGAAACCAGAGTATTGCAACCATATAATAGATTGCGTAAATCTTCGAAGCTGTTGGGAGAAATTTTAAATAAGCATGCCAATTCACCCAATCCAGTAATAACTAAGATTCGCTTCATATTCACCGTAAAAGAAGGAATTGGGCGGGAGAGACAGATCGAACAATTAGATTCGATTATAGACCGTCACATTCCGAATGAGAGGCAAATTGAAGCTCTCAACGATGAGATTATAGATCTGAAGAAATTAACTCAAAGATATTGCCCATCTGTTGAAAACATCATGGATGACTTGAAGTCAAAGAAAAAGAGCTCATTTGGTGGAATAGATTGTGGATTGAAATTATTCAAATGAAATTCGTTGGTTCAAAAGCCATTGTGAGAATCGTCGTTGATATTGATTAAATTCGTACAACGCACTGCAATAATGCAGAATAAAATTCATTCTGAACTAATTTTACACAAAATAAAAATTTTATTCAATAAAATTTCCAAATAGTGGAATCGCAGAAGACCACATTTTTTCACCATATCTAGAGGTTTTCTTTATTATTCCCGTTATTTTTTGTTCAACATTTTCCATTGATATTTTATCTGATATTTAGCATTAATAAAATGAAGATTTTCACTTATACTTATTCTAACAAAAGAACAACGAATCCATGTTCATGAACATTTTTAGAGCCGTTTCAACGGTCTTCTCGGCGTTCATTAGAAAGAACTTCTTTGAAGATACCGCGTTGTTCTAATGGTAGGTTATTATTGCGAGCACTTCAATGTAAAGCGCGGAATTACAATATTTTCAATGAATTACAGACGTTTAAAAATTTAAACGTGAATCATCTTGTTATCCTGACCATATTGGTCTCAAGGATTCCATGAGGAACGGCTTGATTATTGCAAATGAAATGTATAGCCTCAAATTCTGTAGTTGGTGTATATTGAAAAAGAAAATGAAAAAAGAATGAAATGAGATTAAGCAATAAGGAGTGAATGCACCCAATTAAATGAGCGTAGACACAGACCTGCATGAAATCGTCTTAACAACAGAGTAGCGATATTTGAAACGATACTAACTTAATCATCTAATTATTTAAATGCTTTACTCGAGAACGGCTGAAATAAAATGCGAGGTCCTATTCTCGGGAAAGCAACGCGAGAGTGAATACTCAACAATGAATGCATTGAGAGCTTAACTACTTAATACACAGAAATTGCTGATATGTATAATAAAAATTATAGCTACAAACACCACACTGCTTCATATTGTCTTATTTTTACTTTTCCGCACACACCACTGTGTGTGGAAAGGTATTGCGATCGGTCCAAAAAATGCAAAACGCTCGGAATAAGTTTTCTATGCGTTTTGAACCTAGAAAAAACGATTGCAACCATTCCCGGAGCCATTCCCGGAGCAATACGTAGTCCGTTGTACGTGGTACGCAAAAAAAAATTAACACGACAACTCAAAAAATTGAGATTAGAATTGATCAAAAATTTACACACACATTGATCTTTATCAGGAATAGAAACCTGTCGGATAATTTTATCGGGTGGCTCTAGTGGAGTTGAATCAAAAAATTGGTCTCCTCTGTAAAATTTTCGATTTTTGGGGTCTTTTCGAGGTCAAAACTGAAAATTTGTGTGGCGGCTTTCTTAAGTTCACATTGTTTCCTATTGAAACTTTCAGGATATTATTTTTCTATGAAAAAGATAAGTCACACAAAATTTCAAGTCAATCTGATGAGATTCAAGACTAGCTCCCTCACAAAATGTTCAATTTTCGGGGTCAATATTCAAATCATTAAATTGGATGAAGCATTTGTGATTTTCTAATCTGTGTTTTTTCATCAGTTTGAAATTCAAACTTTGAATGCTCATTGACTTTTTAACGAAAGATATACTGTTATACATAACATAAATGCAGAACCATATCTTTCGTTGGCATGAATTGAAAGTTCATATCAGAGCGAACTAATTCGTAATTGTTATTACCAATTCAAAAATAAATGGTCTTACGTACGTAAAACTAACTTTTCCGCACATTTCCCGAAATTGTTCGGGCTTACGCATTTTTCATTGATTGCTACTCATTTGCATTGGATTTATGTTTATTAGTTATCGAATCATCATGCAACTTTGAGAATAAATCACAGAACATTTCAAGTCATTACGATGAGATCGAATTTCAAGTCATTACACATCATGAAATTTAAATTTAAATTTAAATATAAAAACAAATAAACATCTCAGTTCCTAATTCTTACTTCAACGTTCTCTATTTTTAAATTGGTAATTACAATTACGAATTAGTTCACTCTGATGTGAACTTTCAATTCATGCCAACGATAGATATGGTTCTACATTTATGTTATGTATAACAGTATAACTTTCGGTAACAGCATGAGCATTCAAACTGATGAAAAAACACAGATTAGAAAATCACAAATACTTCATCCAATTTATTGATTTAAATATTGACCCCGAAAATTGAAAATTTTGTGAGGGAGCTGGTCTTAAATCTCATCAGAATGAATTGAAAAACATAGAAAATAATATTCTGACAGTTCCAATAGGAAACAATGTGAACTTAAGATAGCCGCCATACAATTTTTCAGTTTTGACCCCGAAAAGACCCGGAAAATCGAAAATTTTGCTGTAGAGGTAGTCCTAAATCCAGTCAGAATGACTTGAAATTTTGCATGACTCATTTTATTAATAAAAAAATAATATATTCAAAGTTTCAATTCGTTACAACGTGAACTTGAGAAAGTCGGCATACAAATGTTAAGTTTTGACCTCGAAAAGGTCCCAACAAACGAAAATTTTACAGGGGAGATAGTCCTAAATCCCATTGAAATGACTTGAAAATTTGCATGCCTCATTTTTTTCATAAAAAAATTATATTCTGAAAGTTTCATAATGATTCAATGCGAAATAGTCATACAAATTTTTCGTAATTATATTGAAAAACAGCCCATTTTTTGATTCCACTCCACTAGAGCTACCCGAAAAAATTATCCGATTAGGCTGAAAATTAATAGATTTCTATTCCTAATGAAGACAAATGTGTGTGTAAATTCTAAAATCAATTTTTTGAGTTATCGTGTTAACAAATTTTTGCGTACAACGTACAACGGACAACGTACAACGGACAACGTACAACGGACAACGGACAACGTACCACACACGGACAAAAAATTGCTCCGGGAATGGTTGCAATCGTTTTTTCTAGGTTCAAAACGCATAGAAAACTTATTCCGAGCGTTTTGAATTTTTTGGACCGTTCGCAATACTTTTACCACACACAGTGGTGTGTGCGGAAAAGTAATAGAGAACGTTGAAGTAAGAATTAGGAACTGAGATGTTTATTCGTTTTTTTATTAAAATTTAAATTTAAATCACATGAGTTGTAATGACTTGAAATTCGATCTCATCGTAATGACTTGAAATGTTCTGTGATTTATTCTCAAAGTTGCATGATGATTGGATAAGAAATCAACATAAATCCAATACAAATGAGTAGCAATCAATGAAAAATGAGTAAGCCCGCACAATACGGGAAATGTGCGGAAAAGTTAGTTTTGTGTACGTATGACCATTTATTACATTGGCTTTTGATCCGTTAATAATTATAATAATATAATTATAGCTTAATTCTCGATCATTAACATACATTTTCGGAGCCAATTAATTCACTGTTTTTTCTCTTTTCCAGAAAATGATGGATGAATTTTATCGATCATTTTATATGTGCTGTGAAACTTCGATATTCGATGAACCTTATATGGGGGGATTGAGAAAATCCGGTGTCACATGGATAAGATTGTTTGTACAGTTCATAGTAATAAATTCATCATAATGACGAATCGGTACTGTTTTTGTGCGCAATATTGCTGCAAATAATCTCAACAAAGCATTCTCCATGCACGCCCACACATTTTCCGCTTATACATTTGTTGCTTGTGTAATAAATAATTTACGTGCTTTTTTCCGATGTCTTCATACGTAAATGGAAAAGAATCAAGTACATAGTCGGCGAATGTGTGTTTGATTAGAATTAGAAACAAATCAATTTGTCGCATCCGCTTCGCATAATCGTATCGCATATTTTATTCATATGTGAACTTTTCCAAGCCTAAGACAAACTTCACTTATCTGAAATTTGTCAATTATTCGTGCATTGGCGAAAACTTGGATTTTGGCAACGTGATGATATGAGTTGAAAAAGTCTGATGTTCTGTGGTTTTTGATTTCGCCTTCATGGCATGTTGTGCATACTTTCTGCCAAATTATTTGTTTGTTGGATCGACTTAATTCAATAAAAGAAAACAATTTAATAGAAACAATAGCCTGAGTTGAGGAGATAGGAAAAGTTGTAGAAGGCTGAATTGTGTTTCCCCAGTGAATCTTGAATCTCAAAAATGCTGAAATGCCTCTACATAGCAATGCTGGACGAGTCGCTGCTTGCCAGTTAATTCGTTGTGCAAACACATCGCATTTTCACATAAATTGTTATTATTTATTATTTTATTCGTTCCGGTGGATTTTGGGCCTTGTTGCAAGATGCCGGATTATGCTTTTTTTTCGCTTGTATACAATAGAAACGTTGTCTTTCATTCCATAAACATTTTGTTTGGGGATTTTGTTGTGAATAAAGATAAAATTGCGATAAATGCGCATCTTCTAAACAGCACTGAATTTCGACAAGGTCCATCTACTTCACTCGCCCACTTGAAAACACATTTGCTGCATAGCGAGAGGAATAAAAGCGAACACGATGGATATTCTTTGTTGGTTTTTACGGTGTTTGCTGGAATTTTATATAATACGTGCTTGAAATATTGATCAACTTCCGCTTGCATTCCGATTAGTTCTTATACGATATTATATTTTTCTGCTGTTTTTTGCCATTGATAGACGTCTTCCCTCCAAAGTTCTGAGCGATCTCTTTTTCGCCATTGTTTATATATTCATCTCAAGTGCTATGTTGAGTTGCCAACAAAAACAACAAAATATAAGCATCAATTCATTTTTGTTTGATTGTGTAAATGGAGTTGTGCTTAAATACTCTTTAATGAGATAATTTTCTAAGATATTTGTCTTCATGAAAACGAGCGAAAACTGCGCTGCTTTGTTTGTACTTCGCTTCATTGGTGCTGCCAGTCACCCGGAGTGTTAACAATGAATAGTTTTGTTGTTGATTGTAAATTCAAACATGTCTGAAAAATGATGATTATAACGCTTATCGCTCAGTTCACAACGTGTTAAAAGTGATATGGAACAAAACTTCAACTCAGTTTGTCAAAAATACATTGCAAATATATGGTTTTAATCTACTCAAGACACTCCAAACTAAATTAAAATAAAATAAGTCTTGTGACTACAATAAATTTCCAGATTTCAACCACGTTTTCAATTACAATCAGTCAGTTACCAAGCATGCATAGACATCTTGTTTTCACAAGCGCCGTGTTTGAAGCTGATTTTGGAATTTCAAACCAATTCAGTACAATCGAACATATTTATCAGATACGTTTAGATTTAACCAAATGAAAAATACCGTATTTTTGTTGAGTTTTTGTTGCTAAATGTTCGTTCATTATAACGGAATTCAAATAAATGTCGATTTATATTGCATGTGTCTTTATTTTAACACTATGTTCAACACGACAGAAAAGTTCGAGAATTAAGAGTATGAATTCTTTTTATTTTTACCGAATCCTAAACCAGACTTCTTCAATTTATCGCTGTTAATTAGTAGCTTGTTTACCGGTTGTAAATTTCGTTAATTTTCCTCTTGAGCAACGAATGAAAAATAAAACTGTAACATGAGTTGCTCAGGCTATCAACCCATAGTCTAACGGAAATAAGATCAACAAAACCTTTTTTTCCATACTACGCGAGCCATTCCGATTGGCTGTGTATCTCATTTCGTCCTGTTTGTGAACAATATGTCAAATCCAGAAAATTACTCTATGGGTGGGCCATATAAAATTTGCATTTTGACATTTAAATTTTGACATTTGAGACATTTTGACATTTGAGCTGTCATTCTCTAAATAAACAATTTTGTCAAAATGCAAACGTTAGATGGCCCACCCTGTATAATCAACTGATTTCTTTTTTCTCGTCAAAACAGCATTCAGCGAGTTGAATCGCAGTTCAGTTTTTGAATTTTCCACAAATCGCATGAGATGCAATCATTTTCAGGAGTCTAGCCACAAAATGATATTTGTGTCCTATTTCTTATCAATTGCTCTATTAAAAACAATCGTACGAAAAGCTAATGCGAATCGATCAATTTTTATCCTACCTTTATCTTCGTTTTCATTCATTTTTCTACATTTCCATTTTTATTTTCAATTGAAATTGTCCTATATAAAAATGGAAATCTTTTTTGTGAGTTTCTCATCGCCAGTCATCCAACAACGCAATTGCTTCGTTGAAAAGTATTCATAAAAAAAATTGTAACAAATTGGCTTCAAGCAAACACATTTTTTCTGATGCATTCTTTTCTTTTCAAGTTACTTTATTTACTTTGAGTATATTAACTTGCTTTAAAAAGCAACTCACGCGCAATTCAAAAGAATGAATCGAAATATATATTCTTCGGTCTGGTAGCCATCACCATGCCAATCATGCTGCACCGTGGCCCATTTTCTAATACACAACCAAAGTGAATCGCTTAACGTGTCCAAGTTGTAAATTTCAATCGTTTATTTTGAGCGTTTTTCATGTGCATTCCAACTGTTTGCACTATACGGCACCCGCATCTTCCATACGATCAAGAGTGACGTTGTCTATTCACTAGCGTGTTATTCAATCAATCACTTGGCACTTATTGCGATGCATCGGAAGATAAAAAATTGAAATGAAAATAATCGAACGGAAAGACACCCATGCACAGCGAGGATTCTATTCTTCGAATGCCAACAGCAAATAAGTAACATATTATTCATTGTACTATTTAGATGTACTAGCTCTATCACAACGATGCCTAGGTCTCAAGACGCTCTATACGAAGGTATGTAACACGTCTGGCGTTATTATTTGCATCCTCCGTGCCATCTTTTGTTAGGTTTTCGCAGCAATTCGATGAAAATATGCAGAATTTGAAGGACGCCAACAACAGATGGTGCGCAAGCATGAAGTGATCACCGTTGTGAACAATGGTTCGAGAACTCGCTATCAACAGATGCCGCGGAAGTGGCAATGTTTGCAATGTTTTGAGCCCTGGATCGCTGCAAGCCTAAAATGCACACTGCTAACTTACAACCGCACACATCGATGCTAGTAAAGAACCACATGTGCGCGTGCTATCAGATGAGTGCCAGAATTGATAGATGGACTAAAATCCATATCGAAACAAAAAGAACGAAATGCGACTATATATCGAAATAAAGCAAGAATCCTTTTGCAATGTTTCTCACGATTGTGGCAACAAAAACCTCAATCGATCGTGTATCGATGAATGTAATTTCGTTCCATTAGCTTTCTTTTTACTTTTTCCCTTTTCCCACTTTTCGAACAATGCAAATTATTTCCATGTCATTCCCTTGTGATATCGTTTCGTTTCCATCATTTTTTGCAATCATTCGCCAACTTACAAACGATAGTATTTTCATTTGGTATATATTTTTTCTAGGGTGTGGTTGGTTTTGCTCTTATCGAAATTCACATTTTTGGATGTAGTTTCTGGATTTGAGTCGATGCAGGGAAAAGAATGGGTTTTAACTCATGCCGGATTCAAAAAATCATAGTTTTTTTTCCCAATCAAATATGAAAAAGATAGAATGCATTTGAATGCAATTTATTAAATGATTGACGTGTTAGGTTTGTCTTTTGTTAATGAAAATCGTAGCAATGCATAAATGACAATCGAAACGACGTGCAACATGAAATAACGCCCTAAGCGTGTGTATGCGAAAGATTTTTTTCAAACTATTTCAAAGGTAGAGCAAAAAATAAAATAATTCAATTCTGCAATATATTTTTATATTTCTGAGTCCTTTTGGTTCGAGCAATTCAATTCGAATTCGAATCCCGTAAAAAGAACTACATTCTGTTGTGAGAAATGTGAATATGAGCTGTGGTGCTTTGTCGCCAAGTTTGCCGCACAATGTTATCGAGGGAGCTTTTGATAATTCCAAGAACCCATACATTTGTATTCCGACTACGAGAATCGTTCGCCTAAGCAATGCAAGCTCGCGAAAGTGTGTGTTTGCATGAAATGGTTAGAAGCCACACGACCTTGTTTGCGGTTTCTCTGTGTGCGAAGGAGCAAGATTTCTCGTTTCAAATGGTGTTCGAGGATAATTAAGCTTTCCAATTAGATTTTCATGTATTAATTCACCAGCATGTTCATGCATTTACTTTTTGTGTATTGTTTTAATCGTAGCATACATGCATTTCCGTTTGATATGCGAATTCACTCGTTGCTCGATTATGAAGCACAACATGAACTGAAGCACAACTCTACGAGCCACTTCAAGCAATTGCAAATTGATGAAGCAAAAATCAAGGGAAAAAGAAAGCATTCGAAATATGAGAAATCTCACTGATTTTTATTTTTTTGGAAATAACTCTTCTAATAAAAGTATTTTTTTTTTTCATTCAAATGTTTCGTGTTTGCATTTGAATGCAATTGGATCAACATTCAAAGTTTCTTTTGCAGCCTTTTTTTTTGTTTTCATGTTAATATTTCGAAGAATTAAAGTGACCACTTCATACATCACCAAATCAAAATCGTGTGCCGTCAATATTGCGAATATACTATGAAGGTTCACATTACGAATCAACACACTTGTCCAGACGTATTGAGATCTCTATATAAAATGAAATCGAAATTACAGTGATTCGAAAACTGATTGCGAATGAAATGCGTATCGAGTGAATTTGGCCATAGTTGCAAAATACGCTGAGAGCGTTACTTCAATTAAAATTGGATTCAAATCAATTTTAATTATGCCAGCAAAAGATATTGAAAAAAGAGTATATTTTCCTCGACCCCATCACTTGGATTGTTTGCACCAACACTTTTATAATGTATCTCTCGATATTTCCATTTCCGTGTGCATCGCCATTAAATTTGATTACAGAAATCATTTTAAATAAATATAGTAGCATAAAAGAAAATCGACATTTGAATTGCGGAAATAGCGGCAGCGATCTAGGGAATTGCCATGCAATGAAAAACACTACGTAAAAATAACATTTATCCTCTTCCTCATTTCCACCAACCATTTGAATAATTGATAAATATGGAAGAAAACATTCTTGAATAAATCAACAAATTGCCAGCAATATTATTTGATGTGGTACAGCGAATTCGCACAGAAGCAACACCCAAAAAGAGTCTTCGAATGATGATCATTCCGAGTATGGATTTCATACGTTGTGCTGCGCAAAACAATAAAGTGAAACCAAATGTTATGAAAATAAATAAATCAAACACGAATCGCGGAATGCTGTACGTCGTTGTCAATATGATTTTAGTTTCAAGGAAAACAAATGGCAAACAAAGCGAAAATCCGAACATTTTCTGAATGCCACTGGAGTTCGAGGATTTGGATGTTGGTGTCTGAATGTGCGCTCGCATACGCTTGAATTTACATTATTTATATGGAATAGCGCAATGTTTGGAGACATCCCCACGTTCTTGCACAAATTACAAAATGAAATGTTGTGTTTATTTGGGCTTCAGCGATTTGGGCATATCAGTTTTCTGTGTACGCACGAATGTGCATGTCTGTCATACGTCAAGGAATTGAGAAGCGAATTTATCGTATTTTAATTACACTTTCAATTGTAATCCAATGGAAAATTCATAATTTATTTCTGGACCATTGTTCATAAACACACAATATCAGTTTACATCGAGAAATCCGGACGCATTTCAATGAGCTTGCAATTCGGTGTGATAGTTCGATTCAATTCGAAAACAAACCGTGCGCATTCAATATAATTTATGCAGATTGTCGCTTTCTTTTTATAGATGCCATCCATTTATTTTTCGCTATTTATTTGGGTGTCATTACAATTTTATTCCAACTGAAAATATAGACACGGACTTCCTTTCCGGTCGCCTGTATCGCATCAACAAAAACGGGTTGTTTTTATTTGTTTCGAAATGATCCTGTTACCTCTCCATGTTGTTGGCTATTATTTATACCAGCTTAATTGTTATTTATTGTCACTGAATCACAGAGAACATCCGAAACGTTCGAATGTTTTTACGATAACAATTGAATATTGTGAATAACAATACATCATTTCCAATGCCACTCCCAATAATTTGATTTTAATTTCCGCAAAAATGCCCTGAGCATTATTTCTGAACACTCATGTTGTGTATACATTCGGTTTGGCATTCAAAAATCCTATTAGGAAAAGTACTTCGATCGAAGACACACTTAATTAGTCGTTTTCTAGTCATTGGTTACGCTATACCCAGAATTTATTATCAGTTCTTTGAAAGTAGTCTAATTATTAAACAATATTTTGTGGTTTTGAATGCTTTTCAAACTTTCTGTTACTAAATGATTTATCATAGTCGAGATACTCGTCCGCTCGAGTTTTTCTCCCCACCTTTTCAATTCGTGATATAACTTGGCTTGCTAACATGTTCTCTCCTTTTTACGTGTACAACTTTAAACAAACTAAAAAAACTTCACATATTAGACATCAATGAAATATTATTTAACATTTCCTTGGGTCCTAAGGTATTTTTGCACGGTTCCATAATCAAAATGTTCTAATTCGAATCACCTTTCGTGGCAAGTATGTTAAATGAATTCCAATTTGAAGGGAAAAGGTCTATTCTAATCATCTACTTACAAAAATTGTTTCAAATTGTGAATAGCAAACTATTCTATGACGTAGCAACTCAATACATATTCTAAAAAAAGCATTTTATCATTGCGTCCTGTACAATGCTTCAGATCATAAAAATAATGTTCAATTTTGTTTGATAAAATTTGGTTCCATTAACGCTACAAGTTTGTACTATCCCACACGTTCGAAAATCGTATTCCTTCCCGGATACATTTGGACGATAATTTAAACTTGCATTCCTGTCATTTTTTGTATCGACTTATGAATTTCACAACTTGATTTATCGGAATGGGAGAATTTAATACGTAAATTACAAAGAAGAGCAGCAGCTGAAGGATTGAACCGAAAAATCCTTAACTATCAGACCATTAAACTCTATTTTAGAGATATTTTTCATCCTCACATCAAGGGAACAAGGTAAGAAATACATATCACAAACGGATAATGTGGGTTTTTCGGTTTGATCTATCGTTTAACGCATTTTTTCCAATTAGGTCGATTTGTACCGGTTGATGCAATTCATTTCACAGTTCATTCAACCGATTCACGAGGTAAATAAAAATAATCGTTCCGAAAGTCAATGGGAAACATTTTTTATATCAATTTTTGTGACGCACTTGAACAAGAATTTTTTTGAAAAGGAGCGCATGTTGTTCGTTAATAGCATGAACTACAGCAAAAACTACAAACAAAGAACCTACAGTTTCTCTTATGTTCCAAAACAGCTGTTGATCGTAACGCGCACCTCTTCGAATTATTTTTGTCAATATGCGTCACAAAAAAGTTGGTGGCTGACTGAATACTGTAATTTGTGTGAAATTAAGACGTTTTTATAATCCAATTTTCGGTAGCTGTTCAAATTCATTTAAGGAAATTTTCCGAAAATCGCAAGCACCTATTACAAAGCAACAAGGAAAATGCACCTCTCTTGTTTTTTAGGCATCTATGCAACTGTGTTCTTAGAGAATTTGAGATGCAATATCCGAATTCAGTCGTCATGTTCAAGTACAAGTTATGTTCAAGGCATTCTCTTTTTCCATGTCTTTTGTCAAATCATATTTCAATTTGACTATATAAAGCATTGTTCAAAAGAAATAGTTTCGTGAATTCAATTGCAAATGAGCACTCAGACATTTATTTATTGTTTTTTTCTTTGAAATGTGAATCGACATTCACAGTTGGATAGCTGAAGTTTGAAAGTTTACCTATTGAGTTCAGTTGTGCTTAGCAACGGGCTTTTTCGTGCCGTCGACATTTGTCTATTGTTTTGCTTGAATGCATCAGATGACATTCAACGAAGAGAATTTGCTGTGCAATAGATATTGCATAAAATAGTTCGTTCCATCATAAATACAATGAAAGTAAATGCGGAAGCTGTAACTTGACATTATGAAATGAAATAGTTTTTAACTGCAATTCATGATAACACAAGTTGAAGCTAATTTTTCCAGATTTATTTGCAATGAATTCAGTTTATATGATGATTTTTATGTTTCAGCGAAATCAAAATAAAATGATGGATGCGAATTAATATTGATCGATGTCATTGCAAATATCTGCAGACTTGTAACACTGACGAAAAAATCGTATGCGAATTTTCGTTGCTCGAAATGCACTGTCGGTTTCAAGTTGTTCTCTTATTGCTTGCATTAACGAGAGATTTGTGTCACCTCAGACAAACAAATTTCATAAATTTCCTCGATTTCAGAGTTTTGAACAAGTTATTCGTTTAAGAAAATAAAGAAAAGTTTATTTTAATTCAATTAAAATCTCGTGTCATTGTATTTGTTATGTTTAATCGTTATTGCACTATTGTAGAATGCGTTCTGTGCAGAGTGCAATGAAGAGCTGTCATAAAAACTTCAAGAAACTTTATTGGGAGCTTCAAACTCATTGCAGATGAGTACACAACACTTGGAAAATCTGATTTGGTGTCAAGATATAATTGATATAACACTATTTATTATTATCTGAGATTACTACTAACTTTCTTGGATGTAAAACGCACAGTTTACAGGCCATTTTTTTTTTGCTTCAAAGTTTTGCTGTTCGCACTCGAGAAAGATTTATTATCAGAATGATTTATTTAGTGTTGATTAAAACATTCAAAATTCCTTGAGAATACATACAATCATTGTTTAGAAAACTTATTTTTATTCATCGTGTTGAGGGGAAGTACAATGAATAAACGAAACCAAACATGAAATCTGCATCTGAAAGTAGATTTTACTGTAGTATGAGTGTTCGCCCTGAAATATATCCACCTTTCACTGCAAAAAGAGACATTCAATTTCTTCTTTCTCTTTGGTTCGTAATTTCAATGATTTATTTAAAAGAAAATATCGTGCTTTGTCAAGTGGCTGTATAAACTGTGTAAAAATACAGAGCTTTTGAAAAAGTGAAATTTCAGACTGAATAAATGAAGCCATTTGAGAATACAATTCAGGTGTGACATTCAACCCATTGAAAACGAACCAAACTAACGAAGCTTTAAGCTGATTTCTAGTTCGATTCAATTGTTGTGCTGTTTTTCGTTGTGTAAGCAACAGAGCCAGGGACAAGGGGTTTTAACTTTTCGCAAATTATTCGGATAAGAATTTCGTATCGCACAAAGTTTTAGACGACACAATCCCGATCACGCATTTTCATTCAAAGTGTCGCATTCGCTACGTCTCATTATCGAAAAAAGGGCAGGGATTCATACGAATTCAAATTGTGCATGACACAAAGCTGATTTATCGATAGAAAACGTCAATTTAATTAAATAATCTGCCATAGAGAATAGAAAACGGACAAATTTTATTTGAGGCTGGTAGATTAAGTTTAAACAAAACACCGAACATGGATATTGTACCGGTATGCAACTTAATTTGACAGTTTATCTGTAATTTTAACAACATCACTTGTAAACTCACCGTGATTTCGAAGTTTCAAATGTCTAAATTCCGGTAAAATCACAAGAACGGTCGGTTAAATATAAACTGTCAAAATAAGTTACATGCAGTAAAATATATATGCTAAGCGGTTGAATTCACTTAAAATTACCGGCCTCAAATGAAATCCTCTCTTTTGTTTCTCTCTGATGTCATCAATTCGTTGATTTCTTTTGAATGTTTTTGAAATAATTTCATATTAGCATTTAAAAGCATTCGCAGTTTTTCATATAATTTACGTTTGTATTCACAAGATTTGTATGAAACATTCGCAGAATACGCGTACAGCAGCCATTCGAATCAAATAGATACTGGGATCATACAGTTGGCTAACGTTTGCTTTTCGAGAAAATTCCAAGTACAGAAATTGAATAATTTAACATTCTTTTTTGTTTTAATCTTGAGGTGGAGGTGAAACTGCAACATTTAAAGGTCCATTGCCACTTGTGTAATGTAGTTTTGGGTTATTTCGTTTTTTATTAGCTTAATACTATTCAACCAATGTAATTGAACTATCTGGCGAAACACCTTTCTCGACAAAATGAATCGAGTGCCAGTTGCACACGCCCGTACACTTCACTTTTAAGCCAACAATTTGTCCAACAATTTGCTAACACACTTTTCGCAACGTATTCCAGTTAATGTTATTGTTATTGCAAAAATACAAGGATATCAATGCGCTGCTTCTCAACTAAACCCAACATTTATGAATTGTTTAACAGAATTTGTTTGGTTCGGTTGGCTGGCTGGCTGGTTGGTTGACTCACCTTTCATGTCATTGCAATGAAACATACTTTTTGTGGTTGTAGCGGATTGTTTGTTCCGAAAAATAGTGGAAAAATTTTCACGAAAGTACTAAATTGAAAATAAAAACTCAAGGTGCAAAAACGTCAGTGTTCAAATTACCGCTTATAGAAATTCAAACACGAATTATAGAGGTAAAACAGAGCTGAGGAAGGTTGGATGAAATATTGAAGACTTTTTTATTAAAGAATTTAGAAATATGGTTTGGTTGCGACGAAGGATCTTATTGTCAGTGGCCGGAGCTTAACATGGCAACTTGTCCATTACCATTGGTTTCGTTTGTAAGGAGATGTATAATTTTGCAATTTAAGCTGTTGTGCCAACCGTTGGGGTTTCAACCTTTCAACATTTATTTTATCACAATCATTCGTAAAAGGAAATTTTCTCATGAAGCACAAAACCTTTTTTTCCAACCGAAACACTTTTCCCACAATCGATTATGTGCAAGTCTTTCGAGATATCGAGAATTTCTTTTCATTTTCTTACACCTTTGATTTCTACACACATTTTTGATTGGGTTTGTGGACGTTGCATGATATGTAGATATGTCGTGTCGACCTCGTCATGTGCCGCATCGAAGCATTAAGTACAGAAATGTGTAGGAAGTATTCTCGTGAAATGCACATGACTCTAAATGTGATATGAATCTGTAAGAATATTCATGACACTAAAAAAAAAGTTTTTTTTATGCCCTGTGAAAAAAGTAAGAATAAAAAAGCCTTTACGAAGAAAAATGCATTTTCTGGGAAAATGGTAGGATAAACAGTTTCAGCAGGTTCTACGAAGTTGTAGCTCATCATTAGCTTAATGATTTTGTGGAACATAATAGCCATATCTCTCTGACCATTTCCCCAGAAATTGCATTTTTGTTCATGGGGCTTTTTTGTTTTAAATTTTTTCACGAGGCAGAATTAATAACTCTATTTTGGGGGTCATAAATATTTTGACCGATTCATATAACCATAGTAAAATGGATGTAAATGCAATGCGAAAAATTCTTATTCACGAATTTGTGAGCAAATGAAATATGATGACCACGTTCAAATGGCACACTTGACTTGGTTGAAGCACGCAATTTTGGACCGAATGAAACACTTGAATGGTTCCATATAAAAGTGGAAGGAATCAAAAATTCATATCACACAGAAAAATGGCAAATGCCATTTCATATTCTAGCCAACTATCCGGACTTTCCCTCTTAGATTATGCGTTATGCGAAGCATATTTTGTGACATCGCGATTTCGGCATCTCTGACGAAACAGCAATTATTCAATTTGGATTTCATTTCACAAAAATATGAACATTATTTTCCATGAAGTTTGTCCATTGCCAAGAACACGCTCACTTTCATTGCGCTTGCCAGTACTTTGGATCATTTAAATTTTTGTTGTCGTTCATTGAATACTTGCATTCGATTAAGAGCACGAAACATGACTTCCTAAACACGCTGAAAATGGAGTGTGCGCTGGAAAAGCTGCCCCAAATTGATTCGCATTCCGAGAAATTTTTGTGAATCGATAACAAATAAAATGTGAATTGAGAGTTTTGAATAATTTGCTAAATATTCGGTTATTTTTTCATTGTGAAATTTGCTTTGAGCTGCATTTCCATGCTGAATATCATCGATTTTTGCATTTAAATCTGTCGCGACCAAAGAACATCAGCAATTTCCCGAGTAAACTATCATTCGTATCGTAGATTTTTGTTCCCTGTGGCATCAATGTGAATGACTATGGCCGTTCGATAAATCAACGGCCCAAAATACAAATGATTTCCGACTATTTTTTTCACAATTCATTTTTGTCCCCAAATAACATAAAAAACTGAAAACTGGATTGAACGTTTTCATAGCCACGAGAAAAAATCTCGAGATGTGCCATTACACGAATTCTACCAACCGCCCATTTTACAACAAATTATCGTGTTCCAATTTTTTCCTTCGAATTTTGTTCATTTTGTGTATGCATGTGTATATATCTGAGGAAGTATGAGCGTGTTGCTGCGTCTCTGCACTCCTTTGTGGCCATTTTTCTCCACTGTCAACCATATAAATATTTCTATAGACACTGGGTGCATAGAAGTACATGATGATGACATATCAGTAACAGTAGTAACGTTGCCTCGCAGCAAAATTCATTTGGGAACGATGGTACAAATGAATGAATACCAGTAGTATGGCTGCTGCATTTAAGAAGAAAAAGCATCGACACTGAATATGGGCAAAAAATTTGTGGACCATTTAAAGTGAAATGGTTCAATTTGAGCACGAGAAAAATATTCGGTATTTTTTAGGTTTAATTTTCTCCGTGTTTTTCCAGTACATGCACATGCATGTGAAGTACTTATGCCCACTTCTTGTTCTCGAGAATAACGATTATGACGTTGAATTTCGCTCTTTTTTTATTTCTCTCCCTCTCTCTCTTTCTCTCTCGATTTTTCTCTCATCATTTGCAGTTTTAGAACCTTTTTTCGTTTATTTTGTTCTCACTTCGCAAAATACGTGCTCTTGATATTATCAACACCGATCGCATGCTCTATATATCAAATACACACACACACACATTCGCTGGGAATCTCAATCCGAATGCGAATGAATACAAAGTCGGACAAAGTCAAGTGAGCTTGCTGTATAGTGAAAAAATTGAGCCCAAGCTTAAGCTGCTCAACACTTGTTTTTACCGAATATGGAACAAAGGATCCCACTTCGGGAAAAATGAAGGAATTAAAAAGTGCAACTTGATATTCCGCAATTGATGGGCAACTGGATGTAAAGGGAGAAACAGAGTAAGAGAGTGACTGAGAGAGAGCAAAAAAACGGATGGTTTTTATTCAACTCATAATATCTTACTCATTTTCCGAGCAAAACGAAAATCACATGGTTTATTTTTTTCAAATATTATACGTCTTACTAACTGCAGTCATTCGCAGAGGTGTTTTCCTTCTGTGGTCAAGTTGCAGCGAATTTTCAGTTGAATTGAATATTTAAGAGCATTTAATCAACTTAGTTTCTATTCAAACGATATAACTGTGATGCCTTGGTGACACAAACCCATTTGCATTGTGGCTGTTGATAAAGTTATTCATTTTGATGATCACATAATCATTTTTAATCAACGACACAATTCCCTCGACGCATCGGCGAGCAGACATGCGCCACTATCGATATTAAGTGATATTGAGTATTTTTTTTTTTAAACTTTCTACATCACTTTTGCATACCATCGTCATATTCAGAGTGTCTGGTTTTGCTAATTGGCAATCAATCAGCTCGTGGCTTTGCCTGTTTTCTCTACAATTTGTATATATAATCATCGATTGGAAATTCTTTGGAGAAATGAGTAAAATCTCGGTTTATCGAATGTAATTGTCATTCATTTATGTGTTCTCATATTGAAATGTGTGTTAAGACTAATCATTAGCGCATAACATTGCAACTCATTGGATAATCGCAAAGTAGAATAAATAGAGTGATGCGTTCTCTGTGCGCGTGAGCTGAAAGTTTTTCTGAAATTCTAAGCTATAAGAGAAATCTGAAATGAATCAAGAGAGAGAGAGTTTTATTTCTCAGTTTTATTGCATATTTCAGAACATTTGGCTTAGTATTTGCCTTAGTGATATCACATTTGCATTTTAGCTGATAGAAAACTGAATTAATTTAAATCAATCGATGAGATTAAGAAGTAAACGATATGCTCCTGACAAAACGTACATAAATTTACTCCAATAATTTCAAATTGAATGATTCGTGGCACTTTTGGATGTCTTTTTCGTGGGCGTGGTTTTAATGTTACGAATAAAGATAACTCAATCTTCTTGATTTTTCTGAATGTTTTAATTTTATTTGTAAAAAAAAACAAATATTCCGCTGTAAAATAGTCAAAGGGATTGTTAAATAGTCTGAAAATTTCAATTTTATATACAAATTAACTAATTCAAGTCGTAATAAAATCAAGGTGAATTTTAAATAAAGTCAAATTCTATATAAATAAGCGAGCTGTTAAAAATCTCGAACACAGTTTATATAATACGTTTAAATGCAAATTCTTCGGCCAGTATTTTATCGCTATCGGCCTAAAGCTTCGTTTCATGTCGTACCATTCCATTCTTCTGATTGGCATAGCCACGCAATCGCATTCGTCTGTTCATTGCTGCAATCGCTCCAGTATTTTCAACGCCATTGATTATATCTAAAGTGCCGCTTATCATATTACAATCGATCGACGGGCTGCCATTTAAGATCATGCGATTGCGTCCCGCTTGCTGCAAATAGTGCGTGTTTGGTATGCGATTGAAATAGTTTGGTACGTTAAGGGCGATATTTGGTGAGGCTGAAGCGGAACGTGTACAATTTCCTGCATTCGCATTGGACGTATCGTTTGTCAAATTAAGATTGTTCATGAGTGGATTAGCTGGTGCCGCTGAAGCACCGTGAATATTTGATACAGTTACAGGTGATGTGGTGGCTGATATACTTATCGGAAATTGATTTCGTGCACTTGACACTTGGTTCGAGGCCGATGCTTGCAATGCAGCATTTTTGGCAATCGTTGGCGATTGCAAGCGAATGTAATGCTGCTGCTGCTGCTGCTGCTGTTGTTGTTGTTGTTGCTGCTGCTGGGAGCCATCTGATATATTCGAGCATCTGCCTGATTCATTGTCATCGCAACTATCGACATCACCATCACTACTATTCGTGCTCATCACGAAACGTTCATTTTTAATGAATTTTCGACCTTTATTTCGTCGATAGTACTTGAATTCTCTTGGTAATGTGTATGAACGTGGCAAGGAAACCTATAGACAACGAAAAGGAGAGAAAAAAAAATGCATTGAATGTTGATGAATGAAATTTGAAGAAATCGAATTTCTCGTACCTGACTATCAATATCCGATGGGATTCGATATTCATTTTGATCCAATACATTCTCATTCTGATCATCGTGATTTTCATTTGCAATGTGACATTGATGCTGCAACTTTTCCGAACGATATGGCTGTTCTCGTTCCATCCAATCATAAAATACACTTGAATTATCGAGATAATGTGGTGCCAATAGTAATTCAGGCGTTTTGGCTCGTTGTATTTGCCTCTGCAAGTGCATTCGTTGCTGCTGCTGCTGCTGCTGCTGTTGTTGTTTTGCATTTTCATTTTCATTTTCCTTGATATTATTGTTGCTTTTCTTATTACTGTCATTGCTGTCATCATTATTGCTATTTGATGTTGATGCCATTCGTGTGGGGCTTTGCGCAACTTGATGCAATTCGTTGTTGTTACCAAAGTTTTCAGCGAATACATTCGAAAAATTGGATCGGTATGTTTCGGCGAACGGATTTCGGGGCGCACTATGCGGAATTTTCGAGCGTGGCACAATCTGACGGATCGTTTGATTTTCGGTGCCAGATATTTGAGATGATGCAATTGGAGACATGTTTCGTTGATTATTCTCCATGGAAATGAAGTTCTTTTTGCTCAGTGCCGACATGTGAGCCGTATTTAATGCAAAATTATTGTACATCGGATCATAGTTTCGTGTGTATTTATTGAGATTGTTGATTTCGTTGATATTTGGCGATGGCATAACATTCAAGTCATTTAACAGACTGCCAACAACACCAACACATAGCTCGGGACTTGATGTGCGCCATTCATGCGGATCAATATTGATGTGCTTCTTGACATGAGGAATCGGTTGACGTGGTAATGATGCTCGATTGTCATCATCCGTATTGAATTTAATATTTCCGACTGGTCCACCGAGTTTACCTTGCTTGATTTCTTCTTCGATTATTTTCAATTCGGCCAATTGCTTTTGTTTTTTCTCTTGCAATTTTTGATAGATATCAACGCGTGAACCGGCGCTCCCTTCATTTTCCCTGGACATGGAAATTTGTCGAATGGTATAATAAATGATTTGAAATTATTTAATATATTTAAAATACTTACGATCCGTATGTATGCGAACGGGCGACTGGTCTACGCCAAAATGGAATTGACATTAAGCCGGTGTTCGATATTTGATTTTCCAATCCATTTGAAAGCGACTGGTCCATATTCAAATTTGGTGGCGGCACAAATGTTGTCGGCTTCTTCTTTTTACGACGGGCCGCTCCACTGCAAATAAAATCGAAATTTGCATTGAAACCGTGTATTTAAATCACCAAATAGTATTCAAATATCAATGCTATTTGATTTTCGCTTACTTTCCAACCGGATTTGAAAATCGACAGTTAAACACTCCAGGAATTTGCGACGGATACTTTTGACATGTATTCAAATTATCGTCGAATGAAATGCAACTTGTGCCATCCGCACACGAATACTTCGTGTGTACATCTGATGGCAAACGACCTCCGGCCTCATATCCCAATCGTCTGATATGGAAATATCTGTGAAGAGACAACGTTTCGTAATTGAAGACAACACAAAAAATAGATGGCATTTTAATTGGTTCACGCACCGATAGTATAGAAACATGAATAGGAGTCCGGCAAAGAACGAAGAGAATATCCAAATTGGCGTCATGTACCAATTTTCTGGTTTATCAATCCAAATGCCGATTAGCCACAGAAACACAAGCAACGTATTCTCCAAAAACATGACAAAATAAAAAATGAACATCTTTTGACGGTGATTCACTTCTTGCAAATTGATGTAGGCGAATACGTAGACGAACGCAATGAGGCCAGCCAGTGAGATTTTACGCAAGCGTGTGATGCGTTCACCGTGAAATACGTTTTTCGGTGAAATTAGCCACAAAAACATTGACATCCAATGCAAAGTAATGACCAAAAATACCCACTGATTGTAAACCGATGCGTAGACGGTGAGCGATGCAACTCGTGATATGACCGTGCCGAGGCGCCATAGAAATTGGAATATTACGCCCAACCAGGTGAGCACCAGCCGATGCACATTTTGAATGCGAACATTTTTGCTGAAACTGGCCAGCGCCCAGCAAACACTAAACAGAGACAGTGTACATGAGACAATATTTAGATCTTTGAATGTTTGTAATTGGTGTTGCTGGGCATCTGTGGGCTGTTGAACAATGACTGGAGCCACATGTCCACTGCCCAGCGATTGTAATGGTATTTCGGGCTTTAGAAGGTTTGCTTCCTCTTTTTGAATTGTTACTAAAATGTAAAGCTGCAGCAACAGCATTGGAGCCGCTTCACAAAAGGCATGCACCAAACGCAGCATACACAAATCGCGCACTTCATGCTTCACATGTCGCAAGTCAACTGGTACAAATAACTTTGCATATCGCCACAGAACCCCCAATTGGCAACAATGCAACGCAACAATCACACAATGCCGTTCGATCTTCAACTCAAGTGTTTGATCAGTTGATTCCGTTGACGACGAATTATTCGTTGTGTCTATGGTTTTCTTTGGATCATTGCCGTCAGCAGTCATGCCATCGGCTGGAACCAAATCTCTACTTTTCATTCGAGCCTTGTGCATATACCAACGCAGTGATAAAACCTGAAATAATCGCAATTTTGTACAAAATTAACTGTTGAAAGAGCAACCTCGAAACAAGTAATTACCTGTGAAATGATTAGAGAAACCAGCACAAGTGCTATAACAACTGACATGTACATGAAGTATCCGCGCTCAAAGAGTGCATAGCTGAGCACAACATCGAATACAACATCACAAAAGTAGCCAGCCAATGACACCACATTGAATAATACATCACAAAGGGACAAAAATTCCGTCATTTTGCCCAACTTTTAATTTGTCGCACTACGAATTTTTCGATTTTTTTTCGATTTATTTGACTATTTGTATTTTGCTTTAAAATTACACGCGAAATGACACTTCAGAGCATTTTTTTTTAATATTTAGACTCACTTTTAATTTCACTGTTCATTTTGTAGTTACGTATCTTTCGATTTGTTTTGAATTTATTCGAATTGAACACATTTTTAAGGTGCTGGCGCACTTTATTTCGTTAAATATCGATAATGATTTAAGGAAGGAGGATCACGTTGATGTTTCTTCACTTCAATGAACAGTTGCTCCTCCGAATTGATTTAAAGAGCCTGTAAATGGAAGAAAATACAATTTGTAAATATGAATGAGTTCACATTTTCATCGCAGAAATGAATGAACTGATCACTACGATCACCAACAATCATGAAATGGAATGTGTCAAACGATTTCTCGGAAAAAAACTTCAATTTCGAGATTTTCCAACAAATCTCCAAGCATTATTATTGAGCTTCATTTGAATGTAAAACTATTTATTTTCTTAAAACTTATTGAATGGAAACAATTATCAAAAGAAGATAAAACTCACAAAAATTGCACAAGAATCTGGAGAAAAAATTGAGAACTGATCGAAATACATTGAAGTTGAAGGGAATGATTGCGCTGCGAGCACTGCAGCATTCGAACGGCAACAAAAATGAAGACGAAATTCCACACTGTGAAAGTGAGAGAACGATAACCCCGCTGTTAAAATGCCATCATTTGTTGGTGTCCATGATCAGTGTAGCTGAAAAGAGACGGTGTACCAAAGAATGCGCTCCATCGTTGTGTTTGTCTTTATCCGTTCATTCTTCTTTCAACGATCTGTCTTCGCGCGTTTGTATGTGTGTTTCAAGCGATCTCATATTATTGTTGTTATTCTCTTCTAACCCGAGTCTTCGTTGAACCGTTGTAGCCGTTTGGAAATGAAAGCAGAATCGATCGACATACATCTCACTCATATGATGCCTGTGTATTCGTTCCTCGGAAGAATGTTGCTGTTGACTTAGTCATATATGCAGCATTATCAGAGAAATACCCTCACACACTCACGCACTCCTTCGTAGCAAATATATTCCGTAGGTATTCGTATTCGATAGTTCATTTAAACGACTTTTGTTTTCTTTCTTTTACCCGAATTTCGTTAAGCAGACATTTTTACCGAGCGGTTTAGGTCTTCGCTTACTGAATATGTCGTCTAATTGTTTTTAGACGAGTTAGAAAAGATTTCATTCAACGTTATATCGATACAAAAAAAAACTGTTTCATCACAATCTTTCAATGTTGAATTGATTACGTGTAATTAAATTGGATGTTTCATTTATTCAAATATTTCGTATATTTTATGCAACACATTTGAATACAATAATGTGCATGCCGCGCATTTTCATCAAAAATACGAATTCGAAATCGCAAAATCATATTTCAATCTTCATTTAGATTGGATTAATTTCGGAATTTCTTTCAGCACAAAGTATGATTGATTTTTGTGTATGAAATTCATATTTAGTTATGTATGTGCAAGCCGCATTTCGGTTTGTTGCGTGTTTATAATTATTTGCTAAAAATTATTCAAACTACAAACGGACACAAAAACATTGCATAGATATCAATCATTCACTAAACCAGCCATGACAAATATTATGTTGAGTAGCGGCTACTGAAAATGTCAAACAAAATCGGATTGATTAACATTTTATTGAAATAGTGTTCAATGTTTGTATTTATTATAACCAATAGTATCAGATCAGATGCGACGTTCGACCTACACAGCCCATCGGCAATAGTGAGTTTGCATTTTGCTCAGCACTCGCCCATCACGTTGAAGGGGTAAAAAGAGAGAGAAAGAAAAAAATCAACCAGAGTATATAAGCCGTGTAACATAACATCGAGGGACAACGACTGTTGGTGGTCGGGTGAATGATTTGATTAAATATTTCCCGCGTTTGTTGATTTTCCCGCGTGTGCCCTAGAAACCATCGTGTAAGCTGTGTGAATATTGTGTAGTCAATATTTTGCGAATTTGCCATCGGGTCAATATTTTGTATTCGGATTAGATTTCGAATTTATGCTGTTGATATGATAATTATTTTTCATTTATTTTCTAGTGACACTTTGGCCCAATCATACAGCTCAACGCATGATTTTGGATTTGTTTATTTACTAATCGGATAAAGAATGATTGTTTGCATTTGAGGACAATCCAGCGACAGGTCAAACATACATACACGCGCGCGAACTCACTATAACTGATACATTTTCGGATACCGTTTCATAAATGATATTTAAACACAGCAAAATTCAAACACCCATCTCATAAATCATAGAGCATAACACTGCAGGAAAAAAACCAGTCTCGTTCGTTTCATGCATTGATCTCTTTTCAGCCAGAAATAACACAATATGGCTCGTGAACGACTTAGTTTTGCGGATAATAAATGGCGAATAATTTTATATTTCATATTATTCAATGCGATTTGCATTCACAAAAATCCCGAGACAATCCTTTATTTCACATTCAATTTGGCGCTCAAGATGGAATCAGCGGCATTGCATGGCACGGCATGGCCCGGTTTCGGCAACCTAATGAAGGTAAACATTTCGGCAGTCGCAGACTAATATTGGCAAAATGTGAAAATATATTATTGGAATAAATATGATTTATTGAAATGTCCATATTGTTATTTATTTTTGGAACAGCCCGAAACTTTGGCATTCGCCAAAGGTATACACAAGAATTAGATCACTATATTTTGGTAAAGTAATATATTGTACAATATGTAGGTAAGGTGAAAAGTAGCCATATCCAAAATATATAAATCAAATTCACTGTAAATAATTGATGAAAATTCACGGCGCAAATGCACTGTGAACACGGTTTATGGCTCACTCTCAATCATATTTCACAAAATCAAATAAAGTCAATGCCTTGAGCGTTTCCAATGGACATCCTGTGAAAGTGTTTTGCGCACAATATTTTTTAGAATTTCATCATGCATTTCATCCATTTATTTTTGCGAAACCATCGATTTCATTGTAAACAAACACATCAAAGTTCATAAACATTCGTTCACATGCTAATGCTGTTGGTTTTTCATCCATTCAGCGTTGCAGACGTTTTTTATTCACTGACCACCATTTGATAAACATATGAGCCGTTCACGTACACATTTTGAATCGATATTGGATTCTCTTGTACTTGATGATTTATGAGCTTGCATGTGTTACGCTACGATGTTCCAGGATTATTCATATATCTACTTCCGATTTATTACTTCATTTTTTATCGCTAAATGCATCACAATCAGGGAATACGAAGCGATATCGATAGTATTAGTAATAATTCCGAAATAGCGCTTATTTCGCATTGAAGCTTGAAAGAGAGATCCATGTTCTGTGTTGCTTAAGTTTCTCTTTCACTCTCATTCGCTTTAATACAAGCGGACCGTGCTTGTATGGGATTGGAGAGCTATTCGAGAGTATGCCAATTGACCGCGCCATCTTATTTTACATCGGTGAACTCAATTTAGATCCATTGTAATACGAACAAAATTTTTATTGACACAAATAATAAAAACAAATGAGTCATTGAAACGATTGAAATATCACATCAATATTACTGCCCAATAGATGGCGCTGGAGAATAGATATGATTAAAATGTCTCAAATAGCACGGTCCCCTTGCTTTAATACGAAATAAGCGCTATTTCAGAAATATTATTAATATTATCGATATCGCTTTGTATTCCCTGATCACAATATATGTATATAACCTACCTGCAAAAAAAAGAATCAATAAATTTTGCATTTTCCAAACATATGCAAATAATCGTAGTCTATTCTCTGATATTCGTGGCCATATTGACTAGATGATAGACTGTTGGTTGCCAACACTCTACAAGCAAATCTGATACTGACAAAAAACGTTATAGAAGGGAAAGATTGTGTGACGTTCACTCAAACGATCTAAATATCTTTCGATTAAAATGAATGCAATTTCATATGTCATAGAAATACATGATAATTTATAGACTTTGTTTACAGTGATATTGTTTGCTTTCATCCTCAATTTTTCATATTAGTTGAAAAATCTTCAAGTTAATGTGTCTTACGACGACAATGAAAGTGAAAAAACAGGCATATATAATCATTTCTGATTCGAAAACCACATCTATTGGGAGCGCGAATTAAAACGTGACCATTTTGGTGGAAGAATTCCGTTTTATTATGACAAATTGGAACAATATATTTTATTCAATGTATTGTCCATCGGAATGTACAACATTTCCCCATCTTGTTTTCAGCATTGTTATGCCACGTTTGAAAAACGATGCCTCTTTAGAGGCAATCCAAGAATCGGTCCATATTTTAGCTCCTTTGTAAGAACGGAAGTGCTGGTCAGCCAGGCCATGAGTCATTGATCGGAACAAGTGGTAATCGGAAGGGGCCAGGTCTGGGGTAGCACTTTATCGTGCCTCTGCTCACATTCTGGCTGTTTTGCCTTCAGTGAATCGCTCAAACGGCCCAATTGTTCTTGGTAGAAATGAACATTGATGGTTTGGTTGTGTGGGAGCAGCTCATAGTGCACCACACCTTTCTGATCCCACCAAATACAGAGCATAAGCTTCGAAACATGAATATTCGGTTTTGCTGTCGATGTTGATGCATGGCCGGGGAAACCATACGATTTTTTTCGCTTTGGATTGTCGTAATGGATCCACTTTTTATCGCCAGTGACGATACGATGAAAAAAACTCTTTCTTTTTTGACGTTGGAGCAGCTGTTCACAGGTGAAAAATCGCCTTCCAACGTCTCTCGGCTTCAACTCGTATGGCACCCAATTCCCTTGCTTTTGGATCATTCCCAATGCTTTTAAACGATGGAAAATCGCTTGGCGTGTAACTCCTAATGATTTCGCAAGTTCTTCTTGTGTTTGACACGAGTCTTCATCGAGTAATGCCTCTAATTCATCATCTTCAAACTTTTTCGGCTGTCCAGGTCGTTCTTTGCCATTCACGTCATAATCACCACTTTTGAAACGTGCAAACCACTTCTTACACACACTGTTCGATATGGAATATTCGGGATAGGTTTCTGACAACAAACGATGACATTCAGCAGCATGTATAAAATCTTGTGTTCACTTTGAGAGGCGAAATTTACTAGATTTTTTGACGCTCTTTAACATAGAATAGCTGTCACTGTCAAAATTTATGACGGGTGAATAGTTATGAAGTTATGAAGTTAGGCACAAATGGTCACGTTTTAATTTGCGCTCCCAATATTTACATTTAACTCCAGTTGATTGTGATTTCAATCGGTTTTTAAGTACAGAATGAAATAAATTTCGGTGTAAAATATTTCAGTAATCTCTTTTTAATGCTCCCAAAATATTATTTATTATTGTAAAAAATTGTTCTTGAAAATTGCGATAGTTAAAAATAGGTAATTAGTGCCATTTACTGTGTATTCTCACATGTGTATTACATATTTGCACCACATTTTTTATTTGAATTTATTTAAACAATATTTTGAATCAAAAACATTTTTAAAGGAGTTTGGTCATTCAAGCAGTTAAATGGCCCTTCACATGGCGTGTATTGATGTAATCATTCTCGTTTGACATTATCCACCAGAGCCTGCGGCATAGTGGCGCTTAAATGATCAAAATTTCGGAAAGAAATTTGTAATTTGGCTTGAAAATATTATGTGTGTTCCCTGTTCATATAAAATAATAGAGTTCTTGATGTCCTTGTCAACCTGCTCTGAGTTGACGTAGTTTTAATTAGATTGATAGGTGTTTTCAACAATGTTGTTTATTTGAACATGCAATCCGAAAATCTTACTTTGGGTAATGATTTTGCATCAACTAACGTATTGAGATTAGTCATTTGGCTAAAATTCGAATGAGCAATACTTTTTTTTTAGCACAATAAGAATAAATTGCGAATTGTTCAATATAGATGATCAATCATTCCAAATCTTGTCGTTTTCTTTGATCTCTTTTCCATTATTTTTACCAATGTAATATTGTTGTCAATCAATCTAATTGTTGAGTATTGCTCAAATATTGATCTAGTACGGTTTTGGGCAAAACATGATAAACATGATATCGCACTTGTGTCAACTCGATAACCAACTTCACGTTATGTTAACTCAATTTTCAAGCATGTCATTTTAGTATCAAAATATTTAGCAAAAGCAAAATTAAATTATCCTCTTTTTATAACGAAATACCTTCGTCGTTGGTACATCTTCCTTATTGGAAACCTGATCACGGTTGTGATAAAGACAATTCACTAATTTTTCATGTAAAGTGGCAATATAGAAAGTTGATGGTTGCTAGCATTTCACTTCAAATGAATGAGATTACATTTTTTTTTTTTTTTTTTTTTGAAATATTAAAACACATTTTAAATGAAAGTGAAAGTCATTTTAATTCCGGCTTTTTAAAGCCAGTGTATAATTTCATCGGACCAGCCGCAAATGGAATTTGAATAATCTGTATTTAAACATTCAGAATTTTTCGAATAAATTTGAGTTCTTGATTTGAAAAACGGTTATCCAAAATCGTTTCGCTAATAATTATTGGAATACGTATTAAAAATATTAAATGGTCTTACGTACGTAAAACTAATTTTTCCGCACATTTCCCGAAATTTTTCGGGCTTACGGGTTTTTCATTGATTGCTACGCATTTGCATTGGATTTATGTCTATTTTTTATCGAATCATCATGCAACTTTGATTTGTTTCTAATTTTTCTCAAACACACATTCGCCGACTATGAACTTGATTCTTTTCCATTTACGTATGAAGACGTCGGAAAAAAGCACGTAAATTATTTATTACAGAAGCAACAAATGTACAAGCGGAAAATGTGTGGGCGTGCATGGAGAATGCTTTGTTGAGATTATTTGCAGCAATATTGCGCACAAAAACAGTACCGATTCGTCATTATGATGAATTTATTACTATGAACTGTACAAACAATCTTATCCATGTGACACCGGATTTTCTCAATCCCCCCATATAAGGTTCACCGAATATCGAAGTTTCACAGCACATATAAAATGATCGATAAAATTCATCCATCATTTTCTGGAAAAGAGAAAAAACAGTGAATTAATTGGCTCCGAAAATGTATGTTAATGATCGAGAATTAAGCTATAATTATATTATTATAATTATTGACGGATCAAAAGCCAATGTATTAAATGGTCTTACGTACGCAAAACTAACTTTTCCGCACATTTCCCGAAATTGTTCGGGTTTACGGGTTTTTCATTGATTGCTACTCATTTGCATTGGATTTATGTTTATTAGTTATCGAATCATCATGCAACTTTGAGAATAAATCACAGAACATTTCAAGTCATTACGATGAGATCGAATTTCAAGTCATTACACATCATGTGATTAAAATTTAAATTTTAATAGAAAAACGAATAAACATCTCAGTTCCTAATTTTTACTTCAACGTTTCCTTCATTTTTGAATTGGTAATAACAATTACTTCACTCTGATATGAACTTTCAATTCATGCCAACGATAGATATGGTTCTACATTTATGTTATGTATGACTTTCGTTAAAAAGTTAATGAGCATTCGAATTGATGAAAAAACACAGATTAGAAAATCACAAATACTTCATCCAATTTAATGAAAAAATATGAATTTCGACCCCGAAAATTGAAAATTTTGTGAGGGAGGCAGTCTTAAATCTCATCGGAATGACTTGAAATGTTGTATAACTTATTTTTTTTTCATAAAAAAAAAATATATCCAAAGTTTTGATTCGTTACAATGTGAACTTAAGATAGTCGCCATACAAATTTTCAGTTTTGACCTCGAAAAGACCCAGAAAATCCGAAAATTTTGCAGGGGAGGTAGGCCCGAATCTCATTGGAATAACTTGAAATTTTGCATATCTTATATTGTTCATAAAAAAATAATATTCTGAAAGTTTCATAATGATACAATGCGAACTAGACATAGATTTGACTCCACTAGAGCCACCCGAAAAAATTATCCGATTAGGCTGAAAATTAATAGGTTTCTATTCCAAACGAAGACCAATGTGTGTGAATTTTTGATCAATTCTAATCTCAATTTTTTGAGTTATCGTGTTAACAAATTTTTGCGTACAACGGACAACGGACAACGAACCACACACGGACAAAAAAATTGCTCCGAGAATGGTTGCAATCGTTTTTTCTAGGTTCAAAACGCATAGAAAACTTATTCCGGGCGTTTTGAATTTTTTGGACCGATCGCAATACTTTCACCTCACACAGTGGTGTGTGCGGAAAAGTAATAACGCTTCATGAATTTTCTTCAAAGTAAAAATGCGAAATGATTCACTTTAATTTAAAATGCACAGAATTTATTTTGTTACTTTTGTTTCCAGGTGATAATTTTGCTCGAAAGAAGATACTGTTCATATATTTCTGATGAGCTCATTTATTTGGCCTTATATCAGGATCATAAAAAGATGATTTCTTCATTTAAACAAAACTGCTTGATTATTTGAACACTGGATTTTCTATCTTAAAAAGAATGCCATGCAAAAATCAATAAAATGATACAAATGCCAGCTTTGTTCTATTTTGCGGTTGTTGGAATGTTGCCTTCATAATTATAATTGAATTGCTTTTTGTATGTACGACCACAGCCCGGGTAAAATTCCACCAATTTCAGATTCGATCCATCCATAGTTTTTTCAATGTATTCATATTTTTGAGATATTCAAAAAACTTTACAATCTCCCGAACACTTCATAAACAAATCCTCGGAATTGCCAAATCTGAATATTTGTATATGAAGTGTTCAGAAGAACGCAACCAATTTTGAATACATGCACAAAAAATTCTTCGTTCTACGGAGCTTCGGTTCGGTTTTAACATTTTTAAACTACAAACACAGAAATCTGTATACCATTCTCTGTGTGTAAATTCCATGAATTTCATCTTTTGTCTGTGTAATGGTGTGTTGTTATTAAAAAGTGCCCGTTTCCCGAGAAATAGTGAACGATTCAGTTAATTTGAGTAATTTTTCTCTGTCGAAAGCTTGCTGAAGCAACAGCATTCCCAAGAATAGCAGTTATTAGAAATTCAACGAGCTCATTTCTAGATTGCTTTCAATGTTTCTCGGCACAGCGCATATAAACACATTCTCGTCCACTTGCCGTGTCTATTGCAAATATCCAGAACCTTCTCATGCATGCTCTCGCGTTTGAAATGAAAGTAATCGGATTTTTCCCGTATCGCTTTGCAAATTTTTGTTTGTTTTTGATTTGCAAAGCTTTTTTTGTTCGCTTTGATGAACCGTTTTCTCGTATCAGTGCATCTAATAAAAGCATTTTGCCACATCTCTTGATTTTTTTCGGCATTGTGAAAATTTCCGTTGAGAATGTTTCGCTGTAAAAGCATATCCAATAATAGACTACCATTTTCAGTATAATTGCGATAACTGACGCGAAAAACGGCAAAATGAGAAAATGTGTATCCCTGGAAATAAGTTTTTTCCAATGATTTGAAATCAATGCACTTCGAGAATTAAGAGTCAAAGAAACTTTATTATTGGAAACGCACATCATGCGCTGCATATACATAACATTCCGTTCGCCAAGATTAACTGGGAAATGTAGTTAGTTGGATTTGAAGATGAGAAGCTGCAAAAAGTCTCATCTGCACATAAATTGCATTCGCATCGAATGACTTGATTGCTGAAAGCTCAAAGGATTTGAGTCAAAGAGCGCACAGAATTTGAAACGAATCCATAATATGGCTAAACTGTGATTAAACCGATATGCGTGCACTTCTTTTTCAGTGCAGTATGACCATGGGGCGACATTCATTGTGCTTGTGTACAAAACTTCTTCTTCTTTTCCTGGAAATTTTTCAAAAAAAATAAAATAAAATGAGCACATCCGGCCGAACACAAAGTGTATCACACCTGTCAGGATCCGCAAATGATTATATGAATATTAAAATGAATTCTGTACGTTAAGAGCGCCACTCGTTCATTCCTGTGTACGTCATGTCACACGATGTAACTCTGGCGCTGTTATGCGACAGACATCGGAATTATTAATAGTCGGGTGCGGCAATAATCCTAAATTTTAAATTTTTGCGCGCTGCTTAGTTTCGATTTAAGGTGTTAAATTGCATTAATGTGCCCTTTGGAGCTGAGGGCGCTCGCGTCGCTTATGTAATTGCATAATCTCAAGCTGCTGCCGGAACATGATCACACGATTGGGATATAATATAAATTTGTATATGTGTTGAGTTTTGAGTGCGTTTACAACGCCCATCCCATTTAGTATGATACAGACCCGTGTGGCTCTGCCCACTTGTCTTGAAAATACATACTTTGACTGCAAATGGCGCAAAAGTAAAACCTCAATCTCGTCTATGAGAAATCCTGGGCCATCTAGGAGTAAATTCAAGGCAGAAAATGCCTAAAATGCATAATTCCTTAAAATAGGCTGAGGAACTCATCATCATTAGCTGTTTCTTATATACAAAACCTCATAGAAAATATTATATTTGAAATCACTGCGCAGTAATGATGCAATCTGTTTGTTCGTATCAGAACTGATATAATTTCCATTTGCACTTAATGAAACCATCGAATATTGGCTCGATTGGGATTAATTTTGAAAAAAATTTCTTTGAAGCCGGTTCATTTATTTGCAAATTGAATGAGGACTCGTTGAATGGTCGAATCGAAAATTAAAAGTGTTAAGCATACAGAAACACAATTCGTACATATGCTGTTGTTCTGTTGAAATTCCATGAACACTTACATTTTCCGGTTATCGAATCGATTTTAAAAGAAAATGAATGTAAATGAACTTGTTTTTGAATTGAAACAGAAGCATCCAAACCCAAATTTCATCTAGGTGAGAAGTCCATATTGACCGCAGGAGTAACCAAAGCATGACTTAGGTGAAGAAAAAAAAGTCGCGGAATAGAATTTACGAACCAAATTCAATTCCAAACTTACTGATACAGAATATTTAGGACAAGTGATCATTTTTCCTATGCAGTTTTTATTTTTGCTAACATGGATGTGTTTGCATCGTTGGCCAAATGATTATTATGCTCCACACGAATAAATAAAATATGATCTATTCATTGTTTGAGTGATGCGGATGTGAACCTTGGAATCATTGCACCCAAATAAAAATTCATCAAGTTTAATTAGGATAGCGTCCGTTTAATCAATCGAATTTGACATGCAAAATTTATTTTGATTGGCTTCGCCCAATTTTATATGGTAATTTATTTCTAAAAGAGCAAAGCAGTTGAGAACCCTAAAAATGCTCGTAACCAGAACAAATTATCGAACACAAGTTTCAATGTGGCACTCGAATGGATTTTTTTTCTATCGAATCGAGACATTTGCAAATAAATTGGATTAAATCGAATCCAAGCAATTACAGTGATGCTATTTTGGTTATCCTTCATTGTTATTGTTTGCGTGCACGTGTGTACGATCCATCCGTTCTATTAGTTCGTTTAGTTACATTTGCCTCCGGATTACTAACGTTGTCCATCATCTTCACTACATATTTGTCAAACTATCGTTTCGGCCATCTGACATGAGTCAGTGTCGGATGAATATCACACGTGTTTACCTTTCATTCCATTATCGTTGATAGTTTGTTTTCGCTCTTCCCAACCTAAAATGAACATTCTAATTTGCAATGCACAAGCACGCGTACGCTGGACACACACACACACACACACACAATTTCGTACCTTTATTGTTTCCATCCGTGTACATGAATTATGCACGCTCGATATAGCCAAAACAAAATATCGGGACATTTTGTGTTCAATGGCAAGGATGATGAACAGGAAGTTATTATATCTTTGTATTATTTTCAATAGATTGGCCATGCACGAACTGCTTTTAACTGAAATACTGAAGTGAGTATTGGACCTTGGACGAGCGAAAGATTTTACTTTATCATAAACTACAGAGGAATATCAGAAATCCCCGCTCTGGGAAGGGAGCAAGTGAAGATTCAATAAATTCAATGCCACTTCAATTTTTATTTTCTGGATTTATGACCAAATATTTGGTATTGATACCGATAGTTAGCTCCTCTATATATTGACTAATATAAATTCAAAACGTACTTTTTGTAGGCAATGTACTCGGGTTTTCGAACTCTGGATGCTCGGATTTAAAAAAAAAACAAATGTCTTATACCGCGCCAAAATAGATTATGCTCAAATAAATTGATACATTTACTACAAAACGTACGAATGGAATTTGCATGGAACGAACTATCAGCATTGATACAAAATATTTTTCATAGATGTGGAACAGAATTAAAAGCAGCATTGAATTCATTAAATTTAGTACTGCTCTTCCCCTTGAAAGAATGCCTTTCCGATGCCAAAATATTTCATCATTTCAAATCGACTGATTACGACAAACAATGTGTGTGTGTGTTTCGTTATATGTGTGCGCGCGCGTTCGCGTTTTGGTTACAAATTTCATTCCATTCCATTTATGAGCACGTTCATTTTCTCGCTCAATAGGTTCCCTCATCATTTAAATGTCTGTGTGACTTTTTATGACATGAACATGTTGGTCAACTGGGCACATTCATTGTTGAACCGCATTTGCTTCTGTATCCATTCTATGTCTGCTTTCCGGGTATATTTTATAGAAACCATCAAAATGGGCTATTTATGGTTAATGGTCGCTTTTTCTATGTTTGTATGTGTTCCTGTTCATGATGTGTTTCAACATTCCATGGCAACAACGGACTCGTGTGCGATTTGCAGATAAATCTAAAGTGCGTCATCCGTTTTCACGGTTTTGAATTTCGATTGTGTGCCGTTTGATTTTCCACGAAAATAAACGATAACACGTTCCAAGCTGATTTTTTTTCTTCTCCTGTCCGATATTTCAGCAGAGCTGTCATCCAGGAATTAGCTGTCTATTTAAATTGGAGCGTAGAGAAACGCAGACCAAAACCACATAAATTATGATTCACCCTGCAAAATAATTTCCGAAATATCTCTCCAAACAAATTAAATTATATTGCCATTTTGAGTGCAGTGCGTATTTCAAATGTTTACATGTTTCATCGAAACGTGGTTTTATAGGCAATTTTAATATCTAATCAAATGTGAAAAAACTCTAATAGAGATCAAGGCCCATTTCACCTCGGTAACGCCTTTTTAATAAGTGAATTGAGGAGGCTACTGCATGGGATCATTCACTCTTGTTCAATTAAATCTATATTATTAATAAACGCGATAATGAAAATAATGAAAAATAATAGAACACATTCACAAATATCACGCTTCATTCATTGCTTTACATAGTGTTTGAACGAAAAGCGACATTTGATTGTTCATTAGCGGTGTAGCTAAAGTGTAAGCATATAAAGGGTTTCCCAATAGGGGTGATATGATTTTGAATGTCCCTATCGGGCTCATTTGAACTGATATTTTTGACGTCTACTGTCAGTTGTCATCAGTAAGGTTTGCCATTTAATCATGAGTAGTTTCACGCTTCCACAACGAATATAGCCGCCGTACAGGCCAGTATCGAGGAAAACCGTGAATTGTCCGTTTCACGCCGATCTCAGAATTGGGCCTGTCCAGGATGACTACCTGGCGTATTTTGCGGTTGGATCTTGGCTCACATCCCTATAAGATGATTCTGGCCCAAGAACTGAAGCCTAATCACCATCGTTTGCGTCGGGAGTTCGCGGATTGGGCTCTGGAATCAATTGAAAATGATCCCAATTTTCATCAAAAAATCATCAAGCTTGAACGCATTCGGGTTTGCAAGAAGAGTCGCGGGAGCCATTTGGCCGATATATTGTTTAAATCATAAATGGCATAGAATATCCAATATAATAAAAAAGATTTCGATCAATTCCGCATGAATATTCAGTGTTTTTTTTCAAAACATATCACCCTTATTGGGAAACCCTTTATATGCAAAGGCGATAAAGATATTGTAATCGAAAGATATTGTGATGGGAAATGATGGAAGAGTGATGAAATTAAATTTTCTAGAGTATTTAGAGATACAAATGTACTGCTACTGCAGTGGAAATAGTCAATTTTCAAATAGAGGTCTTCATCTTTTCCGTCGATATAATCGATTCAATAGACGGGCTTTGAGATCATCCATGAAGTTTATAATTACAAGCTCAAATATATCAATAAGTTTCAACCGGATCAAAAAGCCCTTTTAAGGAAAAAGTACATATATGAATGGAGTAAGAATGATTATTATGGGACCTTTCCCCACAACACATATAAGTGAAGCAGAATTAGAATTAAGTCAAAGTGAAACATCTCTCGCATTTTATAAATGAAATATGTATTAATATCACTTCAAAAAATTATTCTGATGATACACTTTAAAGAATGTTTCAAAACAAAAAAAGCACACGTTATATGTGTATTGAGGAAAGGTTTCATAATCATTCTCACCCAGTCATACGCAGTGTATTTGTTGATGAAATAAGAACGTTTTGAGATTGTTAGCATTTGCAATTGAAAAAATCAATGTTGACTTCCTGCCACACTATGGCTTTCTGTTCTCACAAATTGGTGGTGTTTTTTTTTTATTTCTGTATTGCTCTCGTTGGGGAAGTTTGTTTGATGCAGAGTGATGCATTCGATAATCATTATTTAAAATGCTCTGACACAGCACTCGAGCACTCACATGAGAGATATGCATTTTTTGTGTGGGGTTGGCGGAGAGGATGAGGTGGATCGGAGAGAAAAATGCGAACATGTTGAACGTTCCAATATACGGCTCACGTCTTTTGACTCAACTTTTAATTATGTCAAATTGCTTTTAGCCTGTGAAATATACAAATGATGGTTGGATGCGCGTGAGCGCTTGCAATGAGTACACTATGTGATTATGAGCAGTTCGAGAGTGATTCCAACACATTTGCAGACGATGTCAGGCTCATTTTCGTTCATCATCGTCGTTGTTGCATGCCGAAAGAGTGAGGTAGTGACACAGCGAAAGAACAAATATTGCGCCGAACACAAAGTTTTGTTTGCATAAAATGGAGTGTTTTTGAAACAATAACAATAATAATGGAATCATTTCACAGCAGACATGCGAAATTGAACAAAATATTCACCACAAAGCATCCTAACCACCCACCACATGGATTGAACGACGACGGATGCAATCATGGTCGAAGAGTTCCGAACTGAACACACACACACACACACATAAACATGAGTGTCAAACAAAGGGACACGATTACACAAAATACTAGCATGAATTATTATCATCGACATTCAAACGAAAGAAAGAGAGTGAAAAAATTGTGAATGACGTACGAATACGAGTGCTGGAAAGAAGAGAGACGAAAACAAACAATAAGCAAAAAAACATCAATTTTCTACATTCTGAGCAACATGATCGCTGTGATTGCGGTTTTCTATTGAATACCGCCAAGGTGTGCATCAATATGCAGTTGCTATGATATGTAAAAGGTTGTCGATGCGCGTTTAATCACATTATGTTTCGAGTGTTTTCAGTTGATGTGACGCTATTCAAACAACGGTTTTTTGTTCCAGGGAAAAAACATCGATAATATTGCACGTAAGTAAACGCAATGATTTTTTCAGTTCAATATTGTTTTCATTTTACAAAAGCTTGCAATCAATATTGCTGACATAGCATATCGGTAGTTGATGACCATACAATGAAAGATTATTGTTGAAATGAACGAACGTTATCAAGTGAAAGTCCGCTGATATCGAGTGATTGCATCGATGCTAAAATGAGAGGCGGAAAACTGAAATCAAAATTCGCATTGATCAGAATATATATGTCGGCTGGAAATCCTGACCTTTCCTGACTGTCGAGTTGGAGCAGTCTTTCTGTATCTTTACCGCTTCGTTTCTCATCCTCTCCTTCTTTCTCTATCCCTCATTCTCTCTCGTTCTCTTTCATTTTCTCTCGTTCTCCCTCGTTCTTCCTCGTTCTCTCTCGTTCTCTCACGTTCTTTCTCATTATTTCAAGTATATTTTTAGCGTTAAAATGATTAGAATTTCTTCTCAACTGTTTCAAATGATAAACGTAATTTAGTACAAATGAATAAATCATGCAGTTTTCAAAGAGCATTTCCCAGCAAAGCTTCACACTTTGTAAATAGCTGTGTAAATGTTTGTGTAAAAATACAAATCGAATTACTTTGGAAGTACAAAGTCGCTTACTTCGGGATGAGAATGGAAACAACTATTGGAAGAAACTATGGGAAGAAACGCGTAGGTACTTTATATTAGATAGTACGTCTAATTCGATCGTTCGAATGGATGAAATCAAGTAAATGTAGCAAGTGCCATTGAGCTTTTCAGGATTTCACACTATGCTGATAGCGCAGGCAATCATCCACATGAATAAATTATAATAGAGAAAGTGAAATATTAGATTATATTGGTAAATTGAAGTCCAAAGGAAAATGTGTTGAACAAACTACTCATGAGACTTTCACAAAGTGCATCTTCGGTAACAAACCAAGCAATAAATTTGTTTGTCTGATTGATCAAATGTGATTTGTATGCCTTGCAAAAATACTATTCAGCCATTACCTCACAGAAGGTAGAGTTCGGTTGTAGTTCCTTGAATCACACAGAAGTTAAATGTGCAGATGTTTCAGGTAATATAATTGTAAAGTAATCATACACATTACTGTAAACCTTAACATAGATTACGAAGCGAAGTGGCATTGTGGCGATAGTAAATTTCCTCGAATATTGTGTGCATTAGCTCATCTATATTGCAATCGTTTTGTTGATAGGTAGCGGAATTTATTCATTGATTTCAATCGACAGCAAAAAAAAAAACGAGAAATCATAATATTTCATCATAAAAACGTAGAAATGAAGAGAAAATGTGCATGTGTATTTGATGGTATGCATCCTTGGTTATCATCATTATTATTACGACTGGCATAAAAGTCGATATGTGCAGCAACAGTCATTCTTACATCGATATGACTGTAAGGCAAATGCTATCATCATTTATGAAACTTTTCCAAATATTAACTCGAATATCTGCATTCTTATCATGAATTGAGCGGATTATAAGTGCTTAATAAAATGTTTGGCACTTCGTCCCAATAACATCTAGATTTGAATACTTTGGGGCCGTTCTTTTTCACTGTTATCTCTGCTACGTGCCTTAAAGTTTTATAGCCCGTTTCACTTCGAGTAATTTCAATTTCTGCATGGCGCTTTAAATACACATTTGGTTCATTTTATATTTTAGATATTGAATTTGCTCATTTTTCAAATGCCAATGGGCACCATTTTTTCTTTAAAATATATATAGTTTTGTAACTTCCTTTGCGATAAGTATAAGATCAGCTCACAATTGACATGTTTCATTCATAACTTTGAGAGGAAATTTTTGAATAATAGTTTGAATATCTCTTTTCATTGTTTTTGTCATCATATTACCCGATTCACTCTATAAAATAATATTTATGACTTTTTCCAATTGCATCATAGTTTTGATAAAATGTTGCATTTATGTAATTTAAAAGCATATGATTCGATTTAAAATTCTTATCCTAAATTAATTTTTGGCATGAATTGTATTTTTCCCAGCACACAGAAACTATAATCTAGTTATCTCACTTAATTTGATAGTTTAAATCAGAAGTATAACAAACATTAGGAAATCGCAAGTGGCGTGAGTGTCAAATTGATACAAATGGAATGAGCAACGCACGAGAATAATCAACTTAGCCAAACGCAACCATTTGACAATCGTAAGTAACGCACAACTGACTGACTATGATTGAATTTGCAGTTACTCTCCAAATGAAATTCCAGGCAAAATGTTCCAAAATAGTCGACTGGCTGCTCAGTTATTTTATTTTCACAAGGGAAGTCGTTTAATTTCATATTTAATTTGAACACATTAAAATTTAATTACAAGTAGTCAAAATTAATTTCCAAAAATCTTTAGTTATGTTTTTTTCTCAAAATAAGCACTGACCTTGTACATTGAATTCCGTTTAATGTTCAACAAAACGAACATTTGGTTACAATCCAATTCGATTCATTTAGCTATTTGAATAAGCTTCACAAAAGTAGGCAATGCAAATGTGTCATATGAAAAACAGTTTTAAAAGCGTTCCAAAATGACAACAAATTCACGAAATCTTCAATTTTTAGCATGTCATATTTGCGAGGAGAGACCGCACGGAATAAGTTTGCGGAACGTTTTGAGCAAAATGAACCGTCAACAGCGCCCGATTTCAATACATACCAAAAGTGCCGCATCATTGGTAAGGGAGCATTCAGTACTGTGTATTTGTATAGAAATAAATCAACAGGAAGATATTATGCGTGCAAACGTATCGATAAAGAGCTACTCTATGAACACAATCTCATTGACCAAATATTTACTGAGAAGAAGATTCTTCAATCGGCAGATTGTGTGTTTATAATTTCGTTGCTGTTTTCATGGAAGGACAACAATTTTATTTATTTCTTCATGCCATTCACTAGTGGCGGAGATATGCTTACTCTTTTGTCCAACCATCGCAAATTTTCGGAATCAGTATGCCGCTTCTATGGCGCTCAAATGGTAATCGCCCTCGAATATTTGCATGATGTAAATGTCGTTCATCGCGATATTAAACCTGAAAATATTCTAATCGAACCTTCCGGCTATATTAAATTGGCCGACTTTGGAATGGCGAGGCTCGAATTAGACGAGCGAATGTGGAAATTTTGCGGCACAATGGAGTATATGTCGCCTGAAATGATTCAAAGCCGTGGTTATGGGAGATCAACCGACTGGTGGAGTTTTGGCATTCTTATTTATGAGCTAGCTTACGGACGGACACCATTCTATTCATATCGACATGATCAAACGCTGCTGTTTGGCAAGGTGTTGGGAGCTCATAATTTTTCTATAACATTGTGTCATGTTGAAAATTATATAATATTTATTTCGTTTGAAGGTGTTGCAAAATGAATATGATATGCCGAGATCGTTCAGCAATGATTTGAAGAACCTCATCGATCGATTGCTAGTAGTTGATATCGCTCAACGTTTGGGATGCACACGAAATCAAACAAAGGATCTGAAATGTCATAGATGGTTTCGTGATGTTAACTGGCGCGGTATTGCAACACAATCATTACGGGCTCCATTACAACCGACGGTCAGAGACGCCGGAGATACTACTAATTTTCAACTGTATGCTGAAGAGAGAACAACGAACTCACAAGTTTGTCGGTACGAAGTAGAATTTGCTGATTTTTGATTGAATAGATTTCAATGCAGAACATTCTTGTGCGAATCGAATGGAATGGAAGTATAACCGACTAGTTTATTTACAAGAACTTCAGCATTCAAAAACAATGGCATGCAATTTTTGATCAATGAAAAGTGTAAAATTCCAGTTTAATATTAAGGTTTCTACTAACACCAGAGGTTTTTTTGAATCAAGCGATGCTTTCGTTAGAATTATTGATCATATCCTTTTGTTTTTCATCTTATTTCCACATTTTTATTCATTGCTCTGTGCAAGTTTCTTCCCAGCCATTATGAAAGGTGATTCGAGGAGCTCGAAAAATAAGATTGCATGAAAGTATCATGACGATAAGAAAAAAACATAATCATCCATAATACATTTGTAGGAATTATTGAAAAACCCCAAATCCCATAGACTTCAGGAAAATATGCAGAAAAGATAGTTTTTGACTTCAATCGCAAGAAAGCCGCATGAGTCATTGAAATAAACTTGATCTTCTGCATAAAAATAATGATGAATGCATTTTCGTGACCATTTTGCAAACACAATATTCGAGATTTTAAATAATAATTATAAGTATAAATGGAGAAATTCGGGAAGAGAATTCTTTGAATTGTGGCAGCTGAATGTTATTCATAAATAATACATATAATATTCGAAATTGCGTTTGTTTGCTTTTATTTCATCTGAAAATATTACGCATATTCCGAACAGCCTCGAGAAATGTTGTGAATTTCTGCTTCTCTGCATCTGTGTATGGAGCTGTGCTGCTCATCAAAAATGCGAAGAAAGCAGCAAAAGTAACACATAAAAATGAAGCATTCTTCAAAACGATATCGCACAGTGTCGTTTTGTGGTTAATTTATATATCGTACATTCCACAGCGAGTTTGGCTTGAAATTTAACTTTGGTAAAGCAAATAAATTAGAGATGAAATAAGGACGCAGTGGCGAGGCGGCATAAAAGAATGAATATACAATATTTTTATGCGACCATTACGTTAATTCGTATCTGAGGGGAATAATTTGCCGGCGGAAATATTTTGCCAATTCTTTGTATGAAAGTGACCGCAGATTCCCATCGGGACCATTTATTTCTTGCTTCATGTTACGTGTGAATAGCATTTCTAATTGAATAATATTATGTAATGCGCAACAATGATCGTGGACGGCAACAAACTAACTATGATCTCATCCTGTTTATTTTATTTCTCTCTTTTCATCTCCACCTCTCTCTTTCCCCCTCTCCCTATCTCTCGCGTCCATTTTCAACTTAGCGGCAGCGTTTTGAGAAATACATTTTTAAATGTTTTAAATGTAAAAAATGGTTTGCTATTTATTAGACTTTTCGTTAACCGTCAATTGCATCTTTTCATTTGACTACATCGTTAGTTTTTATTCATGCTCATTTCTTATTTCCAATTACCGTCTTATTCCAAGTTGATTTTAAATTTTTGCTACGTCTCCGGTATCTCAATGGCATAAATGGTTTTTACATTCATTCTGTGCGCACTTTTCCTCTTCACACCATATCTCCCATATTTTCCTATTCACGTTCCAATTACTATCTGTCTGAGTTGCATTATGCAAAGAAAACGCGCCGTTGCGCACACATCATTTTTCATTGTGACGGTATAGTGCTTGCGATGACATACACTCGACAACTTGATTTACAAACGTGAAGAAAAATACGGTGGCATAATTCACTTTTCTGAATTCCTTGATATGTCTTGATTCATTGGTGTGGCTTGAATTTTCGTCTCCTTTTTGTTCAACGACGATGAAAAGTCACGTGCAATTCGGTATCATTTTCCAGACACTTTTTTTCAACAATAAATACGTTCGTTCGTTCGGTTTTTATGGCATTGGTTGACGCGATACGATTTTCTTTAAGATACAAACATGAATGCCATTTCGATAAGCTCCACTTTCTGATGCAGATTTGCAATTTCCGAAGCATGCTTTTGCGTGCCATTTCTGCATGACGTCCGTCAATTGCCCTTCTTCGTTGCATCTTATTTTCCTTGAGTTATCAATCAATCCGAAGTTGAAAGAACAGAGCCGAGCCGAATGCAATTCAGAATTGAATATGGATGATGGATTCATTCGTTTTGCTGGACAGAAGCATTGAATCATCAAAGTGATATGGCACTTCAAAAGTGCTCTTATGAATAAAGATATCGAGTGACATATATTTGATTAACACAGTTTCTAGAGAATAGCATGAATATTCCTTTTTTTCACAACTTTCCATCTGCTATGATGGGTTTTTTTGTATTTTTTTATTCACCGCCTTGCAAATAACGCAAAACAATCCGAGCTTTCAAAATAATTCATGCAGAAAATTATGTTTAAATGTTTGAGTGTGTGAGTTTTGGCCACATTGAGGGCTACCGTTTTGAGTACATTTGCTTTCAGTGTGAATGATTTGGTTATGTTTGGTTATGTACAATTTAGTACAAATATGGCGAAATGTTGAATGCACCGAATTTACTATTGAAATGTTTGTTGAACTGGAAGTAAAAGAGTAACGTAAAAAGGCAGAGCAAAATATGTGAATTTGTAGAATTACATATCGAAAGAACCACTCGAAAATTGCAAATATGGTACAATGAAATTGAAATGTGGCAAACGGGAGGTTCTTGCATAGCAACACAGCACTCTCTAGCCAACAAAACACTTTTCGTGGAATAATTTTTGGGAGTTCCGGCGATAAATACACGATTCATATGTTGATTCGATGCAATGGCTTCATGGGATTTCGGTTTGTACAGAATGTCACTTGCCTTCCGAATTGCAGACGATGCATTTGAATATTAACAATGAAATTTAGTCGAAACGAAAAGTGAACCAATAGATTCGAAAAACGAAACATGGCTTGAGGAAATTGCAAATATCCTTCTATTTGAATTGCTGTGTGAATTGCAAATAGCCAAATGCTTGTTGCGCAACGGTTTGGCAAACAAAAATTGTTCAAAAGTGACAGGATGACATGGACTTTTTCCGGAAACATAAAATAAAATTGGATTTGTCCGCTTTTATGTTTGAGCCAGAAAATGCAACCAAGTCAACTGCTTCACTAACACTTGATCGGAAATTACTTATTTGCTGGTTACATAACTGACCAACAGCGAGACGCTTATATAAAGTCACATTCTTCGCAATTCTAATTGCTTGTTATATCTTAGTTAATTAAGTTAACGCCAGTCAAATAATTGTCTGATTTACATCAATGATGCTTCATATGTTATTTGAAGCTAAGCAAACACATGCTAAGAGTATAACATTATTGCTGAATCATTTTATATTGCATTTTCTTTTAATTTTTTTCATAACATGCATCGCATGCGATGTTGGATCAGCCTTTCGCCGGAGATGAGAACCCATTCAAATGCACATAAAACGAGTTTAATTAGAGCAAGGCATTTCATTGCTACTTCAAGTAAGAGCTATTTGTTTCAAAACAACTAACTACAAACTGTTGAAAACGGAAATAGTTTCTTGACGAAGTTAAATGAGCAATTTTGTTTTGAATTTGCTGGCTGAAAACGAGATTTTCATTCAAATAGAAGTTTTCCTATTTATTTGAAATAAGGTTTTTCTTGTAAGAGTCAAGTTGGAAGTTCGCGCGACGACACTTTTGCGAAAGAACGTATTTTTGATATTTTCGAATGTGACATGCTGGAGCGACTGCTTCTAAATTGTGTCCCTTTGTTTGTTGTTATGTTTTCTTCCTGCTCGTTTTGCATTTAAGTTTGCAAATGAAAATTATGCAACGGCTTGGATCTTTGATATCAAACTCAATTGACTTCAATTCTTAGATTTAATATTTTTTGGAGTAGATTTATTAAACAATTCTGTCGAAAAACTGCCATTTTTCATTTTGTTGCGATGATTTTCGGTCGATCATATTTTGTAATTATTCTTTTTCACGTATCTCGGATATACCAAATTGAGGGAGAAAAACATAAAGAATCGAAAAAAGATTGTAATTTGTCTGGCATTTTTCTCCAGCAAGGTCTGCTATATTCACTTTAATTTGATCGTGGTTTTTCCAGACCCATCAACGCGTAAATGATAACAATTAGCTGTAAAAGGCGTTAAAAATCGATTGTCCGTGTGGTTCTCTTGACCCTCAAACCAAACTATGCCATTTTGTTTCGGATAATCCCACCAAGATTTATAAGAACTTTTCATTCTATTTGTAATCGTAGCCAAACCAATTTATAAGTCTCTCGATATTTGCAGTCTGCCATTCAAATTAGTGGAATGAATCCATCAAACAAAGATAAAGTCTCATTATTGAAGCTGTCAAGTATTAACGCAAAGTTGGTGTACGAAGTTGAAAAACAATAGCATGTTTCACAGCAAAGTAAAATGTGCTCGGTTGAATTTAATATGATTTGCCTTTAAACAAGCGCTGTGACGGGATTGAGTTCACTTTCGTCAGAACTTGAAGTGTGATATTTCAAATTTAAAATGTTTGTTGGAGACAATTGAAAATAATGTACGAATGTGTTGGGTTGATATTCACATATTTCCATTTTCCATTTGAAATTTTATTCCTGTATTTGCAACGATCTTCTAAATTCCCATTGAACTAGAGCTTTTCCCACTCTAAAGCTTGTTCTAGTGCTTCAAGAGCGCGTGTTTGACAAAATAAAATTGCTTTTGTGCTTAAAATTAAAACAAAATCTAGATCTGGTTAAGTCTTGATGGAAAAAAACAAGCGTGCAAGTCAACTCAAACACGAGACTAAGGCTATTATGTATTTAATGAGTGAAGTTATTCAATTGATGTGCATCACATAAAACCAGAGCTGTCGCTAGATTATGCGAGACGCAAGCAATTAAATCCAACCAAAGGATGTCTGCTCAATGCATCATTATAACAAATAAAATTTATGTGTGAGCCGACGCCACACAAAGTAAGGGCTCGAGATTCATTCATATCATACTGACGAGATGTAGGATTGTTCATGTTTTTTTTTTAACTTATACATTGATATAAAATTGTGCTTAATTTATATCAGACTTCAAACTTTCTTAGTGAAACCATAAAAATGTTATATATTTTCTGTGAATGTCAAAATGGCCGTTATTATTTAGAAGGTTTTCTTCTTCTTGTCGCGATTTTTGTCTTTCCGAATACGAATAACATTCGCTCTTTTTCAACTCATTTAAATGCTCCTTGGTGGCATCTATTATTTATTATTTGATATCAAGAGTTGAATTTTTAGGGAAAAAAACATCGCATGAGTTCTTTCATGAAGTAAGTGAAAAAGGTGACTGAGTTGCTTGTCAAACTTTGTACGAGAACGTGTGTCAACGGAAAAAATCCAGTCAACACACACGATGCCGTAAAAGACGTGAAAAAAAGCCGGCGTGGACGATTTACTTGATTTTTTGTTTACAGCCACTTGAGCAGCTCAACAAAGGAAGATCACACAATTGAGACTCGCTGCATATTTTATACGCTTTTCCATCCACATGGAGGCCATTTTATGTTATTCGCATTCGCAAATTGTATTGTAATTAAAACACAACTACCATTCTGACTCCATTGATGTCTTAGCTATTCAATGCAGCGTTTATAATTTTCTAGGAATTCACATGCATTTGCAAAAGACAAATAAAAAGAATATTTCTTTTTGGTTTTGCTCGTTTTTTACACGTTTGACTCCCGCTCATTTTTGCTTAGCTTAGGTCTACCAAAAGCTAAAAAATGGCACCAAATCTTTTGCAATTGCCGATGAAATACAAAATATTCTTCTTAAATGACCTTCATTCAATTCAATTGCTATAATCTATCAATAGTTGTTTATTATTAATTGCTAAAAATAGTTATTTCTTCGCAAAAGTATTGAATATTATCATGTTGTTAGATTTATGCAACTCGAGAAAAACAATTTAACGTTGAAGAAACATCATTTGCGATGTTTCACTTCGATTAATTTTTTATGGCCTTAATACATATTCAAGTGGTACAACATTAAAAAACGCATTAAAACTAAACAACGAAAAAGAGACAAATTATAAAGAAAACAAGCAAACAAGATTTATTGAAATGAAACATCGCAACTGCAATACTTTAAAGTGAAACACGATGATTATCCACTTTAAAATATATTTTACTTCGTGTTTCACTTCTGTGCATTTGTTCTCTTAAACAAATTCCATATCTTTAAACGAGTAGAGCATGAAATGTTAAGTATAAATATAATTTTAGTTGAAAGTTGAAGTTTGCCCGTTTGGTTTTCAGCCCATTGCGATTGAATCTGCAATGGTCATACATATAAAGGTTACTCAAACTGTTTCAAAACGGCCCGGGCTATGAAGCTCGCAAGAGTTCAAGGGCTTTAAACACACTCTATGCATTACACGACCAAATAAGTTTTCACATGGATGTTAAGTGCTGCCAGTGCCGATGACCCGACGTGAAAAAGTGTTTGATAAAATTTTACTGGTGCGTTCCAAAATTCAGTGCGGCTGTAAACTTTTCAACATCAAAATACCGGTTAATTTATAGACTTGAACTGAGAAATTCATAGGGATTAAAAGAGTTGGAACAATCGCGAAATTGGAAAGCGAAACAATTTTTGAACATGAAAAATTAGTGTCCTTCACAAAAAAGGAATTTCTCAATTCATCGATTAGATTTTCTCAACGACTGACTTGTTTTCGTTGCTGCTGTTAGCCATTGTGCGGTACCCAACGGTGTTTAAAGTCCATTTTATGAATTTGTTTAGTCTTATTTGATGTTTTTTCCAGGTTTGCGGTGGGATCACGGACACACGTGTACGATGAGCGTGTTTATAAAATCATTTGCTTAGTCTCGCCGTTGTACTTTTGGTGTTTTAGTTCTATTGCCTCTGTTTGTTTTTCGTTTCGATGCCATTTGGGCGCTTCATAGCTGTCGTCGTCACTTTTTCAGAACCTCAATGTTTTCAACTTGAGTTTGCCCATTATTTCGACTACTTACCGTGTGTCTGTTGGCTGTGCATCAGTTTGCACCGGAGTTTTTATTTATTTAAAAAGTTTTCTCGTTAACAATCAAAGATATAATTAGATTTTCTTCATATCGTGCCATTTTCTCAATTTTTCTTGGTCAAAACTTTTTGGCTGTATTCATGTAGAAAAAAGAGCACATTTTCGATTTTGTTGGTTTTTCATTAAAATTGGCACAACTGAATCGAAATGAATGAATAAATGTGAAATTGATTGTTTGGTGCAGACTATGGCTAGAATGCGACAAATGAGTAATATTGCCATGGAATTGTCGGTCAAGAATCGATCGCACCAGCAAATTTTCGAAAGCAATCAATGAGTTTCACTTCTCAGTCTGAACGAGGGTCGCAATTAAGATTATCACGTTGAGAGCTTTGATTCAGATGTCTATTCAAACTCTTATCTTAACGTGTCGCCGATATTCTCTTATCCTAACGTGTCACCGATATTCATTATCGAATCAATCAATGGCAAGTGGTAATCGGGTCATTGATGAACAACACATAACAGCATTTTGCGCTAACAATGTGAATTTTGCGATAATTCAATTCATTATCATAACATACCCATCTGTTTAGACATTCCAGAGACATAACACAAGTGTTTTTATATTGCAATTCACCAAATTTTATTCGATACCGAATGAATGCGAATAAATGTAAATGGAAGTAACAGTAGAGGTCATAAAGTTATTCTGAAATCAAATGAAATCATTTAAAATGCAAAGGAAACAAATAGAAGAATGAAATCCATTCATTCGAATGTAAAACGCTTACAAGCAGAAGGCAGCACTTGAACGAGAAAGAAAATTCAACTGAAACATTTACTTGAGAGTGAAGCGTTTGAAAAGAAACAACTTCGATTTACTTTGTTGGGTGTATGTGTTTTTAAAAGTGTTTCCTTCGCTTGATATACCAAAATATCAACTGTACACTATTTATAAAGAAGCATTTTACTTTTTGTGGTGAATTTAATAGCTTTTTGTATTCCATTTCGATTGAATAACCGAAATTATTGTTTCAAGTACAGATTTCTTCATTTGCATGTTGAAAGCGAGCGCTAGCTCATGCTTTACCACTCTTCCCAAAATTGTTTACTTTTTAAAATGTACAAATTCAAATAACACGGAAAACATGGAGCATAATTTCTGGCAATATTGCAATATGTGTAGCGTATATCCATACATAAGAAGCAAGGAAAAGTAGAAAAAAAAAAGATGTTACGATAGATTTTCTTTTTGTGCTGTCGTTGCTCTGCTTTCCTGTTGCTGGTGTTTGTTATTTTCTCTTGAGTTCTTATTGAGATGACGCATCCACGCCCGCTCTCGCACGTAATACATGTCTACTCATCTCTTATTACTCTATCTATCGCAGCGAAAACATTCCACAACAAGTCCAAATGAATTTGCAAGCGAACGACAAAGAGAGAGAAGCGCACTTGAAATGCTTTCGAAACCCGAATGCCATTTTCCAATATAATGGAATATTAGTCGAAGGATAAAAACACACGAAACGGGGAACAACAAGATGCACGTATTTTAACCCAAAAACTATATATGCAGGTTTTATTCTTTCGGCTGCTACTGTTTGCCATCTCTCGCTTCTTTTTACATAAACATTTTCAATATGCTAATTAAGTTGATGTTAGTGAATTTGCATGTTTGTAGTTGAAAATTTGTCGGTATTGTTCCTGAATTTGTGATACGCAAATGTGTGTTCACTCCATTCATGTCGTTTTTCGGTCTCTCTCCATTCTTTGTTTCACATGTGTGTGCCGAATTCGCACATATCTTCAATGCATAAGTCTTATGCACAAGATCAACGTCAAGCTAGAGTTGAACACAGGAAAAAACCACCCAAAACATAAAGAAATGGCAGCAACAAATTATTCCGAGCATGCATCGTTTCACACAGCAAGTGGAAGAGCGTTCACTTTGTAGGTCGAGAAAAGAATGAGAGAACGACGGGAAAAATAAGAGAGAGTGAGCAGCAAATTGCGAACAGTGAAAACAACCACAACATATTTACGGCTCAAATGAATGACTGAAAATAATAATGCAACGTATTTTTTTTTCAACTGAAGTGTTCCTCGAACAATTTACAATTAAAGTGTCCCTGAAAATGTTTTTAACAAGAATTTCCCCAAATTTCCAACTTCGTTTTTCGCATTACTGATAAGAGATAAGTGATGAGTGTTTCCAGCAAATTTATAAGACTTGAGAAGATCTAAAACGTTGCCAAGACCCACTTATCACTTATCTCTGATTAGTATCAATTCTGACACTTTGCTGAAAAACATTTCAGGAACACTTCAATTGTAAATTTGTTGACACTTCAGTTGAAAAAATATCGTTGCATTATTATTCTGGGCGACTCCAATAAACTTTTAGCATATACGAATATCAAATGAAATGATTCGCATGCAATTTTCTTCTGACTGTTCAGTAGAAACGATGATGCCTTTGGCTGGGCTCGACACTTATGCCCGAAATCCTCGTTTGCTTCTGTTTGTTTATACTATTACATATATTATTTACGTTGTTTGTCGGCTAAGTTTTCAGTTTCAAGTTGTTTCAAGTACAGCTTGATGTGGTTTTTTAGCGCATGAAATGCAAAGTGAAAATAAGTACCGGCGCAGATGTGTTTTCTTTTTCTAAACAATGCCACAACTTCAAATGCCAGAATATTCGACGAAAAACCGAATGGAAAGCGATTTAAGTGTACCATAAACTCACAAACACACATGCACAAACACACACATGCGCTTAGATCTTGCACATTATTCGGCTGTCACTTTTTGGGGTTTTAAATTCTAAAGCAAATAAATCTTCCACACCCAGATTGAAATGTTCGACACACATTCGCATCGAAACGGATTAGAATGGCATCAAGGCGTGCTTCGTTACACATGCACGGTGTAATTAAAACATAGATGAAGGCAGATTAAAGGATGGCTGAATGCTGTGTGATGAAGGTCTTTAGCCGCCTGCATTTCAAATGTGCTTGGCAATCTATATCGACGGAAACCGAACGCCGGATTCATGTGCCTGTGCTCTGGGATATCCATTTCTTGGTTAATCATTCGACTCGCGTGCATTTTGTAAGACTTTGGCCATAGCTGTACAGTGAACACATACGAAAAGCGAGGAATAAGTTCACATTTTTAGCGCTGAAGCTTTGCTTTGATTCTTCGTGAAGCGATCTATTAATTGCGGTCAGATTTACTTATCACAAAGGTCCAAACGAGATTAGCCACACCATTCGTGCATATTTAACCCAGTTTCTATCGCAATACTGACGAGCACACGGCTTATATTTCGTACAGCAAAAGCGCCCAGAGAGACATTGTGGTTGCCACAATCCCACGATTGATCTCACAACTTTAGAAACGGTATGTGGCGTTTTGTTCATTCGTAAGTGCTTGTGATAGATCTTAAAACTGTTTACACCATCTTTGACGCTTTTCACACAAGTTTTGAGAGTGTGAAACGAAGCAACCAAACCCAAGCGCCAGCTAACATAAAAGTCAAACAACTTCCTTCTCACGTTTGTTTATTCGTTCTTTTCTCAATACAATTTCAACTTTGCACCGGATATGATGCGGTGGAAAAAATCGCACTTTTTTCTCTATATGCAACGGGAAATATATAAGAAAAGAGCCATTATGGCTTTAGCGTAACGATATGTCAGCTTTTGTCAAACGTCATCCATCAAACAATTCATCTCGTGTCAATTCTTCAATATCACTTCGTGCAAACGAACAGCTCATACCTCACAGCTCCACACAACGAATTAAGTTTCATTCATTTTTCTGTTCGCATGCAAGTGTGCAGGTGTTCTCTTCACTATTCATCATGAATAAAACATATTGAAACTAAGCCTCAATGCTTTTTCTCAATCTTCTTTTTCTTTGTTTATATTCGTGAGCGAGCTTGAATTGTATTTTTTCGTTCAGGTGCTCACTTCCTAAATACGGCACTTGTGAACAAGAGTGAATATAAATCAAACCGTTTCAAGCATAGACACAATTAGGTCGCAGCTCACATTCTCCATCGAAGCCATTCGGTTCAATCTGACATATGACTGCATTGTGAAAAACTTATATGGACTGAATTTTGAAGAACCCAGAATACTTATTCTTTCTTCTGAATCGAATTCTTCCAAATGGAATTGGTTACAGAAAATAGCACGAACCAAACTATAACATAAATACGGTTCGGTATGAATCATCCAGACATTCATTTTGCTTTTATAAAAATGCTATCGAATATAATCAATGTGATAATATTTCTCAAATTGAATTTCTTAGTACATCTTGAATACAGATTGAAGTCAATTGACCGGAATTGTACGCATATTGGTCTATTGAAGCAATGGAATATTTGCAAATACATAATTAAGTTTATGTGTAAGCTGCTGAAGCAAGCAAAAAGTGAAAAAAAGTAATATTGGAAATTTTAGTTGAAATATGTGTCTTGATTCTATCTTAAACGAACAATAAAGTGCACATTGCACAAACAACATACCAACTCCAAAATAAGCGAATCACGAAGACGTGATGCTCTAAATGAATAAATATGAAAATTATTGTGTATGATAAATGTATGTTACTGGACCATTGATCGATTGTTCCGAACGACATGATTTTATATGAGAAAACCCACCTCTTACTCCAATATTTGGGCGTAACCCAAATGATTTCGAAGTTCTCGACAAAGTTTTCTTCAAAGTCCAGAATGTTCTACTGAGTTTCAAACAGTTTAGATAACCTTTTTCGAAAAACAAAGCATATAAATCAACATATAGTTGAAATTTCACATAAGTCCAGCCAATATTTCATCATGTCCGATTTTCATGAACGAAACGTGGGTAAATTGATGTCAGTTTGAGCGATGAAAGCGAGAATCAAAGATGCAAACAAAAACAATAAATTTGAGAAGACGAAAAAAATTGAATCGAAACAATTAAAGTTACTGGCAAACGGCATCGACGACCATCCAAATATGAAAGATCGAAGAGATCTACGCCATAATTTAAAGTCAGCAAAATAATAAATCAAAGTCAAGGTATTTGCCGTCCAAATGGATCACAGCAAGAATGCAATGAATCCCGAAATTGTCAAAGTTGAAATTATATGCAGAAATAACTGAAAGAAATTTTGTGTGGTCGCAAATTTAGGTAGGCAGAGATCAGTTCGAAGCGGGTCGATTGCTATTTGAAAACTTAACGGAAGCGAGATATTGCTTGAATGTTAAATGAAATCAAAGTTTCATCTTTATCGTGTATTTTAAGTCGCTCTCTCTTCGCTTTTTTCCGTTTTCATTTCTCTCTGTGCTCTTTCGCTATTCAAATTAAATTCAGTTATTGTTTTAAGCACATTGTCATGGTTTTTTTTATGGGTTTTACCGGTTGGAGTCCATGCTCATGGTCGTGGGTTGGTGTTGGCTTTTGTCATAAAACCTCCGAATACACACTCACTACATTCATTCGACTGCTATTGCATTCGGCTCTTCTTCACTTTTGTTTGGAGACGTGTTTGGTAAAAGCAAAAATAAATTATTCATAAGATGTCCATTCTTTTATTCAATTCAATGTTGTTTTTCGCCTCGCCTATTTCATGCTGCTTCAGTTTTTGTCATTCGGCTAAAGCCATGGCATTGTTTTTGCCATTTGCTGTGTTTTCGACCATCGTTTTTTATTGAAACTGTCTGGATTTCAGACCTTTTACACCGTATTTCAATTGCTTTTTTTCTGCCTCGTTGCTCGTCGGCCACGTTCAAATTAGTTGAATAAATCTATCGAAGTCGTAGAAGAACCGTGACAAACAAAAAATGAACTTTTATGAAAATCCACTGAAATGAGGAAAAAGAAACTTTGCAAGCTCTCTCAAATATTTGAATTGATTGAAATTCAATGTATGAAAACGAAATATAGTTAGAACATTTTCAGGAAATTTGAAAAACCCATCAAAAACACATAAAGTGGTGATAAAGCTGAACCCTATGGGTTTCAATTCCGCTTAAAAATGCATCCAAAAAACATGTAAAAAAAACACATCGGCACAGGAAAACTGAATTGAAAATCACCCGAATATAGCATTGAAAATTAGATTTCACGAGGAGCTCTTTACCTTCTCGTGATCTGTTTCGTACAAAGTTTCTATTCTCCATCCATTGGTTTGCTATGGCTTCGACGGAAGTTCGATTTCAATTCGTTAGCAAAAATATTCCAAATATGTTTGTTTGCAATTTGTTTTGTTGAATTTCCATTTTGGGGCGTCGATTCGGCCAAAATAGTTTTCTGTCGCTCGCTACTTCTCGACTGGGCTTAAAAAAGGGGTTCAAATGTTTAACCAATTTGTATTTGTTTGCTTAGGGAAATAATATAAAGAAAGTGAATTGAATGCAAAACACATATTTCCCATAGATCTTTTCCGAAGTGATGCTTCACATTGAATTCTACTGAATGTTTGTTTTAATATTTAATTCATTTCTATCAGTAAATCTCTTGGATTTCCATCTTTCTCAGCAATGAACGGATTATGTATTTGTCAAAGTCAAAGACACACACATACACCACACAGAATGCACACTTTGAACACACTCGTGCTCAATTTTCGATCGAATCTGAATTTGTGGTTGCCCTGATAACGACAATTTTATCTCATGCTCTGGCAAATTAGTTTGAGTGTGTTTGTGTGCTACGTGCAATCCGGTTAATGTCTGCTGAATTCAAAAAGGAAAATCTGTTCAATTCGATTGGCTGATGCGAGAAAATCGAAATTGACCAAATTGGTTGCTTATGTTTTTGCACCAACGCATACAGGCAATTTGAAGAGCTAAAACTTGCCGTCACACCTGTCCTAATACGCAAATTAAAAAGCTTTTCCCAAACAAACATGTGAACAGAGAAACAGTACCTGTTTCGAAGCACAAATTTGTTATGTTTGACTACATTAAAATATAGATCGTGTTAGGCTAGGTCTTATGGAATCGCATGCATACAAAAACGGAATGTACGAATGGAATGAGAGCAAGCGAGAGAGCAAGTGAGAGAGAGCGGAGAAGATCGAAGAGATGAGACTGTGTTCCGTCTCCCCATCTTTGATTCCGGTGAATGTTGTTTTGTATGCGAAACGAATGCCAAATGCGAGACAAAGAATTCATTTAATTCTATATATGGACTATAAATCGGTAATAATGATCGAATTTTCCGATTTGCGTGGAATGCGAGTGAAATTGGATAGGCAATACGGCATTCAAAGCGGCACAAAAAAGCACACCACATTATCATGCTTGCGCTCATCGATCGCTGTCTGTTTGTATTTGCTTTTTGGATTTTAAGTAGGTAAATTCAAATCGAATCGTGGCGATATGTGTTATTTTATTGAAGTTATACAAACCAGGAATGAATTTCCCTGAATTCAGACGCCGCCGCCCCCGCACACATACAGACATATCGAAATTTCAGCTCAACAATTTTCGCAGTCGATAGATATTGTCGCAAGTTTGTTTTACGACTACACAACACGAGTGTAATCCAAGCACAATGCAAATACACACACGTTCATATATGTTTAAGCAGATACACAGACAGAAACAGTGGTAGAGAAAGATTGAAGATTGTGAGAGTAGTGTTTGCGGTTTTGCGATTTCAAACTACGTTCAATTATTTGCATTCCGTCGGAGGTAGAAATATCACATGCTAAATATGCTACCAGCAGATAACTCTGTTAATTTATCTATTTGCTTTCCGCAACGGCTTCGACTCTGGCGCAATTTAACTTTTTCAACAATTAACAAGAGCAACACTATAGATTATGGAATTTTCTATGCTCCATTCCTAATGCCAGCGCAATATTTGTGTTTTTTCAGCTCAACCATTAGAGCCAGATGAAATATATATCATTTTCCCCCGTGTATTGGTAACTGATACGGTGAAAGACCTTCCCTTTACTATCTACTCACATTTGTTTAAGCATGTAGATTTCGGAGAATAGAGAGATACTGGTCAAAATACTCTTATGAAGTATGAATACTGAAGATTTTCATCAATATTCAAACGAATCATTTGTCGGTGCTTCATTACCGTTAGTTTCATATGCGCTATTAAAGGAATACGGTGCATGTATCTAGGCCAGAATATTCGATATCCTAAAAGTTAACATTTGCTGAAATTTTGTTGCATTTTTTACCATCTGCATAAATTATGCAAAATGTGTTGGTCAGAATATCATATTCAAAAACTGAATTTGGTATTCAGAGAATTTTCACGACCATCATTTTGAGTGGCAACTGAAGAGAACGTTTGCAAAAATGGTTTCTTTTTTCGTACTTTTGGCTGCTTTGGAACGGCTTCGATAATAATTAGAATACTTAAGTGTCATAATGAAAAATACGAAAAAATTACTTTTAAAACATGAAAAATCCATACCTTTCTTGAAAGCGAGAGTCGTGACTCGCGAACGACACACTATTATTTATCAGTATTCTAAATCAGTTTTACTTAATGAAAAAGGTGTATTTATTTTCATTTGCTGCAAATATGACGATATTTATTTAGGTCAAACGGAGAAATTTAATTGTTTATTATTTGCTTTCAAAGCAAATTGAATTCTCTCTTTCGCATGGATTGCGTTACCGATTTAACACTCCAAAAATATTTTGTTAATCACTGTAAAAGTAAACAAAAAAATGTAGGCTATAGAAACAATTCATTGCACCGCTCGTTTAACACTTTTAGAACTTCAAAACACCTGTATCGAACAAAAGGTTGAAATGGCTTTTAATACGCAAATAACGCAATTTGTGTGTGTATTTATGTTTACACACTTCAAAGTGTGGAGTATTAGAGCTACATCTCTGCGGATTGCATGGGACTTATTGTGTTGAATGCGAATTATTTACTATAATTTCATTTATTTTCAAGTCTACGGAAATTAGTTTGCATTGAAAATGTTCAAATTTCGGCTGAATGTTAGTAGAATCTTTCTGGTGCTTTCAAAATTGTTTGTTTAGGTCTTGGTAAACGCTGTTTCGTTGCTATTGTTGTTGAAAAATGTGTCTGATCTGGCTTTTTGTTTGCGAACAAAGCTATTCAATCTAACTGGAGCCAAACAGCTACCGAAAAGAGTCCGAGGATGACCCAATCTTAATAAGATAAACATTACTTTAAATATGCATAAGTTTCCATTCTGAGCACTAATTTGTTTAATGCGATTCGCTTGCTCGCTCCAACAGCTCAATGCGTGAGCGCACACACGCACGAGCCAACAAAACATTTGATGTAGACTTATCTATAGTTCGAAAAGTACTCGTACAAAAATGGTGGATGAAAGTATGAAAGCGTTGTAGATTTGTGAGCGGGATACCCGGAACGTTTCTCTCATTTGCAAACTGCATACGAAATGAAATTTGTTCGCAGCGAATAATTCAAATGCATGTATATTTTGATCAAATATTCAGATGGTTATACACAGATTGAAAGCGTAAAATGGTAGGCTACGCACGCGACTGCCAAGTGAAAAACAAATTTGTCTCATACAGCGATAAAATTACACAAAATGACACATTACATACGTGCACCGGAGATAATGCCAACATTCGAGTAGGCGAAACGAATGAGCAGGAACGGCGAACAAAAAGAGAGAAAAAAGCAAATGCTGTATGTTTATTTTAAGCATTTCTTCCTTCATGCTTCCCGTTTGGAATGTGTGGAACGTGTTCATTTTTCACATCTCATTTCATTCGTCACCATTTCCTCTACCACCGACGTGCATATTGAAATCTCTTGGATGTTAATATAAAGGAAATAGAACAGGAATTACATATAGTCAGTATGCACCTTTTTGGCCGAGAGTTATTTCTCTCTCCCTCGAATGCGAGCCAACCGTTTTGAATGGCTTCACTTACTATGCAAAGTCAAAAGATTGAGTGTGGTGTGTTTATACTAGTGGATATGTGCGATTTAGTATGATAATTTTCAAGAGCGTCACCACATACATACTATGCCTTACAGCAAGCCAAAAAAGAAGTGGCTGCAACTGTTCGGTTTACCAAATAATGACCACTAATATACACAAATAGCTCAAATTCAGAATTGAAAACATGCATGCAGCATGCATCTATATACATAAACGCTGCTTTGGCGACACACATTATTCCTGACAAAATTTTTACTTTTCCGCACACACCACTGTATGTGGTAAAGCTATTGCGATCGGTCCAAAAAATTCAAAACGCTCGGAATAAGTTTTCTATGCGTTTTGAACCTAGAAAAAACGATTGCAACCATTCCCGGAGCAATTTTTTGTCCGTTGTCCGTTGTACGTTGTACGCAAAAATGTTAACACGATAACTCAAAAAATTGATATAAGAATTGATCAAAATTTACACACGCATTGAACTTTCTTAGGAATAGAAACCTATTAATTTTCAGCCCAATCGGATAATTTTTTCGGGTAGCTCTAGTGGAGTGGAATCAAAAAATGGGCTGTTTTTCAAAATAATTACGAAAAATTTGTATGGGGACTATGACTATTTCGCATTGTATCATTATGAAACTTTCAGAATATTATTTTTCATGAAAAAAATGAGTCACACAAAATTTCAAGTCATTCTGATGAGATTTAAGACTACCTCCCTCACAAAATTTTCAATTTTCGGGGCAAAATTAAAATGTCGTCATTAAATTGGATGAAGTATTTGTGATTTTCTAATGTGTGTTTTTTTCATCAATTTGAATGCTCAATTGCTCATACTGTTACCGAAAGTTTTACTGTTATACATAACATAAATGTAGAACCGTATCTATCGTTGGCATGAATTGAAAGTTCACATAAGAGTGAACTAATTCGTAATTGTAATTACCAATTCAAAAATAGAGAACGTTGAAGTAAGAATTAGGAACTGAGATGTTCATTTGTTTTTATATTAAAATTGAAATGTAAATCACATGATGTGTAATGACTCGAAATTCGATCTCATCGTAATGACTTGAAATTTTCTGTGATTTATTCTCAAAGTTGCATGATGTTTCGATAAGTAATCAACATAAATCCAATACAAATGAGTAGCAACCAATTAAAAACCCGTAAACCCAAACAATTTCGGGAAATGTGCGGAAAAGTTAGTTTTACGTACGTAAGACCATTTATTTAACTGAAAATCATTTGAGCCAACGCTTTTATGCAATACAATGTCATTTACCGAATTATTGAGCCCGCATCAGGCTGTAGCTTAAACCAAAACCAGCTCAATGTTTACTAGTTAGTGTCTCAAGAAGATCTTTATCCTTCTATCTCTGACATATTGGAATGAATCTACGCTCGTCCCTTTCAACAAAGCTTTGATCTCGATGTGAATACGTACATGGGGCCGACACTGCCACGCGTTTGTTCCGAAATGAATAGTTAAATTGCATTGATTTGTCCATTTAATTGAGGGCGCTCATGGCAGTTTCGGTCTAGTGTTTACGCCCGATGCGTGAATACGAAAACACTTTCATTTAAAATGGCTGGCAATTGTGTAAACAGCAAATTTGTGTCTCTCAATTGAATGAGACTGCATGCGGTGCCGCTTTAAGCCGGCACTTCAACTAATGCCCCAATAAATGTACTCCTACGAAAGCAACTCATGCATATTGCACATGAATCTCGGTTAGATCAGCTAATCGACCAGATTTTCCACATTTTCAAATGCAAGCTGTGGCTAACTTTATATCTTTCGGAAATGTGGAAAATCAATTTTTTCGACAAGTACTCTGCGTCTTTGACTATCGACAGGTAAGTGGAACAGTTTCATAAAGTTTGAATTGATATTTTGATGTGCAAAGCTGATAAAAGGTTCTTATATATTCAACCAGCATTCGGGATGAGCGATTATCAAAACTATTTTAATTAATAATAATTCGCATAAAATATTCGCTTTAACATATTTTGTAATATGAACGAACAGATGGAAAAAGGCCATGTTTGTTTGGAACCTTCCAACGCAGATAATATCTAGTTGATAAATGAGCAGATTTTTTCATAAAAAAGTCAATGTGTCTGGTTTGTACCTCTTAAGCTGCTATCAAATCGAAATATAAGCACTATAGGCCACATATTTGAACATTGCTATCGAAATGGTTATTTCCTAAGAACATTTCGTGTGCACCAAACTTTTCGCCGAAAAATTCAATGGGTCTGACTTCGATATTAATATAATGGACTAACGAATATTCTGTCCAACGAAGAAAAAAAATTCAAATATCGAACATATTCGTCGCTGCTCATATTGAAATCTTTTCAGGAACGCTTTATTTTCTCTTGCTATTTTCAGTCAGGCATCGCATCGGAGCAGGCAAAAATTGGACGATCAAAAGCGCGCTGAATATGCATGTTTATAACAATATGCACGCGTTTGCTATTCTCATCATGTAAATTGTGCACAAGTTTTTGGTTAATGGCCGCACCATTAGTACATGCACCAGCAGATAAAAAGCTGATTTATTGCCCCCACATACACATAAAGTGGCTCTGGCTGGCACATATTTATGCAATCTTTTCCAACATTCGGCTGAATTACTTTTATGCATTTCATGCTCTACAACTACAACAACTACATATTCTCTATCTTGTGTGTGTCTGTCGATCTGTGTACATTGAGAGTGTGTGTGTGTGTGTGACCGAAAGCTGCTCTCGTGAAACGCAGTACAGAATTTGTTAAAGTTTCGACAAAAAATTGCGTTTTGCCTTTGATGTGCCAGCTCATTCGCTCGCTCACTCACTTCGCTTTGGCCAACGATTCGTTCGCACTTCGTTGCTCGCCCATTTACATTATCGCCAAGTTATTTGTTAGAAAAAGTCATGATTCTGGCCTCGTCATATATTTATTTCATATAATTTTTCAACGAATTCTCATCGGTCGGTGTATGTCTCTCTCTCCCTCTCTCTCTGCATTTTTTTTGAATTCTTCTTCATGGATATTTCATTTTATCATTGTGTTGGGACCATTTTTATCGTCCGCGTTGTCATCGTTATTCGATTTTTTTCATTCTGACTCACTTGCATACCAAAAAGTTTGCACTCACACTGCAAATATGTATGCGAACGAACAAATCGGGGCGAAAAGAAGAAGCGCATTCGCTTTTTTCGCTATCATTCTGTTACAGCTTTTATTGAACGTAACTGAAATAAATACTCAACAACTCTAATAAAAAAACAGACAAGACGATTTCCTTGGAAATGACAAACAACTCAATTTCGAATCTCTCGCACAGACGGCCAATGATATACACATTCAAAATTTGCTGCCAATTTAGAATGATGACAAAGAAAGTTCAGTGTGAATCAAACAAAATGTGCGCTCACTTCTAATAAGACAGATGAAGGAAACTTTATTGGAAAATTTATAAGTATAAAATCATAAATTTTATTACTTAAATATTTAATCATTATTAAAACTTTGTTGAAACTAAATAATCTGACATTGTTCCATCAATGTTGCGACACTCATGTCCGATATGGCTTTCGTCAACGCTTCTGTCAAATTGTGTCTGATTCTGCACGTATCGCTTTTCTTTGCTCATCCAACTAATGTAAACATTGTACGGTTATACACAAGGTGAATTTTCAATCTGAATAAATTAACGGCACACCATGAATGGTGTGGAGTTTCTTGGGATTGACATGGAATAGAGAAAAAGGTAGTAATTTTGTTGCCGCAGATGCACAATTAAATCGCTAAAATATCATAAATTTTAATAAGTTTAAATTAGATTCGGTTTCTAGATGAAGCTACCGAAATTTGGCGGCAAGCTCGCTCTGCCGTTCTCTCATCAGCGCCCTACTACACAGAGTTGCGACGTGTGAATTTAAACTTTCGAAATGATTTGATAGAAATCGTAACGCTTCGACACTGAATTTATGTGTATTCACGTCAAGCGATCTTTGTCAATCTACTCAACAGAGGATAATCCATGTTTCAGCTGCATCGGTACTGGAACTTTTGGTCTAATTTCTCACATAGTGTAAAACATTGTAAACATGATGCATGTTGCTTAATGGCAGAGAGACTGGGGATGAGGGGGTTGGTTGGCGAGAGAGTGAGAGCGAAAACACACATTTTACTATAACATACCTTCTAGTTGTAATCAAGTTGATTGTGTACTGTTGTCGTCGCTGCTGGCAATTTCCGACGCCGACAAACGACGAACAAGCTGTCTTTAACGTTTTATTTTTCTTTCGAATGATTTCTCATTATTTTAGCGCCACTACGTCCTCGTATGAATAATGATTCGTTCGGTTCATTGTCTGCATTTTAACGACATCAATGCACGAACTTGCACATTCATCAGCGCTTCACGAAAATTCCCGTGTAAATAATGATACGAAGCACGAACTTCAGCTCAGGTGATTTCGTTAACCAAGTGCAGGTGGAATGAAGCAAACATGCCCTTGAGAGAGGGAGAGAGAGAGAGAGAGCTTCATTCGCTCTGCGATTCTAATACAATTAAATAAGTGACACATTTAATGCTGCATACAAAATTACGACAACGGAATTTTCAATTCACCCATTCACTTTAGCTTGCATAAATTTAACTGCGACGAAGTTTTATTGTGCGTCGAAAATACATTTTTGAGTTCACATCGAGCGATGTGCAAAGTTTTTCGTTGACACCAAAATGCCGAATACTTGATTTAAGCGCATAAGTCAAGTTTTCCCAATGAAAATCGAGAGAAAAATTAAATTTTTAAATGCGAAAGTGAAACTCGAAAAAAGTCCGTCATAGTTTTGTCTAAGTTAATAATAAAACTTCGTCTGATCTCAACGTGGTCGCCTGAAGTATGCATGGAATGAAAATGAATAATCAGTCATTAACTGGGATGATGACTGAACATGAAGAAAAATATTATAATGGGTTATAAGACGTCATCAAGTGACGCACAAGTCGAGGAAACGAGCTTTCAAAGAAACTGGATAATAACTCGGTTTCATTCGCTTCAAACTAATGACATTCAATTAAAGTCATTTCAATTTTAAATCACTATCATTTTTGCAATTTCATCCGTTCAGCATATTTCTCATAAAAGCTTTTAATTTGATGTTATTTCTATTGCTTTTGTGGTTCATGGTGCTTTGAGGTCAATTTTTAAATTTCCTTACGATCCTCATTTCGAAACCAAATTTGCACAATCGGCACATTCGGCCGATTTTTCTACAAAAAAATCTTTATCTTCCTCTCTGTTTCTGGATAATTTAATGTCAACTTTAGCGTTCATTCTTTCACCGGCGCAAAGGGATGCATACGAATTGCGATTGTACAAAAATATCCGCATTCTTGGCTTGCATCATTTTCAGCAATAATTTTCTTAATCATTCCACTTTTTGTTTTAATTTGTTCCCTTTCTTATCCACTTCCCATTTGACTTCCGACTTCCAATTTTCCAACTGTATTAAGATTCGACTCGTTGTCCCTTATTGCCGACTTTCTTTGCTACTTTTTTTCTAACCCTCTTTGTTAAAGCTAAGTTTTAATTGCACTCTCGGTATAAATTAACAAACAAACACAGAAAAAAAGACAGAGGAAAAGAGTTGCAAATGAAAATCCCGCTGTTGTAGCGTTGAAGTGGCCTTTGATTTTCATTGTTTCGCTGCTTAAACTACCATGAGATACTCACAATCTCGCTCTCTTTCTCTCACTCTCTCAATTCGATAGAGAATACAAAATGCATTCGATGGAACTGTATTTTCAAAGAGGATGAGGAGTCGTGTGCAATAACAATAACGTTGTTAATGATAATGATGATTATGTGGGATTGGTGTTATTTTACTTCGTCTTTCCGCCAGTTTTCTATCGTTGAAATGGCAAAATGCATTTAATGGAGACACACAATGCCAGCCAGCGCGCACAACAACAACAAAGAAACGATACCAATTTGCCCATTTAGCAAGATATTTTCATATTTAAGCTATTTTCTGCTGTTGTTGCACATGCATTCCTCGATTTCTGCCCATGTTCACCATCTCTCGTCAATTAAAGTGCTTTTTGTGCGCATTTATTGGGGCAGAGAATGGATTACATCTGGTTTGGTTTGCGGATCTTAAATTTATTTGGTAGTCTAATGTAATTAATAAATGAATCACTCAAAAAATGTAAACCAAACTGTATAAAACTATTCACTCTTTTTTCCTAGCCATTTTTTTTATATGAAATATGCAGAATTTTGATTTGAGAAAAGTTTTTTGTGGAAAAATTCAATCGATAATCGTTTTTATAAGTCAGTCATACTTTCTATTAGAAAATCCAAAATTGAATATCCGACGGGTTGTAGACATTTTCATTGATTTCAATTAGTTCTGAAATTACGGGCCACTTCAACCATTTATTAGTTCTGAATTGCGAAAAGTTTGTAGTTAATTTCTATAGTTCTTCGGAAAAAAAACGCAATTTCGCTAATTTATGAACTATTCTGATGCATTTTCACTCAACTCAATTTGCATTACGCTATCTGCTTCATCGATGAAGAACGATTCATCCTTAATGGCCACACAATCATTGTCATGAAAAGCAATTTAAAGTAATTTTTTTCTCCTTTGTTTCATTTTTTTTTACGCTTAATGATCATTTTCAATTTCGTATTAATTTCCTTCAGCATAATCTCTGTCTGATTGACATCTTTTGCATTTGATTTCATTCCAATAGAAAAAAATGCGTCAAAACGTTCGCAGAAATGAATTTGCTTTTAATGAAGATAGGAAATCAAACTATGCTTCAACTGAAATGCAAACACAATCTTAAATGCAATTTTTTCTGCTTTTTCATTGGTTCAGGTTGGTGACTTAAATGTAATTGATATCGTCAAATCGTCATTAATGTTTCATTGCACATTCAACAGAAAAATTACGATGGATAACCAGCGATGGCTATGACTGCACTAAATAGCTTCAGGTTCAGTTATTTTGTTCCACACTCAAAATAATTGTTTTTTCATGCCAACGATGTTTATTTTATCTATCTTCCAGCTTCGATAAAAAAGCTTCCTATTTTTTATTCGTCTATTTTAATTTTTGTCGCATTTTTTATCATTCAACAAAGCGCACAGAATTTGAAATAATAGTAATCGAAATTTGCATATGCTATGGGAATGAATTTTTCATTTCGAAACCAGCTCCAACAAAATTGATTTGTCATAGTTCAATGCATTTTCATAAATAAATTGCACGAAGCTGCAATCGATTGTTTCGATGGAACACATTCATATAAATTATTCGCGATTGAATGTAATAATTTCACTATTGAACCCCATTAAAGTCCCCAAGCAATCAGATGAGGTTGCCACAACAGTGAATAGCATGGAGTTCAATGTAACCATAATCTAAAAGCACATTGCTTTCGAAAGCAACGTGAGGTGAAATTCTGATATATACATTGGATTTCACATTCAGATGCTGTACCTTTGCTGTGGACATTTATTCCAATAATTTGTCGCTTTTGGTCGTCAGTAATTCTTTTGCAAGCCACTGAGTACAATCACATCACAGCAATAAATCCGCATTTAATTGATACTCACGAAGGACGCATTTTACCTCACATAAATTATTATCACCTAATAAGTGAAATTTATAATTTATCCGTTGTGTGATGTCTCCACTTGGTAGCCGGACTCGTTACATTTCAAATGTATGGCCGTTAAATGGTTCAGCTCTCTTGCGATGGAAAAACAGACAAAAGTAAATTGAAACTGTCGTGCAGCACGTGTTGTGTTGATTTCACAGGAAACATTCAGCGCGTAGCCAAAGCTAACCGATTTAGTCTAAAAAGAAGAGATGAAACAAATAATCTTCTTTTCAGTGTAAATGGATTTTTTCCATTTAGAAACTTGAAACTATAGGCCTCAAATTTCCACATCGATTGAAGAAGAACAAATAAAAATAACAAGGATCAAGGACGTTTTTCCTTGAACAAAATAGGATAATAAAGAACATCCAATAATACAAAAAATGGTGGAAAGAAAACTAGTAAGAAAACGAATGTCCGTGGTTATACATATACATTCTGTCACCACAAACGACTACAAATAATGTGAAATAAGCCGATATGTTGGAATCAGTATCAGTTTTAGTATTTTCGTTTTGTTTAATCTTTTCTTCCATAGCTCTGCTTCTTGTTCGACCGATGTGCGTATTTTTTTGCAACTTTATCCAACCACAATCGGGTCTATTGCAAATTCGAACGAAAAATATGTTGAATTGAGCCTCACAACGGAATTGTATTATTTTTAGCGATCGAATAAAAAAGGGAGCGCAGAGTACATAATCCGTAATGGATTTTGTAAAGCCTTAGAAAGGTTTCGCTATCCGATATTTATGGAATGGTCGACTTCGACACTTCAAAACAGAAAAATCATTTTGTGCCATTTTTATCTACCAACCTGCGCCTCACAACCGGTTCCCTTCGAGCAACTGCAGCCATTGTATTTTAGTTGTGTTTGCAAATATCATGGCTTCATTTTTATTTGCTGTTCATTTAAAGAATCTCAGAAGTATCCCAAATGCAATATTTTGGTCAGAGATTTCTAAACAAATTACTCCAAAACATTCGAAAGATATTGAAACTAAACCTTTAAATTATTTGTCCGAACCACTATCCTAAATTGACTCGATACAATTCTCGGTTGGATACTTTATCTGCGGGTGCTTTGGTGATATATCTTTTGGTTTTGATGCTTTTGAAATCAAACTTTAACGGTTGCTTTGAAAAGTTTGTAATTCTGGTGTGGATTGAATGCTTTAAACGGCTGACAGCACATGCAATCAGAACACCAGCAGCACATCTGCCGTCGATGAAATCACACAGGCGAGCGAAAAATCAATGTGCTTCGGCTAAATGTTGGGCCCTTTTTTAACTCCCGGCTTTGTTGATAATCAAGAAATTGTGCGCACATGCACACTTTTTGATCGACAGGCCATCAAAGGGAAATTGGAGACAATCCCTTTTGTTGAACAAATAAAAGAGAAAATTGCTGAAACAATCAATGGAAACTTAGCTTGAATTCTCGTTTGGCAAACTTATCTAACGTACCAGTTATGAACCCCGACATTTTCTTTGTGGATCGAACATTTTGAAGCCTTTCGAATGAATTGAAAATCGATTGGAATGCCTGATTGATACTGAAGTACCTCGATTCACGCATCATTTAACTTACTTTTTGACTCCTATTTTATCGAACGAAAACTATCAGTCAATAGACTTGTATACCAGGTTTTTAGCTGTCAAAAAAGAACACGAATGTCATGCGTTCAACGTGCGAGCAAATTCTGTTTTTGTATGCATCAATCAAAGTTTGATATTGATTTCGAACCAGTTCTGGACACACCATGGATGTGGCGAAATTTCAATTGAATTTTCAAAGCATGTCCGATCATTGGGAATTTGAAGGATCAATTGTGTAAGTTGGGACAAAAGTGGGAATACAGATTCTTACTACAACAAACGGCGATGTATGTGATAAATTACATGATCGCAGATTTTCCCGCGAAAGACTCGTTCGGATTCGTTCGAAGGATGATCATGATTTCTTGAACATATTTCCACCTGCAAAAGGTTCATATTATGATGTATCGCTATTTGTGAGCGGAAAGATAAAAACGATGCTTGTTGATTTAGTCATTTTATTTGCTTCCGATTGGATAAACCATTAAAGTGTGAGCTACGAAAATCCCACTAAACAAACATGAACCGGAAATGTAGCAATCAAAAAATTAATCCGATGCTCGGAAAAGTATTGGATAACGAGAAAAATATCTGTAGAAGCAAGCACACAATTTTTTTGAATGTCTATTTCAATGTACCATTAAATTGAATCGATTGTTTTATTCGTTTTTTGTGTATGTGTTATGAACAAAGCCAATTTCATCGTTTATTCCACTTCCGCGAATTATCAATGCATACATATTTCACTTTATGGTGATAAATTCCATTTTCATTGGATTTTTATTTCAAAGGCATCAGTTGTTTAAAATTCATTCATTGCACAGGCGTTGTTTCTGTTTGCATTTCGCTCATTTGTGCTCAAGAATACATTTCATGTATTGAAAGAAAAAAAAAACGCATAGAAATCAACACGAAATATATATCGGCATCGATGAACAGTCATCGCTGTAAAGTGTTATTCAATTGAATTCGTGCGCAATGTTAAACAATTTTATGGTAGTTCTAGTAAATGGGCGAGAGCTTTGAACATGAACAGCGATAAAGTTTTCGTAAAGGAAATCTCATCCAATGAAATAAGATGGAAAAAAGCGGAAAAAGAGCTGTATATACAATCATTAGCACATTCCACGTCGTCGTCGTCACAATGCGCCTAAGTGAATTACAATCACACAATATACACACACGTTCGCATTACCATAAAGAACACAGTTGAGCGTGCTCAACAATATAATATGTTTAAATGACCTACGATAACTCAATTCGAATCAATATTCACGGAACCATTTTTCCGGCAAATTCGGTTGGGGTGCTCACTGCTCACTCTCTTCGTTCACCATTATTACGGTGGTTGCCTTCTATTTAAGCGAAAACATTCTTCAGCAGAGCGAATGTCAGATGAGAATTCGGTTTCGGCGGAAAAGAAACTGTATGGATGAAAAGTGAGTAGGGCCTCAAACAACTGTTTCATTCGATGCTTGAAATGAAAAGCGAACTCATGATCATTTGAGTTGTAATTCAGAAGAACTTTTATTCACAACTCAATATGTTAATTTTGTTTAATATTATGCATACAATCTTTTCTGGGCCCATCGAATGGGTTCAATTGATTTGCGATGCAATTCATTTTATTATAACGTCTTTTTTTGTGTCGTTTGCTGAATATATGTGCATTCATAGCCCGATTTCGCCGCCGTTTTGCATTTTTTCTCATCTCCCTCTCGCCATTGCAATTTGTGGCTTTATTGATGAGCATTGAACGGAAAGAGAATACCCGAAAACGTGTACACAGGGAGAGCGTCAGCCAAGAAAAAGTTCGAGTAAATATTGTGAATTTTGTTCAATAACAACAATAGACAAATTACAATTCATGCGGAAGTTGAGCTTATGCCAATGCCTTTGTATAATCGCTGGGAATGCTTTTGGACAGAATGTTCTCTGACTGGAACGGGTGCGCGCGCGATCCAACAACAGATGCCACTTTCTTTATATTCGCTCACTCTTTGCCGCTCTCTATCAAAACATTTTCTTTTATCTGTTTGTGTTTGCGTTTGTGAAAATGCATTGAATACAGCTGAAAAACGGCCACCGATAGTTTATTTGAATTTAATAGCAAATCGATCGATATTTCATGTAAATGAAGTATACGCCTCTATTCGTCAGATGCAAATCTACCGAACCGAACCGACGCAAACAATTCGAGCAAGCCAGCGGAGGCTGAGTGTGAGTAAGAGGGACTTGTACATTCGATGCGCTCAAGCAAAATGCATAATTCATCATGACTGGAGCGAGTGTTTGTGTGTGTGTGTGTGTGTGTGTGTGCGTGGTTTCGTTCACAGACATTACCTACGCTTTTGTGGTGTGCAATATTTTGGCTTCAGTGTCCGAAGCGGAAGTTGATTCGAACAGAGGTTTGGAACATTCGAAGAATCAAGCTTGAAACCGCCGGAAAGCACACAACAAATATGGCAAAATCAACGAAAATGTTCACATAAACAAACAAACCACATGCCTTTCACATAAAAAAATTAGAATACGGGTGGTCGGTCCATGGACTCGGCACTAAATTCAACATGAAATGCTAGCTCAAAAATTGTAAGTATTCACCAGAGCTGGGCTTCATTTTCATGGTGTAACAAAACGCTAACTGCAATAAACACATGTGTTTGGGGAAAAAAAGCTTTGAGCAATCGAAAACAATTCGAATGTGGAACAAAAGTAAAAAACCTGAAGATTGAAAAGGGAAATGATTTGCCTTTGCACATCAACTAAGAAGTGAGGAAAGCAATGAAATATATTATTTTATCTTATCGTTGAAAGTTTGCCGTTCGTTTTTGTTATAATTTTTTTCTACGTTAACGGCTTTTTGCCATTCCGCTTCGGAAATCGGGCTGTCTAATAATAATATATGTTTTTCCAGTTTAAGCGCATTGAATATTTATTATTTTTTTTGTATGACGCTATACTTTGGGCTTTGTTCTCGTTTGCCGCCGATGATGATTGTGCTGTGTGCGGATGATGGTCCTCTCTTTTCTTTTTTACACCCAGCGCGACTGAAACCTTTCGCATATGTGCCGTAAAATGTGTATGTCTCTGTGCGTGAGACAAAAAAGAACATATAGAAAGAATTTAGATCCGGTCGAGTTGATTTGGATGAGGAAAAACTAAGCTCTGCACAACATGCAGGCCAGCGAACCACAGCACACACACACGGATTCAATGGAAAAGAAGTATGTTTCCGTTCGCTTTTTGTGAGCATATTATGTGCTCGGATGCTATGGAGGTTAAAGCGGTAATCTTGGAACACATCCACAAACAACTTCAACGTCGCAAGCAACACACGGAAAAAAATTTGGCCTCGCTCTTGCATGATATATGTATTGTGTTGTATCTGTTTATGACAAGAGGGTTAAAAATTATTATCAAAGCATGATATGAATAATGTTCGCTCCACTTACAATTTTATTGTTGAAGTTTTTTTCCAGTATCATTATATTTTATTTATTTATTTCCTTTCGTTTGGATGATCGAACTTTTTCTCTCGTGTGTGACATGTATTCATACATTATGTTTATCACATTTGTGTGTCGGTGTCATCTCACTAGCTTTTGCTCTTTCTCTCTCTCTCTCTCTCTCTCACGTTTCTTCATTCTTTTCTTTATCTGTTCAATGTATCCACTCCGGCGTCGATATACACATATTTACATTTGAGTCAATCTCAATTTCTCAGTAGTCATCGACTTACGCTTCGCTTATTTATTTGATATTTTTATGTCACATTCAACCCTCATTCTAGTGAGTTTCATTACCGTGGGTTACTTCAATCATGTGTGGCCTGTCTTCACATTGTGCCATTCCATTTTGTCACACTCAGATTTCTCATCTTATGACTTATGTAGAACGAATAGGATGACATACATCCAATTTTGTAATCCGTCTCTTGATGTTTGATTGCATGTTCGCATAATTCATTGTATTTCAAAAATTATATATTATTTAATTCGGATATTATGTATAAGAATACTCGTAATAAATTCTGCTCTCCTTTGCAGAGTTGCCTTGTCCTTTAATTTAATATAAACAAAAAGCATTAGAAACAAACCAAAAGCAATAAAAGTAGTATTAGTTTTGAAACTGAAGTCAATTGCTCATTATTTCCCTGGGTTGCCGTAGCAATGCTTTTGACTGTGCACATATGAAACAGTTCACAATTAAATTTTCAATTAAACTCGCTCTTCAAAGGGATGCGGCAATACTGTATTTATAGACCAGCGCAGATAGCATGAAATAGAAAGTTTAACTAGGTGAAAAATCGTGTTTATTATCATGATTCTTGAGGCAAAAAAAATCATTTTGAAACAAATCTGACCCCACTAGTGCTATTCGTTTCACATTTTATCGAATTTAAAGTGAGAATCGGGAAGTGTTTTCCATATTCAATAATATTTTTTGTGAAAAGTTATGATGATGCACCAGTTTTATTCAGAGAATTTTGTTTTATTTTGATTATTTTCCATTTATAAATTGAGATAATATAGTATACATCTGCGAAATTTTCATACCAATATACATTGTTTCGCAAATATCTCTGGCTGACTTACTATAAGTTGCATCACATAATTCCTTGATATGCGATAGATCGAAAAATAATAATATTTATGAAAGTAAGTATGAAATTTTGCAGTAAATATCAAAACTCATGAGCAATTCTTGAGGATATTCAATGGCAATGGAAGAGTTCTTTGAAGAATGCATTGTCATTAAATATTCCTATCCCATTGCATGTAAATATTTATTGAGGAAACAATGTCTACAGTAAAGTTCAAAAATGAAAACTGGGAAGGCATGATTGCCTGTTAATATGTCAAGTGAAAAATATACGAAGGCATGCGATCCATTTTGTACTCATTTTCCAAATATTCTAACTATTTACATTGCATTTTTGGATTAAAACTTTGTTTCAAACTACTTAGCAAGTGTTTGCCTTAATTGTGTAACTAAATTTGCATCATGCTTTTTAATAAATTGCCGGAGTGCGATTATCGCGCACAATTATCGACATGCACTGCAGAAATACTGCGTTTCCTGCAGTTCACATGCATTTAATTTAGTTCTTAAGTGCTCAATTGAATTCCAGACGAATAAATAAAAAGGTTGTGTTTTTTAAAAATTTGTGGACGACATTTTTTCTTTCTCTTTTGTTACTCACGTGAAATAGAATCTCCTAGCTAAATTCGTGCAATTTGCTCGTTGAGGGCAATTTATAAGAGAGTTTACAGGTCATGTTCACTGCTAAAAGTACTGTATAATCCCTAATATCATTGAGCTATAGTTCAATTTTACAATATTCATTTCGTTAAAAGTGGGAATGAGAGTCGGAGTTGAACGGGCCTGGTCCAAGATGAATCTCTCATCAAAACTAGGGCGCTCTTTGTTGGTTAGTTCGGTCGATAATTTGCATCGCTCTTTCAGATAATAAAAACCAAGCAAAACGAATTAACAAGTAAATATGTTCGAATGGATATGTTGAGGGTGGATTGAGGCATTTGCCTGATTTAAAGTCTACATCTTCTCGTGCAACCGTAAGGCATCTGTGTGAGTGTGTATGGTTTTTGTGCTATCGATCTGTGATCGCATCGGTGAACATGGTGTGTGACTAACCGCGGAACGATTTGACGCACATCCATTAATATAACACAATATTAATATGTAAAATGCTTTTGCAAATTTTCTCTCATTTGCCAAAGTGAGTGTTTAATGGCGCATAATTATTGTAAAATAAACTTAGCGCTGCAGCTTACTTCGGCAAACATTTACATGCAGAGACCGTCCACAAACTCTTACAATTTCATTTGTTCGTTCGCTCTCTCACTTGTACTCATTCGATTTCTCGTCACAAAGAGAGAGATAGAGAGACAGAGAGGAAATTGGCGAACATTTTAAATAGCAATAATTTAAAGCATAAGTTTTTGACGTCAATTAAACATTTTATCACCACTGAAAATATTACGAATTGTATACTGTACATTCATATGGAGTGTATGCAGCCATTTGGTAAAGTCATCGAGATGATAGAAACGTTTAAACTAAACCCCAGACACTTGCAAATGCTGTGAGAAAGGGCAATGGAACATTTGTCGGATAATAATTCGGTTGAAATTTCGAAATCGAGCTCAAGTGTGAGCGGCTGAATAGCTTTCAAATGAAATAAGAGCGAGGGAACGATGAGAAGAGAGAAAGGAAGTGAGGATTGGGGTTTTTGACGGTAATTTATTGGATTGCCGTATGTGACGTATCGAACTTTATCTGCTATTTTAATACGACTTAATGCGAACATGCTTCCGAATTTTATGGTTGCAAATGTGTGCCACAAAACATGCACTAAACTTGAAAATCATTAATTAAATCGAACATTGCTAGTTTAGGCAACTCCATTCGAGCATAATAAAATAGTTCTTTTTTTCTATTTTACTGAAGCTTTTGATGAGATGTGAAGATTTTCTTGAACAGCAAAAACATTAGCTTTCATTTTCGCCTTAAATTCCTGAAATCTTCAGTGATTTTATGATTATACTTTGATTTTATAATTTCGTTTACATTTCCCTACTCTTTGGATCTAATATCAAGGAATACCTAATGAACGGTGATTCGTTGATATTCTTTTTGCGATGTACTCGTGCATATACAAAAACATACTAGGATTTTTCTCGCCTTATGGTTGCTGAACTCTGTTATATATGGTCTTTGCTCTTGCTACACAAATGCCATCTTAATGCCGCTGCCTTTGACTTGGAGCTATATGTGGATCACTTTGCGAGCATTGGAGAGTCACCGAAAAATTACTTCATAATTGATATGGATTAAAGGAGATCTAGGAATGTTAAAGTGTCGAACAAGTAAATAAATGAAACATGAAATCATGGCCTATCCATTTGAGCAAGCACTTTTCGAAATTACTATCTTGTGCCTAAATCGAAACTCGCACGTTTCAGCCGAAATCTCTACACGTTTCGAATTACTGTTACTTAACTATAAGACTTCTCCTCTCTTTCTCCCTTTTATATATAATCAGCTCAAATTGATGCTATGTGTGCGGTGTGTACTTGCTTTCAGTGTTGGACAAATTGAATTAAATGAAGGTCATGATGACATGCGACGGATAATGCGTTTTTATCGAGCTTTTGCTTGAGTCACGCACTTTTCCATTTTGGTTTTCTTCTTTGTTACTTCGTTTTCTCATCGAACATTCTTTTTACCATCGCCGGATAAATTGTTCGGAAAGTAACTTAGGGAAACGAATCTTGGATGTGACATGTAAATTAAAATTGACATGGCTGCAGAAAAAGTTTAATGGATGGCGCACTTCATGATCAAAAATATCAACCTCAATAAAGGTGAAATATCGATCGATTTGTATAACGAGAGAATGTATTCGAGCAAACTCTTTTTGGTATAGTTTCATCATGTTGCAAATTCAAAATGCTCGCAAAGATCTGGAAATTCGATTTAAATTACGCGAGCTCACAAAATTCGTTCCGTTAAATTGAACATGTATTAAAAAATTTAATTCAATCCTCCCCCGCACCAGAATATGTGTCCCATTCTCCCACTCAATGCTTGTGTCTCTCCCAATTACCGTTATGTAAGGATAACAAAAATTGGAATACGTCACATGGGCATTAAAATCATAAAATAGATTAAATTCCGCTGATAAAACATTTATATAATAATATTTATTCGTTTTGGATATGTTTTTTGGGCGTTTGTAAATGCTTTTAGTGTGTTGATATCGGTATCGAAATTGTAAATCCGCCCGAAAGCGCATTTATTCGAAATGGCATCAATAAAATTTCGGCCGGGGCCAGCGAATAAAAGCAAATGGAATGCTAAGCACACTTTATATCATGGTAAAATGAATAAAAATCCACGATAAACATAAAAATATGATATGACTGAATGGTCGGCATATATTGCCGTGTTTTGTGTGTATGCAGAAAATGAGCAATTTTGATTCGGCATTAGGCATTGAGCGATACTCGCGCAGAATACAACATTTCAACAAACAATTTTGTTGAAAACAGTTTTAGTTTTCAAAATATATTGTTACAAATCGTGACACATAGTCAATCCAGTTTGATTTATGGGCTCAATATCGGCATCATTGTGGTGCGATGCGACTGGCTGACACATAGAAGCACTCATCACAAGCTCATTGGAAATTCTTTTTTCCACAACGACGAATAATATTCAAATCGTATGGAATATAAAATCGAGTCAGAAACATAGATAAAAGCATAATCAAAAGCATTTGGCTCGGTTTGCGTTCGTTATGTGAATCGAGCGCGCGCATAAATGTAAATGACCAGTAAAGCATTGGCTACAACATTAATCGGTTGTACTGCAAATATTCAATATGCGCACGATTTGTTTCGACGTTATTTCCTATTCATCGTAACGGTTTGATAATTTTCAAAATAAATTCAACTTTTCCGCTCAACAATAAAGTCGTAGGCAAAAAAGAGTCGTCGTCGGCGGCAAAAAAAGGAACATCATTCCCAATCGCCTATTATCAACATCCGATTTATATACGAACACTCTTTGAAACAGGCCCAACTGCTATGGCTATACATGAAATCAAAATAATTATAAATGTTTCCGTTTCCATTGAAATGCGTAATGAATAAATGATTGGGCCTTTTTCCGAAGTGCTTCCCCATTTTAGCCCAAAAATTAATATCCAATTGCTATTTTCTGCGCTCACACGGAATAGTGGTCGGAAAAATGTTTTTGGTTCAATTTTAATTTCATTGGCCAACAATTATTTGGAAAATTATCAGCATTTTTCTCGTTACATTTAACTTCAAGTGTGTACAATTTTAATAATATTCAACGGAATTTGGCTGATTTTACAAATAATTTGGTTTATGATTCGATTTATTAGTTCATTTACACCGCAGAATTTTTTCTCGCACCAATGATTTTAGGATGACCGCCATTTTCAGTGTACATTTCAAAATTGTTGATATTAAATTGCATCATACCGCAAAAAATCTGCATTTGATACGCAATTATAAATTGGTGCGTTCAAATATTTTCTTTGTTGCGATCAAATTCAATTATACGAATTACGAAACTATATGAAATTTGGATATTTGTAAAAGCGCAACAAATATTTTTACGCATCGGTGACAATTTCATTATTATAGAATTAATAAAATTGTTCGAAACCGATCGAATATTAGCTAGAACGAACAAAAACGCATCACTGCATCACTATACTCACCTTTCAAATATTTAAACATGTTTTAAATGACAATTTTCCAATAAATTCTTTGTTATTAATTTTTATTTTCTGTATAACATTTCCACGTTAGTTTTTTTCCCCCACTCATGAAGTACAATAATTTAGTTCTGTTTACTGTCCGTTAGTACGTTGAATGTGCCATCTTGCATCAATTAACTTGTAATAACGATGACTCCGATTAAAATAGTGATAAATTTACTTAAATTTAAATGATTTTTGTCCATATTCTGGTATTTTTAATATCGATCGATTAAACTCGTTAAACATATCATTTTGTCATTTCTTCAATATTCTTCAAGAATTATTCTAAACATCACCAGCTTCATTTCGCGTCTTCATATAACTCTTTATGGATAAATGTGAGTTAATTTAAGACCTAATGGTAAAATTGAATGAAGTAAATATGTGTATTTTGCTCATTTTGCTGACGATTTGTGATCGATCGTGTGCGATGTTGAACGTTTTGAATAATCGCACATTCGTTCGTAATTAAATCACATGCGGGTCAGTCAAAGAATGGTGTGTTTTATGTTATTTCAATTAGGTTTTTCACGTAAATAAATGCTTCTTTGTTTGTTCAACTGTTGTCCGTTTATATTAGATTATTTAATTCCTTTAAATGTCTAATTTCAATATTGATTTTTAGTAGTCATTTGAATCTATGCACCTATTGCAATAATATCGATTTCATTTCAGTTTAAATAGATGGTTTCAATGATTTCCTATAATTTGTGTGAACCACGTGTGTTGTTAATACCGCTAAGTAGTTTCTAGTTTTGGAAAATTGTACCTAGTTTTATATTTTCGCTTAGATCACAAATTATATTTATTTACAGTTTGTACAAAGCGTTTTGCAGAACGATGGAAACTATCGGCACATAAAACGAATCGTTCAGAGTTCGATGCATGTGTCCGATTAGAATTTGTGTATGGAGTATCGCAAAATACAGCGGATATATAAATAAAATAAACATTTAATTCAAAGGAATCCGTTTGAACATTTGAATTGTATTGAATGGGATCACAAACTTTGGCTAGTGGAATAAAGAGCATTGACTCATATGATTTTACATTCTCTTTTTAACTGACGGTATTGTGCAACTGGACTCTTGTCCTATCTCGGATTTTGTGGCGGAAAACTGATTTCGGGTGAGTTCATATTGATGAACGTTTCCATTTTTTCATTATTGATGTTTTACATCACGATTCAGTCTTTTTTACTGCTGCTTTCGTTTAGTTGTCGTCATTTGCCATGTTCAATCACTCGAATACTTTTCCATATGTCGTCACAAATTAAATGTATTATGGAATTCTTTTGGATTAACTCTACAATAAATCTATGAACATTTAATTTTTTCGGTCAACTTTAATGTATTTCATATGGAAAGATGCACATGTATTTTACAGAATTATAGACGATTCAACATGATTAAATGAACGGAACTTGGGCGCAAACAACCAGAGAATAATAAATAAATGCATGATTATTTTTGTATGAATGCTAGGTCGTTATTGTATGCCGACATATAGTGAATCCTCTATCTCTCTCTTCTCTTTTCGGGAGCAACATTGTTTTTTTTTTTTTTGTTGTATTTTGTGCGCGTATGGATTCGGTGATGCATATGCTGCGTTAGCTGCAGCCGGAATTAGTGAGCGAATTTAAATTACATTGATTTATTATTAATTGATATAATTTATTGGATTGTTTGAGCTCAGAGGATCACAATCAGCGAAAAAGCCCGATTGGTAGGCTCATCGTATGCATACAAACCTATTTTGCGTTCAAAATTTGTGAAAAGGAAATTGCTCAATGATGATTTCGTCTGAATGTGACGCTATAGTATGTTGACTTCATTCATTAATTACATGCGTTTGCCGTGTCAAGCGATTTTTTATTCGTCCATGCTTTTATAATTGCGATTGGCCAAAATGTAAAGCAAAGCAATATATTCAATCATCATAGGCAGCGTTTGAGAAATGCAATGAAATGGAAAACAAATATTATAAATATTCAATTAAATTGGCCGTTGGCTCACATAAACATTTCTCTCGATGCAGATGCGCAAACAATTACGAATCCCTTCAACATGTGATTTTACATGAAATATTCGCACATTTAATCATCGGCATAAATAAAATGTAATTCAAAATAAGAACGCAATTAATGTAATGAAGATTTATGAAATGTGCGAGAACAAAGGGTTTATGCATTTTTCGTTTCCAAACTATTATTCCGTTCTATAAATTTCATGTGGTCGAATTGTATTGCGTTGAATCGTCGATATGTGAAAGAAAATGTAAACATTGACTCATTAAAATGGATACACAGTCCCAATGCCAATTTTCGCCTCCTAAAAAGTGGCCGTACGCAACTTTTCAATTAGCTTAAACTGTACCCTATTTCTCATTTTTATGGTAGTGAATTCGGTATGATAGAGGCCATGTATTTACATTTAATTACTTGTCTTTTTTCTCCCTCAAATTAAATGGAAACTAGGGCCAAAATGAGCATATTACAAGTGAAAATGCTTACCTTTTCATCAATACATATAAATATCTTTGGTAATTAAAGTGTGTTTTTTTTTTTGTTTGGTCGATTGGTTAATATTTTCACTATCATCAGCACAGTACATCATCAGTCAATTGAAAAGTGAACGATAGAGAATGCGCGAGCGCGTATCATATTTAAACAACATCGATTATTGAGTTAATTCCATACAAAAAGAGCATTTCAAAGGTCCTTGCCACAAATTCCATACGAATAATATAAGGTAGGAAAAATGAACATCTATACGAGCTGCATTTTGTGTTTGTTAATCCCTTTTTTCTACAATTACATATATAAATAATATATATTAATTTATACAAAGTTTGTTTTATCTAGTGGATTGCATTCAGGTTGTTGAAAAACCATGAATGCTTTTGCAGAGTGAATACTGTTTTATGTTCGCATTTTTTATAATTTAAGTTTCGAGTGCTTCTGATGCATGTTAATGGTACTTTAAATAGAAATTTCACTTGTGTAGACTTGAAAAAAAGTGTTTATATTTATTATTAACGGAACGAGGTCAAAACGAAACGATATCGCTAGAATTTGATATACAAAAATTGGAACTTACAATTCCAGCGATTCATCAACCAATTGATGCTATAGTTATACAAATACACACTGAATGTCGCGGGCAAACCCAGACAGTTTGATGGAATACATTTTCAATTTGAGACACACTAAAAAACAGTTCTTTTCAGCAAAAGCTAACAATTCAAAATACAGTTTCTTCGTATACACTGTCAATAGCACAAGTGTTGTCGAATACACTCAACTAGCGTCACACGCGCAATTCATCCATTTGATTTTGACTATGACATTGCTGCTGCTGTTGCTGATGCTGATGTTGATGCTGTTGTTGTTGCTGTTGTTGGTGGTGTTGTTGCTGTTGCTGTTGGCTATTCGCAGCTGAATTACTAATTTTCACGCAGCTTTTCTTTTGTAACGTCGATGTGCAATTGGCACCAATCAGTTGTAATGCATGGGCCGGAAGCATTTGATTGGCTGCTGAAACGCTCATGCCGCCATCCATGATTGTCATGGTTTTCATGTGCTTCGGCGGTGGCGGTGCCCTTTGTGGTATGTCAGCAAATTCTGGCGGTGGCAATTGATGATGTTGTAACGAATGATGATGACTTAATATTGTGGCCGGGTCACTTTTTGAATGGATCGTAAGTGTTTCCAAATCACCGCAAATATTATTTGGCATTTGACCATTTTCATTGCGCTTCTTGAGCACACTGTTCAAAGTGCCATGTCCCATTTGCGTTGAACCACTGCCATTTCGTGGTTCATTCAGTCGTGTTTTGTCACGTTGATAATAAACGCCCGCAAAGATGAGCACATTCAATATTAAGAGGCTACAACCGATTGCAATTGTAACACTTAATGCGGTACTGTAAGCGGCAAATCCATCGTCATTTGAGTTGCCATTGCCAGAACCATGTAGTTCATTTGTTTCATGATCTTCGCCCAAATCGGACGTTTTTTGGCTTGATTTGTTGTTTTGCGACGAAAGATTTTGTAGCGAAAACATTTGCGTTAGCGAATAGTTTGAAGTTCTGCCGGGATCCTTGCCTTGCGGTGGATTTAATGGTTTCACGGTTGGTCCAACAGGTGGCCGATCGGTATCATCGTCCACCAATTGATGGTGCGAGTATGGAACATCATCATTTCCTGAATTATGCAAATCAGGCACCAAATTCAACCAAAACGACAAACGATGCGCACGATAATGAGTTTTCAACTTTGGTTTTGTATCTACATAAAATGGAAAAATCAAATCAAATGCAATTTTGATTAAAAACTATGGCTCCTATTAATTATCTCTTCCATCAGATTTATCGAATTAGTGCATGCATGTCAAATCAAATGAATTAAATCGTTATCACACACACACACCCACCACTTACCTAGATTCAAATATTTTTTGTGCACCGTTTCGTATGCCGTCCATTCGATATTTTTGAGACGGCTTTTCTCTTGTCGACCACCATGCTCTGGTTCGGACGGTTCATTTGGATTTCTGTGCAACCAAAAATTATCAATTAAATCGCATTATAGAGAGCAAAATTCGCTACGTTTACACACTTACCCAGATCGAATGAAATTCGACCAGTACAACATGATTTGCTCCGATAAAGCCACCTAAATAAATAGTGGAACATTTAGTAAATTGACATTTTTGATTTCTTTTGAAACAATTATGCAGAAAATAATTTGGGAAGGTTTTTATTAGAAATTATCCAGAAAAGCGATGCAGTACTTTAAATAGAGATGGGTCAACAGGAGCAATGCTGTGAGAGCATTCATCTAATTAGATAATTAGATCGACTGTGCAATTATAGCCAGTGTTATAAAAATGATTTATTTTTGCAAAGGACACTTTTCAGATTATCCAGTTCAATGAGAAACTTTATTTACCTCCGATTTTGTGTAGTTCCGTGGAAAATGTGAAAATCCGCCAATGAGAGGAGCACCGAAAACCTAGTGAAAATAATGAAAAAAAAAACAAAAATTGATGTAAATTCCTAGAGAAAATCAAAATCGAAATCGATGATACTCACGTAAGGTAAATCCTCGCCATGAATACAGCCTTGCCGCTATAAAAAAATGATTTGATAAACATGAAATTTATTTGAGTTATATAAAAAAATACTCTCAAAAGAAAAAAAGATGTGTGGTGGTGCAACACCATGCAATCATGCAATCGTGTTAAAAAAAGTAATCAAAAACGTTAGCAACTAGTCAGGGACAGTGACCAGTACAAATTTTTGGTAAGGTTCAAAAAGTGGTACGATGAACCGGTACAAATTGCTTAAAAAATACTAGTTGATTTTTGTGCTGCACATCGCTGTGAAATTTTCAATCACTTTACTAACCTGAGGGTAATCCCCAAATTTTGTTTGATAGTCAAAAGCATACAGGTATGAATTTCGATGATTGGCCGAATGTAAATCGACCGTTTTGGCTGCCGGTGCTACGAATTGTGCATCACTTAAAGCTTCCAACGTTTCGTCTCTGCGTTGTGAAACAAACAGATACATTTATTATGGAAATGCTCACCATTGTATGACAGTCAAACAATAAATACCTGATATTAATTGGATGTTGAATGGGTCTTTCCCAATCGGTGTACTCATTTACAATAGTTGCGAGAATTTCATTCAAATGATAACTGTATGTATTTCGGACGTATGTTCTCAGAATTTTTGCACGTCGATCTGCTTCGATGCCATATTGCACATCTTCCGAATTGAATGCAAAATATGCTTCTGCCCGGGTCACACCGACCAACATATCATACCTGCAACAAACATTCAAAACGGTCAATCAACCAGAAAAAATAATGGAGTTATTCGAAATTGAATCGACAGAAGAAAAAATATCCAATATCAATTTGGCTAGATTTGAGCTAAAATTGATTTAAAAGCGAATCGGATTTTCATCCCGGATACACTTCAATTGGGCGAGGGAAAAAAATAAATTGAAAACTTGATTGCATCAAAATATGTGCAAATTAAATGCGCAAACGGCACTTTGATATTCCACATACTTCAGATCGAACCCTTCGATTGAATGACGTCGGCGAAGACGAGACAGCAATTTCAATTTAATTTTCGTCACTTTATATGCATAAGAACACAAACTATATTCAGTTATGCGAACGATAGAAATCGTTCAAATAATAAACCTCGAAATTTCTACAGCAAGAAAAAAAAAGAGTGAACGGTTCACGTGTGTTTGCGAGTGTGTTTCGTTTGTGATATAGTTTTTGTCGATGGCGAACCGAAAAAAGGCAGCCACATATATTAAATGTTGTCGCCATGACGAGACAAAATTGTTCCACAACACGCATAAAGATTAGTGTTGATTGATCCGAAGTTTTCAATCATTCCGCGAAAGAGATGCGCATCGTTTTTGCTCGGTTTTATCAGTTGTCAACTGTGCTGAGTTGATAAAATATTGAAATAAACTGACTAAAAAAGCGGAAAAAGCCCCGAAACTAAAATGTTTGGATGTGCGGATGGGTGTCATGCCGTGATACAAACTGAATAAATACGACGATTTGAATGACAATTTATATCAAACGAAAGGCTAGCTTCAGGCGACTTGCGAGCACATGAGCGAAAAAGCATTGCGCCTTTGTGAATTCATGATCAGTGTTGATGTCAAAAGGGAATCGAATATATGAGCTCACTCTCGAGAGTAAGTGTGTATTTTGATTTCGGATGAAGCGAAATAAACAGTTGGGATCTGTGTGATACAATGAACATTAGCAACAAATAATAATTTCCTTTTTCGAACACAATAACACAATGATTGGGTTTTCTTCTGAAGCAGAAATGCTGCGACACGAAAGAAAGCCAAAGTCAAAAGGAGGAAGACAAAATTCAAATAGTTGTCTTCGAAGCGGCAAGAAAATTATCTTAAAATTATTTACCTTGACAATTTGCTGAGGGCGGTTTTTCGCAGCAACACCGAATTAATCATGTTAAGTGTATTGATTGATTTTTGCTGTTGATTTCCACCACGTTGCTGCGACTGTTGTGCATTGTAGTGATTTGAATCCATTTGCCCCAGTTCGTCAGTGTCTGCAAATGTAAAATGATGTTGAAAAAATGTGTATAAAACTCACGCATAGTTGCATACAGAATGATAGACAGAGTAAAGAGGATGGGTGAAGCGTGGAAAAATAGAAGTCAATGAACATTTCAAATTTAACTTTAACGTGAACCATGCGCGCTGACATACACACACACACACATTGATTCGGTCGGTTGTTCGCTCGCGCTCGTGTCGATTATAATTTGCTACGACAAAATAGATAGATGCAACGCGATGAAAGGCAACACTAGCATTTAGAAACCAAATTGGATAATGGCAATGTGTTCAAATTGAATTTAATTGAAAATCAAATTTAAATAAGAGCAATTGCGAGAGAGGAAAAGAGTGGGAACGAATTTCAATAAGCGAAATCGTGTATATTTTTCGCATGACCTTCTTTCATTCTTCATACGAACTCATAGATGGTAATGGACATGAGTCTGATTTGGAATCATTGTCGCCGTCGACTCAATACTCTCGCCAACTTCATTGCAGCCGCATGAGAGCTTGGAAAGGAGGTTGAGCGAAAAAACCTTTCGAAGGATTCAATTTCCAATTTAAAATTGCAAATTCAATTGCATTTTATCAAGAACTTCATTGGAAACATAGAGCGAATATTTTATGGCAAATGGTCAACTTTTATTACATTTGAATAAAGAGCCAATGCCAATTCTATTACTCGATATCGGTTTCGCATTGTCAACCATTCCATATTCAGCCATTCATTTTTGAACTGATCGCATTTACACTTTTTTCTGTTTCAGTCTATGTAACATTCTGCATGCAGACATTTTTCGTCATTGTTGTTGTAATCTTCATTTGTACGATAAAATTCAATTGTAGTGACTTCCTTCCTGTGAATAATTTAGCAATAGTCAATTTGAACTTACCGATAACAACGCCATCGACACTTGGTCCAAAAGCGTTCCCAAAGTCGGGCTGACGTATTGGTGTTGATAGTAATCCATCCAGCGATTGTTCGCGCAGACATTTCATCAATTGCGAGTAAAGCAGATCGGGCGAACAATTAACATGATGTGAAATAATGGCGGCATATTTAGCTGGATCGCTCACTAGAGACCATGGCGCTAAACCCGATCCCGATAGTAACATTGCGCGATGAAATAGTAATCCTGCATTTTGTGTGTTGACGAAAAATGAAAGAGAAAAAAAAAATGATAGAGCCCATGCGTATACACACAGCAAGTGGCACAGAGAAAAGAAGCACATGAGCACTTTTCATGTCATGGATGATGGCCTCAAAAACCGTTTGGATTTATTATTGAGATGTTGTGGTTGTATATGGCATGAACTGCACGAGATCAAACAAATATACGAACGAAAAAGAGAGCAAGCGAGCGAGAGAAATGGTGCATTGAGGCCAACCTCGAACTAAATTGCATTTCATACGAGTTGCATTTTTCTGCATCGCTTGTTTTATGCTAATTCATCCCGCCTCTTTCAACCCGATTGCTCAGTCCTTCTCGACATTGGCACACAGCTGTTCCAATCTGTTTACACTTCACACATGCTCCAACTTGAACAGCTTTGTTTGTCAACCATTGATTGGAAAATGGCAAGCGGAATGAGCGATGAAGTTTTGAATAGCGCACCAAAAGGTACGCTTACGCTCTTCCGAATGACCGCTTCAAATTAATTGAATCTCTTCACAGCTATTCGTTTATTCTTTCTAATTAATTAAAACAACTTGGAACTGTTTGTTATTTTTCCGCCATGTACAAAGGTTAGAATGCAAAGATCATTTGCTAAGACAACAAGAACATGCGAGAGAGAATCGCAACGCGCATACAATCGATTGACTGGGAATGAAAACGAGACTTTATCAAGCCTCCTGCTCTTGCTTATGAAATTTCTGTGAGCGAAAGCTAGAAGTGAGATGTGAAGTCTCACTTTCATTCTCACTCATTCAATTGTTTGTAGATTCTCAACATTATCAATGACAACAAAAACCAACGAACATCTCGAGACACACACATGCACGCACATAAAACAACAATCTCGAGCAAAAATAAACAAGATGATAGAATCGCAACAAAATTGTATTTAATTTTCGTCGCCGCTGCAGTTTGTCTGCAACGGTCAAAGCACCATCGAAAGGCACACATACGGCATTCGGTATGAATAACAAAACTTCAGCGATAAACAACATACCGTGCACACTCGAAGAACCAAGCACATACGCGTAAAATGCATATTTAATTTTTATATTTGGCCAATTTTTGTTGTTATTAAAGTCTGTTTATAACATGAACATTCAGTACCATGCAGATACACACCATAAAACATACGTTGACGCAGATTCTGAAGAAAAAATGGCTGAAACTTAAAAATGAATAAATAAACAAGCGAAGCATGAGATTCATTGTCCTTGGTTTTCTACACGGTCATTTATTGTAAAATGAGTTTTCATGTGACTATTTCTCTTTGCCGCTCACTTGATTCGGGGCGCGGTCAGGAATCTTCTCAGAATGCTTTCGAGCTATAACAACAGCTTCAGTGCTTTATACGAAATTATTTGTTTGCCGTTTGTGCTGTTTATGCGCGTAAAATATGTTGTCTTTTCACAATTGGAAAAATGCTGCAGAAAAAGAATGGTGTCAAATGAAGCGAAGAAAAACGCATGAGCTTTCGCTACGTGAAATGATTAAATCCATTAGAATATCTCTGTATTTTTTGTCTGCCTTCATTTCAACGAATGCATGTGTAGTTCTACATGTGTAGGTGTCAGTTCTGTTTTTACGTTCGAGTTTCCCGGCAATATTCCTTCTTTTTTCACCGCCGAGGGTAATCTACACGGTCATGTCACGAAAAAAAAAAAAACAATACGTAGAAAAACGTAAAAATGTAAAAATATAAAGATAATAATAAAATCACTATCATATCCGACAGAAGTACGTGACAGGATATAAACGCTTCGGAGGCGAAACTGACTATAAATATGCATATGTGGAAGCGAGAGAGAGAAATTGGCAAGCCCAAAACTGGGGCGCTACAATCGCTGCAATCTGCAACACATTCCCGGAAAATTGAAACGAAAATATAACAGCAGAAGCAGCAGCAAAGAATACACACATGAAATTACACATATTTTATACCAAAAAAAAATTCATTGCATATATTTTTTCTTTTATTTTTATTTATCTGCTCATCGCATCAAAAAAGAGGGAATGAGAGAGAGAGAGAGAGAGAGAAAAAGAGAGAGAGAGAGAGAGAGAGAGAGAGAGAGATAAACACGCTGAACGTTACACCCTTCAGCGCAAAATATAAACAAATGAACAAAGAAATCATGTTTCTTCGCATCCACATGATAAATAAATGTATTCAAATTTGAAGTCTACAGAAGGAATTATGCGCGTTTGTGTGTGAACAATGGCTTGTTTTGGTGTAAGGAAATTCATAAATCACACAGGCCCAACTCAAGCACGGTAAAAATATGCGAGTGAGACTTGTTTAAATCAGCTCGCACGCACCATTTTTTTCTTTCTCATTAATATTTTTGTTTACTTCGGAATCTTGGATTTCAAATTTTCATTACTCAACATTTTCGGTTTGGAAAAAAGAAATTGCAACATGTAAATTGTTAGAACAATAAATCTGAAATATTATTGTGGAATGAAATGAAAAACAAATGCTATGTGTGTGTATTTTTACGGCAATTCTGTGCCATTCGCAATTCGTGTTTTCCTTCCTTCCGTTTGTACTTTCCGCCTCGACCACGGCCATTTGCGTGCATGCGAATGATAGTGGTTCAGGTTAGTTCCAGTCAAGTGCATAATGAAAAGCATTTTCGTAAAACGCATCATGAAAAGTTGGGTTTTTTTTTAAAACGCGACGTGAACTGCCAATGGATGTAATGTAAATTCATGATGTGTTTCTAAAAAACATTTTTCCATCATGCGTTTGACGGAAACACGTTTTATTATACACTTTGACCGGCAACAATCTGAATTCCCATTATTATTCTCATGCACATATTTGTACCTCCATTAGCGCCCTTTAAATACTTTTCCCATACAATCCATAAATTGTAGACGCTCATGCCAAACAAATAAATTAATTTTTGTTGTCATTGAATTCAACTGACCCAGCAGAATTTTTTAATATTTTTCTGCACAGTAAAATGCCGAAAAACGGATTTATTCGATAGCAAAAAATAATATTCAATAAATTTGATATCCGTTTCATTAATTTATAACCAATTCAGTTTTGTTATTAGTTCAGCTACAACCGGCTATAGTTCCGTCACTGCCAATCGTTAGGATTTATCGATCTCCATTGAAAAATGCAATGATTGCTAGGATCGGGTCAGGTCGCGTAGACAGACCACGCATCAAAAGATTTCATTTGAAAACAATCGTTTTTTTCAGATTTTTCAAATTGCGCAAAATGTATTCAAAAAACTTGTCGTGTGTAGTTAAAATGCCGAAAAATTGTATGTATTTTGCAGAGGTCTCATTGATTATACAGCTATAGCTACTCGAACCAAAAGGCAATAGCGCCTACTGGAAAATATACCTTAAATAAACGCTAGTTTAGTCGCTATTTAGTTCGAGTAGCTATAGTATACTCAATGAGACCTCTGGTATTTTGTAACTTTTGTATGGCTTACATCACCAAAAAGGGGGCTCATTAGAATCAGCTTAAAACTTCATCCAATGTTGAAGCGGTTCATTCATATACAGAAAATTTAGTGTGAAAAACATTCTATTGTTGACTGAAAGTAACGATGGATTTTGACGAGCAGCGCTCCTATGGAAAATTCACTGCTGCGATTACCAAAATAAAAACGAGACGTATTCTTAGAATGAGTCAAACGCTGAACTCTCAAATAATGCTCTCCCTCCTTCTCGCTCGCTCTTTCTCTCTCTCTCTCTCTCTCTCTCTCTCTCACTCTCGAATAAAGTAATTATTGCATTGTAATCCGAAATGGCGTTTGAAGTAAACATAGTTGGAACATTGATGCGGATATTTTTTGATTTGCACCGGTTTCTAACTGTCGTCCACGCTTTGTAGAATCAAAACCAGGTTTTATACACATAATCAGAAATTCAATTGTGGGCACAAAATTCAATGGAATTTTTATATTTTCAAAAATCAAATATTTTCATCTATTTATAACATAAACAATCGCAACCATCGCATTTCATATGTGATTTGCGGATGGTTTTTACTGAAATTGGGGATAACAACGGGTTGAACGTGTGAGTTTACATTTTGATCAAATCGTTGTTGCACACGAAATTCGTTGCATTCCAAATATTGATTTCAATTCATTTCAATATTTTGTCCATTAAACCAAAAATTCGAGCGGCGGTATATTATTAAAAAAATATTCACGAAAAATTTTCAATCATTTTGGCATTATGCAGAGTGCGGATCTGCGCAGCTATTGTTATTTGAATTTCGTGTAAATAACATATATTCAGGAAAACACGTTGGCCTCACGCACACACAGTATATATATTTACAATTCAATCATTTTCACTTGGAATGCGAATGCTACATACGATTGAACTGTATGGGTGAGCAGGTACACGCTATGTAAAATCTACGCCCATATGCATTCATGAATGAATCATGCAAAATATTGATTGTGAAGAGTTGCCTAATATTCTCAAATCTGGAAAAAACTCAATTAAATCATTCAAATCTTTTGAAATCATTTGAAATCTCTATGAATCTGAACGAATCTTGGGCATTATAAACGAATCATTCGCATCTTTTGAGATCCCAACGAGCCTTGAATGTCGTCTCTAGGTGAGCGCATTCAAAATATCCAATATGATAGAAAGATAATTATTAATTAAGTTTTAGAAAGTTCAATTATGAATAAGGAACCCACGTGGAACAAAATTCGCCGATATGCATGTATTTGATCATTGCATATACTTCGAAAGTATAACCATAACTGATGGTTATACAGGGTGGGCAATCTACCGTTTGCATTTTGACAAAATTGTTTATTTAGAGAATGACAGCTCAAATGTCAAAATGTCTCAAATGTCAAAATGTCTCAAATGTCAAGATGCAAATTTTATAAAGCCCATCCTTTATTAAAGAAAATATAAGATATTTGGCCAAATATTTATTTTATTAAAAATTAAGACGAACTTGTGTCTTCACATTTCGAGTGTTACATTGGAACTGACTTAAAATATAATTTACATATTAACAACTGACTTAATTCTAATCGATGTGTCAAAAAGTAAGTCGTAAAGAGGAAATATTGAGGTACAGAATCTTTTTTAAGCAAGAGTAATAAAAACCAACATAAACATGAGAAAGAACAAATTTAAGAAACATGAATGACGGAAATCGTTCATAGTTCAAGTCATTAAGGATAATAAGTCGGTGAGATGTGGATAATTCATTATAGATACACATTTGCATTCAAATACATGAACTGACTCTCAAAAGATGGTCAAAATAAAGAATATAAAGGGATGTAGCAATGGAATGCAATGTAATTACATGCCGATATTGCTACAAAAGAAGCTGATTATATCCGAAAAAAAATAAAAACAATTTCTATAAATATTCATTGCGAATGAATAAATAAATTGTCCAAAAATTTAATTTTCTTTAAATATTTAATTTTGCGTTTTATCAGCAAATCCATCGCTGCTAAATAATAAGATTGATTTATTGATTTGCAGAATAACATGAAGCGGATGCACGGAAAGTCGATGTAGATAAGAAGAAAGTCTGCGGCCAACTGAATTATATTTTTGAAGAATAATCTACGCCTCAATAAAACCTTACAAAAAATCAAACGCGATACTGTAATTTTTATTGCCCAAATTGAATATTAAATTGGAAATAAAAGCCTTCAACGAACTGTATAATTTGCATAATAACTTAGTAGAAAGTGTATTCAATGATAGCTATGACTTTTTGTTTTGGCCTCTATTTTGGGAAATGTGCCGGCAACTCAAATATGAATATAACCCAGGCTACATCTATCGCAAATTGTATTCAATCGGCCCCCGAACAAGTTGCTCTGAACTATTATAGTTTCGCAAATCATATTTTTAACCCGGATCCATGAAATGCCCGTTTTGATTGCATTTGTGGTTTACCAAAATAGAGAATTTCATAGATTTGTTGAATAGATATTTTCGGTATGACTTTAACTGAATCGCTCGAGCCACTTCGTTCAATAATTAAAAATGTGTACTGAAAAATAGAGAGAGCGCGCGCATTCACACACACACAATTCAAGTGCTGATGTTGGAATTTTTTACTGGATTTTACGCATAGCATCATACTGCGTTGATTACGGCAGAAATTCCGTTTTTCATCCGGCTGTTGAGTTGGAATGTAGCCCAAACATCAGCAATCGTCACTAGTTGCGACGGCAAGTAATTTTCAATGGACAATTCACTGCATCAACCGAAAACACATTAGTTTGGCGCTCATGCATATTGCGGCCAGTGAATGAAAAAAGTTTTAATGAAAATTTGCATAGAAATGTGTTTGAAAATCATGGAATGGTAAGCAGTAACATGGCTCGGACATACTCGGCACCTAACAATATGGCTATCGTTGCATGTTTTTTGGTGTGAATTTTTCTTGCAGCGATCAAGTCATCGTATACTCATGCTCTTGCACACCATATTATCGGGGTTAAATTATTTGAGACTTCATTGAAGCAAGAGAGAGAGAGATACCGGTGCACCTTGACATCAGCGGAAGTAGCAACAAAAAATCAAACATTGAATTCAATTCATTAGTAAACATTTTAAAACTTCATTTCGCATGCATAACATTTGAATTATATTCATCTAAAATTTTGGCTTTTTGAAAGGCACTTAAATGCCGTTGACAGTAACGAGTTGGCATGGGCATCACAGTTATATACATTAAAGTTAATTTATTCTTTGGAAGTCCTTTGAAAATTTCCAATTGCTAAATGTTACAAAAGTGCATATGATTAATTTTGATGAACACGAAATTATTAATTCTGAGAACTCTTCATTTATTTAAGCACATCGCTCAACGTCAGTCTTTGTTTTCGAAATTGACTACTGAGCTGAAAATGTTTTTGCAAGCACGAATTCATTGAATGACAAAAGTGAGTCTGGTTTTCATCTCAAAATCAATCAAGTGACTTTTGTTTAGCTGAAATTTTATTAGCGAGGTATAAATAATACGAAATCTTGAAAATCATTTTCTTTTGTAGCATTCGCATTATTATAAATATAATTAATAAGTTAGATATAATAATAAAATCGTATTCATGCAAGTGGTTATTTACTTAGGAAATTCGATATTTTTTGTTGTTGTTGAAAAAAGTTGCGGCGATCTACTTGCACGGAAGTAATTTATGAATGTTCATCATTGATTGGTCGTACTATTCTATTCATAACTAATAATCTTGAAGGAAAAACATTCTCGATCGAACTTCATGAGTTGCTCGGGAAAACCGAGCGAGACAATTTTGTAAATGTTGCTACCTATTGAGATCAAAAATGTATATCAAATGAATTGAGCTTCTTTTCATAATAGCGTTAAGGACGCAGCACAATTGGTGTTTGTGTGACGCACATTGTCGGCGTATAAAATCTGTACATATGGAAATAAATTGGTATAAAAGCACCGAGGTGCCGTTACAATCACCCAAACAGGAGAAGAACTTCGAAACCAATTCATTTTTGATGAGATGAGGGAGATGAGCGTAAAAATCTGTTTGGCAAATTGCATATGTGGCAAGATAGGTTCAGTTCGAGATTTAAATAATAATTCGTCATTCAAGTGAATTGTTGGTGTTGCGTGGTGTGACATTGTTGGTGAGTTTCATATTTCTCATCGTATCTTTTACGTGAATTCATCTCTTTTTCTTCCTTTCTTTTCCCTATCTTTTATATGGTTGTTTCGTTTTGTGCATCGGAAGGTGTGTAAACGTTCATTATTCTTGCTTCAATTTTCCATCGAGTAAGGGTCACTTCACAAATTAGGGCCTTCCCACTTTTTGTGTATTTTAATTCTGCCTCAACACTCTATTTTATTGTGTATTAAGGGTCCATTTTTGCAGTTATATCGTAATTAGGGACTAGTTCCTTATATGGTCGCTTACCCTTATATTTGTTTGCCTCATCGAAATTAGAGTGACAATACAAAAGATGATAGAATGATTGTAATAAAGCGCACATGTGTCATATGTGAATCCATTGTATTTGAATATAGAATGATGGCAGATCTATAGATATAGATGGCGAGGCTATTGCTCGAATCGATATCATAGCAGAGGCGTGCGCTGCCGAGCGTTCGACGTGTATTCCAATTTGGATTCCAATACATGCCATGCTCGTCTCTCGTTCAATCGACATTGAGATAAATAGACATCTACAGACCTCGGGAATTGGTTTCGGAGCTGCTGCTTGAGGTTGTTCAATATTATTTATTGTGCGAAAGCTATTTTATTCCCTTGACATTCTCTTTCTCTCTCTTTCTCCCGCATAGCATATATTTTCGAATTTGTCGATAAAGGTGAAGTTTTGTCTTGTATCATTTACGTGCTTCGCACCCGGTTCACTTTATTAAAAATCGTCTCTCTGCTATTTCATGCATTTTCGCCGCCATATTTTCATCAATCACTCTTGAGCGGCAGACAATATGCAACCGAAATAAGAATAATAACACTGACATTGCCGATGCCTCACAAAAAATATTCAGTGCAAATTTGGTGGTGCGTGTGCTTGGCTGTGTAAAAATTCCAATAATATATCAATCATCATCATTATCAATATATTTTCTTGGCATTATATTTTGAATTGTCTTCATTATTCACACATGATGCGGTCGTCCTTTCGTTTCCATTCATTTGAATAGTCGGACGGTGTTGACGTAGGTTCTATTCATGAAATGTATCATGTGCTACACTCTTTTTTTTTTTTGCTGCGTTTGAATGTGATAAATTGTAGTTTTCCATCAAATCCAATTTCCATAATTTGTTACAATCGATAAAATTGAGCAGACGGATGGTGAACGAATTAAACCATATTCTTTTATTCAAACGAATGATGGCCATTAATGCCAACAATCAACGATATTTCGTCCAACTTTTCATTTTCATTGCTCTCGATGTCGCTCGCTCGCTCGCAATGCAATTTCATTGTTGCTTGAATTATTGGAATGATAGCCATAGATATTCGACGGCTTCTTTTAACTTGTTTATGTCACTTGTTGAATAATCACATTAGAAACCGAACCTGACTCATTTGTTGAAGTACTTTGGTTCTCAATTGCTCGTCAACTTTTGCATATTTTCTCTTGAAAAAGATGGTGAAAAAAGTCATTTATTTGTTGAATTCCGAGTTTTTTTCTCCAACTTCAAAAAGCACATTGGATTAAAAAGAAATCACGATGGAGGAAAACTTCGAGAGCAGAATCACAAATTACCATTTTTCTTCGTGCACCTGGCAGTTTTTTTTGTATTGAAGGTGATTTCGTTGTGTATGTGTGTGCGATTGACATGTCTTGAGCGACAAAAAGAATGAGTGCGATGAAAATATAGGATTTGCGGCGGTAATTCTTCAACTATCACATTTGTCGGCATCAATGAATGTATTGCAATTCAAGCGACACAATTATTTATTTCTCTCTTTTGTTATTTTGTGAATTGAAATTGAAATACAATTCAAAATGATTGTAGCGTTGGATGCGGTTCGTTTCTTCGTTTCTTTCGACAAGAGAAAGTTGAATGCGCGTTGCATGAATGATTCAATGATATTTGAATATGAATGAGTAAATCAAGTATCAGCCGTAAATGGCAAGTGTGGAGTGTGCTCAGTCGAATAAAAAACGGTATTGTATTGGCGACAAAACGGAAAATTTGATGAGATTTTCCTTCGACGTGATGTGTGAGAAAGACAGAGAGAGTGGGATAGAGAGAGAGCTGTTCGACATGAGGCACCGTTGAACGACTGTGAAACAACAAAAACTTGCGGTTATTATCAAAGATGAAGCAGAAAAGTGAGAGAGAGAGAGAGAAAGAGAGAGAGCGAGAGAGAGAGGAGAGGGGAGAGACTGGCGATGAGAAAAATTATGTAAAAAATAAATGAATATTTCAAGGTATATGAATTGCCATTCTCCAACATCGGTGGCAAGTAGCAGTGAAGCGAGAAGACAAACGACTAACTTTTTGATGGTTTTCAACCCCATATACATAAGCACTTGTACTGCAACTATTTGCTGTTCGCCCTCTTTGCGTCCTCCCCCTCCCGGCTTTCCTTCATCTTCAGTGTAAACGATTTGTAATATGATTCTGCGTTTATTTTTGTTGCTTTTTTCATCACTTTACGCCTTTCTATTGCATGATAAATGTTCAATTTTTCATGTGCATACCTAATTTGATATCATCTTTTGCCACATACGCGATACGAATAATACATAAATGTGTACATAAAGCACCGGTTGAAAGGGAAAAATATGGTTGAAGTGTGCAACGGCACTAATGTAACTCCTGTTGAAAAGTTGACTTCTGTGTCGACATTTTGGGTGGCTTGTGCTTTGTCCGTACAATAAACGTAAGAAAAATGGGAAAATCAGATGAAAAGCTTTTGCCGCAAGCAAAGTGCACATATTCAATGCGGAAACTTCTTCATCTTTGAAAAATAGTACTAAATCAATAGCGACCCGACCAGCCATCGCGTGAAGTTGCTAGCGAAGAGCTTTTGAATTTCAAGAGTGCACAAATAAATAAATTCAGCTCAAATTGTTGTCTCTGATCTCATGTATCAAATTAAATAAACGCGACCATGACAATACGTAATTGTTTTGGGTGCATGATAACGAAAATGCGTTGCTGTCTTCAATTCATAACTTTATCTAGAGTTCAACGGCACATATTGGCATAGTTTTGACTACTAACGCCAATTTCATGTTACACACAAAATGTATATGTAATTTTTTTCATGCTGACGTACACACTTATTCACAGTAAGATCAGTAGTATTTTTGCCGTTCATTTTATGCACTACCATTTCGTTGATGAATTTAAAGTGAATTTATCGTGTGCACAAGTGGTATATGTACGGTACGAACTATGAATATTGCTCTTACATCGTACATCTAATTTTCTTCTGAATCTTTCTGAAGTTTGCACTTTCAAAACTATGTGAGCACATGCATTTTTCCTTATTCACCATTATTCCGTCGCGTTCACCGAATCTTTCTTCGGCACATTACTTAAATGGTGGCTCGTTTAAATCTAGCAAATTCATCTTATTTGTATTCTTCACTCCGTTGGCTTGCAATGCAAAAAAATGCATGCGCATAGAAGAACAGTTGAGAAAGTTGCCGCTGCCAGTAGTGAACATGGCCAAATCGAATCACGAGAACAAAACGACAATAAAAGGCATGTGCTTTAAAAGAAGTTTTAAGTGAATGGTAGCATATATCATTACGAGAACACGCTCATATGTACTCTATTTCTTTCAGATTTATTGTCAATTTATGTACGAATAAAAGCATTCTTTTACATCGAAAACTCATTGGAAATGACTACACACCGTCGGCGATAACGATTTGTATTCTTAAATTGGCCATAGTTCGTTAATATTTATTGATGTCGATTCGTTGTCTTTTTGTCGCTTCCTTCAACATACTGGAAAACATAATTTTGGTTCAACGACAAAGATATGCAAGTTCATTGCGAAAATGCGATTACACGCATTATAACATGGAAAAAATATTGGATTGAATGTCAGTTTGAGTTGAGCATTCGTGCAGTTCAAACCACAAAATAATTAAAGAAAATTCTTATAGAGCTCTGATGTCAACAATTCGCTCACCTTCAGGCACAGCATTGGAGGTCATCAAATAATGGACGAGTGCAGCGCCAGTTGAATGTCCTGCTAGCGTTACTTTTTGCGGATCTCCACCAAATGCCAATATATTCTCTTGTAACCTAACATTTTGTAATTAGACGAAACAATTTAGCTTTATTCAATCTCAACATCAGAACATCGCGCTTATTGTATGCACAGGGCCGTTTCTCGGACATAAATTGCTAGATTTCATAAAAGAAAGATAAAAATTACCAGTGAAGTGCTGCAATAATGTCCATCAAGCCGTAATTTGCTGGTGACCTGGTATTGCGATCGGTGTTCGCATTTAAGAAACCTGCAAAAAACGTGAAGGAAAAAAGAACAGAACAAATGTTGAAATTTTAATTAGGAATTTACAAGCACCTTGAGTAATGATAACATTCACAATTGCTCTTCATTGCGTTGCGTCGTGAAATGATATTTTTTTTATTTTCAGCATCAATGACATTGGCCGGCAATTGAAACAGCCAGCCTCACTCAAAATATTGTTGAATGCATGATTTTAAATGTCACCATTTTTTTGGTGGCGGGATTTTTTCCACCACCACGATCTCAATGCGATTACAGTTGTGAACCTCTATTACAGATGAATTGGTGCACAAGCGTGGCAAACTACCCCATATAAATCACATACCAAACACCACATTGTCGTTATTATTATTGCCTTCGGCATCATAAAATACCCAATTTTAAAGTAATAAAGAAGAAAATTATTCGCATTACACGTAGTGTTCGAACGAGAGTGCATGTGACTCCTCCTCGTAGCACCGCATTGGCGTTTTTTTTATTGATGCGCGCATATTGTCCGTCCGTTTCTTAGGCACTCGACAAACATGTGCGGGCTTTCAAAAATGTTTCACTTTTTTTCTGCAACACAATTTTATCACATTTTCCTGTTCAGCACTCATTTCGTCGCCATCAACGCTGCTTTTAATGGTTGCACAAGTCACACATTTACATTTAATTATAAGCCATATCATTGAGTGTGTGTTATTATTTAACGATCGGTGAAATGTTCCGGTATCTCCATTGATTGTACCCAAGTGGACATTTTAAATTCGCTTTCACAACGAAATTATTAGTTCGACATTCATTCGAATGAAAAATCTCGGTACAAAACAACCATATTCGACTGCGGTATGCTTCGATACATTTTTGCGGCTCCATAGAAAAAAAATTATTTTGTTCCTATTTTTTTGGTCTATAAAATTTATAAAATTATATTAATTATTGAGGACTCATTCAAGTGTGAGGTATGATTTTCAATGAGTCTTTGTACTGTTCATTCGCAGTAGCTCGAACTTTCATTTTAAATGACCGATTATTAAAAGCGTTTATTTCGCCAGAAAGAAATGTTGAAATAGAATAGTGGCTATGAGAACGAGACGTTTCACATGTCGACTTTCACCCTCGTTTGCGGAAATGTAAGCATATCATTCAGTTGATCTCGATATTCCTACCAAAATAAAAAAACTGCAGATATCCCGGTTATTTTTTTAAAATGTCATATAAAATTTAATCCTTTTACTGAATTCATTCAATCATAAAGTAATTTAATATGTTCTTCTAAAAAATAGTTTGAGGCTTATGTACAAGATTGTTCCGATTATTTGGAAGAAGTCAGGAAGCCGTATAATTCGATTACTAACAACAGAATACAGCTTATGTAGGATTCTTCTTATAAATCAATGATGAAATTATAGTGCTAGATAAAAGCAGAAAAGCAATTTTAGTGTACGTGACTTTTTACTATCATCATTCATTTAGTACACAAAATGTTTTCTTCCATAAAGTCATCCAAGGAAATTCATCCGAATGAGAATCTCATAATGAGAGATGAAATCTTCGAGAAGAACGAGTTGTTATTGGCTTTTGAAGAATTCAATTTTGAATGGAATTTCGCCTAGATCCGTTCATTTTTTCATCCTAAACAAGTAAACATAAATTCACGAATGAGTTCATTATAAATTTATGTCGATGAGTATAAAAATATGTATCAGAATTTGGTTTTGCGGAAACCCGTTACATTGGATTGGATCGTTGAAAAAATTGAAATTGTCTTGTATAAGATGATGCTGACTTATATTTTACTGCTCTCTGAAGATGTTGTGTTCCTTCGGATGAAACACAAAAGAGGTCTTTTATGATCACATTTAAGGCACACGCAATGGAGAGACATAGCAGAGGGTTAGAAAGTCAGTTGTTTGAAAAGTAAATATTCGTGTGATTTCCCAAGAGCCATTTAGTATGCTTTTGTGGGCGTGCACGTGCTTAAGATGTTCTATTCATTCAAATTTGGAGCCGATCGGCTTCAATGCGTAAAACCGTTGTTCTACATTCAATTTTATCCGTCAAATCCATTTTTCTGCTTGAATTATTTTTCTTTTGATTTCTCCAAATGGACAAACATTTTTTTGAAATGTGTACTTATTATAAGCAGCCAAATATGCCTCGAGACGGCCAAATAAATAAAATTCCTTTTACTTAATTCAACAATCAATTTTGAATTGACTCAAATTCGTTGCACTCTTTTGTGATATAGTTTAATTGTTTATCATTGCCAAGCCTTGACTTTGTTGTTTGGCAATTGGTGATGTGATCCCGGCATAGAAATGGATGTGCAATATTCAAATTTTTCGCTTTTAAAAAGAATTAAAAAAAAGAAATCTGGTCGCTTCGATGGTCAATTGTAAAAATTGTGCTTTGGGCAACAAGTGATTGATTGTTCTATGCAAAGTTTTCACCAAATTCATTTAATAATGATAATGGAATGAAAACTTTTCAATTCAAGCATCGCATCGATTCTGACAGAATTCTATGGTGTATAAACAATCGAAAGCGGATGCCGGCAAAACATCGCCACCACTCCAAGTTTTAAGTGTCATTGAATGTAAATACGATTCTCTTAAATCATAAATAAGAATGAAATTTCGATGCGATGCACCTCATCGAAGCACAAAAAATCGATGTAACCTCTTTGACTGTTATTTTTGTATGCGTTGTTCACCGCCACTGCCAATCTTTCACGAATATTTATACTTGCGGTTTGACAAGTTTGTTTACATAACATCTAGACACATGTCGCGCTTTCGATATTGTTTGCTCTGATAACACAATATACTTCAAAAAATGTATTTGTATAAGCACGTATTATCGTTGATTGATTTTTATTTTTGAAATGAACATCGATTTAAGGCGCAATCACATGATGATATGTCAACATAATTCGGAATTTCATGTCAAAAAAGGTAAAAAGGTAATTTCCTTTTCTTATATTTTTCTCAACGATCAACATTGATTCGATACTTTACAGCTTGCATCATATCAATCGAAATGTGCACGACTTTTATATCGCTTTTAATGTGATGAGAAACGTGACATTTTGCATTCATTTGGATTGTTTGCCAACTGTTTTCCTTATCCTTCGTCTTTCGTGTACTTTTTCAGATTTTTCGTTGAATTAATATAACAAATTGTTTATTCAAACAAAATTATTAATTTTTTTTCGAGTGAACAGAAATTGATTCGGACAACATTTAAAATTGAAATGCTTCACCACGCCTCTAATTGTACTTTAAACCATTTTATATGCGCACAATTCAGAATAAAAATGTTTGATCCAAAATAAAAGAAGTCTATGTATTAGAATTTTTGCCATTTCAGAAAATAGATTATTCCTAATTATTTGTGTGCATGCAAATTAAAATTTAAAGCATGTTGTTTTCGTGAAAAACTAAATTACAGTGTTTTTTTGAATTCCGATTGCAATCAAACAGCAAAAAAGAATTTGAAAGTTTTATGTTGTCTGAATATTTTGTATAATCATTAAACACCGTATGTGGATTTTCAATTATGAATGACATCAAAGGAATTCAAAGCAATCAAAGTAGTTTTCCGTGTATTCGAAATGGCATATTAAATATATTGCCCTTTGATTATATTTGAATATAAAAACGGATACACCAATGATCAAAATTTAGTGTCTATCAAACATCAAGTCAGAAAATAATACAAAAAATTCTCTAAATATGGGATTCTTTCGTGCGATGGAAAAACAACTGTGTTTCATTGGTATCAATAATCCAGATGATCCGCCAAAGAAGTGGCCAATTTTCATTCGAATCTTGGTATTATTCATACTTGTGACATCATTTTTTGCTTCACTTTGGTTTCTATTGTATTCCGAAGAATTGTTCAGCGTTTACGCAGCAGTTTTCTACAATCTGGCAACGTCATTTTCAAATACCATCAGTTACTGGACACTTCTTTCAGAAAGAACATCAGTTTACAAGTTAATAAGTAAATCTAGAAGGACTATTGAAAAACGTAGGTTGATTTTATTGAAAAAAAAATGCAAGTTTTTAAAGGTTAATCAATTAAAATGAAGAAAAATGAAACAGGAATGAAAAGTTCAGAAAATGCAGTGAAGCAAATGTACGAGATAAAAACCAAATTGGTTGAACAATGTACGAAATGGACAAATTATAGCATGATGAGAGGTCCGCCACAATTTGTGGCAGTACCAGCTTTTATGATATCATATATCAAGTATTTTTTCACTGATTCCGGCGATCAATCCTTTGTGTTGCCCTTCCCCGCCACGTAATATGAGCATTCATTTCAATTTAGAACTTTTTATATGCATAATTTTTATTGATTTTTTAGCTTTCCATATGATTCAACGCCGTTGGGTTATTTGTTTGCATGGACTTATGAATTTTCGGCATTATATATTGTTTGCTGGAATTGTAGCTGCATCTTAAGTTTTTTGATAGATTGTTCATTGATCGTAGATGCATTTTTAGAAGACATTCGCAGTTCAATTCGGTGCATTTTGACTGAGAATCAAACCATCACAAAATTGGAAATGAATCAAAAATTCCAGGAGCTATCGCAGTTTCAAATCAACACAAGAGAGTTGAGCAAATGAGAAGCAGATTTTATTGATGATCTCATTCACTAGAACTTGTTTATATATTTTCTCAGATTTGTGATTGAGTTTGCAAACGCTTATCGTTTCATCGCATTGGCTCTACTTTCATGGGCAACTATTTGCATGTGTTTTTCATTAATGATTATTCAAATGGCAAGCTACATTTTAAACTACTAAAAATGAAAAATAAAAATTAATTTGCTTTGTGAGTAGATTATAGATGCAGACACAACAGTTATTGCGGATATTGTCATACCTCCGGCAACAATCGCAGCAGCATTTATATTTGCTTATATCTTTTGTCACTTTTGTGAGCATTTGACTAGTCAAACGGATGAGATTGGAAAAGAAATGTATCAAGGCGCTTGGTATTTGCTGCCGATCGAATCACAGAAAATGGTACAGTTTTCCATTATGGTGTCCCAAAGGCCGATCAATGTGAAACCATTCGGCACTTTTTGCTGCACACGTGAGACTTTTAAGAAGGTTAGTTTTAGGCTGGAATGTCCAATTCGATGAAAAATCAATCGGAAAATTCAATCAAAAAAAACTTTTTACTTCATATTTTCAAGATTGCCCATACTGGATTTTCTTATTTCATGGTTTTACGCCAAGTTGAGATATAATTTTATCTCACTCTCGAATTATGTCGGTAACAGATTCACTGAAATTTAGATTAGATAACTAAAAATTAATTTAGCATTCGAATAAATGTAAATTGAGAAAGATTATTTCCTATCGATCTCTGACTCACGAAATGCGTTGATATGGCCAATCAATGAAAAGACATTGGACTACTCGAATAGAAACATTTTCAACCACTCTGCATGAATGTTATGGCGTTCAGAAGAGATAGAATAGAATGCTTTGATATCAAATAAAAGACATAAACATGCTCAATTGTTATGATTATTATATTTTGATCGTATAATATTTTGATAAGGATGGTAGTGTCGAGAAAAAAAAACTTGAAAAAATATTTAGCCAAATTAATTCCTAATATATTATCATAATTATTTGCAAAACTATACAATCTTGTCATTAACATTGTTTCTTTTGGCACCAAACTTGCAAATTTATTCTATCATTGAATACAAGATCACAGAGAATGCTTAATTATTTCATGATACGAAAAGCAGTTCGTTTTTTTCTGTCCGCTAAGTGGCATATTTTCCTCTGAAAAGTTTTACATATAATATATACGCATAAGATGCATGTATCAGTTCTTTTAATGTTCCGCTCGATCCGCGATATGGCGAAGCGACAGCAAAAGATTTCGAGTGAGTGGAACAACAAGGATTATGCGAAAACTAAAAATGTTCGCAAGCTAACGCACAAGTATAACCATGTTGAGATGAGCTTGAATCTCGGCAAGAGATTGTGTTACCAAATTAAAATTACGGAAGATTGTAGAGCGTGCTCTTCTGACAATTATTTGAAATATTTTAAGATATTTCTCTCTTCGGTATTTGTATATGTGATTCACGTGTATTTTGCTACAAAATGTGATGACGCCATGAATAATTATTAATTTTTGTGTAGAAAATGTAATTAAATTTAGACTCAAATCCGTGGATCTGCATTGCGAAATACGTTTGCTTCACGTTTTCAACGGAAAAGTTACTTAATCCGAGCCAATTCACGCATCCACAACAAAGTGAAATTCAATGCTAACACAAATTCCCCTCACCATTGATGTTGTGGCGAAGTTTGCTTCATGAGACTGCAGTCTCACACGTACTATACCAATACAACAGTTTCAAGCTTTGGGCTTATTTTTGGTCGTTGCCAAGCGCTCTGAATTGTCTGTTAGAGAAAATTTGCTTGAATTTCCCATGCGAGCTATTAGCCCTGAAAAGTGCTCAATTCAACAACGGCTAAATGCAAAGAAAAGGCGTCAAGTCGAATGAGTTTTTATAATCTCCACCAAGTTTGGGCATGGATCTGAATTGATTGATTCAATTGGTGGCAGTCTGTCAATGTCAGAGAGGCTCCGTATTTTTCTCCTATTGCCGAGCACATTTGTGCCACATTACAAACAATAGAGCGATAAGTATCGTTCATTAGCTGTACTCACAGTATCCGCAACGGAAACAATTAATCAATGTTTGGAGGTGTTCAAGGTTATTCATTGCATGCAAATATACGTTCCGTACGATTAAAAAGGTGAAAACCAAACTGTTGCACACATCCGATTACAGTAAGCCCTGACTGAAAAGCTGAATTAGTCTATTCTAATGTGAGCAAGAGTGTTTGTTTGCCTTACAGGTCAAAAATAAAACTGTATTTCGTATGCATCGCTCTCTCATCAAGACATATCATGAAAATTTGCATATAAATTATTCACAATTTACATACGACAGCCATAAAATATGCTAAAACTCACCGACAACAACGCACCCAACATGAGCATGAAACTAATAAAAACAAAAAAGAGCTAAAGCACATATCCTTTGCACAATTGATAAGAAATTGAACTCACACACCCACGCGTTCGCGCGTACGCTCAATTTTCCCTATTCACATGCAAATCACCCAATAAACACTTTCATTCAACAAGACAAAATAGAAGCGGAACTATTTGAATTGCTGCCATTTATGCAGCTGATATACGGTATGCCGAGAGCTGGCTGCATGGTGAATCGCTTCTTTATAATTACCGAACGGAATTCAGTTGGGAGCCGTTCGCTTGATATTTTACTTGAAAGACCGGGAAAGGCTTTCAAAATTGAAAATTGGCATTTTTATTTCTCCAGCGAATAGACGGCAAACAACTTTCAAATGAGCTTTTGCAATTTAATGAGCTGAGATCGGAAATTGTTTGCTTTTGATTTGAATCAATATTTCAGCATGGATAAAAGTTCGGATGGTGCTAAGCAAAATAACAATTCATTGCAAAATCATAATTTCCCTTCTATCCATTAACAAGTGATGTTGAATTTCATTAACTTTTCGACCAGTCTCGGTGTTTTTGTCGCCGGTGCAGCTGTTCAGTGACTCAACTTTTTCAATCACCAAATCCATTAAATAATTTGCTGGAAATGAACGCCAACAACGTGCTAAAGCATATTCATAATGAAAATCTCAGCTTATTAATTAGATGTGCTACGAGCAAAATGTCAAACATGTGCGTGTACTTTCTTTTTTATAAAAAAAGAGCTCAACGAGAAGAAGCGAGAGCTGTTTCTCGGTGAATTCCCTGATTGGGAGGATAAAATTATAATTCTTTGCATCAACTCGGCGCGCATTTGCACCGCACAAATTATAGTGTGAAGCGAAACCAATTGATAGTGATGATGTTGTTCTTGAAACGACAAAGAAAATGGTTAAAATCACAAGAATGTAGCCAATTTAGAGGATTATTTTGCGTGGGTGTAAACGAAATAATAAGAAAATGAGCGCATAATTAATTGGTTATTCTGAGTAAACGTTTCATGAACTATCAATTATTCGAGGTGAAACGTAATAAAGGTAATTATAAGGAGACTCGCGCTGCATGACACAATTCTGGAAGCACACCGCTTCGCGTTTACTTTAAGAAATACAGTAGTTGCACGGTTTTTTTTAAGTTCTCGGTCGACTATCACCTCAAATTGAATGTCTAATACTCGAAAAGCTCGAGCAAATTTGTCTTTCACCGCAGTATCAGTTTGATGTTGGGGTTGGGATGAGCGTGTAACTTGCGATACAGAGATATCCAATGCAGGCGTTCGTTTCGATTTCCCACAAGAATGCAATTATGGTGCAAGTAATTACACGCGCACGAACCAACTTTAAATCGATTCATTTCTGAGGTTTTCAATCACCACTTGAAAGATTGAAATCTCGATAAAGATAAATCGATATCTATCTGTGAATGCGTCGCTGATCGATAGTAATTTATGCTCTTCCACATTTGCTTTGTTGTGAATCATCAATAAGATGGAGCATCGTCAATTGCCGATGAATACCTGTGGCATAGTTCTTTGTGTACGGCATATCAATATTTATATAGATTCTCACACAGATGGCAGGAACACCTGAATATTTAGCGGTTCCGAACAAATTGAACGGTGATTATTTGAAGCATTTGTTTGGCCTCAAATGAACCGATGCTCAATTACTTGAAACCAAGGCGCAACAACGACGATGCAACAATAGCAAATGAATTAAATAAACGACCTCGAACCTAAAATTTCCTAAAGAGTAAGCAAAACACCCAAATAATGAGGCAAAACATTTATATCGACACGCTCCTATCTCGAAATTTATTTGTTTTACTAAAGCCGCAAGCAACCGAAATGTGTGCGCGTGTGCGTTTGTGTATGTGGTTACAGTTACTTCTCAATATTGCTGTAGAATGATTTCAATGTCCTTAATTACAGTGAATTTAAGGTGTGTATTTTTGGGTGTTAGTTCACGATGCAAAAAGTGAAGGAAAATCCCGTTGCGATGTTTATACATAATAAATATGGGTAAAATTTTGTTCAAGTGTTTTTACTTTGATTGGCGTCCAGAATCTGCTCATAAAAGTGAGCTGGATTGAACGTCGACAAATTGCTTGAAGAGCGATTGCAAATGGTGATCACAAAAAGTGATCAATTTATCTTACCTAATATTCCTAAGCGATAATTAATTGTAACAACTAATATTTGTCCGAAGCTAGCTAGCACAGAGCCGTCATAGGGATTGCCGCTGTTATATTCGTATGATTCGCCATGCACAAAAACCATCACAGGATATTTGGCTGGATTTGTGCTCCCTCCGCTGCTTCCACCGCTCGAACTGCTGTCTCTTGAACCAACTGCAACAAAAACCGAGAATAAGAATGAGAAGAGAGAAAAAAAACATGAGTCAAAATGAAGAAACATCTTAATATGGTTTTGTTGAAAGAGATTTATATTAAGCTACTGGAATGTTCGTTCAACGTCTCGGAGTCGATCCACTTTTATTAAGTGGCAGTCGAAATGCCATTGCTTTTGCTGGTCACCACTAAATCTGTCTATATGCTTTGTCATTCGTTTAAAGATTGTTTAGTTTGCATCTATTTGTCAATCGATGAATGAGTTTGTCATTGAATGATGGAATAAACTAAACATTCGATGTGGTTAATCGATGAAAAAGCACTTGGATGATTTAATTTTGAAATGCAGAATTCGTTTTTGGTATTAGCTGAAAATGAAATGGAATCGTAATTGTGTTGGACACAGTAATTCCAATCGGTTGAACTAGAAAAGTAATTTTTCATGATGACTTTTTGCTGGCTATTGCCAATTTACCCGACCGCCGTCGGACCGTATTTCGGTCTCACAAAGGATTTATCCGTTTTAATTTGCAAAAACGGGGAATGTCCTGGTGAAAACAACAACGACAATGTGATAAAGGATTAGGTTTTTCATTATAAATGGCTCAGATGGACGGACGGTTCATTGAAAGGCTGTACAATTTGCAGTGCGTGCACAAAAAGGTACTGATTGAATACAAATGAATGATGTTGATAAAAGCAGCAAATTAATCGTAATTTGACGATTGGTCGCTGAATAACATGTTTCTTTAGTGAGCGATTCCAAAAAAAAAAATGTACGAAACAAATATTGCAAAACCTGTTATCGAGACAGAGTGAAGAGCTCTTCAAAATGCCTCAAATATATTAAGTATAGGCCTCAGTGAAACATGAGTCGATATTATTTGAGGAGCAAGCAAATAAAAGAGCATTTATTTCACTGTCCGTATTCGAGTTGTCTGAACGCATTGACGATGAAGAGAGAAAAAGAGAGGCAGAATGAATGAAAAAAGCAATATTCAACGGAAGAGTCTGGCGTCAGACTGAATGTTAGTTTGCATGGAGAAAGTATAACGACGTGTTTTAGTATCAAGTTGCATTCAGTGAAAATAGGCGGGCCGGGCGATGTAATAGTATTCACACTTCAAATTGTGAAGCGTCTGAGTTCAGTTTAGCCACGGGTCACTTTGATTGCAATGTGCTTATTTATCAAATCCTGTATATTGTTGGCCAAACACCACAGCAACGCAGTCGTTTTTGTAATGTTGATTTCAATTCTAATTAAGCGTTGTACGAATGCCTCCAGCATGGACCCATTCCAAGTCAACATTTGTTAACCGAAATGTGTCTTGTGTCCAACCCATGTTTATTGCCCCAGCAAGTGCTTAATAATTTTGTGTTGTGAATAGAAATTCGCTTTTTATGTGCGGGCCGATGAAGTCGCATACAAATGCAAAAATGTCAACGTAGCAAGATCTTTCTGAATTGTATGTAGTTTTTGTCTGGGTTTTCTTTAGTCTTTTCCGGTATTTTTGTCTTTGTGCTTCAAATGCACGACCGACTTCGAAATGAATTTGCTCAATGTTGCGTCTTTTTTGGTGTAACGTTTCATGTGTTAATATGCCATAAGCGTTTGGATTCGAAGTGACAAAAATGCAATACGACGATAAAAAAAGGAACTTTTTTGATAGCACTGTTAGAGGGAAAATGTGCCTTGATTGCAATGCAATCGACGGGTGGCTGCCGCAGCATTCTGCACATTTAAAAAAGGGAAAATGGATGAAATGTGTGTGTTTGTACTTGGCACTAATGAATATAACCTCTTTAGACTTATTTTAGTTGTAACATCGAACATCATTATGCCCAATCACTCTCAATATATTTTTGCCACGTAAATGCAAATGAAGTTTCTCACGTTTTCATTTTGTCCGCGGAATAAATTTCTCATTCGATCAGGGTGAAAAAAATGCCCAAACGATTTCATTGCAAGTTTGAAATTTGAACTACTTTCGAAACTGGAACGTTATTTTCTTTCAACGGTGCGCATCATCAGAGTTGAAGGCGGTCACTAGCAATACATAAAAACGAGTTAATTACGATATATTCTCATGTTGATAGACGCAAAAGCATTTGCAAAACTTTCCAAGTATTTACAACGTTTAAAAACTTTTACTTCACCTATTGACTTTTTACGCGTGTTTTCGAGAACTTCTCCTCATTTTTAAGTTCTGAGAGTCTTTGAGCTTTTAACTTAATTTATTTCAACTTTTCTTAAACATTCGACCCTCTCGTAAATACGCACACGATTCGGATAAAAAGTCACGAATTTATATTAACAAAAATTATGAATACGACACCATTTTTTTCACGCTCTGGAATTGTCGGCAATTTCTTAGAAAATTATTGCAATATTTCAGCACTAGCGTTTTTGCTTTGTTTCAACACGAAAATCTCTTTTCGCGAGTATTTGTTGGCTACCGTTTTACGATTGTCATTGCCATTGTAATGAATAAAGTCAAAGAGAAAAAATTTAATTATTTTCGTTTATTTACAGAGTTTTATTCGGAGAGTTGAAAGTAAAACATAAATTGGCTCTGGTCTGTCGACTGTGTGAACGGGTGCAAAAGGACTCAATGTTCTTTTTTTCCACTACAAATATTCGTTTGGTAACAAACGAGTGTGAGAAAAGGGAAAAATCAAATAAAACAAAAAACAAGGGCAACCGTTTCAACGTAGAAAGATATTACAAATGCTTTGCGAACGAGTTTTTAATAAGGAATCTCGTGAATGGACATAATTAAATCGACCAACAGAGGAAGAGAGTCAGAGAGAAATGAGAAAAAACTGTGTTTTCGCAGTGGCTAGACCAGTGTTCTCACTACATTGCCGTCGCCATAGATAGATAACATGTCTCCTTCTCAGGTCAAAAAGCTGAAGCAAGAATTCCTTGTACACCGAATTTCAGAACGATAATTACACACATTGAAGCTTCAGCGATAAAAAGCATTTTAACTAGAAAACTTCGTTACGATTCACCAAAAATTTATTTGGTTTTGTTTTGTGCGAGACCATTCGAAACCACTCAATCCCAACGATGCAATAATAAAACGTTAATATGTTAAAAATGTTCAAATATCTACCTCTGTTAACAAAGAGGAATGTCATACCCAGCGCCAACATCATAACACTGAACGCATCCATCTGTGTACTATTGAAGTTGCGCGTTAGTTTGTGTGTTAAATAATAAGTAAGAACAATGAATGCAATAATTCCATTTATAATCGTTGTTGTCGTGAGCGACCCTTGTCAAATATGCATTGGTAAGCGCCACGATAAACAAATAAAATATTTTTGGCTGCCGACAAAAAAAAAACCACAAATAATTTTGGGGTTCGCTTTGAATGATTCGGTTGTGACGGTCTATGCCAACTTTTTTTAGAGCAAGCAAATGTGGGCGAACCTTATATTGATTGAACCTGTAGCCAGAAGAACAGGACGCAACGCTAAAAATTAATGGCAACAATTTTAAAGCCATTTTTAAGATGAAGTTTGACAATGATGAATCAAGTTAATTCTGAAGAAGATGCCAATCAGTTGATATCTGTGTTTCACATGATAGCAATTTAAATTGAAAACTACGGGATCGGAATCCCCATCGAAAATTACGGCAGACAAATGAAAAATTGGTACGGCTTTCGGCTATTAGCTTATTTAAGAAGAAATTGAAAATGGTAATAGACACTTTTGAATTCAATGAATAATATCCATCCAGAAGACACCAAATAGATAAAAAAATTTCAGAATTTTATTTCGATTACACTCCATTTCGATCACAAATTGTCAACATTAAGAAGTGACAAAGAATGAAAGAATTGTAAGCAGTCGTATTGATCAAAAAAATATTGTTTTTTGTAATATGTATTTATTTTGTTTCTTGAGATTCTTCGTAGCTGTTGCGATAACCGGATCGCACTCCTTCTATCAGTAATTCGATTACAAAATTAGTAATTTAGCCTTGAACACTCTGAAAAATGCAGAATATTCAAACCCCTGAAATGTATTCGATGAATAAATTGAGTGTTGTTCAGAATGAGATTTGGTAAGTTCATAAAATCTTCATATAAACAGAATATTTTTTTCTCCAAGCCTGTTCGTTCGCATATAGTCTATATTTAGGTGTAATGGGTTTAACCTCTCTGGAGTCATTACATCGATATCAAGTTGCGCCGATAGACATTTAGTGTGTAGTGAACATATATTTTTGCTCTACGATAAAAGTAGATCTTAAAACAAAAGTCTTATCGTTCCTATCTAAATATAAGCATGAAATGAATATTTGCATGTTATTCTCGCTTCGCATCGAGAATGATGAAATCAGTAATTTGCAACATAGCACATACGATGTGAAGATGCAATGAAAAATTATCGTTGATTTATCCCATGAAACTCATCTGACGTGAAAGTTTTCAAAGTGAGACGGCTCAAGTGTATCTGGGTTGAGTGATGGCTCAGACTTGGCAAGCGAAGACTAGCTCATTCGTGTGTCAACTACGATGATGCATGAGTAAGTAATTCATCATATATACAATCTGTTTCATCTACAGCATACAATTTGTGTGTGCCCTCATGCGCACTGAACGACCGACCAGCAAATCAACCTAAATCCATTTATTTTTTTTTTTCTTCAGTCCAATAAACTATGGCGGCACTTACTACATATTTTTATCACCGCGTTGTGGGTTCTGATGAGCACGTCCTGCGAAAAGCTTGAGAAAGCGCTGTGTCGTTGTAAGAAGTTTTATATCGCATGAAATTAAAATAGCATCTCAACTATGTGGAGAATTACTAAGCTCGAATCCCATAGAAACCACATGATATGCATGAAAAATATTCCATAAATCCACGAGAAGAGTTGCCATTAACTATCGAGCGAATAGCTAAAATTCGGCAAACTTATTCAACTAGACTTGAATAAATCTATATACATTAAATAATGGAAATGTTTGGAAAACAATGAACCATTACATATAATCGATCCCCTCGCAATGACCTTTTTGTATTCGCTAGTTTTGGGAGCGATTTATTTGCGAGGTTTAAATAGAAATCAATCGAATTGTTTGCTGTTGAATGAATATTATGCAGTATATGTGCTGGTGTAGGCCAGGCCAAAGAAAACTGTGGCCAAAATGAGAATAATCATCGCCACACAGCCGTCATGACGACCATCGACGTCCTCACTCCACTCATAAGTCAAGTATAATTGATTTTTATTACTGATTTTCGGTATGTGGTTCCCCATTTTTCTTTTTTGCTCTCTTCTTGCATCGGTCCAACAAAAAAACCAATTTAACGATCAATGTGTCATTATTTTTCGGAGATTCTGCTTCATTGACATTCGGTACCATGAATTTTTGTAAGATAACACGTATTTTTTAATAATAAAAATTAATTTTGAACATTCACGGAGATCGTCTTCTGTTCGAAACATCTGAATGGAAGAAAGAAAAAAAATATGACGGCATCAGCATAAATATCGGGCAAAAAATGAAGCAATTACGCTTCCATGAACAATTGACGAATCAATACCGAATTAATTTGAATATGAAATGCAGGTCACCATTCTGCGTCAATGGTCAGAAGCAATAATACTCGAAAAATGCTGTTTATTTACGTTGAATTTGTATATTATATATTTTTGTGTGCATGTATGAATCTTTCGTAATAAAAGCATTCCAAAATTGCCCCCATCAACGCCAGCGCAAATTTAATATTCAGTTTTTACGGCAATGCGAAAATTAAGTTTTTCTCATTGTTGGTTGCGTTGATTTTCTTTCTTTTCTTCTGCCGATGTGAAATAATTCAAGCGTGTAATTTGTATGCTCATTGAGCTGAATAGAAGTGAAGTAATCTTGATTGCGTATTCGTTGGAAAATGAAATGAATACGATAAGAATGCTCTCTTTTGTTCGGCAATCTCGAGACAAATCCATTGGCATAATTGTGACGCGCGCACTTCTGTTTATTTTGAGAAATTGGAATGCAAAATGTGTATGTGATGAAGAAAGCCGGTGTTATGTAAATTGGCATATTTCGTGAGTTTCCAGATTTCTAACAATGGGTGTCGCAGATGCTCCTTTGGGTTCAAGGAGATAGAATTGATGACCGATTTTTCATTTTGCATGCAATCAATTTCGAACATATACGAAAATTTGTTTCCAATATTCATGTATTAAACAATAAATACTAAACTTTGAGTGAGCCAGTGAGTGTCAAGAATGCAGGATGTTCTTTATTCGGAATTCATAGTCGTGGCAGAAAACTGGTCGAAGATGTCATCTGTAAAATGTTTTTTTCATACAATATTTTCAAGAATTGTGCAAATACTGTTAAAAATAGCCCTTGACTGGTTCTATCTATCTTTGTATTGTGATTTGGTTTTTTTCAATCTTCGATTTGTTGATAATTTGAATGAACCGACACGAACAAAGCAACATTTGAAATTCATATCGCTGATTTACAAATGCCATTCAAATATGCAAAATAAACGATAAATTGTGAAAAGTAATTTCTTTTTTGGCTAGAGCGATTTTGTGCTCTCTCTCATTTGTGTTTCCTTTTTTTTACTTTTGACTATACGAAATGTTATTATCATTGGTTTCTCACATTTTTCATTCCCTCTCCCTCTTTCTCTCTCTCTCTCTCTCTCTCTCTCTCTCTATCTCAATTTTCAATCTCGCTCTCGCTCGACACAGATGCGAGACGACTTCGAGCAAAGTAAAATATTTCGTGAGCAAAAACGCGCATAAATTCAAATGAAGAAGTTATTTTTGCGTTTGCATTCGACAATAACGATTGTGAATTCGCTAAAGCGTATAATGATCTCAGGCCATAGAGGGTAAACACGCAGATGAAGGGAAAAAAGCACGTAAACAAACTGCGTAGGAGTTGAGTTTGGACGAAAAAAAAAATGTTTTTTTTTTGTGAACAGCAACAGTCGCGGATTCAACGGTGCTCGCCTATTTTTTTGTGATTCATGACCGCACTTCTTCGATTAACAGTTCAGATGGCAATCGCTCTATTGAGCTGAATCCACTGTGTAACAAGCTGACGATGTCATTTCGTTTGTGAATTACACCTCTTCGCATTTGATTCGATTGAATATTGGCGAAAAAATTTCCCTTGAAAATTGACCTCCTGGGACGACGATGACGACGATGACGACGATGCAAAAAAATCGACAAAATTTAATAAGAATGATTTGGAAGAAATGGCAACCATAAAATGTGTGAAAACATGAAACACACGACGACATTAAGTGTTTTTGATCGAAAAGCGATTTGACTGGTTGAAATGATCGCGTAGACGAACATAACAATGGCGCGCATAAGTGGAACCACTCTAAAAATGAAGTAGACGACGTAAGTAACAAAAGGTGCAATCAGACGTAATATATATGGCAATTGGACGTGCCGACATCAGGTTGTTGCCGGTTCAAATTGATATGGAGGCTCCGTACGATGATTTCTTTTCTCATTTGCTCGACTTTAATCTGCGTACCTCTGTTTGTGAGCATTTTTTGTCTTGTTTCTTTGTAAATTATTCAATGTCGGTTTTTGTGATCAGAACGCTCATAATCTATCACGGCTCAAAGTTGTGACAGACACATTAAACTATGACTTTTTCAGCACTCACTTGAGTTGTAATGCACTTCGATAACACAGTTGATCAATGCGGTTAAAAGACACCCAGTGAGCTAAGGTTACTTGGTTTTCGTCGCATTCAAAATTGAAACGGCGGTCTCAAGCTGTGTGACCGATTTTTCAATCATTTGAATAAATCGGTGTAGATAAATCAAACGAACCATTTCTCGAGTTTGATGGAATGGAAATATGATGTCTATACGATTGAAAAGTGATGCAGATCTCCCCCAATTCAAGCTTCTTTCTTGAATCTAAAAGCTAAACACACTATTTTTTTTTCTTTTCATTCGGGAGTGGTGCAGCAAAACTCAGGTAACTCGCCAATATTAATGGCCATTAGCTTTTTTCCTCGACAGAAACCAGCGGAATCCATGCTCGTTCGATGTGCTGTGCACTCTCGTGCAAATATCAAATATTCCATTCACGACCGAAAAATGAACGAACGGTAAACCCATTTCAGAGGTTATTTATTATATGTCAATTCGCAGGCTGCTGTTTTACTGTCGGTTTTAATACATGCAGCCAGTATGCATGCGTATGGATTTTTGGGGGTTTGTAAACATAAATTTCAATATGATTACTCGTTCATTTCTCTTGATATTGTTTGTTCTGTATAAACAAAATCCGTGCAGTGCTTGTACCATTCACATCGTATCGCATGTCACTTTTTTCTCTGTATGTTTACACCGTTAGAAGTTAGTTCGATTGATGTTATTTCTTTTGGCCCGTTCGCCACATATCTGGGTATACGATGCGGTTGTGTGTATATATGTGGTTTTGACATGACCGTTTTTATCTGTCTCTACGATGGCACTGCTCTTTGGCTTATTCACGCTTTTTATTGCTTTTATTTTCATTTTCATTTGCATTTCTATTTTGGGTGTTTTACTTTGGGTGTCAAAACTCGTAATTTTTCTCGATATTGGTGTTATCATAACAAACGATTAAATATTTATCATCACAAATGTGTGTTGGCAATGATTCATGAATATCCGATTGCTTTTGAGCACATTTTGAGTGCTTTGTTATGCCCCAAGTACTTCTGAATGTGACAGCATTTTCAGTATCACGAGAAGCTGAAGAAGGAGGAGAAGAAGAAGAAGACGAAGATTCTTAACGCCAAATAGAATTCACATAAATCGCGCTCATAAATGTAGATTAGTAATGCAAATATTATTTATGAAAACAATTCATAAAAAAATCAACGAAAGCTAGGGAGCGTCTAGGTGTTGGATTAGTGACAATGGCTGACGACAATGCACGGCAACAATAAGAATGCGAAGAAGCAAATATCGAAATCGATGCGATTAGTTGTCGTGAGTGTGATCGAAATAACTTTTAAGACGTAGCACACAAAAACCAAAGCAATTGTCGCGACAATTCTCTGCGCGCAGAGTGTTCGATATTTGCTTTTGTTGCCACTGTGTATTTCAGCTGTCGTGCGATTATATTTCATTTGTTGACAACTTTCGTGCTCCTTTCTTCCCCTTGTCTTCATTGAACACACATTTGAGCCTCAGTTGTAGTGAAGAAAATTCAACGAATCTTTCATATATATAATTCACAGTCTCGAATATTTTTGCAGCTTATATCAAATACTTCGCCTTTCATTCGTCGAGTCGCAATATTATTGAAATTTATTCAATTTATATTGTTTTATTGGAATTTTGGTTGAATTTATGACAATATACGGTTTCGTCTGCGAAATATCATATTGAGCATGGTGCGAAAATAAAATGAATAACGAAAATATAGACGCTTTCTGACACGAACGCTGCTGCCGCAATCCAGACGAATATCAACGAATAGAAAGCTCATGTTCAACAAATATTTGGTATGCACACACCATAAATATATGATCGCCTGAGGCTGGTTACATACTACAGAAATTAAAGCAAATGCGATTAAATAAGCATGTGATTGCATTCGGAGTAACGCTAGATGAATACGGATCACACTCATAAATACATTCAGCCTTTGATAGATATTTTGCGAACGAGAATATTGAGCTAGACGCTCAATTTATGGAGCTACTAGTCGTTGCTTACGTACTCTTGCGTTAAATTATTCTCAATTTTTTTACTCTGCATTGTTATCTTCAAATCAATGATACTTTGGAGTTCGTGTCATCCATAAATTGAGATTTTTCTAATTTTGGTACTGAAAGGACATGCTGATATAGTATATCGTCCAAATGAAATGGCTCATTTCTAATAAATACATATGTATTCATTTAAATGAGGCAATCCATTAGAATCAATCACGAGTTTTTTTTATGTATTTTCTCTCGCATACCTTTGAAATTCATTGATTAGGTTTTTGCATGTCAACGACAAAAAATTGACTGTATTTGCAAAAAAGAGAAAAAGAAAATGAATTTCTCATAAATATTAATGAGAGCAAAAATCCTATTCATAAATCGTAAATTAATCAGAAGCACAATGGCGGGTCAATGCAATTGGAATTACGGAGTAAAAAAGTTCTTTTATATTTATTCGTGTTTACTGATGAAATTGGCTGTGAGAATGGCATAAATCGATTTTGCTGAGTAAATAAAACAATTCTCTGCCCAACCAATAAAACTAGTTGCTGCACAGCAAAAACGTCGGCATAATCGTTTATGTTGTGATTTGAGGCTACAGTAAATAAGAAGATAATCACCTAATGGATTCCATGTTCAATGAAACACACCTGTCTTTATGTATTTAGTTTAATTGTAGTCTACGGCTTGAACAATGCCATTTCGTTAACTAGTCGTCGTTGTGGTCAACGCACGGAAGATACCAATGCCGTTTCAACGGAAACCATTTCAATGAGTAAGTTTAAGCGTTTCATTCTATATTTATATTTCTCTCTCACACACACTCAATCCCCATTTGCAAAACGCGTGCAATTGGGATCAAGTGTTCGTTCTACGTCCGATCCGAACACATTGAAAATCGTACAAGTGTTGCAGATTTTGTATTTAAAGCAAAATGTTAATTGATGGAAATATAATGAATTTTCTGTATAAAATATCCCTAATAGTTATCTATTGAGCTTAATGCAACAATGAAATGTGCTGAGAATAAAAGAATCGAATCGCATTCTCGCAAATACTCACTACAACTAATTAACAAAATTTCATAACTACCTGTACGTTAATCTTCAATAAGGATGAATGGAAAAGACAATGGCGAACAAAACAACAAAACAATCGAAATCGAAATATGGAATGAAGCGAACAATTCAAACAATAACTCAAATGATTACTAACGAACCATCCCGCCAGCAGAGATGACTGGAGGATAGGGGAGCATTGAAAGCCATTTCCATTCATATTTGCTTTGACTAATAATGCTCCGTATTCACTTCAATCACGTCAACTAATCTCAAATAACACAGAATCAGCACTGGAATTTTTCATCCATTCAAATCAGTGGCAGATTGATGCTAGAGAATTTTCGAATATCATTTATTGTGTATCTGAATACCAAGCTTATTTTCAATACAGCGATGAAAAGATATTGAAATTGATATTTGATACTTGAATGGCGATGATAAATTCCAATAGCATCGAGACTATCACGCAGTCGAAATGCTGGTTTATGGACTTCAGTCGATCGGCTTATGAAATTAATGGATTATCCAAACAATTTTACTCGTTTGAAAAGAAAATTGAAATAAAAAATATTTCGAAATTTATTGACATTTATCATGAAAAATGGTTCATTTTTGCTACAGCATTTTTTACGCACAAATCAACTTTAATGAAACAATTCAGCATGAACGATGTGCTACTTACATTTCTATTTTAATCAATAGTTTATTGTGTGACGATATGTCGATTTGTCGATATGTCGCGCCAATAAATAGTCAACATTATCATTAATTTTAGGTTTCAGTCTGGCCCGGAAGAAAAAAACGCTACCCAGACGACGGGATGTGAGGAACATAAAATTGATTTGTTTACATGTCATTGTGTGGGCATGTTACAAATCAAATCGTTTATTATTTGTTATGACGCGAACTCCCAAATGAGCTGAACGAATGTGATGAATACGATTCAATGTGACAACCTCAAACAATGATAGAATCTTAAGACTTTTGCAGTTTCCGCACTTATTGTTTCACAAGGAAGAAAGTTTGACAGTGATGCAACAAACGTAACGAAAAAAGTGATTGACAAAGTAGAATGAAGATGACATGCGGGTGAGTGCAAATAACCCAATTTCCAATTTGTGGTGGAACACGTCGTAAAAGTGTATGCGTGTGAGGCTAATGCCAATCACAATTCTATATTTGGTCTGCAATGGTTTCTTTGAAGATAGAGAATGGAACTACGCCGTATGCACGAACGAATTACATGCGGACATTTTCAAACATGTCCTGAGTATTTTGTTTCTACTGGTCAGTTCATGGAATGTGATCGAACCATTTCTTTTTTCATCCATTTCACACAACATGACAAGCTCATGAAAGCTCAGATCATTTTATTTCTATTAATCTTTTCGCTTGCTCAAATTTCAATTCGTTTCTTTCGGAGTAATTTTCTCTCAAATTCCGAAAAATGACGCATACAAATAAGACATCTGCCGCAATTCTGTTTACTGACAGTTTTCATTGGAGAAAGTTGTATCGTTTCAAGCAAATATTGTTGGATGTTTCTTTACAGCAAAATACCAATCTCAAGCGCAACCAAATAGCAAGTATATTTCGTAACAGATAAAAGTTGCTTCTTTCATGTTACGCGATGGATTTTTCTGTATCTCCCCCTCTCTCCCGCTCTCGTACTCTCTCTCTCTCTCTCTTTCTGTCTCTCTTTCTCTCTCTCTATTGTGTGTGTGTGTTTGAGTATAATTTCCATAAGATTTCCTTTTGTCATGTTACTCTTTCTATCTTTCGACTCTGGCCACAAATGAAATGAAGACGAAAAGTTGTGAAGAGCGCCCCAAAGTTTTGTGCGAATCATAAATACTGGAAGTTGAAAAAGTGAAATAAAAGTAATCTGACAGTGAGCGAAATGCAATTTATGCGTTTCACATCAAAACAACAGCAGCAACAACACTTTGAAATCGCACTTCAAGGTGCAGAGACTTTCTCGTACACACAGCTTGCCCATAATTTCGTTAAAAATGGACTCTCGACCCACTTAAATTGGTGCAAAAGTGGCAAAACAAATAGATTCTGGCAAATGAGCTACTTGAACATCGTATTATCCCAACACAATCATGAACCGCCTGTGAACAATTGAACTCATTCAGTGCATGACACAACTCATACAATACAATTTTCAGCACATATCTAATTTCAAGGGGGTTTTGTGCGACTTCTCAAACTATCAAAATAGAAAGTTGTCACATTCTTTTCGACAACTTTTCGCTGCTATTGCAGACGCATCTCGACTGAATTAGTAATTAAAATTTGTTTCAATATTGCATTTTCGAAACGAAATTTCAAAAGCTAGCGAACTGGATGGGGGGAAAAAAGTGTGGCGGAGCAAACTTGTGTGCAAAACTATTGCCGAGTGCAGCTCATTATTTATTTGGTAGCATCTTTTGGAATGAATGTTAGGCTATCGGAGCCGGAAAAATGAGCGACCGATGAAGCGAATTCATTTACATTGTTTTCATTTTTGCTACTTTGGGTTTTTAAACTTTCTAATTCAAAAAAAGCTAGCATCATCAAGGTATTGAAATGAAGATGACCTAAAGTTCATTAACAGAATATCGTGAAAGACCAATACTATTCGCTGAGAAAAAGTTGTAAAAAAGTTACATCAATGCTCTTCGAATTTTAACAATACCATGAAAAATTACGCATCCAACTTCCATTTAAGTAGCAGATGAAGGTGGAGATAAAACAAAAATAATGACGATATCAAGTAAAGCAAACCGGATGCTTTCGAGGTACATTATAGTTACGGTTCCACATAAAAGATAATTAGAACTGATGTCCTGTCTTCTGTTGTTACTTTGAAACATGGATCTCGATGATTCCTTACAAAGTTTTCGAAATTTTTGCAAATGCAATCGAGCAAATAAATCGAACAATTTTATGCGTTCAACAATAAAAATCAAAACGCCATTGCATGGCGATGAGAATCAAAGGAAATTCTCCAAAAATATATGTATCGATTCAAATTCTGATGTTATTTGAGAAAAGTGAAACTGATTTTTTTTTGTTGATGATAGAAGAACATATTGATGAAAGAAAGCAAGCATCTGCAAATTTTGGTGGTTTTGCGTGTGTGATGTAATAGTTCAATATGTTTTCTTGATTCTTATAAGAATGGAGCTAAAGTAGCCAAAGATATAATTATATTCGAACGCCATTTTTCGAAAATATTCTGGGATTAAATTCGCAGAATTTTAAATATTTTCCGTGAGTTTTTCGTCAAAATTTAAATTCCTAGTCTCAAAATTGATATATAATATTTTGTTGTTTTATTGAGGAATGATTTTTTGGAAAATTACTAGAACATGAAACTGATTGAAATTAATTGGAAATAACATAATTCCACCTCTTGCGCTTCAATTAATTTGAAACAACCGATATATTATATTCTAGAAATCTATTGAAACAGCACACGCCAAATACCATAAGAGTTATTGGGGGACGGGGCGGTTTGCGAGTCCCAAGACGAAATAGCTAACTACATGATGTATGACATAAGCCAACTCAAGAATTTATGTTCATTTTACACCTGCTCTCCATTTGCCACGAATCGCGCACTATTTTAGTTTTACCCAACACTTAACAATGCAATCGCATTTTCAGAATCATAGCAATGAATGACAATCACACGAATGTGAGCAATTGCAATTAATTTTCCACCACGTTTTCCATTAGTTTGGAGGTTTGTGAATGGCATTCAATAAAAAAACGTGTGAAATGGAAGCACGCTATCGAAATGAGAATTGTACATATATAAAAAAAATACATGCAGAACACAATTGACACGTGTGTCAATCAGTCAAATCACGTTGGCCGCAAGACATGAGTTATGCTAATTTCGCATAACCCACTCGACTTGATGTGTATATGTTTGTGTGCAACACAGACGCACAAATTGAACAACAACAATGTTTTTTTTTTATTGGCATTGAATAGCGCATCGCGTTCACATGTGTTGTAAGCATGTGAAGTTAGAGGTCGCTGCCTCATGCAATTTATCTTGATAAAATGACAGCTTTTTTTGCTGACTCTCCCACAAAAGACAAAATCATTGTGAAAGCACGTATAAAAACCGATCAAATGACTGTAGACATCGGAGCACTGCTTCACTCACACAAATCATATGTTACAACAAAACGATTTGGCCAAAGAATAACACATTTTCCATGACTTTTCAGACGATTCAGCAGTGCCTACTGGATTAACGACATTAAGCCCAATTAAATGAAAACGTGACACAATTTTTCCGGGCCGATCAAAATTAATAGCGTACCCCAAGCTCTGTGATTGTCGGTCAAACTGCACGTAACACACAAATCGGCCAAACTCAAATGCAACACGAAAAACACAGCTGGAAAAATATGAAATATGTACAATTTCCCTTGACATATAAATACACCAAACGAGGCGCAAATATTTGCGAATTAACGTGAAATTTGATAAAAAAGTAATTTAGCGTCATTCACAAAGTTGCCACCTTTTGTCGTAACAATTTTGAAATGGGCTGTGTAAACGGAAGCATTCTTTTTATATTTGAATTTTTATCACCAAATACACGCGTGCACCCGCGCCACTATTACCATTTGTTTACCCGCTCGTTTTTTTTTTTTTTTTTTTTCATTTTCGATTTCAAGTTTATTATTTTTTAGATGGTTTTTCTATCGTATGCATTGCAACATTCTTCACTCTTGTTTCATTGCTTCGCTTTGCATCGAACAACTTTTGGCTTCTTTCCATGATTGCCTAGAAAGTTTTCTTCGTTAATTTTCTTTGTTCCGTCTGTTTCTTGATTCTTCGTTCCATTTTATTTTTCGCCTCAGCGGAGGCAGTGTTGAGTTTAAATAACGCGATCAAAATATAACAAAAACTGCTTGATAGGAAAATAAATTATTATACGTGCAAAATACACACAAAAAGTTCACTCATCAAGAGCAGAAGAGCAAGAATTTAACGGGATTTCGATGTGAAGAGCCAAAGTCTCCAATTTAATTGAAGGAAAAATAAATTGAAAGTTCGGAGAGATGTTTGAACATTAAGTTGAGCATAATTGTTGTTTCAAGATCGCAATTTTTTCCGTTCGAAAGCTTATTCGCGAGCTCATTATGGTCTTTTATTGCATTCCAATTTTTATTGCGGTTTTCATGTTTCGTTAATTATTTCACCTTCGAAAAGTATAAAATTATGATATCACTTGAAAGTTTCTCAATTTGATGGTAACAAGCGCTCCACTTCAATTTGACGCTATGTTGAAACTTTTCACAGCAGACAGCCTGCATGTACATATAATCAATGGTATTTGGATTTATATCACACACCGGATCAATTTCATTGCGATTTCGCAATCGTTTGAAATGCAATGAAGCGGGAGTTGTGGTTTTTGATAGATATTTTAGAGCATAGTGACTTTTGATGATGCTGCCAATTTATGTTGCATGTGCATCAAAGAAATGGACAGAGTCAAACGAGATTTTCAATGATTGCGATCATCGTTATCGTATGTTTCGTCGAATGTATCATTAATTGAGGCACTGAAATGAACACATCGATAGGAAATGGTTTGAAATAACGAAGAGAATGAGAGAGAGAGATAAATATATAGAAAATGTTTGATTATTTAACATGGTCACAACATTCATGTCAGATCACGTATTGAAATCGATTCAACAACATTAACATCTATCATCGTCATAGTCCAATGGATTTGGAAATTTCGTTGGTCTCGGCGCTTCAAAATGTACCATTAAATTGACAGTGAATTTCCATTATCCACTTTAATTCCGCAATTGATATGATGGTGTTGTTGTCGTTGTCATCATTTTCGGCATTCGAATAACGATTATGATTTGGATTTTCAAATAATATCGATAAAGTGTACTCTATATGAAACAAGCATTTTACACACGCTACTGTATTCATGGTATATGTTGGCATTGGATCCTTTATGCATGATTCACTCTTAATGCGGAACATCCTGAAAATACGATTATTGGGTTGCAGATCTGCACATTCGCTCAATCTCTCTCACTGCACCATATCGGCATAATCAATAGTTCCGGATATGCATCCGATATACTCCTTTTGACTACGACATCTACGATTATTTATTATTATATCTATCGAAATGATGGAGAGAAAGAGACGTACACACAAACCGTAAATGGTAATTACATGTACACAAATATCCATGGAGTAGCTCGTCTTCAAATTACTGTGTATATTTGAAATGACGAATTTTGCACTCCTTAAGGGACTCACCACATTATGTTCTCGTGTACTTAAGACACCATCAAATATAAATGGAAAAATGTGTCGTGATGTGCAATATGGGCATAAACACACACACACACACACACACTCGTCGACTGTTATTTCTGTGACTCGAAGCGACAACATTCTCCACAAATTTTCGAACGAGCAAATGATATTACACATTAGATAAACTTAATAATGTTCAAACCATTTTGTAATTTAAAATACACATGGAATTTGAGTCACCATCAAACACGATCGATATACCGGGCCATCATACTTCAAAGCGTCAACTTCATTTATGTTTATTCTAAAGTGGCTAGATTTCAACGAGAAGCAAGTAAATGTATGTTGACCAAAATTGTATTCACTTGAGTGTGTAATGCAATATGATAAAGTAATGATCTTAATGGATTTTCCAATCAAATTTCATGTTGATTTTCTCATCGCCTTAATCTCACAGTGAAGAAAATCCATTTAACATCTTCAATTGATTGAATAGTGTCAAGTATCATTTGTGAGCATCTTAAATAATTTGCTGTGTCAGTTTTATGTGTTTCCTCAACAACTTTGCCGCACGCACCGTCATTAATTATGTCATTTCGATTGGAAATTAATTTTTAATGAGGATTATTCAAGTCACCTTGAATATTTATGAAAAGCGATTTTCGAGCGCCATAAACAAAAACAAAAACAGAAACTTTTCTGGAAAACTTGGAAGATTGTATTCGGGCTCGTTAAGCTTATGATTGGATGAGGTGTGAAACCGAACATGTTCCCAACAATATCAATGTGCTACGATAACACAAATCATAAATCAAAAACTCCATTATACCACTTTGATTCCTAGCGGATGCTCAATTATTCATGCTATCAAATGTCAAGCGTGTTTTCTAAGAAATTCTGTCACCGAATTAAAGCTAGATGATGGCGATGGGTGATTAATAATTCATCGTCACGAGAATACACGAATAAAACGTCATAACTTTTAAGCTTTTATTTCGACATTTTCACGAGGGCGTACTTCTCTCGACATAGAAGACTTTCCCCTCGAATCTGGCTCAAATGCTAATGTGATGAAATGCATGTTTTAGATTGAACAGAAACAGCATTCACTGATCTCATCGGTACAGCTCTAATTGAGGCCATTTTCACATATCGAAAGCCTATTGAGCAATTTATGACGGGCACTTTGAAAATACGTTTGTTCACTCGCAACAAAAGCACCTTCATCGGAAGCACATTCAATGTTCAAACATTTATCAAATTTTTATCATTTGCATCGTCTGTCAAATATTGAACTAATCGGAAACTGCATTGGGGCAATTTTCAGTTGGAAGCATAGCAGTTGTAATTGTGTATTCATTCTCAATGCTGCTTGCAGTCGCAGTAGCATTTACAATGCTGCAAAATTGATGCAATCGTCTCTTTCTCTCTCTCTCTCTCTCTCTCTCTCGCCATTGCTTGTCATTAATTAATTCACTTTTAATTTATATTTAGCAATGCAATTGTATTTTCAGCGGTTCTTGTTCTGACAATGTCTCTATCTCTCACTCTCCCACTTTTCCATTCGTATACAAATTAGCAATTTTGTCTACACACATGTGCATTCCGTTTTGAATGCTACGCATTTTATTGATGCATTGAATTGCAGGATGTTACCTTCCATTCGAACGCTAAATTGCTTTGGTAACAAGCACGACGAACGAACGAGAATGACATGTAGAGCATGCAGCATTTCATTTCATTCCATACAATGGAATTGGCTTATTTGTTCTCGAACCTGATTATATTTTGCAAACAATACGCAGATAAATCAATGAAGACGGATGTATGCTTGTGTGTGTGTGTTTATGTCGGATTATACACATAAATTTCGGACTTGATGCAGACAAATGGCATCCAAGCACCAATCGATTCAGCCAATTGAATACGTAATAGTCGATGAGTCGATACACTTAATTACCGCAATAATTTCACCGATTTATATTTTAATTTTGTCTTCTTTTGCGAATATTTTGCTCGCATCGTTGAATGCATGACACATTGTCGATTCAGTTTTTTCTTTTTATCTCCACAATCACCGCCCCAACAATCTCACTCAAATAGTTGATGTTTAGCCACCCCATACCACCACTGTATCACATTTTTGCGGTTTTCCCGGCATTTTGATGTATCATCATCGACTTAAGAAGCCGAGGAAAAATAGCCACACTTATTCAGAAAATTTTCATAACCATTCATCATACACTTAATCGATGTCAACATGAGCCGTGAACATTTCTTCCTCACTTGAAAATCATTTTCAACAGCCGAATATATCGCATCATATTCTTTTTCACATCCACTTGAAAAGGAAATGCGAGAGCGAGAGATTCTTGTCGTATCATCGCACTTGCATGATACACAAAGTGCAAATGTTACCTCAACGCTGGATATATACACTCAAAAACTCATAAAGTCTTAATGGAAGCGTACACGAAAAACTAATTTTCAAATGAATAATGCGTTGGCCTCACTGCATTGTCGCTCTCTCGGGCAGTCATGTTGTGCCGAAGCCGATGTCGGACCAGCAGCGCTAAAATGTATATACCTTACCCATTGTAATATTCGTCGTATAAATTATTTTGCGATTAATAAACGATGACAGCATCGCTGGGCCCATATGAATAGCTCATTGCTTCTGATTGCCTGGCGACCAGCTATAAGCAACCAAATCGGGTGAATATGTTATGAGAGCGGGAGCAATAGTGCGAATGCGATTGCCAATGCGAATGAAATGAGAGTTTGAAAGTGTGCTATGCTTGCAGCCCATCAACCGTGCGGCAGTTGTGGTGGCGGTTGGCTGACTTGTCGACTCGGTGTGTTTCAATCTCTTAACAACATTGACACATCACCGTAAAGTTCAAAACTTCAACAGTTATCACTTTTTCGATTGACATTTCGAAGTATTAATATCGAATTTTCCATATTGTCAAATGCAAAGCCAGAAAAATATACACAAGAAACCAACCCCAGCACAAAGATTGTCACAGGTGGGTCTTTTAGGTAATGTTGCGTTTGTGAAGGATGCCGTTTATCATACTGAGTGGCGGCGGTCTCTCGAATTTCATGTGTAAATTTCATATTCCATTATGCATGAAGTAGATTTTCGCACAGATGCGTCGTTTATATCGGTGGCACGGTTTCTGTGATGTTCTTTTTAGTCGAATACTGTGATTTGTTTGTTTAGTGCTTTTGATTTGTGCGTCGCAGGAGGCGGTGCACCATTGAAAATCAAAGCACATCTAATAATTCGAATCTGAGCAACGTTTCGGCGCTCCACACAAAACTTTTCCTCGTGAATAAATTATTCATGATACACTGGACCACTAACTGTATTGTGCGAATATATTCCGTATTATACTTGCTTACGTGGTGTGTTCCTGCTTTTGTTACTCAACTTTTCATCCCCACCAAAAAATTCCATTGAGTACATCTTAATTAAAATATATTTAGTTAAATGCGGAATCTAGAATGTATTTACTTTTTTCCTTGCGCTCCCCACAATAAACTCTTGATCCCAAAATCTTCTATTGTCGATTTCAGCTTGGTTGATGAATTTTTCATGTGCTCTGAACTTCGCTCATTCAACCAACAACTTAATTTTGTTTCGATAATCATTATATTATGCATGACATACTTATGTGTTGACTAAACATCGAATGTATCTATCGCAGGGATTTTCCGGGAAACAAATGTTATTTCACATCTCGTTTGGTTAATAAACATGCGCTCCAACACAAATATGTTAATTAAAATCTTTGTTTTTTCATGTCTGGCACTGGAGCTTGTGAAAAAACGGCGATTTTGGTAAAGTAAACAAATATTGCGTGAGCGTTTCGTTAAAATTTTTGCGCGACATTACAAAACTCACTGCGCAGACAATGAGATTTTTGGCATTATAATTTTTAAAGCATTAAATCTCTTTTATCTTCAGAGTAATTAAGTGTACTGGTATGATTCACTCATGCTCAAAAACCACTGCGATATATTAGATGTTGCGAGTGAAGAGATATAAATTCAACTTTTCCGAGGATGATGACGACGAACGAGCGCACATACACGCGCGGTTTTCGCTGTCTATGCGGATCATGTGCTATTGTTATTGGCCGTCGGATGTAGTTCGAATGAAATTCAAACATTGTTCCATCCAAAATGAATCGCTTTGTTTTTAGGGCCTGGCATTTCGTTTCGCCGCTTCCGCAAAAAGCCAAAGAGTTACGCGCCATTCACGGGCTTTTGTGCGAATTTTATACAATGCCAACATTTTACGCATTTCATTGAAAAAGAATGCTTCCGTCGTTCACATAGTAATAATGCGAGTGTTTTGCATAATCCTTGAGCTTGATTCCTTTTTTTTATGTGTGTGTGCATGCGTATCCTGCAATTGCTGTACAAAATTGTTTCCCTCACAGTAAAATAATACCATTCTTGCTAGTAATATCGTGGCATTGTGCGAATTCTGCGACAACGATAAAAATGTGAAGCGCTATTTTATTTTTACTGAGCACAAATATGCGGCATTGCTATGGTTTCAAAAGATTGCGATCACTTAAAATATAGCGCACAGTAACTGGCAAATAATTGATTTGAAGTTTGCAAGAAAAAATAATTAGAAATTGAATTTTGCGGCATTTGACATTTTTTGTAATCCGGCCGGTTTGAAAAGTCTGCTTCAAGTCATGAGTTTATTTACAACAACAATGAATTCCCCGACTTCTTATTCTCAGCGGTTAAGTAATAAAAGATTTTAAGAATGAACAGTCTCTGCGAAAACAATATTTGTAAGGGATTGACAGCTTTGTCGTCACATTTTTTGTTCACTTCAGCGTTGCAATGATGATATGGAAAATTGTTTTATGACCAAAATCTTATTACCGGAAATATTTAATGCGAAATGCAAGCAATAAATTCCCCGAACTGCTATCATCTTTCATCCTGAACGGCCGCCTTTGATAGCACCAATACGTACGTCGGCTGAAGCAGAAGCTGCGGCAAAAGCCAATCGACATCATCATCGCTTTTTCAAACGACGACAAAAGCCAGCAGGAAAACTGTAATGTTGATAGCGCTTAAATATGATGGAAATGGAAGAACATAAAATGTGAAAGTCTATGCCAAAACAAAAGCAAAGGCAAATGAGTGTATGATAAACAACAACCGAACGGACGACGAGAAAAAAAAAATCTATTTGCACACATGAAGAGAAAAACGAGCACAAACACAAGAATTAGGAACGGTTTAATGTTTATATATTAAATGATGTAACGAATTGATTATTATGCCGATTACACGAGGCATCGAAAAGAGACTCGCCCTTGCTACGATAAGAAAGTGATGTTTATGTGAGCAAGGCACAAGATCAACGCTGAAATACGCCAACATTGAAGTAGATTTGCAAGGAGTGAGGGAGATAGACGGAAACTAAAAGAAATTGCACAATGAATACGCAAATGGGAGAAATGAATCGATGAGAAATACGGAATGACAGTCCCAGCAGCTGAAAGCTGGCTGCCATCTAGCAATGGCATAGTCGGAAGTAAGGAGAAAATTAAATGGATTAATACCAAATCGACATCTTTCTCATCTTTTTAATGTCGATTCTGTACAGACTGCTCGACGAGCTCATCAAATGCTTCCAATTTCCAATGGTTTTGCGCGCTTAAAGTTCTGCAGCATCGCACTGCGAACACAAAAACAACTATACGATAGCGATGCTGGCCCTGATCTGCGTCGAAGATAAATTGATGAAGACCGACGCATTATTTCTGGCGTACGAAAGCCATTTAATGAATTTCATTCCGGTTGATGCTTGCAAAGCGCCTCCGAACACCCCCATTTGAACACAATTTGCCTACATGCGAGACCAATCCATTTAATTCATTCGTAAATGTTTCCTCATTTTTCCTACAGATTTTCTTCAGTGAAAATAATATAATAACTATATAAACGCGTTTTCCTCCCAATTTTTCAGTCGATGATTTATATGTTGGTTGAAATATTCCAGAATAATTCAAAAATGGCCTTTAATGTGATTGTTAAGAAGAAATTTTCGAGAAATTCGGCGATTATCTCGCATCATTCTTTTTCATGGAAAAAGCACGGTTTTACTTTCACGCATTTACGTGCGAGCAAATGGAATTATGCTTACTTCTGGTTGAATCACGTGTACTTTTTACCCAAGGGGCTGCGGCGCAGCAAACAAAAAATATGAAGGTTTCAATTCTATGATGCTATATTATATTACCTGTCAATTGGATATATGCATATGCAGCAATTTAAAACATTGAATATTTGCGAAGACGGACAGAAAAGAGAGGCCGACAGACATGGAGAGGGAGAGAGAGGATTTCGTTCGACGAATCCAATCCATTATGGTTGCTGAGATTGAAGCGATTGATTACGACGTTTCTAGGATTAGGATTGCCATTTTGCTTCGAATTGGCCCGAGGACGGCTGTTTTGCTTAAACTTCTAACATTGATTGATTATTTTATTAACCTCATTTTCGATTAAATCGAACTGATGTTTGTCTTTCTATGAAAGAAAATAGCGATTTGTGATGCGTGGGCACATGCACGTGGATATCTTTATATCTCCCCAAAAAACATTTAATACCATGCCTCAGTGAATTCATTTCATCAACCATTTGCCATAATATATGTTGGTGTTGAGAATTGCCTGAAAATCGCTCGATTCTAAATGAATGCCATCATTTTTGTTTGGAAATGGCCTCGAAATAATCAAATTGTCATCACCAGCCAATAAACTTAATCTTGTGCAGTGCCACCCGCATTGTAGTCACACCAATTTAGATAATTTTTAGTTAAAGCCGATTCCATGCTATTAACAACGTTGAATGCATATTTCTTTATTTCCAAATAGCAACATTTAGATGGTTGATTAGAGTTTGGAACATAAAACTATCTGAAATCGATGGTATAATTCGTTGGTTTTTGTCCAGTTATGGCAAAACACATAATTAAGCACTTCGAAATGAACATTTATTACGCACGATTTTTAGTATGTTCGCTGATTTCGTTTGTGAGATTAATTTGTGTGGGTTCATTATGCCCTATGCATTGACCTTATTCATTCTTCCATCTTTGCAATTAGTTTATTCTGAATTTGCAGTATTTTGCGCGCTATCATTCATATTATTTCGATAGTAAATATGGTTGCGTGATAGATGCACAATGTACGGGCGTTTTATTCTTTGGCTTTAATGAAAAATGCTGAAAACAGCTCACATTCCGTTTTAATGCATGTTTCGTGCCGATTTTAAAGCTTGTAATGGGCAGAACTTGATTAACTTGATTTCAAACATTTTACAATAGAATTCTGGGGAAAAAGTAGAAAACAAGCGATTTTTTCGCTGACCAATGAAGCTATTATGAGTTTGTTTTCGGTCATTGAATTAAAGCAAGCAAAAGTGTCATATTAACAACACTGGTTATTTTATTTCGTATATGAGTTAAACGGAGATGTGTGTCGGCTGTACATGTATGTGCGTATGTTTGTCTGAGAAGTGATGAAAAACTGTGACATTTTCCTGTGGGTTTCAATAAATTGCATAATTTTTTCAGAAAATTCAAATACTGCACAGTAGATGCATGCATTTTGTTCAAATAAAGGGTGATTTTTTAAGTGGTTTCTTTTTGAAAATCGAAAAAAACGCAAAAAATTTCGAAAAGTGAATCAAATCTTTATTGAAATCGATAAATTGGTTCTTGCCATTTACTTTTTGAAAATAATTTCATGCCCCACAAAAAATAATCCAGGGGCGTTAAATCGCACGATCTGGCCGGCCAATGAACGGGGCCGAAACGAGAGATGAACTGTTCGCCGAACTTACGGCGCAGTTCGTCCATGGATGGACCCGCTGTGTGGCTGGAGGCGCAAGCGTTGCTCGTTTGTAAGTCTTTTTATCTTGAAATTGCAAAGCATACTGAGCATTTTTGACTGTGACAGACGTCAGTTGGAATTTGACATCTGTCAAAAAATTAAACGTCAAAAAGAAACCAGCTAAAAAATCACCCTTTATTGATTATGTTACGCATGAATACTTTTATAATGAACAGTGTAAATCTATCATCTAAAATATGATAATCATGTTACTCATTTTGCATTTAAATTGTTTTAAAACAATAATCAATCAAACTCTCTAGCTCTGAATTGGGAGCATATCAGTCGATTTGTTTGTCGATTTTGTGCATAGCCGCTTTGTTTGGGTCCATTAGCATTTGGCTAGACTATTTATTGCATTTTGTAAAATATAACAAATGTGAGAAAAAAACTGCAATTACCGCATTGAATTGTTGAAAGTTGAAAAAAACTGATTTTCCTATAGAATTGAAACAAAGCCGTGACACAACAATAGCTTCATTTCAATGGAAATGTGGCAATGAAAGAAATGAAACTATGTGCAACCCGAGCACATCTAATTGATTATTGATTTTGCCTTGTTTGTCTATTTATAATGATGCATATAGAATGGTGAATTAAATAATGAATAATTGAATATTGAAATTTGAAACTACGTATATGTGAACCACACACTGCTCCAATCCACTAAATTAACTCATTTTCGCATTTTAAATTATTGAACATTTATGAAAGCGTTTTCGACCATTCATGCACAGAAATATTTATTTCATATCACGCCCTTCACCAGAATGAATGGTGAATAAAGACATGATGCGGTTTGGGTTATTGTTCATATTTACTATTTGATTCGCAGCGAATTGGTGTAATTTATAAATCAATTTGGTGGTTGTGGTTTGCCGCAGGCAACGATTTTTTTTCGTTCTTTCATTCACATTTCTCTCTCCCTCTTTCGGCCATGCGGTGCCATGCATATTTCAAAAGGCTTAGCGTTATTCAATAATTAATATGTGAAAAGGTAAAAAGGATGATTGGTACAATTTAATGGACCATAATTTCAATCTCATAAATTTTTGGTTTTTAAAAAGAGCAATAAACCCAAAAAATCTTTAACGAGCTTTTCACCATCGATGCACAATTTACTACTCCGTGGCTTTCAAACTGCACTCACATCCAACCGTTGAACTTCAACCGGGAAATGCGGTACATTGAATGTGATTGATGATACTTTGTGGATACAGGGTGTCACGATTGAAATTTCAGACTCAAATTGATGAATGGCGTGCAAAAGAAAATCAGCCGCCCATTTTTTGCTTCACTATTTCACACAACATTACAAAATATTGCTAGCAATCGTGATGCTATATAATAAAATTACCAATTCTGTGTCATGTAATCAAAAATGGCTACTAATAACAGTAATGTGTCGAATAATAATCAAACAAACTCATTATTATTTCGTATGGTGAAGTGAATTCTCATAAATTTATACAACAAGCAAACATTCGCAATTAAACTACAAAACCACATTCGCTATACACACGTCGATAAATGCATGAACTCCATTAGTTGCAACTAGGAGCTGTGAACTATTTATCAGCCGGCTATCGAAACAAAAAATCAATACAGATATTTATATGAAATACAAATGAGCACGACCACGCTCAACAGAGGCAAAATGCATCGCATCAGAAACTGAAGACCAAGCAAATATTGATGGGGAATATTTCTATGAAATTCTGTGTCAAAATTATTTGGATCGACAAATGATTTCGTAAAATGTTCATTTGTAAGAGCGACGTAATCAATTTCAGTCGTGCTGTGCCATTGTTCGTGGGTTTACGAACGCAAATTGGATCCATGTTTGTATAAGTATTTTCGATCGCACAGCGCGACAGCATTTGAGCGCGTGCGAAACGTTCACGAGTGAAATAAAATGTTGTAAATTACCATAAACATGGTGTGAGCGCTGCAAATGAGTTGTTACAATTTACGCTCAACAAATCAATTGAGCTATGCTTCGGCGAAATGGAAAATGTATCAAAGGTTGAAATGTGGCACTCCTTAGATGAGAATGATGCGGTTGTATCAAATGTGTGCGCAGACACGTGTAATAATTGCATTCCGTTCGCTACTAAATACATTTGATTTTAGTCTCCGACAAATTTGTAATTTCATATTGAGTAGCTGTAATATATATTGCAGCCCATCGATATGATGGAAATGTGTAATTAAATATTTCCAAACAATTTGCTCGCAAAAGAAAGTTCCCGATTTCGGGGTGTGTATGTAGCATAGCAAGCACAATGTGAATTGAGTTCACGTTAATTTTTTTTGGTGTTCGAACTCAGTGTGTGTGTGTGTGTGTGTGTGTGTGTGTGTGTGTGTGTGTGTGTTTGTGTGTGTCGTTGGTACAGTGTGAGTATCATTAATAATTTATTGAAGTTAAACAGTGCTCCGTTGCATGATGACACACTGAGTGTGAAAAACAAAATGACTTGCATATTGAATAAGGCGCACGAAGCAAAAGGTGTGCATAATAGGGCACAAATTCACATCAAAGACATCACATATTAAAACTAATACCATGCAGATGGATTACTCTGCATCGATTCCCATTTACGTTCTCATTGAAATGCATGAGCGCGTGAAAAGACAAAACCAGCAAAAAGACCATTCATTGTATATCGTTCATTAAAATACACACAAACATCTCTATTCATTCTTTGTGTAATGATAATCCATCATTGTTCACCATTTAATTTTCACTTTAAACAATTTATTATCCTTAATTCAACGTTTCCCAGCTCAGCTATGTGCTTTTTTCACCCTGTTCCATTGAATTGATGGCATTTAATAAAGTATTTATGAACAAAGCAACGACGTGACCAAGGAATTCTCTTCATTTAATAACAATGAAAGGTACACAAATTTAATGGGATGCATAAAAGAAAAGAAAAGGCAAGGAAATAAAAAACAAAATAAAAGAATAGATTCCTTGAGCGAAATAGCACCCAAACTCCGAAAAAATTATTATTAATGAAACAGGCAGCACGAAATTCAACAGCTGGAGAAATAGTAGTGAGTATCTATGAACTCATTTTTCATCGTTTTCAAATTGCAACACAGAAAAATTGCACTGTCTATTATTTCCCATCATTTTTGTGTTGGGTAATATTTCGATCAAGTTACTGAATATTCGGCTTCGATTGACATGTTTGATGGATGAAAATAATATGATTTCCATACTTTAGTAAATTTTCAATTGACTGTTCGACAATTTTTCGATTATATTTTTCCATGCACTAATTTAGATTGATTGCGTGTCGGTCACTTTTTCCGTTTTATCAATTATGCAAAGCGGAATGCAGCCAATAATTTGCCACCGAAATTGGCTGACACTCGGCTTAACTTTGCATAGCAAAAATCAATTTTTCACAAAAAAATGCCGGCAAAATCAATGGTCGAGCAAAATGTGTGAAAAAAAATATGCCATTTTAGCATATTCTCGGTGTAATTGTTCGTGCCGTTCTCTCCGACATTCTCATGATAAATGCAACGTTTTATCAGTCGCAATTCAATTAAGTGGAAATACTCGGTGAAACCGAAGCACATTAACGAAGAGAACGAAACAGAAGTATTAAAGAGCTGAAACTCAGTCAAGGAATTTGTTTGGATTTGAGCCCAGAGGGAGAGTGAGAATCAACATAGCGTATTTTGATTGCCGTTAAATGTGCGGGGATCGTATGGAACCATCGTTATTTTCAAGCCTTTATATAATTTGATATAATGGATGTTTATACAAATCATTTCAGTTTATCATTTAACTTATATCTCCTGAAGTGGAACAACGACAACCACAGCAACAACAATAACGATGGCAACAACACCGAATGCCTTGCGACATTCAAAGTATTCGAAACAATAATAAGCAACGGCACTGCTGCATAGATTTTGGTGTGTCGTTTGCCGTACATTTTCTCTTGGATTCTCAATAATTTCGAATCTGCTTTCTGTAGCCCGATGTTACTTTTCACTTTTGATATCATTAATCATTCCGCCAATAGATCCCAAAGATCCAAAATTCAATGTTTTATATGTACTCTATCTCTCTGTTGTGCCCAGCTTTCTATCTCTAACTTTGGCTTGACGCACGGGTGTGTGTGTGTGTGTGTGTGTGTGTGTGTGTGTGTGTGTGTGTGTGTGTGTGTGTGTGGCATCGAACTTCCTTAAAACTCATTGCATTGCATTATGGAGAAAAGCATTTATCGAAGATCCAGTGATAAAAACGTTTATTGAATGAGACATGCCATAGATCATCGCATTGTATTTATACAACAAGAGCAAATCGTATGCAAAAGATCGCCGCTAAATACCCGAGATACGTATCGCTCGCTTGTTCGCACACAACATGTTTGAGCGAGTACTCGCACATTTTCGATTTTCGACACTTGCAATCTGCGAAAGAGAGAGAGAAAGAGAGAGGGAGAGAGAGAGAGAGAGAGAGCGACAACAACATCCACGAGACCCAAGATATATTTTAGATGCTTTTGCATCCAAAAAATGATTCATCCAATTAAATGCTTTCATTTTAATTGAATGGCATTTTGATGTGTGTGCGCGAGATTACGAGATGGAGCAGACGGTTCGCCATCCTGGCAACTTCCATCCGCACTTCACACTTTCGCGTTCATTGCCGCGACGCTTTTTAATTTTTCGGTAACCTCATCGGATGACATTTTCATTCCGATTTCTCACGCTCTCGGCATCCACACAATCATTTATCAACAAACAACACACAGTTAATGTGCCACGCACCAATTTTGAATCACATTCACTTGATTACAGTTCGGTTTTTCTGGTTACACAAACAGCGAAACTACCAAATATGTGCGTGCGTGCGTACGTACGTGCGCACAAAAGTGTTGCTCTTCCGAAAAACCATTTTGAATCGCCTTTCAACGAATACAGATGATTTAAATGGATTAATTTATTTGTTGCAAAAATAATTTTCAAGGAAATTTTCATTTCGTCGTCGTGCAATAAATCACTGGAAAAATGGAAATGTGATGTTATGCGACGTTTATAATAAGATGTGAAACAGATTGCGAACGACTTTGTTTAATAAAATACACTTAATGTTTAATATTTTAATCTCAAACCATTAGAGCTATGAAAATTTGGAATTTAATGAGATTGGCCAACAACGGATGAAATTGAAATGCCGTCGTGCACAAAAGTCGTCATTGGAATCAATCAAAATTCAATATCTGGTCGTAGTATGCGCGTGTTGACAATATTTAATATTGAACCTTGTGAATTGATACGATTGAATATCCATTCCGTAGCGACTGCAATGCAAAAATAATCCACCACTTAGTTCCATCTGTGAAGATAGACGGTTTTTATGCCTTTTGCAAAACACACAAAAAAAATTGAACGCATTGAATTGGTTAAAATTTGGAAGTATTTTATTGGATAGAGCTCACGCTTACGAATGGTCAATGTAAACAATGGATAATGAATAAGTGTAGCACTATTGTATTATTGCTTTTGAATGTGGTCGAAGATGTAGAACAGATTTATAAATTATATTGGAGTTGAGCCAACGAGCAAAACTTTGAATAGTAAAAAACGTGCACTGTGAAAATCACGGCTTTGGAAAAAGAGCACTGCAAATCACGTATTTTTTGGACATCTGTTGTCGTTGCTTTTTTTCGGTTTGATAAAAAAACCGTTGGTCCTTCGTTGGTTCGTTACATAAATTTCGTGTTTTTTTTAGTGGTGTACAAAATTTTCAGTTGCCACTTTTTTGGGTCGAGTTAGCGTTGTTTGCCGCTTTGTTCATGCACACAATTCAATTCAATTTAAGTTTGGTAATTAACAGAACAATGAGCACAGCAGAAAAATATGCTTGCATCTCTTTCGATCTTCGGTGCCAGATCGCAGTTGATAATAAGAGAAAGAGAGAGAGAGAGAGAGAGAGAGAGAGAGAGAAAACGGTGAAATGATCCATTGAAAAAATGCCAACGAAGAAAATGGAAAAATGATGTTGCAAAAAAACACACGCCCAAAAACTTCGATTGTGATTGTGCGGTTATAGAAAATGCAGACACGTAAAAAACTTTGCATGAGCAGGGCTAAAAAAAAATAGATCACAACAACAAGAAAGACTATAAGTGTGAATCATTCAATCTAACTGAAATTCGGACCATAAAATTAATGAATCGAAATCGAAAAGCTTCGTTTTGTGGTTTTCTGTTCTGAAGCTTATTGAAAAATGCAATCAATGGAATTCGGAGATATCGAGTTTCATGGTTTCCCATTATAATTGAATTATTCAATGCATTTCATTTTTTGATTGAAGACGATTCTTTTGCGAATAGTTTATTTGATTAGTTTTCAGTTATTGCATACATAATCAGCTTCGGAATTTATTTGAGATTTTTTTTCGAAAAGATCAATCGAATATTGAGAAGATATTCACAATCTCTCATTTAACGATTGAATACATAGAACCTGTGGAATGTTTAACACATGGTAAAGTCATTCGCATAAACTCAGTATGTTATTTGCCTCGATCAGACAATTGTTTTTGTGTAACAACCATTCGATGGGAATTGAACGAACTGGTAAGAAACAGAAGCGCAAAACTGTCACTGTAAAATATATGAAGATATATTATTCGTTCAAACTTTTAAGTAGATTCAGTTCAAGTGACAATTTTGAATCTTTCTAGGTATTTTATAGCCCACTGATTCATTGGAGCGAAAAGAAAACTTTGAGTCAAAAAGAACAGTTATGTGCCGTAAGAACAATTCGCTCAACTTGAAATGCTCACGACAAATAAAAAAGTAACAAACATTCTGTAATGTCAAGAGACAAGTACAAAGATCAATCGCAAATAGAAAGCGCGTTTTATCAATTTCAAGTAATTATTGGTATGAAATGGAGGAAAGTACTTGAATTTTCTGTAATCACATTTAAATGAATATCGTTTAAGTCACCGAAAAAAGCAGTTGCTTTTTAATTGTTAATTGGACTTTCAATTTGAGAACAAAAAATCATTAAATAAAAGGTGCTGGTCTTTCAGTAGCGTTGACGCACAGACAATAGTTCTTATTACTGTGAGAGTTAAGATAAACATTGCTTTCACAAAAGCTAATGTTTTAAAAGTTGGAATTTCTCAAAGTAAAAACTTTGCAACAGGAAAAAAAGAGGAAGACCGGAGAGACAGAGGGTCAGAGAGATGTGAAGATTTCACTGTTGATATTTCTTTTGTTTGTTTGAAACTGACGCGGCCGACATCTTTATCTCTAGTTGGAAAAAGTTAAAGGAAACTGCGAAACAGAAGCACGAGTTGCAGCCGTCGAAACAAAAACAATTGCAGGGCAAAAGCAGATAGATGATAGAAGTGTGGACATGAAGAGTTTCATCTTTTTAAAATAAAAGGCAATCCATGGTGTTGTGTGAAAGCAAGTTTAATTTCAAGAATTGAAAAAGGTGAGTCAGGACGAAAAATACGAAACAAAATCGATATTTGGTGCAAAGAGAAAAGTAAGGCGATGAAGCAGCAAAATCGTATTTAAGCCAAATGCGACTTTATGCACTCAATTGTTTATGTTTATCGCTAGTGTGTGTGTTTTTTGCGCTTCAAAAAATTGGCGCAAAGTTTTGCTTCTACTGATGGATCAGACAAAGAGCGGAAAATAGAAAAAAAGCATCTCGTGCTTCGGAAGTTTCAATGGAGTCTTCGAAATCAAGATTGTGAAACGTCGTTTGTTGTTTTGCTCGAACGTAAAAAGTTCAAATATCGAACCAACTGTTTCGTGAATTTCATCCCAAACACATTTTTTTCTGTATTGACGATATTTTGTTTGGTTTTATTGAATAGCAACCGCCAAAAACAGTGTTCGGTTATCTCGTACGCGTAAGAAACATTATTGCTTTGCAATTCTCGGGACTTTTACAACAACAACAAATCGAAAAAAAAAAAATAATCGTCAATGGAAATCATCTATACAAAAAAGTAGCAGAAGAAACAAAAAAAATATCCTTTACTGTCTCTCGGCTCGTATTTTCATAGACGATGAGCTACAAGGCGTCAAAAAAACTTCCAAGAAAAACATTTCGCTATTACTTTTGAGGATCCAGTGCAGCAGACACACAATTGATAACAATAACGACCGAAATAGTTATCTGTGCTCCGCTATGCGTGCAAAATATATAATAGCCTACACGATTTGAAGCGTTGAAGGAAAACGAAGCAAACAAAAAATGGTTGAAAACAAAAAAAAAAGCAGTGTGAAAGGAAGCAGCAATTCAGTCAAGTAAAACATATTGTGCGAATGAAACTGTTCCATTGGCAGGCATTGCATATCGTAAAAAGTATTTGAAAGAGACAGACAGTGAAAGTATATTGAAAGTCGGCCCAAAAAAAGAGGAAAGCGATAATAATAGAAAAACATTCAATTAAATCACATTCAAGTGTTTCATTGAGTGAAAAAGAATACGCAAAGAGGATCGCATAATGTTGGCATAAATCTGCCTCTTGGAGTGCCACTCGAATTGCAAGCACACACAGAGACAGAATATATGAAGTGCTTTCAAAATCTATTAATTGGTATCATAGACAGTTGGCCATTTTGTGTCGCACGAAGATATTGGCAGCAGTCGTTGGCACTGCAAGTAAAAATCAAATGACTCAGAAATAATTAAATTGAGTTTCAAACGTGCCAGGCACATACTCTCGTAATAAATAAATTTTTTAAGTAACTTAAAGAAACGTTGGGCGTTTTCTTTGTTCATTATAGAAGTGAATCAATTCGAAGTGATTGTTACTTTGTGGAGAATTCGCGTAATCGGATTTTTTTTGGGAATTTTCAAAGATTGAATGAAAAATTTGGCATTTTATGGATAATCGAAAGACGAAATTAATGCGATAGAAAAGGATGTGATGGATATCAATTTTAATCATGTCAATGTACTCAAGTGAGACCAATCCATATAACAACTTCTCGTTGGCAAAGGGAGTGCGATCTTAATCCAAAGTCACAAACTTCAAGTGGTTGACCGCATTTGTCCTCAATAAAAAAAGTTCCAATCTCCCGAAGGGCAAAGCAGTTTTGAGAAAATAATTTCAAATGGAAATGGAATCCGTAATATTTTCCAATTCATTAAACACTCACTTTCACATCCCCTAAATCCAACGTTTTTCTTTTTTTTTCACAAGTTTTACGAATGTGTGCTCTTTTTTTCGCATTCATTTTCAGCATTTTTTTTATCCTTTCATCGTTTTCACTCCTATTATCCGTTTTACTCGCCTACGCTGCCTTTAATCTGATGCTTTATTTCGCTTCATATTTGAAGTTCTTTTTTATGTTTGCGTTTGGAATGCTTTGAGCTGCATGTTATGTTTGATCACATTACGGTCAATAGATTGGACCAAATATATAAATTTTCGTTATATATTGAATGTTCAAGCGATTTTTTGTTGTCTTTGCTATAACATTTTGCCTGTGGCCAATTTATTCCAGCCCTCTTTTTACCATTTTGTGGCATTCAATGATATTGGATGTATTGCTGTTCATTTACTGTGCAAATTCAATGATGGAAAAAATCAAAATCTGACTCAAGTCGTCGAACGCTGACTTCAATATGAATTGCTGAAATGCGGAAACAATAAAAATGGACAAAAAAAATGCTTCGAAAACTAAAGTGTGAGTGGATGGTGTTAGGCCAGGATGTGATTAGAACTTAAACAGTCATGACTAGTGGCTCCGCTTGGGAGCAGGAATCTCTTAAGCTGGAGCTCAGTAAATACAAACATAAATGACATAACGAAAACGAAATGTCAAACTCATTTTGACGTTTGACTGAATGATGTATGATTCGTGTTGTCTTATGTTTGTTTATATTGACGGAACCAGTTCATTAATAGCCGAGCTCTAAGGAGGAGCCTCCTAGGTGGAGGCACGAGTCATGACTGAATTTGAAAAAAACCATCATTTCAATGCAATTGGATCATCTTTCTTGCCAAGTCATCTTGATTGTTGCCCTTTCTTATGATGTTTCCTTTGTGCAAATTGAAATGCTCCAGAATATCAATACGAGACAGTGATTGAGAACGATTCAACCAAAAGCTCCAGCAGCCATCAGTTGCACGCCCAAAAAAAGTGTGTAGCTTAAAGGCAATGTACGATATCATTTTATAGAGCAAACGAATACCCGGACGAATATGCGTGCAAACAAAAATGCTCATAACCTTACAACTGATTCAAATTAATATCTGACAGATTATTCCGAGCAAATATGATTTCCAGTGTGAGAAAAATGTCAAAAGAGGAAATCTCGTGCTATCCTTAGTCCAGCGAATGAAAAATGGTTCAACTCAGATTACGACGTAAATGCATGAAATGGTAAGAGATGTTTGAATTGATTGAGCTTGGTTGTGTATGCATAGCACGTTTTTTGAATGGGGAAAAATATAATCGCAAAAATCGGGTCACATTTTTGAACCCTCAAGATGAGCGAGGAAACAAATGGAATGAGAGTGGATGTTCGGAAAATCGAAAGAGAGAGGGAGGGAATCTCACTTTTTGTTGTCACATTTTGTCTTGGCATTGCTGACACCATGCTTGAACCATTCGATATTTTTCTTCCGTATTCGCGTGAACTCTTAACCAATTTCATTTCATTTTATGCGCTTCCCTGAAGTGCATGTCACACAATGGATGAACACAAAAGTTTCGGCCTATATTCGGTCATAATTCCTGCCATCTCAATACGAAAACTGGAATTCGACACATATTCATCACAATTCGACCAATCCTTTTGCCAGTTTATCAGTAAATCGAGTAACGAAGACTACAGCCCGAAGATTTTCCATATGTTTTACTCTCTGCTTCGTTTCAGATTTAATTTTCCAACCACCAAGCTGTTGAATAAAGCCTATCCACTTCTCGAATTTCCTGTCATATCGAAGTGGAGTGAGTCAACCGACACTTTTGACCAAGTTGAAACTTTTTTCTGTCACACTTTGAATGAAAATTGTTTTCGTATAAGATTCAAAAGTGTCGGAAAATTGTTTGACTTGACGTGTATTCACAAAACCATTGCTATTTTCCTGCTTGTTGAAGTGATCTTAAATTTCGTCGCAATAAAATTATGTAGAATTGAACGGCGGATTTGAGTACGAGTCCGTTTGGTAAATTCAAGTGGCAATTTCCGAGTGCGTGGGTTGCATTTATGCGGCATTTCAAAAAGTAAATAAACATTGAAAATGTGTTATTCGAAAGGAAATATAAATGGTGCAGCTGTTGATAATTGCTATTGATAGCACACTTTATTCTCTATTAAGTAATAATACTTTGTGTGTTGGCCGTCGTTTAAATTAGCAAAATGGTGTGTTGTTTGTCGAAATGCTAGCCTTGCCAAATGTCAGATAAATGGAACGATAAAAGCATAGCCGTAAATTTGTGCTTAGTAGGAAAAACCCATTTGAATGCGGTAATGAACGGTTGAATTACGGTTCTGAACAGCATTTTCACAAGTATTGTATACGAATAATACATATAAATCGAGGCAGCAACACAAAACGCAGCAATAAATTTGCTTTGCTCAGAAAACAGTCAGAAAATTGGAGTTTGCAACTAAGTGGCATAAATGAAAAAGAAACACAACAAATAACATCAACATCCATCACGTATAGAAATTGAAAAAAGTGTTCACAATGATTCGAGTTAAACATATTAGGGACCTTTCCGAGAATGAACTTGTGGATTTTTTTAAAAACACTTTTGCACAAACAATGACCGCATTGGTCAGAATGAAAACGTATTAGATGCATACAAGTAAGCGCCGACAGAACTAAATGGATGGATTTGTGTGTTGGAGTTCTCAGTTTCACCCCAAGACACACGTTGAATCTGTATCGAACAGTTTTTGAGGCCAACATTATTTGATGAAGATGAATAAATTGTAATGAAATTAGAAAAGAAAACGGGGGCCATGGGGAAGTGCTCTATTCCAACATTACAACATTTGAACATTTCAAACGACTGGATTTTGTGTCGGCCCATAAGCAAAACAACTCGCAAAGTTGATTCCTGCAAAATATTCAGTCAAACAAACACAATGAAAATTACTTGATAAAATACTGCACGTATTCAGTGCAACCAAACGATTAACATTCCGGATCAAATCCGATGAGCAAGCGCACGCAAAAAAGAACAGAATATAAAGTGTACATCGAAATGAGCAAAGATAAATTTCACTGGATATCTCTTTGATGAATGTACGAGAATTAAAGTTTGGTCGAGAATTGGATTTCAAATTGCACGAGAAATGGATTCATATAGAAAATTATGGTCAGAGATAACTTATAATGATTCGCTTAGCAACGTGCTGACCCGAATACCATACCAACATCAACCAACTCGCACATACGATCTCGAAAAACAAACATATACCACACACGCACGCACATACACACAACATTCGATGCATACTTGTTGCCCCGCCACATTTTTCATACTTCAGAAACATATTTTCTGCACTTTACACATTTCATGTCAGAAAGGAAATGTGCTCTAAGTTAGATTGCATGTTGTGTCATGCAGTCAAAATTCGGTCGGATGATCATCATTATCAAGTGTCAGGCCTGTATGACGCATGCGAGCTCTCTATTGCTTGCCCACTCACTCGCTCGCTCGCACACACGAGTGATATAGAAATTGAGTTCTCTTATCACCGTTTTTTAATCACACATAATAATAAATTATATCAGTGACACTGTCATGACAGAAATCACTTTTGTGAATTGCGAAAATAAATCGAATGAAAAACGAAGGGCTATTCGATGCCATGGCATGACGTGTGCGACACAGCTTTCAGATACACAATCATTTATTTATTTCATTTCATGTTTCATCCTGTTTGGCAGACAGCAATTTTATACCAAAAAAAAAAAAAAAAAAATACATTCAATATAACAGAGAGAAATTGAAAAGATTTTGGTAATAATACAACCAAAAAAAGCGCGCATACACACACTCATCATTTTCACGATGAAATGCGATTTTATCGTTTCATATTTTGAACAACAACAACACATCTAAGAGCAAATGACATTTCAAGCGCCATGTCGTTGAGTTTGATCAACTCCAGAGCAGATAATTGAAAATGCAGACAAACAAGCGCAGTCACAAGTCGAAATCATTTTGTGTCAAATAAACAATTTCACGTTAAAAAGTGTTAAATCATTCTTTTCTAATTTCATTCGAGAGCAAAGCGAGTTCTTCATCCTTCACTCAGACTAATTTGACATTGTACAAAATGCTTGAACATCTCGCATTTGGTCAATGTCAGAACGACTTCCGGAAATTTATGTGAGCGTGGGCTCGAAGTATTGCAACATGTTACGAAAGCGATAATCGAAAACAGAGCGAAAAATCTAATTTTCACAGCCGAATTCAATTAAGTTGAGTGATAAAAATCAATGGTGAAATACTTTAAATTAATAATACTTGAGATAATATCAATATTTTCGATTCGATTAGCCAAACTTTTCCCACATCTCGCGCAATTTCATGTAATATTCTCAATTCGTGTTGATTATGTGTAATAGGGCGACAAAGCAATCGCTTATGAGCTAAGAATCGCCATATTCCCATCAAACGAGCGTATATTGGAAATCCTTCAACTCACACAAAACCCATTAAAAAGTTGTCGTCTTTGATGTTGCTTTCTCTCGCTGTTTTTGGTAAGTTGGCAACAGTTATTTGCATTTTATAGAAGGTGAAATGCGATAACGAAAACGTTTCATCAATATATCATCGTATTAGTGCAAACGAGGGAATGAGAAACAGAGAGTGTGTTATGCATCGGAAATGCTTTACTTCGATATTACTTCATGGGCCCGGTTAAATTTGTATATTTATTATATACTAATATTTTCCCCAAACGCGGCCATGATCACTGCTCGGTTTACATTGTCATTTTGAACTCACATGCACACTCGATTTTTGCGTCTCGATGTTTTGCCTCCCTCCTTTTTTCATGACGTATTTTATGGCTTGGGAAAGCTTGTTTTTAAATAGTTTTTAGTTGTTTCATGAATTTGGGGGTATTTTTTTCTATGGATTTTGTTATTCCGGCAGATGGCTTTTGGGGATATTGTTCTGTCGCTCCCATTTTGCTGTCAACGAAAATATGTAACTTAAAATTATAACATGGAAAAGGCGGATTTCAGCTGGTTGAATTCATTTAATCTCTTGCAGTGGAGGCTTAGTTTCTGATCATATTTGTGCGCTTCCATGTTTTGTACATTTTACCGATGCCAACCGTAAATATATGCGCGGTTTACGGTTCCAACGTACGCTCAAACACACTCATACACACACACACACACAAAGACACACCAACATTTACACATATGCCGGACTTTTGAGCGAAAACATTGCAAAGTTTTATTACGTGCATGGCAACTACAAAGCATCTCACTGTGCCCAAACAAATGACGGATATTTTATGTGTTGGCAAGCGCATATACAACACCGTTCACAATCAACGCATAAAACCACAAGCAATATAAATATTCAATTCATTTTTAGTGTTGGTGCTCAATTTTTTTTCCAAATTGATATATCGTTGGCCGTCATTTACAACAACACCAAACTATGCAGACTTTTCACTTTTTTTCTAACCTTATTTTAAAACTTCTATGATTCTAAAAGCAGTTTGAAATTGTTTTAATTCTAAATGTGTTTTCACGAACGATATGAAAAGCAGATTAAAGTTGTGCTTTTGTAATTCAGAAAACTCTCCAATTTGGTTGAGCTTAGTTTCGGTGGTTTCCGGGGCTTTTTTCCCACGCACAAAACTTTTATAGGATTATTTTCAGCTGTTTGCTGTCAAAATTACACCTGACTAACTTCAACTTCAACAATATTATTTGTTTTTAACATAAATATCCGCCTCTCCTATTCAATTTGGATACTGACATTTTAAGCACATACGTGAATTTTTGCGATTTTTGCAATTAAAATCAAAATTTCATATGAAATTTAATTCAAACATGGAAAAATCGAATTAAAAATTTGGTAGAGTTTGAAAAAGGTTTGGCTCAGTAAAGCACAGCTCTTTATGAATGCCGTGAATATTTCAAAATTGTTTTCAACGATTGCAAGGATTTCTGAGTGAAATGTTTAGCTAAGGTAAAAATTTAATGACCAGAATAAAACAATACACACATTGCAACTATTTCAAGTCTCTCAATTTCATTATAACAGAATATTTAATCAAATCTCTGAAAACATCCAGTCGCACTCGGAAAAAAACGACTGACGTCGAGAAATACAGTGTGCTGAACAATTTCATATTTTATGAATTCGAGTGAGGTTCATCCCATGCAGACTTTTATTTCGAGTTGAATTTCGATGAAATGGTGTAGAGTGTCTGTCGTTATTCCTGGTTTGCAGATGGATATTTAGACAGGAACAAAATGGTGCTGCAGCTGCCGCTGACTATAACGTCAAAAATCACAAAATTTATATAAAATTGTAATCAGCAGCACGCAGTTAAATAGAATTATACAACTCATACGCAACAATGATGAAATGATAATGTTATGCGAAGTGAACATACACACTATGCACCCGAAATTACTGCAGTATCTCACTGAATTTATAAAACGATGAAGCGGCAGAACGGTGTGGCGGCTAATGCTTGGGAATAATAAAAACGCCGTAAATTTTTGAAGTGTTTTGTCATTTGCTTTTCACTTTTGATAGCTCAGTTTTGTGTACGCATTTGGACATCGAGCGGCCATGTGGAGATCCCCTAATTTTGCAATTATCTCCAATTTTCGAGATTCGGGAGCTATTCATCACATCGTGCGGCCTCCAACATATATTTATATCAAAAATAAAATAAAGTAACAATTAACGAGCTTTTTGTTGTTGTCGGTGATAATTCACTGAGATCGTTGAAACTATTCGTACGCAAACTCGTATACATACCGAACAACGTGTTCAACAAAGCGATAGATATTTCGAATTCGATGCGGAGTTCGCATCGATTTTAGTCTGTAATTTGGTACAAGTTTGCACCAGTCAATATACCTGATTAGGTGTCATTTTTACAATCCAATAAATTGCCAACTTAATCTCTCCCTTTCTCTCGCTCTCATCACTAAATTATATGACGCTAATATAAAATGAAGTTAAAAGCATGCCTTTAGTGAATTTATCGCTTCCAACTCAGTTCTTTCGACAAACGCGCTCACTTCACACAGTGTTCAATCTGATGTTGAACATATCGATCTGTAGATATACTAGTCTACGGCAGAATGATATGGCGGCATTTTCTTCCACTTCGGTTGTACATGGAGATATATGGATATGTAATCAACAGATCATAAAACGACAAATAAAAGGGAAGTCATTTGTAGAGAGAGAAAGAGAGAGAGAGAGAGAGAGAGAGAGAGAGAAAGAGACCGATGCGACACACGATATATACACTGACACACACAACGTCAAGCGTATACGTTTATATCGTTCGACAAAATCTAACTTAATATAAGTTTTACAATTTTGATACGTAGCACCTCGAACTAAACAGCTTTATGGGGAGTCTGAAACGGGATTATCAACCCATTTGGAAGAGTGACTACGAGCATTCGCGTCACTTTGTGCCTGTTTTAAATGGCCTTTCACAAAACACCCATATGAATAACAATTTAGATATGCCACAATTTGATGATGGACGCAGCCAAGGAGAACAGCGTCGAGGCGATGAAAAAAAAACAAAGTATACAACTTACCGCGTTCACTCATTATTATCGCCCAACAGACAAACAAACGAAATATCAATTCGTCTAGCTCAATGTTTCTTTTTACATTTTTTGACAATCTTCCTTTTGCGGCACATTGAAAATTCCAACTTTTTTGTTCGACTCCAATTCGTGTCTCGCCGTGCCGAGAACCGCAAAAAGTTTTCTTATTACTTCCGATTGTGAAAAGCTGTGCTTTCTCTTCGTTTAGCCATACAGCAACATTCTATCACCATCAAATTTTATCCTTTGCTTTTAGTGAGTGCACAATGAATTGAAATGATGCGAGATGCGGCTGTTGCTGTTGTTTGTCGGGCCTGTTGAAGAGCCAAGTCGCAAGATGCGATTCACATACAGCGGCACAACTGATAAACACCATATATATATTCTAAGTTTATGGGCTTGATTCGGTAGATAAAATACCTATAAAAGTTTAAATGCATTTAAATGTTGCCTATGAGCCAGCCAGCCATTTAACCATCGCGCACATACATAGAGGCAGAGACAGACTTACACGCACACATCGCAGTGATTACGGAATGGCAAACCTTTTTGCGTTAAAATGAAAATCCGCTGTAAACATCAAAAATACTCGTTTTTCATATGATTCGCACGAATTTAGCACCACGATTGAAGTTTTTCAAGCATGATAAGAATGTGGATTGAGGCTTCTGAGCACCCGTGCTTATACTCTTTGATCAGAAAGAAGGAGAGAGAGAGAGAGAGAGAGAGAGAGAGAGAATGGAATGCTTTAAGTCACAACCGGTTCTCATTCACTTTATAATGGGTGTTGTCGAATTGTACAGTCAAAGCTTAATTTTAAGGAAATGGCAGCAAAACATTTACTTTGCAAAATGGAAGTTCATAATAAATGTAATTTACTGCAGCAAATGCGGTGAAGGAATGTATCGTTTGGGAAGTGTTAAGTCGTAATTTATCGGTGTTTATTTTGCCCAAGTGAAATATCGGTTGATTCGGCGAACCGCTTCGGATGAGTGCCGACTGAAAAGATTGAAATCTTGATTCACAACCAGAGATAGATGGCAACCGTCAATTTTTCCTGGTTATTTCAATGAGTCACATAAAGTTGCAACTGTTCCCCCATATTCTAGGGTATCTTTTGGAAAAATTTAAGATGTTTGCCTTTTGGTTGATGATAATTCTTGCCGCCGATTAACCATCATGTTCGGGAAAAAAAACTTTTTTCCGCTCAGTGAAAGAGGCCTTTCTCGGCTCCATCAAGAACTTCACGCTCTTTTGAAAAGTTCGCCTCTCCAAATGTGATACAATCTTATGTTTATACATTCGTAATGTGAAGGAATAAATAATAAAATTGATGTGAGTGAGCCAGCGAGCCTTCGATGTATTTAGTTTGTGTATGCTATAGAAATCGGTGTGTTTGTGTGCTTTTTTGGGGGCGTTTTGTGTTTAAATCAGGTTTTATTGGTCTAGTGTGACTTATGAAAATGACGCATCGAGTGTGTACATTTCATGTATTACTATTGAACGTCTATCTCTATGATGGAAGTTTCATGCAAGCGTACAAATTGTATCATGGAAAAAGCATAGATTTTACATCTGCTGAAGTTGCGATTTATTACCAAAAAGCTGTACTATCTATTAATCATTTATTTATTTCCGCTTTGAAAGTTAAAATCATGATAGTTTATCATACGCATTGCGCGCTATCACATTTTCATCATATATTTTATAGTTTTATGCATTAACACAGAAATCCTCATAAATGGAAATCCTCATAATGTTTTTATCGCTAGGACACAATTACTTCGAGGACGACATAAGCTAGATTATATAGCTTCGAAAATGGTATTCCCATCAAACAGTTCGATATAATGATGAGAATTTAGTAGAATACGTGAAAAATATCAACTCAGATCCAATGGGAATGTGAGTGGAGGAGGGGACAGGTGATGTGGAGAGGTTGCACTTGGCGACTGTATAAAAATATATTCACTGTTTAAATTCACGATTGTTCACCGAAACGTGCACAGAGTGAGAAAGTACGACAAACTTACATTGTTATCGCAACCGAAGGAAGAAAATGGAAATCGTTTTTTGTTTCGTCAACTTTTTCCTTTCGTCTTTTTGCTCTCTCGCAAAACAAGACAAATGACTCAATCAACCGAAATCGTAAAGTACGTATTTTCTTCTTGGTGATATAGAAATGTAAATTTGCACAGAACTCACTCACACACACACACACATACTGTCAACCCCCCTCCCTCAAAACGCGCGACTTACGAGTAAAGCGATAGCTCTATCGCTTTTGCACGCGTATTTAGTCGTTCATTTTACTCGCTAAACAAATGAGGAGCATTGTTGTAGCACAGTGTGTTTACATCATTCATCATTGCTGACTGATTTTAAGGAGCTCGTGTTACCATTCCCTCGTCATCTTTGTAATATGTCATCTAATAGCTGATCAGCAAATGTTTGAACATTTGTAATCGTGTGATTGCTTTGCCATGTGCGGCGCTCGACACAATTGAAAACACTTCAAAATCAGACTAAGTCAACTGATTGCGTGACTCTCGGTGTCAGCCGCATTTTCTTTCCGCCATTCAATTGCGTATGTAATATTGTTTGATTATCGTTAATTACATTGCCTTCACATTTATATAAATGTAATTATGTTGACAGCGTCAAATGCCGGGCATATTTTTTTGTGACAACTGAGCACTAGTGCCTGTTCCTTGCTTGTTTGACGAATTTCGATTTTCGCATTCACTCATTAGTCCGATTCGCAGGATCAGTTTTCGTACAAGGAATAACATTCATTTATTTATATTTGGCCAGAAGCATATTGAAGCCGCGCGCGCGTTTGTGTTTTCGTGCTATTTTTTTTTTTTTTTTTGATTCGATGCCAAATCAAAATGATTTCGCGATTGTTTGACTTCCTGATTACGATGACGACATCGACAACAACGCAAATGTAAGCGAGTGTGTATCAGATGTGGGTGCCTGTTTTCATTCTCTTCCACTTTTTCGTCTTATTACTTTGAAATACTGTCGTTCGTGAGATGGTGATTGCGAAATCGTATCATTAATGGCAAGGAATCGTGAGAATATAACTAAAAAGGTAATGCAAGCTAACAATAGAGCTAAATGTACGCGATGAACGTGTTTTGCATAAATACTTCAATCCGGCACGCAGCATGAATGTTTTTCGTTGTAACAAATCGTACACACACACACATTTTTGAAATCAAAATTGAATTGAATTCGATCGAACGTGATTTTCGAAATCGCTTAGTTTTCCATATAAACTTGCGATTCCATCGTTATTTTTCTATTCCATTCCGACAATAATCAGAAAAGCTTGTGCGTGCTCATTCTAAATATAAATCTGATTATCGAAGCAAAAACCAAATGAAGTTCGTCGTTTGATTTCACATAGAAACTATTATTTCATATAGATTTTGCAATGTGACATACTACATTGTGTGTACGTTAACGTGATGCGTGTTTTTCAAGTTTCTCAGCTAGAACGTATTGTGCAATGGCACCAATTAGCACATTCAAAATATCAAATGCGGTTTCATCCATCCGTTCTCTCGATAGTCTAAAATATATTTCAATTGCATTTGCAAGACGTATTAGTTTCAGTTTAATGATTCGAATAAGCAATTTGATATTTTCTATATTGCCACCCCTCAATTCCAACCGAACATCTTGTGTGCACGCGTTCACTCTCTCCCTCTCCTACTACATCCATCCCATTTTCATCTATTATATTTCCCATCCTCTTGAGAATTTCATAAAAATGCTTCTGAAATAGCAAAATTACATAGTAATTGCACTTTTAGCTGTTCGTGTTCGAAAACATGGATGAAACATTCAAAATGGCAAAAATATCAATAAAAGCAAAAGTTTTTGTAGTTTCAGCGTGAATCGACGTGACTTAGCTGCAAATTTTTGAAAAATACCATATTTCTACGTTTTATCATTAAGTGAAATGTAACGGCACCAACGTGAACAATAAATGTGTATCACATTTTGATATGAAATGTCTGGAATCATGCTCAGCTACCAACTACACATGAGCTCTTCTCTCTTAAATGAAATGTTAACATATAATTTTCGGAAGTAAATTGTAAGAAGAAGCAACAAAACCCGCACGGGATCAAAAGAAAAAAAACTATGTCGAATTCATGTAAAAACTCTTGGTTTATTATCATTACGGAAAGCTTTTGGCGAAAGCAGTAGCAGCAATTGTCTAGAAGTATTGCTCTTTCACGGGATTTCAATGTGAATGGAATCGATGGCTAAGTATTCACTTCAGAGCAAGATTGAAGGATAAACTTACGTCTCTTGTTGGCTCTTTTGGTTTCAATCCGTATCGTATCGCTTTTTATCCGCTGCAGTGTGCTCTCGCAAAACTAGCAAGATTACTGTCTTATGCGCTTAAGAAATGGATATGATTGTTTCGGTGCACGGTTAACCCGAGATCGTCAATTAAAAAAATAACACACAGGAAAAGTATTCGCAGCAACCGAAAGCTCAGCAAAACCATTGCGTGTGAAAATATTGGACAGTTTTTGACCCTATGCAAAGGAGAGAAAAAAACAACCAATGCTGTATTCAATGATTTTATTTTCATATAGCCATTATTTAGTGGAGCTGGGCAGCCTAAGGTGGCTGACAACTAAATATATTATTTGGTTGCATCGCTTCACTGCAAAACCGGAGAAAAAGCGAAAAAAAGCGTTTGTGTAACGAAAACTCGAAATGTTTCATCCGGAAGTCTCAAACTGAGGCAAAATATACAAAGAACAATTCACCATGGAAAAGAATGGAAGATGCAATGAACAAATTCATTTGAAATGTGCTTCGAAACTGCATTCCAAACAAGAACGTGCAAGGGTTCAAAGATTCCAACCGAATGAAAATTTTTATTTTTATTTGTAAAGCTATTCGAGTCACCACTTACTAGCTACTGTGCGAATACACACACAAACCATTCTGCGCTTTTTGTTTTGATTTGCGTTTTGCGTTCCGCTTCGTTTCGTTTTGGCAGTAAATTTTATGTGCTTTCTTTTTTCTGGCTGTACGAAATGCCGGTGCGGTTTTTCCTCTGTAAGTAGGATTTGTCATTGCAACCCATTTGCTTTTTCATTGCTCATTTATTCCGAAGATGGACTGATTCGAGAACAAGTCGACGACAAGACATGTATTTTGTGATGAGGATTTCTTCGGCAAAAGCTATTTTCACCGAGAATCCGTCGTTGCTGTTGCTGTTTGTCGATTCACTTTATTTATTTATCTTTTTTTTTTTTCTTTTTTCAAAAAACTTTGTGTCTGATTTGACTATTTTTGGTTCGTTGTTTTATGGTTAGACACACCTAAATCTATTTTGCTCCAGCATTAGAATATATGGGAAAATGGCAGTGTCTTGCAGCTTGAATTCAATCAAAAGCACACAATTCTTCTCGACTATTCGGTGAAATGCCCGTTGAAATTTATAGAATTTTTAATGCCAAATACAAAGCAGAGCACACGTCGGGCGGGTAGTCGGTTGTGTGTGGGTGAAATATTTAATTTACTCATTTGTCAGCACACAAATATATCTGCATGTTCTGGGCAACCGACGTTACATGCCATTGCAGGTGCACCATATTTGTCGTCTATTGTCAATTGTTCCGTTGGAATCGTCAACTCCCTTAATCTGTTCCAAATCAAATGCATCTTGCATCACTGTGAAACAACAAGTGCAACCGTACATTACGATCAAATTGGTACATTGTGCAAGTCTGTATAATGCATTGAATTTGCAACCAACAAATTTTCTATTCCGAAAACTATAATGAAATTAACTGTGATGAACTTTATGCTGTAAATGCGACCGAAGACGAGCTTGAAAATATGGAGGAAAAAAACATTAGCCCGCACAGTTCTCTATTGTGCAGATTTGGGGAAAATGTAGATAAGCTCAGTAAATCGTTAGTTTATCTTTCATGTTAAGCGAGAGCGAGCACGAGAGCAGTATGGAAAGTGGTAAAAAGAGGAAAACCATTTTTGTGCATCATTCATGTTCATTGTAAGAGTGTTGTGATATATTTCATTTACAGTACTGCAACGCCTTCAGTAATGGAACATATTCATCACTCCAAGGTATTTATGAATAAAATTCCGTGTGATTCTTTGCTTGGTTACGTTGATTGAAAATCTTCTTGAGTTTGTTTAGCTGCATCACAAAATTCTCAGCCATCGCAAAAGAGTTAAGAAAATATTTACGGAAGGAAAAAAGCGAAGAAAATCCGTGAAATTTACAATTCAGTTACAAAATATATACATTAGGTGCATTTTCTTAATAGCCGTTCGAAGAAGCTTTCACCTGATTTTTCGCATTATATCCTTGTTGCATCTTCAGCGGGCTCACACTGCTGAACAATTGCATCTCCCATAACAAACGAAGTGCAACAATTTCGAGTCATTGTTTCGTTTTATTCGTTTGCTTTTCACTCGCGGCAAACTTTATCGTAACAAGTCTCATTCTGATGCCACCACATTTCATTTATTTGTGCTGGTTTCTGCTGCAAACATCGCGGCAAACAATTTACCATGATTCGCTTCGGCAAATTCATTGAAACGTTTCATTTGCCTTAACATCAACATCGACATCACCATCTAGCTCTATAGCTGTACGGTGGTGTGTTCCATTTGGTGCTCATAATCTATTCATGTATTCGCATGAATTATGTGATTAAGTGTTAAAAAATGCCGTTCACTTGAAATACCATCTCATTTCAGTTGAGCATTGTTATGCATTGAGAACGTCAATAATTCGCCTTTCTTCAATGTCAAACATAGCGAATTGTTTGCATCGTTTTTATTTTAAGACGGATGAATGTTATGTGTATGTTTGTGTGGCTTTATTCGCGATCCGTCATTGTTCACTTTTGTGAATATACATACTCGAAGGCGAAAGATGTTTAACTTGATTCGTGTTCTCGTTGAAATAACGAAATAACAATAAATCCAATTTTTCAATCCCTTTTTCTGCTTGTTCTATTCATTGTTAGGTTTTGTATGTTTTTCGTTGAGCTGCTTTTCTTCGTCTGCTCACTCCGGCACATATTACTTTTAATTTCGTTCTTTTGTGCGTCACCATTGTTTTTATTGTTTTTTTTTTTCTATTTCGGCGAGCGCGTTTCAAGAAGGCACTTTTTGTGCGTGCTTGTTTACTCCATTCATTTATTGCCATTTTTATTATGCGATTCATTTTTTCCAGGTTGGCTTTTCTTGTTTGTTTTCAAAGTGCACGGAATCTTTGAATAGATTCTTGCATTCGCGCGGGAGATTGCACTGCAGAATGAACATTTTCTCTTTTGTGCCAAAACAATTTTTATTTCGATTGTTCACTTTTTGCAACCTATTAATTTTATAGATGCTTTTTTTCTGGTTGGCTGCTGCACCTTTTCATTTTCCCCCAGAGACAATTCTTTACCTTCACTTTCAGATAACGCTAGTTTTGCATTAAGCTTCAAGGCATTTTCTTTTCCAGCAAACAGCAAATCTTTTCTTCTTCTCATTTTAACGACCCGAAATACACAAATAAAAGTTTATTGTGAAAAGTTGAACTGGAAAAGGCATCGCTCGCATGGGGGAGGGGATTCATGACCTGTCATGGCTTCGTTTTGCCAGCGGGTTTTAAACAATTTTTCTGCCATCCTGTCAATTCCAGTTAGTTTGGTGTGTGAACACGATAGAAAAAGCTCTATTTTTTATTAGTTTCGATCTGAATACGAAGCTACTTTATGTTGCATGTTGGCCACAGATTGTAGAAGCGGTGCGCGGAAAAGAACACATTCAGAGGCTCTTTTCACTTGCAGACTATGTGTGTGTGTCGTGTGTGTCATTGTTGTATATTTTTCCATGCCATTTTGATGTAACAATGTGCAGACCGAAGGCACAATGAAATGCAATAAAATATTTCAAAACACAACGAGCGCTCAGTTCGATTGGAATTTTATGCCAATTGGATCCGATCCGCATACACTCACGTTCATCGTGTAACGTGCAATGCATTCGATTTTCATTCCGCGAATTGGATTGAGTCCGTTTTTATTTACAAGCTGTGAATAAGTAAGCGAAAATGCATGTAGTACCTATTCGTATCGCGTTGATAATTTTACAAAACTGACATTCACGTAATTTCAACGCCGAAACGGTTTAAAAATGACGATCTATTGCAAATGTACGAAGAACCCATTTTGAATCCTTATTACTTGATATGTGCGTGGACGAGATGGTGAATGGGATGGGGCACGAGTGAGAAAAGCAGTGCGAAGGACAAACGAGATTTGGTGTTACCCATTTTTCGATTGGCCAATTTCGATCCAGAACGAATCGACATGTACATCCGCATAATCTCGAACATAGATTTAGCGGTTCGATTTATATCTTGTTCTAATTTTATCGCTGGTTCTCCATTTCCATCCTCACACTCGCACACATCGTCAATGCGATGCGTTCATATCATGTTGAGATTTCGACATAAATAGCACATGGCCATACAAACGCTCACTCGTTCTCTTCCATACACACACTCAACCCCTCCCCCTCCGCATACCCTATCATAAATGCGGACACACAAATTGGATTGAATTGGAATGGAAGTGTTGAAAGCAAACGCACGCACAAAAAACCCGACTGCTGAAAAGGAAATTGGAACATAGAAAATTTTGAGAATTCATAGATTTCGGTTTTATGGCTGGAAATTTCATTTAAATATAAATGGATGTTTCCGTAATGTGCACCAAAGCGAATCCAATTGAATTCGAATGTGGGAATCATTTAACGCGCAATACGATATCGAAACAACCGTTTATTTTGCTCAAAGCACTCGTGTGTTAATCGCCACTGATTTATGTTGTGGAATTTCGATATTCCGACAATCCGAACAATTTGGAACTTTGAATCAATAACTTAGAAAATCTGACGTTTTTAGTCATCCGACTCATTTTTTATTGTCGCAACGACTTGCCCTTCTCAATGAGAACACACCAGAGCCGCTCAATTCAGAAATCCGATTTTCAATTGTATCAAATCTATTAGGAATCAGTGTCTCAAGGCACACACATGCATATAAAATAAGAATAGGGAGAAGCTTCACAACGAAATGGCTGTAATCCATTTTAAATCAATAATCTTCGGTTCACGTTTTTCATCAAATTATTTTCCGGATGGTAAAAAATGATAAATGTGACCATAATGCGGCCACGTTTCATCAAACAAACTGTGAATTGAAAATGGAATGTCTTCAAAATGGCCAATGTCTCAGACTTACTAATGATTAATACAGCTTATGTTTTAAATAGCCGTAATAAAATGGAAAATGCAACCAAAATGTCGACCATGTTCGTCACACCGCATCATACTGAGCCGAACGAATGACATTTGACCGTATTAAATATTCATAGTTTAGCGATGGCATTTTGACCTTTTCATTTATATAACGAAGCTAGGCTAAATCTAAATCTGCATTCTGAATCATAGCGAAGCGTAAATAAACGTTGAGCTGAGATAAAAGATGTAGCTGACTTTCATTACGTCGATATGAAATGCTGTGTGCGTCTTAGTTTATGTATTGTTTAATGTCGGACGTCGGAACAAACCATCCGTTTGCAATCTAAATGCAAACGGTCGCAATGAAGACAGACCAAATTGATGGTCGAAAGTGATATGCCCGAGTCAAACAATGTTGGCCGAACATGGAATTTAATAGCGACCGAAACGCAACGATACTTCATCAAAGATAATTTAATGGGAATTATGTATGCACATTGTAATAAAAGCCACTGATGAATTCCGATCTCCGTCACTAAAATAAACGCATTTCGCTTTATTGGCACAGCATGGCCAAACTCATTCGGTTTTATTGATCTTCGGCACAATTGCATGCGTTCTTGTGCTGAACCATATCGAAATACAAGTGGCACTCAATGTTCGAGTGTTTTTGGTTCCTTAAGGATGTACACCACATTCCCATCTTGACCCAAATTCACTTCGGTCGAATGTAATCGATACGCTACCATTTCATTCATCTCCATCGCACTGTTTATTCGATGAAATTGCTTTTATATTTTCGCGCATTATCGTTTGCGTTATTTGTGGCTGCCACTAAGTAAGCATTGAACTTGACCATATCTTCACATTTATCCTCATTACGTTCGGTTCATCTTGAATCATCCCGAAATATTGTCCATATTGAAAGCGTACGTTGGAAGCTATGATTTTGGTGAAGTTCGCCAATTACGATTGTACGGAGAGACCGTAAAAGTATCTTTACACTCAAGTTTAGTGCACGCCATTAAATGGACAGTATTTTATGCGATGAAGCTTCAGTTGGGAAAACAAGGTCTTAATAAGCAACGAATTTGATTCGGAACACATTTTCAGATTTTTCCATAAAAATTCCACCGAAATTGCACATGTCAAATGGATTTTCCGTTTAATTGTGTTTATTACAAAAGAATATACATTCAATGTCAATACAGTAGATGATATAACACATGATTCAGTTGGACACTGTATGGCGGAGGCCAGGAAATTAATAGCATCCACAAATATCTCCAAAAATCCAAAGCAATTTTTTTATCGCTTGATTATTTGTTTGGGTTTGGGGAAGTATTCACGCAATTTTTACACAAATTTTATGAAAGCATTGCTGACCTCGCCAGCGGATAACATAAATGACACATTTATTCCACACATCATTGTAGCAAAACCGCAATTTGAAAACAAAGACTATGCTCGAATTTGAAACACACAAAAAGGGATATTTTCAGTTGGTGTGTACGCTTGCATTGTCAATTGTCATTGTGTGTGGTGAATTTGTTTGCCCCAAAAACGCCGAAAATAATGTGTCGTAAAACGAAACTCATTGTATCATCAAGACCGTTATGGCTTTTTTTTATGCGATAGCATTTGCGTTATTTTGATGTCATTATTATTATGGTTCGTTTTTCGCTGGCTTTAAAGCATTTCAAAAGTGTTCTTGAAAAAAAAATGGAGCAATGGAAAAACGTCGGCATCGGACGAATAAAAGCGCCTTTTTTCTATTAACACTTTGCACTAGATGTGATGTGGCGCTTTTTCCCTTTGGAAAATGCCATCGAAAAAGAAAAAGCCTTACGATAAGCGGAAAAAATGGAATTCGATGAAATTGTGACGAAAACAAAATGAATTCGCAATAATAATAATCGTTTAACAAACACTGTGTGAGTTAAGAGTGCAAAATGTATAAAAACGATAGCATTTCCCATAGTCTGACTGAGTTCTCGTTGAAACGGCACATAAAACCTCCAATGAAATACAAAATATGAAATAGAATTGCCACTAAATAGATGCCTTCAAGTTGGCTAAGACCGAATATTATTTCTATATTGTTCCATTCCGTGCGACGAGTCGAAATGGTTGTGAGCCTGCATTAACATTCAGCCACCGATGGCATCCAATTTAATATAGGCAAACTGGACGAGCGAACGAGATGACGCGGATGGTGAGCGCACCGTAAAGAAAAAACCGAGAATTATTCCACACTTTTCTTGGTACAGCCGAAAATGATAATTTCCAGTTTCTTCTTTTCGTTCGAATGGAAAGCTCGACGTAGAAAAGAACTTTTCGAAAGGAACAATGATATAAGAATCGGAGACGAAATCGTTGTCGCGATTTGAAGTTCCGAAATTTTCCTTTTTTCATCGCTTCATGTGCTTGATTCGTTTGGTTCGCCCATTGAATACAAAATACCCGTAAAAATTATATCGGGTCACTCGATATATTGAATGAAAATTGCTTTTTATTGTTTCAACATGAATATTTTTGTTCGTTTCCATGCAATTCGGTTGCTTGACTCCATGCTCGCTTTTGATTTCAATTTTCGGTACTTTTTTAAGTCTCGATAAGCTCCCCCACGACGCAAATAACCCGTTTTTTCTTTTGTCCAGTTTATTTGTCGTGAAAGTCGCCCAGCAATATGTATATAAAAGGTGACAGACTTTGGCATGGGCATCGAGCCAACTAAACCGAAAGTTTCTCTGCTACAGAGAAGCGAGATCGGGCTATTGACTAATATAATTTGGATGCAGAATGCGCAGTGAATGTTTAAAAATTCATCAAAAACTCCAGCTTAAATACTTGATGTTTATTAAAATAAAAATGATACAAAGCATTCGTGCGATGTTTTAAATGAGAAACTGGAAAAATGTTGCAAGTAATTTCAGACGAATATGCTGTCTTAATGGCATGTACCGCAGATGTTTGCTGAAACATCAAGAGTGGCCAAGATCATATTTTTCAGAAAATTAATTAACCTAATGGAACGCCAACTGCTGACACTCTTACATTCGTTTTTCATTTGCAGTTGTATTAAGCCTGTCTGTAAACTGATCTCATTGCCATTGCAAGTAAGATTTAAATTGAAGCAATCTTTATTTGAATACTTTCATAAGTTTTATCGTTTGAAGTAAAATCGCTGAACCGTTTTAAAATTTAGTTGGGATTTTCGAGGGGCTGATGTTTTGGAATTGGCACAAACGAATGGGATGCACAACGCCATCGCTCGAAACATGCCAGAGCAACAAATTGAAAGAATTAAAATTGCTTTGGTGTAATTTGATTCATTCAGTCAGTCAAAATGGGAACCGTCAGAGCCTTTTCACTAGCCGCTTAATAGAACGAATCTCAAAAACACATCGCAAAAAAGGTGGCATCTAAACAAATTGAATAGAATGAAAGTATGTGTTCAACAAGCGACCACATCAAACTAAAGCAGTCTTTAAGCATCGCTGTTTGTACGCTATTTTCGTTTAGAATAAATTTCTTTCTTCGATGCTGGTTAATTTTTTTTTGCTCCCTCTTTATCACGTTGCCCTTCACTACGTAATGGTTTCAAATTTTTCCTTCATCGCATCGCCAATTCTTTTCTCGTTTGGGTTATTCTCATATTTTTTTCAATGCGGCAGTCCATCAAAGCCAAAATAAAATGGAAGAATGAAAGATAGATAGCGAACGAACGAGATGGAGCACTTGGACCACACCCGACAGCACCGAACAACACCCAAACCAACTATCAACTAGCCAGTTCAAGTTAGGATTGTAGCAAGACAAAATTAGTAAAATATTTATTCATTTTGCTCATGAGCTTCTTCGCCATTGTGCGAGCTGCCACGGGTGCTGTTCTTGAAATCCGATTAAAATTTCGTAATTGCATTTCTTTTGCATACTTTCGTTACAGCTTCGTTGGCAATGACTTCACCATTTCACTCACCCTCGTTCAACTCTCTTGTGGCCCTGGAAACATCACTTACTTTTTGTATTTCCCTATATTATGTCGCTTGCAATACGCTTTGCAGTTTCAATGCTTTTCTCATCTTGCGCCACTATTCTTTTTGAAAAGTTGGTGTAAAAGAAGCACGCGATAAACATTTTTCAGTTGATTTGTTCTCCTCCGTTTGCACACTTTGCATAATGGCATCTTGTTCGCTCCCATTGATATATTATTATATTGAGAATTTAGTTTTACTAAAGCTTCGATGCAGATTTAAAGTCATTGAAATGAAATGCAAAAATGTCGAATGAATTGTGTATTCACGACGATGATGAACATTTCAACTATTTCGTATTTGTTCGGAACATGGTGCAGAATCAGCGGGTGTTTCATGTGCATCGCGCAATCGTTGATATTGAACGCACGAAATTGAAATACGAAAAAAAAACCAAAAACTCTTCGCAGAATATACACTTAATGCATGCAAAAGGCTGGAGTGGCGAAAAAATGGAATGTGAGGAAAACGAAAGGAGATTGAATACTTTTGTGACTTTGGATTTGAATGTACGATTTATATTTCCCATCGAATTTGAATCATTTTCGATTTGAAGTTTTGCTCCTTTCATTCTCTTTCGATCGCTCGTTCGCTTTCAATCTATTTCGCTGAGTTTTTTCTTTAACCTTTAAAAAGATCATAATGTTCGCATACATGTCTCGAGAAGCCACCATTTTCTTTGCGTTCCCTACATTTTTCATATTATATTTTTTAAAATACATACTTGAGCAATATTTATAGATATTCTTATTATGAAATTATTTGGACCTTTTCTTTTTCAAGAAAAAGAAAAAAAAATGATGCAAGGGAATTGATTTCATACCGTTGTTTGCAGTGTGTGCTGGAAAAATGATGATGATTGTGTGAGAACTTCCAGTACACCAACTTGAACATACGTGACCATTTGGTTTGTGCACACATTGTGCATTGACGAAAACTATTTGGCTGATGTCTGTTTTTCCTTCCAAGACTCGATGATTATTGTTATGATTATGGCTCGAGAATATGGAAGCTATAGTGTTCCGTATCTATGTATTGATGGATTATATGCCATGCAATGGAGCCGCACAAGATGTTCGATGACGGAAAAGATATCAATTCAGATTCATTTGCGATAGGATTGATGGCTCTGCATCCGGAGATAATACGTTTTCAACACTTTTGATCTATGAACTGCTTCGGAGCTCAACTTCAGCGCTTGACAGATGCCAAGTGAAGAAAGAGGTGGTGATGCTCTTAAATTCATAGAATGCACAATATACACTTTTGATTGGATCGAATATATGCAAAAATCAACGCATGCCTTTTGTATCGAAACAAACTCACACACACTTGTAAGCTGAATGCTTTCAATGAATTTAATCAGACGCGAATCTTATTTCAAATACTATGTAAAACGAACTAAAATTCAATTCAATGAATTCCATGCCACATTGATTCTAGTTTATCTGTGCGTGAGAGAGGGAGGAAGAACGATCGAAGGAGTTGCTCCGGAAAAAATAGAGGTGTTTTCCTATGGCGATGAAATCTTTTTTTATGGCTGTATTATGAGAATCGCTTTCAATGACTGCATTATTATTGAAAAATATCTCGAGCAACCATATTTTGGAGCTGATGTGAATCGTGACATAAAAACAGCTTCGCTTGCAGCCTGAATTTATGAAAGGTACATGCACGGCTTACAACAAATATCATATTTTTAACACCCTGAATGAAATTCACTAAACCTTCGACAAAAAGATCTTGACTTTATCGAATGCATTTGCTACAACAATGGCACCAACCGACTGACTTTATCCAACACAATGTAATAAACGGCATGGAAAAATGAAATGTTTATCAAAAATTTTATACTAACACTTACAAAGTTCAGACTCAATCAGCCCACAGTAAGGGTAAGTGTGATGTTCGCACAAATGAAGATTGAATCGAAAGTATTGATATTTTTGCCAATCTTGACGTCGTTTATACCGACGATAGCAGCATCTACAGGTGCCGAGTCTTCGATATGTATATGCCATCTCAGCTGTTTAGCATCGACAATGGGATACAATTTATGACGACTTATTACCTGCCAGCGAGATAAAAATCAATACAAAACGACTGTCTCGATGTTGTTGTTTTATTGGCAACGCTGTGAGTGCGTGTAAAAGTGCGTTTTTCTCCCTCTGGTGAGCACACTCAATGAACCATGGAATATTTCACGATTTTTTCACAATCAAGTCAATTTCATTGTGTCAATATCCGATGAGGAAAAATACTGAAATCAATACTACTTTCTTATGTTGAAATTAAGCTGTCGTCTGCAGACTTTCACCTGCCAAGGGCGATGCCCCCGATGTGTGTTTTTGCCAACTCGAAAGAATCGCTCACGAAATTGCAAATCATGTCGAAAACGTATGGTGTTAACCAAATGATTCGTCGATTGCAAGCAAACACTCACTCGTTCGCTCTTCCGTTCGTCTGTGTACGACATGAAAAATGCGAAGCACTTTGATATAAAGCATTGCTAGGCCTAATGATGACAAAAAATTTCCGATCTTTTACTTTGCCGCTTTTATTTATCGACAACATTAGAATTATTTCCATTCATTTACTGTGCAAAATGCCTTTTTTCGCATCTCAAGAAAAATGAGCATCTCATTCATTACCGCAGAAAATCCGCCGAAACGTGGGAAAATTCGAAAATACCGGTCACGGCTGTTATTCACACAGCTTTTGCGGATGCTGCTCAAGCAAAGGTAAATAACAATCTATAAAAAATTCGAAGAGTATCAACAAAATTAAATGCGGAAAAATGTGCGAGATTCAATTCAAATATAAATGATGTGCACTGAAAAGTTTCGAGCGGCAAATCTCGGAATAACCCAACAGAAAATTGGTTTTAATGGTCTTTTTTCTCGAGGGTCGGCAAAAAATGTGCATTTTTTTTTGGGTTTTCGTTGATATTAACACGCTTCAATCTTGAAATGATCATATCCCATTATCTTTAGCACAGCCGCTCTAATGATGACGGCAAAAAATGATTACGAAATCCGAAGTAAAAAAAGGAGAGTATTTGTAAAACATAACATATAAAGTTTTGTGATAAGTAAATCATGCCGCAATGCGAATGCTGAACAAAAAACTAAATCCCATCAAAACCATTTTGTCGACTAAACAACAAATTGAAATTAATTTGAAGTTTTTTTTGTTATTATTTGGGATTGTGCAGACGGCGAAATACCTCGAAATTGTCGTTGAAAGTTTGGTTGTTCGAATTCGAATATTCGACGTATGGTCTCCGTTGATAAGGAAAATTGAGAAAAAAAGCTCGATGACATAACATGAAACGAAAAAATTTTACGAAAAATAAATAAAACACTCAGCGACCGGAACTCAATCAAAAACATTTTATGTTTTACAGCTTTTTTCCGTCATTTCGTTCGTCCGGAGCATTTTCTTCACAGGTTAGATGGCACACGTAGCGACGATACGAGCAACCAGCGCGAGAGCAAAAAAAAGGGCGGCGCAATTGTACACGGGCAAAAATTTCGAGAAAATCGTCGGTAGGATGCTTTGAAGCGCGACAAAATATATTGTCGCTTACAAATTGCTCTTTATATGGCTGCAACAAGGAAAAAAGCAAACAAAATCCGGAAGAGCATCTAATGATAATAATAGTAATCATAATATGTAACAACATATAAAGTTTAAAGTCGTATTACACGAAGTAGGTAAGCACAAACATAAATTTGTAGGTAGCTGCTGGTGGTGGTCGTCGCCATCTAATTCCAATGAATTTTTGGTCGCACTGTGTTTTTTCCGCGCGCGTGTGTGTATATATTCCGTTGTCATCATGATGCCGCATAACTGTTTCGATGTCACTGAAAATGTTTTACTAACGTTGAGCTAGCTCATGAACAAAGTGTGCTTCAACTCGTATAGGTGCTTCATTTTGATTTTGTACCACATTTGTTTGGTCCACCACTGTCTCTTTTATTATCTGGTTCAATACAAGGAGTCGGTAAAAACTTTGTGCCATCGTTGTATTTCAAAAAAGCTCACAAAAATGCGCATTAATACAATTACTTGTTCCGGTACAAGCCAAGAACTTGTACGTTTAAATTAACGAAATATTTTCTGTCGTTTCCCACTAAATCTTCGGCTGACCCACTTCTCTTTTGTTTATAACTTTGTAATTACAATTGAAATATATATCGCCACTACCAAAGACTCGAGAACACACACTCACTGATCTCGTACAATTGAATAGCTTCGTTGTCACGAAAATGGAATTCCCATTGATGGGAAACACACAAAAATCGTTTCAATCCGAATCGGAGCTCGTTGAAAAGGTGCTTGATTGAAGAAGTTCCGAAAATCAAAGAGGCGGTAAGAATGCCGGTACAAAAAATCACCCAGAAAATGGAACAGAGCTCTCAATTGAAGGCATGAAGTGAAAAACCCATTGGCAGCAATCGAAATTACGACAAAGAGAATGATTTTGTCGAGAAAACGCGAGACATCAAATGAATTCGTATAACAAAGGAATTTGAGCTAAGTGCTCGTCTGAACTAAGGCGACTAGTGGAGCGAACACGCACGCTCACTATATCTCTTTCTCTCTCTCTCCCCCCTCCCCTCTCCTATCTCTCTCTCTCTCTCTCTCTCTCTATTTCTTTTCCTTACTATTTTTCATTTCAATTGAGTTTTTGTTTGCTGTGAAAAATGGTTGTAATACCTCTTAACGAGAATCACTGGCCCATTCAGTATGTGAGAAAGGTGTGCATTTCTTCTTAGTGACAACAAAATAAACGGTGCCACCGACATGGACTACAAGCTCAAAACATTTTATATTTTATTCAGTTACATGGAGCTAGGAATTTTCGCAACACTTAGAGAGGATGAAGAGCGAGAGTGTGATTGGGCATTGGATTTGGCAAACGAATAGCACGTTGCTCTCTTTTGCATTGCGATTACACACTAGCACACCAAATCACAATCAACCGAAATGTCGATAAAACTTAATCTTGATTCCTTTTGTTCGCCTGAAAAAGTCTCATTTTGTTACAAAGAATGTGGCAAAGTGGAAAGAGCTTTATTGCCGCTTTCATTCTTGTACCAGGTATTTGTTACAATTTCGATTTGCAATATTGTCGTCGGATGACATTCATGTAGCTGTTTTAACATGTTTTTAGAAAGCACAGCGCACGTGAACAAAATGAGCAGAGAATGAGAGTAGCAACAGCAAACGACACCGACGACGAGGGAACACACCTAAATAAAGATGGTTTTCGTAACAATGCTGCAGCTAAACCGGAACAATTGCTCACAGCACTGTAGATTGCATTGCAATGCATCTTTCTCTGTGAACAATTTTTAACCAAATAAATTCCGTCGATGCTGACAAAAAATTGCTTCCTCTTTGCCCACAAAAACCATATTGATTGCATTCTGCATACTGTGGCAAAGCTACACCAATCAGATTGAATCAACCCCCCGCACAACTGAACACAAACCCGGAAAATTGTTTGAATACGAAGAGAAAACGAAATTTCAGAACCATTGCTCCGTTTCAATTATTTTATTTATGTTGAATGGATGGGCTCCATTCCATGTTAGTGGCTGTGAAATAAGTCCGAGTGATTGAACGTTTATGTGTGTGGGTCTATCTATTGAGCTCAATGACTCGTTCTTTTATTGATAAATCGCTCAAATCAACTTCTTTTGAAGAGCGATTTCATCTTCGAATTGCTCGGGTATTCTTTGGCGTTTGATTGACTCATTTGGAAAAGAATTATTGGTTGCTCACCAATGCAATCAATAAATATTGAAATAGATAAATAAATCGGAATGCAAACATTCTGCTCAATTTACTATATTTCTTATGAAAAATGATTATGATAGCCTTACAAGTGTAGTTGGAGGAGTTGGAGTTGAAAGCGAAGTGATGCACGGAGCCCAAGTGAATTGAGAACCAAGAAGATGTAGGATAAATTGCACTTAGAGAATGCTTAAAGTTCACAATCAAACAAATAAAATTGCATGACGACGCATAATGTTGAGTCATTCGCTCTCGCATTCTAACTCGTTTGCTCTTTGCATTTCGATTTATATTCGACAACTGTTCATTCTCTTGCTCAACAAACTCTTCGTTATCCCTTCGCTTCGAAATTCCTTCTTTTGTCTGTTTACCATGGTAAAGCAAATTTTATATCACATCCCATACACACGTATGAAGCATAGAAGTAATGTAACTTTTGGTTGCCACTTTTTCACGTATTTTTTTGATAGAATTTTGGCATTACGAATGTTCGTCGATCCCCTTTTGAATAAAGCGAAAACACGGAAGCTAACATTATTATGTTGTACACTTCAACTTATACACTACATTTAGTTACATGTGCAATTTTATAAATCGAAACTACCGAAGAACTATAAGTAAGCCGTCAAAAAAACAATCATAACAAAGTCAAAATTGACTCAAAGAATACACATTGAACAGAGCAAGAGGATGCATTTGATTGAATGAAGCCACTATGTGAATATGAAACACAACGAAACTTTCAGAAAGCGGATGTATCCATGATATGAGCGAAGAAATATGAGATGGAATATAATGCACAATTCACAAGGGTGTTTATCGTTTGTGTGCGATGTTTCATCTTTCATGGTCGATCGTTTGTAATAATAACATCCTAGAACTAGAAAATATAGTACACTTTGTTTGTCCTCTATCCCTGCGTCCTCTTCGCTGTCCAACCGATTTCGTATTGGTGAGGAGAAAATAGTGTATTTCTGTGCATCAATCAAAAGAAATGGAATAGTTTTCTCTTTGAAGTTTCTCTCGCTCAAAGTTTTCGTAAAAGCAACACAACTCAAATTGGTATTCTCTCTCTCTCTCTATTCCTTTCTCGTTTTTCAGATTATTTTTCAATCATAAGAATATGAACGTCAGCTTTGTGCATTTATTTTTTCGAATATGTGTGCAAAACTACCGATTGCATAACAATTCAACAGTGGAATTGAAACAAACTTGAAATCAAACTACGGGATGCTCTCTATAAACCTTTTTCTAGAGACAGAGAGAGAGAGAGAGAATCTTGCACAAAAACAGACTACATAATATTGCCATCACGAATATAATATGACCTAAAGGCAACGTCTCAAGTTATATCGAAAAGAAAAATCTCATAATGGAATCGGTTACACAATAAAAAATTAGGATCGAAATTTCGCCCATACATTTGAATCTTTGCATTTTCTTTGTGCGATTCACGTTGCCAAGAATGCTCTTGCTCGCTCTTATTAGCCAAATCAATACCATCGCTTCTTTTGCTTCTTTCGTTCCTTTTTTTTACAGCAGTCACATGTTCACGACATGATGTCTAGAAAAATAGGGAAGTTGATGATACAAGCTGGATTGTAACCTTTTTTCGAAGAAAAATATTTACTTTTGGCTTGGCCGATATATTACATTGACTCTCGAAAGTGATTTTCTGGTTGAAAATAACGGCCAAACAAATTCGACTAAAAATTGGGAAATGTGGGCGTCGAAATAAATGATTTTCATTAGAAATAGCAAATGAGGAAATTGTTTATTTTAATAACACTGTCAAATATAATGAGTGTGCCCAAAGCCAGGACTTTATTATGACTGGCGAATTGCTGCCTTTTAAAGTCTTGCTCCGACGAATTGATTTAATTCAGTACAAGAAGAAACTTCATTGGCATTTATTCGAGAGGAAAAAAAGAACTCCTTACTCCGTTTTATCCACAAATTACCAAAAGGCATTTTCCCCCAGCACAATATTCATTTACTTAACGAAAACAAACGAATTTGTCCTTGTTGCTTTTTGCAAATTGCTTCACATTTTATTTGTGGGGGTTTTAAATTTCATTAAAAAAAAAAAATCTGTTTGCAGAATGTTCGCTTTTTGAAATATCAGAGGGATTCGGTGACAAACATTAATATGAGACAAAGTTTATTAACAGAATGGCACTGTCGTTCGGAATATGCCAGACATGAGGCATTGCAGCCGGGACATCAGAAAACCTAGGCAACGTGCCAATAAATCTTGATTATATAAGGTTGCACGTGAAAATGAGAAGTTTGTTTTAGAAACAACAATCGGATTGAATGAAACGTGATCATTACTCGGTTCGTCATTTGGTCAATAAAATGAACGTATGGTTTTCGAATTGGAATCAAACGCAAAAATTCCGTCCATATTACATTTACAGATTTGTTTTCGCTGTTGCCACTCAAAATTGCACGCAATTCCGGCACTCATAATGATGTCCTATCAATTTCAATTATTTTTCTTGTCTTTGCGGAGGATTTGGAAAATGCTCATCATTATGGAGCTATTGATATCCATTTCAATCGCATTGATTCAATGAATTGAATAGACAAACCCACCAACGGTTGGTAGAATCTTTGAGGCGCTTATATCATTCACTTCTTGTTCGGTTCTATTGTTTCTAACCCTCGAGCTCATTTTGTATTTGTTTATTTTCATTTCAACGTTTCGATTCCATGGATAAAGCTATTTTTGTGTTATTTTTTTCAACTGACGAATATTGATATCAATCAAATAAAAATAAAATAAATAAATAACTTTATCAATGTAATAAAAATAGGCAATGAAATTACGGTTGCATTAAGAATAAATGACGGAGTACAAAACAAACAACAATGGTGGGAGTGAAATAAATGTAAATATAGAGTCGGATCATGTTAAGTTATATTCCCAAAGATATAGAATGACTCTTTGTGATAAATCCAGTCAGAACACCCACAAGTTTCTTTCTGTCAGAAAGAAACATTAAATTCATTGTGCTCCAACAAGTGCTACCTTAACAACCGTCAGAATATACATACAGTTCTTATTGACACCGCCCCAAATAAATAACACCTCCATGAAAATTACTTCAAAAATAACAACCAATTTACAAATTTTGCCCTAATTTGTTTGTTTGCTCAAATATCAAATAAAGTGCAACGAATTCAATGCATCTCAAGAAAGAAAAAAAACCATCGCAGTAACTGCAATTAACTGATACAAATGTTGCAATTATGCCAAATTTGAACCCATTACTCCAATTCATCGGGTTTTTCCGATGGTTTTCATTCCGCAGTGATATCATTTATGCTCTCAACTACAGCATAATGCAATGATTTCGTTAAATTTCAGCTATATATTTTAATAATTACTTGTATTTCGTGAATGTTGTCTTGCAAACTCTCCATTGCCTCGAAATGAATATTCTGAAACAGTCTCTGCATTTCTATATTCGAGCGGATAATAAGTTTGTGTTGAACAATTTCTGGCTGCAGTTTTCGCAAATGCACAACTTTCCGTCAGCTGTATTTTTGAGCCATTTGAAGCAGCGTTCATAATCGTAATCGCAATTATTTTTGACTGTTTTGCCATCGTATCTTGTTGAGTTTGCTGCCAAATTCTTACATAATCTTACCAATTAATGCATATTCCAGTTATTAAATTTAAATTGAAATCCAAAAGACTCAGTTCAAAAAAGCATTGCGCCAGAGATCTCAGCGCAGCCAATCAAAGCGTCAGTTTGTTGAAAGTATTTAAATGTGTTAGAAAGTATATAAAAGAATGAAATTGAATGGCTCAATCGGTGGGGAATTCCGTTCGGTGCATGTGTGCGTTGAGCGAGCGTGATCGCAATGAACGATGAGAGTTGACACAAAAATGCAGCTCGAGCACAATTCAAGTAATTGTCATGATTCGGGCATACGTGTAATTACCAACGTTCCGCAAAAGGCAATGCATGAGCACACAAGATAAAGCTCATATAGTTTTTTTTTTCATCTGTCGCCAAGAAGCGCATTTGTCGCTTTACAACTTATTTAGGAGCCGACAATGCACTTTGGTTATCATACGTCGTTTATTCCAGCCAGATTTAACGTTCGTTTCGGTAATTCCACGTAATTTGTCGAACATTCTGCAGGCATGCAGAAGTGCTTTGCGCTACACGGAATGCATTCTTGCGCACTTGAATTCGGTTAATTGTCCGCAAGGAATCTACAAAGACTCTCGCAAATATTTTAGCAAAGTGAGAAGCGCGCATTTCATGCATGTCGAACCAAAAGCACTAATCATTTTCATTTTGATAACAGATTGTTGAAGCCAACGACACACGAATGAAATCTCAAATAAGTGATACGTAAAATTTATGAGGCATTCCCTTTATGCATGGCAAACATTCCGAAGGCAATTCACATTTCGGCTGCGTATTCTCGTACGCACATCTAGACTAAATGTTGTACAAAATGCAGCTGGGAATAAAAAATAGGAACTAATAATATAGTAACTATAGACTGATAAATTATAGAATTCAAGTGATACAAGGATGAGATCTTACTTATTAGTGAGATCTTCGTTGTGCATGGAAACGCCCAAAAAAATGTATCGAATTTGAAGTTGGAGGCTCCCAGTAAATATTTATAACAAAGAAATTTTTGGCAACGTTTCCTTGCTCGTCGAAAATCTGACAAATAAAATGCTAGTTACTGTATAATAATTGTATAATTCAGCTTAATAGTTGCAAAAATTAATATGTAATTAATACAGTTCGATCTAACTGTGCTGAAAATTCGCAACTGTAGTACAAAATGCTTATTACACACTCACACACACAAACTGAGAGAAAGAGCGATGCACAAATCTACTCTCTACGAAGTGAAGTGGAGTGATTTAACCGAATGAAGTGAAGTGGCTGAGTAAATTCAGTTAGTATTTTATTTGTAAGTTGAAATTGAAAGCTAATCAAAAGTTCGCATAAATTGTATGTGTTTGTACAATTTACAAGCGCATAATAAAATAAATGGATTTTGAGGAAGCAATGCAATTTGCAATGCTTCAGGAGTGAGACTTGTTTCAGAGCCACCAATGTCTTTATCAAATGTTGTGCAGAAGTCTCATTTCCCACCAAAGGGTTTCCCAATAGGGGTGATATGATTTTGAATGTCTCTATCGGGCTCATTTGAACTGATATTTTTGACGTCTACAGTCAGTTGTCATCAGTAAGGTTTGCCATTTAATCATGAGTAGTTGTACGCTTCCACAACGTTTGGAAATTGTCCAATTATTTTATCAAAATTCGAGAAGTTTTGTCGGTGTTCAAAGAGCATATCGTGCAAAATATGGTCGGCATTCTGCTCCATCCGCGCTCTCAATTCGTTGAATAATCAATAAGTTGGAGAGTGAAGAATTGAAGCCTAATGACCATCGTTTGCGTCGGGAGTTCGCGGATTGGGCTCTGGAATCAACTGGAATCAATTAAAAATGATCCCAATTTTCATCAAAAAATCATCTTTTCTGATGAGGCGCATTTTTGGCTTGGGGTTTGCAAGAAGAGTCGCGGGGGCCATTTGGCCGATATGTTGTTTAAATCATAAATGGCATAGAATATCCAATATAATAATATTCAGTGTTTTTTTTCATTTTCAAAACATATCACCCTTATTGGAAAACCCTTTATATTCTAAAGCTTTCAATGTGATTCCGTGATTCGGCATGTTTATTTGCAAATTCAAATACACAACAGAAGGCACATTCTCTTTTTTTTATCTAGCAACTTAAAAAGAAATGCCTGAAGTTGATCTGGAACTCCGAAAAAAACGTAGGAATTTATTACACGATTTGCTTCGAGAAACAACAGAATCATTATTTTTTGTGCGCTGAATGACGACCAATTTCGAATATGGGCGAAAATTGACCACATTTTCCATAAAAGTAGATAAATTTGTGCGAATCGTTGACAATAAGCTTCTGGTATCGATGACAATTTCGAAAATATCAATGCACAACCATCAGCCATTTCATGAGAATTCACAACAGCAACAAAATAGAAAAAGAATCGATATGTTTCGTAGCTATAAATGATAATTCATCGCCAATTGTAGACATATTAGAATGAATACCAATCGCAATTCCATTTGACTTGCAAGTTAATATCCCGAGAAAAGAAAGGGAGCAAGAGTAGATTTTTCGCATTTCGCATTCGAAGCGAATGATTGCAGTACGGCTCATCAAAATGCAGTTCACAAAGACGGAACTCGCTATCGTTCTCATTATCATTTCAAGAGACCCATCAAAAATGCGATGAAGTAAGAAAAAGTTTACGAACATTTAAGTTCATTCCGAATTATCCGAGTTTATATGTCTTGTGCTTCATGGTTTGTAAGTGCTTGGCTAAGACATAGTGCTTATTTTTGCGTTCATTTCATTTCAGAGTCTTGAATGCATCAGTTTGCAATAATAACCATAAAAAAACAGTGAGACCGGGAATGCTGTGGAGAAACCGATTCGACTGTTGCATCACGCGATGAGGGAGGAAAAAAAATACTCAATTTAGATTATTATCAGTGAAATGAAAATGTGTATACGATTCGAAGAAAGGCCATCGGATGGAAGAAAATATATGGACGAGATAGACGAACAAAATATAAAAACCGACAGCAATGGGTCGTTGGTAAATCGCATCGCATTATAAGCATTTTCCTTCCAGTGTCCATGTTTGGCAATCCTTTATAATTCCTCATTCGTTTCAACATTTCGTTTCGTTTGCGTCCCCTCATTATGATTTCGGATTCTTTATGTGAATCAAAAACAGCGTTTCGCAACACTTAGCTTTATTAAAAGCACTTTTTTGCGTTTAGCACAGTTCAAGAATATTTGCTCGTTACGAGAAGCAAAATGAAGCGCGCTAGAGAAATGCACTGCACAAACACGCAGATTGAGAGAGCGAGGTCGAGAGACACACACAATGGGAGAGGGAGAGTGAGAAAAGGGGGAAATTCACATAAAGGATGGGATTGCTGGCGATGGGGGGAGACTTGTGTCGAAATACACACACATATTATATCTAAATGAATTCTGTTTGTGCAATAAACTTTGTCCTTGATGGAGAGGCGAAAGCGTGTGATAACATTCACATGCACGAGCTCATAATACTTATAGCTTAAAGCAAAACTACACATCACACAATGACGTCGCAGCAGAATGAAGCGAACACACTTCAAATGCGAGTAAAAGGGCCAAGTGAAAAAAAAAAAATAACATAAAAATTAAACGAAAATGTTAAGAAGAAAATGGCGCAGATAAAAAAGCGCACGAAAAAATTACTTTAATCTTTTTGTTCGTCTATGGCGCTGCTATTCTATTGTGAATTTAATCCAAAAAATGGTGAAAATGAATAAAAAAAATATACTAAAAATGAAAATTTCTGTTTCTTTTGTCTAGCTGAATTTCGGCAGGAGACGGCGTAAGAGCATGTGTGTTTGCCGGTGCAGTGTCGCCTTGACTCGCGTCTCATTCAATTTTTCGTATGCTGCTGTTGTTTTGACACAAACTTATTCTCAGCGCACATTTGTTTTTTACAATCGAAGGACGAATTCTTTCTTTATATTCCATTTGTGTTTCCCCATTGGTTGTTCACGTCGTTGTTACTCTTTTTTTCCCGTCGCATAGTTTGATTTCTTCCTTCGGCTTGAAATAAAGGTTGCTGTTCTCCTTTTGTTCGCTTAAATTACTTTCGGCATACACACATACTTCATATCACAGGGCCACGGGCTTACAAAGCTTACATTATTCACTATTCCGAACTTATAATGATACCGCATTTCCATCGGATATTTTAATATGTGCCGTTGTTATTAGTTAGAGAGCGAAAATGTGCAGTGTATCCACGCAGCATCTCTGCGAGCAAAATATAGATTACAGTTTACATAGTGACTTTTATGGCTGTGAGGACATCTTCATTTTCTTGGTGCAATTTTTCTCGATTTCCATTTGTGTTTTATGTTCATCAACATTTCCATCTCTCGCTGTCCTCTTTGAGAAAGTTCTTTCCCCGTCTTCTCTTGCCTTTCCTTTCACTTTTCGCAGCAACATTCACTGCTTTGCATACTTGAAGAAATATATTGCAATGGGAATTGCGCATTGCATGATTTCTTCTCACATTTTTTTCCCGATTTTATTCTTCTATTCAAATTCGTTGGTGAATGAAAAATGAGTAGCGATAGCCAGAAGGAAATGGGTGATTCAAATAATATGCTGCAAGTTCGCGTTTCGGAGAAATGTTTGTGCATTTTGCTCAGTTGTGTGTATGCATGAGGTGAAGCTATAAATTCCAGTTACCATTTCGACGAACCACAATTAAATAGCATTGTTCCTGCAGAAACATTGTCATTGTAGAAAAATGAAGCGCAATTTAAAACAATCAAATCTAAATTGACATGCGTGCACTTATTCCCTCCATAATAGTATATTAAATTGCATGAACTGTACAGTTCATTCTGAGAATAATGCTGCATGCAAGCCTCAATATGCATAGCAAACGCTTGTAAGACGTTCAAGAAGTTTTTACAATTCAATTTCAATTTTGAAGCAAGTCATTTCGTTGTACTGTTGCATGAATTAAATGCACTAATAGTTAACTTTAAATGGATCTTGTTTTATGTCGAGAAGGAGAAAATGCACCGAGATGGGTGCAGTCACTTTTTGTGCTACAAGCAAATACACAACAAATTGGAAAAAACCGTTTAACTTAAAATTGCAACAAAAATCAAAAGAGCGCGCCAACCGTATTGCAGAAATTAAGCACAAACTCATCTTCTGAACAGTTGAAAAAGAATAAAACTGATATTGGACAGTGAATGGCAAATAACTGACATTCGTCTAATAAAAATGAAATCGCGAAAAATTGCATGACAAAACGACCAACAAATGAAAACCCATAAGAATGAAATTGGAGCATCTAAAAGGAACACTTCATCACATCAACCGAATGCGAGAAATGTGCTGGAGTGATCCGCACGCCCACATTGCACGGCATTTTCACAATGTTACATCGAATGACTTGAATTGAGTCTTTACATCAAATGCAATCCATAAAAGTGTATGTAATGAAAGTTCAGAAATAAAATACAACCGAGTTGAGCAAATGTGAGATCGCGCGCATCATGTTGGGCATTCAATCCCATAAAAAATACAATGAAAAATTATGAGAGAACCACTCTCGAACATTATGACTGAACCAACATCCAGCAATATTCTTTTATATATATATTTTTTTTACATTTGGATTGTTATATCCAGCGATAATAAAGACATAAAAATCTCAAAATAGCGACGAAGTCATATTTCCGATACTATTCACTCTCTTAACCCGACCAAACAGCTTCATACTCTTTCAAACTGACCGAATCCGAATGTAAAAGCTTTACATGTGTTTCGACGTTGATTGGCATTTGGAAATGATAACATTCACCACAAATGAGTAAGCCGATCAAATCCACAAAAGCCATCGACGGAGCAAACAGAAGTTACATTTCGAACTGATTTCATCTGGGGATTGCCCACAATTTTCGCTTCTAACATGTTCAACGATTTCCGATAGAAAACTAATCAAAAATGAATAAAATCGTCTCCCGTAGATATATTTTTTTTGTCATTTCAACTATAACGATTATTATTACAACGTTTGTGTGTCGGTTGTCAGTCGGTTCCCTCATCTCAAGTCGGATAATGCGGGTGCTGGGTCATGTGTCCACAAATGTCTTATGTCATTGCGAATATCTGTTTTTATTTGTCTGAATGTTATATCACTAAAGTGTTAAGCGGGTTGCTCTAGAAAAACAAAGGCGAGAGCAAAGAGCAAAATGAAACTTACCTTGAATCGGAACATAGATATTCAAATAAAGACAGTCCTCGGATTGATTTTGCAGGTATGGCAAAAGCCGGCGTAAATACTCCAAACGACCTTTCGGCATTCTTTCGAGTGCAGCCGTTTCGTTAGCAATATTCGGTAATCGCTGCGGGCAGACGGCACCAAATCTATAAAAATAAAAACAAACAGACAAAAAAGGTAGAGATGTTTAGTAAGCTATACATTCGAAACAGATAGATAACGTTTAACGGACTTGTTAAAATTTGCCTCTGCCATTGCGATTGAAAAAAAAGAAAAAAACAGAAACAAATGGGAATTCTATGACTTTTATTCCCAAACTGGCTTTTTCTGTTATTGCCAGTTTCAATAAGAAACTAGATGTTTAAACATTTATTTCTATATTCACATTTTCGATCGACGTATTCACGAACGGCAGCGTTGCTATTTTATTCAAAATGTTACAGAAAAACTTTTCATCGGCAACATTATTCACATGAAAAATGGACTACTTGATGCTTCACACAAAAGTGGGTCCTTAAAAAACTAGTGAGAGAGCTATTCAAAAACAGCCACTATATTAATGGCAATAAATATAAGGTAAATCTTCAACGAAATGCTCTTGAAAATGTAGAACATAATATAAAAAATTACATGTACAACAATTAAGCAGCGATGTTTTTTTCGCTATCTTTTTTTATTCATTGTTGGACAGGACAGTCATTTGTATCACTAGGGTTATGTAAATCTATCATGGCACTTCATCTAAACCGTTTACCATTCATCACTTCTGTTATCTATCCTCTGCTAATTTTTTGAGTGGAACATTGCCGTCTCTAGTGTTTGTTCACATTTTTCAGTTAAAAAAAAAACACCATTTTAGATAATTAAAAATAGACGATCAGTTTTACTGTCATTGTAATTACTTAAGCATCTCCATATATGGAAAATGTAAAGGAAGGACATGTTGTTCAGTTCAGCGCAAAAAGGTTTACGGATTTATTCGACCAATTTTATTCGAGAAACTTTGGAACAGCCAAAAATATCCATCGCACATGGTTTGCGGCTTTTAAGTGCTTTATTGCAATCGCCTTCAAGTTTGTATTTGGTATTTTCCAGGAATGAAGCTGCCATCGTACTGTTTCGGCAACGTTATCATTATTCATATCGACACGTCAATTTAGTATTAATTCAATTTTCGCCATTATTATTGCTTTTTCCATTGAAGCAAATGTTGTTGTTATTGCATCACAGTAGAATTTTTCTGCTCGCTAAGAGTCAAATCAATTTAATAAGTGCGCTATGCTTAAACCGCAAATAGAATTAAATAAACAGAGATAGCGAAAAGCATTGTCGACCTTTTGCGCGCACAATATGCCAAATTGGAAGCGAAGAAGACAGCCAGGAGATATGAAAATATCCAAGGGTAACATATGTATACGTTGTGTAGAGTCGAAGTAACAGTGGGGATGGGGTGGAGAGGGAGAGAGAGCGCGAGATTATAAGTAAGCAGCACGAGATAAATAAAAGGAAAGGAAGCCGAAGCAGCACAGTAAATACAATGAATCCATTTACTGGTGAAATTCTGTTATTTCACATTTGCCGTGTCGTTTTTCTTATTGATTTTCGGTATACTTATGCATCAGTGCGCTGATGATATTTCACATTGCTCGCACTCTTGTTGCTGACTGCTCCGTGGAGAATGATTTTTCCCATTTGCTGAAGCACTTTATTGTGCCACAAGCTACGACTTGTACTGGGGTGAAGTCGACTGTTCGCGTTCATTCAATATTTTCATTGTGGCTTCACACTGAAGTGCTCATTGATACACCAACTTCAAAGAATCAATACAAATTGGAATTACCAGTGAAACGCGTGCAATCTCAATCTTAAGCCGATTTTATGTGTGCATTATAAGTGTGCACATATTTCTGATGGAAGCATTACTTTCACTTTGTTCTGAAAGCTTTTTCAATTAATAACCATAAATGTGTGATTGAAATGCATCTGGGAGCAATTCCAACAATTATGGTAATACAAACGCGCATAAATTTATGTGTCAATCTATTTGAAGTAAAAATCTCACAAATTTTGAAGGATCTTCAATGAATTACATCAATTGATAATTCGTATGTTTGCGTTAGCTACTTACTGACATAATTCAGCCACCTTATGGTTGTTTTGGAAAAGTTCATAGATTGTAATGGTAAATTTATTAAAAAGTTTTCGAAATTGCTGTGAATTTCATTATTGAAATATATGAATATCAAAAATTATTCGCAAAATTATTTAATCCTTTCATCTTTTCGAAAAAAAAATTCAAATGCATTCATATTTTACAATGTTTCATGATTATCTCGAGAGATCAAATTCGAATTGTATCGTTGAAAAAAATGTGTATTTTCAATGAAATAGGGCCCTGCAATTCGAAACAATATTGAAAACTGAGATGAAAACGTCAATATTTGATGCTGTTTCAATGATTGGATTCCGTACGAAATCCACCAGCGTCTCAATAGTATTTCTGGTTTTATTGATTCATATTTTGCTTTTGTTTTTTTTTTCCTTCGGCATCCAGACTCGCGCAAATCTAGAATTGATTTTGATGTGTGAAAATATATGATAGATTACGTCAGAAAACGTACGATTGTTCGAGATTCAAACGATTTGACGAGAAACAACGGCACGCAACGGTTTCGGAATCAAGTTCGATCGCAATCGAACTGAAAATAATCAAATCATAACAATCTTCAATGCTAAACAGAGGCAAATGTGCGTATTGGCTGCAAACAAATTCACAGATGCGTATGCAGAGTACACACATCGAATCAAATTATGCGAGAAGCCAACAAAATACAATATAGCGTACTTTGTGAATTTGAAAAAGGGAAGCAAATAAAAAATGATGATTTACTTTAGTTTCCATTTCATTCTGAACTTTTTTTGGGTAATTTATTGTTTGGTTGTGAATTCAGATTGGCGCTTGTGTCATTTATACGCTTTTACGTCATTTTATTTCGATTGGCTGTGTTGTTGAATTCGGATGGAATTGTGAACGTGTTTACAGTAAAAATCGTGGCAATTCGACCCGTATTGATTTATATACATCTATGAACTGCAGTCGACAACAGTAGAAATTGAGTCAATCTAGAGCGGCTAAATTGTTTATGCAATAAAAAATACGCTTGATTGCATTCCACCGTCGAATTTTGTAGCGCTCATTTTATCTTTTCATTCATCTCTTTCCATTCGGCTCATTCACATCAAATGAAAATATGTCGGAGTTTATATTTTTTTTTTTGGCAATTGCAGAAACTGGCAAAAGATATGACATTGACAAATCTTCATTCCCTTGCAAATAATCTGTGAGAATAAATAAGGAAAGTTCTCATTTGCTGAATTTTTTTTTTGTCATGTTCCATATTTTAAAGTGAAAAAGTATTTTAAATGATGAACAAGATGAATGGGAGCAAGAATAAGGATTTATTGCCTATTAGGATTTCGATTTAATGTGGAGCGATGACATCAGATCGATTGCAGGTGAAATACCTCTGGGACACACAATTCGCTGGATGTACAGAACGAGGCGGCAGCATACATGCCTGACAAAAAAAATCGATCCAATTTCACATAAAATTTTCTTTTGGTGCGGCAAAATATATGATCGAAAACTATTATTTGTCTTATTGTGATCAAGTGCAGCGCTCAAAGCTCACAAGCAGCGTAACGTTATATCGTTGTGTTTCATCGTTTGTATTTTACTTAGAAGCAAAATAAATGAAGGGGCTTGCAATGAAACAGTAAACTGCATAGTTCCGATTTCCCTTGGAACGAAACACAGAACACACACAAAATGTGAGCGAAAAATCTGAGTCTATTTATTTTGTGCACTGTTACTTTTTCCATTTGAAAACGAAAGCCTTTGGCGTTTTTCCATTCCGTCTATATATATATTTATTTCTTTTTGCGATGAATTTTTTCGTTGACTCACAATGTGTGATCAATAAATTCGTCCGGTTTATCCGATTTTGTCAACATACTTCCTAATGGATTCGCATTTTTTGCTCTCTCTTCTTGCGCATGTTATTCTTTTCTCCGTTATTCCGAACAATTTTTCTACCTAAAACTTTTCGTAAATTCATTCCCACTCGCCATTAATGCTTTTTCGATTCAGGTTTGTTATTCAATCGATGGTGTTTGTAAACAGAAGCACACTGTGTGTGTGCGAGACAAACATATATATATATATATGTACGCCGCCGATATACCCTACATTCCAATTTAGAATCGACAGAGAGGATGAACGAGCAAGCAAGTGAGCGATGGAAAGTCTGAGAGCGAAACAGAGATTTTCTGGTTGTCATGCATTGTTTCTTTTAAGTACATTTGGCTGACGAAATTTGGTTTTCAATCTCTTTGTGTGCCCAACTAATTCACATTCCGAAATCGGATTTTCGGTACACGCTTTAGAATCGAATTTGTTGCTCCCTTTACACACATTTCTTTATCTGTTTGTCCTCAGGTAGTCACAATTTAGCTCTGTCTATGCTTATGTGTCTGTGTGTGTGTGAGAAAATTTCGATTCAAACCCGCTGATGCACCGTGTTCATTGAGTTCACTAGAATGATTATAAAAAAAATGTTGCTGCTTCTAAGTTTATGCATGAGATTTCAAAATTGTCAGAAGGGATATAAATTCGGAGAACATGGGGAGATTTCAAGTCAAATGGGAAAACAAATATTTGTCACAAAAAGTGGTGATCCAAAGACCGATTTTTAATTATAAATTGGAAATGTGTAATTGTAGGTTTTCGCTCGCAGCGTTCGCACAACATTTTTAGCGGTAAATTGAAATGGTCTAATTGCTCACTTCAAGGCACATTCGTTTATTTCGTCTTCTTGAGTCGCATCGAGTTCCGGGTATTTGTGCACTCAACAGAATATCTGAGGGGTTGAGAGTGAAAGTGACCAAAGTGATCTCACCTCTTGCTCTTGTTCATAAACATTTCCATCAGCGAGAAAAGGAGGTGAGATTACTTTGGACACTTTTACTCTCAACCCTTCATATTGATTTTTACATGGAAAATGTTTTTCTTTTTTTGGGCAACGCAGACAAACAAATCAAATTTTATCCCGGCCCAGCTTACATTCGCACATTTGTTATCTCTAGCGATGCATTTTCGCACACTCAACAAATTTCATATTGTATTACACTTTTTTCGAGTTTATCTTTCCATTTATCTTTGTTTTGAGGGATGCACGTGTTCAACGCTCATATATTCGTAATGAACACCGAACAATTGTCTCTCGTTCCAATAATTCTCTATGTGTTCCAACACAGCGCTCGCTCTCGTTATTCGATTATCAATGCTCCAATTTATGATCAAACATCCATTTTTTGTTCACTCAGAATTTGGCACCGACAGAACAAAAATGCACTTCCCCGTTGGTTGTTGTTGTTTTCATTGTTCACATAATAACATTCATTTTCCACTTGTGTGAAAATATTGGCATCGTTGATTGATCATTTGCTGCCTTTGACTTTACATTCGATTTATTGTTATCAAATATACGAATTTTATGTAGCTACTCCCCACTTTTTGCTATCATTCAAAGCTAATGTCGACAAAAATTGGTTCTAATAAAAATATAGTGCCGAAATGATGAAAAATTGAACTCAAGTAAAACTCCAAATTGGAACAGTTTTTTCTCGATGCTAATTTTATTTATGCTACTGGCGAACGCTCAATTTTAACCCACTTTATATTTTAAGCAGTTAACTGCAAGTGTTTTGTGTATATATTTTAGATGTATGAAGGCTTCCCAGGAGGCATCTTTTTACATTCTGAGAAATGGACTGTTTGCGGCCATTATTCACGGCTTTGTACGAAGAATAACATCTCAGGCAAGTATCATAAAGACTATCTGGTTTCGAATGATAAATGTCTCAGATTTGCACTATCCTGCGTCAGCAATAAAAAGTGTCTTGAATCTCTTCCTAATCGTAGGCTCATATTGGACACGTGTTTGTGACCCTGTGACGTGTGTGGGCGTTCAAACTTGTGCATTCGACAATCGATTAAGAGTTCATTTCACTCGTGCAAGAAAAGCGTCCGATTAAAAAAAAGCAGCAACACTTCTTTTGTCCCGAATGCAAAGGGTCGATAACAAAAGGAGCCATGTTTGTGCTAAATTGAGGTTAAAGAAAAAAGTAATACGCCGCCAATGTAGATAATCCTTTTAAAATTTTGTTTTTATTTTGATGTTAATAGCAAATAACTTGTGATGTTGATAAAACACAAAATTGCTTATAATTTTTGTCTGAGCTCTTGCGGGGATCACCGCTGCTCAGTAATTTTTGGCAATGACTCGACTAAATTGAATGCGGCAACTTATTTTGTTTTGTTTTATATTTTGTGCTTGCATTCGCGCCATAAGAATTGTTTCGAAAGTGTGAAAATGAATGAAAACATCATTGCCAAGTGTAAATGAAAGAATTCGCTGCGAAATGATGATGACAACGATGATGATACCGAGGACAGAACGTACGGTGCCTTTTGCCGAAACAGCATTGCCAACGCGATAAAAGTAATGGGATGATAAAAAGTCGGCTGAAATGAGCATGCCAAGGAAGAAGAAATGGAAAATTGCACAAATGAAAACAATTTAAACAAAAAAATTCAAAATTATTAATAAATGGTCTGTGTGGAGGTAGTGTGTGCGTATGAGAGTTTGCCTCGATTACGGACGAGCAGAAGGAGAGCAGTTTTCATTATATTTTTCCTACTTTCTCTCTATAAATCTAATGATGATGGCAATAATAATGAAGCAGCGCGCATCATTCGAAAGCATCTCAAGCACATAAAAAAGCCTTGTAATTAGATGATGACTTTCGTTGTATGTCGTCTCATTTTTTGTATGAGCTGTGCGCTCGTGTTGACGGCAACGGCAGAAATAGAGAGCGAGAGCTGACTCGGCAACCAAATGATTAAAGTGGCGAGAAAATTATTACAACGAAAAGTCGACACGCAAATTATGGCATTTTCCGAGCTTTTCACTCGGTTGACAGATAGCACTCAATATTGACAACAGCGTTGTCATCTACAATACATTTTTTATTTTCGGGGGGAACTTATTCGCATACGGATCTAGAAAAAGCACGTACTTTTAATTGGATTTAAATTTCCCGGAAAATTACAGTTATTTCTGTTTGCGCATGACAATCCGAAAAAAGGTTCCAATTGAAATGCCGAATCAGTTTTTCGCCAATTTTCTCTAAAAAAATAAAGTTTGATTAAATTATTTCGGGTTTGGTTCGTGCCGGCTTTTCTTGCAGTGGCACATACTCCTAACTGCTTAGAGGCTTAGGTAAGCTTATTCCATAAAATATTCTAGTTAAATGCGAAGAAAAAATTTATGCATATTTGGTGAGAAAATATATGTGACGCACGTTATTGGTTTTGTAGTAGCGTTGAATGTTGAATATATTACGCTCATCCGCAGTTTGAATTGGAGATTGATGCGAGAAAGGCGAGGTGGATATGACGAAGTGGCGTTACTTTGGTACGGTTTGGACCTTTGTCGTGCTGTGCCGCTACCATCTCCATTGCAATAAGCAAAATAAATTCAATTTTAAATCAATCTTCAATTTATACCCGCACACTATGAATAGTTGTTGAAAGATTCTCGAATATAACGGTTTGTATAATAAGACTTGCAATATCTGGATGAGCTTCACCGAACTAAATAGCCCGTAGTCATAACACCGCTTCAAATTTAAATTTTCCATATTTTCCCCACACTTTTTTCCCCTTAATCGTCTACATCGTTCTCCTGTACTTCAAATTCAAACCATTAAGTGCAATTTAATAAGAAATATTAAAATCCATCTTGACGTCTCGTCGTGTACATACAGATTGCGACAAGCCATCGAACTGCTCTGAAGGTCTTATGGATCAGCATCAGGTCAAATGGAATATTGATCGAATTGTGTTTTTGCAATTGCTTCGAACTAAATATATGTGTGCGTACAATTTTAATCATTTAATAGCAATTTCTTATTCTCAATAGCGGCGAGTGAAGGGAATCGAGAAAGGAGCGAAACGATCAAAATCGAAATATACATTAAATCAAATTGGAAATGCCCCAAATTGAAACGGCACATGGAAAATCGCCTTTTCTCCAGCATTGAAAATCCCTTGCTGCTTTTTCGCAAACGTAAATCAATGGGGAGAGAATGTGTGTATATTTTCGACTCGAAAAATCCCGACACAACTAACAAAAATTGGATAATATTTTGATAAACAATTGGGATTATTGTTGTTGTTGGGTGAATGTGCAAATGAGCGAGTTTAATTTTCACAAGTTAGAAATTGCGTGAATTACAAACTGCTGGCAACTCAACGGATTACACAATATTGGTTTATGTAACGTGGACATGATTCGAGTACGGAATCTCGGCACAAATTAAATAAGCAGAGCGGACTCATTTTTGATGTGGCCAATTCAGTTTTCTTTTTCTATAATTACAAATGTTCGGTCGGTCGGTTGGCTTCAACTGGCTCAGTGTTTATCGTTCGGGTACGTGATCCTTATACACAACTGAATGAATGGCATTCCTTTATTTTGGCTAAATAATTTATTGTTCACGCATTCGGAATATTATCCGAGCCGTGCTCTACTCTAATACAGAAGAGATTGGTAAAATTTTCTGCTCTGCTGCTGCACTTGATTAATCTGTGTAAGCGCAAAATAACTGACATATTTTTCGTCGCCTTTTTATTCCATTTGACCGAACAGAATCATGAACATGACAGACGCAACAATGAAATACACAATGATTTCAGTGTACTTTCGATTGAATTCAACATTCTTCGTTGAATCATGATTACTGATAAATGCTGTTAAAATCGAGCTAATTAAAGTAGATGGAATGAATCGATTTTTTGTCTTTCGAATCACCGGTAAATTATGTTTTTCCTTTTTTCATTTGGTAAAAGTATTCAATTTACTAAAAATGAGTTTATTTGTCAAATTAATATCACCAAATGTTTACAAACGGCTGCCATTTGTTTCGTCCTTTTTTGATTATTAATGCCAAACAAAATGATGAATTCACCAACAAAAATTCCATTAAGTCACTTTAAGCGTGAGGTGTGTTTTATGTCTATGCCATCATTTACGAAGATTTACTATTTTAAATTTCGAAATACTGGAAATTAGGTGCTTGTGAGAACGTAAAATTCAAAGTTCGTAATTTAAACTTGCTATCTCTTTCGTCTCTTCGACTCCTCGAAGCGCTTTTTATGCACATTTCCATATAGAAATGTGTATTAATAAAAAGGAGTCGCCCGGTAGGCATGACAAGATGTAGACGAAGAGGCTGCTTTGGTGCTTGCTACAAATAGCGTGCCATAAAAAGCCGATGCTGTAGGAAACGTGTTTGCCAAACACCGTTCTGCCAATGAATAAAGGCACGGATTCAAACACACAAATAGTCTCACGAAAAAGCGTCGAGCCTTGTTTTGCTGTTTGATGACTGCCCATTAATTTTAATGAAGACATTAAAATAAATGCTTTTGCTTCGCAGTTAGAATCCGTTGGCCCGGCTTTTTCTTGAAATGAATGCACACTCATCATTTGGTTTGGCCAGCGGCTTTGTGTTTTTCCCTCTCATTGAGCTCGTGTACTTGTTATTTATATTTTTTTACATTTGGTTTTTTGTATGTACACCGTTGTTTTGCGTACGCTATTCTGTAAAATCGAATGGTGTAAGTGATCATCAGGATTGTAGCAACGGGAGGAACGACCGATGCTGCTGAATATATGGATCGATGCTATAATTCAACGTCTGAGCATCTTCAGAAAATAAAAGAAAAGAGTAACCTCGATCTATTGCGTTTAATGAATTCGAATACCCAAAGTAAATGCGCGCATAAAAGGTATGAATGTTTTAAGAACGACTCGAATGTAGCTTTAGAGAAATTGGATCTGCGGCTCTTACGCTGCTTCAATAGGTAATGCCGTTCTCGCTCTTTCAGCCTACCCAAACAACGACGCAGCACAATTTTATTTTCGTTTTGAATATTTGAATATTATTCTTTTGCTGTTGCCACTGCTGCTGCTGTTGCGGTTGTTATTTTGCCGGCGCTCATTTTAATAGAAACAGATTGCTCTAATCATAAAATTTAAATGAGGCAACGCTTATTGGATTCCAGCCGCATCACCAGAATTGAAGCGCTTTTTCTGCCTGTGTGCGGAAAAGAAAACTTTTTCGGAAAAGAACACCAAAATCAACAAAGATTTGAGGCATTTTATCAAATGTTCACTTTGTTTACCCAACGGAATTATCCGCGAAATAGAAACTCGTTTGTTATATAAAATTGCCTTTGACAAAAACGGCATATAAATGACTTTATGAATGCTAATAAACTGGGCTTTTTTCCCAATAATCAGAAATTTCGCAATGCAATCACACATTTTGAATAATTCACGAAGAATTCTTTGTTTGTTTCGAATACAATTGATGCCAGTCTATGGCACACTTGACGCTCATTCGCACTCAATTCAATTTTAAGAAATATTTTTGCTTTTGATGAGAATGGTTTGAAATCTATATGCAAATTTCGCAAAAATGGCAAAGTAGTTCACAGGTGTACTTACCGATCAGCTTTGCGAACGCCGGACCAAAGAGCACCAGTAACGGGAGGCATGAAACGCAACGAACCGACCGGTGGCGATGCATATGGAATGCCCTTAAACGCTTCAACCGGATCCAAATGCCGCCCCTCCAAGTGCACAATCACACCCGACAACGAGCCATATTTTGTGTGCACGACACGTGATGATAATTGTACGGTATCTGCACCGATGCCACCTAAATTATTAATTTTATTGTTGTTGTTATTAGCAGCTGCATTTGATGTGCTGCCGCTGTCACCATTATTGTTATTAATAACATTGTTTATATTATTTATACCGCTACTGCTACTGCCTCTGCTGAATCCCGTTGAAATCAACAGAAGAAATATTAGTATCATCATAATGATTGTATTTGCTGTTTTTCACATACACATCGACTCAAATGGGATTGTGCCGTAGCCGCACTCAGCGTGTGCCAAATTGATTTTTATTCGATTTTTCCCTTGGCAACTCTTTTCCCCCTTTCTTTTTCTATCTTCTTTCTTTCGTCTTTTGCTGAATTTCTTCAGTTTCCAATTTATTTTATGTTGTTTATGCTTATGGAATACTTTTTGCTGAACGTGCTGAATTTTTTTCGATTTGCTTGTGTAACAACATTCGGTATAATATTTTGTCCACCGTATGACCACGAGTTTAAAAATGGTCGCGGGTTCTCAAGTAGTGCTGTAGCACATGTATTCAACCAACGTCATTGCTGTATTGTTCGTTCGTTGGATGATTCTTTTTTTTTCTCTCTCTCCCGCTATTTCGTTTAGTAACTTCGAAACACCAATTTATTTCCTATCGACATTTATTGTTGTTGGATATTTGTTCACATCTTTTCTATTGACTGTATTTTTTTATCTGTTTGTTTGCTCTATCTATATGTTTCTATGTTTCAAATTTTGTCACTTTTCCAATTTTTTCACTCGAGTTTGCTGTTTTTGTCGACGCTTTTTATGACTTTCTCACTAAATTGAACACATTTTGGCTGTTTTTTTTTTATTTGGTTTAATTTAATTAAAAGCCTTTGTGCAGAGAGAGAGCTTTTTCCCATCCATTTCAATTGCAATTCGAACCTAGATAAGAGCAAAAAATAGAGATAGAAAATATATTCCATTACTGAATGACATTACCCAACGGTTTAATTAGTCGAAATGGAGCATATCAAATTTAAATGATCTTATCATGACCGCATGTCATATTTAAATTCACCCGTTTTCATAGAAAAATAAAATAATTCCACAAAATTTAATAGAAAAAACTTGATATGGCTTATGATGTGAGAGTGGTTACGGATAAATAGTTTCTCTTCTCGCTATGATACACAAAATGCATATTTTTTGCGCGAACCGCAAATACGACGAAAAACAAAGTGATGAACAACGAAAAGCGCGCGCACGCACATTCGCTCGAATCGTCGACCACAAAATATTTGAATAATGAATGTAAACGCATGCAGCTAACGAATGAATGCTGACCAAAGAAAAACACAAGCATACTTTATGATTTGAATTTCAACGGGCCGGGCCAATTTTACACGTCCAACCGCACGCATCGCAAAAACGAATTCTATTTGGCTGAATAATGACATTCCATTCCGAGAATATATATGCAGTAAACGCTTTTTGAATGCGAATCAAATAAATTAACAGAAAACCAAATTGTTTCTCAAACACATAATACAACGAGAGAGAGAGAGAGAGAGAGAGAGAGAGAGAGAGAAAGGGATAGTGTGTAATTTCGAATGAGTTTGATGCGTCAGTGGATGCGGATGGATTCATGAAGTTATTAAAATGCATTTTTTCGTTGTTGTTTGAATTGCATTATACGGCAACGGATTTTTTAAGTCAAAAAATGACGAATTGTTGATTCGGTTATGGTCTTTTCACCTTTAGCAGATGGCATTTTAATCGTAAATTGCAAATTATTCCACTAAATCCCAAAGTCCCACTAGAATCTACGGTAAAAACCAACTTCAATTTACCTCATAAAAAACATGAGGAAATACGTTTTTTTCTTTATCATCGGTTTTTTGCCGACAGTATGATGCTTGGAAAATTTGGTTAGGCAAAAAAAAAATGTTACAATGCAAAAAGTAATGAAAAATGCAGCTCATTGAAATGCAGAGTTCCTTGTCGTTATGCAATCGTTAGTGGAATAGAGAGACCACATAGCGTATACGTGATAAAGATGCGCGATTTACGCGACTGGATATTTATTTGAATGGGTTAAATGTGTACATGTTTCGTGTACACATGAGATTAGAGTGTGCGAGGGAGAGAGAAGTGTTGATCATAGAGATTCGTATTATGGTGATATGAAGAGTGCACTTTCATCATGCTCGAACGATACTTAGAACACGAGCAACAAACGCATGAACGCGGGGGGCGAGGAAGAGAGTGAGAGATCGACAGCATGAAAATAATCAAGTCTAGATTCAGATGACTATCGCACATATCGAATGCATATAGTGACCCAATACACTGGTGAATATGCAGATTACGTCTGGGAGTTATGAGAATGTAGCGAGTCAAATATTTTCCTCATAGGTCTCTAGCATTTTGAGCAATTCACTAATAAATGATTTCGTGTGTGAGTGTCTGCTCTTTTTCCCCAACTCTCTGCCTATCAGCCCATTGCGCATTATTATTTTAGCATTTTGCTTGGCTGGGATGGGATCTCATTCTGTTTTTGTTTTCACTTCTATCCGGACATACGAAAGCGCCGCTCTTTTTATGAATGCAATTCCGCTTTATAAATCATCAGCGACTGATGTTGTCGCTCGTTATTTTCATTAAATTTTTTTCACTAAAGAAATATTGTTTTTATTCTGCGGTTTCTATTGTGATTTAAAATTTTATGCATGCTTCTGCATTTGGCTGAATGCTCGCGAGAAATGTGTATATTTTTCCTGTAAATATTATTACATATATCAAGTTGCTTTTTTTTAATAGATAGTTGAGCTCGCGTTCAACGCTTTTTTCCGCCGTTTTCAACAATTCAAGTGAATTTAACAACGACGATACATGTATGGATGTGCGTTATCGGAATTCGATGTGATTTCTGGTGTATTGCACACAATTTTTCATTAACGCCAAGGTTTTTTTAAATGAATGTTTTATTTTTGGAATGGGAGTAAAACGGTGAGAGTTCTAATGGTTTTTTTGTATTTGAACATTGTTATTGGTTTCTTTCGATGTCAATAAACAAATTCGCGCTGAACTTTTTATTTATACAAATCTTCACCAAATTAATTTGAAGCATCCAAAGAGCATAAATTTTCGCAAGGAATGCCAATTAATATGATCAATTCGTATCAAGAAGCCCAATACTAATAAGAATTTTTTCATTAAATCATTGTGTATTTGGACTAGTGACGATGTTTGCATGCGCGAGAGAATTGGTTTTGCTTTTGAAATGAAAATAATTGGAAAGTACTTTTCAAACATAGGAAAGTGCTTGCTAAAAATGGGGGAAATTCTTGTCAAAAAATAAGGAAAATCCTCACTAAAAATGGAGCAAATATTCTTTAGCAAACGAAATAATTCTTAAACCAAATTTGCAAAATGTAATCCCATTTTTGATAAGCATTTCCACATTTTTCCACGCAAGTTTTTCGTACGTTTAGCAAGCGATTTTTCTATTTTTAGGAAAAAAATTTCACTCTTTACAAGCATTTCCCCTAGTCTCTTGCGTGCGTGGCTCGGATTTAATTCTGTTTTAATGAGATTGCTGCATAATCAAACAACTAACCGAACAAAATCATGCTATTCATGGATAACACACATGCATTGCGGCATTCATGCTGTTGATGAAATGATTGATAGCAAAAAATAGCCCTACCAAATATCAATCAGACGGCTTTCGGCTGTGTCGGAGATCCCAGGTCGAGAAGCAATCGTCTCGATGTAGTTCCATTGTTGAGTGTTCAATTTATTTGTGATCGTTTTTGCCGTGCAAAATATCTGGAAATAAACAAAATACAGACGAATTGAATGAATAAATCACATTATAGTCGAGGTAAAAGAAAGATATTTTAACTGAATTGGGTTTTCAACGTGCGTAGAGAGTATTGCATGCATACCCATCCACATATAATCCCACACATATTTGTGGTTTTTTTTTGTTTGCGATTCCGCACGCATGTTCATCTGAGTGTGAAGTGTGACCATATTTGATTCGCTACTGCGTTCAAAATTATCAATTCAATATCTAATTTGACGCACTGAAATACGGTTATTGATGATCGAATCAAAAGGTCCAATCGTTTTTAGCACTTTATACATCGGTTTCGATGAAATTTCCTCAGATATACATATTTATGCACAGTAATTTTTTGTTTCTTTCTCTGATTGGTTGTGTAGCCATGCTCAAATCGAAACATATGGCGCATTGAATTCAATGCACATCGTAAATTCTTGATTTAACCGAGCAATCTCGTAACACTTCTTTGCATTATTATCATACATCTGAAATTGTGATGAGATTCAACGCCAACCATTGTTTTTCATAACATGAATTTCAACGCCAAAAAACGTTGCTGATGTCGTTCGAACTCGATATGTGTCTCTGGGTGCGAGTTGTAATGTGCAACAAATATCGTTCAATGCTATTTCATATCGATTTCTCATTTTTTTTGTTCGTTTGTGTTTGTGTTCGATGCCCTCCATCTAACGCATTCAATGACACATTCAGCAACATTATGTGCACGAATGCCTGCACAAAGTATCAATAAATATCTGTGACAATGAGGAGTCACCATTCAAAAAACCATGCCCGACAGATTTAGTGCATCAAAAATTGTGTCTGATGAACGTTAAATGAGCATAGCTATGCTTGAGCATGATGTCGGTTCTACTGCAGTGGAAGCACATGTGCACAACACATTCACAGTCATTTCAATGTGCTGCATGTGCAAAATTCCTGACACACAAATAATCTCGCTCATCTGAATGCTTTTTTATGATATTCGCTGCGCTTTTTTCCATTCTTCATTTTTCGCTAGCTCTCCGTTTTTCAAATTTCCCATCACAATGTTCTCCGCATGTGACATGTCGGGAGAATGCAAAAAAAATCGTTCCAGTCATCTCAGGATCAGATTAAACCGAACGAATTAAATGATTGCAATGGGTGTGTTCGCTTTTTCTCGTTTTCCATTTGAAACTTGAATTCGTTGTTGCAAAACTTTTCGATTGGACCATGTACTTTTTGACATAGTCGATTTTGTCGGAGAAAACGAATTTAAAAATTACATTTAAATGTGATCATTTGAGTGACTGAAATAGTTCAAATGTGCTGAAAATACGATTAACTTTGTTTTGTCGAATGCATTTTGAATATTATTGATTTTTTCTCTCTCTTTCTCTTCTTCCCTCTCGAATGTTTGTTTTGTTCCATTCTACCAAAGCTATCAGATATGTGCCAATATTGCATTTGAAATGATATTTGCTTGGTTTTTGTTTGTTGGCGCATATGCATTTTGGGCTCTATTTAGTGTAAAATGTGATAGACTCGCATTCTTCAACTCCATTCCAATTCATTCAATCGATCAAATCAAATTATGATGCATATTATTTTATGAAGAGGTTTCCCTAAAGAATTTCTCGAAAATGAAAAAGCCAAAATTTGAGTCTGGTATCGAGGCGGGGGGACGGCACGCTATGGCTGAAATCGTTTCGAATTTTTCCAAATAAACCAAAATATGATTATATTTACTGGGGAAATAAAATTACAATAAGAAATCAAATCGAAATAATAAAATTCCATTCACCAAGAGATATGAAAATGGCAGTCGAACATTTTGCACAATGGCAATTCCAAACGAAAAGTTCCACTTGGCAAAATGCAATAATCCAAAATGGGAAAGACATAACAATAGAAACAAAACTTTAAATCGAAAATTTTATTTCTTCGTATATTCTTTCCGTTCAATCGATAAGCGTTTTTGTGCTGTGCGTCAAATGTGCTGCTTTCGTTGGTTTTGTGTGCTCGCATCTTTTATTTTTGTCGGGCGAAGGAAAAATATGTCGAGCAATTGAACAGGCAAATAACAAGAATCGCAAAAAGAAATACTATCCGGTTTTCGTTTCGGTTCGGATGTTTACAACATTTCCATATTATTGACGAAAGAAAAATGTCGATTATTATTTCGAATAAGATCGAAAGCGGCATTTTGCTTTAAAGAAATGCGGCTGAATTTCACTTGCTGTCACTGATGAGATAAAGAATATATTTCTGGCTTTTGCGATTCAATGAACTTTCAACGCATTCAAATCTCTTCATCCGTTCGAACGGGCGACAGTGGTGCGCGGCATTGCTACACTCAAAGTTTTTCCACATTCATCAAATCCATTCATGACGTATCCTGCTCGCAGCGAATGGAACCATATCTTGCATCTGCTGTGCATTACAACCTAAAGCTATGTTGAATTTATGACAGGCCAGTGACGAAACAGCGCGCGCTTGCCCATTCAGTCCCAACATGATCCAATTTTGTGTCACTTTCCATTGAAATTGTCAACCCAATGTCAGAGATACAAATAGTGTGTGTGTGGTGGAAAGAAGACAATCCTCAGCTGTCAATCAAGAGATTCAAATCTCAATGAGATCTCTAGAAAAAAGCGTATGTGAATGGGAACTGTCCATCGCTATAATTTTCATACGGTTTTTCTGCTCACGTCCAGATAAAAATTGTATCTGTGCTGCAACTCGTTAAATTGTTCATGTGAACTTGATGTTTTCCGTGTTGTTTTTATTTTATGCAAGGCTGTGAAATATGACAGCTTTCCATTTGATCTTTGCTGTGTAAACCATCAAGAAACAAACAAATGTTGAAAATGGAGAAAAAACCAAACATTCAATCACAAACAAAGTGATATGAAAAAGCGCTTGGAATGCGTTTTTGTAGAAAACTCGAACAAAAAGCAGGTTCTGTCTAAAATATTTCATTTGTGTGGATTTTCATTAAACCGGAAAAAAGTGTACGCATGTTCGGGTCAAGAAATTTATAGGAATAAAAACTTTGTTTTTTTTGCTTCAGAATTTGTGAACAAGCACTCGCAAGAAGTCCGAATGACTTTTTTTCATGCAAGCTTTCGATTTCAACGGAAATACACGTTTTTCAAGTGGTGGCTTAGCAATAGTGATTTATTGCTTTCGGTAAGAAGAATAAAACGACACACACAGAAAAAAAAAAAAAAAAAAAAAAAAAAACAGAAGGAAAAAAGAACAATAAGTGGACCTTGATTTGGCAAGCATTGAAACGCTCCCTCTCTCATAAGCACAGTAAAAAAACGACAAGAGATCATCATTATTGGGATGTGTTATCCTGTTTGTGAAATGTGACGCATCATGGCACACGTGAATATCACTCACGTCAATCCGTCATATTTCGGCAGAAAATTGTGCTGACTCCTTTATTATACTTCATATCTTTTCCTTAAATCACACACATTTTGTTGCAATCTGAAAAGTTATGTTAAGCCGTAGATTTCGGCATTGATTTACTTGACAAACCAGCCATATTAAACTTCGAATCTCAAAAGGACTTTCACAGATTCACATATTGAAAGGAGATGTTTGTACTTTTCGAAGAGAAAAAAGTTCAATGACTTTTTCCGTAATTCCAAAAAAAGGATAACGATTTCTGGTTGACAATCATCAAATGTGTTCCGTATTAATTTCGGTCCATCCTTGAATTTTAGGCTTGGAAAAAACTCTTGAATACTACATGATCTAATGCAAAGAATGTTCACGTATTTTTTCATACATTGGATAATTTTCTGAATGTCTAACCCCCCATTGAAATGGGTAAAAGAGATGCTTTGCTACAGATTTTGCTGAACAAAAAATGAAATTGAACATGCAAAACATCAGTCTTTGGATGATGCATACTTTTAATGTGCCTTGAATTATTACGAAATGCGAACAAATGGATGAATGTGAAAGTCAAAAGAATTCACATTGAAATTCTTTGACAGGCGAACAATATACGATGGATGAGAGGCAACGTGCAAAATGCGCCACTTGCATCATATATTTCTTGTATTTTTGTAGCATGAAGATGTTCCGAAATCATCCGGAGCCGTCGTATCGTAGACTGGCATAATTAGACAGTTCAACTCTTAATTTTAAAGTTTGAATGACCATATTTTCATTGCATATCGATAAATGAAAATGTTTGATGTTTTTATATCAATATTCTATTCAAATATCATAAACTAAACAGGTTGAACACTTTTCAAATCGTATATTTTGGTAATTTTTCTCCAAAATAACAATCAGTTCCAAATTAAAAAGTATCATTTGCCAAAATAAGCAACATCAAATTTAAGAATCAATATGATGTCCGAGCTCATCGAAATGACAAATTTAGGTGTATTCACAAATAAAACCATTTTGAAAGTATGGATTTATTTATTTTCAAATTGGTTACAATTGAAATCTGACTGATGTGACCTGTCAATATGTTCTCGAATTTGTTTTTCATATTTTTTATAGTGAAGAGCAAAACTCAGCGCATAGATTCAAAAATACACTTCTGTTATCTTTATTAGAATGTAGATTTGACCCAATTTGATAGTAGAGCTTTCTCTAATATCACCCCACCCATGACTGTATTCTTTTTTTCAAGACGTATTGGGTCTCTGACCAGCATGTTGACTGAATATAAAAATACAAATCAATCAAATAAGTAAATGCAAAACATATATAACAACAAATAATCACATTTTGAGAGATTTTATGAAGCTGTTTTCAAAGATAAATGATTTAGAGGCATACATTTCGCAAAAAGGTATTTATTTTTATTTCAACTACTCGCTAATCAGGCATGTTTATGATGTTGCAAAACAAAAAGACAAAAACGGAAACATTCCCGCATCGCATCGGTGAACACCGAAATGAATTTTTGAAGATTCTAAATTTATCGGATTTCGAGGAAAAAATATCAAAAGCATTTGCATGGAATATGGCTTTGACTTTAATTCCAACCTTTTGACTCAGACTCTCTCTTGTTCGCCCGTTCGCCCGCTCGAGCATATATCAAACGATATAGCTCAATTCCTTCGCTTGAATTTCTGGACGTTTTATTCTTTTCATCTTTATTTTATGATAAGCCCATTATTAGAAACAATGGTTGACGAAAACGATTTCGCTCTATTCGCATCTTGTCAATGAATAGCAATTTAAAAGCTTGCCTTAGCATTGATCGCCTCTTTTTCCCACACCCTCGGCACACACTTACGCCAACAATCCGCTCTTCACTTTATGGAAACAATATGAATTTTCTTCGGCAGGAAATTTAAATAGACAACAAAGCTAAAAACTAGGCCAAGAGATACAACATCCATTCTATTTTCTCTGTTCAAAAGCCATTCGTTCTTTCGCTACCACTCAATTTCGAAATGGATATTGAAGCGTACATGAGAAGTCATATACAAAATCCTTGGTGATGTTTTGCCCTTTTGCATGGCGAATCACTATTATGAGCTTAGAAAAAAAGGGGATCGATAGAGAACGCCGCACAATAAAATACACAATAATATCAACCGGAAACGGAATTGACTCGTTTTATATTGCCGAAAGCATATATACACATTTACATCGACAATGTAAAAAGGTCAACAAATTTGCAATCTCATATTTTTCGCGATGTCTCTCGAGATGCGCATTTAAAAATGATGACTTCCCATTTCATTTTCAAGTATAGATAGAATTCTTGATGTCAACGTGTTTTGTTCACGATTCGCTGAATACAAGTTTTATCTATTCGAACCGGGCCATCTCATCCTCTCCAATTTTTTTTATCCCATTCCAATGATAGATTAAGCGGGAACGTCGATACGGGCATAACACATCATTTGTTGCAGAAGATTTTCACAAATTTCTCACTGTTCTACGTTATTTGACTCAGATTTTTAGTCTTTGAATTCCAAAGATGCATTACTATCATTCGCTTCTTTTTCTTCGATTGACACATTAGATGACTAATTAAATGAAGCCATTCAGCACTCGTTCGTTAAAGCTGATTAAATTATGACGTATGCTACAAGTGACAGGAGAGATAATTCTTGCTTTCCAGGCATGAAACATGAAAAGTTGGGTAGATTTTCCTGTAAAAATGAAATTTTGGCCTAATTTACGAGAAAAAAGAGCATTTTAAGTGTAATATCCTTCAAAGTGTGCAGAAATACATTTTCAACAAGTAAACGATGCCCTAAATAACGAGAAATTCTATCGTATGAATATTTAAAAGTATAGATTTCATAAAAAATGATATGAGCTCATTGAAAAATGGATGAATTGTTGAAAAGATAACCTTTCAACATGAAAATAATAAGATCAGATAGTATAATTTTACGGAGCGATGAATAAAAGTGAAGGAAATCATTAGATTTCATTGGGAATGCGAATTTCCAAGAGCCATGAGTAGCAGATTATGGGATTTCAAGGTATTCAGATGTTGTTTAGAAAGATTAATCTCTAAGAAAAATAGCGTTTTCGTTTTTTCCCTGATATATTTTCTCAATTTTCCCAATGTGTTTGCATAGAAGATAAAGTTGAACATTTTTCAGATGAAATGCATAGGCAAGTTTTCTATGGAATAATTTAGGAAGAATGAGAGGGAACCCTATTCATTTCCGGAATGTATTCAGTTATTTATCTGCAGATGTGTTACGCCTCGATGTCAAATCGTGTATGAATAACATTTTAAGTTTCTTAATGCGAGTGAAATTACTTGAAATATATTTTTAAATCGCATTTACATTCAAACGTGTATACATTTTAATGCCTTTTTTCTGTGTCTTTCACTCTCGCTCTCCCTCTCTCTCTCTCTCTCTCTCTCTCTCTCTCTCTTTTCTTTTTTTTCAAACGCAATACGGAAAATAGCATTAGCGCAAGAAGATGTTTTCTTTTTTCCTAAAAAAATATTTTTGTGAAATTGTTGACTTTGATCGTTTTTCGTTTTCCTTCCTTAAAGACGATTGCTCATGGATGGGCTTTCTTGAACATTTTAATTTGAAATTATGTACTCTTCCGGTGATGGGTTGCTACTTAAGTTTGATCCGACAAACGTTTTTGACGGAGCAAATTAAACTTCAACTCGTATGCATTGATGTCACTACGTCGCGCAAAAGTAAATATTAAAGCTAATGACAAACAATATGCTGACATCGTTACATATTTTTGCCACGCGTGTCTGCTTTCACACAGCACAAAATTGTGGCGTCTATTACCCGAGTTTTAATATCAACATCAAAATTGTATACACAGCGTATAATTTAGTATGGAGCGCATAATTTCAAAAACCATCCACGATCTGTTCTTATCTTATTTTTAGCTTAGAAAATAATCTTTTTTTTCGGCGTAAAAGAAATTTATACTAATTATATGTATCTAACCTCGGCGCATTTTTGCTTGATAAATCTCGATTTACACAGAGATCCAGTGCATTCAGCCGTCGAAATGTCCAAAAAATATCACCAAATGATATGCGACGCGATATGCATTGGGCAAGTGCGCGTTCTTGATAGGAGTGTGTATAACTCGAGCTCAAAATACGGTCGAAATGAATATCAAAAATGATTATGGTTATTATTATTCATCACGTCGAAATGCGCATTACGTAGTTAGACGTTGTTTATACTGTACACAAAGTGAGCGTGCACACTCATTACGCACTCTTTCTTGCTCGACAAAAATCCTCGTAATAGCAATAAAACTGAGCGAGAGTGAAAGAGCAGAGGCTCATTTTTGTGTCATGTATTGTATATATTTTTGTTAACTTATATAAAATACTGCCATGTCAATTTTACCGTTCAACAGTAATGTGTTGAGGCGCAATTTTTGGGCGCTCCAACGCTTCCGAAAAAACATCAATGACAAAAAAATCCAGAAAAATTGTGGATATATTTATGTAATTTATGCAAAGACAAGCACGCAGAGTGCTTACTTTCAAGCGCAGGTGATATTTTTGGAATGGTACGAATTCATAGCGTAGCCAGGCAAAATGAAAATGGTGGAAATGTTACGGAGAAGGAAACATTCAAAAGCTTCGAGACAGTGAAGAGAGTTTTATTGTAAGCATAAAACCAGGATCTATATTTAACTAGTATATAAATTGGCAAAAAGGAGCATCTATTAAATGAAGATTATCACTTGAATTGGCCTGAAGCGAATGTGAATGCCACGATAAAAATCAAGTTTTTAATAAAAACATGCTGAAAATAACGCGGAAGTGGATTTTATTTTTATGAACCTCATTTTATGGCTCGAATTGTGATTCTTCGCCTTTCGTCATGCAAAGAAAGAGGGCGCCATTCAAGGGCGTATGCATCATTTACAGCACTTCTCTTAATGGCTCGGTTTACTGTCACCTTGAAGAAATTGTGATGAAGGCAAATTTTCATTAACTAATAAAAAGGAGTCGTCTCAATCTTTTTCAGCTGGAATCAGCTGCATTACGTGCACACATAGATAGAATACGAAATGAACCGAAAATGTCAGTCAGCATTTAAATTGAAAAGCATATTTTTCTCATGCTCCCTTTCACTTTCGACTCCGTTTTCGCTCTTGCTTTCAGCGATCCAATCGCATCGTTCGGCTTCGATGGTGCACGTTATTCACATACATATAATTGCACATTTCGCATATTATAAAAACGGCATTTACATTAAATCATTTTAATGCTATGCTAATGTCAACAATAAATCAAATAACGACCGAAAACAATCTCAACAAACAAAGCGAAAGTTAATTAATTCACATCAATTAATTTATCAGCAAATAAATAAAATGGGAATATCGCACGCTCGTATTAAGCCATTACAAAGCAAAAATTCTGCTTATTTCCTAGCAAAATCAACTATTTGAATGAATATTTGGCGGAGTATTTTGCGTTGTCGACAATCGCCATTGCCGATATTTTCTGAAAGTAAAATGGTGTAGCATTCAAAAGGATTTACTTTCGTTCGATCGTTTGTTGTTCAAAAATTTTCGCAAAGCAACATTTTGATACAGAGGGTTGCTTTTATGCGGCCAAATTAAACAGCCGCTTGAAAATAGTATTTCGCTCTACGGAAAGCAACGAGACGCAGAATATTCTAATTCTGCAGTAAATTATTTTAATCGGCTTTGGTCAAATTTTTTTTGTTGCATGTCGGTCCGCATTTTGAGAGTTTTTTGTTGTTTACTCACGCGAATTTCCACATTTGCATTTGTTTGATATATGTTCTCATAAATTGATGGTATTTTTTATGGTGGCTGTATCACAGTGACCTCTGCAGATTGGATTTTGACTGTTCCAAGCACCCTATAATGCCAGCCCATACATCAAATGGAAACTAAAGTGGCTGAGACGCCCAATGATTTCTTGCGATAAGTGAATTTTCTTGATCACAGTCTCGAGCGTTGCCGCTTTCATATTTTATGTTGGATCTGTTTGGAAACAACTGTAACGAAGACACAATCAAAGATATTTAACAACATCTAGCATGCTGTTAAACCCTTTTCACATCCATTATAATATTGTATCTCGGTCTGAATAAATGTGTATACGGCACACATTTGAAATGGTTTATGCCTAGCAAATATAATGGCCATGGCGTTATTGCATGATATTGTTGTGAGAGATGCGATTTCTCTCAAACGAGATATAAAGGCCGGTATTCAAAAAGCAGTCAAAATCCAATGTGCATTAATGCGATGCTGAATAAATCTGTCGGCGCTACTGAGATTTTCTCGACATGGTTAAATTTGTATCGCAATATTCCTTTAACACTCCATAAATATGCCATTTGCAAAACATTTTCACATTTTTTGAATGCTGCGTGTGTGCAGCCTATTCTATTCAAAATGGACTTTACCGATTTCTCACCAGTATTCAATTTTGACTCACACATCTATCCGATGGTAATATTTCCACTTCGCATGTTTTCATGTTCCTTGTCGATTCTCTATGCATGCATATTATTCTCTTGAGTAATCAATTGGGTTATTTTTGTTACTCAAAATGGAATACTGTTTGTGTGATGTTGAATGGGCAAGTCGCATGTTTGTGGAAATTCGGAAAATGTCGATGAATCCGGGGCAGTGAAGCATGATTCATGTACAGGTAATCGATACTATTTTTAATCAAAGTTAAACGATATCACTGCCAACTCAAAGCCATGGTGTTATACAATATGATAAGCAAAATATGCTTTAGATGTTTGATCAACACAATTCCATCACACATTTGAATCTATTGCCTGAATCGTTCAATATCCAATTTAAATTTCGATTTCAAGCAAGGAAAAGTACTTCTCATTGATACTCGTGTTTTAATAGATTTGAACGTTTCACAGCAAAAGTATATCTTCTTTGCATTGACAATTCCATTGATTCAAGAGAAGATATATGCCCATTTTCAAATTAATGGAAATTCCGTAGGATGTCAAATTAAAAGCGACTTTGTGAATAAGTAAGTAACGTAGTAGTCTACAAACATATCATCAGTAGGCACCACTTTCATTCGCATCATTGCAGTTTTTATGTCGTTTGTTACTTTTTTTTGTGAATTTCAGATAGAATTGTGGTCTTTCAAATTTGTTGATTCCCATCAAATAGGATCACTTTTGTCGATTTCTTTCTTGAAAATGGTTTGAAAAATGTGTAAAGCGCTGTAACTGCGCAAAAAAAACGGAAATTCGAAGAAGGAAACAATCTTAGTATTATTTGCCAGCGGCAAACGGACATAAATTCTACATTTTTTTCTTGAGATCTGCAAAGAGAGGAAACAATCTCCTACAAAATGGAACATTTGTGATTTTCGCGCAAATTTTCGAGAATATCTTATCATGATGCGCCTTTTTACACACGTATAATATCTTTGGTTCGTTACGCAATGGTACAGGCACTATTCGGTGTGTCGCATATATTTTTCTCTTCTCCATATTTCGGCGTCAATCTTTGTCACAGTGTAGTACTTCGCATCAGTTTTGCTGACAACAATCCACCGAGCAAAATGATAACAAAAGTTCGTCATGCAACTGAACTGATGCAGCATCATTGTTCTGTCCGAATAAAATATCACTTATTTAAGTTTAAGTTGAAAATGTATATTATTTTTTCAATGCTTCTACCACTCTGTATCAGTCTAGTTCTCTTAATCTTGCGATTCTCTCTCTTTCTTCCTTTTGTTCTTACTCATTATAATTAATTTCTTCTTTCTTTCGCCTCTCTCAATCTCTCTCCCTCACGAAGTTTTGAAATTGACGGCAAACAAACTTTTCTAATCAAAATCATAATTAAGAATAGAATAATATAAAAATTATGCTGCCGGTGAATGAATTGTTGGCGTGTTCTTTCTCCTGTTTTCACATATCCGTTGAATTGCAAGGAGTTGGAACATTTTTGTGTTGGTGTGTGTAGAATTTTGAAATTCCAATCAATGCGGAAAACTGGAAATTGTTGAGTGACGAACGCCAGACACGTAATGCTGACTCATCGAAAAGATGTTAGGCACATATCCATTAGGTTGATTGTAATAAAACCAAGCGCTCACGATTTCTTCGAATATGTGAAAATCGTGCGTTCTAAACACTCATCTCAACCATTTTCTCTCTCCCTCACATGCCAATGCTCACTGGATTCAGTGTAAACGAACACACACACACACAAACAAATGAATTAAATGCACAGTTAATTTAGTTGAATAAATGTGTATAGAAAATTTTGAGACGGTGTGGTTTCGTGGTAGAATGTAAATACAAAAATGCTATTTGCAGATAATTTATTATATGTAATTTTTTATGCTATTTTCGGTGGAAATGCAAGCAAATGCGTGCTTTGCGGAAACTATTTACCTCAAAACAGTCATCATCATATTCGCTGGCTTGTTCGTAATATGCGAAACCACATTAACCAAACATTGAATATGAGTAGATCTTAGCGTGCGGCAGCACGGGCCAAGCGTAAATAACTCACTGATTCACAAACACATAAATTCAAATGATCAACTTCCATGGCCGGAAAAGCGAGCGAGAGCTCTAGAAAAAGCGAATGGAAAAAAATATTCATCACAAACATAAAACGTGTTTGTGTGTTCGAGTGCATGGAATATGTTTCTTTTTTCTGCTACAGATGCTTTTGGGTTGCTTACACAGTTTCCAAACATATTCTTTCATTTTTTTATGTCTGTGTGGCTTTTTTTATGTAATATTCTTCATATTTTTGATGATGTTGATTTGCTGTTAGTGATGCTATCATTTGTTGCTGAGAACAGTGTGTTTTCTCCTTTTCAATCTTTCATTCGTTCCAATTTCGGGCTTTTCTACAATTAGACGAAAGCTTGCACGCGTGTACATACACAATGAAAACAGAGAATAGAAATCACCCTACACACGTTAATGTATATGAAACCGCACTTTAGCAAACGTTTTCTTTTCTGCGGATATGTTTTGCTGCTCCCACTGTTGCAAAAATGAACAATCCAAAACCAATGGAATGAAAGCGATTGAAGAGAAATGAAAAGCTTATTGCGCAAATTCTTCAGATCAAGTGAGAGAGAAAGCAGCCCAGTTCGGAAAAAAGAGAATACTTGCGAAAATAAAAAAATAGCGGCATTCAAGCGTGAATTTCATCATCATACATTCATTTGAGAGAAGCACCTTCTGAATGGAAGAAAACACACGTCGAGTGGGCGCGCGTGCGAACAATGTCATCACCATTTGAACAATTTCGACTCAAATCACTTCTCGGCGCTTACTTCTATTATGACCGCAATCGAACGGAGTAGGCATTTTCTCGATTCACTTGTTAATTCAGTGCGATTTGATTGGTGCTTTGCCATTGCGAAGGCAACATGGACAATGAGGAGAGAATCTTCCTACGTGAATCTTATGATATTTCAAATTGAATAAATGAAATGCTATGGCACTTAATATTATCAAAATTCAATTTTGCTGAAGGTTTTTTTTCTGTTTATCTATTGGATGCTAGTCCCACAGATAACCAGCATCGGTTTACATATATTTTCACCACCAACGCTTAAATGTTGACATTAACGTGAGATATATGTGTATCTCTTGGTTTTTACGGATTTTCCATTTGCTACAAACACATCCGATTTGGAAATTCAATTTATATGCTTGCTTATCAGCTCGAATCAATATCCATTCAACCAACTTGGTGAAAGTGAAATGACCGAATCGACGTGCACCGAATGAGCACATAGTGAGATGCCAAAATCATTTTGTTGTCACGTGGCAAAAAGGTTTATTAAATAAGCATCCGTTTACGGAATGAAGAAAAAATGGCAGGTATACATTTCAACATGATACAAAATCACAATTTTATTCAACATTTTATAAAATCTTTAGTTGAGTACATAATTCGACCTCGCGCAAACATTTTGAAAAGTCACTTACGCTGCCATATCAAAGGAAAAGCGAAGTAAAACCATTCGCTTTCGGAAAAAAATACGAAATGGTAAGTTATGTATTCATTAAATTCACATTCCAAAAGAGCGAATTATAATGATCGTTTCTTTGAAACTTATCCAAATATTATTTCATTTCATTTGAATAAGTGCTCTCTGTCCGTACAAAACATTTTCTTTTGAATATGGAAAACTGAAGGAAAGTCAAGCGGGCGGTATAAAACGCAAAAAATCAGTTTCCAACAGCAACTGAACTGAGTGATTTTTTCCTGAACTCTTCGCTTTCACACAATTTATAGTATTTCCATAACATTGGGGAAGATAGAAGGCAAGTTTGATGCGTAAGAAGGACATCATAAAAAAATCGAATATCATAATAATTTGGGGATTTGTTATCAAAAAATGTGTTACTTATAACATGTAATTGGAAACCAAGGAATACACAGCGATATCGAGAGTATTTATAATTTATTTTCGAAATAGGGCTTATTTCGCGTTCAATCTGCATTTTGGAATTGATTTGTATTCCCTGTTCCAAACCAAAGCGCAAGCGGACTTTTGACCATTGAGCTGGTGCGATCTACATCAAAATTCAAGGGGACCGTGCTATTTGAGACATTTTAATCATATCTATTCTCCAGCGCCATCTATTGGGCAGTAGTATTGATGTGATATTTCAATTGTTTCAATGACTCATTTGTTTTTATTATTTGTGTCAATAAAAATTTTGTTCGAATTACAATGGATCTAAATTGAGTTCACCCATGTAAAATAAGATGGCGCGGTCAATTGGGGTACTCTCGAATAGCTCTCCAAACCCATACAAGCACGGTCCGCTTGTCAAAATTGACTGCATCTTTAGTCGTGGATCATTCAATATACAATTAATGCATCAAATCAATGAACAAAAAAAAAATATCATCTGCGTTGTCATTTTGTGTATGAATCTCTACAAATCTCAAGTTATTCCAAACGACCTATATTTTTGGTCAACAGCCACGGCTCACACTCATATCTTTATATAGAACAATTGATTCACTTGAACTGGCTCCTAAAATAGTGCTCCTAACATGTTGCTCTCAACCAATTTATTCAAAAAAGATTCGTAAAAATAAATACATTGATAAATCAATGATTAACTGATGTCGTAAAATAAAGCACATTATTTTCAATGCATACGTTTTCTCAACGGGAAGTTTGGAATGTTGAATTTTCTTATTCCAACTTCGAATTTTATAATATTTCTAGAAATTAATCTATACTTTAAGAGAGAAAGAAACGTTGCAGCTTTTGAATTAATATGTGTAATTTGGAATTTGAATATTAAAATCTAAGAATGTTTCTTCATTCCAACGAATGTACTGACAGAATATTATTAAATATTGTAATAAAGAGAATAAAATACGAATATGGAAACAATTTTAGTTTCGCACAAAACATTGGGATGAAGAGAGTGTCTGTGTGATTATAAGTGTATATACTCGCCTAACCATTTCACCGATAGATTAGTAATGCTGTAAATGATATAAAGCGATGGAAAATTTGGCAAATGAAAGCTGCTTGACAAGCAGTTGCGAGCAAGTCGATTGATTTCTAATAAGTCAGTCAATTTTTGCAAATTATTGAAAAGGAATGTCGATTTTTTTCTCCATTTATTGCCAATTCAAAGGAAATTCCAAGGAAAATGTGAGCTGCAAAAGGCAAGCGAAAATGCTAATTTCATGAATGAAGCGATTCGAATGGAAAATGTACGCGAGTTTAATTTTTGCGATGTGTTCAAAGGAGCGAATACATGTGTGGAAATGACCATTGATTAATTGTGTCTTGTTTTGAAGTGTTGAATTGAGCCAAAAACAGCGAAAGCAGTGCAAATAGAGATCATTTCGCTCTAAATTCTATTTATTCTTTGCGTTCGTCGAGATAGGTGTGACATTCAATTCCTTAGAATCGAATCGATATTGACGGCATCCATGGAATAATAAAAATGTTTTGTGTTCTGGGAGCCTGTATATTATTTTTTCCACCTCATTCACTTTTCAGCGTGTCATTTCGCTTATTGAGTGCCATTGTTCCAAATGCTTTCGCTTTAAAACCTTGCGTTGACCTTGTTCAGGTTTTGTCGTTCCAGTGAAGTGAGAGAGCGAGCGATAAATATTCCTGGCTTTGGATAAACTGATGGCAAATTGGTTGCAATAACAGCGCAAGAACAGATCTATGAAATAGATAACAATGACTTTTTTTTGTATCTAGAACCTTATTTTCGGACTGAAAATGATGAGCGTGGTTTTTCCTTCTTTTTTCCTGAGTTGTGTCGTTTGGTTTCATTTTTTTCACCTTTCGCTTTGTTTTCATGCCTTATTTGCCAAGCGCCATTTCAAAAAATTAATGATGTATGAATACGTTCGCATGATGTGCATACTGTATTCATTGGCATGCCGTAAATTGGACGCCGGAATAGAGACAAATAGTAGAGCAAAAAAAAAAAAAACACCAACGAATAAAGGTGATGTTTCTTATCCGGTTGGCATGAAAAGAATTTATTTGTTCTACTACCTGTTATTTGAATGATAAATGAATGAGCCACACTTAATTCCGTCTTTTGCTAGCGATGCCCAGAAAAAAATTCCCCTCGATATTGTTGTATGTAATATGAGCTCAATGTTTGATTTTATCTGACTCAATACACCATATTTGTGTCGTATAGGTCATTTTGCTGTACCAACACACTTCTTGTAAGCCGTCGTTAATCATCATTCTATGAGAAAGTGGAACGATATTTTTCAGTTATAGCTATTTAGGGAATTTGAGTTTGAATTACTTCAAGCTTCAGATTGTCTTGCTTGCCTTAGCTTGGCCGCGCTTTTTATGTCCAGTAATAACATCCGGGATGAAGTGCTTAGGTGTCCATTCCATTCATTCACCTCATAAACTTTTGGATATCATTTTCGGTCTCCTTGCAAATACATCGGTTCAGCTTGCAAGTCACGATCAATAATAAAATGATCAAGACTATGAAATAAAATGACGGATTTTTATTGTTGCTTTGACATTTTTTTTCAATGATCCGATATTGTAGCACGAATTCAATTTATCACTTTGGTGATTACATATGCGTCCTTTCGCATTTCCGTACTCGATTACGAACTTTGCTGGCATGCACTCGATGCCTTTGTTCAGCGGCAGAGAACATGTTCCCACACACTGACACTGGTGTGCGTGTGAATTAAAAAAAAAAAACAATCAAGTAAGAGATAGAAGGAGCACAGAGTATGAAACGCACAGCACACACTCTAGAAGGCGCCATCCCAAATGATTTGCAGTTTGAAATCGGCGAACGTAACAATTATATTGTATATTCATTCTGAACCTCAAAAATCACATACGACGGTATATATTTTTGGTATATAATTTCATTACTTCAATTGCAAAATAAATGTGATTTCAAAAGTTAAACAACTCTCACTCTCTTTCCCTCGCCCATGGTTTGGGATCGCCAAAAGCGTGAATTCTGTGAATTACACGCAAAGAGAAACGAATGAACAGTCAAACACAATTGGCCTGAACTTTTTGCCGATTTAAACCATTCCACTTGACGCATTAATTTACCTCAAATTCAAAAGCTTTAATTTATTCGACGTCCAATTTCACAGGCGTCACACAATGTGTTCGTTTAGAACTTCAACAATCAAAAGAAAACAACTTATTATTCGGAAAATTGAAAATTGTCGTTTCAATATTGTTGGTTTATGTTTTTTGTTTCACTCGTATTTTTACATGAATATGCATCGTTAAACTGCGAGCGGATCCGTACTCTCCAGCGATTTGTAATTATGTACACGTAACATCGAGCATACGGTATAATATTCAACCATTTATGGGGAAAAACCTTTAACAAAACCACATTTCATTTCCCTCGTATGTTTATTGTTTCTCTGCTTTATGTTCATCCCAGCCTCAGCATGATATATGGACAATGCGTGGCAACAAACAATGCAGAAAAACACACATACGCCACAGATTTTATATGATCAAGGCAAACTTTCAAGTAGAGAGACAGAGCCAGAGACAGTGAGTGTGAATGAGAACAATAAAAACAATTTTTTGGTATTTGAAAATTTCATAAAAGCAAACTTCAGATGTTTCAATATGCAACATCACGTACTCATTTAGTCTGTGAAATATGAAGCATCGTTGCTCTAGATTCATTTGATGAGCATCTTTCTGGTTTCCGTTAACGTACTTACGGTTCTCATTCGCTTGAGCTATGCGTGCGCTTGTGTAACGTGCACAGGCTTTACGAGTGACATTCTCCTGCAATGGATTTTCTGATTATGCTTTTGAGCCAAGTTTTGAGCAGCACAAATAAAATCTCCTGTTCGCTGGTAAATGCTTTTGCGGGCTCTTTTATTTAATAAACAATGCCATTAATTGACATGACCGCAGGAATCCTGCTGCAGGATGTTCCATACAAGTCAAAAGCATGCATCGTTTGTCGGATGATAATACCAACCGATTTACAGTTTTTTATTGTGAGTTTGATCGAGCGCTTTTGATCTCGATTGATAATAATTTTGGTTCCATAGATCTGCCTTACGCCACTACAAATACATGTTCAAACCTTGCCTAAAAGCGAATATCATGTCAAAAACAAAAGCAATTGCAAAGAAAACGTGGAATTTCTGAGTTAAAAGCAGCGAAATTGGTGGAAATCTTGAGACATTTGCTAAAAATAGTATTAACAAGTAAATTGATGATCTGTAATTAGTCAAACACGTGTGGATTATATTGTGTCTTGCTTCGGATCTTAGATGATGCGCGTATGGTGTGGGAACGAAAGCACAATTTCCATGTCTTTTCACCCCAATTAAGCGGTGATTATGGAGCGTGTGAAACACCTAGTTGAACATTCAATGTTTATGCATTAACAAGGTCTGGATATAATCGTGTTCATGTATGGTCCCAAGCAGATTACTCTTAGCTCCCTCTATTCCCTGCCCCCACCTAGCAAACCGAATAAATGAATGAAATGTACATAATCATTGCAGCCACACAGGCTCATTATCTCCATATATCTTGTCATCGGTATGCGTTATTCTTTCATCTCCTTTCATGCAACTGGGGATAATTTCTATGATTGGTGCTAGTTCAATCGCTGGAACAGCATTTCATTTATCACCAATCATTTGGCATGACTAACGACAAATTTATGTTTATTATGAACTGGTAGCGTATGTATTCCGAGAGTTTATTTGGTACTATCCGAGATGAACATGCTCGATAGAAAAATAATGATTGGACAGAAATTAGTAAATGAATTCTAATTTGTATAGCCTGAAAATGTCGTTGTTATACTTGAATCGTGTTTGTCGCAGAATGACATGCTGGTTTCGAACGATATTTTCCAATGATGTAATTCCACAATAAAAATGCAAATGACTCAGTTAAAATCGAATGACGTATCGATTTATTCATTTATTGAGAGGCAGGCAATTTTTGTGTGCCCATCCAACTGTGACAATTGATCAAAACGTTAAGATTATAGAGTAGAGGAGGATTTCGAAAAACCATTCATTCACAAAAGAGATCGATAAAACTATTAATAGTCGTCGATTTTTCCACTTCAATATCTATTTGAGATTACATTTTTAAATGTCTTTTTTCCCTTCGTTAAAATGTCATTCCGAAAATAAATCAACAGCCAGGAATTAAATATGGAAATGTATGGCATTTCGAATAGTTTCGATGGTCTATTTACATGTGGTTGAACTTGTTACAAATGTCGAGTCAAAATGTGCTTGTTATGTTATTGAAAGCTTTTGACTGCTCAGCTAACTATTCAAATCGATGTAGAAAATTCGAAGCATTTACAATTGTATTTGTTCAACGAAGAAGGAAACATTGTGCAGGCTTGTGCTTGGCGTACGATATCTCATTAGCAAGCAATGGATGAAGGAATTGGAGTATGCTCGTTCTAATTAGAATTGGATTTCTATGGTGAGAGTCTATGTGTGGTGATGATCGAAATGAGCATGATATTTGTACGTTCAACAATATTTCGTTCAATATGAAAAATGGGTGAAGCCAAATGAATGCGTTAGAAAAATTATGGCTCAAATATTCTCGATACAGAAGACTTGAAGAAAATTGAAAAGAGCGTTTTTAAGTTGTAGATCTTATCTTACCTCTTATCAGTGATTCGCAATCGAAAAAAATGGTCGAAAACTATTTTCCCGTATGTTTCACTCTTGCGAACTTTTTTTTGTTTCTTTTTGAGTATCAGTTTTGAAGATTTTTTGTGAGATTCATTCTTGCGATTTTTGGTTTCAAGTTTCAATCTTCAATGACTAGAATGTTCGAGTAATGGTGCGGCAATAACCCTGAATTTTTAATTTGGCGCGCTGTTTAGTTTCGATTTGAGATGTTAAATTACATTGATAAGCCCATTGGAGCTGATGGCGCTAGCGTTGCTTGTGCTACATAAACTCAAGCTACTGCCGAAACATTGTTCAATTCATGATTATTCTCAGGCATTCAAATTGCAATTCAATTACTCGGGTTGTGTTTGGTAAGCAAATAAGTGTGCATTCGGCTGGCATTTGTATTTTGGCAAGTTTCAATGGAGTGGCCAAAACATACGTTGCATCGATTCGACAAACGCTTTCTGTGCTATTCCGCTTCTATTCCTTTTACAACAAATTCTTCAATTTTACATTTCACAAGATGATTAATGGAAATGATTCGTATGTGTTTGTGTGTGTGTCTTTGTGCATCGCATGCAACAATAGATTTGAGTTGGCACGTTATAGTTGTTTTGCTTCAATTTGGCTGAAATGCATTGTGGCCATCTCATCTCATTTTTTGTGTGCTCTTTCTTTCTCTCTCCCCTTCTCTCTCGCTTCCGCTGTTGATTTTACGCTTGTACAACAACTGTCTATGCAAAACTCATTCCACCATTTTATGCGTATCGCATGCCAATGGATAATTTAGTTGCAATTTGCTGGTTATTAATGGCATTCTGTTAAACATTTACACGTACAACGATGTTTGTGCCACACATGTTCTGTACATATTTCTTAGTTTCAAAGCGAGCGAGAGAGAGTATAATGCAATGTTCGTTACTTGCGCAAACATATCGGAATGCAATACCGGCATATCGAAGTGAATGGTTGAGCTAGAAGGCATAGTCGTGGTTAGAATGTCGAGTCAACCGATTTCTATTGAAATGCCGTTTGTTCTATTTGCATGTCCATGTATTGAGCGAAGCTTGTTTGTGAACAAAACTCTTTGAAGCGGTGAATTGCATCAGAAATAGAGATATGAAAACATCAGTTGAATATAGCCATATTCGGCATTTCAAAATGCATCAATAGTATATTTGAGTTGGTATTTCGTTGAGCAGCACCATTGTAAACGCTTCCATTTCTAATTATTAGCGAATGGCCTTATCCATGCTTTCATTTGCGAATGTTCCCAATAGTTTTCAACTTCAGACGCTATGCAACTTATCCGAAAGTCATAATTAATAATTAAAATTGATCTTTCCTCGGGTGAAAACTTATCTATTTTTATTGAGACCATTGTGCCATGTGTAACAGAAGGGATGGGCAAAAAATCCAAATATATTGACTCTCAGGTGCACAAATTCGTGGTGGATTCGTGCACCGTATGTGTGTCACTAGACTACCCAAAAACATGTATCATTGTTATTACCAACATAAATATTGCGAAAATCCACTACTGCATATGTATTGAAATCCAAACCAGCCAAATCCACTGGATCAAAGTAAACTCCTCTCGCTCTCACCGTGTGTCACAAACAGATTTCTTTCATTGAACATTTGGCAAAAACCATTCCAATATTTCGAAAAGGAAAGCATTTCGATTGAAATTTTTTTCATCCATTTCATAGTGGTTTATTCAAATGTTGAAAACAACAAAAATGATGTCTACAAATTTTCGCTTTGTAGAATGTTGATTGGGAATTGAGTTTTCAAAGTTTACCATGCTTTTGGTCTCGTATTTTTCGAAATCTAATTCGGTAAATAAAGTTAGTGTTTTTTATTTGTTTGTTTGAAGCAGTCGGTTGCCAATGGTCTCGATCAATATAATATTGGTTGCCAATTGGCATTGATACAGGAAGGAAAGTTGGAAAAACAAATTCAGACGATTCTATATTTGTTGATGGTTCGATATCATACACGGTTTTGATCGTGGTGACATTGTTACGTTATTATCTATCAAGTCAATTTCGAGCTATATTGTCCTTTCATGTGTATGCGAATAAAATAGGACCAAAAATGATATGACAACTCAACCGCAGCACATATTATCTACAACACATCTCGATATCGATGTTGCTTGAGTGAAGTGTGGTGTTTGCAAATGACATATTTAGTTTGGATACACGCACTCAAATTGCCATAATTCACGCTATTGTAATTACCAATTTATTGTATCTTGGGAAGGCATTGCTGTGTTTGCACGAGCACATGATGTATCGTCCAAAATATGATAGTGATTTTGGTTAACCAGTGTTGTCAATCGGGGCTCCGATTCGGGACTCCGAAAAATTCGGTTTCGGTCGAGTTCGGTTCAACTTCAAAAATGTCGGTCAGATTCGAGATATTTCCAATTTTTCCATTGATTTTCGGATATTTGGTTTTTCAGGAATTTTCTAAACTTCGACCGAACTTGCCAATAAAAGTTGACACATGTCAATTAAAATGGACACACGTCAACGAAACTTGAGATAAAAGTTAAAAAGTGTCAAATAAAATGGGAAAATTTTATTAAAATTTGACACATATCAATAAAAAATGATGAATGTGCACGAATTAAGATAAAAAATCATAGGTGTACATTTTTAATGACCGTTCCAATAAAAAGAAAACGTGTAGAACTGTGCAAACTGAAAATCGACCGTGGTTGGTCGGGGAAAAACCCCGAAAAAAGTCCCACAAACATCAGAATATCTGCGACTCGGCTCAACCCGACATGATTTGATCCCAATATGTCGAAGTCAGTTGGGTTTTGGTCGAAGTTCGGGACCGTTCCGGACAGTTTGATCGAGGTTCGGGATGACTTATTGCCCCCATTGAGATGTTTAGTAACAGTGTTTACCAAAGATATTGAGTCATATATCTTGCTTTGGCTTACTCCGAGAAGACATCTCATTTTTGCCCGTAGTTTCTTTTCCTCCGATTTTTCTGGCTGGCTCTATCTCCTTGTGTGGCTTATTTTATGGGCCACACTTCAGCCGATACGTGTCTCACTTTGTTTACACATCGTATTGAGGACGTGCACAAAAGCCCACACCATGTGATCCATAATGTACACATTGTGTGCCAAACAGCATATGCTCTACGCTGATTTTATGATAGAAAGAAACCAGAATATTTGAATTAATCATAAATAATAGCAGAGCAATACCATCAATATATTAAAAGCAATTTACTGCTCTTTTTCTGTGTACACAAAACTAGTTTGTTTGTTTCATCTTCGTAGCGCTATTGTAAGAACTCCTTGATTTCATTTAAAGCACAAGAAGATACGGAGCTTAATAAGATTTTACTTCTTAGTTTCATTGGACTTGGGCTGAAGCAGTGTTTCGAACATGAAATCATTCAAAGTCATTGGTATGAATAATGCTGAAGTTTAAGTATTTCATCCGAGTATATATTCAAAGTATATTTACACATTTTAGCTTGAGATCTTGCGTTTGCATTGATATTCGAATGGTTTGTGAGCCGTTGTTATTGTTATACCATATCTTCCGACCTCGCACGTTCAAACTTACAATGCCTCCATCATGGAGCGCGGCTAAATAGATTCTCGCTCCAATGTTCTCGTGATCAGATTAATCATCCTATGCTCAAATTTTCGTTGATAACGAGTATATTTCAGGTAACAATTTAACTCAGAAATCGCATCTAGAGCCTATCTATTGACAAATTTTGCCCTAAATAACAGACGAGCGCTCTCGTCTTCATTGTTCAATTCCATCAGAATCACGTTTATTAAGAAGGACAAAAGGCATACATTCGCATTTCGCAAGTGTACTGCTTATGAATGAGTTATGAAATGGCGGCCATAAACAAAGGCATCACATAACTTTTAATCCTATTCATTTGGCTTCAATTTCACCTAAACATTTCCGTCTTCTCCATTCAATCTAATCCAATTCACACATCTCACAATGCAAACATTTACAAATGAAATTAAATAAATAAGCTGATGTCTGCAGCAGCGACAAGATTGCTACGTAAATATTTCATATTTTATGGCTCTCTTTCGAGGGCGAATTAAATTTTTTTAATTTATTTTATTGCCGTAACTCGGATGTCAACGAACAAAAAAAATTGTTTGCTAAAGTGGATCAAGTGATTTGTTTGTTTGTTGTTGTCGTTGAAGCCTAGCAACTTTAGTGGCAGTCGTATTGAACCCATTGATAACATCAATACAAATAAATGTAAATCAAATTCAAAGATTGCGCATTAAATCGTTAAGTTGAAAGCAGCATCGAGCCTGCTGTATTCACTCTCGAATGAGCCGTTTGATTGAACAACAATAATTCAAAAAGTCAATCACAACACGAGCATTCGGTGCGCGCGCGTACATAATGACAGCTCGACCACAATCCAAAAGTCGTCCAAATCCAAATCAAAATCCAGTCATCACGTGGAATGGATTGAATTGGATGGCGCGCCGATGTGTCGCCTTCTTAACGATTTCGCCGAAAAATTTGTGCGGAAAAGTTGTGCGAGCTATCGAAAGCATCCAATCAACCAGTATGAAAAGGATCGACAAAAAACCATTATGTAAACACGAAAAATGGGAAAAAAGAGAGTTTTTCAATGGATTTTGCGGCACAGCGCATGCAACATTTCGGTACGCACATAAGAATGGTTGTGTGAATGTGTCGGGCACGAAAATAAATGAGCAAAAGTCTTTAAATTGCTTTCTTTAGCCCGTATTTCCCATTCATTCGTCCTGGCCGAAACGATAAGTTGCCATCACCATTAAATTACTGCTCTATCGTCGGTTCTGAAGGTACTTATCTGCTTCACAAGAAAAATTCGTGGCTGAAATTTATTTGCAAAAGTTTCCTTATATTATATAAATGTATATGGATTGGATATGGCACCGCAACGCCATTCACACGAGCCATTCGCTCTCGCATAGCTTTCGCTTCACATTGCTGAACGTATATGTATAAAGTGTTGTTTTGTTCTCCGGGCTTTCGCCCGAAAAATGCTTGTAAAATTTATAAGTATGAACATACTTGACCTTTCTTTTGCCAACTATTTAATGGCTTGGCAAATAATTGCTCATTCGGTGCGTTTTCTTTTTATTCGAACATATACGATTGATATCATTCGCATTGGGACACCATTTAGCTGAATCGCATTTCCAACCATGTTATAATGTCAATGAAATATAGCTCGAGCATACACATACATCCTTTTTTCTTTTTCGTTTTTCAATTAAATGCCCCATTTTGATGGAAACAACTCGATGATAGAATACTTTCTTTAACGAGTTTTCAATGCATCCTCTCTCCCACTGGAAATTCAAACTTTAAATTGATTTTTCTCCGCTCCCTTGCTTGAACGTGTGCCCACAAAAGCTGCTACCGAAAATAAAGCTTTCGTTCGAGAATCGTAAAACATTGGTCAATCATTTTCAGCTAACAAATAATTTGTTGGAGAATTGGAGCACTGCAATCGGATTTTTTTTTGCCAATTTTTATGAAGGAAGAAACAAGATGCTATTTTGTTTTACTTCAATTTAAAACATGAAAGCAAAAATATTTTACAGCTTTCACGGAAAGTTTCTTCGGATTTCGTAGGAATTGGTTCATTTGAAAGGTGTTTCACACGATTCAAACCCAATGCGCGATTGTGAGAGAAAAAAAAACACAGCACATGAAAATCGTTTCGAAGATTTATCGCTTGGGGGTTGTTATTCTCGGTTGTTGAGCAAGAAATTTTCACTTGAATATTTAAAGTCGGCACTCGGAAAGTAGTTTTCATAAATTCACAATAATATCCTGTGTCCGCCACTCGGTCGGAATGTTTTCACTCGTGTGATTTGTTCCGGTGAAAGCAAACGGATTTTGTCTTTTTGTAAAACAAACGCCACGATCAAGTTATACAACACAACACAACACAATAAATAACAATGTGGATGGTTGCGTGCACGCCCGTTCTTGGAAAGGGAGAGAAAATGATATACGGTCCGAACATCGGTTTTTGAAATGTAGCTCCTCGAGAAGTAATTCAACTAAATGCACTGACACCATTTCTAGAAATCAACGAGGAACATGCATTCGAAATGCCAAACAAATACCATGAAATCGAAACAGTTTTCTGTAATTTTCACTGTTTTGAGAACAAATTAAAGAATAAATAAAATGCGACCAGCTGGAATGAGATATTTTGGGGAATATTTATCATAAACATGTTCTCTTTACTTAATTGAATTTGAATACCACCCACAATCCAATGGGAATCGAATCAATTAAATTGAATTACTATCTTAGAATCAAGGGTGTTCATCTCCTTGGGATTAGTGCAAACTATACTTAATTACATTTCTGTATTAATAAGATGAAATGAGACCAATTATTATACGGTTTTCATTTCAAAGGAATTAACATTTGGCTCAGCCATCAATTTCATCTGTAGTGATTCTATAGACGTTTTAAAATGAAAACCAGACTAAAGATTCGTTTGAAAATCGTACTATTCTATTACGAGGTTTGAGCTTAAGATTTTAACACTTCAATTGAATGAAAATTTCTTTCAATGAATTTCTCAGCATTCAATCGTAAGTAGATACTTATTTGATCCAAAAATGCAATACATTCAATGAGGTTGTGTCTGTCGGAACTCTTTATAAATATCTTTGTGACATTTTTCGACTGTTCAGTCGATTAATTTGGGAATAATTTAAGGTTGCGAATACTTTCACGAAAATATTTTCACTGTTTCTTCAGCAATGTTCATTTTCTTCATTTTTTGAATAAATTGCGTTGAGTTTCCATTTGTGGGAATCCGTCTCATTTACTGCGTGCAATGTCTGATATCACAATCACCATTTTATTATTTGAAAATCTGTTTCAACACAAACTGCCAGAAAGATGAGAGCAAAATATAAGAAAAAATATGCAGAATGTAACATTGATTGCATTGGTAACGTTATCTCGAGTGTTGACAATGCGAATCATCGTTCATTTATGGCATTCAAAATGTAGCTAGTGCCAGAGGCGTGGAAAAATAGTAATATACGAAAACGATCAACAACATTTGATTATGTGCCTCCATTGTTTGAACGAAACAAATGTTAAACCGCATTGTTTATTTGGGTCAGCCGGCGTTTTTTTGTTTCATATTCAGTGTTAGTACAAATACTTCTCAAACCCCTGATGGATGCCATCGTCACCACTTTTGCAACGAGCGCCATTATTTGCGAGGATAAATATTTTTTTGTTTGTCGTTGCGTCGACGTCGTTAATATTGCATGCTTGAAATAATTGTTTTGTGTCAACAAATCGCATACATCCATTTCAATTCCATGTGCAAAACGGCTTCTATTTATTTTGTATGCATGCAAATGCACAGAAAATGCATTAAAACCATTTCAACAATCTCGAAACGTTTTCATTTCATGAACATACACCGCAGCGCAAGCACATTCAGATAGAGAGAGAAATGCATTTATTCATGCATCGAGCAGTGTGCTGGTGCTCGCTCGAAATTATTACATGCATGTTTCATTATCATATGCACCAAAAAGTTTCTTTTCACAGTGAAAACGATTTGGATTCGGGATTTGTAGGACTCCAATATGATAAATCTCCCATTTATTTTTGTAGTCCATAGTCTGTATTGCCGCTGGGAGCGAACACTCAGAGCTACAATCGTGAGAGGAAAGAAACGGCAGAAAATGAACTCTGAAAAGAAGCTTAAAAAAGTATTTCTAAGGGATAAATAAAAGTCACTGCGTGAAATTTTGAAGCTTTTGGTAACATTGCAGTTGAGTGAAGAGCATTTAATCTTTCATGGATGCTTCATAGCGCCAGAGCAAAACGTGCGGACATCCAGACACGACCAAAGCGAACGACAAAGAGGTAGAACATGTACACTAAAGGCGTGTAAATGGATTCACTGGCCATAACCAACATAATACACATACCATTTTTGCTTTAGCAAGTTAAAGATTTGTTTGGGGCTGCGCACACGCTCATGAATTATTTTCATTTACCATGGCCGGTTTGATAATAATTCATAGATTCATTCATTCCGATAAACACACACCGAGGTCATGCACATTTAAACTTAACAGATCAATAAATGCATGGTTCGATAAAACTGAAGCATGTTGCATTTTGTGGTATAGTTTAAATGCAAAATGCAATAATGCGTATCAGAGACATGTCAAAAGTGCCAATTTCCCATTCATTCAAATGAAATATTATTGAATTAATTAAACTATTGGCTGAACTCACAATAATTTTAACGAATTCAATGTTCATATTTTGTAAGCGGGCCTTCAACGAATACTAAGCTTAATTAGTTTTTCTCCGAAAGTATATGCAAATTTCATTAAATATTCCCAAAAATCTGAAGCCGACGGCTAAAAATTAATTTTATCGCTGATTGATTATAGTTCTATAATTTGTTTTGATTGGTTTATGATAATCGATTTTATATTGGTTCCAATTGAAATTGATTCAATTGAAAAATTGCGGCTTTAATTGAGCGATAAAGCTTCAAATCAATTGATTACACTTGTAAAACCGCAGAGTGATCGCAATTTATAGGCCGATTTCAAAGTACTACAGAAGCAGCACGTGAATTGTTTTAGCGATTTCAATATGGAAATAATTCAGTGTCGAAATTATCCGAGCACCAGCAGCCCTTACGATGCCTGTCAGTTCAATGATGACCAGCATCTGTTGTTTATTTACCGCCAAATATTTCAATTCGCTGCCGTATTTATGTGACACAGTTAGAAAACTACGTGTAGTGTTTGCACCCTTTTCAAAAATTTAAATGCGTGAGCGCACATAAATTGTATTAGAAAGCCCACGTTTTTTTTTCATTGCAAAGCCTTAAAGTAAGCAGCGGCAAGCATTAATTTTGGCATGAAAAGAATTTGCGTCGTCGTTTTCAGCGAAAATTAATCAAACAACTTTATTGAATTGTTTGTCATATTTTATTCATGAGCAGTTTCTTTCGAAATAGTTTCGAGTGAATGGAATATTATTTCGTATGGATCAAGCAATATATTTTTGGCTGGCTGTGCAACTCGGCTCAGTCTCAATAGCCGGTAAAGCTTTTCGTATCAAAATGCAGGAAAGTGAAAGAGATTCCATGCTCGATGAATATCACATTTGAATTTTAGCATTTCTTTTCCACTCTCAAACACGGTATGCGTCGTACCGCATGAAATTTATGCGTTAATAGCAGGCTTTTGAAGCACAACCGAACTGTGAAGCCAGCCAAAATAATTCATTGCTCAAAAAATCAACAATAAAAGGCTCATGCAATGTATCAATCGGAAATAATTATCTGAATTGAATTGAAGCAGTTCATTAATTATTGAGAAATTTGCAAAAAAAAAAACCGAAAAATTTCATAATTTAGCAATTAAATTCCGAATTAAATCAATATCACAACAAACGTCTCTCTATGAAACGAAAGTGTGATTTTGCACATTCAATTTCGTTTTAATTCACCTAATTCACATCATTTTCTGTTTGGACATGTGTCGTCCAGTATAAAAACATAAATAATTTCAATTACATTAATGAGTTTTTGAAACAATTGCTCTGACAACTATCGGCGCTTTTAGCACGTACATCAAATGATTGTGGAAAACATTTATTAAATTACCTGAGAGAGAAATAGAGAGAACGGAAGCTATTGTATATGAAAAATACGTTTTCTTCCATGTAATTTAATCAGTGTCCTTTTTCAACTTTTATTATGTCTATTAACCGAGAAGAATAAGAGAAGCACATGGATTTTGCTTGAGAATTTTCAACGAGTTACTTAATGCAGCTGTAATCGAGATGTCTACTTGCAATTTTCTTAGAAACTTGTTCTTTATGATTTCGTCTTTGTTCCATTTCTTTGCTATTCGATAATGAAAAAAATTTAGAAATCGGTAGCGACAGTAATTTCTTAGATTTGAACTCTCAACAAAAACATAAATGTGAAATGACATATATGAATGTGCTCAGTTGGTATGTGCCTCCCTTCTTTAGCTACGCTTTCAATGTTAGTTTCTAGTTTCTTATTTTTATTTTGCTGGCACATTGGAAATTATCCATGACGCAAGTGAAACTTCGCAATCTGGTCATGTCGACTGTTGTTAAATTTCAAACTTATACAAAATGAAATATACTTCCGTTTGACTATTGTTTGTTGTCCACTTGCTTTGCAGTTTCAATCAAAATGTACACTGAGAAAACATTTTTCAAGAGTTTAGCTCAAAGTTATCTAAATTTCAGCATTAGACAACGTCTAGATCGAAAGTTTGTTGATTTGTAGTTTCAAATGGAACTAAACTGTCAAATTCAAATTTTAGATGAATTATACAGGGTGGGCCATCTAACGTTTGCATTTTGACAAAAATTTTTACTTAGAGAATGACAGCTCAAATGTCAAAATGCAAATTTTATATGGCCCACCCTATACCTTAATACGTAGATTAGGTTACTTTGATCTAAATTTGTGAACATTTTTTTTTCTTTGAGTAAAAGTGTGGATTCTTTTGTTGCTTTCTCAATTCTTCCCGAACAAACTGAATACAGATGTTTTGGTATCCATTATTGCATTTGTCGCATTCAATTTTCAAGTACAAAAAGTGATCTCATTTTCATTGAAGACAATTAGGAAAAAACTTTATCATTCAAAAGCACAAAGAAATCAAATTATAAGTGCATTTTATTAACATCTGTGTGACAGCGCAATTCGCAATAATTTGATAAATTAAAAATGTTGACTTATATCCAGCCTGTGTTGCGCCCTCAAATAGCAGCTTGGATGGATAAATGCTTGTTCATTATTAGAATTAAAATTTGATGTTTTCAAATTTGCTTCCGCTTTTTGTGTGCTCAGGCTTTCATTTCATCATGTTGGTATTTTCTCCTAATGTAGATCTTCATCAACGGACTTAAATCAACTTAATCAAAAACGAAGTGAAATATGTGCAAAATGAATTTTGATTTGTGTCCCTTTTGAACCAGATATTCTCAGGGATTATTTCGTTACATTGTTTTTTTGGTCAATGGGTTTTTTTTGTTGTTCAGAGACACGATTCGGTGACCGGGCTCTAATGAAAATCCTATAAACTCTATTTTCGGGATCCTTGCTGTCGACTCATGATTATATAAAATTAAATTGAGTGTAACATGTCTCCAACATGTCATAACATGTACAATAGCATCCGAGAAATGGTATGAAAATGTTAAAACGGCATCACGCAAAAATGGGGTCGAGAATAGATTCAACAACTGTGTATTATCGCATACAATGCCGACCTATAGCACATCAATTGTTATTTGTTCGCCACATTAACAATGGTCTCATTTATTTTCCCATTTTTCTTCCGCAGATTTTTTTTTCTCGACTCTCGCTTCTCTTGTTCTCGTTTCCAAAGCCGAACAAATACAAACAACCAAGCGTTTAAATATGGAATAAAGCGGATTATATAGTTGCATGAACATAATATTCCTTAACAAACAGCTTCATCTTCAGCTGATGTCTCTTTCTCTTTCTCGCCTTTTCCATATTGCTTTGCATGTCGTTGTGTCTTTCCACTTTTTGTTTGCACACAGAACTTTTTGTCGCTTTATTATAAAAATGGTCATGGAAAGAAAAATTACAGATCTCAACAGAGAGACAGAGAGACGAGCAGTTGAAAAAAAAGAAAAAAACTTGAGCATGTTTGTTTTGTGTGTATTTTTAAACGAAATTCCATTAAAAGCATTGAAATATATCGACAATGCTCGAGCCAAAACGTTGAACAACATTCATTAGATGAAAATGTAAAAGAGGCAACGAGGAAATAAACAGTTTGTTTTTATACTTTTTTCTCTCTCTTGCCATTAAGATGCTTGATAGAATTCCAAGATATTTTTTGGTCAATAACCTTATTGATTATTTCCACTACCAGTAGCGCAATGGCTTTGAAGTGGGAAAAATAGCAAACGGAAAAGATGATTGAAAACGTCGGTTCGTAATGAAAAGTCTAAAACATGGTCAGAAAACACAGAAGTAATTGAAAATTCCGACAGCCAGGCGCATCACCGTAGTATTGGATACGTAGCATACCGAGTAAAACATCAATCTCCAAGAGAACTAATGAAATGGACTGGACCGAACTGGGGTGCCATGCATTTTCAATGGAACAATAACTTAGTTTCTATTGTGCACGCCAGTGTACGGTGCCCGATGGAACAAGAGATATTCTCTTTTGATGCAGAAGCGCATAATTGATTCATACAGCGATTCTTGAATTTGTTATTGAAATCGAGCTTCCTGTGAGAGTCACAAACGAATGGAATTCCCGAATTTGACAAGTGAATGCCAGAACAACGAACTCGATGTGTTATCTAAACCTTGGAATTTGTTGCATTGATGGCAAAACCGACTTTATTGGCTGGCACATGCTATTCAAAACAGATGGAGTCCATACTGCAAACTGTTGTTGCCCTAAAAAAAAAAATTCTGAAATGGAATTTGTTTTGCGAAGTCTCATGGGATTTTCATGTGAATCGTTCTTCAAACACATATTTTCATCAATGAACAAAACATTTTTTTCTGTCTCGCGGAAATTGTGGAATTCGATATCATATCGATTAATTTGGAAAAATTGTATTCCAAATTTTTCAATGTGAAAATTCCAAACGAATTGAATTGAGATTCGAAGTGGTTCGTATCGCTTTCACTCACAAAAAATAGATTATCTCTTGAAATATGTTGATCCAACCACAAATGAAAATGCAGGGGCCAGTTTTTCCATTATTTCATTCGCTTGAATAGGCCAGAGAGAGCATAAGCCTCAATTGTGGTTTTTGGCTCGGAGAAATCCATTTTTTTTGCTATAAAAACCCATGAAATGAATTGTATAAAGAAAATGTGGCCCCATGCATGCGTCGGTTGATGAATAATTTCGTTTTCAATTACGCCTGACGTATTATAATAGCAGGAGCGCAATCATTGGAACACTTTTGATGCGGTTATATAACGTTCAAAATTAAAGCACATTTTCATTTGTAGTTTTTTTTTTCATGCCGAACGAAAGGGTTTATTCTCTCATTCGCATACGTTTTTATTTGCAACGAATCTGTACGTAATACAAACAGTAATCAAATAAAGATATACGCAAACACAAATATATTTCTCTGTTGTGATGACGATATGTGTGTATGCGGACACAGGCTCTGCCACAATCATTTATATTGATAAAGCGACCGGCTAACCGAAATTAACGACAGCCCCGAAAAAAACGAGGGAACAAGAATTGAAGGGAAAATCGCAAAAACAAGCATACGCACGCAACCAAATAAATTAATTGGAAAACATAAAGTAATCTTTGGGTATGCTTAACGAATCAAAAAGCGGTCCGGCTGATTCGATTCCAACAAATGATGTTTTTGATGCGTTTTTTGCTGCTTCGTTGATCAATAATTTCATTTGAACTTTCTGAAGAGTAATTTAAAAAGTTAAAGCGGTTTTTTGATTATTTGGCGGCAACATTTGACCAGACCATCGACCCATTCCGCTTCCTCTCTTTATCATCATACTTGAGCTGGTATTTCGACCACAGTAAAAAGTATTTAAAGATAATTTTTAATTTATTTTGCATGTCCATTCTAAAAAAGTTATTTTTTGTGTACTTTCTCCATTTAAATTTTACTGAAAATGTGATGAACACCCAGCTTGATGTAGATTTAACTGATGAGCTCGAGCAATCTTTCAAAACGCAGCCATCCTTTAATGTCTCAGCTGCAATGTTTGTGCGCGTTTTTAGAAAGCTGTAAAAATCTGATTTCCGCATTTTTGCCAAATGAGCTCTGGCGAAAAAGTGAAATCAAAAATTCCATTCACGGTGCCGGTTACGAGCTGTGGTTGCGTTACATTCAATACCCTTGCCTTTCAAATGTGGAATTAAAAACAAAAGAAAAACTTTCTTCTTCCATTACATTATGATTATATTGCGCATTTTCGTTGTAATTTTATGGCATTGAAACTTCAAATAAACCGCAGTGTTCGCGTTCATAGCGAAACATGGGCAGCAGCAGTAATAGCAGTACCCTGGACAGTAGCGCACTTCCGATCCTTCAACACATCGTTTGATAAAAACAGCAAACAAAACATGAAAGTTTTCGGCATTTTCTTTTCTTTTCTTGCTTTCTTCAGTCTCAAGAATAGTTCATCTTTCCGCAATGGAGCTACAAACTTTTTACACATAAAACACATGCACAGACATTGAAGAATGCTCTCCAGTCTGGTCAACTCCTTCGGGTTATTTCATGTCTTGTACTCAAATACAACATCATTTCAGTTGGTTGGATTATTATTATTATTCGTGCATGTGTTCGAATTCGTGAGTGGTCGGATGTAGTTGTGTGGTTTACGATGACGACTACAATGACTGCTAAAGCCACATGAAACTCGAAGAAAAATATATGAACTCACGATGAAGAAAGTTTCAGCTAATAAAATACAATGTTAGAATAACACCAGCGGACATACCAATAAATAATATTTTTCTGAGTCTTTTTCTGCACACACACACCAAATCCCTTGGGCATAAAATGCAACATTTTTTCTGTTTTTTTTTTCGGGGATAAGGAATTTAGCGGTAGAAAATGTCGCCAGCAAAAGGACGGATAAGGAAAGATTTGTCTTGAGCCATTGTCGAATCAAAGAAAATTGCCGAAACACAAAAACAAATGCGATTCCTTGGAAGAGTAAATTTTCAGGAAAAGTTCGGCAAAATTTTCTGCGAAAGGAAAATTTTCAACAAAAAACGATGAAAAAGATATTTTAAGCTTTCATAGTAGCATTCTGGCGATGATATAATTTGTTTGGTTGTTTCGAAAAGGTATTCACCAATGAAAATATAGGGCCATTATTCATTGAAATCTGATAGGGAATCGAGGTTAATTGTGAACATTTTACACGGATGGATTGAGGCAAGGAATCGAATATTTATAAATATTTATTTTTCTAATTTTTTTCGAGATTTCTCGTTGCTATGGATTTCGGTTGGTTTTGTTGCTTTAGTTCGATTCGAGACAAGAAAAGTAATGAGATGAAATATAAAAATGCGTGCAGAGTTCCGAACTGTACACCCAAGATTTCACAGTTTATACCGAAATAGATATTTTATTGCATTCATCATATCGGTTGATTCAGGTAACACATTTGCAAAGAAAATATTAAAATCACGATATAGACAGCGCAATGAACGCGCAGCATTTGCATTGAAAAATAATGAAAGCAATCTCTTGAAAAGCATACAAAATCGCCTCTTCAGAGAATTTATTTTTTCATTTCAACCTTTTATTTTTCATTTTTATCTTCTTTTCAAACAATTGTGATGTGCGAAAGCGGAATTTTCTTTGGTCTTTGCCGTTCTCTTTTCTAAGTGAAATTCAAAATAAATGGAAATTCAAGTTGATGAACATGACGATAGACTGAAAATGAATATGCATAAAAAATGGTTCATTTTATCTGTTAACAACATCAAAGCGTAATTGTGTATCTTTTATTTATTGCGTCTCGTTTGATAACGAGTACGGTACAGCCCCAATTTGCCTCTTTGGAATTGTATTAGGGCGACATTTTTCGGGGTAAACAGACAGTAAAAAATACGCATACAGATAGAGAAAGAGAGAAAGAGAGAGAGGGAGAGAGAGGCAGCGAAGTCAATTTACAATTAGAGCGCGTTGCAAAAAAGTGATATAATATGCGAAAAAAATGTCGGACTCTGTTGATTTTTCAGTTCATGCTATTGTGCAAACTGAGAGCCCCAATTGAAATATAGATTTGATACTTGATTTGAAAAATATGCGCTTTTAATGAACAAGTATGCTGAATCGTGGGTTATTTTTGTCGTTTCCACATAAAAGAATACAAAAAAAAATGAGGATATTTCCACGAAAGGGCGATTCAAAGTGAATTCGGGCGCACAAAAGAGATATTTCTCAATTATTATAATTCGGTCCAGTTCAGTGATTCGTTTTTCAATCGAAGCATCAAATCGAGATATCAAGGATATCGCAAACCTGCCTAATTGGAAATAATATTCCAAATTAAAAAAACTCACAAAAATATTCCCTTTAAGTTGCAAAGTAATAAAATTCTAATCAAAATTGAATGAAAATAATCAAATTTTTCGATATTTCATTTTATAAAAAGGTTTTTCAAAAAGTTTTCTCATTTGAAATATACTTTCCAATCAGGAAAATGTACGATATGCTCTCTCTTTTTTTTGCTTTCATCCTGTCCCAATTATTATTATGCTATTTCCTTCGCCATATCAGTTCATTCAATGCGAATCGCGACATTTTCACTTTGCTCCATACAATATCCCATTTTATGACGGAGAGAAATGAATCAAAACAATAAATTAAATATTTCGATATGTTATTTGGATTTTCTTCGGTGCTGATTTTCGAAGAGTATGACTTATTTTGGCTTTCGCCCGCTTTTCAACCGCAATCAGGAAATGTATAGCGAAAATAGTTGAATTTTGTACATGACTTGTATCGGTGTCAATATAGATAAACATCAGTAAGCTCGTTCACTTGTCGAAAATGGATGACATCTCCGAAAGCCAGTTAGTTCTTTTATGTAATAAACCGCTGAAATGTTTATAGTGAGTCAGTAGCACTCATATATAAATATACGGGGTGTGCGCTCGACCCAAAACTGTTTAGTAGATGAAGTATAACATCATCGAGTTGAAAATTCTAACTGGGGAATTGCGAGTGTAGTGTGAAGAAGCTGTATCAACGAGCGTTTTAAGAGCAAAATACGAGTTTTTTCGCATCAAATTGTGTAGCATTCCGACCAAATGAAGTAATTTCATTGTTAAATCAAAGGATTTTCGATTTCACGGTTATTTTGGGCTTGGGTCCATTAGCGACCCGACTTTCAGCAACCGAATTTTAGCTACACATCAAATACATAGGCATTTAAATATTATATTTCAAAGGTCTTTCGCTCCACTTAGGATGGAACCGTGTCTAAATATTCAATTTAAATCATTACTTACTGCTCAATGCATCGCTGACGGATATCTAGTTGATGCGCATTGACGCTCAGTTTCCAAACGAATTTTAAGCACATTCGAAAGAATAAAAAATCCCCCCGGTGCATGTGTGTGTATGTGTGCCTATTGTAATTGCTGCTGCTCCTTTTTTTCACGATTGACGTAGCTTAGTTCGATTTCATAATAACTTTCTCTCGTGCATTAAATACTCTTCGGCTCGTCCTTTTTTCTGCATTGAAATCGATCGAAGCGTGGTTGACGAACGGAGAAAATAGTGGAACAATCGATTTAAATTGGAACGTGCACTGTTTTGAGCACTGGAGAGCAATTAGAATTAGCAGCCGTGAGCTGTGAACAAAGTCTGCTGCCGATGTCGATGCACACTGGATTCACACACACACACACACACACACACACACACTCATTCACTCACAAAAAAGGAATCAATATTTTTTTTCTTCTCGATAATCGTTGAGTCCATCAATTAGTTCCGCATGGCTAAATATTCTTTTGTCCGTATTTTGGCTCTCGAGATTTTTTTCAACAGCAAAATTTATTGAAACTCAAATGCAAGGTGGCGGATACTTCTTCAAGTGGTGCTTACACTAAAAACCAACAGTTTGAGAGCACTGAAACTCTTCGAAATCCGATTTTATCTTGCTATTCAATGGAGAAAAAAAATCACTAAATCAACACATTACCCACGCATATTTCTTCTTACAATCTTTTTCATTCGAGTAACTTGAAGTGAGTTTGATTTTTTCTAAAGATTGCACTTTTTTTTTCCAGTTGGCACGCAACAGCAGTAAATTTCAAGCGTCACTGTTTACTTCAACAAAACGAAATACCCGCTCATTCTTCTATTATTCGCTAAAGTAGCCACTTGTTTGGCGAATTGTGATTAAGTTAATCACACGGCCAATCGCGGTTTTTTAGCAAAATTTCTCATTCGACACACAAACACACGGATTATAAATCTTTTACCGACATTTTTTGTTGTTGTTCTCTCGACACATTAATCGACGGACTTTTTTCGCCAATATTTTTATTCTGCCTTTTTTATCGGTCGACGTAAAAATAATTATTTACGTTTCATTAACGAGGATGGGAAATAAATATTATTTGCGTTAACGAATTTTGCACGAATTCAAATGTCCAGCAACATTATTGCAGGATAAAATTTCTATCGGGAATGAATATATTTTGTGCGGTTTCGATTTATTGCCGCTTTTCAAAGTAGATAAGCAATCATCGAGACAATAAGCGATTTTGTCCGTGATTGGCGATAAGCTGGTCTTAACTACAGTCAAAGTAATCCTATGGGATCGACGTGCGTGAATTACACCTGTTCAATAGAATGAGTGTGAGGCTGAGGTTTTTCATATGCACCGCATTCATTACGTTTACACGTAAATCTCATTGAATCTCAAACAAAAACTGATATGCTGCCCCATTTATTGGATTGGTGAATTTGCTCGAGTTCGGTGCTTACAATTGTTTACGCTATTCAGTTTCATGGGCATAAAATAATCGCATCCACTGACCATTCACAACTTTTCTTTTACACTCACTTGAGTTTGGCTTTTATTTCATTTCATTTGAACTGAAACGGCTGGTGTGCTGTTGAAAATGCACAAAATTTATTTCTACCGTCAATTCTAGGTAGAAGCAAAACAAAAAGGTTCCTATAATGCGGTCTAGGGATTTGTTTTTATTGTTTCATTACGAATTTAGTCACGATTTTTTGTATTATTCACAAAGAGCCTTTAATTTTAAAGCGAGGGCCTCAAATTCGGAGATTGCGGTTAATATGGATTTCCATCGGCTGAGTGTTTATTTAAACAAAAAATATATAATTAAGCCTTTTCGATGTACTAGCTTCCTTTCAAATGTAACATTTATATTATATATTTTCTCATTTTTGTTCGCTCACGTTTTTAACCGTTTTTCTTTAACACCATTCGCAAGAGTTGACCAATTTGAATTCTGTGAGATTTATTTCACGCGCGCGACACGGTTACTGGTCGGAGCGGTTACGTTACATCACCGATTTTCAGCTTCGAACTGAACAGATGTGTGTCATCGGCAACGACTCGATGCATGCTCGTGGAAAATGAGCAGCAGGGAAAGTCGGGATGCGAGTAGAGGGCTTATTGCCACATTGGTTCCATTCGGCTAAACAGATCTTGCGCATGTGTTTGTTTTCAAAGGGAACTTAAATTTTCCTGACATTTTCATCGGTTGGAAAACAATTGCTTATTCCAAGCTTCCAACAGCCAACCACTTACAAGAGAGGGCGACACCAATCGAAATTTTCAATTCAAAGGAAAGCCATGTTCGCAGAATTGTATCGGAAAAATCTACATTTTGGCGGAATGCCCAAAAATTATTTACATGAGATGATCGGAAGTGATATTCAACGGAAATTTGTTTGAAGAGTTGGAAATGTGTTTAATCTGAATCGGAATTTTTGCTTCTTTTTTCACCTTATTGAAGAAAATGAAAGGTGAAAACGTGAGAAGTTGGAAATTTGCAATTTTTTCTGGGGAAAATACAATGTTAATTCATTTTCCAATTTGGAAACAGCATACCGGTGATGCCGCACTTCACAATTTCAAACGAGAGTTGAAAAACTTTCCCGGAGAAAGGGGAACAATGCCAAACTATTTATCGAAACAGCGTCAATATTTTCATTATTTTTCGCGTATAAATTCGAATGTGTTCTAATTGAAAAAGTTTTATTGAATGGCTGGAAGCAGAAAAAACGAATGCTGCTGATGTCATCAGGTCAATTCAGAGTAGCTTGCTTCACTTATTACAGCAGACAAATTTTATTGATTTAAGTCGTATCAATCAGCAAGTTTAAACTGCTGAAAAAAAGCTAGAGTAAACATTTGGCAGTCATACGACACATGAATTGAAAATAGGTTTATAACAAAAACTTTTTATAGCTATCAATTAAGAAAACACGTCGATTTGAGTGTATTTTATTGAATTGTCAGATATCGATTGTATCGCAAAATGTGGCTCTTCTTGGTGGAATTTCAAATAAACTGTCTAAGCTATGACCACAAGGTGACCATTAATAGAAGGTCTTCACAACTTATACAGTCCTGGGCAGATTTGACAAGTTCATGCCTTAAATTCAGTCGTAGAGTATAGATTCTGTGTGGTCATGGGAAGTACACAAAAAATTGCTGCATTTGGAGGAAATAAATTAAAGCGGTACAAATAGTAGAACAAATCTGGCAATGACAATACGAGTTTATGTAACCTTTTGACACCATTGACTCTCGTGTAAAACCAATATTCAACATTTTAAAGTCTGATTTTGACACATTTGATACCATTGTTTGTTGTATTTTTATCCAGTTCAAAAGAATTGGAAATAAGAGATGCATAAGTAATGCTCTTCGCGTGACTTTAATTTATGAGTAGAATTTCTCTGGCGCACTCGAACGAGGCAGCATAGTTGAAAACCTGTGCGGCATACGCAAGGAACTTTGTCGACACAAGTCTCAATGTGTTGCTCTTAAATGAAAAAAGGCGGCTGAAAATACAAAAATAAACATTAAGAAAAATTTGAATTTTTCTCATTCAATGCGTTATAGTTGCTTGGCGTTCAACCATTTGGAACATTCTATCTTCTCAGCAAACAGCAGCCAAAAGAAAGATGCACAATGGAAGTCGCTCGTCGTGTGCGCACTGGAGTCAATATGCAACCACATTAAAATTATGTTTTCACTCAACGAATTTCTTCTTTCAATATTATTTTCTCTCTGTTTGTTTCGACATTTTCCCATAGAAGTAACGCCACCCGCTTAAAACGTTAATGCATTCAAACAAATTAACTGAATAATAAAACACAGAATTTAGATAAAAAGAAACATCTTTACTAAATTGATGGAGAGTAAGGAACTGCCGACGGATATAGTTTTCATCGTATAAATGGATTCAAATTTCATTTAAAAATATAGAGCACGGTTCCGTCAATCACTAATGGATTTGTGATCAAAATATCACATGGGCTGTTGGTAAACGTGTTGGCTGATTTTCAAGCCTCATTAGGAATTTCGACGCATTCCCAATCATTCCAAATGAAAAAAACAAATGCAAATGGTTATTTCAATGGTCAATACAATAGCTACTCTCAATCCAAATTATACAAGTTTGATCTGAATGCAATTGTTTTCTACAGTGATGTAATGTCACGTTCAATAGCGTTTTAGAACAAACATCGTTACTGATGAGCACGTGTGAGTGTGTGTTTGTATCCGTCATTAAAATTCGAATCTTTTCGCAATGCATTCGAAATGTTATTTTTAAAAATGGATTTTTGGGATTTGTTTACAAAAACACGCAACTCATCTTTGTTCGTGTGTTCACACTTCGTGCCGATCATTTCATGTCAAAAATAACGTGTGAGAGAGAGAGAGAGACAAAGAAAGACAGAGTAAGCACTGAGCGGCATACATATTAATCTCGTTGATGATACTCTAGCTTCTCCCCAATGAATGTATGTGTCGCATTTGATGTCAACGTATTCGCCTTTTCAGCGAAAATCTTCGATTTTCGTTACAAAATGTAAAATAGGCAGCCAGTCGATGAGCAGCATTCAAACGAGTGATCGGTCGTTGTCTGTGTTCTGCATTATATTCAATACGCTGTCTACAAATAATGTTCGCATTCAGATGATTCCTACGGTTTCTAAATTAATATATTTTAGCTTGAGAGGAGAACAGTTTTTCCGGTTTTAATTAAATTTCAATTGACTTGAATAATTTTGCTCGTAATTGATGTCGTTTTTCGTGAAAATGTCTTTGATTTCATTCAAATCTGATACACATTTCCGCAGAATTTCAAGAATTATCCGTGAAAAGGTGGAAAAGTGAAAATTGAATAAATAGACAACAATCTGAACTAGAGATTAATCAATTCCGATTTTTAACACGCAAAAAGTGTAGTTCATCCGAATTATCAAACTTGAATTCATGCAAGTTTATATATGGATGCATTAATTGAAGGCAACTTGAATCTAGGTGAAATCTATCGCAACTTTAAGTGCTTTAATCGCTATTTTGTGTTTTCCCAAAATATTAGGTAATTTAACAAACATTTGAGAGCGTTTTATATGCAAGGAAATGCTTCCGACCGCTATCTATAATTTGATCTTGCTGAGCCGCAGCATTCTAGAAAAATCCGAAGTAATTAGTTCACGAGAATGAGAGATTTCGGCAAGTCTTTCAAAATTATTCACATTTGCTGCATCACTAAATGGTGAATATTGTTTTCGCATGGCAAAGCAAAATAGCGAAGAAATGTGAATAAAAGAAGAAAAATGTTACAAGCACTTAATGATAACTGGTTTGCGTAAATGGGAATGAATTCAACACGAACATGACGGAAGCTCATTTAATAGATACCTAATAAATTTATTGGCCCATGATGATGAATCGGAAAACGTGCAATAATATATAGCTTTGCTCGGTTCTTGATTTTCAGTGCGTTTGCTATGGGAAAAAGCAGCAGCAGATATTCACCTCAACAATTTAAGCTAAAACCATTTTGTGAAAATGCATCATTTTCAAGAGTCAAGCGTAAATGGCATATGGATGAAAATCGCATCCTGGCAACGCACATAAACATACAACACCGTTTTCAGTTTGTTTCGATCGATTGAGCATTTCGTGCAAAATGCGCTGTACAAACACACTTGAGTGTTCGAAAATATATATCTTTGTCCTCTTAAAAGCAAAAACGAAGACGAAAAGCTCGCTTTCATGCAGGAGATTAAATGCGAATAAAGAAAAGATGCTCTGAAACAAATGACAAGAGCATTTCTAACAGGAATTAGCTCTCGCCAGATTTTTCAAACCATTTGAAAATCGCTGGAAAATGAAAGACAAAGTGAAAAAAAAGAGCTCGGCAGGCAGCTTGCGCTGCTAAGGAAAACGGAAGATAAAATACGGAATAAATAAATGTGCACAGCACGCGATTATGTTCATTGCACTTGTAACATAGCCCATATTACAATATGATCAGAGCCCCCGAAAGATTGTAAATATTAATGCCATTTCGTGCGATGCAATTTAAGCAAATGAAAATACGATATACACAACATACGCTCTCACTCTTTCGTTGTCTCTCTGGCACTTACCATTTGAAATGTGATGCAATGCAATATATAATTGCTCTGGCTGTGTGCATTTGCTCGGGCTTGCAACGCATGCCATTTTCAACATCAACAAAAATAATAATTAAAATGAAAAAAAAGGAAGAAGGAAGAAAGAAAAATGAAAACGAATGCATTGACACGAGTACACAGTTGGCGAGAGCGCTCAAAAGAGAGAGAAAGAGAGTCGGTAATGTATCGCGTGCACACATTAATTAGCTGCATCAAGCGAAATCTTGGTTGCTTTTTCCATCGTTAATCTTCAACTCTTGAAATCATTTTCCTTCGTTGGAAATCAGCTAGCGCGCCCAGATTGTGCATAGCTCGCATCTTTCGGTTCGAGGTAAAAGGATTAAAATCTGATCCAAATACATGCGAGTATAAAATGAAAAGATCTTCTTCTATTCAACCGATTCTAATCATCATATCAACATTTCTTTGCATAAATATTTTACATTCGAATGATCAATCCCCAAATTTTCGTTAAAATGTGCTGGTCATTGTTCAAGAGCATGAAAAACGGGATCTAACCGAAAAATACCGTTCAATTTGCCAATCGAATGAAAATGTAAAAAAAATAAGCAATTTTGGTTATTTCACTGGTTTTTCCTATGATTCGCGAACCATAGAGAATGTGGGAATTTCACAAACATTCCGCTTCTTCTTTAACAAAAATGTTTTTCACGAAACGCTAAAATTAAAAACAGCGATGCCACTTAATATACATATTTTAACATATTTGAATATACTATAAAGTGTCGAAATACATTTTTTGTGTAAATGACGGTGCTATATTTAGATTGCAATATGTACACGGTTAACTTTTTTGCGTGTATCATTTGATCATACGCGCATATGTGTCACCGCAATCACAACGCCCGATAGAGCAGGAAGCAAATGAGCGACGGCGAAAGCACGAAGAATTCACAAACAAAACATTTGTAGAAAATAAATGCGAAAAAGCGATGGAGTGAGAGATGGGGAGAGAGAGGGATAGAGCGCTAAAAAAGTCGAAATATATAATCATAATAAATGAGCAATATCCCGTTTCTTCTTCAGCATTGGCGATGAATACGAAGATTATGTGTGTGGCTTCAAAGTGTCGTGCATAACGGTGGGATTGCGGTTGACGGCTCGTATTGAGCTCACCACAATCCAAGATGACATCTACTCGATACGCATATATGCGTGCACATCGAATTGCTATGGTTGCAACATTAATGCCATTTTCCATTTGAATTTAGCGAAACGAAGATTTTTGCAGGAGTTTTTTAATCTCTTGTGCAAGCATAAACATTGTCTTCAGTCACTGATTTTCACAAATTGTAAATGAGAACAAATACGTTTAGAAATGTCATAGGAGCGAGATATAATTAGGAGAGCAGCACATGTGTACTGATATATGGCGACAATGAAGAGTCACGGAGTCGCATGAGTAGGGAATGTGCGTGTGGAATGGGCAATGCATCGCCAGATAGAGAAGAAGAGCAAGTGCAAAAGAATCGAATCGTCATTTAATCTATTTTTATATTTACGCATTTACAACCAAACAAATATAGAAGAAGACAAAAAAAAGTGCGCGCTTGTGTATCTTCAGTTAATGTCTTTTTGGTTCCTTTTTTCGATTTTTCATAAATTATGAACATACGTAAAGGTTTTGCATCTGTTCGATGCCATTCCACCATTCCAGATGACAAGCAATTCCGATGCTCGAAATGCTCTTTCATTATGTCGAATAAAAAGAACATGAATTATTGATCAAAAAAGCCGAAAAAAGTGAAAACATATTTTTTCGTTCATTCCTTTCTTCATGCAACTTGCGTTCAATGTGCAATAAATACGTTCCATACGAAATTCATTTTCGAACTGCTGGCTCAGGAACATCAAATTGGACCGTTTAGTTGGATTTATATAGTCTCATAAAACGTTTATACATTTATGAAATGAGCCGATTAAAGGGAACGAACGCGGTTTTATGTTTTTGGAGCTGTTGTGAATTTGGATTAGCCGAATCGGATGTGCAGCAACTTGATCTTTCTAATAATTAGTCGATTTCAGTTTTGATTTAATCCGAAACGTTTCTCTCGCTTTCAGTAAACATTCATACGATGTGCAAACATTTACTGATATCGAAGCTGAATTTAGTGTATCCAAGATATGATCATTGAAATTCGCCTTTCAGCAAACGTGTGTCAATGTCGTCGCACATTTATTTTGTGTGATTAAAAAAAGGACCCAAAAATTCAACGGAGTGGATGCAGTGTGAAAGCACACAAGTGACAAACGTTTGGTTGTTGAGTACAAACAGCTGTCAATAAGTTTGTGATCAACGTTAATAAATTGAAAACAACATTTTTTTCATCGAAAAATAAAAAAGGAATCGTGAAACTGAGGAAGTTGCGGCTTTGTGCGTGCGTGTGTGTCGCTTTTGAAGAATGAAAAAAAGGAAGAGTAACAAGATTTCAGCAACAACACCACTTATCAATATGTGCGAATGCTTGATAAATAAAGTGAATTCGAATAGCACAAAAGGAATCAAATGAACTGTGTCGAAATAAGAAAAGAATCACTTGAAAAAGTATGTGAAGTGTTGAGTTCGAGATTCGGCAATATCGAAAACGAAATGTTGTTTGCGCGCCCGAATCGATCTCGAATATCGAATGAGTTCTATTTAAAACCATCTTTTGAGTTTGTCGTTACTTTATATGTGTCACTTCAAAGTTCAGTATATTTGCACACATAAAAGTGCTATATTGTGCTCGAACGAGCTCGAGTGAATCGGATAAGTTGTGGCTCTTCCACACGACGCCTACAAATCAATCATTCACTGTGCGTGTGTGCATCGATTAAATCAGCTGCAAAATCATGTGATAAATACAATAAAACGTGTGACAACTAAATACTACATCTAACTGATACAAGATATATGAATTGAGTGTGCGCTTCGGTTCTGTGTGCTCTCTCTCTTTCTCTCTCTCTCTCTCTCGAGGGAAGCATCCAATATAATTAACGATGTATTGTGAAAGCTCAAAATCAGCGCGAACGTCGTTGTGACGATAAACAAAAGTGTACTAAATATGAGCGAAATAAATAAATGTGAAAAAAGAGGAGGCAACGGAAATCCCGTCAGTATGAAACCGTTGAAAGAAATTTGTTTATTCATTGTGATTGTGTTCGGATGTTTGCATCATCATGTGGATGGCAAAGGTCTTGAAATCTCGGATTTAGCAAATGAGGTCAATGAGAATGTTAATAAAAGAACAAGAAGTGCGAGTGACACTGAATATTATGATGATGGGTTGGTGATGGAAGATATGGATTCGGTGCAGCACGATCAACCATCGACCTCTTTTAAGCGAATGCCTTTTTCGTATGGGCAAATGCAGAGGGAACCGCCGCACACGGAAAATTTCGAAGCGAAAAGACGATCGGGCAATTTTCATACGCCGAATATTCTATTGACCCGGGAAGTTACAATAAAACAGGGACGATTGAAGGGTTTCATACGAACTATGCAGCGAGAATCGGGTCTACGGAATGTACAGCAATTTTTAGGCATTCCTTATGCGGCAGCTCCAACGGGAAATGGACGCTTTATGCCACCAGGTAACGATTTATGCTACCAGCTTGTGTTTGCATTTTCTGCGCTTAACGACTTAATTCGAAACACAACCGCTATACAAAATATATAGAAGTAACGAGCACTTTTCGTGCCGCTAACAAACAAATGTGTAAACAGTTTTTGCATGAAGTAAGAATAAAACAACAACGGAAACATTATTACTATTTTTACCATCGATTGGAATGTAGTTCAATGTGTGTTTTCTACATGTTTTCCCTTTGCCTGCATATTGCATAGGCGCAATTTCGAGAATGCTCATTCCAATGCATCAAACCAAATGAAAATAGATGTGACCGATGAAACATGCAACGAAAAAGGAGTAAACAAGATGGTTTCGGTGTACGAATGCGCATCGGCAAACAAAAAACTCGGTAACTGACTGGCTGGCGAGTAAATGAAAGTATGCAGAATGTATCTGTTGAAATGGACCTTTTGCTTTCTTCCAACGACATTCCGTTTTATAAATACGCAAGGGTATTTTTATCGATTGGTCACCGATCGACAGCTGATGAAATTTGAACTACGCGAAACACTTTGGTTTGCTCTTCTATGTTTTCTTCGTTTGCGTTTGCAAACTTTTCAACGTTTGTTATTAAACCAGCCATTCGGCGAAAACTTTTTTAATTGAATTTGGGCGCTTCCCTCATGTGCACTTCATACATGCTCACCGAAGCCGTCATATTTAATTACGGTTCTGGATGGATTGCAAATAAGCTGTGTGCGCTCGTTCCTTCGGTTTACAATCTATTTTTACAGCAATGTTCACACTTCGTAAAATTGCTTAGTAGATTTTACTTTGAAATACATCACTACCATAAATCATGCACGCAATTTTCATGAATATCAGACAAAGAGCGACAGTTGGCGTTACAAGCGAGCAGAATGCACGTTTTAAAATACTCCAAGATTAATGACTTGAATGATTTTTGACGTGTACTTTGATTGGTTTCGAAGATTATATTGGAATAATAGGGACAGGAGTATGAATTGTGATAACTACGAAATTTGCGGAAATGTTCACATTGAAATTGAAATATTTGTATATTTTGATGGTTTAGGTGCACCACCTCCGTGGAAAGGACTGAAAATGGCCGTTGAATTGTCTCCAGTGTGTCCCCAAAATCTGCCATCATTGACTGGCACACAGTACTTGACAACCGGCCGCTATACCTATTTAAAACGTTTATTCCGATACTTGCAAAAAGAAAGTGAAGATTGTCTTTTTTTGAATTTATACGTGCCGGAATGTAAGTATTCGTGAAGCTCACGGAATCCATCCAAGTCACAAAGTACATGTTGAGATAGCTCTTCTTCATATTTCAGCTGGCATTGGACCGAGTCCAATATATCCGGTAATGGTATTTATTCACGGAGAATCATACGAGTGGAACAGCGGAAATGTCTATGACGCATCAGTTTTGGCCAGCTACGGCCAAGTTATTGTCGTTACTTTGAATTATCGTCTTGGCATTTTGGGTGAGTTTTGATTAAATTGTAACAGATTATGCGCTTCTACCATTGAATTTCACTTTGACTTAATTAGTGAAAATAATGTTTGTTTTTTGTATCAGGAAGAATGCTTAAACTTTGTCAAAATTAAAGTAATAAACTAAATTGTTGCAAAATACTGCTCGAGAAATGCAACTTGTAGCGAGAACAAACTTTGAAAATTGTGAAATTAATTTACTTCGTTCAAGTGATAATCTAATGAGATGCACATAGTACAAACCACATTTCCCCATCAAATCATATATTAAATTTTGGAGTACAAACATATAGGTTCGGAGAATTTATGCAAAAATGAAGATGTAAATGATGGAATCAAGTATACAAATAGCAAACAGCAAAGCCTAGAATAAGGCACACTCGTGTCAAATCCGCAGTATGCATTTCAGTTTGTTTCACATCTCTCTACATCTTAGCAAGCGAGTTATGAATGCTGTCTTGAGCGTGAGCGTGCTCTTGAACTATTTCCAAAAGAATGCATGGAATTCTATTGCAGGTGCAAGTGTAATAAATTGAAAATGCTTCCTTCATTAACTCTTGTTCAGATATTTGCTCATTTGGAATCCCAATTTTTTCAAATTAAAAAGCATGAAGTTTAAAACAACACATACACACAGAGAGACAAGCAGGTCTGCGTCATGCACATCAAATTTTCTAGGAATTGGGTTCGACATTGCTGTAGTTGAACATTATTCTCAATTAATATTAATTGAGACGCAACGAATTTTTGAAAGGCACAAACTTCTAATTGGAATAAATGGATGCAAACTTTTCGTCTAATTTTCATGAATTTCAATCCGTTGCATTCCTGAATTTGATATTGAGGTTGTTGACAGCTTCAACAATTTATAGTTTATAATCAGATCAATTGGCTCACCCTCATGAAAATCTCAATCGAACTACGTATAAAAAAGAATATATGATTTCAACGCAATTCAATTTGAGAGCATAAAGATTAGATAGCACATGTTCCAAACGGGTTCAAAATAAATGTGTCGGTAATAAAATCGAAAATTATGAGCTCGACGATATTTATGTCGGTATCTAATAAAAAATTTATAAAAATAGATATATCATCGATCGGAAATACGCTTCACGTTTCAATATAGCAGAAAGACATATTTCAAACATCTTTTTCTGATATCATGAACTCAAGTTCAGTTACTGAACGTCATACTTTATCTACAATCATCACGAATGTATTGAAATATCGTCGTTTAACAACTGAATATTTTCGATTCATTGGTAATCAGTACTTTAAAATGGAATCTCAACTTTGCCCCTTAACTATTGTCACAACGATCTCATCACTTAAGCCTCACATTTCACTGTATGTTCACAAGACGTTTAGCTTCTATGAAATTGCTGAGAATGATGTTTCAGATTGTAAACGTTTTTGCTATGCAAATAGTAAGTATACAATTAAGCAGGATCTTGCGATTCAAATCCGACATATTCCTTTCCAACAATTCAATGCTGCGTTAAATCATAATGAGTTCGCATGTGCAACAGGTTCATTTTGATGGTATTGAAATTTAATTCAGTATCATTTTGATATACGAGCCCCAGATAGTACGAAAAATAGGATAAGAAATGAAGTTGAATTTTAAGAAATAAGAAAAATCAAGTTAAATCATATGGATTCAGTCCAATGAGCAAATATATGAAAAATCAAATTATATTCTTGGGATATTGATGAGTTTCTTGCTGGCATCACAATAAAGGCACTTAATGGTTGCAATTAACCTATTTTTAGGCGCAATAACTCATTATTAGGATTTTTGAGAATAAATTACAGAAATTTGTCTATGAATACGATAGGCAAGCTTCTGCTTACTGGTTCTCAAGTATACGAAGTATATAAAATTGTATTTAATATCTCTGAACTTTTTCAAAATGTTATATTGGGTGCTGATTTCCAATAGCAAAGTTCAATGTGTATTCGATAAACATACATATAATTTTCATAATTGAATTCAATCATTACTTTATCTGAATTTGTTGATATTCCTCAAATTATTTGTTCGATTTGGCTACAAACACACTGAAGTGTTTGGCAGATAAATTTGCGTTTAAACCACACTGAAATAACTGAATACACCACACTCTAGTTCGGAGTAACTTTGCAATAATTTTGACATTTGTTGTACATGTAAGTTTTATATTAATACCATAGTGGAAAAAACTGACATATTGTTGCTCCATTATGAAGTGTTACTTCAAATTATACATAGTTGGAGTCAAGTCTTCGATATTTATGCACAGAATCACTTATATGTGCAGGAACTGGGATGGAAATTTTTCGAAAATATGTGCTCTTATTGGATCTATGTAATAAAATCTAAAATGCTGTTCAAAACTTGAAAGAGAAATGTTATCTGATATGATATTATTCATTTGGACGATAGGCTTCCTGCAAACAAACTCACCAGGTACTACCGGCAATTATGGTTTATTGGACATAGTTGCTGCGTTGAGCTGGATTAAAGATAACATTCAGCAGTTCGGCGGGGATTTAGGTATGTTTTTGGCCCGATGATGATAAAATCACAAATGAAAATTGATTCAAGTGAATTTTAATGCTTGGGACATTCTTATGATATTTCCTATTGAGATTTTAATTTTCAATTAAGGTTCCATAACATTGATGGGCCATGGAACTGGCGCGGCATGTGTTAATTTGCTCATGCTTTCACGGGTTGCAGAAAAAACGGGTAAAATAACGACGTGAACATAAGTCCATTGAATATGCGAACGTATATGTCGTTTTTTGTAGGTTTATTCCATAAAGCGATCTTGATGTCCGGGTCTGCGATGTCGGATTGGGCCTTATCCAAACATCCGGAACAAGCAACAATGGAAGTTCTCCATAAACTCGGCTGTTCGATCAGTGATGACAATGAAGAAATGCTGATGTGCTTGAGAAATAAGCCGTACAAAGACATTTTGAAAACTCGTGCAAACTCACCCGAGTTCACCACTATGTTCGGTCCAGTGATCGATAATAATATTATTCAAAATGATCCACAAGAAATGATGAAAAATTCCCATGGTGGTTTTAGAGGGTTTGTAATTTTGAACAAATTCACCAAATTTCTTATTTTTATTTGAGTCGTGAATGAACGTTTGTTGATATAATCTTGTTTCTAGTTATGACCTTTTGTTTGGTGTAACCGAAATGGAATCATACAATAACATCAATGCAATCGGAATAATGAATGGATTGCTAGAAAGTGAGCGGGATGGTTATTTGAGATTTTATATGCAAAACCGGTTCGATTATCAGCCACATATTGCTATGAATTTGACGCTGCGCGAATATAGCAATTTGTATACAAACCCAAAAAGTCCACAGCCAGAAGAGCATAGAGATGTAGTGCTGGAAATATTGAGTGATGCTCAGGTTGCTGCTCCAGCATATCAAACCGGACTCTATCATGCAAAAGGCAATCCGAAAACTTACATGTATTTATTTTCGCACATTAGTAAACACGGCGACTATCCAAATGTAAGATTTTTGAATATTAGTTTGATATGATCAATACTTTCAACGTAGAGACATTGCAAAAGAAAAGTGTATATAGTTATTTGTGGCGTCACGAACTTGCATAAGCAAAGTGACGATCGTTCGACGGAAAACTGAACTATAGTTTTCTATGTCATCATCTTGAATACTGTTGTTGAAATCACCATTTCCGAATCAATGACCAACTTGATGCAATGGAAAGCCCAAACTGAATCAAACGTTCTTCATTCCATTCTTTAGCTTTCTCAAAGTATACACGGGGAAGATCTACCTTATGTTTTTGGCGCACCTTTGGCATCAGCACGTCCATTCGGAATGAATTTCAGTCCAGCCGAACGATTTCTTTCCGAGGAAATTATGGTTTATTGGACAAATTTTGCAAAGACTGGGTGAGTGTCATTGAAATCTTGACAATCCCATCAATTATAACAACAAATGCTTTATATCGAATTTTTCATAGTAATCCAAAAGCACCGGCTAGAGATCACTTTATTAATGCAATGGATTCTTCGTCAAATTGGAATGACATCGATTGGCCACCATTTCTCGAACAATCTGGACCAAGTACTAGCTTCTTGAACATCGGCATTCCACCAGGTATTTAATGGAATCTCATAACTCTCTAACATTGAATAAAATGTGTAATTGTTTTTCTTCCGGTTTTCAAAGTGGTTTCGAAGAATTACCGTGAACAATACATGCATTTTTGGAACAATGTTCTGAGCGAACAAATGAATGGTGATTCAAAGCTGGCTCAAACATCGTCAACTGAGCGTCTAACTGATGAAAGTACGTATTTAAAACCTTCAGTGGCACATGTGAATTATTATTTGGCCAAATCGACCAGTAATCCAATACGTCAATTGCAATATTTACTGCATCACACAGAACCACACCGCTCGGATATGTATGCAACGCAGTCGACAGCCGAAATGCCAAGCGTTGTGGATGCGGTCACAGCTCCACCGGACAGAACATTTGTGATGGGTGAAAATCGAAACCAGATTCAGACTCAGTTCCAAAATCAAAACCAAAACGAAGATGGACGAAAGATCATCATCGGAGCACGTGATACACTGCGTGCTTTAATTGGGATGATTATCATATTTTTGGTGGTTAACGTCATAATCATCACTATATATTTAGTGCGACGCAATTACTTCAAGAAAAATCTCAAGCAGAAGCTCGATATTCTATCGGTAGATGGAACAACAGATGATGAATTGAAGCGCTCGAATAAATTCCATGACGGTGACGAAAGCTTTATCCTGGATATTGTGCGAAAGAAAAATGAATATGTACCAGTTCAACGTTATCACTCGCCCATCAATGGATTCTTATTGACTCGACATTACAGCACGAGCACAGTTGACACACACACCAAAGTGTCCGAATGGATTTCGCAGGAGGTGAATCGTCAGAATCCGCATTTCCGTTCGAAATCGCCATCATTCTCGTTCGGAACGTCTAATGCATTTTTCGATAAGAAGACTGACGATGCTGATGGACTTGATATAGTGCCACAATCCAAACGACATCCAATCGAATTGATGAAATCAAAGTCATTCGAATTGAACCGAACACCCGAAATGATGTGCCAAGAATTGAGAGATTGCACTGGGCCAATTTTCAGTCGAAATATTATATCAAATCAAGAAATTCGGCCAATGAATGTGCTTCAAATCGATCACAGGCACACCAATTCTGATCCAGCCGCTATGACATTCGGGCATAATGTGAATGAACAAGTGACAAGTTTCATTGAAGATGTTGATGTGAATGTAACATCACGCGACGAATGCGATGGAGCCTCTCATTTCCCATTAACACCCGAAGAAACCCTTCAAATTTATCAAATGCGAAATTATCCGAAAGTTTTGCCCAAATATCCAAATCAATCCAGTGAGTACGTGTCTTCGTCATCATTTAAGCGCCGATCGATGCCTTCGTATCAGCATATGATCAATACATATGCGAGAACACCGCCCGTACCACCACCACGAACAACTTCGACTCTCGATCGGCTTACTTCGATGCGATTTTCAGGCAGCAAAAGTGAACCAATGCCCGTGGCAGTACCAATCATGGCACAACCGATTCCAGAATCACCTTCCGACTCTGAAGAAGCCGAAACGATTGAAGTTGCCGCACTTCATGTAGGACCATTGCTGCCCGGCAGCAAAGAGAATTTGTATTCAACAATGAATCGCAAAATATCAGATACGAATGAAAATAAACCGTGCATAATCGCTGCACAAATCGAAACACCCACCAAATCGATAGAGGAATCAGTAAATTTAGAGGAGAAAAACACAATACAAAGTAATTATCAGCTAAAATCGATTATGAAACGACAATTTTCAAGACAAAACTCGGGTGATGCTGATTCAAATGCATCGTTACAAGGACCAACAACTTCAAAAATTCCTATCCTCAGTAGAGTAAGTGCTAGTGGCAAGAGTAGTAGTAGTGGCAATAGCTCGAATCAAAATAGTGATGGTAAATCGAGCACTGATGAGGCTGCACAAGACTCAATTGCTGAACCCGATCACTCCGTCGCATCAATTGCCTCAGCTGAAACGTATTCTAGTGGCGAAACTGTTAAGCACATATTTTGAAAAAAAAAAAAAAATAGATTTATTTTGATTACATTGATAAGGAATCACAATCAGTATCATATATTTAAGTGACTAAAGACATGCATCCTTAAAAAGAGGGAGGGAAATATAGGGATGGGCTCAAGATTTTATGTTTTAATAATATACTTGAATAACAAACATTTCACAGTTCTTTTTTCGATAATTTTTCCATTGTGTTTCATTTCAAGCGCTTTCGCATTATCGCATTCCAAATTAATGAACGGAATTATTGGCGGTAAGTTTTCAGAAAGAGGCGACCAAGTTTTCGGTCTCGAAGACCATACGTGTGTGATTGAATATTTCATTAGCGAGCAGGGTAATACTGGAAAAAACCCCGAAAAAGCAAATCAACGCTGTAAACTTAAAATTGGAAAACTTTCTTTCTCAAGATTTATATTTTCAACTTTAATTATACAATCCGCTGTAAATGCGTGTACATTTCAACACATAAACTTATATCTAGCACGATATTCCTGCTTGGATGGTGGCTGTTCTACCGTAGCATAATATGTTTTCACCTAGTATTTTGAGGAATTTTGTGCTCCTTTCGTCGGGCGTTTGGTAAAATGTTAAACACCAGATTATGGAAAATTGCCTAAGAATATCATGTGCGCGATGCACCTGCACGAGAGAGAGAACGTTTCACACGCTGAACTCAAGTGCATCCAATCACTTATTTATTACATCCACCAAGAACTTTGTCCGTTTCAAAATATAAATAAATTGTGTGACTATTATTACGAAACGGACGTCGTTCAACTGGAATTTCACAAATGCATCGCCAAAATGATTTTCAACTATTGGCAAAGTAGATTTTGCGCATCAACAAAACACCAACACAATATCGAAAAAGAAAGAGGCCGAAAAAAATCTTTTAGTCGAAACAAAATTAATTGCCACGGGTTTTCTTTCCGATAAATTCGCCAACAACTTGAGCTTTGCACAAATCATTCATTATTTTCGTATCTCGGAACATGGTTTATTGTTAATTCGCTGCCATCACCACCACCAATGCCGTTTTATCAGAGACTTGCAATTCATATGCATATTCGATGAAAATTTTAAATTTCTCCGTCGAGGAATTACTAGCGCAGAAATTTATAAGTACGTAAGAGGTAAGTATGATTATTATTCTTCATAGCCGAACTCGTTTTCTCTCTCTCCCTCTCTCTCACTCTCTCATGATCTTATGAGAATGAAAGTATTCAGATAAATTCACTCAGTATTTATTCAAGAACAAGGTGAAAATATTCAATAACATTCGCTGAGGTTAAGATTCGAGCTACAGAAAATATAGTTTTGGTTTACGAAAAGTTTCAGTGCAACAGAAGTTGAAAAAGATGTGAAGTTCCAAAAAAGCAAATGTTGGACTTAAAATAATGCTTTTGTCTCATTTTTGTTTAAGATCATATTTTCTTCTCATCCATAAAATCACTCAAATTCTTTATTCGAAACTATTTTTCAGGAATTTTCACTAGATGGTGGTAGCAGCTGCTGGTTAGGCCAATGTTCGAAATCACATTCAGTTGAGGTTTTTCATTGTTTGCAATCGAATACAAACGAGATGAGATTTTCGCATTGTGCATAAAAATTCTTGCTCTCTTCGCTTCGTCCAGGATTTTGATGATGAAATTATTTATTCCACACTACATGAAATACTATCCGTTTGAGGCTCGTTACTTTTGATTCAGTTTTATTGGTCTTTTTATGGGTAAATTAATTACAAATAAGAGCTCAAAAAATTCAACATTAATACCGTTTTTATTGTATCTCAAAGGATTGGCTGATCATACAAAAATAACAAGTGATCTTCAATTATGAACCAATCTGGAACTTCCAACATGTGCACACAGAGAGAAAGAAATTCAGATTTTCTAATATGTATGTGTTAGAGAAATGGCAAAACCGAACCGAAGTTCGGTAAAATCAAACAGAAGCTTTTTTGCAGATATTTAAAATTGTTCGAGTTCATTTCCAACGAGTTCGGAAGAACGCGACCAATTTTAAAATAAATGTCTAAATTGAAATCCGGCATGTTAAATTGTATGCACGCGGGATCAAAGCGTGTTTTAGGTTTACCATTATTCTTTCTGTCGCTATCTTTTTGCTATGTTCGCTAATGACGCGCAGTTATCGGATCTTAAAATATGTGCACAGCAAATTAAAAAAGAAAAACTGCTAAATTAAATTAGAAAAGCTTATTTGTTATCGATAAGATGACTCTTGCTCATTTTCCCATTGGATTCAGTTTTCATTGCAATTTCATCATGCAAAGATTTACGCAGGAACTACAGCCAGATGACCATCCAAGACGGCGTGCGATCGCAAATTGGGCTCTAGAGCAGCTCAAAAGTGATCCTGATTTTCATCGAAAAATCATCTTTCACTGCCTCGCTCTTGCGATTTGATACCCTTGGACTTTTTTTTATGGGGCTACGTCAAGTCTCTCGTCTACGCCGACAAGCCGCAAACAACTGAAGAGCTGGAAGCCAACATTGAACGCGTTATTCATTGAATTTCTCCAGTTGTTCTCGAAAAAATGACGTAAAATTGGGCCAACCGAATGACATTTGTAAAACGTAGTCGCGGTGGACATTTGCGGAAAATTATTTCCAAAAACTCAAATGCAGTATATGGTACTACTACAAAAATACACAAACAACAATTGTTGCCAACAAATTTGTTGTGTGCTTAATTCAAATTTGAAAAAAAAATCTTAAAAGAAACACCCTTTAGTAAATATGAATTTCTTTCTCTCTGTATACTCTTAAAATTAAAATCATTTTAATCAGCTCTACTTGAGTCTACAAATTTAATCCAATTCTTTTGAAATCATAGAATTTTACCGATTTTAAATATCAGGAAATCTGAGGATGTATTTAGAATCAGAATCTGAATCAGACTCGAGCTGAGACGCAGAAGTCAATCTGGTGTTATCAGAATGATTTTTTGACATATTATTATTCTGTGCAATTTTTTGAACCTTTTTCGGCGTTTCATTTCCACATCGAGCATCTTCGGGTGCTGGGCGCACTTTCGGCGATTTTTCTAATACAATCGATCCATCATCGCTATCAAGCATAATAATTGAGAAATATTAATGAAGTCGAAAGAGTGTTTGGCTTAAAAAGAAATTGATGAAATTAGATTAAAACAATAAACTGAAATTGTGTCTCACCCAAGGTCATAGTGGATAGACGTTACACTAGATATCATCTTCGATGAATTTTTGGAAATACTGAGAAATGATCGATTTGTTTTTCTTCGTATTACATTCTCAAAAGTTTCGTTACACAGTTCATGTGACTTAAAATTAGAAACAATTTCACAGTCAATGTTCAGTAATTCCCTTGGAATTTCCGATACTGAATCTCCATCGAGCTCATATTCTACGATTGGATGAACCCTTTTGGGTGCTATCGATCGGAAAATATCTGAGAGGGTGTACATTCCGGCATGAGATGCATACGGAATCTGGAAAAAATGTGTATCATCATTCCCCTTATTCAATGATCATGCGCAAAAAAATATTGGCGGATTTTATTTGAGGCCGGTAAATTTGGTCAAATTTGATCGCCGAGGATGTATTTTTGTATATTTTCCTGGCATGCAATTTTAAAAATTCTATGCGATATTTACCCGAAAATACTTGTGCATTTACCGGAACTTAGATGTTCAAATTCAAACATCTTGTGTATGCCAGTAAAATGAACATATTCGACAGAATAATTTACCGGCCACAAATGAAATCCGCCCAGTTTTTTTTCCTTTGTGTGGTTTGTCGAATGAAGGTGACTTACATGAATGAGGCCATTATGGTTAGCGTACGGAATAAAATCTCTTTCACTAGCAATTAATTTAATGTTCAGGACTTTCTTTTCCTCAAAATACCTGAAAAAAGATTTTCCCCTGAAATTATTTATTCGAATTGCTTGTACAGTTTGTGCACAGAGAGAAATAAATTGGTCAATTCGACTCATTTACTTTCGCCTGTGTTAAACTGTTCAACTGTTAAATGGCTCAGATTTTCATGGCGCCAGTTCTAGTAAAATTTAGTCAGTTTTCAATATGTCAAACTCGAATTTTCCATTTTTCTTTGTAAATGATTTCAAATGAAGCCAAACCTTTTGTAAGTGCCGAAGTCGAAAGTTCTTATCGATCGAATAGTTATTTCCGGGCGATTTCTGAATGGGAAACTTTCATTGAGAATGGTTGCTCTGGGAAATAGCTTCGTATTGTATTCAAAGAGGTTTTTTTTATCACTGCGGTAAAATAGCATTTGTTGTATATCGGTTAATTTTACATTGATTTGGTGGTAACGGGCGAGATCGACGAGCAAATCCAACGAATCAAACATGTCAGTTTCTAGAAAGATCTTATAATCGGAGTATTTTCTGAGAAGAATGTTGTATAAACGATCATCATTTCAAATTATCCATTTGATCAGACAATAAATTGTTTGAAAAACCTACTCTATTATACAAGTGATGTCTTTGCTTGCGCGTTCATTTTGCCAAATGTCAAGATGCTTCGAAGCTGCAAGTGTATTGTCAATGTAGACATCCGTGATCATTTTTCGGTATTTTCTGAACATATCGGAAAGTAAAAGTTGACGGCATTGCTGAAACAAACCGGTGTAAAGGTAAATATCCGAAGGTTTTTCTACAAATGTGTTTAAAATTAAAGAAGAATCAACGTAAGCGCTTAGATGAACATGCATGCATCACTGATTTCAAATATACGAACCTATCAATACGATCAAAAGCATAACGGATTCGGAGACACTGCCCGTTCGGATACTTGCTACAGCAAATTCCGTATTTAAATCGTTAACAATGGTTCGATCGAATTTCATCCATTGGTTTCCCTCTGGCAAAAGCCGCAATAGTTCCATTGGAATTTTCTACTTAAGAAAGAAAACAATTCAAAGTATTTGGCTTTTGTGGCAATGCAGATAGTTAAACACCTTTGTAAAACTTCCAATTGTTTGAACCGTTGTTTGTGGACCAAATAGCAATAACTTCCCAACAGATTGCGATAAATCTGGAACCGGTAATTTTGGCTGTGTAAAAATGCATAGTTTTGTTGTCTGCATTGGGAAAGAATTTTGTGAAATTATTGATTTATTTTTTAAAAATTTCAAATCAATTATTTGCGCAAGACAGCATTCAACTTACTTGATCCGTTGGAAAATCATCGAATGTGACTTCGGGCAATGCTGCAATTTTCATCTTCAGTCCTCGTTAATACATCTAGCATGGAATACTGTGCAAATATTGCTATTTATTATTCATTTATACAATTGTGCAGAAATGTAAACTAAGTTATTGTGGCAAAGTTCGTTTATAAAGCTGTTTCGAATATTATTTAATTTGGAATGTCAAAATGTCAAACTGTTCTCATTTGGCGCTGTATGCCGCTGGTGTTCCAAAAGAGACCGAATCAAATGTACAAAATCGGTGAATAATTTTCGGAATTCTTCTTCAATTTGATTCAAATCAAATCAAGGGTATCGTTTAAAACAAAATAGAATATGTCGAATTGAAATTGTTTTGTAACATACAAAAATACGATTGACCAAAAATGGACATTTGAATAAGATACAATTTTAAGTGTATTTTGTTTGCATGTGTGTTTGTAGGTGGCTCCACCTGGAACGGTGGCAACAATTCAACAATAAATCGTACAGACAACTGCAAAGGTATTGCACGCATACAGAGACGGGGGCGCGAGCGATACCATGATGCGATTCGTTCACATCTCGAATGGAACAGTTTGCGTAGTTGAGCTGCGACGACAGTCATAATTTTTCTCTCTAGCCTACGAGTACCACAATTACTTGTGTGTGCTTGGTGCGTTCCGATTGCAATCGAATCAAATATATTTCTAATATAAAAAACAAAGCGAAAGAAATAGAAATATTTTGTTTGTTGTTACGGTATTCGTGAGTTAAAGTGTGAAAAGATGGCGAGTCCTGGGATTACGGATAATAATTCAATAATAATCAAACAGCAAAATTCAACGGGTAAGTGTTCACGAGAATCGTTGGTGTGACAAAATAACGCGACACACAAACTTGGTGATGACTTTTATTTTTGTACACACACACACATCCACCATTCAAATGCAACATGGTATCGTCGGGAAAAGGCTGTTTTCCATTCTTTTCGAGACTGAGAAAAATCGATGTTCTTTTAGATTGCAGAGAAATGTTATATACGCACAGATTCCATACCAAGGAGTTAAAATGTGCAAAGTGCTTCTGATCAGACGAATTGTGAAAAAAAAGGAAACACACACACCCAAAAATGACGTGTTAAAATTTTGTTTTTTTTTTTTTATTCTGCTCGGTTCGTGTGGTACTTTTGCTGTGGTTTGCTTTCCTACACGCGACGACTTTTACGGTATTTCACACACATGAAACCATTTTTTTCTAATTCCAACGCCTCTTTTCCTCCAATTCCATTACTCAACCTTGACAATTAATGTTGGATTTTTCATACACAAAGCGAAAATGTTCTCAACAAAATTCCAACTGGATAGACCAATGCGTGACAGCAGGGGACATACTATACGTAATGAAAGTGCAATGAAAATAATATCCGAATCAGTACGAGAAATTTCAGGCCAAACAATAAAAAAAATATGAAAACAAGAACAAATAAAGAGAGAATCTGAAAGTTCAATGGAAGTGGTATATTGTGTAAGAGACGTTAGATGAACTGGAGATATATTGTGAATGTTTCGGTCAAAGTGATTGTGTGTGTTTTCGTAATGTTTTTTTTGTTTTCGGTGACGAAGACAAAATACGGAATAAAATAATGAATAACCTAGCATGAACAAGTAACGATGGCGCAAAAACAGAAGTGGGAAAAAAAACAGTAACAACACGAGAAAAAGTCATGAACTAAAAGAGAGCTTGTTTTTGCCTCATTACAAATTGACATCGTCGCGCAATGCAAAATGAAAGGAATGTGGAAAAATGTTGAATGCCTTCGCGCATTTTGCTTCTGGACTGTCTATTTTCGTCTTTATTTTATCATTTTCTTTGTGTTTTGGGGAGAAAAAGCGGAAGCGAGAGCTACAGCAACGTGAATCACTACAAAATTGGCTAATCGACGAAATGACACGGTGAAAATCAATGAAAACACACGGTATTCTCTCAATCGCAGTTCATACGTTCATTATTCTCTCTTTATCCAATCGAATTTATGACCCGAATACACCAACAATGGCATTTTGCACATGGACATCCAGCAAATTCCATTGGCAATACGTTATTTGAACGGTACGGCGTGCAGAAATATCAAATCAAAAAGAAATTGAAATCGTACTGGTCGATTTCATACAAAACGTTGTTTGTATAAATCGACAAAAAAAAGTGGTGTGTTCGTGTTCTCAACGCGAAAATGCTAAAGGCTATACGAAAACTGAAGAAAAACGAAAGAAAAAGCATTATATGTGGTTACGTGGTTTGTTTATTTGGCGTGTACGATTTTATTGCACCTGCAATTTTCAATTATTTGTCTATTTTACATATGGGATTCGCGAGCTGTGTGTGTTTGTTCGCTATGCTGATACGGTCGATGATTGTGCGCACACAAAAAACAACTGTGTTAAATGTGTATTTTGATTGCCTCTCCTCGTTTTCTCTACAGAATGGGGTCTTTCTGCGAATTGTGTGCGTCACTATTCAACGTTGTTCATTTGGCACAAAAATGATCAAACGATAATCGCCGTTTCACAAATAGATAAAATGAGAACATTTTATGCGTTGTATTTATCCATTGTTTGCGCATTTTCATTCAATTCACGCTGAAATGAAATTGAATGCAGAACATAAAATAAAACCTGCGTGCACATGAAATGATGCGACATTGTTGAGGTCATCGTTGTAATTTTTTCCATGTCTAACATATGTGTGGTGCGTGATTGCGAGTGATATTGTGCTACAAAATTGCACCACTCTATCGCAACAGTCTCGGTCACAAGCAAATTTGCATTATTTGTCATCAACTTCAGCGGAATGCATTCACTCTTCAACAATTCTGCATTGCTGTTCGTATCAAATAAACTCAATTTCTATATCTCAAAACGGCACTTTTTTTCAGCTCGAATGCAACAAAGAATGAGTGCTTAATCAAATGCATGCACATGTACGCTGCTTCCTACGATTTTTCATTCAACAAAGATAGTACATTATGTATATCGCATACAGCTCGCCTATTCACTGTGTGCACACACGGGCTCCACCGCGCACACAAACACAGAGCACACGCTCAACGAAAGATAAACGCAGTAAATAATATCGACAAATTAAAACAAATTGCTTTGTTAACTGCATTTTTACCGTCTTATTTTCTATGTGAATTACAAATTGTTCGCTGATTTTCATTCGGTTCCTTATTTTCGTAACGCCTATCTATATCATTAAGCGATAGGATTCAATTGAGAATTTTTTAACCGGAATCATGGTTTTGTACGTTTGAAAGTGCATTGATGCACAAAAATCCATCAAACATGTACAAAGATGACCTTAAAACCATTTGAAAATGTGCAAAGTATTCGCCATTGATGACGTGCGGTTGTTCAATTTATTCAAATAAAGAAACTATGCAATTTTACTGGTTTGGAAGATAGCCGAGTTAATGTCTCCGGTGCAATTTCTGTCATTTAACGATTATCCATCGATGGAGCATAAATATTGGCCTTTCATGTGCCATAAAATGCGGCTTAATTTTGATCGACATGTTTTCATTGACATTTTCTTGATTTTCGCACTCATATCCCCATTTATATTATCCCATTTTTGTATTATTGATTGAATGAGTTTTTTCTGATTTCATTTTATATTATTATCAACGGAGATTTTGTCGAATCGACTTCTTTTCATTGAATTGAGAACGCACTATGAGTCACATTGCTTTAAATTAATACAAATTAATACAATAAGTTTGAAATCAGTGTGCTGTGTGAATCAGAAAGGCAATACAACGATGTATGTGAAAGTACACGAAGAATGCCAGAGCTACAAATTTCAAAGTTCATATTACAATAACAAAGATGCAGGCGCTTTGTTCTCTATCGTAAAATCGAGAAGGAGCTTCGACATGTAAATGATGCATGCGTCGGCGGGCATACGAAAACGTTAAAACGATGGTCAAAGTGTTTGTCGTTTAATGACTAACAACGCCAACATAAGCAATGAACGACACATATGTATATATACTTATATCGATCTAATCTAAATAGATCTGCAGTGCACAATAGAAATTGTATATACATAAATCGACAACGGGACGACCTTCTTCAATTGGATCACACATACTTTCCGTTTTGCGTTTTTGAATGGAAAATAATTTTCACCGCAAAGTAATCAAATGATTACATTTTATTTCAGCAACATATGTGAAGCAGCTAGAAAATGTGCACAAGCCAAGATTTGACAAAAATATCCGCACATTAAAAAAAAACATGCAAACTAAAAGTGAGAGAAGAATGTGTGAAAGAGAGAGGTCGAGAAAAGGAGACTTATCACTGTGCCACTGTCATTTCAGAGAACATTCATTCTACACATGGTCGAATACAACATGTTTATATATTTGCCACTCACATCATTGTATGCAGTCATATACAAATGAAATACACGCCATTTTTTCGGTTCAACTAATAATAATAAATAAAGTCTCTCGTGGAATGGAACATAGAGTGAGAGAGAGAGAGAGAGAAAAAAACAGCCACACAAACAAATTATCGATTTTGGTACGATGTGAAAAGGATAATCTGATATAATGCCGCTTTACTCAACCTAGAGAGAAGCCAATATGTACAAACATTTTGAATGTTCGTTTCGTCTATCTCTACCAGCTCGAGCTCTATCAACGCTATCATCTAATGCAATCGATTTTTTTCTTTCATTGCGTGTCTTTTTCGAGCATGGCACTCAATAAACTGCTTTTTTAGTATTTAAATAGAGGGCATTTATCGCTGTCTCTCTTGCATTACACTGCATATACACTTCAAATTGTACTGAAATTAGAGTACAAATGCTTCAAACAAACTTCATTACGTGCCAATATTGAAACTTATTTCATTTTTTCGCCACGATTAGAGAGAGAAATTTACGTTATCACAATCATTCATTGAGTTAATGTACAATTAAATATATTATTTGACAAACTTTGCCTAATACGTGTTCGAATCAGGTTTTCTCGCCACCCCTCCCTCACATGGAAATCAGGAAAAATATCTCAAAATAAATGGTGACCAATCGATTTAATTACCAATATTTGAGCTAAATGAAAATTTCTCGAAATAGGTCTCTTAAAACGATTTTCTGGAAAGAATTTTCAAACACGTAAATAAATATTCCATTTGCATTGGGGAAATGTCAACTGTTCAACGAGAGGAATGGCACTTTACCGTTGCGTGACAATTCTTCCCCAGTTTGCGATTATGAGACGATTTGTATCGAGCAGCGAGTGTTCCACAAAATTGGAATGAAACATGGAGCCGATTTATTCGGCCAAGTGTCAAAAGTTCACGATGGCTTTCCGTTCCGAATTCCGCCTGGTCTATATATTTTGGAAATTGAAGTAAAGAAAAGGCAATTTATAAATTTCATCGTCATAAATTCGTCTGCGACTTTCATTTCGACTGACTGGCATATAATTTATGATAATATGCGCTCTTGTCTCAAAATCTTTTCCATGTCAACGATTAATTTTAACTGTATATTCGTTGTTCCAATGTTATTCGTTTCGCCTGAACTACATTTGTATATTTCAACAGTACACGGTGGCTAAATGTGGACTTCATGAGCAATTGAGGGGCGATTTGTTTCTTTGTATGAATCGATATTAAATTCATTTTATATATATTTTCGCTGTTTTTGCGTTGCAATCATTTCATTTCCCGCACTCGCCATCGATTCGGTTCATAAGTACTTGTGGCGATTCGATTTGTTGAATTACATACACATTTCAAATACCTAAAATAAAAACTTTATTTTCAACTGAACACAGCAAAAAATAGACAGCGAACTGGCGAGGAAAAACTGCTGCATGTTCTCGATTGCCATGACATTTTTGCGGGTTGTCTTTGGTAATAGTGTACCGTGTCAATTTGCTGTGGATTATTCATTGGATGGGCAAATATCGATCATTTGTTTGGATAGCGATCATCAATCTTCCTACATTATGCGCAAGACCGTCACTCAGTCAATATTTTCCACGGAACGAATGCACAATCACGTTCGGCACACAAAAATCTCGATTAAATTTTTTCGATATGGTTGGATTCATTCGTATTTTTCGTTTGATAAAGTTATTATACACCATTTGATTATTCGTTTATTGCTTTCTTCGATGCGCATTTCGTGCAAATGCATAGATATCACAAATGCAATGAATGTAGCGATAGAGCCATTCTCAGCAAATATGCAATATTTGCAATGCAAACAAACCAGGGAGAGATCACATCTGAGAGAAGTTTCTCTAGTTGGCCAAAATTTGCTGCTAATAAACTTGTCGAACGCTGAGAACCGGTGTATGCACCGAGCGAAACAAACGCCAGTCTGGCCGCTTTGCTCAGATCGCACAGTTCCAAGTAAACCTCGCCATATATGCGTGCATCATGTTGAAACACAAATCTTTTTTGTACATTCATTTAGTACAGATTGTTATTCATCCAGTTGTACTACTGTCGGTGCTTGGTATTCCATACGTACGCGCGCATCGCCTGAACATCGAAAATAATGTAAAAACCATTGCTTATTTTTAGAATGATCTCTGTCTGTCTCTTTTTCTCTGAAAGAAAGGCTGAGAATGCAAGCAAATGTTCCCATGATGATTTGATGAGAGATAGACAGAGTCATACGCAGTTATGAGTATTTCTCTCGCTTCATGTCGATGCATTTGGAATTCGAAAATGACTTAAAACTAATATAAAATGAGCAAATGCCTTCGTTGTTTTCAAACTTCTCATCTTGTGTGCTCCGTATGTATGTACGGTGTAAATGATCATAATTACATGAGTGTTTGTAAAATCTTTATTTTTTTTTTCATTTATAAACATAAAAATAGAGCAAAACACGAAATGAACGAACGTTAGTGGATAATTACCATGCGATATGTGTCCCATAGATTGGTGTTTCTACTGTTGTTGTTGCTTTTTCCTTTTTCAAAACATTCTATGTGTTTTAATCATCGGCTACTTGCACCGGCACCGAACCGAACACACACACACATGCACACTCATTCACTCGCCATTGCTCACAGCATAACAAAAGGTGCCCCATTAATATGAATAAAATGAATAAAAATAAAAATATTCGATATTTATTTACCCGAACGAAAAATTGCAGCAACAACAACAATCATCAAATGGGGAGTAAGAAAAATAGACAGAAAATACGATTGCATTTCATTTACGATGAAAATATGTTGCTAACGACGAGCAATGCTTGTGTTCATGTTCACGTTTGCGGTTTATGCATTTACAATATTCATCAATTCGGTTGAATTTCAAGCGAGTGAGATTTACTGATTGCGCACTATAGCGTTCTACTGTTGTTCTACAGGAAGCGCAGCCTTCTCTTTCTCTCTCTTTCTCCCTCTGAAAGAACTGTTGTTTGTTTAATGTAAATTGCTAACGTCAAGAAAAGATAAATTAAAACCAATTCGCCTGACGAACCGAAAAGAAAAAAAACCATCAGCAACAACGGCAGCAATGGCTGCACAGCAACAAAAGCAAAGCATTTCAAATATGAATACCGGCGAATAAAAGCGCATAATGATCATCTCACATATCAACATTCGACGCATTCAACGGGCAATGCTCTGTGGTGCGCCACTTCGGCATTCTTCGCACTCAGAAAATCATGTGCATATCGCATATACATCAAAATGATACTTAATTTGAGACATGTGCTCATTCACCATCACCGCGCGCGCTCTCTCTTTCTCTTTCGATTTCGTACACTGCATATTCGTGGTCATTTGTGCGAGCACCCAGTTTTTCGTAGCCGCTCTTTCTATTTTCTCGATCATTTTCGATAGAAATTCTTGGTTTCAGCAAAGAAAGGGATTATTCGTTCTTTGGTTTTAACACAAATTCCAACTGTAAATGCCTTTTAATTCAAGTGATTATCTACTGCTCTTCAGTCAATTGAATGCATTGCCCTGCAAAATCACTTAAATCACTCATAAAAGTTCGAATACTTTTCGCAACCGATTTTGAATCGGTCTGAATTGTTCGCGCATTGCGACTGTACTCACTGTGCAACGCAATGAATTTTGATCTATTTTTGTGATTCCGAAAAACTAGTCGATTTCCAGAAACATCTAACGACATGACAGTTCTTCGTCTCTTTTCACGCCATATTAGACATCAAAGGCGTTTCATTCAAACGACAAAAATAGCGATTTAATGGCTTCAAAAACCAATGTACGATCGCATGAATGATGGATTCAGTCGACGTTCGTAAAATTAATACGTTTCGGAAGCTGTTTCATTTTTAATTTAACAAAATTGCCAAACAAAACGGTTAAGTTTTTTAATGATTCAACAAACGTTAAAACAATGGCAATAGCGCGAATTCGCATTTCCATTAAATTTTACATGATTTTTGAACCGAAGACTATCGTATTGGCTGCACTCTTTCATACTCGCACAAATTCACACCAAAGAAATTCATATTTTGCTCATATCTTAACATGATTCAATAGCAACAACAACAGCAACAGCAGCAACCACAACAAATGACGAGTGTGTTCAATCATCGACGATGACGTAATTCGAGATTCGATAATAAATTCAAACTTGAAGTGTAAACAAAGATTTCGTTTGAATAAAAATTGAATTCAACCGATGCGAATACCTGTTTGTAGAATACATTCTATGTAAATAAACGGAAATCACAATGAAATTCATTCATTGACCTTCGATAATTGTCTTGAATTCAATGTTTCGGTTCATTCAATTGAATATTTCATTTAGTGGTGATGCCCGAATACATACCATATATTGATATCGTCTGTGTCAAGTGTACAAAAAATTATGCTTATCAACAGCTTGTCTCTGCTCCTATTCGACTTTAAACATGAACTTTGCTTTGAAGAATCACCTTTCAACATGATCAATTGGGAGAGGTAGAAAAAATGGTGTGTGTGGGCTAAAAAAGAAAGCATCAAAATAAAATTTCAGTTGAACCGCCTCCAGATAAATTCAAACAAAAAAATTTGTTCTTCACACGTTCAAGAGCTTCTCCATGATTTTCTACATGCAACAAATCTACTTCACCAAGCTTCCATGCATGTGCTCACTAACTTAGGCTAAATCCACGAGCATTGCATTTTAGCTACACTCAAATCTACAGACTGAGTGAAAAAATCATATATGGCTTCATTGAATACACAGAACGGTGTTCGTACGAAGTTGTTTGCACTCATCACGTTGTAAAACACAACTTAGTATTTGTTGTCTGATTTTGAGATAGCCTTAACAAATTCAGTTTTATAGATAAAACTTGCAAACATTTCTTTCGAATTGATAAAGCCCCAAACACAACAGTTCTTTGGGAATTTCTCGAACTGTTTGAATATTTCAATGTTAGTTTTGTTATCAAAACAATTCCATGGTTCAAATGACATTTATTTTAAGGTAGAAAGATCTTTGCTCGAGCCATTGCAATCGAAAGTTTGGATATTCGACTTTATTCGATTGGTTCTTGAAGCTTTGACCCGATACCATGTTGCATATTTTTGTCCAGAGTTTTTCCATTTCAAGGTTCAAATGTCCGATAGTATCTTCTTTTATTTCATCTAATCATTCATTTTCGGATTATTTTCAGTAAACTCACCAGATGTGTCCGCACAGAAACAAGATAGCGCTCGCAAATGTAAGTAAAATTGGAAAATAACTGGTAACCTCAAAAATGTTGCCAAGTCATTTCATGAAAATTAACGCGTTAAACTATGGTGATTGTAAAAATCCCATAATCTTGTAGTAATGCACACATCAATCGATCAATCAACGAAATCATTATCTCTATCTATTTCTATGTTTCTTTCTTTTTCTTTTTCTATCATAAAAAAAATACTTTCAAATGTTTACATTACATTTATATTTTCGGCTTAACCAAAATTAAAAAAAACAACAATAAAACCGAATGAATTTATCATGAATTAATTGGATGTGAAGCAAATGCACCAGAACAAATTACAACAACAACATTGCATTGGTTTGCACAGATTGGTCACGATTTTGAAAATGATGAACGCGATAACGGTGAAGGTAATCCGAGGGGTTTAATTTTTACAAATGGCTATGAATTAAGCAAAACCATTACTAACACCGCGTGCTAAAAGCAACGCAAAATACCAATTTTTCATCCACTGACCTGCATACTAATTGACTTTTTCATCATACATTTGCATTTCCTACGAAATTCCATTGAATGCAATAATAAAGTAGGACTCATGCCTAACCGAAAGCTATACATATTTTGGAGTGAATGACGTAACTGTTTAATGTTCCGAAACAAATTAATCAGCGCTAATGAATGTTAAAAAAAACAGCCCGAGCATGAAATAATTTCTCCCTTTCTCTCACTCTCTCACTCTTTTATTGATAAGCTCAATGGTGTATAGTGTTTTAATTAGATTTGTTATCGCCCATTTTGGCTGTTTAGTGCGAGATCGCGAAGACAGACTGCGATTGATAAAAGATCAACAGAATTTGGAACGACAAAGAAAACTCGATGAGCTCAAAGCACAAGCAATCGCTGCGCAAAAGTATCGCGAACAAAAAGAAGAGGAACGTAAGCGGCGCATCGAAGAAATGCGATTAAGAGAGAACGACAAAAGGCAGCAGGTACATAGAAATAATAAAAATTTTCCATTATTTGTCATAATTGAGCGAATTCAATTTGATGGTAATGAATTATTGTTATTGATTGTTTGGTTTTGTAGGTCGAAGACCGTAAGAAAGCAATAATGGATGCAGAAAGAGATCGTCGCGAATACATTTTGCGAAAGAATCAAGAGCGAGACGCTCGGCTTGACACAAAAAGACGGCATGAACGAGGCAATATCACATTTGCATTTGGATCGTCAACCCCGCGACTGCTGGATCCAGTGGATGTGAGTTTGGTGTCGCCGAGCGGCTCATGCTGGGGAAATCGCCGATCAACATCAATAACAAATGTTTCATATGGAAACGGCGCAACACAACTGTCACGTCGCAGTTCCGAACGGGAACTAAGCGATGGCACTAAAAAGCGTGCAACCTCAGCCGGAGGCTTAGATCGTCCAGATGGTGAGATACCAAATGCTATTCTATTCTTTGTATTGTTATTTCATGGTTTGTTAAAGTTTCGTTCGTATACAAACACACGCACGTACACACATGCAGAGAATGCACAATTTCAAAGAGGTATCATATCATCACCCATTTTTCACCATTTTTCACCATTTTTCTTTCTCATTTCGGCAAAATTCGTGCTCATCCATTGGTCGCAATTTTTGATTCATACACAATATAGAAACACTCGAGCATACACACACAACCAAAATCTAACTGTATCACACAATTGGAGATGAACAACAATAATTTCTCTTTAGCACACACACACACAAAATATACAACAACAACAAAACGCACCTACATTATCCAATTAAGATTACATATTTAACACCTTCTTCGGTTCAAGACAAATGTTCAAATTTCTATTTTTTTGTGACAGATGAAAAAATCTTACACTCTTCAATTTCGACACCTCAATCTGTGGGTGCATTTTTATTTGGTCTATGATTTCGAATTTACATCACTTTTTGTAAATTTGGTTTTGTTGTAATTTAAAATGCAAATGTTTTGATTGATTTGTTTCATACATTTTTTTAATTTATTTAATTATTGTCGAAATTCGTTGGTTTTCACCATGATATCGCCATGTTGAAATGCATCAACATCATAACAATGTGTGTGGCCCGTTTACAAACCAACCAAAAATACCATCCACATCTCATTCAATGTTTAGACTTACACAAAATGTCCACATCAATGTACGAAGTGTTCAACTGGGGCCATGTCAATGAGTCTCGACCGAAGAGATTGTCATTATTTGTTGGCGCTTCAGATATTAACATTGATGATCCGCCGCCACCACCAAAGGCACCACAAAATGCTACTAATTCGAGATCATACGGTGAGACATTTGTTTTTAACAATTCAATCAACCTATGTCGCATACGCGGAAATCAAAATCTGCTGATGATGATCGACACTATTTTCGTACTGTTTTTCAACACGCATTTTACAGTGCATGTGCTTAATTTTGCTTTGGCATGATGAAATCATTTTCGATGGATTTAAGGATGTGAACCTCCAACAATATTTATGTGATCGCAGCGATTATATAACTTTGAATGCTCCAAATGCAATCTCAACGGGAAAAAAAACCATTGGGAGTGAGATTTGCGACGATATCACATTTTCAATACATTATTACTGGCTCTTTTGTGATTTTTGATTTTGCATGAGTGTTTCTAACATTTCCGTATTTTCTCAACATCAATATCGACCAAGATAATTTTCCGTTGCTAAGCTTCATTGCATGTCATGCTTGGTGTTCTGTTTGATATCTATCTTTTTGCTTTCCGATCAAAATGAAATTTAATAGTAATGCTCTTTTAAGTTTCGCTTGTCTTTTAGATTGCATATAAGTACGTACATTTGATGTACGTTTGCCGTGTGTCAAATATATATGACCATTATGTTAAGTTTGTTTTGCCGCCTAATCAATCATATACTCTTGAATGAATAATCCAAGGGCTTTTCTTCTTTTGAAAGCCCAAATGTGTTTGTTATTTGTTTTTTTTATTTAGTTGTTGTCCAAATCCAAACCAAAGAAATGCTGTTCGTTTTCAACCGCGTGTTTTTTTGCTCGATTATCAAACATATTCTTGGCTCGATTGCTTTCTCATTTGAATGTTTAGCCGTGATTTATTGAATGTTCAAATTTTTTGTTGTTTGCTTGATATGCAAATATCCGCATTATGCTATTTATGTATTTGTTGTCGATCCCATATTTAACATTGCGACATGGAGTTTAAATGTTTAATGTTCAATACACATACACACACACATACAGCTAGAGAACAATTGGCAATAAATATGATGTTTTATAGATGATTCCAATGATCCGTCACCGTTTGTTATTCGAAGTGTCGCCCGGCGAAAAACCGATTTAATGCCAACCATACCGATCCGTGATTTGAATTTCGGCTCTCGAACGAATTTGTATTGTTCCACACCGCGTACTCAAGGTAAACAACATACACAAACACTCTCTCTACTATCTTTCTCTCTCTCTCTCTCTCAGATAGTCCACACCGAAAAATGTCCTGAATTTTTTTCCCCAAGAATTTGCAAGTCAGGTTATTTACGATGCAAGCAGCTACTCATCGATTGGTCACTTATTGTTCTATTTTGTAGTTTTTTTTTATCATTTCCCACAATCTAAATTGCATTTAAAAGTTTCATATCATTAGAAAAAAGTAAATACTTTCGCTCATACAAAAACCACTATCGAACACACACACATTTAGCACCTAGTTTGAAATCATTAGACGATGCAGCAACAACATCAACAACAGCAACAATACTTGATTGACACGATTTGGTTTTTTATTAATTAAGTTTTTATCATTTAATTTATGATTTGAATGCAATGAACATTAATTTCTGATTTAATTTTAACTTAATTTTTTGCTGCCACCAAAAATAAATGCTCGACGACTCATTTCCGGTGATCGCATACACTTGTGAACTCTAAAAACAACTCCAAAAATAACTCCATCTTCTAACTGAAATCACTCATCTGCACGTGCTCCTAAATCGATACACGCAAATATGGCGCGCCATTCCATTGCAAAATTTGCGTTCATATTCATTCTGTGACGTGGAATTTCTGATGTGCACTCACTGACATCACCCAGATTTTACAAGTAAAGGACGAGCCGTTTCAATGACTCGCTTAGATCAATTGGCACAACCGACCCGACGCAAGGGAGAGCATATTCGTGCAGTGATTGAACGTGAGCGTAAGCAGCAAATCGAAACAAATTTATCGACTGAACGGGCTCAATCGGCTCGCAATATGTCACGCAGTTTAACGCATTTATCAACGAGTTCGTCGTCACGAAATCCAGCACCATTGAAATTGTATCAATTCGGACGCAACTCAAGCAGCGCATCGACGAAAAATTCCAACCAAGTGCGACCGTTACGTAAGTCAAACGCAACGAAAAGTATGACACAATTGGTTACAGCCAAATTGCTAAGCACATCAAAAACGCCGACTGTGGTTCAAGCACGTAATGCACAAAAGCATGCAAACGATACTGAAATCGATTCGCGAACAACTAATGTTTCTGCAGGTGTGTGTTCACCACTTCCGTCTCTCTTAAGCGATGGCTATCAAACATATGTTTTTTTTATCATTTACGTTTACTCGCTCCGTCAATAACAACATCCACACCTGGTTATCGGCTTCAAACGTATCTCGTAATTCCTCTTATGTAACTAACGACGATCACAGGCACCTTATTGACGCACAAATAAAACAAACACTTAAACAAAAACACCCAAACAATTCCGATCAAATTCGAATCATCACTCTAATAGTAAATCTATGTCTCCACAACTTTTCAAGATTCACTCTTCTCTCTCGCATTTCTGTCCTTTTCCTTGCTCTCTTCCCGCTTAGAATCAACCCTTCACCGCTAAATCAATTTCTTCTTTTTGGTGGTATTTATTTAACATCATATTTATTTGATTTATTTTCAATTTATTTTATTTTATGTATCGATTTTATTTTGGTTTTCTGCATAAAATGGGCAAAGACAGGCTCTAATTGTTTCATCATATTTAAAAGTTTTGTAAAATGCAGAAAAATCAGATTGATTTTATGACTTTTCGTAGAAAATATCCCAAGTTTCCATTCAAAATCTTTATTTAATTGAAACTTAGGTTTAAATGGAATTTTACATGCTATTTAGATTCTTTTGAACCATGGGAAAAGGTTTCAATATAATTTATTTACTTCATTTTATACGTTTTTAAACCCTTTCACGGAAAAAGGACCCATATTTTTTTCTAAATATTATCTAGTAATTACTCATTTCAGTAATATCGATTGAGAGTAGAATAGTTTTGGTGGCGTTTTTTCGTGTTAAGAACTTTATAACAAATTTTAATCATCGGCCGGTGACTGCAACATTTACGAATTCCGTAATTTTATTTGTAAATGAATGTATTCGATCAATAGGATCACGATCGGGAGATGTAACACCTGGCTCACGGCCCGGAAGTGCAATGTCGACCTCAACAACTGCTTCTGGTGTGCAGCGGCGCAGTGTCACAGGGCCAAGAAAACCTCGTCCGTCCAGTTATGCTGGACCAACTGGAACTAGCATAACCCCTGACAGTAAGTCACTCAAAATCGTACCACTCATTTAAGTCAATCATTCATAAATAAATTTCATCAATGAAGGCGACTCAGCAAGATCACAGAAGAAGGATAAACCGCCTTCAAGGCCATCATCAGCCGTACGGAAGTCGTCATCGTCATCCACCACAATTTCCAATGTGGTCAATGGATCACCAGCTGCATCAAAAATGTCCCAATCACTGCATGAAACTCCGAAACGAAATGCAAGACCAGCACCGCCGAAAAAGGTAACGTTCAAAAGCTGAACAAGAAGCAATTTCTTTCGAAAATATAGATTTAAAGTATGAGGTTTTGGTTTATAATTAACATGAATTTCATGCATCAAATAGATGGCAACGACTCGCGGAGGAGCAACACCAAAGCTACCATCGCCACAAGCTGAGAGTGCGACTACAAAACCAGTTCCTATTGAAACGACGCAAATTTCCGTCGAAGTCGTGCAAACAGTTGAACAAGTGAGCGAGCCAAGTGCTGAAGAAGTCATCACAGCACCTGAAACAACCAAAACCACAACCGAAACAGTAACACCGACTGAAGTTGCTGATACAAATGAACACGTGATTCCAGCCATCCAAACGAATGAGATTGAAACCGAGGTCACTGCTCAATCAGAGAGTGTTTCATATGCCGGAAATAACGAATATACCGAAAATAAATTGACCGAACCAGATAATAATGAAATGACAGGTGAGAATTAGGTTCTAACCGAAATGATGAAGCAACAATAGTTTCGATTATTTTCAATTGAATCGTTTTTGATTTCAGCATCAATGATCCAACGTCGTATCCTATCGGAAGAGGAAGCTAAAGCAGCACTTGCTGCACGTCGCCGTTTGGCGCGCGAAGAAGCCGAGAGACAGGCTGAATTAGAACGTCAACGAATAGAAGAGGAACGGCAACGTGAATTGAAGTTGCAAGCTGAAGAAGAAGAGAGACAAAGACAATTTGAGTTAGAGGCCCAACGATTGGTTGAAGAGCAACGTAAAGCTGAAGAAATGCGATTGCAACAGGCCATTGAAGAAGCTCGCCAACGTGAAGAGGCTGAACGTTTGCGCAAAGGTTTTTTTTCATTTAAAATAACTGTTCGAACTGTTTCTGCGATTCTTTGGCTGAATTCGGTTTTCTTTTTTCCAGCTGAAGAAGAAAAACAACGCCAAGAAAGAGAAGAACAAGAGAGAAAGGCTCGCGAGGAGGCTGAAAAGCAGAAGATTGAATTAGCCGAACGAGCTAAAAAAGAGGAGAAAGAACGCGAGGAGCGCCGAAAACGCGTTGAAGCTATCATGTTGCGTACACGAGCTAAAGCCAACGCAAATGCAACACTCAACAATGCATCGAAGGTACAGTTCACCCAAATTTTTCGCCTAGAAACTGCTTACTGAATTGAATTTAACATTGGAATTCAGTCCTTTTGGTTAACCCATTAGGGACCAGCGTTGCGTAGACGCTTTCCCAGCATTGCGTTTAACTCTCAGTTATTTTAAATTTCACTTTATTCAAGCCATAAATAGTTTGGGCTAAGACTTTTGCGAAGTGTAACCTCACATAAACCCATACTTGCCTATTGGAATCTTATTACACCTGATTTAATTTGTTTCTCAATTAACAGCCAGAAAATGAAACAACAAACAATGATTCAAATGATGCAGTACCATCGGAGCCATCAAGCCAGCAACCGGAAATTGATGAAACGTCAGCCAATAACACAAAAAATTCCCTGGGCGATTACGAGAAAAGTGTAACCGACAAAGAGAATGCACTGATGCACACATTTAGCAATTTGATAGAGAATAATTTAATATCAACGACTCAAACGCAATCTCCGCAGCATCATGCTGAAAACAACGGTTTGCACAACAATCTAAAAACAAATGGCAAATTGTTAGATTTCACAGTGAACGAGGAACACCAGCCGCCCATTTCAAATGGCAACGGCCATACATTGATCAATAGTTTAGATAATAAAATGTAAGTTAATTATTGCAAAATGTCAATCTCTTTCGAATCGACTACATTAATCAGTTCACATCAAAATGAATCATAATGGATGTATTTGTGTTGTGATTTCAGTGAATCTGGCATAGGAAATAACTACAATGATTCAATTACAAATCAACTCCTAGATCTATCACTAGATACGAATCAAACAGCTGAGCATACAGTCAACTACAATAACAACAGCTTAATCACATCAGCACCACTAGTCACATCCGATAGTCATGAAGCCAAAGGTATGCCTAATTCATTCTTGCAATGACATCAACTAACCATTTTTATCGTATAATACATTTGACTCATTTGGTTCGTCTCTCTCATTTCAGAAATTTCATTGTTGTGAAATTATTGGATTAAGTGACGTCTAGAATATTGAATTAGTTCTTAATGTTTTCTTTCGTTTCTTTTGGTAAATGAAACTAATGAGTATGCGGCGAAAATGTGTGTGCGGCTAGGAGTTGAGACTTTCAATGATCGGTCATTCACATCAATATCAAATGACCACCGAATTCAGACAAATGGTTTTGTGTCAAGCAATTGATGGAGAATTGTCTTAAAATCTACTGTTTTAAAAAAGGATTGCGAGAAAAAGCAGAATTCACATTGGAATCATTTTAAAAAGTTGTGTATCAAAAATAACATTGCAGAAGGTATATTTTTAGATAGAACCGCGGAAGTTTTTATTAAAATATAAATTAGGCGTTTTCGTCTCTTACGTTTAGTTAATTTTCACACAAACACACACACACACATATTACACAGCTTAATGGCCTTTAAAAATGGGAGAAAAGGATTCAAATTAAATGTAAAAATCTTATAATTTACCAGAGATATAAATCAAAAATATACATTGTTCACGTTTATTTTTTGTATGAGAACCAGCATTAGACTGCATAAGAACAATAAACAATCGTCCCAATCCTTGATTTATCACTCACTTCCCAAAATCCAAGGATATTCCTAAGGAAAACACACATTTTGATCAAACGAAACATATATCTGAATCATATATAAACAGAACCTGATAACAGCTAATCTTTATTGAAATCACCTGGTGCTTCGAATGGTTAAATTTATTCTCATTTCTGTTCATTGAACACACTATTATTTTATCTGATGGAAAGCTGAATTCAACGAACGTTTTTTGTTTGAAATGTATTTGGATTGATAATGTAATGAGTCCACCAACCAGCAAATTATGTTAGCTGGACGATGGAAGTTTCAATGAATTGTTCCTATGAATAGGTTTATTTAAACAAAAACATGTACGTCAAATAGCCGTATTAGTGATGTATTACAATGAATATTCAATGTATGTTTCAACTCGCAAAGGATTTGCATCGAGGTTGTAAACTGTGTGCATTTGCTGAGCTCATCCAATTCTGTTCAACCGTAGTGCTCGCTGTAAACTCGTTTCGATTGATATTTACTAAATTATTTCGATGAAAATATACAGTAAGAACATTTCAACTGTGGCTCATTTCAATCAGCCCAAAATTATTCGATTTTTCCTGATGGGTTTTACTCTCAAGTTTAACAAATTCCACATTTTATCCGTATTTTTCGAAGTGGTAAAGAACATTCTAGTGATTTAGTGGCACATATATTACTATGCCAATGAGCTTAGCTGTTTCCTTTGTTTTTTTTTATATTGAAAGTTCAATGTTTGAACAAAGCTTTACTTGTTGCCGCTCGTTGATTTAATCTGTTCACGAACGGATCGCCCCAGAAAATTCAGCACATACATATGATTGTGTGAAATATATCAACTTGAAAAAGATAATTTACTGCTGCAAAAATTATGCAACTCATTCAAAAATCAAAATGAAATTAAGAATTTCGCTTGAATTTTCAATCGTTAGATAGATATTGCGTAGTTATTTAAAGTGAATCGACTAAAACATGTAACATACTATGCTTATCACATTGTGTGAAAATTGCCTTCATTAATTTAAATTGATGAAATAAAAGAAGCAACAAGAAAATTACGATGATATTAAAATATCGGCAAGATTGTGGCAAATATGCAAATTTCTTACTAAACTTGCAAGGATAAATATAAAAAGAACATCCAATTAACTTCTAGAAGGAAAAAAAGGAAAATCAACTATTTTATTAATTAAACAAAAAAAAAAAAACATTACAAATTTAAAAAGTAAAAAAAAGAAATAATACAAATATTATTAACAAAAATAAAACTTTGCGTAATATAAAACAATGTTCTTCATTTTTGTGTTGCAATCACAAAAATGTTATGATGACGAAGAAAAACAGGAATGCAAATATTCGAGATATTTGATGGGAATAAAATAATGGTGGTTTTTGGATTGCATTCGCGAGATTTATCAAAACCAAACTCAAATGGATTGGATACATATTTTGTTTCAAAGATAGTAACTATCCGAAATAAATTTGACTGGTAAAATCTGTACATTTTGAGAACCTAATTTTGTTTTTGAATCTAAATTTAAAAGAAAAAAATTCAATATGTCTATTGCAAGGTGAAAAACATACGAAATGACGATTTATGTAAATTATGTTAAATTGAAGAGAAAAATGAGTTATATGATTTTAATAAATTCATCAGCTGAATGATAAGTTAATTAGATAAATATTATTTAAACTTCAAAATAATAAAAAAAACACATATAAACACATTTGAATAAAAAACGGGACATTTATGCTTTCTCTTTCAGGCTGAATCGCTAGCTTAACATTTGAAATAGGCAAGGAACTGGGGCAAAAGAGCAATTTCATTAGATATTGCTTTGAACTCCAAATTGACGAAAACCGTTGAAAAGTATTTTAACAATTATTCATTTCATTTATTTGTTTATTAGAGATCTGGAAGCATAATTGTTTTGATTTTTTTTACGGCTCGCTCTGCTGGTCGTATATTTAGGTATTTGCCAAACATTTTCAACTCAATACCCTTCACAATAATTTTGAAGACTGACTCAGGCTTTGGAATTGCTGCAGAGAGAAAATGAAATGTAAAAATTGGAGATGAAATTAATTGGAATCGAAAACTCAAAAATTTATATTCAAAATTCTACTGTAAACTTATTACTCTCACATACTTCGTATTCGATTATCCTCGCTGACAATTTTGAATGTATTTCTCGTTTCCATTGCAACGATGCCACATTGGCCGACTAAGGAGGGATTGCACGAAGCTATCACTGCCACTTTGGCCCCATGTAAATCTGATTTTATAAGCGTTTTACTGAACGTATCATAAGTATTTTCATGCACTTCTGGAATACCCAGTTTTCCATTAGCACGCTCTTTAATGTGTGGCTCCAGTTGCTTTTCAATGTATTGCATCCAAAGCTCATGCATTGGCACTAAATCGGCATATTTCAATGATTTTGTTGGTAAATTAAAGAGTCCCAATGCGGCGGATTGTTTTCGTGTCATACGCCTTGATTTCTTCTTTGTCTTTTGCTTCACTTTTTTGTTTTCGGGTTGGATCTTGGATCCAGTCAGCACAGTTTTATGCCATCGTTTTACGTTGACATTGGGACGTTTTTTCGGCTCCACCAAACCAGTGACAAAATCAACACACTCATCGAGCTTCTCTTCCATTTGATTCGCTGAAAATACCAAATAAATCGATCTTTACAGAACTGCGATTAGGAAAATTAATAGAAAATCGCCGCACCTGATTCCGGCATGCTATCATTTGGCCTGGACATTTTTCGGCGTAAGAATTTTTGTTTGTTTTGATTCGAAATCTATTGCTTCGCACGTTTTGTCTGAGAATTGTCAATGTTGACATTACATGGAACAGAGTGAAGTTGGTGCTAGCGTTGTATTTCGTTAATAGCATTCGTTCGAAATTTCAAATCAATTTGCAAGAAGAAAAAAATGCAATTTTCGATATAGATTCGGGAAAATAATTTTCCATTTTCACATGGATAATTATTTAAAATATCGTTTCATTCTTCAAGATGATTTCTATAAAATGCAATTCAAATTAATTTTCAGTTTTCCGATAGGGATGATAAATTTGGGCGAATTGACAACGTTGATTTGTTTAGACTTTATGGCAGACGTGGCTATTATATAGAATATAAGCCGAATGTCACACGTAAATTTCATTTGCACACAGCAATCACTATCATACAAATTAATTACGGAGATTTAAGAAAATTGCCAACGAAATGCTTACGTTTAAATCAATATTTTTGACGACAATTCTACTGAAATTGTTGCATCTTGGCGAATCGTATATAATAACAATAGATGCACGCGCACAAGATTGTTTCTACGAGAAAGGCCCAAAGATGAGTAAGTGATTTTAAAAACAATTGTATTGAAATATGTGTTCGAATGCAAACATTTCTCCGTTATTTGCAATTAGGTTTGATGTTTGAAGTGATTGATGGAGGTTTCAATGATATTGAATTGCGGATAACCGATCCGGAAGGCAAAGTGATCCATGAAGCCGAGGAGAAATCGGGCAAATACACATTCGGTTCAGGAGATCCAAATGCTGTCTACAGATATTGCTTTATCAATGAACAAGGTAACCAAATATTTCACAACAAGAAAGTGTGTGCCAACAAATTTCAGACACTCTGTTTCGGATTGCGTATGTTGATTCAATCCAAGCTACTTAATTGTGTACCTTTTCTCTCAGATTGTATTATTGTTTTCTTTCAATATCGCAAATATCGTTTTCAAAATATCTTTAATTCGTTGTAAGTTCATAGAAGATATTTATTTCAATTGTAATCGCAAATTCTGTTCCTTTTAGGATCTATGGCGCCAAAAACAATCATGTTCAATATGGATGGTGAGTATTTGCCATTTTAATTTATCATTAATATCACAACCGAGATAATCGTAAAAATAATCATATTTTTCCTTCAGTTTTGGACGCTGGTCGAGCTCCTGGTGCACCCAATGAGAGTGAAATTGGTCATAATAAACTCGAGGATATGGTAAATCAAGGAAACTGTTTAAAGTCGGCAGAAATACAATTTTTTTTCAGATATTAATCGATGTGTCCATTTCAGATTCGTGAACTGGCTGCTGGTTTGACATCGGTGAAACATGAACAAGAATACATGCATGTGCGAGATAAATTCCATCGCGAAATCAATGAGAGTACAAATTCACGGGTTGTACTTTGGTCAACATTTGAAGCGTTAGTTTTAGTTATTATGACCGTCGGCCAAGTGTACTACCTCAAGAGATTCTTTGAAGTGCGCCGGGTGGTGTAATTTCGATCGTTAGCTGTAATTCCAAGGCGATATTGTATGGCAGAATTCCAAACCCACAATCTTTGCCATCAAAAAAAAAAAAAAAAAATTCTCATCATGTTCAAGCCGCAACTTTTTCTTAACATCATTTTAGCGAGTTTGAAAGAAAACAACGTCAATCAAGTGTATTTTGATTTCAACCGAATGTAATTTATGTAAAATGAATCAATTTAAAATTGGAAATAAAAGTTTTGACATAAATGATGACTCAATTTACTATGATCCATGAAAAATTGCATAGAAAAAACGAATAGAAAAGAATCGATGCATTGTCAAATTAGAATGCTGAGCATTGGACAATGTTAGACCAACAAATACATAGAGGTATTGTAAACGAAATCACACCAAAACCTTTATTAGTTGAATGCATGTTGATATTGTGCATGTGTTTGAGTTGTTTACATTTATATAATATGGGAGCACACGACTTAAGCAGACCATTTAATATCCATCAGCGTTGGTCTAATGCGTGGCATACATACAAGCACAAAATAAAGCGGCAAACATTGCACACTCTTCATTAGCTCCGGTTCATTCAATGCAATAACACAAATACACACACAGGCACGGTAAATATACAAGCGACGACTAGACAAGAATGAAGAAAAAAAATACAAAATGGCCGACAGTTGTATTTTCGTATCAGAAACCACGGTAGACAGTTCATTGTTCAATAGCACCAAATAATGGGCTTTTGATTTTTCAAATAGTGTGTATTTTCGGGAATTAGAGTTGGTTTAAAGTTAGGTTCTTGCATGAAGCCATCCAAAAAGTCGTTTTGATTTTGAAAGCAATTTGTGTGACGCTGTTATTCATCGTTCAATCAAACGAAAAATTCATGTGAAAAAACCGCCCAAGAAGTGCTTCAATCTCATTCTTCGCATTGTGTTTTCAATTGAGATCTTTCAATCGCAAGGAAAAAATCAAATTTGATTGAACTGGGTCAATACAAACCCAAAGCCGCCGTATTTTTTCCATTTCTTTTTTATCTCTGCAGTATGTAAGTAGTGTGACCGCATTTTTGTTTGTAAAATCTGTTTTGTCATGCTTGGAAATGTCAAATCTAATCAGTGATCTGTGTTGCACTTGTTCCTGTTTCTTTTATGTAGTTATTCGATTAGAATGGATCTGATCCTTGTTGTTGTCAATTAAAATGAAGGAAATGGTCGGTGGTTGTTGTGTTTGCTCTGACGAAAGGGGTTGGTCGGAAAATCCACTCGTGTATTGCGATGGACAGCATTGTACTGTAGCCGTACATCAAGCTTGCTACGGCATCGTTACAGTGCCAACTGGCAATTGGTATTGCCGAAAATGTGAAAGCCAAGAGCGTCCAACGCGCGTTCGCTGTGAATTATGCCCATCAAAGGATGGAGCCCTCAAGCGGACCGACAATCAAGGCTGGGCACATGTCGTTTGCGCTTTGTATATACCAGAAGTTCGATTCGGTAATGTCACGACGATGGAACCAATTATTCTGCAATTGATACCGCAAGAACGGTTCAATAAAGGTGAGCAAACATGCAACAATTTTCTGATTTGTTATGGGTGGGTTAATTTAGTTCTTTGGTTGCGTACGATTCTTTTATGTATTAAATGAAACTAATTGGACAAATCATTTGTCAGTATGTTACATTTGCCAGGAGAATAGCAAGGGATCAAAGGCTACAGCTGGAGCATGTATGCAGTGTAATAAATCTGGATGTAAACAACAGTTCCATGTTACTTGTGCTCAAGCCCGTGGATTGCTTTGCGAAGAAGCAGGAAATTATTTGGACAATGTCAAATACTGTGGCTACTGTCAACATCATTACAGCAAATTGGTAAGAAACCGTATTTTTACTTTTCTTCCGAAGTCATAATTACCTTAAATGTTGGAATTTTATTTCAATTTTTATAAATTCTCAATAGAAAAAAGGTGGAAATGTCAAAACCATTCCTCCTTACAAGCCGGTCAATCACGGAGTCGAGTCCAGTGATCCATCATCGTCGCCCGAGAAGGATTCAGAGCCAGCCTCGCTGATTCCAATTGTAAGCCATCACCCATTTTATGATTCCTGTTTTTTTTTTTTTTTAATTCTTTAGCTTTTCTATTATATTTTACACTTATATCCATTCATGAAACTATTTTGCTATATTTTTAGCCGACAATGAGTTTGACCGCATCGAATGTGGATCAAAAGCAATCATCACAAAATGGCTCACAAAAATCGGCACAAAGAAAATCGAATGTGAGCAGTGCCGCGGGCAGCTCTTCAATATCATCATCATCGGCTTCATCAACACAACAATCGGTTCCATTTGCATCGAAACAAATGAGTTCACAATCGCAATCGGCCAATCAAATAACAAGTCAAATCAATACAAGCACTTCATCGAGTAACTTGAGTACAGATTTACTGAATGTATCCGGTGGAGACGGTGGCAATAGCAATAGCAGTAACAGTACAAAAGATAGCTCAACCAGCAAGAGCAGCAGCAAATCGACAAGCAAATGGAATTCTTCTTCGACAAAGGGCTCATCGAAGGAACAGCGTGAACCAAAACATTCAAAACCGTCACGAAATCACAGCAAAGATTCAGCGCCCAGTGATTATGATTTGCCCAATGCCTCAACACCAAACGGTAGGCCAATAAATTGCTTTTGTATAATTAAAAAAAAAACATGCCATCTGGAATGAGGCGTTTTTTAATTTATTCATTTTCTATTTTTACTCATTCTTGCTGAATTTCATTTTAAAAAGACGCCAACGTCATACCAGTGTCATCGAGTGCCACAACAAAAGATGTTCTCGGTCAAAAATTCACCACATCAAATTTCACCGAATCGATTGTTGTCGCTTCAGATCCTGTGTTTGGAAGTGGTGGCAGTGCAAAGATGCCATCAAATCTACCAGTTGTGAAGAAACGTAAACTGGAATCGAACAAATCAAACGCCAGTGAGGATATGATCAGGTAAAGTCAATGCCAAATTCATCTGTCAGATTTTGTGACAAAAAAAACCCATACTGTCACCAATTATTGAGGTTGTGTGCGTATGTACTTGTGTACTTTGATCTTGTAATAAATGCCTTGTTTTTTTCTATTCTCTTTTTCTCTTTCTCCCGAAATTGTCAACACAAATCGCGTACGTCACTTGGCTTTTATTTGCAAAACACACGTGCTATAGAGATGGTATAAAGGACGTTTCAGTAACACTAGTGCCATTATCATACGACAAAGACAACAACATCAACGATACAAAAAAAGTAAGTCGATCATTAAAAACAAATGCCAACTGTCCATGAATATTTATTTTTGGAATTTTATTCAAGCAAAAATGTGCTGCTGATTCTGAAACGATACAAAATCAACAAGCAACTGGTAATGCACCGCCGAACATTGTCAAACAAAACGAAGGTAATTCGAGTGCATATGAATTTTCGTTTTGTTTTTCTTGTCATAACAATTGAAATTTTTCTTTGTTCAGATCTATCGCATCATCCGGCATCGACGTCCGTTAGTTTGGTGGTTTCAGTACCATTATCATCAGGCGTGAATGTGCCGTCAAACACCAATACAACCGTACCGATATCCAGCCTTCACCAGGATATCAAATCCTTTTCGAACACGGATTTGTCATCGGTAAGTTTTCAGTCGACTTTGATTTATTGTTCAATTTTGCCCGTCATTTAAATAATTTTGAATTTGTGTGCTCGTGTGGATGCAGAATCAGCATTTAAATCGATCTCAGATTTTACCGAATGTTATTATACAGCAACCAGCCGATTTACAAGTTAAAGATCCGTTATTTTTGAGTGACAAACAAGCAATTTTAGCAGGCGGTGCGATTGTGCGAAATCCATCGCCGTCACAAAGTGTTGGGAAGTTAGGTCCACCGAACATTGTAAAAGTAAAAGTTAACACTCATCAACCACAATCAACCAGTTCATCGCTGTATTCTGATCTTAATACTGGCAATAATCTGTCATCATCAATGGAAACGCTTGGCGTCAAACTTAATCCGAAAACGGTGGTGCACCTCGCCGAAGATGTCAGTTTGAATCGAATCACAAGGTTGGGATGCTTTTTAACTTAACTGAATATTGAGTCGCACTTAAAATAAAATTGAATCACTTTATATCAAGAGACCATTGACATGAAACGGTTTGTTAAATAACTTTCGCTTAATCGCAGCACACCAGATGACAACTCAAATTCATTTTCGGATTTGAAAATCACCTATGAGAATCAACAGAATATGTATGATGTTGCATCGATCACACCGCGTACTGATATCAAGAATTCGCCGCCTAGTTCGCCGAGCCCAGAAATAGCCGAACCACATAAACGCAACCATTCAACATCAAATGATGGATCGAAAGATATGAAAGTGTTCCCATCGAAAGATATGCATGCAACTCACATGCTCGGCAATCAGTTGAATCCATCGAGCAGCGTTGCTCAGAAAATGTCTGACCAACTGTTTATGGAAATGGAGGCACATAGTGCGTATACTTCATCGAGCATGGAATCAAACGCACAACTAATTGGGCCAGTCTTTCCCGGAAAACAATTGAACAGCGTTAGTCGAAAAGATTTTAATTTTGAGATTGGAATGGAATAGTTTTTTTTAATCATGAAAAAACACTTTTAAATCACTTTAGGCACGGAATAATGCAGCGACTCAGCCGCAAGGACCTTCTCTAAGTTCTATGTTGGGTGGAACTGGTCAACCAACGGCACATGGCAATACACCACAAAGTTTGGAACAACTTCTCGAGCGCCAATGGGAGCAGGGCTCACAATTTTTGATGGAACAGGCACAACACTTCGACAGTATGTTATTAAATGAGAACTCAAACAATCACATTTATTCCCATTCAAATATATAGATCTAATTTGCAATTGTGTCCTTTTCAGTTGCCTCGTTGCTTTCGTGCTTGCATCAATTGCGGTCTGAAAACATCCGTTTGGAGGAGCATGTCAACAACCTAATAGCTCGTCGAGACCATTTACTCGCTGTTAACGCGAGATTGGCGATACCTTTAAATCAAGTGCCACAAGTTCAGAATCAAAATTCAGGTAACACCGACATTACAACATGTATTTACGCCAAATTACATTTGTAAACGAGCCTAAAAGAATCTCTAAATACCTTTTACCATTTCAGGTACATTTAACAATATACATTTGAATGGAACAACTGAGCCGAATTCGCGTTCACGATCGCAGCACCTGAAATAGCTACAGCGTTTCTTGTGCGACAGCCTTAATGTCAGCACGAGCAACGCATCGAAGCGAAACTGAAAATCTTCATTTAATTTTCCGAATGGCATCCAATCCAAGGTTTCATCACTATTCCGAAGTGAACTGTCAACTGTGTTTCAACTGCAATGTTGAATTTAGACAAAACAGATATGTCCATGTTAAAATGGACCAAAATCGGAAGGTGACTAAAGGATAAATAGCAGCATGTAATATGTATACGTGCACACAATGATATGACTAGAATTAAATATGGAAGGTTTGTAATTAGTAGTAATACACGTATGGATGCGTGTATGTATGCATAAGTTGAAACAAATAAGACATAAGCCGAAAACTATTCATAAAATGACAGCAGGTATTTTAAGACCTGAGCGTTAACAATATATTCATTTTTGACCAAACATAACCGATATTTAAGCCAAGAATCGTCTATTTATCCATTCAATCATGACTTTTACTCTCGTATATGTAAGAATTTGGTGCAACTTCATCATCGAAATTGACTTCATTTTTTTTTTCAATTAAGTTTTTGTGGCAAATACGTACATTTTAGCGTATTTTATATTTAATGTCATTTTTTCATCGAAATTCGTTTAAGTTGTTCTTTTTGGAGTACCTTAATTATTTGAGTTAAGATTTTTCGTACCTTAAATCTAATGCTAAGCTATTTTTTATCAATGAAATACCCATTTACCCATCGATAAATGTAGAAAAATCATTTTTGAAATAAAATATTGGTAATTTAACGACGCTTACGTGTTTTACTCACCGCTTGATCTTTCCAAATCTATTTTCATTTTGATTTAGGTTTATACTCGTAGTTGGAATACATTTTTTTAAGGTAAAATTATGCACACAATAAATTTCTACCTATTAAGAAGCCCATCATTCGATAATACAAGTCTTTAGTCTCCCTTCATAGGCTCTGTGAATTACTATTATATTAGAATGAATTTTCCAGTATTTGTAAGAATTTATAGCGTTTGAAAATATAATTCCAATTAAACATTCTATTCAATGTTGCACATTTCACCTTACAACGGAAAATAATTGCGGTCTATGTTCATTTAATTAAAATCTTTATGTTATTGCGTACTAATGCTACATATATTACACAAAAACGCATATTTTATACTTGCCTTTCTACTTAACATCGTTAAAAGAGACTATCATTTGTTTGATTCTAAGCCATTGTGAGGCATTCAGTTTCATTGTGAGAAAGCAGATTTTGCCATCACCAAAAAAGCGGAGATAGCAGGAAATACCTTCGAATAGATGGAATAAGCGATCATCTGAGTTTTAGATTTATTGTAGGGCTTCCATAAATCAAAAATGAGCAGGAAATTAAGCAGTAGACAAACGCTCCGTTTATATAGTTTTTTGATGCGAAAATGTTGGATCTGCTGTCTTTAATACGACACTGTACCTTTTAAAATAAGAACTCGTTATTTTTTCAAAGATATTTATCATCTCTCTATTGGTTGATACATTTAATCGATTTAATACGTACATCGATTAACGAATGTTGATTGATTTGAATTCGTAATTGCTACCTTCGTTAAGCGTATTTCTAGAGATTTGGAGGTCGTTTAATATCAAATGCAATGAAAATACTGAACAAATCAACTTTAAGGGCAAGGAATATGTCTGTTTTTTACTTTTTTTAGTAAGCATTTATTTCAATTCTATTGATTCTAGCCATAAGAAATTAGTAGTTGAAAGATTTATTTTATAAATGGCTTTTAATTTGGCCATATCAATTAACTTTCTAAAATTTTTGAATAAGAGCATGAGGAAGATTTCAAGCAGTGGAATAACGATAATAAATTTGGAGGGGATTTTTAGTGGTAGCTAATTTAAAACTCAGTAGCGGGTTTTTTTTTAAATTTCATATGATTTTTTCAGAATGAGCCTTTTATTATTTTTTGGGTTACAGTGAAAATGTGACACAATTAATTGCAAGATGAGTTCATTTTGTGGTCTCGGTGGGTGGATAAAATTTGAAATTTGCATTATTTTCAGCAATAACTTCTATGATTTTATCATAGAGATTTCTAATATTTTCTTTATCATCTTTTATGAAGTCATCGAGGCGTGAGTTGAAAACATTAATCGCTGTATATCTAACGGGCCCTTCTAGTCTTTTAAACTTTAATGACTCAGCTTTAACAAGTACGCTTGGAAAATTTCCTCCGGTATACTCCTTTATACCTTCTGCCAACAGCTCAGCTGCGTCGGCTAATTCATTGTATGATTTAAGTACGTTATGCTCCCACAATTTAATTGCTTCCATTCTTTTCTTATCTTTCTTAATTAAAGACAATTCCTTTTTGAAGGTTTCTCTGAGTGTTTCGCAGTTTTTTTTCTGTTTGAGGATTATCCATCTCAAACCTGCTACCATAGATGGAAATAGTGACATTGTATTCTGCAAATCGTTCAGTTTTTTCTTGTCTATATCCTCAGCATTCCAGTCCGAAGTGATATGGCGAAGGTCTTTCAATTCGGAGCTCATTTTAAATTCATCAAGCGGGATGTTGCTTAATGGTTGTTCGTCGAACATGGTGCAATCAATTGCAATAGAAAACGATTTACTTTTATCATTCCCACCACAAATATTACCTGATCGAACCTAATTTCAATGTGAAATACATTCTTTTTATCATTTTTATGAAATTTGACCAACAAACCAAATAAAACTAACTCACGCAAGAACTCACGGAAAAGGATTTAAAGACAGCAACAGATATGAATAATAATATTCGCATTTTGACTTAATTGTTTGCTTATGAACTGTTCTATCAAAAAGTCTGGAGTACTTATATTATATCGTTTTATAAAATTCTAAGACGTCACATTGATCAATTTTTCAAGTGAGAATTTGAATTTACATTCAAGATCTGAATGGGAATGTAAACAATTTCCAATAATTTACTTAAAATATGAATTACAAATAGTTCAATTTAAACTGCACAGAGAATTTATTTCGGTAAATTAATACAGGAAATGCTGTAGAAAAGGCGTTTACATGGCAAATACGGTAGTGTTTTGGGTTTCTAAGACTTTTCACCTAGACTTTCATGTAGAAATCAAACTTTACAGCTAGCTTGATAGCTGTCAGTGTTGTTTCTTGTATGAAACATATTTAAAACTTAACAGTTAAGAGAGAGTCAATAAAGCCAAGCAGAAATCTAAACTACTCTGCTACGTAAGCAGCTATTCTCCCACTCGAAAAAATTATCCGTGTCCCTTTATATCAAAACAGGACTCATGCCGGAAAAATAATAAAAGCAAAAACAATTTGGAAATTGTTATTTTATAATATTTTTAATATTCAAAACATTTTCCAAGACATCTGAAAAATTTGCATTTTTTCCGCAGCCGTGAAATGTGATGGCTGAATTTTAAAACTAGTTTTTGGCGCTTGTCATTGCATATTTTGTTTTCTATATAATTTACTGCAAGTATTAAAGTTCTCTTTTATCAATGCTTTGCAAGAGAATGCATGTCACTTGAAATAATACGATTTATATGAATATCAAAGTTGCTTTCTATTAGAATAAAAATTGGCTGAAATATTCTGGCCGATCGAATTCTTTCTTGATAGAGAGAATAATAGCACCGCTTCACAAAACCTGACAAAAAAAGGCCCACTACAAATTATCCTGAATCAATTTTAAAGATAAACGTGTTTTTCAATCGATAGCCAGATATTTCAATCTGAGCACATAGCATATTTCAATATAAACATTTCGAAGCAGTAATAAGAATTGATCACCAAATTTAGGTTGCAAGTGATGCCAACAATGCCAATCAAGCGGACGATGCTTTGTATCTTCTCCTATGTAAAGGGGTAGTGAATGTCGTTGGACCGCGCCATCTCTACCTAAACGATCGTACTAAACGCTTCAACATTTCACACCTTCCCCGCCTTCCCCTTCTTCAAACAGCGAGTTTGACAGGCTCCGCATCTTTGCTGTCATTGTTGGAAGAAGGGGAAAAGGTGTTTACCATCCATAGATAAATGGTACAGAGCTAAGTGTCAAAACTGCTGTCAAGCTAAGTGTCAAAATTCAATTTTGCATCGTCCGCTTGATGCCAATATACTACAGGTTTAAATGATCCAGAAATCTTTGCTAATCAAATCCTGGATATCAGCCACTGAAAACCAGATATATTTTTTCCGTGAATATTGGACTCATTCCTAGAGCGTGAGATGCACATTTTGGAAAGAAAAAATATGCATAGATAACCATTTCAAATGAAGGGCTGAGAGTTAAAACAACTCAAAATATTTTATCTCCTGCTCACACCTAGGAAAATTCTCGTAAGCGTGAGAATGACGTAAGATGTTTGGAACCGTTTTAACTCTCAGCCCGACAAATATCAACGCCCTACTTTGAATAACCCGATTCTCTTTATCGGATTGTAAGAGAAAATCTTTGATATCTGTTGTTCACGATTATTGAAGAAAACATTGATAACTTTTATAGCCAAAGCGGCCTCCGTCAGAGACATATACAAGCGATTGGTTGAGTCTGAGAAATCCGTTATGAAAAAGGTATCACACAACAACAGTATAAGATAAAGAATCATGAAGAAGGAAAGAAATAAGATGGAATGGGTCGATTAAATGACAATTTGCCTGGATATCTTTTGATAAGACTTGCACAAACCAAAAACCCATAAAACACTGCACAACAAGTATATGATTTTCTTGATAAATCTTTATATGCACTCGTCACTTGATTCAAATTCATTTGGAATTGAATGACTAGATCAATCTGGCCACACAATTTTCGAAAATTGAACGATATCGTGCATTTTCTTTGCTTACATAGCTTTCTCTTCAGCAAAAGACCCAGCTAATGCAAGAATTATTAACATTGATGTCAGCGATTAATTGATTCAAACTAAAATTGAAGATAACCAAATGCTGTCGTAAGTTCCAAATCATAAAAAATACAATTGGAAAAATATCTAAAGAATTAAAGTTAGAGTTTGAGCACTCGAATGGAAATTGATTCTCGGAAACTACATTTCAGAACCATTTAAAATGTCAAACGTAATAATTATTCATAATTTGTCTGAAATTCATTTCAAAAATACAATACATATATTGTGAAAAACCTCTCGAATGGTACAAATTGATTTATCTTCGTGTTCAATATATAAAAAAATCTATTCGGCGTGATTTTCGTCGGTTTTAAAATCTCCGAGGGAAAAATGAACGACGATGTCTAATTTGTATTTCTCGGAGCAGTGTCTTGAAGTTTCTTACCAATAAGTTAAGAAAGTTTTAGATATTTCTTTTTTTCTTGCTCTCTCTGTTAACGTAATTTAATTATATGAATGATATTGTATTTCCCCTGGTTCTCTAGAGCCAGGCCATCGCTTTCCGGATCCAATTCTGGTATGGAGGCCTCCCTCCTTACCCTCCCAACCTCTTGTATTCTCTTTGCAAAAGTCGCATCATGGACGGAATTTATACCGTATTGAGAATCTTGACCAGCATGTTCTCAGCTTCCTATTAACACGTATTGGCATAAATTTAGGCTTTGTAATAAATAAATAAAATAAATATATGTGGATGCAAAGAAAAACGTCTGAATTTTTCCTGAATATAGAGACGATAGATTCAAATACGAAACTTTTCTTATCACGTCCATTTTCATTAGAAAATTTGATCAAATTCTTGAAACTTTAAACTCCGCCTCTATCAATTTGTCTGAGAAGAGCACAAGACATTTCAAAATAGACAATAGCTTTATTTTGTCAATTTTATTTGATATCCAAGTAACAGCCTAAATGGACAGCTTGTTTTACGTTATTTTGTACTTAAGCCAAAAGAAGGAGATAGCTCGAATGTACACATCGTTGAGTATGAGCATAAATGTGTATTGGTGCACGCGCATTGTCTATGCTCAACTGTGTCGTACGTCACACACATCAAGCTGTATTATTAATGTATCGCTTGCAAATGCTGACGTAAAACAAACGCATTGCACGACATCAGTCAGGTGATATGCTGTAATGTGTGCGCTAGAACACGAAGAATTCACATCGCTCGCTGTCATCTGGAATAAAAAAGTGTCGGTTTTGTGTCGATTTTGGTGTATATTTTTGATTTTTTTTTTGTTCGATTGGCGGGCGATCCAATCAAACTTATGCGTTATCCATAAATCGTGAGTAACTGACATTGCATGTTGATGATTGATTGCATTTAGCAGCAATTTCTTTCAAGAATCATGATAAAGGCGCTGAAGTATGATTAAAAGTTCGAGTGTGATACATGCGTACGGTGGTCCAAGAATGATTGATTCAATAAATTCCAAATAAAATCATTGATGGTGTTATTGAACATGCATGCGAAAAACAGGCTAATGAATTCAGAAATTACAAAATCAGAGGAGAGATTCGAATCGACATTACAATTTGGTAAAGTTTGGCGTTTAACTACAAAATACTAAAAAAATTCAAATGTCAAATTTTTTGAGAATCGTGAATTCAAAAAAAGAAAATTCCAAACCATTCTTCAATTTAATTGCGAGGAAAGGTCACTCAGTGTACGATTAGAATAGACCGAATAAAAAAAACAGTTGCTTTTGTTCTCATGAGATCCAAACCGCGTAATCGGAATTAATACGTTGAAAAACTGATAAAATGACAATTAAAAAAAAATTGATAAGAATCCATTTAATAAATTTTAACATTAATTGTCATGGCATGAATTCTAGAAGATCCATATTTTGATCATTCCTTAGATTTATTTGTCAACTTCATGCAAATAGAGTGCAATTACTTGATTTATATCATCATGTCTGAGTGGAAAATAGTTCGTTTTTATGACTTCGATGATAATGGTTATATTTTCAAATTGTAAATCATTGTAAAAAGAATAAACAAATTTCATGATAAGCATTTTTCGTATTTACAATAATATCAGTCAAATTGTTCCATATTTCGCCGTCATATTCTGTATTGCACTACACCAATTTGCTTACTTAAACGCATTGCATCAGCAAACGGTAATGTATCCAACCTACGAAACATCGACGATGTCTTGGTCATTTTCGGCGCCTTCACGATATTGATGAAATTGACATTAGTGTGGAGTGTGTACTTTGAATCGTTTACAAAAACACAATTTCTTCGGATCTTTCATTTATATATTCATCAAAGGTACCTGACCTCTGAATATGGCCACGTTTGCAGTATGGGATTACCTCGTTTTGGTAATGGTTTTGCTTATATCGGCAGGTATTGGACTATATTATCGCTTCACAGGGGGGAAACAAAAAACAACACAGGTAAATCACAGATATGCCGTGTAATTACATCATAATTATCATCACATGCACTTTTTTTGGGAATCTTCAAGTTGATTTTTTTTTTCTGATATGCGATTTCTAGGAATACTTCCTGGCAGATAGTGAGGTGTCCATTTACCCAGTGTCAGTCTCATTGATGGCCAGTTTCATGTCATCAATAACATTGGTAGGATCTAATATTCAATTATTTATTTGGCTTTCGTTTTGATCTGTTTGGTTTAGAATACATTTTGATTCCTTTTAGAAACATCTACTTCCTTAGTTTGTTTCATATTTCAGCTGGGTTTATCTACGGAAATATACACATTTGGAACATTGTTTTCAGTAATCAATCTTTCATATGGATTTGCAACAGCCGTTTCATCGTTCTATTATTTACCAGTTTTTTATAAACTAAAAGCGACCAGTGCTTATGAGGTGAACTATAATTAAATTCTAAATTTGGTTCCAAAAAACACAGATTTATTCGATTATTTTGCGTGTGATGGGTTTTAGTATTTGGAAAAGCGGTTTGGAGCCACAGCTCGTCTAATTGCATCTTTGACATATTCACTACAAATGATTTTGTACATGGGCGTCGTCCTCTATGCACCAGCATTGGCTCTGGAGGCTATAACAAACATATCAAAGGCTCGATCCATTTTAACCATTGGTAAAAATTAGATTTCATTTATTCTAAATGTATTTATATCTTTAGTTCGATTCTTAATCAAACAATTATTTTATTTTCACAGGTTTAATTTGCACATTTTATTCAACGATCGGAGGAATGAAAGCAGTCCTAATAACAGACGTTTTTCAGTGAGCAAATATTATTTTTCATTGCCATATCAACTTTCTTCTATCAACAAATTTATTTTCTTCAGATCGCTTCTTATGTTTGGTGCCATTTATAGTGTAATTGTTTGTGAGGCAATTCGTGTAGGTGGCCTCAAGCCAATTTGGGAAATTGCACGAGATGGAAACCGCTTAGATTTCTTTAAGTAATTTATTTACAAATTCCCAAATGTTTTCAAATATTAATTAAAATTTGCATTCTAGTTTCGAGTTGGATCCGACAGTGCGGCACACGTGGTTTTCTTTGATCATTGGCGGATTTTTCACATATTCTACTGTGTATGCTTGCAACCAAACTCAAATCCAACGAATGCTAACGGTGAAGAATCTTAAGGCGGCGCAGAAGGCGATGTTTTTAAATTGGCCAATTCTATCGCTACTCAGTTTGAGTACATGTTTTAGTGGACTTGCTCTTTATTCATATTATGCCAAATGTGATCCGGTACAGGCAGGACGAATCTCATCAAGGGATCAAGTAAGGAATTAAATTATTAAGTATTTATGAAGAAAATATCTTGAGTATTTGAATGATTTACCGTTTAAAAGTCGGATCAAAACAACAATCCTTTCAAAAGCTTATAAAATCTTTTAAAAGTTTAAGGGGTTTATGATGATTTTAAAGAAATTATCGTTTAAATCCAACAAATCGTAAATCATTTAAAAACTCAAGATATTTTCTTTGAGTGTGACATGTGATTTTCAAATCGGACAAATTACTTCCAGTTGATGCCTTTGTTTGTCGTAGATGCGATGGGAAGCATGCCCGGTTTGCCAGGTATATTCGTATCCGGCATTTTTTCTGCAAGTTTGTCTTCTGTTTCAGCTGCGATGAACTCTTTGGCCGCCGTTACCTTGGAGGATTACATCAAAGTATGATTTTGAAAACAATAATATTAGAAGATTCAAACGTCTTATTAAATTTATCGCAGCCACTGTATTCATTCATCAAGGGAAAACCACTGAAAGAAACCAAATCAACGCTGCCCTCAAAGATGACCGCTTTCATCTATGGATTTGTTTGCATTGCTGTTGCTTTTCTAGCGCAATATCTTGGTGGCATCCTTCAAGTTTCACTTTCCATATTCGGTATTGTTGGAGGACCATTATTGGGCATGTTCACATTGGGAATGTTCACGTTGAAGGGAAACCAACGGGTAAAATTGTCCTTTGGCAAAATACAAATTCCAAAATATCAGCTGTAAGAAATATTTTAGGGAGCAGTGACCGGTTTGGTGATAAGCTTAGTAATTTGTCTGTGGATTGGTTTCGGCCAACCAAAACCAGGAAACACAACGCTGGAATTTTCGATTTCAGGATGTAAAAATAACAACATCACATTTGTGAAGACCGATACTCCTTTTGCTAATGCAACAAATATTAAGTAAAATTAATTTATTCAATTTCTATAAGTTGGCTCACTTTTAATAACATTTTGGCAATTATCTAGATATTTTTGGCCATACAAAATATCGTACATGTGGTATGCTCCGATGGGTTTCAGCATCTCGCTGATCGTTGGATGGCTGATTAGCGTGATACTTGATTTGTTCAATTTGGGCGGTGAATCAACCATCTATACCGATGAAAATAAGAGTATCATCAATGCCGATCTTTTCACGCCACCACTTGCCAAACGCATACGTATACAAAATGCCATCATTTTGGAAAAGAATTTTACGGTAATGATAAATTTGCCAATTTCCATAACTCTGCACATGAAATATAATTGAAACTAATTCAATATTTGCATTTGCAGACTGCCAAAGATGATTATTGAGCTTCTAACAATGTCAACGATTCATTACATTTCTTGGGTTGATTTCTCGATTCTATTTGTGAACCAATTGTAAAAATGTGAACAAATGACAATATTGTTGAGAATTTAGCCGAAAAGTGCACACTTCATCGAGATGAAATAATAATGTGAATTCTGTTGTGTTTAAATGGTTTAGTCTATAAAATGGTATTGAAACAATACTCGAAACAGTCTTCCATACATTCGTTTTAGAGCGAAAAGTAAATTTTAGTACATTGTAATATCAAACTCAAGCTGCGTGAAGAAAGAAAGAGCTAGATCTCAATAAATATGCAGTAATTGTTTTTCAATGTGTTATTCATTTACCGGCATTGAACTTGAACAATGTTTACAATTTTTGTGACAATAACATTGTGGTTGGGACAAACAGGATGAACTGTCAAAATGTTTGCAGTTGTTTTGGATGACACATCAAATTTGCACTGCGTAGCCGAAAACCGACTGGAGTTTATCGCAATTGAAGTGGATTTCTTCGAAAAAAATTCATTAATTCCATTCTATATTTGAACTGAGTAGAAAATCTAGTGAAAACTTAAGGAAAAAATACCGGCGTATTTGAATTCATGCATTCCAAGCGTTTTTGAATTATAACCTCTATTTTTAATATATGACACAAAAAAAAATTGCGGAAAGTGCAAAGTTTATTTTTTTATTGAACATTCGAATCGTGCAGAATGGATGAAACTGATACTGGATCAACGCCGCCCGAAATCACATTGTCAAAGCGCTTGGATGAGTATCTGACCACAAAACAGCCAGAACAAGCATTGAATCTCATCAAATCAAATTTGTCGCAAATCGTAGACAATTGTTCCGATTTGATAGCTACCGTCGTAAAATATCTCACTGACCAAAATTTGGCGCAAGAGTTTGATCTACACAATGCATGTGAGAAGATTCTCATCGAAATCGCCAAACAAGGAAATGAGTCTGATGTTGTTTTTGGGTTGTTGGAGGTGATAGATTCAACAGAAACCGATAATACTGTTGTGAGTGTGATGAAGGCAATGCAAGCACTGTTATTGAAACCTTTGGATGAGAACTCGCGAGCTCTAGAATGGGTTTTAAATTCGGTGCAACAGTATGCCAGTGAGCTGCCGCTTTCGCTACAGCTAAGAAATCGTCTGGAAGATGAAGAGGAACAATTGTTGGAAGAGGAGGATGAGGTTAAGCGAATAATAAGCTTCTACATTTTCACGATAAACTTCTACGAGCCGATTATGAATCAAATCATCGAACACGACGCCGCTAATGAAACTCCCAATTTTCGTGACAATGGACTAACGCGGCGAAATATTCTTGCTTGTTTCATCATTCAATTGTTTGATGTGCCGTTTGCATATTTAGATCTTACCGATCCATCTACAAATCTACGAAGTGAAAAGAGTGTAACTTTTACAAATGTTTACACACGCCAGTGTGTGACGTCATTGGGCCAGCATTTGGCCAAATTAATAGCAAATCCATTACAATTGATTGGCTACAGTCAGCGTCGCGCTTTATGGCCTTACGTCTTCTCCGAATCCGATGATCCCGAAAAATATTCCGACATTCCGTCCGATATATTTCTGCTGGATGTAAAAGTTTCACTCACCGCATTAGCCGTCATGTTTTATGCTTTGTTTGTTGAAAATTTATTTCAACAGAACAAGCCGCCGCTGGTCTACCGAGCCGTTTACTTACTGGAAATGGGGTTATACTTTGCCACCGATCTATTGTCAAGTGCTGAAGAAACATTGCGCACCAAAGGTATTCGCTTGGCATCAAAGCTGCTGGAAAATTTACACGAACAATTACTCGATGATGACACTTTAGATTTGAATATTCACAAAACATTCACCACCAAACTCATCAAGGTGTTGGACTCGACTCAAGTGCGCCGAAATAGCCAGTTAGGAGTGGAATTGCTTCAAAAGTATATCGCTAAATTCCGAACAATCAATGCAAAATACTTTCACATCAATCATTTATTGGAGAGTACAACAAATAACAAGATTTGCAGTCTCTTGGTGACGATTTACAAGAATGTCATAGCCGATCAATTGAACGCCGTCGATACAAAAGTGCAACCAGAAATGTCCATCTTTTGTTGTGGCGACAAACTCAAGAGGCTGCTGCTGAATCGCATTTGCATATTGCCACAAGGCGTTGAAACTGATATTTTGCAACACAACGATTTGATCATGGCTGCACTGAATATGCTACGTTTTTTGATACTTCGCGATAAACAGAATGCCACACAATTATGGGATTATTTGGATGAGATTGAAGAGAATTTTCTAAAGACTCTACGAACTTCATTGGATTGTACACGGGCACATTATCGTCTCGAAGCAAAACGCATCAAAGAGAAGCAAGTGGATGGTGTGCAACTGGATGTTACAATGCCTGGCAGTGAACACATAGATATGTCTGATGAAAATCAACTTCGAATGCTTGCTTTTGGTCAAAATACATTTGATCTAATCGACAGTGTTCTATCTCATTTGAATGAATGCATTCAAAGTCGTCGAACTAAACTAAATATCACGATCTAATTTAGATGCTGTTGCATGTAGATGTACTGAAATTCGAAATTGATTGTAACAACACAGGAAAACAATGATTTTTGTGATAAAAAGAATGCATGTACCATGGGTCTATAGTGTGTATTTTTCAAAGGAAAATCAAATTTTCTATTAATATATCATTTAAGAAGTCAATAAAAAGATACCAAATGTAATTTTCATTTTTCATTCAATAATAGTCAAACAGAAAATCGGCATAAGAAAGATTTATTTTTACTGATTCATTTAGCGTTTGATCGTATTTTGTAGTTTTTTATCCACTCTTGATAGAATCACATTGTTTAAGATTGTATTCATAATACAGAATATTTATCAACAGAGCAATTATATTCATGAAGAAAAAAAACAAAATACGATAGAATTTGACTGCAGTTTCTATGAGATTGTCAGGTCAAGGATTAGGTTTCCTTCAACTCTTGCAAAGAATATATGCTCTTTCAGTCGAAACGATTACAATAAATGACGACTTATTTATAAGTTTTCAAACGAAATGAAATCAGCATACATTTCGAAAATATTTAGAACTTTTTTGGATTTTTTTATTACGAAGTTTGGGGAGAGTTTATGCCACTTTTATTGTGGTTTTTATGTGGTTTATTTGGGTGGCTTAGGCTAATTTTAGCAAAGGAGCGCAACGACGAGACTACGCACCCTAACTACGCTATGCAAAATATATGGCGAAAGTCTCCTACGCACCCCACCGCATTTGTATGGTCGTTGCGACTGAATTTTAGGGGAAATTAAGGATGATCTCAGATTTTTATTTAAAAAAAAAAAAACGGGAATATTTAGAACCTTTTATGTTGATCAATATATATTGATTGATGGAATTTCCCGAATGATTCTGATAATTAACTTAGTTAACGATTAGACTAACTGTTAATTTTGATAGATTGCAATAAATAAATCAACGATTCATCAACAAGTTGCCAATTTCGCTATGATTCAATAAACTTAAACCTCTGATGTGACTCTCCACCGCAATCGCTAATATAAATAAATAAATAAAAATGGTAAAGTGCTTATCCCAGCAAAAAAGGAATAAAATTGACGCATACTATCAGAAAGAATTGAACAATCTTCAAAAGTGGATAATGGGCATTGAGAGAGCTTATAACGCTCTACATGTCTATGAGTGAGATGTAGAGTGGTGCATGTACATTTAAAATAACATAGACATACACAACAGCCACTACGTCTCTCCCATAGATGTATAATACATATAACAACCGTTTCAGCTGCTCGACGCTTATATTATAATTATTTCGCGTTCGTGTGTCTTTCGAATACACACTCTCATAGTACATACACAATGCCGGCTAAATAATTGCACAACTACATTCAAATCTCGCATGCCCAATCAATGGGATTCATGTTGTGCGCATACACGTTCCGTTACCGCTTCTCATAACAATTGCCAAACTATAGGAGCACACCACACTCACTGCCAGATCAAATGTGACTGTCAAAGCGTGCGGTTGACTAAATGAACTTCATGCAAATTCGATAAAATATTGTTGTTTTCATGTTTATTGTGTGATTTCATAGGAAGCTTATTGTGATCACGGAATTATTCAGTGTAAATTGGTGAAAAATTGAAAACAAAATTTCTGTTGTTGAAGAAGAATCTAATCTTCTTGAGTTACAAAAAAATAACAAGAAATTTTCGAAATGAGCCAGGAAAATGTAATAACGATTGAAAATGCGGCAGAAAATGTGAAAAATATTGATAGTTGTGATGGACAATCACGAAAAACTCAAAATTTCGAATTGCTGTCAGCTTCATTACCATCGGCTGTGCCACAATATGGCATTAAATTGAAATTCAATCATAAGTTTCCAGAGAAACGTACACAAAACATACGGCCATCGTTCAGACAAAGTCTACCACTCATTCCGCTGGCTTGGAGGTAGGCCATAAACAAACTTATTCAATATTAAATGTTTATTTATACACATAGCATATATGCGACGATATCCATCATTTGATTTATGACTTGACGATTTCACTTCACTTTTTTATTTTGTTCTGACTCAAGTGTTTCATTTGGAATTCAAAATGGGTTTATATTCGAGGGGAGAGCAAAGCCTTTTGAAATGATATTCATCTCGTAATTCATAATACATGAAATGTTGTTCCGGAATTTTCTAACGAGCATACCCTTCGTTGTTGAGTAATTTCGCGTCTAAAAATAAATGTCATTCACCCTTCACATTCTCCAACAAATGTAAATTTGTTGCAGAGCAGCATTTCCTCCGTCATCAAATCCACTAAACGATTCACCGTCACCAATATTTGTGCAAAGCAATAACAAGGCTTGAATAATTGGATGTGAGTTGTTTCCAAGGGATTTCTTTGTAAACTATTAGGCTGGGTTTTTTTTATCAAGTGCAATGACATTATGACCTTCTGGATACGTTAACTGATGTGTTATAGCCTACGATTTTTATATTAAGAATGCAACACATAAAACCAAACAGTGCCACATCAAGAAATGTAGAATGAAACTTCTCCATGTTTACAGAAATAATGTGAAAGCGTTAACATGTAAATTTCAAATCATATATATATTTTACATGTTCAAGATGAGTTTACTAACATTCGCTTTGGAATACCTTAAATATGTAGCATGGATAATATAATGACAGCTTCGGAGAAACTTTTAATCATGTATATTTAAACGAATTATAATTTTTCCCATTCGCTATTATGTAAAACCGCCTCCTACTTCGTTTTTTCGCTTTCTTTCGACATGACGACGATGATGATGATTCAATCCATTCCATATTATTTTGAAATTTTAGATATTTGGTGTATTATTCGAAAGTAACACGAGAAGGTCGACGATGTGTTATGGACTACAACTACTTGGAGCATTCTCGTCAGATCTACGGAGTGCCAATCGGTGGTATTGGGAGCGGAACCATTGGACGTGGGTTTGCTGGTGAATTTTGTCGTTTTCAGATGCGTCCCGGAATCTACGAGTACAATGTTGTACACGCAAATCAGTTTATCGTCACCATTCGCGATGCTAGCAGCAAAACCATTTTTCAAAGTCTATTGTCTACCTACGAGTAAGTTCGATCGCACACAAAAAGAATCAGATATAATTCATATTTCATGAATATTTATAGAATCTTTTTTAAAAGTAGACTTGGTAGAACTAAATGTTAAAGTTTCCCTATGAAACTTGTTGAGGCAATTCACCAAAAAATATAGCATGTAAATAATCAATAATTCTGTTGTCGGTTATGTTGGTGCCACAAGCGACACATGGCTCTTATGTTTCATATAGAATGACTGGCTGACTGGGTGGTGGGTTGCGTTAATGTGCGTTTCGCATTCTTATCACAGTTGCTTCTATTTGTGTTTGTATATCAGAAGGAAAGAGAAGCAAAAACACACACTGGATATGCGAATAGAGACGGAATAAAATGACTTCATGAAAGCTTGCGAGCTTGAGTAGCATTGGCGCCATCCGGTCTACTATACCGATTAATGTTTTATTCCATGCAATTTCCGATAGTTCTTGTTTTTTTCGTGTCTTTCTTCGTTTCGAACTAACACGAACCATGTCAAATTATGGCCCACATTTAGCTCCTTTAATCACCACAATGAATAACAAGAAGCTCAAATTATTCGCAATACAACCGAATGAAGATACAAAAATGCTATTCAACACGAACTCGTGTTAAAATTTAACTTTTGATATTTAGTTTCAAGTCATGTTTTAGATAATGACTGAAATGACTAAAATATATTTGCCAACAATCAGTGGCTGTATAGAAACTATTTCATATGATTTGAATACTGCGAACGACTTTTGAACCTACTTGACCTACTGATTTTAAAGAAAAGTACGCTATAATGAGATTTCAATGTTTCCACCTTGAACCTTTTTTGTTATAATAGATTAAGAGTGCATTCATGACCATTGTGCACACCAATTGATCCATATTTTTCACCAGAATTCGTATGGGATGCGGCGTAGAATTGTTAAACTATACATTCTACCTACTTTTAATCATCCATCTTAATAACAGGCCACCTAAAACGTCTTTATCATCTTGGGAATCGAAATTAGATGCGGATAAATGCACTTATACAGGATTATATCCACGGGCTTGGTCGGAATACGATCTCAGCGAGCACGGCATTAAGCTGTGTTGTCGTCAAATTTCTCCATTTTTACCTCATGAATACAAAGATTCGTCGTTGCCATGTGCGGTGTTCATTTGGACGGTCGAAAATGTGGGTGACGAAGAGCGAACCGTATCGATTACGTTTACATTAAAAAATGGCACTGGAACGAAGAAACAAGATGCCGAAGGTCGGTCAACATTTAACACTCGATTTATTTTAAGTCAATGGCTTATGTTGGGGATATTTGTTTGTAGGCAATCCAACCGCTTCGGTGCTGGACAGCGAATCAATAAAGTCGGTTTGTATAAAACAAACAATCGTCGGTATGGAGTGCACATATTCGGTTGCGTGCAAAGGCGATAACGATAATCTAAGCTCATGCACGCAATTCGATCCATGTGGCGATGGCGAAAAATTGTGGACAGACCTTTTCGAGAATGGAAAATTAACGGAAGCCAGTTTGGATGAAAAACTCAAAAGTATTTTGTTGTTGCTGTCGAAAATTATCTTGATGTAATTGCGTCTTTTAATCGAATGGTTTCGATTGTGATTCATTCAGGCAAGGATGTTGGTGTGGCTATTTCTGGTCAAAAAAAGATTGCGCCTAATTCTAGTGCAGATTTGGAACTCGCACTCGCATGGGACATGCCAAAAATTCAATTTCACAAGAAAATCAAGGAATATTCACGGTATCTTTTATATCAGTTTTATCTTAATTGCCCGAAATTAATTGAATTGGAACCGTAAATTCAAGATATTACACGAAATACTTTGGTGGCAATGGAAATGCTGCTCACAACATTTGCACATACGCATTGGAAAACTACGAGCGATGGGAACAAGCGATAGGCAGTTGGCAACAGCCTATATTGAATGATCCTGAACTCCCAGATTGGTATAAGAGTGCGATATTCAATGAGCTGTATTTTATCGCTGATGGCGGTTCACTTTGGCTGACTTTCGAGCAAACCGACGAGACCGACTACAATGATCCTCGATTGGCGTACGGCAGATTTGCTTATTTAGAGGGCCATGAATATCGAATGTACAACACATACGATGTAGGTTAAATAAAGTCCCTGTGAATTGGCTCCGGCTCTTATAATCGAAAATGTAAATGATTTCCCATTTCAGGTCCACTTTTATGCATCTCACGCTTTGACCAGCTTGTGGCCAAACTTACAAATAAGCATGCAGTATGATTTTCGTGATACTATTTCGATGGAAATACCTGAAATGCGAAAGCATCTGTACGATGGCAAATCGAACAGTAGAAAGGTCCAAAATTCGATTCCACATGACTTGGGTGATCCCGATGAGGAGCCATTCACTCTAATCAATTCGTATCCCATTCACGACGTCGCCGAGTGGCGTGATTTAAATGTAAAATTTGTATTACAAGTTTATCGTGACTATGAAATGCTGATTGGACTATCAAAGTCGGCACAAACCAACACAAACAAGTTCACATCAATCGAGTTCATTGACAAAGACAGTTTGTTTGATCTTCGCATTCAAGACAATCGCACAAAGGTGCCATCATCCGATGAAAAGAAACCAGCCTCACTGTACATCAATGAAACTAACGGAAAATTTTATTTAATGGATGGTGTGACGTACCTGAAGGCTATGTATCCGGCCTGCCAGACATTGATTGAAAAGACATTGGAATGGGATAAAGATGGTGATGGTTTGATTGAAAACAGTCGTGCACCAGATCAGACATTCGATACTTGGGTGATGGACGGCCCGAGCGCATATTGCGCTGGTTTGTGGCTGGCCGCATTGCAGTGCATTTCAACGATGGCTGGTCTAGTTGATAAGCCTGGGGACAGTGCAAAATACGCAGACATTTTGGACAAAGGCAAAAAAGCGATGGAAGAGAAATTGTGGAATAAAACATACTATAAGTTCGACACAAATACTGGTTCGAAAAAACCAGTCGTGATGGCAGATCAACTATGTGGTCATTGGTATCTGCGGTGTTGCGGTTTCGACTACGATGTATGTCTCATGAATTGTATTTATTTCAAATTAGCAGACAGATTTGTAGAGAAGAATTAATGCAATTCATTGTGTATTTACATTAACAGGTGTATCCAAAGGAGAATGTCCGAGCCGCATTGAAGACAATCTACGATAACAACGTTATGAATGTCTGTAATGGCAATTTAGGTGCTGTCAATGGTTATGTATTGAATTCCAACCCCGATAAACCAGGACATGTTGACTACACAACGATTCAGAGCGAAGAAGTTTGGACAGGCGTTACATATGCTCTTGCATCGACTATGATCTATGAAGTATGTTGGCTTCGACTCAAAATTCGATTATCAGTTATAAAAATTACGATAGATTTTGTCATGCTTATTTTATGAATTCCCTTTTGCCTGTTTCATATTTAATTGAAATTTTCATTTATTAACAACACGAACTTTCCAGGGAATGGTGGAAGAAGCATTTCAAACAGCTGGTGGCCTATATAAATCAATATCGCAGCGTTTTGGCATGAATTTCGAGACCCCAGAAGCCTTTTTCACAGGCCGCTACTTCCGTTCTCTCGGATATATGCGACCCCTCAGCATTTGGTCAATGCAAATGGCATGGGAGAAAAAGAAGCAACAACGTGATTAGACCAATATGACATTAACAATCGAACATAAAGACCAAAAACAGGTGAACTCCTCTTGGATATATAATATGTATATTCATGCCTATTTAATTGTGAATGTCTATAAAGAATGACATACAAATTTTATATTTACCTATATATTGAAAGTAACTTAAGTTATTGCTTTGAAGCGCTATGTGACAAAATAAGTGAATTTTTTGCAAATTCTACAAAATGAATTGATGCATGTGAAATACCCATGTAATTCCAATTAAAATTAATGAGAAGATTATGAAGATGAGGTAATTCAAAGGTTTCATGGATCGGAATTGATATAATTTGATTTGTAATAAAAAATATATTCATTACATTATGAAATATCACTATAGGTGTCGAAATTTCTGTGATCAATGTTTTGGGGTTATAAAAATTCAATTGTTTTTCATGACAAGACCTTATTCTCTGTGCAATTTCGATAAATTCAATTCATAAACTATTAGTATTATAGATATCTTTATGATGTCTAGTTGAGAAAGCTAGCAAAAAGAGACAGATATTATCTAACGCATATATTTATCTCTTTTCGATAGCTTGTAGCTGTGAATAAAAATTACTTTAGCAAAAGTTTTGCCAATAAAAGTTGTTCGCGAATTTTTGTTTCTGTTGAAATGGCATATAAATTGTGTGCCCATTAGCACATTCAAGTAATGAAAATGTATGTACCACTTTAAAAGAAACACAAATTCACGAATCACTTCGATTAGTGTTTTGTTAAGTTCTTATCTATTCTCATGATCAATAGCACATAAACACTAAATATTGTATTATTATTATATATTGCTTTTAAGTATTTTCTAATGGCTGGAATTTTGCAACAACGAGCTTAAACTTAATTCCAAAAAAAAGTAGAATATTCATAAATGTAGTGTATTTTTTCAGAATACGAAAAAGCATTGTCAGAAAATAGAAGAGTGGGCTCAAATTGTATTCTGTGATTTGAATAAAACAAACTCTGTAACCAAACCCTGAACACAAAAATACTATTTCCAGCTACTTTTTTGACTACAATAATGAATTCAATATATTTTTACTTTTCCGCACACACCAAAAATTCAAAACGCTCGGAATAAGTTTTCTATGCGTTTTGAACCTAGAAAAAACGATTGCAACCATTCCTCGAGCACTTGTTTGTCCGTGTGTGGTACGTTGTCCGATGTACGCAAAAATTTGTAAACACTATAACTCAAAAAATTGATTTTAGAATTGATCAAAAATTTACACACGCATTGAACTTTATTAGGAATAGAAACCTATTAATTTTCAGCCCAATCGCATAATATTTTCGGGTAGCTCTTGTGGAGTGGAATCAAAAAATGGGCTGTTTTTCAATATAATTAAGAAAAATTTGTATGGGGGCTATGTCTAGTTCGCATTGTATCATTATGAAACTTTCAGAACACATATAAATTTTTTATGAAAAAAATAAGTCATATAACATTTCAAGTCATTCCGATAAGATTTAGGACTACCTCCCCTGCAAAATTTTCGATTTTCGGGGTCTTTTCGAGGTCAAAACTGAAAATTTGTATGGCGAATATCTTAAGTTCAATTTGTATCCTATTGAAACTTTCAGCATAATATTTTTTTATGAAATAAATAAGTCACGCAAAATTTCAAATCATTCTGAAGAGGTTTAAGACTCCCTCCCCTACAAAAATTTCAATTTTCGTGGTCAAAATTCAAATTTTGTCATTAAATTGGATGAAGTATTTGTGATTTTCCAATCTGTGTTTTCTTCATCAATTTGAATGCTCATTAACTTTTAACGAAAGTTATACATAACATAAATGTGGAACCGTATCTATCGTTGGCATGAATTAAAAGTTCAGATTAGAGTGAACTAATTCGTAATTGTTATTACAAATTCAAGACCAGCGAACGTTGAAGTAAATATTAGAAACTGAGATCTTCATTTGTATTTAAATTTAAATGTACATGATGTGTAATGACTTCAAATTTTCTGTGATTTATTCTCAAAGTTGCATGATGATTCGATAAGAAATCAACATAAATCCAATACAAATGAGTAGCAATCAATGAAAAACCAGTAAACCCAAAAAATTTCGGGAAATGTGCGGAAAAGTTAGTTTTACGTACGTAAGACCATTTATTGTCGTTGTTTTTCGACAAGCGAAGATAATATTTAACCCTTTTTCACACGAGAAAACTTATTCGAATACATATTATTCATGATATTAACGAATTTTCAAAAGATACGTTAAATGTAATAAAATCTGAGTTGCATAACAATTTACGTGTTTTCATATGGACGTGGATTGTACCATTTTTTTATTGTTTTCATTTGTTGATATTTTTAAACATCAATTTAAAATTGAACATTTTGTTGGAGATATGGTTCATGATGAAAATAAGAAAGAAATATAGAACAGCACCGAATATAGCCGATTTTATTAGATATGGAATTTGTTCAAACGCGAAATTTTAAAAAGCAGCATTATTAGCACTTGCTTAAGGCTCTCCATTTAATACCGTCGGAAAATGTACTCCTTTCGTGTTCTTACGTAAACTCAGTCGGTTTTATGGCTCCGAACAAAAAAATTTCACCAATTTTATAGTGACGAAACAATTAAAAATCCTAATTTGAAAATATAAGATTAAAATAAATTAGACAGAAAAAATGCTATAGAAATTGTTATGAAAAATTGGACCAAACCATCTATCATTTTATTTACATACATATTTACACTTCAATAGACATAATACACAAAGGTATGCAATTTCACTTGAGACTTTTCAAATGTTATTCTTATACAACTTATCTCAAAACAAAATACAGTTATGAAATTTTGTATACAAGATCATCTTTCCAGGTTAACGGTGATTAGATAATACATATATATTTTAAAGCGGTTAAACTATCATAAATCATCTGTTGAGATTCACAGTGTGAATTTCATATGACGTTCACTTCACAACTAATAACATAGAATAAAGCAAAAAACAATAATATAGAATTTCGAGAATGCATTTAGAATTTCAATAAGTTTTGTGGCAGGTGATCTTCAGCTTGAATTTGTTGTTGATGTGGTTGTCGTTCTATTGTACGCGTCATTCGAGCAATTATTGTGAACAGCGACTTCTGGCGATATTTGCGTCTGTTTCATTAGTGCAGAAAGTGTTTCTGATTGTCGAAGTGCAGACAGTGCCAGAGCTGTATCAATCTCCTGAGCACTGCCTTTTTCATTATCCAAATAAATATCATTGATCCGATCGTTGAATCTTGCCAATACACGAGATCGATAGTCGACGGTTCCGGCAATTGGATTTCCAGTTAGAATAAGCTCTTCTAAGCATGGTAAATTGGCGACATAATCCACTTCATCAATTGATTCGATTGCATTACAGCTCACATCCAATTTCACAAGCGTGAATAATTTTCGAAAGCCTTCCAAAGACCTCACATTATTTAGTGACAAATTCAAATGCATCAAATTTCCACCGAGCTGTAGATGGAGATCAATGCACTTTGTAATATGATTATCGCACAAGCTAAGCGCCTGCAAATATGGTAGACCACTTAAATTTTCAATTGTTTTGATTTGATTTTGATCCAATGTAAGCGTTTTTAAATTTGGCGCCAGTCGAATACTCGCGTCAATCATTGTCAATTTATTATCCGATAAATTGATATTTTCCAACTGTGGCCAAATCACATCGCTTTGATCATCATTCTTGTGAACACAATCACATAGCAGAAACTCATTTATTCGTGTTGCAGAAGCGTTATGCCAGGCCAATTGCTGAATTGTCTGCCGCAATGTGCCCATATTGGTGACATTTTCAACTGCGATTCCGAAAATTTGCAGCATTTTTAGATTCTTAAATGCAACCAAATCGAATTTCAAATTACCAGGAATGATGTTGCTCGTGCCAATCGGAGAATTTTGATTCGCGTAAAATGATGCTGACTCAGCGATTCGCTTCTGGAATTAGAGAAAAACACGATGTTTGAACAGTAGAATTTCAAAAGTGCAATATCATCATTCGAAATATTTGCCGTCAAATCACTTGCATGTGATGAAAGCTTACATTCTTCGGTCGTACTGTCAGTCGTTCGATTTGTGAGCAAAAATCGACGACATGTGTAAAATCATAGATATTTTCGATTGCAGTCGTTGGGCATGGTAATTTCAAGCGTTCCGAAATGGCATACAATTCCAGCACCGAGAATTCATATCGTTTATTGAAAAATTGTAACAATAGCTCAGATTGTTGAAAGAATATGTATGCTAGATCATGTAGCAAATACACAATATCATATTTATTGAGTTCGAGAAACTCAATAAATTCGCGGCACATTCGTTGCTGCAAAAAAAATAGCACTTTTTGCAGATATTTCTCTAGATCTTTTTGTCTTTGCTCTAGGAATTGCAGTGATCGATTGCCGATAACCTTGAAATTGAAATGGAAAGAAAACAAATCAATGAATTAACTCGCCAATCATAAAATCTCCCACCAATTTGATTCATTTACCTTTTTTGGCGGAAGCAAATCTCGAACGATGCTCTGTCCATCCACAAGTTTTGAGTGCAATTCGAGAAATTCTTTATATCGATGACGTACTGTCCAGCACACATTACCGATCGAAATGTCTATATTATAATATGTTGTTCCTGTAAAAAAAGTAAAATTCAACTTCTTTTTTTCATCCAATTGGACTGTCAGTCGATGAAGTCGACTCACCATTTATATCGACATTGCTGGGAATGGTGATTGTTGTTTCTTGCTGATGTTTGAAAAAGCAGGACATATTTGCGATAATATTTTCAAGTAATTTACAGTAAGATCAGCAAAGAAGGCACCAAATTTAAATTGAAACAATAAAAATTATTGACAATCACAATCGCTCTGAAATATAATCAGTTTGCAAGCAACAAGGACAAACGCAATTGACAGAGCATTATATCTGTTTCACATTTATTGCCGTCCCATTTGTTGTTCTAATTTTATCTATTACTACTTTTTGGCTTGATTTATCTGCCTTTTGTTATTTGTTTGAATGGAAATAAACTGTAATCAGATGATCGCAACACAATAAAAAGTCAAAAACATTGAATATCATTGCAAAGTGCGACGTGAGTAGAAATTCGGTATGTGTCAATTGAAGTGTCAAAATAGTTGTCACAATAATTGTATTGTGTCCCAATGTTTTGGCTGGAACATTCATGTAATTGCTTGTTTATGTTCAATAATTCATTAAAATGCAGATTTTTTAAGCTTTTTATTCAAGCCATTCTCGCATTTTATTGAGTTTTTTCCAAACCCAATACACATTTGTTGCATTGTGTTTCTTTGTAAACTTCAAACATGAACAATATACAAATTTTGTATGCCATTGACGGCAATGCAATTCAAATTTGCCTTATTCATGTTACGCGTACTTAACGCCGTACTTTATATTTGTGACATTTTGACGGAGATGCTCTCAGTGTACATTCAAATTCGTATGTCAATACATAATGTGTATAAAATTATTAACAATTGTACATCATTTTCGGCTGATTAAAATGCACTAAAAAAGTGATGTCGTAAAGTGTGCTCTTGATACGAACTCGTGGAATATGACATAATATCTGTGGTACAATTTCAAGATGTTATATTCGAAACCTTCAAGTAGAAGCACAGTCACTTGGATTTTGAATTCGTCGATCCGGTTATTTTATAAGTGCACCTTTATTACATAAGATTACATTTTAAAGAGTTCAGTTATGAACTGGTATCATATTTCGCTGTTGTTGTGCCTCGTCGGGTTTCTCAAAGAGATTCGTCCGTCGGAACCGTTTGTGAGTGATTACATGCAAGAGCCGTACCGGAATGTGACACGTGATGAAGTAAGTTCCATGAAATCCAATTTTCACAAATATGTTGCAATCTAATTGCTCAATCAAAATTTCCAGTTAAACCGTTATATTTATCCAATTGCATCATACTCAAGTGTCATTCTTTCTCTCCTTATCCTCTTGATAACGGACTGGCTGAGGTATCAATTTGTCAAATCAAGGCGCCGATCTATGACAAATCATTTCAATTATTTCTTCTGTTTTCCTCATAGATACAAGCCGATCATTGTGTTGATGGGTTTAACCGGGATTTTGACATGGAGTCTCATGTTGTGGACAAAATCATTTTTTGGCGCCCAGCTGATTGAATTTTTTTATGCATTTTATTGTGTTTGTGAAGTGGCTTACTTCGCATATATTTACGCAAAAGTGTCAAAAGAATACTTCCCAGCTGTTTCATCGCACACGCGAGCCGCATTATTGGTTGGACGATTCATATCTGGTGTTTTATCGCAATTGTTAATGTATTTTAAAATCATGAACATTCATTCATTAAACTATTTGTCACTTGGTGCTCAAATAACGGCCACTTCAGTTGCCATATTTCTACCAAAAGTGAATGAAAGCACGTATTTTTATCGCACGAATTTGGTAAGTGGAAATGCTGCAATTGAGGAAACTCGTAATAATTTGAGTCGCAGTAATTTAGCTGATGAGCGATCAATTAAAAGTGACAGCAAATGTGGGCAAGCGTTTTGTTTGATGCGGAAACAATTAAAAAATGCCTATTCAAATCGTCCAGTAATACTATGGAGTTTGTGGTATGCATGCGGCATGGGTGGATTTCTTCAAGTTATTTCGTATATGCAGCTTGTTTGGATTGAAATTGACAATCGGTCCGAGGTGATTGTGTTGATGAATTTTTGTTCATTTTAGCTACTTTAAATATTTGATTGATATTCATTGATTTCTTTTTTTTCTCATCACAACGCAACTTTAGTCAATGTGGAATGGTGCTGTTGAAGCGATAACAACAATAGTAACTATTGAATTAATGAATTTTTGGGAATTTGCAAATTATATTTTTGATACTAACAAAGCGAAGCGTTTGACTCCAATTTTAGTTGAGTGCCATCGTCGCTCTATTGGCTAGCCGGTTGCATGCCAATTGTATGAAAACTAAGCTAAAAGTTCTTTGCACTTTATGTACGTTGTCTTTGTGTGCAAGCGGCGCAATACTTGTTGCTGCAAATGTATCGAACCGCTTCATTTCATATGCTGCCTATATGATTTTCTACATGTTTTACCAATTCACCATCACCATATCAAGGTATTCGATTGAGGATTGCTTCTCCATTCTCCATTTCATTCACTTCGTTTTTTATTGTATTTGCAGTGTGGAGATCGCGAAAGAGCTACCCGAAGATAGCTACGGACTAATATTTGGAATGAACACATTTTTTGCATATTGTTTGCAAAGCATCTTAACGTTGATCGTGGTGTCAGACTCTTTTGATCTGAAATTGAACATCTTCCAGCAGATGAATGTCTATGGTGTTTTTTTCGCATTCATTGGTTGCTTATATTTCTTACCAATATTGATCTTTGGCATAAAAACGATGGAGAAAAGACAAAGGGAAATAAATTTAGATTGTTAAATACATGACATTGACGAACGTTAGGTATTGCTTAATTTTCATAGCATAATATTTTCTTGCTTGCAGAGCGCTCTTGCTCTCACAAGAGAAATCCATCGATAACGTGTAATTGACACTGAACATCAATTTCTGTTTCACTCTGACGCATTTCAAAACAAAAAAGCCGCTTTTTGGTATTGCAAGCAGCTCCTTTGTAGCAGCTAGTGAGAGCAAGCGCTTTGTTTTGTTCATTTATATTGTGAATAAAAGTATAAATATGTGATATAAATCAGGAAAATAGGAGATAAATGGTCTTTTTTTTGTTATCTTAGTTTCATAATATTATTTTAATAGATTTAAGAAGTTTAATTTGATTAATTTTTTTAAAAATGTTAAATTCCATACAAATAAATGTGTTGTTATATTGATTTTAATCCTTCCTCATTTGAATATAGCCCATTGAGTCACTTAATCTTTTCAATAAAGGAGACCAACCAATAAACAAGTGAACGGATTACAAAATATTGTGCATTTTAAACATTGTAAATTGCAACAAAACCGATTGAAGTGGTTTTAGTCACACCAACCAGTTTCATGTAATGCATCACAATGGAAAGATTCTCAAATGCCAGAGCATAAAACAGCAAACGCAATAAATTTTAATGGTTTGAACATGAAAGCGGTGAAATGGTTGATGTTGAATGGTCAACAAATATGCAATGATGAACATAAACAGAGTCGCACTTAAATTTTAATGGAATTGCTGTATGTTTGTCCATTTAAGTTATGCGCACATGTAAGTGATGATCGCATTGATCGCTGAATTGCTACATGATCATAGCTGCAAGCACTTTTAATTTTTCTTTCATCTTCTTTTGCGTCTTTTCGCTTTCGATGTGGAATTCTTGGTGCTCCCATTTATGCTCAGCGCTGCAATTCTCAAGTGCACGGACAAACGAAAACGAACTTGGTACTATTTCAAGGTGAGTTTTGCAAAAACACACTGTTTGCACAAACTGGATTCTCTTATGCATCGCCTGTTCAAGAGCAACAAGAAAAAATAGATATGATGCATTTGCGGTCGATATATTAGTTCTCTCTTTGTTTGGTCAAGTAGATGCACGAAAGAGAATCTTCGGAGCAATGTAATCAGATAAATGAGAAGAAAAGAAAAATGAAACTAGACAAAAACCGTATGCAATTGTGAGGCTATAAATAAATTGACGATGAAACCAGCTTTCTGGATGCAATACCGAGCTAATAAAAGAACAACGCTAGCGAATTAAGTTGGCACTAAGTTTTCTGTTCGCGTCCAAGTGAGTCGTCGTCTTCTCCTGTTTCATAATAATTAAAGGTAGACGGAGTTCAGTGAACCATGAGTATAATTATCTTTTGCATTTCAAGGGTTGCTTCATATCATTTAACGATCAAAAGATTGCATTTTAAACGTTTATTCCAAATTCGTTTTACTCTTTTCAAAAAATTAAAGAAAATTCCAATCGATTTTAATATTTTTTATACAAAAACTTTGATTTACTTGAATAAAAATATCTCGCTGTAGATGTTTGTTCCGTGGCTTTCGACTCTTTGTGCGCTATCACTTGCATCAGCGTCACCAGTGTCTGTGTTTCCAGTTCGTCCATATGTGTTTTTAGCTCCAGAATTGCCAAAATTCACATTGCAACCAACGCTGAAAGTGCAAGCACCTGCGTCCATTCAACCAATTCCCAATGTTGCAAAGTAGGTTTATACGAAAGAAATATGCCATAGTTCGTTAGTTTGCTAATAAAATAAAACATTTTATTTCTAGATTGGAAGCAGCGTCTACTAAGCAACAATATGTGCTAGCTTATCCAGCATATCAATATTTAGGTACTCGTCAAGATAATTCGGGTTTTGGTGGATTTATCGAGACGATTCAAAACTACTTTGTAAACTTTGGCAATAGTCAGCAGAGTGACGATCAAGTAATGGACGCAGTAGATCCGGACAGTCAGCAACAGCAGCAGCAAACAGCAGCGTCTGAATCAACCAAATCAGCTTCATCAGAGGAGAAAATTGTTTTGTCACCAAATGAGAGCAATCAGAAAGTCGTCTATTCATACATAACACCAGCGTCGACGGTGCCATTGAATGCCAACCGTCGTCTTTTTTATTTGGCCGAACAGCCACAGATCTTCGGGTCATTCAGTGGTTCGGCTATTAACCCGGTGTACAACCTGCAACCAGTTCAACCAGTACAATCAGTTCAACCAGTGCCAATTGTCTTGTCACGATCAAATGTTGCTCAATCTGATGGTTCTCATCCAAATAAAGTAATTTCAGAAAATGTGCAGAAATTCTCTCAAATTCCACCAGTTATGGCTGCCGGCGAACAAGAGTCACAAGTGCAAGCCAAAAGCAGTTTGAATGAACAATCTGACGCACAGTCTGTTGTTATAGACGCGGCACCTGAAAACCGATTGGCTCCGATTGTTCCTGTTAACCAAGTAGATGGAGATAATCGAGCCATTCCGGTGGCAGCCAAACCATCGGTCGAGGCACAACCGGCTTCGGTTGTTGAAGCAAGAAGCAATTCACTTCCATTAGCTACCTCAAATGAACCCGTTGTTCCGGTCGTGGCACCAGTATCTTCAAGGGTTGCAGGTGTTGCCGAAGGCAATGAATCAATTCAACCAAATGCTGTAATCGCAGCACTAAAAGACGCTCAGTCCGTTCCATCTGCTGTGGTTGACCACGACGTTCAGCAAAACGTCGAACAAAATGTTCAAGCAGTGGATTCAGTTGTAAGAAGTGTTTAAATCATAAAACTAACTTTTTTCCACTCAAAAACCTTGCACACACTTTCCCAACACTTGAATCGAATGAACAAAAACAAACTCATTAATGCTAATACTACAATCGGTGGCGGTTTCATTACAAAACAAGTTAACATCATTTCATAATTATGATCTTACTTTAAGTATGCAGAACTTAACAAAATCACATTCAAAATCGACCATGGAAATAAACAACTCATTCAACTTGACATTTACCCAAATTATTGCACACTTTATTTGTGCTGTGTTTATAATACGAAAAACACCTCACAAATTGCTACTAACAAGCATACTCATTTCATTCATTTTATTTTATCACACTCGATTTTGATACATAGATTTCAATATAGAAGATCACACAAATAAGACTCAATCAATTAAAAATAATTGGAAAATATGTGGAAAACATTCTTGTTTTATTCATTAAAAATATAAATAAATCTTCTATATTATCTGAATCATCTTCAGTTTTGTATAATAAAGGTAAGCTTCTAAAAAGTTAAGATAAATTTGCTTCCTTAGAATCAGATTTCGAAAAATTGTGCAAAAGGTTTGTTTGAAAGAATGTTTTGCCTTTCAAATCGATGACGTATTGGACATGCATTTTGTGAGCAATAATATTGGATAATCAAATACTTACGGATATTGGAATGTTTTGGAGTCGATCCCAATATTTATTGGATTCACAACTTAATTTTAAAGGATTTCTAAGAGATGGCGTTACTCATACATTGTATATTATATCGAGTCTGGTAATGTATGTGGTTGACAGCTCTTAATGTGAAATCATTCAATTCATTGTGAACAAACATATATGTTTCTCATATCGAAAATGTCCTATTTTATCCCTGAAAAGCGTCATTTGCGGGAAGTTTTATTGCATTATTTCTTTCTTCCGAAATCTGCAGCTGCAAGTTATCGTGTGCTGCAGGAAGCTTATGGAGAATATGCTCCATAAATTTCCACTTGTGAGTTTTGGTTTCGTTGGTTTAAAAGTGGTGATTTTGACGTGGAAGACAAGGAGCGTCCAGGACAGCCGGAAAAGGTTGAAGATGAAGAATTGGAGATTTTGCTCGACCAAGATTGTTGCCAAACGCAAGAAGAACTTGCACAATCATTGAGAGTGACTCAAAAGGCCATCCAAAAGCAAGGAAATTGAGTGTTTCACGAATTGAAGCCGAGAGACGTTGAACGACGATTTTGCATGTCTGAAATGTTGCTTGAACGCTACAAAAAGAAGTCATTTTTGCATTGTATTATTTTAACTGGTGATGAAAAATGGATTCATTACGATAACCCAAAGCGCAAAAAATCGAACGTGAAGCCCAGACAACCAGCGAAATCAACGGCAAAGCCGAATATCCATGGTGCCAAGGTACTACCTCTGTATTTGGTGGGACCAAAAGGGTGTTTTGTATTATGAGCTGTTGAAATCGGGCCAGAAGATTACAGGGGAATTATATCGAACACAATTGATTCGTATGAAGCGAGCAATCACCGAAAAACGGCCGGAATATGCGACCAGACACGAGGCCATAATTTTTCATCATGACAACGCTCGGCCTCATGTTGCAAGACCGGTCCAAAACTATTTGGAAAACAGTGGATGGGAAGTTTTGCTTCACTCGCCTTATAGCTCAGACCTTAGCCCGTCTCACTACCATTTGTGTCGATCGATGCAGAACACTCTCACTGGAATACGCTTCACTTCAGAATAGGGTATCAAAAATTCATTCTTGGCCTCAAAACCGGAGCAGTTTTTATGGCGCGGAATTCATATGTTGCCAGAAAGATGAGAAAATGTCATAGCTTCCGATGGCCAATACTTTGAATAACATAAAGGGTTTTCCATTAAGGACTTGACATTTTATTTCGTGACAACGTTCAAAGTTGTCAAGTCCCTATTGGAAAACCTTTTTTTTTTAAATAAACGCTCAAAAAGAGGAAAAAAAATCCTTTAAAATTAAGTTGTAAATCTAATACATAAAGGTCCATTCGAACTTTAGATACGTTTCCTCAAAGAAAAGAATCAATACAAGTCATACAGTTATTTTCTTTATCATAAATGTATTTATTCAAACTTATCTAAAGTAATAAAATCCACCTAATTCTAATTTGATTTGAATTAAACAATTCCAGAAAAGGAGTCAAGAATTTTTTTTCCTCATAAGGGGAGAGCTCAGCGGTCCATTCTCAAAGTAGTAGAAACCGGAGTATTTCTCCGACTAGGAGTATTGTTCACGCATACTCTTAGATAAAGAAAATAATATAATTTCATCTTTTTCGCACATGGAACGCTGAGCTATAACACTATGAGGTTAAAAATGTTTGACTTCTGTTTTGAGAGTACGTTGCTATGACGCATTTTTCTGTTTTGTGTCGAACTCAAACGACTTCGAAATTATGAGAAAAATGCAACGGCTTAAACATATGATTATTATTGGAGCAAGCATTACAATGCGATTTTGAAAAGTTAGCTGAAATTGTGATGGCACAGCACTCCCATGATATAGTTCAGCAAGGCTTTCTCCTGGAAGAAATCGAAACAATAAACTTAGTGATCAACTTCATTCATTAAGAAAAGTTCAAAACCAATTAATTACAAAAGAGACTTTTTGTTTTGTTCATATTTTTTTTTTTTTTTTTCAAATTTTGCATCAATTACCATTCAAAACTTGAACATTTATTGTATCGAAGTCATTTGGGCCGATCGAACACGTGTAGTTGCCGGTATCCGTTTTGCGTACTTTGGCAATGGATAGCGTTGAATTTGCCCCGTTCTCCATTAAATCTGTCTTGACACTGCGAAGAATGGAATTGAAATCAGATAATCCAAATTGAATTAAAAGTTTTAGTGACAAAATGAAATCGATTTCAATCGTCAAGTCACCTATTTCGATTACGTGAGCAATGAATATTCATGAAAAAAACAAATTGCAGAAAGTCCTCCGCTTCAAGATCATCCATTTAAAAATCCTCAATCAAATTTGGATGATGTCAAATCAATTGGAAAAAGTAATGATTGATCTAACGACATTTACGTCCGAAAAAAACTTCGCTAATTCGTTTAAAATGAAATGTGTCTTGATTTGATTATATTTTCTTAGCTTTTCGTATCTTAATTGATTCATGATGAAATTTAATTGAAATTGCACTTATCTCAACGGATTTCGATAGATTATATCAAACGCGAAGCTAGCTGAGGTAATGTCGTTGTGCAAAAATCTGGGCGATAAATATTATCATCTTCAAAATAAATGGGATCAATTCGATGTTAAATAAAATGTAAACAACAAAAGTCTGGTCGAGGCAACTTTTTCACCCAAAATCTTCACTATAATATTTGAGCAATATAGAAAATGTCCGATTTTTATTTAAGCTTCCCCAATAAATATTTTCTCGATGAATAAATACCGACGAATGTGCCGTTTTACCTAAATTTAACCATTAACTTAACCGTTTGTTTGCTCATTTTAGTAGATTTCAGTTCTTTTTGATGAATCATAGAGATCTCAGGGAATGCTTGCGAAATCCATATTATCAACGGGAAGAAGAACATGTGTCTTACAGACACACACTCGAAATCGTTTAAAAATACAAATGTAAGGCTCCATAAAAATGCAAAACGTATGCTGAAGATGACGAAGCAGTTTGAAGTGGTACATATTTTGTTTGAAATTTCGTATCAACAGAGAAGTAGTTCGATTTCTCATCGATGTGATTCTGAAAGGCCATTTTTCAAAATGATTCAAATCTAATAGAAGGAGAAGAAATATTCATGATAGAGAAGGAGCATCGATGTCGATCAGCATACAAATCCATATATTATCATGTGCTTTGAATATTATCATCACATCTACGCTTGAGCCCACCGATGGCTTCGAATTTTCCCCATTTCGCCGAATCATTTTTCTTGGAATTCGGATTGCATCACAACGAAATAAGAATTCTTATGTCCTTTTTTTCGGTATGTGAATTGTTCCATTATTACTTATGTTTATTTGTTGTTATCATCATAATCGCGATTCATTTTATTTTCCTTTTCCTTTTATATTCGATTCGTTTTCTTTTGCTCACAGGAATTTCACCTTCGATTGTTGTCGATTCGGTGAATATTTTCGCGTCGCTTTTATCATTTGATAATGTCGTGCTCCTATTACTGTTGAACATTCCGGTTCAGAGATCACGTCGAATGCCAATGGGTTGCAGTCAAATGAAATATTTGTGTGAATAGAATGAAATGTGAAAACCGGTTTATCTTCGAAATAAACGTTCATTGATTCGATTCACGTACGACAATACAACAGCCTCTTTGATGCCCTCTCCGACGCTACTTAAACTCGCACACGCCATTGAAGATTATGGCTACGCCATCGATTTTATCGATGAGCAGTACACGAAATCAATGAAGGAAAACATTGTGACTTACTTCAGGCATTTTCGATAGACACCACTTTCAATGTAATTCTAATACATTTTTGTATACATCGAATCGAATTTTTGACTCTTTACTTAGCAAAACTTTAATTATAAGCTCGACATTTGAAATTCCAAACCATTGCAATTCGTCATTTATAAAAAATCTGCACTAAATTCCAACATCGAAATGTAAATGAAAATAGAACAGCCCATTGCTTAATCCAAAAATGTCAGATAAATGAAAATGCATTATATAAATTGACATGCATTTTGGATATAAAAATCTTCGCATGAGCACTTGGCATCATTCGAAATATAAATATCCAAACATTGTTCAAGTTCCATTATAACCTAAATTTTCAATTTCGAATTTAAGTGCCTTTTTCCTTGCTTTTCGAAGCACTCTAAGAACGACAATGTTCCAAATCAAATGAATTGCTCAGTTTTTGCGAAAAATAAATTAAAAAAAGATTTATCAACAGAATTATCACGAAGGAACTGATGCAATGAAAGCGAAGCCAATAAAATTTTCATGACACAAACAGAACAAACTTCTTGAACGAGAATGAATGCTGATGAAAGTGAACTTCAAATGACTAATTAATGACTTGGAACTCTCGAAATAGATATGGAATGTAACCAAAAATAAGGAAATCACATACATTTCTGACCTCTTGATGGAGCACACCAATTAATAATTTTGTTTATTTAATATTTAGCCGAAGAAATGTGTAAATAAACGTTCATCACGAAGAAATTCAAAGTCAAAATACAGAAAGCTTCAGTTTGCTTGAAAGTTGGTTAGCAAAAACTCAGCGCCGTAATATTTTTGTGGAAAATATTTTATGGCACGACGTCGTGTAATTGGAGGACGAAGCATCCCTAACGTAATAATCATTTATGTCATACGACAAGAGCCAATGGACGAAATATCATATATAAAACTATTCAGAAGCAAAATGGATGCAGCGCAAGTAAATGATATTGGATGTAATATTCCGGAGATTTTCGGGCTTTTCCCATTTCGTTTCTTATTCGTCGTGATTTAATTTGCAGTCACTCACTTGCTTCATGTGCACGTCGTCCAATTCATTTCTCGTAATTTCATGATGGTTGGTTGGACATTGTCCAAGTTCATCCGCAGATGGTTCAACTTCAAGCGTTTATTTTTTTGCTGGAGAAATAACCAATGGAGGTCAAATATTTTGAATGAAAGATATGTTTCCAAGAAAATATTGTGAAATTTCGTGTTGTGTTCCGTAAATAATTTAATTTTGCTCGGTGAAGCTTGAAATTCGTTTGAATAACTGGAAAATTGAGATGGATTTCGGTGACCGCACCTTATTTGTTGATGAGAAAAATGAAATTGTCTTGAATTTTGCTGTGATATCTCAAATTGATGTTTTATTCCGTTTGAACTCTTTCAAGTTGATACCAACATCTTCACGTGCAAACATGTTTCGAAAAGCTAAGCGGATTTTGAACAATATTTCATGGATCAGCTTACCTAATGCCACCGCGTGTCATATCAAAATTTAACATCTGATTCCCATGCAGCCAAAGTACTGTAGACGAAAGCATCGACGCATGTCTCACGATACAGAACAGCTCAATGGTAGAATCAACTTCATAGTATTTGTCGACCAGTGGTTGCTCGAATTCATCAACTATGAACACTTCTGGAGCTACAAAGGGAACGAAAAACAAACAAACAAACGGTTCAATTTTACAAAGAATCCGGTGAATTTGCGGTACCGCAAATGCGGAGTAGATATTTATCGTGGAGTTGACTTTGTTCGTTGCCTTTAAATTCGTTTGTGAATTTGTCAACATCGTCGCAATTTGTTAAAATTCCATACTGGGCAAATCGTTATTTGAGAAAACTTTACAAATAAATAATTAACTTTTTTTACAATTTTTGCTTGTGTTGTGCGTCGGCCGGTTCGTATAAGTATCTTGCCCTTGTTTCATTTATTGGAAAATCTCACGGAATTTCCCACCGAATGTGCACACGTTCACGTACCAGCACAATAATAACGAACGCATAGAAAACTTTTTAATAGCTTTCGTTTTAATTGTTTTATTCAGCTGAAGTTTAATTTATTCGCCCGACTCTCGCAAACTGATGAGCAGGGAGGAAAGTGAGCGTGTAAATGCCAACAAGAGTATCGATCGAACGGTGCGACGATCAGACGAAAAAAACTAATACAACAAAAAACTGAGAGGAAAATTAAAACAAAACAATCGAAGTTAAATATTGAATAACGAAGTTATGCGTAAAGTTGAACGAAAAACAGTTGGATTTTAATGAGTTTGAATTCTTCTTTCGTTTTGCGACGCGACTTGTACTCGCAAGTACATTCTATTTACGTTCAATTATGAACATTCCCCATGACACACAAGATCATTTATAAATCGATCGTTTCATGCTTGACTCAAATTATCCGGTCATTTTTGTGTGTCCAATTATGCATTCTATATTAACGCCGAACGCTATCGAATGATTATTATTTGCGAAGGGGGGGCTAAAAGAGTGATTTCAAATATTCCATTGCATCCAATATTGATTTGACTGTTTGAGATTCGATTGCGGCGAAACGAACATGCGAAATACTTTCACTGGAAATGCAAAATAATCCGAAAATCCTATAAAAGGCATCATTCTATTCTGCAGATAATACATCGCAACATCGCAGGGAAACGCTTGACATTTTTACGTGTGTAAAGGCGCTGTTTTGAGCACACAAGCTATGTTTTTTACTTCAAATATTGTATTCTTAATCGATTCAATGAGAACGAATGCAGCGAAGCGAAAAGAGAGAGAGAGAGAGAGAGAGAGAGAGATACCGATTGAGACTCAGTCTGTGACGTAAGATGAATCCATTATCTGTTTCGGTATTGCCCGAGAGTGTTTACTTATGTTCTTCGTGTGCCTGCAGCACATCGAATCACCAAAATAGGATGAGCACATAATGACGATGGTTGGGCGTGTGATGTGAACATATCCGCAGAATGGATGTTATTTGCTGTGTTGCACTCAAAAATCCATTTAGAAAATGCTTTCACTGCTGTTTCCTTTGAGCGCTTCTTGTCTCGCCCGAGTACAACATTGTTAAGACTTTTTAATTATTCTTTTTACTCTAAACACTAAACCTTTTTAAATGGTACAAGCAAATTGTAACAAACAGCAAACGGAATATTATCACTTAAATCCGAAAAACAAACACCAATCAAAGAGCTTGTATCTATGAAAAAGGATTAAAACACATGAAGAGGCTTACATTTGACATGGAGCTGTGTTTGGATTGCACGCGGCGGATGTGTTGATATTTGGCACTGGCGCAGGCAATTATTTGCCCAGAAAAAAAGAGAGAGGAAGAAATGGCAAAAAAGAGCTAATCACATCTGCAAATAAGACAGACACACAGTTTCATTTTGGTGGTATTCACCTCGTAAAGTCCTTCGTCGCTTTTGTTTGTGTCGGCTATACGGAGTCGCCAATTGTTTGGGTATTCAAATTCCACACTAAACCTCTTATCAAATGTGTAGGTGAGCACGCCAATCGTCAGCAGCTGAATATGATCGTTATTCTGTTCACGTCTCAACCATGTTACCTAAATGGAAATTGAATGATACTTTAAATCCAACATTTTGTTTTATGGTTCATTTTATATGTTATAAACACGGAACTCCGGCTGCAATAAATATTCAAAATTTTAGTGCATTAATTTCAGACATTCTGAGATCATAAACCAAATCCTAATCTGATTTTATGTGGTGGAACGAGGTCAAAGTGATTGAAGCCAGAGCTCATCGTGTTGATAAACGTATAAATTCATTGAAATGCTTGATAATGTATGGTATTAATTTACGGTTTTATCTTGCAGCAAACGAATCCGGCAATTAAGATAAGCGACACTTCCGAGCTGCGCAGAAACATTTCCAACTTGTTCAGCGACGTGCACATCATCGAAATGTGGCCCATATCTGAAACAAATATTACGAATAAATTATTTATGGTCAAGTTGAAATTAGAAAAATATTTTGGAGATTTCAAGATAACCATATGGTTCCTTAACACGTTGAGATGGCGTCGACTTGCTTCTTAATGAGCGACATCTGCGATCCGCTTTTGAATATTTAATTAGATGCTTGAAATAACATTTTTACACGATTTTTGGGTCAATGCATTTCTGTTACTCTTCGTTGAATCCTTTAATTAAACAACACCCCAGAAATTTCACGCATTCTTGTAAATCGATATCATCTGGCGCGCACATCATCAAGAATTTCAATTAAAATCGACCGATATTTATCCTCAATACATGTATTGAGTGCACTGTGTCTTTCAGAGGTTTTGATTTAAAAATTGTCGGTTTGGTGCATCGAAGAGCCGGGGCAGCCAAAGTACTCTGACAACGCAGATATTCGTAAATGCCAGACGAAAGAATTCATACAAGTTCCTCTTCAAATAGAATGTAATATGATGAGGATAGACAAGCGCATGACAAAAATGTGAAGTGTGTCAATGGCATTCGAATTTTAATTACGTTGTGCTTTGTGTTTGCTAATTTCAACATTGTACACCTGTAAACATACTTTTTGCCATTTTTCCAATGAAAAAAAAGGTACAAAATCGAACGTTTGACATGACACTGCAGATAAAATGGTTGTTGTAAATGAAATTGAAATTCCAAGCGCTTTTGCATTCAAGATAAATACTCAAGTGGACATTACATCTTTTCATTGGAATACAAACAAAACGTGAGCTCTGCAGATTATTTTGCAATCGGTCTGCAGTACAAACACAGCGCAGGATAACAACAGCAGCAGCAGTTGAAAGAAGTTATTGAGTTCATGTATACTTGACCAGCAAGAAACACCAAATGAGTGAGAGAAAGTGAGCAATAAATAATTAAAATTTGATACGCCAGAGCAAATACGATGCATTCTGATGATTTGATGAGGGAAGTTGTTTGGAATGAACACGATTAATTTACCAATATCCTAGGCTCTTGGCATAAAGTGGGAGTTTTACGCATCATATTCATTCAACCTTCATGGCTGTGATATGTTGCTCAGCATCGAGCCAATGAAAATGGATGCTAGGAGAAAATGATGATTCGTTTTGAATATAATGTGCAATTGCATTGTAACATTTCATTGCGAAACGATTCTCAACTAGAATATCAAATGAAAACACATATTTCTGTTCGGTTATTGCAATATGGTTCAATATATCATTACTTTTCTCATAAAATGTGGCTCAAACATGTTACATTTGTCGGGGAACTAAGGCACAATAGCTGTACGTACCTTGGGTCCAAGTGACGATGTTTGTTTGCTAAATGCGAGTCAAAAATGTAATTCAACATGGGCGCATCTGGTTTATGTTGTTTTTGTATAGCTGTACTATTGTTTAGTACTGCAGATGGTGATGACAATTTAATTGCAGCACGTGAGTTCAATTGATCCCGTGAGACGGTTGAATTTTGTTGCAATATGTTTGCTGCTACTTGGATATTCACCGTTCCAATATTCACAACATTTGGTGAGGCATTTGGCGAGACTGGAATTACCGTAGCCAGTTTCTCGTCGGCCAAAATAAGTGGTGGTGTGTCTTCATTCGCCTGCAATTCATTGGTCTCGGCCTCATGCTCTTCTTCCGCCGCGGATGATACAACCAACGGTGAATGCTCCACGACCTTTGAATATTCACTCATCTGATGGTGATAACTTGTAACAAATTGTTGCAAATCCGCATCCTTCGGGTTTTTATTGTAAGCGCCTGTTGTTGATGATGTGGCTAATTTCGTGCGGGTGAAAGCATAAAATGAGGAGCAGATTTACATTAAAAACAAAGTCATATTCATTTCTCTCATTGTGTCTTTCTCTGTTTGTGTGTTTGTATCTTTATTGAACAATGGAGATCGTGTGGATTTTCGTCTAATATCTGCATTGTATGCAGATTTCGAGTCAAAATATTGAGGATCTGCACTAATTTTCCATCTCGGAGCAAAAAGCCGAAGAATGCCAACACGAAAATGAATATAGGACGCGAAATGCTCATAATTCCTACTGTAATCGGGTGCAGTTTCTTTTACATTATAACGTTAAATGGCCTTTAAAACTTATCTCTCTGTTAAATTACTTAGTCTTTAATTACGACAGCCCAACAATATTGCAAAATGTCATTTTTCACATTAATTCTCATTTCCTTTGTTTGTAATCATGCCATAAAACACAAGCAAAATAAGTTAAATCAAACTCGTGACATCTAGCCGAAAAGAATTTGCACGAATGTCAATTGTCAAATTTTCGCCTGTGAAACAGAAGCGACCGAAAACATTTTATGAACATTGAAGAATAAATATTGTTGCTGATTTCCAACAGTTATTTATTCAAGAGTTTAGCTTCATTGAGACCGATCAGTGGGATTACAAAAAGAATCAATTCTCTCCAAAAGATACTGAAAAAGAATGATGAGCAGGAGAAAATATTCTAGAGAGAAAATGAATCGGGATGGCAAATGGAAATGGCCACTTCAGATTAGATTTATTCGATGTTCGATGTATTTTGTCTGGGATCCTATGGCCTGCAGTGCATTCAATTTTTTCCTCCAAAAAACATCAGTTCAATAACTGTTGACCATTTATTTTATCGAAATGGGAATATACTGTAACTGATCTGCACAAAAAAGCATATCAAAGTTTTGATTCGTACCGCATATTCTCCGTTTTAAAATGCTTTTCTTTCGTAACATAACAATAGCGAAGCATCGGTAAACTTCTATTTTATCTCTTCGAATTCCTTATGGTGGCGTGCTTTTACTAGTTCAACAACTTGCACAGATGGGATTTCACACAGAGCAAGTATGTGCTGCTACCATTTGGAAGCATACGTTGAATACATATTATTCACAATGAACATCCATTAACATTATTTTCACATAGCAAAAAACGGGGGTTTCGTTCAAATAAAAATGACGTTATTGTAAACAGATGCAGAGAGCGCTGAGTTTATTGCACGAAGTTTAAAAAAAAAACAGCATTGATATAGACCATAAGACTAATATTCTTCGAAAAATTGGCTCAAAAAATTCTGCTGAAGAAATTGTGAAAAACTTTTGCATTTGATCAAAATTCACATACGTGAACTTGCTTCAACATTCATCTATATTTGTAGCTTTATCGCTTTTTGCTGTTGTTGCGCTTAATTTTTATTGAGCTTTTCCTTGTTGAATCCATGGTTTAAGAAAGGCAAAAAAATCACCTATTTTTGCTTGAAATTCATTCGACGATCGACGGTTTTCGTTTTGCTTGGAGCGAGATTCAATTGATTTATGTCTGCATATATGAATTTATGTGAGCAGTTCGAGCTGTTTTGCTTTGGGAAATTGTACATCATCGTGCACGCGTCGTATACACTCTCGCATAAATATGCAAATGTTGAATTTGTGGAGTCACGTCGTGAAATGATTTTGTTTTGCGAGCAACTTCAAAAAAAAACAATGCAAAACCACCGAAACGCGCGAACGGTCGCAAATGTTCGACTCCTGGAAAATTGGCACAAAAACGCTATTCAATTGCATTTACATTGTTTATACAGTTGCTATTTTCATTCAAAGTAGGCAATTTTTTTGCATGCGATTCGATGTAATGGCCGATAGGCACTGAAAAGGAACTAATACAATGTATAAATGTAATGTCCGCCATCAAAATCGGTCAACCGAAATGGAACAATAGACAGAATGTAATCAGTATTCGCAAGTTTGGGACGTTCTTCTCGGAAGTGGGTCCAAAAGGTTAAAATCGCTTGATTCAAACGCAGACATTGATTTTAACTTCATTGAATATCCAATTTCCTAAATTTTAACTATCCTTTGATTGATATTTTATTATTATATCGCAGTTTTTTCTTTACTCGCTGTTCGGCACTGAATATTTATATAATGCAAATTAGTGGAAAATTGACACCAAAACAATAAACAATAATAAAAGAATCCCATAGGGTATTTGATTATGGAACTATAAAGTGTAATAAACAGTCGAGAGTGAACACAGCAAGACATCAATATATTTCAACAATTTTTTTATTGGAACATACCTGTTCCACTGATATCTTCGGCTAGAGATTTGCTGACGGTGACGCCATTGGGGTTGCTGAGGCTATGCGGTGTAGTTGTGACGGTGATATTGTTTTGCACATCTTGTGCCGATATTCTCATGATAAGAATGAAAAGGTTGATCATAATTGACAGCATGAAATATACTATGCAGCCGACAGGTGGTTCAATGAATCGACCCATGACGCTGCTATTTCGAAACCATATATTTTCCAACGTGTTTTCGATGATTTCAAATTTTTAAGCAAATTGGATGTGTTGGTGTTAAACAGGCGCCTGTAATAAGAAATTTTTGATTATTAAAAGGATCTTTTTTTTTTTGTTTTATTTTCAGTTTCACTGGCTTTTAATAGCTAAATTTCTTCACTAAGTTGATCAAAACATATCTCCTAGAATATCATGAATTTGCATAACCGAAGAATTTCATTCTTCCATTAAGTCGTAATTCATACGCTCAACGGTGTCACTAGTACATAGACGCAAACAACTGAATGGGTGAGAATGAAAACCGACTTCTAACTATTGTGAGAATTGAAATGAGACTAGAAAAAAATGAGAATTAAAATGATCCCAGAAAAAAAGTGAGCATAAAAATGAGACCCAGAACTTTTTTAACGGTTGTCTCATTTTTATCTTCAAATTTTCCGTGCTCATTTTTGGTCTCAAAATTGTCTGGTATCAGTTCTACATTCATATTTTAAAAGTTTCTCGATCTAATTTTTATCCTCAACATTTTCACGATCAAATTTTTATTCTTCAAAAATTCCAGGTCATATTTTTGTTTTAAAAAATTTCCGGGTCTCATTTTTTTGTTCACATTTTTCTAGTCTCATTTTAATATTCACAATAGTTAGAGGTCGGTTTTCATTTTCACCCATTCAACTGTATTTATTCAAACTTGTATTTGTTTGACATAATCTGAGCTCAGTTCTGATGAAAAATGCCTCATCAAATTGGTTTTTCAAATAGATTTCGGAAAACTTTCAATTGATTCGATTTGCTTTGTAAATAATAAACATGGAAACTCAGGATTGCATTAAAACCAATTCCCTTTGGAATATATTGTGTATGCATCTTTCATTTCGTACTATACTTTGTGTTACTTTGTAGGGAATTCTGATTCCATAAGATTCCATGAACTATCTGTTGCTAAAGGGTCTCTTATATATTCCTTTCTCAATTTAATCTGTAAAACACATTTTGTATATCCATTTACGGAGCTCGAGCGCACTAAATTTTGCAATGAAACATTAAAATTACCGTATCTGTTTCATTCTCTATCTTTTGCACAAAGAAAAATTTAACAAATGAAGTGCAATATTTGGTGACGGATGGCTCCCGTACAATATTTATACAGTTATAGTACGGTACCACGATTCTCGCGCCAAAGAATACAGATCAGCTGACGCGGCCGACGCAATACGTCAATATATTTGCATACGAATCGTATTGTACGGAAGCAGACCGTTCTCAGTTATTGCACTGTATTTGTATACTTATAAGTATAACAAAACTTGCCAAATTTTTCGGTGTGTATTTGAAATACTTGTACTTTTAATGAGCCGTTGCTTAGTATGGAATTGTTGCAATAAATCACCTAGATATTTGCTTGGATATTCCGAAAGAGAGATGAATGTGATACACAATCACATGAACAAAATCATATTTTTGTACATAATATTCCATGAAAATGAAAATCATTTTGCTATTCAATATTCACAATCAAAAAGATCGATGCATTTTATTATCTGCTTATGCCATTTATTTCTCTCATCAATAAATATACATTCAAAGAAAGTTCGCAATCATGTCAATTGAATGGATTATCCGTTTTCCTCCATTTCGATTGCGAATGTTGAGCACCTATTTACTGATATTGTCGCTTTCCTTTTCCATGAGTTTGCTATTCAACGTTTCAACATGACAAAATTGTCTCATGTTTTCCGAATATATGCCATTTGCTCGAATGGCAATGAAAATTGTATGGCAGTTGACCAACGAATGAATTTTCATCCACCATTATGGATATTTAAATGAAAATCATAATAATGGTGCAACGATAGAACCTTGGCCAATTCGTTCAATAACTTTTTAGATAAACATGTCCTAAGCTTCATTCAATTGGATGTGTGCTTCCTGGACCAACTTAACATTGCAATAAGAAGGCGTCCAAGACGGAAAAGATCGTATTGTTTATTTTAATAATTGACATCAAGGCTTACAGAGCATATTATTTCTGAAAATAAGCTGCAAACATTATGGTGACAGGTTCTTTGTCCAAAACACACAGAGAGACAGAATGTTTTTATGTTACTCGTAAATTCAACAAAGCAGATGCATGTTATGCTGTTTCATTTGCAGATAGTCGGAAGTTTTGAATCAACTTTCTGTCATTTAATCAAACGACATCCAAGTACAATGTTTTGGTATTAGATGTGCCAAACTCAAAAGGTTACATTGAAAGTTGGAAATCGTTTTGCATCTAATGAAAGTTTGTCAAGTATTTTAATAACGAGTGAGAGATAAGGAATGGGTTCAAATGCGGCGAATAAAATCATTTGCACTTGGTCAAGATTCAATTTTGCGTCGTTGGGAATGAAGTATATATAAACAATCATTTGAATTAGTTGAATTAATATTTAACTTAACTCATACGCTTACTGGGATGAAGCCAAAAATGTCATTCACCATAATATTCACAGCGTACGGCCATTGAAAGAGTTTTATTATTGTTTCAAACACCGCATTCCATTTCAAACATTCTCGATCTCGCAGAATTAAATTCTATATTGGACTCTTGTCGATTATAAAGTTTGCCATTGCAACGGAATGAAGTGAAAATAATCATCGACATTATGTCTTATTTGATATTGTATTGTATAAAAGAAGCTCGTAAGTGTAAATTACATTCAAAATTTGTTTGCTAACAGTTTTCTTTTTTTAATTTTATGCTGTTTACAGGACATTACTAAAGCCCTAACTGCAACACAATTGAGTCTCAAATCTTCATAAATCTAACAAACAGGGGAGGATTTCATCTGGAATGATCGGAAAATGTTGAAACATCTGGGTGAATGATTTCTCTGCGCTTTTTTCGTTACATGGTCTGTCATTAGTCTGAGAATGCATGAAGTCAAAGATCGCGACATGATGAGTATAAGTTGCTGCCGAAAAATATAGGGTGGGCCATATAAAATTTGCATTTTGACATTTGAATTTTGACATTTGAGACATTTTGACATTTGAGCTGTCATTCTCCAAATAAACAATTTTGTCAAAATGCAAACGTTAGATGGCCCACCCTGTACAAGCTTTGCTTAGCGGTTTTTCATGAAAACCCTGACGCAAGCAGTGATTTATTTGCATTTATGCTTTGCTCGATTCAGAAAAAACTGTGTAGAAAGATGAATGAACAAGTTCAGAACGTGGGCAGAAATCGGCGGCTTAGTCCCAACACCGAACATGTTGATATTCACATCGTCATTCTGTTCATGAAACGCTATAGCTTAGGATAGCATTGCGTCTCGGTATTTATTCATGATGCGGTGGCAACTTCTATCCAGCCCGACAAAAAAGTCGAACAATTTAAATTAAGTGGTTTAACATTTAAGCGATGACATTAAGATTACTTCTCAAATGTATTGAAGTCTTTGAGCGAAACAAACAAGCCTTGGGTAGTGGTCAGACGAATTGCGTATAAAGGACATGAAAGTATGTGTGGATGTGTGATATGTGCGAATTAATTTCATTAACAAGATTTCTTAGCGGATACCATTTCATGTTTTTGCCGTTTTCGCTCAACTATTTCACGCATTCGTCCTCCACACCACACATTCATGTGGATGATTTCCATTTTTTGTGGGCTCTGCACACATTGCAATGTGTCACGATAAAAACCAATTTTCTTCGCTCGTTGAATATTCTGTGCAGTTTAAACATTGTGTTGTTTTTGCTGGTTTATGGCGTATTTCATAAAAATCAGACTAAAACGCTTCGTTCGAAAAATGTTCAAAATGTCGTTGGCTGAAATGTAAATGACATGAATTAATAGTTTTTATGCACCTGACAAAAACAAGCATTCTTCTGCAAAAAAAATCGCCAACGATCGACTTCTTTAGCATACTTTTTCAGTTCTTTGTTAAAAACATTGTTCTGAAGAAAAGAGATCTTTGCCTTTTTTGCCCATTAAAAATATTCCGAGTTGTATAAAGAATTCATAATTGGATTTCACCGTTTCAAACATGTTTACATGAGTTCAATGTATTGGGAAGCACTTAAAACCGTAACAAAAGCAAGTGCAACGGTTGTGATTACTTTCACAGTCCTCCATAAAATACGTAATTTAGGCAATAAAAATTCGAACGATACACGACCAAAGTCGAAACTCTTATTTCTTTTTACGATCGCGAAATCCGTTCAGAATGACATCGACTTCTATTGAAATGATTAATATTTATTCAGTGAACTTTTTGTTCGTTATTCAAGACAATGCCAAATGTCCGCGGAATATTTCTAAAGCTAAGCAGCCAAAAGAATAAACTTTAAATTTACTGCTTGAACATATGCGAAAAGAGTCGAAAAACAATATAAATACTAATAAAATCTCCCCTTGCACAGCGGCACTCGTTTGGTGAAGTCATCTTTTCGGCGCATGTACAACAAACTGATGAGGAATTTCTCGTGAGCTAACGTTAGAATTGAAAACTTTGAACGCGAAAAAGTGGTTCAATCACTTTTATATTGCATGTACACAAAAAACCATTGTGAAAAATGAAGCTTTACAAAAAAAGCCGTCGCAAATTCGATTTTAATAAAATATCACCGGCAGCCTTACCGAATTTCTTTCGGCTTGTGTACGAGCTACCATCTTTTTTTCTCATTTCGAACAAATGAAAGCGTAAACGAATTTGAAGGTTTCCATAATCTGCTGTTAAACAAGCTCGTTTTTTTTCGTCAGTGTAAAGGTCTGAAATACAATTTTAAAAGCTACAACAGCATCAATACGCTGACATGATATTTTCTCTGCGGCAATAGGTTAACGATTTGTTTACAAGGTGCATACACACCGGAACAGCAGCATGCATTCCACCAATTCTACTTTGAATGCAATTCATACATGAATATTAAAGTTTCTTTGTGATATTTGAAATCCCACACATTGGAAAGAACCGTATTATATTTATATACGTGATAAATTTAAATTAAGCCCTTTTAAGCAATTCATACCAGTGAACTGAAATGCAAATATCCAATATTCCGACAACACAAATGTAAAAAAAAGCATTGTCCGCATTGCCTACAAGGGTATTATTCGTATTTATTACGTATGGGCGCACATACATACACACGCGCGTGAGTGCGTTTAAGGCTTATAAACCTTCGTTGCACTTAGTTTATCTAAATTCCAAGAGACGGTAGTCACATGGATTCAGAACCTATTCACATATACGTAAATTCCGTACATGGTTCAACAAAGACCTGAATATGATATTCAATTGTATTTGTTCTTGGCATATTCTATTATGCAGTATGAATGGTGCACTTTCAATTATCCAAAAAGATAATTTAAATAGTTTTAGGACATAAATGTCCCGGATTTCATTTAAAAGAGCCGTTTACTTCCGAAACTCGAACATTTTTGCATTGCCATTCCAAAACAATGCCTTCTTTTATCATGTAACTTTTTATGTGATTGAAATAGGGAGTATTTTCCTTAGCTCAATTACAGCACACCTATTGAAAATGTTTTCATTCGCTTTATTCCTAAATAGAACACATTTCCATGAACTGTTGCGATATTATATGATATATACAGAGTACTTCATCATTATAGACTTCAAAGTTAATACAAATAAGTTTTATATTTTCAATATTAAGTTACTTAACTCGATTGTATTCAGAAATTCCTATAGTTCGAAGTTTTTTGGGGAAGCTTCATTCTTAATTTACTTTTTTCTCCATTGAGGTAATGGTTTTTTCTCTCTCTATAATTTGTTAAGCCTGTAATTTATTTCAAGAGCTTTCGCCACAGGCCAAAGACCGTAATCGAATTGATTTCGATTAATTCAATATAAAACAAACAAATTATTTATAAATCAAAATATATGAATGAAATGAAATTGAAATTTCTTTGCACGAAGTTTCCACAAACTGCTCTCCTTAGTTATTGAACAATCTTCTATTTATCATTCACCATTCCGCCAAAAAATACCATTAAATAATAAATGCGATTTGTTTGTTGCGTATCGAGCCATTTGCAAATATTTTAAATTTTATCCAATTATATTAGTACCTTCCATACGCAATTGAATAAAGTTCTGTGGTTCCATAATGCTGGCATGCATAACTGCCTTATGAACGCACTCACACGCAATAAACTCAAATTAAAAGTATATGCTTTTCAGTGTGAAACGTTTGCAAAGCGCGACGTTTAATGCGAATTTTATCTTCCCGACACTTTAACATTATACACATTGGGTACTTCAAGCATTTGTATACGAACTTCAGTTTTAAACCACTAGGAGCAAAGCAATCATGCGAATAAAAGCACTCATAGCAATATAAGTAAAACTATTGATTATTATGTCTTTATTTGATCGGAAACTTTATAGAAAATATTTCAAACTCCAAAGGTATTCATAACTTATTTGCTGTTTGACGCTGAAATTTTAGCATCAAATTGAATTTAACTCACTTCAATTGCGCATGAATGACATATTAATTAGTAGAAATGAATATATTGATTAATAAAGTCGAATCGAGTGTATTTATCTAGCTGTGAATAACATTATTTAATAATAATTATTTATTTGCCATTTCCCTAACTTTTCTGCGTAATATTTTTCCGGAAGGAGTCATTGGCAGCGAGCTGACGAAATAAACACCACCCCGAAGTTTGCAGTAATCAGCAAAATGTTCTAAAAATAAAAAATATATTTTCAAATCGTAAAAAATCATTTGAAATCACTGATTTCCTGTCTGAAAACTACCTGCGACCATGTCATAAACATCAGTTTCGGTTATGTTTGAATTTTCGCTGCGAATAATAAAAGCGGCTGGCAAATCAATGGCTAATTCATCAGGCAGTCCAACCACACAAACTGATTTGATATCCGGCGATTCGATCAGAAAAGACTCGATTTGTGAAGGTGAAATTTGAAAACCGCAGTATTTTAGGAGATCTTTTTTCCGATCGATTATATACAAATTTCCATCTTCATCAAAATGACCAATATCTGCAGTTATCATGAAGCCTTCTGTGTCAAACATTTCAGCAGTAGCTTTCTCATTGCCATAATAGCCAAGGAATTTGTAATCAGATTTGATACATATTTCACCATCTTTACCGGTACCACATCGATTGCCGTCATCATCAATTATCTTGACCGTGAATCCGCTAATTAATTGGCCAACTGCATCTTTTTCACTCAAATTAACTGTCACAAAGCAAGATAATTCACTTAAACCGTAGCCAGAATGTACCCTTCCATTTGGTAGATGTGCATTTATTTCACTTTGTAATTTAATTGAAATTTTGCCGCCTCCAACTAATAGAAACCTAAGGCTTGACATATCGCTTTGATTGAATTGATCACTTTTCACCATCAAAGCCAAATGATGCGGCGAGTTTAACGCAAATGTCACTTTGTGCCGTTCAATCAAACGAAATTGCAGTTCAGGTGTAAATGGTTGTGTTGTTATAATACGAGTTGCACCAGTCAAAGTGCCACCCAATAATATTATCCATCCGGTGACCCAATACAATGAACTGAAACACAACAATGTATCGTTTGATTGGAATACCGTCAGCTTTGTCAAGCTGTTAAGCAATGATGAATGCGACAAGCACACCCCTAAATCAAAAGAAAATTCTCTGCTATGAGTGAAATCGTTATTATTACAAGTGATTTTTCACCTTTCGATAATCCAGTTGTTCCAGATGAACAGACAATAGCGGCAGCTTCATTCACACCATCGACTTTCACCGGCCTTATGTTAAAATAAAACCATTTTCAATTTGCTTTCATTTATCATTCATGTTATCTCGTGTTTATCTTCTCATTTGCAAATACATTGACTGTATACTCAGTTGAATAATTCGAACTATCCTTCCCTCTAGCCCTGACTTCATCTGATTTTGAATCATCACTAATTACAGAGTTTCATTATTATTCATATAAACTATTGGGTGAACAAATGAATTTTAAAGGATTTACAAGAGATGATATACTAGCACTATATCGCATCGGGCAATCTTGTAACTATATTCATGTCAAAGCATCATCATTACTCATCACTTTTCAGTATTTGTCATTTCGCCGAAGTGTAAACAACATAGTTTTTGTGTGCCCCGAATATGTCTACTTTTGTTCCATCAAAACACAATTTGCGGGAAGGATTACTTCTTTGCTTTCATTTGAAGAAATCTGCAGCTGAAAGTCGTCGTGTGCTGCAGGAAGCTTATGGGGGTCATGCTCCATCGATTTCCACTTGTGAGTACTGGTTTAGACGATTTAAAAGTGGTGATTTTGATACGAACGACAAAGAGCGTCCGGGAGGCCCACAAAAGTTTGAAGATGTCGAATTGGAGGAATTACTCGAGCAAGATCATGTCAAACGCAAGAAGAACTTGCAGAATCATTGGGAGCTACTCAACAAGCTATTTCCAATCGCTTAAAAGCCTTGGGATTCATCCAAAAGGTAGGAAATTGGGTGCCGTACGATTTGAAGCCGAGAGACGTCGAACGGCGTTTTTGCATGTCTGAAATGCTGCTCGCTCGCCACAAAAAGAAGGCTTTTTTGCATCGGATCGTAACGCAAGATAAAAAATGGATTTATTACGACAATCCGAAACGTAAAAAAGCGTACGTGAAGCGCGGCCAACCCGGCCCATCGACGCCGAAGCCGAATATTCATGCGGCCAAGGTGATGCTCTGTATTTGGTGGGATCAGAAGGGTGTGCTGTTTTATGAGCTGCTAAAACCGGGTGAAACTATTACTGGGGAACGCTACCGACAACAACTCATCAAATTGAATGCAGCAATCAAGCAAATACGGCCAGAATGGGTGACCAGACATGAGTCATTGATTTTCCATGATGACAATGCTCGGCCACATCGAACTCAAGAGGTCAAAAATTATGTGAAAAATGTTGGATGGGAGCCGCTACCCCACCCGCCGTATAGCCCAGACCTGGCACCTTCTGACTACAATCTATTTCGATCCATGCAGAATGCCCTTGCCGGAATACGGTTCACTTCAATCGACGGTATCAAAAATTGCCTCGATTCGTTCTTTCGCTCAAAAGATGAGGACTGGTTTTGGCAAGGAATCCATAAATTGCCAAAAAGATGGGAAAATGTTGTGGCTTCAGATGGACAATACTTTGAATAAAATATATTGTACCAGCTTTTCAAAATAAACTCTCTAAATTAGAAAAAAATCCTTTAAAATTTATCTGTTCACCCAATATAATCGATTGAAATCCGAGTCGAGATAAATGGTATTCGTATCAAATTATTCATCTGATTGTGCACAGAGAAATAAAACGGGGAAAATTCGAGCCAATCGGCGGTAAACAATAAATGACTGGCACATTTTGCTTGAATTACTCAGAATTTCACATAAAATGTGGTTTTTATTCGAATTTACCGTAAAATACCAGGTTTGAACTGTAACAGTTAAACTGTTTGATGGCACAGATATGCATGACGCCCGTTCGCCCGTTGTTGGTTAAATTTAGTCAGTCTGCGCAGTGCAGATTGCAGACTTTGCAAAGCAACTGGTAATTTATTGTAAACCATCGATTGACTCGAATTAACCAAGTTTTTTCTTCTCTGTCTGAATAATCTATGGCGTTTTTTAAGAAATATAACTCCGCCAAGCAGTCAGTCAGTTACAGTTTCTTCATACATTTTTTCTCTACAATTTTTCCAACTTACACAAAATCTTCTTCATCATACGTTTCTGAGAATAGATTTTCGACTGGCTCCGAGTCACCCCTACTGCCACCGAATGTATATATTTTCGAACCGCTTCCCATTTCAGTTAAACATATTCTCACCAAATCATAGGTTTCAACATCGCAAAACATCAAAGCCGGTTTGATAATGTTTAACATGTGCATGAGCTCGGTTTTCGAGAATGATGGATCGAGAGAATTCACTGGACATCCCAAACAAACCGAAGCGAACACAATTGGAGCCAAATGATGTGAGTTTTTCGCCAAAACACCGAACACCTGCTTTGACTTGTATCCAAGTCTCTGAAGATTTTGAGCAGCGCGAATTGTTTTCATTCGAAGCTCATTGTAGCTCAATTTAATATCGGCACTGTCGCTAATCTGTGATGATAAATTTGATTGCGCATTTTCTATCTTAAGTGGAATCACTGAATCAAAATAATTTCAATTACTTGAGCAATCTTCAGTCCATGATTTAAACAGGCTCTAAGTATCACATGGGCCAGCGACATTTGCGGATTGTGCAGCGAATCAATATCACGTCCACTCCATAGCTTTGTTTTTGGCTCGTATTGCGTGCGGAACATCTTCTAAAATTTTCGTCAGAACTCTTATTTCTATTTACAAGTTTATTATCTTGCATTCCCATTTAAACTGACGAGAAATCACAACAGATTTTATATTTAAGACGATTGTAGTTTTACAAGTCATTTTAATTGAGGCATTATATTTATCATGAAAGATTCATTTTATAGAATTTAGTTTTTCAGATAATAATAATATTGCCATTATTTGCATTATGTGATGTAAATTACAATGAGCTACGTGAGTGGTCAATTCTCTTAATATCAATTCTATCTATCTCGTGTTTAAGGTGATTTGGTCTAGTTACATTTAAATTGCTTTGAACTACATTTTTCAGTGACTCATATGCACGTTCATGATGCACATCTACAATGGTTTCAGCACTCAATGCATGTCATTTTGAATGATTGAGTGTATTTTTTCACAATTGAAACATGAATTCTTTTTTGATTTGATATCAAGCATATGAACGGCCAATAAATAATAGACTGAATTTATTGCGTCGCATTTAAAAACGTTACTTTGCCATATAGAAATAGGTTCATTTTACACAATTGAAAAGTGCGGCGCAAATGTGTACTTTATTTCGCAATGATACGGAAGATATAAAAAGATGTTAGAATGGAAATTGAACTGTGAACCAAAATTGATTTGAGAATTTGCTTTTTCTGTCTTCAGCAACGAAATTATCATATTGAGATCGGTTTTCGAAAACAATTATGTTCAGTTGATTATCAATTTTGGTAGTCGAAGAAAATTTTTCTCATTACAAAAATGAATTCGACATCATAGATGATGTAATAATGCGATATAATCTCCATTCTCCAGCTTGGAAGGAATACGCCAATTGCGTGTGTTTAAGATTTAAGATATTGGATGGAAATCAACGAGCAAAACTGCTCTAAGGACTCATGCCCATACATGAAATGGAAAGCGATATCACACACTGCACATTCCATCGAAACTTGTTAAGATATTGATTCACTGCAATTTTAATTCACAGCTAATTTGATTGCGACTTTATTGTCTTCGGCAGGAATCGTAAAACTACTTGAATGTTTCGAGAGTAAAATGTAATTTAACATCTGAGCGTTAACTCGCTGTTAATGCAAGGCAGATTCAAGCTCACTAGGCCGTATGCTAACAATTGGCTTTGACCGCTGATAAATTTTTTTCAGCCATCCCAATGAATAATTTCAGAGAAAAGTTCTCATTTGGTGGTGCACTTTTGCGTCTGAGTGGATTATAAGAAATGGAAAAAATTGGTGTCAAAAATGAAATTATGTAGAAGTGGATTATTACGTGCGAAAAAGGTCAATTTAAATGTTTTCACAGAATATCCAAATTGGACTCAAAATGTAGATACAAAATGGCCTATTTCTTCATTGAGGCAGAAAAAACTGCAAGACGGATTCGTAGGCAAAAATATCAAATGGTCGTGTACGAACGTAATTGAGTTTCGAGGGTCTTTCGTTTTTTACTTGAATCAGCTACACTTTTGAACAACATGAACCTCGTTCAGTTTTCTCGTTTCATTTTTTCACTCTTTCTCTCTTGATCTGCTCAAGTATGTAATAGATTGACGTAAATTTTGTTGAACGTTACACATTTTTTCCACGATGTTCTTTGCACTTTTCTCGATTTGAATTGAATTTTTATCAGGCTACGAAACCGGATGAAAGAAAATAAATTTGTAAGCTTGTTACAAGTCAACTACCGATTATATTCTATCGACTGGCGCTTATTAAATACTTGCTGCAAAAATTGCCGTTTTTCGCTCTCTCTCTCTCTCTCTCTCTCTCTCTCTCAATCTATCTCTCTTCTCATTTGACCGCAAAATAGTTCTGTCCTGAAATGGTCTCTACAGCGAAATGAAAATGATTCAAAGCAGTTGCTGTAATTTGCACATTTTATGTCTATCGTTGTTCGCAATTTGATGATGCATCATAAAGAATTCCATTATTATTCGCTGGATTTCTCCATAAAATTTTCCTGAGAAGCAATAACCATCTGAATACAATCGAGCGTAAAAATAGCGCAACTGCTCGGTTGCTATGGCAGAAAATGCTAGCGCATCTTCGACGGAGCATTCATTTCGCTGGTATTTTCAATGAGCAATATACTTTGTGGCAGATAATTTGTGGTACATCGGATCACATTTTAGGTGTGAATTGGACTTACACTTCTCGCTGCCAATTTTGCACTGCAATCGTTAAACAATGAAGATGTTTATGCTCCATGTCAACGATTATTTTTATTGTATGCGGATAGTGAAATGCTTAAAGTGTATCTGAAATATATTTTGAGAAAATAAGAAAATCCAAAAAGATGGCTCAGTTTCATTTCATCGTTTCATAACACCCCATTACACTTATACTGTCCATTTGAGCGCCGCTCGTGAAGTGGAATTCGCTGTTCCTCGATTTGATATAGAAGAGCCATGTTCATCACAAATCTCTTACTCCTGCTGCCTCAATCGATCTAACAAATTGTATTTTAATTAAAATGTGAGATCAGGAAAATGAGGACAGTTTCACTTCAGCATGGGATTAATTAGTGTTGTTCTTTTGTCTCAGCGATAGCAAAGCACAAGAAAAAAAGAGTTGGATAAAGTCCAATAAATCAGTTTGAAATGGAGTGAAAGTTTTTTCATTGACATCAACAACTTTCACGAAAAAAAAAGACAAAATAAAACAACAGCAACACTAAACATAAATGGTGCTCATGTTGGAAGCACCAAGCTGCAAAAAATACTGTCTAATTTGATTGGCTCGTTGATTCATTGCGATTTACAATGAATTACAAAATTCGAAAGTGTTTTGTATTTTTCTATTGGTTTTGTTTTTTGTATGCGAGTTTGATTAAAAACTTATTTAATTTCTCCAGAAAAAATTGAAGCTACGGCACAAGAAATAGGCAGATTTTTTTTATATTATTTACATTTGGTATTCGCATAACGACCGTGTTACTTGGCCAAACGAAATTTGCCTCATTCAAAAATTTGTTTCCATTTCACAGAAGTCAAGTGGATGAAGTGAACAATTGTTTGTCTTCTTGATGAAAATCTTCCATTTTAAACATGTTTCAATGCTTGTCACATTTGAATTATGTGGTGGGAAATGTTCAATGCCTTCCAGACATCATTACAAAATAGCACATTTCCTATCTGATTAAACGCTTTTTCTAGATTTCCGAATCCGATCACTTGTTTCATCTGAAAATTGAAACTTTTTATTACCGTTTTTAGATCGTGCATGAGAACCACCGACGGCAAGTTTGTTCAGTGAAACTCAGTAGAATATATAACTTCGCTTATTTTGTATACTGTGATCGTTATTTATTCGCCACACAATGTGTTCTTGCACTTTCAAATGTCCGCAAAAAAACTAGTGAAAAATACTTTGTATTTGTTGCTTTGAAAACATTTCGCAATAAAAGCCGGTTCTGATTCAACTTCAATCCGCTGAAAGTTAGACATTTTCCGGATGTACACAGGATGCCTGAATTCAAAACTTCCAACGTACCAACCACTTTAACGAAGCGCTCTCGTGACACCTTTACAAAATTGAGCATCTGCTGCCATAGTTAATTGCGATCAAAATTTTGCAAAAAAAACTGGATTCAGTCGTAAAAGTTACAAAAACAAATCAAATTTCCCCTAAAACTAACGAAAATTGATAGCCTGAAGAATTGATACGTGCTACTTAAATTTTATTGTAAACTGGATTAATTTGAAATTTCTCAAATTCATTCTCAAGTGAATATGAGGAGATTTTGAACGAATTGTTTCAACTCAAATCCATTCCTGGTTCAGAATATTCAATGTGCATTGTGCACTTTTCGCGTGAAATTCAAATGCGAACGTAATCCGTATAACGGAAACCTACATGTAACTGCAATTTGAGACAATCCTCTGGATGATAATCAGTACTGGCTAGAGGAGTCAACGCATCCGAACGCGATTTCATGTAAAAACAAAACTTTACATTTAAATGTCAAAAACTTTGACAGTTGAATCATTCGCGTTGTCAGTTTTGTGAAAAGCTCATGTAGAAATTTTCTTCTGTTTTGTGCTTGTTACTATTTCGACATTTGAGATTCGAAAACTGTGAAATATGAATGAACTTTTAATTTAATGAGCAAATGGATTCCAACGTGAGATGATTTCACTGCCAAAAGCAGCCCGATACACAGAGAAAATAAATTTGGTGATTTCGAGTCATGCGTTGGTAAATAAGAGATTGTTGGTAAATTTTGCTTGAATTACCACACGGACTTTGGCATAAATTTTGGTTCTAACATAAATTCACAAGCAGTTTGGCCTAATTTTACCAAACCTGGTTTCTGCGCCATCTGATAGTTCAAACTGGTAGTTCAATGCTGGTGAATTTATGTTAAAACCAAAATTCAAGTCAAACTCTGTGTGGAAATTCAAGCAACATTTACCAGCAATCTATTATTTACCAACGCATGATTCGGAATCACCATTTTTTTTCTCTCTGTGTAATAATATGTAAGGGTAAAGTGACCATATTTGGACCTACAACTTTTTATGCACCAAATTCGGACCCAAGCCTTTATTTATATATGCAATAAGGCTCATTTTAGCAGTTAAATCGTAATTAGAGACTAGGTCCAAATTAGGACACTTTACCAGTATATAGATTTCATGTGACACTCACATAATACTGGTAAAGTGGCCTAATTTGGACCTAGTCTCTAATTACGATCTAACTGCTAAAATGAGCCTTATTGCACATATAAATAAAGGCTTGGGTCCGAATTTGGTGCATAAAAAGTTGTAGGTCCACATATGGCCACTTTACCCTTATTTGTGATTAAATTAATTACATAAATTATGCTTTCAAAAAAGTAATCGAGCATTTTTACCCTCATAGGAGGAAATCTCCGCAGTCCATAGTCGAAGCAATAGAAATGAGAATAATTTCTCCAACTAAAAGTATGCATAAATAATACTCGTAGTCAGAAAAAATAATCTCATTTCCACTACTTTGAGTATGGTACTACCGCTGAGCTCTCGTACTATGAGCGAAAAATGTTCGACTACTTTTCTGAGAGTTTCATGTATTGCATACATTTTTAAAAGTCTAAACACTGACTGATAGTTTTTGCTGTTGCCACATGGCAACTGTAGGAGAAAATGAGATGATCCGAAAGGCTCTGAAGTGGAATCAAATTCAAATTCGACGGCCATGATAACGATTGATGATACACTAGAGTGGGCTATAATATAAGTTGATTAATTTATACAAAATGAAATATTCGCCAGTTTCCATATGATTTTCATCGAGAAAATAAATTGCGAAATCGTGACGAGGTAATCTTGTTTTTGATGAGCAAATAACTTTAACTGGCTCGTATGGCCAGCGATTTTTCTCATACAGAGGATCTGGCAAAAATTTCACATGCAACGAGCTGCAGATGTTTCTTCCTGAAATATTTTTGTGCACAACACTAATACTCGACGGTTCACTGTTTACGGACCAAAAAAAATAGCTGAATCTTCGTACAAACGGGATATGATCTGGTACCAGCATGATTTTCATCATACGTGCTTTTGAATATATCATATAAGTTGCACGTTCAAGTGTCGAGTGCGAAATAAAAAAAAATTGAAAGAAACCATCAACATCTTTCAAACATCGGATTTTATTGGAACGAACATATTTATTCAAGGATTGAATTCAGTCCTATGGTTTTGCTGAGCTAGTAGCGGCTGCTGAAAGCAGTAGCTGCTTAGCTATGGCTGGCCAGCTGCTGGTAATGTGCTTCTCATGGAAGACCAAGTGAACGATGCTTTGTATCTTCTCCTATGTAAAGGGGTGGTGAATACCGTTAGACCGCGCCATCTCTACCTAAACGATTGTACTAAACGCTTCAACATTTCACTAATTGTCTGTATATTAATGTTTATGCTGATTTTATATTCATTTTGAAAAGTTTTGCATAAATCAGAAATACAAATGTTTACAGCAAATAAAAAATATTTAAATAGCCATATTTTATGTTTTTAGAAATAAAGCATATGTGAATCTTCAATCAACAGCTTCTCGCCAGACATATTCTAAACATTCTCCATCCCCTTCATCAAACAATGACGAATGACAGCAAAGATCGGGCTAATCCAAATACATTCTTGTTGGATCTGCTTGTTATATATAACATGCATGTTGGAATTTGTAATTACAAATTGAGGTTTTATACCACATTCCGCTGAATTCTCAAGCAATTACCTGCTAAAGGGTGATTTTTTAAGTGGTTTCTTTTTGAAAATCGAAAAAAACGCAAAAAATTTCGAAAAGTGAATCAAATCTTTATTGAAATCGATAAATTGGTTCTTGCCATTTACTTTTTGAAAATAATTTCATGCAAATGTTGGCCGCGGCTACGGCGCAAATGGTCCATACGGGAAGTCCAATTTTGGCACACTCTCTCCAACATATCGGCCGGAATCCAACATATCGCCAATAACGCGTTCGATGTTGTCCTCCAAGTCGGCAATCGTTGCTGGCTTGTCCGCATAGACGAGAGACTTAACGTAGCCCCACAAAAAATAATCCAGGGGCGTTAAATCGCACGATCTGGCCGGCCAATGAACGGGGCCGAAACGAGAGATGAACTGTTCGCCGAACTTACGGCGCAGTTCGTCCATGGATGGACCCGATTTGCAAGCGTTGCTCGTTTGTAAGTCTTTCCATCTTGAAATTGCAAAGCATACTGAGCATTTTTGACTGTGACAGACGTCAGTTGGAATTTGACATCTGTCAAAAAATTAAACGTCAAAAAGAAACCAGCTAAAAAATCACCCTTTATTCCAAAGTTAAGTTTCGTTTGAATTGAATGTTTTTCACTTGCTTCGCAAAAGAATTTTTACACTGGAAATGTGACCGATAGTATTCGCAAGAAAGCACACATTTAATTTCTTGAAATTAAGAATTTTTTCTAAGCGTTTAATTCGTTTTAAATTCTTCAGATTTGAAGTGCAACAAATGTCACACAGCGAGTTTGACAGGCTCCGCATCTTTGCTGTCGTTGTTTGAAAAATCGGAAGAAGTATTTACCATTCATAGACGAATGGTACAGACGGCGCTGCTGTCAAGCTAAGTGTCAAAATTCAATTTTGCATCTAGAGGCTGTGGAAGACATAACGGTGTCGTTTTCCATGGACTACACGAAATACATTGCCAGCCATCCTCTCAGCAGCCACTACCAGCTAAGCAAAACCAGAAGTCTGATTGAATTATCATTTTCTTATTGGTGTGACTTTATATATTTGGTGTCCAGTCCCCTGATTTTCTTCATCGTGAACCAAATTCACACATAATTAATGCATGACATTGAAAAGGTTACTTTGTTTTTGATGATATTCGTCGGACTATGAATTTTTAGTTGTTCAAATTTAGAAATAAAACTGTTGCAAACCGCAAGGGTTCTGTGAAAGTTTTGAAATTCATTAAATTTTTAATCGATTTTTGGTTCATGTTTTTTTTTCTCGAAATAACATTAAAAAAAATGAGTTCGAGTTAATCAGGATTTATATTGTAATAACATGGAAAGTCCCATTTTTCGGTATAAATTACAAAATTTAATTTTGAAAAGAGAATAGTTCTTTTTAATAATTCTGGTGAGTTCTAACTGATAGCTTCTATTTTTTAAATTTTGAAATGAGTGTCATAACTTGATGCAAGTATAAGTTTAGTGAGGAATTTTTCAGAATTATTTGAGCTTATTTGAGCAGTGTTGAAAAAAAATTATATTTAGAACGGAAAAAAAGAGTTATAAAATAAGTTACGTTGTAAGTCAAATAAGCAATTCGCTTGGAATACATTTCAGCACTCAAATGACAGTGTGCTCCACATTATTGTATTCGAATTGTATGATTTGCATTATTTCCTTGTCTCAAATGAAACACATTCGCGCTGCAATTATTGAAGCGGTTAACCGCTTTCTTTTTGAACAATTCTTGTTCACGTTTTTATGGTTTTCAATACACTGATTACGTTTTATTGCGATGAGTACATTTGCTTTGAGAGAACAAATAAATTCGTCTTAAGTGAGTGTTTGATAGATTCGCAAGTGAATTTTTTCTGATGGTGTTTACTGTAATTAATTTCTTTAAATGCGAGCAATGATCTTTTGATTACTTGATTAAAATTAGAAGGAGATTTCAATTGATAAAAGTGTGTTTAATGTGCCGCGTTATAGTACTTATTGTCATTTGATATTCAGACATATTTCTTGTGAACACGTTCATGACAAAATCAATTGCTCTGTTCAGAATAGAAAGACTCAGAACTATATCTGATTACATGGAGGTCGCCTATTTCACGGTTTTAGATTACAGTATATTTGGGCTGATATTAATTTTCCGCACACACCACTGTGTGTGATAAAGTTATTGCGATCGGTTCAAAAAATTCAAAACGCTCGGAATAAGTTTTCTATGCGTTTTGTACCTAGAAAAAACGATTTCAACCATTCCCGGAGCAATTTTTTGTCCGTGTGTGGTACGTTGTCCGTTGTCCGTTGTACGCAAAAATTTGTTAACACGATAACTCAAAAAATTGATTTTAGAATTGATCCAAAATTTACACACACATAAGGAATAAAAACCTATTAATTTTCAGCCTAATCGGATAATTTTTTCGGGTAGCTCTAGTGGAGTGGAATCGAAAAATGGGCTGTTTTTCAAAATAATTACGAAAAATTTGTATGCGGACTATGTCTAGTTCGCATTGTATCATTATGAAACTTTCAGAATATTATTTTTTTATGAAAAAATTAGGCATGCAAAATTTCAAGTCATTCCAATGAGATTTAGGACTACCTGCCCTGCAAAATTTCGGATTTTCTGGGTCTTTTCGGGGTCAAAACTGAAAAATTGTATGGCGGCTATCTTAAGTTCACATTGTTTCCTATTGGAACTGTCAGAATATTATTTTCTATGTATTTCAAGTCATTCTGATGAGATTCAAGACCAGCTCCCTCACAAAATTTTCAATTTTCGGGGTCAAAATTCAAATCAATAAATTGGATGAAGTATTTGTGATTTTCTAATCTGTGTTTTTTCATCAATTTGAATGCTCATACTGTTAGCGAAAGTTATACTGTTATACATAACATAAATGTAGAACCATATCTATCGTTGGCATGAATTGAAAGTTCACATCAGAGTGAACTAATTCGTAATTGTAATTACCAATTCAAAAATAGAGAACGTTGAAGTAAGAATTAGGAACTGAGATGTTTATTTGTTTTTATATTAAAATTGAAATGTAAATCACATGATGTGTAATGACTCGAAATTCGATCTCATCGTAATGACTTCAAATTTTCTGTGATTTATTCTCAAAGTTGCATGATGATTCGATAAGAAATAAACATAAATCCAATACAAATGAGTAGCAATCAATGAAAAATGCGTAAGCCCGAACAATTTCGGGAAATGTGCGGAAAAGTTAGTTTTACGTACGAAAGACCATTTATTTTTTAATGTTAACATGAGCGTGAAATAAGAACAGAATGGAAAATTTGCCTGTTTAAAATTAGTCGAATAAAGATCAAATTAGCGAAATTATTTCGGAAGTGACTTACTTCACAACATAAACGATTAAGGTGTACTTATGATCATTAACGATAATTGGTGTTCGTTTCGGGGTTTTCAGCCACTAATTGGAAACACGTGATTGAGTTCGTGGAAGAATGCGTTCAAATGAAATCAAGCAATAATGCCCTGTCGTATCGCATGTAGTGTATATGTTTATTAGCTGGCTGTTGAGTACAGCCCCAGCCTTAAGCCAGACAAGTACATTGCTCGATTAGTACAAGCTCCACCAATTCAAAAGCTTTCTACTGAAAACAAACGCTCTTTTTCAATAACTGACAATATTCTGTATTCTAGACGCTTAAAATACCAATTCAGCATACTGATGCATCAGTATTCATGAAGACTTTGCATTCTCCAAAATATCCTTTCAATGGTACTCGGCCAATTGATTTGACTCTCAGCCATCATTTTTTTTTGCCTAACTGGTGGCAATGTTTCCATGCGTTCGATCATTGCTGCCGAAGAGATGTGCTGCACACATTGTATAACAAATTTTAAAGCATGATCCGCTGAAGAAGATTCAAATTCTTTTATAAACATATTAGAAGGTTAATTCGGAATCATTGTTCGATTATATTTGTTTCCATTCGATTTATCACATCAAATAATAATTATGGTTTGCATTTTTTTGATGAGCAGTATGTTGAAATCGAGCACCAATCAAACATATTCCACGAGCTGTTGCTTTTGCTACTTTGGGCAATGCTATGTAGGCAAAATTCTCTGTTGATTTTTCATCCGGAATATTGAATACACAATCATAGTGAAGTGGCCGCTCATATAAACGCTCTCAACATAAAGCTTTTATCTCATATTTGCAGAAGACATTTTCCATCCTATTATATATTTTCGAAATTCCAAGAAAAATGGTTGATAAAATGCCATCTTTATTATCAAGACCGACTTAAGAAGCAGTAAATGAATAGTAGCGGCCTGGAGTATTCTCACAAATTAATATTCACATGCGATCTTTGAAAGCTTAGGTTTCTTTGCAAGTGACTGGTATTGCTCATGAACAAGACAAAAGAAGATTAAGAGCTGCATTTTACTCCTTTGAATTTATAACTCACAGTATGCTTTCGGCTCTAAGTTATCATCTCAAAGTGTTAGAGTTTGCATGGAAAAGAGACGATGCAATTGTTTTAGACACGAATTTATGCAAAAAATTCTATAAATTTACTATACTGACGGCGGAGCTCAAAGAATGGAATGCATATTTTAGTTGGCTAAAGAAAAAAGGAGCAGTAAATCGAAAAGTGTATAGCAGCAATATTTTTCAGATTTTTTGTCTGCGGCCGGGGAATCGAGAGCTTTTGCTCTTCTCGAATTCAAATGTTATTAGAAGCACTTGTCGAACGACGGTTCAGAACAGATGTCAATAACTTTCAGCGAGATTTCAAACATTCAGAATTGACTAATATTCCGTGGAATTGTTTGAACTTTTCTCAAGCACATTTACATCATTTCTTGCTACAATTAAATACAGCAGCTTGTAAACTCAACCGCTTCGCTTATTTCCGCCAACATAACTATACCATAGAAAGAATCAACTTTGTCATTTTATTATTTCTTAATGTAATGCAAAAAAAACCAATTGTTTCATAAAAAAAAAAACAATTTACGAAGAGGGAGAAAAAGTTTTGTTGAGAATCAATACCACAAGAGAATACACTCATTCTTTGGAAAAGGGATAGAGAAAGACATGCGTATTAAATGAATGCCCAAAGGGTAGAAATGAATGAAATCAAATGATGGGGACGAACGACGTAGCGGACTTATTTGAGCGATAAAACGATATTTGCACTCATATTTCCAACTGACGAGATATGATACGTAAGCTCTATTATGTGGGATAGCGCACGTTCAGGCTTTTGCTTTCGGAAAATAATCATTCTTTCGCTTTCTTTCGAAACATACCATAATAGCCCTTGTTATAAGGATTCTGTCTTATCTGGATCGATTTGCCGCAAGACAAATTCTCATTGAAATGTGCGTTCGAATCGCAAAAACAAAGGGAATAAATGTCTTAGGACCGATTACAGCCAACCATTCGATTTGATTCTTCTTTTTTCGCTCCTTTTCCAAATGAAAGCCTAAATCAAGATGTGCAGATCGAAATCCGCAATAAAGAAAGCAAATATAATAAAATGAAATAGCTAACTACATTACAATTGGCCGTTAAGGGCGTGCAATAAGAATGGAATGGAGAAAATGTGAGCATGATGTCGCACGATTGACAAACATTGACTTAAGATAGATTCCAACCGAATTTATTCTGAATTAAAATATCGCACGGTCGACAAAAGCTGCAGTAAAGCATGAATTCCAACGGAGCCGAAGCGCCAAACAATAAAATTGAACTTCATTCATTTTTCCCTTTTCAGTCTTTCGTTGACCGTCGATAATTATCCCTCAAAATCACGTTAGGGAGAATGAGATCAAATCATCAACACAATCATTAGTGCAATAGATCGGCACATCGATAATAAAATGCCAAACCTCCATTACTTACATTTCTTTCGATTTGTTGATTCTTTCTTTTTATTTATTCGTTCTAGACCAAAGAGAGGTCACCTTGATTCTGACGATGATATTGTTCACATCACGAAAGTTGACGTGACACTCGAAGAAAAGAAAACATTTGGCATTTTGTCATGAATAAGATGACATTTTGAAAGGCACTAACAATTTTATTCAAGGAAACGCCTCTAAACATTTTACGAGTAGGTTTGTTTTCATTCAATATTCGATGAAACGTGGATTGAAGATGCGTTGAAAAGCGCAACAAAGTCATTATCCAAACCATTGACAAGTGAGAAAATCAATCCATCAGTCAGTCAATCAGCCATGTCGCAGCCTTTTATCATAATATAAATATAAAATAATGTACATTTATGTACATCCATCCAACTGATGCACTTGGCATCAGCTTCCTAATTGAGGTCCTTCGAGAATGTAAAAAAAAAAACGTGTAAGAGGTGAATAAAAAAGCACTCAGCTATTTTTGGAACCAAATGAGCATTTGATGTCGAACACGCGTATTTTTCCTACAATTTTATGATGAAACCCGATCTCGAAGATGACGCTTGACAAATACAAATACAGGATTATTTACATGTCAACGAAGATTTTTTTTCGAATTGGATCGTACTCGTATTCGACTGAGGTCTCTGAATTATTAATAAAAATCTGTTTGAATGAGCGCAATTCGGCGAAATTGACTTTGATAAAGATGAATTCTACACAGAACTTTGATTTTCAATCTGGAAACATTTTTCTCGACAATTTCCATTCGCATCAGGATTCCAATTAAATATTCATGCAAATTCTTAGTAGTTTCACAAAACTATAAAAACCTCATTCTATTCAGAATGACATGTCGTTCAATTGTCATAAATATTTGGAAAAGGTGACACGAATCAGGGATATCGGGCAAATGAAAAATTTAATGCAAATATGGATTTGGTAGAAATTTCATCGCTTGTTAGGCTCAGCTGAATGCACCTATCGAATAACTGTCGGTCGAATAATTTGCATTACTCGAATCGTAGATTGAATTTGAATTTTTATCGGGAGGTGCCTGTGTAGGAGAAGGTCAAGCAAATAAATTGACATGAAATACAGCCCTATAATGAATCGCGGTGAATTGTGATTTGTGTGAGCCATCTGAGCCAACAACCCGTTTCCTTTGAACATTGTAATTATAACATTTAAATTATGAATTTCAACGATGGATTTAATCACGGAAAAAATTTCATCCTGCAGCATAAACAAACTATTGAATCAAAAAATAATGCTAAAAGCTATTGAAGTTGAAGTTTTCGAGCAAAGAATTGTAAAATGCTTGTGAATGGGAAAGTTTCGTTGCTTTTATTAATTTCTTGTCGAGATTTCCATTATAAAAGACATTTTTAATTTTGTATAAGTTAAAAACTTGTTGTAATGGCGCAAGTTCGAAAACCATACAACTCTCACGACAAACACACTGATTCTTTCCGCTGAAATTCTTTCAGAATTGCATTTCCGTCTTACTTGAACTGTGTTAACACAAGTGTGCTGTACAACTATTATTCGAATAAATTGCACAGCTAAATATCAAAAGGATTGTGTGTTGGGCTTGATATCATGTTGCAATTCGAAAATTACCAAAACGATGGCATGAAATGGATAACGTCAGCTATATACAAATTAGCATATTTCATGGAAATTCCAGCGCGTCAGATTTCTTTATATAAGTTGCTTCATAATGAATTACATTCGCATGGATACAGCCAAAAAAATTGTCGTTTCACTGGAAATTTTCAACTCTGCTCTTAATTACACTTGGACTGTATTGTTACTTTGGGTAACTCGAACATATGTTATGAGCCTATGAGCAAGAATATTTGCGAACAAAATACTGCAGAGTATTTGTATGGACGCAAAAAAAATGTAATTTGTATCATGTCAAATGCTTTTAAATATGACATTAAGAACATTATTTACAGTTTACCGGAAATAAGTGCTGCAACGTTCTTCTTATTCGCATCTTTTGATACAATATTCCACGGGAAGCTTAGAAATAACGAGCTAGAAATAGAATTCATGCTATTTTCCAGCTCACCGATAGAATTGGAGAACATATTTATGAAATTCTAATATTGAAATAGTTTTATCAGAAAGTCCATTCTTGTTTCGAAATAAGTCTCTCCAGAAGCTAATATTCGCTTTAAATCAATGAATGCAGCTGCATTTAGATTTCTGATGAAATTTAAAAATTTGGAAGCGAATTAAATACGACATATTTTTTATTAACGAAGCAAATGGAATCTCCAAATAAGAAATTGATTTCCACCCACAATGTAAAGTTGAATGAAGAGATAAGTGATAAATCCATTCCACTTTTGCTTGTCTTTATTCAAAACCAATTTCATATCTTTATTTTATCTGTCATATTACAATCAAATGGAATATTCGTTCGGATCACATGGGCGTTATCAATTGCGAAGATATATGCGGTTGTCATCCTCAAGAAACGATGCTGTTTGTCTGAACTGTGAACAAAACTGGGTCGCCAAGAATCGTCTCGCCAAATGCCGCAACTTCAAAAAGGAAAATGTTCCACATTTGCACCAGATTTGTGGATGAATTTGTTTCCATGAAATTCGAATATTTCAAGCGTCGGTACGGAACAAGACACATACTATGACCACGTGATTCGTTCGGTAGTGAAAATAAATGGGCAATAAAATTAACTCTCGATTACAGATATTGCATCGGAATGGTTGGATTTGAGTTGCTTCTGACACACTTGCTTTGCTTCGTTCGTCTGCTGCCAGCGTAGGAGTCGAAATTGGATTGGTGTTTTGTCTATGCGTTTCGCTTTTATCATTTGTATTTGACTTCATGATATAAATTACCTATGTTCGCTGTTTGCCCAGAACAAGATATAATTTCTGCACATAAAATTAATATAAATGTGTTGTTTATGTGGAAAAAGGATATTTTTACGTGAATAAATAACACAATGTAATTCGACGAAAACATATATTATAATGCATTGCTTGGGAAATGTTTTCTTGAATCGATTTTATGGTCACAAATCAGGCGAGCCGTATTTTCCATCGATTCGATGAGATTCTCATTTCACTCTGGGGATATTTTGGCAGCAGATTCGACTCGATAGTAAACAAAATGAATCACCGGAATAGGAAAAGGTATCGCCATCAACGGTTTCTAGCAAAATCATTCGGATTAATATTCGACTAGTGAAACGTTTTACATTGTATTTGCAGCGAGAACGAACGTGAAAGGAGATAAATAGTTTGTTAATTAAAGCACAAATTATGGTAAACGTGGCAAGTGAAGATTCATCGAAAGAATTAATTCTTTCACATGGAAATCACGGTTCCATTCTATTGATGAAATTGTGTTCCCAGATCACATAAATCCTCATAACTGAATGCATTATTTATTGAAATGGGTAGAAGAACTGCGCAACAATATTTAATTAAGTACGTAGGTCAAATCGGCATGTTTGATTATGTCAGCGGCCATCCATGAACGATTATTTATGCGTTGGCTTTTACTAATTCTTTTCATATGGAAACATCTGCTTCCCATTCGGCTGATAAACGCCTTCTGCATTCGATTTAAAAGTCAAACAAACAAATGTTTTGATAATAGCAAAGTGCATTGTTGAATCTTTTGTACATAATATTTTTGAGATATACTAAATGCGAATTAAAAGCCGATGAAGGGGAATCTATATGCTGTCAACAGAAATTTCGAAAGGAATGGTTGATGTGCCTACCAAACTCTTAAAGCTTTGCATATTAAATCAAATACATATTAAATCAAAAAAATACAACTTAGGTGTCACTTGTCATTTCATTCATCGGGTATCATAGGCACTGAGTATCGATGTATCTATCGATTCACCGTGGTCTCGCAGCCAACAATCAAACGCAAGGTGTCTGATGCCATTCAGGTGTTTAGAATGCATCGCGCACAAATAATTGAATATATTCTAAGCAATTCGAAGTTTCTTTTTTTTTGATCGAATAATTACGTCAAATGATATAACTAACATTGATTTGTCAAAATCACACTTTTCTCTTCGAAAGTTAAAGAATAATAGCACCAATAACGAGAAAACATTAGCAAAAAGTCAATGAAATCAATAAGCGATTGCATGCGTTTAAGTTGAATTAAACTACATCGAATTTCAAACAATTACAAATAAATTATTAAGCCACTGTTTTTCACGACATGCAAATTGATTTATGTGAATTTGAATGATTGCTTCTTTCATATGTTTCAATATTTTTTCGATTCACAAAGCAAACGATTACTGAAGAAAATATTTTTTCAATAATTTCCCATTGAAAGCAAAAGGGCATTTTGCTCAAAAAAATTTTTCAGCTTTTTAAACTTTCATACCGCTTGAAACTCCGAAGAATGAGCTACATAAATTGTGTATAAAGGAGGAAACACAAACTTTTCTTGTAAAACTTGAAAACTTTTGTTAACTTTTCATTTCTCGTTGAGTCTTTTTCCTACAGTAGTATTCATTTGATTACAAATAATCGTATTCATCAATCAAAATTACAAAAACAAATATTTCCAAAAACATGAAGAAGTTCATGAACCTGATGTGTTCTTAGCAAAAACGCAAAATGAATGTATCTGGAACATTGCATTACGACCTCAATTCAAATCAAATAATGTTGCTTCAAGTTACTTGTTAAAGTAATAGTATCAAAACGAGCTGATTAACAAGCGTTTGACTTACAATTATTTGCCATCTTAAGTGATAACATCCGACGGTTTAGTTCTTTGAGGAGTTTGGCGAACGACATGATATTTTATGGCAAATATTTTATATCCAAGAGTAGCAAGAGCCGCTCGTTCTGCATGAATATAAGCATCAACACGTGATAAGTAATAAAGGACACCGTTTTGTTCGAGACTGAAATTTTATCGCTGATTCTGCTTCGTGCTGCTTTTTCACGCTGCCTAACTGTTGTCAACGAAACCAAACGTTTCGTGTGCTTTATTTTTTTTATCGTGTTGTGATTAGAGCTAAGCCGCAGATATAAAACCGTGCTGTATATCTTCTACGAGAGGGAAAAAATGGAATGAAAGAAAGAGAAAAATGTGAGAATTATGAGACATGTCGGAAGAAACATAAATATTTACTAACAAGTGCGCCCTTGAGCTTTTAAGTCGCATAAACATGCTTCAACCGATATTTTTTTTTACATCGAACCAACAAAATGTGGCATAAACACAAATCGTACTGTCAAATAAGAGGGATTAAATTTTGGTGAAATGTAAAAGACGTTTCAATTAAATGCTATCAGCTTGCAACCGCAAAAAGAATATAAATGCTCAGATTACACAAGCCAAGATTTGATTGTCATCCACCAGATGATGCTGTTGAATCATTTTACCAGAGCTTCGTTTCCTTAACGAATTTTTGATACTTGCATAAGCATTTGGTTTTGAGACAGTTTTATTTGTGTTGATGATTTTATCTTGATGCAGTCGCACTGTAAGACAAGATTAGATGTCCACCATGTGGTGGGCATTTAGTTCGTTCCACTCAAATCATTTTATTCATGTGCGTTGATTTTGGATTTTTCCCAAGAGTTTACATAATTCGGACTTTGAAAAATATTAACAGATGTGAACACGAAAGCTATCGGAATGACATTTTGACTACAACAAAAATTGAACCAAACAGATTCTTTTTGTAAGTTTGAAAACAAAAAAAGGTGACAAGCCAAATCTATAGCGACTAAAAACGTCGGAGCCTCAGGAGAATATCTTGTATGCCGTCAAAATATGGATATCCGAGGATAAAATAAATGTCCGATCGTTAGATGCAAATCGATTTTATTGAGCAGTCGAAGTATATTTCAATGTGAATGATCGTTTGAGATACATATCATAAATCTTTAGCACTGCAAAATCATGATTGGACATATTCAAAATCTCATTTGCTATTTGTTCATAAATTACTCCGAGATGAGAACATACAGTTGGTCATCATTATATGTCAAATGAGTTTCTGATTCAACTTAATATAAACTATCGGTTGACATATTATGTTAAATCGGTATTTGTCGTATGTTTTAAAATATTATTTAATCAACTCCATCATGTTCCATCCACGAGATTTTTGCGTGAGCCTGTGACTACTGTTCATTGTTTACAACTTAATTCAGTGCATCTGCATATTTCCGGGATGCTTTTCAGGCACACTTTAGTTTAATATCGAATCTTCTTTCCTCTCTCTCTTTTTCTTCTTCCTCTGTCTCTCTTCCTTCTGTTCCACTCATTTTGTTCGCCTCTCATTCACTCTCTGCTGTTGCTCAAATCAATATGAGCGTAATCACAAAACTGCATATTGAACAACGTACAGTATTTCCATTTTAAATTAAATTCGTTTCCTGGATAAACTCATTTCGTTCAACAAAGAGATTGTGACAATAGCTGAAAAGCGTATGGTATTCCCACGCTCACAACAAGATGAGAAAACGCACATTCAATCAGGTGAATTGTTTTTATTTGCAGACATAAAATTTATTGAAAAATGTTGCAATGGACAAAACAACAAAGACAATATGTTTACGAAACAAATCAGCAGGCAGAATTCGCTTAATTCACGCAAGTTGAATTTTGAATCTAATCGAATTGAAATTATTGCCTACATTTTTGCTCTTCCAACGTTCAACTGCTATGCGCGTGCGTTTTCTGATTCTCCGACGAATGTGTAAAGAAAAACAATATTTCCGCCGAAAAACTGATAGAATGAATAAACAAATATCCAGTTGTGGTTTGTGAATTCAAAAAACACGCATAATCTCTTGAGCTCATATTTTTCATCCGCAACTGGAATACTCATCAATCAAATCAACAAAAGAGCTCAAGCTAATGAACATGAACACATAAAATAGTTCAATGATCCAAAATCAATATTTCCAATGTCAAATGAATTCAGCTTTTTACCCTCATCTTTTAATGCCACTTAAAAAGCTCATTAATGTCAATACTGTTTTCATTTCAATAGAAACAAATTCAGGGATAAAACGAGCATGGCAAACACCCATTCAATTGCTTTTATATTGATGAAGCAAGTCAAAAAAATAATCTGTTACCCCAGGCATCGATTTTTTTTTTTTTATTTTCACCGTTTCATGTATTTGCACAATTGACTCATTACTTCCTGATGTTGGCCATTTTATTTAGGTCTTTTTTTTCGCTGAAAAGGATATCCGGCAGAAAATTATCTAACAGCAAGAGGAAATGCAAAAAATTGTCAGGGGAAAATGTAAATTCAATGTTTTCAATAGGAATGGGAAAACATCTTTATCAGTGTTGGTCGGTAAATACATTCGTTTAAATACATCATCATTGCAAATGAATAGCGAAAGGAAGTGAAAAAAATGCCAGAAAAAGTGCATGCAATTCGAATGCATCACTCAATTCCATTCGTATGTTATCCATGTTGTTGACTTGGATACAATTTCAATTCATTCCCAATTTTGTCTCTTGATATTTTTTTTCCGATAAAGAGTTATTTGTGCGCACTATCATCAACATTTTTGCAATATCGAATTGATGCAAGACTTTGCTACATTCGCATGTCTTTCCTGTGCTAGTTCGAATCGCTCGAACTCGAATTGCTCGTTGCTGCTTTGAAACACGCCGGAAATCGCACATCTCACTCCATATCCTATGCCATTCTATCCGTTATTCCGTTTCTATATCAAACATGAATGCTCCACACGATTGCATTCTATACATTTCAAACCATTTCTTTCCGTTTGGCTTTAGCTTGTAATTGAACTCAAAATTTGAAAACACAATGTGAGTTGAAACTGGTTTCTTTGGCATTCTGTTAAATGACTTGCCTAAATATTTCGTTTCAGCGCATATGATGAATACTTTGAAATTCGTGGCATCCTGAAACGTAGACAGATTAAGAATATTAAATGTTTTTGTCAGGCTTTCGACGGCTTTGACAACTAAACATTACAATCAATTTATCAGGCAATTTCGAAAATCGGAAATTTTATAAGAATTTTTTTTTGGAAATTTTTAATGCAAATAACCGATTTTTCTCGATGTCTAACATTCGCTAGCCATCATAGATTAATGACAAGATTGTCATTTAATGCATTGTGTTTATTTCACAGCCCTAGCTGAGACATGCACATTTTGAATCTGTTTTTCGAAAGATCAAATGACAGACATATCATCAAAGCGACAGAACACCAATTTATGATTTGAACATGTTCGCCAAAGTTTTGTGACAAAAACTCGCACGACATCATCCATTTTTGACTATGGTTCAAACCAGATTGGCGTCATCGCCATTCAAATTTTGAACATCTTTGGTGTATTTAAATTAAAGTGAAACTATTAAAAGTGTGTAATAGGTTCCGAATCGTCCAATTCAATAGTGTACGGTTTTAAACTTGAACAGAATTTTAAATAAAATGGTTGATTTTCCTTTTTGAAAAAATAATTCAATACAAATCCCCACCAAACGAAGATATCAAATGAAATCAAATTCTTTAGGTATAAATTAAAATATGAAACTTATAAAAGAGCTTTAAACAATTTCAAAGTGCTAAAGAAAACAGTATTGAAAATCAAGCGGCTCTGCGTGAAATCAATACTGTTTTTTTCTTAAGCTGTTTTCATTTTAAAGAACATATTTAGACGTTAAACTTTTTGGCTCACGTTGAAAAATATTCGAAATAATCATGCAGAACGGCTTATCTCTATCTACCAACGCGTTTTGCATAATCGAAACTTTGAACCGTTGAAATGTGGCTCTTCCTTTTGATATTCCTCCAAACTGTGAATAGAGAGCAAATATTTAATTTGCGATGCTCAATTTCAATGCGATGCTTTGGGTTTCAATTGCTCGCAATATTCTTTGTGAGAGTTTGTGAGTTGGAACAAGTATTTTCCTCCCACAATGTGTCGAGGGTTCTCTCTTGCACAAATATACGCTATCCAAACAGCTTTTTATATTTCGTCTGTTGCAAGTCATTTTGCATCGCATGTTATCTTGCATGCGTCGACAATGTACATAAGCGCTGGTTTAGTTTGTTCGATATGTTTCAGCTCTTTCTGACCAAAAAAACCTTTTTTACCGTTGAAATGCGTTTAGAATTTGGTTACGGTTAGGTCATGTTCGATTTACTTTGTTTGCTTTACAGTTGCGTTTTTATCATCTGATACAACAACGATATATTAGAAATGATGAAACGATGTTGTTTTTTTGGCAAAATCAAACGCAGTTTTCATGCTTTTTTTGGTAGCGCGTGATGTGAAACTTCTATTTCGAAGTTGCCAATGAAAACGCGTTAAAAATGCGACCACAAAAACTAAGTTGAAAGGGGAAAACTCGAAACAGAATGTGCATAACTAAAAAAAAAAGGTCTCTCACATAAACATAAATATTTTTTCAACACAAAACTAACAGAAAGATCCACATTTTTGGAATTGATGCATCAGTTGAAACGAGTTGAATCAATAAGCTTACCTCAATTATAATAATCGAGATTCCGATCGAAACCGACAATAAATTCACACAATATCCCACAATTCCTTTTCTTTTATTCACCAAATACATTCCACTCTAATGCCAAACGTTCATAAATATCACGTTACAACAAAAGACCTCAAAAGCATTAACAATCTCTTTTTCATGATTCAATGGAGACGATTTTTTGACTCAGATCCAGCTTATACTAACACGATTCGTGTACGATTTCATACATTTTGTTCGTTGGAATTTTCCTATCACTTCGGCAAAATTGACCAAAACACCAACAACAGAAAACATGCCACACAGTGAACGAACGAAATATTTGAAAAACCCAAAAAACATGTTTGCAACAAAAACAATTTCGAATTTTGTGTGTTGTGAAAGGATGGACCACTTATATGAACTATAGTCGGAAAATGAAAGGAACTATTTATTATACAAACCTTTTTTGACAAAACATCTTTAAAATAGATCAAAAGTTTTTTTTTTTATGTGACAAGAATCTTCCCTTCAAATTCAAAGTCAAATTCAATTTAAAACGGAATGATATATTTGGCGCGCTCATACTTATTCTTGTTTTTTCGTTTTTACTACAACAGGAAGAGCGGTAACGTTTAGGCATGTTATAGGCTTATCGCTACTCTACCGGGCTGATTTGCTCCTCTGGGGAGCTGAATGGGAAAAGCTTGATTGTTTTTTCATAAAAAAAAAAAATGGTAAAATCTTGAGTTTTTTGGGAATAAACGGAAGCAAAATTCACAAAATTGTCAGTAGATTTCTACAAATTTGAAACAATTTACCGAAAAACGTGAAAAAATGTTTCGAGGATTTCTGATATGAGTGTCTGTTCGATGTAAGATTGTGTGTCTCTTGCCGTAACGTCACAGTCATCAAAGAAACGAAAAACAAAACTACGAGTTGTTTTGATATTGCCAACAGCTATTTGATATTCTATCGATGACAAGGACAGTTGAATGTGTTATTTTTGTTTGCAGCTTATTTACAACTAGTCAGAAATAATTTGAAGGTGTTATCGGTAAATTGTGTGCACTGTACAGCATCATACCCTGTGAATTGTTAGTGTTCGTTATTGCTGTTGTACCGCGTGTGCATGTGAAGAATTCGGAGAAAAAATTCATTAGCAATGCATATACTTAAAGTGCGACGTCATCGCCCCGAGACGAATGTCGAAAATTTAAAAGCAACAACAATAGCATTGTTGGTACCGAAATGTGTTGGTTATTATATCTACGGGCGTTCAAAGTGTGCGGCAAATTTCAAGTGAAAAATTTAAATGTTCAACCATTTTCTTTAGTTCTACGCGTTACAATGTGCAACGTGCATTCCAATTTCTATCCCAAAAATGAATAATATTTCATCTCAAATATTTTGTAGATCTAAATGCTGTATAAACTTTCCGAATAATTACACGATCGATATAATCGTCATCAATTGTTGATTTTCTTGTCAAAATGCGACTGTTCTTGTTGATAGTTTTTTCCGCTGCCCTTTTAGCTCACGTAAGTAATTATTATAATTTGATTCGTTATTGTACTTGAGAAAATGAGGAATATTCAAAATAAAATATTCCTATATTGAAATCAGGTTTACGTAACTTCCAAAAAAGATTCCTTTTCGACCAAAAAATCAGTTGCACTTGAGGTTAAAGGGGAAGATCCTTCTCTGATGGCAGAAACTGTTCCTCATATGATTGCATCTAATGTAAATTCTCCTGTGAGAAGAACGGTTACACTTGCGATTACACTAGATGTTTCCGTACCGTCAAACACATCTGACTCATCGGCCAGAAAATCAATTCCACTTGAGGTTAAAGGAGAAGATCCATCTTTGGTGGCATTGACAGTTCCTCATGTAATTGCATCAGATGTAAATTCTCCTGTGAGAAGAACAGTTACCCTGACAGTTTCACCAGAAGTTTCTACAGTGACTAGAAAATCAATTCCGCCCGCAGTTAAAGTAGAAGATCCTTTTCAATCGGCAGGAAATTGTCCTCTTGTTGCTGCATCAAAAGTTTGCTCTTCGGTTAGACAAATGGTTATGCTTGGGGCTAAACAATTCACCATTGCAATTGATTGTGCTGCATTTGATGAAAAAACGATAATTGGCAGCATCTCAGATGATGAATTGAAAATTAGGTCTCAGTTGAAAAAATTTAGTGAAGTAAAGTCAAAGTTGAATGCTGAAGATATTCCAAAAAATCAACTTAATCATTTGGAGAGTACAATTTCTCTGTTTCCATCCATAGTATTTGCCATAAAGTCAGAAATCACCAAGAAGAGAAGAAGCTGCGACTCTCTTAGAAAATTCCACTGCGACTACTTGTGCTCCATTAACGTAAATATTAATAAAGTGGAAGAAATTCAAAAATGGGAGTCTGAGCTGTTGAAAACACTCAATGATCTAGTCGAAGTTGCGAGGCTGTTGAGGGAAACAATAAGCAAGTGTTTGAAGATGTCCTTATTTTCTAACGTTATTGATAAAGTGGAGTTTTTGATATGGAATAAACAGCAGCGACAAGCCGCAATTAGGGAATTAATATCACTTTTGAAGAACTTCCAAGAAAATGAAATGGTCAATATCCAAGATCTTAACGATGAAGTCACAAATATATGTAAATAGATAAATACGTAAATAAATTAATGGTCTCACATACTAAAAAGAATCTCTCCGCACAGTTTCAAAAAATTAGGAAGAAATATTTCCTGTGATTTAAGTGACGGCATTTTTGAGAAGTCTTTAAATCCATGTTTAAGGGCAATTTCAGAACTAAATTGGTCTAAAAATACGATATGATTTTGCGTATTCTGAATTTCTCGAAATATTTTTACTTTGCATAGAAAATACGTTCTTTACCCATTTACATTCAAGGTACGGCCATATTTTGAATGTTTCATCTTGTATTTTTAAAGAAAGCGCACGGTTTTGATGATCGGTCCCAAATAAAATCAAAATTCGAAAGCTTAATCTTTACTCACACTGTGTTAGAATAATTATGCGGTGCATTTTCAACATATAGAGCGTTAAATAAACAGTGTTTTGCTCTCAAACAACAATAATTCAATACAATACGTATTGGAAAAATGATGAAGAATTGTCCGAAAAAGAGTAATTGGACCAAATCCGTATTTAAATTGAGTACATACATTGAATGGTCACAAAAAAGTCAATTTAATGGTCATTTTCATGGATAAATGTTAGTTAGAGTTAATGAATAAATGGAAGAGTTTCTATGATTAATATCAAATGGCAATGGATCATAGTGGAAGAACATCAATGAACGCGTAGTGGTCACCAAAATAATATTATGTCAAGATAAAATCATCAATTGTGCAACGGTAAATCCCGATAAAACGTTAAAAATACTGTGCAATACCTAGCGCTATGCATACCGTAAACCACATCAAACAACAAATATTTATCAATTGTTGACACAGATTTCGCATAACACACAATTCATTAGTGGAATGCTCATATTTTATTTTAATTCATTCTTCTCCACTGAATTCTGTCGGTTTTGGGCACAGCTGCGAAACTCACACTGTGTGTGCGTGTACATTTTGCGTGCGAAAAATGTGACACCAACCGTTACTTATGTCAAAATTCCATGCAAATGTGCGTGCACACAATAAATACAAGTGTTGGTGCGGCGAACATTTAAGTGTGTGTGCGAGTGCCAAAATGTGCCCGCATACACAGTATGAATTTCGCAGCTCTAGTTCTGGATCCCACAATAAACAACAAAAATTTATCATATCTTTTGTGTCACACAATTTTTCCAAATGCAGAAATGTTTGTTAATATTTATTTTTTATGGCATACATTCTGATTTGTTAGTTTCTTTTGTGGATTTTTAATGCATTCATCTAAAATATTAGTTTAAATGGAAATTTTTTTCTTCGGATGCAAATTGGGCTCTATGACATCAAGGTGACGACATAGAATAGTATTGTTCTGTGTTTCGCCGTATTTTCAAAGATTCAACAATCAAAATTTTGTGGCGCGACCATTACCAAAATCAAAATGTGTGCAGTCATCACCTTGAATAAAATAAAGCATTGCAGCTTATTTATTCGACATGGTTTTATACCGCACGTTGCGAACCAGTTTTTGTGTGCGTCATTTTCCAATGTATATCGAATGAACAGATTTCGGCTGGGCTGAAAAAAATAAAACGGTGAATTTGTATTTTTGTGTGAAAAGTGATTATACGAGAGGGAGAGAGAGAGAGAAAACCAGTCAAATTGAATACAATGGTGTTCCACGCGTCCACTCGTTCCAATATCAACTCTCGCCATTTACCTGTCCTCAGCATTTACACTGTAATCCTTATTTATTATAATTGTACGCAAAGACTCAAATGAAATAGATTTCGAAATCAAATTTTGTTTTATCGCCACTGCAAATATTCACGAAATAATGCCAGTTTACGTATATTAAATTAGGTACACTGCATAATCGTAAGCCAAAAGCTATGTTGAAGCTCAACGGGAAAAGCCTTTGGTTAGCTGGAGGTAAATTGGTTCAGACGTTCAAGTATAAAAAAAGCTCATCTCCCATTTATGGCACATGAGCGTGAGCGTGACTCATTGCTGAATTACATTTTAATTATTTAAATGCGGATTAATTGAAAAAAAGAAGATAATGCAACATAATTTTTGATGTCATAAAATAATTGGCTGCATCAGACCTCATGCCAAATGCAATTATTGCAGTATTTTTTGCCAGACGATTCTGTTTCTGCATTTTTACTCGACGTTTCAATTGAATATTTGAATTTGAGTCAGAATGTATGCACGACGATAGTGAAAATATACTTTTCCATTCGCTTGAGAATTCAACGCTCGTTTCACGCCACACACCTTCCTCTTTTTTATTTTGAACCACCAAAATCACGATCCAAGAATCCAAATCGCGATCGTATATTTTCATGCATGGATTTGTTGTGAGACATTGGAATTGAATGTCGAGATTTTGTCAAATAATATTGGTTGTTTCGGAAAGTTTTACACGTTTTCAAGAGAGGGCTCTGTCAATTTAATATCACTGAGACAGCTCTGATTTTTCTTTCACTGGAAAGCTTAAACATCTGTCAACAATATTTAGTTTATAGATTTTTTCGTTTTGCACAACAACATTATTTTTTTCGCCTAGGAAAATGTAGAATTTTTCGTCAAATAAACAGCATTTGCGGGAAGTTTTGCTTTTTTGTTTTAATTGGAAGAAGAATGCAGCTGAAGCTTGAGGAAAGTTAATGGGGAAGTTAACGGGCTCTTGACGACAACCAAGCCACGATTCAAAAATGGTGATTGTGATGTGAAAGATAAAGAACGTACGGGAAGGCCCAATAAATTTTTAGACCAAGATTTAGAGCAGTTGCTCGATGATGATCCATGTCAAATGCTTACAGAATTTGCAGAAACACTGAACGATGGGCAATACTTTGAATCATTTTATTAATTCATTTTTATTATAAAATAAATCTGAAATTTAACAATAAAAACGTGTAAAATTTTCCGAAACTGCCAATATATTCAAGGGGGACATTTCTTAGGTTATTGAATTGTACCTATTTTAACGAAATTTCAAATTATTATATATTAATTTGAAAAATAAATGTGAAAATGAATTTGTGTAAGAAATTGTGTTATTCAGATGTTCAGATAATATTTTTATTCTCTTCAGTATATATGATGAACAATACAAGTTTCTCGATTTCCTTTCGGAACACAATGAATTGTCGTACAATTAGACACTATCATGTCATTCTTGAAGCAATCCAAATATATTGGATTACTCTATATAATTTTCTGTCATTTCATTTCGTGGAAATGTAATTTTTTCCGTAAAATAACTGTAATTCTATTATGCATTGATGCTGTCACTGCAACAGCAATTTTGGTTCCATTGCAATCAACTTTCACATGAAATAAGGCGAAAAAATTTGGTATGCGACAGAAATGCAATACGATTGCATCGGATGGAAACATCAGACCTATGCCGACGCGAGCGCCTTCAATTCAATGGACAAATCAATGCAATTTAACTATTCATTTCTGAACTAACGCATGATATTTTGATGGCATTGCCACCCCCTGTACAATTGCAATATACGAACGAGAATTGTAGCAATTCTAAAAAAAATATTAGGAGTACAAATTGAAAACCGCTCAAAATTTCGATCTTCATTATGGAAAAATGGTTACAAATTGATTATTCAAAGTATTGTCCATCGCTAGCCACAACTTTTTCCCAACTTTCTGGCAAATTACGGATTCCGCGTCGAAAGGAATCTGTGCTTTTTTCGGCTATCCATGAATCGACCCATTTTTTGCATTCCTCGTAAGAATGGAAATGCTGTTCAGCCAGGCCATGTGTCATTGATCGGAAGAGGTGGTAATCGGAAGGGGCAATGTCTGGGCTATACGGCGGGTGGGGTAGGACTTCCCATCGAAGCGTTTCCAAGTAGGTTTTAACGACCTGAGCAACATGTGGCCGAGCGTTGTCATGTTGCAAAATAACTTTATCGTGTCTTGCGACCGTTTCCGACCGTTTTTCCTTCAGTGCTCGGCTCAAACGCATCAATTGAGTTCGGTACAATGCTCCTGTGATGGTTTCGTTTGGTTTCAACAACTCATAATAGATCACGCCGAGCTGATCCCACCAAATACACAGCATTAGCTTCGAGCCATGAATGTTAACGCTTTGGCGTCGATGTTGATGCGTGGCCGGGGTAACCATACGATTTTTTTCGCTTCGGATTATCGTAATGAATCCACTTTTCATCACCAGTCACAATACGATGCAAAAAACCCTTCCGTTTTTGCCTTTGAAGCAGCTGCTCACAAGTGAAAAAACGGCGTTCGATGTCTCTCGGCTTCAATTCGTATGGCACCCAATTTCCTTGCTTTTGAACCATTCCCATGGCTTTTAAACGATAGGAGATGGATTGTTGTGTCACTCCCAATGATTTTGCAAGTTTTTCTTGCGTTTGACACGAGTCTTCATCGAGTAATGCTTCCAACTCCTCGTCTTCAAACTTTTTCACTTGGCCTGGACGCTCTTTGTCTTCCACATCAAAATCACCACTTTTGAACCGCGCAAACCACTCCTGGCACGTTCTAATCGACGGAGCATATTCTGGATATGCTTCGCATAACAAACGATGACTCTCGGAAGCATTTTTCTTCAGATTAAACCAATAAAGTAAAACTTTCCGCAAATGCTGTTTTGTAGGCACGTAGCTCGACATTTTCAACGCAATAATAAACTTGTGTATTCAACTGAATGATAAGTTTGACAGATCGTTTTCAATGTATTTTTTTATCCTCTTTAAGATACAATAGCTGTCAAAGTCAAAATAATGACATCTATGATAGATATGAAGTTAGTAACGAATGCGCGGTTTTCAATTTGTTCTCCCAATATGTGTTTTCCGTTGCTCGTAAAACCATTTACCATTTACTGGATGAAGCTATTGAACATTGGCATGCTAATAAACGGAGATTCGATGAGAGTTCTTCGATGTTGCAGAAACTTTAACTAGAAAAATGGCACGTTTCATGTAATGAAATAAAGTTAAGGTCATTTATTGACTTGTCAAAGTCCTCACAAGCAAGAAACAAAAATCAGCATAATCCGATGCTAACGATACGTAAAATAAATTATATTGAAATCGATTATGCGGATTGAGGGAGCGTGAACAAATGTATATTTTGTGTGCGACATATCGAATGATAATAATTTAGCATTGGTTAATAACCTTGCTGACAAGAGACGAGCATGAAAATTGCATGTCAAACCAACATTTATGTTGGGACCCGAAATGTTGTCAAAAAACTTTTATACTTTATCATGTTATAGATTCCAACAGAATATTCGTCCTACATGCGAAGACATCAATCAATTCATCTTGTGAACGGATCGAATTGTCCGTACTTTTTTCTCTCGCATTTTTCCGGGCGAAGCACTTCATTCTTCGCGACCACATGTGTGCCATCAAAATTGATTGGTTTTCAGGTAAATTTTCCATTGCTGTCCATGTTGACTGATGCATTTTCCGGCGTAATTGAGCGTGACTGAATCAAGCTGTGCGTTTGTGTCACCATCGTCTGAGCCTGTCTGAGTCACGCAGCGAGCTGTCTAAAGATTTTTCTACACATTGAAAACAGCTCATTGCAAAAAATTCAAATTTCATTTTCACTGTTCTTTCAAAATTAAGTCCGATTCGCGGCAGTACAATAAATGGAAAATCATGAGCGAAAAAACTGTGTGCATGTGTGCAAAAATGAAGCTTGACATATAATTATCCATGCGAATGTTTTCAACGCACAAACAATTTTTATTTCGAATCGTTTGTTTCACTCATTCCTTTAGCCTTTTGGCCATTCGCTTGACATACATGTTACAACATTTATTATGTTGAGCCAGGCCTGTTTTGAATCTTGAGTGTTTACTTGTTTGCCACTGCTTCAGCAGTATTTTCATCTTCTGCTCGAAAAACTTCTTTTTCTTCTCCTTTTTTGTTGTTGTTGGCAAGAAGTGAGTGCAATATGGGGCCATTCGGAAGCCCCATTACGAATGGCTGGCTTTTTGATATTACAAGTGAGTAATGGCCCTAAATATATTTATGTTTATGGTAATGACACTCAAACAAAAACTGAACAACTCACGTTTTTTGACTGCGACTTTCATTGCAAATTGAGCTTTTCAACGTCATGTAAAGCGACACGAAGAGAAATTCTCTTTGAGTGAGATATCTTGTTGAATGAATAAATTTGCTGGGTTGACCGTTAAATTCACATGAATCGTTTTTCATTGTTGTTTTATGATAAATTTGGTCTTTGTGAATATTCACAATCAACTGACTGACGTTCTATAAAACTATTGCTCTGGCTTCAGGAAAAAACTTTGAAATGGAAATGAAAAACATGGCATGCTGCTTCTCAATCGAAAATATATATAAATCTGAAAAAAGAAAAATTAACATTGCGGGCAAACGAATCCAGAATGATTGATTCAAGCTAACGTGCTGAAATTTGCTCAATTTTTCGTGGATGAATAAAATTTATCGCATAAAAAATCTGCATCGAATGCCTACAAAAATATCAGCTGAAAAATATGCGCGTATAAGGTACACTGTAGACGAAAATTCATTCGTGATGATAAATCGCGTACGCGGAATGCAAGCTCTGTAGAAAAAAAGTAGCACGACGAATGTAAAAAAATACAATATATTTGAACAAACAAACAAAATTAACGTCAAACAGCTGTTAAACGAAGTGGAATTACAGAACGTATGAAATGTGCGGTATATCGTTCTTCGATTGCTTTTGCATATTGTGCGAACGCGTCAAGTCGTGTCGTAATATATTTAGGACAAGCCAATGCATTCATATACTCTGGTCGTCTGACCATACATAAAATGGCATATTTCATTTATCGACTCGATTTTGTTTGGCTGAAGTGAATTACAGCAGAGAGGATGAACTTTGCATGGCAATACAAAGTAGAATATGAAGAGCGCAAATACAATTTGAAGCCAATTCATGTAGCAAATGAAAGTTGAAAGCACGTCATGGATAATGCCGATAAAATTAATCACATGCTTACATAAATTTGCATCAAATTCGACAAATTGAAATGACTTTTCTTGAAAAGTGTGCCTTTGTTTCTTTGAGCGCACGAAATTGCGAATCGAAGATTATCGTACAATTTCAACAATATCTTTGAGGATTTTTTCATTTTAAAACAACAAATGAGTCGACCGGAATAAAAGTGAGAATACACCGGCTCTAGATCAGTACTGCGACTAGATAATCAAAAACGCTGAAGTGAACCATGAATATTGTTGAGTGGCAGCAGCGGTTCATAATTTTTGCTATCAATGTTTATTTTTAGTGTAATCATGAACCGCTGCTGATAGCGAAAATCATGAACCGCTGCTGCTACTCAACAATATTCATGGTTCACTTCAGCGTTTTTGATTATCTAGTCGCAGTACTGATCTAGAGTCGGTGTATTCTCACTTTTATTCCGGTCGACTCAAATTGCCGATGGTGGGCGTAACCTGAATATTTGGTGGGCGCATATTTATGATTTTCAATATGCGGTTCGCTCAATTATGAACGAAGAGGTTTTTTGACCAAAAAAAATATCCAAAAAAGCAAAAGTTAATGATATTCAACGTTGGGTTTTATTCTATTCGTTAGCCATTGCAGGCCACATAGGCGAAAAATGTGAAATTTTTCCGTCAGACAATTACAAATGGAAAATAATGAGTGTATGTAAAACCCAAAAAGAAGAAGACTGTGAGCTGGTGTTTTCGTTTAGATTTTAACCACTTTCTTCTACTATAATATTTGTCCTTCTCACTCCAATTTAAGAACACGAAAATTTCGAACAATCTTGAGCATTATTTGTAAGTTAAAGGTGCTCTCAAATTCTAACAACTCTCCACAAAATATCGCTGTGGTTTTGTGTGCATAATAAGCGACAAGCATTTGTTTCAATTAGCTACCTTTCACTTGCTAGGATTCTTCTCTCTTACAATTATTATGATATAAATATATTTCAATTTCCTCGGATAGAAATTCTCTTTTCTGCAGACCTAAATCTACCTCATTAAATCAACAAAGCGTCTTCGCTGAGTTCTTTCTCTTGGAACAAATAAAAGAAAGACGTTTGTTCACTACAAGAATTTCCATATTCATTAGACTTAGTCAAACTTTCCAACCAACTTATTGCATTATTTCACCCACAAAACATAATCTCATCAACATTATTCATTTAATTAGCCAACAGTACAGCATAGAGAGAATATAAATTGGAGGGAGAGAAACACGGGTAATGAACACAAGTGCGTCTACAAAATGAAGAAACAAACAAACAAAACAAGAAGCAAAAATAAGGAAAAAGCGAAATAACAAACAAGTGGAGAAAAAGCGGAAGAAAGGAAACAAATTGTGAGAAATGAATAAATTTTCTCGAAAATATGAAATCTTTGAAATTAGGCGGTTTTTCAAAGAAAATCATTTAATAACGGGATTTTGGTAAAATAAAATTTTACAGATAAATTTTCACAAAAAAGTGTCGCAATTTTTGTTAAATAAAAATGAGGTTCTAGTGTTAGTACTACGACTATCGTAAATAGAAACTGAACTGTGTTGAGTAAACTCATTTGCCCTCTTACCATTTTGGTTTGTCTACGACACTTCTCAATACCTCTACCACAGCGTTCGCGTTTGTTATTAGCACGCATTGGTTTGTCATGAAGACGCGTTGGAGTTGCGACAGGACTTTTGTTTTATAGTTATCAAAACACATTTTCATGCTATGTTTAACTCGCAAAGCAAATAAAATTCAAGTAAAATTATAACTCAGTGTATTTTATCACGTGTTTGTTTGCGTGAACATCTCATGTGTCATAATGAATTGGTTTTGAATCGTGGCTTATTTTTAATAACCAAGACGATCTGTCAAATTTTTGCAGAAAATGAAAAATGAAACAAAAAAACAATTTTCAATCGTTCGGAACCCACATACGAAATGCGTTTCACATTGAAAATTGGATTCAAGTCAGAATTGCCAGCAAATCACACAAAAAGCAGAAAAAACATTCAATTGAAAAAGCTATGATTGCGTTACAGATTGTGGACTCTGACAATTCTCAATCATTTCGATCGAGTGGCAAGAAAAACTAATCTTATGCCAAGCAAATGGTAAACATCTACATGAACATTTTATGTCGACGTGTAGCGGCAGCTTCAGAGACAACTTTGGCAAACCAAAAACTAAAAGAACATTGTCCACGCCTAATGCACACACAACAAGCCATTATCGTTATCTTTGCGATGATTGCGGCTCGCGCGTTCTACAGATATCTCCAGTTGCCGTAACACATTTGGACTAAATGAGAGGAAATAAGTTAATAATAAATAAAATTAAATACGAATGCCGCATGCTTGAGAAGATCTTCAAGCATTTTGCCGTATTTCCACTTAACCAAAAATGGAACATAACTTTTTCCTTTCGCTTGCTTTTGAAACTGTAGAATATTTTAGAGTGAGTCGTTTGGAAATTGAATTGCAAGTTCCAGAGTGTTAGTAAACATCCCGCGGAGAGAGAACTGGCACTGAAAAACTTCATTCGGATTCGTACATGCGAGTGGTCGTAAGCATTGAATTAAGGAAATGCCATCGTGAGTTGAGCTGCACTTTCTGCACGGCCGCGCTCGTAGTTCGTGGCGAATTGAAATACCTTCATAACAAACAAATTTGCATGTCATCATTGAAAACTTCGCCGCTAGTAAAATCTTTCGCTCAAGTAATCAACATATGAACTAAAATCATATTTGGGATGCGGTGAAGCATAGATTTGGGAATATAACACTGATTCAATGCAGTTGTTGTCTTGGAGAGCAAATGGATTTCCGCAAATTTGGAAGATTCGAACAAGTTCAATGATTCAATAAATGTATTAGAACAGAATTTAATTTTCAATTAAATTGAAATATGAAAATGTCGATTTTGAACCTTATTGATCTATGTATCACATAAAGCAATTGGGTTCAAAACAACTGGACATTTACATTGCACATAGCACCGTTTTTACCTGAAATCTTCATATGTTTCGGTGAGATGGAGTGGCGAGCATGTAATACATTTAAAATCACACAGACATGCTCGCCTCTCCGCTCTCAACGATTGAATTGAAATTCGGTCGTTTGCGGTCTCACTCTATCACATCAAAATCGTCCAGTTACAATCTGTAAGTCACTTTCAAACATCTCATCACAGTAAATTTCTGTCATTTCAAAAACAGGAATTTTGAATTTTTGAAATTATGCAATTTTTAATCCATTTAATAAAAATATTGGAAAAAGTGAAACAAATCGAGTTGAGCTCTGTCAATTGATGTTCATAGGGAGGAGTGTACGAAGTGAAATTGCATTTTGTTGGTTGTCTATTTGCTATGTCTATCTCTATTTTCTGCTATTTTATCATTAGTAGCCATCTGGCTTGCAAAAGCTTTTCCATGTTCAATTAAATTAAATCGTTTATTTCTTCCGTTTCTTTTCATTATTATCGAAGCATGCAAGTGAATTAAATTGTGGTGTAACGGAAAGCCACAGATCAAATGCAAGAGAGCTAGTAGAAAACAAACGAATATAAAAAAGAATTGGTGAAGTCGCATATGCAAAAATGCGTACAATGGAGGAGAAGAGAAAGTGCAGTTAAACCAACGAAAGCGACCCGAATGTGCCTTTAGGAGTCAAACAATCACTTCGCCGAGAAGCACAGATGAATAAAAAAACATACACAGCCAAGCACTCACCGGAACAAGAACCAACGGAATACATTATATCTATAAAAATTAAGCTTTGGTTTTCCCTTTTATTTCCGTAATTTGTATCAGCATGTGCATTGTGCATGTTGTGAATCGGAATGAATATTTCCCACAGCCACTCGCATTGCTCACCATCCAGGGAAATCGTGCACCGTGCACATCACTTCGAACAACAACATTTACGTTGGAAACAACAAAACCGAAAAATTCACACTGAACACGATGGAGAAAAAAGTGCACATTTTGAATTGGGTCGTGGTTACGATGTGAACAAACAATCAGCCATACTGCATCTTGGTCATTCTGATCTTCGTTCTGATCTGTTTTTCCACCGCTTCAAATTGGAACAACTTTCAAACAAGATAATTAATCGTCACAAAATGAATGTAGAAGAAGTTGAGAAAGGAAACCGATGGCGATAAAAATATCCCGACCAAAAAAATTCAAACCTCATTTCCACCGCCTTAAAGCAGAAATTGGTAATGCAAAACGAAAATTATTGTTATAACTGATATAATTAGGTGTGTTTCGTTAGCTTCTGTTCCTCATTCTTCAACCGAATTGTTGAGCTTTCCTATGTTCGTATGATTGTTTTCTTTCAGACTGAAACGAGCTACTGAAATAGCTGATCAGCTCGAGCGTACAATAACTGACTTCATCGTTTAAACTAAATCATAATTATTACATTTAGTGCTACGGATGTTCTGGCACCAATGCATTACAATGACTGTTGTTCGAGCGCATGATTCTTGGACACTGCTTATATTCGCTTTTGAATTTTGCGGTTGGTTTATTTCTTCGCCCGATGGCTGCATTCGTGTTTATTTTTTTTATCCAATTTAACCGCGACGTATTCCAGTGCAGTTTCATCTCATATTTTCATTTCGTGTTTATTTTTGCAGACATTATCATTCGAAACGAGTGCGACTCACATAAAATATTTAAATGCAAAAATCCGTGAACATTAAATAAAAAATGTAATAATTTTATCAGTTGCTCTTGATTCTTCCCTCATTTCCGACCAATTTTCGAAGCTGTTTTTTTTAATTGAACCAACAAAATGCATTGAAATTATATTTTTAGTGACGTTGATTCTATTACATTTTTTGAACCGTTCGCTTTTTGATGGAAAAAAGTTGTTATTTTTAGAATTCAAATATTAAAGTGCATAATTTCGATAGTAAATGTAAAATGGAACATTATGAATATCATCAGACCATCCGTATGCAGTTTTCCACCTAAAATAATTTCGAAAATTCTTTTTTGGCGAATCCCCACGTTAAGCTTGAGTAATTTTATGGTTGTCGAATCGAACATGTGGAAATGTTCTTCTCATATAATTGAATCGAGCGCTAGGCAATTCGAAACAAGCCAAATCTTCAATATAATTTTCCTCTCTTTTGAAATTGATTTGTGAGGTGTGTTTTTGTCTCTCTCTTGAAAGAGAGAAACTTTCTCTCTGAGACACAGCTCCCAAAAAGTTGGCAACTCAATTTAGTCAATCTCTTCGCATTGATAGTTTTGGTCATGATTGTTGAAAAACGCTATGAAACCGGCGAATTGAATGACTATATGCTTTTATGGCGTTCTTTCCGAACAAATCAGCATTATACCTGGCCCATTCATTTGCGAAATGCATTTTCGACCGAAGTTTTAATTCGACATTTGTAGTTCTTCATTAAGCGCGCGCGTATGGAACAAAAGTGCAAAATTTCCCATTTATCCCCCTGCGCGCTTGTTTCCGTAGTTTCGTCATGAAAACATTTAATTTCGATTTTTAATACTCTCGTGCAGCATGCAAAAGCATATCGTCGTTTGTAGTATATATATGGCTTTCCGATATTGGCTGACAGAAAAGTACATTTCATTCAAGTAGTTTTGTCAGAAGAATTCCGCACCATCCATGATTTTAATTTTGCATTGCCGGTGGGCGGTCGCCATAATGCTCATATCTCTGTCGAATTCAAACAGTGATTTTCGTGAGGATCTAGTCAATTCTATGGCATTTAAATGCATATTGCATATTTCCCAGTGATGGAAATGCTTACGCCTTCGTTGTCCGGACACTGGCATATGCTATAAGCTAGCGTAAGCCACGCAAATTGTCCACTAATGAGTGCGATATAGTGTGAGTGCGTCCAATGACGTTTAAACTAATACTTTATCATTAAAAATTTGAATAAGTATACATTTTGAAGCAATCAATTAAAATTAGATATCTAGTTAGATATTATTAAAATATTTAAATTTAAGCAAATAAAAATGAATACAAACGAGGTTTTTTATCTCTAATTTTAATTGATTGCTTCAAAACGTATACTAATTCAAATTTTTAACGATATAGTATTAGTTTAAACGTCCTTGGACGCACTCACACTATATCGCACTCATTAGTGGACAATTTGTGTTGGCCTACGCCAGCATAAGCAAAAGTGGACAATTGTCCAGCTTATCTAACATCAGTGATATTTCCTGTAACAAAAAACATAATAAACGTGTTTATTAATTGAGATTCTGTGACTTTGTTCTGCTATTTAAAATTTGCACTCTGCAAATCTTGACGAGAATCATACAGAAAATAGAACTTATGATCAACTGGACTGAGCAGCAGGCAACAAATCAAAAGCTTTCGTTGATTTCCATCAGATTGCAAATAAACAAAGATCTTCTTCCTAAACAAAAATCAATATTCTTCAAATGCTTTCCAGATTGAAAGTTGGCTTGCTTTAGTTTACAACATGTTTAAAAATACACAGCACTTGTTCACATCAAAAACTAGAATTTAAAGGAGAAATGCAGAGAAGCCAGTTGAAATCATGGTGCCACCTTCTATTATAAGCTCAACACAAGTACTTGTATCGTAATACTAAACTAAAAGTAACACATCATTCAGATATGTGAAATGGAAGGGAAAGTGTTTTGTTCTGTATCGAACAAGCATTTTGGCCACAAAAACAAGAAATGCATCAAAGCCACGGTAATCCTGTTCGCTCAAGTACACTTAAACATGAATACATGTAAACCAACAGTGCGTGATGTGTCACACACTTGTATTTCTTGTTTCTCACAGAAATTGCAGAGAATGTGTGTCTGTGTTAAAATAATATCACAAAAACGGGCCCGAGTCAGTGGTCGTGCAAGTAAAACATTTGGGCAAGCAAACAAGCCATTTGATGTTAATGCGACATACGATAATTCCCATGCAGTCGAGCGTATGTAATATCGAGCAGCAAATGACCTGAAAACCCCATCTGCTTTCTCTACTCGATATGAAAATTTGTTGATGCGCTTTCACCATCTGTCGGTTTAATTATGTGTGCGTTGCTCTTTTTTGGTGTTGCAATATTATTTTTTATTTTGTTCAATTTAATTTTTATTTTTTCTGACTTGACGCCAACTGAATGCGCCCATGGGAGATAGCATGAAATACATTGATTTTGAAATATTTGTTTCTTCGCGTTTCACTTCTATGAGTTTTTTATTCTTGTTCCACTTCTGTGTATTTTTTTAGAGTCTCAATTTCATTCTAACCGATTCAAAGTTGGAGAACATCAGTTGGTTGACACTGATAGTGTTGGGGTTTGAGTTGATGAGTCTGGCAGCCCTTGAACATGAGATGTGCTCAAATATTTGTTTGGACACATCGAATCATTTGAAGGGATATCAAACTAACACTCAACTTTTCATCATAATTACATGCTCATTTGTATATCTATAAAATCGTAGCGATGCAGGAAATCCCTCTTTAATGTTCGAGTGTTTAACTAATTTCTATATTTCAGGCTCAACTGAAAAGCAGTTCAAATTCGAATAATCTAATGAGTTTATTAACTTGGCAACTATTCTTACCAAGATCATTTTGCTCGGTATCCCATTACATTTCATTTCAAAAATGGTTTACATCTGGAAAAATATATTTTTGATCAACACAAAACTGGATCTCAAAAATCTCCGTAAAAGAATGTAAACAATCAGACCCATTGGTCAGATGAAATGATGCACAAAATTGTATAGATTCCAATTTAAATATAACAATACAGGCTCTTTTCTCATAAAATTTGTATTTTTTGGGTTGCCTTTCTTCCCGGTCATATAAAAAACCATGGGTGGAGATGTGAGAATATATTCAGATGAATATATGTTTGAAAACTAGTTCCAGTTTTTAGGTTTTCAAAGTGCGTAGAGCAACTTTGGTAAGGTTTTACTTTATTTACTTGCCACATGGGAATCCCATTTATTTCTGAACGAATCATAAAAACCGAATCACACATATTTCACTGGCCGATACTGCTTTCATTGAAGCAAAAACCATGCTATTCATGCCGGAGTAAAAGAAGAGAATAAACAGACACACATGGATGCGGTATGAGTGGAAAAAATGTCTTCGACGAAATCGAAAACGTGAACCAAAATTGTATACAAATAAAATTTACAGCAAAATGGAATTTTTATTGCTATTTTTTGGCATGGGATTCCAAGATTTGGGTAACATTGAGTCACAAACATACGCACATGTCTGGAGCAAGGCGTCAATCACACGAACCAATACACACATTCATCTATTTCCATGGAGAATTATTAGAGAAATGTTTGTATTTTCGAGCAGAAAATTACTTGAAATCATAAGCAAATAGTGCCGTATTCCAAATTGGGAAGTCTAGCCTTTGCGACAAACTGACATGCAACACTGTGCGGAAATCTAATTTGGCTTGCAGAGTTTAAGCTTTGTATAGTTTGGGGGTTTCAAATGCCATTTTTTCTTTGTCAAGTAAAATGAGGAACAAAACAACTGAATCCGTTCAATCTAGGGATTCGTTCCGTGCCCGATAGCTCTTTGTTCTTTGTGCGATAAAATTGCAGCGCTGTTGTGAAAGGGCATTGGATTTGGTACAATCTACGCTAGAAAATGCCTTGCTTTGCATATTACGATAATGTTTCTCACATTGTGAGACCAAAACGAGTCAGCGGCAGCAATGGCATCTCGAGTATCAGTGATAAACACCATACACATGCACATATTCTTATTGCATTTCGAATGGCTCTCATTATTATTGTCATTCAGTGCATAAACAAGCGACTTACGCGTTCCGATTAATAAAAGTAATGCCAAAATGGGATATTATTTATCGAGGATGAATAAAAAGCGTCTTGCAGTTGCATGGAGCAAACGATCCATGCGAAGAATGCTCGTTCTTGAAAAAATATCTTCATCAAATAGACAAAATTAAAATTGTTTGCCAGCAATTATTAAGGATGCCATTCGATATTTTTCCCATGATTTGTGTAATTAAAGTCGACATTCAACATCGTCTTTGTTGAATTTATTGCTGTTTGTCATGAGAATTTTAACTGTGCGCAGCTTATTGAATGCAGTTGATGGTGAATGATGAATAATAATCTCGAGAACCGACGAGGAAATGATAGTTCCATTTCATACATATATCACGATCAAGCCGAAGGAGTGTGAAATGAAAGGTGTGCACACTTAATATTGCAGCGAACACAACGTTCGTTTGCAAAAATAATGATAGTTTATTATCCACTCATTCATCTCACATGCATTTCTATCGCGCTGATGCTTCACAGATAAATAATTTCGGCTACCGCACGAGCAGCTGGTTGCATTAATCACATATGAATTTAATATAGTTCTCACTCTCCATACAGATGCATCTAAATTTGCAGAATTTGCCGACATGAATTCGAGGGAAATCATTTTCGCTGTGAAATACAATTGCAGATGGAAGTCAGTGTTCATTTTCCCGATAATTTCTGCACTGCAATTTTATTTTGTCTCTCGCACCATCATTCATTACTGGAGTTTCGCACGCCGGAATATGGTGTCTTGAGAGTAAATTCTTAATTTTCTTCACACACCATTTATAAATTATTTTTCTTTTTAACCCTTTTTATCTTCTTCAATTTCTTTCCACATTTTTCCTCCAAATAACTTCAGATTTTGTCAGGACTTGAACTTTTTTTATCGCTGCGAGAATTAAAGTATCATTTTTTGGTGCAGTTTCTCTTATGAGCTTTCTTTGTAGAATACATTTTTAGTGCTACTTTTGGACCTTCGTCCAACTGAGGCATTCACTTCGTTGAGATATTCAAACACCAAGGTCTTACGTGCCCTCTCTCTCTCCGCTTGTATTTAGTTATTGACAATGAGTGAAAAATTAGGTTCTAACGCAACATTTTGACTATTCCTTTTCAACAGAGAGTGAATTTTCGCTACTATACGCCAATGCTATGAGAAGTATACGCTATAGCGGCCTAGGCATAGCGAACTAACTATATGAATGCAAACATCGAACAACAAATAAACAACATTTTCAAGAAAAAAAAAATTAATGCTTTATTCAATGCAAGAAATGGTGAATCTCAACCACTTCACCATAATTTCCAATTTTGCCCGGTTTGCATTAAAAGAAATCAAAAACCTAAATTAACCCGATCGAAACATCTAGGTCGTTATAAATGTGGAAACCATTTTTTTCTCGGCATTTTTACAATAAATTTAGATTAACCAATTTGATGTGTCTGGGAATTGAGTAGCCATATAACGCTGTTTGCTCCTGATTCATCCGATGAATGCAAGCAAAGCTGAACCGCAGGCACCCACCACACAAACCGAACGTTCAATCAATTTTGAGAATAAATCATTATGTAAAGTGTGGCCCCAATGTTAATCTATTAAATGATGTCTGCTTTATGGCTTCAGAACTGACTGACTCGTTGCTGGCAAGTCAATATTGTAACAAACAACCGCAAGTCGAACGAAATCATATATTAGGAAAATGTTCAATATAAGGCACAAAATCACTTCAATTGGGATCATTTCTCAAAATAAACTCGACCAGCAAAACATACGTATAATTTCACATAAATCATGTGACGAATGTATGCCTATTATTCACCTGGTTTACGGTTCGGAGCACGCCTGAGGTGAAGCTCAAATGAAGTTCACACTTTCAACATTTATCATTTTTCTGCCGGTGTTCATATTTCAAATGTAAACTCACTTCTAAAGTATTGGCACACAAAAAAAGAATGCAACCGCAAAAGAATGAAGATGTATGGAGTATCATTACATTGACACATTCATTACGGGAAACGCTATTCCACATATGAGGTATGACTAATGACTGATTTGTGTTCAATCGACTGGATATGCACATGGTATTGTGGTGTGACCTGATTGTCTGATGAATTATTACGAATCAACTTGATTTCAGAGAGTTTTGTGACTTTTATTTACGGTTCCATTTCAATACTTCACGTTGATTTGTCTCCCATGCCACCAAAAAATGATGCGTTACAGAGAGATAAGCAGATATGAGCGCATAATCACTTCGCCACTTGTCTTGTATAAAATTACATGAACATGATAACAAACAACATAAATAATATAATCTGTTTTTATGCGTCAAATTTGCTGCTTTCAAAGTTATTTCAAGAATTATAGTTAATGTTTTTATGAAGTCATCCGAATTCATTTAAGCTCGATTCCAAACCGCTTTAGCATTTAACTCATTCGTTTTATGTTGTCATATATTCATTCCAATTTCAATTTCAATGGTTACAGTTATAAATATATTCCTATTTCTCGACAGTCATTTTTTTGAAGAAAACTCAAACTATTTATTTTACAATGTCAATCCGTTTAAAATGTAACTGAACATTAGAACATTAAATCCGTTCGATTCTTTTTATCGGCACTTTTTAATGGTAATGTAAATCAAATCAACGCATTTCATGTAATGGTGTCGTATCATGTAAACATATAAAAATCTCAGCGCAAAACTAAAATTCGAAAGTGAAACAAAGGACTCAACTAAAATCGATGCAATATCAATGAATCCAAACTATTAGGGTTCCACCATTCGTTTCCATTGGAAAATTTATTTACACATGAAATCGAAGAAGATTAGGTTAGTTCCAATAAAATTTGCCCAGAATGATGAGACCTCGCTTCGTTTTCATGTTGAGCTCTTCGTTCGATTCGCCTAAATTGAAGGGTAGACGTTTCATTTCTCTCGGCGTATCCATTTAAAGTGTGCTACCGAAAGAAAAATACAAACAAAAAATGGGCAAAAACCAAATCCATTTCCATCGTGGCGCGACGACATCCTTTTTCACAATTTATGGATAGGTTTAGCATATAACTATAACCCGTCTCTCAACAATGACCCGTTACGTCCACAGCAAAAGAAGAATAAAAAGAATTGAAAGAAACTTATTTCACGATGAAAATAACAACACATAAAATGTTCAGCCCACAATTTTGCTCGATACATGAAAATTATTGGACATTTCAATTGTCAATCCGGTCATTCGGTTCACTTTTTTCGAGAACGTCAGATGCTATCAACAAACATCTGTTATTTCCATTTCGATTGATGTTGATATTTATTGCTTTGCTGGTTTTTGTGCACCTCAAAATACTAGAGGAATTAATTCCTTTGTGTTTTTTTCTCACGAATTGTCGGTTTTGTAACCACTGATCGAAAAAGAAAGGAAAAGAAACTTTAAATAACCGAATTGATAGGATTACAAGTTATTCAAGCAGTTTTCAAGCATTTTCCGTTCAAGAAATTACATTTCATTTGGTAGGCGAAAAATTTCACAAGCGGAAATTCAACAATGGAAAATTTGGCGAGCTCGTCGAGCTGCATTGATGAAGTAACGGACGGTGAAGTGATCTGTTGTGATGGGGAAAAGCAAAACATGTTTTGATAAATAAATGAAAAAGAGAAATTGGTTTACTTTTGGTTCGATGCTGTTTCGGAAGCTTATGATACCATTTTCACTCGCTCTAAATGTTTACCGTTCAATTTTTTATAACATTATCGATGCGCAAAAATAAGCTCATTGATCTTCTAATTCGATAAAAATAAATGAGTAGAACGAAAAAGCACCGCATTTATCTTTTTCCAAAGGATCAATTCGAAGTTCATGGCTCTGAACTGCGATCTCTATCCAGATGCAATAGTTGAAATTCTTTTTATTCCCATAATTTTCATATTTGAAGGTTTCGATTTGCTTTTGATGTCTCGAATTCGTGTTCAAGCATTTATTTTCCGCATTATGAACATGAAAGTATTTGCATCAATTCATATTCAAAACGCTCATATGTTTTTGTATAAAATGTTTTAAAAATTTGATTTGACATGGAGGAAAGCGTTCTAGAGAAAGTGCACAATTTTACAATTTTATAATTGAAAGAAGAAAACAAATACTATTCGCCTATTTTGAAAATTTTCCATCTTCAGCTCATGCCTTTAAACCTTCTGAGATTAACGACTGAGCCTTGTTCGATTGATTCTGTCCATAATATTTATGGGTCCATGCACATAGATTCAGTGTGGTGAAATATTTTCACACCATCTTGTGACATTCAATTCATTTGGAATTTATTTCCGTAGTTCATAAAACACTTAGAGTTCATTTTGATGATCCAAATTTCTACAATATTTTTTCCAAGAGATTTTGGGATGTTTTACTCTGTGTTTGACACGAAAAAAACAAATAACATAGTTCGAAACATCGAGTTCCATGTATTTTGAGGAATTTGCATCGCATTCTGAGACAATTTTTCGAATTTCAACATTCACTTCATTGAATATCTTGCAAAGTTGGATGCGTTACATGTTAGTGAGGCCTGGTTCCGAGGATAAATTATCGGTAATATCAAGTCGTACAGATCGTATCAATAATACCACCATAAAGAAAGTTATCTCCGGGTTGCATGGATTGTAAACAACCAATTTAATGAATATGAATTGTTGATACACGACACATTAAACGTTGAATGTTAAATATCAATTGTCATTGTAATGGTCAAACAGTATTTAAATACCATGAATTATTGTTTCGGTCTGATATGTGTGAATTTAAATACGAAATGATGTTCTCACCTTTTTACAATTCAAATTCAAGACGATTGATTTTCCATTTGGTTTTCATCAACGGAAGTTGACTGAAATTTCTGTCGTCCAATTTCACTATCACTTCAAATTATAATTGAGTCGAAATGGAGAAGATGCTTGCATGCAATCTGCTTGATCACGTTGACATTTCAATTCACATTCAAATCACTCGTACTTCGAGCTAATGAATTCCTTCCGATTCACGTCCTTTGAATTGGAATTATACACACGGCATTCAATTCGAGTTATGCTGATTTGTATGAGACTGGATCAATCTCGACCCGGTGGTTTCGTTGCATGTTCTCTCTCTCTCTCTCTCTCTCTCTCTCTCTATTGGTTTAATATTACCTTGTCTCGGTTTATTTGGGAAAATTCACTTAATGTCACATCATTGTTTATTTTTTCTCTACAAAACATTACTCAAATTGAATTTGTAGCGATGATGTCGTCAATTGGCTGCCGAAATAAAACAGCAATCAGGTTGAAATGGACAGCTTTTTAATTTGATCATTTCGAATAGATATTTGAATCCTGAGCTTCAAATCCACGTGAAATGTCTACATTCATAAGTCAAACATTCGACGGTGTTTATTTCTCGCTTTCAAATTTATTTGATACCGGGAATTGCACTGTCAAACTCAATGAATAATCATACGAAATTCCACAGATAGACGATCTCATAAGTTCAAAGCCAAGGAAATTCATGCATTCGTGAGGAAAGCATACGACCTACTGAATGCAATCTTTTTGAGTCAGGTCCTTTTTAGTGAATCCAAAGCAGATTTCGACCGATGTGATGTCTATAACTTCAAGCGGAAAATCAGAGGGGAATCGAACATCTGTTATAAATTTCAAAAAGCTTTCGCTCATGCGCTCTAGAGACTCTAATAATTTCCGTTATATCAAACCAAATATATGGAGCAAAACACGTGCATAAATACATTGAGTTCCTCTGACCGTTTGAGATATTCAATCGCTTGCTTTATTTATTCACCGCGACGACAGAAAACTTCCGTTTGAATTGAATAACATTGTGTATTTGAAAAACTGGTTTCATCAATTGGAAATGCATTCTGTCGATTTACAAACAAAGGATGACATTTTTTATAATTAGCGATTTTCAAATGGCTGCGCAAAATTCATCCCTTAGCTTATGATTTTTTTTGCAATTCGTTGAAATTAATAGAAAAACGAAATATAATTCATAAAGAGAATTTAATATAAAATCATGAAGAACAATTTGCAAACCCTGCAGCATCCTCTGTATCCCGATGGAATTGCACATTGCAGGATTGCACTTCAATTTTCATCGCCCCAAGAAACACATTCATCTGTTGCCATTGTAATAATTGTTTAAAACTCTCATCAAAAACAATTGAAGCCCATTTTCATGGCAATTAATTGAACGTGTGCAAATAAGCCAGCGATTTCCATTCGCAAGTTGATACTTCATCGGCATTGGAAGCTGGTTGTGCACATTGACATTATTCATAATGAAAATCAGGTCAATTGATTTCAAAATACCCTGAAGAAACTTTATTGAAAAATTATTTCACATAACAACGCAAAATAGAGGCTCAAATCGTTTTGTGCAGCGGAAAAGCAGCAAAACAAATACGCTTTCGAATGCATTTCTTGAAAATATTGAATAAAATTCGGATGTCTTGAATCTTTCACAACCTTTTCGCGTTCGAGAAGAGTTTTAATTAAAAGTGAAAAGGACCAAAAACCATGCAAAAATTGTAAAATTGCAATTGATATGACCATTGTCACCCAGCATAAAGAATTAAACGTATGCGGATGTGGAAGTGCAATTGTAATTATATTAACAGATGTTCGTTTGGCTGAGCATATCACAAATGATGCGAAATTAAATAGAAATATTTGCTTTGTTGTATTGATTCCATAAATACGATGAAGAGCAACCGTGATTTTATGTGATTGATCAATATATTTCGAAGCATCACTTCACCTTCAGGATCTACTATATGAAAGAATCAAATTCTTTTTAAATGAAAAATGTGTTAATAATATTTAAAAGAATTCTAATAGAAAATTATCAGAATTCACATCCAAGTAGAAAATAAATAAAAAGCTAATGAAAGCAGAAATATTTTCTTTATTCTCAAATGGAATCTCACGGAAATCCATGTAATATTCTCAAAAATATTCATTTCGGCTTTGATTAGGATTGCAAATGTGTTTTTTTCTTGTGATAAATATTAAACTGTCAGAATATTCCAAATCGACGCTTTCATACACGTGTTCACTCCTCTTGTTTTTTATTTCAAATAACCGAATCAAAAACTTGAAGAGCGCATGCTTGAAAGCTCTCCCACAAATTTACCCATTGTTGTTGTAAGGAGTGCTTACGGAGGGGAAATATCAACTGAATTATTTCATTTTGTAAATTCGACAAGATTCATAGTTCGCAGCTCATGCTGGAGCATGTTAACGGCTGAACATTAGTTTTCTACGGAAAAGAGCAGTTCAGTTGAACGTATGCCTTCGTACCGAATGGATGTTGTTCATTTATATTGAAAAAATTATCAACTTGACGCAAATATTTCCCTCTGGAAACTTCGATGGCGACCCTCTGCTTTTGCTTCAATTGACAGTGCTATTTATTGAATCGCATAAAGTTATGGAAAAAACATGTCAAATGAATTCAACAATTTATGACTGATGAAACACCGAGTAGTAAATCTTCGAAAAGCCGAAAAACAATCATTAATTGAGTCGACCGGAATAAAAGTGAGAATACACCGGCTCTAGATCAGTACTGCGACTAGATAATCAAAAACGCTGAAGTGAACCATGAATATTGTTGAGTGGCAGCAGCGGTTCTTAATTTTCGCTATCAATGTTCATTTTACACTAAAAATAAACATTGATAGCGAAAATTATGGACCGCTGCTGCCACTCAACAATATTCATGGTTCACTTCAGCGTTTTTGATTATCTAGTCGCAGTACTGATCTAGAGCCGGTGTATTCTCACTTTTATTCTGGTCGACTCAATTGGGTCCAGATATCTGTGAAATCAATTTTTACCGAACTTTCTCTTCGATAATCAAATTCATTCGACGGATGCTTTGCACACAAAGACGAGACAAAAATAAACATTGGTTTGGCATCAGTAAATTTACATAAACAAAAGTCAAACCAAGGTAAGAAGATCAAAATACAAACAATCGATTCGGAATATTCGTAATCGTTAACGGTTGTTGATGCAATCACACTTGATTGCCGTTATTACTTTGTTTGGTGGTGAATCAAACGGAAAGTGGACGTGATTCAAGTACTTTGTCAAAAGAGTGAAGAGTGGATTGTGAGAGAAAAGAACACACGTTAACCGCAAGAGGCGAAGAAAGTACACAAGAAACCCAATCCGCCCTAATCACTCAGGAGCAGATGTCAAAGCTCACAGAATGTGTTCTCATAGTTCAAATATCAAACAATATAAATCGCCAATGCTAGTTTTATGCTTTGCATCTTTTGCTCATTGATCACAATTGCCATTAATCATTCGATGCGCATTATGGTGATTGAATTTAATGCGATATGGCATTCCCAAATATCTCAAATATTTCGTGCTTTGTTTGAACATTGTCATATAATTCGGTATATCGGGTGCTTGTTCACAGTCCAAATTTATTGCTATTGCTGCTGTTCTTGCTTGCAATTTCACACGGAAACAATCATTCTATGTTGAAGAAGATGAGATCTAAAAGAATCTAACAAAAATTAGAAAAACTTTTCATTCTAACTGTACAAAACTTCGATGAACTCAACCTAAGCAACTCATCAGCAGAAAAACTAGTGAGTGTCACAAGGTGACAGCAAAACACATTCAACTCAAAACTTTGCTTGTTCAAAGTTTTCCATTTTGGTTTTTTGTTGGCTGTTTAGTGTTTTGTTCATTGTCATTACATTTATGTTAAATGATATAGTGATGTGTCCCGCACAAATGGATGTCATTATGACGTGACCATGAACAAACCGTAGATTTATATTTGCTGCAAAGCAAAAACCAAGCATCAACAATTGTAGCAACTGTTGGGAAAAGAAGTTTAATTTCATTTTGGTGAACAACGAGAACAAAAACAATAGGGAAGAAAATAATACAACGCTAATTTATTCCGAGAAGAAGAAAAAAAACAGCAGCGAAAAACTCTTTTTCTTTTTTTGACGTGTGTTTAAGTGTGTGGCAAAAACGTAAATGCAATACGAACTGCGATTCGTCACATCAAAGCCAAAAAACTAATGAAATTTTAAAACGGCACAGAAAATAAGGCGATAAATATTAATGATTGGTCGGCAGTTTATCCTTTTATCAGTTTGCACTCGTTAAACAATACGATCAATTGGGTAAAGAAATGGATATTATATTTGCTTTGTGCCGAATTAGAAGAGGGAACGAAAGAAAACAATAAAATCTGAACTCATCCAAAAGGGCAAGAGTGCTTGTTTCATCATGAATCATTCCTTGGCAACATGAGAAATTCCGTTAAGTAAGCGTCAAAACTTATTTCTCGAAAGCATCGCCGGAATGAAATGGTTTTCTATCTAGTAATTTGTTAATATTATTTGAAGCTGTTACATTTATTTGAGTGTTTGCAGTTTTTCTGTGAATCATTGTGGAAAAATTCATCAAATACGTTTCCCTTTTCAAGCAAGATCTGTGTGCAATGTCGGATATAACTGAAATAAATGCAATTTAACGACTGATAAACCCACACACGACATTCCGCCCAATTCACCCAAAAATAAAACGATACATTTCTTACTTTTGAATGTTTGGACTAACGGCTCAAGTTTCAATAAGATGCAAAGAATTCGTTTGACCATCGTCTAAGCCATGAAATTTATTACATCCAATCGAAAACAATAACCATTTATTATAATGAAAAATAAACAGTTTAACCCCTTTTGTTATTTACACATCCATTTTAATACTTCAAACAATTCCATATTATTTTCATCTGGCATTATTAATTTCAAAATGCCACAAAAAGTACTCCATCGAGACTCTCGATTCGAGAGTGTGTGTGTATGCAATAGTATCTTTTCCTGGATGAGTGCAATTTTGGTGAAACGAAGAAGATTGTGATTCATGTTGGAAATCCGAATTGATTTAAATCTTTTTAATGCCCAAAAGATACGCTTGAACACGAATGCAGACATCTGCCCGTATCAAGTGCATCTCTCGATGTGGCAACAAAAAATGCAACACATTTGCGAGACAAATACAATACAATTCCTTGCTAGTTTAATGCAACAGTAGAATATTTTGAACTATCATATAAGAAAGGAATACAAATATTTGTGCCAAATATGTGTGTATGAGTGTCTGTTGATGCAACTGAAAGCCGGGACTTAATGCTCATGCTCAACCCATTATTTTCCTATGCCTGAGAACGAAAATCATGAGGAGCTGAGGAATGAGCACAATTTTTTCTCTCAACTGACCACAAATTACCAACGAAACAGCAAACATCAGCAATAATTCTAGCGGACTTTTTACCTGCTCCAGCTTGAAACCAGGAAAATATCACGAAATCCCTAAAAAATAACACATTCGAGAAGAAAACGAGAACAAATAGAACAATAAATCGTTGAAAAATAAACTCAGAATAATGACAGTTTCGAAGAAATACCTGCTTTCAACCGAGACTTGCAAATGCGTAATGTTTTTCCGGTTAATAAACTGATATGAACACACCTAAACCATGACGATTTTTTTTACGTACAACGGCTTAAATGCTCACCGCTTTTGCCACTCCCATCGTCGTTCCATCGGCATTTCCTCTGCGTTTTCAAAATGGAAATGAAACAACGATTGTTGTAATTTATTGCCGCTGAAAGATCAACGCATGGTGCCTCCCAAATTGCTTCTGTCTTATCGTTAACAATCTTTTAAATTCCAACTTCTGCTAAGCTGTTGATACATTTCGACATTTTATGGACAAGCATTTTCTATAATTTGCTCAAATAACTTCCCTAAATAGCACCACCTCGAGCCACATTTGCTTGATAAAAAAGCCACAGCAAATGCGAAAGCTTAAATGAAATACATAAACAAAATGAATGTTTTTCGACACTGTACTACGTCATGTAGTGAGTTCTTTTTAAGAGATATACGATTTCAAATCACTCTACTTCCTGATAGGGATAGTCAGCTGTCATCGAGACAGTGTTATTTTTATTCAGTAAAGTTGGGCAAATTATCATGGATAGATTTACACCGCAACAGCTTTACCAGATTATTGTGCCATTCATCGAAAATCCGCGTTCAGTTATGCAAAATGTCATTTATTTCAAATCATATCGCTCCCCCGCATAAAACACCCTTTAATGAACGCCAATTATTAAAAACAAAATGGCATATTAAAACACATAAATGTTGGGCACAATTATGAGAATGTCTCGAAATAAATTTTAAATTGAACGTTCGGAATATTATATGGAACAAACTTTAGGAAAATCCATAGTCTCAATTCTCAGCGTGTTCGGAATTCAGTACCAAAACGCCACCTTTTCAGGTGAAAATCATTCGGAAATGCACATGATTTTCCAGTCGTTGGTTTGAAATACCCAAACATTTTGTCAGTAGGGCGTTATTTACTTAAATGTGGATTTAGTTCTGTTGAGCCATTTTTTGAGTGGATTTTGTAGAAGCGAAGCGGTGCCGTGTGTGTGTAAAGAGCCCAAATTTTTTCGAATTCCCACCGGTCGCTACTATTATATTATATACGATGTTCACTCCATAGGACTTTGATGACACAAAGTTGTAAACGTTGACCATAAACGGAAAAAATCAGTGATTTTGCGTCATCAATTTGTAGAAAATAGGAAGGAAAAAAGAGAAGAAAAAAATGGAAAAAAACGGAGAGAATGATAATTTAAAAAAAATCATTTTTTCTCTTTTTTTCTGTTTAAACAGCAACAAAAATTTATTAATGTTCTTTATTTTGGTTAATTACAAAACCGTCTAATAAAAAAATCAAAAACGTCTAATGACAAAAACGTCTAATAATATTACGAAAATTGACAAAAACGTCTAAACAAATTAACAAAAACGTCTAATGACAAAAACGTCTAATAAAAAAATCCAAAACGTCTAATAAAAATAAATTATTTTTGAAATTGATTAAAACGTCTAATAATTTTTACAAAAATGTCTAATAGCGATTTAAAAAAAAATCCAAAACGTCTAATGGAATAACAAAAATCGTCTAATGACGTTAACAAAAATGTCTAATAAAACTGACAAAATCATCTAAAATATGATTTAAAATTATTTCGAAAATGATCTAATAAAATTAACGAAAATGTCTAAAAGACTGACAAAATTCGTCTAATAATAAACTCGATTTTCCATTTGTTTTTGAATTTAGTTTTTGATCGTTCGAGTGTTGTGATGATGTTGATTCATTTGCTTTCATTTGTGTGTCCTTGAATGGTAAAGATGCTGGTTTCAGTCGATCGATTGAAAAATTTCTTGTTGCGTTGAATTATTTCAACAAGTCTTGGGCCTGCATTATCTAGTTTTTGCAACGGGACCGTACTATTTGAGACATTTTAATGATATCTATTCTTCAGCGTCATCTATTGGGCAGTAGCATTGATGTGATATTTCAATCGTTTCAATGACTCATTTGTTTTTATTATTTGTGTCAATAAAAATTTTGTTCGTATTACAATGGATCTAAATTGAGTTCACCTATGTAAAATAAGATGGCGCGGTCAATTGGGGTACTCTCGAATAGCTCTCAAGTTCAATATAAGCACGGTCCGCTTGAGTTTTTGTGTGAATGCAAATGTTAATGGTTTATGATCGGTCATTATGTGGAAATTGCGTCCTTCAACCATGTAACGGAAGTATTTCACTCCCTGAAATATTGCTGTTACTTCCCGGTCGTATGTGCTGTATTTTTGTTGCGCATTTGTTAATTTTTTTGAATTGAAACCAAGTGGCTGTAACATTTCATCGACAAGTTGATGTTAAACTGCACCAACTGATTTGTCTGCTGCGTCTGTATATATTGAAAACTCGGCGTCTTTTGCTGGAAATGCAAGAAGTTTTGCATTGCTGAGATCTTCTTTGCATTTCTCGAACGCTGTTTTTGCCTCATCTGTTCACACAATCGGTGTCTTGTCTTTTTTCTTGTTGCCTAGAATTAAACTTTGTAAAATCATTTGGCTATCTACGGCGTGTGTAAATCGACGATACGAATTGATTGTGTTCAAAAATGTCCTCAATTCATGTGCGACAGTTGGTAATGGAAATTTTTTGATTGGTTCCACTCTCTCTGGTACTGGCTGCATTCCATCTGCGGTGATTTTATGACCAAGGAATATAAATGTGTCCCTGCCCAAATCGCATTTTTCGAGGTTTATTGTCAGGTTATACCATATCTCTCCAAACGCTCGAATACTTGACGTAAATGTTCTTTGTGTTGGTCGAAGCTTTCGGATGCAATGCAAATATCGTCAAGAAATATGAACACAAAATCGAGTCCACGGAGCACTTCATGCATTAAGCGTTGAAAAGTTTGCGCCAGGCGTTACTATGCGATGGATCCATCAACGTATTTGAATTAGGGATTGAAAACATTTTGGAAAAAAACGAAAACTTGCGAAAAATAACGTTAATTTTGAAACTTTATTATTAACATTTTGTTTTAAAATCGTTATTTACAGTTTAAAATCGAAAATAACGGTAATAACCCTTAAAAAAACGGTTTAAGTTACAAACGTTTTTCTTTAACGCTGTTAAATAATGAGCGTTTTCAATCCCTAATTTGAAGCCATCGCTTAAATGTATCTACTAAATGCGATGCGACTGACGTATTCATGCCTGTCTGCTACAGCGTAAGCAGTGATACAGTGAACGCGTTAGTGCAACTCTCAGTCATTATTGTATGTGTAACACAGACAGCGTCGCAGCGAACACGAACACGCGTTCACTGCAGCAGACAAGCATGAATACGTCAGTCGCATCGCATTTAGTAGATAAATTTAAGCGATGGATTCAAATGCGTTGATGGAACCATCGCATAGTAACGCCTGGTTTGCGCTCCGTTTCGTAAACCGTATGGCATATATTTGAATTCGAAGAGTCTGGTCGAACTGGTACTTGAAGATGTGTTTTTTTCAAATCGACTTTGCTGAAAATCCTTTTTCCATACAAAATATTTGTGAAAACTTGTAAATATGGCACGAGGTATCTATCGGGAATAGTGTTTGCATTGAGTTATCGATAATCTCCACATGGGCGCCAATGATCTTCGCCTTTTGGTACCATATGTAATGGGCTTGATTAGCTACACTTCGACGGTTGGCATAATCCTATTTTACAGTTTTATTGAATCCAATCTTCTTGGTCTACCAAAAACTGGTTGTCCTTTCGTTTCAATGTGATGAAAAACACAAATGACATCAACTTTCTCCACATATGTGCTTAGACCAATTATTGGGCATCCCATACAAAATGAAGCAAATACCACTGGAGACAGTTGGGGTTCTTCGAAAACGAGCAAGGAGCCGCCGTTACGGTCAATGGCGAGCGCTATCGGGCCATGCTCAATGAATTTTTGTTTCCAAAAGATGAAGAGAATGGCATGGACGACGTTTGGTTTCAACAGGATGGTGCAACCTGCCACGCAGCCAACGTAAAACTCGAGCTTTTGGGCTCCGTTTTCGAAAACCGAATAATCAGACGAAATTCTGATGTCAATTGACCGCCTCGGAGCTGTGATTTGAGCCCGTTGGATAATTTTCTGTGGGGAGCCGATAAGGATAAATGCTACGCAAGCCATCCAGAGACAATCGAAGCTTTGAAACATGAAATCGAAGTTGCCATTGCAGAGATTCAGGCAGAAACAATCGAAAATGTACTGGAAAATTGGATACTGTCAGGCCAGCCCTGACAAAGTTCAACCTTTTCAATAAAACCAGAATTTTTAAAAATATTGATTAGTTTTTATTTATAGCCGATTAATATTTAAAACTTTAAACGGCCCACCCTGTATATTTTTAGCTATGATCCCAATCACTTGTTTCGGTTTGCACCCAAGACTTTGAAGATGTTGAGCGGCCCGAATTGTTTTCAGGCGAATTTCGTTGAATGTCATAGAAAAGCCGCAATCGTCGCTCACCTACAAATTTAAAATTTAATCCTAGATTCGTTCCAACTATTTCGAACGAGTTTACGTTGACTTATATTTTCTTCAATCGATGCTCAGAAAAAGTCGGACTCGGACGCCACCTCAGAGGATTGGCACAAATGGAACCTTGAAATTGGGGAAAATGATTAAAGCAATTGGAGAAATGTGTATATGTTTTATAGGCTTTAAACTCAAACGAATGAGTTTGATTTGTGCATTTTGTTCAGGGATTGTTCGAACATTTATAGCCATGAAGTTGAAACTCAAAATTCAATTACACAAGTAAATTCGAAGAAGTCAAAATTTAATTTTGTTTGTTTCTGGACCTTCTTTATTTTTCTTGCTTTCAGAATCTTCATATTATATAAACTCATTTTTATTTGCACTGTCTCACATCACCACACGGTATTTTTGTCATTGTTCTTATTCGAAGCGAGAATGAATTTCTTCCTCGCTAACCAGTTGGCTGGCTATTCGGGTATGCTGAGCACGTGACAAGCACAACCATTTCCGAAAATACATTTTCTGGATACTCCTATCTCTCTCCCGCTCATATGGTTATGATGTTATGAGGAAATATTTGTGTTTTGGTTTGAAATACAGAAGTGGCATCATTTTGCAGAATATCTACAGATGATAGCCTGATGCAAACAATGTGCGGTCCTATTTTTATTGTTACTCAAGAAATACAATGTTCACATGCGGCAAACGAAAAGAAACAATGTCCGATGCGAATCTTTATGAAATCTGGAAACTGTACCAAGGATACATGCTTGCTGAACAAACATCCATATCAAAATCTTTACACATCTTTTTTGTGTACGATCTCAATACCGAAAACAACAATTATTCGTCAATGCCTTCGACAATATTTGCAAAGACATTATTTTTACAAAAGCTCGTTACTTATTCATCATCATTCACGCGTCATATATTGCAGCTTTGGAGTAAATTTCAAAAGTCACAATCTGCATCGAGTACAACAAAGCGGAAAAGACACGGTCGCTAGTTACGAGTAAGAACTCGTAAGTTCAGCTTGAGTCCCAATGAATAAATTTCACTGTTGATGGTTACTAAACCATCTTCATGGCATCTCACACACTGAAATATCAAGGTGTGAAGCCTGATGCTTGTTTATGAAATTTAGGGTTATTTGACGAAGTGGTGTTCGAGAATCCTCGAAAAAACCATCATGCGGAAACGTCAGAATAAAACCGATGAAAATTTCTGAAAAAATGTCAATAATGAATTTTATGAAGGCGCTTAAAAAATAAGAGGGGTGGGATGTGTGATTTCATCATAAAAATGCATTTGCCCGTGGAATTTTGAGATGGAGACAGTTCAAATCGCATTTTCAAGTTGCATATGAATATTAAATACGTCAGACATGTTGAAATATTTTCAATAACATATCCACAATCAACGTTGATGTTGGCTTATAATATAACATCGTGTCGCATGCCTCGATTCAATATTGCGTTCCTTCCTATGCATATGCGAAAAGATGTGCAAAGGAAATGAAAGAGAGAACAAAACACACAGACTGTTGGGTGATATTTTACAGACAAAATATAGGCATTTTAAAGACATTACAAAGGTATTAAAAAGGTATTAAAAATGCTTTATATAGTTATATTACAGGTTCTTTTCTAAGTATGAGCCTATATAGTAAGCATTAATAAGGTATTTTATAGGGTTCGTTGTTACCTACATTACTTATTATATAGGCGATCTTTCACTAATATAGGCCTTATAAAGGGTCCTTTATAAAACCTATATAAGGACAATACCCTATATAATAAAGTTAAAAAGGAATCCCTTAACCTTTAAGAGTCTATATAAGTATAGGAGCTATGTAGGCTATATATAGTTACTGTATAAATGCCTATAAAACCATATAAAGGATAGAAAATGTTCCTCGGGATATTGGTGTATAATGTCCGTGTTTAGATATTTGAGCACCAACCAATTTACTCACATTTTTTATCCAACAATAATGTGAATTTACACTCACATCAAATTCTGCTTTATTTGGGATATGTGTTGACTCTGTAAGTATAAGTAAATGTTTTGATATTTAACACAACTACCTATTTAAATACTGTTCTAATCCACAGTAATGGAACTAATTATTTTTGTTATTGTGAATTTATATAATATTGTTTCAAACAATTTGTTTGTAACGGCTTGTGGATTTATTGTTTCATTGAAAAGATTTTGATAAAAGTGTTTTGATTTAAAATGCAATGTTGCATTGTATATGTTTACTAAGTATTTCAATTCAGGTGCAAAATGAACCGTGTAAGTTAAACAAAGATCAAATAATATGCATGAAATTAAGAAATGTAAATGAAATGAAATGTTGAAATATTTCAATATTTTTCTTTTTTTTCTGAAGAAATAATTGTGCGTGTGTGGTCATATAAGAATAGAAATAGTTTTTGTTATTATTATCAATGTAATTCCTATTTTGTCTTCCCACTTTGACATTTTTTTCACTTTTTTCTTCTGTTTGATCAACTTTCTTTACTCTGAATAACTGAAATATTTATATTTTCTGTTCATATATTATACCAGTTCATTTCTTATTAAACGTTTTTGATGATAATAATGAATACGATAAGATAAGTAATTCATGATAGGCGATACAAATTTTAGCAATTCATTGAGATGCATTCAATATCATAATTTTTGTATTTTATAACTACCACTTAACATTGTACAGCAATAACAGCACAATGCTGCAGAGTTTTTGCTCCAATTTTCTATTGCTTATTTTGTGTTAGTGTAGGGCCTCCCTGTTCCAAAAATCCCAAGAGTTTGACCCATTCAGGCAGCGTTCCCGAGACATGGCCCAAAATGTGAAAAAAGTCAATTTTTGCTACTTTGCCCCATATTTCGGACCATAGCTCGAAAACCGTATGAGATACCCAAGTAAATAGAATGGTTGGAAAGGTGGTGACCGTGCGCAAATTACAAGTGCCTACACGCCATCGTAAGTCTACGATTATGGCTGCTGCGAGCTCACAAATTCACTTTTTCGGATATTTTACACAGATTTTTCACATTTTTCATATAGAAAATTCAAATACGCATCCAAATTTCCTTTTTTTCTGCATAAATATTTCATATACCTAGATAAGTGTCAATTTGAGTGATAGAAAAGCAATGTAGTACATAATTTGAAGACAAAAGCTAGGTTTTTCTTGTTTATACTTCGATTTTGAGAATTTATTAATTGAATCTATTTCTCAGTCTATATTTTCTTTGTGTGTTTCCGCCTTTTGTGTCATTTTGGAGAAGCCAACAATAATCAGCGAGCATTTTTCTGTCGGTTGAGCGACATTTGAAACGTTATTTAGCAGTCGTAATTTCTTTATGAAACCTCTCCCCTTGCTCATCGCTTACCATCCCCAAACAACGATCATCGAGATGACACATCAAATAGTGTTTAATAGAATTACCAATTGAACAGTTGATTTGTATTTCGTGGCGTCATCGAAGTATCTGAGAGAGAATCTGGCTGCATTCCATAGTTAATTGCAGAAGAAACGATATCCTTGCACACACATCACATCATATCCAAATTGATGTCACGACTCTGCAGATTATACGAACAAAGTGCGAAACGCATAGCATCCGAGTCGCACTCGGGTATCCCCTGCGGGATATCTTGCTTTTGACCAGCGATTGCTTTAGCAATTTTCTTCGGGTCCAAGTTGGAATTTTGTAGCGATTGTGTCTACATATTTCTTTTTTAATAATTCGAAATACGCATCAATGGAGGCCATTATTTCTTGACGACATATTTTATTGACTTTTTATTATTGTAACAAAATGTGCAAGCACATTGACAACCACGGCACATATACCATGTGTAGATTGCTGTATGCTGAACGAAATAGCTATAGTGAAGCAGAAGTAATCATATTCTTTCACGTTGCTCTAGCACTTTGCTTTGATTATATCAAATTGCCAGATATGTCTTTGCACAGCACAAGGTAAGAATTCCTTTAATACACATTTTTTCAGAAATACATATTTAGTTCTCAAAGGAAATCATTGACATTTTATATGCTGTCGCGCTACGAGCCTTGTGTCAATTCGTTGCATCTTTTCCGTTCCGCGCTAATTCAGAGAGACAAAAAAAAACAGTTTTTTTTTTCAATCGAATCGAAAACTTACATAAAAATAAAGAACATGCCAGTTGTGGCTTAGATAAAATGAAGCTCACTGAGCCTGGATCGTCGATACATACACATTTCCCGAAATTGTTCGGGCTTACGCATTTTTCATTGATTGCTACTCATTTGTATTGGATCTATGTTTATTTCTTATCGAATCATCATGCAACTTTGAGAATAAATCACAAAAAATTTGAAGTCATTACGATGAGATCGAATTTCAAGTCATTACACATCATGTGATTTAAATTTCAATTTTAATGTAAAAATAAATAAACATCTCAGTTCCTAATTTTTACTTCAACGTTTCCTATTTTTGAATTGGTAATAACAATTACTTCACTCTGATATGAACTTTCAATTCATGCCAACGATAGATATGGTTCTACATTTATGTTATGTATAAGAGTATAACTTTCGGTAACAGCATGAGCATTCAAACTGATGAAAAAACACAGATCAGAAAATCACAAATACTTCACCCAATTTAATGATTTGAATATTGACCCCAAAAATCCGAAATTTTGCAGGGGAGGTAGATTTTGAATGACTTATTTTTTCATAAAAAAATAATATCCTGTAAGTTTCAATAGGATACAAGGTGAACTTAACATATTCGCCACACAAATTTTCAGTTTTGAGCTCGAAAAGGTCCCAAAAAACGAAAATTTTGCAGGGGAGGTAGTCCTAAATCCCATTGAAATGACTTGAAATTTTGCACGACTCATTTTTTTCATAAAAAAATAATATTCTGAAAGTTTCAATTCGTTATAATGTAAACTTGAGATAGCTGCCATACAAATTTTTCGTTTCGACCCCGAAAAGACCCCGAAAATCGAAAATTTTACAGGGGAGGTAGTCCTGAATCTCATTGTATCATTATGAAACTTTCAGAATATATTTTTTTTATGAAAAGTTTCATAATGAAAAACAGCCCATTTTTTGATTCGACTCCACAAGAGCTACCCGAAAAAATTATCCGATTAGGCTGAAAATTAATAGGTTTCTATTCCTAATGAAGACAAATGTGTGTGTAAATTTTTGTTCAATTCTAAAATCAATTTTTTGAGTTATCGTGTTAACATTTTTGCGTACAACGTACAACGGACAACGTACCACACACGGACAAAAAATTGCTCCGGGAATGGTTGAAATCGTTTTTTCTAGGTTCAAAACGCATAGAAAACTTATTCCGAGCGTTTTGAATTTTTTGGACCGATCGCAATACTTTTACCACACACAGTGGTGTGTGCGGAAAAGTAATAAACGCGTATGCAATATAGCTTCAACGCAGTTTGATTCTACTTTCACACGGGAATCTCAATCGAATTCGCCACGAAAACTATTATGAAACGCCAAAAGTTTTGTGCGGAAAAGTAAAAACGGATGAAATACGTAATATGTGCGATTGCTTATAAACAACTAGATCTTTCAATTATCGCATGTGCGGCAGCAATCACCGCTGTTCAGCAACCGAAGTCACTTTTTTCGCTTCTGCCTTTTCTCAACTTGACTTCACAATTCAAATGCTTACTTTTATTGTTGCAGCCCGACTTTAGAAATCAGTTTGAAATTTGGTTGAGTTTTTCCCGTTAGATCACAATAGTATAAAATCGTCATATTGAATGGCTTATCGGCAACTACGTAGGCTGTAATAATGCTTATACTGCGGATCAATTATCATTTCGCATGGAAATTAATTCTTTTCGATTGGGTTTTCTATTATATTTATTTCCACTCTTATAAAAACATATGAATTTAAATTGAAATGCAATTGCACACTACCAAACGTTGCACTTTTTTGGTGGATTCATTTTCGTTCCTGTCGGGCAATTGAAATCATACGCAAACTCCGGTGAGTTGTGCAGAACACCAGTCACTCGGAATTCATTTGGCGAATGATTATAGTTGGTGATTTGATTCCGGATTGCTTCATCGTGAGCAACGATGCACCTCGTTTGAGCATATGAAATCCAAAATAGTTGTCGCTGATTGTATTTCAATCCTGGTAATGTACCTTCGGGGCCATTGCGTTGAACCCAATTATTATAGGCGATGTACGCTACTCTCACTCCACCATTATCAGCAATATTCTCTCCTTGTGTGTTGATGCCATTCAACTGAATGAAATAATAAATGCCGAATTTATGTTATCATTCAAAAGTTCATCAAAGACGATTCCATGTTATAATAATTTCCGTACCGAGAGATTTGTGGTGATATGTGTGTAATTGCCATATTGATCGATGATGCATTGCGCTTTTTCTACGAACAATTTTTGCGTTTCTGAATCCCACCAATCGACTAAATTACCATCCACATCGAATTGTCGGCCTTGATCATCAAAACCGTGCGTGATTTCATGTCCAATGATGCTTCCGATTGCTGCGTAATTCATGTATCGCGGTCGATCGGCCGAGAAGAGTACTTCTTGCAAAATCGCAGCAGGAAATCCTGTAATATTAATTTTTGATTTGAAATGCTCATTTTTTGCATTCGATCATCAATTATGTTACTATAATTTTTGTAAACATACGAATACTGTTTTCTAAGCTATTGTAGTTAGCATTGACCTCTGATGGCTTCGAATGTGACTCCCAGTCAGTTTTGTTTACAGGTTCGCGCAATTGTTTAAAGCTTCGATCGGATACGAATAAATTGATGCGCAACGTATTCAAAAGTAGATTATCTGGATCAATGTCGAGATATCGATAGTATTCCTCAAGTTTGTTTTTATCGCCCAATTCATTTGGATATCCGATGTGCGACACAAGAGCTTTGGCTTTCTTTATAGCTTCCTGGCGTGTGTCTTCATCCATCCACGAAACTTCTTCCAAAATATCGATGAATTCTTGGCGAATATTGTCCACCATGTCGATGGCGGCCTGTCTCGATTCTTCACTGAAATATTTGTGAATATAAATTGCACCCAAGGAAATCGGCAAACTGAAAATTAGATTGTTCAACTTGAATCAGTCAACTTTGGTACAGAGAATATTTTTTAAAATAGTTTACTTTTCCGTCGTAGCCATAATACAATCTCTCCAGCGCGGTTGCTCGCTGAGTAAACCATAAACGACTTTGTAAAAGTCAATTTTTTTTTGACGCAATTCTTTTGTCATTGTTCCGGATGTTTCGAGCACAACTCTCCATAAGAAGTAATTGGCCATCGTGCGTTTTGATGTTGAATTCAAAACACCTTCCAATTGCTCGAAGAATGTTTGACTAAAATTGATGACGATTTCGTTGTCGTTTACTTCCAAGCCTTGTGGCAACAATGCATTGGCTAACTCGAGCCAGTTCAAATACGGATACATTTCTTGAAGCTGTTTAATGGTGAGCGCGTTATAGAGTAAGGAAAAATTACGTCGTTGTTCTTCGGGCAAAGTAATCTTGAATTGAACCGAGACATTTCAATTAAAGTGCTGAAAAATTTGAAAAAAAGAATGTAAAATATTTTCGAAATCAAATATTACATTGGCCAATTGAATTTCCAATTCAACCACTTGCTTCAATTCTTTTTCAGCTTGCGTTTGATTTGCACCAAAAAGGATTGCATTATCAACCATAAATTTGTAATAAGCTTTAACTGCATCATTTTCAAATCCATCTACAAGATATTCTCGTCCCAATTCAAGGCTTGGTTGATCAATCTAAGGGATAATCATTTGGATTAGTTGGTTTTGAGCTCGAACAATATCAAATCAACGCACCGTAAATACACGTTTCGTGGTATTCTTGAAATCAATGTCGACCCCGATTTTAAAGAGAATTGTAAATGGAAGTCCAATGTGTCGAAATTTTTTGATCGTCTCAAACCAATTCCATCCGCCTTCTGTCCACAAATTGCCTTTAACAACTGGCCAGCCACCGAATGCTTCCAGAAGATCAGCCAGCGGTTTGATTCCGCGCTCTTCAATGATTGATTCATTCAAACATGCTAAATTGAAGTTTTTAGCCAAACGGAATGGCTTTGGCTCATTTGGTTGCGGCGGTTCATTGATAACAGCTCTCAATTGCTCTTGCACCAAATCAGACAGAATGGAAAATGCGTCCAGCAAAATTTTGTCCTGCGGAATTTCTGTGTTCCTAACAAAGTCTCCGCACGCAAAGTCATAGAAATTTTCACAAGGATCTGCACTTTCGTCGAGGTAACTCATCACTATCTTCGATGCTTTGACGCAACTAAATGTATCGCACGCTGGTAAGTGGTTAATGTGCTCGAGGTAAGCATTAGCTGTATGTTTTTCAAATAGCCTAGTTGTTGTCGGAATGGTTGTGGATTTCAATGCTTTTGCGCGCGCAATTCTCGCTTTTCCTATGTACAAATAATATTGTCTCTTTCTATAAAACAAAAATAGATCAATTTCAAAGGAACTCACTTTCATCATTGATATGCATGATAAAAAGGGAAAGAGCCAAGATCAGGAGAGCCAATACAGTTAGAATACACAGTCCAATCAAGATTTTCTCCAACAGGCTACGCTGATGGCAGCATGGTGATTTTCTGTTAAACAAAAGTCATTGAATAAAACGCTAAACCTTACCTTGATTTGCTCAATCCTAACTTATTTAACGGAAAAGATCAGGCATATTCTGCTTATTTAATTGCTCAGCCTAATTTCCGAGTTTGAATCCTTGACTTTTTTTATTTTGAATATATCCAACCGAGACAATTTGCATTTAGAATTGCTCGAATTAAAAAAAAACTATCAAAATACTCTGGATATTTCATTGCGTGTCCAAATAAAAAATCACATACTTTATCACAGTTCGGTCATTACGTCTTTCGTTCGCCATAATTTTAACCTTGAAGATTACTAAATTCGGTCACAAGAGTAAATCTGGAAAACAAAGTTCAAATTTCACATCAAAATTGGAATATTTTCGATGAATTCGAATTTGTAACTTCTTCTTCGATTACAATTTGAATTGTAACGTGATTAATAAGATCATCAATGTCCAAACACTTGTTCTTGTATATTTCGTGATTTTAAAATCAAATCGTAATCACTTTCTTGTTGCAGACTTTCTGATGTCACAATTATTTAAAATCACATCCAATTTGCTCACAGTATTTGTTCGCGGAACGTCTCCAAATGTGTCCATTTGACACTTGACTAAATCCAGATAATCGGCTTCACAATCAAATACTGTAAAGATACTCGCTAATTTTTATCGCTTCAAACTATTGCAATCAATTTTGAATTCCACAATTTCGGTATGCGTAGAACCCCCACCAATATTACAGTGACAATATCAAATGTTGACCATAAACAATGTGTATGAGCAGTTCGACGAATGCAAACGAAGGTTTACGATCATGTAAATTTATTAATGAAATGTATAGGTAAACTTTTAGCAATTCAAATGACGCTGAACAGGGACAAGTTTGGATATAAAGCCAAACATGTTATGAGCCGCCATAATATTTCATATTAATTTAACATCTTCTATTCAGTTTATACAATATTTAAAATACAATCCATTCTTATTTTTCTTCAAGATGTTTATTATTTTGACTTCTTTATTTATTATTTATTTTCAATTTGTTTTTATTACAAATATCAATGAATAACATTCTCAGAAAAGTCATAAAATTTCTGAAGATCACTGATTTGTTAAAAAATGGTCCGTTGGAATGAAAGCAGTGTTTTCAATTCACTACCATCCGGTGCATTTTGTCTCTGGATTCATTTTGGTGCCCACGGGATAATTTAAGTCGTGCGCAAACTGTGGTGAATTGTGAAGGACGCTGGTCACTCCGAATTCGTTTGGTCGGTGCATGCTTATCAGTATTGATTAGTTGAACAACTGCTTCATCCCGGGCCACAGAACATCTCGTTTGAGCATATGAAATTCAAAATAGTTGCACCCAAGAAAATCGTCGGTTGAATGTCTGGTTCCTCGATTATCGTTTTGTTCAAACATGCCAAATTTAAGTTTTTGGCCAAACGAAACGGTTTCGATTCATTTGGTTGCGGTGGCTCGTTAATATTTGGTCGCAATTGCTCTTGCACCAAATCACTGAGCTTACCAAATGGATGAACTGATGTTTTGTCTTCGGGAAGTAGTTTATTTTTTATTAAATTTCCACAAACGATTTGATTTAAAATTATATATGATAAATATTAAAGAAATTTAATGTAGTATGATTGTTAAGCAACGAGATGCAACTAACAGAAGTTATTACGAGGATCAATGCTTTCGTCAAGATGGTCTATCATTTTCTATGCGGACTTGATGCATCCTGATGTTTCAAAATACGGCATGGCAGACCGATCAAGGGTTTGGCGTGATGTTTGTACTCTCTGTAAAATAAAATGTAAACCCAAGAAATCGTGGTTATTTATCAATTCATAGTTAGGTCGCCAGAAAACTCAAACATTTTTTCAGTCGATTCTTAATTGAATTATCGGATTTTGCTTTGTGAACAAAAAAAATGGTCCGAACATTTGCTCCGAATCAAAAAAGTAAATAAGAAGGTGAAAAAACACGTTTCGGCCAATTTTCGATGACATTCATTGTCTCAAGTTCAAGTTAATAGTCTCAATTTGGCCGTTTTTTCTTTGATGCTGCGTTTGTTTAAACTTGTTGAGTCGCAAAAATACACATCAAAAACAGTGTGCGTCCCAGTGAAATATTGGTCGTCTAATTTGTCCAACGAACAAAAAAATAAATCAAAATTGATGATGATCCGGTTATAAAATTGTTTGATGAAGTGACGCAATCGATGCTGTATCACAGGCACGTTGTTTTGTTCATTTGAGACTCTTAAAAACCTGTTTTTGGCACCTCTTATAAATTAAATAGAAACACAAAATGATAGTCTCTCAAATAGATTTTGGTGGACATTTCTTGCTGCCTTCCCAGATAAAAATAAATCTATGCTGTTACCAATTGTCAATTGCGCCTTGTTGAGGCGCTAAATTTAATAACGGTGTTATCACTTTAAAAGGGTTAAATCGTATCCCTATCAAATTAATTGAGTAAATTGCATTAACTTGTTATTTTTGCTGTCAACGCGCAATAAAATAGTGAATGTACAGTGTTTGAATCATCGACGTTGTGTACACATCAAGAGAGTATTTTATCAAAATAAAAATAACATATTTTAGAATCTGGTTGTCTTTTCTTTCGTTCGGCATATTTCTGACCATGACTACTATTTCATCCAACTGCAAGTGCTAATCTAGTTTGGTATTTATTTATCTTTCACTTCACGTCGAATATTTACATTCTTCTCACTGGCTTTTAATTGGATTGCACGGTAATAAATTGAAATACATCAGCCTCAATTGCTCGCATTCCATTTAGTCTTCTTTGATAACACGAAATAGCATCCATATGAAGTTTTTTTCACACACAAAATATCAGTTTGATATCAACAACTGCATGCTACAAATGGATCTTTTGTAGTATAATGGCGAATCTAGTCGAGATCAAGAACACAAGTGATTCTCTCAATTTTCCAGAGCCAGTTTCTAATCAATATGAAGTATCTTCAATGTCTTTGGAAATAAGCTTTAATTCTCTATTTTCCGATAAATTCGATGAACTCCGATTAACAATCGCATGATGATTGAAATTAAATGTTTGGATGAATGCTGATATTCTATTCTGATTCTGAAAAATTTCCTCTAATAATATTCAATACTCGCAATGTTTCCTGTTCGAGAGATCTGAGCTACACGTCTTCAAATGAATCCATCGTTCGTTTAACTAAATTCAAATAAGTTTCGGCGCAGTCATATATAATACATGCGAAGAGGATCATTAAGTTCGATCTATGTATCGCCTTGTCATACCTGTCGATCCATATGGTGGCAAGAGTCAAATTCATATTGCTTCTTCTTCTCAAACCCCTTCCATCGCTTATAAATATATTTTGCAGAAAAGCATTAATGTTTATCACTCGCATATGTTTTGACTGTTCGAATTAAGCCGAATTCAGATTTCAAACTTGTGAGCACGCGAAAACATGAGAATAGACTTAATAACTACGTACCACAATCTTTTAAGTGTTAACGTGTTTAACTATGCTCCAATGCCTTATTTACATATGCACTAAGCTCCATTTTCGAAGTTGTCAATGATTAGTCTAATTATGATTAGTTAGATAAAATATTATCCTCCTTTTTCTTATCAAAATTTGAATCAAATTTCAATCATAACGAATCATGAGCTTGGAAGATCTTAGATGAACATGCATCAACTAGATCAAAATCATAACTTTAACAAATGATTGTGAAAATAATATTAGCCAAAGTTTATTTATAAATCATTTTTAAATGGAGTAGAAAAAGTAATCGATATTAAAATAAAAAATTGTTTGTTTTTTCTTAATTAAGCTATAAAATGACAAAAGTGGCTTATTCAAAAAGTTCATTGTCGCAAAATATTTGCGACACTACCAAATTGTGCATTTATTCGTTGGATTTGTTCTAGTTCCTGCGGGACAGTTGAAATCGTTGGCAAACTCTGGCATATTATGAATGACACCCGTCACTCGGAATTCATTTGGTGCATGTTTTTGAGTTGTGATTTGATTTTTAACGTCTTCGTCTCGGGCAACCGTGCACCTCGTTTGAGCATATGAAATCCAAAATAGTTGCCGTTGATTGTATTTCAATCCTGGTAATGTACCTTCGGGGCCATTGCGTTGAACCCAATTATTATAGGCGATGTACGCTACTCTCACTCCACCATTATCAGCAATATTCTCTCCTTGTGTGTTGATGCCATTCAACTGAATGAAATAATAAATGCCGATTTTATGTTAACATCCAAAAGTTCATCAAAGACGATTTCATGTTATAATAATTTCAATACCGAGAGATTTGTGGTGAGATGTGTGTAGTTGCCATATTGATCTATGATGCATTGAGCTTTTTCTACGAACAATTTTTGCGTTTCTGAGTCCCACCAATCGACTAAATTACCATCCACATCGAATTGTCGGCCTTGATCATCAAAACCGTGCGTGATTTCATGTCCAATGATGCTTCCGATTGCTGCGTAATTCATGTATCGCGGTCGATTAGCTTTGAAGAAAACATCTTGCAAAATTGCAGCTGTGAATACTAAAAAGAAAAAAATTAGTTCAAAAAATCATTTTAACATCAAATTAACTATCCTTACGAATGCTGTTTTCTAAGCTATTGTAGTTAGCATTGACTTCTGATGGCTTTGAATGTGACTCCCAGTCAGTTTTGTTTATCGGTTTCCGCAATTTATTTAAACTTCGATCGGCTGTAAATTTATTCAAGCGCAATATATTCAAAAGTAAGTTGTCTGGTTCGATCGCCAGATCTTGATAATAATCTTCCAACTTATCGTTATCGCTCAATTCATTTGGATATCCGATGTGCGACACAAGAGCTTTGGCTTTCTTTATAGCTTCCTGGCGTGTGTCTTCATCCATCCACGAAACTTCTTTCAAAATATCGATGAATTCTTGGCGAATATTGTCCACCATGTCGATGGCGGCCTGTCTCGATTCTTCACTGAAATACTTGCGAACATATAGCGCACCCACAGAAATCGGCAATCTAATGAACACATTGAGAACAATAAACTCTGCAGGCTTCACTATGCGATGGATCCATCAAAGCATTTGAATCCATCGCTTAAATTTATCTACTAAATGCGATGCGACTGACGTATTCATGCTTGTCTGCTACAGCGTAAGCAGTGATACAGTGAACGTGTTAGTGCAACTCTCAGTCATTATTGTATGTGTAACACAGACAGCGTCGCAGCGAACACGAACACGCGTTCACTGCAGCAGACAAGCATGAATACGTCAGTCGCATCGCATTTAGTAGATAAATTTAAGCGATGGATTCAAATGCGTAACGCCTGAAACTCTGTTTTCGTCCCTAAAATAATAATTTTCATGTTAAATTTTAATAAATTCAGCTCACGAAGAATCAATTTTTGTCAACATTCATCATTTATGTAAAAATTGTGTAGTTGTTTCATGTGTAAAAAAGTTACTTGAATGATGTAAATTGGATGCATTCTTTCCAACGCGGTTCTTCCCCAAGTAAACCATAAATTGCTTTATAGAAATCCAATTTCTTCGATCGCAATTCAGTCGTTAATGATCCGGATGTTTCGACCACTGCTCGCCACACCATATAATTGGCCAAAGTTCGTTTTGGGGTTGAGTCTAAAACGGCTCCCAATTTTTCAAAGAATTCTGTATCATAATTGATAATAATCTCATTTTCATCGACTTCCAAGCCCTGTGGCAACATTGCATTAATATAATCCAGCCAGTTCAGGTATGGATAAGATTCTTGCAGTTCTCCAATAGAGAAGGGGCGGTAGAGTGTGGAGAAATTACGGCGCTCTTCTTGAGACTTCGAAATCTGATGAAAACAAAAGAATGGGTATGGAATTGAATTTGGGACTGTTTATATGTATTCACATTGGCCAATTCGATTTCAAATGAAATGACGTCCTTCAGTTCTTCTTCAGCTTTCATTCGATTTGTTCCAAGAACGATAGCATTTTCAACAATAAATTTGTAGTACGCTTGCACAGCATTTTCGTCGCTCCCTTGTATCAAGAACTCACGCCCCAGCTCTGAACTTGGTTGATCAATCTGAAAAAATGTCGTTGAAGAATATTTTTCTTGCTTTTCTATGAATTCAACAAACATACAGTTATAACACGTCTCGTTGAATTTTTGAAATCAGGTCCAACATTAAGTTCAATGAGGTTATTTGTCGGAAGACCCAGACGACGAAACTTTTTGATGTTTTCAATCCAATTCCAATCGCCTTCTGACCACGAATCGCCCTTGACTACAGGCCAGCCTCCAAATACTTCTAGGAGATCCACCAGTGGTTTTATGCCTCGTTCCTCGATTATCGTTTTGTTCAAACATGCCAAATTTAAGTTTTTGGCCAAACGAAATGGTTTCGATTCATTTGGTTGCGGTGGCTCGTTAATAATTGTTCGCAATTGCTCTTGCACCAAATCACTGAGCTTACCAAATGGATCAACTGATGTTTTGTCTTCAGGGATTTGAGTATTTTTTAAAAAACCTCCGCACGCAAATTCGAAAAAATTATGACAAGGGTCAATGCTCTCGTCAAGGTTGCTCATGACCTTTGATGCAGCTACAGTGCAACCGGCTGTTTTACATTTGAGTGCAGGCTTTGGCTTTTCAATTAGTTGATCTTTAGGAGTTATTCTTTCTTCATAAAGTGTTTTGAGCATTTCAATTGGTAGCTTCGTTTGTCGGCGAACACGCACCGCTTCAGCTTGTGGCTGCTTTTTATACTCTGTTTAAATTTTGCGGTCTTTAGTTTATTCATGTTTTTATGTTTATTTCTGTTTTATATGCTGTTTATTTCTACTTTGATTTTTATTGCTATTGAAACTGTCGATGTTTCATTCCTCAATCAGTAACAGAGGACCAATAAAATAACTAATAATACGCCTTCAATGAATATTAACAAAAACACGTACCGTTTTCATCCACAAAACAGACAGATATAGCTAATGCCATCACAACACACACAGCTAAAATGCATATTCCAATCAGTAATTCCTCTAGCAGCTTCAGCCGTTGCCACCATAATGTTTCTCTGCGAAATCAAATCGACACACTTTAATGAATTAAACATCAAATCAATCGTAGCCTTCTTATTATTATTATAAAATCGTCATTTGTTATATTCAATTTGTTATTTTGATTCTGTCATCAAACACCAGGTAAAGCTGCGTAGTAAAGCAATTGAGCTCACTTGGCATCTGGTTAATTTCATGTAGCTCAAATTAAAGTGCTCTTGCAAAGAGAAATCCATGCGACATGCAATTTAGTAGGCCGCATTGATTTTCACTTTAAAAATGGGCAAAAAATGTCGATATCGATTTTGTAATATTATTTTTGTATTGATTCAGAGAAGAAAAGATAAACTTGTTTTGATATTTTTCGACGGACAACACGCACTGTGTCAAGTTCATGTGAATAGTGTAAATATAGTTGTTGAGTTGCCGGTTTAGTTGTCCCATCTGTATTTTGCCTACAATTCACAAGATTTTCGTACATCGCGGTAAAAATATCAGCTAATAATGGAAAAAATATACAAGGTGCATGTACTTAGCTATAATCTGGTTCTGGTTTCGTTGGTTCGGCATATTTCTGACCTTGACGACAATTGCATCCAACTGCATGTGTTATTCTGCAGATGAATCAAAGCGAATTGCCAGGCGTGAACGAAAGAGATGCAATGAACGCAGACGCGTAGCGTGGTTGTAATTCACGGCGACAACTATGTAGCTTGTCTCTAGTTGTAGAGATTCACTTATTGTTCATTGCTCGATCTCTTGCTACTTCCTTATCACTTAACGCTTAATAATCCGTGAATTTTACTACCGCATTCGGTATATCAAATGGCCAAATTGGCAAAATATTAACGGAACGACTGAGCATAAACATTGCATAATCATGAAAATAAAAAGAAAAAATCACTCAATAAATTGAACATCCATACTAATTTTGTGTAAATAGTTTGTATGTTTAGCCAAAAATCGGCTTTGAGTTTACTAATTTTTTTAACTCACGCGCCACTTCAAATGGATTCTTATTCGATTTAGAGACAAAAAAACCAAAAATTTAGAAGGAAATCCGGAATCAGTCGTCGAATTGAATATGTGTGAAAAAGAAGTCACTTCCAGGAGTTTTACGTGTACGAAGATGGCCATCGGCCGTCAGACTGAAACTAAGTGTACTTTACGCAACGCAAATTCCTTGCGAAGATGCTCATGGCGTTTTATCTTCTCGTATATTTACAATTAATTTCTGCTGCACCTTTGTATGTGCGCGCATCTCCATTATGCACAATATCCCTTCTTTCTGCCGAATGCACCGTGATACATTCGCGCATGTTTATGGATATGTCTTCGCTGAATACAGCTTTTGATAAAGGTGAGTGCATTTTTTACTAGTTTTCATTCAGAATGGTTTTGATACAGTTAAAGGTTTTGATACTTTGATTAATTGTTTCTTGGACCGAGCCTTGAAAGGGTTGAGTTAGGTTTTGGTGATTATAAAAAGTAAAATGTGAAGACATTAAATAAATAATATTAAATGCATTACTTCGAATCTTTCATAAACATTTTCCATCATTCATAATTTATTTGCCATCATTCTAGAAGAAACACAAAGATTTCATTAATTTTCTTCTTAAGAATATTTTTTTGATCAGATTTTGATAACGGAATAACGATATTTCTTATGCCAATTCGTATTACGTACTCATCGAAAATGAAAAGAGGGGAAAATCTTGTGTCCCAAATCAGTCACAAAGTGACAGCGACAATTGTCAAATAAATATAGCCGCGCTAAACACCGAAAACATATTTTCGGCGAATAATCAAATACATGTAAGTAGAATATCTCATTTTTCTAGAAACTAAATGTTTGAACAATACTAAATATTTCAGAAAAATATGCTCAATTCGTTCCATATCAATTAGACGCTAGCTCAAATTCACATATATTTCGCATGATTTGCAGGTTAGGTACAGCGTTCTCGTTTTGATTTTAGTGCAAAGTGTTTAAATCAACAATTTAAACGAAGCTACATCAGAGTATTTTCAAAATGTTCGGACAACCATTGAATAACCAAAATGCGTTTGGTGCAACACCACAAGTACAACAGAATCCAATGAAAGATATCGAGGTGACTTCACCGCCCGATGACACAGTCTCCGCAATGGAGTTCAGTCCAATGACACTGCAACAAAATTTCCTGCTCGCCGGCAGTTGGGACTCGAGTGTTCGCTTATGGGAAGTGGAATCGTCGGGGAAAACGGTACCAAAACAAATGCAAACGATGGGCGGTGCAGTTTTGGATGTCTGTTGGTCAGATGTAAGTACATTTTTTTCGCAATTGATTACAAATTATGATGACATCGATTTGAAAATTGTTGGTGATTCATGAAAACAGGATGGTACAAAGGCATTCATTGCATCGTGCGACAAACAAGTGAAGTGTTGGGATTTGGGTTCAAATCAAATGATACAAGTTGCCCAGCATGATGCGCCAATACAGACTTGCCATTGGGTAAAGGGCTCAAATTACACATGCTTGATGACTGGATCCTGGGATAAAACGCTTAAGTTTTGGGACACCAGGTAATTCAATCGTTCTTTTAACGGTAACGATGAAAAAATTGAAAATCAAATGAAAAGAATAAGATTCTCATTAAATAACATGTGAACAGATCACCGTCACCGATGATGGCCATCAATTTACCGGAACGTTGCTATTGTGCCGATGTAGATTATCCAATGGCAATTGTTGGAACAGCTAGCCGTCGATTGATTGTATATTCATTAGAAAATAAGCCAACTGAATTCAAGCAAACGGAGAGCCCATTGAAATTCCAACATCGAGCAGTTGCGATTTTCCGTGACAAAAAGAAAACTCCAACTGGCTATGCGCTTGGCAGCATCGAAGGCCGTGTTGCCATCCAATATGTAAGTCCAACAAACATTCGAAATACACATAGAACTGTAAATAAAATCGAGAATCAATGCCAAACTAGGTGAATGCGGTGAATCCAAAGGACAATTTCACATTCAAGTGTCATCGAATCAATGCAACCAACAATATTCAGGATATTTATGCGGTGAATGACATCAAATTCCATCCAATTCATGGTACATTGGCGACGGTAGGTTCGGATGGAACATTCAGTTTCTGGGATAAAGATGCTCGTACAAAACTCAAATCATCGGAATCGATGGGCGAGGCGATCACAAAGTGCTGTTTCAACGCTCGCGGTGAAATATTCGCATATGCCGTTGGCTATGATTGGTCAAAGGGTCATGAATACTACAATCCATCGAAGAAGACTTTCATTTTCCTGCGCCCTTGCTTCGAAGAACTTAAACCAAGGCCAACAAACCAATAGAATTCATATGATGCGTTTCGTTTATCGTTCCAAATATAAGAAATATTTTCTTCTTGCAACATGGATAATCCATAGTAACGATAACTTCAAATCAAATCACAAAAAAATACATTCAACAAATCGAGACATTTTAAGTACCATAAATATTATACCGAATTCAAATAAAATAAACATTAAAATGATTCGCTATGGATAATAAATTTAAAAAATTGTGACAAAAATCGGGTGCAAAAGATTTATTTTGGTTTTAGCAAATGCAGATAGAGGGCCATTGTTATTCTCATACAATAATAAAAACAAACAGATACAACTTCATACTATAAAGATTCATTGACATTCGCATTCGCAGTGAAACTACGATTCAAAGGCGTAATCTAAAAACTTGCAGCACGATAAAAAAATCGAAAATTTTGGAATACATTTTCATAAAAAATAGTTGTTAAAATGTTCCATTGAAATTATATCTGAACGCATCTAAAAGAACCAATTAAAAGTTGCTAGCTACAAGTCAGGCTTACTGGCCTTTTCACGGAGTGGACGAGTAGCAGTAACTAAACCGAAGAAAAATAAACTTGGTTTATTTATTGAAATAAGGGATAAGACGGGAAAATGTATCTAGACAAAAACTTCACAGAGGAAGGAATTCCAATCAGAACCGTCTACATACCGAATATTTCGATAAATGTGAGTAATTTCGAAGCATTGCCAAAAAACTCAAAATTTTGCGAGAATGCTGAGCCGAAAGAGCATCATTGGATAATTGATTTGTATTTTATCAACATTGAATCATTTTGAATAGAAAATTAATTTGTTTATTACTTCTTTTTTTGAGAACAATCAAAACAAATGAATTCTTCGAATGAAATTTTTAAAGGGATGCATTTTTAATTGAATTTTCAACATTGCCATTTAATGAATATACAAATTAAATTGTCTGCGTTATGAAAGTTCTACGAGGTCAAATATTCATTGCTATATAGCTATAGCATATGATAATGAGCTGTCAGAATTGATATCATAAGACGGTTCAGTTTAACGGAATTTTCCGTTAATATATTTATGTGACGACGCAGATAAAGTAGCCCTTCGAGCAAACAAAAAAAGGTGAAAAGATAATTTAACAAATTAAAAAACAAATGATCATTAAGATAATGATTGAGTCTTTTGAAGTTTGACTGAAACCCACATGAAAATGTCATTATGAAATCAACACAATTACTCCCGATGAATTGCAAAGGGTTTTTGCATGATTGGTCAAAATGTTCAGCTGAGAAATTCGCAACGAACCGAGAATTTGGCATGACTTCAGAATTTGATTCAAAATCGCTCGAACATGAATCAATAAATCATTTTCAGTAGTCAATTAAGACTTGATTGCTATACTTGATTTCCGGTTTTTTTCATTGTTTAGATATCGAAGGATATGCTATGCCAATACTTTCGTATATTCGGTGCAATTGAACGTGTGCAAATTGTGGCGGAGCGTTTGAAATTCATTGATATCATAAATTCATCGGCTGTGGGTGCCGGCGGCACCGGATTCGTGGACGTCGATCCAACCAAACGCAAATACTATGCATACGTAACATTTGTCAATACGCTCGGTGCATCTGAAGCTCTATCGAAGCAACGGCATGTCGTGCAAGAGCGTGAAATTGAAGTTGAGCCAGCCTTTAGTTGGAATCAGCCCGCTTCGGATTTGGCGAAATATTTATCAGAACATCAACAGCCAACATCGACACGAAAAGAAAATCTCTATAAGCAAATGGAAGAAGTACTAAATGATGATTGTATTTATAAAATTATGACTTATCTGGACATTTTCGAATTGGCTGATATGGCAAAATTTAGCCCAAGATTTCAGACAGTCGCCGAACAAATCCGGTGTTTGACAATATCACGCCCGCCGCCGGTCCCTTTAATGGAACTTCGAAGCATACTTCGGCTACTTGGTTTCGGTCATTCGGTCACGAATTTAACCGTATCGATAAAAACATTCAATCCATGTGCACAGCGTCATATTTGCGATCGTTTGTTCCAGTACATTGGTCCGCAGCTAAGATCACTTACACTGACATCCTTTGGCGTCACCACCGAACAGTTTGAACTGATGAAACCGCTTCTTTTGCACTTAAACTATCTTGACATCGATTTTAGCTACAGTTTCGATTATAAACGATTCGATTGTGTATGGCCAAATTTAAAAACATTACGCATGCGAACGTCGGGTTTTGTTGATAGTTTTGTGAGCCAAGAAGATACGGTGCCTGAATTTCCAGCTTTAATGAAGCTGATGATTGCCAGCGGCTATCGCTTGCATGAAAATCTTTTCCATCGTTTATATCGTGCTTGTTCCAAGATCACCGAACTCGTTGTGATCAATATCGATGACAACTACAGTGAATTGGCGCCAATAGTGCAACGACAAACTGATTTGGCCAACCTGCGCCAATTCATCGAATTGGTGAAATTACATTTATCATTTAGCCGATCGTATTTTAATGGTTCACTCATCGATGTGATAAGTAATTTAACGAAATTGGAGCATTTAACATTGGAAATCACAAATGTACGCCAACCAGAAGACCGTATTTTTAACGAGCTTAATGCAAACCTACGAAAAATTGGACTATGCCTGCCAAAAATCAAAGAAGTGCGCTTCTCAGGTATTCCATTGGAAGAAGAAAAATTGGTTGAAATGATTAAATATGCACCGAAATTGGAATCACTTTGTATTCACGAGTGTGGTCTTGAGTTGAGCGTCCGGCTTATCAAAAATATCGTGCAAAAACGCAAAAAAATGTTCACAACGACCATCGGACAGCGCACACCCGTTCCCCTCAAATTGATTGTCAACGAATTCTCTGAACCAATAGTATCAAATGTAAGTTAAAAATATGTATTTTAAATGATTTGAAATATGATTCTATTTGAGACTTAAGAAATAATTTGGATTTTCTATCTCAGATTATTATGGAGCCAGGCATTATGCAATACGTACAAGTGCAACGCAATCTCAACAAAAATATAATAAACAAAGGTTACATAGTTCAGACGGAGGGTACGCCACGTCCCTTCGTGCGAAATGCAAACTTTAGACGAATTCGTTTCGGCAACGATCCACGTGAGCGCGATCCATTCCGTGTTCGGAATCGATTGTTCCTTTTTAGACCATAGTGAATATATTTCAAATTGAAAATCAATTTCTCAGCCTTTTAAATTGAAACTATTTTTTCCTTATTTCTCTCTCTCTCTCTCTCTCTCTCTCTCTCTCTCTTTATTGAACAAAGCATATTTGTGTGCCTGATAAACATAATGGGAAAACGAAACCTTCCGCGTAAGGGAGAATCATAAAAAGAATTTGCGCATCATGAAAAATTGTGTTTTTAAAAACGCAACTCGATTCGCCATAAGAGGCAATGCTACACAAATTCTTTTTAAGATAGACTCTTACGGGGACGGTTTCGTATTCGCGCTTTTTTTCTCAGGCACACATCTAGTCTTAATAAAGACTTGAAAGATTTGCCTTTCGAAAAGGCTAGGTATCCGAACAATGGATCTCCATTTATTTGTTTAGGGACATTTTTTTGTATAAAAATTAAATCATCTAAATTTGTGTGATACAATTGTAAAATTTGGATTGTTCGTTAGATTTGGACAGAGAAACGATGGATTGATCGTCCAATTCATGAGTTATAAATGTTTCTAGCAAATATTTACATATAAGCAAAAGGCCGAAACATTTGAATAAATCAGATTTGCATATTAGCAATATGAATGTAGTTTTACGATTGGAGCAGAAGAAAACGTTCTCATATTCGTCCATGTGAACCGAATGGAATGTGACCCACTTTGCAACCGTATGAATACACACAACGCAGCAAGACTCGTTCAAAAGCTAAGTTTCATTCACATTGTATATGCGGAATAGTAAAGCGCGCGCCAAGTAACACGTACAGAACGACAATACGGGATATTCGAAAATGTGAACATCGTATATAGCGTTCGCTAATATTTGTGTGCGAGCGGGATGCAGCAACAATTCATACGGTTGCAATTGCACGTGCGGATGCATGCCTGCCTGTGTGTTGTATGGTAGCGATGCAAACACTGACATAGCTATCTTTCTCTTTCTCTCTCTCATGTATTTTGAAAGTAAATGTAACACTAGCACTGGTTCGTAATTCGTATCGAACAGAAAAGTGGCTGTCACTTTTCGTTGTGTGCGTTATTTTATTGTCAGAACGGTCATTAATGTTATTATTTACATTCGGACTGTATATCGCATTGAAACTTAGAAACGTTCACATCTTAACCGTAACTGTTTTAAAAGCGGATGAATTTCCGTTCAAAGCTCGCCGAATTTTCTGGAAATTCGAAAAATTGTTCAGTTAATTGAAATAAAGTGTAGTGAAAGTTCCATTGTAACCGAGAGAGCGAGAATGTGTGCATTTTTAAAAATTTCTGCCTTCTACATGACTGATGTTCACCGATACATACACAAGTAAACGAGTATGGCAGTTGTGGGTTTTAAATGAAATACCTAGGAGGCGCCATCTTAAAAAAAATTCACACACAAAAATATCATTAATACAGAATTTTTTTTGGCTCGCAAGCGTTTACAAAATGAACATTTTTTTTCAAAATATTTGTCAGCAGAAATCCATTGAAATTGTATAGATTTAGGCAATAATCCGTTGAATATGTATAAATGATTTGTAAAAAATACGGAATTGCGCCGAAATTGGTCAACACAATTGTCTGGTGCTGAGAAGACATTCGTATTGAGATTTCCAGTAAAAAATATACTGTACATAATCAAGATTATTAATTGAGTGTAATTATTCATTTGAAAATTGTTGCCAAATTCTGTTCAATAAATAATATAAAATCCTGTTTGATATAAAATACTGCAAAATACGTCGGAATACTTTGACAAAGTCCATGAAGTGTGCGAAAGAAAAGTGGTTGATGTCAATTTGACAAGCAATATCACAACTGAGAATAGAGTTTCATTTTGACGCCCGTCAAATCAAATTTTATTGATAGTGTATGAGAAATTTTTATGCGAAAAATTACATTCGATCAAATTTAATGAACGTATAAATGTCATCGAATTGGTTACGATATTCGATGAGCAACGAAACAATTAGCACGAAATCGGGTTAAGTGGACAGCGTGAAATTTTTGTGTTCGAATTGCAATTGAATTTGACCATTTGGAGATCGTGTGGTGAGCGAGTTTGTCGATTTCCAAATGGGACACCACACCATTAAGAACGCTGATTAGTTAACATGACACAGACACAAATCAAAAATTCCATCGAATCAGTGTCCTGTAAGTATAAAGCCATTTTATTGATTCACAATTTGGATTTGCACTGGCATTCGAATTTAGATTTGTACGTTGAATGTTCATTATTCTCCATTTGTTTCAATTTGTTAGTCGTATGTGTTTGGATTTTTGGAGTAGCATCATTTTAGATCGTTGTTTTCTTTCTCTCCTTTGAACACTGGCATTTTTGTAGATAAAATGAGTCTGAAGAAAACGGGCCCATCAAATGACAGTACTACTTCTTCTGACTCGGATGACGTAAGAGCATACATATACTTTTTCAATTCAATGTGTTTTTTTCTCTATTTCTCTCTCTCTCTGCGTTTTCATTGTTTGTTGTGGAAATCACGCGTGGTGTGTTTTGCAATAATTTTTTTGTTGAGCGAGAGACAATTGTAATGAAATTTGATTTTTCATAATTATTTCCAATCAAAGGCATCCGATTCATCGTCAAGCAGTAGCAGTAGTTCGAGTAGTGAGGCATCGATAGATCAAAAAGTACCATCAGTGACTAAATTTAGCATTTTAAAGTAAGCATCCAAATCACCATTCTATTTTATCCCGCCCAAACTGATTTTCAATCATTTTTATTTGTAGAAATGAAACAGATTCCGGTCTTCGTATGAAAATTGCTGCTATACCAAAAATATCGTCAAAAAAGAACGATAGTTCGATGGCTACAGAACCAAATGCCCATCGAAAATTGTTAAATAGAGAACATGAAATCGGGGAGTCGACAAGTAAGCAAAAGAATATGCGGAATATGTTGTCGAAAAATCAACGTCAAGACTCAACATCGAATTCTTCATGCTGTTCCGCATGCACCGAAAGCGATGATGATACCGATTCCAGCTCTCTGTGTTTGAAGAATAAACTCACGTCAAAACCAATGAAACACAATGCCAACAATAAACGCAACCACAAGAATGGCAGCAATATGCGAAGGATTGTGAGCAATACCAAGCGAACAATACAATCGAAAAAAACGAATATTGAAACGAGTGATTCGAACAGCGATTCGAGCGATGAATCCAGTGAGAGTGAGCCGAGTGAGAAACGTTCGCCGCTGGCAAAATCCAAACAAACATACAAAAATGATTTTCTTAAGTCAGCCACGGACGTTGCGAATAATCAAAATCTCAACGCCGATGGAGCATCATCGAGTGATATGGAATTGCCGGCACTCGTTATGGCAGCTATTCAACGGGTTGAAAGTTGTTCAGACGGAGACAACTCAAAAACCGAACAAAATAATAGGACACAATATACATCGTCACTTTTACGTGATTTTGTCGTGAAAACACAAATGATTGGCACGAATATTTCGAATGCCACACACTCGTCGCCGTCGAAAACGGAAGCGAAACATGCGAATGAAGTAACGAAAACCGAATCAAAAGGAAATATTGATACAAATGTGAAGCGAAGGCGTGGACGACCACGCAAGAATCCCACACCAATCACAAATGAGCCAGCTAATGTAAATAATGGTTCACCCGATTCGGGTATAACTTCATCGGCGCCATCGAGCAAAAGCAACAGTTCAAAATCACATAAAAAATCGTCTGCGGCTGTTGCCAAAAAGATTGACATTTCAACGCTAGAAAAAAGTATGTACGCCACGGAACGTGTACTCTATCCGCCGCGTCGCAAGAAACAATCGGCGCACCAGCACACCGAATCGAGGGCGAAAAGTTGTGACAATCAGGCCTCAGACAAGATCGATCCGATTTGGCGGAAAATCGATATCAACAAAAAATTTCGGCGACCAAGCGAATGTGGCTATAAAAGTGACACCAATACCATTTGCAGCAAGGTGTTGGCCGCACAAAGTGGCTACACAAGTGATTACTGCAATGTCAATCGACGACTGCTGTCCGGCTATAAAAGTGATTACAGTTGCAGAAGCCGACGCAGCGGCTATAAAAGTGATTTCAGTGTTAAAGCTAAATCATGTGGCTATCGCAGTGACTGCAGCACAAGGCATCGACGGAAAATACGAAGAAAGCGACGCACCAAAACCATTTCATCGAAACCAACGCTAAATGACCAAGATATTCTGATGTTGGCCGGTTTGAGTTTGGGCCGAAGCGATGAGAGTAGCGTCGATTCGGATGTCCCCAAGCCAGAAATCACAACAAAATCTTCATATAAGGCAACAATACGAAAGCCCGTCAACAATTCGATCTCATTAACTGGAAATAAGTCAACATCAACCAAAGTGTCTGCCTCAAAATCCCTGATGGCCGATGATGTTTTAAGCATTTCGGAGCGTGTACCGAAACACACAATCAACCGCAGTTTCGATAGTATGCGACTTGCAATGAATGATTCACTGCCAACGTTTACATCAAGCATTTACAAAGATGGTGATTCGAGTTCATTAAAATTGGATAAGCCAGGCCTAATAAGACGTCGAAGATCGTCAGCAGTAAGCCATTGCAGTAGCCATTGTTCGACAACATCAAGGCATCGGTTTCGAAGGAGACGCCGGAGGCGCCTCAAGTCCACCACCGATCCAATGTCCGAATCGAATATGGCCCAAATCAATCAGCAAATTGAATCGCTAACATTGTCATTCTCGTCTTTGTGTGCGATTTATGCGGAAAAAACGACTCGTGACAAAGCTGATAAATCAGCACCAACCGGCAAAGCGACGGGCTCACGAAGAGCCGGCAAAAAACGCAAAACAAATCAGGAAAATACTGAAGCGCCAATGGTCAATTCAACGGCAACGTCCAAAAGACGAAACAAGAAAGCGGTTCAAACAAAAAGCCCCGACGATCACAAGTTGCCGTTGAAGAAACGGCATTATCTCTTGACGCCGGGCGAAAAAAATGAAAGCGATAAAAATGCTGAAGCACAAGATGCTGAACAAGCCGAACCGGACAATGACACCGACATCTCATCGGGGAAGGCAGTTACACCTAAAAAGAGGCACTTTCTTCCAACTCCTGTTGATCTAAATGATGTCATTGACTCAACCGATGCCACAAGCAACAGCACTTGCAAAGATTTACAGGAAATTCAAGCATCGGTTTCTGTATCAATAACGAGTGACACGGTGCCTTCGAAAAGTGCTTCGCAATCGAAAAAGAATGAACATACACGCAATAAAAAAGAGCGTCGTTTAGAAGTAGTATTGAACAAATTGTCTCCAAATACTCAAGTGAGCATTGATTCCATAGCTAAGCCCACAGTTGCGTCGAAAACTGCGACGCATCGCGCCAAAACCATACTCACCACAAAGTCCGCCCCAAAAAGTCCATCTGCTAAAACTTTACCAGCGGGAACAGCAGCTCCACCAAAATCCAAACAGTTGCCAATAACAAATACTCAATTATCTGAAAATAGCTCAAAAGCGGGTAATTCCCGAACGAATAGTGCCAGAAGTAGTAAAATTGAACCCGTTCCACCGCCCGGCGTATTTGAACCAAGCGTTGATCTTGAACTGCAAATTCCATTTACCGCAATTACCGTTCCAATGACACAAAAATTCGCTACGGAAACCAGTCGAACGAATGATAAAGTTAAAAGTGATGCAAGCAAAGCAGCGAATGATGAAAAGGTTATCGATAAACTGTTGCATCGAACTGGCGCTGCGTCAAAAATTGGCAAGAAAAAGCGCAAGAAGCCGAATCGAACGGGTTTTCCAACGTTGAAAAAGAAGAAGAAACCATCGCCCCCGGCACCGATAAAACCGATTGAAGCTGATAAAAAAGATGCATTGAATTCATCAAAAATATTAGCTCGGGAGCCGCGAGTTGCTCTCGATGGCGCTGAAGCAGAGATATTGAATAAATTGAATCACCTCTGTGATCGCGTTCCATCCGAAGGCGAACCCACCGGAACTTTCATTGAACGCAATTCAAAGTCGAATCCCACCGCTTCAGTTGATGTTGATCGCTTGCGCTCAAAACCGAAAGCAAAAGATTCGGGTAAAAGTTCGAAAATCAACGCAAAGAATGACCTTGAGCGAAATGAAATCAGTGTTGATTCGGAAGTTGATGATTCAAGGTCGAGCGCTAGAAGATTGAAACAAAAGGAAATTGATCCGAAAATTAAGAGCAAACAAAAGGAAAATTCAAATGAAGTTTGTACAACAGCACGTCGCGGTCGACCACCGATACATCGAGAGGAAGTTTCAAATGCCATTGTGCCAGCCAAAAAACAAAAGTTGTCAAAACATCCGCCAAGGGTCAAAGACTCGGGAACAAAATCGGATGCAATCATTGAAAAACAATTGGAGCGCAGTGTAAAGACAAAGGCCAGCAAAAAAGAGATTGGCATTTTGAACAAAGAATCCAAGGATGTTCAGGCTCTCGCCGAAAATAAGAAGGCGTCAAGTGAACATATGAAAGGAGAAAAAGGCGTGAAGCGCACAATTAATGGACGAACCATAACGTCAACAAATCGCAAATCATCATCTCCGATTGAAACGAAAAAATTGGAAGTTGATGAAAACAAAAGCCGCAAAAAACCCCGATTGGAAATTTTGGATGAAAACAAAGTTGAAAGTCAAAAGCGAATCGGTTCGCCGAACATTCAAAACGATGCGAGTGACAGGAAGCGAGCTCGCATCGAATCTACCAAGAGCCCGAATAACAAGGAAAGGACAAAGACAAAGCATTGGGTGGCATCGAAGGAAACTGTTACTGATATAAATGACATCGTACCGGTGGACGCTTGGATGAAGCCAATGGATCAAGAACCATTGCCACAAGAAGAGAACGTTAATTTTGTTGAACAAATGGACGAATTGGTGCCAACCAATGACACCAAGAAATCTCAAGCAAAGCCGAAGAAAAAGTATTTGGTGGCTGGTCTATTCTCGAACTTTTACAAAGTTGACTCCTTATTGTCGGTTGAAAAATCATCAAAAAGCACAAACGATAAAAAGGCGGTCGATGACGAGCACGCATCCGAATCACTTTTGCCAATGCCGTTTTTCGATAAATATCTCCTTCAAACACAAATCGATTTTCGTTTGCCATACGATTTGTGGTATGCCCATGAACATGATAAACTATCGGGTCGAAATATTGTCCACAGTTGGAATTTCAAGAAAATTCGTATAAATATTTATGCAGATTCAGTGAAACCAATTCAATCGACAGATTTGCCACAATGTAGCTGCAAGCCCGAATATGAATGTGGTGATAATTGTCTAAATCGTTTGGTCTATACCGAATGTGTGCCAGAAACATGTCCATGCGGTGACAAGTGTCGCAACACAAAAATTCAAAAGCATATCGTTGCTCCCGTCGAACGCTTTATGACACCGAACAAAGGTTGGGGAGTCAAAACGAACCATGGCATCAAAAAAGGTACATACATTCTCGAGTATGTCGGTGAAGTGGTGTCTGAGCGAGAGTTTAAGGAACGAATGGCCACGTTGTATATCAATGATATCCATCATTATTGTTTGCATTTGGAAGGTGGTCTATTCATTGATGGACATCGAATGGGGAGCGATTGTCGCTTCGTAAATCACTCATGCGAACCGAATTGCGAGATGCAAAAATGGTCGGTGAACGGATTGTCGCGAATGGCTTTGTTTGCTATGCGAGATATTCAGCCAGACGAAGAGCTTACTTATGATTATAACTTTTCGCTGTTTAATCCGGCTGAAGGTCAAGTCTGTAAATGCGAATCTAAAGACTGCCGAGGTGTGATTGGTGGCAAATCTCAGCGCATTCGACCTATTGAAAATAAGGTTTGTTTTGAATTTATTGCTGCGATTCGATAAAAATGGCTTTATTTACTAATTTGTTTAATATTACAGAATTTAGAGAAAGCTAGCGATAAAAAGAAATGCCGATCGAAGCATCTTAAACACGGTGGTGCTTCAAAGAGCAAAGGATTCATGCATTCTAAAGACAATTCACGACGTTCACAATTTCAACTTCCTTCTTCAAAGGAACAACTTCTCGCTGCTGAGGGCCATTGCTTTTTATTGAGGAATTTGAAAAAGGTGAGCATTTTTTCTATAAACTTACGTTTCGACACTGATTTTGAAAATAAAACTTACTTTTGAAGTTGTCTAATGACCGTGTCTAATTTAAATTTGACGCTGAATATACTAACATATTATTCTGTGAATAGGTTCGAAATGCCAATATGAAAGCACCTCCGACACATTCAAATACAAATAGGCCATCGCTTACTGCCAAGATCTCAGCGCTGCGAGTACCTCGGAATATACGAACGAGAGGTGTTACAATCGCCGAACATGATCCAGTAGTTGAGAAAACAGTTCGAATCGCTGGAATATTGCGTGAGATCTGCGTAGAACTCAACAATTTCAAAGGTAAAACACTTGACACACATTCAATTTGCATAGAAGGCCTCAACAAGTCTCAACTTCTGTGACTAATTTGTACTCAATCTGAACACGAACATCATTCTTAATTTCAAATTTCTCAATTCCAGACGCATCCGGTCAATATGCAATATCAAAATTGAATCTGCCATCAAAAAAGAAGAATCCGCAGTATTACGAAAAGATAAAAAATCCTATAGATTTGTCAACAATTGAAGGGAATGTCGAGAAAGGTGTTTATGAGCGTCCGGCTCTATTCGATACGGATATGAATCTTCTTTTTACAAATGCTATCGAATATTACGGAAATGACTCGCCAGAAGCAACAATCACCATGCAACTACAAACGGTTTATGCACGAAAAAAGGCTGATTTATACGATAAATTAGTGGCGATTTGTGGCGAATCGGCTGAATTGAGTACACTGCTTGAAACACAGTCGGGCCCATTCTTGTGTCCAGTTGAGGATCCAAATGAAGATCATATTCGGTGCATTTGTGGATTGTATCGGGATGAAGGTGTCATGATTCAATGTTCGCAATGTAAAATATGGCAGCATGCCGAATGCACTGGGGCTGATACAAAAGCTGATGACTATTTCTGCGAAAAATGTGCGCCACGTGACGTCGACTATGAAATTCCATTGAAAGATAAAACCGATGAAGGTTATCCATACTATTTGTCATTGATGCGCGGAAAAGATTTACAGATTCGCCAATCGGACACAGTGTATGTGTTGCGCGATATTCCAATCGATGGTACAGCCGATGGCGATAAAAGCAAAGTACGAAAGCATACATACGAAACGATTGGAGAAATTGATCACAATGAATGTGATATTTTCCGTGTCGAACGGATGTGGAAAGACAATGATGGCCGGCGATTTGTGTACGGCCATCATTACTTGCGACCGCATGAGACTTATCATGAACCGACCCGTAAATTTTACCAGAATGAAGTAGTTCGTGTGCCCCTCTACGAGGTGGTTCCAATTGAATTGATCATGGGACGATGCTGGGTCATGGATTTGAATACATTCTGCAAAGGTCGACCAACTGATAGCGTTGAGTCTCATGTGTACATCTGTGAGCTACGTGTCGACAAAGCCGCCCGGCTATTTTCCAAAATATCCAAAAATCCGTATCCGGTATGCACCAAGAGTTATGCATTCAAGAAATTCCGCCAGCGCCTCAAAATATCCCGCAGCTATCTGGTAAGTGCAGATTAACAGTTTTTCAACGTACTTTTATGAATTCTTGTGCTGGATTTTAATATGTTCTCTATCTTCTTCCACAGCCACATGACGTAGACACAACATCGTCAAAACAAATAACAAAAAAACGTCGAGGACCCGACGAAATATCGCAACAGACAGCGAAAAAACCATTTATGCCCATTGTGCAGCTCATGGCACCTCCACAAAAAGTAAACAAAAAACACAACAAATTCATTTCATTTTGACATTAAATTTAATCGAAAATTGTATTGTTTTGCAGACGATGAACGCAAAACGAAACCGATTGGAGAAATTTGTGAGCCATTTGATAGAGAAACAGCGAGCAATGAACGAAGGAGCTGAGACACTTGATTTGTCATATATGTTGACGGGACGTGGTGCGCGACGACGAACGACTGCAACAAATGTGCCTCATTCAACTTGATTTAGATGTCATTGAATTCGACTTCAACGTAATTCCCCCTTAATAAAGCATTGCATTTTTTCCAACCATTTTTCAAAAGGTTTAAATCATTCAGCGGCTGAAGCTGACCCATCCTTTTTGTTAACACCATTTTATTTTCTGCATAATTTATTTGATTTTTTGTTTAAATTATATAATTTATATGAAGCAAAACCATGATGTAAAATTTAGATTTAGAAATCACATCTCGATTGCAATCAACGATTGCAAAACTAATGCAATGACAACCATTTGAGCCCACTTTTATACTGGAATGTTGCACGCGTTAATCTTAGAAACGGTCAACATTCAGTACACGGTTTACATATTATTTACATTGAAAATGTAAAATAAGTCGTTCTAGGCTTTAAGTTCAAACATTTTCTTTCTACGAGGAAAAAAAAACCTTTTTTTTTTGTTTTCAATTTTACCTTTCAATCTCTTGATTAACTCAAAACAACAAAAAACAAACATTTCAGAATAAAGCAAATTATTCCTCGGAAATTTGAAACAAAATCGATTTAATTTTTTTTAGTGTTTTATTTACAGCCCATTTGATTCAAATAGTTTGAATCGTTTGATTCAAAAAGCAAAGATTAACATGGTGGATTGCTCAACGGTAAGATATAAAATTGGGATAAAAAGCAACTGAAGAATACGCGAAAAAAAATTCTGCTCAAAATAGGTAATAAATGATTATGAAGACAGCACGAACACGAGCACGACATTGTCAATCAAATAGAAAACCCGCGTAAATCATGGAGTCGTATTGTAAAGAGTCGCCCTCTACAACAGTCATACGAAAAAAGCAATCAATTGTGAAAGCACATGTCAAATTCGTAGATTTTGGATTGATAATCATAACATTTAATTCCGTAAATAATATGTTTTTGGTCAGATCGTCTATGAGCATCTTATCTGTTTCGATTTTTATGCCTAGTTCGTTTCAGATGAATTGATGTTTTTACGATTTGTTCAAAAAATATGAGTTCTGACGCAACTATTTTTATCACAACATTTTGATAGTGTAATCATTGCTATGAAAACTCTTTCCGTATCAATGAAAATAACCAAGTTGTTTTGATACAAAGCAATTTTGAATGAATTTGAATGAAACATCGAATGTGGTAACGAAATTGCTTTCAAACAAAAGTGAGTGTTTGCAACATTAAAAAGTTCCGAAGTCTTTAAAATATCAAAATTATAAATTTTGCCCGATGGGCTTTTAATCATACTGAAATCTGATCAAAATCAGCAAAATCTTTCGGTGTATTTTGGAGTGTCAATTTTTTTTCGGTTTAAAGGATGAAGGGAAGATAAGATAAAGGAAATTATATTGATAGCGAATCATATATAAAGTACAGTCGGCAGAAATTGTTCTACAGCCAATTTCAAAAAAAATATATGGTGTAAAATCAAAACATAATCGAATTTTTGTTGGCTCAGGATTTATCAAACGTACATACAGGTGCAGATAGATAGTCTTCGGATGGTTCAGTTGGATTCTAGTCATTAAATCTATCATTAAATGGAGTGTTTTCCAATATAATTACGAAAAATTTGCAGGTGAGGTAGTCGTAAATCTTATATTTACGAATTGAAATCTTCCGTGGTTCTTCCAAAATTGATGCGATAAGATATGAACATAATTACAATAAAAATTTGTAGTAATCGATAAAATACCCGTATTATTTTAACTCGATGAATTTTGGTAAATATTCGGATTATTTTCGTAAGACCATTTATTGATGAGGATTTGGTTTTCAAAGATAAATCAGACGTAATATTCGTCTGGATCATAAAGATATTTTATTCATTATCAGGACTGATTGTACCAAAATTGCTATAAAATTTGGATGATTAATGTTTTTGACCTCAAATCTTTAGAAAAGTGCCTCAACGGTAGATTCTTCTACTCACATAAACATGAATCCGATGTCCGATAGCAGACCAGAATCATGGTTCCGGTATATCACCGTCGAACCGACGATGTTTTTATTCATGTTCGCATTTCAACTAACATCAGTGATTGAACAGCAACTATTTGTGAGGAAGGCTTGCTTAGCCAATCACAACTTCACAGCCAACATTTGTGATAATCTCAAAGACAATAAGACAATTAATGAGCAAGTCCAAGTGTGTGTCCAAGTTTTTTCGATTCTTGTTTTGTTTGTGCATTTTATTATTGTTTTAAACATAGAAAATTATTGATTCAATTTCAGATAACAGTGACCAATTTTCACCAATGGAATAACATAGCTGGTTGTATATTCGCGGTTATAATCGCTCTTTTTATTGGCTCATGGTCGGATAAAAGAGGTCGCAAAATTCCATTGCTTATAGGTCTGACAGGGAAGCTTATCTACGTTTTGGTTCTTTTGCTGAACATTTACCATGGTAAAAAAACACCAGAAAATGCTATCCAAATCACTTGAAAATCGAACATAATCAAAATATTTTATGTGTACTTCTAACAGAAAATTGGCCAGTCGAGTATATAATTTACACGGCAACGATTCCGTGTGCCTTGACCGGTGCTGATATTGCCATTTTTGCGTCAGCCTTCGCATATATATCGGATGTATCGAGTATTCAAAATCGAACATTGCGCGTTACAGTTCTAGATGTTTGTTATTTAGCGACTTTTCCGACAGGGATCGCTCTAGGTAATGCATCAAATACTCCCCATTCTTTTGGCGCGATGTTTAATTTTGCATCTTTTGCAGGTTCATATCTGTTCGAACATGTTTGGCAGAAATCATATTTCATCATGTTCAGCATTAATGCATCATTTTTAGTGATTGCTATAGTTTATTCCTGTTTAAGATTGCAGGTATTTTTCAGCTTTTCATCATTCAGCATGATGTCACATAAATAAACGATTCAATTTTTCAAACAGTGGCGAACATCTACGAGACAAAATTCTATCAGAGAAGTTGGATGTGGTGGAATTGTTGGCGATTTTTTCGATAAAAAGCATTTGGTCGAAACTGTGAAAACTCTTCTCAAGAAACGTAATAAAAATCGTCGAATTTTTCTATGGATATTTCTGGTTGCCATGATTTTCTATACATTTCAACGCGACGAAAGAAAATACACATTTCTATACACACAATATAAATTTGGCTGGGAAGTGGAGCAATTTAGCAATTTTAAGGTATTTCGATCGTCACTTTTTATTATTATATATTATATTTTCTAATTGGGGTTTTTTTAAATCTGGAAAAGAAACAATGGGGGGTTTCGAATTGAAGAGAAAAAAAATCAGTTACAATTTATTACATTCATTCAACGTAGCGATTGAAAAAACGTAAAGTACGAATATCGATCGCTCGCAAGTGTTACAAAAGATTTTCTTAATATCTTCATATTATGGTCTATTGTAAACTTCATATCTCCCGGATTTGATATCATCCCACAAAAAAAGACGAGCACTGTTTTAATCGAACTTAAAAGAACACATTCCATGGCAACATCGCAATTGTTTAATCGAATGGAATTACACACTTAATTTTGCCGGCAAATGATGCTTCCTCGCAATTGAAATAAAAAATGTGTGAGGTTGAATATTGAACATAGCACGCGTCTTTCCTCCTTTAAATTCACGCTCGTTCTGATACTGTTCTTTTGAGTTTGGCAATGCAACGGAATTCGATCGCAACGAATAATGAAATTCAAATTTGTCTGATAACATGTTATCAAAACGAAAACTAGTTGAAAATCTTCTTGTTGTTTTAAGTCGATCACATGATAATCTATCTGTTGATACCACAAAAGTAAATGAATCTTCTGTGTGAATACACACAAAACAATCGTCATTTGTTCCATCCAAGATCGATTCAGAATTCAATATTGTATTGATGAACAACACTCACGCATATTATTCTAATCAATGCTCCGAACGTATAATTAAATAAATGGTATTATTTTTTCTTTTCAGGTGTTTCAATCGACGCTGTACATTTTTATGGTTTTTTTCGGTGTCCGTATCATGTCAAAGCAATTCAAATGGAAAGATACAACGATAGCAATGATCGGAGCCATTTTCTTTTCCGCATCCCGATTTTGCTTTGCCTTCGCAGAAATTCCAGAGATTTTTTATGTGGGAGCAGCTATCTCGAGTCTTGGCCCGGTCGGAAGTTCACTCATACGCTCAATGACTTCGAAAGTGGTTCCGTTCACCGAGCGAGGCAAAGTATTCACTCTGCTATCTGTTTGTGATAATGCTGTGCCATTCATTAGCTCAGTTGTGTATACGGGATTATACAACATGTTTATTGGCAAATTCCCTGTCTTCTTTATTCTTACCGCTGCAACGCAATTCGTTCTATTTTTATTGATGCTGTAAGTGTATTTCTTGTTTCTGCAAACAAATTGTATTTGACATATTCCAAATAATACGATTGACTTCAATAAATTATTATTTTTAGTGGTGTACATATTGCTTTGAAAGGACATCCATTGGCTGTAGATGAAACAAATGCACCTAATAGAAATGATGTTGATGCCAGTGCCAATAGTTCCACCGATCAGACTGATATCAGCGAGAAAAATCAGAATTCCGGTTGATTTGATGTTGAATTCGAATTTTTCTTGAAACATAATGCAACAAACAAACAATTGGCATCCATAGACCATTATTGCCTTTCAGCGTCTGGTTGCATAATGCAGCTTCATAAAAAGATTCGTTTGGATATATATATTATTGGAAGTATTTTTTTTTTATGAATGTATTTTTATTAAATTTTGAATCAAGAATGAGTTCTACTCAATTGGACGTCCCGAACGCTTTGCATCTTTGGTCCTCTAGCGACAACGTGTGAAAAGAACTCCAGCTTCGATAGGTTTGACAACTTTTATGACATTCTATTTTAATTCCATTTTAATGTGAATATTTCATATTTGATTCACTCGATTCCGACTTAATTCCTTGTATTTCAAACTTAATTCAAGTCAATTCTGAATCAAATCATTTTAATGCTATGCAATCACACATTGCGTTATTGTGAATTCTTGAGTGAATTGTGAGTTGAATTTAAATCGCTGTCCCCTTTGAAATACATATATTGAAAAACTGTACGGGTTTCTTACTGTATAGCATCATTTGTAAGAAGCAACTACGGGCCTTTGGACTTTATTTTTAGTTTTTTTCTTAATGTTTTGAGAGGAACGCTTTATTTTACCAAATTTTTCTAAATTTTGATTTATTTTTAATTACTAAAAATATATGTTTTTAACCCAAAAATACATAGTTTAGCGCTTCAAAGGGGGCAATTTATTTCATTTTTTGTGTATTTCGAAAGCCGAAGACAATTCTTCGTAATATACAGCTGTTCGAAAAATACGTTTGATAATATTTTACGCTCATCAACCCTTTTTCTAGTCTTTTCAATCTCGTTTTTTATGCAATGGCATCAATTCTCGATATCTAATGTAGGAAATATGTGTCATTTATGCCTTAAGAAAGGATCAAGAAATGCGTTGCTGCAGAACAGCATATGGATATGTGTGTTTTTGCTGCGCAGTCGACATGTATTCGTATTTATATATGAAAGCCGCTTGTAAGTGGAAAATGTATAGAAAACAAAACACAAAAAGGAGCAGCAAAAAATGCACAAACAAATCTCTTGCTATGTGAAATATCCTGCAACGAAAGCTAGTTTTCTATTTCGCTGATGCGTGGAAATGAGACAATACCAAGAGAATTGAAAAAGATTTTTTTTTTATGGAAACGAAGAGCAGATGATACACTTTTTCGAGGATTAAAAACAGATGGCAGCAATATTTTTCTTAAAGTCATTTGAGATATTTTGTTTTTTTATTTCTGAATATTCTCTCTTCTTATCATTTTCGACTATAAACTCGTCAAAATGCTTTCCAAATGTCCAAACTGTACTGGAATCGAATGGATTTTCGAAAGGAAAAAAATGAAAACATCGCGATTTTTTCTCAAGCTGTGCTATGAATAATTTTTTACGAAGTTCTTTTTCTCGAAACAATGCAGCTTTTTCCGTAAAAGTGATTGAATTCGTCGATTTTAGGCTTATTTACGTTTGAGAAGTTCATAACTTTGATTTTACTTACTTGCCAGCTGCCAGAATGCAGCGTCCAGTGTTTTTTTTTTCTTCGATATTTTGTGTCAAACACCGGCAGGCTAACAAGTAGCCCACATTGTAGAGATGTTCGATTGCATTGAACTTTGCATTTCTGTTTCGAATCGGTGCGCGTATCCAACTTGTGCACACTGATCAATCAAAACATGTGACTGATTTTTCGTTCGTTTTTTTTGTCCGTAACTTCGTTGAAACAGTGTTATTTAGTTTCGAGCGTGTGCCGGTTGCCATATCGAATATCATCGACCAGATGTACATGGATTTGTTTATAATCATTTCGTTCGAATGAATAATCTACATATGAAAACCATTGACAAAAAGGAGAGAGAGAGAGAGAGAGAGAGAGAGAGAGAGAGAAGGAGAGAGAGAGAGAGAAAAAAACACGAAATGCATAGGAAATGCCAAGGCGAAACGACGACGAAGTCACCGCATATGGGCCACGTACAAACGACACAACGACTTATAATTTTGACTGGTGCATTTTTGCATGCTCATTTTGAAAATGATTCGGTCTTAAGTTTGCCTAATTTTTGATTGATACCAGCGAAAGGTGTTTACAAAACGAGCGGCACAATTTTCAGTGGCAATGCGAATCAATGCATATTATCACATTTATGCATGGCATATTAAGACCTCTCGCGAGTTTTTTTCTCTTTGGTTAAAATTGAGAATTTTCGAGCGTCTGAAGATCCATACTTTCAAGAATTCTGAGTCAAGATTTAAGAATAATGCTGGTTGAGATGAGAAACAAATTCATTGGAAAACATATGGGTAAGTTTTGGTCGGCAGTATGATCAAGAGCAATGCCAAGATATTGCGGCAAATTCAAGACACATTTTCAGAATTTCAATGTGATCGTGCATAGAGAGACATGGGGACATGTCTCCAGGATCGTTGAGGCGACACAACTGCCGGTGTGTGCTGCAACAAAAAATTGATATGGCTTTTGGCGAAAAACAAATTTCTCCTTAAAATCTCAAGCATTGAGTATAAAAGGAAATAAATGGGCGAAGAGTGTGTTTTTTTCTCATTTCATCTGCTGTTTTGATTTTTTTCGCAGGTATCCTTAAATTGATGGGAACCAAAATTTTCTCATTCGATATTTTCTTTATTGACTTTTGCACCGAAATCGCAAAAGGTGTAGCGCCAAAAGTCAAATATTCGTTCCATTTGAACTTTCAAGATCAGCGGTGCCAGAGGTTTGATGACTTAAGGTCAGATGGTGCGTTCGATGAGTGTGTGTGAACAAACAAGAGTGGACAAACAAAAGTTCCGCACTATCGGAACTACCTGTCGGACCTTTGAAATTTCCCAGACAGGTTGAATCAAATCAAAATCATCACAATCAAATTGAAAGTGGACGATAAATGCCGAAGAGGTCTAATGATCAAAAATTGATCGTTTATCACCTAATCGGTGGCTGGAATTGAGGAAGTGAAGCCGTTAGACAAATCTGACATAATAAAAACGCAACAATATGCTACTGTTTCGTCGTCGAAAAAGAAAGAAACGGAGAAATCTCGATCAAAAAATAATGAACAAGGCAACAAAACGGCGACCGCAAAGAGCAGCTTGCTTCCTTTTACCTCACATAAGTTTGATTTGGCTGTTTTCTTCGTTGCTTATGAATAGCTTAACACGTTGCTCTACTTACTCTCTTTGTTTCGTACACTTTGCCTTGTTCCGAGTTTCCGATACACTTGCATCCTGTTGAAAGAATCAAAATGCATATTTTGCTTCTCAGTCATTTCGGATGTGATCCGCCGGCAGCTTTCCTTTTCCACCCAAAATTCGATGTGTGTACTATTCGAGTATTGAGACATCTGCTATGCGATGGTGCATATTATTTGATGGTATGGTGCAATCGGTGAGCATGTTTACATTTTAATTTTTGTTCGATATTTTTTGGTGCAGATTCAGAAGATTTTGGCTGAAAGCAAACGATGCAGGCATTTTCACATCATTAGAGAGAGGGAGGGAGAAACTATGTGAACAATGTTTGCCACAGCGAATAATATGTACTGTGCATGAAACTTCTCTAAGGATATTTGATACGTTGTGCGTGGTGTGCTTGATGCATTTCAGGTTCCTACATCGATTCCGTTCGTCGCAAAACAGCAGATGAACACACCATTTTTACAAGACACATTCATTTCCTCTTTTTTTTTACAAATATTATTTTACATATTTGTATGCTTTCGATATATTGTCGAGGACTCACCGGTACAAAAAGGTGGAAGTGCTTGTTTTTTCTCATTTCGCTTGCTCCACTTCATCCCATTTGAGAGTATTTCATTCTTTTGAATAGCTTCTTGTATTTTTGATGATCGTTTATACAATAGAAAGATTTGAATTCAGAGTAAGAAATAGATGGAAAAAAATAGTAAATAAAGCAACAGGCATATTCGTCAACAATACATTCGACCGACAAACCGGAAATAAATGTGTGGGAAGTGATGACGATATGCGAAGCACCGAATAAATGATGTAGTCAGCAGCAGCACCACCACCATCACAATGTATCGTACAATAAAAAGGAAGAGCCAAAAAATTTCGGTAAAGGATATCAAGTAGTTAATATTTAAATAAATTATCCAAAATGTGGTAGTGCAATTGCACGATATATGTGGAACTAATTTTCCGCGCAAAATATACCTCGAACCGCAGAATGAATACTTAAAACCTGAACAAATGTCGTACATCTATCGTTTGATCTGAAAACGACGTTTGGTCACGCACCAAACCAATGAAGAACAAGTATATCGAATAATGGGCCTAAAACACTGATAATGCCGTGAACGTCGTTAAAAAAAGTGCCGTAAATTTTGGATACGTTTTTGGCATGGTGTGTTTTTGGCCAGCGTACATCTGCTACACCATTTATTGAAAAAATCTTGTTCCACTTTTTTCCCGTGCACCGCTTCTATCACCGCTCTCTCTCTCTCTCTCTCTCTCTCTCTCATTCCCTCTGTGTGTCTCTCCCGACACGTGATGTTCAGAGTTTTAGTTTTGTTATCACACCAACTAAAACCAAAAGTGCACACAATGTAAATGAAAAACAGTTTAAGTTTATTTTTTTCTAAAAAAAGGCAATAAACCAATCGTTCATATGCATATGCACATTGAAAAGAGAACAAATGACAGGAGAGAGAGAAAAATAAGAGCATGAACACCGATTACAAGGTAAATGCATATGCGTACAACAACGATGCATATGCTGATTTGTACGTTTTTTGTGCTCATTTTCGTACACCTAACCGAATAACAAAGAATACATCCAACGTGAAATCCATCCACAATACACCCGAAAAAAAGCCTTTCCATCGCTTTGTTTCATTCATTTTCGATGTGCAGCAGGTGATGATGTCAATAATAATAACGACACACATTCAATGTGCTGTTTATGCGTTTCTCTCTTTTTCTCCGTCCCATTTTGGCTTGCTGGTTTGATTTGTTGTATTTTGATCAGCGTATATATTCAGATGCCTGTTCTGCTTTGCGTTGAGCTGTGTGTTTATTCCATATTCGCTTGGTTTTGACCATGTGCCAATCAGAATCAACTATAAATTTTGGGGACTTTTATTCCTGCGCTCATAACACTTAAAGCGGATTTCCTCGCGTGAATCTATTTCACAGGCGGAAATCCGCCGAGTTTTATCCGCAGATATCACAAACATAAAGTTATTTTTTTGATTTATTGCAATGCTATTCGATCGAAACAATGTTGCATGTTATTAAAAAGGATACAAAATGAGGAACAAATGACTCCTAGGCCTAAAACGATTGACCTGAAGTCTATGCTTTCTAAAAATAGCAATCAAGATAAGTATTATACGATATTGACATATTTCAAACAACTTGAAAATTTTCACACGCAAATCGCAAAGCAGCGCAATGTCTAACGTTGGCTGATCGTATACTGAAGTTATCTTTCTCTCTCTCTCTCTCTCTCTCTCTCTCTCTCTCTCTCTCTTTCTCTTTATGTTTCACATCGTCCGAGAAAATGATTATCATGCAAATGACGATATTAATGACTTCTCATTTACGCATCTCTTTAAAAGTCGATTCGCTACATAGAAATGCATAGTAATGCAGTGAATAAGATGAGATATTGATTGAACATGATTGATACTTCACTGCAAAGCAATTTGGATATTATTTTCATTTCGTTTTCTTTTAAATACCGTATTTGACGGACTTAATAAAAAGAAGGGAGTTTATATTCAGCCTTAGTATTTGCATCTTTGTTCTTCGCATTTTATTCATTTTGTTCCCATCATTTTAGGTTTTATAAATTTTTTCATTATTTTGCACTTATTCGTGATTGCTTCCTTTTTCAGGTTTTCCCCCCAAATTTTGAGAGAGTTGAAAATGCTCAAATCTAAAAAGATTGATCTTAAGAACTTCTGAAACCGAATTGCTTTCAAACTCTCACCATTTTCACCAACTTAAGCATACTTAGCATCCAACGTTCGTCGTCCTTAATACATTTTTTCACGGATTATAATTGTGTACAAAGAAATTTTTGCACACCTTGAATAAAAGTATCTATCCAAAGTTAGATCTGTATATACTGATTTTATCGCATTAGAAATTCGCTAAGCATATTTGCGAAACGATTCACTAAATACAATTGGTAAAAAGCAAATCAAACGATTTGAACCGAAAGTGACATCTAGCCCAAATGTCACATCAGAGATCGATCAATAAGTGTTTCAGCAGTTAAGAAAGGCGAGTCCCTTCTGATGAGTGCCACTGATTATAAAATCAAGCATGAAGCCATCTTCTTTTCATTGAATGGAATTATGTCAAATATTTTATTGTATAATCGCATTAAAGCTTCCCTTTCGAAGGATAAAATTGGAACGTTCGCTAGATGACAGACATGATTGAATGCGATTTCTGCGCACAAATTCGATAATGCAATGAAATTGGCGGGAACTGGTGAATGTTTAAAGAGTAAAACGCGCATTCCGTGGAATAATGAATTTGGAGCAAGTCACACGAAAATTTAATTGGAGTGGAAAATATGCAGATTGTACGGAGCTAAGGTGAAACGAAATGAATATAATTAAACAGCGTTAATAGGTAGCATACGAGGTAACTACCAGATACAATGTTTCATGCTAACAGGTTCCTAAGGTAAATTATTATCACAATGCAAGCAGCCGAGAAGAAAAATGAGAGAGAAAATGCTAAAAAAATATTACATAAAATATGCGCAAAAATTATAAGCGCCGGGTGTTTTTCGCTTTGAAAGCACCATTCTCGTTTTGATAGCAGCGTCATTGCAATCGTTTCTTTTTTTTTTTTTTTTTGAAAGAAACGCAACGGCATTTGAAATGGAAAACACACGAACAAGATGTTCGAAGACGATGCGAGCATATCACTGTTGCTCCAGATAACAAAAGACTTCTATGCGCGTTTCACTGATAGGAAAAAATGCAATCTGTTCGAGAATTCAATATTTTTGAATAGAACACGAAACCAATTTAGATGGATGGAACAGCTCAATATGCTTCGAGTCATTTCGAAAACGTTTCACCGGCGTTCTTTTTTCTGAGATTTCTTCTTTTTTTTTCTTTCTATTCCTTTTTTCGAGAACAAATAGTTGATCTCAAAACAATTTCTGTTTTTCTTCATTGCTTCTTCTTGTTGTTGTTTTGGTGCTTTATTTTGCTTTGCTTTCGACATTCGGTGTGTATAGCGCTTCGTCTTGAGATCACTCGTCGATCACCTTTCTTCATTCATTTGTGCAGCATGTATGCTGAAAACGACAACATCTGCTATCAGCTTCTTTTCATTCTTCGTTTTGTCCGTGTGTTCGCCTTTTTTGAAGACGAACTTTTAATTTGAATAAATCGAATATATGTGGATCATATTCTGACACTTAAAAAATTACTACGGAGTCATTAGGTTACGATTCTGTGTGTTTTATCTGCTTTGCTCGAGTTTCTTATTGTTTTGCGAGAATCAAATTCAAAAAAAAAAAAAAAAATTAAGAAAATGAACAGAAAACTGTACTGAATTTCAGGCAGACGTTCCTCATTTCTGTGAACTTTTTTGTTCAAATAACATTTTGCAGGCGCCTTTCTCCAGACTGTCGAATGATAAAACCGAATGACGCAAAAGATAAGATTTCGCCATATGATGCAGAAAAATACACATTGATTCTTGAATCCCATCATATTTCATTGCGCATCTTAGTTTGAGCAGGACAGTAACCGTCATCCATCATCTAAACATTTGTTGAACAAACACGAACAATAAATTGTGTCCACTTATCGAAACGACATGAACAGTAGTAGATGTTGTTTCAGTTGAATGCGTTTGGCCATCTCATCGCATCAATAAAGTGATCCAGTGAATTACGTTGATGTTGTTGTGCTATTTTGCCAATTCAACATAACGTTCGATAGTCGTAACAGCTATTACGGCATTGTTCGATCACGGCATGAGATTTCTATTGTGCGCTGCATCCAGAGAAATGTTTTTCATACGCAGCAAATTCGATTTTAATGCGTTCGATGGCTTTTGTTTGGTCACACATGAACAAAATCTACGACATTTTCCGGCGTTGACCCGTCGCTATTCACATTCCGAACAAATAAAATCCTTGAGAATGGCGAATGTGTTGATTTATAAGAATTATTATTGGCATTGTGTCAAAATATCAACCGAAAACAACGAAACAAATCAAACCATCGGTTGATTTAAAAAAGTATTCATTTCAATGTAAGAAGCTAAGCTGATTGATGAGAGTGTGCTCAACATTTCGTTCCCCTACGTTTTCCCGCTTATGCAGATTGCTATTTTATGGATGTTTTTAGGTAAATTTTACCTTGTAAACTGACACAATTAGGGAATTTCCGACAATTCAACCGAGTTGCTGGCAATAAATTGTAATACGGGAATTTTTCAGCTTTCTGTTGTTTGAAATGTTGCATTTTGAAGTGTGAAGCATTTTGAGAGATCAAAGTTTAGGCTTGTTTGCACGTAATTCGTGAAGTCCTTTTTTTACAAACAAAAGAATTCATTTTTATATGCCACGTGGCTCAAATTCACTTATTTCATTGCTTGCAAAGTCTTTCTAGAGAAAACAATTATTTGAACAGTTTAGTTTTTCTGGCATTTGCATGCCACAAATGAATATGCTCTTCTTCGAAATCATGCAATATGGATATGAAAGAAATATATCTTATCGCTTTATTTTCACCAAAAACGCTTCAAACGGCATTGTTCAGGCGGCTTTGTTTTCCATTTACCTGAAGTAGTATACAAATGCCAATCTACCATTTTTAGTATTTTGTTTTCATTCGTTTCACTTGAGAAATGTTTAAATCGAAACATTTCCATTCAGTACAAGGCTGATCATTCAACCATACACACACATTAAATTTCATAAAAATTTCAAATCTTTAACGCAAAAAAAAAGAAAAGGAAATGAATGAATCAATATAAGTCGTACATTTGCATTTAGGTGGTAACTTTTTTATTTACTCTTATCCTTTTTTTATCTTATATAATATGATCATTTATTTTGTTTGTACCATGCCTTATTCAAGGTAAGAATGATTCCATATGAAATTGCAAGCAAATTGACTGATTGTTGATTTTTCAATCCTAATCATCAGAAGTTTGTAGGCGATTTGTGGGTGATGGAAATGTCTTCGTCAAATCTTCGAATAATGTTAAGAATGGGTTTTCTTGTTTGAGACGCATCCATCCTTCAGTACGAATGACATCACTACGGTATCTTTAGGTTTAAGTGAAGTAATGTAATCAGTATTGATGGGCAATGACAAAATTGATTTAAATTTTGATGATATTGTTCTGTCAAATATTTCATTACATACTTTATGATGAACTTCGCTGTTTCGGCAAACAATTTTTCGGCATTATGCATGTAAGCAATCTTGCATAGATCAACAACATTTTCGAGACGAATGCAATGAACAAGAAATTTTTGACACTTCCGTTTCAAAGGCTTTTCCAAAAACTAGTGAAAAGAGATGGGCGAAAAGCGAAATTGCATTATTCACATTCCTAAAAACCTATACAGATATTGGCAAAATTCATATTTTGACAGATTATTGAAGAAACATACCATATCGGCTGCTTGAAGCAAATCAACAGCGACCACATCCGATTCAATCAACACTTCTGTTGTGCAGAAGTATTGAATCACTTTTTAAACGATGTTGTACTGAATACCTTTCAGTTCGACCTTTTTTTCATTGGCTTCTGTAAAACCTGGCCCGGCACTCACTTCAAACAATCTTTTAAAATATTGGTTTTTCGACAAAATCAGTTGATGTGCAGCAATTCCTCTATCCTCAACAACAATTTTCACATCAGTATTCGTCTTTTCTATAAATAATTTATTCAAGTAGCTGAAATGCTCTATTTTTGCTCCTGGCGAGGATTCTTCTGGTGAAGGATTATTCACTAATTTCCGTTTTACAGACATTTTTCGACAAATAAAATGACTAACAGGTCGGTTGATAAGTCTCTGTCCTGACATATAGATGGCGTTAGTAGTATTAAATCCATATGGTTTTCAGTTAGTACCAACCTTCAAACGATTCGTGTCAAAATTTGACAGCAATCGGACGATTAGTTCGTGAGTTATTATTATGGATAAAAACGGATTTCGTGTGTTGATTCATCACTGCTTTTTGATGGGAATAAATACTGTGCAAACCAAACAATGGCTTGATAAATGTTACCCGGACTCTGCACCAGCAGAATCAACTATAAAATATTGGTTTCGTGAATTTAAACGTGGTCGTGCAGACACAGACGATGCACAACGCAGTGGACGCCCAAAAGAGGTGGTTACACCAGAAAACGTCAAAAAAATCCACAAAATAATTTTGAATGACCGTAAAGTGAAGTTGAGCGAGATAGCTGACACTCTGAAGATATCAAAGGAACATGTACATCATATTATTCACGAATATTTGGATATGCGGAAGCTCTGTGCAAAGTGGGTGCCGCGCGAGCTTACAATCGACCAAAAACAGCAACATGTTGATCACTGAAAACGATGGCAAAAATACATGAATTGGGCTTCGAATTGCTTCCCCACCCACCGTATTCTCCAGGTCTGGCCCCCAACGACTATTTTCTGTTCGCATACCTCAAGAGAATTCTCTCCGAAAAGAAATTCAACACTGATCGCCGAAACTGAAGCGTATTTTGAGGCAAAACCGAAAAAGTACTATAAAAATGGTATCAAAAAGTTGGAAGATCGCTATAATCGCTGTATCGCCCTCGAAGGCAACTATGTTGAATAATAAAAATGAATTTTGCCAAAAACGTTAGGACAAAGACTTATCTACCAAACTGTTTAGAGCGACTCATAAACCATAAACAATGGATTGACATATAAAACCCAGTGCTGCCAATATTACAATGTAGCTTATACTAATGGAACATCAAAAAATCATGCTCATATTATATCTGATATGACCAAAATGTAATTTATTTCGATAAAAGCGTAAAAAAATTAACGACAATTTTTGAAAAAAAATGTGCAGATTAATTCAAATCTGATAACAATTAGACAGATGAGAGCAATTGGCAGCAATTGATGTGCCATGTCAAAAAACCTTAATTATCTAGTCAGCCAGCTATTTTGGGACGATTTTGAATGTATAAAAGTGAATACTTAATAGAAAACAGGACGATTAAAGCTACCTATGGTTATAAACGACTTGCATCCCAAATTAACCGTCTAACTGAGATTTGAAAAATGTGTATGAAAAGCAATCAACTTTCATCGACTCAGCCAGCTGTGGCCGATGTATAAGTCGAATACATTCGATTGTATTTGACTGACTGTTAGGCACTCTTTTTGCACACGAGTTTTGTGTGGCCAGTAGAATTGTGAATGCAAAAATTCCAAACGCGCAATTTTCATGGAAAGTAAATCGTATTTTTTCAAGTACTCAAATTAAAGATTAATTGAAAAGCTCAATTAATTTCTGTCAGATATTTTACACATGCATTTAAAATAGTCTACTTTTATGTTGATAATATTCACGATTATTGATAAATATATTGTATATACGACGTATACTATAATAGATGTGTATTATACATATGTACCTATATCTTAAAAAAAAAAATTGAATTGGAACACCACACGAAAAATTTATTAAAATGAACTCAGTGTTCCAATTCAATTTTTTTTTAGATATTCCCATCTGAGCACCTATAAGTATCCCCTTCTCATAAGAATGGAAATAAATGATTCTGAATAGATTAATAAGCGGTGTAATCAAATCTCCCATGCACTTCTGTTTTATTGGAACTCTTCGAGCGGTGTCACCACCTCCTTTCTGACATAATTTCTGTGCAATATATTTTGGTGATTGGTTCACGATTTTTATTTTTATCCACTAAAACAAAACTGTTTTCTTCATTGAAATCCTCTGGAAGTAATCTGAGTAATAAAAAAAGAAGAAGTACCAGTGATATGAGTGCACCCGCAAAACTACAAATGATTGTTTCATCTAAACCATATCACGGATTTTCAAACCACTTAGTGAAAAATAAGTTCGCAAAAATGGATACTGATGATCATGAAAAAAGTATTCTAGTGGAGCTCGAAGATGAGATCATAATCCTACCACAATATTTCATGAAAGTTTTAAGTTAAGTTTTGTTTTGAACAAAAATATATGTTTATTTTTTTTATTTCTCTGTTTTTGTGTAGCTCTTGGATAAGTAAATCAGTGTATATATATTCATAATTTTTTTTGTTTACTTATACTCACTTATGCTTCAGTGTTCTCTTGCTCCATTTATGCATGAATCACAATTCTAATTATCCAAGAGCTACACAAAAACAGATAATGAAATTGATGAACAGCTTTGCAGAAAGTATATTTGTTTCATTTGGAATTCACATAGTATTATAACAATAATTGCAAATTTAATATTCATTGACAAGATTAATTGATAAAATAGAAATTTGGATTAAAAAAACTAAATGATTAGTTCATTTTTTAAGCAATTTTCATTTTATTTTCAAATACAGCAGCAACGACATCAACGATTCGATGAATAAAAATCTTTTATTTAAAAATTGTAAGAAAATACCTTATCCTACTTGGGGATGGTGTGGGGAGGAGAGAGAGGAGGAGAAAGAGAGAGAGGGAGAGAGAGTATGTGTGTGTGTGTGTGTGAGATTTTTGTGTACGTGTACACTAATACTAAGAAAAGTGGATTAAATCGGCATTTCTATGCTACCTGTGAGTCATATGATACATCAACTTTCAATAAACATACTTATATTTTCTATAGCCATTGCGAATCGACTATATCCTGTATTGTTCATCGTAAAAATTGTGAGAGGACTACGCATTAGGGTGCTTTCGAATTTTCTTCCCCTTGAAATGTTGACTCGTTTTTGCTTTCGATTTGCTTCAGATTCCGGGAAATTCCTTGCAGGTTCGAGGGAAAAGTTAATTCCATTCGAAATTCAGAATAAAATTTCATCTGAATTTGATTTTGTCAGAAATATTGAAATGGAAATTCACATTTTGCTATCGATTAAAACCGATTTTCAATGGCATTTTCGCTCGCCACCCTAGCCGGTTTTACTATGTACACACACTTTTTTTCTCTTCTATAGTTGTGTTTTTGTTATAGTAAGCGCACGAGGCACGTGCTTCCTTTCATTCCATTTCTTGCGTTTAAGAGATTTGTGGAAGACGAAGCCGAGAATAATAAGTGCCAGGTGGTAGTTGTTTTCTTCTGATCATGTTTTGGCGACTATTTTACGATTATATTTTTGACGTAAAATGTGCATTCCATATATTAAAAACGTTCTTTCGATTATTCAAAACAATAATTTTTCTTTCTAGACTTTTTTCTTTGCATCTTGTTCGAATTTCATATGCATATATTTCCAATCAATCGTTGCTATATATTCATTGTGGCAACGTGTATATGGCGCTTGATTCGATATTACAAGGGCGACGGTATGATCTGCGGTCGCTTTTAATGATCTTTCATAACAGTTTTGAAAGAAAGAAAAAAACTGTTTAGAAACCGAACTTTTGCAAGACGACACCAAATGTGCTCGCAAGATTTATGGATTTCCGTCTTGTCTCGCGTACATCATTATTCATGCATGCGCATTACAAATTCATAATTTTCTTCGTTTTTTTTCGTCACCTCGTATTTTTTCCGCAGGAAAAACGAGGGTGCAACGGAAAAAACCTACTTCTGTTTTTTATTATTTGAAAATTAGAACCATAACGTTCGTCTAGATTGGAAGCCGAGCACGGGGAGTTTGGTGTTGAAAAAATACATCCGAAAAATTTTCCAACGATGTCCGTTCAAAAATCGAATCTCATATTATAATGAAATGTAGAAACAAACTTATGAAAAATTGAATTATGAAATGTTCGAAATAAAATCGGCAAAACGTTGATTTCGAGTTGAGATTTCTATTCATTTATTCCAAAATTATGCTAGGTGAAATAATCAGGATACGTTTTCCTTCGATAATCACTTGAATTTGATCGAATCCACCTAAAATCCCATACTCACTTGTAATAACAGAAACAGGCAAAAATGCGTGATCTGAAAAGCACATTTCGATGCACTTCCTATGACTATTACACATGTTTGAGGTATCCAATTTCTAAGTTGTTAGACAAATAGGAAAGAATTTTCGATATTCGGCAAAAAATCTGTGTCGAAAAATCTCGTCCGAAGGGTGCAATTCATAATGCAGCGCTGAGAATTGTGTTTTTGTCGTGCTCGATACTTTTATGTGTTTGAATAAACATTTTTTTTGCGATATCCGGCTCGGTTCAATACAAAATTTATGTAAATAAATCTGAATTTCGTGCCGGTTACAAGATGAAAAAACCCTTCAAATGGAAAACCACAAACAAAGTGGCTAACAACAATGAGCCAAAAAAAGCAGAGGCAAGGAATACGCGCGCTAAAATGTAAAATACAATTATTTTTTGTGTATCCTTGGCCTTTCTATTGTATGAATATTTCAGCCAAAAACGTGAAATTGTTATTCTAATTTTATTTTATTTCGTATTCGTCCGGTTGCGTATGAATTTGCATTTGTGGTCGGAAAAAAGTGGCTAACAGCAGCGAATGATACACATTAAGAAGCTCATTCATAAGCTGAAAGGCATGAAATGGATTTCAAATGGTTTCGGCGAGTATTCAAGCCAATTTTGAGCTGTATTCAATTAAGTTCACAAACGACAAATAGATAACGAGCGATCGCGCGCATAGAATAATCCAATTTGGACGATGCCGAAAAAATTGTTTAATTCATTCAATCATGTAATTTTTTTATTATCCTATGCGAAAAGAGTGCGATTGGTGATATTAATCAAGTTGAATCGCGATGCAGAGACAAGTCGAAATAAAGACACTAACGCGTGAATGAAGACAAACCATCATTTTGGTAAAGAAAAAAAACAACAAACACATAAAAAATTGTACAGCTGGCAGATGCTCGTCGCCCAAGCACACAAACATACACATTTTCCATGCTTTAATCGTATGCTTACGAACGTCGCTCTCTTTCACGCTCTCCCGTGGATTTCTTCCTTTGCCACGAATGATTTAGTAAATTGCGTTCGACGTGAGCAAATGTGTAGAAATGTATTGAGCATAGCAAATCAGTTCGAAGTGAATGTTTCCCCTGAAAAAAATGGTTGGCAACAACAAAATGCACACAACAAGAGCACGTTGCCGCCGTACCATCCGTTTAAATGAGTTCCACATTTCGTTTGTTTGGTGTAGCAAATTGAGCAAACGATGTGGAAATTATGGAGTAAAAGAGAGACTGCGAGCAACGTAAGCGTGCAATGCATGGACGAGGATCATCATTCGTGCAACGGTCGAGTGTGTGCATAAGCGGTGAGTGTGAGAGAGAAATGTGTTCATGTTGTATAGTTTGGAATGCATAGCTCTAAGTTCGACGATGAGAGGGGATACGATCGTCTTTATCTCGGTTGGGTTCGTTACTGAGACGCTCTCTCTCCGATCGGCTGCAAGTTCGTTGTTGTTGTTGTTGCTGTTGAATACACACCGTAAAACGGCTTGTGTATAGCGCGACGGCGATTCTTACTTTAGTTCTATTTCAAGTGTCCGCGATTCATGTTGTATATCCGTATGACGAAGGGTGATTATTCTGCGTCTGAATAAAATATCTATAGTAATACAAAACGACCAACCAATAACAACGACAACAAGACCGACAAGCAAGAAGAAAAAAAAAAGAATATTCAACATTGATAGGAACTTCATTTGGAATTAAAGCAACAAATTAAAAATAAATTATATATACATCGAAATGTGCATGCGCCCATCACAATTCATCTAACAAATTGAAACATTTTTAAATTGATATTTCGTGCGATAGTTCGTTTTTAAATGTGCAAACTCTGGGCAAAAAGGAGAGAAACAGAGAAAGAAATCGCTTAGAAACTGTTATTGACTTATTCATTTTTGACTTTGACACGAAACCGAAAATTGATCGGATCGTAATTTGGTGTGTTTTGGTGTGTGATACAAGAGACATGAATGAGAAAATCTAAAATGTGTAAAACTACGGTTAAAATTGGAGTGTGATAAATGGCACACACCGATTCCCAGTGACAATTCCACAAATACTATATACCAACAATTACAAAACACAGATTGAATACGAAGAGTGATACGCACACACAACGTAACAATTGTGTGATTGCACATCGAGATAGTGTTCAAGCAGAGAAAGAGAGAGAGAGAGAGAGAGAGAGAGAGAAAGAGAAAGAAGCAGAGCATACTAGCCAAAAACAATTGATTTGAGAGAAATTTTAAGACAACGAATTGAATTGTGTTGCATTTGAAACCATGAATTGGATACATTACTTAGCGGCTGTGGCATTCTTAACGAATTGCCTTGTATATCAGGTGAGTCTTCATCAATATCATTTCATTTAATTAACCGTTTGCCATTGAAACCATTGAGTGTGATGCATGAAAAATGACCGGCATGCAAAATATGAGTACCCGTTCAAGTGTTCCTTCGCCGATCGAGCAAATGAAGTGAGTTGCAACGAGAGTGAATTTCCGAAACGCGGAAACAACACGTTCCATTTTAATTTGTTGGCTCATAATTACAGTGTATGGTGCACAGAGAGAACGCTTCAGATCAACAAAAAAACTGTGCCCATTGTTCTTGCGACACACTCATGCAATTCAGTCATTTAAAAGCGTATACGGCTGATTCAAAAATTACCAACTCATATATTACCTGATCAATTGTATTTGCCACGTTATCGGCGCAATTACCACAAAAACAACGCAAAACCACCACTTCTCTTCGACCAAAAATTATGTATGTTTTATCAACAATCCGAAAATGTGTGCAGAAAACGTTGAACTTCAAACACGGTACACACAAGTGTGAGCACACGAGAAAATGGGAAAGAGCGCGCAACAAGAACACAATTCGCCAAAACGGCAGATGTGTTGTGAAGCGAAGCGAGTAATTGACTTTTAAATAATCGCCATCGTCTGGACCCGGTTTTCCAATGCACTTCACCATTTAATTCCAAATAATACATTATTTGGTGCACTCAATTCGAGCCAATCCAAAACATAACAAATTTAATAATTAAATTGCTCGTGTATGCGGAAAATTGAACGGACGAGCGCGTCAGGTTTTTTTTCCTTGCAGTTTCGATGAAATTAAAAAGTATTGTCCAAATCCCACAATTCAATTCGAACGACACTGCAAGTTTAAGTGAACCGATTGCTATCCAATTGAACTCGCACGCTACATGATTTTTGTCCGATCAGATTTTCGGGGAACATTGTAACACGATCCAAGGCAACATCTAGCTTTGACATTGATATCACATTAAATGAGTATCAATTACGATTTAAACCAGCGATGGTTTTGTTATCGCACGGTAATTCAGATGTAACCAGAGAACGCAGGCAATTTATATGATTTCTTAATCAGTCAGAGGAATCACAGCTGTTTTCCATCCCCTTTTTTCAGCCAACTGCAACGGTCATTTTTCATCGCCTACGAATGGTCACATTCAATTTTATCTGTGTATTCGTGATGTGGGGGTAGATTCTGATAACATGAAATAAATGATATGCTATCAATTACAAATCCATTCGTAACTACGAAATTTCCATTTATCACCGCAAATACATTTTCTGCTGGGAACACAACATCAACAAGGCACACAAAAAAATATAATTAAAACCATGTTATTACAAATAAAGCATCGGTTCTATTTGAACTACAGAAAACGTTCGTGTTCTGTCAACTGTTCGTTTTGGAAAGAAGTGAGAGGTTCTTTGATTTTTTAAAAAAAAACTTCCTAAAATAAAGAAGAATATGTGAGTGTCGCCACAATTGTGTAGCATCGTATGCGTTTTCTGTTGAAAATCAAAGTGTTTAAGAGAGGAAAAAAAAACACGTTTTTGAAGAAGTGATTTTTGTCTCAAAGCGGAAGACGAGAACGGCACATGTGGTGAATGAGGCACATTGTATGGCTCTATCGAACATTTTCGACATGTTCACCAAATGAATGCATGTAAAGTGATTTTTTTTCTCATCTCGTGAGTGCTTTGTAATTGGGCTTTCAGTTTTTCCATTCCACTCAATTGGTCAGCCGACAGTTTGTTCAAAACATAATGTTTGGATTAAATAGCGACAAAGTGTTTTCAAGTTGCATCATCGTCGAAAATGTGCGTGTCGATGTCTCCGCACGAAAATTGTAATAAAAACTGAGCCGTAATTGCGATTAGTTCAGCGAACGTTTGGTGACCAGCTCATTATCTGGCGACGACAACTTTGTATTTAATTAATTTTGCTTTGCCATTTTCTTCCCGCGGAATCTGTTTATAATTTTCATGCATCCAATATTTTTCAATTGTGTAAACAACTGATCGATGTGGCGAAATCTCGCAATTTCGCCCAAAGTACCATCCGAATGGGCTGTGAATTGAATGCTGAGCATCTTTGCCATTCAAATTAAATTCTTTGCGTTGTTTATATTGCTGGAGTCCGTCAGCTTCGAATAGTTCTGGTTAACAAATCGGCTCTTCTCACTGCTGACTCCTCAGGCCTTTGTTTGCCATTGCCTTTGTCTCTTCATTTCAATGTAATTTCTTTCTTTTCGTTTGTAACAAAAAGTCGAACATGCACATTGCATATCTTTGGTTTGGGTGAGATCTCTCGGGAAAATTCGATTGAACAGAGAGATGCTCCAACAAACGCACACATACACCGAGCTAAGCACACGGAAAATAGCCCAGCAAACGAAAAGTAAAAAATATGTAGAAAAAGGAGAGAAAAAATCCCATATATAAGTATATTTCGATACGAAAAATGTGTCCAAATGAAAATGAATAACTCAAGTCGATTTAAGCTGAACAAAACGAGAATGAAACGTTTTATGAACGGAGCGACAGAGAGCGAGAGAGAGAGAAAAATGGAAAAAAAAAACTGCACGTTTAAAAAAAAGCAACAAAGTAGCGTCAAAAAGACGAAGAATGGAAAAGGAGGCGAACAGCAACAACAATAAAACGAAAAAACGAAACAGCGGCAACGAGAACTGCATGCCGATATGAGCAGCTGCTTTTGAGTATTTATACGAATTTTAGATGTGCGCATGTGTTGGTGAGTGAACTGAGCTGTATGTGTGTGTGTACTCGCGCATTGAACGCTGTACCTCTCTCATTACCTCACCGAAGGCGCATTCGATATCCATTGAGCTCTTCCTCGTCAAACGGAGTGAGTATGCGTCGGGCACTCAACGTGCAATTGCTGTGCTAGGCCAAAAAGTGCTGAACGCACACGTACACATACACGATATAGGTCTAACGCGCGCAAGCACACACAGAGAGACAGGCAGACACACACACACACACTTTTTCATTTGGTGCTCTGTTTGGCCATGAATGCAACAGAATATATTCAATAAACAGTTGCCATGTAATCTATAGCAAAAATATCAAAGCATTCTATGCACAAAAATACTTCTTAAGATCTTGGACGAGAAGCACTGCAGCATCGATTGACTCTTACAATCGGCCTCTCTGTCTCTCCGACTGAATCACCGATTCACAAACACGACGGTGTGTATGTGTGTTTTTGATGTTTCTTGCCTCATCGTTTCGGCCTCGCTTTGCTCGGTAGGCGCACCTATCGCATCGGTCTTCGTTAGAGACGAGTACATGCTAAATTATCTACATTGGTTTCGATTTGGTTTTATATATATACTCAACGGCCTGATCTTTTTCAAGCAAAGAGATTGAGAGGCAGAAAAATGAATTGACTATAAAAACGAATTGTTTCCCACGGCATGTGATTTGCCGGTTAGTGTAGGGCTGTGTTATCGCACAGCATACTGACAATGCGCTGCAAAAATATATACACACACATTTTATTCGCGAAAATAGTTCTTTCAGATGAACCATATTCGAATTTTACAATGTGCATGTCGCTGGCAATTCATGTGTGGCTTTGAACGGCCAAAATGTTTTACCCTTCTTCCAAATATACATCAAAGAAGTATTTCACAGTAATGTACAGCGAATGAAACCACGCCAATTTTTTATTTTTGACTGGCCGGTTGTAAAATTTTCAAACAGTTGCGGTTTTCGTCCAGAAAATGATCCTTTTGAACATCAACAAAACGAATGGTACGAACACGAAAAAAAGAAGATGTAAAATACATGCATCGACAAACAATTTCGACAACAGCAAAAATGTCGAGAAAAATTTATTGGCCAAATATTTTCTGGCCGGATTTTATTTGTTGCGCGAGCGTGTGTGTGTTTTGTTTTACAGTCAACTCGGACCATCGAATCAGAGTTGGTTTAGTCGACAAGCAAATAAATCGTTGTGAATGCGGTATTTTTTTTATGGGTTTCTGAACTTATTGCATTTTTTGGATTATTTCAATGCTTCAGCAGCAAAGAAAACGAAAACAACAACAAAGGCATTTTCGGCCTTCAACACACTTTGAAAATTGCTCGAATGGATTAAATGATTCGCTTTGACATGATGTCGCTTTTCCATACAAGTTTAATGGAATTTTGGGGCACTCTTCCAAAATAAAAAAATATAATCGTTTTTCCACATTTTTTCGACGCGCAGAGCGCATAATCATTTTATCACTTGCATATTTGCGAATGCATTGTTTAGTTATTTTCAACCCTGTATGAAAAATGTTGAAGACATGTTAGTGCAAAAAATGGAATAAAACCCAATGATCGCGAGTCAGAAAGAAAGAAAAATCATGTTGAAATTCTTTTCGATGAACAGAAAAAGACACACAGAAAGAGATGGAGCATAGCAAAGCACTGGCACACTGAGTGTGAGTGTTCAGGTAGAAGGAGAAAAGCGAAAAAAATTAACGATAAACAAAATGAAAAAGAGAGAAAAAAGCGGACAATTCACATTGCATTCCGGTACCGGTATCCGTATTCGTTGTATTGACGAGATTTATTTCACGAATGAAAATACAGCAACAACAACAGCACACGAACAAAACAAAACGCAATGGTAAAAGTACAAGAAAAACACAACAGCAATGAGCCGAATGCAATACAAAATGAAATGATGCTTTAAAAAAAACCATCTACAAAGAGTACGTCGTTTTAACATACATACTTCGATGCATTTAGCAATAATATAAAATAAAATGCGCTATCGAATGACTGGCTATGTGTACTTTGCAAGTGAAACACATACTTGCAATCAACATGCAAGTGAAGACAAATTTGCAACGCATCGGTAAAATATTCGCACAATAATCTCGAGTCAAAATGATCTTTTTTCCGAACTCAACACAGAATGTGTGTAGTTTACTTCAAGAAATGTGTGTGTGTGTGTGCGCGCGCGCGCATGGGTGCGTATGCACGGGCGCACTATACCGTATGGCAATATTTATGTGCGCAATTTTATCATCACTTTCTGTGCAATTTCCATGTGTACGCGAGATGGTTCGGTGTGAAAGTGCCTTATGTGCAATGGTCAATTTACCAAGAATCGCAAAGAAACCCGAAAAGAGAGGGAGAGAAAAACACGGCGAATATTTATACAAACAAACTACAAATTGCATATGCTTAATTTAAATGAATAAGATGCGCTTTTTTGCGAGTCTTCGAGCGTTGGCCGTGGCCATTTCGTTTTTCCAATGAAAAATGGCCCTTTTGAGTTATTTGCTCTTTGAGAAACTCTCTCAAAAAAAAATTATTACCAGGCAAGAAAAATCGAATGAGCTTTTAACAATCCAACAAATTGCTTTATCTGCAACACTTATTCATTCATATGCGGAGATAAAGTGAGGAAAAACAGGCGAATTATACGCATCGAAAAAAGCAGTGAGAGATGAAGAGAGAAAGAGCCCACAAAACGTCAGCGATTAACTTGAAACAATGCCGCAACACATCAATAAATCTTTCGAACGTTTCCATCATTTAGACACAAACATTTGAACTCTGGCCGGATCGGAAATTGAACAATGCGAACATATTTTTACAGCGCACTCCTTAATTATGGGCCGCACATTTGCAATTCATTCAACACGCAAAAAAATGAACACCAACCGCACTGCAACCAAGGTCTAGACAAGATGCAATGCTCGATTTCATTACAAAATTTATGCATTTCGATCTCTGGCCGCCGGTCATAAACTCGCCAGCTCATTTGGTCCGTAGCACACATCAACTCAATCTAATTTCTCATTTTTCTAATGAATTGATTCGTCATCGGACATCAATTTGAATGCTTCAACAGTTCACACGCATCGAGTATAAAAACCAAAAATAAACAACACATCTCGACGACCAACAAAAAAAAATATGAAAGGAAATTTTATTCATCCGAAAATTAACAGATATTTTATGTGCTGTCCAAATTGTGTGCTGTTGTCGCGCATTCATTTGGTATGTCTCATATTGTTCACAAGGTACCTGTTCCGTATTGATCCGCAACCGCTGCGCTCGTTGTGGTTTTTTTTTTTTTTTTTTTTGTTTTTGGTTAATCGTTTCAACAATCTTCTTGGTCGTCTTCATCTTCTGTTTCTCATACAAAATTCGGAATATGGCGGGTGTGAACGGAGTGAGAGAACGCACAATGGCTTTCTTCATCGGCGATAATTAAAAATGAAATATAAACCTGTCTATCGTTGAGATTTATCACGAATTTCGCCCTTTTTCCATTGCAATCGATGAATTCTTCTAGGTAATCGCGGCTAGACCAATCACTATAGCGCGGAATGTTTGATTTGAGTCCCACTCAAATTCTCGTTGGACATTTCAAGTGTTTCTCAATTATTTACATTTTATCTGGCTTTTGTTCGCTTGTTGCGTTTTCAATGCAATTCATCGATGTAAAAACAATAGAAATCATGCGGAAAATGAACAAAACTCGGCAAGAAAGCCAAGCAGAAGAGCAGAAGAAAAAACAACAACAACAACAACTGTAAGAAGAGATTGTTAACGATGCAAACGAAAGCGATTGACGGGCCGTAAAGTGAATCAACGATTGTTCATCAATCGCGTTGCGCGATATATATTTGCATTGTGAAAGAGGACATTGTACTTGTGTGTACTAAGAGTGCAATTGAAGCTTGAACACTGCACCGCATTGCTAATCTCATTTCAATTTTTTTTCGTTCTGTTGCTTGCTTTATTTTTTCTCCATGCTCGAAAAAGCAAAAGATTTGCAAGCGATTTGTGATTTATACTTCTCCTGCTGCATTCATTCCTACTGAACTCTCTCGGAATTTATCTCATTTTTGGGATCAATCATGTTATTTTCTTTCATTGAATTCATCCCGCGCTAACGATGTAACATACTCGTTGTTTTAGCGTGAGCAATGTCAATAAATCGAACGAGCCGTCGTGCGCAAGCAGGATTTTTCCCATCTGGTTTTATCATATCGGTTGTCAATGAGCTCGCACGATGGCGAACGCATTGTGAACACCATAAGCACATCACTTGAGCCGAACCAAACCACACGATGAATCGTGCTTCGCCTATGGAAGTAGGTTGTCCCAATTCACATACACTTTGCGGTCACTTATCCGTTTCCATTTCAAAGCCATGGGTGGGAAATCAATTATGTATTTGACTAAAATTCAAGCGCACAATTCATGCAATTTGATTTGCAAAATCATTGCAATTGAAAGCGACGTTCTGCATAAAATCCACTTTTCACGCAGCCGAATGAAAAAAATCACCTGAAATTTTTCAACGTGAACAATGGCAGTGGATTTGTTGAACAAAAACCTGAAGTGTTCAAATTCAACTACATACACCGTTGGTCAGTGTGCGCTCGCGCACGCTCGCAACATTTAAATATGCGGTGTCGTTCTCGTTGGATTTTCTTTAACCTATAAATAATCATGTTGTCACCAATAAATTATTGTTTTATAATATACATAAAACTGCATCGAAATAAGATCACCGAAACTACACACGAACGCCCGAACGAAAAAGCGTGAAATGACACTAAGATTTAGCTTAAATACACATATCAATCTGGCATATGCATGTAAGCGATTATTCAAGTTTGCTGCTGCAGCAGTGTGAGTTCGCTGGTTCGATTAGCACGGGCTGCAAAAGTAGACGATGTGTTCATCGGAATGCAACATGCGAAAAGAATATGCTTGCGCGCAAATGCATTTTTGCTGTTCCACCAGCACCCTCCAGTTAATCCGAATGTGTCGTATTCTCTGAATCGATGGCCAATTATTTAGACTAATTCATTTTATTTTTATATGAAACGGAGGAAAAGAATTTAATGTCTTTAATGGGTGAACATAAATATATGCACTTGTCGACGCTAGCTCTCTCTCTCTTTCTATGTCTATTAAACACTCTGTCGTTGCATTTTATTGCGATCGGAATTTTAAGTGTGATAGTTTTCAGAAAATTAGCGGCCTTTGCTGTGAAAACACTTTGAAATGTACAAATATACAAATGTTAGGAGACGGATCATGTTCGAGAGCACGCACAATGTTGCCTTAGAACATACCTGTCGTGCACTGGTGTGCTCATGCCACTTATTTTTATAACAATTGATCTCGAATGAATGCAGACATTCTAGTTGTGAGATTTAATGTTCCGTCTCTCGCAATATACATAAATGCCTTTAACCGCATCCTCCGAATGCGTAATTTTCATGTTCATTTTTGATGTCTCCTTTTTCGGTGTCCATCATTGATGCATATGTTGTTGACCGGCTCATAACACGGTGTGCACCCGCGCGGCACAGCTCTGAGGTGTTGGCCAACGAAATGGTGTTTGATTGCTGCAGGTGCACAATGCACATGTTCACCTGAAAACTCAAAATGATATATAACACAACCTACATATTTCATCTGGGAGTCGCGCGCGCGCGTCTTCTCTTTTTTGTTTTACGAGGAAATCGTTTGGTGTGTTCCTTTCTTGCTCATTCCTACAATTAAATCAATTAACCATTCTAAATAGTGGCCGAAAAAATTAAAGAGACAGATGTAATAAAGAGTTAACTTCGCTTTTTGGGGTCTCTTTCTCTTGGATATGATGACGCACAACAATTTAACATCATCAAATTTTTATTTTTATGTTTGTTGGTAACGAAACAACAACAACAATAAGAACAAATGCTTTTTTTTTTTTTTTTGTTAAAGAGAACTTCCAGATTATAATAATATCAAGTTTATTTCTTGAATAGACGAATGACATGAAAATCCATGTCGCTCTTTTGTTCAGAGCGCGCGCATCGCAGCGCGTCAACAGAGATAAAAAAATTAAATCAACATAAAGAAGATGAAAACATGAAATGTTTTTTCTTGGTTTGGTTTTATTGTGACAGCAACGATCAAGCCAATTAAATTTTACAGGAAATTCGGTTGTTTTTGGGGGCCTTTGAATTATGGTATTACACATCGAAATTCTTAATGTGAAAATTAAAATAAATGCGTTGACCACATGAGTGGCACGACAACGACAACGACATCGTCAAGATCGAGCGATGAACGAAAAAAAAGCAACGAATATTCAAATTCAAGAAAGATGCGCTATCTCCAAAGCAATCTACATTGGTCACACAGTACCAAGTATATATCAAGAGATGAGCCGAGACACGCGGGAAAAAAAGAAGCAATCGACGGAATTCAGGTATCTGAAGCAGCCGACACTTGTTCATTTATTCTATTTGGCAACTCGCGTCCAAATCAAAAGACAGAGACACATGAAAATGAAAACGACATGTTTGCGGCACCAAAAACTACACCACCGTCTAATTAAATGAATATTTAAATTATTTAATTGGATAAAATTTTTGTGTTGCCAAATATGGCGGGCGACAAAGTTAAATAGAATTCTCAGCGTTTATAAAAAGGCTGCATGAGAGGGCATCGCAAAACTTCGTCACACGACCGGATGAGCGTATCTATCTGTGAATAAAATTTTGACGACAATCGCCGTTGCGAACGATTTCTACTGCAATAAAAGCGAAATCTATGGAAACAGCCTGATATTTTGTGCCTGGTTCCAATTTTCCGCTTGATTTTACACTTTCTTTTTCCATGACGATAAATCACTTTCAAACCGAGAGCGACTCTATTGTGACCATTTTGATTAAAAAGAATTAGCATTGTTTTTAATTTTTCCGGTGCGATCTCAGCCAAGAGATTCGATGGCATTTTATGCAACGTGTGTGTTTCTCTCGTCTATCGCTCGATTTTGGGTGCCATACATTTGTGCTTCAGCTGAATATCAACCAACATTTATTCACGCCCTTCGCCAACTCGACCGAAAAAAGAAACATTCGAAATCAAGCAGAAAACAATGTGAAATATCACACAAAACCTTACCTTTGTTCCATTTTAAATTTTCGATTCGAAAATGAATTGCCATTTGAGAGCGGTTGCTCGCGCCAGCCACCACACACAACACACATTCCGGCCGTGATGTTGTGTGTTGGCGACAGAAAGTAACGGCATTTCACTAGTCATGATGCTTATGTGTGCAATTGCAATTGCATTATTTATGACATTAATGAGTAATGACTTAATGTTTCGAATCGAATAATCGCATTCCGAAACAATCGACACACCAAAGCGAACAGCAACACACATTTGCGAAGAAAAAAAGAACAGCAGAAAACAAATGGGAATTGCAGCGCACAACTAGTAAATGTCTCGTATGTTGTTTTTTTGCCCCTCTTCTTTGAACTTCTCTTGTTGTTCGCGGTGCAGCATGGTTCATATCATCGTCTCCCATGAAATCATCTGGTAATGTTAATTAGATTTGGTGTGCAGTACGATTGAAACAAGCGCCCGCGCACATTCTTCTCACTCTGTCGCTCGCTCATCCATTGTGCCATTGCAAATGGGGTTTTGTTGGACGTCTTCTTGTTTGAAATGTGCACGCTTAAACTTACCGATCACGTCGTTGCCGACATACAATTAAATTTGTCGGCACCAAATCGAATGGTAAGCACATCAAGTGAGCAAATATGCGCGACGCGCCATTTTTTGCCCACTTTTTCCAAGTATCCTCCATCCGTGCTTATGGTTGCATAGATCTTAAAATAGAGTTATTTGCTTCAGTGTGTCTCAGCTGACTGCATCGTCGCTTGTGCCCTCTGCACGAAGCGAGCGCCCGTTCGCAATCATTTCTTTTCATTTGGACAAGAGAGAGAGAGAGAGAGAGAGAGAGAGAGAGAGAGAGAGAAAATATGAGTGCAATACAATCGATTACCTACACATAATTTACCGTGAATATAGCAACGCACACACTGCACTTGCACATTTATTTGGGTGAGAAGTGTAGAGAGAGCGAGCTGATAGAGAGTTTGCTGTGAGCCAACTTTTTCTTTTTATTTTTTGATCATTTTCTATTTCGAAATCGTTCTCTCTGTCTGTTTGACTTTTTCAAATCGTTCGAGTCGAATGTGTGATTTTTTGCACGGAAAAGACACGAATTCTTCTTACATAAAAATGTCTACATGAGAGAATTTCTATGGAGAGAAAATACACGAGCGCGCGCACACACGCGGACAAAAAATGAAAGAAAGACTGCACCAGTATTTTTGTGTCGTCAGTTGGCTGCTGTCTGTGATCGAGCGGAATAAAAAAAAGCGCAAAGAATGAACGCAATTTAAAGATGATGCTCGAATCAAATCGTGTTCTGGCGCTGAAATCACCGTAACCAGTACATGGCCCGTGTGTACTCACTTACAGTAAATAATTAAAGCAAAAGAGACACAAAACATGCAGCGGAAGAAAAAAAAATCCGTCGCTATTCACAGAAGTTTTCTTTGTCTTAGCAGCAGCAACACACGACAGCATCGATGTTGGTTTTTCAAAAGAAAATCCATAAGTGCATTTTAAAATTTGACGAAGTGAATGGTGTGTGCTATTTATCTGCATGGATGCTGCCTAATGTGTACGAAGTGCAAGATGACGAAAAAAAAACACACACACATTTCTTTGATGTAATGCTCGAATGAATATTGATTCACTTGAACATGTGTCGTGGATTCCATTCGAAGCGGAAATGAAACACGTTTTTTCGGATCCATTTTCTTGTTCGCTCATTCTGGCGACTCTTTTGAGCAAGGACTTTTTCTTCAGCAATCACAATTTGATTTATCTTTTTCTTACCGCAAGACACAATTTTTACGTTGCAATGTGCTTTTTTCGAAAACGCAATGAAGATTGAAGGGCATATCGCTTAAAAATGCGCGAAAAATGCCCAATTTCGCATTGTGTTGTAATTGCCATTATTTTAAACGAAAATTACATCAAAAAAGCGGCCAAACTTCGATTGAATGGAATTAAATGCATTGAAATTGCCACGCAACCTGTTCCATTCGAAATGAAATGAAATGATTAAAAGATATGGCGCGACTAAAAATCGATCTATTCGAAGATAATGATGTGCATTCAAGCCATATGCTGAAATTATAGCGCACAAATCAATAATAATTAATGTCCGGTGTAATATATAATTTATTTGTATGGATCGAACGCTGGCCAATGCTAGCGATCAATCGCCAAAGATGATGAAACATTTGCACGGTCGAAAAAGAAATCGAGTCAATAAAAGTGAAGATTTGCAGGCGTATTTGTGGGAACATTCTTCACTTTCACTTAATTTTAGACTGAATGCTATAATTTTGCAAATCAGGCTCGGCTACTATCATTCGACTTAGTTTGCGCTGAATTGCATTATTCCTTCGTTTTTCTCGCCATTCTCAATCGCCTGTCGCCGCTTCGCTGTCAACACGGTGCATTCTCATATGACCGTTGCCATATCAAGTTCTCGCTGAATTGTTGTCTTTTTCTTAGCCTCTTTTTGTTTGGCCATAATTTTTCATAACACACTCTGTCTACATCTATTCGATATATGTAAATGTGTTCATGTCATGGACACAACGCAACCCGAATTCCAAACAAACATTCGTTTTGTTAGTCATAATAATAAAATAATATAAAATGTACACAAGATCGCTTGATCCTCTGAACAATGTGATGAATATATAAATACGGATCTAAAACGGAATGCAAATACATGCAACAGACACACGAGAGCATAATTTAGAAGTTAACATGACGCACAAGTGACATTAGCCACTTAAAAATTCGATTAAATTAAATCACTTGACCGAAAAGAATTTCGATTGGTTTCGTGTGTGTACTTCTTTTTGTTTTTCGTTGATTGCATCTTTGCCATTTTATATACAAATGCCAATATCGTTGAACACTATCTGTTGCAAGCGATTAAGGTCCATTTGTTCTGATGCGTGCCAAGTGAATGTGAATATGTGCATTGCGTTGCATATCAGACTTGCTGAAATCGAATAACATTATTCCTGGAAAAGTTAACACTTGAAAATGAAATACGTGCAGCAAAACCGGCAGAGAGCGGAGACGGAAAGAGTGTGTATGCCGATGCATTCTGTTGTCGTGTTGCTTTGTTAAATAGCCTGATTTGCTGGTTATGCACATTTACATTCACCGAGAATATTGGGCTGTTACTGTTTTGTCATCTCTTCATTTCTCGCTCTCTCTCTCACTGCCATATTTTTGTGCTAGACCAAAACACGAATAAATGCAATTATTGGATTTCGGTCTTCATGTGCCGTTTATCGCCTGGATTATATGCCCATGTGTGTGCATGGCTCTTTGTCATCTGATGTAATTGCACTGCATGGAACGCGTTCAATTTGTTTGATTTATATGCTCGAACATGTTATATTGATGTTATTACGAAGTCGTCAAATGCACTTCTTTTTTTCCACATTCAATCCATAACTTTTCAAATTCGTGGTTTTTTTTCGTGGCAGCAAAATTATGAATATTTTTCGCGTTTTGAATCGACACAACTTCGATTGGAATGTTTTTCGTGTGTACCTGTTTTTCACGATTTTGAATGAAAAGAGCCAGTGAATTTATTTATAATAACAGCATAGATAAAACCAATACCACATAACTATCGTATGCATTTTCCGTTTTTGGGCCATAAAAATGTGCACAATTCGTGTTTTTTCCGTTTCATTTTGTTTGTAATGTGTAACATCAACCTGAAAAACTTTACACGCGGCGATAACGAACAAATCAAAAATTCAATCAGTCTCGATTCGAAACGAATTGCGATTATTTCAAATCCATTCTCCGCGTTTATGCGCGCGATAGGTGCGTTATTTCTGCCTGTTCTTTTTTATTTCGTGTATGCATAACGAGTTTTCATTGTGCTGGATTCGTTTCGTGTGCACTTTTCGCGATATTTGTCTGTTTGCCATGCACCGAACATCATGCAGCTCATGTGATTCGTGTGTCTTTCAATTCCATTCGACGAGAGAACAAGTGAATGTAGCCAAGAGTATGAGAAACCGAGAAGCGAAAGAAATGAATAGAAACTTTACAATGTTAAAATGTGCAGAAAAAACCATTAAATCGTTTTCATTTTTCACCGTGATCGCTAGGCCAAGTCGTAAAGCCTAAATGCGCCTCTCGGGTTGTACACGCATGGCAAATGCCACATTCATAAATTTATCCAATATTTTCATTTCACATTTTCTTTTTTTTCTCATTTTTGTTAGAGAGAGCGAGTTTAGTCGTTGGCCGAGCATGCGCGCACTATTTTCTTTCGTCTATCGCTTGCATTTTTCTTGCAAATGTGCGTTGTCGAAATGCAACGATGAGGTCACACACATTGCCATTTGCATCAGTCACAAGTGACTATAAAATCTTCTTGCAATCTGTTATTTTTTGAGATTTTTCAATTAATTCCGAATCGTTTAATTTCCATCGATTATTTATTGGATTTTTGAAGGCTTAGCGGTTCTGCAGCAAAATGCAGCACTGACAATAAAAAAACATACACATACACACTTATCATCAGCTAATAAGTTGATTTATAATATTTGACACCCGTTTCAAGTGTTATGTTGGTCATCTAACGGATGTGTATGGATTTCGCAATGTGGCGCAATTGATTGGATTCGCAGTATTTATATGCTGCAATGATGTTGAACATATTTTATGTACATTTAAGCAAGACATTTATGAATATTGGGATCTTTGTGGCCGGTTCGAACTCTCCCTCGACATTTGATCGCTCTCGCACGCTCGTTTTGCAATATTTTTCGTATGGAAACTCATTACTTGCAGCCCAGAACGTGATTTGTCTGTGTGAATCAATGCGCGCATTCCTGGAGGAACCACCCAATTTTGTGAGCGCGCGCGCTCAATTTCATTAACATTCTGTGAGCGTTTTTTTGCTTGTGGCCGTTCATTATCACGATGATCTTTCCAAAAAAGGACACACCAGTAAATATCGTTTTTATATATATCATTGCCTGTGCGCATGTACTATACGCTCGCGCATTCGCTCACTCTCAGCACAAAACAAATAATCAAGATAAATGAAAACATGAAGAACGAGATAAAAAAACCGTCCAAATCACTGCCGAACATATAAAACAAAAGACTTGCCTGAAAGAACAAATCAAGTCTTTGAATTAAAACACACATCATTTAACCACGATATTAGCGCATTTGCCGAATATTTTGTCGTTTATGGACAGGCAAAGCATAAATTTAATTCAGATTGTGTTCGCTTTTGATTTCCATTCACTTTTTTTTTCGTTTTCTCGTCGCTGTTGTTGTTGTGGCCAATGTATTTTTGACCAAATGGTCAAGTAGTTTGCGCTTCTCTATTGACGATATATTACATGTTCTCGTTAATTCTCGTTCTTCCTTCTTCGGAACACCAAAATAATTAAATAATCAGCATTTTACCATCAAATTACCAGTATGAATGAAGGATGAAAACAAAAACGTACAATTTCTCAATGTTTTATTTGATTAGTCGAAAATGAGACAATAAAATGCTAAACGAATCAAAACAATTTTGAGACCGAAATGAGCCAAACTCACACATCGCGAAGAGTCAAGCACCGACAAGAAATGCATGCACATGCGTTGCGCTGTGTGTTGGTGACACCACAAATAAATTGACAGATAAAATGAACGGCCAACAAAGCCAGAAAAAAAAGAGAGAAGAAGAAAAAGTAGAACAAAAGCGCACAAAAGACGAACGAAAAATCAAAAATTCATTGGTCTTGAAGCGATTGGGGAATAAATTATGGTGAATATGTCACTTTATCGCGTCGTTCTTCTTAAACAAAATCGGTCCAACGATATATTTAGTGTTTACTTTATATCCATAGACTTTTGAATGTTTTAACAATCGTTATTTATGATTGAATTGGATGCAGGCGTGTGTATGTGTATAGAGAGCGAGTGGCCACTATCGCAGCTCCCCGAGAACGATTAGTATTCAAATGTACGAAAAATATGATGAGAATCAAAACGTTTTTGGACTACTTGTGCCAGAATGAACACGATTAAACAAAACCCGAAAATTCCGAAATCAGCAAAAATGATCAAAGCACAAAACGGAGACACAGCGGATATATTGATAAAAGAAAAGTTCCCACACCATTTTCATTAGACGACGATCGGTATTTTATTTGTTGGCCGCCGTTGCTTCTGCTGCTGTTACTGCGATCGTTTGTTCATTCATTCGATTTTGTAAACCGCAACAAACCCGATCACGTTATCTCTCTGTGTGTATGATTTTATTGTTGTTCACGAATTGATTCATTCGATTTCGTAGCGACCAAGAAAATTCTATCGTCGCATTTGTTTATATGGCTAATGCGATGTGAACCATTATTCTCATAAATCATTTTTTTCGCCGTCGTCGTAAAAACAATCGCGTGTGTGATGGAGCACAATGAGAAAAATCCAAGTTGTCAGATTCCATTTAATTGAATTGTTTGGCATGCAGAAGCACTATGTTTAGCACCATTGTTGATCTTGTGTATGACATTTGCCAAGAGGCAATCTTAAACGCAATTACATGTATAGAGAATTTGGTTGTTCTGAGAGCAAACGATAAGTATACCGGTCCGATTACCCTTCTAGTCGACTCAGTCAAGCCACTTATTTTATTAGCACCTAAGGCCATCTAAACGGGCTGAGTCAATATATATATTGTATGCTACTAAACCAGCCATATGAACTGTTCGCAGTCAAGCAACGCCACAACTGCATTGCTTCTTGTTTGCCGTGCGCTTCTTTTCATTCACCTAAATGTCTAATTGAAAAGCAGGAATTACACATTTACAATCATATTGGAAAATTACACTCTAGTAACATGTAATTTGATTATGGTTTTCGGCATCAATCACAGCCATATAGTTTTCTACTTACTGCTACTGAACAGTTAATAAACGAAATGTCTACTATTGTAAAAGTAACAATATTTCTTTTTTTTTGAGCGTTCTTCTCCGAAAATACACATACATAATTGACTTAACGCTAGACGAATTAAATTGATTGGAAAAAATGAAGTACGTGGTGAAAATTTAGTTAGCATAAGCAAATACACGTCGGATCACATTAAACTTATAAAAGCTAATTAGTTTGTTTACAACTCGTTACCATTGTTTATTAATTGTTTACGGATTGTTTTTTCTTTCATTTTTTCTGATTTCTTTTCTATTAGAGTGCTTGTCTTCTTTTGTATTTAAGTTTGAAACATTAAGTTTGTTTTTATAATGACACCATGCACAATGATTTTCGAATTGAAAAATGCATTATGACTCTTTTTTCGTTCAACGTGTAAAACGTAATTGAATATGAAGGAGAGCGTTAAAAGAATCACACCGTCTACTTTTTTTTTGGTATACAAAATTTTCCTTTCAAAACTGGCGCTGAATAGCGCCGAATAGACGAAAACTTCAATTCAATTCACAACTGAATAATGAGTTTGGATGGAAAAAAAGAAAGAGATACACATGAGAACAAGTACAAAGTGCTCATAGTTACTTGGTGCTGGAAAAAACAATGCATTTTTTGGCGATTGTGTTATATTAATAAAATAAAGGAATGCATGAAGTTCAACTTAAGAATGGAAAAATACATACTAAAAAAAAAATCATTAAGAACGAAACAATCAGCCGTCATTCAACGTTCAAATAGATTTTTTTGTGTGAAATAATTTGCAAAATCGCATAAAATGCACACAAGAAAACAAAAGCCACACATTTTGAAACCTGCAAAAACCTACAGTTCATTCATAAATGTGTTAATTATCAAAAAAAAAAAATGTGTACTAAATTTTGTACATTTTTGTTTGTAGGTGCACGGGTCGGGTCTATTTGAACTACGATTAAAATACTTTAAGAATGACCATGGACGAGATAAGGATGGTGCTTGCTGTAGCGGGCGAACGGATCCAGTGACGAAGGAATGCATTGGCACATGCAAAACACGGTTTCGCGTGTGTTTGAAGCATTATCAGGCGACAATCGACACAACAACACCGTGCACATTTGGCGATGTGGTGACACCGATTGTGGGCGAAAACTCAATGAATCTAACGGCGCTCAATGAACATCTCAATTTCGTTAATCCCATCCGATTTCCATTTGATTTTGCATGGCCGGTAAGTACTACAAGCCAACAATTTCAGATTCTAAACACCGGAAATTAATTCACAGCCATTCGCTTGAAACGTTGCCTGGAATAAATTTGTCGAATATAAAAAAAAAAAAAATAAATTCACTTCGAATTGAATAACATTCATAATCGCCGATAATTCTCATAAATTTAACGTCTTCATTTGCTAAGCGATTTCCCCAATTTGTCACCATTTTGTGTATTGAAACATTTGCATAAGAGCTGGTTTCATCATCAACGGACGATAATCCCAGTGACAACTGCACACACATTTTTATAGGTATGGTGAGACGATCATTATGCGTTCTCGGCAGCCAAACTCTTCTTATATGACCGTTAAACGGATTACGTCGAGCAAGCGCTAGAATTTGAGTGACAGAGACAGAATAACGAAAACTAAATATGATTGTTTGTTGAGTTGGTAAAAAGAACACAGCCAGCGATAAACATGATACGAACAAAGTAAACATTTGTTGTAACGATGGCAAAACATCTGCTGTTTTTCAGGTTGTTCAAAGAAACAATAACACAGTCGAAAATTCGAAGGGGAACTTACGTGCAACTCACCGTATGCAACATACAAATATGCATTTTGTGTAGAATGAAACATGCTCTCTCTCTCGCCGCCAATATCGCTTGAAGTCACCGTTTATTTCTGTAATTTCATCGGACATTGGCAGTGCGTATTCAAAATAAACGCGCGCATTTAATTGAAAAACGGAAATTACAATCAAGGACATTTAAAAGCTGTGCCGCTTTTATTCGCTGGACGTGCCGCAATTTTTCACCACCTTTGATCTTCATCGGCAACCAAAACATTGATTCTGACATCTCGAAAACAGACAACAAATGCTCCGATGCATTAAGAGAATGTGTCTTTCACTCAATCATTCCCGCATCGCTACGCACAAAAATCGATGCCAGCAACATTCTTATGCATAAAATAACAATAATTTTGCGATCAATTGTTGCGCCGAATCCGTTCGAATATTTTCGGTTTCTTTTCAACGTTCCGACCATTTTTTTTTCCCGTTCAAATTGTAACTTTGAATTGAAGGCAAAGTGGATTTCTCTGCATAGGGGTCTAACATAAAAGGGTTTCTCAAATAATAAAAAAAACATGTTAGATTCTATGAAACCCTTTTTTGTGTTGCAATTCCAATGAAGAAAAAAATATACGCCTCATCACCATGATCAAAAGGTAGAACGCATCAGAAAATATGCGTGAAACAAAACCGATGACAATGATGAATCAAAATGGTCGAAATAAGTGTGTCAGTCAATTCGTTTGTGCGATGCGCCCCCAACGGCGATAAGTCGTTTCCCAGAGACTTCGCTGCGGCACAGGCGCAAGCATTGCAAGTATGTTTCTGCTGTCGTTATGTGAGTCTTTTATTTTCGCATTAAAGCACAGCAACATGCGTGCGAAAATGAAGTAGACGAAAAGTCCTTCAGAAAAAGAACAATATGCCGTGTGCATTGTGCAGAATCTTTTGTTTCGGGAGAGAGAAAATATGGCTTTTGAAATGTGGATAATCCGTAAATGTATCGAAGAATGAGCATAGCAGTTGGAAAAGAGATTTTTAGGCACGTAAAATGTTTCTCGAATGTTTCAGCGCAAAATTCATCCGATTCTCACATTTTTCGGCAATTTGAATTTAGCTTTCGTACGAATTTAAACAAATTTTGCTTCAATATGTCATCGAAATCATTCTAAGAAATTCGTTGCCGCTCAATTTCGGTCAATTGACAAATGAATCATTCGAAATCATCACGCGCATAGAATAGCGTCATTCAAATTCAACGCGGGAGCATTTTTGGGCCGCATCAACACATTAGACTACTAGATACGCAACTGTGATTGATGCCGTATATTTTGTTAATTGACTCAAAATTAATTTGAAGTTCGTGGCTTTGTAATTCTATTCGGCTTTAATGGCTCAATTAAAATACAACATGACCGAAGTCCATAGAAAATCAAACGAGTGCGTTGTTGATTGCACCCATTTTTGTTCTATTCGTGTTGCTTATGCTCTGGAACATTATTGTGTTTCGTTTGATTCTCGCGCAAAGAGTGAAAAAACCGAATTCTCTTGAATGGATTGGTTCCACTTTGTGCAGCGCTTTCGATCGGAATCAAAAACGCATTTGTTTTACATCGAAATGACGACGATATCGTCGCATATATTTCTCATGATGCAACAGTGTGTGGTATTTATTGTGGGATACAAACATTCAATCGCTCAATTCGGTATGGAGCACCGAAATGCGATCATAATATCGGGCCATTGTATGTACGGTATTTACTTTTAGAACCATCATCAATACATAATCCACATTATGACTGTATCATTCATTATCTTGCGCATTTAATTTGGAATCAATATCAAAAATATGTACGAAGGAGTTGGAAAGCCAAGTTGAAGCATAAAAATCGAATAAATGAATAAACAAACTGAACAGATAACAAATATGGATAAAAAAAAAGTAAATGAACGAAGAAATTTCATGAAAAAGAGAACCAACAGAAAAAACAGAGAACAAAATGAGCAACGAGCGTTGAAAAAGAATCGACTTCAAAAACACGACGCTCTCACTCATTCAAGCACCAAACCGTTGCGCTCGGTGATGATGGAAACAATTTGAATCTTCTCTCCACACGTACGATAGTTAAAGATCTTCTCACTCCTCGGCTCTTTGACTCATTTTTTTTGTTGCCTCGTTCTTACCTTCAATCTCTCAAAGAATTTTTGCAGCGGAAAATAAAAAGCGAAAAGATAGAGAGAGAAAGAGAGAGAAACAATAAAACCGGTTCATTAATTTGACTGCATAAATCGATGTTCGCATAAGGTGCAGCAATGATGCAGATTTTGATGCAACTGACCAGCACCAAAAAAAGCGTGCAATGCATCCGAACGGCTAAAATCTGACCGAAACAAGGCAATCGTTCGCGAGATGTGCGGAATGGAGCGAACAATCTTCGCCGACATGAACATTGCATTCTTTTGGATTCGAATTGAGCAGAAGATTTCAATAAAAATGAACGAACAAAATATAAACGAACACGAAAGATGATCAGCATTCAAACCAATAGTTTTCGGTCAAATATATTTCCATGCATTTCGTGGTATTTACATTTATGGTGCTTGAGCGATCGGGAGATTTGGACAGAAAATATCCATGGAAATGAAAAATAAACCGATTTTAATACGATTTTTTACGAAACGTAAAAGGTAAATAAAAATCAAATGACGTATTAAAAACAAGAATGACTGAAATTGTAGCCGATGTAAAAGATAAACAATTAAAAAATATTAAATCGCTTGTGCACCTTTCGCTCGATTCGTTGCATATCTGTTTCTCATCTTTTCACGGAGATGCAACGCTCTACGATACGCTCTTTGCCTACTTATAATAATGACGATCCATCCAAAATCGGACTGATTCCCATTGATAACGAAAATGTTATTTATTTGAAAAGGGACCATTCACTTTGATTCACGTGAAAAAATAATAATAAAATGCAAAGACGTATGGCTTAATTGATAAAGTGATTCCGATCCGAAAAGAAGAACCATATCAAAGATACGGAACACTTTTATTCTGACGGCATGGAAGAATGTAAGTGGCGAGGCGTTGAACAACCCTCAAGCAAATATTTGCCATCATATCAATGACATTTATGATGCATTAAATGGAATGTGTGTTGGTGAAAGCGAAAAACGAATCAATTACACACGGAGTGCTGGCTGTTGGGAATTTTGGCCGCCATCTGAGTGAAGCGGCGCTGTTGAATTGTAGCGTGGCGCGGCTGCAATTCTTTTGCCGAAGCGCATCGAATGTTTGTTTGCTCATCGTCGATTAACCACCTCAATCATACACATACTCGATATGAAAACCACAAAGAGCGCCTCGCTTTCATTTGATTATCATGCGAACGATTCTCTCTCTTGTTCGTACGTTTTGTATTTGCTCAATTTTGGTGCGACTTTATCGGAACATTCAGTATATCCGTTACTTCGAAATGGCCGTACACTCTTTACTTTATTTCCATTATATCGTTTTCGTTCATTTCAACATTTATTTCATGTTGGATAATGTTTGGGTACATCGAAAGAAGCGATTTCTTCGTTTATTTGCTGTAGAGCTGTTGGCATTTCTTGGTCTTGTCATTCTATTTGCTTAGTATCGCTCTCTTAAAATGAGTGGCCGCATAAATGGCCGAACATTCGATACAGACACCGTGTTCTATGTCATGTTAAAACTACAACACATCAATAGCAAAAGCACCGTGTTATTTTTTATAAAGCAATTATATATGAGCACCTTGGCCTGTCATCGGTGTCGTTAAATAGTTGGCGGCAACAATGTTCACTTAATGGTTTCATCGTGGTCAAAAGAGGTTTAATCCCGTTTATGATTTTATATATGGTTTCCGAATGACAAAATATATACCGAAAAATTGGCCGAAAAACACCATTCAATACGAATGAAAGAGAAAAAAGCACCCGAAGTACCGTAAAAATCACTGCCACACACTGAATTAGTCTTCAAAAATCGATAAACCATATTAATGACCATTCAGTGTGTTGTATCCATTCTTTGATTTCAGCAAGGGGTCTTCCATATGCTGTCCCACAGACACTCGCTTCTCGTTTACATATTAATAGCACAACAAACACACACAAAGCGAGACATTTGTCGAAAAACACTCACATTTTGCCCGTTCGGCGAAATTTTTCATACGATCGACGCATTGGAAAAGGAAATGATTCAGACTCATTCATTATATTTTGCATTCGAACAGCTCGACGACACATTTCATCGCCCGTTAGAATTAAACAATGTTTATTCAAAAGGTCAGGAGTTCAATGTTGTGTTTGAGACTTTATTTAAATAATTAAAACGAAATTTCGTCGTACACCGGTCACGATCAATTCCAAAATGGTTTGCTCGAATCTTTCCCGTTGAATTTGGTTGCATGATGGCAAAATCGTTTAGCTTGAAACAATATACTGAGCGAGCGAGCGGCGCGCGCATATTGAAATGGCATTTTCTCTTTTGTTTGCCTACGCGCCATATGGAAAGTGACTTAACGAGAACAGTCCATTTGAAAGAATCGACAATTTGATTTTCATTTTCCAAACAATATAAATGATGATGAAAATGCGATAAAATTTCACAGTTGTTTGTATCGATGAGAGATGAAACATGCTCAGCTCAAGTCAAGATAAACACTCAGTTTGCATTGTTTATGGCATTCGCCTGTGTAAACATAGACACTCTTGGACATCATTAAAAACTCCTTTTGACGCACGCATTCTGTTCGCTCTTTATGATCGCCAAACAATTTTTCATTTGCCTTAATTTCGTGTTTTATTATTCCATCTGTTTGTATTTTTAATGTGATGAGCGCAAGAGAAAAAAGTGCACCAATTTTCCAATTTATCTGAAAACAAAACATTCTCGTGCTCCATTTAAGTGAGTCAATTTCGTTGTTTCTTTTGTTATTAAAATGTTATCCAATTATACGGTTCTTTTTTGTTTTCGATTTGAAACGGTGAGTGTCGTTCGTGACATTTGGTCCAATATTCGACTGTGTGCTTTCGTGTTTTTCCCTCGATCGATTATCTAAATAGATTGCGAGTGCGTCCCACCATACACATTCAAGATTGAACGGCCAGTTGACCGTGATCATTGATCAATCATATGTTTGAAATGTAATTGTCTGTCTGCTGACCATTCGCTCTTTCTATTATCCAACCATCGGCCATCGGTCTATTCAGCGCGTGGTTAATTGGAAATGAATAAACATCCAATTAAATGGATTGTTATGAACTCTCTTCGGTCTCTGTTTACAATTTTCATTCAAAGCATAGCCTTACTTTTATAGGCAAAAGCGAAGCATTACAAATGCCTATTGTTCATTCGACGCCCGTTTCGAAATGCACAAACAATGAACGATTTAATTAATAAAAGCAACATAATTTTTGGCATGCCGAATCAAAAGTGTTCATTCAAATATGGATAATTGTTATTGGAAGATGTCCAGTGAAACAAAAAAGCCCACCCACTAATCAAGATAATCAGAAGATTTGTGGAAGCGCAGCTCATTATTGCGATTCACGTTCGAAGCAACCGAAAATTTCAAGAATCCGGAAAAAAGTGTGTATGCTTCTCTGGGCAAACACATGCGTGCATTCAGCGTGAAGGCGAAAACAGCATGAGACCTCTCTCTCTCTCTCTCTCTCTGTCTTTCGTTTTTTGTGTGCCATACACTTAACGGATATTGTCACTCAATGAGCACATTTAAATCGTCATCAGCAGCCAAAAAAAAACCGAATGTATTCATTTCACAATAAATCTTTGCGTTAAATAGTCTCCTTTAGAGAAAGAAATATGATTGCCGTCGTACGTTTTTTTTAACTTGCTTTGATTTCCTTTCATTCGTGCTTGCAACAAATGTGAGTCGTGAGCCGGAAAATCGAAATCATTTGCTGCACTCCGGAACAATTGTGATGTCAAAGGATAAGAGAATATTCGTGTCGCAACCATTTCACCACAGAAATCTCGTTTAATTTTACGTATTGAGAATTTATTACAGCTATTTACCTTTCAACTACGCCGAACTTTCTCTATGCTTGAATTTAAAACAAACTTCGGGTGGAGAGAATTGGCATTTAGAAAATAGTCACGTATGGGGAAATCGATAAGCAGAAGACTCCCTTGTTAATTGACGATTGCTTACCTGTCTATTTTATTGTGTATCGGCAGTCGCGCACTCGCATAAATTGCACATGCAAGCCGAAAAATTGACTTGTAACAATTTCCGAAAATACAGCCGACTCGTAATGTCATTTGAAGTTTTTATTATTTGTTTTTAAATGATATTAAATGGTTTCCCATTTTTATTTTTATTTCCAGAATTCATTCACATTGATAGTCGAAGCCTGGCACGACGTTAACCAATCAAATTCACGAACACCGGGTATGTTTTTGTCAATTCATATTTTTCTTCCTCTGTTGTGATTGTTGCAGAAGATTTGGAGAGTTTGGGAAAAAAATCGTCAAAAAAATGTCATTGAACTGTCTGATGATCCAGTAGATAAAATATCAAATTGTTAAAAAATGCGAGCGACTCAATTGCCATCAAAAATCAATTGTCTGGCGACTTGAAATCACTTAATTCGTGTAAAAATTCTATTGTAAAAACGCTGGAAAATTAAACATTGCCAATAGAAGGAACACAATAAATCACGCCCCGGAAATATCTACGGAAGATTCATCGAAAAACTCTTCTATCTGAAATGTGAATAATTCGTTTCAACAGCCCTTGAATAAGGATTTAAGTACACATTACATTGGATTTGTTGTCTCTAGCAACGGAATTCATCGATATTGCACCAACATTTTTCTACGGAACGGAAGAACTTAGAAAGTATTCTGAAATATGATATGAACAGCAGACAATGTTCAAAAGTACAACAGCAACAACAAAAACCATGAAATTTATGACGAAAATAAGATCTTTTTGTAGCACAAACGATGTTATAATGAGCGTATACTCTCAATGACTATTATGCAAGTAAAAGAACGGAGAAAAAAATGGGCGACGGTTATCAAAAGAATTACTTACTCAATGCTCATTTCACGTTGTTATGAAACAAAAGATGAAGGAAATGAAGAAGCGCATCCATAAAAAATTTAATGTGCGCTTATTCCAGCTTATCGGATAATTTATTGGTTTCGCAAAGTCTGGATCAATTTTTTTCTTTGCTGGCTCGGTCGAAGCGCACACTAATGTTAAAATTGACGGTTCGGCAGTTTATTATGTAAATCTGCTTAAAAGACAAAGTCAAACATGAAATTTGGAAGGCAAATGTCCAACAATAGAAAAAAATGTGTACGATTTTCGGAAGAATTATTTTTGTTTAATGTTCAAAACGAATGAGAATCGACACGAAACGACTTCATTTGGGATTTTTATCGGAGAACAACAAATAGCGAGAGCATTAGAATTCGATTTTAATTGCTGAGAAATGCGATCAAATATCGGCTCAATTGCCGAGCAATTACCAAAGATCGATGCGAACAACAAAGTTGCGGTTTCTTGCAAGAAATTGAACATTTAAAAAAAACTGTGTGCAAACTCTATTGAATACTGGTTTCGTTGTGTTCTATTCCAAGATTTATCAAAAGAAGAACTCGAATGGAAAACAAGAACTTCGCTTCTTTTTCGAAACGTGCCCAGAGCATGCAACCCTCTTCAATTCGCTGCCATTGTTGTTTCGCTTCAGTTATTGTTATGGTATATGGTTCAAACATCACATATTCATATGCTTTAAATACGTTCGAACGTAAGACGAAAGTACCGAGCAAATCGGAGGAAGCAAAACGAGAGAAAGGGAGAGCTAGAGGAACTTCCATTGTGATACGTCACGCGTTCGTGCACGATGCAACCAGAGAGATAGAGAGAGTGAGAGAAGGAGTGAAAAAAAGAAGCGCACAACGACATCGATGACAACCGCATAAGAAAAGAAATAACACATAAAGTTCTGTCTGCTACCGTATCATGAAGCATAAATATAACAACAGCGTCACATCCGATTCAATTGCTCGATTCAGTTCGTTCCAATTCAATTCCGACGCACCACCAAATGCACAAACAAACATATAACGTTCTTTGAATTTAATGCATGCTTTATACGTCTTGAATTAAAAAAAAAGATAAACAGGCGGAACAGCGCATAGTTCGCTTTTTCTTGAATTTTCTTGTAGAAAATAAAAAATTTGCGGCTTGGACATTCAAAAAATGTCCGGTCCAACGTAAAACCTGCCGCCGACAAATTGATTTCAGCGATATAAACAAAGTTCCTACAAATTTTTTTGTTCTTACCGAAGCTACTTAGTCTCGGCTCACTAAGTCTTTCATCATAAGCTGATTTAACCGCCACCGAATTTCAATCCGTTCGCTCGATCATACACTGCATTCTCTTCGGCTAGAACGTCTCACTTTTCAAAAAAGAAAAAAACTTGTTTAATAATCTCTATATGAAAATGAAAAAAATATTCAAATTACATAATTTGAAAATGAGATATGCCGGAGCTGTACATTTCGTTGAGACACGATCCCTGAAACTCTTTCACAAGTAGCTAACTTCCGGTGAACGGGAATTCAATTACAATGGCACTATATGTGTGCGCGCCTTGAGCCATTGTTTCAATTCCATCGTTTAGTTTTACGAGAGCATTTAGCACAGTTTCCAGCCATCCTATGGAATCGACCATTCAATTCATTGTTTCCAGAAAAATGCTGAAAATTAAGAGCTTCGCGTCGAACATTCGGTTGTCGGTAGAAAATTAGCTAATCACTTGGAAGCAAGTCAAACCCCATTGTGCTGTCTGATTAGATGACAAAACTTGATTAAAATGTAATTACCTTGAGTACGATGCGTTTGATTGTGATGATTAACTCGCATACTGTTTGCGTAAACTTGTCAAGAACATGCGATCGGATCGTATCGGCTGTTTTGGACTCTTCACAATTTCACTTCAGATTGAGATAAAATATTCTAAGCTACCAAAAGAACATGCTATTAAAGATTTCAAGATATGTTCGTTACCACTTGACTCACTGTAGGGCCTCATCCAAGACGCGTCTTGACATTTTGAGTGATCTGATTTGAAAGCAAATTGAGTGTATCCAAAAAGCATATGCAATGATCAATTTGTGCGAAAGCGGTAAGCAAATCCATTGAGAAAACTTTCGAATGAGCATGCACGAGCACAGGCTCACATGCTTCGTTGCGCAGGCAGTGGCATTATCAAGACGAACTCTATCGACATGGCATTTTATGTGTTTTCCTCAAATTCGTAATCACCACTTGTGTGAGGTTCAGATTTTTTGATTCATTCTCGATTCCCATACCTTTCTAGTGGATTCCATTTTTTTGGGCAAAAACAAGTTATTAGTTGCTGATGTTGTTCTGACTGATGTTATCAAATGCGCTTTCAGTCGTTCGGTTGATTCAATTAATTCAGCGAAAGAGCATTCCATGGCTTGCAAAATTTTTGCCACAAACAAATTGCGAACACAAAAATCGAAATTGGGAAGTGTTGTGCGTGCATGCAATTTGAAGTATGGTGTACACGCGTCAGTGCGGATATATTTTAAAATTAATAATGATGATGAAACCATTGCGATCATCATGCGATCGCCAGCCACCTCAACCTTATTTGAACACTCGCATTGCATTCAAATCCATACACACACACACACACACACTAATTTGATTGGATAACATGGCGTTTTTTTGCTGCTTGGATTGTGTTGTGCATTGAAGACTTCAAGTGCCTTCAAAGTCTAGTGATTTTTCAATTGAATATTGCACAAGTTGGTCGAATTAAAATTGCGATCGAATTATTACGGTATTTTTGGCCGCACTTACTGATTTTTTTGCTTGAGAAAAATGGGGAAAAAGAAAGAAAAAGCTGATTTTTTGATGCGAAAAAGAATGTTTTGGTAATTCGGAAGGAGGTAAAGTCGATACAACACACATTTCATTGATTCGGCAAGAAAAAAACAGACCAATCTCGTTCTACCCTCATTAAGAAAAAGAGAGTCTCATTAAAATATCTTTCGGTTATATTGACTTGATAATTGATTAACTTCAGCCATTGACAAAAGTGTGCTTCATTTCGTCAAAAAAGTTGCCGCTTAAATTCACAAGAGAGGAATTTTAATTACTTTATATTTCGTGGTGTGTCCATTTGAATGTTGCGCTTTATGATGATATCGATTTGTAGCGACGAATGCAAAGTTTCCACAAATTGCACTCGCCCCGTAATGATTAGTGCAAATGGACGAACAATTAATGATTTCAAGTGATATTCTCACCTTTTCGCACATCGACATTACTTTTCATTTCATTCGTCGGCTGTTTCGTTTCTTCGGATTATCTCGGCTTTTTGAAATCCAGTGCTGCTTTGATTTTTCAGCGTGTACGTGTTGCTTGCACACTTCTTGTATATTCTTCTCGCTTCTTCTTCTTCTTCTTTTCGCATAGTGAATGCTGATTATCTTTTAGTTCAAAAGGAAACGTTAATTATATCGCTTTTTTCGTGTTCGTCGTGCGCAACAGAATACACGTATTCCATTCAATACACACATATTAAATTCATTACGATCTGTTTTAACGGGCGCAGCTATAATGCACTTATGAAACGCACACACACACACAATCCGAGAGGGAGAAAGAGGAAAAGAAAAATCGGGAAGAATACCAGAAGATGGCGAAAATATACACTATAATATCCCAAACAAATGACCGTCTCAGCCAAGAAAACCGTGTGCATTTTGTGTATGTGCTTGATTTCGGCATTCATTTGGAGCTTGAATGGTGAAAGAGACACTGAATCACACGCAACGACACAAACACACACTTGCTCGTCGACTCACTTAAATGAAAAACGTCAATGCATTAATACAATTTCATAAACCAAATTGCATACATTAATGGTGCTACGATGTTCTTTCAATCAGACATCAGCAATGAATTGCATCGAAGATGGTGACCGCAGTAAGTAAGATGCTTGCTAAACATTCAAATGGCCCATTGTTGTGGCTTAACATTTCAACAATTGTGTCCATTGCATGAATTATTCTAGTGCATTGAAAATATTTTTGCATGACGGAACAACTTTGAGCCCGTTTCCATGATGAAACAATGAATAAATGGAATTTTTGGAACAGTTGAAAATTACCGCAGAAACCAGAAGAGTTATTATTAGTTGAAGCAGCGATGTACGAAATATTGCATGGCTCCTGGCCGTTGTAGCAATGTATTTCTCTTGCCGACTCAACGAAGCAAACGAATGTCGCTGAGAAAAATTTTCTGATTTGATTAATATCACAGAATAGACGATTGCCAGGCAACAGATAAGGTGATACATGATTTCATTAATTTTTCTGCTGATTCATATATGAAATCTAGGCGTGTGTTTCGCAATTTTTCTGTTCGATGAACTTTGAAGACTTATTAAGGAAAAATGAAAATGAAGTTTTTTTTTCGTGGATGAATTTTGATTTTGATGAGAAATTCCAATCCATTCGACCAAATTCGCGCGCAGGATATCCGAATGTAGCCAACAAAACAAATCTCACAAAAATGAAATTGCGAAAAGCAATCAGTGGCGAAAATCCGTCAAAGCGAAGCCGAGAAAATCGAATATTGCACCATCTCTGCGCGCCCGTTTAGAAAAAAGGAAATATAATTCGCAAAATAAATGCAAAAATCACGCAACTATTCATTAAAAAAACCCAAATCATTCAACCTTTCTGGTTGGTTTTTGCTCGGTTTCCCATTTTGTTCCACACAATATCTAATCCATTGAGTTTTTAAAACGAAATTAAACGTTTCCACTTAACTTTAGTACCTTCGCATTTTGTTCTTGTTGTGTTTTTTGTTTCTGCATTTGTTGTTGTTGTTGTTTTCTTAAACATATTCCATCCGATCTATGTTTTGCCCTATCGTGTTGATTATCTTAGCGTTTTTTTCCCTCTTCGTCTTCATTTTTCATTTGTACGATGCGATCATTTGGCGTGGACTGCGGTTGCGCGACTTTGGTGCCTGAGTGTATTTTTTCTCTCTCACTCTTACTCTCTTCATTGCAAATCAGTACATGTACGAAGATAATATTAAATCCTTTTTAACTGTTTGGACATAGCCGCAGGCCATAACTTGAGTACGAGTCGATTGTTTATTTGCCTCAGTCATTTTTTCACATTTCGGTAATGCCGTTGTTGTTGTTGGTGTTTGCTGTGCGCTCTCCTCTCTAGCTGCAATAAAAATTGTTAATGAATGACGTGAATAAAGCAGCAAACGAGTGTGGCTCAAGGAGAGAAATATTTCACATGTTTAACTCTTTTGGCTGGCCGCTTGCTTGTTTTATTTCGTGCGGTTTTTCGTGTCATCGCTCTCTGTCTCGCACGCATCATCATTCGTGGTGCTCTCGTCAATCGGATGTTGGGGCCGCTTTTTGCCTGCTACTCTTTGCTCACCGGTGTTACATTTACAGATTTTGCCATTTGAGTTTCGCGTGAAAACGCATATTGCATTCATGATGAACTTCTGGAACTGGCGAATATGCGTTTGCATTTTTTTCGTGTGTGATTGTTGTTTTGCAGTCTTCAACTGCGTGAATAACCGTTTTGCGCTCCGATAAACAAGCCTTATGTGAGGTGCAGGTGTTTTTTTTATATGTGCTCTCTACCTTTTTTCGGTACTTCTTTTGCTTTTTTTCGCTTGTGATTCGTGAAAATGGTCGAATAAGCGTGAGGAAGAGAAAGGCTTATATCATCATCGCACCACAATACTTGCGATGTATTTCTTTTCTCTCTGTTTGATGAAATAAATTTACGATATTTTCTTTCCGCGTGCAGCTTTTGCCGTCGATCTTCAATTCAGTTCGCTATTTTGCGTGCTCCAGATTGTGTATATTTTATGTATCCATTCATGAAAAAAATAATAATATGTGAAGTGTGCAGACAGCGACTAGAGCGAACGTCTCGCGAGAAATGGAGAAAGAGAGTGAAAAAAAACACCAACAACAACAACAACAACGAAACACATTTGCTTGCTGTCTCGCAAAGGATTTTCCAATTTTTATTCCCCTGGCCTGGATTGTGCGCTCCTTCCGCTTTTTCATTCAGTTTGATCGTTGGCTGCGTGTGTCTGGGCCCTTTGAAATTGCTGATGTCGTTTTGTCACATGAGATAAAAATTACGGTGCCGCTCGCTAAAAATACACACATGACACTCAGACAACGCAGCAACGTCACGATCAGCCAAATTGAAATGTTCTTTGTTTTGGAGAAGAAAAACAAATCATGAGGTCGCATCATGTCACGCATCGCGAACAAATGTACAACATACGCATCTTCCTTAAACTGCCAAATGTGCCACAAATTCGAAAATAGCTGAAAGCGGCCGACTTCTCGCATTTATCGCACAAATATGCAAATTCTATAAAGCAAAAAAGATACACTCGACAAGTGCACATGTCACTTAGCTCATTTCTTCTTCTTTTTTCCGTTGTTTCTGATGTTTCGTTAGAATAAGCACGCCGGTTCCTTTTTTGTAATTCGCAATTCGCGAACCAGAATTACAAATGCAAATAAGAGCAGAGGCGAGAGTCTCATTCAACCAATCGAGACTTTTCGTGCAACTGATTAATTAAAAATAAATGTTATCAAGCGAAAAAATCAGGAAGGACATGATGTCGTTTTCCAGAGAGAATCCAAAAACAACCGAATATTTCAATCATTCTGTTTTCCCATTTGAGGTATTAGCACAATTACTTTTTCATTTCTCCGTGTGCGTTTGCAATGTTAGTGTGTTCGATTTATTGAACTACGACGAAAATCAGTTGAATTGGGTACGCGTAGCGTGGATACGAAGAATGGAAAGAGAATTGTAATGAGCAACAACAGCAGCCAAAAGATTATCAAGAACATTAAAAATAACCACGAAAACGCCGGTGACGACAGCGCGCACAACCACATGTCTCTGTTGGCAGATGTTTAGCATTAGGCTGGCGATGTAATTGAACGAACGCAAAATCAACAGCTATAAAAATGAGAGAGAGAGAGAGAGAGAGAGAGAATGAATGAAACAGGCAGCACATCAAAATGTCAATGCAATATACACGTAAGTGTGCAGTTGCTGGACAATCGCCCGATCGATCGCGGAACATATATTGGAATTCAATATTTGCAAAATACGGATAATGTGCAACTAGTGCCGAATCAAGCACGCACTTGAGCAAATCGCCACGAGACACAATATTAAATTATATATGTGTATCATATAATGTGCGTGCGCTTGCTCGTACCATTCATATTCGCTTTCCGAAAAACATTATAGTGAATAATTCGATAATTATCTATTTGAGACATTGAATCGTTCCGCTTTTGGCCCTGTTAAAACCACGCGCACTCTCTGGCTAAATCGATTTACATATCGAACAAAATTCATAGGATAAATGCAGTGCGCGCATACATACGGCAACAAGAGAATTGGCGGGCTACGGCTTCGTGACTTCTTTTCGACGTACAAACATGTTAATGTGTATGCAAATAGATCGTCATATATTTTGTATTTCTTATTAGGAACCGTGGCAAAAAATAAAATTAAATGGCAAAAAAAACGATGAACAATTAAGTCGTGCGTGCTAAACTGTTGTTTCCATAAAATTCATCCACCTTGACCAATTTGATATTATGTTTACTGCCGCAGTTCGGATGGTTTTTGATCGGAGGGCGCCATTTGTCATTTGGAAGTGAAACGAAGGGAGAAAACATCCAATATTTGCATTCAAAGTTTTCGCTCTCTCCCTCGAGATCGATCGTCAAACAAATGACGATTAGCCCGAAAAAAATCTGTAATCTGATCCTCGGTACTTGTTATCATTCACATGTGCATGACAAGGTACAACCAGCACATGTCCAAATGAAATCGAATGGATATTCGGGAAAAAAATCAAACAACAGCAGATGATTTTCGTCACGTTGCCCAATCGCTTACGTGTGGTTAGTTATCCATACAATTTTCCTATCTTTCGACTGCAAGTCGAAAATTAAAGCTGTGCTCAAAAATGCAAACTTCACACAAAATATCCAAATTGAAGCGACGAACATCTGCATCGAGAGTGAGCCGTAGACAATGTATATGGCTTTATAGCATTAAATTGAATTCGATTCGATGTGAAGCGTCTGCATTTTGGTCGGTCACAACTGCGTCTGATCGTACCAATACGATATCAATATTGGGCAGCAGAAGAAATGCACCGATTTCCAAAATTTTGTATGTGGAAATGACGAAGCCATTTCTTATCGCCGCAGCAGTCTTTCTCACCGTGATTACTGATAGACGCATTTCATTTCTTATTTTTTTTCCCAACTGGTATGCCATAAAAAATCTCTACATCTACAGGTAGATTTTCTACCTCTTGTTTGGATTTTACCTTCTACAAATGTTCGATACAAATTCAGGTCTTTTAAACCATGTTTCGGGCTGTTGCTGTGATTACTGATTTATTTCCATTGCCGCATTCGGATGTCTGTGTCAATCATTCATGCAACATATGCGCGAACAGATGAACACACAATGCATAACATCAACAGTGAGAATTTTGCACATTTACTATATCACTGGCTCGAGAAGTCGAAGATATTTTGAAAATATGAAATATTCGCTTGGCGCATGTACACAAAATGGAAGTGATCACATAAAAACGTTTATTCCAATCGTTTCCCTTAATTAGATATAAAATATCTGGAATGATGCAATAAATCATGCTGAGGTCGTTTTATTGTTATCGTAAAATATGTCCCTGAGAATGTTTCTCAAACGTAAACACTTCTATGAGCATACTAAAGTATGTCAGAATCTGTGCTTTTGTCATTCGCTGTAAGCCATATAAATGAATGTGAGTAGTTTTTGAAAGAGACGGTTCATGCATCGAAAAGTAATTCGGTTGGATTTTCTCTTCGCCATTTTTCCATTCAAGAAGGATTCTTCTTTTTTTGTCTTTCACAATAAGGAGTTGAACAAGCTAAGAAGACAGAAATCTATTATTTCTAACATTATTATTTGAAACTCTGTCCTAGACAAAAGCACGGCTATATTTGTTCGCCTACATTTTATGCTTCTTCTTTAGGAAAAAAACGTATTCAGTTCACAACATAATATTCGTTTTTTTTGTGTGTGTTCGATTGTTGTATGCGTGGAATACAACAGCAAATCCAAATAAAAGCCGAAAATGAAAAGAACGCATTTCGAAACATCTGCCATTGGTTCTTCTCTTTGTGTATATACGCACAAATATATTCCATACTAATGATAGCTCTTCTGATACCTCTGCTTGTTATCAGCACACACCAACACACAATCCCACAACCGAATCCAATGCATCATTCCAGGCGATGGATTGAAATCACTCTTACTAAGTCGATAGATCTTAAAATTAGAAGCTATTATTTATTGGAAAATCGATCAAAGACTTTTCTTCGGCCTTAATGCAAATGATCAGCACTCAATAAATCCGAGGACATTTGCAAAAAGTAACACCATTTTTGTGAAAGTCATTATCCTCGCCAATAGAATGCCTTATGACCTAATCATGCGTGTGACATTTTACGCACGAATAAATCGTCAGTCGATTGCAGGGGGAAAAAATTTTCTATGGCGATTTATTGAAAATGCTTGCCATCGGTCGATCATTAACTTGTAATACAAATGCATTTTACATGCAAATTTACGGTTGCGACAACAATTGAAAATTACATTTGTGTTGTGCTGCTCTTTTGTCATACATCCAATTCGAAGCGGAATGAATGAAACTGCCGAATTTTCGTCTATTTAATCTTTATTTATGGCATGCAATGTTTGCTTAGCATTGTTGCCGATTAGTTCTGTGCTGTCAATTTATCGAGACACAATTATTAAGTTGCTGTTTGTATCATTCTTGGGGTTCGATTCCAACCGAATTCATCATCGTTTCTTGTTGTTGTTGTGCAATCGCTGCATTAAATAGATTTTTTTCCATGAAAATCGTCTTTGCGAGAGACGGCTTATTGACATCAATACACAAACACAAAAAAGGAGCTCAGCCACAGTGCAAAAATATGCGGAACACTTCCCTCAATATCGCTACCTCATCAAACCATTATACAGCAGTACAACAATAATGTCTTACGATAACAATTCAATGTTGCGTTGCTTCTTTGTAAACAATTGCATTTGGCAAAAAATTTCATAAAATATAATGTTAATGGAAAAAATCGCTCGCAATGCAGAAACGAAAGGGTTCATTTTCAATCGGCGATTAAATGTTGTTTTTGGTGTCTTTTTTGTTTGCCTAACAACAAAAGCGTCGTCGTCGAAAAGAAAACAATCCACCGAAAGAGACAGCCGACGAAAAAAGAGTCATATCAAAAATTACATAAAAAAGTATATTTCGATCGAAATTCGTCGATAAACATTCGTGAAATATTCGTATGTGTGCGCGCACGCGAAGTTGAATCAATACACAAGCTTAATGTAGTTTCGTGTTTTAACAATGAGTTTCATTATGAAATCTGATTTTTTCAATGCACGTCAAATCGATCGATCGATTAAAAATAGCTCATAGACATTGTTGACAGTTTAGATTGTACTTTTCTATCTGTATCAATCGTAATTTTCAGAGATGGAAACTATAATATTTATTTTGATAATGAGAATTACATTTCAATTGCATAATTTTGTTCGATTTTCTATTCCAGATGCTCTAATTCAGCGACTTTCAATTCAACAAGTTCTCAACGTATCATCCGAATGGACAGAGAATATCAACGAATCACCATATTCCAGCATTCAATATGATTTTCGTGTTACATGTGATGCTCATTACTATGGTGTTGGCTGTGCTAATCTTTGCCGACCACGTGATGATCAGTTCGGTCATTATACATGCTCATCGACGGGCAGCATTGTATGCTTATCGGGATGGCAAGGCGACTACTGTACCAAACGTAAGTGTCATGTTATATTTTGTTTATACAAACAAAGTCATTAAATTACAAGCCGCATTCGAAGAAATGTCACAAAATTCCAAACATTTGAGCTCCTGTGTGCGCCATTCAAAAAAAAAAAAAAAAAAAAAAAATTAAATAAATCAACCTGATTATGTAAAATATGCAATTTCTATTCGCTAAATGTTTTTGTTTGAAGCAAAAAAAACGCGCGAGTAATTACTCTATGGAATGTGCACGCCAACAAAATCCAATGCATGTTGTGCTGTGTATCAACAATCTGTATCCGTTACAAGTTGGAGAAACAGAAAACAGACAAACGCTGCACGAGTGATATGAGCATTTGGAACTAACCAGACTGACGGCTGAGCTGAGAACGATTCGTAGACAAACAGCACTCCGTTTATTGTATGCATTTTCGTATCTCTTTTTCCCAACTCCTTCCTTTTTATTAATTCGATATGGAATCTACAAATGAAATAGAGACATTTTCAAATAAAATAAATACATTTGTGAAGCGTAGACGTGCACATCATTAATGAAATTGTATGAAATGAAATCTATTAGATCCTATTCTCTTATTACGCGCGCTTAATGAAACACTCGACGGTATCGCATTTATTGAGACATACGAAAAAATGTTCAATATAAAGTGGAAAAAGTGATTTCCAGAGTTGGCGAGTCGTGATACATGCACTCAGTGCATCAACGATGTAAATATATGCATAGTTTGGTTTCCTTCGACTGAGTAATTTCATTAAATCTCTTGATGCACGCAATCATTATAGAAAAAAACGCTATCAAATCGTTTTGGAATGAAAAATGGAAAAGCGCGCAGCAAACAAACACAGTAGCTGTGCCACGTTCAACTGATATGAAACACAAACACATTTCACGTGAAAAAAACACAATTGTAGGAAGTGATTTCCATAAATAATGAGTTTAAATTTAGTGTCAAAATTTGGTCGAACGGCGAACCCGAATGGTGAATGGGAGAGAGCGATGCTCGACCGACAATAGGTCAGTTCTTTTCACTGCGTGTGTTTGTCGATGCAACATCATTTAGAATAACATAATGCTTCCGTTGTAACGCCTTTAAGACAATCGCTCGTTCTGCGCTCCCAATATTTATCATATCTCTATGAAAAACCGCTTTGAATGCTGAAAATGATGCACTTTGAGACATACGATCAAACACATTAAAATAATTAAAATTGAAATATTTTTGATGCTAATGCGAAATGGTAGAATGAGAGAGAGAGAGAAAGCGAAAAAAACGGAGATATATAATAATAAAATAGTATGAAATACAGTAGTGCCACGCAGAGTTATGATTTTGCGAATTGTAATTATACAGAGAGAAAACAACAAGATGTGAACATCGCGATGAGCAGAGTCAAGCACACACAAAGCCGAAAGATAAGAGAAGCCAAAGCAGAAAAAATACACATCATAAATATACACGTCAAATGTGAATGTGGATCATTTTCCATGCATTGAAATCATGAGGTAAAATCAGCGTTGAGTCTAACTATTGTTGTTGTCTGTCTCCATTCGTTTCTATACGATTTTCTTCAAAAATTTATTGTTTACGTGTACGATAATGAATGAGCGATGAAGACACACGTAAGAAACTTGCAAATGAACACATCCACCACATCGATAGCCAAGCACACGGAATGCTCACTCGATCTTACGCGGCAGCCAAACTAAACGCAATGCTAAAGACATTGGATTTTAATGGAGAAATCGTTTATTTTTTTCATTCTACTTTAGCTACTATTTCGACTAATTCATGGCTTGATATCATGAAATGATATGATACAGTTTTACCCCATTTCATGCATTGTTCGTTCAAATGTGCCATTGTTACGCCAAATGATGGCTTAAATGGTTTTTATTTTATCTATTGCTACTGTGGCGGTTGAACTGTGGTTGCGTTCGGTTTATTGTCGCACAAGACCACAATTCTAACTATTTGGCAAAATATATTTGTATGAATGAAATTCGAAGAAAACGGACATTTCGAACAATCAATCGATGTTGATTGAAGCAAACTCTTGGCTTTGTGTTGAGTCACTTCCGACAAATCGCCGACCATATGCGTCTCCCTCCATTCAGAACAATGACTCCAAAGAAAATACATAAATCATAACGGGCTGCCGATATTTATGTGTCATAGCTGAACAGCAAAGTAATGCCGTCGAATTTCAGACGAATTCACGTCAATTAACGTCGCATTTGCTTTCAATTAAGCGTCAATTAAACTCGATATAGATGCAATCAAGTCATGTACCGTTCAAATGTTGGCAGTGCTGAGGCTGCGCCTCTCACTATGCAAATGCATTAGGCAAAGCACTCTCATTCTCAGTTGAACAGACGTGAAACCAATAAAGAAACAACTCGATTTATCGGAGCATTTAAAATAAAGAGCATTATCTTAATCGAATTCCGGTGCACGCACACCGTGCACTAGTCATGCACTCAAACACACACACACACACACACACACAAACACAAACACTCAAATAAGCGGCTCTCAAGCTCGTACCACTCCAGCAAACTCACAACGAAATTGAATACGATAATTTCATTATAATCTTCTCAATTTATGATTGCGTCTTATTTCAATATCACGGAAAACGTCGTCGCTGTCTTCGTTCCCGTTGTCGTCATCATCGAGACCGAATGCACTTCGCCTTGGTGTGCAAGAAGCGCTACTAGTGGGATATGCACTGAATCAACCAGACGAACAACGGTGTCTCTCTTTGCGTGTGTGTGTGTGTGTGTGTCTCCCAACTTTTCACATGCAACTCTAACATGACGAGCAATAAAAAAAGAAAGAAATGAAACGAACCAAAAATTAAATTGTCAATAAATTTCTGGTTTTGTTTTCGCTCAATGCATTTTGAAGCTTTAATTTTCAATTTAATACCGTTTTCTCTCTCTCTGCATTGCCGCAATTGGAAGCAATTTAGCCGTCTTAAGTTAATAAATACATCGCGCATTAGCGATTACCAATAAAATGAGTATTTTCCGATGCATGCACATTTTCAAAAGAAGAAGAGAAAAAAAACTCAAAACGCATTCACATTTGCATTTTTCGGATTGTTGCGACGAGCGTTTGGAAATCGGCACCAGTTCCACGAAACCTGTCAAATTTTCCATTCAAAATCTTGACGTTTTACAACAAATTATTCGACATTGTTTGAGTGCAGCAATTCCGCAACAAACTGTTTCTTTCTTTCATGTCTTATTATAAATATTAATAAGCGAATTATTATTGAAAATACTTTCGATTTTCTACAAAGTGTTCTCTTTTTCTCGTGTTAATGTGCACCTTAAAATCATCAATATGCAAAGTGCCATTGCATATGCATCGAGACGAAGAGTAATTGTGAGTGCCTTGAGGAATCGAAATAGCCTAGATTAAAGTGAAGAAGTTGGTAAAAAGCATGTCTTTAACATGTAATGCTACTACTGCTACATGCCCATCGGCAGCTTAGCGTCCCACCACACACATTTGAAAAACCAATGGTCCAATTTATATATGAATTGGTTGGCCTGTCTCTCTAAGAGCAACGCATCCGATCAAAAGTCTGCGGGTCAGTGTGATAGCGCATCGACTACACTCTAACGTTACGATATTTCAGATCGATGGATAAATAATACCGAAAAAAATGGAAATGATGAGAAGCGAAAAAAAAGAAAACGATATGTGATTACTGATTATTCTGAGTTCTCTTCGCTTTGCTTGCTCTTTTTTTTCTTCTCTTCATTTCGACGATGGTTTTTTTTTTGTGTGCTTTTGCTACGAACGCAGCCAGCTGAAGTATATCAAGACAAAAAGGTGCACATCTTTTTTTCGGTAACTTCCCAGGCCAGAAGCGTTCCTTTTTTCCTCTCTCTTTCTCATCCACTTCTTCGTGTGTAAGCGTTTTAATGTTTTTTTTTCTTCGTCAGAGCTCTCAAAAGATCACTTCTTCATTTTTTCATGCTCTCTTTCTTCTTTGTGATGCTAGCTCCGTGCAGAATACGCATGCATTTCGAGATCGACAAAGGATCGTGTGTTGGTGTATATATTGTGTGCTGGCGAATATGTGTTTGTGTGTGTGCTGTTTTTTCATCTTCATTTCAGATGCCTCCTTTGCATTTACGTTGGATGGAATAATTCGAGTTGCGAGAGATGTAAAAATTGTGTGTGTGCCTTGACTTTATTACGTGAGAACCAAAAACGGGCAAAACGATAACAGATGATCTTCGATTTCGTGTTTCATTTCGAAAATGATTTTCTTCAATTTCGGGTTTTATAACTCCTTTGTGTGTGTGTGTGTGTGTGTGTGTGTGTGTGTGTGTGTGTGTGTGTGTGTGTGTGTGTGTCTGTTGCAGTATTTTTTCCCAAAGCATCCATCGTTTAGATGGAAAGGAAGCACTTTTTTCTTCTTAACCTTTTTATTAAAGCTGAAACGCATTCAGCTTCCTTTTCTTCTATAATAAAATATCGATCATTTTTTGCTTCGCCATTTCACGTTTTTTGCGGTTGTTTTTTGTTCGCAATTCAAAATCTACGAATGAATCGAGAGAACTTGGAAAAAATAGAATTCGCGATGCGAGTCCTTAAATCAAATCGCGAAAGGAAGCAAAATGATCAATTTCAATTGGTTTGCATGAAACGCCGCCGCTTTGCGTTTAGACACACAAAAGATAGATATCTATCTTTGGGTATCCAAATGGAATGTTTCGCGAGATGCATTCAATGTGTATATGTATCGAAAAACGGTAGTTGGACTCTCGAGCCACTTAAAACTGTTCGCAGAATCTACACACACATTCATGCATCGTGCATTTGTCTGCAGCGACCGGCAATAGCCGCTACGGTTTATGTTTGTTTTCGATGGCACCGAACTGAGAGAGTGCAAATAAAGTGGATTGCAAGTTGCAAGCTCAGAGCGGCGCGCGCACACCCGTGCGCTCACGCACCAAAACGAGCAAGATGAAGGCGAGTGAATAAAAACGGCAAGATAAATAGAAATAAAATTGCAGCCTCGCCGATCGATGCAACCGCATTTAAATGTGTTTTGTAAACGATGGGAACTTTTAATCTAAAGCTATTTAGCCAAAGTGATGTTCTTATGCTCTTCGCTTTGTGCGCATCTTGTGTTGCTTTCTTTCTCTTCTTATTTCTCTGGTCGTTGTGATTCTTTCTCGTCTCATGTTTCATCTTGTTCTTCCTTTGTTTGTCCACTTCACATCTCTCGCCATCTCGCCATCCCGCGTTTTATATTCCTCTCTCTGTGTCGTGTATAATTGTGTGTGTTGTATCCGTTCCAGTGCTATGTATCGGCCGCGCACCAACAGCACTTGTTGAACTTGATTTTGTTCCATTTGATTTTGAAAAACTGCCAACGCGTTTTATGTTGGCAATCATTTTGTTTCGCAAAATAAATTTGTTTTATTCATTGATTGCTCACGGTAAAACTGTTCTAAAAATCAATCCTCGCAGGCGCGCGCGCACGTACATGAGCGCACATAAACACAGCATGCTATGACTATGATATTCCTATCCATATTAATCGACAGACGAAAAGATGGTAAAAAACGGTATCGCATTATATCTTGTTCAAATGGCTACTGCGTAAAATTGGTCGTCGGGTTCGGTTGTTTCTGATTGAAATGATGCGGGCATCCCACAGATTTTATGCTCCAAACATGATGAGTTTCGATTTCAAATTAATGTAAAACTTGTTGGGTGCCTGCTTGTTGATCTGATTTTTCTTGTTTATTCATGTGCCCTTATCAAAAAAAAAAAGAAAAAAAAAACGAACCGAAAAAAATATATCTTTGGAATTAAAGCAATGAGCTTGGCCAAATGAAATGATTGATGTCATCCAAGTTGCTGACGTTTCTCGATATCTCCATCATCAATTCATTTATTTGATGGCGCATTTTTAATCATCGCATTCACCTGTGTATGGTTTGCAAGACATATTCGTCTTGAAGCAACCCATTGTTCTGTTCTGTACGGCTGCGGATCTGGCCAATGGAATAAAAGAGGAATATGTAATGGATTATTATTAACATAAATTATTCATCTGACTTCATTGATTTATCTTGAAAAATGTGTGTTCGAGAGCAGCCGAACGCATAGAAAAGCGGCCACAATGAGAGAGCACAAAACAAACCATTACCCACACATTCCTCAATATTTCGTTGTACATTTTTCGTCGTCCACCACATTCGTCACATTCGCTGCGTTCGTTCGTCCATTCATTTCGTCGTGAAGACGCTTGCATTTTAATTCTTCCAAATCAATTTCATCGACGCATCAATGATATAATTACCATATTCAACTGTGTGTTTCAACATCAACACATTAATATTGCTTTCATTCACTAATTGTGATCAAATGTACCACCCAACACAAAACTACGATTCAACAATTCTCCCAACGAATTCTCTCGCTTTCCACTCTTCATTTGTCAGCCAATTCGTTCCGTAAACTCAATAACGAATATTTAATTGATTACAAATTGATTTTATTTACCTTGAGCATTGTTGGTGCTACTATTCGGACAGTGTGCGATAATTGCAGCCATTGTGGTTCATCTCTTGTCTGTCTATTTACATTTTTCGAACAAATTTATTGTTTATTTTCGAATGTTCGTTAGAACCGAAGTCTCAAGATCGAAAAAAGTCGTGGTTTTTCTATGCGCACATTATTTTTGTGTTTAATCATCCGGTGAAAAGGCCGCATCAGCCGCCAATTCAACAAACGTTGAGAAATAAATTTCACGGCTTTTCGACTTTGTTTTTGGTAACCACAAAAATAATCAAATTTTCCGATTGAATTCTGGGAAACATTCTAACACACCGAAAAATGCCGCATCGAAAATTATTTCATTAAATTTATTTTCGGTTGACAGACTCTTAAGCACATGTGTGAAATGTTCATTTGATTCTTGTTGGCTTTGAAAGCGAATATTCCATTGGGGGATTCGGTCGGTTCGATGGCTGATTTATAGCAGGCGACTGGCAGAAACCTCTCATTTCAGCATTTCTGGAAATTCATTGGCTGCCACTTAAAAAACTGTCCATTCTACATACTTTTTCGATATATTTTTTATACTTTAGCCTGACGCCTCATTTTAAAAATAGATCGTCTTTTTTCTGGCAGATATTCTTCCATATGTCTAAGATAAAACAAAAGTCAGTAGACGTGCGCTAGACGCTCAATAATAATTAAAGAATGACATTAAATGCATGATCGACGTGTCTTCGTTTCGAAGGAAGGGGTTTCTAAAAGTCTGTCTCCGTTTTTTGTTAACAAGCTTCGAAAAAAAGGATACAATGTTTTAACACTTAAATTATTTTTCAATTTACGAAAAAAAAAACGGTCTGTCTCGAACATCTGCCCCCGAAGTCAGGCAAGAGCAGATTATTTCGACGAAAAATTACATTCGAACAGCGCGCACCAATCTTAGAAACATTTATACATTCTACAGGCAGATTTCATTTTTCCAAAAGAATTATTTCCAATTAAAAAAAAGAGTGTGCATAAAATATGCGGCATTCGCCGCAATGAATTAAACGCTCTAACGAATAGAAACACTACGGAAAAAACTGATGAAAAATGGAAGATGGTCGAAGAAATCAGAAAGTGAAGAGGAACAATTGCGAGGGAGAAAGAGAGAATACAGTCGGCTGCATATAATCTGGTTGTTTAAATCGCATTGTAGCTCATTGGCGGAGCCAGTGCGGTGTAACAGTAATCAACAGCCAGCGATGAAATTAACACAAAAATTGCGCTGCTATCAAAATGGAACTAAAAATGAGTGTTTTGAAAACCAATAAACGTAATTAAAATGCAGGTCTCGCTCATCGCCTGAATGCTGCTAGCTTGGCAGATTTAAAGGGAAAAATGGCGTCATGATCCATAGACCAGAATGATTTTTTTTTTTTTTTTGCAACAAAATAATGGCGCAAGCCAGATAATACTTTGTGAGCCACAAGAAATTATTCCACACGCGCATACTTTTTTTCATGTCATTCTTCGGCAAACTTGGGAAAATAGATAAAACAAAGTTGCAGAAAGAGTAAAAAAAAAAACGAATGGTAGATGTTACTACATGTAGTTTCCGACATAAATGAACAAACAGAACTTATAGCACAAGTCGTAGATATGATAATTGTTGCTGAACAAAAATGAGGGACAGCTGAAAAACAAAAGCAATTTTTCGTATAAACACAAATCGATTGTGTGTATGTTGTGCGCTGTGTTGCAGCCACGTGATTAGCGAAATGGATATATGTGAATTAATCGAACCGAAGAATGTTTCAACGGCGTAAAATTTATCGTAACGATTTGAATACGTTTCATTCACTGATACACACGTACACACAATAAATTCATTGCGGAAAGAGGCATTCAGATCTCAGGTGGTAATTCAACGAAAGGGTCATGGCTATTCAATAAACGATTACTTCAGTCTCTCGATACGTGAATGCCACCACCACCATCATTCCGAACGTCGCCATTTTTTTTTAACTCTACTGGAGATCTGCATCTGTCGAATGCATTCTCTCTCTCCCTCTATCTTATTATTCCCTTTTTAAAATGCAGATTGCGTGTGTCTGACGGGATTATTTCATCACTTTCATACAATATCATTGCATGTGCTTGCCATCAATGAAACATCGAATTTGACAATGCAAAACGTCCTTTTTTCAGAATACAAATCACTCGATTGACATAAATAGTGTAATTTCATTATGTAAACCCATCGTTGCAACAAAGTTGCAACTGTTCTAGATTTCAATTGTTATTTTCACTTTATCGATACTTTCCCTTTCCGCACTGTTTAATAATCGGCTCACTGTGGGTTGTATTTTTGTTGACATCGAAAAATAGTTGTTTTCTATTGATTTGAATGCGTTCATATTTGGTATTGTTATCGCTTGCTCGCCTCGCATATGCTGGTCATATTGAGCTGCAAATCACGAGCCATTCAGAACCGAATGCATACGGGTATTTAATTGTTATAATCGCTCTTGTTGCGCATTTTGTCGCCCACCGATGTGCAGTCACTTGCAAACACACACAAACCTATAGCCTGTTTATTTACGAATGAAAAGATCGAGACGACGCTGGAAAAAAACGGCGTATAATGTATGAAAATAATAATTGTTTATACTGGCCAACACATACCAAATCGCGCTTCGTGTTTTTGGGCATATAGACCTCGAATGCTGGTAATTCACGAGGAATCACATTTATTCGAGAGCTCTTTCGCAAATTCCTGTTGGAGCATGTATACTCAAAACCAATCAAAATTGACCATTCAATGAACAATGTTTAAAATAAAGTGGTTTGAAGTTTGCGATATTAATTAAAATGCTTGTAATTTGAAAGAAAGTTGCGATTCTGAAATGTATATTCCAATTTTATAAATCTAATTGTTGTTGTTTTTGTTTCTTTTTGCAGCACGCTGTTTACCAGGCTGTAACGCAGAGCATGGTCACTGTAACATGCCCAACGAATGCATGTAAGTATTTTCAGAAATTTCGAGCTTCTTTTTTTGACGAAAACTTAATGAATCAGACTTTAACACTTGAGTCATAAAAATGAGCTCATTTGAAAAACAAACACTATTCAAAGCGCGTGTCAATATCTTTTTCATTTCAACAATACTAATTGAATGGGATTTTGTGGCTGTTATAAAAAGAAGTTTTTCCGAGAACTTGAGAATCAAATAAAAAATTTATTAACTACCAAAATTTGGAACAAAAGTCAAAAATTTTGAAATAAAAGACAAGAAATTAAGAGCCGATCATAAAAATCATCCATCCATAGTGGTACATCATGCGACCGCTCACCAAATTGGCCATGGCTGCTATCGCGTGCACATTCGACACTACGGTTAATTTTGTTTTCATCTAATTTGAGCACATACACACACACATCCGAATGCACGGTTTGGAGGGAAAAACGAAATGTTATGAATTCCGTATGAAAATTAATTGAATGATTGTATTGTGCGCAATCGAGAGTGAGCAAACGCATTCATAAAACTATGAATAAACTGAAATAAATGTGTGGATTTCAACCTTTCGGAAATCGCATGAGCCGAATTGCTGCCTTCTACATCATCCATTTTTTGCTGTTTGTTTTCTCTGCGCCCGTTTGTTTCTTTCGACATTATTTGGTGAATGAATAATCTGTTGTGTGTTTGCAAAATGGAACATTTTCGTTGTTGCTGATATGCATAGATATTCCGTGAGGCGCGATACTAATGAATATGTTTGTGTGGAGCGCGCGCATGAAATCTCTCACTCAAGAAACGAAATGGTTGGCTGCTTCTTGGGGTCTCATGAACACAATTAACCATTATACTACACTACATTTTTCTTACTTTTTTATTCGCTAATTAATTTTTTTGGATGAATTTGTTGGTTTTTTTCGCTTGTTCGACTGCTCGTTTATTTCGACTGTTTCCATCATTCGAATGTCTTTGTTCATTTTGCAATGTTCGTATGCTAATTAAGTTGATATAACCGTAAAATGGATCTCCGAAAATTATATTTATATTCTTCATATAATTTTGCATTGTGCCAAATGTTCAGTTCACTAACGGTTTTATGATATCGTTTCCCTCCCATTCATTTCAATTCATTCATAAACGAACGGGTGGCGAATTTCGTGCGACCAGCACAAGGATGAGATAGTTTTCATGAAACATCCATAGATTTTGATTATCGATAACATAACATGCATTCGCATAGCCATCGTTAACGAAGGAGTGTATTTATAACTGGAACCGAATGAATATGATATTCTGCAGAAAAATGGCCTGCGAAAAAAAAACGGCTCTTGAATCAGCAAGCGCGAGGAAGAATGAAAGAAAGGGAAGAAATCGCACGTTTTCAATGTTATGTCAACGCAACAATTTCAATTACTGCCCATTATTCAATCAAACTTGGAAGCCGATGTCCGATAAATGGGAGAGGAACCAATCGTCCATATAAATGGGTATTCCAATCAAGTGACAAATTTCAATTCGATCGCCAATTGAAATCACACGAAATTCACATCATTCAAATTATTCGTCAACTACATGTTTTTCTCTGTCCGGTATTCGTTCTGTTATTTTTTTTCTCTCTTTCTGCACGATATTCCCAAACATCGATTTTGTCGTTGATCGTCTACAGAGTAGTTGATCGAGGCAAATGCATAATTAGTATTCAATGCGTGGCATAATGTGTGTGCTGTGCATACTCTCTCTCTTTCTCTCTTTCTTGATTTCAATTGCTGCTGCTGCTGCTGCTGCTGCTGCTTATATGCAATTGCCATTGGCCAGTGGCCAATCATTAAATGAACATAAAATTTCATACACCTGTGATCGCGTTTGACATAAAATTTAATTATGCATTGCGACTTGATTTGCTACTCTGAAAGGTATTCCCGTGAAACTCACTCGATCCGAAGAAATCGAGAAATGGTATGGACACCGAACAAAACGTATCAAGCAAAATTCAAATTCTAAAGTGTGGGAAATAATTGTGTATTCTGTGCGTATTCGTCATTTTTAACGTTCAAGACGCCACACTGAATCGTTTTATGCCTGTCAAGTGACAAAGCCATTGCTCGAATCAACAAGCAACTAAACGACATTCTCGTTCGGCCGAAATGCGATCTCTCGCTTTGTGTATCTCTTGTTGCGCTTTTCCTTTCACAGTGCTCAGCCCGAGAGAGTGTCTATCGATTTTGTTCACTTTGGTCAACAGCACTTTCTACGGTTAAATATTTATGTTGTTTCTTCGCCGACAAATTGACACAAAATTGTTTCATGTGAATGGTAACAATGTTCTTTATTTACTTACAACACACACAAAAAATCCGTTTTCCTGTCAAATTTTCCATATCTATTCAATTATGCATTCCATTTGTTTCGTCTTCGTTCATTGCATTAGTTTTGCATTCCTTTGCTCTCCGTTTTTCAACGAGAAACAACGATGAAAATTAAGCTATTTTTTCATTTGTGCGGTTTATTCTTTTTCGAGCGGTTCATTCGGGCGGGAGAGTGTGCATTTCTGAGCTATTGTTCAAGAATGACTTCCAGCTTTAATTATAGCATATGTTTGTATACAATAGCATTACAAATGAATACCAGTTATTTAGTCTATGCACTGCTCAATGTTTGCTATGCCATTATTAGCTTCCATTTCACTGTTTGTTTTGGGTTCAATTCTCTTGCTACCGTCATTTTATCAAATCATTTGGCATTTTTTCTTACTTCTGATGTCGTCTGTTGGTTGTTTCTGGACCACAATTGAGCCCAGAGAGTGACTGCGATGGGCAATTGCTGGGTGTTCAAAGACAGGTGTATTAGATTGACCAATTATGAAAGGCGATCTCGATTGAAACAACAACAAATTTCCCCCCACCCAAAATCTAATAAAATACATTTTTATAACTTTTATGGCAAGAAATATATATATTAATAATGTCTGGGAAAATTTGAACTGAAAATAAAATCCACGAAACTGTGTGTAACTCAGCTCGATACAAAAAAATCCACATGCAACAACAATATTGACTTAACTAACCAAAAGAGTAGGTATCACTTAAGCAAGAGAAAAAAACCAAGAACAATCCACCAAAGACAAACGTGGACGAAAACAAAAAAATCCAATCGCAAAGAAAGAACATGGTTAAACAAGCAGTTAAGAAGATCTTATAAAATATGAACTAATGAAACAATGACAACGAAATAAACCAAAAAAATATATGTGGAAAAAAAATGCTGAACGCTAAGTAGGTCCATCGAGATAAAACAAACACCGAAGTGAACGATTGATGCGCGTCTTCCAACAGAAATCTTAATCATTCTTGATTTTGTTTTAATATTTACGTTCGACTCAAGCACAACTCTTAGCTGTTAACAGAAATGTCGCGTCAGTGTGCACATCAACGGGAAACTTAATAGATTGATTTGCTGTCCAAGCGTTTCGTTACGTTTGACAAAAGGCTTCTCAAAATACTCATTCGAAAAAGTGCGTTTTGCATTCATTAGCTGAACAAAAAACGGAATGAGGAAAAAAAATTAACAACCGGAGCAATTTGTCATTGCTGACAAAATGATACAAATGCGACTTGTTCGAAAGTTCGGCTTTTTTCGGTATCATTTCAATTCCTAATCGGTTTCTTCTTGTAATCGTCCAATTCATTTTTCTCTCTCTCTCTTTCATTCCTTGGTGTATGATTTGATCGCCCGTTTGAAGCGCTTGGTTGCACATTTGAGCTATAAACCCCATCAGGTTGGATGGTTACAGCACATAGCACAAGCTAATTAACCACATTTTTCATGTTTTTGATCATTGTCGTCGCTTCGTTTCGACTTAAAAAAAAATCTCTGACATTTATCGAGCAAGCCCCGAAAAATTGTTATGGAGAGCATAATCCTTGCCATCCATTTTTAGAGGCGATCTTTTGCGGATGTGAAATTGCAAGCATACATTGACCGCAGCAATGGCGGATGGTGATTCGTTCGGAATACGTGGAATGGAACGCTTTGGCCAAAAATATAAAAGACAAATTGTTTTTCCACTCTAAATTATTGCAGCAATTAATGACGGTTTATGGAATTCTTCTTTTTATTGCATCTTGTTGAAAATGAACTGAAACAATCAAACAATTTACAACATTTTATATTTCATTCGTCGCTTTTTGAAAGCGCTCAAACATTCATTTGGAATGGTGTGCTATTGTCGAGATATTTTTATTGGTAAAATAAAACATTTCTGAGCATCACGCTTTTTATTAAGCCATTTTGATACATCAGTAAATGAGAGAGAGGGAGAGAGATAGGACAAACAAAGCAACGAAAAAAACCCAAATGCCGTGTTAATTAAAAACTTATTAAAATATGGAAACTGTTTCTCATTTTCATAAATACAACTAACCAAACAATATTGACGCCATTTTAGTATGTTCGGGTAAACATAAATTCTCTCATGTTTATGCTTCGCGCTTCAATATCTTCATTTCAGTTTCGATAATTGAATATTTGTTTTGAAATTAGAAATTGTTCACTTATTGTTTGATTGAGGCGGAAAACAACCGCCATTCGACAGTGTTTGAACATGTTGTTTTTGTTTCGTGCGCCATATATATTCTTTCTTTCTCCATTCGGAGTAAATTCCCATACAATTAACCAATTTGAATGCATCTCGCGGACGATGCGGCTGTGCATTTTTATTCACTTCATTTGTATAAACAAAACTGCGAGTTCGTTTCCTTCGCGGTTGTCACACGATATGCGCTTTTGTCTTGTGTTTGTTTCAATGAGTTAAATTTTTGTAATCATTTAATTGAATTATCTTTTCTCAAATGTGTATTTCCCATGAGATCGAAACTGACCGTTTTATTTCGTGTTTTTTTATTTACAGTTGCCAATCGGGTTGGAAAGGTGCTTTATGTGACGAATGTGAACCATACCCGGGCTGTATTCATGGAACATGCCACAAACCATGGGAGTGCCGATGCAAAGAAGGTTGGGGCGGTTTGTTTTGCAATCAAGATTTGAACTACTGCACGAATCATCGGCCATGCCAAAATGGCGGCACTTGCTTTAACACCGGCCATGGATCGTTTACATGCAAATGTCCACCCGGTTTTATGGGAAATGAATGCGAAATTCAAATGGAAAATTGCTCATCGGAACCGTGCTTGAACTCCGGCACTTGTATCGATGATCCATTTCGCAAGCACTACATTTGCGAATGCCCAAAAGGTTGGACTGGAAAGCATTGCGAAGAAAAAACGGTAACGTGCGCAGAAAAACCGTGCGCTCATGGAACCTGCAGCGATACAATAAATGGAATGATGTGCACATGTGAAGCGGGCTACAGTGGAAAATTATGTGATGTCCAAATGGATGAATGCAAACCAAATCCATGCAGAAATAATGGCAAATGTACGAATATCGAGAATGGTTTCAAGTGTGCATGTCCGTTGGGATTTGTTGGGGAAAAATGTGACGTCAATATTGACGATTGCGATGGGCATGTGTGCGGGAATGGTGGAACATGCGTTGATATGGTGAATCAATACCGTTGCCAGTGTGTTGCCGGATTCATTGGAGCACATTGCGAAAGTCGTGTGGATCTATGCAAAACGAAGCCATGCGCTAATGGAGGTACTTGCCTGAGCATCAGCAATGACTACAAATGCCAATGCCGTGCCGGATTCACCGGCAAAGATTGCAGCATTGATATCGACGAATGTACATCGATGCCATGCAAAAATGGTGGAACATGTGTGAATCGAGTGAATCACTATCAATGCGTTTGCCCGGGCGGTTTTCGTGGTTATCAGTGTGAAGATGAAGCTTCTCATGCATCAACAACGCAAGCATACAGCAACCCAAATGATGGATTAAGCAAAGGGCAAGTGGCGCTCATCGCAATTTTATCGATAGCCATGCCAATGGTGGTAATTGTTGCTGCTTGCGTGGTCTACTGTATGAAACGTAAGCGCAAGCGTGACCAAGAAAAAGAGGATGCGGAAGCACGCAAACAAAATGAACGCAATGCAACGGCCACCCTGCATCATGCCAACTCCATCAATTCATCGAAACGAAGCTCTAGCACCGGTCTCACGTTCGACAACTCCAATCCGACAATCATTAAAAATACATGGGACAAAAGTGTTAATAATATTTCGAGTTCAGCCAGTGTTGACGAATGTTTGATGAATAGCAGTTGCTATGGCGCGAATTACAATGATTCCGATTGTTTTTCATCATCGACTGCTGCGGCCGCTGCCCAAATACCACCTCTACAACGCGCCAAATCACAAAAACAACTCAACACCGACCCATCATTAATGCATCGAGCCTCACAAATTCTACACACAAAGGACTATATGAACGGAACCACCAATGCGGATCACAAACGGATATCGTACATCGCGAATGGCAGTAATTTAAGTAGTAATGGAAATGCATCGAATTGTATGGCCAGTGATGCTCTGCTATGTAATCAACGTTGGCAATCGCAGTCGCTAGCGACCGCCTCGTCATCGCCGCGAAAATCCTATGGCCTCTGTAATCCATCTCATATGTAGTGCTGTGCTATTAATAATAATTTAATCTGATAAAAAGAAAATAATAATACACCCAATAAATGAGAGTAAACAACACATAGAAAGATGAGAGAATTGATACATAGATTATTTAAAGGACAATTAGTTTTAGGAGTAATATGATTTATAAGGCGATTATACAAATGAAATTGTATAAAAATTGAGAGTAAGAGAGTGAGAGAGAATAAAAACACTTCTTGTTTTACGATAGCTGCTTTCCAGTAATGTATTCGCATCGTACATTTCACTTAATCGAATTTCTAATCTAACACGAAGACTTAACGGATGAAAAAAAAAAAACAGAGAAAAATAGAAAAAAAAAAAAAAATGAGATAGTAACTCAACGGAATGCATTTAACATAAAATTGAGATACACTTAACTAAATGAAAGGGATGAAAAAAAAAAAAAAATCATAACAATTGTAATGATAATTTGAGAGTGACATAGAGAGAGAATGACTAAAAGAATGCAAGCTCGCCTTTAGTTAGTTGTAAGAAGGAATTAAAATCATAGAATTGATTCAGACTGCATCGGAATCGAGAGAGAGAAAAAAATCACGGATGTATATGTAACGAAAATAACTGTTTCCAATTGTATTTTTTAAAGCAATGTAAAAATTGTAGAAAAAGAAATAACAAAATCCGCTCAAATTTCTCGAATTTTTGTCTCAAATCGACTCACAAATAAATAAACACTGAAATAGACAAACCCATTCAATGACAAAATACACACACAAAAACATGCGCTTTCATCATTAATTCCATGCTGTATAATTCCGGCGCAAAATAATAACACCCTCGATTTATAGAGTGACCATTTTTAAATGTCCGTATCTCGTTGAAAGCATCAGCGGCGCATGCATTTATTGATTTGTTTTAGCGCAATAAGCGAAGAATATTCAAGTATCTCTATGATCAAACCAAATTTAGCGGATAGACAATTGAATAAGATAGAAAAAACGCAAATATAAAGAAAATTGCTTGAATCGATCAGGTTAGACAGCTGACGAACGGGCATAAATGCTGTGAGTTTTTGGGCATTCACACAATATAGTCACAAGTATTTAAATAAATACAACTTTGATGATTATTATAAAAGGAGTTAAAATGCATTATTCTACCGTATAGCGCTGAAATTGGCTACTTTTCGAGAGAGAGAGAGAGAGAGAGAGAGAGAGAGAGAGAAATTTAAAACGGTCTTACAGTTTAAGTCATGGTCAGGTTAATTTATTTTCTAAAATATTCCTTCTATCTCTCGCTACTTTCTTTATATTTTTAATTTAAATTCTATTGCATTATTTTTTTTAACTTAACTCTTTTTTTTACGAATTGCTAAATACTTAGCCGCAAGACAGTTGTGTAAGAATGTAAATACTACTTGCTATATTTTATGTATGTCTGAAATAGTATTCGAACAGTTTTTACTTTTGTTTTTACAAAGAAATCAGTGTTGGCTCAGCGTTTTCTTATTCTTGCGAAACACTTGCGCACTCGCAAGAAGAACGGCCAATATGCCAGCTAATGCTGAACACCTGAATCATTTTTTATCATTGTGATTATATTTTATTTATATTAATTTTTCATGCACACACTAAGGAATCATTGCAGAAGTACATTCAACGAGCTAATTTAAAATCGGCCTCCTCGATTTTTGTATTAACTAGATCAATCTCAATGCACCGTTATATGGGAAAGACATGTTCTAAGTCAGACATTCACATTTCAAGAATAGCTTCGTTGATTGAATATATGTTTCAATAGAGACTCAAGTCGTTTTATATCATTCGATCAGGTGTTTGAATCATATTGCACTGTTTGTTAATTATTTATTCAATCATTTGTGCTATAGAAATGGCCATAGAATTTTTCCCCTGAATCAATAGGTAAAATCCATAGATACAATTTCGATATGTTTAATTCGGAATCGCATAAATGTAACAAAAAATTTAAAACCACTCCGTTACATTCTTAACCGTTCCATTCAAAGCGATTGCTCTTGCAAACTGGGAGCGATCAAACGCCTATCATTGAAACGATTTAAAACCGTTAATTTTAAGCGATAAGCGATTTCTCACATGACTACATTACTCATTGACTAAGCCGAAGGACCACTTCTTAGCAACAAAACCTCAACATTTACACTATAGATTAATATATAATGCAGACTCGAAGCTCATCGAATTATTAAAAAATAATAAACACGAAAACAAGCAACGTAAATTATTCATATTTTGTACCGAATCTATGTAAATCCATTTACATTAAATTTTACGTAATTCATTACATTGAGTATTTAATTATCACAAAACGGAATAGATGCTCTGTAAAATCATGTATATTTATGAAAATCAACAACGAATTCTCCGTTGTGAAAAACAATTTAGACACTTTTTCGCAAAAAAGTTTCTTCTGCTCTTGATTATTTGATAATTTTTTTTACAAGCTGTAAATAGTGAAATGAACTTGAAAATATGACATAAAATATATTGAAAAAATTAAAAAAAAAAACCAAATTGTGTTATTAATTTAGATTGAAGAAGGTTTTTTCAGGATGTCTTAATATTAATTCAAGCAAAAATTCAATCGCCGGTACGAATTTTAATTGGAACACTGATTACTTAAATTTGTCTGCGCACACAAAACCAATTTGGTAAAATGACTTTGATGTAAATAATTGGTAAATTATCATGCAAGCGGCTACACAGAAATGGTGACGAATAAAAATGAACGCGCTTTGTGGCCACTGGCGAGTGCGTTTAATTGTACTCATCGTCATCTTGATGTAGTCGCTTGCATCTTTACAAATTTGAATACAGTTGTATTTTATATGAAATAACCAAGAGCTGAAATTAAATCTATCGATAATTTGACAATTTCATCAAGTACAATAAACCATTTTACCGAATTGGTTTTATATGTGCGAGAATGACATTCGAAATAACAAAGGTAATCTTCCCTCAAAATATTTCACTGAATTCTTTGGATGTGATGAGTTGGATCAATCATAAAAAATTTTCGCTTTCAAATGAAAATCCAGTGAATTCATCTTGGATGGTGTGACGAATCAAATCATTTGGTATGGGTGATATCGCTTTCTCGTATTTTGTGAATTTTGCATCGAAATTCGATGCATCCTTGCGGTTTTTCTGTAATTCATATAAAATATGGGAGATTTAATATTTACTCCAAATTTCATTATTTTTTATAGATGGAACTTATACCATTTTTGGCTTGAATGGTGGCTTTATTTGGCGCAATTCCAATGCATCCCAATCGAATTTCCTGAAAAATGCATGGTCTCTGACCTTTGTGTCGTTTCCCGAACATCCCAGCCGGCGGCCGGGACTTTTTGTCATGAAACCTAGAATAAACACATGTTATGAAATAAATTGAAATTGTCCATGCAATTATTATTGAGGGTTGCCTTTCAGAATTGAGACTGCTTCCGTGCTGAACCAATGTGGATAGAAAACTTTGTCATGAACTATTGATTCGAATAGATCGTCTCTATTATCAGCTTTGAACGGTTGATGGCCAGCTATCATTTCGTACATCAACACACCTAATGCCCACCAGTCAACTGATGCGCCATATTCTAGCTCTTGAACTACCTCTGGCGCGATATAATGGGGTGTACCACAAAATGTAGACGCCAAAACACCATTGATGATTCCTTCCTAAAAACAAACAAAGCTGAATACATACACAGAAAACGCACTGATAGCGAATTCACTCAAAGCGCTTCGCGATAAGGAAATAACGATTTGATCCTGTGAGATTCTGTTATAGAGAGGTATTTTGCAGACAATTTATATTGAGGTTGGAAAATGGGATATTGCAAACAATGTCCGTATATTTATCGGATACTTTTTTCAAGCAAATAATATTTTTTGAAAGTCATTCTAAACTATATTGATTAGCTCAGGTCGTCTTTACACTACATATAACATGAAATGGATGTCTGCTGCATGTTGAGTAGATAAGATATAGCTGGAAGCTTTAGAGGAAATACGAACTGAATTTTGCTTCGAATTTCTAGGCCTCTATACCTCGACGTTTGGCAGGTCGACTTTCAAACTTCTACGGCTTTACTGTACCAATGGCTTTCCAACGATAACATACATTCATCGATCTCTCATTTTCCATTTAATTTTTTCGATTTTGATATTTTTGTAAAACATATAAAACAATTTAATTACCTTACACAAGCCAAAGTCAGTAAGCTTACAATGACCGTCCGAATCGAGAAGAACATTTTCTAGTTTTAGATCACGGTGGATAACGCCATGACGATGCAAAAATTGCAATGCAATTGTGACTTCGGCCGTATAAAATGCGGTACAATAGTCATTGAATTTGTAAGAGCGTCGGATGTGAAATAAAAGGTCTCTACCAGCCACATATTCCATCACAAAAAACAAATGATTTGGCGTTTGAAAGCACGAGTATAACGCTGTTAAAAATGGATGCTTTGAAGCCAAAATCAGAACATTCCTTTCCGTAAGAAAGCTTGGTAGATTACCGGTAGTTGTCCGTTTCAAGACTGTCTTTTTTTTCAACACTTTGACGGCAAACGCTTCTTGTGTGTCTTTCTTTTCAGCCAATATAACAATACCGAATGATCCTGTTCCCAATACTTTTATAAAACTTAGATGATTGAGGCTAGAAGCCACAGACACAGCACTTGCAATCATATTTTCTTCCCTATTCTGATCGCTTGTTTGCTGATTAGGGTCAGAATCCGTAATCGAGAAACAGCTGTTCTCACTTTGTGTTACACATGTAAAACATTTAAGCAAAAACATATCGTTATAATTTTATACGATTCTTAAAAAAAAACTAATTTATACCAAAAACTGTCTATCAAATATTGTATTGGGATGCAAAATCATGGGATTTTATAAAAACGAACTGATCCTTATACTGTTATTTTTCGGAATGAATCCACTTATTTGAATCTTCTTGCCGTGTGCTGAACAAAATATTTGTCGCCCATTTGATAATAATAAACGAAACGTGTTCCATTCTCATTTCGTTTATATTCGCAATGCTGAGTACTCAAGGCCTCCTTCGAAAATAATCCACAAATATCTATCGATGATGAGGTCAACACGATGTTGGGCAGACGTTGAATGAGCACAAGAAGGTAGCAAATCGGTCAAAGTAATGTTTTCCATTTATGTTGGAGTCATTAGAGATGAAGCAAATATGGGCAAAAATGGTTCAATAAGGATAAACAAATATTATTGGGATTAAAACCGTTTGCTTGATTGGATTGCATTTAGTTATGTTGATTACGATGTAATCAGGGCCTGTTCAAGGTCCACTTGCGCTCCTGTTCGAAATTCATAATGCACCCCACACATTTTTAGCTACTTGTGGCTTATGTACATACACTAAAATTTAATGCATTAAAAAAAGATTTATTTCATGAAGAAGTTGCACAAATTTGGCGACCATCTTAACCAAATGGACAGCTCAAAATCCAAAAATTGGCAATTGGGGAAATTTCATTTTCAAAATTACGCACTTTGAATGCTCCCTTCAACTTTGAGGGCTCATCATTTTTTGTTTGTTTACTTTCACCCAACTTAATTGGGCCCTTGTTCATTGCATAGGTTTATTGTATGGGATTGGAGAGCTATTCGAGAGTATACCAATTGATCGCACCATCTTATTTTACATCGGTGAACTCAATTTAGATCCATTGTAAAACGAACAAAATTTTTATTGAAACAAATAATAAAAACAAATGAGTCATTGAAACGATTGAAATATCACATCAACACTACTGCCCAATAGATGGCGCTGGAGAATAGATATGATTAAAATGTCTCAAATAGCACGGTCCCCTTGGTAAAAAGAGGCCACGCAAGTGATTCAAATGTCGATAGCTGTTCATCGTTTTTCTTGTAGGTTGAAAATAATCAGTTGGGCGAATTTTCCATGAGATTTTTTTCAGCTTGAGCTGAATACTGTAGATTCGCATACAAATTGGACAAATCGATTTTCGATGGTGGGTTTATGAAGTCTTCAAATAGGTGGAATACATTTAAGTTGGATTTAAGAATTTGTGACTATTGCCTGTTGCGTGCATGGATTTCGAAACGAACTGATCTGTAAAGTAAAAATAAAGAAGGGAAGGTGGTTTAATTCGTTACACGTTTTGAAAATCCTACAAAATTACCTGAATTTTGCCAGATCATGTTGTTATAATAACACTGTTTGAAGCCCGTTTCATCAGCTAACTTGATTTGCTGATTATTTCAGTCTTACCGTATTCTGAGCTGAAAAATTGACGTTTTCAAAAAACCTGTTCCGATTCACAACACTTTTTCTACTTCCATTTTAGACGCGAATGCTAAAATTTCTTCAATTCATTATTTTCAGTTTTTCATTATTTATTTCATTTTCAAACAGAAAAGCCAAAATTGCGTAGAAAAAGTTCTTATTTATGCTCAGAAATGACGCTCTTCCATTATGATCTTACTTTAATCATTCCTAAATAGAATCACTTTTCCTTTGTCATTCGAAAACACTCACCTGTTGATTCTTATCAAAAAAAAAAAAATCAAATAGTTGAATATTTCGAAACCAAATAAAAAAAAATCTGGATGCTAAAAAAAGCGTTTCACTCATAACACAACAAAAATCCAACTATGTAATACTTTGTCCAAAAATACGCCTAGTGATAGTGCATCTACCAGAGTTCGAAAACTGGCCAATTGTTGGTCCCGAAGAACGCCCGAATAATTCTGAACGCTGCTCGAACCCGTCCAGTCCCATTTGTTTTCATCATTTTCCGATCGGTACTCGACCGAACAAATTTCGGGTCGGGTGGGCTCGGGTCTGGATCCAGGCTTGTAAGCATCCAAAAACGTTAAAAAAATGATGTAACGAATAAGGCCACCTTCTTCCAAATAAAACGACATCAAATTACATTCTTTCAATATAATATTTTCTCTTTTTTATTACACTCCTTTAACATATACATCTCATCATTAATTATATTATTAATTTTCATTATAAGTTACCGATTAGACAGATCATTTTTTGGTTTCATTATTGTAATAATACACAATGCTTAACTATGTTTTGGTTTTTTATTTAGTTTTAAATATATATCTCTAGAGCTGTGTGTTTGTGTGTGTGTGTTCTATTTTTTGGATGATTTTGCTCATTGATTTGTTTAAATTTACGTTCACACACCTGAATACTTTACAGTATTGTGAAGTTTGACTTGGAAATATCAATTATAAACTTTTATTCTGTCTTCTTTTTTTCTCCTCTGTTCATAATTTCATTTGATTGAATTCTCTCATTTTGAAAATATTCTTCATCTTTGGGCTCATATATTTTTGGACCATTTATTTTTTCTTTTTTTTATATAATATTCATTTTTTTATCATTGTTTGAATTAAAAGCAAAAAGGTAAGTTATATACTTGAATTGAATGAACGATTTAAAAATGATACAAGATAAATGAGTACATGCATCTGATTGTATTGAACTGAATAACGAGAGATTTTGATTTTGATTTGCTATTTTCTGTAACGAATTCGAATAGAAATACATTTCTGTATCATATATTTGCATTGTAAAATGGCAAACGAAAATAAATGTGCAATTATTTATGCATGAATGATTTTTTTATGAATTGACTAGGATTTTGTAAACGTCAATGTTTGACTCACAAGCAAAATATTCTTTTTATATTTACGATATAAAAAAATACTCGTTTTTGTTGCTGCTGTCACACATATGCATCTAATTATTGTTCAGCAAAGAGTCTATTCAAACACACAAATATGAAAATGCACACAACTGTAATTGTGCACATATGTTTGTTGATGCTCACATTTCGATTGGCCAAACCACCAAAATCGATGGAAAATGGTCAAAATTAATTTTTAACATAAACATAGGCTGCATTCATGTTGAACAAAGATATATCGTTCTATAATAGAGTAGGAGCCCTTCCAATCCGTCGTGAGATGTTAAACAAATTAATTGATAACTTCAGAAGAAAAAGAATCGATATGGATGGAAAATATTGTGTGCGCTCAATGATCGATATATTGGAAAAACTTTGCACAACATTGTGTTAATTTTCCATTCGTGTTTGTGCATATTTGTGCTGCATAGGCGTTATCTGTTCGAGCTAGACATTCTCCAGATAGTAGGTGTCATTTGATTCACTGATGCTGCTTCCCTAGAAAGGGCGCGCGGATTTTCGATAAGGAAATCTTAGCAATAAGTGCGAAATGATTCAGTGCATTTGCCCATCGGTTTATATACTTCGACTAAAGTTCATGGAATAAATGGAGATTTTTTTAAACACGCATAATTGTTTAAGAAATGCCTATGTTCCACAAAACATGTGTAGCGTTTTTGTGACATTTAGATTCTGTGAATAATTATTTCTCGCCATTGGATATTTTTAAAACATGTTTATTTAATATTTTATTGGCCGAGAAATGATTTGCTCTTAGAATTTCCATTACCTTTACGGAGGTGGTTTTTCCTCGCATTCTTTCGAGAGAGAGAGAATTTGTATTCATATGAGACAATATTTCGTTTATGATAAATGTGTGATATCAAGCACGATTCGCAGAATAAAATGAATGGTTTTCTATTTTTCTTTATTGGCACATCAAAAAAATGGATCGGACGATCACAAAGTGCAATTTTCTTTCTATTTTACACTAAAATAAAACTCTGCACCAAATATCCAACATTTTTCAAATTATGCTCCAGTTTTTTATGGCAATTTTCAGTTTTCATTAAGGATTTTATTTTTGTACAATAGCTTTCGTGGAAAAAATGTATTCGTTTTTGGGGTTTAAACGAGTAAATTTGTGAACAAAAAAATGTTCGCCCGAATCTCTGAAGAACGATTCATCGTTTTGTATTACATCTTGGGCGGGTAGTTAAATCTGTCTGCCAACTCTTTAATTGCCTGTGTTTTTTTTAATGATGTGGAAAAATCCATCGAAAATTTGAATAGAAAACTGGGTGGAAAACATCGCATGCAATTTACATATATATTTTCACCAAACGTACGATGTATATCAGCGAGTTTGGGTTAGCGTATCGCATAGCGTGACAGAACAGTTCAGTATTGCATATTTACATAGCAACGCTATGGACCTTCTATGATGCACTCTGTTACACCGATGCGTTCACCATGAAACTGTGATATGCGACATAATTATGTTCGCATTGGATGATGCGATGTACATTCGCAGCGATTTCCTTTTACCACAACCAAAATTGCTGATAAAATCAGATGGTCAAAAATAATCGGTTTTATTGCTTATATCTATTATGTGTGTGAGACTATGTTTTCCCAAATTGATTAGGTACTGGCGATATGGAATTCTACAGGAACATAAACATTAGCATTTTGCTATCCAACTTCTGCTTGTACAACGGTTTCTTTAGAATTGAATTTTGAAATGTGTGAAGTCGATCGGTGTTTTTTTAAACAGCAAACATTGTCTGTATCGAAACATCACACCATTTCTAATAATTTGATTTGCTTATCTATTGTTTTAGGTCATATTCACCTATCTATACATCTAATATTTAATTTTATATTTATTTTTAAATACATTTTCTTAATGGTTTTTTTTTCTTCTTTGTCTGTTCAGCAAAACTAGAAAACCGACATGATCAGGTGCAAATACTGTTTAAAATTGAAAAATAAACTTGATTACATCATTAACATTTTTAATTAGATCACACTCCTTTAGAATGCGTTTCATTCATTTTGTCGACTGACAGTGATGCAAAGCTAGTTCGAAAAGAAGTTTTGGTTGTTCATCTTTTTTTTCTCTCTCGAAATTTACTACAACAAATGCAACATATCATTGAATATTCCAAACTTTCATTTGTGACGAATTTTGCAGTTCGTACATGAGTACGGGAGTGAATGCAACGAAAACACAGGTGTCAGAATATCTCTAGTATGTAGCAGATCGATCGAGCCCAATGGCCTTTTCCAAACGGCACACATTTTTCCATAGAATATTTGTTTTTGATTGATTTGAGGGTCACATTGCATGGTTTTTGAGATTTCTACAAATACTTATTCAAGCAAAATGTCACGCTCTAATTTAATTCATAGCATTTTATATGGACATTTGTTTTTTTCATTCACAGAGCAATTTGCTGGCATGACTCAAAGCCAAAACGAAAATAAGAATTCATATACAATTTATTCATACTAATTATTTTAAGCTATGATATAATGTAGATATCAACAAATATATATATATATAAATGACTCTTTGACGGTGTTTCTGCCAAAAAAAATACACACTGAAAACCAACTAGCTTCACAATCAGATTTGTTCTGAAAGCAAATTTTGCTTGTTCAGAAGCTGCTCGTTTCCAGCGATAATGATTTCGTCTTAAAATCGTCTATTTAGTTTTCTTATATCGTAGCACCGCCTAATTAGAAAGTTCTCCAAATTAGAAAGTAATTAAGAAAAACACTAATTTTCAGAAGATTAACACGTTAAACATTTTCTTTGCGGACTCATTGCTAAAAATATCATGGGAAAATCGTCCGGTTTCTTACATTTATTTACGAAATATTTTCAATAGATTTATTTGATTTGAAGACATCGTGTCTCGTTTTTTCGTAATTTTGATGCCCAAAGTCCAAACTATTCAACAAATAACACTATCAGAAAACAATCACTTTTCAATATAAATAACACAAATTATTGCTAATCTTTAATCATGAATAAAAATTCGAATAATATCCACAAAGGATTTCAAACGTTATTTTGTTTCATATTTGTTTGAAAAACAGAGATGATTTTACTGAATAGAAATAAATCGCGAAATTCTAATAGACATTTCTAACCATTTCTACTGAAAAAAGTAAACACTTCGGACGTTACGTTTCTGTAGTAGATGTCAGAATCAATCTACCCAATAAAGCCGAACTTGTTTGACTTTGCGGTAATTTGTTCTAATTTTGATCTACACTCTAATTATGGCCTAACGGCGAAAATGAACCTTATTTTATATGAATGGGTGAGAATGAAAACCGACCTCCAACTATTGTGAGAATTAAAATGAGAAGAGAAAAAAATGAGAATTAAAATGATTCCAGAAAAAAAGTGAGCATAAAAATGAGACCCAGAACTTTTCTAACGGCTATGGTCTCAAAGTATTCTGGTCTCATTTCTACATATATATTTCAAAAGTTTCTCGACCTCATTTTTATCCTCCAAATTTTCACGAGCTCATTTTTATTCTTCGAAAATTCCAGGTCACATTTTTGTTTTGAAAATTTTCCGGTCTCATTTTAATTTTCACAATAGTTAGAGGTCAGTTTTCATTCTCACCCATTCATATATAAATAGAGTCTTAGGTCATGATTAGGAACACTCAAAGTTGTAGGTCAAAATTTGGACAATTACATATTGAAAATGTCAACTTTATTTAGTATTATAATGCTACCGAAAGAAGTATTGACAGAAATGTCTACTTTTTAAAGTAGAAAGAATTTGTCATTTCACTTTTATTTGGCTGTAAGTACACTGTTGAAATTCTAGTACTGCAAACAATTACGATATGTCAATAGCATAAAGAATAATCAATATTCGTTTATAAACGACCAAATATATTTCCCAATGTTGTTGAGGTTATTAGGACATTTAAATTATTGCTAAAATGATGCATTTACTATCTGATGTAGCTATTCATACGCTGAAAAATCTGCCTGCTTTTGACATGTGTTAATAGTTTGTAAATTCAGTTAGTACTGAATTTTGAAGAGTGTATCAAAAGAACAATGCAAAAAGAATATTTGTACATACTCTGTTTTCATTATTTCACGGATAATACGAAAATTAGATTTTGAGAATGACGTATCGAATCGATGCACAATTCAATTTTTTTTCTGAAGTTTCAGAAAGCCCATTTGGTTTGCGTGTTTATTACTTTCCAGTTTGACGATTTCTTAATTAGCAGATTTAGTTTTGTTGTTTGGAATTTAGTATTGATGTTGGAAAAAAAATCGATAAGAATTTAAACATAAAGTGAATTTAATCGATTTAGTGAGCAACTATCTAGAAAAGAGTGCATATTTTTTGACTGAGTAGTCAAAAGCCTATTTGGGAACGTTTTTGACTGGCCTTCTATGATCACTCCAAACAAAATTTATGGCTATATTAAGCTGTAGCTTAAGTCAAAAATGTCCCAAATTAATCAACTGACTAAAACTGACTATTTTTCATTTAAATTTGAGATTCATCCACGGTCAGACAGTTATAGTTGACTTTAGTCAATTTGAAGTTACAGTCAGTCAGTCACTTTTTATGCAAACGGGTTGCAACCAAAAAACCATTCAAAAAACAAAAATGCACATGTGCTCAAACTTCAAAAGTATAGTACTGTCTAATTAAGCGTGTTTACGATATATTATAATATTTTTTGTTTTCCTATGAACTTAAATATCGAGAAAATCTCTTCACTTTGTTTCATTAAGACTACAGCATTTGAATTATTCGATAGATATATGACTTTTGGATCCATTTTATGTTTGTTATTTTTTTTTTAGTATTTGCTTGTATTTCATTGTTAGGTTACTATATTTACTAGCTGTTGCTTTAGTATTCATTCCGTCCGATTTATTCAACCGGAATAATGAACTATATTAATGCCATGAACCAAAAAGTCATCCATCACATCGTCTATTACGATTATTGACTAGAATTTTCAATTTTGTTGGTTTTTCTTGTAATATTATCCAGATTTCTATTTGCAATTTCATTTGTTAATTCATACTTTTATTATGTTACCCTTTGTTCATAAAATTTTATTCGTTTAGATGCCATTATCATTTTTAAAGAAAGCTTTTGTTCAAATTAATTAATGCTAAGTTCACTATCATTCGTTAAGACCGCTCATTTCTTTATGGCTCACTCTTGCAACTCTTTTCAAGTCTTTCCAACTCATCTGCTTCGTCTTGCTTGCCTTTTTCAATTTTTGCGGACCAATTTGGCGACAATTATTATCAATAACGCTTTTGATTAGATAAGCACGAAAGAGTTATGAGAATTTCCATGGGAATGTTTGCTTTTTTATTAGTGCTGAAATCATCTGTACGAATTTTTGCGATTACGGAAGTTCATTAAAAGTAAATTCGAAAAATTGTTAAAAGCTTCATTCTGCTTTTCAACACTGAATATTTAGGACATTTATGATTATTATTTCTTTGTATCTGATTGTTGATCGGTTTCCGTAAGAATGAGCCTAGATCATTTCGGATCAGATGTATTTCTGCACAATTTGGCTTAATCCATTTCTGAATGGAAATGGCAATTTGTTACAAAACAAAGACCGCGACCGATATGGCCATACATGTGGTACAAAATGCGGTATTTAACATCAGCACACAATTTGTACCAGTATTTTGTACCGTACCATCTCTGTACCGGTATTTGATCTTTATACCGCTGAAATACCGGTATATTCTGATGGTTTTAGATTCGAATAGTGGCATGAAAACGTCACGTTTTCAAATACTGCTAAACATTCTGGTACTAAATACCGAATTTTGTACTGCGAATCGAAAAAAAACCACGGGATAGTCATTTTGGTCGCGGACCATGAAGAATGCAAACAGTTCGCATAGAATTTGTATGTTAGTCAGAAAGAGGAGAATGGATGCGGTTTGTGTGCCACTGTTAAATGACGCAATATTTGTTTTAACCTATAAAAATTTGTTAGTTATATATTGTTTTTTGATATTCATCTAGTTGTAATTCTGTGCGTTTTTGTGTTTTCTATTTGGAACGGTAGTCCAAAAAGAAGCTTGAAAGGGTATTCATTCTTATTGGGACACTGCAAGCGTCCTCTCAAAATTTTCACATTAAGTTTGTTATCAACACAAAATAAATATTAAATGCTACAATTTCTTCCATCATATTTACATAGAGACAAAATACATTCTCAACACATTTCTATGTATGTTTTCTAACAAATATCGTTTTGAATATATATATATATATATATATATATATATATATATATTTGGATTTATTTATTTATGCATAGATTGTTTTCATCAATCATTGAGTTCTCTTGCTGGCGCATATAAATTTTTAAAGTCATGCTAAATTTATTCGGCTAATTGGAAACGGTATCTGTGCGAATACCGTTTCAATGGAACGAAAGAGAGAAACAAAGAAAATCAATTGAAAACTGGACAACAATAAATATTTGATGACTTCTTCTGAGTGAAAACAATCTCTTTTTTACATTAATCTCGAAGGGGAAAAATGAAAACTCAGCTGACTAATTGCATTAGTTTTTCACAAAATATGGCATTAGTGTTGCTAACGACAAATATTAACATAACAATAAAATTGTATAAATAAATTAGATATAAAGAAAATAATGTTTAACATTAATCACAAATCAAATTCGGCTTATTGAAGCTCGAATAATTGAGTGCAAATAATAAACTGATATAAATGAATAATACTCAAGAATAATGTCGGAATTTCCAAAAATACTTCGATCAACTTTTCTCTCAGCCGGTTACTTTACATAGTAAAATAAAGTTATACGGTCCAAATATCTCTTTTGACGACTGATTTTTTATAAAAGAAATTACAGAACGCGGTGACATCAACGCCATTTTCTGTGTAATATTCTTTAATTTTATAGATTGCAGTGCTGCACTTGTTCAATAAACTTGATCCAGATTTCTATCAAAATGCGCAATGTTCGTATTAAATTTCTTTGTGTTTGGTTTGATTAACTCCTCGAATAAATTTTCTTCATATTTCCTTCCCTTAAAATAAACTAACAAATCTGCTCTCGCGAACATTTCATTTTGCTTTTGTTTTCGACTAATAAAAATCTGTGAGTCTGATCCTTAGCGCTTAACAAATCTTTCGTTCTGGACCGAAATTCTTGTTGACGAACGAAAATCCAGCGAATTCGTCTTGATTGATGCAACGTATCACATCGTTTGGTATAAGAGTTAACACTGGCTCCTCTTTCGTGAATTCCGTATCGAAATTCAATGCATCCTTAGGACTTTTCTGTAATTCACAAATGAAACACAAACATTAGCATTTTGGAGAAAAAAAAAACAGCAACACAAAAACTTGAATTAGACAGCGATACATACCACTCTAGGCCTGAATGGTGGCTTCACACGACGTTGCTCCAGTGCTTCCCAATCTAGATCTTTGAAAAATGCATGGCTCCGTATTTGTGATTCTTTGCCAGAACATCCCAATCGACGAGCTGGATTTTTTGTCATGAATCCTGAATTAATTCACGAAAAAAATAGAATGATTTCTAATAAACTCTCCTTTCATATCGCATTGATTGGCAAAATAATGGTTGGAGTGAGGGAGACGTACCTTTTAATATTGAGACTGCTTCACGGCTCAACCAAACTGGATACAGAACATCGTCGTGAAGGATCGATTCGAATAGATCGTCCTCATTATCGGCTTCGAACGGTGGCTGGCCAGCCATCATTTCATACATTAGCACACCTAATGCCCACCAGTCAACTGATGGGCCATATTCTAATTCTTGGAGAATCTCTGGCGCAATATAGTCTGGTGTACCACAAAATGTGGAAGTTAAAACACCATCAATGATTCCCTCCTGTTTGGCAAAAGCGCAAATTGAATTATTAATCTTTGGCATTAAATGTATATTTGGTCAAATTTTTACCTTGCACATGCCAAAATCGGCCAGTTTGCAATGACCCTCTTGATCAAGTAGGATATTATCTAGTTTCAAATCACGATAAACGACGCCGTGACGATGCAAAAATTGCAGTGCAAGTGTAACTTCAGCTGCATAAAATGCGGCTCGTCCTTCATCGAATTTGCGAGCACGTTGGATTTGGAACATGAGATCACCGCCGTTGACATATTCCATTACAAAAAATAAGCGATCTGGTGTTTGAAAGCACGAATGTAATGCCGTTAGAAATGGATGCTTTGCAGCTAGAGCCAGAATCCGTTTCTCTGTCATGGTGCAATCAACATCATCATCCTGTATGATTGCATCTTTTTTAAGCACTTTGACAGCATATACTTCATCGGTGCCTTTTTTCTCGGCCAACATTACTTTGCCGAACGATCCCTTGCCCAGCACTTTGATGAAGTTGAAATCATTAAGGCCAACTTTTCCGCTATCGCCAAAACTGGAAGCCGTCGAAGTAATGCTTACCAATGACAAATGTTTACCACTTTTACTTTTGCCATCAGCCGATTGTGATTTGGCACCATCTTTTGACTCGTCCGCTCCGCTCGATGAACCCAATTCGGATGAACCGGCCGATGATTCACCAGTTGCTTCGCTGGCAGCTTTATTCAAATATCTGGAACTTCTTGGCAGGCTTTGCTTATCCGGCGTCTTCCCGATTTCACTCAAAATATCGGCCAACACCTTTGTATTGATGCCACAATTGTTGGCAACATTTTTCTGGCATCGCTTATGCACATTCAAATTGCACACTTCACATTGTAATCCTTGCTTGAACAAACCATATAACAATGAACCGCAGTGATCGCAAAATGTGAAGCGCTTATAGCTGTGTGGCAAAAAACGATGCGGCACATTCACGCTGAACCGTTGAGTGTCATTTTTCGATTGGCAATTCTGAAAATATTGATTTGAGCATTAGAATTTGAATATTTGAATGAAATGTTTTCGTTTTGAGCTTACTTCATCTCGCATACCAGGACACTTCGTTACAACCGAACGATGGCATCTTTTGTGGACCACACATGTGCAAACTTTAAAGACAAAAACAAAGATATTAATTTCATTGCGAATGTCTTAAATATCAGCGAATATAATCACAATTGAGATCCGCGGATTTCAATCAATCAACTCAATTGATTCAATTCAAACAAAATGAACTCAATCGCCATTATCTTCGAAGAAAACTATTTCACAATTTTTAAGCACCATCAAAATTTGAGTGCAGAGAGAAATTTTAACAAACTAAAAAAGATAGTAGCAAAAATTATAAAGAAAATAATGATTAAAAATTAGTCTAAAAATAATGTCAAACCAAGACTCCATATAAAGACGTTCACTCAGATCAAATCAATCAACAAGTTGATCATCAATTAGATTCAAATTAATGTTTCAGCATTTAAAAAAGCATCGAGACTGTATAATTATAATATTATTTAGTCTTTTAAAGAATCTTTAGACATATCAGTCAGTATTGAAATCGATTTGATTTAGTTGAAATGGTTAGTAAATTACACGCCTATGTTAACGAAATATATTAGATGACTTTCATGGAATGTGTCTTTTATCGAAATAAAGTTTGAAAGCATTGCAGAGAAAAACTATAATCCAGCTATTGCGCTGAACATTCAAAGTAGAGTGATGCCCAAAAAACGTAGTTAGAATGGGTCATTTGAATAAAGCGAATAATTAGAAATGTATCGGATTAAAAGAAAATCAAACATGAAATATGTAAATGAAAGATAGAGATTTATCAATTTTTGATGGTGAAGTTTTCATTCAATTCGGCGAACATACCTTGACATTGATAGCCTTGCTTACCGATTCCCCTGTAACATTCGATGCGTAAAATAAGAGAAAAACGCAATAGTTTTGAATATAAATTGAGGAATAATCAACGCTCTATCTCTAGACTAGATATTTCAATCTTTTACTTGTCTGGGCAAATTCTATTGTCTTGGAACCATTGTGTAGCTTCAAGCAATACGGAACCAATCGAAGTGGTTCGTGAATTTGCGTTTCTTTTTAAATGGTGCATATTTTGTGTTGGATATTTCGGTCAACAAATTCACGATGAATTTTCAAAGTTACGAAAATTTATATACCACTTTAAAAGAAACACAAATGCACGAAACACTTCGATTGGTTTGGTTTTGCTAAAGTCATTTTTATTTTCAGCTACGCAATTATGAGTTCGAATATCTTGGTTTTAAAATATGTGTGCTTAAGCAACTTGTTTCATAACAAGGTTGAAATAAATGTGCAACATAATTGTTTTCGCTATTTTTCAGAAAATTATAGAAGATTGAAAATATGTTTATTTCTTATCTTCTATAGATTTTCCAGATTATATAAAAAATTTTACATAGCGATTATATTTTCACATTGTTTCAAGCCGATTTTTCAAACTAAAACACTTCATGGTGGGCCATATTAACTGTCGGTTTTTTTCCAAGCATCCGTACGAGCCAACGGGACCGTACTATTTGAGACGTTTTAATGATATCTATTCTTCAGCGCCATCTATTGGGCAGTAGTATTGATGTGATATTTCAATCGTTTCAATGACTCATTTGTTTTTATTATTTGTGTCAATAAAAATTTTGTTAGTATTACAATGGATCTAAATTGAGTTCACCTATGTAAAATAAGATGGCGCGGTCAATTGGCATACTCTCGAATAGCTCTCAATTTCCATATAAGCACGGTCCGCTTGGTACGAGCACACAACGCATACTTATACATTCGCACTTTTACAGTTATGTTTGTTGGAGTGTCCACTAAATACTGTGATACTGCGCAGTTGTGTGCAGTTCATTTATGTTGCAATAGCAATGGATGTGAAACGTCAACCTGTCATAAATTTGCACAAACGCAATTTCAAAAATATTGACATCTTTCGCCAGCTCCAAAATGAAGGTATCAATCTCCGATTCATTGAGCGTACTATCAAATAATTCAGGAAGCGTGGCACCGTCGACGTGTACAAAAAATCTGCCAGATAAAAGTCGGTCCGCACGAAAAAACCGGTCAAATGAGTGAAGGAAAAAATTCGCCGTGATATCAGTCTAAAATCAATGCAACGAGTCTTGAAAGAAGACCTGGATTTAAATTCACTCAGAAAATGCCGTTGAGACGGTCTCACAATCAAAAACAAACAAGCTTTTCAGATGAAAAAATTATCCGCTTGTTTTCGTCTAAGAAGGCGTAAAATTATCTGCCACAGTGTACAAACTGAAATATTGCGCAAAAACTTGTTGCCACATGCTCAAAAGGTATTTCAGAATGAGCCATGGGTTTATCAACAGGATGGTGCTCCCGCGCATCGAGCCAAAACCACACAACAATGGTGCCTGTTGAATCATGACTCATGACCGCCATCGTCTCCAGACTTGAGCCCATTGGATTTTTTTGTATGGGGACATAAGTTTCCGAAGCTAAATAATTAATCTCAGGATTACGAAGATAACAAATCCGGACGCATTTAAAAAGAAAAACGTGAAGATTTGGAAAATCGTGAAGATGGCGCTTGCCACGTGCGAGTCATTTCCGAGACGATTGCGTTATTAAAGAAAAAGGCGAAAGAATCAAAATCAATGTCTGAATCATAAATATATTGCTAATACCTACTAAAAATAAAAATCAGATTTCAATTCAAATAAAAAACGTGGATTATGCAGACAAATATAAAACCGACAAATATATGGCTCACTCTGTAGAGCTCACAAATATTTTAGCTGATTCAGGTGTAATGCATTAAAAATATTCCTATTTTTATTACAATTCTACTTTATTAGATTCATCCAAATTTAATCTTCTTTACAGAACTTTGGAAAACAATTTCAATGAGATTCAAAACATCCGAATTTCTGTTAGGAATCACCGAAAAGCCATAAATTTGGAATCAGGCATGAAAACAATCGAATAAACATTATTTTGAGTTCAATTCTTTTTTGGATCCAATTTTAACAGAGCTATTGTTATCCATCAATAAATACCAGAATTCATCTGCTTATAAATATAATCCAAATTTCTTTTGATATTTCAGAAATTCTAACATTAGAATTGATGAAAACTGTTGTTCAAATCAATTGATAAAAGATAACTCAGTCGTTATAATCATCTTTCACATTGTTTGGACGTGTCTCTATTATATTTGCAATCGATTTGTGGTTTATTTGAAGAATCATAGAAACGCGAATCATTTATAAATAACTGAGATAGGATGGAAAATGGAAATTAAGAAAGCTCTCAGACAGAATGATCCTAAGAATGAACAATTTATTTTCGAATCACAAACAATCTGTAAGTGGATCATTGGATCAATATTTCCTTCATACACGTCAATGTTTGCGTCAAAATAATACTGGTAATAAAGAATCTGTTGCTTTAAAGTGTTTCATGAAAAGTGTTTTCTTAAAACGTATTACACAATGCTGCAAAAAAAAAAATCATACTCGAATTTTCTATTGCTTATTTGGCATAGGGCCCAGAGTTTGACCGATTCAAGCAGCGTTCCCGAGATATGGCCCAAAATGTGAGGAAAGACTTACGATGGCACTTAAAATTTGCGCACGGTCGCCACCTTTCCAAAACCGTTCTATTTACCTGGGTATCTCATACGGTTTTCGAGATATGGTCCGAAATATGGGGCAAACTAGCAAAAATTGACTTTTTTCACATTTTGGGCCATATCTCGGGAACGCTGCTTGAATCTGTCAAACTCTTGGGCTTTTTGGAACAGGGAGGCCCTATGCTAACACAAAATAAACAATAGAAAATTGGAGCTAAAACTCTGCAGCATTGTGTTATTAATAATTTTTCGAAAACGCAACATTAGCTGCGAAAAGGAGCAATGTCTACGAAAACTCTTTTCATGACATACTTTTGCGCAAACGATTCCCAACATTATTTTCAACCACTCAAATATGCTCTCGCGATCAAGTCACAAATCCCCCGGCTTTTTCTATCTTCCTAATTCCTATGAGCAGTTTTATTTTCCCCCTTATTCATCTTACGAAAACACCATTTTGCGACTAAATTTGGCGCTAAATATTTCGAAATCCGTCTAAAAATCCACACAAACATTGATCTTAGTCATTCAGTTAGTTGCAAAACGTCGGGATAAAACATATTTAGATTTTTTATTTACCAAATAAATTCTTTGCAATGTGAACAGAATGTTGGTTGACGCAGAAATGTAGCCATAAATTTGTGCCCATTGACCTGTTGAAAGCATATAATTCACACTTTAGTATTCGAATTCATGTTTTTTTTTTTTAAATGAATGTTGAGAAATATACCTGATGAACACGTCTTCGCATAGCACCACGTCGTCGATTGAATGCGGCACGCTCCTTGAATTCGGCTCCAGCAGTGGTTTTGGTGGTTGACACGGCACCTCCTTGAGTATTGCTTTGATCTGCAAGCACAACACAAGAAACACCTCAGATTTCATGATTCAAAATCAAAATAATTAATCAACATACCGTGCCATTTCAATTCAACAATCACGTGTATTTTTCCCTGTGGCTCTAAATCAACCTGTGATCGGGAGGAAAAAAGCATTTTATTCATGGATAAATCTGGATCAGAAAGCTTTATTATTAATTGTTTATATCAATAAATAAGATGTGGTTCAGTGAACCAAGAGAATTCCAATTGTTTATTTATGTTATTCAATTGAATTCATGTTACGAACTTTTTGATTCAAATTGAAGTGTTTGTCTCTTGAATTTTTTACACTTTTGCAAATAGATGCAAATATTTCGATCCACTTAATGTGGATCGCGCGATGTAAATAAACGCTATCGTAAATTGTAAAACGGAAATTTGAATTAGGTTCGCTCAAATGTATTCAACAGCTTCTGGCTTCACAGTGGTTGGCTTCGCATGTATTTTGTTTGAAGTGTTGAATTCGGCCCAGGCAAAAGATAACTGAAACTGTGCGAGAGATAATTTTGCAAAATTATCATATATAATCGTAATTATATAATTCAGAAGAGATTTTAAATATGCTCAGTGAACATTTGTTGTGCCTGCACAAGTACAAAAGCGCAATTGAGATTGTTTTTTGTTTTGAATCAGTAAGCATTTTATCATTCGCGCTTGACTCGATATTCGCGTTCGAACGCTATCTTTATTTGACTTGACTGCACTTTGGAAACACACAAAACCGTAAATAGATAAGTACATAGCACTCATTACAACACATCACAGCGCATTCGAGAAACGAGAAGTTCCTAATTAGTATTCGAAAAGAAACGAAAAAAAGGCAAAAAGCAAATGACAAATGAATTTCCCGAAAATGCACACCAAAAGTGAATCACATTTTTAGATTCGTACAAAAAATATTGAACACAACGAACATTTTAAGATGCAATTTAAATTTAACTCTCTCATGACTCAGGCGTTTTGTACTTATTTGAAAATGCGATGCTTTCAGGAAACTCTCGTTTGACCCAATTCAAATGATGTTTATTATCACTGCTTTTTTGCGTGTACAAATAAAAATAGTTTGCAGTTAAAGTATGCAGTTGACTTACCCAAAAATCTTGCTGCTGTTTATCACGATGTGCTAGATCTTCGAATGCTATTGTGCAGTTGGCAACGAAATCGTCTGGTGGTATGGCCGCATCATGGAACACTGTCAATCCGATAGTTTTCGCGTTATTCACCTCATGGATGAACGTCTCATTCCAGCACGGATCAAATGTTTTTGATTTGGTTGTTGAACGATCTGTAAGTGAATTGTAATTCATTATTGAAATGATTACGTATTTTTTTGAAGTGTCTTGAGTTTCCCATTAAATTTGTTTATATAAAAAAAATGGAGCTGTTTGATTTTTGATGTACTCTTGATCTATTTTCGATAAATTGTAACAAGTATGTGCAAAAGTATTCGATGGCGGTGATTTTACGCGTTTGTTTTTCATTCCAGCCGCAGCTTTTATTTCTGTATCTGTCTATGTTCCTTCTCTCTCGTGAAATTGCATTTGCTCGCTGCATAGAGTTTCAATTAGAGTCAAAGCATACATAATTCAATTGACACTTTTGAGCTGAGCTGAGCTTGAGCAAATTTGTAATTAAATCACTCTATTATTTCATAGAGCTTGTGCTGACCTTTCTTAAAGTGAGTGTCAATTTGACACCAGCCAGGAGTGGAATTCTCCTGGAAAAAACTTTGCGCATGGAAAACCACAAGCTCTGGCTGGCATTGAATATCATCACAGATATGGTGCACGTTCACAAAATCGAACATTTATTTTGGATTGAATCACCGACCACATATGTGGTGACATTCAATGACAGCTACAGTTTATAGCCATTGAGGGGTTTGAACAAGCAATTCCTCATAGGTTTCCAGAGATTAAGAATTCCAGTTCAATTTGAGTTGAGATTTTAAATTAAAACAACAAGGGCTCAATGCATTCCATACGAAGCTATGAAACACATTTGTGACGTTTTCATCTTCCGAACCATCTGATGTTTGGTTTTTGTAAAACAAAAATTCAATGAAAATATGGTGAGTACAGAGGACATATAAAACCACATAAACGCCTGTAAGCATAAAGTGACCACGATAGTTGATAATACCTTGAGTATTCGTCTATAACAGATGCGCAGGTTGAAAAGTAATCAATTTCATAAGCAATGATTTTAGCGCTAGTAAAACAATGAAAATCATTGTTCCTTTTTCTTTGGATTTCGATGTGCGGCCGACGTGACAAACGACAACAAAAAGAAACATAAATGAATGAACCTTAGTTTAAAAAAGTGAGAGAAGCTGAGAAAAAGCACAAAAGATCGGATTCGGAATTCCATATTCAATGTCGAGATCCAAGTCAAACACCGAAATAGGGACAATCGTTTTGATTGTCATCATTCCGAACAACTCAAATTGACTTGAGATTTTTACAGAATTCCGCTGAAAAAAAAACAGGTTGAAAAGTGGAAACGTTCAGCATTTTATGGAACCGATTGATCTCATTTATTTGAAATGTATGTTTACCGTAATTCAAAAAAGGGAAGTGCAAAACAAATGGCTTTAAATTTAATTTTTATTCCAATTGCTTTGATCGAACGCTGCGCTGCATGTTTTTTAATATATACATTTTCACTGGCGAGAAGCGAAAAATGGTTTTAAAATTAGTTCAGCAACAACTTCAATATAGAAATCATAAATAAACGAATATGTACAACGGACTGAATGACCTAATTCAAATTGTGCCGAACAAGAAACGAAGGGAGTAAGATAGATAGATAGAGGGAGAGAGAGAGAGTCGGAAAAACTAATATAAACTTTCAAACACATTCACATTACAGTGATTGCAACGCGCCAAGTCAAGCGCTGCACATGTACGGAATATTTCATCAAATATGTTCGATTCGCATAAATATACATATTCACAATTCTCAATTAGGTTTCGGTTTAAGTTTGGATAAAGTAGAAAATTTGGACCAGTTTCACTGTTGATATTGTGTGTGTTGCTGTATTTTATTAGCGGGTTCACATTGATCACTCGGCTTTTATTTTTATTATACAATTTCATCAATCATCGAAATTTAGACGCGCGCGTTTCACTCATGAAAATGGATACTTGACTAGAAAACGCTTGTCTGTTTAGCGACCTGAATACGCTTGCATAAATATACATCGTTAAAATACGGTTGCGAATAGGAGCGACCACATAAACCGACATTCTGTTTCCAACCGAAACATTCAATTTACGGTGAGGTCCTCATTTTGTCTGACTGTCTTTAATGCCAGATGGCTTTACATGTGAAATGCGCAAACAAATTTCGACTTTTCTTAGAATTTTTGGCCAAGTTCTCACACGATTAAAATTGATTCGATTGAATTTTTGAGATGCTTTAGTGCTGAAAAGTGTAGTATTTGAAGCTCAAGGAAAAATCTATTACAAGCAAATTTGTTTTTTTAATATGTTTTTTTATGTTTTTTGCAGTTATTTCCTAATAAATTGTCCAATTCAGTATGCAAAGTCATTACTGACTAACAATCTCTTTCCTATATGCTGATTTGTCTCGTATCCAGGCTCAATGTTATTCATATTACTTTTAATGCATCGAGAATTTCAAGCGCTTCATTGTTCTGCATTTGTCAACTCCATTTGTCGGAAATCGAAATCAATTCCAAAAGTCAAATGGGTATGTTAGAAGACAATCTCATCATGAATCGTTTATTCAATTTCAATTGCAAATTGGCGTTTTAAAATTCATAATAAACGCTTTTATCGCTTGCATTCATTCATTTGAAAGCACAAGAGAGAGGGAGAGAGAGAGAGAGAGAGAGAGAGAGAGCGAGAGCGGACGAGGAGAATTGTTCGAGAGAATTTAGATTGGTTTCGCGCAAGACAAGTACTCCCCACTGACACACATGTGCATGTAATCTATATGATTGATAGATGGACATAAGAACGAAATTCATTTATATGAGCTCGCATTCATCTGCTGTTTTGGTGGAATGCAAAACTGGCCCACATGTCATCTCAAAATCGAATGAATCAAATGTAATGGTTTGAAAGAGCTCACCTTAAAAAATAGAAAAAAAAAACAGTGTTTATAAAGGAATCGAATAGCGTGCGCTGAATGTTCTTCAGGCAATTATCTATTGCTTCGATAAATTTTACGATTCGCTTTTCACTTCATTCCATAAAAGATGATAAAAAATAATTGAAAATTCGGAAGCTTTAATTACATTGATGCAAGTGATACACAAATTTATCCATACGAATGTAGATTTTCAAGAAGAAACATGTCTGTCTCAACAGCAAATTGCTGGGTTTTTCCGCAACATGTTTTCTCACATTTTTTCTCTCCATCGGCTCGAATTCCAACACATTGTGTGTGTGAGTGTCATATAGAGCCAAAGTGCGAAAATTATCTCCTGCCTTACACAATTTTCAATAAGAGGTCAGTTTGAATACGTCCGTGAGGCAATATGAAACGGATTCAGCGCGTGTGCTTGTGCAGCTTTGTTGTGTGAGTGCGAAAATCCACTCCATATTGTATAATTGCGTGGTACGATATATAGAGATATATACATTTGGTTGTGCGAAGTCAACGCGGAGACCTGAGATTATTCGCAGGAACAACAACAATAGAATTGCGTCCGCTGCTCGTTTGATTGAAATGAGAATAACGAACAGCCAATATTTGCACAGGGATAACGCATTTCGTTGTACGCAACCAAAACGGTACGAACGGTTCAAAATTGAAATGCCAAATACATGAGCGCCTTGTTGAGTGCGTGTGTGTATTTGTTGGGGATAAGAATACTCAATGTTTGTGCGAAAGCATTGGTTTGGTGAAAAACGAACAATTTCACTGAGTTGATGTATGCTTTTCGCCACAATTTCACACATGCACGGCGCACACAATGTGAAATGATTGAAACCAACACTGTTTCGCATTTTTCCGATGTAGAATCGTACGCCTACGAACAAGAAAATGACTGACTGACGAGGAAGAGAGAAAAGTGGAAAATGTAAACGGAATGAAGGCAATCAGCACAACAACAGTGCAAAAGAACGGAACATCGACGACTGAATGAATATATATGAATTGGTTGTGTGTGGGTTTGTCGTCGTGTTGCGAACAGAGCTAGAGAAATTGCATATGTATTGGAATTTGCCATTGGTACTGCTCTCTCTCAACATGTTTCGACTGGATGGATATTGGTGGTTGTATATCGATGAAAAATGGGTGAAGATGGAAAAACTTTTCTCGACAATTTTCCATACATGGAAAAAGCTGAGTGAGTGACTCGCTCTGAGAAGCGCTCACTCCAAGTTTCGTCGCTTCGATGCAAGAAAAATGTAAAATGTATGCCATTTTGGATTCGTATGTTTGATTTGGCTTTTGCATGAAATTTTTCCCCATCGATTCGAGCGATGTCGAAACGAAGGCGAAAGAAAAATTGCGCTAGCCTCTCGGCTACACCAATTTCTTTATACAGGCTTTTTCTATCTGAAAATTTCTTCGCGTATCAATACCCCAACACTTAATCCATTGACCAGGATTATCGAGAGCAAACGAAGAATGGATTAAAATAGATGTCCATTTTTGTGACAAGAATATTATGTATGGAATAAAAATATGTCTTTTTCCGTTCTTCCTTTTTCTCACTCACAACCGTGAATTGAATGGTGCACTGAATTTTCTGGAGCGCGGTTTTTCCGTCGAAATATTTTTGCAAACTAAAAAAGTGACGAATGACCATTTGAACTTACCAAGGTGATTTTCATCAACATCGATGGAGACATAAGGATCGATTAGCTGTTCATCTGGTTTGCCAAAAGTCATATTGTGTCTCCGTTGGAAATCGGTGGGTCGCAGACCACAGGCTTCGCATATTTTTATCCGAGCTGTTCCCGTAAACATTTTCATGTGCGTGTGTGTGAGTGTGTGTGTGTGTGTGAGAGTGTGTGTTTGAATAATTCGACCAGCGTTTCCTTTTTATCCAGTCGACTATAAATCTCACACCAATCTAACTTTCTTCACTAATTTTTCTTTCCTTATTTTATTCTTCTTGCAAAGAAAGTATTTTTTCCAATACACTCAACTTTTTTATTTTTACTAATTTCACAAATTAAACTAACATTATCCAGATGAATCGAATTACGGATGCAAAAGTGTAGGTGATTCCGATGATGGAATTATAGTTTGGGACGAAGCAGTAGCAGTAGCAGCACCAAAGCACACAAACCTATGTTATTCTTATTTTATGTCTTCTCTCCTTCTTAATTTTGGTTACTTCTTTTTAACAAATCTAATTCTTTATTTTCTTGAACACAAATGCACTGATTTATCACTTAAATGCCATGTATGTCTCGAAACTAAGCCTCGAGTGTGTTAAAAAAAATCGAACTGAAAAAAACACACACTCAATTTTCACACTGGTTTCTGATGCTGAAAATTAATTATATACGAAACAAATCAACGAGCCCCATAAACGGTTCAATTTTTTTTCACGATTTCCATGAGATTTGCTCGCGCAGTGGCCACGAATATTTGCTGTTTGATGTTTCGGTGATGGGCAAATGAATGAAATTAATGCACTTGATGCCAATTCAATTCTATGAAACTAATTCTTTTTCAGCTGAAATAAACAATTTCAATACATTCGACATCTTTTGCCTTCCAGCACACTTTTTGTCTGTTCACCTTGCAACCACGTACTGTTTAGTATATCGTTCTGATATCAATAACGAAGTTATTCTTCTCACCCATACTCACCAGCACACACTTATTCATTCGGTCGCTCGCGTGCGCATACACACAGCCAGCCAACGCTCGCTGTGCACACACATTCGCGGTTTTATGTATGCGCCTATATACAAACGCATACATAGAACTGCACGCTCATCTGGCGAGCATATCTACTCATCTCGTTCCTGTTTCACTTTGATTAGATGAGAGACGATGGTTTTGCATTTGAAATGGGAGTGTGATTGGAGAGCGAAATACGTCAGGGGGGATTCATTCTCTATTATTCCATTTGAAATGAACGAGATTCTACGTAGCGGATTTTGGATGGAGATCAACATGGAAAAATGAAAACAATTCGTTTCTGTTCTTTTGGTCAAAATTCATTTGTTGTAATTTCACCGGATCACACTTGGCTCTTACAGTCTAAAGTATCTGTCGACTAGGTCAAATAGCGAACTCTAAACAGCATTTAGTCTAATTTTATCGAAAATGATGCTCCGCAGCTGCATCCTTGTTCTGCCTTTGGGTTATCAACAACGCGAAAGCCCGATTTGATCAATTCCGTGTGATAATCAATCGTTGAACCAGTACAATATTCCAATGAAACCGAATCAATCACGATTTTACTGCTATTTTCGCCAATGATAACATCATCATCGTTCACATTATCATCCAAATCGAATTGATATTGGAAGCCTGAACATCCACCACCATCAACACTGATACGCAGATACTTTTTGTTCTCTTTCTCTGTAATTTCTTTTAATTTCTTCTTGCACGAATCACTCAAAATTAATGCCGGTTTATCGGTGGATGGAATATTCGTTTGAACATTTGACGAAGTCCTGGTGGCGGACTGTGTGGTTAAAGTGCGGCGACACAGGTTTTCAGCTCGACGACAATAAATATTTCGTAATCTATGTTGGAAAAAAGTATTACGCACATCTTAAATGAAAGCGATCAATGATTTTGCACGAATGTCTCACAACGTACCTCGGTGCAGAAAACACAAATTGTTGAACAGCTCTCTGCATTTCAGATGTGTTTTTCTATATATTTTTATTCTTTCCTAATCCTAAGTAATATTATTTGGAAACTAGCTTAGAATCATAACAACAGACAGTCATGAACACACTTTGACAGCTCCGCTCAAAGACAAATGAAATGCGTTTAAAGTCACGATAATGGCACTCGAAAATTTCGCATCGGCCAATACGATTTCAAACGTCAATCACAATGGAAAAAGAAATAATAGAAAAGTGATGTTGATCGCCGAGTAAAATTGCAAATTATTCAGACAGAGTGCTTCAATTTTATTTTGAAAACAATTATTTGTAGTGAAATCAAGGAAAATTGTTCGATTGATTAAAATTATTTAAAATAAATAATCGAATCAAGCAAAATGTCGCGGCATCGCAATGTGAGAACAATGAACTATTCGGATGGTATGTGTTTGGATGCGTCAACAATAATGCAAATGAGCGAATTACATTGAATTGTTAATAAAAAAAAAAATTTCAATATTTTTCGTTCAGAATACGATGCGTACGATGAAGTCTATGGGAATTCGGTGGACGAGGAATCGTGCATTTCACCAACAGATGCACAGCAATGGATGTACGATCGAGAACGGGGCCAACAGAGCATTGCGTCATTTCTTACAAAAAATAATGATATTAAGGAAGAATCGGATGAAGAAACCGACACAGTGGCCAATGAACTACATGCAAAACATCGCAGAGATTCAGATGTATATGCCCCTTTTAGTTCAATGTTTGTCTACATTTATTCAATTTTTCTCGCATTTTGTTTGCAGAACTTTAAGATGCCAAACCTCAACGAAAACGATCAAGTGCTTCTCGAATCTTGTATGGACGAAATTCGAAATGTAGTCGGCGATAGTATATCGGAGAGGCAGATAGTTGACACAGTAATGAAATATAAATTCGATTGCACAAAAGCATTAGATGCGATATTAAATAATACATGTGAAAGTCCGGCCACAACGACCTCGACGCATAGCGCCGAACCAATCAAAACAGGTAACCATTACATGATTTGTATCTTACTCTATTATTGCTGTCGTTTTAACTATAAGATGTGTTCGGCATTTTTTTTCACATTATCTTGTTAGTTCTCTATTCGCGTTTCTTTGTTTTCATATTTATTTTCATGTTCGGCCCATCCACAATTGTCTGATATTCATCAATGGCGTTTGCGCTTTTCTAAACACGCATGCACACAAAATCACACACGCTTTGTGAAAATTTTGGCAAAGGTAAGATTCGAAACCTTTATCCCTTACGGATCTGCTAAAGCAGCGCAATAATTCTGTGAATGGTGTTCAGACGAAAAAATTCAAATTGCCCACAATATTTGGACAAAAGTCGGCCGATTCAGCCTCGGCCCCGACTCAGACCAACGCTGCTCGTCCAATTAAATTCAATAATCTATCTGAGCTAGCAAATGCACATTTATCGTCAAATACACACTCACAAAATATAAATATTCCACAAAATGCGAATCGACCGAAATTTGCGATAACGAAATTTTGCGGGGGTGGTTCAATGTCACCAAGTTCGGCCAGCGAAAGTTTAACGCCACACGAAATGTCACTCAAGAAAATTATGGATTTAAAACGTTTGCATCTAAACGATACTGAAAATACTCCGCTCGAATCGTATGCTGACAATTCAAATGCGACCGATGCGGTCGAACGACAATTGCCCATTGTCGATCTCGCATCTGCATTGAATGGGCCAAACTTCAGTAGTAGTTCCATCATTGTACCAACGAAACGGGTTGTTGAAGAGATCGAATTCAAATTTATCGATTGTGATATCATTGAAAAGTTCAAAAGTGAGCCTGTAACAACTAAAGACTGTTGCCTTAATCTGTCAAATATTTTAGAGCAGCATTTTGAAAATCGTACGAAATCTACCACACCGTTTGGTAGAATATTGTGTTCAAAGTACAAGCATAAAAGACAGCACACGATCCAGCATGGATTCGTAAATAAGCATCAAATTAAACCGTTCCGCTTTGATAATATTCAGAAAATTGGCCAAAAGACGCAGACTGTTTCTTGTTTGAAATAAAAATCATTTGTCATATTTGCATTAAATTGTTTCTTCCGTCAATCATAAAATAAATTCGTTTTTCACGTATCGATTTGGTGTATATAATTTCTCACACGCAAATAATGAAAACATAGAAGAATGTAAGGAAGAAATTAGAATTTTTTTTTTCGATATTTCTTTGGGTCTGATTTTTATTCACAATTTCATCATCAACAGCGTAGTTAAATAGAAATGAGTTTCTATTTTATTTAGGTATTGGATCGAGGTTACTCGAAAAATCACAGAAACAAAATCAAGCACCACAAATTCAAACGGTGAAAGCATCACTTGATGTGCCAATTTCAAAGAAAGGCTTCGACATCGGTTCACCGCGACTTCAATCGCCAGCCGCATCTGGACGCAATACGCCGGTCGCATCTGGACGCAATACGCCGGTCGCATCTGGACGCAATACGCCGGTCAACCTCTTCGATGATGGATCCAAACTTATTCAGACAACGCCAAAATCGAAAGAGCAATCCAATCAAGACGCTAAACAGTTGTTTGCAAAAGAGCGCGGCGGTGAGAAGCCGCACATTCATTTAGTTGTCATTGGACATGTGGATGCCGGAAAGAGTACATTACTAGGTTGGTTTTTTCTTCATCAATTCATTTATCTCAGATTATAAAGTTCACATTTTCCCATTTAGGTCATGCGCTATTCGATTTGGGATGGGTCTCACAGAAAGTAATGCACAAACATGAGCAGGAAAGTAAGAAAGTGGGCAAACAAAGTTTCATGTATGCATGGGTTTTGGATGAAACTAGCGAAGAGCGTGCACGAGGCATCACCATGGATGTGGGCGTTCTTGTTTTTGAAACAGAAACAAAAGCAATCACACTCCTAGATGCGCCGGGCCATAAGGATTTTATACCGAATATGATTTCGGGTGCGACTCAAGCAGATGTCGCATTACTCGTGGTAGATGCAACCAAAGGTGAATTTGAAACTGGATTCGAACAGGGCGGACAAACGAGAGAACACGCACTATTAGTGAGGTAATACATGGAGCTAAGCGGAGTGCGCTTTCTGATCTAATTAACATTCAATTACTTTCACGAGTGGTTGTTAAAAGTAAAAAAAACTTGTTCATTATTCAAGAAATTCAATTTTGCATGTAGGTCGTTGGGCGTAAGCCAGCTCGGGGTAGTGATAAATAAAATGGACACCGTGAATTGGTCGAAAGATCGTTTTGATGAAATAGTCAGCAAATTGAAATTGTTTCTGCGTCAAGCCGGCTTTAAAGAGTCCGATGTTACGTACATTCCATGCTCTGGCATGAGTGGAGAGAATTTAGTAAAATCGCCGACAGAACCGCAGCTCTTAACATGGTATAAAGGTCCAACGCTCGTCAATGTCATTGGTATGGGTTTTAATTAGTTGTAGAATAGAAAGATCAAACAAAGAAAAACCAGCTGTGTATTCATTCGAACATTTATTGATTTTATGCAACAACAAAAATACACAAAATGTGCTAATCATCACCATTTGCGTTCTTTTAGACCAATTCAAAGTTCCTGAGCGTCCGGTTGAGAAATCCCTCCGCTTGTCGGTGACAGACATTTTCAAAGGAATATCAGGCTTGTGTGTGACGGGTCGCATTGAAACTGGTGTACTTCGACGCAACGACACTGTCCTAGTGTGTCCCATTAAGGAGCAAGCAACAGTAAAACAAATCAACATTGACGAAACCAATTCAATTGCAACTGCATTTGCTGGCGATCAAGTTACGATTACATTGTCTGGCATCGATGCAAACAATATTACAGCGGGATCGGTGGTGTGCCATGTAAAAGATATTGTGCCAATCGCAACTCGATTCCAAGCCCGAATAATTGTGTTCAATGTAAGAATGCCCATCACCAATGGTTTTCCAATCATTCTGCATCTTCAATCGCTGGTCGAGGCAGCCGTTATTGTTAAGCTCAAGTCGCAATTGCATAAGGGCACTGGTGAAGTGATCAAAAAGAATCCCCGTTGTCTAAGTAATAATTCATGTGCATTAGTTGAAATTGAGATAAATCGACCGATTTGCATTGAAAAGTACTCGAAATTTAAGGAACTGGGCCGTGTAATGTTACGCGTGGGTGGGGTTACTATTGCTGCTGGTCTTGTCACTAAAATTATTAACTAAATTCATCCGATTTGTGTATAAACACTTTGAATTGTCATCCAGAAAAAAATCAAAATTTTTTGGTTTGTCATATAATTTTATCACATCTAATTTTCAAATTTGAGATAAAATAAAATATTACTTTTTTTTTATTTGAATAACAAGAAGGAGGTACATCTTCATTTTGAGTTTACATCTTATGCAGAAACAAAAGATAATCGCGTTTTGGTTTGGTATCAGACGAAATAAAATATTTGTTGAAGAAATTCACTTCAATGAAGCCAATTGATCACTTAACGAAATAACTTGTTCCGTCAGAACGCTGATTTGCTCCTCGTAATTTATTCTTGTGGTTGCCTGTTTTGCAAGAGTTATGCAGGGAATTAATGAAAATGTAAAATTGGGACGGAATGCCAGTTCAAACAACTTACTAAATCTTCGTCGGCCAAATGCAGGTTGCGCTGAGACTCCTCAAATTTTCGCTCTTGTTCTTTGAGATCATTATTTAAAATAGAAACGTGCTTCTGAAGTGAATCACACTGAAAACACAAAATATTTATTAAATGGTTTGAAATGCACGCAATTTGCTATGTGCATTTTGAGCAGCAACTTTTAAAGTAATTCATGGTGAATCAATCGGATCCATACCTCTTCAATATAAAGTGTCAACTTCGATTCGGTCAAACATTGTTTCAAAAACAAATCTTCAATCTTTTTCGAGTAATTATCGATCAGGAATTGCTCTCTAACGGTCAGCCCGGCCACCGTCTTGTCTTCATTTTTAATGTTGTCATCGTCGATTTTGTTTTTATCGATGGCATTTGCATTACCATTATCTAATTGGCCTTTCATTTGCAACGTTTCACATTGCGTTCGCCAATGCACCAAATCCCTCTCTAAAGCTAAAATACGTTCTTCGAATTTTGAAGTGTTGCAGCCATTTATTGATTTTTGTTGTTCCAATTCGGATACGTAGAGTGTATCATCGCTGCCGATGATGCTGGTGGCATCAGCCAATTTTGCCTCTAAATCATGCGTTTTCACTGTTAATCGTTCAACTTCTCGTCGCAATTTGGCTTCGGTGTCTGTTTGTTCTGCATTCATCGATCGAATGAGAGTTTCCAGCTCTTCAATTCGATTTGCCTGTAGTTGAATCTCTGTTGTCTTATCGGCTATACTCGATGCCAATTGGGCACATTCGAATATTTTCTTCTGAAACTCCTCACTTAACACGGATGACGATTCTGTTGTCGTATGCGGTGCATTCGTCGTTGTAATTAACGATTTTTCTTTTGATTTGACATTTTTACCGCCTTTTGCCTTGGCCGCATCCTTACTCAAATCATCCTGAAGACTAGCAACACGATGCTCCAATTGCTTATTTCGAAAACCCAAACTATCTACTTCCTGTTCGGACCTTCGCAAATTCGTCTCTTTGACTCTCACCACTTCACGCAACGTTGCATTCTTGTTCTGCTCTTCCAGTACAGCACGTTTCAATACACCAGCCTGTGCTCTCAACTAATAAATGATGAATGAAATTCACTAAGTTTAGCCGAAACCATTTTAAATGTGCCCAATAGATGTATTTACCTTTGAATATTCTGTGGCGAGTTTCTTATATTTCTCTTCTAAATTTGCTGCATCCATCGTGACACTACCGAATAAGAGCAATTATAAATGCTTTTGCCAACTTTCCAACACCAAATAAAAGGGGAATTCGATGGTGCTACTGGAATGTGTACGTCTAAAAAACGGAAAATCGACCAAAAAAGGTGAGGAAGAAAAGATTTGAACAAGAACAAATAGGAGGTGGTTCAGCGAGTTCGACGAACAATTATGATTTTATGTGTCACAAATACACTTCAACAATTGTTGTGTATATATTCCAATGGGATTCGGATGACGTTCCGAAAACGCATCACTTTGACAGCTCTCGTTCAGATTGACTTACCTTTTGACATATCAGTTGTAGTTGAAATTGAGATCCAAATTTGTTAAATTGAAATCATATGTAAGTTTTGCCAGTCTTTTTCACATTGTTACTGCGGCTGACCAAGAAAAAATTCGGAGAAAAAGCAAATTTGTGTATTTCAACGAAATAACAGCGAGCATGTTCACGCGAACAGTAATCCGAAGTGAGTTCAAGTGTTTTGTCTTTCACTTTAAAGTGCTCCAAAACAATCCTAACCTCAATTTGTATGTGTTTCAGGTGGTCCAAGGATTGGACAGAGACTGATTCAGACTCCTTCGTCCTTCAGAGCTACAATTGAACCAAAAACGCTTGTAAACTCTTTTGCCAGTATCAATAATGCAACGAAACTTCGTAAACGTGAAAACACATTTTTAGAATATCAATTTGCAGCAATCAATATAAATAATGGCAATTTGGTGCCACCTTCAATTCAACCACCGGCCCCAAATCAACGCATCGAAGAACCGGGTAAGGATGACCGCAAAAATATCGATACACCTATCTCAACGATTGTAAATGAGATTATGGAGAAAATCAGTGATAAAAAGGGTGACATGGAATTGCCGCCGCTCGAAGGTCAAAATGAAAGCATAGAAGCAGCTGTCATGATAGAAATCCGTCGATTGAAAATGAAAAAACATAAACGCAAGAAGATGTTGAAGAAAATGAAATTCGAATTTGCCAAGCGAAAATTGCGACGCCGAATGCGAAAAGAAAAAGAATTTCAAGCCATGCTTCTTTCACAAATCAAAGATGCCGAAAAATTCTCGGCCGAACAATATGTCGTTGATAAATTGGCACGATTAAAAAATGTACCCAAACCGAAACCAGAAATTGTAAAACTGTTCTAAATCTTTAAAATGATAACGATTTGTGTATTAGATTGATTTTGAAGTAAAATTCACGTATGAATAATAGAGAAAATTGTGCTTTTTTTTGTCAAAAATACGCTCATTTGGATGTCATCAATTGAAATGTCAGCCTTTTTTAGTACGCCTTTGTAGAGCTCTCTACGTCTTGAGAAAAGCGCGAGTTTTTGAATCATCGATACGGTGTTAGGTACGGTCACAAAATTGTGACGAAATTTAATGTAGAACAAGCCGAGAAAATATCCGAACCAAATAAAAAGAACAGCAATGATGCAAACACTTGTATATTGTACGATACATTCGTCGGTCAAATTTTTATTTAAAGATTTCTCCAAATTGTATAGAATTCTCAGAACAACAATTGACAAACGACCATTTCAACTGCTTAAAGCATCCAGCAAAAAAAAAAAATAACAGCGATCTGAGTGCAATATATATTAGAATACGATTTATTAAAATATCAACGAATAAAACGAATTTGGATAATCGCAACGATTTTTCACATTAAACATATTTTAGTGAATTATCAATGTCCGCCAGATTGACCCTCCTTTGGATCAATGGTCATGAGTTTTTTTTCGCACAACTTTTTGATTTGAATTTGGTTGGTTTTTTCAGCACATCTCAAAATGCGTCGTATGTCAGCCACTCGCTTGTGTTGTACGGCTAGTAAGTATGCTGCTTTGAGTTGTCCGGATAAAATGTGACAGTCGATCTGCACAGAGACAGCAGTTATCATGCGAATTAGGTGTTCGGTGGCCCCTTTAGCTCGTTGAGGATGATTGACATTGGTCAGTGCATTTTGTACAGCCAATGAAAGTATCTCATTGCACAGTTTCGTATCCGGCTGATTGCTGTTTGTTTTAATGCAATTGACCAACTTTTCAACGTCATTTAAACGATAATTGATGGCCAGATACTTTGTTGCGATCGCATAAATTTTTTCACCATTCAAATTCATGCCCTCAATGATGCGATAAGCCAAATCAAAGCCCTCTGCAACATTTGTTCCACATATCAAAATCAGTGCAACCAGAATAATTTTATCTTGGCCATTTTCAAACAATGTTGGAATATTTGTGCACGGGAGCAATGATATCTGAAAATAGCAAGTATAAGCCGTATTTATAAACAGTTCCTTGTATTAAATGCATAAAATCATTATGAATATTGAAAATTAAGCATTTACCTTTGAAATAAGGCTGACCGTTTCCTTTCCATTTTCCTCACAATTGGCCAAAAATTTAGAAGCGTCCATTTGCAGCCGGATCGTATTGATGTGCTGATTCAGTGATTTTGGATCCATTTTCATTACAAATGATTGATTCTCTTCGGCACGTTTCGACAAGTTCTTGATCTCTTCCCATTGGCACAATTCCAATTCACTTTTCAAATGTTCGGCGGCGTTCATCAGATGATGTGCATTGCTGTGAAGCTCTTGGTATGTGGAACAATTCATCGCGTAAAATCGTACACACGTCATGCTAGCGCGAATGGTATCTTTCAATTGCAATTGCACCTGGTACAAACTGTTCAGGAGGTTCCGTTTCTCCAGCATTAAGCACACTTGAATTATATAGTCCTTCCACATCATCAGCGTTTCATCCATTTCGATCATTTGCTGGATAATCACATTGAGTCGGCCGCTCTTTAAATGCGGCAGAATAATTGTTTGAATGAATTGATCGGGCGGAATGCGCAGGTACAATGTGTACTTTAGTGCTTTTGCAACTTGTTTATATTTGATTAAAAAGCGTAATATGTCGAGATGGCGTCCATAGCTCACCAAGTAGAATAGTGATTCGGTGTAAAATCGTGAATGTAATCCATGCTGTTCACTATCCGATGCAAATAATGAATTCATATTTTCGACTTCAGCCAGATTCAGTGTGCGATGCGTTTTTACGCTATATTTCCCATGTGATATTTGCTTGAGATTCAAAAGTGTGTGTAGAATATTGACGGCTGGCTCATGAATTGGCAGCTTCTCTTTTTTACCAAACCGAAATTTTGACAGAGAACGAGTCGATTGTGAAATTGCTAAGGCTTTATGCAACACATCCGAATCTAATGGATGGCACGTTGTCTCTAAAATACCCAGTATTTCCGATAAAAGTGGCTGCACTTTCGGCGAACGAGTGGTATTTTTGAAATGCAATGGTTTGGCATTGTGACTTTTGGCGGTTTGTTCGTCAGCGGTTAGGAAATGCGTGATATGGCGATGATCTTCATCACATGTGGTTCGTGTTAAACAGTGAACGAACTTTTCACGGGCTGAACGAAAGACAAAATGTTAATGAGTGAAATGTTCATTTTAATTCATTAATCAATTATACAGTGACATTTTGTTGACGAGCACTTATTTAAAATGTATCACCTGTTTCAAAACAACCAGCTTTAATGCAAGCAATGCCCCAAGCAGCCATTATGCCAGTTTTTTGTAGGCCAGATTTTAGCGATATCTCAATAGCGAGTGGGAATTTTTCGGCAACAACAAGATTGTCACGCAACGTTCGCAAGCTTTTCATATTGATTGACTCCATCGGTAAGAATGATTCGCAGCCATTCCGAACAACTGCATTGATAATTTCAGCGTGGTCACGCACCTTCAGAACTTCCGAGTCCACACAGTGTATTTGCTTATGAAACTAAGATTCAATACGAAATTTTGAATTATATATGCTTATGAAGCTAGATTTTGTGAAATTATTGAAACTTTCATTTTTATTTACCTTTGCTGCAAACGATAAACAATACAGAATTCGAGTAACAAAAGCGTAATCAACTTCGGGATTTGATTGGCCCGGTTTGAGCGGCTTAAGTAAGGCCTCGAATTTCGTGCAATAGTTGAGCAAAAAATCGCAGCAATCTTGGCCGGGCGTATGCATCGAAATCAAAGTAAGGCACAATGATGCGCTTGGTGCATATTCGAATGAAAACTCCTCTCTTAACAGGCTGTCATGTTTGAGATGGCCGGTGAAACGATACACCAAAACTGTATTATCAATCGATTGTTCAGATAGCCCCAGTATGTCTGCAGGTGGTGTTGATGGTTTTTCCACCGAATCAATCGTCTCTTTCTCCGCATTCATGGTTTGGGCTTCATTCGTTTGGCGATAGCAATCATCACAAACGCGTACAATAATATTATCGTACAATTTTGGAACTTGAAGACGTTTCGTCGAACATGAATGGCATACAACTCTTCCACATCGGCGACAATGATGACGACGCGTAAGCATAGTGAAAACTGATTTTTTACAGCACATACAATGCGTAGTTTCATTGTCTTTCACCCAATTTAATTTATCGGGAGCATCGCGAGGCATCGTAAACGTTGTGCACAATGAATCCACAATGTCTTCGTTTTTTTCTGTCAATATATTACTGTTTGCCACTCGAAAATCGAGCGCTTTAGCTGCGTATCGCAGCAGAATTCGGTCAACACACTGAATACTAGTGGTGTGAACGGCATAATTGACATTCTCATTACGACCATCTTCCATCGATTGTTTATTCAACTTGTCATTTTCACTAACTAGCACCTCTACTGGAATTGCACTGGGGCTGCAAAATTGACATTCATTATTCTTGATGTGCGGTCGAATGGCCTCCAAAATTCTGGCCAATATTTCAAACTTGGAATTTAAAATATATTGTTCGATGATTAATAGTGGTGCTCCAGCAAGCTCCCATAAAACATTCACTTCATGAGCGTCGACATTTTCGAATATAATCGATGTGATTTTGTAGTTTTTGTAGATGTGAATGTCGTCGACTGCATTTTCAATCAAACAATCGACTAAATATTGCAGTAGCTTACAGTTTCGCAGCTTCAAAAGGATATTTGTATCCAATTGCGGCACCATGATTTTAAAGAGCAGTTTGCACACTTTGATGAAAGATTCATTATTTGTGTCTCGATAATCCGTGATTTTATTGATGAACAGTTCAATGAACGATGGCTTTATCAGTGCTTCGCGTAAAGATACGGTTTGAATCCACTGGTAACACAATTCATATTGATTTCGTTCGATAAGGGAATGCAACAGCCGTTCGGGTGCTGCACGACTAATTTCCATGACTTTTGTCCATGCATCGCATGGCAAAAGATGAGTAATTACGGTTGCTCTACCGATATTTGCATAGAGTTCGATGTCCAATAAATACTTTTTCAGCTGATTAATTTGTTGAATTGGCACTTCAGCGACTCTTCTGTGCTGCAAAATCGTTCGAATAAGGTGCAAGGCAAGATCATCGTCACTTATCCGATTAACATACATTAAGAACGTGCTTGACATCAATGTGACGCTCTGAATGCTCTCGATGAGTGAATATGTTTCGAAATCTGGACTTTTCCCTTTGTTCGATGCTTCTTCTAAGATTTTTGTGATCAAAGCATCTTTGATGTCATAAATTATTTGGCTGTGCCGTTTTAACTGATGCTCTTGAATATGTTGGAACAATTGGAATGCCGATCTAAAACAGAGATGGATGTGAAATTGAACCAATTGCAAAGAAATAATAGGAATAAAAGACGATTGAGAAAATGAAAAGAAGAAAATAAAAATGTCTAATGGGCTAACCGGTAGTCCATGCGCTCGATAAACTTTCGGGCAACATCTAAATGGAATGAGTCAAAGTAAAGTACGCCTATCATCGGGTTACATTGTTCAGTCGAAACGGTATTAATTCTCAACTTTTGCATTTCTTCAATATTGCTGAGCAATGTAAAGTTTAGCTGCTGTCTAGCATCTGAGAGTGGTTCATCTAATTTAATGTCATGAATTTTCTCCAAAAGATACGCTATCAATTCGTTGTGTTGCCGCATATATCGGACAACATCCAGTCTTTTGATTCCAAATGGTTTGCGTGGCGCATTTTCTTTTTCATTGAATTTCATCTCAAACAAATCTTTGGTTAGCATTCGAAGCATTTCGTTCAATTCAGCAACTGGACTTACATTGAATTTATCACAAATTGAAATGTTCGGACACGTATTTTTGGTGATTACATGCAGGAGATTCGTATTAAGATTACAAACAATCGATTCAATGTCTCTCAGCGGAACATTAGCATTTTCATCGAAAATTATATCGCCAATCAACGAAAATAGATCAATTTCAAGTATTTCCTCGAGGCATGTGCGATTCACATTCAGATCTTTGGGATTTTTAAAATATATCAAACGTTTCATATTATCAGTGTACTCGTAAACTTTTTGCAAGAGATTCTCATTTTTCGAGCAAAATACATCAAACTTCATGATACTTTCGGTGAGGCCAGAGCGCATGGATAATCGATCCAAAGTGACTAGCTTCTGCTTCTCAAATGTATCTTCTTGTTCCAGTTTCTTTGCCAAATCCGTCGCTTTGAATGTATACACTTGATTCGATAGAAAATGCTGAACGCAAATTGACTGTCGTCGGCTCATGTTGTAGAGAGACAACGATGAAATGATCTGTTCAATGCAACCGTAATATCCAATCCGATTTTGCCATGCATCAATTGGCTCATCTTTATCCCGATATTTCGAAAGCAGCTTGAAAATATCGTAACAAATGTCTGGCTCGGAAAGAAGGCTCAACAGGAGGTCAATGAGAAGCGTCCCTTGCACAGCAACGCCTCTATACAATTCCAAATATGGATAATTCGAAACAAAATGATCGAGCAACAATTTTGTCTCCTGTGTCTCACAAACGGGGTTTTTGGCTAAAAAACGGTCGAGAGATTCAAGTGTCTGTCCACAATTTTCAAGAACTTCCTCACTTTCACTTGGCAGGCCCGTATTTATTTTGTCTTTTGAAATATTTTGATCGTTCAAAATCCCTCGAATATTGGACTTTAGTTGGTTGTAATCTTCCAAAAGTTGCACTTCGCGTGCAATCGTCGAATCGGATAGCCCGTTTGTCTATTGAAGACAGATTTTTTGAAATTAGGATAATTTTATTTTAAATTTTCATTGCAAATTTCTATTGACTTACTTCAATTATGCTTTTTGCCGTTTTCAAATCGCCCCGAATCACCGAAATGGCAACCATATCGTGAAGTTTCCCGAACATTTTGCCCATAAATCCTTTTCGAATAAATCTTTTTTCATGATCAACATGATCAAATATAAAACCGTTTGCATTGTCCAATTTCTCTTTTTCCTTGCCTTCGATTTCGGTTGAATGTGCAAATGAGTTGCTTTTTCCAGACGATGATGACTTTTTGCTGGAAGTGCGACGCCGCGGTTTTCGTCGAATGGTTAAATATCTCGCATGCCCCGTCTCTGTATTTCCATCATCGTTATCCGAACTGCTGGAAGCCTTCTTGTGAAACTGTTGCTTATGCCGCGATGATAAAATCGTCTTCAAACTTGCCGGTACTCGAAGGCATTGTTTTGTTGAAAAGTACAAATTGACCAGCTGCATTCGCCATTTGGCATCAACAATTGCCTTGGAAATACGTGCAAAACGTGATTTAAGCGGCTCAATTTCTTCGTCCACCTTGCGATTGACTATCGACGAACTCAGAACATCAAGCATATTTTGAAGGACAATGGAAGAACAGGCGAAACCAGTTTTCACGTTCTGAACAACTAATTTTTTCACCAATTCATTTTCATTGGGCTCGAGTGAGGAATCCGATTCATGCATTGTCGTTATCGAAGTGGATGTTTCAAGTTTTCCGGTGCTAGACACTTTCGCATTGACATGCTCCCAGCGCAAAAAGAACAATGAAAATAGGTATTCAACAGCTTCAATGTAATCATTTAATTCGTTTATGTTGTCAATGATTTGCTTAATTTCGGCACTTTTCGTACGAACGATATCTTCATAGTTTCGCGCCGTCGGTGGGATCAACAGCACTTCAAACATCAAATAAATTGTATAGAATTGATCATAAATATTCACTTCGGAGGCTTTTTTACTATCCTTCTCGATGCTTGGGTTAATTAACCGATTGAATTGTTCATTTTCAAGCAATTGCCTGCGGACTAATTGATAATCGCTCGTATTTATGATAATACTGCCTTCGTTGAACTTCACAAAAAAGTCGAGAATATTGTATTTCGATGCGAGCATTTTGATCGCAAGTGTATCTGATAAATATTCATAGCGTTGATTTGAGCGTAAAAACTTATGCAGCGATAGCATTCGAGTAAATTCGTTGTAAAGAATCTTTTGATTTTCACTCAATTTGGTCGGGTCAATTTGATCGAATTTCTTCCAAACTTCATCGTAAAAATTGAAATCGGTTCTTCGGGTCGGCTTGTTGCTGATCAGCATTGCCAATTTAGTCAATCGCGATGCGCCAACTAAAACCTCTGGTTCCGCAATTTCTTGGACATCGTGAAGCGTCGACTCCAGAAAATGTGCACCTCGATTTGTTGCCATGAAAAATGCCGTCTTCATTGTGTACGGATGTGTGACGTAATGTTGGTTGATAAAATTATTGTACGCTTTGATCAACGGCAAATATTTACTAGCCATCAAAACTAACGGAAGTTCCCAAAATTCATTTGTGTCGATTCTTTGAAAAATCGAATTGAACACGTATGTTTGGCACCTTTCAAGCCATTCATCGGCCACTTGAGCATTCACCAAAAAACTATACAAGTTGCTCTTGGCCACCGTCAATTGTTCTGATGTAAACTCAACAAATTGCAACATTGCTTCGTAATATAATTGCATATAAATTGATGGCGGAAAGCAGCTTACGATCTGACACATTGGATACGGATGCTCGATGAGATTCGACAATATAAAGCGATGCGTTGAGGTTTTAAACAATCGCGTTATTTCAGTTTCACAGCCAGGATTTTCGAGATAATTCCGCAGCTCCTGTCAATCAATAATATAATGAAATGATCGTCAGATTTCCAGTAAACTGTAAGTATAAAACTAAATTTGTTGTGAAACACTTACAAAGTATGCATCGGAATCTTTCCTTGGCAATAAGAACCAGAATTTCTCGAAATTATCCATTTTCACTGATTCAATCTAATTTAAATACTGCAATCAAACTCAAAATGAGAACGATCCGTTCAAAAAACCATTCAGTCCGTTTTTACATTGTATTTTTTCTTCTTTCTTTAAAAATGAAAATGTTATCAACATGTAAAAGTTCATTTTGTCATGCAAAAACAATAACAATGTTTCACTATCACCAAATTCATTGTCGACTTATCGCGACTAGCCGATCGGCTCAACAAAACATTGAAAATACAAGGAAACTATAATGTTACAAGAGAATATTTGACGATTCAGATCGGCAAATAATTGGTAAACACGACTAAAACATCAATATCACTGTCACACAAATAAAAACATTCGAAGTAAAATGAAATAAAGGCGTATCTTGTGATAAGTCGCACATTATCTCTGTGCATTATTATTGTATCATTCACAAGTAACTTAGACGTTGTTGTAATCTGTCAATTTGACAATTCCGTTGATGACAGTTGTTCACTTGCTGGACATCCCCCTCAAATGTTCAAATCACACGAAAGAAAAAACATTCAACTATTTTTGAACTGTTAAAATTGACGTTATTATTGCAAGCATAGCACGAACTATTTGTGTACGACTATTCATAAATGATTCTTCGTAAATACGCGTTTGTTTCGATCCAATGCATTTTTTTCATACAATTTTTTCACATTTTTTTATACGACTCCTACAAAAACCAATAACTACAATGTGCATGCATATTATCAAAGAGAATGTACATAAATTACGTTTGTAAAAAGCAAAATGTACAATTCATTTCTGTAAAAATGTGTTGAAATTCGGAGAAAAAGAATTGTCTCAAATAACCCGGCTGTGTTGGCCATTGGGAGACAAAAACGCCAAGAAGAGGAATGTACGAATCGCTAATATTCGTAAATTCTGGGGAAGTGTTATTTTTATTGCGATTGTGTCACGTTGCACGCGAATATTATGCGAAACACTGTCTCAAGAGTAAGTTAAACCGTCTTAGAACTCCAATGATGAGCACAAATAAAACAACTCAATCAAAAAGAAAATTGGAAATAAAACCTGCCGTTTGTTTTTGAAATCAATATATTTATTCATTTTTAAACATGTTTCTGGTTGGTGTGATGTTGCTCAAGGGATTCGCATCTATTTGAATGAATGATTTTAATTTATGTACATCTGAATGTGCGGTATTGATTGAACATCTAAAATGAATATTGTGACTGCACGCGCGCGTGATGCTTACTAAATCGCTGGCCATAAATTTTGCGAAGGAAAATATTTGACACAACTGCAAACAACATTCAGAAAAATTGATTAAGCATTTGTAAAGTAAAAGTGTTTCTTACTATTTTCCTTTCTAAATTGTACGACTCTCTGAACAGTGCATTTATTCTAAATGTTTCATTTTTTAAGTATTTCTATTTTTAATGTGTTTTGTTCAAATTGTAATTCAATATGAGGAAAATATCTGATAATGGCTGTTTTTGGTCGTAAATCCCCATCCATTTCAATTTGATTTCGTCTAATCCGATTGAAACTTACCAAATCAAAAAAGTGCATAGTTCAAAATCTCATTCTTAAAATGCTATCTTGCTCCTGGGCATCTTTTGTCTAAAACGATTATGTTATACAATAATTGTTGTAATATTTTGGTCGATACATGGTGATTCCACGATTCAGGTGATTAAAGATGATTGAAATTCGTTCAAATCCAATGAAATGAATAAATCAATACGAATGATTAAATATATAATTATAGTATAGGCCTTTAGTATCCACAATTAAACTCGATTCCATTTTTGTAGACCCAATCGTTAATCTCATTGAAATTTATTTTAGTGGCTATTGATTGCAAATTTTCACAATTTCATTAATTGTCCAAATTATAAATCTTTTTTTTTTCAATTTAGAATATAATAATAATCTACTTTCAAATAGAATGAGAATCTTTGTGAACGAATTCGACATACTTATTTTAATGTTTAGATGTGAACAACGGAAAGAAATGTATTTCGATTATTGATGGATTATTATGGTTTCGTTAAGTTAATTTCGATAACAATCAAAATAGTTGATCTCTACTGATACGACAAAGCAAAGTTATTTCAGTAAACATTTCTTGTGTATATTTGTTTGGTATTTGATTAATTCGGCAAATTTACAGTAATTTATATATTTTATATCTGTAAATATTTGGTTATTGAATATATCTAAATGAACACAGATACCGAACACTAATCTATGAATATTCTCGATTGCGTCTGTTGTGTCCAATATTGGGCTGGACCAAATTGAAATCTGCAACACATATTGACATTCATAGAAATGTACACGTGACAACTTTTATGTTTGCCAAAAAAAAAAAATCTGTCATTGATTACTATTTTGTAAGAATAAATGTCATAAAATGTGGCAGTTGGAGCCTTCGATGGAAAGGCTACTCAATGGTCATGCTGGAATATCGTTAAACAAATACAATGAACGCAGCTCAATAGAACGTCGCTTATATTAATTGTAATAATAATATCTTCATATATTGTTTACACAAAAATCAGTTACATTTGGTTTTGAATGTTGCACGTAAAGATTACTTCTGCAGCTGTTTGTGTATGATGATTTTGGTAGAATACATTTGGTTTTAATGCGTTCGATTACAATTATTTAGCTGTCATTTGGACCAATGAATTCAATGCGTGTTTGTGTGTGTGTGTGTGTGTGTGTGTGTGTGTGTGTGTATTTTTGAAACACACATGTGCGTTTGAGATTTGAGATGTACCATTTCGCTGCGTCGGAATAGAGTGCGAAAATAAAAACCGGTAAATTTTTCCAACGATGCGATGCTATCATTTCCATTCGAGATTATCTATCGCCTTATAATAATATTTTTTCCTTTTAAATTCATTCCAATGTTAGAGTCAAATTCTTAATTAAATACTCATTAAATGAGATTATATGCTTAATTATTCGATTCAATCGAGTTATTTTTGAATATTGCATCAAAATAAGTTACAGCAAGACTGTCCAATTAAAGCGCATTCGATTTCGACACGCATTCCGTTCGTTTCAATCAAACGAGCCCTTCGAATAAAATGTTTGAATTTACCGTTAAATATTTACCATAAACTTGAATTGGAGCTATGTTTAAAACGAATCTAAGGTTTATGGAACTGAATGGCCCCGAAAAAAAGTATAGTCAGTAAAATCGATTCCGATAAAATTTCAACTATTATCTAAACGTTGATAGCATTAAAATGAGTTTCGCATTTCTTTGGCCTTTTACGTGTTTGTGTGTATATAAACTAATCTCAATTTCCGTCTGTACAACACGCTTAAATCATCGATGATTGAATTAATTCTCATTCAACCGCATCCTCTTCGGATGACGAACTTCCCGGGATTGTGCTAAACCATGGTTCACGATTCTTGATGACCCTACAAAACAGATTTCAACATTTTTTCAAAAGAAAATGAAATATTTTATCACATTTATATGGAAAAACAAAGAAAATGGATTGCGATTAGTTCGAATCACTCGGGATGTGAACTGAGTGAAAAGAATTAATGGTGATGAAACTCACGTGGTCTTTTGTTTTGTATTAGTTGGCAGTGTTGATGATGCTCGATAGTACGGTTGTTCGTCGCATTCTTTTTCATCCATTTTTCGTTGCAATGTCATCGTTTCTTGTGGCTGGTCGACATGCTGTTCATCGAGATAATAGCGTGAACCATGAGCAGATTTACAATTTTCACATTCACTCAAATAATCATCGTCCAAACTGGTGTCGTTTGGCAAAAAGTGTTCCTTTGGATTTGAGCAATTGGTAAATGTTGTGCACACCGGTAACGGTTTATCAATGTCCGTTTTTTGCATTCGATGCGCATCAATTTGATTGGTCGTAGTATTTTGGCTATCATTTTGTACGTCTGGTTTGAGGCTCGTATCCTGCGAAATAGGAGCCGTTTTCTTTGGTTTCGACGTACTACTGTGCACCTTTGAATTCAACAATGTCGAATTTGTCGTGAGATTTGCATTAATATTTTGAAATGGATTTTTTGCACTCAATAGCTGTGGTTTAGCTGCGCTCGCTGGTTTTGGGAGGGTAAAATTAGCAGTTGTTGGATACGTGGTTTTAATATGATTGATTTTTTGATCCGAGCCCAAATTTAATGATGTCACCATTGAATATGTCTTATCTACTGCCGGCAATTTACTTCGTTCACGGCTTGAACTAGAGCGATGATGATTCGAAAGTGTGCTGGTCGTTAGTAATGCTGATGAACAATTTGTTGTTGCAGTCGAGTTCGATATGGTTGGCACACTATCCGTTTGACGACTGGACACTTGTGATTTCGACAGTTTCGGAGGCAATGTTGGATTTAGGTTGGGAACAACGCCTTTTTTTTGGCCATCATTATTTGTTGGAGCTTTTGTGCCATTCAATTGATTTGCATTGATCGTTTTTCCATGATTTATATTAATCGGTAAAAGCTCTTGTATGGATTTTGGATTCGTTGAATCATTGACTTGCGGTTGCACTTGAGAATGTGCAATTGTGGTAAGTTCATTGTGACCGATTTGTTTTGAGATCGTTGAAATTTTCGATGGTGTTTTAACTTGAAGCGTCACATTCGGTTGAGTCTCGCTTGGTGCCGAACAGCTACTTGATTTTGGTGGATTGGTAGCGCTCAAGAGGCCTGATGCTGAATTCCGATTGTAGCCAATTGCTGTGGATGATGTTGCCGTTGGGGCTGTGGTGAGTCTAACTGGGGAAGATGTGAATGAGGCCGATTTGGCAACATGCGATTTTTGGCTAGGCCATTTTTTTGTCAGTGTGCTCAACAGCATTTCGTTTGTTTGTTGATTACGTGATACATTGAGATAAGTCGAACCCATATAGGTCATGGGAACATGCTGCACTGGACATTGGCAGACCGATTTCTTGTTCAAGGTCGATGTGCCCGAGCAGTTTTGTCCGATTTTATTGCCAATATCATGTGTTTTTGCTTTTGTGCTTGAATTCGTGGCATCATTAAGTGTGAAGTGTCGCGGAATAGTGCGATGATGACGACGAGACTTTAGCTGGCGTATCGAATCATTTGGTAGCAATGGTAATGTTGCCGTTGACATCGATGTTGATTCGTCAAACAAAGGCGGTGGCAAAATGGTAATGTTTGCATGATTTCGCACCAAAGCCAAGCTCGCCTCACTATTTTTTTTAACGCGACTGTGCTGTGGCGTCTGGAACACAACATCCGTTCGATTCTTTGGCTTATTGAGTGAATTTGAAATGGAGCAATTGCGATAGTTGCATGACTGTGCATCGGTATTGGTTTCGGTGCTAGTTGTAGCAATTGTTGAAATGGTATTCCGGTCTGCGCCAAATACATCAATTTGATTCATGTTTGAGAGTGGTGCGCGTTGCTGTGTGTCGGCACATTGATTGGTCGATAGTGGCAATGATGAATATTGTGCGGTGCGTGGTTGAGCATTTTGCTGTAGTCTTAATTGTGCGTTCGGTGTGATTGCGGTATAGCATTTATTGATTTGATGATTTTCACCCGTTGCAACTGCCGTAATGTTTCCCGAATTGCTAATGTTGATGTTTATCAAATTGGTTGTGCTGGTTGCGATGGACGTTGGTTGAACATCAAATGAACTCTCGACCATGGTTGTGCCGGTTGAAATCGGTGCAGTGTGTGTCGTGGCCACGCTGTACATACACAACAATTGCAAATGGTTAAAAATCTCTGAAGTTTTTTCTTTGAATCTTACCAATGTAAGAATATTTTATTGAGAAAAACTCACCTAACGGTGCATTGAGAATTGATCGTATCAGATTGAGCGACAGCTTCTTCGTAAGGTGGCGGTGGTTCGCCTCTTGGGAAATAACCACTTGCTGGTTTCCATAAATTGTATTGATTCGAATTTGAATCGTACGGATATTCAATATTGATGTTGCCATTGTTCATGTAAGTTCCACCGATGTATCCAATGCTAGTGCGTGTCTCTTCATTATTATGTCGATTGGCGCTAACGCGTATTTTGCGTTGTCGAAAGCGATTGACAACCAAAAAAAGGAATGTTAGCGACAGAGTGGCTATTAGGCCACCCACGAATAGTCAGATGCCAAAATCGGGCGTTTTATCGACATTTCCCGATAATGCAACGTCTAAGCAAATGAATTCACAGCATGAACTTCCGATTTGAAACGATTTACATGCTTGGGGTGGTGTACAGAGCACTGCTTTACACAATTTTGCATGCCCATTGTCACATAAACACAGTCTGAAAATTATTTATTCAGAAACATTTCGATTGAACAACTTTGATATTGTTGGATGTAATTGCATTTGTGAAGAATTATATCATTCAAAATATTAACAATCTAAAAATAATTCTTCTTACCTGCAAATGTCAGGCCCAGGTACATAGTGTCGACCATGTTCAATTGTTTGACCATGTACATCGTGACATTCGTTCATCAGGTTTGACGTCTGTAGAGAGCTTGCACCTGGATTTCATGCAAATGTAATCAATTAATTCGATTGTAATGGCACACGAAAATGAGTTGCAACTCAAAAACCAGTGCTAAACTCCACTACTTTTGCTATAATGTCGCTCTCAAATGCAATTTAAAAAGTCAATTCATGGAATTTAATTGATTTCTCAAAGCAGCAAATCTTATTGCACGTCATTCAATGTTGGAACAAGCAAAAAATGGTCAACAGCACATTTTTCACACTTTTATTCATTGCAAGAATTTTACATACCATACAAACTTCCCATCAGAATTAGAGACATTGTGGTTTCTATGCTGAGCTTGGCTTTATAAATGGCTATTTTCATTTCTTGTTTACACTTGAATAGGTTTTTTTTATTAATGAAAATTGGCACAACACTGAATGAAATAATACCCCCCAAGAGAACAGTTCAAAAAAACCATACAAATTCGAAGTGTTTCAACTTTAGGACTCTTCCTATTGAATCCTATTAATTTGAATAGAGCATCAAGTAGAAGTATTTTTAGTAAACTAGAAAGTTCATGTTTTTGTTTGATGAAAAAATGGCATAGAAAAATATTATTATCTGTCAGAACACACACGAAAACATTAAAAACGCGAGCATCATGAGTACAGCTGTTATATTCAATATCTTCAGACTCCAGAACTAACGCACGAGCATCTAATACAAACGCACAAACATACTGCTATCGATAGAATTTGTTGACTGGCTTATGAAACGAACGCATGCTTACGCATTCGCTGACCACCTCCTTCAGCATAAATCAATATATCGTCACAAAAACGGTGAATTGACGCATTCCTACATTTAAAAAGATACGAAGGATGTTGTTTGATTGTTAATATTGGGAAATGCCATATTTAATTAGAATTATGAGACGAATATTCAGATAACATAGAATTAAATTTTATTTTATTAATCAACCAAGTTCACATATTGGATATATAGCATATCCGAATGCATTTCTATATATGGATGTTTCAGACTTCAGACAACAGATGGCTTCAGAGTCATCAAATCATCATGCATTTCAATCATTCCAGCATCTATTCCCTATTTCAAAAAGAACCCATCCGAATTAATGTTTTTTATCTGCATCAGATGTGTAATTCATATTCTAGATGTGTTCAATTCAGAATAAAAACCAGACAAAAAATAAAAAATAAAAAAACAGATAGTTTTTTTTTGAAACTCACACAGAGATTGAATCTATCAACGAAAGGTTTATCACTTTGTTTGTGAGTTCAATATTATCCGTTTGACTGCACAATATTAACTTGCTATTAAATAACCATTATTGTTGTATCGCATAAAGAACTTCGCATTATTCGAACAATATATTTATCATTTCTATGCAATTAGAATTTTATGATTGCATTTAGTCTCACTGAAAGAATAAAACTTTACGTCAATTATTCCATTCAATTATCCGTATCATTGCGCGCCTTTTAAGTACGTTGAAGTTTTGTAGTTTTTATCAATAGGGTTCAACAATGACAGTAGAAATCTGTCACATTGATTGTCACATTCGCAAAGTCAAACACATTACAGACAAATAAATTAGAATCATCAAGCAAACGTAAAATAACAACGATGTCGTTTATTGAATTTGAAAGTGGTTGGGAGAAGGAAAAAGCGCGTCAAGAGCTTCGCGAAGTTCGAGCGGAATTACTTAAAAGGGTAAATTATGCGAGATGCTTTTTTTTGTTTGTCAATATGTTCCATGTTCAGTTGCAATTTTGATTCTAATAATATTGTTCTATTTGTCCAAAGGCAGAAGAAAACGCAAAACGACGAGATGAGAAAGAATTGCAAAAGAAATTTCGTGGTGATGATCAGTGGATATTGCCATCTGTGTCAAAGAAAATAGATGAACTTTCAACTGATACATCAAGTAGCAAAAAGAAAGATAAAAAGTCGAAAAAATCGAAAAAGTCCAAAAAGTCGTCATCGAAAAAACAAAAAAATGAGAAGAAGAAAAATAAAAAGCGGAAAAACTCGTCTTCGAGTGATTCGGATGATAGTTCGTCGGATGAAGTGCAAGTATCCAAACGAAAACACAAACGAAAGCATTTCAGTGATGTCAGCTCTACAAGTTCGTCCGATAATGAAAGCGAAGAAGATGAATGGGTCGAAAAAGGTGACAATACCAACGAAAAGAATGATAAACAGAAGAAAAAAGATGAGATGCCAATGCAACGCGATGATTGGCTTAGCGGATTAACGTCTATCGCTACATTTTCGAAGAGCACCGAACCAAAAGAGCGCAAAAAAGAGGAACGCAAAGGTATTGATGCATATGAACCAGGCAAAAGTGTGCGCGAACTGAATCCATATTGGAAAGATGGAGGCGATGGATTACCAAAAGCATTCGCCAAACCAAAATATGATTCTGATGATGATGAACAAGACACGAGACATTCGTATCGAACCAAGCACAGTGAAAGAGAACGTCAATCGAATTGGAAAAAGAAATCGGAGACTCAAAATGCTTCGACGTCTTCCATTCATATTCAACGAGAAGTTCAGAAGGAACATAGTTCAAGAAGGGAGCCACAGAGACGAAAGTCATCTAGTGCGTCCAAATCGTCGAGTCGATCACCATCCCCAAATCCAAAATCAAGTGGAGAAAACATGCCAGAGGCATCGAGAGAAGATTTTCTTACCGATCAACAGATGAATGAATTGGGTGCAAAATTGGTAAAAGCTGAAATTTTGGGTAATGATGAGCTTGCCAAAGAGCTAAAAGAAAAACTCGATCGAGCCAGAACGTTTCGGAGTGAACACAAAAGCGAAGTATTGGCCAAATCCTATGAACGACGAGCCGGTGGTTCGAAAAGTAATCGTGAGAAAGAGGAAGCGGTTGTGCTCTCGACGACAAATAGTAAAGGTCAAAGTCGACCGGTTGGCAAATTTCGAGATGACAGCGATTTGTGGGGCGGCCGTGCCGGTCGAAAAGCAAAAAAACAGAAAGTTGAAACTCATTCCGGTGGAGAACGAGTTCGTTTCTTTGCCGATGACGATCGATATGACATTAAACAAATGGTAGGTTTTCAATTAATTTTCAAAAGAATCAAAAATATATTTTTATAAAATCTCTTCATCTCCAGTTTGAATCGGAGAAATTCACATCGGCCGCCGATCAAGATATGCAATTTGCAAATATTGCTGGAAAGCACAAAAATCCAAATGACGATCTCGAAGATATCTTCGCTGATAAGGTGCGTAAAAACATCAGCGAACACGATGTTGACAAAAAAGAACGAGATCGTGCCATTCGAGAGCATCAAGAAATGGAGCGCACTTTAGATTCGTGCGACAAATGTTTCGATTCGCCGAAACTGGAAAAACAATTGCTTGTTTCGTTGGGGAAAAATGTCTATTTAGCATTGCCATGGCATGAAGGTCTCACAACTGGCCATTGTCTCATCGCACCTTTGGCGCATGTGTCGTGCTCCACGCAACTAGACGATGACGTTTGGCTAGAAATGCGAGACTATATGACTGCCCTGAATCGAATGTTCAATTCACGAAAACAAGACGTGATTTTCTTCGAAACCGCTCGCTATTTGCATCGCCGGCCACATATGGTGATTCACTGTGTGCCAAGCTCTGAATTTGAAATGGCACCATTCTATTTCAAAAAGGCGATTCAAGAGTCCGAAGCAGAATGGGCGACGAACAAACAGCTAGTCAGTCTTAAGGATCGTGATGTTCGACGAGCTATTCCAAAGGGATTGCCATATTTTTGGGTGAATTTTGGCATGGACAGTGGTTTTGCCCATGTTATTGAAGATCAAGAGCAATTTCCCAGCAATTTCGCTCAGGTAAATACATCTGAAAAATGGTTGCAATTCAAAATAGTGTAACAAATTTGTTTAATATTCATATTTAATTGATTGAATTTCAGGAAACTATTGGCGGGCTTCTGAATTTAGATGCCAGACTATGGAGACGACCGCGAAAAATTCATAATCCAATACCAAAAGTCAAGCAATTCGCTGATTGGTGGAAACTATTCGATTTTAATCGATAAAAATATCAATAAAATTTATTTTAAACGCCTATTTTGTAAAAAAAAATTGAATAAAAACTATAAATGTTAACTTGTTCAGCAGTGTGAAGTTGTCTTCTCGAGCATTTGTGACAGTTTGAAGCATTTGAAAAGTGAGCTTAGTGTAGACAACAGCAACAACATTCACGATAAAACTGCTGCATACCTTCGCAGGTACACAGAGCTACCGCATGTTAGCGCTGACCAATAATTCAAACCGATACGAGTGAATGCTCACACAAATGAACATCATCCATTCTCTCTCGCTCTCGTACGCCGAATGTGAGAGTGATCGACACTCGGCAACAGTCGTCGTCGTAGTGGTTGTGTCTAATTCAATATTTCGTTGTTCTTTCTGCATTCTCAGTTCATAGTCGCCGCTTTCGATGTTGGACGTACACGTACATAAATTAAAAATGGTGATTTGAAGTGTGTGCATCGCAGGTTTTGGGTGTCGACATACAATTATTTTTTTCCCGTCTGTTTTTGTGTCCAAAATCAACAAATCTCGATCGTTAATTTTCATCCTCTCGATCGGTTTATTGAAAACGTAACTGGATGTGCTTCCAATTTGTGTATAAGCATTATAATTGAAACGAACGTCGAGTGTGATTTACATGTAAACAAAGTAAAAGCGAAACGATTGCAGACAAATACACTGATCGCAGCGACGCAACGACAGCTTTTCATTTGAAATTTGTCCAAATTCCAGATTTAAAAGAAAAAAAAACAATAAATTCAGTGATTGGATGCAAACACACGCAATTAATGCATTGAAAACAATTCAAGATCATCGTCACTTTGGTTGGTTGCTACCAAACAGGCTGAAACCACAGCAACAAAAACAATAGCAGCAAAGCAAATAGCATAGTGACGAGTCGTATTGGTATGTGGTTTGTTTGTCAAGCAACCAGATTCTTCGAACGTGCATATTATTTATTAGCAACCGTATTCCTTTTTTGTATTCCGAATTCATCGTTTTCGATGTGTTCGTGCGCTATTTTAGTAATATAAATTGTTTCCTTGGATTTCTGATGGAATTTCGTGTAAGAATTGAATGAATTGAAAAAAAAACATGAGCGGGCGCTAGTTTCATCGCGCGCACTGAATACGATATTCAAATGGCGTTTTGTTATCTACGAATAAATAAGCACGGAAATATTTCATGTTTGAAGCCCGTTTAAGTGAATGCAACAAAAACAAACCCATAGAAATTCTGGCAAACAAACAAAAACTCGCAAGTGGATAGTTAAAAATTAAATAAAATGTAATTCGAAACTCCGCATAGTCGGTGAGTCGCTCTTTGGACTGTTTGATCGAATATCATAGCAAGTACGTATGCAATTTGTATAAGTGAAGCATTTTTTTGTGTTGCCACTTGCCAGTGACTTGCTGTAATAATAAGCATCGCTTCGATTCAATTGCCCTGGACATCGGAAACAGTGTGAAAAAAAAGTCTATGAAATAATATAATTTTTTGCCATTCATTTGCATGACAGCGCGGGTTTAACGAGACATATCCCGAAAGTAGTATATTCTTCAACGGAATTGGACAAGACCGATGTAAAAAAACAGTGAATTCTATTGTCTCGCCACGCATTAAATAAAAGAAAAAGTGATATTGCAATTGAATCCCGTTGCTCCACAAAAAACGGTTCAACTGTTTTATGCGTTTCGGATTTTATGTTCGTTGACTTTTACACATTCAAGCGCTTGGAAACAATCAATAAAAATGAGTGAAGAAAAAAATATGTGCAGAAAAATCAATGTGTGCTGAATGATGGAAATTGAAAAGAGAAATATGTGCCGATAATTGCCGTACGACTCTCACCGCGAAAGTAAAAGAATAAAAACATTCACATTCATAATATGTGATGTGAAATTTACGCATTAGCAAAGCAACAAATCAAACATTGCCTGAGAAAGAAGAAACAAGAAATATACCATCTATTGATGATTGTTGTGTGAATCGAATCCGGGGACTCGTAAATCGATTCGAAGTGTGTTGAAACGCCATTCAGTTAAATCGATAAAAAAAGGAAAAGTATAAAAAACTACACAATGTTTTCGAAGAAGAAGAAAAAGCCACAAATATCGATGCCAAGCAATTTTGAGCATCGTGTTCACACGGGCTTCGACAAGCGCGAAGGAAGATATGTTGGTCTTCCGCTACAATGGGCCTCGATCGTGGGCAATAATCAAATTCTAAAATCAACCAATCGACCTCTGCCGCTCGTCGATCCATCTGAAATTACGCAAACCGAAATTCTCGACTTGAAAACAATTGTCCGCCCACATTTTCACAAGCCAAATGCCAATATGGATGATACTGCATCAATGAAATCGACGCTCAGCAACAGCACAGCAACAGCTGTCGCAGCAAATGGCATCGTTTTGCCGAAGACATCACATGTGGCGCGCTCAAATTCATTGCGCAGCTCAAGTCCACCGCGCGTCCAACGTCGATCGGCCAATGTGCCACCGTCAGTGCCCGAAGAACCCTCACAAATTCCAATGTCAAACATCAATATGCCGCAAAATCCTACCCAAATGCAACCATATCACAATGCTGCTGCCGCCGCTAATATGCCACCACAAGTCAATTACGCGTCAAAACCGCCGCATCCAATGCAAATGAATCAGTACAATAATGGCATGAGCACTGGCGATATGAAAGGCTTTAATGGCAATGGCAACGGCAACGGCAACGGCAATGGCAACGGCAATGGCAACAGCAATGGAAACAGCAACGGCATTAATCAAAACCCCATTTCAGTGCACACCGATTTCCCACCAGCCGCACCTTACAGGTAATAAATATATAAATAAATCGCATACAATTTACTTTTATCCAATGATTATGAATTCAATTTGAATGTTTGAATTTCTTTCACATTCATTTCAAATTAATTAATTGCTTGAAATGCGATTTGAATAATGATTTTTTAGTTTTGGGGCCGGTTGAAAACCGTGTTAACATTTTTACGTGAAATATTCGAGAGAAAAGTTCTTTCAGGAATTGGTTCACAGCAAATATGCTGTTGTAAATCGCTTATGAGACGAACAAGAAGCAAATAGTAGATAACAACTGAAACTTAAACATTATTGTACCGGCAACGATGACAAACATCAAGAAACCGTTTATCTATCTTTTTGTATTTGTGTTTTTGTCATTCTTTATTCATTCATTCTGCTTTTCGTTCATATGAGCAAACACGCAGTCGACGGATTATCACATCCAATTCCGCTTGTGTATACAATATACATATTTCTGTTCTCTCTTTGTCGGTCGCTTTTGCTCGAATCTCGTCGATCTGCTCTTGCCTGACCAAGAAACGTCTCCCTTAATTAGAATAACTTCATTCGCATCAACTCTGACGACAACGACATGCTTGATGATTTTTCGGTTGGGCTGTCAAAATCGTGATTTGCTTGTACGTTTCTGGGTGCACAGCTCTTATTATTACGCGAAAAATAGGGACTGGCAAAAATAAGATTCTACAGAAGTCTTGCTCATACACATTCATGCAATCGGCTCGTTTTTGCCAAAGTAACGTTCTTTTTGTCATTTTTCTCATCGCGTATTGTTAGATTGAAACGGTGTTTCGCTTCGTTCCTTTTTTGCACACGATGCAGATAGTGTACAATTGGTACCTACCGTACATAAATCCAATTTAATTAAATGAAATTCTTCGGAAGAAGGTATAAAGAGCGAAAAAAATTATGTGCTGTTCACTGAATGAGTTCAAAAGGAAAGGCTGATGAAAAAGCAGCAACTAATAAAACATCAATTGAAAAGGTTTCTGACTTCTTTGCGCGTGCGCGTACTATATGTGGAATGAGCCTATTAATTTTGTCATATAAACGAGCAAAATTAATTGGAGCATCTTGCGGAACCACTTTGCAGTTCAGTAACTTTTCGCTTCTTTCCGCTCGTTTCCAATCATTCATTCAATTTGATAATCATGGTGATTTATTTTGTCATTTGTCAAATTCGCATTTGCTTCGATTTTCACCTCATTGTCGACATCCATTGTAAATTTTATTAAAACACATTTATTGTGTGTTTTGATTAAATTGTAGTAATGTCGTTTTGAGCAAGTCCGTCTACAAAAGAATGCCAAATAACGCTATTTCACGATGATTTTCTATTTCAAAGACAACAGCAAACATCACCAATGGGTACAATGCAAGCCAATAACAATATTGCGCAGCGTCCCAATTATCCATTACCGCCAACTGTACAGAATCAAATGGGACAAGGGGCCGTGCCACCGCACCATCATCACAATCATCAAATGATGAATTATCAACATGCGCAATATGTCCAGCATAAAACACAGCAAGTTCCACCCGTTCAACAACAGATGCCGAATCCACAAATGACGAACCCACAGATGACCATTCAACAGCAACAACAGCAACAACAGCAGCAACAGCAGCAACAGCAGCAACATTCGAGAGCATCCACTTCCAGCGGCGGAGCGTCAAGCGCTGGAGCTAATCAAAACTTTGCTCAGAATCAAAATCAAAACGCAAATGCTCTCAATAATAATGTTAATACCCAAACTAACAGTACTAACAATAATGGCACGAGCAACAACAACAACAACAATATGAAACAAGAGCAACGCTTGACACACGAACAGGTGAGTCACACCAACATGTAAAATCAACGACAACGAATGTTATCGGTTTCTAGAAAAGTATTATGAATTAAAACTGTTTTTTATCTCTCCATAGTTTCGAGCTGCCCTTCAGATGGTTGTATCGGCCGGTGATCCGCGCGAGGATTTGGAGAATTTCATGAAAATCGGCGAAGGCTCAACCGGAACTGTTTGCATTGCCACTTACAAATCAACTGGTATAACATAGTTTTTGAAGATTTGCAAAGAATTTGCTCGCAAAATGCTGATCATTCTCTTATATATTCAGGTCGTCAAGTAGCTGTCAAGAAAATGGATTTGCGCAAGCAGCAGCGTCGTGAATTGCTATTCAATGAAGTGGTCATCATGCGAGACTATCATCATCCGAACATTGTTGAAACGTACAGCAGTTTTCTGGTCAACGATGAACTCTGGGTCGTCATGGAGTATTTGGAAGGCGGTGCATTGACCGATATTGTGACGCATTCGCGCATGGATGAAGAGCAAATCGCAACAGTGTGCAAGCAATGCCTGAAAGCTTTAGCATACTTGCATTCGCAAGGTGTCATTCATCGTGACATCAAATCCGATTCGATATTGCTGGCGGCCGATGGCCGTGTCAAGCTGTCTGATTTCGGTTTCTGTGCGCAAGTATCACAAGAATTGCCGAAGCGTAAATCGCTTGTTGGAACACCATATTGGATGTCACCAGAAGTGATAAGTCGATTGCCATACGGACCCGAAGTCGATATTTGGTCGCTTGGAATTATGGTCATTGAAATGGTTGATGGTGAGCCACCATTTTTCAACGAGCCACCGTTGCAAGCAATGCGTCGCATTCGTGATACAAAGCCACCAAATTTGAAAAATGTGCATAAAGTTTCACCGCGCCTGCAAAGCTTCCTTGATCGAATGTTGGTTCGAGATCCGGCTGTTCGTGCAACCGCCGCCGAATTGCTCGGTCATCCATTCCTGCGCCAAGCCGGGCCACCGTCGCTACTCGTTCCTCTCATGCGGAACACGAGGCAACATTAGCATCCCAACAGAATTCCCCTGAAATCTATTTAACTTGACTTAGGCGATTTTGTATATTTTTGGCGGAAAAGAATTCCAAATAGAACGGTGAATGTGAACATTTTTCGATCCATTCAGATAATCGATGCCTTAATCAACACAAGAACAATGGAAGAGTTTTAATTTCGTTATTAGTTTGAGAGGAGCTAACACGGAACAAAAGACAAAATGACACGAGCTAAACAATACACAGAGTCATTCAAGCTTAAGGCTTAGGTATATGTCATCAGCAGCTAATTTAATGTATATATAAAAAAGAATGATTTTGATTTATACTTAAGCATCTAATAGATAGTTTGAATCAGAACAATGAACAGAAAATTAGACAAAGGAGTTAAATTGAACTCAAGAAGATGTGTCTTGGGAAGGAATGCTAACCTCGAATATTTTATGGACTTTTATTACTTAAACATGCTATATTCCATTAATGTAATGTTAAATTCATTCCATCAATTAAATAATGATAAGAGTGGACACAAACAATGATTTCCGAAAAAGAATTCCAGAAATAAATGAATGACGAATAACAAGAAAATACTCACAAACATAAAAACGAACATGACCAAAGCCATAAGAAACAGTATCAAATAGAAATTATTAGCTTTCGCCCGCAACGATTTTAATTATAAAAGATTTTGTTTTAAAAAAGAATTGGAACAAAGTATGGAAAATTGCGTCCAAAATACAACCCAACTTATTCGTCAGAAATTATTGACTTTTACATGTTTTTTTTTAAATGATTTTTTATAAAATGTTTCGCTTTTAATTCATTCTAAGTCTAATTCCATAAGCGGCCTTTTGTAACAAAATGAAAGAGATTTTGTTCGCCCCAAAATGAAAATATCGACATTAGCTTAAAATATACAAATGCGTTTGTGACGATACGCCACACAACATATTTTAACGACACACATTTCATTTGTTTATTTTATCGAATAAGAATTGATTGTTTCCAAATTTGTGACATTTTCTTTTAGCTATTATTAGGTTTTAAATAAAAAGGAAATATTCTATTCAAATTAAAATTGCATTGAATGATTTTATTTGGAAATTGGAATCACATTACAGGAAAAAAGCGATTTGTTGAACACATTTATATTTATATCAAGGAATATGAAATTCGCCATCGCTTAGAATTTCTCCATCGCTCAGGTCACTGTAATTTTGATTAATCAATGGAACAATTGCTTGTGCTCGTGAAACATTTTCACTTGCCCGCGAATCATGGTGCATCTGATTGTTCATATATTTTTCGATCGAGTTGGTGGAACGATCTGAGTCACTTCGGTCAATCCAATTATTGCATTTTTTCGTAGAACGATCCATAGCCAGTTGCAATATATCGAAAGTATGCCGTGGTGCTGTTATTATTATTTCATAAATTGTTGATGTGTTTTAATACTAATTTGAATACTGTCGATGACAAAATATCACGTTACTTGTAATTCAAGGAGCAGAAAATGATATAGACCGAAAATAATGATCAATTTTGATCTTGAATAATTGAAAATGTGTATTTTTCTAAATAAAACATTTTTGACGGGTTTTTCCATTTGTTTCGAAAGATTTTGATTCAATTTTTGAGCAAAAAAATAAAATCAATTCAGTCTTAAATGAATGTATCTTTTAATATCAACAGTTTTTTTATTCAATTCTAATTTCCACGCCAAAAACAGTGTAGTTTATTCATGCTAACATAAAAATGTCCAATTATAATATTTATTGTGCTTGCAGTGTAAATTTGGTTTTGTACTCAAATTTCAGTCTTTTTGTGGATATAGCCTATATTTCTTTAATAATTCTACAGTCAAAGTATTTGTTTTGGATGGATACGTATCATTTTAATGCTTGCACATTCGATATCTGTCAGGGGATCATCGTTTAATTGTGCATCACGTACAGTTCGAATTGTTTGTATTTCTGGCTCCGTTAAAGGAACGTCATTTAGCCCAGCATCACGTAATTTTCTAATTGTCTCCAATTCAACGTTCGTCAATGGATGAAAATAAAGTTGAACTTGGTTTGGCAATGTTTGTATGTTATTTTTTAGCTCTTTTTCAATCAGATTGCTAATAAAAAAAAATCAAATGCAATTAAGAAAAACCTCATACATTCCAAAATTTGACATTTTGCTTACCGTTGATTTGTGATCGTATCTATTGTATCTCGTGCAATGTCTAAAAGTTTTGACAGTTCTGCTTTTTTTTCTGCCGGTATGGTTCTGTTTGCATTCATACTGGAAGAAATTTATTCTTGATTTTAAATTAACAAATTATGTGGACAAGCAAACAACTTACATGGCTTCAGTTTTAACAATGGCTTCAAAACGCCAACTGTTTGGTTTAGTTCATGAATGTGTTTTGAACTTCGTGATGGTATTTTGTGCTTTGGATACTCAACTTTTGTGGAGATCTGGCTTGGACTCGTATGTGCTATATCTGGCTGTAACGTCATGTTGACTTCTTGATTTGAATTGGGTGGTAACGATTTGGTGACATTGCTGGTTTCTGCCTGTGCTGAGGTTGATGGACTGTTATTGATAGCAGTTGTATTGCTATTTACAATTGACATCAGTAGATCACTGAAAAAAAATGGAATTTATTTATTTTTATCAATAAATAAAAAATTAGTTTTCAATTTACCGAGGCGTTTCCAGTGACCGAATATTAAAAACAGCAGCTTTGTACAATCGATTTAATTTCCTTACAATCGCGTCTGATTTTTCATATTTAAGACTTGAAGTGTAATATCAAAAAATCAATTGAAAATAATGTTATTTTGTGTGTATGTACTTTTAATATAAAATAGTATAAGTCAAAATTGACCTGATTAATGTGATTTAAATTGAAACTTACCTATAAATAGCGCATTTTATATAGCCTGTAAAAAGTGCAACTATTATGCATAGGTCCTCTGCAGACTGTTTGATAGACGATAAATTTTCCGTGCGAGTTATTGATGTCGATAATTTAAACCTTGTAGGATTATTTTCCTCGGTTCGAATACCACTATCTGAATTCATTACGGACACTTCTTATTAATAGTTAAATCTGTATATTTTTACGTAGAATTTTTTAATCTGAAAAAAGAAAATGAAGCGTTGTCTTGCTGTTTTCTTTTTCTGTCACTGTGTGCACGCTTGTATGTGCATAATTGTATGTTTACATACGATTCGTTGCCATATCTAAAACTCCGTCTACAAATGCTTCAAACAAACTCATCCATTTCATATGCACTGTAAATCATCATTTAACAATCATTTTCATTTTACAGATTAATTAATATAAAATAAAATGATACAAAAACAACAATAAGCGTAATGTGCTAACTAAGCAGCTATCATATATGGCATTTGCATGGCACAAATGAAATTCTATCGCGAGCGCATGCGATTGTGAATTTGTAACAGAAGAATTATTTTTTTACAATAATTTCGGGCGCGTTCTACTGTAGAAACAAGCAAGTTGCATTACCCCAGAACGGATTGAACCAAAGCGTGTTTAAATGTGTGTATGTGTGTATGTGTGCACTAATACTAAGATCCGCGAACAGGACCTACAATTTCATACTACTCACACAATATTGATGCAACTTGATTTTATCGAACAGCGGCGGTACATCGTCATAATTGCCGCGTGCTCTATGACCTGTTCCATTTTTAATTCGCGTTTGTTTACATTTAACTTGAGTCGGTGTAGCGTTGGCAACGGAACACTTTTTGATTGATGTATTGTGGTCACTGCACCTTCCGCGTGCTTTGTTCACATTTGCCACTATTTTTCGCGTTTTGTTACAACGGTCGATTTATTTTTCGCCGTTGAAATCGCCGGTAAATCTGCGGGAGAATCGGACGAATAATGTTGCAAAAAATATTTTGATATGCTTATCAATTCAGTGACATCGTTGGCCAATGCAGCACGACGGCGACGATTCGCTTCGATATCGAATTCGAAGTTTGTTGCCTGTAATGAGTCAATGTCAATCGCATTCATTTTCTGCAAACAATCGATTTGCAATTTTTAACACACAAAACTCAATGATAAGCACAAGGTTGTCTTCAACTCTTGGACAATTACTTATTTATAGGCAATTTTTAAGTTGAACAAAATAATATTCGATGTCAGATACGATTATGGAACGACCATTTTGATTGAATTCTCCATGTCTACTAGTCAACCGTCAGTTACATATTGTTTTTGTGAGAATTTAATGAGCATTTTAAGGGGTAACTTTTTTCAGTTGCATGTTTACTGAGCTACATACAATTGATGCGATGTGTCCACCTGTCTACTCAATGTGGTTGAGCGTTACGCTTCAATGACGCCCCTTTATTTGCGTCGTCTGTTTCACTCACTTATGCTCTTATGGAAAATGAGTGATATTCAATCCGAATAATTTTTTTCCGATAAACTCATAACGTTTGTTATGGAAAACGTTAATAAAGGCCAAAAATAGTCGAGTTTTTCGTTTTCTTTTCTCTGATCAATTCTTCTTTGCTTTTAGATTCATGCATTATGTTTGATTACAAAAGATTCTTACTTTATCTTAAATTCGAGGTCAAATTATTTGTTGTTGTCGCTGCTTCTACCTCAATTTGTTTCAATTCAAGCAAAACATAGAAAAACGATCAAAAATAAATGCAAATGATTGTAACAATAGTTCTATTATTCCATTTTGACTTGATATATTTATGAATCGAACTTGAAAGGTGTCAGATTTTTCGCATTGAATGATGATGGACCCAGCGTCAAAATCGACCCATCCTTTACAATTATTCGAAAAAATTGTTTTGTGAACGTTCTTTCAAGATCATTCGCTCGTAATAAAGCTTTCATAATATTTCTGTGGTTCCGTTTCAATGCTCGACATACGTTTGTCAGGTGGGGAAACAGGTCAGTCGATTCAGGGGAATCAAAAACTACGACGAAGAATAAAAGCATGTGCTAGTTAATGGTAGTGTTGAGTGTGCTTATGTTGTTACTCCGCCGTCAGTAGATCACTGAACAAAAATTCGAAATAAAATCTGGTCTCTCATTCACTCAATTTATTCAAACATTTAGTTTTCTTGTTCGCATGAAACCGTCGTTTTCAATGTCAAGCATTTGTTTTTAATCATCAATATTTCTCTCCATTTATTTATCAGTCGCACCGTCTCTTTCTTGTCGTCTCGTGGTTCACATTCTACAAACGTTGAAGCCATACTGTTCACATCGCGCATTATATACAGCAATTTGCTTGCAATTAAAGAACGAATTCTGTTCGGTTTGCGAGTAATGTGCGTGCCGAACGATTTCTGAATTTGGGCCATTGCAATTAGCACTTTTTAGATTCAGTTGAATGCAGATAGCTACTAAATAAATAAGATTTCTTCGACGTTTTGTATAAACTATGCTATTCATTTGATAGCGGTCCATCGAAATTGCATTGGAAGATAATGATTCGCGATGCGATCTGAACTTTCTGTCGAATTTGTCAGCATTTCAAAGTAATGAAAATTTAAGAAGAAAACACAATTAAAGAAATTGCAATTATTCCGTTTGCGTTTATTTTATGCAAAATCAACATAATTAAATGCAACTTTTGCAATTAAAGAATGGGGCATAAGATTGTTACATTATTTGAGACACATTGAACATGGTAAAACAAGTGGACATTGACGCACACACATTCACAAATCGAAATTATGAGGCTGCTACTAAACGAATGCTTTGTTTTGATAAACAAATGAAATTGTTTAAATGGTCCAAGCAGCTCTGCAGACTCTTCTCTCATGAGCGAGTTCAGTTGATATTTGCATGTCGTACATAGCGGAACAACCGAAATTTGCTGTGCAAATTCTCTCATTCTCGTTGCACGTTTCACCTCACAGTCCGTTGAACACAATCCAATAAATTGTGTACAAATTACAATGTGAACTATTTATTCATGTTTAATAATTCTATTGTGACATTTGGTGGTATGAATAAAACCGAGTGAATTGAGTGAACTCAGGTTAACTCAATTCCACTCAATTTGGTATGAATAATCTGTATGCGAAAAACTCCACTCACTCAGCTTCACTCACTACACTCTGACGTTTTGAGTCCACTCATCAAGAAAACATAGAATCGGAGTATACACTCAAATTCGTATGAATAAAGTCTGAGTGAATTCTAAAAATTCTGAGGGTCCTATTTAGCTCACTCACTTCGCATTTTAATAGTTCTTTTGACATTTCAATTCGGTTTTCATCGTCGAAATGGCAAATTTGATAAATATTTTTTTCGATTCGGATGACGAAGACGAAAATCAAGAAAGAAAAGTGAAAGTTTATCGAATTAGAAATCCGGGATGTTTGGAAAATTACAGAAAACTGTATCGTTTTACACCTGACAACGTAAATTTTTTGGTGAATAGTTTTCTGACTCCATACGACGAAACACGTGGTGGTGCTCTGACGAATGCACAAAAAATGCAAACATTTTTAAGATATGTGGCCGATCCTGGATTCCAGGTAAAATCAAATTTGATTCATTTTAATGCATATTTTATAGGCACATCTAAATTCTACAGATTGGTGTTGGTGAAGATCTGGGAATACACCAAAGCACTGTTTGTAAAATCATTTGGAAAGTTTGCAATAGAATAGTGGCAAGAGCTGGCGAATGGATTCATTTCCCAGCAAACGAAAGAGAATTCGAAGATGCAAAAAGGATGTGGCGCATGAAATATCAATTTCCGTGTGCAATTGGCGCGCTCGATTGTACTTTAATTCCAATCAAAAAGCCAAAACATCATGGAGATGAATATGTTTGCCGAAAGAATTTCCCTGCATTCAACGTTCAAGCAACATGTGATGCCAATTATATGTTCACCAGCGTCGATTGTTCATGGACCGGTTCGGTTCACGATGCGAGAATCTGGCGGAATTCTCAAGTTCAAACAACTTTGAATGCAAATACGAACGGTGCACTATTATTGGGCGACAAAGGATACCCGTTGACTCCATGGTCATGACTGTTTACCGAAATCCGATTAATGAAACGCAACGAGCGTACAACAAACTACATAAAAAGGAGCGTTCGATCATCGAACGAATGTTTGGTCAAATGAAACAACGTTTTCCGATTTTGTTGAACAAAATCCGCATGTCAACTGAACGTATTCCAGCAATAATTTCAGCCTGTTTCGTTTTGCATAACATTGCAAAGTTTCTCAATGATCCTGACTTTGAAGAAGACGAGCCCGAAGAAGAAGATGATGAAGATGGAATGGAACTCGGAATTGATAATGGAAACTTGCATCATAGAGGCTCAGCTCGTCGTGATCAAATTGCGACAACAATTCAAGGTTTTTGAAATTAAAAACTGTGTTATGTATTAGGAGTACAAATTGAAAACCGCGTATTTTTTTTCAAAATTTCGATCTTTATTATGGAAAAATGGTTACAAATTGATTATTCAAAGTATTTTCCATCGCTAGCCACAACTTTTTCCCATCTTTCTGGCAAATTACGGATTCCGCGTCGAAAGAAATCTGTGCTTTTTTCGGCTATCCATGAATCGACCCATTTTTTGCATTCCTCGTAAGATTGGAAATGCTATTCAGCCAGGCCATGTGTCATTGATCGGAAGAGGTGGTAATCGGAAGGGGCAATGTCTGGGCTATACGGCGGGTGGGGTAGGACTTCCCATCGAAGCGTTTCCAAGTAGGTTTTAACGACCTGAGCAACATGTGGCCGAGCGTTGTCATGTTGCAAAATAACTTTATCGTGTCTTGCGACCGTTTCCGACCGTTTTTCCTTCAGTGCTCGGCTCAAACGCATCAATTGAGTTCGGTACAATGCTCCTGTGATGGTTTCGTTTGGTTTCAACAACTCATAATAGATCACGCCGAGCTGATCCCACCAAATACACAGCATTAGCTTCGAGCCATGAATGTTCGGCTTTGGCGTCGATGTTGATGCGTGGCCGGGGTAACCATACGATTTTTTTCGCTTCGGATTATCGTAATGAATCCACTTTTCATCACCAGTCACAATACGATGCAAAAAACCCTTCCGTTTTTGCCTTTGAAGCAGCTGTTCACAAGTGAAAAAACGGCGTTCGATGTCTCTCGGCTTCAATTCGTATGGCACCCAATTTCCTTGCTTTTGAACCATTCCCATGGCTTTTAAACGATAGGAGATGGATTGTTGTGTCACTCCCAATGATTTTGCAAGTTTTTCTTGCGTTTGACACGAGTCTTCATCGAGTAATGCTTCCAACTCCTCGTCTTCAAATTTTTTCACTTGGCCTGGACGCTCTTTGTCTTCCACATCAAAATCACCACTTTTGAACCGCGCAAACCACTCCTGGCACGTTCTAATCGACGGAGCATATTCTGGATATGCTTCGCATAACAAACGATGACTCTCGGAAGCATTTTTCTTCAGATTAAACCAATAAAGTAAAACTTCCCGCAAATGCTGTTTTGTAGGCACGTAGCTCGACATTTTCAACGCAATAATAAACTTGTGTATTCAACTGAATGATAAGTTTGACAGATCGTTTTCAATGTATTTTTTTATCCTCTTTAAGATACAATAGCTGTCAAAGTCAAAATAATGACATCTATGATAGATATGAAGTTAGTAACGAATGCGCGGTTTTCAATTTGTTCTCCCAATATATTTAAGGAAAAATAAATTTTATTACGATTATCTGAAGTATTTGAACATATGATGTATTTATGATGAAATTCGGTTTAACTTTGCTTTGTAGTACTCGGTTTGTATGGCGATGAGCTCCTTTTGCATACGAAATACTTCCATTTGTTCTTGGAACAGTTTTCGTTGCATGTCCACTTTTTCGTCCTGAGCAAATCGAACAAAATCACATTTAGTTAAGTGCATTGCTTGAATAAAAATTCATAAAATCTCACCTTTTCTTTTTTAACAGCCGAAGGCAAACTTTTTTTTGATGACAAAGAAGATTTATCTGACTGATGATGATGCTTTCCAGCTCGATTTCACTTCAGGCTTCTGCACAGACTGTTCCGAATCTTGATTGAGCTCGTCATCTTCTTCAGCTTCTTCATCATCTTTCCCTTCAGCAGCTGTTTCGAGCTCACCATCTATATATTCGATATGGAAAAACTCATGAATTTCTATTCTTTTGAATAGATTTCGTCGAAAATACTCACAATTTTCTGTTTGATTTGGATTTGGATCAAAAAAATCCATGATGAATTGTGTTTCTTCATCCATGATGCACGTGCGTTTCGTTTGAGATATTTCACAACAATCGAATGACATTTGAGTGTACACTCAATTCTATGTTATTTTGCACTCAGAGTGGAGTGGAGTTTTTAACATACTAGATCCCTCACTCCACTCATAAAATATCGCACTCAATACACTCCACTCACACACTCCACTCTGAGTGTACACTCAATTTTTATTCATACCACCCATTTGTGCGAAATATAATTATTGCGTATTTGATTAGCTTTTGTTATTAATGACTTGGTAAACGGAAATGACTGGCCAAAAATCAGCAATTTGACGAATTGTCCCATTTGTATTGCAGTGCGATTTGAAATAATTGAAAACAATAAATCAAATGCAATCGTTCAATTGAACGTATTTTTGTTTATAGTCGGCAGATGTGCAGCAATCGATAAATTTATGAGATCGGTTTGGGTGGTCTGAGGTCTCAATGTATCTCAGCGATAGCCGAATCGCATAGCTCGATTAGTTGCACTTCTGCACACGGGAACTCAATAACATCCAACGCATACGAATGAAGTCTATGCCAAATGGTGTTTGTAAATTACATTGCGTTGCTGGCTGTGCAGTGGCTGCCTTTTTTCTCATTTCAAAACGAAAAATTACACGTAATTTTTGCAATTTTGTTACAAAAATTACAAAAACTTGTTCTATCGTTCGTTGTGCTCTAAATTCTTAATGACCGAGCTCATGCATCGTGCGGCTTTATGATATATAAGTATATGTATTAAATTTCTCGCTGAAGACTGTCAGCGCCCCCATCAGATTTCTTTGTCGAACTAGGAATCAATGTCAGCACAATCTGAATTGAGTGCGTTTCATTCCGAATAGCCGTTTGAGAAGAAATTTCATGTGATGACTTTTAGTTTTCATTTGGTTCCCTCACAATATAGATATTGTCATTGACATCATATATCAAACATCTCAAATGATGACTTCCGTAATTTAAGCCTATATATAAATACATGCATGGATACCCCGATATTTAAATCAAATCACGTTATTAAACGCACTCATTCTGAATATTACGTTGATATATGTTGACAGCGACGTCAAAAATACGAGAAAAAGAAGAGGAAGAAACGCAGAAATTGGCAGCCACCCGATGAGCTCATGTGGCGCGCAAAATGTTGTTTTACTCATTTGATTGTGCAACACATGGAAAAGGCCATTTCGAACAGAATTTATTACAATGAAGCGATCAAGTTTGTGTTTAAGCTGAGCTTTAACAACGCGATCGCACCAACGGTTTTGTGTAACATATTCATTGAAATCTAATCAAAGCGCTGGTGTAATCACCTCAAAATCAATCCAACAAGAATCGAAAACTAGATTAAAGAACAGAAGAATATATCAAGAGGAAGCTCAAATTACATGCAACGTACGAATAAAATTCTAGCATCCCGTGCAAAACAACAGGTGCTCTATTGACTCATAGCAAAGGCGGAAAAATTACGTCTGAAATGTGACAAAATAAACAGCAATTGGAATACAACGAAAACGGTGTGTATTTTTGATAATCGAATGCACACACCGTCGAAGTCTAGTAGGTGGTAAAATTGCGTTGGTTTCAATCAAGCGATCGCTGTATTCTTGTGCACACACACCAACAAATGGAGCCTCATTTTTAAACAGCTCCAACTGTATAATCGTGGGTTGACGATGATAGTATGTGCGAGCGCAAGTGATCGTACACGCGTAAACAGACGTTGCTGTTTAGCGTGTGCTGAAATAGACTGTGTGAACGGTGTGCAAAGGAATCAAAATATTCACCGAAAACGCGGCCACAAACGCTGGAGAGGAACGAGAGATAGGTAAAACTGTATGCGCATTGAATAGGTTTTTCAGTTCTCAATTGGCAATGAATGCGGAATCATGCTCGTGTGCATCTGATCGTTGTGTTCGCGCTTACTGTGCCCCATACCAAATGGAGTTGTGGTATTAAGTCCCCCACATCCATCCATCCATCCATCCATCCATTCGTTTTGAATGGATGTCCTCCATCGGATGGATGGATGGATGGATGGATGGATGGATGGATGGATGGATGGATGGATGGATGGATGGATGGAAATGTAATTTTTTTTTTATGTAAATGGTATTTGCTTAGCATAAGCTTAAATGAAACATGAATTTGGGTAAAACAAGATAATAATTTGCAAATTGTCTATGTTTTAGTGTGCAATGAGCCGGCTCATTTGCTCATCACTATGTCTTTGTATGAGTACTGTGCTCAGTATTTTCTTCTTTAACGTTACATACCGATTCGTATTGTTTTGTTATTAACAACTTTACATTGGAACAAAGCGGCTTTAACGATGAAAAAAAAGAACTCAAATTTTCTGAGTCTGAACATATATCAAGAATTTTTATATTCGTCGATACTTTGAAAATTTTTCTGAGTCTGAGCGTATATCAAGATTTTTTTTTATTCGTCGAAACTATGAAAATTTTTCCTAGGTATATGAAGATTTTTTTTATTCCTCCATTCTATGAAAATTTTTCCTAGTCTGAAGGTATATTCTGGATGGATGGATGGATGGATGGATGGATGGATGGATGGATGGATGGATGTGGGGGACTTAATACCACAACCCTACATTTCTTGCGAAGTCTGTAATCGCTTTCACATGAAGAGGAGAATTAATCAAAGAGGTCATGATGTAATGTCCGTTTCGGTCTATTGAATGATACTTGTTTGAACCCAATTCTCGAGAGCAGCAATTATATTTATTTTGTTTTTCTTCTCTAGTTTTGGATAATGCTTTTCGGATCAATGAAACACCAAATGAATAGAGAGAATGAAATGGTCATTCCTTCGAGTGCGCTGCGAACGGACCTTCTGGAGACGATAAGCGTGGAACCTCATCCATTGGATTCCAATTTGTATCGTCTTTTCCTTTTGCTTAAGTAATTTTCGTCGTCAAAATCACCACACATCGAAACACTTTGACTCTGGCACGGCAAATCAAATTCTATCCGTTCAAATAGCTTGTGTACCTCTTACGTCGAGCACTTATGGACTTAAACGGTTTCACAAATCAAAAGTGAAATCGTCGATGAGTTTTATTTTACATGTCTTTTCGACTCTTCACCTTCGCAATATAATAAAAGCATATTTTATGTGGTGTTCTTGTGTGTTGGCTCAACATAACGGTGTCATTCTATTGAAGCTTGACGCTACTACAATTGCAATACTTTAAAGGGAAACGCAATTTTCTTTCATTCTTTCAGCAGAATATCATAATTTCCGACATTCTCCCTTTCTCGTCGAACTTCCTTGAGCAATTAATATTACGCGCTATTTTTCTACTCTCTCGCGCGCTCTCTCTCTCAGTCTCTCTCTCTCTCGGCAATATTGTGCCGCCGCACATTTGTTTGTTCACATACAACATAAAAATACCAAGCACCAACAACAGTTCTCATTGAGCAGCGCTCAAATTGTATTTGTGGATTCCGTTTGTGTATGTATTGTATATATCGCTTCAGCAAAAACCACTTAATAAAGTTAAAGAAGCTCCAACGCTAACAGCGGCAATTGCTTTCACCCGGATTAGAGGTATGCTCCAGCTATTGAGTAAGCAGCTCGTGATCCAAGCACACAAATACCATTAAAAAACCGGAAAATTAAAATATTTTGCAAATAGTCCATTTGTAGCAAGCAATAAGCTTATTCAAACGGCCCACGAACCAATTTAGATCTGCATGAACAAGCGAATGAATTCTACTTTTCCAACAGAATGCAGCGATTCTTTCAAGAAAATTCTACCACTTGGCAACGATATCCAAGAATTTATTGAATAAAGACGATTTCAAAATTTTAATTAACTTGAAGTCAATTCAAGATTATTTCTCTTTGTTGAAGTCCATTTATTTTCGTCATCAGATTTCTATTGAAATGGCTGTTAATCGCAGAAAATCCGAAGTTGAATTTATCAAATCGTTTGAAACAAAAATTGCATGACGAATTTCATTTTTTCTTCGACAGTCTTCAAGTCGAACTCAGGTTTATTTTTTATATTTTATAAAAATTATTCATTACGTAATTGAGATTTGTATATGGTCCTCATTTACCCAAGGACCAAAATGAAATCATCACAAAAATAAACTGCTGCGTTTTAACTTTACCGGGATACAGTTTGCGAATTCGTTTGCGTTAAAAGCTTGTTAAAGTGGCATGTAATGGAGTTTTATGCTTCAACAATTTTTTTTGAATGTTTTGTAAATGTGACCAAATAAAATGTGGTGACAATGCGATTTTATGTGAAGCTTGTTGAGATATGGAACGAACTGGAAAAATGATTTTGTTGCTCTCTCTCAATCTCCATTGTGGAATCTACTTGTTGGTTTTTCATAAGCGACCAAGGCTAACGAAAATAATGGCTTTCCAATGGTTTTTTATTGTGTTCCATCTAATGAGGGTGTCAGTAAAAGAGGTCCATTGTTGAGCACAAGGCTATTTCAATGAACAAACTGATTTTCAAAACATATTTCTGAAAGACAAATGTCAACAGCACGTGCCGCAACAAGATTGTTTTTCATTTATTTTCCTGATTTTGAATTTTCACTATCTTCAAGATTGCAAAAAATGGTTCTCTTTAAATATTCAACTTTCTGCAGTATAATCGTATAAGGCGCTGCGTGTGGCATGTGAATTGTTGATTCAAACAGACCGTTCTTCATTTTGCCGCAAAAAATTAGAGCTATGAATAGCGCTCGTTTTCTCGAATTTTTTTCCGATTTTTGAGAATTATTCTAGTAATTCACAGGATTTGATTTAATTCAGTCTTTTTATTTATAAACGCACATCAATTTTGAATTTCAGTCATGAATGGGCGGCCAATTTTACGGCAAAATGAAAAATGTTGAGCTTTCGAATATTGACATGCTGAAGCCATTTCAACAAATTGAATTGTTTTTCCAATATTTATGCACTTATTTCGGCATTTCGATCATAATTGGAACATTTTACTGCGAGACTGAATACAGATGATTTTGAGCTATTTAACAAACTCAAATATTTTCCAAATAGGAAAAAACATCACTGTTAAATCAACACGCATCTCGCCAGCGGGAAATGCGTTGAGATACAATGGCATACTCATTAAATCTCTCAATTTCATCCAATGCTGTACATGTTTACCTCAATGCCAATTTCGAAATTTTAATTTCAGAAGTTCAGTTGAAAATGAACCAAACACACAATAGAAATTGAATATATAGTGCACAATCATGAATTCTGCACAAATTTTAGCACATAGAAAATTGAAAATTGAGATAAATTGGAAATTAAGCACTTGATTGGCTTGAGGCTCGTTTGTATTTTCATTTTCATTACATTATTTATTATTCAAACTCGACTTTTAAATGGCAAAGTGAAACGTAAAAAGGAATGAATAACAATAATTATGAATTTTTTGATGCAGCTCCATTATAAAGTTAATATTGAATAAATGAGAGCTTGCGTCAGATAAGTTTTCTGATATGCATATTTGATTCCCTGCACTTTTGTTTGGCAAACGAATCTATATTCGAAATGTGAGTTCATTGTAAACAATATTAATACGAACAAGGTTCATCTGCTCAAAATCACTTCCGTGCGAATGCAATTATTTTTCAAATGGAAATTATTTATATTTATAAAACTACGAATAATTTTTTCATAACATGCATATATGATGCATATTACACCACGAAATGTATGCATTTTTGAATGGTTGACTTTGATAGATATCAACTCTGAGCGCCAATTTCGTGCCACACCGAATTTTTGATAAACTGGCTGTGAATTCAATTTTTTCGGGCTTGATATTCAATATTCATTTTAAAGAGTCATTTGAATAAACGACGTTTGGTATGATGCATCAAATGACTTATGCAGTCGGACGGAACGAAAAATCATTTTTAAAAGCATTCATCGATTGGCCTTCATATGCAACGCACGCTTGACAAATTTAAATCATTTCAATTTGGATGGCAGTTTTGTTTTGGAAACTCGATTCACTATTTGCGGTAAACTATTTGCGGACACTCCAAGTTTGTTTTTACGAAACCAAAATCAATCTGTTGAAAAAAAAATATTTATCAAATTTCAGATGTACTTACATAAGCTCAGTTTACGTTGTAAAAAAGTGAAATTCAATTGAAAAACTCTACACTAATATTTGTCGTACATTTGAACTTGAAAAAACTGTGAAAATAATAAACCATCGAGGTAATGCGAGAAACGTGACGCCGTTCAAGGTAACAAGCACTTTTATCAATAAAAAAGCATCAAATGACGTGTCATTTACTTTTCAAATCGATATACATATATTACTCTGATGACATTGTATCATAAATCAGAGTTCTCCGCAGAACGCAATGTTCGTGCCAGACGGATGGCAATGAGTTCATTTCCAAGTTCTGTATGTAATAGAATTCAAGTTTGTCATGTAATCGCAGGTGAAGACAACGTCGATAGCTGAAATTGTATTTGTACCATTAATTTCAGAGCCGACTTTGGACAGTTCGTACCTTGTTTAACTGTATATTTCGATCGCAATAGCAAGGGCTATGAATTTTTTTGATTCACTGTCGGTAGCATTTCGTGTATGGCAAGTAGCTTGTCTTAGTCCCTTCAGTGTTAAAAATCATCGAATCGAGTCAATGAACAACCATATTCAACGCAATTTCTGTTGGGCTGTAATGCTGATTCAAGTATTGAACATAATATTGTGCATGATCTTCATAGATTATATCGTGAATCGAGATAAGCAGCAAACAGTAAGGATGTTGGATATACTGGGATTATGGCTTGCCCAAGTGACTGTTCTGGTGATCCTGTTGGAGTCATACAGAAAACGTTCAATCCAAATGGACTTTTTTCGAAAAATCAACTCAATCGATTTCATTTTGGAATTTAAAATTGGAATCAAACCAGACTACGTGAAACAAAAAACAATCAATGTCAGAAGACTTGTGCGCTGGACAATTTTGAACATCACCATTTTTATTACAATTCTCGTATTGATGTTACATTTGTATGGGATTGTTTATCGCTGGTGGATACTTGTCTATGCATCACTTGCCATTCGATCGCTACGTTATTATCAAATCATAACCTGTGTTGACATTCTCCATCATCGATACTGCCAAATCAATGAATTCATAGACAATCTTCAACTGGATAATGAACAATTTCACGGTATCAATATTGATCTTGTGAAAACTGTCAAAAATGTACGCTCCACATTTCCAAAGCTGCAATCTGGTTGCATTCTTGAAAATTTAAATGACCTGCGCCAAGTCTGTCGGTTGTTGTCGTCCGCAAATCGCTGCATTAATGAAATGTTCGCGTGGTCGTTACCACTAATTATTGTCAACGAATTTCTGTACATTTTGGTGAATTCATTTTGGTTTTTGAGGATAATCCTTGACATTAATAACATACGAATATTGAAATTAGTTTCACCGTTATTATGGATAATCCTAAATTTCAATCATATTATTTCCCTTTCTGCTGTTTGCCATCATGCCACTTATGAGGTATAGTCTTATTTTAGCTTAGAAATGAATTCGCAATTTCAGCATTTTTTCGTTTTTATGATTCAGGCACAAAAAGTTGCAGGCTACTTGCACAAGCTTAATTTTGGCGGTGGGGATAAAAAAATTCGTGAAATGGTTTGTTATGAAATTATATTTTGAATGTCAAATAATTTAATCGATTGTTCTTCTGATCACTATTTCATCTCATCAACCTCTAAATACAGATTCACCATTTTTCTCTTGAATTCATACAAGCGCGCATTAGCTTTTCAGCATTTGGGTATTTTTCTATCAATTTTGCGCTCGTTTTTACGGTAATTTTAATAGTTGGAATTATGATTTCCCTCTTTAAAGTGCAAACAAAAGTTTGATCCTTTTTTTCAGGTCATATCAGTGAGCGCCACGTACCTAACAATATTAATTCAATTTACGTTCAAAGGAAATTAATTCCAATCGCGAGAAAAAAAAATCTCATTGGGAATAAAAAATATGACACCTTTTGCCCTCTGAAATTTTCAGCTCCCTTTCGGAGATTTTCATGATCTAAGTCTCTTATTCCGAGGGCTACGCTTAGATCACTGGGCGATTGTTTCTTATAAATAAATCAATGGCCTTTTCGACCTGTGTGCATTTTCTTTTCGACGATTAGATCAATGCCGGACCTAAAGCAGAACGCAGAATAAGTCAACAATTGGCGAAACTCAACGAGATGAGTGAAAAAATGAGAAAAATTGGAAGGGGCAAATCAAAATCAGATCCACAGAAAGACGTGCAAAAATGTTAAGAATGCTGTGTTTCTGCTTAAATGCAGGTGAAAAGAACCAATAACCTGCAATTTTAATTGAGTTGAAGTAATAAGATTAAAGTCCTTTGTAAAGTTTCAACCAAATAATAGGTATTAAAATAAACAATTTATTCCATGCAAATGTAAATCTATTTCATCACACTACTATAGAGGTATTTTTTCAACAGAATTTTCGGAATTGAAATATGTACAAATCATGGAACCAATTTTGTTGCATGAAAAAGAGCTATTTGTCCTTTTACATAAATAGAATGGCAAAAAACTTGAGTTCCGAAAAGATTTTTTCTACAAAAACACACATTCTTTGGGTTACATACTTTTCTTGTCACCTCTATAAATTCAATATGCTGCCGTGTGCGACTTTTTCAAGTGGTTTGATTCAATTGTTATTCGATTCCACCAATATTATAAAAAATAAGTAAGACAATATGTTTCGGATTCGTCATTTTTCTGAAGTTCATGCTGAAGCCCATTTTCTATTCTGCATTTGGAAGTTTTTGAATTGATTTCAGATCAAACGAAGATAAAATGCATAAAAATATGAATTCAACTTAAATTATTGCATCATATTCATTCTCAAGTGCTTCGATATCAGCAAATTAACGTAAAAAATGTTACCTAACATGCACATTTCAATTTCAATTTAATAAATTAAATTAATGTAATGAGTTCACTTAAATTCAGGAAGAAAATGCCAACACGAAGCCCTTGTTAAGGGCATTGTAATGAAAATGCAAATTTCCGTGTATGGAGCGTGTAATGGATCCCCAGCCCCTCGTGCATTGCTATATTCAAACCAGAGCTCAAATGGATTAGATTCGTTCTTCCTTTTTATAAATATATTTTAATTTTAGCGAAAAAAATATGGATTTATCTGACTCAATCGCTGTTTCATTTCAGTTTTGGCAGATTCTAACCTTAAGTCCACTAAACCTAAGAAGTCCTCAAACAGAATGCATTCCGGATATTATTTATCGAATATTCAGTTGGACTGTGATGTTGATACAATTATTAGTGATAATTCTCAGCCACATATTTTGGAAATATTTGGAAGACCCGGAATTACCCGAACAGAATCAAATAATTGACACGATCGTATTGACACTTGTTCAATTAATTGCTCTGTTGATTTTTTGAGAGTCGTACTCGAAAAGACGGTTACAAATGGATATTATGCGGAAAATAAATTCCATCGATTTTATTTTAGAGTACAAAATTGGAATACAACTAAATTACTCGCAGCAAAAACGATCTAATTTAAAAAGGCTTGTTCAATGGGCCGTTGTAAATTTTGTGGCGTTCATTGGAGTTTTCCTCATTTCATTTGTGTATTTCACATTCGAATGGAGATGGTGGATAGACTATGCATCACTTTTTATTTGCTCAATGAGGAACTATCAAATCACAACCTACGTGGGCATCATTTATCATCGATATCTTCTAATCAATGAGTTTATCAACAATCTGAAGCAGGAAGATGAAACCATCGGAAGTATTAATTTGGACTTGAGAAAGATGTTGAAAAATGTGAATACAATAATAACAAAGCACAAATCGTATGGCATTTATGAAAATTTAAATGATCTACGGAGAGTTTGTCGCCTGCTTACTTCATCCAATCGAGATATTAAAGAGATTTTTCGGTGGTCAATGCCAACACTCATCCTAAACGATTTCCTAAGCATTTTGATTAATTCGTACTGGACATTGAAATATTCTCTCGATAAAAACAAAGAAAATAGACCCCCAATACACTTTTTGCTCGCGCCAATTTCTTGGATATGTTTGAATTTCTATCACATTGTTTGTGTTACATCGTTCTGTCATCGCACCAGCAAAGAGGTAGAAACTAGAGAATCATGCGTGGATTATTTTTTAAAACAGAAACAAATGTTCTTTGTCTCTTCGAAAAACAAAGGCCCACAGCGTTCCTTCCTATTTGCATAAGTTGGATTTCGATGGGCATGATTCGATTCTGCGCGCAATGGTTAGCTTAAAATTCAATTATATCCGTCATGAATATTCGAATGCTATCAATTTCAGGTTCGCTATTTTTCGCTGGAGCTGATGGAACAACACTGCCATTTTTCTGCAATTGGACTCTTCACAATTGACTTTACATTTCTATTCATGGTAAATTTTTGATTCTTGTGTGTCAATGAAAAGATTTCCAAATCACATAAATAACGCATATTTTCAGATGATTTCCGTATGTGTTGTGTATGAGACAATTCTACTCCAATTTGCGTTCAATGAAATCAAAGAAGAAGCCGATTGAATGATCGAAATGATGGGAAGGGTCTGAATGGTCAGCAGTTTTTGCTGGGAATCCTAGGAGACAAAGCTAAAGCAAACTACTTTTGGATTTCCATGTATGCAGTGTCCACAAACAGAGTTTGCAATGTCACAGATACCGGTATTCCAATGATATGTATGAAACACATCATCACGTTATGAATGCATGAGACACAAGAAGAGACTTAAAAAAAGGCAAACATCGGGATTCGGGATACAAATTCAATATTTATGTTCAATTGGACTCAAATTGCTCTGTATTGGGCCAGGTCACGTTTAATATTCCAATTTCAATTTCCTACGTATTTACAACTGTTCATATTAACCGTTTGAATCAAAATATTTATGGAGTTTTTTGTGATACAACATCACTTAAGACAATAATAAACATTCGAATGAAACTGTTAGCAGACTGCAATTGATACGAACATTGCAAGCGGCCTTTATTGCATTTTTGTATTTTAGTATTTTTATCGTAATGTCGCTGTAGCTTACGAACGTGCATGAGTATGACCAGAATTCAAGCCAATGTGTTGTCGAAGCAGTACACAAAACGACAAAAAGGCACATATTTACTGGTCGATGCCAAGAGAAACGGACCATATTTAATTTCCTCTTGGTTTTGTTTATTTTTTGGAAATGGAACGTTCAAATTTGGTCAATTCATGGCAACATGTGTGCACAAGATCAACGATAGTCCATTTCAAATGTAAACATACGCAATTCAACTCCAATATTCGGTAGAGAACGGGAAAAATTTTCATTCAGTTCCTGTTTCTGTGTCACTACCAAAATATAGGCAGTTAAAATGCGGAGTAGCCCAAAATTGGAGCGGAAATTAAATGTATGCATTGGTAATTGTAAAATTATTTTATCGTTTAGTCAACGTTTTGAGCCCGCGTTAAATAGCGACATTTTTTGGATATTTTTTAGTCTATGGAAAATTCGCGAGAATTAGAGGATTTTCGGAAGATGAACGACCAAATGTTATTTAAATGGCACACAATTCATTGAATATCCATTAGGGAAAATAATTTGAAAGACATTAGCTCGTCTCGGCGAGAGGCGCTCACCTGTGATGACGACATTCAAGTCTTCTAATAACTGCGTCGGCGGCAGGAGCATCTGACCCACCAGAATACATTTACATAAATTATGTTAAAGCTTTCAATAGAAATTAAATCGAAACCACATTTTCTCTTGATTGCAAACTTTGCACCATATTTGGTATTCAGTCTTGGAAATCAATAAAAATCGCCCACTTTATTAAAGATTCATTGCTATTCCAACTCAATATTCTTTATTCGAACTTTAGCAAAGATTTCTTGAACCATTAGTAATGAGAATCATTGAAGCCGTATCATCGTTATGCTCGAGACTGAAAACAATTGGCAAATCTTTCGTTAACGACGAATCGTTACAATATATATTATTAATGGTCTTTTCATGTTTTCTCCAAAGAAAAAAAATATTACAAGTAGATAAAGGCGAAAAAAGGAAAAAAATATTGTTTTCAAAGATATTTGAAAAACAATTACGTTGCCAATTTAATACGTGCAATTTATTATTGAAATGTGTGAAATAGAATAGAATCAACTCATTGTTAATTGTGCGAGTATTGCAAAAAGAGCGAGGAATTGATAAAATTATCTATTTTCAAGCGAACTCAAGAGTCGGATTGAATATGGCGTAGCGGTAGCACTTTAAACCAAAAGATGGTTAAACGTATTCGTTTCTTTGGATTGTTCAGGACAGCGGCATATGCTTAATGCCTGCATCTCATTATTCAGCCACATGAAGCAATTAGTATTGAGAGAATTCAATTACAATATGATTCATACATTATTCCGAGTATTCCTCAATCCATATTATTCTATCTAGAATACTATAATACCAAAATTATGTGCAATTCAATTAAGTTGATCTATTTCGAATTGAACACTCATGTAAACTAAGCTGATAACAGTAAAGCACGTAAATTATTAACCGGAAATTCATGGTTTCACTATTATTTACACACGATTTAATTTTCCAGATACTAATACTATCCATATTTTTTTTATTTGATGGAATCCATTCAATGCACTCCGTTTGCCAACCACGATCAGTTCAATAAACGGTCATAATCGATTGTATGAAGTGAATACTTAATTTTAATTATTCGATTGGAAGCAAATTGATACATTGGTTTTCAAAAATGCATAAAGGTTTTTTTTTGTCATCATCTGAGCCATCATCATTGTTGTATCAACATTTTGAAATTCACACAAGCGTAATTTTTGAGTGGTTTGCATTATTCAAGGGTGGTTTTAATGAATATGTGCATTTTTTTGGTTTCCCAAGAATTTTTACCGTGCAATTCATGGATATTTCATGTATGAATTTCATACAAAGAAAATTAGCCATATTTTCAGCAAATGTTCACATAATATCAACTATTCATTAATTGAATGATTATTTTATTGCATATAAAAAAGTGTTTATGTTAAATACATAGATATGAATTCGCGCAATTAATCATTCACTAGGAAATTCAATCCACACATGCATGCAACGCACGCGTAGAAATGGAATTTTATTATCATTAGTGATTTTAGATTTATTTTCAAATAAATAATTCCATTAGTGTGATTTGTGTACGAGAGTTCTATAAATAACCATATACAATGAGTTGAGCGTGTCGCAGCCAACCATTGAAATAAATTGACTCAATTTTTTGTAAAGCACGCCCAAATGAAAGAAAATTAGTGCGTTTTGCGCCGTTAAATGGTAGTTCTGTTGACAGTTTGTTAAAATATATCGACGAACATGATTTCAAATTATAGATATGTATATACGCATCATTGCAATGGTCACTGGGTTATTCGATCAAACATTATTTTCATTCGGAGCATTATTCGCATACAGTTCGACTGCAAAATGGGATGAGAGCAAAAATGCATCAAACAACTGTGAAATTGATCGATATATTCCAGTTTCGTACGACTCATGCAATTTGCCGCGAGGTGAAATCACCAGCGTTTATGCACATTGATGCATTTTGCAACAATCTATTGTCGTTTGAGCTGTCATTTTTGCTGTGATCCGCATGTAAATACATTATTTTTTAATTGCTTTGAATGGGCATCAATTTATTAATTTAGCATCGAGTCCGGCGATGCAGCAAATGGTATCATGTCACAACAAAAGCTTCTTTCTGAATTAAAATGGATGCAGTGAATCAAATTAAAAGTGGAATATTTACCTATTGCATCTACGCATTTGGTGGCAAAACCAACCACTCTACAGTATTGATGCACCATCATGTATTACAAACTTTGGGAAATGTAAAAAATTGCCATCATTTTTTCAAGCAATCATTTAAAACATGTGTTTTAACACGCTTCTGCTGGGACATGCTTAAACGGGTCGCAAGGAAAAAAACCCGTTTTTCATACAACAAACGTGATAAATAAATCAATTTGTTTTCATTCGGTGGATTTGATTATATTTCCCGCTGTTTTCGAATGCTTTTTCGAATTGCTAGCAAAGAATTGAGCTTCATTATTCATCAAGCAAAAAATGACGGTAAATAACCAAGCTATTTATATTATCTTCTGTCTAGTATTAAATGTAAACAAGTTGAATTCAAACGTACCACTCGATGGGCTACGCTCTCGCGGGAAATGCACCAGAAACGAATAAAATTTAAAAAAAAGTACACGCGAACATAAAACTGAAGTAAAATCCATCCCTTTTAATTCCAGTTGCGCTACTAATAGGCAAAATCCTTCAAAGCATATTCATATTTGGAAAAATCAACAAATCGGACAGAAAAAGTATGCATGCAACATGTCTGCGGCATTATTTTACACGTGATATATTGTCGAATTCATTGAGTTTGGGCCTCAAATGTTTTTCTCTAGCATTTTCAATACAAACGATTTCATAATCAAATTTTTCATATTTCTTTGTTTCTTTTTTTTGAGAGTGATTTACGTAAAATACATTTCACTTTAATATGATCGCCGTTTTTTTTCTTTCAATCACTGGAATAATGCGCATTCACTCATTCACACTGTGATTTAATATTTGGATTTTTCAGCACATAAAAGTATTAATTATGATTTTAGCCGGAGGTCAAATGTTTATTTCCAGTGAATTTTTGTGGAATTCAATCTGTGTCTTTAATTGTATTGCTTCAACAAAATGGGATTTTATACGATAAGACGAAATTCAAATGGAATGGTTGTATATATCAACATAGGCTTAGCACTCCCGTCGCGTTGAAGTAATGCGACATGTCATGCGTTGCAAGTTACAAAAAAGAATGTGTTTATGAAGGCGCCTTGTCACAGACGGAATATTTTTCTCATATTTACCCTCGGAATCGGTGTTGCATCGAAGGGATCGAGTCACATGTAACAACAGGAGAGAGAGAGAGTTCGGTTACAGTGAACTAAATGCTGAGCGTAACATTCCGATACTCTACCGAATGGCATAGAGCGGCGTGGAGGAATGGACACAGTGAGAGAGCGCGAGCAACGTGAATGGAGAGTAAAAGTGGGAGAGAGCATGGAAAAGAACTTGTTTCACATATACGAGCTTGGTTTGTTTTAAATTCTAAACAAGAAGCAACAATATAAATAGTCGTTAGAATCATTCATCGTGCGAACGCCGTGCGAGTCAGTTCAATTCACTCTGCTCTGTGTGTGTCAAATATTATTTTTGTACCGCTTGAATATTACGTTAAATTTTCGATTAACGAAGCAATTGTGTTCATCAGTTTTTGTCTGAACAAAAAAAAAAATCATATTTATCGCGTGAAAGAAGAAACATAATTGCATATAGCGCCAATTAATTTTAGATCAAGGAAAATTTGCCGTATTTCTGGGATAACATTTTCGCATTGGCATTAAATGTGTTGCATTGTGCTAAATTTGGATTTGTCAGACAAACGCAGCGCAACAATTCATTTTTCAAAGTGCGTAAACTCAATTAAAACTGAACACTTGCACAACCATTTCAATATTTTGCTTGTTTCGAGTTATCGCATTTTCTGTTTGACATCCGTTTAGTTTGGCGTTTGTTTTGTGTTCTGTGCATTTTTTTTGGAGTAGACGAATTGCATTTGATAGTTAGTGCATAAATCAAGTGTCAATAAAACGAGCGATTGATTCAAGTGTGTCTATTTCAACTTGTTCGATACAAACTCATATTTTCAACTTGTTCGATACAAACAAACGCTTAAACAAACCATCGGCAAAATGATGTGCATGGTGAAAAGTGTTGCAATTACTCTGCTCATCAGTTTGATTTTCATAAATAATGTGGACTGTAATTCGTGTCGGGGGAGCCAACTGTGTTGCGGTGGCCGAGATTCAAGCTGCGTTGTGCAAAAGGCACCCATAAATTCAATCATCGAAAATTTGGAAGATAAACCTTGTTACTGCGACGTTGCCTGTCTTCGGTAAAAAGAAAACAAATTCTAATTAATTTCAATCGAGGCCTATCCCTGCCACCGACCGCAGGGATGACTCAAGCAAACTATTAAACAGAGCATTTCAATTGCAACTAACAACTTTCTAACTTTAGTCTAGGTGACTGCTGTTCCGATTTCAAAGAGTTCTGCGGTGGTAAGTAATGTGTTTGCTGATTACCCATTTTTATGTCCGAAAATCAGAATTTTGTTCGAAAAAAGCGGACGACTATGAGAATAATGGATAAACATCAAAATAAATAGGAACATCACGTATTGATATCACAAACGCCGATTCAAATCAATTGGACCCCATTAATAATGTTTGCGTGTCGGATAAGCCATCTAAATATAGACAATATTGATTGTACGATGTGCAATGTACGTTATATTTATTTTGGTCGTGCGGTGGATATCAAAACAGTTGGAAAATGGAGAATGGCTGATTTCGTGGCAATCGATTTATTTGCTTCGTCGAAAATATGCTTCCGTAGCAAAATTAGGCGAATATTGCATCAACCAACGAATTTCGAAGTAAATGATTAGGCTCAACGGAAGTTGATATGCGATAATGTCTTGTGTTTAGGGAAATTTGGAAGTTGCGATTTTATCGAGAGTAATATACATTTGATAGGTATCCATCAGCAAAGGATTCGGCTACAATTTCTTCGAACATTTCTGAAACACTCAATATTCTATTATAATTAGCTTAAGCTTATTGACTAAAATTCCTGACGTTACTTTTCCTGATTTTTCGAAACAACAAGTAACTAAGTGATTGAATAAAAAACTGAGGTTTATTTACCGAAACTATTCATGCATATTAATTAAATTTCAGCCTATTGAATAACAAATTCAAGCATGAGTATGGATATAGCCTCATTATAATGAATTTATTTGGTTTCCTTCATTGATATCGGTGTACCACATCTCTGTGCTCAAAATCTATTTAAACGCAAAAGAGAGAGAGAAAAAATGTTTGTTTGCCAATTAAGATAAAAAGATACGCACTATAATCTCAAATGCAAATGGATTACGAAAGCCCTTTTGTCCGCCACTTTTAAAACGCCAGTGAATGTAATTAAAATGGAAATTTCGTGCTCCCGCTCGCTGAAACTTCATTGTTCAGACTATTCGAATGATAAAATAGGATACATCAGGTGCAATTAAAGCTCGATTGTTTGTGTTTGGGCTTAATGCTCAACTGACGGGACTTAACAGAAGGCTCGTTCAATTCAATAAAACTAGCGTAAATTTATCCCAGAATCGGTCACTAGAATTGATTGCACGGTAGTGCACGTGACAGCCTCCTGCTGAATCATGCTTCAATACCGATCGAAAGAGATTCTCGTTTAATTTGTCTACAATTTGAATTGATCTTCGAGAAATAAATTAGCTGCGTTAAATCCAGAACTGGAAACTTAAAAAAGGGGAAAAAACTAGAAAAAACAACAAATTGAAAAAAACTTTCAGTATTTCAACTTTGTATTTGCCATGAAGCGGAACGAAAGAATGTTTCCCTTTCTTTTGTGAAATTGGATGTTCTTAAAGCGGTTCATAATGGACAGATAAAATATGGAATAATGGCCACAACATCCGAAATCATTTCATCTGCACAGATTCTGTAGAATTCCCTTGAATATTATTTAATTTGCAATGCACTGCAGCTATCCAGAACTATTTTATGTTTTTTTCTTTTAAAGTGAAATGCTTTTCTATTAAATTGTTCTCGAGATTTCAAGTATCTTCTATAGCATACACTGTGTGCCATACAGCTATGATTCCGCCACATTCGTTGATTGTTGGGAGTATTCCATTTTTTGAATGCATTCAATGTAATCTGTGTTGTTCGTGCTGCGTTATTATGGCCAAAACAAAAGCGTGAAAGTTGATAACGGTGAGAGCGCAAAGCACCTTGGGGAGCATTTAGCGGAAATGACTTTTCGTTGGATACAATATATTTGATGTGCACGACACACAATACATTAACCACTCGCCAACTATTTGTCACATCAATCGAAACGTGAGGTTTTCCATTGCTTCAAAAATGCGTCCGTGCGTCCGAAAGATGGAAATTAATGTAAAATATTCATTGGTGTCAAAATTGTTTACTGTCATCACCAGACACAATTTGAAACTTAAAATACCGGAGGTCTTTGTTTTGCTTGCATATTTTGTGCGGTGTGTTTTACTTGCTGTATGTTTTTTGAATCATGAAAAATTTAATTATGCATCGTGGAACTGTTGTGATTGTGTGGCATCGTCGTTCTCTGTAAACAATGTGGCATTTTAGTTTTGACGAACATTCCAGATGATTCGTTGATAGAACTTGATAAACGAAACAGCAAATACAGAGTGAAAATGCTTTTTGGGCTTCGGTGCACAATCGAAATCACAGTGGAAAAGTTAGAAAATTTCATGGAAAATTCAACGCTTTTGCAAAAATTGATATGCAGAGTGCATAGCGGCATTGCCATGGGGAAATATTAACTAAATGTCAATTTTGGCACAGTTGGATCTATTCTGAAAAGGTTGATGTGACAAAGCCGCGAGTTAATTTCTCAACAACCACAGCGAAACAGAAGAAGAAAAAATCGTATCGAAATGCAAAATAGCAACGATTATTCGGTGAGTTTATTCATGAGCTCAGGACAAAATTGCATCAACAAATACTCGTTGCTTGTGGAAAAAAATGGTGACAATATTTATCTCACTGGAACATATTCTATCCATTAACTGAACAATGCTCGAGCTCAAATTTCAATTAATTCATAAATCATAGCAAAAACAAAGTTTACCCTCGATGCAATGATGATGCAATTATGCCCATACATGCACACTCTTCAAACTTTGCATTGAATTGCATGCAAATCAGAATTACAATTCATGTGGTGCTATGAGATTCAGCTATGGAACGGTTTGATAACAGCTCACACGCAATTTCCAAGCTATCTGAAAATGAAAATCACGCATTAGAAACTCGAATCGCAATGCATACATCGTGCACAAAGGAAAAGCAAGAAATTTTTCCACCGCTTTATATATTCAAGGGGTGCCGTATTTCATTTTTAATTGAATTGGCGAGGCGAATGGAAGTGGTGCTATATTCTATCATTTAAATAACTTATGAGCGCGAGTAAATTCAATAAAACCCAAAATTTTCATAATTTAAAGTAATTCAAACGTACATATTTAGGGAATGTGGCGATAAAAGGTGAATAAATGTGTGTGTATGTGGTTTGTTTCTCTTTCATATTTCAGCAGTCAGCGAACGCAACAAATTCGAAGTGATACGGACCGTGTGTGTGTGTCACTGATTCTTTCCATCGCTGCCACATTTTATTCATCCACGTGAATTTCTAATTTGTTCGCTCTCGCAAATTTCAAATTCGCAGGCATTCAAGGAAATGTAGCCAAAAGATCCATTTATTTTCCGTACGAACGAACTTTACTAGCGCTGAAAATATGCGAAGATTTATTTATTGTCGTTACTTGTACAATTTCATCGCTGTTTGCTTTTTGTGAATGCATGAATTTTTCGAGCGTTCGAATCAGCTTCGGCAGTGATAATAAAATGGAAGATGTTTGTGTACAGAAAAACTTGCTTCACTCTCGCTCTCATGTACATCAGGCAATTATCTTGTTGCACTCAAACCGAAAAGTGTATAACGTGCTGCTGCTTCTGCTGAACAAAATCCGAACCATGAAATTTGTTTTACTCCCAGTGAATTACTGCACATGTAGCGACTTCACCGCTTTCGCCTTGTTCACCCAATAAAATATGATCATACTGATAAATTTGGCCGTTCGGCTGCATGCCGCAAAATACCGATAAACTCAGCAAAAATTCCTCAAAATCACAAACGTGGCAGAAACGTAGCCACAATAAGGGAACAAACATACCTCATTGAATTAATTGCAACACTTAATATACTCGATCGAATATGTGTGTGTGCGTATGTGCGGATGAGGAAACTGGGGAAAACTTTATGGAGCCAATTGCGTGTAACGTGTTCGTTTTTACACATTATATCGTTTCGCTTGGATTGCTGTGGCGGTACAATGGCAAAGTTTTCGAGCGCCAGAGAGACAGAGAGAGAAAAAGAGAGCATCTCTGATAGGCATGTCTGTCTAAGTATATGGTATAACAATGATAATATTTCCTCAACGTCAAAGAATTTCCTTCGTTCGGTGTTGATATATTATCGAGAGTCAACATCAAAACTTTCGATCGATGCGATTGATTTGTATTCGTAATTGTTCAAGCAAGCATATATGCATTGTTCAAAGAATGACGAAAAAAAAATACTGACACTATTTTTTATCACTGTCACTGACTCCCGCAAACATATAAACGAGCCCACACCAATGCTTGAACTTTTCTCAAACAGAACGTGAACACAAATGGATAGAATTCAGCAACAAAGAAAATCACGAGAACGGGAACATTCAGTGGAATTGTGAGCGACTGCAGGTAACACCGACAATGACGCCGTATTTAAAAAAAAGTCCGGAAAAGTGTAGTAACATTAATTACACGTATTTCTTCCGCCATTTTCCCATTTCTTTTTCTCTCAAACGTCTCATTGAGTGAAGTTGCTACACTCATTCGACAGCCATTTAAATTAGCTCCGGTGAATGCCATTTTTCCTTTCACCGTCGCGTGCACAACGTTCAATGAAAATTTGCACGCGTATTGGTAGAAAGCAAAATGAATAGAAAGTCATTAAAATGTGCGCTTGAAAAGGAGCAGAAAATAAGATTGCTTAGAAATGGACACACAAACACATCCATGCACAAAGAAACCATTCTACTTGAGAAAATTGAGTCGGTTCGGTGAAAATTATTTACTTTCATTTCAAAGCACGAAAATGGCGATGACAAAAGCTACTCATTCTTTCTTGAATTCAGGCATATATTTCAATTCAGAAATCTCGAATTCAAGAATCACAATAAGAAAGAAATGTTTTTTTTCTACCTCCATCGAATTGTTTTCCATTCCGCTTCGCTACAATTGAAATCAAAAAAATGGAAACATGGCCAATAAGCAATAGCAAACTATGAATATTCTCCAATCATAAAGAAAGGAATATAGCAAAAAATGTCCTTCATAGATTTCAGACTGAGTTGCGGACCAAAGTGTTCAATTTTTTGCTATCGCCAGGGCACTTTTTTCGTTTGTGTTTCCATGTGATTGGGCACATCATTTTCAGTTATGCTTTGTATTTTCAAGAAAATATTTACATCCTGACAAAAAACCAACACCTCCACTGAGAAATGACAATGCACGTACGCTCCTGTCATCCACAAAAGAAAAATCTACATATCAATATAAGAATTTATCAAAATAAAACAAGATTTTTTCTTTCACATAAATAAACAATTGTATCGAATTGTTATTTCAATGATGAAGCTTGAACGATGATGAAATTGGACATTCAAATATAGCGCATGAATTTCTAGGCATATTTAATGGTGTTTCAGCATTCATAATAATGTATACCAAATCCAACAAACATCAGCATTTATCGCTCGTACCATTCGAACCATTTTCCCAATTAAATTTCACGAAAAAATATATTTTATTATGATTTTGTAGTAACTCTTCTTTGAATCATTTCCGAATTGAATAATAGATATTTGTCAAAAAATTGAAATATCGAGGTTCGAAATGCCTTCATTTAGGTAAATCATGAATAGCATCGAAATTTTTGTTTTCATGTCAAAGAAGATATTTCTGATTGAGCCTTTGTGGCCAAAAATTTATAGCGGTTTTATGCAGAGAATCAAGTTAATATTATATTCCAGAAATCGTCGACGGGAGTTGACGGTATTAATATTGGAATTAGCAAAGAAATTACTTAAGTGTGCAGTGTCTTACCAGCCTTATACAGTCAGGGAAATATATTTCAACTAATTTGTTCGTATCTCAAATGAGAATGAATTATTATTTGCATTAGGGCAATATAAGCAATGGCCAATTGGGTATTACTATTACAATCCAGCATGCATATCAACTATTAAGAAAGCCCATATCAACTTCTCACAGTGAGAATATATTCCATTTGCTGAAAGCAATGTTGTAACATCAATGCAATGGCGTATGAAACTCTCTCATTGAAGCAAACAAGAATATTTTGCAACTTCAAATGAAACTGTGCATTTGAGTGCAATTATTTGTCAAAAGCAACATCAGATTGAAGCAAATTGAAGCCAAATAAATGAATTAACAGCTATGAAATTTGTTGAAATTGCAATAATTGGACGAAAGAATCCCAATAACTATTGTTCTGAAAATAACTGAAATAAATCAATGCACCAGCTAAAACTATGCTTAACATTTATAATGAAAGTCTTGACATACCCGGATTCAGTGCAAACGAACATGAAACTCTTGTCTATTTGCAGCTGAAATTTCAATTTAGGATTACAAATGTTAATTAAACTATTTTGTCCATTGTTCATTCAGTTTTCAAAGCAACATTCAACTGTTTTATTGGGAATGTTTTGAAACTGTCAAAGCGTCCATTGCATTGAAATATGGATAATATTGGCTGGAACGAAAATCTCTGTAATCTTCTCATATATTTATTCTGATCCTGAATATCCAACGTATTTAAGTTGCTGAGCATTATATTGCAGATTGAAAATGAATATTTTAATTAGCTTGAATAACTTTTAATCTATTGTGCATAATTTGCGATGTTTTGTCAAGTGTACTTGATCTGATTGTTGGTTTCCTTTCTTTATTTGAGTTTTTCCCGAGATTTTAATCAAATAACATTCAATTTTGTCCAACTTATTCAATTAAATGAAATTGTGACACCGAAAAATTCATCAAACTTATTCCTTTTAACGAGCCATACAATCAAATATGATATTAACCGGTGAAAATGCGGAACAAAATGCGATTAAAATGACATTTTCCGTGTCATTCAAGTGCAACATTCTAAAAAATTTCAATTGAAATTGTTCTGAAGTTCTCGCCTCACTCCAGGCAAGTAGCATTTAGTCGATTCGATGGTAAAATTCACTTTTGTATTGTTCACACGATCTTGAATGAAGTAATGATGATGATGATAATGATAATCAATTATAAGAGCATGAATTTCTTAAATGAAACAGTTAAGTGATACTCGAAGGAAATTGCTATACAAATGATAATCGTTTGCTCGAAATTAATCGTTCAACATAATGCTGAGCGGATTAAAGTGGATGATGGGAATAAGAGCATTTGGTGAGTGCGAGCATAAGCCAAGATATTTTGTGCACTATTGCATGAAATTTAATCAAAATTCAATTTAGTAAAAGTGATTTGAAGTCCAGAAATTGCAACAATACCAGAGCATAAATGTGGAAATTTAATTAATTATGTGTCGATCCAATTCAATGTGCGCAATAATTTCATGTACAGATTCCCATTTGACATCATTGCATTCGCCTTAAGTTCCGTAGTGCAAAAGTTTTTGCAAAGCAAACACTCTCAAACTAATAAAAGAAGAGTAATTATTTTACACGCTGCGTAGGCAATATACCATGCATTCATTCAAATTGTGTACGCGTCGAAAAAGATCTAGTTGATTGATTATTTGCCCAATTTCCATTTGAGAGGATTAGCCAATGCAATATTTTTAAACCAGCGCAAACTTTTTACAAAATCTATTCAACGGATCTGAAACCACATTCAATTGATCGGAATGAAATACGTTTTAAACACTAAATCACATTATAATTTTGTTTGTCTTGGTGTCAAGTCGTGCTTCGGCATTTGGCAAAGGTGCGTTCGAAATATGTGTAGGAAAGGTTACATTATTTGATTTTCAGTGTGATTTCGATTTCAATTCGTTTCACAGTTTGCTCTTGAGATTAATAGCCGGGAGCCAATGTCTTTGCTCTTTACCTTTCTGCTTCAGTGTTTTTCTTTTACTTTCATTTATAATTTACAGCTCTCGAAAATATCATTTTATATCGTCAAATGTGTTCTACCGAGAAATCCTCAAAGAGCTGAAGTATTGGAAAGCGATATTCAATATCAATTCAATGCGGAATTCAATTTGAATTGATCAAATTGAATTTAGTTTGTGAAAAAGATAAAAAGTCACTCAAAAAAAGACCAAGTGAATCGACTCAAAATAATTTCAGCCATTCAAAAAGAAAGAGCCTCTTTCATTTCATTATCTGTTTTGCACGATGATTGCTATTGTGCACATGCATTTTCATCATTAAACCGAACAATTGATAAGTGTGAGCATTTGTGCAATTTATTGTTGATTCTATTATTCTATTCGGCGAATCATATTCTCGATAATCCACAAAAAAAGTTTTCCTAAATAACGAAATACATCTCATGGTGCAGACTTTGTGCGTGCAGTATCTGAAACTACATTCACAAAGTAGCAGAAGGGGGCAAAAACATAAATCTAAATATAGTTGGAGATGATTTTTCGTGCGATAGCATGATTTTTGCGCTGCCATTCAGATGTTTTTGTTTATACTGTGCACAAATTAACTTGTGATTTAGACGTTTGTCTTTGGATTGTAGAACACGAACTTCTAAGTGCTTGTACCACAGCAACATAGCGAAAAGGCGAACGACAAAACCGAACAGGAGCTTGAATGCGCTGCAGAATGGTTAGGCTGCTCTTGAGCTCACTCTTGAGTTATATCTCATTTTATTTGCACATATATTTGCTTTTGCATTCGCCGCTCCATGGCAAGTGAACGCCAGGCAAAATGATGTGCATATTGTACGAGAGCACATTCAATATTATTTGAATGTCATAAATTTATATAATCCTCAATCGCATTTGTAGTTATTGGTGTAGACACAAATGCACTTTACTAGACTTTATCTCAATTTATTTGCGCTCAATGCAATGCAATGTGCGGTACATTTGGCTGGTTTCAGTATGCATTCATTGAACATAAATACATATATTCGCATCATGATCGTCTGCCCACGGATGAAAACGATATATTTCAAAACACATTTGCTGCGATGCTGCTTTTGTAATGAAATCAACCGATATTCTTCATTGAATTGGAGTTTGTCATTGTCTTTTTTTGTCGCCCGTCTGGATTAATTCGTTTTTCATACTCCATCGAAAAGGGATACTGTGTTTGAATGCTGCGATTTGGGTGTGTTTGATTACTTAAGATGCAAGATATTGATTTTTTATGATTAAACAGATTTTTGTTATTATTTTCTTTCTTTGTTCGGAAACTGGAAATTGAGAGTTGGGTTGTAATGAGCCTGCTGCGTTTCGAGCAGATCGCCGATTGCTCATACCACGCAATCGTAATTATGTGTGTCGTTTTGCATTAGACAAGCGTCTTCAGACCGAACGGGCATTGTCCCTTACGAATATTCCACAAGTATTCACAGCATGGTATTTCAACAGAAGGTTATCAGCCAGGTATCTTTCATTTTCTTGCACACAAACATGATTTTATGCGTGCACCTGAGCACCAAGAACCTGCAAATGTTCTCTCTCTCTATCTATTTGTGGCTTGGACATTTTCGGAGAGCATAAAAAAGTGCCTTTTATTTATGCTTTTAACAATGCATGCCATAGAAAGGCGAACAGAAAAAGAAGCAGCACTTTAAGAACTTCATCGGCAAGCAGCATCATTGCGACGGTAGAACGGTATTGAATAGAAGCCCAAATTGAAGCACAAATGTATGGAGAGAACGTTTATAAGAAGAGCAGACTTTGTGATGGAAAACATATGTTTTGGGAGGTGTATTACTGTTATTGTCATTCTTATCGATTCACGCCCTAGAGCCCACTTGTTGTTACATCGTCGTCTCTCAACTCTTTTTCTCCTTTAATGGCACCCAATTTACCTTCATTTTAGCTTGAAATTTTGATTTTTTTTTTGGTTGAATAGCAATCGTATGGAAGCGAAAATAAAATCGGTATGAACAAAGTTGAAATAAAAGTGAATACAGAGTTTAATCGGTAAGCAAATACACAACAAATAAAGGAATAAAATTGCTCAATGTTCATTTCTTAAGGGAGTTTTCAATGAAAATTCCATTCACTTAATTATGTGAGGTTTCTCAATATTTGGTGCTTGTGTCGCGCATTACATTCCTTTTTTGGCATTCTCCTTTCAACTGTTCATTTGTTTAGAAACATTTTAGAAGAAACAATTCAATAAGAATCTCATAAGAACATTTGGTGAATGCACCACTATCTTTCATCGATCGTATCGAGAAAAAAAACATAAATCGAACAAAAAATAATGTGTATTTAAATTTCAACAAATCGAAACCCGCCAATTTTATTGGATTATTGCTGGCGCACATTTCAGCATCCATTTCGAAACGTACAATCATAGCGAATTCACGTTGTTCGATACAAAACGCATTTCAGATTAAACGATCCGCCGAATCAAAATCGAGACTATAAAAATACCACGCATAAAATTCTGCTGTTACATTCGTTGATTTAATCCTATATTCAGTTTCTCTATGCGATTCTTCTTTTCTTGGTATATGTGAAACCATCATCTTCACCGTGCTCGTCGCTGGCTCATCTCTGAAATGAGATAAATTTTTGTAAAAGAAAAAAAATATTTCATCTTCGCTTGGCTTTCAAGAATTTAACACCGTCAAAACGCAGTGAATAGCCAACGCAAACTGAATCCAACCATGTAAAATGAGAATATATTTGTACTGATTTTGTTTTCTCTATCTCTTTGTTATAAGAAGTCACTTGGTCGATTTTGTTTTCTTTTCGGTCGCTGAATGTTATTGTTGCGACTTGGTTTTCTTCATAAATACGAACTCAGCATCGAAAAAAGAAAAGAAAAATACTTGAAATCTTTCATAAATTACCTGCAAAGTGTATATTTAAAAGTATTTATGGAAAGAGACAGAGAGTAAACGAAAAACAAAAACACACGAATTCGGACAGATAGGTGAGGGAGAGAGTGCCGAGTTGCAACGGAATAACAAGAATGAAAAGATGGTGAATAAAATGAACAATAGCCGCTTCAATTGAAGCGACAACTGAACAACGCTGAAGAGCAGCATTAAAACAACAAAAGAAATTGGAAGTAGAAAAAAAACAACCTGTAGACTTTTTTTCGTATTATTTTCTTGCATTCCTTTTCTTGTGCGACGCGCTCCGATCGATCGGATTCTATGTAAAAATATACTTTTCAGTTTGTTCCCTCGGTATCCGTCGAACAATTCAGCTATTTGTTGTTTTATCGCATCTTGAAGCGATGTAATGAACAGATGAGTCGATTTGAACGAACTGCTGATGTTGCCGTTAGGCGTTATCCGAAAATTCAAATGCATGAAGTGTTTGTTTATGGAATGAAGTGGATTATGGGCGAATAGCTGAGCTGTTGTTAAGTCTTTTAGGCCACATCGAAGAACCAACCAACGAGTCAAACGATTCGTCATGGCACTTCACGATAAAGGTGTCAATTGTGGCATTGATGAGGCTATTATATTACCTTAAAGTTAATTCGGATTTGAAATAGTTGTTTTCCATTGCACTTGCCTCCATTCAAAAGAATTCACAAGAAATGCAATTCAATTCTCAAAAACAAATGATTACTGCACGAATCACATGGATATGTTTAAGGTTCATTGTCTTATAGCCAAAGTGGACAAGCTCGAATTAAGTTTATTGAAAAACTATGGACATTTCTTGATCGGATTTCTTCTATAGTATTATCTGTAATCAAAATCGTGTCACTTCGGCACTTCAATTTTTCAATTGATTTCTACGCCACTCTTCGATTCCAATGAATTTGATTAAAGTGAGCATTTATTTGTACCGGTAAAGAGTTTATAGATTTGATTTTTATCATGTCTCCAATGCAAATTGATTCGATTAAATGGATGTAATTGCAAATGCCTGAATCACAACAAGTGTTGCCAAATTGGCATAACACGGCTTACATGACTCATCATTTGTGCCATAGCAGTGGATCAAAGGAAACAGTTGAAGGAGCCAAAATGCATAGATAAAATGACATAAATTATGCACTATTCCTGTTATTGCCTCCTACGTGAAGTGTTCTTGTTTACCAGTGTCTTTGACATATTTTCCATCGTTTAACACTCAAAGTGTGGCATTCATGTCATCTACATCATATTCTGCAATCTTTTATTTAAGCAATCAGTAGGTGAGCTATCTACGCAATGTTTTTCGATTCAATTATGCATGTAAAGTGACCGCCATCATACAGTTTTGCCAGTGTGTCTCTATTTGGATCTTCACTAGCTGAGCGAGCAAAATTAAACAAATTCATGATCGCATACAACATTTAATACATATTTTTAATGCCAGTCAATTTTGTCAGCTTAGCATATGTACTTGGTCGTTTTTCGCTTGAGGATTACGTTTATATTTAGCAGCACTATATATTGTGGGTGGAAATGAATAGGTCTTAATACCTTATGTCAGCATCTTTTGCTATTTTCATGTTCTCTGTCGTTCGTATGTGAGACTACACCTCTGTCGTATTTGCATGAAAATTATTAATGATGTTTTGACAGTGTGCAATTTTTTCGTTTCTTTTTTCGTCAAACTCGAAATTATAATTTAACCGTTTGAATAATGCATACTGGGAAATACGGTTGACGTGGCATCCCTTTTTATAAATTCAAGCACGCCGATCATCGTCAACAATTTCGACAAGCATATACACAAAAGTTGAATATTTTAGTAAGTCTCAACCCGAATTATTCAAATGAGTATCGCTTTTGCCGTATCGATGTATATTATTGTTTATTTTGGCTTCGATCTAATGAACTTCCGTTAGGAAAAATTGGCTCAGATTCTTCTTCAATCTTTAATTTAATCAGTTGAAACACACCTATCCAAATAAACCCAAAAGTTGACCCTCATTATTTTGCGGCTGTTTGATCCGGCTGGAAAATAAATTACGGTTTCAACCAGAATAAATAGCTGAATTTTTCAATTTGAAATTTCCAATCTGGTTTGCAGGCAAATGCGCCTGCTTCAAACAGAACTTCATTTAACTTTTCTTATATTTGGTGCATGGATCCACCAACTTCATCATATCGTCCACATGGAAATGCATCTTTACGTTTTCTGCATTCCAAAACAAACAACAAGAGAGAAAAGAGATTCGTCTTCACAAATAAATCTGAGGTTCATGCGGTGAAATTGAATGAGGAAATATGAAATACACTCAAGTTTTCCCATTTTTTCGCTTAGGCGAATGATGCCGTACATTTTTATCATTTCACTTTCACATGTGTCTCTGTAAATTCTACAAAATATAATGCATGCGCAATATTTTGTATGAAATGAGTACTGCTCAAGGGGAATTTTAATGTCACTAACCGAGAACTTTTTATTCGAAATGAAAGAAATACCTTGGACACAAACAGGATGTCACGTTGGATTTGATTTGTACAAATATTGGAAATATTTGTGAGATTTTTAATGGCCCCTTGGCAATGACATACAAAGACTTCGAATCAAATTGAATAAAGAAGCAATCACACTCTTCATATTTGCTGATTCAAATTCAAACAGCAACTGTCGATGCTGAAAGTTTTACAAGAATAATGTTGCATTCTACATGTGATTTTTTCGGCTCTCAAATTTTGTGCTTGGTTTTGCAAATCAATTTTTCAACTTTCTTTCATTGAAATTTGTTCGTACGGAAAGTCAAATTATCATCGAAGAGTTCCAGATAAAGCACACACTGAATGATTCATATTGTTTGAGCACCAAAAGCAGATATAAACTGTAATAGAAACGTGAGATTCATTACATTATTTTGATTTTGGGATTCGCCCACAAGCAAAGTGGACGCAATTGCTGATCGTGGAATATTTTATTTATACATTTTAAAATCAAATTCAAGGGAATCAAAAGAAGTAGAAGTGGCCAAGTCGGAAACAGAAGCAAGTTAACGTGTAACTTGCAGTCAGTCAATGGCTACCGTCAAACCATTTCATTCATAAAATGAGCACCACACCAATTTATTGAGATTTGCCTCTCGTTAAGGCGGAAATGAGTTCATGTTTTGAGCGTTCAAAAGCAATAAAAGACGTATTTATCTGATCATTTAATCAGATGCTTGTTTTTGAACGACATCGCTTGTTTATAAAAGCCGATTTTTCTCTATAATCCCGATATAAATGATTCAATATTCGATGCTCTTTATGCTTCGAATGCAGGTTTTAAAAGTGCCATGGAACACCCGCGTTGTGACAAATACAATAATCCTCGAATATATTGATTTGGGTCAACGAAAGAGAAACGGTGTTACTGGAGAGCTTCTTTCAATATGAACGTTGGCTGAATTACAATGAGCTCCACGATGTTTATTATTATAGCTCGATTGATTGAGTAAACTCGATCGAATATTCATCATTTCTAGTTTCAATTCGATGGCTTTCTCTTGGTTGGATCGGTTTTATCACTTGCATCCGGTTGACTTTTCTATTTTTCACTTCGATTATTTCAAAATGATTATTTTCCTATCTTAATATTCTGAACATACTTTCATCCTGAATCTAACTGACAACAAAAAGAGTTGCTCCTTCAATTCCTGTACAAACAAAATCATGCTTAACTCGCATAAATAAATAAATGAGAAGAAAATGTGTAGTAAAATCCGAAAAGCTTTTTTAAGCTGAAAAAGAGCAGATATTTATGTTGTGATTGCATTCATAAAATATTGATCGATGTTTCCGGCCGTTCCCCAAATATACTGCCAGTCAAGTGCAATTCGATATGGGCAAATGTTTCTATTTTTTCGAGTGTTTTTCTGCACATCAAATAATCGTGTTTTTTAATCGCCGTGTAAATTGAGTTGGTTCTTTTGGCTTATAGTCGTGCAAACCCTCTTAATTTGCATGCAAGCACATGCAGATTGTATGAGAGCATACAGGATGTGTATTTTTTTCAGATTGCTTGAACATTTTGGAAATTCAATTTAATGTTAAGTTATGAGTTTGTGTGAGTTGTCGCAATTAAAATATATTTCTCGGAAAATATTGCAATGTTTCAAAATGAATAAAATTTGTTCATCTCAAAACGATTGCAAATAGATTGTTTTTGTGCGAGTCTTTGCCAAAAGCTTTGAGTAAGATGCAAGTTTACCTATTTTCCATCGACTTTGCAAATTTGACACTTGCTCTTGAGTGCTGAATCTAGCTTGTATTGGATTTGAAATATACAATTGTGAGACGTCTAAATTCGAATACGCAAAAAGTAGTCGTTTCTATGCTGTTTTTTTCCCTCACATTTTCGACTTCGACACATTGTCAATTTACATTGTGAAAGGAAACACTGAAAATCTATGGAAACGACATAAAATCGTAACGTAAAACATGGAAATTGCGAGAAAAAGAATGAAGTCAAATAAATTTACCTCATTTTGCTCGTTTCATCATCTCTTTGGGAACGTTTCCTTAATGAAATTAGTTTTAATGGATTCTTTCTGATGGTTTGCACCAGTTACACTTTCGTTTGCAAATACAAGGTGAAAAGGATCCTTCAATGGACACAAAATACGAACGAACCACGAAAATTGAAAAGCATATGGAAATGAATGGTGAAAAAATGTGTACATTTTAAGAGGATCATTTGGAGGATAAAAGAGCCCGTATAATCAATTACCTTCTCTCGCCGCACCCCCTTACGCGCTGCACGCGGTTCAATCATAATATATTCGCCGATAGTACGGATGAAAGCAGCGTATTCGTTCGAACGCTGGTAACTTAATTTTTTTACAGTTTTTTTATTTTGCATTTGATTTTGCTCCCTTCAAAGTTGCCGTTGAGCATGAGAAGTGGCATAAGCAAAAATGTGCAACGTCAAATCGGCTTTGGAAAAGCGCGCATCCGTAATATTCATTAAATGGATCTTCCATTGGCGTGGATGAAAAATCTATTCACAATGGAAATGGCTAAGCGAATTATTCATTAAATTCGCAATTCTAATGAAGTGACAATGAAAAATCGAAAGATAAAATTGTCAGATGACGACAGTACGTTGCGTCAAGGTGATGGGAAATTGAGCTCCTAAAATATGCATAAAAAAAACATATTGTGCGAACTTCCGGCAAATAGAAAATGAACTTGGAAAATGACGTACGAACGCAGTTTACTTTTAGTGTTTTGTTTCAATTTCCACGATGTTTGTGTTTCGTGATAGCTTTTTTCGCGGGTTCATGGACATTTTCAAGTAGAGGAATGTTTAATTTTGATTCATTCACACACATTTATATTCAATATGCGCACGATTACCTTTCGCTCAACTCAACGGAATAATCCGAGGCAATCATTACATGTGATCTCGAAAGCAGCGACAGCAATGTCGACAAAGGCGACGATGATCGCATACTGTTAGAATGTATTTGCGTATTCAAATGCCATATTGCCACCAACCGGTTATATTGTTTTTGTTTTGAAATGTACCAGCGAACGGCATGTTTTTAATAAGCATTCATTTTGCCAGCACATTTGCCGCCATGCTCTATGACATATTTAGAATTTTGCCTGAAAAAAGACAGCAACACCAACAATAAACGATAGAACGAAAGATAACGATAATGTGCGAAAAAAGTGACACTTTATAAACTTTTATTATTTCTTTTTCCTGTTCCTAGCTGTATTCACTGTCCCTGTTATATGTGCGGCGGCATCGTCGTTATTCTTGGTGCCACTTGTTTCTATACTGTTCTTTACAATTGCTGTTGACATTTATTTTTACATATACTTCGAGCTGTTTAGTTTTTCTGTATGGTTTTTTGGAATCGTTTGCTTGTTCATCCGTTGCACAGCAATGCAAATGCCCCAAGACACAAGAATACGCCAACTCATCCAAAATATGGAAAACTCTTCTTCTTTAACTTTTTATGGCAATTTTCTTAACATACATGTTCATTGAAAAATATACAGGATGCTCTAATAAAAATGACGTGAATGCGACACAGAAAAGAACAAACATGTTTTAGAATCAGTTTCTTGGATGTGTCGTGCAAAATGAGGAAGCTGAAGAAATGGAAATTTATTTATGAACGCATTTATGTGATGTTGTTGTGGTACTATTGCTGTCGCTGTTCAATAATGAAGACAGTCTCATTGGATGGATGGGATTTTTACGCTGTATATATCATAGATGTCATTATTTGTGCGCTTCATGCAGTCAGTTATTATATCATAGCATCCATTCAGCATGTCAAAGTGGCTGTACTGTACATATATATGACATAAATGAATAAAGATGAATCCTCTACGTTCCGGGTAAAAGAAATTAGGTGAGCGTAAGTATAATTTAAAACGATACACAGAGAGTGAGAGAATGACACATATGATGGAATTATTGAAATATATATGAGCGTGAAGACGTTGAAATGATGAACATATCTGATAAAAGAACATGAAAACGGCCATTCGAAATGTTGAAACGATACACACTGTACACATAGATAATATAATAGCCCTTGTTCCATCATTTTTTCTAATAATAATTTACGCGCTATGTGAATATTTACGCCATAAAGTCTACGGATGAAGAGCCTTCCGGGAAGGCGTTTGGCATGTTCACTTCACGACACATATGTAGATGAATAACAGTTTCATTTGTACGCCATCCGCTGCAAAGTCTGTGGCATTCATCCTCGAAATGTGTGAAAAAAATGTCGCGTGTATTGATGAACCAAGAAAAGAGAGAGAGAGAGAGAGAGAGAGAGCCGCAGGTTACATCAAATTGCTCGCTTTCATTACTAAACTGCAATTATGCCCAACAGCAGTGTATGTTGAGCACTGAGATGAATAGGCGGCAAAAACACCAACTCGGTGCTTCAATATCTGCGATAATCTTCTAGGAAGGAATAAATCGGATGCTCGACAGAACACTTTTTGTGTTAATGCGTCAACGAGTCAAAGTGAGCTAATTTTCGACAGTGGAATGACATGCCAGTGTCACATGAGATATGACGCGAAAGCGGCAGTGGATGAGTGCTCACCTCACACAAAACCCCTCACTTTCAAAGCATTCGCTCCCTCTTCTTCAAGTAATTTGTGTTAACACACGACTTAATCCAATGAGATAATATAATAAGTCGTGTGTACATTTTAGGTTAATGAGATTTAGATGCGTCACTTTCAGCGACACATTTTTGGCTGCATTCTGACTTACTTTGTTGCGTCGAAAGTCTCAAAGACATCTCAAGAATAGCATCGTTTCGTCTTAAATTGATATTAAACGTGAAAAAATGTCGAACAGCTTGGGTTTTTGATTGTTTGAAGCTATTTTATTCAGCATTGTTTTACGCATCGACACTCACATAATTTCGTTTCACCTGAAGTAGTGAACGAGCAAATTGATCAGCGAAGCATAGTGAAGCTTTGCCCGATGAACCTTCAACACGAAGTGCTCGTTCGATAGGCTATACACCCATTTTAATCAAATGACACAATATTTGCACTTCAATCGAAGGGGAAATTTGCCATCACATGAAATGTTTATGAACGCCGATGGGCTCACCATTTATAGTTCTACAGCTTAGCTATTGCGATAGCAAATTGCGTGTGTAAAATCTTCGGCAGAATGATGGAGTTTGTAGCAAAACCATAAACATGTATCAATATTCGTCGACTGTAAATGCAAATCAAGTCACATGCAAACGCATACAAACATTTCATATTCAAATTGAATTTGACCGGTAATTGGAATGGGGCTCTCTATTTGATTATCACACGGATTTTGTGGATGGTTGATCAACAAGCATTTGACCAATGCCAGTTAGCTGAACGAAAGCGCAGCACACGCTTCCACATCATTAGATTAGTGGAATGTGAACGGAATTCATACATAACTAAAGTCTAATAATGTAAAAGTTAATCGAGTATAAACCTAACCGAAGGATTTCAAATATTCCATAAATGTTTTTCAATCGCGCACCGAGTGCGTTCGCAATACGAATTTATTGCATCGACTGCATATTTTCGACTTCGATTCAGCACAGCTAATGAATTGTAAAATGATTTTTACTGTTTGATTTCCAATCCCTTTCGATGGTGAAGTTGACAGACATGCAACCGAATATTTCGATTTTCGTATATTCTCTCCATGCAAATTGCCTGATTTTGGTGATAAGCTTCAGTACCAAATCGAAAATTAATGGATTTACATACATTTTATTGGATGCTGAAATGGCAAATCAACACAACACCTTTCTGCAAACGGTTGTTTAATTCCAATGTTGAACAATTGTTCGGTTGTGCAAACAAATTTCAGATTAATCCGACTTCACCACAATTTGGCTACAAAAACAAATTCATTTTTATGCGGCATAATTATCAAAAGCCGCTCAAAAACTATTTGCACGTGATTCAATAGAACCGGATCTAATAGATTCTTTGATGATTCAATGGTCATTGAACGGTTCAATCATGTAATGAACTGTACTTTGTGTATTCATTTCGCTTGGTCGCTATTTGAAACAATCAGCACCGATTGCATTGTATTTTCAGTACAATTTTATTTTTAAATCGCGTTGGTCGCATCACTGAGCGCGGCTGAGCATAAAGCAATATAAAAGCTATTGCCTTGGAAAAAAATTGCTGCCGGTTCGTTGAAGAGGGATATTGATTTTGACGGGAAACAAGCTAGAGAGTCAAATGCACACAAGCGGAAATATCAAAAATATATATTTAGTTTCTAATGATTGGAATTTTGCGGATAATTCAAATATGATTGTAGATTTTTTATGAAAACACTATGAAAATGGTAGTAAATATTTCTGTGTGGTTTTTCCTTTCCCCATCAATCGAATTGCCGTTATGAATGGATTTTCTGTGTGTGTGTGTGCAACCATGTAAGTTGGCAACACAGGCAAGGGTGAGGTCATATTGTTTATTTAAAGGCAGACGATGGAAAATTACTTTTCTGAATGTGCCAGCCTCTAATAACGATTCATTCATGTGTGTCAAATGTTTGATCAACTCTTAAAGGACAAGCAGGCCATAGATTTTTTTTCGCTTTTCGCTTGTTGGAAAATAGAAGGCATTTGTGCAAAGCAAACTCGTTAGTTCTGTGTGCGCTGGGGCTAATGATGCTTTTATTTCAAAACTTATGAACATTCCTATATAACGAACCCGCTTTCGAGATAAGTGCCATCTGAGGCATATATATATATATATATATATATATATATATATATATATATATATATATTTGTATTGTGAAGCAACGGCCATTCATCCGATAGATTACGAATTTCAATTATTTTTTCCATGAAAATGGAGTTATGCGAAGCTATTTTTCCTTGTTCTCGATTTACCCTTTTCAATGCACAGGTCAACAAATCTCTCTGCTCGCTTTTTTCCGACATTTGCGTTTCGCACGGGCGGAATTGGATTTTCTGCTATCGACCAGATTGAGTGGTCACATTTGAAATGCCAGTAGACTTTGCCATTTGATTTGGACGATTGAAAAATGTGCTGCAATCAATTTGGAAATTAATGACACAAAGAAAACAAAAACGTTTATTATTTTAACTAATTCTGGAGACAAATGGCCAATTCAATACAACATTGCATGAATACTGTATTTTGTGGAGTGAAGGTTTGTGGTATCGGAAATCGAAGGATGAAATAATAGGTGCGGTTGTATTGTTTCCGGCCACTTGACTTTATTTATGAATACAAGAAAATTCCTGACCCGATGAATGCTTCTATTGAAATACGTTGAGCACCAATCTTTGTCACTGATAAGAGCTATCTATTGGTTCGCTTGTTTTGTGTTGCGATGATAATAATGGACATTTGATGCACACACAAGGACACACACAAACAAAACTTTACTAAATGCTACATTGTCAATTCATTGTGTCCTGTGAATAAGATGAAAGGTTATTGTTGTATGAGTTGATGAAGAGTTTTGGGCCGCAGTTAATCATCGTTACAGATAAATTGTTTATTTTGAATACACTTTATCTGTGTTTCACTCAAAGGGTTGACTGTCCCGTCTCAGCGGGTTGTTGAAAGTTTTCGGAAACTTGCCCGAGGCGTTATCGCACATTTTTCGAAATCCAGAATATTGTTTGGAAAAGTTTTGCTATTTCCATGCATCAAATTAGAATATCTTATGATGGACCAATATTGAAAATTCATTCATGCTGTTACATTGAAGGCGGCTAATTCATCATGGCTGCGCGTCTGTTAATATACTTTTACAAAAACATTTTTCTTTGCTCCACAGCCAAATGCATGCCGCCAAACAGAAAGAGATTTAAGAAAATAAAATATGAACTGACATTGCCTTTTAAGCATATCGTTTCTCAACACATCTCCATAATAAAATATGGTCGAACACGTGCACGTATTTTTGACTTCTTGCCTTCAAGTCACGTTTAATCAATCGATAAGCTCGTAATAATAATGCAAAAATCGAAACGAAATCGAGAAATGGAACAAAATCGGAAAAAAGCGGTGAACGAATAAAAGCGCGCTGATATTACGGTATAACATGCGATGAAATCGTAAGCGCAGATTACAGTGTTTCATGTACAAATATAGTAGAAAAAAACTCTCTTCGTTCGATTCTGTGCAAACAGAAGGCTCATAAAAATGTGAATGAAAGCAGCACAATAAAAAAAATTGATCGAAATCATCAAATAAAAAGAGTTCATTTTTCCTTTCCTTACTTATCACGCAAAACATTCATTCTTGGGTTCAAATCGTGTATATATGTGAATTTGAGTGGTTCTGTTCTCTGATTATATCCATTCTTTGATTGCATGTATTCTTCGTTTCTTCCCATTTCCAAGAAATCACGCCAAATAAATCAGCTATTCACAAATTGTACGACAATGGTGAAATATCAGTTCGATAGCAGTACATAGTTGTTGAATACCTGCTGCTGCTTCAATTTTAAAATTCAAAATGTTCGGTTTCATTTGATTCCGAAAGAACGGCCGGGATTCACATTTATGAGTCGTGCAAATGGGAACAAATGGAAGAGTTAAAGGTATAAATTGTATATATATTTTTTTTTTTTTGATCTCAAAAGCGATAAACCAACACAATAGTGTTTGTGCCGTTAGTTTGATTTCGATTTCTCTGGAATTCGATCTCATTCCTGGAGTTTTATATTGTATTTATGCTGCATGAAAATCGATAAATGGGATTTTGTATTGCCAGAAATGTCTGGGAGGCAAATGAAAGAGTGTGATTACAGTGCACGTGCCTCGATCTCAGGAGAAATCGAGTTTTCCATGGCATTTACACGTACTTCTTGATTCCAGCACTTTGGCTGTTTTAGTGGTGGAATGTGTTTGGCACAGGGCACACATCGAAAGTAAATAATCAGCAAATTGCATCAATTACATAAAGCATACAAATTATTATGATTTGTTCAGGTGATTCAAACGCAACACATGGATTCTACCGTTCTGTTTGTATGAAAGAATGATTCCATGCTATTTTGAGTGAATGCATAAACATAGCTCCAATTCGAATTGAAAAGCAAATTACGTTCAAGGAACAGATGCAGTCAAACAAATCCGTCTGAAGTGAAAACCCAACGAACTCTCTGTGCACTGAGCACAAACAAAATGCAAAACTTCAAAGCACCTTCACTGAAAACCAGATTCTATTATATTTATTCGTAAGGACTCCTCTCATTCTTTTGAAATGTGCAGACTCAATGACTTTAAATGGAATTTTATGCGTTCTTTCTTTCGGTATCATTCTCTCGGTTTGTGTGCTTCTACATTTCAAACACTAGCTTTTAATGTTTCGCCCGTGTTGGTTTTCCTCAAGTTCGGCCTATTTTGTTTTGATGCTGCTGTTGCTGCTGCTGTTGGGTTTTCAAAGTTGAATCGTCTCGTATTTCAATTATCCAAAACATGTAGAGTGGCAGTAGGTTTAGGTGTCCACATTTGACTGTGGCTACTTTTAATATGAGGATGAATATACGATTAATTGAATATGAATGTTGTTAAAATAGATGTTTATCTCGGTGTCTCTGTGTGTGAAGAACTAAACTTGTTACCGCAATTTGTTCTCAAGCTGAAAACGTGCCAGTTTATTGTTGTTACCGCAGAGTTCCGAGAGTTTGATTCACATGATGTGAGTTAAATTAAAAATAAACTTCTTGTGCTGGCCCGAGCCAGTGTTGATTGGAATAGTGTTTATAATTAATGTATTCTAGTCCACCATAAATTCGTTGCTGCTTCAAAGCACACACACTCACCATGCTCGATGGACGGTCATGAACAGCATTTTGGTGACTAAGTGTAAGCGAACGCATAAGTGTGGCTATCAACTAACCGCAGTATATTAACATGTGGTCTCTTCATCACAAACCAATGAGGAAAAATAAGAACTATGCTTGAATCCAACCAGTTTTGAATTTCAATTTCTGTCTTAAATTGATACAAATAGTTGCTCTCACACGTCCTTTGCAATCTATCTATCTCGTATTTCGCACAATTTTCAGCGCAAAACGTAAGGCTAGACGTTTTACCTCGTTCTTCCATTTATTTGCCTATTTCTGAGTTTGTTGGAGGCTTGAGTAAAATGGAAAGGAGTCGAACGGGTACGACCAGATCGCATTTTTTATAAATTTGAATACACAAATTGGTTGATAAGTTTAGAAAAAGAGCATAATCTTACAAATAAAATTTTATGCGGGCAATTAAACTTTCAAATGAATGGATCCCAAACAACCGCTGGCCAATTTAAATTTCTGTATCAAACTCCTTTTATAAATAATTTATTTGACAAACTAATAAGAAACTAATTAAAAAGACTTATCCATTTAGGAGAACACTCGAAAGTGGCTAATGACTTTCATTTGATCTAAATTTATTTTCGGTTTATTTTGAAAAAGAAATAATCAGCCAAACCTCAAGGAAGATATTATCATTATCGTTGATGAATTTATGTGAGCTGTTCCGCGAAGCATGCACATTCAATAATATTATTATGTGTTTGGAACGTATTAATTGAGACAAATTCTTGATAATTTGATATTCATTTCAGAAGAAACAAAATCTCATCGGAAAGTTTGTCGGTTTTATTGTCATGTCGACAGAGACAAACAACCAGATCGCAATTTTGAGCGTTCCGAATTCAATCACTTCACAGCCATTTGAAATAGACAAAAAAATAAATAACGTTTCATGCTGGGAAAAACGAAAATTTATGAGAAAAAAGATTCACACTTCAAATATTTTTGTTGACAGAATTATTAACAGTTGGCGTTCGAACTATAACGAATGTGAATCAAATTAAAAAAAAATGTAAAAAAAGAATATTTTTATTCACCAAATAACGATCCGTTCCTTATTTCCAAGATGTTTCTTATCCATTTGTGTTATGCACATTCTGACAAGATGCTAAAATTGTAAAATATTATTTAAAAATAGATTTATTCACTTGATACTCTCTGATGCTGCCTCTGACCTAAAACAGTATTCGGAACCGACATTTTTTATTTGTTTCCGTGCTATTTGGATTTGACATTTTTAAGTTTTCACAACATTTGTCCTGTTGAGATTTGCCTTTGATCATTCTACACATGAACAGGGATTATTTCTGGTGTGTCCAATGTCATGAGGCTGTTATACAGCATGAATGAATGACATGTGCCGAGAAAAATGTCGTTTTTATGTAGCAACGGCAGTTCTATAGGAAAATGTTGCTAAAATTATTCGAACCTTAGAATTTTGAAATTTTGAGAGTGTTTAATCGTCAAGCTGTGAACCGCTGCAGAGCATTCAATTTGATTTGGTCGATTTTAATTTATTTCAATAATCGAATTCAATATCTGACAACAAGATTTGTAATTTCTAGAGGCAGGCGTTTTGATTTATTTGAAGCGTGATTCGTGTATTATAGCGGTTTGCTTTGTGGTGGCATTTAGCCGTGCGGCGATTGAAAAATGCAGAGGAGCGATTAGTTGCACGCAGCCGATGCATAAAACAATTTTTGAGTGGAATAATTCATTAAAACGCAATGGATTACGTTGAGTGTCTATTATGATTATCTGAGTGAGTGAAAAACCGGTATTTAATAAATGTCCGGACGTTTCGAATAAATAATAAATTATCTAGCATAATCCGTTCTCTCGTATTGTGTGCTCGCCGCAGTTTTTCATACTCTTCATTCTTATTTCGTCCGTTTGAAGCCGACTGATTTTTTGTTTCACATCGAATTTACTCACCGTGAGGTAGACAACAAGTCAATATTTTTTTATCAATTATTAATAAGCCAGACAGCATCTTTCAATAGATCCCACCTTCAAATGGGATGTGTGAGAGCATCCCGTTCATCTTCCGTGTGCCGAAACACGGAACATGGCATTTATTTCAGCAACAGACGAACATGCGTTCGTGTTTCATAATTTATGAAATTCGTTTGGAAATATTTTTAGTAGATGAGCCACGTGATATATTCAAACCGCTCCCTTTTGAATAAACGATTTGCATTTCCCAATATAGCAACACGATCCATGTTGTGCCCGCACAAATCAGGAAGAGAGACGCTGTGTATGTGTGTGAAATGGAATCACCAGCTCCTTAACCATATGCCCAAATTCGCACCAAAATGAATTATCGCAAATTTGTTCATAATTGATGCTGACAACGACGTCGACTCGAAACTTATGCGTTGTTGTAAAATTGTACATAAATACAACGGCAATGATGCTTCTTTTTTTATATCAACTGTGGGCCAAGTCTGCAATTCTAATAACTGTTGACACGAGCGCATGTTAAAATAAAATCTGGAGTGAGATATGACAGTTACCAAATTACAGGAGAATATGTGAAACGATTTTACGTATGACGTTTTTTTTTTCACTCAACACGCAGATTTATGGCGTTCGTTCATTGGAATCGTTCATTGGTCTCGTTCGTTGCTCTTTCGTGTTAGTATTCATATCGAAAACAAATTCAATTAGTGTCATAATTCTCATATTTTATTCATTTTTCCGCGTTTGAATCGAAAAGAACAATCGCTCATGCCGTAGTTTTTCTTCTATAAAGGCGCTCAATTGTTTTTTTGCCAAAGCATTTCGTGCTTGATTATTATTTATCGTTGGAATTGTTCCCGCGGTCATTGATTTTCGAGCTGAACGAGTACAACGTGGTTGAAATATGAATGAACACAAAATGAATGTTCGTTTTTAGGCAATAAAATGGAGCCGAGTGTATAACATTCGCAATTTTTTTCGGCTAAACATCGGGTATTTATAACAAATGCTTCTGAACGATAGACCAATCGTCCCGAACCATATACGGAACACTTCTGTTGTGCACAACAGTTGATTTGTGTGTTTGCAATTCGAATCGCAAACCATTGTGGATTCTGTAATTATTTATTATGCGTTTAGTTTATTTCCGTTTGATTCATTCTGTGCTTTGGTTCAATTGTTTTGAAATTGACAAACACAAAATGAATCATGCTGATTTGCAATTTGCATACACAATCGATGTGCACCTAACGCATTTCAATGCGCATATTGTTTTTTTTTATTTTTGCTTGCCGTCGTTGACTCACCAAATTGTCAGGTAAAATGTTGAAGCCCCATTGGAATGACCAAAAATCTGCAATCAGTTGGTAAATTTGAAAGTGGGATTTTCATTTAAATAACAATGTTGACCAATGAATTTTAGCAAGCTATTTATTCAATAAATACAAGGCAAAATACAATAAGCACATTACTGGAATCCACTGGCCATGTCATATCAGTCGAAATGCACCAGATTTGGTGTGTTTGTGGTTAATTTTGGTTGCAATTGATATCACGCACAGACAAAGCTTTGAATCACCCCATACAAATGCAACAAATCACTTTCAACGATAGCATCATTTAATGTGTATTCTGTGCAGCGTTTATTGACATATCACTTTCGAATGCTTGTCTATCGAATGTACACTATTTCTCCGTTCACATAGCACAATGCTTGGATAGCATAGCACAATGCTTGGCGATGGTGGTTTTTCCTGCCATTAAAATCGTATCATGAATTCGATCTGTATTTGTGAGAATAGAAGTTAATGAAAAAAATCAATCTGTTTCAAAACATCGAATTCAGTTTCAATGGAATCGAATTTTTCGGGTGTTTGTGTGCCATTGTTTCGAATCAAACCATTGTATGGTTGCATTCGTTATCAATGGCTGCGTGTTTTGTTTCAACTACAAAGTAAAACATTTTTTGTGTCTCTTTGGAATTCCGTGCGATTGCATTGCTCTTTGAAAAATGACCATGGATTATGCTTTCGTATTTGCTGGACCATTTATTTTCCTCTGTACGTACGCTGCACAGTAGAATCATCGAACGCGCCTCTTCTCTCCATTTCTCTCTCGATCATCCGCAATTCGCTTTTCTGCGAGTGAAAACCGAAAATGAGTAATCAAAAAATGACTGTGTTTTTTTTCTCTTGATCGCATGCTTTTATGTGTGTTGAAAATCCAACGCGATTTGCATGAATCGGTTAGCATCACCGTCGCCGACGTTAAAATGGCTCGAGCATGCAATCGGTTTACAGTTGTTTTTCGTGTGTTAATACACGATTAATGTATTCTTTTGTATACGGACGTGATCACAGACCGATTTTCGATTCTTCATTTATACATGCGTTGGCATTTGTACCCGACTTCTTTAACATTATTTATACTTCATTCATAAATCATCATACTTTGAATGTGTGTGTGTGTGTGTTTGAGTTGATGCTATCGCTGAATTGCACTCGAACTCGCAAACGAGACATTTACGTGCGTCCATTCTATAATTCGATTCATGTTCCATGTGTATATTGATTTTGACATTGCTTCGCCTTCATTTTCCAACAATAGCCGTTTTTCGAATACAGCACAACTTCACTGAACTTGGATTTCCGATGCTGACTGAAACTTTGCTATCCAATTTTTGATGACTCACACACAATCCATGGATGGTCATTTTACAAAAATGATGTTATTTTAATTTATATGTATGGAAAGCTACTGTGCAAATTATCGATGTGCGCCCATAAACCGAGTTCAATGCATGAGGTTCCCATTTCTTTCTTTTATAAATCTCGGTGAGAGTTTCTCATTTCAAAAATGATCCGAGCGTTTGTCAAATTCAAGTTTTCAGCCATACGATTGGCGTCTATTAGCTATTTTTATCTGACAGAAATTGACCGAGCTCTAAACAAACTAGTTTCTCCATTTAATTTGAACATCTTCAAAAGGAAAATGCACCTAAATTAGTATGACCATTCAAGAGCACTCAAATCCAAGATGACATAGATCGATTTGTCTATACTATGATCACGAATCAACCATTCTATTTACCGCAACATGAATGATTATGATATCGAACCAGATGATTTATGGCAATTGGCTGTCGGCCCGCACCTCACGATACTTCAACTCCGAATCACTGTTTCATCTCATTTTTTTACATGTCTGATTTAACTGACGCAATTTCTATTATTTCACATTTCTTTTATCTCTCACTGTCTCGTCTGAAGTGGAATACATTGTATTACGGATCGGATACCAAAAGCTTTTCCAAAGTAGTAGAAGAGATTGAATGCACCAACGAATAATATTAGATTGCATTATTTATGGACTAAGTAAGCTAACGTAATGTACCCACGCCATAAAATCTAACGATAACACGCCATAAAAACATCGTGTTACGAGAGGCGAATTGGATTTTGGGATTTGCTGCCTCTTTTGTTCATTAATCGAACCGCAGAGACACAGCAGTGATAGATGCTGTTACGCGTATGTTTATGTAACATTTAATGTATTTTAATTATTACGATTTGATACTATGTTCGCCATTCTGCCGCTCGAAGCATTTTCATATTTGTACAGCACTGGCTTCGAAAAAGAGGCGTTTAAGAGGAAAAGAAGTTGGTTCCCGCGCACAGAGAAATAAATCACGATTTCATTTGTAGTCATACTTGTCGTGGTGATTGCATATCATGTTGTCTTGCAAAAGTAACCATATGCTGCGACTTGTGGGATTTTGTCCGAGTTTTTCATTTTTCGTGTATCTCTCGGTCTACCGATTATCCAAACTGTTTTAAAAAACGAGTGAGAGAGAGAGAAAAAAACATGGTCAGAAAAACACACGTAAATATTGGAATGGGAAAACATAGAATTAAAGAATCATTTAGTCGGATATAGGAGATGCATTTATATGTGCCATTTGGCTCTTTAATGACACATATCCGTCGTTAACGTGAACCTAATTGGATATGGTCGGCGTGTTTTTTTCGGCCCTTTACGTGTCATAATTTTCAAGAAAGGATTGAGTTGTTGCACCACACATCCGCGACTTTTTAACTGTCGTGCCAACGAAAATTAATGGTTTCTGTGCCGGCTTTTCTCTCTCCTTAGTTTGCTTCTAATTCATAAAAGGCAAACATCTGTGATTCTGCTGACTGAGCTCTGTGCTGTGGTACATCAATGTAATTATCCGATAAGAAAAGATGATGATGACGATGGTGATGACAATCTCATGAAATTTCGTTCGAGTTTTTAGCATCATTCGCATAGTTGCGAGTCGATAAAATCTGTGGATTTATGGTGGCCATAAGTTTAAAAGCAATTTCGCTCGCTCTTTCTGTGTGTCTGAAATTCGCCTTTTTGACCTTTTCTCTTCCGTCGTCTTATTTGTGAACAACAAAACTGCAATTTCAAAGTACTGCTTTCCATCAAGCCCGTACAACAAACGGAAATCGGTTTTTAGGTCACACAACAATTTAGTTGCGGTTTTTATTCTTCTTTTCGTGTGGCTCATATTGCTTTTTACTTTACTTTGAAAAAAAATCCTATTTATTCCGGTACATCGGGTCGAGGACGCTCTGAGTCCTCGTGGAACATTTTTCAAGAATATTCAAATTTGCGTCACGATCTAATGACCAAGATATTTATTCGACAGCAGATTTCCATATTTCAAAGGCAATCCTTATTTAGCTCTGCAATTCGGCCAGCATAAATTTCAAATTTACTCAAATGATGTACAAAAAAAGTATTCTCTCTTTGAATCATTTTAAAGTCCACGCTTTGAATAAATATAAAAAAAAATCCACCAAAATGCATTGATTAAGAGCATTATTCTCGAGAAGATTTGCTTCCACTTTGTATTTGATGTGACTTGTTATAAGCAAACAAGAGAAACCTTCGTCCCTTTGTGATCATACTTCGTAATTCGTATTCGCAAAAATATAAGTACTCTAAAGGCGTTGAGTGTCGTCGTCATTATAATAGGCGAACGTTACAGATGGAATGGTTTATTTGCACATTAAGGAAACTATTTCGCATTCATTTTGTCCGTTGGTTGAAAAAGCCTAAAATATTTTGAGGTGCAGCAAATACGCGGAATTTCCGGACATTTACAAATTTTCGTTGTGGATTTAATTTGATCCAAATCATTGTACTCAGAAATTATGCATGACCAAAAGAAATGTATGTTGGAGTTGTGCAGGGGAAATTCAACATTTCCCTATATTATTTCGCAACAATAGAAAATTATCTATGATAAAATGCAAATTGTACGCTTATGAGCCACGGTCTCATTCTCAGCCCGGATGGAAAAGATTTATGCCTTTACATTTACTGCAAAAGTAAACCAAAATTATTAGTGGAGTTTTTTGTGCGCGACATACTTTCTTTGTCTCCGCATGAATACGCTTGTCATCTTTTTCTCCTGCACAACGCCAACGTTGTGCGTTAAAAGCATTACTGGATAGCTCTTTCATACTATTAAAATTTACATTGAAATGTAGACAAACAAAATTAACTGGTGTTTGAAATGGTCGCTATTTTACATGTGAAACTTCTAAATGCATGAAGTTTTATGCATCGAATAGTTTGAAATCTTCAAAATATGGCAAAAACCATTTGTCGAAAGGTGAATTCATCGAGTGATTGAATGTTAACCTTGTGATTTTACTCTGTTCAGGCTAACGCATGGGAGTAAAATCGGAAAACTTGCAAATGCATCACACATAAAAGATGACAATTATTATCGCGTTAAAAGGAGTGGTTAGTCTTGTTTGACGAGCATTCCATTTTTTTTTTTTTGCGTTGTTAATTAAAGGCGGAGCTACTTTTATGTCGTTATTAGGAAAAGATGTTTTGGTTTTTCGCTAATGAAAGGAAAAGTGAAAAGTCTTGGTTACTTATAGAAACAGTTGAATAACAACTTCCAGTTATAAAATTTAACGTCTATTCAACAGTTGCCTTGTTTATTGTATTCATTGAAACCACTCTTTTCTGTCTAGGTATTTAATGAGAGAGAGTGCAGGATGTTGTGCTATCAGTTGGTAGATCAGTTATTAACTAAAATGCGCACAGATTCAATATTTGACGAAAGAATTTGAATTTATATCGGATGAGTGCTCAAGCGAAGTGGTGCTCCTTGTCAAGCATACAGTGCAACTGCTTGAGTGATTTTTCTTTTGATCACATAAATATCTGACAATTAGTACAGATTCACGCAATTTATGTTACTTTTTGTATTTTTTTCCTACACAATTTTCACTGACATTGAATTGTTAAACAAATATTAAAACATGTTGAACATGAAATCCAAATTCTACGTTTTTTCTTGACGAAAATGCTGTGCAGAAAGGATCCACTAATTAAACAATTTATCATTTTCTTCTTTTTCAGAGCCGATGGTGTTGGGAAAAAAGTTTTTCTTTCTTTTCTCATTAGAAATGTTCAAATTTTTCGAGTGCTCGGGTAAAAGGTCAAATGAGTTTTACTTTTGTAGACGGATGTGGCTCTCTGTTTTACGTTTTCCCCTGTTGACATTCGAATTTATATTCTGTAAATAATTTATGGCCCGCATCCGATACAAAATGGCACATCATTTCGAAACAGTCTAGATAATTCATTTAGCGGAATAAACACATAATGACTCATTTATTATTAATGAGACGACTAGAAAATTGATGTGCTGATGCACCAAACGAGTTAAAAATGGAGAAAAAAAAAATTAGCACAGAGATATAACAATTTAGCAATTTATCCGAAAATGCTCTTATTACAAAAAGTCCATCAAAACATTTGTATGCTCTCGCTCTCCCTCTCCCAATCTCTGCCATTTTTATTATGAACGAGGTTAAAATTAGTGCTTGGAAGATGTATTTACTGACGATCAAATAGCATGCAGCCATTGTATTTTTCCTTGTTTGCTTTTATCTTTGTGTCTACTCCGGCGTCTAATTAAGACGGATTATTTATAGATTTTATAGAATGTTGATTTTGATGCAGCATTTTCAATGTGCCTTTGTCTTTGTTTGTCTCGCATTATTTTCCTTCATCTTCATTATTTTGCCCAGAATGTATCTGATTGCAGTAAATGATAAGCCAATCACTTTCATTTCGGCGGCTTGCTGCTTTGTTTCGAATGAAGAATGGTGAACACAAACCTACAATCAAATCTGACAAACAAATTGAAAATGGTTTCGTTTGTACGATTGATCTTACGCATTTGAGCATCCCTGTGAGCAACAGTGATGAAAACGATTTCATAAAATAGAATTAATAAAATGGCACGCGAATAAATACATGAAACTGGAATCCCACGAAGTTCATGCATCGCTGACATAATGTTAAAAAGTAAACTAGAGCTTAAATCTCTACGGAAATTAACAATAATTCCCATCTAAACGAACTTTATGGGAAAGTTTTATGAGTTCAATGAGTTCATTCACTAGATCACATTTGAATTCAAAACATTCAAAAATTCAAAGAATTATGTGAAAAAACACTAAATCAACTCTATAAAAACAACATTCCAAATGTATTTAAAATTTTTATTCGAATACATTTGAATCTGCCAGAAAAATTTCAATGATTTGGGAATAAAAGGATGATATTTGCAATCAAACTGACAGCTACATGTCACTAAATTAAGGGTTTTCAAAATACAGTTTTGACATTTTTCTTTCCATAGGATGAGATCGGCACTTTATCATTTTGCTTCCCAAGAGAATCTACCCGCATCAATGCTATAATTTTGAATTTGAATTGCTTTTTTTTCTGACAAGGAATCTTCATTTCAACATTTTGGATTCATCATTTTCTCATTTGAGAATATTTGGAATGCCGTTGCTGAGCCAAAATGTGAATGTAAATGGAAAAAGTAAAAATAAGAGAGTTGAAAATTTCATTTTGATCATATCATATTTTGCTTGATTGTTGTCATCTGATTAGGACTCAGGACTTGTCAATTACTTCATTTAATTTTCACGGTTTTCAATGTTAAGTGAGTTTAAAAAGGAAACTGAAACCGTGCCTCTTCAACAAAGGCCGTTTCGTTTGTATCGCACCAATCAGAGACATTGGAGTATACAAAATCAATTCTCAAAGTATCACCTTCATCTTAATCTTAAACGAAATGCTCGGAAAAATTACAATAACACCCATCAGCTAACCAGAATGCTACAAATCCGAGACACAGAGAGAAATCGAAGCAACATAAAATTAATGAATTTATTGTTATATTATATGACAGACGGTTTAAATGAGATGGGGACCGGAATTTCAGTTAATGGACTGCATTTCGATATTGGCTTCCCCCAATTTCTCCAATTTCAATCACATTCCATTTACATGATTGGAATATGAATAGCGCTATGCGGTGTCTGGTGCGTACCAAACAAATCACGTTGGCCATCAGGATATGAATAAACAAGAATAATCAATTTCATTGAGATCTGCCTACGGATGAATATGAAAGTCTCGTTAGCCGGCACGTTAGTCTCTTTCTTTGTACAGTGTGCTACGGCATTTATACCAAAGAGACGTTACTACACACATCACTGACTTCATCGAGCACTTCTCCATGTTTACCTTTCCTAATTTCCATTTAGAAAATATCGACACATTTCCAAAAGGTTGCAATAACATATAGACACAATGGCCGGTGTTATGAATTGATGCTGTCGAATCCAATATTGAATCCAATCGAAAGTGACAAATGAAAGGAATGACAGATCCAGTACTTCGACTAAGAGTTCAACACAAAGTGTACGCGTCAATGGGCAGAAACATAATTTCCAAATTATCGTTGTTTAATCTATTCCTGTGCTTCACGGCACAGGTTTCAGCCAGCCAAGCAGACACATCACGCTCTTTCTGGTTTTGCTTTTGATTCTCCGAAAGTTGATTTGTTGATTGAATTCAGTAATTTAATATGTTCAACGCACGTGAAAGCACCGATATTACATCGGTGCCAGCAATTCTCAATATCACTATTAGATCTGATATCGGAATTTTATCGAACTCACGCCAACACCGAAATTTTATCAATTCAATTATTGCGTAAACAGATGCTGTTATTTAATCAACATCGAAGAGGTAGAACACAATTCATCAGATGTTAAGCGTTTCATTTTGTATTGGTTTTTGCTGTTCACTTCTCCGAGTGCATTTGGTTTGAACCACATTCAATGGAACGACCGGTTTTTAGATGAACATCAATATCATCAATTTGGAGTGTATAGTGTACTCGATGTACCTGGCATTGTGGCGTAGACAGGGTCTGAAAACCTCAGCATATTTATATACAGGTGTGAGAAATCACTATCACATTCAATTCAACACTAACGCATCAATGATTGTTTGTGGTAAAACATAAACGAGCAGGAAACATTAATATTAATGATTGTGTTGATGATAAATGCAAAAAAGAATTTTTTCTGGCGCCTTGTGGCAATCTTGAAAATTTTGTGAATTTTTTTGTCATTTGTTAATTCAAAGCAGAAAAATAACAATCAATAATAAATCGTTTGACGATTTTGTAAAATTTTTACGATAGGAATGATCTCTCTCTCTCTCTTCAATATGCCTCTCCCATCAAGTAGAATGGTGCTGTCTATGCTTATCTCTTCTTACTCTCAGCTGATTTGAATGTGAGAATTTAACGCGAAAGTTAACCACACCTGTATATTTACACAGTGAGGGACTTTTATCATGTTCATTTTTACGCTGGCTCGTTTATGAATAACACCTACCTAGTCAAAACTAGAACTGAACTAGCGGACATAATGGCGCTCACGTGCTGGGTGTCGGAGATGTCAGAGCTTGAACAATGACTATGGTTGCTATGGATAGGCTTAAATCATCGGCCGATAAATATCATTGTACTGGGTCAAAACATGTTGAATTTGCATTCCTGGTGCTCGATGGTTTGGGACCAGTAGCCAGATTGCCGTGCATTAACTAGATTGTATTCTTGACCATAAATGTTGTGCATCACCGAAGAGGCGAACGTTTACCCGAATAATAAACAATCAATTTTTATTAAGAGCACACTCATAAATTCAAGTCAACGGAGCGTGCGAAAGATGTGTGAAGTAACATGTAAGGAATAGCGTCGGTTTCACACATGTATAAGGTGTATTGACATTCTGTTTGCGCGATATATGTAACCGCATGAGAGTTTCGACCGAATGCCGAAAATTATTTCTTGCATCTTAAAGGTGCCGCATATTTCGACAAAACGTGCACAAAATTTACATTTTTGTTATTTTTTTACACATGACTTAAACGATGGGAAACCATCATGTTCCCTTATTCATATTCAATGACCGATCAATTTTGAGTCACCATATTAATTTTGTTAAACTATTTATGTTGTATTTTATTCATGGACATTTCTAATTTAATATGCAAATAAAAGGAAAATTCAATGAATTGATCCAAATCAAGATCATCGTCAAAATGCTTCCTAAAGGAACTCAGGAACACACACAGAAATTCACAGAGCAAACATTCGATTTTATTTAATACTCAATTATGTGTTTCCCAGTTGTGAACTTCACAAAAGTCGGGTCGAGAGCGCAAGCCGTTCTCCATGTTTTGATCATTTATTTTCACCACGTTTCACGTTATGTCGTCTGCGCGATTTATGCGTTGTTATTCTCAATTTGCTTCTTTTTTTTATTGTCAACCATGTTGTGGTTGAATGGCGAAGCGCATTTTTATGGGCAAACATTTTGCGTACATTGTTTGAACAGAGAGAGAGAGAGAGAGAAAGAGAGTGAAAAAGTGAGCGAGCAGGGAACGAGCAAATTGTTGTACGTGTTGTCATAAATTTGATTTGTGAATTGTCAACGGAAATGCGAATAAAGTGTTGAATAAGTGTGTTGAAATGTCTTGCAATTTTACGCACGTGAAAAAAAAAATCCTGAACAAAAAGGAATTGTGATTGAATTTCAAATATGAAATATCACAATCGTCAATCGGTTTTTACCTTATTTTGAATTCATGCGCGAATTGTGCTGAAGTCGGTAACAAAATCAAGAGGATTTATAATGAACGATGGCGATGACTGGCTTCCTAAAACATCGATATATCGATGGAATGATGTCATGATGAATGTGAAAATAAATCGCATAAATCAAGATGTGAAAAATTGCAAATTCAAACGGATGTTATTTCTTATATGGGGATGTAATCGAACTAATTCAATGTTTGATTAAATCAAATCATGTCACATGAAGTCGGCCAAATTGAAGCAGTAACCGCAGAATTGTGTGTCGCGATCAAACCGCGTGATATGGGTTCTTCTTCCAATTCGATATGATCGATATTATTCCATGTCTAGCAGCAATAGACATATTTTACATTGTTCTTCCAGCCGCAAAACTAACGGCATCATATTGGCTCCAAGAACTAGATGAAAAGTATGAATGAAATGGCGAAGAGCTATCTTCTTGAAGCTGAAAATACTGTGGGACATATGAACGAGGGCATAAATTCCATATTCATATCACAAATGCGAAGCACTCCGGCAACAAGAGGCCACTATTATCACTCGATGACATTGATTGTCGACTTCTCACTCCGCCATCTCCAATAATTTATCTATGTTTGCTCTGCTCGATTTCATACGTCGCAATTTATGGATGATTCCATTCTTTTTTGCTACAAAAAAAGAACACACAAACACATACTCACACATTGTGTACGGCGAAAGTTTATTGGCATGCCAGTGTATTTTATGTAAAGCTCACAACTAAAATGTGGATTTGTTTGTGTGTGCTTACTGCAATCAAATAATATCAAGAATAAATCGACCGGGATTATGGTGGAATAACGTTTTCATGAAGAAAATTGTGTGCTTACACTTACACACGACCTCTCTTACTATAATTTGTCGTTCTTGTTACCCACACACACACACTTAATGCTCCGTCGCACACACACATGCCATTGTTGCTATTGACGACATTGAATCGGAAGGAAGATGTTATAGCTTACAGCTCGGGCTTGATAGCATAATTCTTTTGGAGGGCGCGAAGCTGCTACCTACTTCGATATCGACCGTTCGACATACAATTTGTTGGCATCATGTGAAAAATCCAACCGATGATATTGCCGACCCGAAAAATTAAGACCGACAAAAAATGCGTCCATTGAATGAACAGAAGTGAAGATAGAGTGAGAGAAAAGGAGAGAGAAGAAAAAATGTGTTCCGTATTTAACATGAATTCGAGGAAAATGGATCGAGTACAACGTGAATATTGTAATCCAATTCTCTAACGAACAAAGCGCAATAATGATATCAAGAACCCGATTTTGAGCACATGAATAGCCGGCTATATTTCCCACGTTGATGCCACACATTTTTTCACAACTTCACCCAAAGCATCGCTGCACTTCCAATCGCTGCCTCTCTATATGAATCTAAATACGGCTTGATGATCAATTGAACCGTTGAGTGGTTATGATCTTATAAATAATTATGATGTCTAAATGGTCGCGATTTTCAAACCAATATATTCCGCAATAACATGGCAATGATTTTTCGTCAACCCCGATTTAGATAAAAATCATCGAAAAAACATTTTGGCGCAGGTGAAAAATTGAGTCTGAGCATAAAACAATATTATTTTGTTCGGATTTTTTTGATTGCGTGGGCTTATGAAAGAAAAGCACACGGAATTTCCGTCAATCGGATCGAAAACCAATATAAAAGAGCATTATGATAATTCCTTGGCAATTCTTATTCAAATGGAATTTGTCTTCTTTTGCAATAAAACTCTACGCTAAGCCAAAGCGAAGCTATTCACGGCACAGTCCATTCCTCTGTGCGAATAAGAATGGAGAGAATCTTAAGCGAGAAGCGATGTGGTCAAGTATCTTATCTCCTGTAAATCAAAGTAGAATTATCTGCAATGCACCAAGTGAACGGAGGGAATAATCCCATTTTTGTGATTATGGCATTCAAAGTGAATGAAAAGTGCGAGAAGCGACAGCTTATGCTTCATTTTATGATCGTGAATTAAGCTCCGAAATTCCGTTACAAAAGAAACGAATGCCAATAGAATTTTCTCATTTATTCCATTAGGATCCTGCAATCTCATTGAATTTTTATTATACCCGACATTTTTTTTTATTCTATTTGCATATTTCACTTGCTAATAAAAATGAACTATCGAAAAAGGAAAATTTCATGAGCCATGAAAAATGCAATATTATGATGTTGAAATGCACTTAGCTGATATTGCATTACATCGCATCAGCCATTCATAAAGTTTCATCGATGCCATTCGCATATATTTGAACGAAGTTCACTCGTTCAAAGTGTGTGAATGTGAGCGAAAGAATAAAGGGGCGATGGCATGAAGTACATTGTTGAATTGCTGTTTCAATGAAACTTAATAAATGATGCATATGGAATTCCGTTCAAGTTCATTCGTTGTTTAGAATGTTAAATGGATGTTTTGATTGGAGTGCGATGAAAGCGATTCCATCAGCTTGCTGTGATCCAATTAAATGGCCTTTTGAAATGAATATATCAAAGATGAAGTGCAACAATATCTCAATCAGATGAAAATCAATAAATTCGTGATACACAGCCACATCATATCGTGCGCTGTATTCATTAATAATTACGAGCTTGTTGTTGACTAGATTATCGATCAAATGTTGTTAAAAGCGGCGCAACGGTTGACTCCGCTGCAGCGAACACATTAAATTAAATTAGTTAAAAAGACGTACCTTTCAACACAATCCGAGCTCTCGTTAGTTTTCATATTCATCGCAATTTAGTGTGTTCGCTTCATCAGTTGATAGTTCGTATAGTATGTTAAACCTGTACTTGTTCACTGTGCTTGCGTGTGTGCAAATTGTCAACAGGGTGAATGAACGTGACCACAGCAAAAATAGCTTCATAATTTGATGTTGTTTTATGGAACGGTTTTTCTAAAAGACTTACTGCAATTTGAGTGTGTGCAGCTGAAAATTGCCATCTGAATAAAATATAATAAGATAGAATAAGCAGAAACGAGAGAGAAAGGGCGAGAGAAACTGAGCAGAAAATGAGGAAAGAGAAACACGGAAGCAGCAGCAGCAGCACATTTTCTAGACATTTTCAACCAATGCTGCAGCACATTACTATTGTGTTGCAGTAAAAATGCTTGTGGGACTTTATTTTGTCGGCCACTTGCAATATTGCATTAGATCTTTGAGACAATTTCAACAACCATATTAAAATCAAGCACTTGAAAATCATCCGTTGAAACAATGTTATATGATAACCTTCAGGACTCGCATATTGCAAGCCACGATGCGAAAAAACAAGAATTTTCTCAACTTTTTTGCACACCAACTGAATTGGAATCTATCCTCAGTGCTGCGATTAAAAAGTCGAATCTCGTGTTGCTCATTGAATATGGCAACAGAATTCTATGGTTTTGCTGCAATCCAGTTAGTCATACTTATAGTGAGAATGTCACACTCGCACATAATGCCATGACCAGCGAAAGACCGTCTCGATGTTGGCTCTTTGAAATTATTCCATTGACGCACATATGAGACTGTGTTCAGGTCCTCGAGCATGCAAATTTAAATTTGAATATTCTGATTTGTCGGCAGTTGCAATCATAGAAATAACTTCATATTTTTGTCTATCAAATGGAATTATTGTGGATAGTGAGCAGTGAAATGTGGAAAAGTCGCAAATTTTGGTTTAAATATTGCTGTTGCATGATGTGTATATGTGCTTTGAACTGTTGTGCCGCAGACTGGTGCAACGGTTAAAACGTGTTCGGCGTGCATCAGATGGTTATTGTGGTTCGCTCAACTCGCAATACACAGTTGGATAGCTTCACTGAATTAGTTTGAGACGGATTCGGTCGATTCTAGGCGTATGTGCTCATCCCTCTGAGTCAAACAATTTAATCGTGTTAATTCCGAAGTCACTAAAAAGCCATAGAACAAAATTCCATGCGTTACATGCATTGCATTCTAATGAAATTCGAATAAGTGTGTGCGAAACATCGCGAATCCTATTGAAAATTTGAGCATTGTCTGCATCCATTCATACGAAATGAGTTTAATGAAACAATACGATTACGATTATACATAGTGTTAATCTTTCGATATACATATATTCCTTTTTCTGAATGTGATCCAGTGAAAAGAACATTAATTGGCTTAGTCGGCTATATGTCAGATAGTATTTAAAGCTGTTGCACAAAAACAACGATACATACGCATTTTCACCCTCCACAAGCGACTCATTCGTTTTCCAACATTATTTAACATTTGATAGCGTAAATTCGCTTCACATCGCTAAATGGCGGTGGATAACAATATGAGAGAGCATCCGTGAAAGTATGTAAATCAAATAATTTAAAATTGGCTTTGGCACATTTGTAGACGACACTGAAGGAAGAAAAAAATAAAAATCATGTTTGACTTGGGCTCCAATTCAATCTTTGTTAACAATTTTTTTCCCACCAGCAACATATTACAAAATTGGCTCGAGTTTTCTTTGCTTCATGATTCATGTTTCATCAAGAGCACTTACATTTCGAAAGAAGCGAGACGATGATTCATCACAAAGTAGAGTCTCGAAGAGTGACGGCTGCTACAGCGAAATCATTAATAAATCTTTAAAAAGATCTTATTTTATCGGCTTTATCAAAAATGTTATGCAATAAACGTGATTTTTACGTTCATTCCATGGCTACACGTTGAAGACAAGACATTTCAAATGTGCACATAACTTCTACATAGAATGCGTCTCTTCTTTAATTCTTCGTACAAACTAATTTAACGACAAGGATCCTGGTTATGTGTATGCGCGCCGGAGATATGATGATTTGCTATAGACACATTAGTCTGGTATGTGATGAATAAAAAACCAATTTGGTCGCGGGAGCGCATATATATTTCGAATAGAGTTCTTGATCCTTTCGGGTCAAAAAAAAAAAAATCATTTAAAAAAAGATTAAGCGAAATAGTCGAAATGATTCTCGGATCGATTTTTCCCTTTCTCCCATCACATCGTGATTCATGACTTTTGACATGAATTTCTTCCATTGCATTTTCAAGTGAGTCATTCGTAGTATTGCGCGAACAGGATCATTAAACCTTGAAGACGAATTGCCCTGTACATTTGTTGTGGCCACATCTCATTCTTTCACGTCTTCTTTTTTTCATCCAACCAAAGTTTACCATCACTTCTCAATTTACACAAACTCTCTATATGATTCAGTTCTTTAGTTGGAATTTAGCTCATTTGGTTCCATTCTCTGCTTTTGAACGGGTTCGGCTTTGTTCGTTGAACGAAAATCAACTGGAAAAAAATCGGAGATTTGAAATGGTATCGAGCAAGGATCGGATTATCGGATATAAATGGCAAAGCCTTTCGTTAGGTAACTTGAAATGCATTGAAAAAGTCCAACCAAAATAAATAAAGACAATCGTCGTTACTAATTGAAAAGATCCGCTTCGGTTGATGCCTCATTGCAGTAACAGCATTCAATATGCATTATCTTAATGATTTTTTTTCACTGTGCTCTGCAGATACTCTCATTTGAAGTGCAGACATTCGTAATTGAACATCGTCTGATTTCCAACTATTCACTTGATCATAATGCGTCTTTCGTTCGCTGTAATTTCTGTCTGATTCACCCAGATATGAGCGATCTCGAGAGCCAGACCACAATTAGAGAAAACTCGACAAAACAACAGCAAATTGAATTTTGAACAAACTTTTCTCGAAACTGGATAGATGCAGTGAAAACACAAGCTAGCCATTGACTTTTCTCATTTCACAAACAAGTTTTGTATTATTATATCCTATGCATTCGACATGATATTCCTGTTCAACAGCTGCAATAGTGCGCATAAATACGAAATTGAAATAGGCATCTCGTGAAAAAAGAGTTGCCAATTAATGTTGTCACTTTTTGCGGCCAGAGAGTTGATATATTGTCGATTTTTATAAATGAATATTCAAAATGCACAACCGTCAGCGAGTGGATCACATCATAAAACATGAAATTCAGATGTTGGACATTCATATATGAAACGCTCGCCAATTTTACATTTCAATTGGACTTCCGTGTGCATTTTTAAGAGCTGAACAATTTTTTTTATCGAGTTTCATCACATTTTTTTTCTTTCCTTTTTGTCAACCTATAATCATAAGAATGCTTTCATGAAATGCTTTCAGTTCGAATTTTAGTTGACATATGATCTCGAATTTGGACAAGAGGAGTAACACATGAAGAGTGTGAGCATAGATTTGGACGTCAAAAATGTGCTGTCAACAAGCAATGCAAAGCACATTTTTACAGTATTAAGTTGACATATTTCATTTGGATGGCTAACCAGATTTCGGTTTAAGCATGAAAATGAATAGATTCATTCTTAATCCATATAATGCTGCTCTATCATTTCTCTCGGTTTGCTGCAGTATTCACTGGACAGCAGACGGAAGGAGTGCTGAATGTTAAGATTGCCATACAGCTATTTTGTTACCAACCAGCGATAACGACCGTACCCAATCAGCAGCTGGAATGATGGTTAAAAATAATAAAGTGGATAAAACCAAGCAACAATAGAACCAGCATAATCTCGCAAAACACAAAAAAAGGCTGAACAATAAAAAATGAGCAAACAAATTAATTTACGGTCATTTTGATAGATGCCGATGTGTCAGTGTATCGATTCTTCTGCCGCATATACGTTTATTTTAACAACGTGGGTGATTTGCTTCTCTCAGTTTTTTATTTGCTGTACCGGTTATTCTCCTCGTCCATTGAATAAAATCTGTCTGTTATTTTTTGTATATTTCTTTTGAATCGTTTGAATCCATACAATAAAAACACGGAGGATTTCTCAATAAAAGAAAAAACAGCAATACATTTATTTCATTTGTAACGGGTCTCATGTAAACATTTGCTTGTTTTTCTTTCTCGGCCAGAAAAATATGATAAAATCGACATTAATTGAATTCGTTTCGGTGGGATCGACTGGCCGCTAGGTCACATAAATAAACACCATGATATCGATTCACATCGGAATAACATCTCTCGCCAAGTGACAAAATGAAAAAATATGGAAAAACTGGCGTGAGGAATTAACGGATATCGCAAATGGTTTTCATTCGCAATCAAATTCCCTCGATTTTGTTTTTGTCTTCATAGCATTTGTTATCGGGTTTTCCCGTGGCGACAAATTTGACCGTTATTAAAACCAGCAATATCGCATAAAATATTAATACCGACACTTTATTGAATCGAATTCAATGGATGGCTCAGCACGAGCGTAAATAAATTGAATTCAATTTGCAGCCTGATATAATATAATGGACGGTTGGATGGATTTTAACGACAGATCTTTCTATTTGTTTAAGCGACTTTATTGCTTTCGTTCGCAAAATCCTGTAATTGAAATGGATTTTTTTAAATATTGAATAGATCCGAACACAATTCATATCGTTGGAGAGTAAATACAGTGGTCAAGGGTATTCGAAAGTGGCTGTTAACAAAACAAATGAGCATGGTGCTCACTCTGCATGTGTCGTTGTTTTTATTTTAATTAATTATTTATTCAAATCCTGATCATCATTTTTACTGCACACCAACGAATCTTTGTTAAACATATATTTTCAGCCTTGCTTCAAATGGTGTGAAGGTGTGCAAATGAGCATATAATATGCACATGACACGTCGGATTTAATAATGAGGTTTTTTTAGATTTTGCATTTCCTGAAAGGGAAAATTGGGATTTGATCAGATTTAAACTCTTTTAAAAGTAGATTTATTCTGTAAAAATTGGTCATCAACAATATTACAATATTGAATTTCAATTAACAAAGCAGCAAGTACGGCTGATATTCACGAATATTTTCCCTTTAATTCAATTTCCAAGCGTCTCTTCTTGGATGATATATTAAGAGTCCCAGCATTGTTATAACTTATACAGTGTAAAGGAAATGCAATTCAAAGCTCTAGAAGGAAGAAATGGCTACGCCAAGATAAAGAAAAATCATAGCGAACCATAAGTTAATACCATGACAATGAATCCAAGCCACAAATCCGAGTCTAAAGTGTTGCATAAAACTACATTATCGTGATAATCTTCCATTCGTTCATTGAACGAGGTGTACTTCTTCCATAATAAAACATGATAAATGGTTTTTTATCTCAATAAATGCCTGTTTTCCAAAGCTCATTTAATCTGTGCAACGCTGCGATACCATAAATGTTGCAATATGATTTAGCTAGATTGTTTGCAACGTGAATTGCTAAATGAATCATATGTAAAACGGGCGTGTAAAGCATTATTCATTGATATTTCAAAAACGAATTGAAAATTTATAAATGCATCGTGCATTTTTTTTTGGAAATCTTTTGTGAAGACAGTGAAAAAAATGAATCGATATTGATTGCAATCATGACGTGAACACAAAGAAATCTCTTAGCATTGTTCAAGTCCCTTTAAGGAGTGTAGACAGAACGAGTCATCGTTCTTTTTAAGCGACGCAAATATTCTTTGCCTGAGCAATCAAATATTCTGAAAATGACGCAATTCGCACGTGATTTCAATGCATTTAATTTTTCTTGAAACGGAAATTGACGAAATTGTTTAATGCAACTTTGAACGATATGACAAAATTGCTTTTGGCCATAGACGCTCAAGGATCTCTCGCGATGGAAAGTAAATGCAAGAGTAAAGGATGAAAATTCATCATGATTTCGATAAAAAAAATGTGATTTATTCAGCATCATGTTGCTTTGACTTTGAAGACATCATTGTTGTGATGTTTTTATTTATCATATCATTATCAAATGACGAGAAAATTGATCTATATTTTGTTTACAAAGCACGTTTTAATATGAATAAATTTGTCAGAAAATTGACATCGACCATGCGCGGCGAATAAAGGTGATGTAAAAACCGGTGTGTCCTTTCTATTAGCTAATGTATCGGTTCGGGTTTCGAGATGTTATTACATGATACACTGGTGGAACATGCCACTCAACAAAATTAAATAGTAAATATATGTAGATGTGTATTAGATACCATCAATTTGCTTCTGTTGTATATTTGACGCCACCAGACAACAATCTTTTCAAAACCAATAATAAATCAACGGCAACGCACAACCTCATAGAATATACATCAATTTCGAGCGTACGATGGTAATCAGGTTTGAAATTTGAGCACTGTGTATGCACATAGAATGGAGGCTTTTTAAATGCGGAATCATCGGACGATTACTGGAAGCAGGCGATGGGAATACAAAAAAAAATATTATAAACTCAAAAAGATGCTGTGATATATTTGTGCGTGTGTTGTCGGTGTTCCATTTCACTTGACAACGGTGTGTTTTCGGCAGCAAACTTTATACATGTCAACATAGATGGTATTGCGAATTTATTTCCAAGAATTAAAAAAAGCCGATTTTTTCGGCTTTCAATATTAAAAATGGGCGGTGCTGCCAAACCTTGCAAATTTCTCTCGCATATTTCTTTAATGCTTTAAAAAAAAATATGAATATGCTGTTGTTTTCATTCGTTTCAGAGAAACGACACGTTCATTTCTTATTTGTGGGAGTTCATTCGAGATCGAGCTGAATCGAAAGTCAAAAACTGAACAGAAAGTGCAGATATTTTCCAATGTACTTCAGTTGTTTTTCTCTTTTGTGCCTGTGAAAGAGCAAAAAGTCACAAAATGTTCTTTAAATATTTCTATGATTTGATTCAATCGTGGCGCTCTTGAGCATACTTCCTTTCGTGTTGAGTTATTATTTTGGATGTTATTGAAAAAATCGAAAGAATTGCACACACACAAACGGAATTCACGAAAGGTTTTCGATATGACGTCGCAAAGTCTTAAGATGATTTGTGCTCAACCAAAAACCTCATTAGTTTCAAGAGAAATTCAATAGCATGACAATTGATTCCAGTGCTGACGCCAATAAAACCTCAACGGGTGTCCACAACGACTTGGAAATGAAAAAAAAAACTTTCTGATTGAACTTTTTGTTAAATAAATCTCGTATTGAATTTCCGACAACAAACGGAGTTTTTGTGGGTGCAATCGAATTCAACATTCAATGAAGTCAATCAAATTCCATTCCCTTCAACAATTTCCAGTTGTCCGTACAGTTTCGCCACACAAATAATTAATATGAGTCTAGACATCGACCGATTTCACCGGATCTTGTTAGAATAAATCCATTCGAAGAATATCAAGTTCCGTTTTCTCTCTGTGCTGAAAATGTAAATGTCTTGGATATTTGGTTTTCGTTGGTCTATAGATGTCGTTATCAGAAGCATATTTGCATAATCAGGATGACATATATAAACACAAAATCTGGGCCCTGTGATGTCTTTCATTTCAATTGAAATTCAAGGCTCACATATTTATCATCCTCTCACGTTGTCGCTTCAGCGCATTGCTGGATTTTTGAATTGCGTTGGGTGTGCTTCTCTATCCATTAATCAGGTTTGTGATGGAAACAATTCCGAATATATGCCTAACCATTAATTAGAAGACCGTGAATGGGTATCCATTCTTAACGAGCTTTTTCATTCGATTTCTGTATTCGTTGTGTTTTTCTTACACATTCTCCAATTACATTGTATTGTTACGGAACAATAGTCAGTTAAACAAAATAAACAGACACACGGATGATTGCTGAGCCGCTACTTTTTTAATCATCGATATTCTGGGCGTGAAGTGAACCCTTTATTCGACAAAAAAGGGATAATGCCTGACATGAAATCTAATCTCTCTCTTTCTATCGGTTAGTCGCGGGGACAAGATTTATGGTGACATTATTACAATTTTAATAGAATTCGATGAACACGAAAGTCTTGTCGTTTTTGTTTTGATTCCACTATTTTTCGATTAGATAAAATGGGATCGTTTAAATTTTCGTCGTTGAAAAACAGTTTCGAATTTCGATAAATTTCAATTACGCAAAATATCATGCCTCAAACATGCAAAACAGCAGCAGTTTTAATGTTGAAATTTCGATTTTGCTCAACACATTAGGAAAAATAATAATTTCTCTTCCGTTCTCATGTTACACGGAAAACCATTTAATGGAATCATCTGTTTTTCTTTTGCAGTAATCGACTGTACAGTCAGCGAATGGGGTATTTGGAGCGAGTGTGATGTCTCATGCGGCACTGGAATGATGTCACGTACACGGACAATTCTAAATGCGCCAGAGAATGGTGGTAAGCATTGTCCGTCTCTGGTGCAAAAACGTGGTTGTCAAGGTTTCAAGTGTCATGGTCAACGGGATCGTCGTGTTCTAAGAGGTATGAGCCGAAACTTTAATTTAACTCACACAAAACTTTTAATGCATGCCAATGCTGCAAATGTAAATTGAACATGAAACGTATTTTATGTGCTTGAAAGCAGCACAACATTTCGCATTTGAAATGTTTGCAACAATTTCGGGTTTCGCAGAACTCTTGGGCGCGCGAAATGAGAATTCAGGAAGGTATTTGGACGAGCGCGATCAAAGGACGTGTGTTTCCAGCAACCACTGAGCTATTTATTATTTAATCCATTTACATAATGTTAGATTTCACACGTAGATAACAGCTGGCATAAAGTGTCGTGTGAACGCGAAATTGCTTTTGACACCACTCACATCGCGTGAACGACAGCGATTTTCTCTTTTCGTGAATTTATTACAGCCACACATAATGCAATGCTACAAATGCCGAATATATAGGTGAAAATTCAATTGAACATGATGAAAAATAAATCGGTACGAGATCTGCTGCGGTGGTGGCAAGGTTCACAACCTGCAAAAACTCCATTTAAGAAATTTTATGTTCATTTTTTCAACGTTCGTCTTACGGCCGGCAGTAACAATCAACACAAAATTATCCAAAATTAATTGCAACCCGAATTACCCACATAAATAAAATCACTTGACTTCTTTCGCCGTGCGCGCAGCAAATGCTAGAAAATATTATTTCAGCGTGGATTTATTAGGGGAATAAACCGATAAGATTTATGGACTTCACCATGTTTTCTAGTTTAGCATTTTGTCGATCGTCACAAAACCAACAATATCTCTGGTGCAATCTGTTTCTCTGTGCTGATTCGAGTCGGTAACGAACCGCAACAAAACCTTTGGAACCACGGAATAAGATTGAAAATGCTTTTGGCTTGTAGAAAAGTTGCGCATTTCAGAGTGAATTTTTTATGAGATAAAGATGCACTCGCTGCCATCGTTATTTGCTATCTTTCGTAATATTTTATTATGAATGAAAAGAAATGCGAAAATCCAGAAGGATATAGCAGTTTATAGTTCGACTTGGCAGATTGTCAGTCAGAATAAGCTGATTTAGAGGATGAGTGAAAGAAAACTTTCCATGTCTGGCATTCAATTTAATTGTGACGTGATAATTCGCGTGGAAATCCCATCGAAGCAGCTACTAGGATAAAAAATTGCGGCAGTCAACTTAAGGGCTGAGCGTATAAAAAATCGACATGAAAAAACACGTGAAAGCGTACAAACAAAGGAATATCAAGATAGAATAAAGGTGGTGCGATATTCATCGAGATGATTCATACCAGACAGATGCAGACATAAAGATGCAGCGGAGTTGTGTGTAGACGAAACCATTTCAAATGATTGCGCTTGAAAAGCGCACAGGAAATATTCATCAGAACACAAACACACACAAAAACTGTCTTTGAGAAAAAATGTGTATAAAATGTACACGAGAATGCCAAGAACGGAGCAGAAGAACAAGAAATTATACTTGATTTGAAGTTGCAAAGAAGTGACAAGTTGTATAGTTTGATGTTCATCCGGTTCTGCCATTTCAATAATGAAAATTTGAGAAATTCACAGAACTCATCAAATTAAACCTGGAGCGCGCAATTTTTGTGGTCTCGAACAGAGCATACGCTGCACTTGTACCCATGTCACAACCATTTGACAGCTACTATTTGTGCCAAACGCAAATAACATATAAACCGAGGACATTTCTCATAATATAACACACAGCTAAGTTTCAATGGATGAATAAATTGCGAAATAATTTCGATTTTCCATGGAATATTAAAGCTGCTTAAAAGCATTTTAAATTTGATAATATTTTTCGATATTTAGCTAGTTTGAACGACATTTAGTGATAAAAGTATCATGAAACTTCAATAATGACATGAAATGAAATTAGTTTGTGCATCGAACAAACCTGATCAAAGGAATGTATCAACGATTTAATCAAATCCCAATTTTCAGTCCAAAAAATCATAATTGAAGTATATTGCAATGGCAAAAAATACAGAAAAAAGGTTAATATCTCGATCCGTTGCCGTCTTTTACCAAAAACATTTCAGTCTAGCCTCGATATTGTATAATATTCAAAGGAATCACTGTTTTATCGTATTTTTCCCATTCAAAACCAAAAATTGAAGAATATACAAAATAACCAAAAGTATCGTAAAAATTTATAGTTTTACATTTAAAGTTGAAACGACTAACATAAGCATGATCAACAAACAGTTTAAAAATTTGCGCACATGCACCGAAATTTATTAACGTTATTTTTATAGCTGAAACAAACTATGAAAAACACTTCTAAAAACTCTCAATTTTACACGGCGCTTACTCTTAAATAATAGAGCCAAAGCGTCAATTGTCATGCTCATGAAAATGATTATGTTCATGAATCACGGACGCAAATAAAGCGTCGACATCGATCATGCATTCGGCTTTATGATGTGTGTTAAGACATTCAGTCTTCATCGATTCGAATAAAATTGATGTATTCGGAATAATGTATGGTAGAAGCCAACCGGATGTTGAGGCTCCTTTATGTCTTGTGAATGGTTTTATATATATATTTTGTGAATCAAAGTTCAGTGTTGACGCCAGAAAATCACGCTCACAAACATAACCGCACCCACTAGCCGCATTCTCATACGACCAAATGATAAATTAAGCATATATCATCTAACTTATTGTCGGTACGATTTCATGTTCCCATAAAAGAGAGGAGAAAAGCACCGTTAAAGACACTTCACATTTCGAAAGTGATAACCCAATTTATTTATGGGGGCATTCGAAATCACAACATCGTGAGGCACGTGAAGAATTGCCATGTGCGCCCATAATTTATGCTCGATAAGCTTTTAGCACGCCAACAATTATACTGAAATGCTTCGGTCTCTATCAATATTCAGGTACAATCTATTATTTCAAAGGACTTGGCGTGGCTTGGCTTTGTTTTGAATGGCATTTCAAATTTATGGTTATTATAAAATTGAGCTAAGAACGTTATTTTAAGTGGATGAAAGGAATTCCTCGTAATGCTGAAATCTGAGAAATGAATTACAACTGTTGCTCTCAGATGAATTCATGGTGAGGAAGTGAATTTCAAGACAGAAGTACAAATTATTCAAAATGAAAAAACACATAAATGGTGCAAAATGAACGAAGTCCAAGCGAAAGTTTTCTTATTGAAACATTTCACTCGGGTTTATGAACTGAATGTGTCATATTGGCTCATCAAAACAGCTTCATTCATCAACAGTGTTGCTCTCATCTGTACAAGTAATAAACACAACTTTTGTCTTATGACTTTTCATGAATTTGTTGTAAATATTACAAAGATTTGTCATTTATTGCGTGAAATGGCTATCATGGGCTTAATTTGAACGAGCGGAACTGGCACAACTCCATCCGAATGATTTGCACTTCTTATTCAACGTCATTCACTTCGCATTTCATCTCAGCTTTGATAAATACGTGCGTTTATTAGACAATGACACAATAAACAGGCGAAATCTTGATTCAAGGCCCAATTAAGAGCAGTTTCCAAATTGAGACTCAGCCCCATTCAATGAGCACTTAAATAATTTATGAAATCTCTGAATGTTTTCATTCCAATGAATGGATATTGGAGAACTTTGTCGCACGTTTCGTGTGAACGTGCAGACATCATATGGCATGAAATATTACAAACTACACGCTAGACATATCCAATTATCCATGCAATTCATTGCCAATGCTACGGAAATTCGGGTAAAGCGAGGCGAGAGCAAGCCGAAAAATTGCCCGATGATCCATTAAATTAGAATAATATGAATTCACTGTTTCATATTAGACCAATTCCATTAGGCGCTGATGATAATTGAGATTTAAATATATGCATCCGACGCGCGAAAACGTGATCATTCTCTGCGAAACATGATTTTCTCCACGTATGTTTTGGTGCTCACATGCATATAAATACGTTTTAGTAATTCATCTACCTAACAATTTATTTTGAAGCGAAACCATTTCGCACACATGCCGCGCTCTCAGACTCATTTTTTATTAACACACAATTCCCCCTATTTATCTACAAACCAACTAATTCGTCCGCCAGTTACACCATACACGAGCATGATTCATCTATATCTGGTTCAAGCAACACACAGAGAGATTGAGAGATCAGTTTTTATGTTGACGCTTCTCGCGACCAACTGACGCAACGATGGTACTTTATGCTAACATTTATTAATTACTACTTATTATTGAACGAATAAAAGTTAGTTTTAATGCTCTCGTGTCAGAAGCGCTTGAGAAGAGTAAACACAACACTAGTGAGCGCCGACGTATTTTCCAATCATTTTTTGCACCGAATACAACCCGACGTGGCAAATTTTCCCAAGCATAACCGTCTGTGTGTTTGCATCTTGATTAAATCGCACTTGTTTGTAAGAACGACGAAGCATACGGATATTCTGCTCGTCGTCTCCAACATTCATTAAGAAGTAGATCATGTTTTTATGATTCCTCTATAGCAAATAAGACTTAATTGTTGCTTTCAATTTGGATCCCAACATTTACAACTCTATTACTGGTTTTATCGATTCTTTTCCACGGCTTTTACGTTATTCGATTCATTTCGATTTTTATGACTCTTCAATTTTGAGGGTTAATTGGGTTTTATGTATTTTAGTTTTGGCTTATTGCCTCATTCAAATGTCCAAACGGTAGTTGAATTGATCAACAACGCTCCGTTGAACTTGATCTCAATTATAAGATTGCATGAAACCATGTCTGAATAAATAGAACCACTTCCAAATTTTAACGCCAATTTTGATAAAAAGTACTTTAAGTCATCAATGTCAATGTAGAATATTTCGAAAAAAATATCGGGCAAAACAACAATTGCGATTGTATTAATTGGGTTTGTACTAAAATTTTGATATTTTTGATGAAAAATCAACAATCAACAGTTTTTGTATCGTAAATGGAAACAGCTTTTCCATTCAATTTTTCAATTGGTGGACTTAGACTCTCGATAACAATCAAGGAAAAATTGATTTTTAGATTTAATATTACAATATATCAAAAACCAAAGTTGTTGCACTTGAAGTGCACTTCGTATGAAGGACCAAATTATCGAATTGCTCTTACCAAATTTGATTTTGGGTCAACATTTCATCAATTTCAACAAAATAAAGCGTCTTATTGCAATGATGCCAATTGAATAGAGCTTCTTTCGAAATATATATGAGTAGCAAACACCACTTGATATTGATTTAATATCAGTTGCAAATCTACAGTTTTTATTTTTATGTTCAGTATCAACATTTCATTCAATCGTTTCATTTTGCTTTCATATACAATCAAATATATTAACTATTCATGAGAAGTGTCGAAATCATTTCTTGAATGTTGAATTATCCATTCAATTTCAATGATTTTTACGAATTTGGAAACAAATAGCACTCGTTTGGTTCTTGGCATATTCACTCATGTTTGGCAGTCGATATATCAATTTCTCGATTTGTCCTGAATTTTATAGTTATATGAACTATAAATTCAATCTCATCATAAGTTTTTCAGGTTTTTCAACAATTGAAAGTATAAAAGATGAATGGAGCACGGAATTAGAAAACTCAATTTGATGGTAGAAAATGGAACATTGATTTTTTCATGTCATTATTCTTGTTTTATTAAGAGCGTATCGTGTTTGCAACTACATCAGTAAGATTACTCCACATTTGCCGCTATCTCTGCATTGAATTTGAATTTAAAAATTGGACCTGATTCGAATACATCATGCCAATATTTTGAAATGTTCCTTATTCGATAAAAAAGTACATATCAATTAAATGGCTGTCCTGAAGTGGATCAGATTGGCTCAAACAAAAGGATAGCTCCAATTATCCTCTTCAACTGAGCAAACAATGGTTATCGGCCACGAAAGTGCTTACATCATGTTTCAATGTGTTTTTGCATACTTTTAGGTTTTATAGAGGAAGCAAATCAAAGTCCATAAAATTTATGACTAGCATGGTCTGTTGAAATGTCGTTATATTTTTATTCGTTCTGAATCATTTAAAAACATTCGCCTTAATAATGTTCATTTAAAATTCATTAAAAAGAACACGTAATATTCGCTGACTAAAAAACGAATTGGATTCTGCACTCTTCTATCTCGTTAAAAAATTATTCTCTATAGAGGATTTAATGTGATATCCCGAGAACAAGTTTATCATCAGCGTAAAATTATATTGACGACGGTGCAAAAATGCAAGCACTATTCGATGCGATGGATGGAAACAAGGCACAAACTGATTGATGACCGAGATATAAGACGTAATGCACTTGAGAGCTGATGCGACACCATGCAGTTCGTTTCAGCGCCACCGATTTCTTTCGTCTCGCTCATATATATATAATATATCAGAGCAAACATGGATGCAAACATGCATAAATCAAATTGAAATATAGTTAACGATCGACGCAAGTGCATTAAAGCCTGAAATTTGTAGCGCCAAATAGATTGCGCCATTTATGAATTGTATAAAGCAAGCAAACTATAAATTTCCTAAATTCATGCGGTGGATGTGGGGAAAATAATAATTACTTAGGTCACAATACGGCTTGTCTCATTCAGGTTCCGCTGTTCATTTGCAAACATCGCTGAACAACGGTCAACTAGTAAAACATACAATAATAGCAAACAAATGGCAAGAGAATTCAAATGAGATGACATTCACTTATCCGGTGAATGAAATTGTTGCCAATAAATAATTGCTAATTTGCGATGTCGATGCATGCTATTAATTTGACTAATATACTCATTTAGTAATCTCATTCAGTTTCACTAAGTTTCGATTTGATGTGGTTAACAATGAAATGGTGTGACATGGAAAATTACCACTTTTAGCAACAAACAACGTTCACAGCATGACTGTCAACAATCATCACACATCTAATATTTACTTCAATTAAATGATTTGTTCGAGCTCGAAACAACGAATGCATTCATGTTTTGCCATTGACAGTCAATAAGAAGACAGTTGCCACTTGAATGGCTTGGACATTTATCGTTCGCTCTCGGTCTCCATACTCCTTGACATAGCATTATGCAGATTTCAACTTCGATAAATTTGCAAATCACGACACTTGCTCTGCTTCAGTTGCCATAATTCACCAGCTTTGCAACGCTTCATTAATTTATTCAAAGTTTGTCAACAAAGTTATGTAAAACAAACAGTTCCTTTCAACAAAATGCCGGAAAATGCACAGCCCGCAACCAGAACCAAAACCACGAAAAGCAATTAATATTTAAAACAAAATTGGAAATTTGTTTTTTTTTTTTAGTAATTGTTTAATATGCGATTAGGTTTATTTTGTGACCATTGTTATTTACCTCAAATCCAACCCATTCACCAGTATCTGCTAATAAAATGCAACTGCTCTGTATGGAACATCACATGAAATTAAATTCATGCATGAATTGAGGTAGAACGATTTGATTTGCATTATCTGTAAAATATGAATATGTGCTACTGTATTAACTGAAAATTCAATCACATTTTTTTTCCTTTTCAAGCATTTCAAAATTGAGATTATTGTTCAATTTGGCGTAAAATCCGGTCTACAGCAATTTTAATCGATTTTAATTTCATTTGAATGCACTGCTGTTAGGGATTATCCCGATTGAAACAATGTTTTATCTAACCGCATGTAAATATTTTTACCGAGCAAAACAATTGGAAGTTAATTATTGAATGAAAAACAAAAAAATTTAATTATTCACAGGAATGCAAGCGATTAAATGTTTAAAATTGCAAATGAAAAAAGGCAAACAAAGAATGCCAGAAATTTTCGGGTGCAAACGTTTTCCCGAACAAAATCAATTGAAAATGACGAAGATGAAACGGGAGAAAACTTTGCATCGTCCTCCCCCACAAAATACTGTTTCAAACGTTCGACGGAGGCATTTAAGTGAAATAGAAATTGATTTTCTTTTTGCACTTGACAAGATGAGTCATTTTAGATGGTTGCTCGAATTACTGCCATTTGAATGAGGAAGTCAATAAGAAGTGTATTTGCGGTGGAATGCCAGTGCACGTTTAAACACACCAAAATTGCTTCGAGTTGCAAAGATTTTATTGAAAAAGTTTTTTTTTTCTGCTCAATCTTGTTAATTTTGGAAACAAGAATAAATGAAATGAAAACAAAACTAAGAGAAAACACATTTTCAGCATCCATAAAGTTTCATTGATTAAATATAATTTTCCATTTCAAATTAGAATGGGAATTTTTGTTTTTCATTTGTAGCTCAAAAACTTAGTTGAAGAAAAACCAAATTTGCTTTATTTCCTAGAAATGGCTCTGCTGCTACCGGCCGAACTATCAAAACTGCGACATGAAAACGACACATTCGACATCAGAAGAAACTTGCGATTGCAATACAAAGACTCATTCAAACACAACCGGGATCACGAGTAAGTATTGATATTTCCGTAAATTTCAATTGGCTTAGGAGTAATAAAAATGTAATTGGATCACTCTGCCACCATTTCGCTTTCAATGTCATAATATATATATATTTTTTTTGGTTTGTATACAAAATAAAGTGAATAACAAAAACGAGGCAATTTGCGTGAAAGCAAAAGGAGGAGAGATAAATAAAGTTGAAATGGATATAATTCCAAGCGCTTCCGCATTTCACAATGCCAATTATTTTGGATCACATTCACTGTATTCTCTCAAAACTCAGCGAAAAACAATTGCAAACATTTATTGCTCTCAATTGAACGAGAATGGCATGAAATTTGAATTGGATTGAATAGTCCGTTTTTTTTTTTGCTTTAGAAAGGAATATGATCATTTGCGCTTCAACATTAAATTTAATTTGAGCTAAATATAAAAGCAAACTTTCAGTTGAAATAATTGCGAACAATGGGAAAAAGTTTCGGTGAAAAATCGATTGAAATTAAATGCAGGAAGTTGAATTTTGGTTGCAACCACTTGCTAATGCGGTACCGATCCACAATATCCACGAAAATGTAATTTAAGCTTACGTAGAATTGAACAACAATGGCAATACAGCTAGAAATGCACACATACACATCGGAATTGAATGCAAAATACATTTGCGTTGACCGAACAGCTGGTCTATCTACGGTAGTCGGGTTCAGTTTTCCATGTTTCGATGCATTGAACCGAGTTTAACCCAAAAAAAAGCTTTTTTTCCGATATGATAGGGGATTTTTCGATGGAAATTCGACAGTCGCAGGAAAAAGTGCTTTTTTCCAATCAACATCCCAATAAGTTGAATACAGAAGTGAATGTCGAACAATATATTTCATGTTGTGATGCTTCAAGAAAACCACATAACAAACATACATCGATGTTGCATGCCATTGTTCGGAACCATTCCATTTTTCAGCGCTACATTCCCATGATTACCGCAAAAACATTTACCAAAAGAATTCCGACCGAGAATGAGTGAAACGAATTCGTACGAGAAATTCCAGAAACGATCATAAGAATGACAAAAGGGGAACAATAACCACAGGAACGCAAAATATAAAGTTAAGCAAAAAATAATGAAGAAGAAGACGAAGACCGAATCGTACCCAAACAAAACGGAATTTGTGTGGATTGTTCCAATCCATTTTGTTGTGGGTTCACATTACGTGAAATGCGTTTATGACACACATCACAATCACATCAAATAGCGTACAAATAAGCAGATATAGATGTGCGGTTAGAATTTCGCTTTTATTGCCCCAACGATGTTGCTTAAGCACCAATCATTTCCGATTTAACCGATCCAATAAAACAAAATACAGACGAAAAACAATCCAAAAGGAAATTTCCTTTCCATTTTTATTATGGCGATTGCAATAAGCCCTTCCATCTTTACGCTCACATTCCGATTTAATGTGATTGTATTTTCATTTGCACGTTCCGTATCGAAGCGTAAGTAATTTTAGTCTAACGAGAATAGAATTGTGTTAAAACCGAGCATATTTTCGTCAATTAAGAAGACTGAAACAAAACGATAAATGCGGCAAAGGGCAAATGCAGACGAATGTGTGCCACAATTTTCTCGACATACCAAAGTCGAATGATGAAAAAACTGTTTATCAATGTTATTTATTTGGAATTTTATCTGGAAAACAAATTTGCCTTTGAAGATTCCATACAACGAATGATTAATATGTTTTATCATAATCATCAAATCATTTCCCGCAACAACTTTCGTTTCCGACCCGATTGGATGTTAAGTAGAGGCAGGCGTCTTTTATTTTGTCCGACTTTTTGTAATAATCAATGCCCATTTTGGTCAATCGTGCCTAAATATAAATTCAATAGATTCATGTAATGAACGAATGGATAAGCCTGAGCTTATTTATGATAAAAACTGCTTCCATTTCTTCCTCTTCTTCATTCAATAGGATTATAAATATAACTCATTCGCTTACTCAGTGAATGAGCTGTTTATCGAGTGGGAAAGAGTTGCTCTCTCATTGAACAACAACAAAATAACGTTATATATTCATCATGACAGCGCGGATTAGAAGAAGAAAGGGAAGAAGAGGTGATTTACACAGCAAATGCCGGTGTATGTAATGACTCTTCTTAAGATCAACTACATAAGCGAAAAGTATTATTTTGTGATGAAATAAAATCATGTGAAAATCCAACGTTTTCGAAAATGTCCATAAAAAAATATGGAAATTTTTTTGAATGATTTTACTTTAATGCTTGTGGAAAATTATCGCCTTTTTAATGCTAAAATTGTTCCCATTTCTATGATAAGCTATCCGTTTCGCTCATCATATCGTTCCATTCCACTTGTCGGTGTCCCTCTACAGTGGGTTGATAGAGGAATTTTTTTCCTAGGTACACGTAAGCCACGATTGTTTAAACTATGTTGATGCAAGGCCAATTTCCATTTTCGAAGCAGTTTCAAAAACAAATGTTTTTATTATTTTACAGACATTCATTGTAAAAATGGAAAATTAAATGTTAAAATACATATCGATTTTGCATGCACATTGCAATTGGCATGTCAAAACTAACATTTTTTGAGGAAAAAACTATGATTTCCTAAGAAAATCAGTTCATTTTAATTGACAGTTTGTGTGTAAAAACATGTAAGTGGAAGTAAACGGGTAGGTCATAGTTGAAACTAAATATTAGGACTAAAATGTACGGAATCGGTAGGTTTCCTACACCGCGGCGTTTTCATTGCCGTTGAAACAATCGCGGCTCACCTGTAATTTTAATTGTTTTCACTTTAATTCATTTGCATTGCAATCGTCGAAAGAAGATATATATAGAAGAAACCGATTTATGATTGTGATTTCAATGATCTCTTCACCATGGTCTGAATGTGCTTCAATGTTTTCACTTCAATTCTCATTAGATGTATATTCAAATCTAGCTGGAGCATTTCAGCATGCAATTTTAAAAGAGTTGTCAACACGTTATTTCTTTTGGCTTTGCTGTTAAGAATACTCATTCAAATTCTCCAAAAACCCATAGAAGAATTCATGAGCAATTGACTCTTTGAATTAAAATTCATTGTTGAATTTATGTTTGAAAAAAAAAAACGACTGATTCCATTTGGGGCAAAATATAAAGAAATTAATACCATTTTTTTCTTATACTTTTAGCCATAGTTTTTTTTCGACTCCCTCATTTTCATGACATATAATAAAAATATACGCTTTTCAGATTGTATCACCAGAACGGGTCTTTTTACCTTCAATTTCTTCGCAATTTCTTTCACTTAAAAGTGCTGCATCGACCATTTTAAAGGAATTAATTCTACTTCGTTTGATTTAATTATATTTGCAGTTTCTTTTACCGAATATGATTTTCAACATTTAAGTCTAGGAGTTTTTGTTTCTTTCAAAACTGCAGGGAGTTCTCAGGATATAAAAACAAGATTTTTTTTTGGGATTGTGTCGAGTTTTCTCTCCCTATTTCATATAAAATTAGTTCCCTTAAACTCTTCAAACTGAATGTCGCAAGTATTTGAACTAATAAAACCAAAACAATTTTTAGCAAGAACACTTCTCTCAATCGATTCCAATTTTCAATGATGAAGAGTATCACGTTCATTATAATTCAAATTTTACGCTCTACGCATAAAATAGCATTGTTAATGGAATTGTGTACGTGATTCTTTTCTTTGATAGCTTAAACTATAGACTGGGATATAAGAATGCCATGCATAAGGTGTCGAAGAGAGTGATATAAATCAATGAAGAGTGCAAAAATCCAATAAATATTTATACAATCAGTAATTATTTTTATCACTTTCATTATTTCCGGTTTTTGATGGCAAAATTATTAATTGATTTTGGTTTGATTTCCGTCAATTGAACTTATTAACTCAAATAATGTCAGCAAACTATTGCACAAATGTTGCCCGTAGAATATAAAGGGTTTTCCAATAGGGACTTGACAACTTTGAACGTTGTCACGAAGAAAAATGTCAAGTCCTTAATGGAAAACCCTTTATTTGCAGAAATATTGCGTCAATAAAGTGCGTGAAAAAATATTTTTATGCCTCTTTTTTATTCGGATTTCAATTGATTTTCCCGAATTTCGTTTGATGAAATATATTCTTTGACGACGGACAAAAATCCTTTAAAAACAATGAAATTCTTGATGAATAGAAACAACAGATTCAATACAAGGTGAAAATATTGAGTTGAATTAAATTAAAGTGGCTCCGTCGTGATAGCGAATAATACGAATTATCATATGATTTGATTTGCTGATATCGTCATATTTCAGTTGCAGAGATTGTAATCAGAGCTACGACATCAATGATGAATGGAACGTACCAACTACCTTGTGCCGTTTCTTTTTGCACTTGTGCCGTTTTTTCTCGTCATTTTTCCGAAAGTAAAAATATGAAAAGAAAGTTTGTTCGGTTCGTCTAAACGTTGAGAATTCAATGAGCACAGCACACCCAAGGCACTCACGTCAAGAAGCTCGATGTTCAAAGAAAAAATTTACTTTTAATAACATTTTACGAGATTTCTTTTCGCTTCCACCCATTGCTTGTCATCTGTGAAATTGTTTGTTGTTAAGAAAAGAAAAAATACCAATATTAAGTTAATGACAATATGAGCGAGAAACTCATCGTCCCAGAAAATGTCATCTGTTTTTTCAGTCGCTTTCACTCGCTCTCTGTAACAGCATCATTTTTTTTGTTGTTATTGACAAAAAGCACCGGTGCTTGCTGTTGAGTGTCAATTTCAGTTGTTCGAATTTCAGTTTTTCTTTACGTTTTCCTTCAGCAAGTGCTCCTTCAGCGCATCGCTGTCGATACTTCAAAACACACATTATAATATTTTCGAGCGGAAACATTACAGTGAAACTAAATCTCCTCTTGCAATGGCTGTATCATATACCGCAGTGAATTCCTTTTTTTTAATGGATTACTTTTCGCTTTTATGAATCAATGGGATAATCGGAAAATGAAAACAAAACAAGCCAGCTGCTATAATTAATTTAACCCAGACAAATCAATATCGAATAGAATGCACAAGAATATCATGAATTGATTGAATTCGTTTCGATTCGATTCAATCATTGACCTAATTTTGTAAGAAATTATGCATTAACCATTGGACCAATTTGAGTTGATATTACATCAATTATCACGACCTGAATTTTTCGCTACTACTGTCAATTTATGCACGTTCAAGACGTTTTTTGTTGAATTGAAGCTGCTTATAAATTCTGGATGATTTTCCAGACTTTTCTGGTAGTTTCTATAGAAAATAACAGGCAATTAACGTCTTATCATCCAAATGGATTATCTCGAACTATTACAAACAATGAACATGGCATTTCTTGCATAATTGAGCTATTTTCAAAACCAAGGCCACCGGAACAATTATAATTGAAAATCTATTTAGTTCGATTTTCCAACACATGTTGGTTTCAACCAACTAAAACATCAAATCCATTGATAAACTTCATAATTTCATGTATGGCCAAAGTAATTGGATCCATTATCATGGATTCTATAACGAGAATTTCAAATTAAATATGCCATTCATTTCGGCACATTAACATCTAGTTTCATTGCCAATTGAGCGTTTTTATGTGAGTCTCCAATTTGCATATTTCAAAAATTTAATTCTTTACTGTCGAATCGGCAATCAAAATGAAGAATATTTTGAAAAAAAAGCATATCATTTTAAAAAGTTATATTATTTGTGCCTTCATCGAGTCAATTTTGTTCATTATTTTTCATATTCCTCTTTCTTTTCCTCCTGATTGGCCGTTCCGAAAGACCGAATTCAAAATTCCGCCCATTGACATTGTTATCAATGATACAAAGTGGTTTTTTTTTCGGCATATCATCGCCGGTGTTTTCAGTGCCTACAAATCGATTTGTTATTTCTAAATTTCGTGAGTTCGTTTGAAATTTGATAGCATATTTCAAACTTACCTTCAACTGTGAGAGCCTCGACCTCAATAGAACTTAAATTATGTAATTTTCGGAAAATGACTACGACCTACCGTATTCAATACTTGAGCGTCTGCCTGTAGATTCCTATTACAACAGATTTTGAAATCCGATAATTATCTCTAGCAGTGAGAATCGTTCGCCGAATGAATAAAATAGGAAAATGAAATATCAAACATGAAACAATTGGTGAATGAATATTCGTCAATGACAATGTAAATTTCTGATCACTTAAATCAAACACGCACAATCTTTAATGAAAAAATTAACAAAAATTATTATGTGATAAAAATCTGTACGATCACAAAAGGGTGAAGAGCATTTTCAATAGCAAAAGAAAAACTACATTTAATTATTGTGGCATATTTTCTACAATTGAAATGGTACCGCATGCAACAGCCATACCGACAGCCATTTCTTCAGTTTGATATGAAACGGGCTGAATGGCACGATCAGCCAACGGTACTCCATAAATATCTGGGCTGCGTGTAAATTCAATGGGTTTCTCGTGAATTACGATTGATCGACCGATTATGCCACGATGGCCAAACATCTGAATGTGCGGACTGAAGAACGATAAATCAAGTGTGCCCGATTCTGGAACGTCAATATTTCCAATCTGAAATTAAATTCACACAAATAATTGATCAAGCAATGCCTTGCATCGATATGCTGTGTAATCTTACCAAAATGCCACGAACATGCGGCCCAGTCGTTTTGCATCCATCTCGCATATCTCCATAGGCGTGAATATGAACGGCATGCTTTCCTGGTGGCAATCCGGTTGCATTTATATTCACCAATACCGGATTCACTGGGCTTATTTGACGGAAACTCACTTCACCATGTTTTCCATCACCTTCGCCAGCCCACAGCATTGACCATGCTTTCCAATTCGGTTCGGGACTCTATACATTCAACGCAAATCCAATTCCATTCGAAAAATGTGAAAAATTAATTGAATCAATGCGAAATTCACATCATGGCAACATTGAAGCGGTTTCAAACACACTCAAACTTACAGGTGGTGCATAAATATCATTTGGATATTGGCCAACGTATTTCGCATCCAATGGATGCTGTTCTCCTTTTCTGCCCGATATTATTTCCACATCGTTATCTAATTCACTTTGGCCAGCCACAAGAGAAAACATCCAATAATTTAAAAATAACAAAACTATTTTCGACGATTCCATCGTTTCCAAACAAATTCACTTAAACTGCCCTGCCTATAAGATGCATTAATTAGAAACGATAATCACCAGCTTTAAAATTCAAATTAGGCACGTTTTTCACTGAGTAGCTCGATACAGACTGAACAATTTACCGACAGCTAAATGATTTATATAGAGAATTTTTGCAACAGCAATGGATATGATTTTATGAACAATTCTTACTTGCAAATCATCGGAATCATTGGAACGGGAGAGAGAAAAAAAACACATTGTTTTACAACAGAAAGAACCAATCTACAATATAAAAGTTTAATAATATACATTTTAAAAATAGCAACAAATCGTGAAACACCTCAACTACCGTTCGACTTTTCGACGCATTGTACCTGTTCCGATTCATGTTCGCATGCATTGATGATACATTGTAGAAAACGATTCAATTAAAAGTTGACATCGTTTAATAACAAATGCATTGTCCGAAAATTGATTGTTTCGGAAGAGCACTTTGATTGCGATTTTAACATACGGAGAAAATCCACAACTATGTAGTTGATTTGCAGCCCACTGTTCGAGATGATGAAATCGACGATTCTTGCGTTCAAGCATATGCATGCGCTGATTATGTTGATTGCTTCGAGTCAATCGAATGCAGTGACTGGAACGAAAACAAAAACTAGCAATTTTTTAGTACATTTATTAGTTAATATTTGCACGATATCTACACGCAGCTGCGATCTGTTATCACTGTAGGCGGCCACATCGCGTGTCTCGGCTAGATCTCACTTCAGCTAAATCTATCTATGACTCTGTCGCTCTCTGATCAACACATACCCGCTACCATTCCATTGCACCCAGCAAACAATTATAATTTACAGCATTCAATTCAGTTTATATCTTTGTTATGACTGTCTTCCGTTTTGGTTTTGGTACATTTTTCATACTCGTGTAAAAGAGAGAATGCTATCATCATCCGATGTAATGCGCTTAAATTGTTTCATTATTTCTCAGTTTATGTGAGTGCATATTCCCATTTGGGTATTTCCTCTAACCGAATTTCACGCACAAAATCAATTTCGAATCGAGATTGATGTCATTTCGAGTAGTTTTTTCATTTAAAAAAACTTCAAGTTGCTGTTCTGATTTCTTATGAATTCTACAAATACGTCTTGCTGGATCACAGTACTTCAGAAGCTCTGCTTCTTCTCATTTTTTCTCTCACTCCCGCATTGAATGAATTTTTGCTCCTCGGTGTTTCGCCATTTTCAAAAACGGTGACCGAAAAAAATTAAGAGATTGATTGCTAGCGGATATGAAAAAGTGGAATGGTCTTAATAGTTTGCGCGACTTTGAAATGCTTTTAGGCATTCGCGCTTCGAATAATGTCATCAATTCCTGCTTTATTTTTGCAACCGTTTTGTCCGCATTTTTCCTCCACTATCAATTAGAGTTGTAGTCGTTACGATTGCAGAAAACAATTTTGTTGGAGAAATACTTTGTGTTGCATGCACATTTAACATTTTATAGCTGCGAGCGGACATGGAAAAATGTTGGAAGGAAAATGAGTACGCAACGGATTCTGGTCTGAAGAAAAAATGACATTAAAAAGCTATTTCCATTCTTTTTAATGCCTTGAACAATTTTAAAAATGCGGAGACAAGTCTCGATATTGAGTTTCATACATAAGTTGAGTTGATTTCGCTGCAGCCTGAGTGTTTTCGAGGAGAAAAAGCAGAAAAACGCCTGCAGTTAGGCAATTTCTATTTTCAAAACGAAACAGTGTGTCTTGTGGACAGGCAAAATAAAGGGTATTTTGGCATAATAAATATAGCATTAGACTGCTCTATCAGCCATTGAATTGCACTTGCAAGAGTCTTATGAAAATTGCGACAAGCTATTGATTTGCAATTGTTTGTAATCTTTGACCTGTTCAACGGTATTCCATTGTGGGACGTAAAATTAGTATTCTTGTTGAAAATTTCAGTTACAGCATATAAATTATGCAAGAGCATATCATGCAAAGATTGATCGCCTGCAATAGCAACACCGTCAACATGGAACGGATGCAATTCTATTGCTGAACATTCCAATTGAAAAGCATTCAAACACCAATTGAACATCACTTATATTTTGCAAATGTATCAGCCATTTCAAAGAATTTTGATATATTTTATATGGTTATAAATGTGATGCTGGATGTATCGTCATTTCTCGTCTGATGTCTATTCCAGTGAAATCGCATGCAGTGATTACACTTTGTTACCCATTGGCATGTAAGATATTTTACAGTTTGAATTGCATTGCGATTGATGCGCATCTTCCTCTCAATGTATCGAGTCACTAGTGATTTGGCACATTATTGCAAATTGTTGCCAATACTATTATTGCCTCTGAAGTCTTTTTCGGCAATAAGAATGCAATCTCATCTTCTTACTATGAGCGTGCACACAGCGGCACATTGGTTCTTGTATTCAAAATCAAAGCGTGATTTGCGGCGTGAAAGCTCGCCAAATGAATACTTGATGCGCTTAGAATCATGTTGGCTGGTATTTGATACGTATAAATTGGCTTTCCCCCATTCAAACTCCGTTGATGTCATTGCTAACAACAAACACTTGCATTCGTATAGACGAAGCTCGTCTAACAGTTCAATCCTCTGCAGGCAATTTGAAAATACTCAACACCCACTGGAATTCGATTTTTCAAAACGCCAATTCACTTTGAATAATAAAAACTACCAGTTCATATGAAATATTGATATTTTCATAAACATGCATTTTGTCGTAGTGGGTGTCGGACACAGACGGGATGACTGTAATACACTACTGGTATTTCGAATATGCAGTTTCAATTGAAATGCTTGAATATCCAAAAGAATATTCGGATTTTTGATGAAAGTCGGGCTACACCAAACAAAAGAGCAAAGAGTGACACTATTAAGAAGAATGAGTGAGTGCAAAATGCATTGATTTTTTTACCAAAATTTTGTATTTTATTGGATCTATTAGTGCACAGAACTGAAGTCTCACTGATTTGTCCGCTTCATTTTTTACAATCTCGAGCATTCTTCAAAAAAAAAGAAAGAATTCGAATTCACACAGATTTTGTTTTTGTGAGCTTGATAGTTAAATTTCTTATAAAATATCACGATGAATCGAAGGCATTTAACGAAATTCAAAAAAAATGAAGCAAAATGAAAATATTTCAACAATTCCATTCTGAATCCGAACGCTTGACTTTGTCAGTGAAACTTTTGCTTTGAAATCGATCTCATCAAAGTTATTGGATATTTCGACGAATTCACGATTCCTTTTTTAACTTTTATCTCAGAACTGCATTAGATTGTATCCAAATTTATTGCTTGCTTTTGCAAAGTCTTAATGAGTGTGACCGAATGAGAATTCTCAACATGTTTATTACTTTTCTGTTCATTTACAATCCAACGGAGAATTTAAAATATCCTGAAACTAATGAGTCCAAAGTTTGGAGAGCAAGAGTATGAGCTTCAACAGAAAGTTTGACGCTAAATCAAAAATTGACTTTTAGTTTAGCAATTATTCAATTTGGCCCGAAGCAATTCAGAGCAACTCTCTGCCAATAAGTTTATGGAAATATGATACAAATCTAATCGATTGTATATTTTGAACATAATAGTATGGACGGAACAAGCTATATATTTATTTATTTATTTATTTATTACGGAGCCTACATTTATGCCAATACGTGTTCGCAGCAAGCTGAAAACATGCTGGTCTAAGACCCAATACGGCATAAATTCCGCCCATGGTGCGTCTTTTGCAAAGAGAATACAGTCAGGGATGGGATGGTATAAAAGAGAAGCTTTAATACCAAAATTTGGTCCGGAAAACCATGGCAAAACCGGCCTAGTTCAGGAGAACTAGGGGAAATACAGTCAATATTTTTGCAGTTAAATTACGTTAACATCATAGAAAAAATGACAAATAAAAATGAAGAACTAGAAATAACTTAAAACTAATTGGAAAAGAAATTGCGTAACAATGTTCCGAGAAATCGTTATATTTTGAATCATTTACTGTGAGGTACGTAACAGATGCTTTAGGTTATTTTTAAACGCAACAATGGACTTAGAATTTCGAATATCCACCGGTATGCTATTCCAAAAATTAATCGCTGATAAACTAAAGGCGCGCGTGTCAAATGTAGTACGTGGATAAAAATGTACACGGAGGTTATCTGGATAACGCGACGACTCACCGTTCCGAACAAACATGTGATTCAGATACTCAGGAGAACGATTTGACAACTGCTTGAATATCAAGACTGCAGATTGCAGTTTAACTCTGCTCTCAGGGGTCAATCCATTCAAACGCTCACGATATTCAGTAACATGATCATTACGTTTTAATCCGTAAATGTATCGAATCTTGTCGTTATCAGCAACAAGATCACGGTGAACCTGATTTTGAGTGTTATGTGCACCCCAACCGTATGTTACTACACTGCCATAATCCATTATGGGGTCAATCAGAGCTACAGCCATATCACGTTTTACGTAATTGGGTATAAAATGCTTGGTATGGCGTATACGGTTCAAGACACCATACACTTTTTGCAGTTTACACTTGTCATGTTCTTGAAAATTAAAATTTTCGTCAAAAATAACACCAAGGTTCTTTATTGACTTGCAAAATTCGAGTTTTTCATCACCTATTTTCACATCATTGATCATATCAAAATTTAACCGACTCGTTTGATGCTTAGTACCGATAATCATCATCTTAGATTTAGATCCGTTTAATTTCATGCCGCGACGTTTAATAAAATCATTTAATTTAGCAAGGTCCGAATTTACTTTATCAATACCGTTATTAATTTGATTCAAATCGACTTCAAGAAGAGCTTGACAATCATCAGCGAACAAATGGCCTGTCATATTTTCGAGAACATTAAGCGTATCATTAAAATAGAGAGAAAAGAAAGTTTGGCCAAAATTACTACCTTGAAGAACTCCATTATTAATTGAAACAAAATCTGACTCGTGGTCACCAACTTTAACTTTCTGTTTAATATTACTGTAAATCGATTTAATTAATTCAACCGCGTTATTAGAAAAACCGTATGATTCGCAGACTTTTAGAAGAGCATCATGGGGAACGGAAGGAAACGCGCTTTTGATATCAAGTGAAACAAAAATGACTACTTTTTTACGATTTAAAGACGATCTGATGCTCTCAGATATGTTCAATAATGAGGTGGTACAGCTATGGTTCTTACGGAAACCAGATTGCCGTTCGTGAAGAATGGCGTTTGATTCCAAATAGCCAGTGACTTGACTATTCAATAGAATCGCGAAAATCTTAGGGATGACTGAGATGATGCTGATTGGCCTGTATTCTGAAATAGACTGGGGACTTGGTACCTTATTTAGCGGTTTAATAATGATTTTATTCCAATCAGCTGGATAAACACTATGAGCGATACAGTAATTAAAAATGAAGACAATGTGTTGGGCTATTGATGGAATAATTAGCTTAAGAAATTTAAGGGGAATGCCATCGTCACCAATTGCATTACTCCTAATTTGTTTAAACGCGGAAAGAAATTGATCAATGGTTATTTCATGAAACGAAAAAGTGGAATTAATATTAGCAGGAAGTGACAAATTGCCCAAATCAGCCCCATCAGAAGAGTGAATTGAAGCAAAGAAACCATTGATATCATCCAAATTAAAGTTGTCAAGGATTTCAGATTCATTACTGTCATCCTTACTAGATTTGCAACAGCCAAGAGATTCAATAACATTCCATTTAGAACGAATGGAGTTGGCGCTATTAAAACTCTCAACTGTCGACTTCTTTTTGCTACTATTAATCAAGGACTTGACTCTATTGGCTTTTTCCTTATAGATGTCAAGTAGCCGTTGATGAGTAACTGCATCACGAGAATTGTTTCTCTTACAATTGTCATATGCAGTTTTTCTTTCATCCATTGCCTGTTTAATGTCATTATTAAACCAATGCTTGGGAGTATAACGAACGCGACGCGACTTGAGAGGTGCGAAGTGATTAAGGAGATTTCGAACATTGTCATTCAACGTTATAACCATATCATCGACATTTCGATGACGGTTTAAATTCCAATTCAACGATTCAATGCGATCAACTAATTCGTTGGCATCTATGTCCTTGAATTTTCTACCATTGAAGACTATGTTTTTATCAACTTTTTCAGTCTTGATATTGTATGAGCACAATAGCATGTCATGAAAAGAAATACCCGATGGAAAATGCCCGAAAAATTTAACGCGCGCGAGGTTGTTTGTAAAAATTAAATCTATCTTTGATGGTATTTTTCCCGGCCACCAATGCGTGGGACAAATATCATTGATCAAACTAAAATTTAAAGCAAAGTTTGTGTTTAGAACGGAAGCTAGATTTGTATTATTTATTAAATTAATATTGAAGTCACCATTTATTAACACGTTTTGTTCGTGAGCGAAAGTGGCACTTATTAAATCAAAAAGTTTACGCGTGTTTTCAGCATTGCATCGCGGTGCGCGATAAACAACGCCAAAAACAATTTTTGATGTTCGGGTAAAAATTTCAACAAACAAGAATTCAACATTTTCGATTTGGGCATTATCCTTAGATGAATTTAGAATCACTTTCGTTTTGAGATTTTTCAAAACATAAATCGCAACACCACCTCCTTTGTTTCTATCACCACGCTTCGGTTTACGATCAGAACGAATGATTTTGTATCCAGGAATATCGATGGATTTATTTGAATTACTGGAACGTAACCAAGTTTCAGAAACCGCGATCAAATTGACATTGTGATTTTCGTTCAAAAGTGCTTTCAATTCATCAAAGTGGCAAGCATCAAGTAGACCTTGTGCATTAACACTGACAAAGTTGAACTCATTTTTGAACCGATTGAGAGCATTTACGGATTTCGTTTTATTTGGACACTTAACACGATCAATTAAATGTACATCATCAATATTCAAGGAGACATTTTCATTCGCAAGAATTGAGTCAATATTCAGCATGCAATCACGTACACAAACAACAGGTTGCCGAATGAGAGGCATCTGCCGTACATGCACATCCAAAGCTGAAATGTTATCAGCCATTGGTGAATGGCATGCAAAATCATTGACTGATATGTTTTGTTCAACCGAGACAGAATCACATGCAATACAAACATTTTCATTTTTAACGTTAATAAGCGATGAAAAATTGACCGAAGATTTTACACGTGATTGATTTTTAACTCTATTCAAGAGAGTGAGGTTATGAGGCAATATGATGCTTTCAAAGTGAATGTAATCATTATAATTCGTGAATTTAATTAAACAAACGATTGATTTTTTAACAAACGATTCTTTTAAGACGAAAATATCACGACGCGAAACAAGAAAAAAATCAGATAAACAACAAAGCACCTGTTCCGTGTTCTGATTGATGATATTTTTAACAAGTACTTTACAATGGAACGTATTACAAAATTTATCACTTAAAATATTGAACGGGGATAATAAATTTGAAATTTCGCGACTCAGAATGGATTGTTTACGTAAATTCTCACCAATAATCTTCAATTCAGAACGCCGGTAAATCATTAAGTTTCTTCCAAAAATGTAAATTTGGGATGAACATAACCTCAATACGGCTCGTCGATGAAAATGAAAATGAAAATGTAAAAATAAATATAAATTAATTAATATATAAATCAAATTCGTGCAACAAGGCGAAAACGAACTATAATAACTCAAAAACAACTATAATCAATTTTTTTAAAACCGAATTAATGATTTAAATCAATAATTTAGCAAAATAATCAAGAGCGCAATGAAAAAACGAACCATTTATAACATACGTCAAATGTCACATCAGTATATTGATGAGTAGAACAAAAGAAAATGCCCGGGAGAACTTGCACTGCACATGGCCAACACTGGAAGTGTGTTACATCGACAAAAGTTTTATCTCGTGTATTGGAATACACAGTAGCTCATCATTTGAGCACAGATCAAACTTCTCAAACTGTTTTCGAACGTGTTTGATTTTTGCACGTATATATCGGACAAAGTTTTAAACACGTATATTGATTATTCGTGTATGTTCGCAATAGAAGTAACGGCAATCGCCAGTGGTGTTTCAATATTTTCCACTTAGATATAATTAAAACTAAGACGAAGACAACATCCTCCATTACAGTAAATATTTCATAGTTTTGCTCTCAGCAGCTTGGGATGTTCATGATCATATTGCTTCAATTTTCATTTTTTATGCACGTCATAATTTATGCTTCAAACACGAAAGAACAACATGAAAATCTTTGAAAGCTATGGGTTTCATTAAAAACGATAAGTTCTCTGGAGAATGTGCAATTAATCAAACAGCAAAAATAAGACGAGATAAAAGAATAATGCAATTCAAATTTATGGAGAAAAGAAAAAGGAACGGAAAAGGAGTGAATATTCGATAGCGAAAGTTGATGAATCTACTGAAGGTTCCATTTCCAAGGCGTTCGATCATGGACGATTGCAATCGGTACCGATTCGTTCCACACAATTATCCTATACCGAATCGGCTCCAATGAGAGCGATGGGAATTACATGAAAACAGTCATTGAAATCGCATCGAGGCGAATATTTTATTTTGTTTTTCGACTGATCCAAAACAAGGAAAAACACTCATGATTTTGATTAATTGTTTCGATGAATGAAAATAAAGATCGGAGAGAGAAATCACAGTGAAGATAGAAAAATGGCAAAACAAGAAAAAATGGCCATGAATGCAGACAGACAGAGCAATCATAGCAAATGTTGTGAAATGCACTTTTCCGTATATTTTTCTGATCTTTTCTTCATTTTGCGACGCTATCTTGAGCAAATTTGTCAATGAATAAAATGAAAGGAAGCGAAATTTATAATTCAATATTCCATAGTTCATTCATGTAACGAAATTCACTACGTTGAAACAATTCATTTGAAAGGCAAAAGCGGGGATGATTCGATGAATCATTTTAATTATGAGCTAATTAATAATGAATAAAATCAAGTGGATTCTTAAAAGAATAGTCGAGAATTCAAACCTGATAGGGCATAAAAATAAAAATTTTTATTAACATAACATAATTTTCACTCTAACATTTTGAATATAAAAATTCCGGAATTTCGAATCAATATTTAATAACTGCTTTAAGTAAAATTTGTGTAAATATTCATCGCACACATTGCCCTTTTCTTTGCAGGTATTGTGTCGAATTTGAGGTGATAAAAGCATCAAAATCATGCCATAAGCTTCCCCCATACAATAAATTGGCTGAAGGTACTTCTGAATTTTCTGTGAAATGAACAATTAAAATAAAATCATGCAAATTTTGTTGATTTCATTTGTAAAGGCGATCGTGTTGCAGTTCGATGTGATTTGGAAGCGTTGCAAAAAGACACAGATTCTGGAGAAATCACCGACAATTCATCCATACATGACGATACACCGAAATTCCGTTGCCGTGGAGAGGGTCTACCCGGTCGAAACACACGCTGGAGCGCAATGGCAGCCCCATCATGTCGTGGCAAATGGATGCGCCTGACGGTTGGCCAACCCAAACTTTGTACAGATTCACAATTCATTTTTGTTTAAAATTAGAGCCAGAAAAAAAGAGAAATAAACAAAAACAATTTCTTTTATTTTGTTGTGCTCGTTCAAATGCATACAGAAAACTCTTGTATTCGAACTGCGAAATCGAAATTCGAGGAAATAATTAAAATGGATGAAATAAAAAAAAAAAAAATATAGAGTTTAATGCAATGAAAATTTCCCTGTTGTTCAAATATCCTTCGGCAGTCGTTTAAAAAAAGGACCTCACACTTTTTTTTGCATCGCTTTATTCAGGATAATTTAACATTTCAGCCAGTGTTTTCATTGAGGATAAACAAATCGGATTAATAAGCAATTTCTGGGGAATAAAAATAAAATAAATTTTTACGATAAAAAGAAATTAGAGGCAAACCGATGGTGATGAGTAGGGCTCGGATAGTTATGCTCTATAAAAGACCAAAATATGCATGCAAATATGCACGAAAAAACTATGAAATATGCACGAAAACATGCAATTAAAAATGCCAAAATATGCACAAATCTCCTACAAAAAAGCCAAAATATGCAAAGAACAACCTTTTTTTTCTCTTTGGCCAAGTAACATTTTTATTTCAGTTAAATTAACATTTACAGCAGATCATTGTTCCAAGCCAAAATAAGATGTTGTTTGAAATGTTCAAATTTGAATGTTCGTCGATTATCGGTCAATATGGTCTTATACGTTGAAAACGTACGCTCCACATCCACCGACGTGACAACAGCAAATTTAAATAGCGCGATTTCGGATGGTGACAATGCTGCTATGTATTCATTTAAAACGCCATATCGTAAATCACCATTTATAATATCATTAATCTCAAGCAAAAAGTAATAGCCAACATTGCGAAGTAACACTTCTTCGAATTTGTGCAAAAAGCGTTCATTCTCCATCGTGCCCAAGACAGAATGAACTTCTTCATATATATTTATAGATGTTTTAAGTTCGAGAGATTTTGATTCCAATTTTTTTATTTTTTCTGTGATGAAAATTAAGTTAGCCTTGATGAAAGCTAAATCTTTTCGAATATTAGGCAACGTAAACGTATTTTTCGCTTCTCGAATACATTCTGCATCTTCATCATTCAATTCGTCGACCAGCGATTTCACAGCGTCAAAATTGTCAGCATAATATTCGCACGCTTGTAGCCAAGTTCCCCATCTAGTAATAACTGGTTCTGGTGGTAGTGGGATGGCTGGATTCTTTTGTTTAAAAAGCTGCCGCCGGGCTGATGACTGTGAAAAGGAATCGAACAAATTTTTATGAATGAGAATGTTAAATAAAAATAATAAATAATACGTACTTTGACGAATATGGCTTTCACTTTCGATATCAAATTATTTACTTCGGGGTACTCTGAACGTACGAATTCTGCCAATCGATGCAATCCATGAGCAAAGCATGTAATATGTAACATTTTTGGAAACAGCACTTGTAGAGATTTCATTGCAGAAAGCATGTATGCTGCAGCATCAGAAATAACAAGCATGACATTTTCGTATTGGATTCCTTTATAATCAAACAAATAAACAAAATTAACAAAATTTAAAATAACTATCCAAAATTTCGATATAAACACTAACCTTTGGGCCATAGAAGTAACAATGATTCAGTAAAAAATGTTGCAATCGTGTTGGCATTGCATTTGTCCAATTCTTTGACATTTAGTAAGTACGATTTCCCGCGCTCATTTTCATCACCCAAAATACCGAAAACGAAATTTGCAACCGATCTTTTTTCAACGTCAGTCGTTTCATCCAAAGTAATCCAAATACGTTTTCCATCAGCCTTGGAACGCATCTTTTCGATTGTTTCTTCGTACAAATTGGGCACATAATTCCGACGCAATGTACTTTCATCTGGGGCCGAATGTGAAGTATGTTTCTCAATAAACTTTACGACGCTCGGATGATTCAATTTGTTCAATGGTATGTTCGATGCGAGGAAAGTTTTACACAAATCCATATTGAATTCCGAGAGTTTTGGTCCAGGTTTCTGTTGATAATTCGATATCAACGATTGGATTTTTTCACATTCAGATTTTTCGTTTTTCCTTTTTTCGGCGTCCTTGTGCTTTATCGAATCAATATGCTGCTTGACCAAAAATATTTTTGTTGCTGAAACCACACAATTGCAAAACTTACAGTACAAAACTGATTGATCTGATCGGAACACATTTGGAAATTCTATTTTCATACGCAAAATAAATTCACTGTGCGTCTCTTTTCGATTTTTCGGCATGTTGATCCAATTTTCAATCAACCGTTCAGTTCAAATGCCATGCAACTAATGAGAGTACAATGTAACTCGCAGCCTTTGCTATGAAACTAACACTAATACAAATACCACGCAGCACTTGTCGTAGTGTATGCTGTTTCATATCAAATTGGTTGATCACAGTACCCAATATTCGCACCAAATCGATTTCGTAGAATTTTCTTCTTGTATACACAAATTTGTCGCCGATGAAAAGTAAACAAACATTTATGAAACGGAATTTGAAAGACATATTCAGTGTAATTTGTATATATTCACTTTAGTCATTGATTTGTTTATAGCAGAATTATTTTTCCTACGAAAATATGCATAAATAAACTGAACATGCTCTATAAAATGAAATATGCTCTATAAGCCGAAATATGCCAAATATGCATGCAACATGCACGTGCATGACTATCCGGGCCCTGGTGATGAGCCCATTTAATTTGTAAATATAAGTTAAATACACGGTTTAATATTGTTTTTTTGTTTATTTTGTTTTCATAAATTCAAAAATCAAATTAATAACTTGGTTAGACTTAATATTGCGATCAATAAGAATGGGACACGCAAATGCCATTCCGGGCACTTTTGTGGTAAATTGTTTTACTTAATCTAAGGTCTGTAATAAAATAATCATGTTTCATTTTTCAATGGAGTCTTTTCGAAACAAACAAACAAACAAACAAATACTTCAATCGTGACGAGCGATTTTTCACATCAAATCGGTCAATTAAGAACAAAATAAAATAATCATAAAATATATATTTTCCTAATGAAATGTAAAAAAAACACAATACGACTAAAGGACACTGTATTCAATATTGAAATTAAGTGCAACAAACAGACTAAAATCAATTAGACATTGGCCATAATAACAACATAATTTTGCTAAATTTTGTTTTTCACGTTGAATACACAAACAAACATTCTGAATGCATATCAAATTTTACAGAAAAAAAAGTTCATCATTGATTTTATCATTTCGACATTATTCAAAATTAAATAAATCCGAACAGTTGATGTCAATTTTGGCCAATCATAACCAAATTACGTTCGACAACACAGACATATTTGAAAAAAATGTCCATATTTGTACGATTATTTAAGGTTTAGTTGCACACACAAAATGAAACCATAACTAATGATTAAATAAGAAATTGTGTAATATTCAGTCTAACTAAAAATAAACAAAATGCGAAAAACAAATACGAAGATTTTTCAATTCTAGAGGTGATTATGAAGAATGTCTTATAATGTATGATAATATCATAAAGACTTATCAAACCAACGTCACTTCAAGGAATTGCGGTAAGTACAATATTTCTATGGAATTCTTAGCACATCGGCATAAAGCCATACAACAAGATGCTTAGCATAAGATGGGTACGTAATTCACTTTTTCAACGAATAACATTGCATAATCAGTTTTCTCTTATGCATGCATTGTTCAGAAACACCAACATTAAACTTTGAATGGATAAATTAATATTGGTATTAAACATACTGAAACTGTGCGAAGCGTTGCAATTCGTGTAATTCGATGTGAATGTCTCTGAGACAAAGGAGGACTACATGCAAAACGGGAAATGCTCATTAAAACAAATACAAATGTCAAAAGAATATAAGATGAAAAGGCGGATATCAAACTAGAAAATCGTTCTTTGTATGTTTCTTTCATGTGATTCCCAAGTAAAAATGCATAAAGCTTTCGGAAGAATCCTTTCATCAGCTTGGTATTCCATGAATATTTATTTGGAAAAACATATGCAGCAATAGCCTTATTCTTTCAGATTTGAGCTGGGATTCGCTGTGATTCACAAAAAAACTATAGCAAAAAATCCACATATTCCGTAGATATCCTTCATTGCTCATGCAAAATAAAACATTTTTCATTTTTTCTTTTGAAGTGATATATTTCTGCTTGGGACAATTAAGAGCAGTAGTGCGATGACAAAGCGCAGTAATGTTACGAATAAATGCTCCACTGAAATCGCGCAATAAGTTGCAACAAGAGGATGTAGCTCGACGTGCAAATTGAGAGCAAAAAACGCATTGATAGCAGGAGAATATAAAAGCACCCACAGCGAATATCATAAAGAGAATTGTACTGTCATCCATTTACATAGAAAAATTGAAATGAAAAATTCAGATTTTCTAGCATTTTCAATGAAAAGTGAAGTACTCACATTACAGGGAGCGTTGTCAAATGTAAAATTGGAGCATACACAATGAGATTTGCACCTAGTCAATTCACTTATGATCATTTCGAAACGAAAATTGCAGCGCATCATCCTAATAGAACACGTATTCGAAATGTGCCTCGGCACAAGTGAATCTTTGTTGCGTTGTATAATGACGAATGCGCGGTGCTACACATCAATCGAATCGCATTTCATGATTACATTTCGAGATAAACAAAAACGATGTGCATTTGTTTTAGTTACATTTTCGAATTCGATACATGAAAATGTGTGTGCATTAACAACAAAAAAAAAACATTCCTTTGATTTTGTTGGCTCTGTTTCTCGAGGATGTAATTGCATTTTCATTATTTGATTACATTAAATGCATTTGCCAAGTTCCTCTTCCCACTAATTTGAGTGTGTATGTTATGTACACTGTTTCACAATGCGACGAGAATTTTGATTATGGAAAAGAGCATCCGTGAATTTTGCGAAGAGAGATATTCCGATCAACCAACGCACAAATTTAGTTGAAGCTTTGCCATGTCAACTCATTATCATGCTGCAGCAATATTACATCAAAAAGCTTCCCAACGTCGCGCGCTTTCGTTTGAAATTCTGTGAATTAAACCCCAATGTGAATCGACATGTTCAACTGCATTTCAGTACCATTAAACCTGCTGCAGTTTATGCAGAATGATTGTTTTTTCAACATGGCATATGTTTCGAAGTTTTAGCTCTCTTTTTAAACCATCTCCATTGCGTCAAGTAGAATATATTCTATCTTATTTTGCTGTGATACGATATCAAATTGCAGCATGGAAATTTCTATTTTCGACATGCAACATTTGGGACTACTCACTTATGCAATTAATTTTGCTGAACAATAAATGATGAGCGTTGCACTTCTTTGACATGCAAACTCAATTAGAGTATACCCATTTCGCGTCTACTATTTCATTTTCCCCGCATTCTTTACGTACTTTTATTCTAACCGCATTGAAATACGCTAAAGTGAAGCACCGAAAATAACCGAGCTAAATATAAATATATTAGTTAATAAAAAGCTAAATATAGTTCAACAAAAAACTGTGTCTTGAAAATTGAACGGAAAATTTCTCCTGGAATTCTTCGCAAACAATCATGTCAATAGCCAAGCATCAATGTGTCTATCAGGTTGAATGCAGGTGATGCTGACGAAATAATCCGATTATTATTCATTGAGAGCGTTCATTTTCTCGGAAATTTGATCACAATCTATTGCATATTACGTATACGTCTCTTTTTTGAGGCTTTCTCTTTCTCTTTCTCTTTGTGAAATGTTTGCCTTAATTTAATCAAATAAAAATATACACGTGATACTATTTATTGTTATTTTCATTCGGTTTAATGCCAAAACACTGGCAAACGAACACAATACAGCCGCTTCACACAATGATAGAATGACAAAATCTTATTATAAAATGTAAATGAAATGATAATGGCGAGAGTTGTGTTTGAATAGAAAAAGTTATGTGCATGTGTGTGCATGCAAATTCTGAATATATAAGTTTTTTTCTTCGGCGCACCCTAATGATGACTTGGGAAACTGGTCGAACTGACTTGATATTTCGGCAAAACGTTTTCGTAAAACCGAATTTTTTCTCGGTGGCTGAAAATGGGCTTGTCACGTTTCTGATGGTTATACACGCCACATTTCGACTATGATCCTTATTTTATGCGTAAGCATCAGACGGAATTCTTTATGTACCTTTTTTCAGGTCATTCTTTCACATTGATACTAAAAACATACTATTTGTTGAGTTTATCGAACCGTATATTTTGCATATTTTATCATTGAAACTTTTATTGCAACAAATGTTCATGAGAATGCAAGAACGACAGTCAAAACGCAATAAAAACAAGCCCATCCACAATTATGAGTCTATCAAGTTGCAAAAGAAGAATTTTTATTGCGCTCAACTGATACGATTGATGAATTTTGAATACTTTCTTTATTGCTTCTCAATTTAACAATCACGAAAAAGGTTGAAATTATTTGTAATCATAAACATCGAAAGGATTTTCTGAATTCGTTTTTTGAATGTATCTACTTCATGGAAACTCTTTGATTTTTCCCGCTGAAAGTAATCACTTTTGTGAAGATATTTGCAATTTGGAAGGGAAAATCATAAATTCCGAATAAGCTAGCTCTGGGTGAAGAGTGTGTATCTGTGTATGCAATTTTATGCTTTGGCCTGATATTCGCTTCAATGTTCACTTTCAATCTCTCAATATTAAAATTCGTTCGCAAACAAGTGTAAATAACATTTGTCATAAATTATAATGCGAATATAACATACGAATTGAGGTCGAAATGTTTGAAAAGGGCTGTCTATCGAGATGTACGTAGGCATCAAACGTACAATTCTGATCGATCAATATCATCAAAATGAATGAGAAATGGCAAGTGAATCGTACATTCAAGTCCGAAATGGAAACCGAACGATATACGGATTATCGATGTGCGTAGACCGCTTCCTGGATGTGTGAATACAATTTTCATGTCCAATTTCATAGATGCTCTTTTTGCAAAAGCCAAAAGTGAACCCAAACATCTAATAAACTCAGATAAATGATAGATTCTGCCATACTATTTGAACATTTACCTCGAATTTATTGCAATCGTATCTTTTGCAAGTGGAATTGAATATAAAAAATTAAGGTCGATGCGTAGAATTGTTGCTATTGCTGGATAGAAATGGCGCCACATTTATACTGAATTTGTTTAGTTTCGTAACCATTTGCGTGTTTCATTAAGTAGACGTGTCAAATCTTATTTTGGATTCCGAATAAAATGAGGAAATTATGTATGTAGCAGTGGAAATTGCTTCATTGAATCTATATATATGCCATCATTTGATTACACAAATCAACAATTTTATTATGTTTAATGAAACAGTGTTTACTTGTCCCATATTTTCTCCGATTGTTCTGAATTGCGTCCAAATTTTATCAACTCCTTCGATTCCAAATGAAACTCACATTGGAATTAAAGACAGAGATCTTTTTGTTCTTGTTGTTCGCTCGATTGTGTGCATTCAAGCGATTTTTCAGAGTCTCTAAACATACAAAATTTCCATGTCTAAACTGAGTATTTACAATTATTCGAGAGGAAATTTAAATATTTGTATTTTTGGTGTATCTGTGAAATGTGCAGTATCGGGAATTGTTAGGGAAAAGATGGATTATGCACGAAGTTGAATCGCATCAATAATTTCATCAATTCCGGAAATTAAGAGAATGTTCATTTGATGCTCAAATGGATTTAGTTGCGGTTTGAGTGATAAATAAGACGCAACAATCATATGGCTTCATCAGATCTCCAACATTTCTCTCAAATGCTTCGAATCATAAAGATGCTTATAGCATCCGTTCGATCGCATCGATGCAACACTAATATTTGTTAAGCAAATATCTCGCTCGCATTCTGAATACAATGCTAATCAATTTGTACATGAAGATTGATGGAGCGCATAATAAATGCATTCGTGCTCCAAAAATATTGAATTTAATTTGCAAATAGAGAAAAGCACCAACTTTGCTATGCTATTGGTTTTGAAAGCAGATGCTGAGAAAACATGTGAGCCACACATATTCTGGTACTGATTATGAATTTTGTGCCTCTTCGTCGTGAATGGAAATTATCTGTGAGCCTGTAGTCATTTTGCTCACGTATGTTGTACGATCGATAGCATGGAAGTTTGCAGATATGATTTAACAATGGAACTTTACAGGATTTGACTGCATGCAGCCGAAAAACATGTTAGGCATTGAGGGGACAAATTGAAAAAAAACTCCCATAATAAATAAATATTTCCAGTCTAGATTAGCCGAGGTTCCGGCTTTTGTCAACAGCACGTCGGTTTTTCGGTAGAACTTGTATGCAATTGACAACAATTTATAGATGGTACACAATATGAACCATGAACTGATTAGATGAGATAATGAACATGTATTACAGTATGAACATATTTCTGGCCGAACTGCGATTTCGAATAAATGAATATTGTAAAATTATCGATGACAAACAATTTCTAAAAAATATCTGACCGATAAATTAAGACTCATGGATTAGGAAGAGTTCAAAATGCTGTCTGAAGCTGAAAGGAGAGTGGGTCGAATCGATTTTTAGATGAATATAATAGGAAGTATGAACGAGTGAGAGTGAGAATGAAAGTGAGACTTCACAACTCATCTCTTAGTCTCTTTTAGATAGGATTTAATAAGTAAGAGCAGGAGGCTAGATATCAAGTCCCGTTTTCATTCTCAGTCAATCTTAAGTGTGTGTTTTTGATCCCTTTTTTAGATAAAAAAAAACATTAATTTTGCATTGTGATCGTGATATTCAATGACAGCTTTATATTCTTTGTGTTTAGTTCCCCGCGCTTTTGTCTTCAAAATATAGATTGAAAATGTTCAATTAAATAAGAAATAAGGACAAATCCATCATAATTCATGAGAATATTATAACAACATTTTGTTTTGAATTGAAATAAGAACAACATTTTGAAAATTAAATCGAATTTGAATAGTACAATTGGAATTATCGAAACTTAGAATAAGAATAACGCCTAAAATTGTGGTCTTGATTCATTGATACTTTCGTTTTAATGGAAATTTATGTGAAAATCATTGAAACAATCAAAATCAACTTAGCATAAATTATTTTGCTGAAGAAGCCTTTGCATTGACACTGTATTACGATAACCGCAATTTGTTACTTGCTGTCAAGATGCATCAAAATGCGCCAACCACACCAATTATTACTATTTAATGGATAAGCTCAACCGAGTTGTTGGGTCCGACAAAACATAATTAAAACGACAAAATGGATGTATAAATACGAAAACAATGAATAATTTAAAGTTTCATCGCAACCAAACAATTTGGCTCGGCCAGATCGGAGCAGCCGCTGTGTCGTCGCGCACTTTCGGAACGATCAAAAAGTCTATATGAACATTTGAAAAGAGCGAGCGCTATTATATCAAATTGTAATGACATTTTAATGAATTGAACGTGCATTTTATCGTATCTCGGGGCTACAAATTAGCATGAAATAATATTGCTCGAAATGAATATTTGTGATGACACGAACTACTGCTGCTATATTGGATTCACTTACGAATACAATCCATTGAGTAAATTATTTCTATGTTGAAATAAATATTAGCATTCTAATATTGCAAGCTGAGGCTTCATTAACGCAATTTTTGCGTGAGCGGTAATTGCGACAAGCGTTTTCCACGTTGGATCTGAACTGCATGTAAGTAAATGGAAATCTCGCGAACACATAAACAAATATAAGCAGCACTAAATATCATTGTTATGTGTGCGTTTCTAATGAACCACTCACTGGCATTATTATTGCTTAAATGTAAGCAAATGGTGCACCGATGAACTGAAAATTGTCAAACCAAGTTGTGCGCATTCGCTTGCGTCGTGCTATTCATGGAACTCATCAATTCCAGTGTTAACGTATAAACACAACCATAAAATTGACATTTGGTGTTTCGAATACGTATATTTGTTTGTGTGTAATTTGCACTGAACCCACAAATTTTGAAGTTCAATTCATTTTATTAGTCATAATCATCATTTATGAATCACAAATAATCACAGATAAATATATTCTACCTGTTTAAATATCACATTGCACTATCATTCATTTCATTTGGAACTGAGCTCGCCACCAAATGGCAGCGCCATAGATTAGGCAAATTGATTGAGGAGCAGATACAGAGTTTTTAAACAGAGACTGACAATTGACCGATTTCGTTGACAAATGCTCAAGTATATACATCTAGTGGTATGTACCTCGATGAACCTTTGACATATTGGTTTAGAATGGGTGCATCTAAAAACGTCCGTTAATTCAGTTGAATTTCAAATGATGTTAGAAATGTAATATTCTTATAATGTTATGATGATAATATCATTAAATTCAAATATATGAGTGAAGCAACCTTAATTAAAACAAACACAAGAAATCACAATTTGTTTTCAATTTATTTATTTGACACTGGCATTTACATTGTCATTCATTTACTTTAACATTAGACGCACCCATTGTTTGGACTATAGAGGTTAATCGAAAGTACATACTAGTTAACGCAAAGTATATACCTACCGAGTGTATTAACCGGTTAATTGTCAAACTCTGTTTTTAAATGTTCAAGTAATAAAAATATTATTTTACGCATGTAATAGTCATTTTCCAATGGATGTACATTTCGGTAATTCGAAACAGGATGGGCGCAATATGTGAGACATAAACAAATAATTGGATAGAACCAAAGTATTTACCATTACCAGCTTGTTCAAATATGAATCGGTGAGAATATTCATGGACCTCAAAGAAAAGTTTTTAATTCTGCTTCGTGAAAAAGTTGAAATAAAAAAGTCTCATGAAGAAAAATGTATTTTCCCGGAAAATGGTAAGACATACAGTTCCAGCATGTCCTACCAAGTTGAAGCCCATCATTAGTTTAATAGCTTTGTGGAACATGCCAAAGATTCATTTCTAACTTTTTCCGCGGAAAATGCATTTTTGTTTTTCTATTTTAACTTTTTCATGAGGCAGGATTAAAAACTTTATTTTGAAGTTCATGAATATTCTTACCGATTCATAAATTTATATACTTTTCAAATTATATATTATGATTTGTCATTTTATTATCACGTTTGTGTCTAGAATATGTTTATGACAAGTTTCTACGATCGGTACGACTATTTCTACGATCTTATAAGCTATCTTCATCAAATGTATCAATAGAATCTGCGTTGATAAGATAAAAGATAACGATCGAATAAACACAAGTGTAACAAAGATCCGAAGCTTAATATAAAATCAAATTAATTTCGTTGAACAAACTCAGATTATTTTAAGGCTGGCCGCACGATCGTTGAAAATATGCTGCTTTTTCTAGTCGGTTTATTCATAATTGGTGTGTCATTCTATGCGTATTTGACTTGGCATTTCGATTTTTGGATCCGCCGTGGTGTAGCTGGGCCCAAGCCACGCGCATACGTTGGTACGTTCCCGAAAACGGCGTTATTCGATAAAACCTCAAACTACATAAAAGAAACAACAGACATTTATCGGTTTGTTTGACATAAATTACGAAATTCCATCCATAAGTCCAAAATGTGTCTTCTTTCAGAAAGTACTATCGAAAACACCGATTTGTTGGAGTATTTGAGTATCGCACTCCGAAATTGCTGATCCTCGATCCAGCTTTAGTAACGGATATTTATGTGAAGTATTTCAAGAATTTCGGCGAAAATTCATTGAGCGACGTGGTGAGTACTAAATTTAAGAGCTTATTCGAATCTATACTTCAATAATCCGATGTGAATAGATAAGCCAAAAAGTGGACCCACTATTTAAACCAAATCCATTTATCGAGAAATTTGCACAATGGAAAGAAAGACGCATGGAACTCGCTCCTGCCTATACAATGCTTAAGGTTACTCAATTCATAATCTCCGTACATATTCAATGCCATTTGTCAATAAATGAAAATTTCATTACAGGCAAAAGCAGCATATCCAGGCATCGAAAATGCATGCAGTCAGCTCAAGCAATATATTATCAATCACATTGAATCAGGCCAAAATGTCTTGGCTTCTAGAGATGTATGTATAAACAGTGAAACAAACTTCCTCTACCTAAAATAATGAAAGCAGTGTGTTTTAACTTAGTGCTTATCAAACAAAAATTCCTAAAAGAAATAAATCACTGTGAACGGAATTATTGATATAAAATAGTGTGTCGCAAATTAATACATCAAGAGCTGTTTTTGTTCTTGTGAACGTGTTCACGAAATCGAGTACGCATTACGCACATAGAAAACAAAACTCGCTTACGATTTCATAATGTCTCAGTTACTTCAGATTTCCGTATATTTTGCGTAAGTTCACGAAAACAAAAATAAAGACAGCTCTAAATATAATTTGCGGCACAACATTTGATATCAATAATTGTGTGAATTTTATTTGCTTGCGGAACAAGAATTCATCTCGGCAAGAGGCATTTTATTTGATAAGTTCCATACATCAAGCCACTGACAATGTCAAATCATTTCAGATTTGTGTGCGAGTGATAGCCGACATTGCTTGCAATGTGATATTTGGTTTGGATGCCAAAGCCTTTGACGAAAAATCTGATTTTGTTCAAAATTCAATTAAAGTGCTGTATTCGACTCCGTATGATGGCATCCGATTAGCCACTTTTAAGATATTTCCATGGCTAAGACATATCTATCCCGAACAATTTGTTTCATCGGAATTCAGTGATTGGTTCAAAGGACTTTTCGATCAGGCGGTTCAATTGCGACAACAGAACAATATTTCACGCGATGATTATCTCAATTTCCTAATTGAACTGAGAAATAAGAAAAATACACCGATGGAGTTGATTTACGCTCATGCATTTACATTTTTCTTGGATGGATTTGAAACGATTTCATTTACGATTGGCAATGCCATCAATTGTTTGGCCAAACACAAAGGCTGTCAGGAAAAACTGAGAGCGGAGATACGAAGCTACGATCATATGACCTTCGAAGAGCTTCATCAAATGCCCTATTTGGACGCATGTGTCAATGGTAAAGTCAAGTGTTCCGATATTGAAACTATGACGGAATTTGTGTGCTTTTGTTTTCGCAGAAACTGCTCGAGTTAGTCCATTTCCATTTCCAATTTGGAAAACATGTACCGAAAATGTTGAACTGAATGATTTCGACGGCCAAACAGTTGTGATTGAGAAAGGAGTTCAAATAATTCTGCCCATAAATGCACTTCACAATCATCCTGATTTTTACAAAGATCCGGAATGTTTCGATCCAAATCGATTCGATGAGAGCACAGGTGGTGCGAAAAAACTGAAGGATTCAGGCGTTTTTCTGTTATTCGGTAATGGGCCCAGACAATGTTTGGGTAAGTAAAATATATGTTTGATGTAAATAGTCAAGTTTGAACTTTGTGTTTAAGATTTTTCGAACCTTTTTGATAGGAATGCGAGTTGCACTCACCGAAATCAAAGCAATCCTTTCAACTTTATTTGGAAATTTCGATATCTCGTTGCAACCCACAGATAATGTACCAAGTGCACCGACTGGCATGCTATTTTTCACGGAAAATTCTGCTATGCTCAATGTAAAACGACTTTGATTAAGCCACCAGACATTCGAGAAGCTCGTATTAAGTACTGGCTTCGTTTGTGATGTACCACAAATTCGATGAATAAATATTTGAATCTACCGCAAAAAAATCTTTTATTATTAACACTATAAAATTCTTTATTTTTAGACGCCAAGCGTTGCATGGAAATTTGGAGTGATTTATAGATTTTATAGAGCCTTCGTGTGACGAAGAGAAATGAGTGGAAAAATATAAAATCTGTTCTTAACACATTTTCTCCTGCGGCTGTCACGTGGTAACAGCAAAAATGATCGTCTGTGTAGATCTGAATAACTATGAAAACTGACTGAAAATCAGTGGCGCTATCGCGTGGCCTATGTCAGTTTGACACTGATTTTTACGGTGTATTATGACGCGTTTGACGCTATCAGTTGTCATTTTTATTCAGATCTGACATTAACTTATTGATGACCATTCGCCATGATGATGTCAGTTCGCCGGTAGTTCTGACATGAGTCGCACGGAGGCACACCGACGAATATCGCCTCGATTCGAATTGTCATCAATGTTAATGTATATACTGATATTGTCATCTGGGTCTGTGTTTTAGGAATATCTGTATGTGCATTGTGCATACGAATTAGTATTGGTTTGATGCAATAACATGTATAAGCATGATTTAGAATCACAAATATATCACTGAGAATTAGGACCAATCCCTTTTACATTTCAGTCGTAGGCATATGAAACTCACGTAATATCAATTTATTTTCGGACTGAGCTACAAGTTTGTTCTCTAAACGAGTATTTTCTCTGTCTAAGACAATGCAGCAAAAGTTATTGTTCTGTTGCTGTTGTGATGTTGATATCGCATCGGTGTAACACGCAGTGAATAGAATTTGCAAATTTTTTTTGCGCAAATTTTTCGTTTGCACAAGAAGTTTTAGACAAATGTCTTGCGTCGCAGAGCAGTATCCGAGTGCAAGTTAAGCATTCAACCCGTTCGTCAATGGGCATGCGTTCGGTTGTGTGTTCCAAACGCATGTTAATCGGCGTGTATTCAACTTGCGTTCGGAAACAGTTCTTCGACAGTTATTTCTTTTCTGGACGAACACCATCAGACGTTGTTATTACATTTAGTTTATCAATATATGTATTGCGATGTTTAAATCAGAAGAAATGAAATTATTTACATGTTCCAATCGTCTATTGTCTTCTCTCAGCTGTCTATATCAAATTCATCCGTCTCAAATCTATTCAATGGTAACACGGACCGGCCACGTGACGCACAGTCAACGATCCTACGTTGCCTTACAAATTGAAGGGAGATATGGGTGAATAAAATGGAAATTGAGAATTGAAGATTATCACATTTTTAGAGTACAAAAAAATAAACAATTATATATATACTTATCACCTCATTTATTGATAAATCTATCATTTGTTTGTGTATAATGCAGTTTCTTGCAATCAAAAAGCGTTGAGTTTTGCTTCAACACTTAGTTACATTAGATTTCACACAGAATACAGTCATTATACTCAAGAGTAATATGCTAGATATAGCGTTAATAATAATATTAATTATCATCGCTATTTATCTGCATCAAACATGGGATTTCGATTATTGGCGCAAACGTAAGGTGTTCGGTCCAAGGCCATTGCCATTTTTTGGCAATTATCCCAAATCAGCTGTATTACTGCAAAATATTATGTATGAACAGCAGAATTTGTACGAGTGAGTGTATTAATGCATAAATTAATTGAATCGAGAGAGATTCTTATTCTAATAATAAATAATAACTTCTAATTTTTATGTAAGCAGAAGTGTCCATTTTATTTCTTTTTAGTAAAAGTATCCCAACGTTTCACATTAGTTTTTGCGTTTAAGATAAAAGATAAGATTCATGCTATAGTATGTGTTCATGTTCAAATGAACAGCATTGCTGAACTCAATTATCACTTATTTCTTATCAGCAACAATATCAATTAGCGAATATCAAATGTGAAAATGTTGCGACACTTGTACCGAAAATAATTTCACGGAACATTTCCACTTACATAAAAATTTGATTTCATACATTTAACTTCATTTTCAAAAACGACATAAAGCAAATTCAAAGAAAAGCATCGTTTCATTGGTGTATTCGAACATCGAACGCCAAAGTTATTGATTTTGGATCCCGAATTAGCAAGTGACATTTATGTAAAGTTCTTTAAGCACTTTCAAATAAACGAGTCATCAAAATCGGTAGGTAGAGCCACCATCACATTCAAAGTAACAAACACACACAAACGTTTGTCTCATTTCGATTGCAGTTTGACAAAGCTCTTGATCCAATTTTCACACGGAATTTATTTGCGATGGAATATGATGAGTGGCACAAAACAAGATCTGAGCTATCACCAGCATTTTCACAGAACAAAGTAAATAGCATCAAAAAGTGATTTTTATTTGCGAGAGTTAAGAGAGTACGTCAATTAAAATTAATTTCTTTTGCATTTTTGTGCATGCAACATCAAAAATGGTTCTATGAACATTCAGCTCCGACAAATATTCTCGATTATTTCGAGCAGTGGTCGAAAACTAATCGAAAGGATTGATATCCAGATCGGCAGCAGGAGGAGACAAACAATCGACACAAAAGACGTAAGCACAATTTTGGAATGAACGGATTGTATGCTTGTTTACGCAGTATGTAGAGAAAATGAAAAAAACATTTCGACCACATTGAATTTTCCGAGTAGATGACATCACGTTTTACGGCCGATACAGTTATGAATTGCATCTACGGTCTCGAAGCAGATGCGAGCGTACATCGCAAACTAGTTCAATGGTTTCGTCCATCACTCATCATGAATATAATCAATACAATTCAGTCCACTTTTCCCATTTTCACCTGTGTATATAAGTCTCCGTTTTTTCCACCCGAACTGACGCAATGGTTCTATCATACGATGAATATTGCCATCCGATATCGTCAGCAGAACGAGACACATCGAGAGGATTGGCTGAATTTCCTTCTGAAGCGAAAATATACAAAAAACCACTCGGACGAAGATCTGGCTGCATTCGCTGCAACATTCCATTTCGATGGATTCGAAACGACTAGTATGATTTTGGCACAGGCTCTTTATCATATTGCCAAAAACCAACGATGCCAATCCGAATTGCGTGCCGAAATTTTTGAGTATCTTGCAAATGGAGAATCTAAAACGGTTGATCTAATTAGCGAATTGCAGTATTTGGATAACATAGTTAACGGTTTGGTCGTTAGTTTGTAATTGCACTTTCGCATTTTGTTTAATGTTCATTAAATTCCGTTAAAATGTGTCAATTTTACCATGCTGCTATAGAAACGATTCGAATAAGCCCATCGGCATTTTTGATCGCCAAGAAGTGTACCCAACCCATTGAACTGTGTGATTTTGATGGCAGAAAGCTGCTTGTGGAGCCGGGTACATCAATTCAATTACCCGTTTTCGCAATTCATCATGACAAGCGATTCTATGACGAGCCAAATACATTCAAACCCGAACGCTTCGAAGAAAAGTCACCCAATGAACTTAAGAAAAATGGTAAATTTTTACCATTTGGCGATGGCCCACGTATTTGTATAGGTAATTCAATAAATCACTCGGATTAGTCAGCATCTCATTTCCCACTTGAAATTCGATTTTCAGGCCAAAAATTCGCTGTACTCCAAATAAAAGTGGCTTTGGTTGAAGTTGTTCGGCATTACTTGATTACAGTGAATTCCAAAACCACCGAACCAATCGTTGCATCGCCACTTGATTCATTATTAACTCCAATCAGTGAAATTTATTTGGACTTTCAACGCATCGATGAGAAAATAGATTGAGGCATTTCAGCTGCAAAATAATACCATTCAACCGAATCGAATGCAATCGACTGTTTTACATGAATAGTTTAATGGGTTTGGAATTTGTTGTAGTTAATCGCAAATTCAACGCACATTTTATTGCGAAACATAATGGTCTTTTTAATTCAATAAATAAATCAATTAAACTGCCAATTATTAAAATATTTGTCTTCATGTTAATATTTTAGTTGAAAGTTTTTTTTTTCAGAATGATTCATACTATTTCACAGCATAAACCGAACTAATCGTAGATAAGAATTGTGTCATACATTTTGATGACCAAAAAAGTGGCAGAAAGAGAAAAAGTACAGCACAATAATATAATTATATTGAAGCCATCTGATTGAGTGGCTCGGAACTATAGAAAATGTTACGAAAAGGCTAGTTTTTATGCACATATGACGTTTTCTAATGAATTTTGAAATTGATATGAATATTACCAATGAACGCTCATTTATGCGCCATTTCAGTGAATAAGCAAATCATTTGTTTTGTTAAGCGTTATCGTTTTGACCAAATATCCTCTGTATTTGCCACGTTCACTTGATCTGGCAAATATTTGATAGTGTGCATAACAATTTTGACAGATATATAGCTCTTCCAAAAAATAAAATGCATATTTTCAGTTTCTTCAGAACAAGTTAACGTATTGACTTTTTGAGCTGGGAAAATGGGGCGCCATACTGAAGCTTGAGCCTTTTATTTTACGCTGCAAAAAGAAATCATTTTCAAAGAGCCCGAATGCGAAGCTTCCGCTATTGCCGCAGCTTTGTTATATATATAATTCTCTTATTGTGGCACATTTCAATGTGGCGTCTCTAGCGAATAAGTTCTGAACATCTGGAGGCTCCCGCATGCGGTGCATCAGACCTACAATCTCCATATTAAATCCCCTTACCCAAGACTACGCCTTCCATTCACATGCAATTGAATTGAGTGTTCTTGTATTCAACAGGAAAATTGAAAATGTCACTATGTTTCAAGGCATTACATGACATAAAGCAATTGGAGGCGAAAGTTTTCTCTCAATTGATTTCACAATTAATTTCAAATCTTGCTTCGAGCAAAGATCAGATAGAAAATGGACATGATATAAGATGTTCCATGTGCATGTTCACTTGGGGAAAATACTTTGAAATGGATTGTTTGCAAAAGAATGTCCTGCTCTCATATATTACATATTTCCATATATGTAGATTATAATACTCGAATTCGAGGCTAAATTCGACCAGCATTACTTTCATTGGCCAACATAATACTAACAGTAAATGTTATTCGATTCAGTTGAACAGTCGAAGCAACAAGCATTCGAAATTCATTCAGATGCATACTAATTCTTTCACTCGAATGCTACCGTCAACAATGGTCAAAATTCCGAACAAAACCATGCAAATTTCAGTTGTTTCGAATTTAAATTACTAATTGAATAAATGTTCGCTCAGAAAATGAAGTACATATGGATTGAATAATTCAAAGTTTGGTTGCATTTTGCAAACAAAAATATTGAGTATTGATGTTGGAGTCAGAGTTAGCGCTTGAAATGAAAATTGAATTCAAACTTTTCGGTTAATGTTGTTGAGCGCTGAGAAAACATATAAAACCCTCTTCAACGAATTGAATATAATTCAATATCACGATTAGAATTTGATGCGAACCCTGCAAACAATAAGTAATAACGAAAGTTTTTATTTATGCGTCTCGAAACCCTGTGTCCTTTTAATTTTCATATCGATTTGACGTTTTCCAACAATAAAAAATGTCAAGCTAAAAATAAAGCGGTTATCAGCAAAAGTCTCGGCTAAAACGAAACCAAAAGGTCAGCTATATACACCGTTTTTCCATTATTATTCCATTATAATGCGAAGGATTTTCAAAAGTATTTATTCGAATAACTGTTACGTTTTCAATTGAAAATATGGATGGCAATTCAGATTTATCGTTTGACAGTCATTTCGGTTCTCAAGCATGTTCTGCCGATAAAAAGAAGCTCTTTGTTTGGAAAGTCAGTTTTTCCATCCGCCAGCTAAACGAGTTGCGGCTTTAAACGAGAGTGCTTTATTTGCATATAAGTAAAATATTCGCACAATAAATATTGATGTGGATTTGTTGCTGATCTTTCTTCTCTGATACTTCTCACTTCGAGCAGCCAGTGCGATACCACAAACTCGATTCGAATTCAATCGCATCATCGATAAATGCATTTAGATTACCTTTCACATTCGCATCGAGAGTATTATTTATTTATAATGAAATAAATCCACTTTATCATTATCATTTGTACGTAATTATCAACTGCTATGGTAACGGAATTCCAGATAAATGATTTTGAAAATCAATTCGATGGCGTTCTTCATGGAGTTTCGCTAATTTCAGCAGCTCTCTCGATTTCATTTGCGGAGAAAGCGAATTGATTTAAAGTTATGATAAAAAAATAATTCCGATCGGTATTGCATAAGCATTTAAATGTGTAGATGTGTGCATCGTCTTCAAACGTAATATTTAGACCGAATATAATCAATTCAGATAAATATCATTGAATTATAGCAGGCAGCCAGAGAGAAAGACTATGCATCCGTACATCACACAAAACAACCAAAATAAACAGCAAACAACGATCTATAAAAAATACCACACAAAAAACTCATTGAAAACCTATAAAATATGCTATCGCATTCAAGTTTGAACTTCGTAATAACACTATATTCCATAAATCTCGGCTCTCGGTATCGTGTTGGAGTGTTGGTGGTGCGTGTCTGCTATTTTCCTCCACTCCGTGTCCGTACAGCGCCTAAAGTTTTTCGCCATCCGTTGTGTGAGATAATAAATGGGTGAAAAATCCCATTTATGTGAGAAATAAAGTGAATCCAATATTGAAATTTATTCGGTTCGAATGCCCGAGCTTTGTCTTCGTCGTCCGCTCGCTCTTTCATAATGCTGGCCACATGTATCGCTATATTGTGGCCGCAATTTTTCCACGTAAGTGAACTTGGACAAATACAGAGGGAGAGAGAGCATAATACCAAATACATTACCATATACCTTCTCAGATCTTCTCAACGTCGCATTTTATTATTAAATAAATCACTCCACTGCGATTGAATAAAAAATAACAAGACAACACAACAATTTCTGTCTATGCGACGATAACTGCATTATTGTTACGGCCGACGACAACGATGGAACGGTCTCGTTCAATTTATTTATGATTAATGGCATTAAGTATTTATTCTTAAATTCATTCTGTGTTAATGGTGCGTGCGTACGTTGTACAGCCGATCGAAAGGAGAATTTAAATTGATTTGCATTTTTATCCCAATTTTTGCACGACCACAACAACATTTCGGTGTTATGCCTTAATTTGATACACCGATGAAACGGCCAAAGCAACACCATCAACATAAGCAAAAAATCGAGACAATTTGCTGTGCGCAAAAACGCACTTTTCACGGCACTCAACCAACAGACCACATCAGTTTGATTTTAATGAATGACGAAGCATTCAAATGAATCTACACATTTTCGCTTTTATATGTACTTTTTCTATGACGCTGTTCGTTCGAAGGAAGTTTGCACAGAAAATTACGCACACCAAAACTGTGTGAGAAAAAAAAACAACTTTCCAACAACTTCGACACTTCAGCAATTTTATAATGCGTCGACATCCCACCACTTTAGCAATATTGTCTCCTATTGTTTTTTTTTTATTTCGAGAGTGGTCTCGAGTGAGGCTTTTACACTGGCAACAAGTGGAGCGAATGATAGCACTCCGAATTAAACACATTTTGATATCAAACACGGTTCAAAATTGCTCTTGTTCTCATTCAAATCAAATGAGAATCAAGTGGATTTTTAGCATATTCAAAAACCATTAAGAATATTTGAAAAAAATCGCCTATTCTTATACATGATTTCATGAAATTTGTGAGGCGACGGAAATTATGTAAAATACTTTGTTTGAAAAACTGTTGGTGACCTCAACAAAGCTGCCGTGATATTCGTATATAGGTTGAGTGTGCCGCGAAATCAACCGAAAGAGGACAAAGTGGATTAAAAGTTTTAAACAAAAGAGAAGCGACGATACGGAGCCACCGTACTTTCGTTGCCATCTTTTGAAATTGGTTCTCTTTCATGCAAATGGTTTCACTGGTTTTCAGCAATTTCGATCTCCCGCTGAGATAATGATTGGACCTTATCGAGACGATGGAATTTATTACCTCAAAATTGTGAGTCACCGTCAGTGTTTATTTCTTCGTTCGGTCAGAAATGTTGCTCACATCGATTGAAACGATTGACAACGATTGAAACGTGCATTCTCGCTGGCACACATGCCAATCAATTTATATGAATTATGATTCCGTTTTACCATCTCTGGTGTGGATGTCATCGCATTCCCGCAAAACTGGTATCCCGATGGACGATTTCAGATTGTTATCAATTCGAATGAAATCACTATCCGCGAATTATACAAACTTGGACGTAAAACAACACAACATCTGAGCAATTGTAGACTCGAATAGCCATGATATCATGTCGAGGCGTCAAAATCGGAACGAATCAAACTACGACATAAATCGAGCGCGTGCGTCAAAAATCACTCGCTCGCTCATCAAAAACAACAAATCTTCATATCTTCGGACTGTTCAGATGTTTTATGAATTTTGACTTGTGACGGTATTGTTCGACATCTTTGGACTTGCCCACCACTTGCTTGCACTTGCTAGGTCATTCCGTTTCGTTCTGACAAATCGATGAGAATTCCTTTCTTAGCGCTTGCATTCTTTCATTGGCGCTTCGTTGATTCGCGATGCCAAAGAACTTTTTCGTTTTGATTGTTCACCGTAAACAGCAAAAATGTGTAAATCATTCGAATAAAGATGCGATTTCATCATAATAGACAAAGAATGCAGAGAATGGAACAAACAATGAAGATCGATTGCGTTTTTCATCAAGATATATCCTTCTTAGGCAATTCATTCCGAATGAGAAGGTGATCTCATGCCCAATTAAGTGATTCTTCGTTTCTATAAATGGTCATTACAAGCAATTTACTAAACGCCAGGAATTGTAGACAAATATAAGCTAAGCGTTTCTTTTTGGTTTAGCATTTGGTTCAATGGACGCTTCATCTCTTATCAATCAAATAGATTTAAAAATATTTCTTCCAACGAAATGATGGAGCCAAAAGTCCAACGTCACGACTGACACCAGCTATAGTATACGCATATTTTGATTGATTTCTAGAGTCAAGAATGTCATAGATCCTGTTTGGCACCGGTTCGGATTTCGAGCGCTCATGGATTCAACCGGATTTTCGAAGCGACAACGATATCTAACGTAAATTGCAAATTGAAATTGTTGTGCGCACATGCTTGCGCCATAAGAATTCACTTGAGGCGAAATTATTGCGCATAATATTAAGGAAACTCTAATTATTAAATCGCTTAATGCGTCACTTAATTTCTGCGAAAAAAATTGAATTTCGAATTGCCCATTTTTGCAAGCTTCTTGTTTGATTTGCATCTTTTGAACATTCACGTTTATGGCATCATAAACAATACATTTGATGAATCTGCGAACAATATCAAAACGAATCGGTGAACGATTTTTAATAAAACGATCCCCTGCATGCGCATCGCAGCCACATGCGACGATTAGACGCTAGAGACATCGCATATATTCGAACTTTGGTTAGTTCAGTTAACGCACCGATCTCTTGCCATCTCTCTGCGTCTCTTTCTCTTGAACGTTGTTCATAACAGATTTGTTCGATCGCAAGACTTAGAAATGTGTGTCCGCCGTATTTCCTTCGCATCTAATTGAATTAAAATTCACCGGATCGATGGCTATCTCGATTGAAGTTCGAATTGTCAAACATTGTGAGCACATTTTTTGCGATGATTTGAAAGCGATTTGCGTCAATACTCCAAACAAAAGGCGGCTAACAAAAAATGTTTTTTTTATTCATTTGGAAATGTCCAATTTATTTTCTAATTATAGATTTTTACGTCTTTTTGACATCATACATTCTTACAATCTAAACTCCTAAATTAACAACGAAATTGATCATGTTCTATTGTTTTTCGTTTCATTTTAAATAGCTTGAGAGAAATGATTGAATGATTAAATTAATGCAAACGATTCAGATGCATATGTATGTGCGTATATATAAATTAAAATGATACGATTTCTATGATAAACATCACAATAAACAATTCTTTCGATTGTCTGTGGCAAAACAGTGCATTGCCCCTACTCTACGATGATTTGTACGAAGAAACTGATGTTCTCATCTCCGTTTCTTTTTGTCCATGATTCTTGACTGTGAATGTCATGAAATAAATATTGTTTGCATTTGAGGAATTTCTTTTGTTGACGGGATGTGAATATTTGGTCAATGATTTGATCCATTGAAATTAATATTCTGATTGTTATTTGCAATTTGGTTGCTTTGATTGGCAATCGAATGGAAGGCGTTGGAGTAACTGAGTCTCACGAATTTCAATCAAAAATTTAATCACGTCGATTGTATTCGTTCGGTTATTATGTTGATGAGAAATATCATTGTTATCAGATGATTTACAGAGAATTGGTTCCATATTCGAAGAGATCTTTGCTTGGAACATCATCACATTCGAAGCGAGGACAACAATTTGGATAATTTTGTGTACGATCACCGGGAACTTCACGGCAATTTTTACCAATTGCTTCCTCCGATGCACATCTGTAAATAGAGAAATTCAACGATTTAATTAGTTCCATGTTGTCAATATTATGCTTATTTTTGATGTTATTTGAGCCGTTTCGATTGTTTGGCATCAAATTTGGTGTTGGCGGATAGATCAGAAAGAAGGTAATAGAAATTCTTACCCAATGCCACCGAAGCGGAAATCTGGTAGGCACGTTAATTTGAGACATCCATTTGGTAAATACACATCTTGACCTGGCTGAAGTAGTTGCATTGTGACAGGTTCAAAGCATTGACCGGGGAATTCTGAAAAGTATAAAAATAGATGTTAGCATCATAAAATGAGTAATTGGAAGGGTGATACAGATAGAGAGAGTTTGACCATCAAAAATCGCAATACCGATTGACAATAGAAAAACACATATTTAACCAAATTTACATAATAATCGAATTGATATTCATTTCATTTTGTTTCAATGACGAATCTATTTTCTGGTTAAAAGAATCATTTTGATTTTGAAAATCAAATAAAAAACCATATTTACAATCAATGGAATTCTACTCAATTAGCTTTTATTTCAATGTGAAGTGGGGAAATACCCGGCGCCACCGCACAAAAACTAGAATCACATTTTTTCTGCCGTGAAATTTAGTTCAGATGATCAACCGATCGAGATGAATGACCACAACGATTGCAAATGCGAAGAGAAAATAGCAGTGAGTCGGAATGTAAACTTACCCGGATGTTGGAGTGGTCGAGTGATGAAAGTCGACGAATAGCAAGAGTCAATCAAAACGAACACACCCACAACCAATAAGTATTTTTCACTTGATTTTCCAAACATTTTGTATAGATATTTTGTGTAAAACGGGGTTTTCTTCTTTTGTAAAAATTATTTCGAAAGAAAATCTGGTGATTATCACTTCTGGTATCACGAAAAACTTTCAGCTTGATTTTTGTTTATTGGGTTTTGCGAATTCAAAACAGATGTCTGCTTGGTATTCTTCACTTGGTGTAAACTCAACTATCAATTCAGTTTGCTGGCTAAGCGGCGAATGAATAAAAATCGAGTCGCAGCTCGTGATTTATATACCAAATTTGGCGCACGATCGACGTACGTCGAACCAGTTCGCATTCACGTTGGATTGTTTACGTTTAACATGTTTTTTCTGTTGTTTTGATTTCATTCTTGGTTTTTGTCTGCTTTAATCGATTGCGTCCAAAACAGTATGTGTGTGATGTGTTTAAAAATTGTGTTTTTTCTCTTTTTTCTCTGGCCATTTGCTTTCTTCTCATTCTCATGATTATTTTAATGTCTTGTCCTCGTAAAACGGATCAACGCTGAAATAATTTGAACTCAATTTGGCCATAGATTTATGAGTGTTAGTTCGAATGACGCAGATATGAACAGGATAATGTTTGCCTCATGCCTTCTTCCAGTTCCAGTGATAATCGGATATTAATAAAATTAGTGCTCTCAAATAAACTGACGCCAGATGAAAAGAAATATGCAAAAAAGCCCATTGCAAGCCAAACATATGTCATTCGAACAAATAAGACGGCGTGTGAAATTTGCACCTTTGAATTGATGTGATAAATTGATGCTGCATTCCATTCGTTCAGCTTTGAGTGTTGCAAAAAATTGTTGGCCGCAAGTTGAATATATACGATCTCATTCGTTTCACAGACGCCATTGGCACCACACCGAGCTTTGACGCGATTAAAATGTACACGGAACTAAAATTCTCAAGAAAAAAAAGAGGACAAAAAATACATATCTAATCATGAATATACAATACTCTCCAATGAGTTTGCATGAATTTGTGATAAATGTGATGGCGTTGACCCGATGAACTGATAGCTGCGGGTTTGCACAGAATCCAGCGGCGGCCTCATTTGAATTTCATGCGGCTGACGCTCAAATGTTTTGACGTATTTAATCATCAATTATAAATGTGTCGCATCTCGTGAAATGTGATTTATGATATTGGATTTAATGGAATTTTATTGGCACTCGAAATCATTAACGACCTTGCAATGGCACTATCATCTCCCATAAAATGGGTTCTTTTGATTTTATCTATCAAAACAGGTCAATCGGTCATTGCGCGTAAATGTTTAAGATGAGAAATTGCATACTTACAAGAGGAAAAATGGCTTCTCAGCGGTCACAAATCAATGAATAAAAACCAGATCAGAAATCATCCAATAAAAGAAAGTTTTGATTGATATAAATTTAGGTGTGAAGTAACTTTCAAAACAAAGATTACAATTTTAGCCAAAACATCGCAGCAAAAACGAACAAAACGATGTGCAGTGAACGTTGAAATCGAACGATTTATTGTTACTCATAAATTGTTTCATTTGAATAAATGCATGTCGTAAACAGTTGACACGTTCCCTGTGTTTTAAATTTCAAAGGATGATCATGTGACGTAAATTGAATGGAAGAAAGATATTAACGATATGGCACAAAAAAATGTTTTGATAATTTCGTGAAATTGTTGTTTTATTTCGTTGCTTCTCTTCGCCCGCCAATCAAACCATTGAGCGTTGACTGCATATTTGCATATTTGCATTGAATTCGTATCCGATGTTCATCACAACACTGTCCACCAATTTTATTCATTTTTTATGTTTACGTTTAATTAGTCCAGCGTCGGATTGTCCACTATATAAGTATTTGCATATATATTTTAACCGGTTCATTTCAAAAGCGATGAAAAAAAAAAAATATTTGATTACAATTATTTTTTATTGATAGCGAAATTTTTTATCATCACACAACATGTTGCGAAAGCGAAATTTTAAGATTAATCGATATTGTCAATTTTTTGTATGGACATGAGGCTGAAAAACATGTTTTACTACCGAATTTCCTTCGAAGGTTCACAATTCAAAATGACTGCCAAAAAGATGGTTAGAAAAACTTACAGGTTCTGTGCGAATTTTGGTGGGCCACATGTAATTTCATTGGTGAACAGAACTATGAGATTAGTGAGAAAAAAAGCGGTTTTTGTTTCGTCGCAACATATGCCTTAAATCATGTAAATTCCATGAGAAACGATGAAAAAACACACTTTTTCATTCTATTTCGGCTCGAAATGCAAGAGCTGATACGCTGATTCTTTTCCGGCTCATCTTCACATTTCCATTGGACAATGCCATAAATCACATGGATGCTTCCACAAAAACCGATTATATTTAGAATTTTTGCGACACATTTTAAAACAAACATTCCATTTGCTACGTCATATCATCATTTTAAGCCGAGCACGTATTGCTTTAAATGCAAATTTAAACTGTAGATTTGAATCATATCAACATATCAATGAATAGTAAAATCAAAACAATACCCGTCTAATACCTCGAATAGACGGCGAACTTTTGTCAAATGCAGAACATATCTTTTTGGCATTTGTTATCAGCATTCTTTTTGTGGATCTCGCTCTCTCTCCCCCCCTCTCTCTCTCTCTATCTGTGTATATCGAGCAAATTGGTGGCGGAGGCTCTTTATCTATTCATCTACTATAAAGCCCATAGACGGATGTGAATTCTTCGCATTCCAAATTAGGGAACAAATACATTCAATCGGCAGAAAATGTGGCCAAAGAGGGAAGAAGATGAATCGCAGAGAAAAATATGATATCTTTTTTTAGATTTTATGAGACTTAACGGAATTCATGTTGACATTTCAATTTCAATTTTATTATTTTAATATACAATTTCGGCAAATATGATATCCTTTGTCACTAAATCTTCCAAATGGGTGGCCCGAACCTGAGTTAATATTAAGAATTAGATAACCTGCGACCAAATTGATGTTGAATTCTTTTTCCTCTCTAATATGCAGTCCAAAGTCTAAACTTGTCTTCCCTTTTCTCCCATCAATCGACTTCATTTGAATATCCGCATTCTGTGTACTAGCTTTAAATCGCAAAGCAAATGCTGGAAGAACCAATTAATGTCCGACATCCGTAAGCATCCTAGCCGATTCATATATCTTCTCATTTTTTATTTGTTTTCTTTTTTCAAGCGTTGCAAATGGAAGATTCGTTTTGTCGTGCCACTGTCAAAAGAGCAGAAAAATCATCAACAATGTTATTAATGACTGCCTCAACGCTTGACGCATTGATCCTGCCAAAATATAAATTTGTTGAAACGCATAAACAAATCAGCGTGATGTGTGGAGAAGCTGGCCAGCAGCACTCCATTCGCATAAAGAGTTGAACAGTATTTGCATCCCATCGAGATTTGATTTCAATAAATATGGAAGATATAAATGCGATATTGCCTAAAGAATGATGAAACAAATATATCGGAATTGATATTGTAATTATTTTGAAATGTCGCATATTTAACATTCAAGCATTTATTTTGTGCGGCGGGACTTTTATCGGAATTTATTTGCAATCTTATTCGCGTTTATTGCAATAAGCGACTGCAGCCTACATTTATTTAATCATCAATAACGTCAAATCGCAGCCGAGTTTTTTTTTCACATTTGTCCAGCTGCATCACTTCATTACACGAATTTTTCGTACTTTATTTCAGGATTTATTCTGTGTTAATCATTTTCGACGTTAGTCGAACATCGGTTTAATCACTAACGATGCAGTTAAAATGTGTGAGTGTGAGTATTATGTCTATATAACTCCTCATATTTAAGTATGATAAATGAGCACTTCTTTTGGATTATCTATGCAGTTGAAATTCGCCCTAAAAATCGTGAATAGCTTTTCAAACAGAAGCTCTCAACAAACAATGTTTGTCCATTTTAATATCGATATATTGTGTATTGTCGCCACTTTTATCATAAAAGTTTTATGTGAGATCAATTTCCGTCGCCTCTCTTTTTCTTTCTTCCATTCTTCTCCAGTGGAGAATAATCACGCTTGCCGCACGAATTCCTGTTAAGCAGGTAATCAATGAAATTGATGAAATCGTTTTTTCGATTCATCCGATTATTATTTACTGAAGTTGATGAGTTGAAATATAGCGTGATTTTATGAGTTGAAAATAGCTAAATTGAAAGTTTCACTAAACCAAAAAAGTTTCATTGGATTTATGCAACATAAATTTGTGATCTATTAGGGAAATTCCAATGAAAGCTTTACCAAAAAGAGATGAAGAAATAAGGCGACCGAAGCAAAATGTAATAAAATTCCTGTTGACAAAAACAGAATGTCGTGAATCGCACACATGGATTCAAAGCAAATTTTGATGACAATCCAAAGCATATCGCTTTTGAAAAATACCGCCTTTTATTCAACATATTCCAAGGCATAGATAATCAATAATGTAATTGACTGTAAAGAATAATAATTTTGTATTTGACAAATTTGGTAGATTAATCACGACCAATGCGAGAAACCGCATTCATTTGATCCGCTTTGTCGCCGGCGAAAAGTGTTAACGGATCAGTGATTAGTAAATACGTGTTTAACTCAATTAAAATGCTACAGCGACGGTGTCTGCCGCTTTAAAAACCGGCACAAACTATGCGGATCCATTACGCCAAAAAATCGTCTCGCCGATAATGCGAATTTCTTCTGTTTTTCATCGAAAAGTAACCGTCTTTTGGTCTAACCTTCATTGGATATTTATTTATGAAAATTCAGATAAAAATGTTGATATTCTTTTCATTGTTTCGATGCCAGTGAAATAGATGTTCGTCTTGAATGTAAATTTATCCGATAATAAATGCCGTGCGCATATTAAATTTCACGCCCGACACACCAAATGCTAAATACTGGAAATTATGATCGTGCCAATAAAACCTGTCGTTCTACAGTGATTCTACACCAAATGTGATTCGGACCACGAGGTGCGAGCACGAGGCACTTAACAAAAATAACACTCGGCACAATCATAATTTGTGATTTTTCAATACATATGATACAGATATACATAGAGATTAGTTTGGTTGAATAGACGGCAAGTGAATACAATTGGCTGATTTCTCCAAAATAACATTTTGGCCGCCACACACATCGCACGCAAATAATGACATTATATCACATATTTTTTAGAGATAATGATGTATTTGGTAACACAAAGACCAACCGCATTTCAATCAACACGAATATACATGCGCATTTTATTACTAGCCACATTCAGCTATTATTCAACAATGCCGCAAAAATAGCATATTTGCATAGTTATGTGTTGCGGTGAAATAACGAGTTCTCCCGCGAAAAATCTCATATCACCTTTTTCTCTCTTGTTCTCGCTCAAATTGAATCTACATTGAAAAACAATGCCATTGTTTTCTTCCAAATAGCGTGGATGATATGGCGTTGATGGGACTCTCTGATCGGCCATCATCTTCATCATTTGCATTTTAATTATTTGAATGATAGGAGCTGAATAGCTTCATTCAAAAAAAGTTGTTAGATCTTTATAATGTTTCATAAGTACATCTATTATGAATGCTGGATTTGACATTAAATTACGTTGCGATTGGCGCATTGCATCACGCACAATGGCTCGAGAAAAGCCAAAGCCGTTATTTTTTAAATTTTAAACATTTTGGTTGACCCGGTCAAGAATGCCGTTGTTTTTCAAAACGTTGCTACTACATAAAACGTCATAAAAAAGATCAAAATAAAACCGAACTGTATATGGCAGTGAATTTGAATTCTATTTATATATTTTTGCTCTCTCGTTTCAGTAAACTGCGTTGGCATAAAGGCGCCTCATAATTATTAGATTGTTTACATCAAATTTGTTAATATCGGTTCGTGTTTATTGATCAGACATTTTGAGCAGAGTTCTTTCTAGAGTTTATTTGATTTTCAACTTATGGGCAGAAATGGTAAAAATGCTATGGAAATGCAATTTTTCAAACAATCAACCATTATTTTGAGTTTTTCTGTTGTTGCTTCGACGTTGATTGAACATTGTGAAGACTGGGCCTTATTTCATAAAACATACGAAAATCACATTCTCACAATCACTTGAAAGCGCTCATCTTCTTAGGATATAACAGTGTCGGCAAACATTCAATATTCATCACTTTATTTAGGATATTTGAATGAATATTTTTTTTCGCGATTCCATTTCGTATTAAAGAAATTCTTTCGTCATAATTCATTTCCGAATATTGAGATTTTAATTCCTTTTGAGTGCTTGCTTTTTCTTTTCGCTGATTTCAACAAAAAAGATCCAGAACGCACATCTGCATACAACCTTGAGTCGGCTTAAGATTCAAATTCCATCCGTTGTGCTACTGGTAAACGCAGTCACATAAAATACAGCTTAACCTCTACTTTGCGAAATGTTATGAACAAAATATCTAAAAAATCAAGCAACAACAATGCGCAATAAAAACACCAACACATTTTTTGCATATCATTTGAATTTTTATTTGAATGTTTATTGACGGATAATTGACAAAAACAAGAATTTATTTTCTCTTCCTATGGGATTCTTGCTGGATGCAATCTCGCGTCGTGAGCACGAGAATTATACGATTCCATTGAACTTGCACAGAAAAAAACTTCGATGTTGGTCCGTGACAAATTGAATATTTGAGGGCTTACCAAATATTGGATTCTTAAGCAAATTCCGTGTGTGTGCCAATTTCTCTTCCTCTTGAATTTTATCCACTTCGTTGTCTCCTGTTTCTTTGTTCGAATACGGGCTATATTTTGAATAATTTATGCCATTTTTTTAGATTCTATTACGAAATCGAATTTGTACTTCAATCAATCGAAAAATGAGTTAATTCTTAGGTTTAATTATGTGCAATTGAGTGTATTCTTCAAGTGAAGTGTTAACTGCATAGAGTTAAGCACTTAATGCATTATATGAAAGCTATTTCGTGGAAATATAAAAATGTTGCTAGCTAAGAACATCCAATTATGAAGTGTGATTCATGCAGTTTGCTTGCATACATCATACTATCGAATGATCATTTACCCTTAAAGTATTTGCCTATTCTAAAGATTTCAATGCTATACATGTAATTGCGTGGTTTTGCTATTTACAAATGAGTTTGGCGACGTTGCCTGCCAATTTTTCCCGGCATTTCTACTTGCGCCATTGAAGTTGTCGTTGGGGAACCGGTTCTCCCTACATGCGATTGCGCCTTCAAATGTTGTTGTCGCTGCAATTCATTCAAATTATTGATATATTTCTCAAGACGCTCAACACCACCATATTTTGTGTTCAAGATGTCACCCCAAATCACTGACAACCCGTTCGAAAAGGTTAGAGTCATCTGATAGAATGCAGTAAGATTTTCTTGGGTGTTTACAGTTCGATAGCCAGGTTCCGAGCTGTTGTGAATCAATTGATGATGAGTTTGGATCAATTTCAAGAATTGCACTTTCTTCGGGCAATAGAGACATTGGAACGATTGTTGTACATGGCTGCGCAAATGATCGATCGCTTTATTTTCATCCGTATAAAAGTCGTTGCATACATTGCAATCATATTTGATCACATCTTTTCCATTCGATTCGAATTTTTCTATCATCAATCGGTGCTCCTGTTTGTGGTGCTCTTGATAATCGTAACGGCACGGAAAATAGCGACAACAGTATACACATTTGAATGTGCCGCGGTCACCTTGTTCAAGTAGGGCTTCAAGAATGCTGTCGTTCAGCATTGGCAGTGGTTCAATTTTCATTACCCTTCGACTTTGCGGGTGCATTGCTCCAAAGTGATTCTGCAACGAAGCCGAATCATGAGCATCTGCTGAACAAATACCACACTGCAATTTATTTGGCACACTACCAAATTTGGCAAATGCATATGTAACCTTCGGATGGGCGGCCTCCATGTGCTTTCGGATCGTTAGGAAAGTGACTTGTACTCCACAAAAAATGCACTGTACTTTTTTCGTAATACGATAGCAAAAACGTAATTTGAATTTTGCAGCTGGATCACAAGTGAGATCTTTCTTGTGAATGTTTAACCAGTGCGTATGTATTTCAGCGAACGTGTCGACCGATTTCTTGCAATAATTGCACACATAAACCAAATCCAATGTGGTTAAATCGAATTTTTCAGCTTTCTTCACAGGAAGCGGTTTGATTAATTTCGGTGGTGGCATTTTTTGTTCATCCGATAATGGATCAGTTATGCGTTTCAATCGTAATGGAATGAGCGGCTTTTGAGTTTCTGTTGATGCCAGCAATTCGGACGGCGAAGCAACAAACATGGAGAAACGCCGTTTTGGCTGCTGTCTTAGGCTGGCCGGTCGGGGTCGCACCTCTTCTTCAACATGTTCCTTTGGAGGCAGTATTATGAAACGGTCCACTGACTTTGAAGTCGATGGCTGAGGACTTTTAAATTTGAACAATTGTTACAAATTCCATTTGAATTATTTTGTTTGAAAAAAAAAACATTACATATAATTTATAATAGAAGAACTTACTCGTTAACGGTGTCACGGGAAACTGCATCGAATTTTTGTTGAATCACTCGATTTGATAGATCTTTGGTGGATATTTTGAAAGTGAGAGCCGAATCGTCCTGAGTCACTTTAGCCCTTTTGTTCATTGCGATGGCACTAGATGTTGGTGCTGCGAATGTCGCCGGTTTTATGTCCAAATGAATTGATTGATTTTTATTGATCGATTGGGAAGCGGCCAGTTTGGCCGGCTTACCGCGGGTCGATTTTTCAGCATCTTCAAAGAGGATACCACGAATATTCTTAATCTGAAATAAATTAATTGGTTTGATGGTTTTCAATGGTCAATGGAGGAGTGAGAGAGCGAAGGATATAGAACTCATTTTGTGCATAGCGTTATAGTATTACTTATGGCATGTATTAATGACAACTTGCTCCTTTTTTATTATTTAACAAATTCCACACTTTATTCATTTTATTGGTTTGAATATAAATATTTTTTTTTTGTTTTTGTTTCGAGCAACATACAGTTTTTTTTTAATGGAAAATAGAAAAATTCCTTTCACTTCATGCAAATTGTTCGATTGAAATTGAAAATGATTTGCATTATCGTCGTTGTTAGATAGTTTTTTTTATTTCATTGCGTCATAAACATCATCTCTATCTACAAATAAAATAAAATACGATACGGAATAATAGAAAAACCTAAAAATATGTATAACATGCAGATAATAAAATGGGCGTGATGAATGGCAGTAAATGGATCGTGCAGAGAACGATGAATAAGCAAGAAGTGAGTTAAAATTGAGTATGAAAACAGATGAGGGGAGAATGAAAGACTTTCTGTGTACTCACCCGATTGGGATCGTCTCGACGCCAGATCGGTGTGTTGTCAGCTTCGCTGTTGATTGAATCGAAATGGCATCGAATTTTGGTGATGTCATTCAAATTATGCTGTGATTGCAAATGATCTTTAATTGCATTTTTCTGGTCATGTGAAAATTCACACACCATGCACTTGAAACGATGTGATAGACGATGGACTTCAATGAGATGAACTTTAACTAAACCGATTTTGTCAAAAATCTTGGAACAAATGTTGCAGTTCCATTTGTATGATGTTGGTTTGGCGGCCGGTTTCGGTACTTCAACTTTATTTATTGGACGCTCCAGTGTAATGGCCCGCTCTTTTGAATTGGCATGAGATTCAGTGATGTGTTTCTCCACCGGTTGCTTTAAATAATGAATGAACTGACAATTTGGACACTTGTAGATTTTCGAATCGTGAAAACGAAAGTGGTTCAGCACATCCGTGGCGCTAACTGGTCGATTGCTATTACTCAGATCTTGGTTACAATGTGGACAAATGAAGCATCTTTCCGTAGCATGCAATGCGACAATATGATCTTTCAACATAACGGAACATAAAGTTTGATATTGACATGGTTGAACGCCGCAGATAAATCGCCTTTTCTCGGGCACAAACTTGCCCAGACCCTGTTCAACATCAGATATATCACATGTATTTGAGCTAGCCGCTAGATTTTTCATTTTATCAAAATGTCGCTCTCCACTATTCAAACATGGTACCGGATTGACGGGTGCCTGTTGTTCATTGCAACCAAGTGTCAAGTGTCGAACCAAATTCTGTCGTACTTTCGTCTCGTATTGGCATCGTGTACATTTAATGGCATCGTTAAATACCTGACGTTTTGGTATTAAATTGATTTCATCGGGTGAGTAGGAATTTTTCTCCGACATTCGCTCCTCATCCGAACGATTCATCATTCGGGTAATGAAATCATTCAAGCTCTTCACATCCATCGGGCAAACAACGAACATATCCTTGGCAATATCGTAATGGCTCGGGTTCAATGGTAGATACCGTGTTTCAGTGTTTTTGTGAGCCCTTTCGAAGTGATTGTTAATCTCCTGTTGGGTCGCTGTTGTTTTATCGCAATAATAGCAGAAAAATCGATGTTTTCCATGCACTTTAATGTGATCTTTCAATTCAACCGGTGTAGCAAATGAGCTTCCGCAGTAAAAGCATTTGTAAACGACGCCCTCGCATTGATGCTGTGATAAGTGCATTAAAAATTCACGTTCGTCTGATTTCATCCATTTGCATCTCTCAAATGAGCATTGGAATAGTTTACTGGGCTCAATGCCAGTATCCTTAATAAGATCTCTGGCCGAAATTTCGATTTCGCTTATCACAGATGCATCAAAATTAGTTGTGATTGTATCAGACGCACCAGAACCACTTTCCAAGCTTGCAGCATCCGATGTTGATGGTATCGCAATGTGTGATGGTGCACTCGTAGCATCTGGCGCTTTAACAACAGACACTAGCAATGCATCATGGGTTTTAATATTTAATTTGCGTTTAATATCGGCGGTTATCGATTCTTCCTGTTTTTGCGCATGAATAAATCCGAATTGTATCACTTTGCCGATAGACATCTCATCGCCAGCTGAGTTTGGCGGATCTCCAGCATTCGTGGATTGTTCGGCCAACGATGGACGCATGAAATTGAGCTGCGATTCTGTTATTGTTGGAAAGGTCAGTGTATATTGATCTATATTGCTATCGAAATTTATAATTGACGCTTGACCATCCGATCGATTTGAAATACGTATCAAAGCAAATGCTAGCCTTGTTGGATGCTCATCTCGCAAATGCGCTTGCATTGAGTCTGTAACGTGGCTGCCAAATGAACAATACACACAGTGACACAACGAAATTCCATGTTTTTCCAAATGCCTTGTGTCGATATCGCCTGAACGTTGTCTTGGCAATATATGATCGCACATCGGGCATTTGTATTGCAAAACATCACTGTGCTTGATGCGAACATGACAGTTAAAATCTAACAGCTGCATAAATGATGCATCACAATCTAAAAAGGAGACAATTTACAAAAAGTTGATTGCAATTCGAGCTAAAAAAAAAAAAACAATAATTTACCTGTTTCTGAGCATTGAATCAGCTGTATTTTGCTTGCCTGCGCTTGCAAGATGTCGTTGATTTCACATTTTAGCCCTTTTATTTGCTGGCCACAAACAAAAATATGCTTGTCCTCTTCGTGCTCATGATATCGCTTCAAATGTGAGTTGACATTTTGCTGATCAACTGAACGATAGAAGCAAAATGGACACTGGAAAATGCTTGTCGCATGCTCATTGATGATGTGCTCAACCAAAGTTCCACAAGAGCCCGGAATATCCTCACAATAGCAGCATTCCAGCCAACTGTTGTCATCTGCATTGCTTTGTTGATTACTAAATGAGGCTTGTTGCAATATAAAGTCTTCATGATATGTTAAATGCTCTAACATTTTGTCTTTATTTGATGTAGTGAATATGCAATCAATGGCCATGCATTTAAAAAGTGCAACTAATGAAAACTCTCTTTTCAGCTTCAATTCGGCAATCGAGCTTTTCGTATTTAAGCATTTCGTCCATGGTTTCATTGGATTATCAATCACAAATGCGCCTTGGTTCAAACCATTATCTTCCAAGTTTTGATATTGATTCGGTGGCAGTTTTGCAACATTCATTATATCAAGCCCTTGCAGCTGTTGTGGTGGCATCGCACTTACGGTTGGTGTCAAAGCAGATAGCATATCACCGGATAATCGGCGCACTTTGATCAATGGACGTGCTTGCTGTGCTGGTGATGTTGCTTCAACTGCTTTTGATGTTTCTGCAAGCTGTGATTTATTCTCTAGAGATTTCTTCGTTTCTGATAATTTCGCGGCTGCTTTCGAAGCTGCGCTGGCTGGAACATGAAATTTGACCAAATGATCGAATTCCTTTATCAGCGAATAGGTGCCGTTGTACACTTGATTATCGCATGCATGACAAAATCCATTCCAATTCGGCTTTAAACCGTTGGCCGTGGATGGTTCGCTATGTTTTGTACGTAAATGATTCGATAATGATTGTGGATTATTTATCGATATAAAATCACAGTCGCTAATATAACAAAAGAATTTTTGTTGGCCCAAAAAGTTGGTGGTGGCAATGTTATCAACCCGCTTTTGTTCGCCAATAATTGGTCTTATGCTTTTGATTGATTTGATCGGCGATGTCTGCTCTGTCTTGATTTCTTTGTCCAAAACAATTACCCCATCGATTGTTTCCTTTTTGCATGCAATCGACGTTAGGAATGATTTGTCATTGCGTTTTTTGGATTTGAAACGACCTTTGATGTTTTTCTGCTTGCCCAAAATGCGACAAAAACGATTGAAGCTGTTCGATGGTAACGATGGTGAAACATCTTCGTCCGTTTCATCACTTGAGCAGCTTTCCCAGCTTTGATCATTAGCATCATCTGCTTCAGTTGATGTATTTATTTCCGTTTTGTTTAACTCTATTTGGCATGTACCTTCAACGGTTCCAACAAGTGGATTCGAGCAATTCGTTTTAGATTGCGCCTTATTATCATCAGCATCAATACTGCAATAAATCACTTGATGTGCTTCATCGGATTCGGCTTTCACCACTGGAGGTTCACTTTCTTGTTGTTTCTTGAAACGTTCACTTAAGCGATCAACTATTGACCGACGACTGGATGTTTGCACGGTGGACGCATTGTCGAATGTGTTCTCTTCCATCAATTTCAATGTATTTGTATTGAACAAATCATCGTCTTGAGTAGATGGCTTGAAAACATCCTGATTAACTATATCTTCGACGTTGGATTCCGTTTCATTTGATCGATTTAATCCACGACTCGTTCGATTGTTATTCCGTAAATTTGGTATGAGAACAATTTTGGTGTATTGGCTTGAAACATTGATATTGACTTCATGCATATTGCGGGTATGGTTAACCAAATGCTCTTCAATACTCTGAGTGTAATTACAAAAATTGCACATAAACACATAAATTGAATCGGTGAAATCGACGAGCGGAATGCATTTTGGGTCCACGTGATTGCAGGTGCTAGTTTTCTCTGTGGTTGGTGTTACAGTGATGCCACACTTCGTGCAAACCCGTCGATATTCGCCGGTGTGCCGAGCGATGTGGCTTATCCATCTTGAACGCTCGCACTTCACATCCTTTTCACAATAGTAACAATATGCTTCAATTTTGCCCTGGCCGTAAGTCGCATCCTTTGGTGGCTGCCGTCGAACGTTTTCCGAATTTGCAGCTGACATGCGAGCACTAAACACTTCCCCGTCATGACAATTGGTGTAATGGCTCGAAATGTGGGGACATGTTTTGTCACAAATCACACATTTCTTTGATTTTACCGTATTCTTTTTGTCCGTATTTTTCAATGAGTCTTTGTTGTGCTTTGGTTCAGAACAACTGTCTTCGTCCACTGCAATGATCTCGATCTCGGTCGCTGTCGATGTTGACTCACTTCCTGTTTCACTGATATTGCCAGAACTGATCATTTCAGCTTTGCGTTTGCTAGCTCGCGTTATGCGCTGTATCTCTTTCGACACATCAACCTTCTCCATAACAACACTGCATGGTTGCGTACTAATCAGCTCAAATTGCTTAGCACTTTTTGGGCTCGGCTTTTTCTTCGTCGTCGTCAAAGTCTCAGTTTCTTCTTTATCCAAATCTTCGGAATCACTGAGTACATGTTTCTGTAGGAAAATAAATAAAACGAAATATTTTAGATTAATATTGTCATTTGATTTTGATAGCATTAACTTGATTGATTGATCAATTCACCTCGCAAATAGTGTCCCGTTGCTTTACAATGCGTGCTGTTAATGGTAATGCCTCTGTATTTTTTGAAGGTGTCAAATCAATATCTTCATCATCCGAAATGACTTGTCGTTTATCGTACGTAGTATTCCGTCTGCGTGTAATGCGCGCACTTGGCTTGACTGTGAAAAAATCCGTTCGAATATATCAGTTCCTCTTCATCGACTTCTTTCAAAATGTGTTCAATAAAATGGACACTCGAAAATTCATACTCACCTATTTCGCTGCTTATTTCATCATCACTTCTATAGCCAGATGCTGTTGATTTTTCCACAGTTTTTGCTTTGGTCGGTGAAGTATCGTTGGTTTTCATCGCTTGTAATGCATTTAAAGCGCAAGCACGTTTTCCTGTGGCTTTCAAAACGCTTGGAATGTTCTCTCGAATATCAGCATTCAATCGATCAAGTTCATTCATTTGATTTTTTTTTGGTTTCGGCTTTTTAGATGTCTTCGAGTCAGCCATTGATTGATTGGCCTTCGACGCAGTGCTCTCAGCATTTCCATGAATATTTTGAGTAGAACTCGACACAGCATCATCGTTTGTATCACATTTTTCAGATAGAAGAAGACGACGAATTTCGTTTAGTTTTTCTTCCGGAAGTTTTTTGCCCAATTTTCCTTTCAATAGCATGAAAATATCCTCCGAATCATCATTGTTAGGGTGCGAAGTGGTTATTCGTGGCGCCAGCGATGGCTGTTGCGGCTCATCCATTTGTTCAGGCTCAGTGTTTATTGTTGTATCTGCACACACATTTTGCGATCGATTTTTATCATTAGTTATCTGTGGATCTGTGGAAGATTTGCGTTTTCGGACAGATACGGACGATTTCTTTTGTTTTGTTTGCACTTCATGTCTATTTGGTTTCGACTGTGCATTACTATCCGGATCATTTCTCGTAACTTGCGCTGCTTTACTTATCGATGTTGAAACATTGTTTTCGGGAGAATCACGCTCAGCATCAATCGGTGAACCACTTGTGTTTAAATTCGAACGATTGAGTTTGGGTATCTTGAATGAAGCTTTAGACTTAGTAGTCGGCGGTAATGAATCCCAATTATTACTACGAAATGCTTCATCGAAATGAGTCTTTTTCGCTGCTTTCGACGCTGGCTGGGTAGATGTTTCTTTTGCGGCATCTTTGCTGGATGTGTTTTCGGCTTGCGCCGGACTTTGTGCTGAAGAATCTTGATTCGTTTCGGCATCGGGATTTTTAGATTGTGGTGTTGTTGTGCTTGTTACAAGAACTGCAGCCTTTTTCAATTGTTCGGCGGACTCTTTTTGGGCGCGATCTCTTTCAGCACGTTCCATTTCAGCCCTGCGCCGTTTATGTTCAGCATAAGTTTCTTTTCGGCTGTCATGATAAATATTTTTGCCAAAGTTTTGATGATTCATATTTTGATTTAATGAACTATTGCGACTGTGTGCTTGTGGAGAATTGTATCCAAATCCAGCATTCGTATGAAAGTTGTTCGATGTTTGAGGTGAATTGTGTTGCATCGACCTGGATAATGGCATATTCGGATAGTGTTGATGTTGCTTATGTTGATTTTGATACGTTTCATTTTGAAATGGCCGTTGCTGGCCAGAATAAACATTCTGTGGAATATTTTGATTAGAATTCGGACTGAAAACATTTATATTCTGCGCAGGTGGATGGTGAATTGGGTGTTGATGGTGTATCGACTGAAGATGCGGCACGGGCTGTTGATTTCCATATGAGTTGAATTGCTCGGTAAGGCTTGTCGCAGGTGGCATGAATGCATTCGCATTTGAATTTGATTTCCGTAAACGAGGATCTTGTTGCGGCTGTATGCTACTATTTCTAGGATTTTCACTGAATTGGTTTGATTGAACGCTTTCTGATCTTGCCTCCTTCGTTTCACTCGGCAAACGACGTCGACGATTGTATTTGTCCGAGAATGCGATTCTCCCTTCATGCGGATTCGGACTTGTTGGCGATGTGTGACTATCTTTTGGATGTTCAGTTCGAAAATCGTTTCGTACTCCTGTTCGATTGTCTGATCGATTATCCAGCCGACTACCCGATCGGTCGTCATTTGGATGACATCGTCTGGATGGGCTAGCAGCCGGATTCTCAATGCGAGCACTTTGAATTGGTTCTTCCTCAACTATTTGCTTACTGGCTTGTATTTCATTGTAAATATCTTTGGCTAAACCTTGGAATCTTTGCTTCGCAATGGCCATTTTCATTTCTGAGAGTTCATTTAGGCTCTGAATTTGTTTCTTCAGCTCTTCGGCCTTTTCAGTTGTTCCGAACATGACGAGTTGTTTGCGATCTGCTTCAGATATATCCTCATCTTTCATAACATCGCATTTTAAATCGAACTTTTCCACTATAGTTGATTCTGTGCTGAATCGACTCATCGAAGTGCTTGGATTTGATCTATTTCTATCCAGCAAGTCGTTCTCATGCTTCACATGAACAAGATCCGAACGATTATGTGTGCCAATACGATTGAATGGATTTGATTTTCGATTTGCTGCACTTGTGTATGTTTCATCACGCATTTCTCTACGGTCTGGTTTAAAAGTCTCTTGTTTTAGATTTTTTTTGCTTTCGCATTCATCATTTCGATCTCTTCCATACTTTCGGTCATGCCTTCGATCATCTCTGCGTTCATCCCTTCGTTCAGAGCGATTAATGGCCGATCTTTGATATGATGGACTATGCCGATAGGGTGGACTGTGCCGATACGAAGAAGATCGCTCACGGCTTCTAGAGCGGCTTTTGCGCTTTATCTCCCTATCACGAATCTGACCCGGGCTATAGCAATATCTTTTCCTCTCATGATATTCACGACTTGTGCTACGACTTCTAGCATACTTATCATAGCTGGGGCTTTTGCTTCTGCTTCTGCTTTTCGTGCCGCGACGCCTACGGTCACTGTACCGCTTGTAATCTTCATGTCGATAATCTTTTTCGGACGTTCGCCGTGAATCATGAGATGTTTCGTGAGAATAGTTGTTGCCATCTCTACGTTCGGTTGGAATTGTAATGGGTTCATTTGCTTTAAAGTCCTGATACAACGGCGGGCTTTCTGGAGACTGATAATCATTCTCCATTTTTATAGCTGGTTCAAATTTCTCTGATTTGATTTGAGTGCTTGAAGCTACTTTTTGAGCGTAATTTGCCATCAGACCTTTAACAACTTTGTCAATGTTCGATAACATATTAATGTTATAACTACTGAAATGTGTAGAAAACAAATGTCATTTTGATGGAATCTTGAAATTCAAAGAAAAAACACGTCATTCTTATGAAATGAACTTATCGTTTCATTTACCTCTTGTAGTCAGACTTCAATAAATCAAGCAAAGTCTTTGCTTTGTTATGCTTTTCACGAATGGCATCATTTACTTGTGTTTGTCGTTTAATGTAACCCACAAAATTTTCCAAAAACGGAATGAATTTTTGTAATTCAGCAAACTTCTGGCGCCCCTCCATTCCGTTATTGCTGTTTCATTTGCAACTATAGATAGATGGTAAATGTACTTATAAGAGGACGAATCAATGCAAAATCAAATATTTTCACAGAATAACACTACATGAAATGAAAATAATATTGGTTTTTACACGGGAGATTCGAAAAAAAGCAACAATGCACAAAATATATCCCAAACGAAATCAACTTTTTGAACTGAATAAAACTTAGATCTGAAGATAATTTTCAAGAACACTCATGTTGGGGGTTAACTAATTTTAATGCATATCAATTCACATTTTTTTTTCAAGTTTCCATAGAAATGTGAGCACTTGCAGGTCAATAGAAATACAAGGACACAGATATTTTGTGTGAAAGTCCTTCAGATTTCAACGCAAAACTTTTCTTTTAAGCCACTTGAATTTGCTAGAATTGATTTATATTCCTGACTTTTTTGGTTCAACATAATTCCATGAGAGAATATTGGATTCGTCGTTTCTACCGAGCTTCAATTCATTTGCTTATGGACGAAGAAATGCATTGTTTACAAAAACAACTCAAGGAAAAACAACAAATATTCTTAACACTTGTCGTATTCTATCAAACACAATCGAACTAATGAAAATTGATTTAATTGAATGAAACATTTCATTTCTGCACAATTTAAACAAATATGAACGTTTGGTTTTTTGTACATTAAAAGCGCTGCTACAACATAAACAACGCATGCAAGTTGCATAAATGATATTCGTACAATGGTTGCCATTATGTGAAAGGATGGCTGTTGTTAATCACTTTGAGTATTTTTCTCTTTCGTTCACTCCTTTGTTTCAATTCGATATTTTCGGCATCAAAATAATTACCACTTCTATAAAATATACAATCACCAAATCACGAATGATTGACAATAATTTAATTATGCCCGAAAAAAATCGATTCTTCGCTTAAACCACTATTTCATATTGTTGTTGTATTGAATTTTTCTTTCATCTGTCATCATTCGTCGTTTGCACGCCACTTTACCGAAATCTCCGATGCATACTAACATAGACATCACACAAACGTCTCAGCGACAGTCGATACAGCGAACCGGGTAACATTTGTTGTCACTACTCTGCTATATCTCTCTATGTGTATGTAATACATTGAGTTGATCGCAAACCGCGTGAGTGTTTTACTTCTGTTAACTGGTTTCATTCTTATCTTTCAATTAAACCGAAGTTTCTGTATGCTTCGCACATTTTCACTAGATGGCTGTAGTTTCTATGTCACGAAATTATTATTGACATTTTTTTCGCGCTCAATATTTAGTTATCTCTCATGTATTTCTGTATATATACTTACATTCATGTGTTTGTCTTTTTTGTGTTTATTTTTCTGTATTCTAATTTTGGGCGCACATTTGATTTCATAATTTTTCGACTCGAACGAATGTCGTATATTGTTTCCGTTTATGGAATGAATTAAATCATTTGCAAATTTAGACGACCAATTTGATAAGAATCTGCTGTTCAACTATATAGAACTGCAAATTCTCTTTTTTCAATTCTTCGTTATCAATGATTACCTCATTTTCCACATTTATGATCTATTTATTTGTGTTATCTCACACACATTTTACGAGTTAAACGAAAGGCGGCATAACTAAAACGAACTTCTACCTTCCTATTTTTGGAATTGGATTTTTTCTAATGAACAAAGTAATATATGGTGAGGGGCAATCTTGAATCTCCTTCACACATTTATAGCTGTCAGATGTCTCGTATGACGATATTCTTAATATAATTGCATATAATAATATATACAATATTCGTTTCATTTTGAGCTTCCGAAAGAATGGTTGCGAATGAATATTTTTTTTTTTTATTTGTTATTTGTGCTTCTTCTTATTTTTCGTTTCTTCCTCTTCTTTCCATTCTTCCTTTTCTTCGCAAAATATTTTCGTAATACGGAACATTAAGATCGAGCATATTGACGATATCTTTACACATGCGATATTACGATGTGGGCAAAGTTAGCGATACAAATTCGTAGCGTGTATAATATTTCCAATCTTGTGCGTGTGTAAAATTGTATCCGTCGTCAAACTCTAGCCATTTTTCGGTCGATTGTAATTGTTTGCTTTTGCTTTTCTATTGGACGTACTCTTAAAGACCTACTTATTCTATATATCGAAGCGCCATCTATCTCTGAAAGAAAAAGCTCACACAGAATTAAACGCATTAAGTAGTACCTAATGTCAGTTTGATGGGTGCGTTAACACTTCAAATTAAAACCTTCCCAACGGGATGCATGCGAATGCACCATGAATTCGTTTCCAATTGTAATTAATGATAATGATGTTCAATGCTCATGCCCAGTGCTCTCGCTATTGCAAAAATTAAAAAAAAAAACGCGACATTTATGACGCGCGAAACCAGGAAAATTCTAATAAAAACTCTACTATAAATCTAATGAAAACTCTACTAATAGCCACTTATAATGAAGAATCTACTAACATTCTACTAATAAATCTACTAACATTCTAATAAAAATCTAAAGGGCCACAACTTAGATCTGGGAATGCAGTCGTATGCTTTCTGCAAATCCACGAAACATACACAGTTCGTCTATGTGGCGCGCATGTATGTGTATGTATTTTACCGGCATACTGGTGAAATGCGGAGAATTCAAGCTATATTGTGAATTCCCATTCTACCAGTGATACCAATACAAAAATGTCAAAAATTTATGACAGTGCAGAAGTACAGTTCCCTATTTCTTTCAAGCAATTTCTCCATTATTTGTTTCATGCAAAAAATTTGATCTCAATAGTCGCGCATATGGCGGAAACTCGATTGATTTTCACCCAAGGGCGATTCGACAATAGCTCTTGTTCTCTTTTCCAAAATTGCATTATACACTTTACCGACAACACTCAATAGAGAAATTCCTCGATAGTTGTTGCAGTCTCTATTACTGCCTTTCTTATGAAATGGCGAAATGACTGCGCCACCCCATTCTTCAGGGACAACAGAGGAACTCCAAGCTAAATTAAAGATGCGATGCAACCAGCGAACACCTACCAAACCACTACTTATCAGATATTCATTCCGAATCTCATCTACACCCGCAGCCTTACCCCAACTCAACTTATTAATTGCAATCTGAATTTCATCCATGCTAATCTCTTCCAAACTCTCTTCACTCACATTTACATTCACATTCTCATTCACATTCCTTCACCAAATCGGCATTTTCCACATTCAGCAATTAATCAAAATATTCCTTCCATCGTTTCAACACATTCTTTCTGCCCATCACTACATTGCCCGACGTGTCCAAAACAGCTGCAGGAGCATGTTTCTTGCCTCTATTCCTAATGTTCTTAACCCTTGACCAGAATATTGTATTCCTCTGTTGTCCAGCAACTTCAAGATCCCGACCAAACTTCACCCATTCTCTCACTTTTTCTCCTTTTACCATCATTTTTACCACACGCTCCCATTCTTGACTACAAACATGCCACAACACTATTTTGCTACTTCTCCAATCACTTCCTTAAACAAATTCCATCCATACTCAATATCAGATGCTTCGTTCCCCTCGACTTGCGCGAATTTTTGCTAAAAACTCTCCCCTACAATCACATCACGCAATCTTTCCACTCTCACTCTTTATGTTAACTTCTGATAGCTTCTTATACCACTCTTGCTAATGCACAATTTGCTGGCTACGAAGTAGTGATCAGAGTCTAGACCAAAACTTCTATACACTCTTGTATTTAAAACTGTTTTGCGCAAGCGATTCTGACCAGGATTTTCCCGCGAATACACGTGAACTTTCTTGTGCTTGAAAAATGAATCAGTTATAACTAATCCGAACTCTGGTACAAATCGAATAATCTCTTCCCATTACCATTCTAGGCAGACTCTTCACCAAATATTCCCAGTACTGCGGAAAAATTTGGATCATTTCTACCCACTCTCGCATTAAAATCGCCTAATAGAATCACTCTTTCACTGCCCCTTCTCTCGACTACGTCATTCAGATCAATGTAGAAATCGTTAAAATGGTCCGAATCTGCCCCTTCACATGGCGAATAAACACTCACAAATCTATAAACTGACGAGACGCAAACATATTTGCGCATATATTTGCAGTGCTCACATTCACATTTCTCATAAGTATTGTCACATTGAAGCCAACACAATCCGAATAGTGACACATCTTTCTGTGAAAACAAATGCGTAATAACATTCATCATTCGATGCAGGCATATAAACTTAGTGACAACAAAGAAATCATTTTGGGCAACATTTCTGTTTGTGTTTCCGCGATCCGTTTCAAATGAAAACCAATACATACAAACGCATCATTCACCTTCCGCAATCGTTAATCTTATCACTGCTGTCTAAATATAGCATGTAGAGTGAGTAGCAGGATCATACGGTATGAAACGTGTGTTGCCAACCAATTGTAGGAACGGATATATTAATTAAATAGTTCAAATGAAGACATAGCAAAATATATCTGGCGATGACATCCATTCCAAACTATTTGAAAAATCTTCCGTTTTCCAATTTTTTATTCTCACTTTTCACTTGTTAAATTGATTTCAGCACGGTTTGCAAAAATTTGTTTCTATCCTTAAGAAAAAGAACGGCAGATGTGGTGAACGCATCTCTCTCTCTCTCTCTCTCTCTCTCTCTGTGTGTGTGTGTGTGTTTTTCTCCCTCGTAGCAAAAACTCCATCCGTCCTGTTTTCAGTCATTCTTGATATTCTGCGCGATAATTCCTTTGTTCTCAGATGAACCGTATCGAAAAACTGGTTGATGATGCAATCGAAGTTCCTTGAAATCTGCCATATCCTCCTTCTCCGATCGTCTCGTTGTCCATTAGTTTTGAATTTTGACAGCAACTCTAATGAGTCATTTCTTTACGAAACCAATTTTGACTTCCGAATTATCATTTTGAACATTAAATACGAATCTGTATCACCTTCGATCACAGATATACTAATGTGTTTTCAGAAAGTAACACAGACTTATATGTCATTTCTTAACTTGCAAACAGCGAAGATTTGTTCATTCCTTAAATGTTAGCCGCACAAAATCTCGCAATCATAGGATTAAGTAGCGATTTCCATGTTTCGAATTAAATTCCATTGTTTTTCGCTCTGATCATTATGGCCGACATAATTCATTTTATTTGAGGAATATGATAATCTTAAAAGTTACATTTTCTTTTTTCGCACATGTTTCCTCATCCAACAACATGCTTGATATTTTTCACTTCTTACTTCGGTATTGCCACATTCATGACGCAATCATTTTGCGAAGGCAACACTATGGCCTCACTGAACGTATACATTCAACACATACCCAAGGGCCCTGGCTTCAGTTATGAGTTCGTCTTGCCAGGCTTCCTAGCTTGGCAACATGATAAATACGAAATATCGGATGTCGTCATCGCATTGAACAATGCTCACTATATGAAATTCACAATTTTCTCAATTCAATGTCCTATTCCTTTTTGCAGTCGCTTCATTTTTTCACACAGAAAAAAACTGAGGAACAAATGAAGGGCTGCCAATCGTCGAATCATGTTTTTTTTTGACAAAGAAAAAATAAAACAAAATGGCTTCACTTCGCTAGCCTCAAAAAAGTCAAAAGAAATTCTTTATGGTCTACTTATACTAGCAATGTTACTTTGAATGCCCTTCAGAAATCTCCCGTGTCCAAATTTTTTGCAATCAAATGGTGATAGAACTGATTTTACTTACTTTTCAAATTACGAATTTGAACTAAGAAAAATTAAATGATTAAAAAAAATATTTGTTTAAAAGTGATGAAAAAATTAAGCTTTCGTTCCCATTGAATATCTAATGTAGAAATCAGAGATTGGTTTGCTCGTGCACTCCGCTCAATGGTCTTGATGCGACTGATCTCATTCCTTTCACGCATTCACGCCATGTATAACAATATATGTATGCGGTACTTCGTAGTTGTATACCTTGATCCCCGAGTCAATGTATATGTGAGAAAAATGTATTCAAATATCGACATGCGGTCCACAGCATTCCAATACACGAATGTAATAAGCTTTTGCGGCTGATTTTCCATAGATGGCGTTTGCATTCAATTTTAATGCTAAATTTAACATAACTTTTGTATGATAAATTATATGACAAAGGAATTCACTTTTCGAGCAAATAACAAAAATTGATCCGTTTCACTCATTAGCCGATAAACATATTTTGCAAACAAATATCCAATAAATATGAATAATGATCATTATCAATTCATTAAAATTGAATCAAATGTTTTATGTACAATATTTAACACTTCAAAATGAAACTTTCATCAATTTAGACAAAGTTTTAGAATTTTTATATGAAGATAGGTTGATTTAGATTTCTATTCAACAGGTACTAAATCTATTACTGTAGTACTGCTATAATGCATTTTAAGGAAAACTGGCGAAAAAGCAGGTAGCATCAGGGAATCCAAAGCGATATCGATAGCATTTATTATATATGCGAAATATCGCTAGTTTCGTATTTAAGCGTATTAGAGTGAAATGCCACACAAAACATGAATCTCTCTTTCACCCTCATGCGCTTCAATGCGAAATAAGCGATATGACATTTGGTCATACAATGGTGGTGAAAATAATTGAAATTTTCTATTTTGATTAAAAAAAAATGACATTATAAATTGCCACGAAAATCACAAAATTATGAATGCGTGGAATTTGATCAAATGTTTTAAATTTTTTGTGAATAATTCAATTGAATTTCAGGAACGAAATGCGTTGATTATTCGTCGTCCGAAATGTTGTCGGTTTGTTGCAATGCATTGAATTCATCATAATATTGCTGTTTTCTGGCATTGAGAAAGCGAGTGAATGAGGCCATATCATCGAAGTTGGATCCAATAAGATTTTGAAGGTAAAGCACAGCACCGTTTCCAAAGAACACTTTCGCTCGATAGTACATTTTTTGCAATGTACGAATGAGTGAATTGTATCGAACTTCCATTGGGGATTCCACATTATGTTCGGTCTGATCATGTTTTGCCGCCTCGGCAATGCTATCCATCATAAGATTGCATTCTTTGCAGGTGAATTCGAAGGTGTGTTGATACAAATGATTTATAAATTCTTGTGGGGCATTTGCTTTTGGGCAACAATTCGAAATTATTCCAATGCACGAATTATCGAACACTTCAATCGGCTGTAGCTTAGTGCCACGATGTTTTAGTTCATGGTGGATGTCGAACTCTTTCAGTGTTTCAAATACTTCTAGGCAGCCACTGCATTTGTGTTTTTTGTGCGCATCAATCGACAGCAGCTGTTTAATCGCTCCCGATTGAAAACGATTTGAATTGTACACATTGAGTTGTAATACCATTTCATGCTCGCTTTCGAAATGTGCCGATAGTTTGGCTGAATTGCCAATGAAATCGCACATTGGACATTTTTCGTGGTGACTGACATCGACAAAACAGATTTGTTCATTGGGATGCTCATTTATAATGTGCAATTTCATTCCATTGTATGTGCTGATGAGACGACAGTAATTGCATTTAACCCACGATTCCGCGTAGAATCGGAATGGTTGGACCTTGGGCTCGGTGTGTACGGACAGCCAATGTTCACGTATGGTTTTGACTTTATCGCTGATAAAACGGTTACCTTCTTCATAACACCAGAAACACGAATATGTCATAAAACGATCAAATTGTTCTTTTTCATAGTCATATTCGGTGGTTTTCGCATGGAAATGGATGTGGTTAGTCATTTCGATTGCCAAACAGTCCTTAGGATGGTGTTCATTGTGATGAGCCAATATATCTCCTTTGCCGGCGCTCCTGTAATTGCATCGAATGCAAAGAAAAACTTGGCGCAGCAGATAATCATCTCGACTTCCGGTCCTAGTCGTTGTAATTTTATTCAGTTTTTCGGAAAATGCTGAGGTCTTCGTGGTTGTGAATACATGAGAATCAATCGCTTTGAGTGGGTGCAGAGTCGCAAAATGTGATAGAGCGTCCGTGAAATCAAATATTTCGTTGCAAATGTTGCATATGCAGTTTTTCACCGTTATTTCCGAAACGGTGGTTTTCGTCTGGCTTTCACGGAACACATGTTGGAACCTCAACTCTCGCTTTGTATGTTCTTTTGATATATGCTTGAGGATGTCGGATTCGGTGAAGTAAATTCTTAGTTTTTCGCAATTCATACATTGATAAAAATCCTTGCTGTGCATCAATAAATGTGTCGACACATATTTTCCAATGAGATAGCAATCAGTAAGTCTTAGTTTCTTTTTGCAATAGCACTCATACTCTTCAACTTGTTGATGCATCGAATCGAAATGTATTTCGAAATCCCCGGCATTTTTGCATTGATTGTTGCAAATTGAACATGTGAATTGGGTTTTCGCATCCACAAACTTATGTTCCGTTGCAACGGCCGATCTGATGGGATTGAGGTCGGGCAACAATGTTACCTTCTCGTAATGCTGCTTTATATCATCCGCATTACAGTCATGCTCTTTTGCCAGATGGATTACCAACTGTTCTTCGTTAATTTGCAAATAATTGCAATCTTTGCACATGTAGCCCATTAAAGCGCCATCTGACGAGTTCATCTCGTAAATCATCTGGAAATTGCGTTCGACACAATTTTGGTGGATGGTTTTCTGCTTGAATGGCTTATTGCAACCCGTACAAATGAACATCTTTTCACCTGTATGCATGAGAATATGGGTGGTCCAAGAAATTTTGCGCATTGTTTTGATTTCTTCGCAAAATACACACGGGCCCGTAATTTTGCCTTTCATAGAATGAAAGGCGTAACTTTGTTGACGCAATCGCTGGGCCATTGATGGTGACGGGCGTGCAATGAACACTTCGAACTGGGAATGGTGTTTCACATAATGATTGACTGAATGATGCTCATTTTTGTTACACAAAATGCACAGTGTACGGTACAGTGTGTTCGAGTAATGCATGTTTTTGTTGATATTCTTCAGAATGGCTTTTCCATCGTGTTCATGATCGGTGATGATTGGCCGTTCATTTCCCGTAATTGTCTTGCGAATATCTGATTTTCGCTTTGTCATAGCAATTTCAAAAAGCTTCTTCTTATCATCTCGCATTGAGTGCACATCATTAGCCAATTGTGCTGAAATTTCAAAATTTCCCTCAATCAAAAAATTACAGAATTTGCATTATGCAATCATAAACCTTTGGAAAGATTGTCACGATCGCTTCGACGCTGTTTATGTTTAACAACCACCTTACCTGAATCAATGTCGCTTGGCTTTATGAGCGATGGATACCATCTATTTGGTTTGCGTTTTCTCTTTGAACGAATATTTTTACTATCAGTCTCATTTTCGAAATGGTTTTTTACGGCAACTTCAGAAACACTATCGGCCTTTTGACCTGTATATCGCCTACGCTTATTTTGCTTGAGCTCATGCTCTTTCGGTGCACTTGAATCAAGTAACTTGGACTTCCTTCTGCCGACAGTCGATTTTGGTGATGAAATCTTTTCGATATCAGAATCTTTGCCGATTTCGTCGATTTTGCCAATTTCGTCGATTTCATTGCCATTCGGTGACGGTGATGTAATCGGTGTAATTGTTTCAGTAATTCTTTCTTCTGAAGACTTCAGTGATACACTGAATTCTTGAAAATGTCTACAATGAAACTTTGTAAGTACAAGTGAATGCCTGAGAATAATAACGACTTAAAAGATACGACTTCTTTTCAAATGAAGAGAAATGAAACTTGAATACAGAACACGAAAAACTGAAACTTGAGAAATATTCATGTGGTCTTCTTGGATGTTTCATTCTTATGATTTTTTTTTTTTTCAGTTGTGATATTTAGAATTTTCATTCTCAGTTTCCGTAATGCGTGTATCTTTTCCACGCTTCAGACTTCCATTTTGAAATGATTTGAGTCGTTATTATTCTCAGGCATTCAAATAAAATTCTATCAGCACATACTTACTTTGAAATATTCTTAAAAATGGCACTGGTATTCCATTTAGCCTGCTCAGCTTTTGCCAGATCATTCACCAGTCGTTCTGACAGACTTTCGAGCGCTCTGCGTAATTCGATATCCATTTTACTGAAAACAATAGAGGAAGAAACACATGGTTGGTGGTATTCGTTTTTAATTTCAAAGAATTTTAATTTTTTTTTTTTTTCATGTTCTCCTTTTTCAGTTTTGTGTATATCATAAATTCTATTAACACCAATTGACTATTAGTTCTCTCCGTTTTATTCTTCTTGTCATGTGCTGACACACACAGTCGGGGTACGGTTTGTAGAATTTGGTATGCACATTCAACGTTGTGAATACAATGTGAAGAAAAAATTTAGATGGAAACTTGAAATCGGTTGGAATTCTTTATTATAAACAATTTAATGTAAGTCGCATTACAATTCAATTTAAATTTGTGAAGCATTTGGATATAAGGTTTCAATTTTTGAAATTTTCTGGCACCAAATCTTGAAATTACCTTTTTTTTCTGTGAACTAATTGGATTTGATCGGCCAACAACACTGTGAATTATAGAACAGCGCAACCAAATCAGTCTCAGCACATTCGACGAATGAATGAGGTTATGGAATGTGTAGATAAACGGTCATGCACGAAATTTTTACACAAACATTTGCCATTCCGAATACTCATTCACTAAGAGCCAGCGTGAAGTTAACTTTTCACTGAATTCGCTGTTATACTTACTTATGTCAGTGTTCGCAACTCGTTCGCATTAAAGAGTCAAAACTTACAAAAATCGTTGGCATTGATTTCATTTGTTATAATAGTATAGCCAATATAATATGCACAGCTTCTAGTACTCTTCTTGAACTGTCCAAATTGGATATCAAGAAAACGATCAATGTGATAAAGCATGAATATTTGCAAGCATTTCAATTTTTCGGAAAACTATGTAAAAGGTGTTTTTTTAAAGCGATATGATTTGTTTTTGAAATAGAGCACATACAAATCATTCGAAAAGCCGTGTATTTGAATTGAATGGATAGATGAGTTCATGGCAATAATTGTTAGTATAGAGTTGTTAATAAAACTTGTGGATTATTCGGGCTCCAAGTGCGTCTATTTTGCCTATTGACGTAGCCATTGAGCCAGAAATGAGCACCATCGCTGAACAAAATTTTGCGGTAAAACGGCGGATCAAGCGCCAATCCATTTTCGAACCATAAACCGAATTCTCGGCGAAAGCGAAAATCCATTGACTTCAATTCATGCACCAATTGAATTATGCAAGGTTTCAGACCAAGATCTTCCCGTAAAATCTTCCAAACAGTGGGCGGACGAAGGTCAACTTGCTACGCACGACGGGGTCCCAAAAAATTCGGATCTTCTTCAACACTCTCTTGAACGGACGCGATAACTTCTACTGCACGCACTCTCCTCTGTTTGTGAAGGGGCATGATATTCAGCAGAGTATAAAACATATGCACAGTTTATTATGTGCACCAAAAACTTGACGTTGTGATCTTCGTGTTTGCACAAATGAACGCTCCATGATCCATGATAATTTGCCCAACCTTACTGAATAATGATAACGCTGTCGCGATGACAGCTGACCAATCCTATCCCTCTTAAGAAAATACCCTTTAGTCTAAATTAAAATTATATGAATGTGATGGATTTCATGCTACAGAATAAAATAGTTTCGAGCTAATTGGAGGCTCTTTCATCTGAAATATTTACAAAAATTGATTCAAGCAGGGAAATTGCACGTTTTGATATTTGAAAGATAAAATACCGAATTTTATTACACACAATTTGTATTTCGTGGTACAACTTATTTGTATTTTATTTCATATCCATTGTATGGATAGTACAATAAGAATTGGTACAGTAAAACTTTGTGAGTCGGAAACAATATTCGTGTGACCCTAACGCATTAACACAAATGGCTCCGATATAAGGGGGTTTCCAATAAGAAGTTTCATTTTGAATAGCCCGCTATTTGGGCAGGTGTCATCTTTTGACATTTGACAAGTAAAAACTACGCCATTACTAAAAATGGAACGAAACACGCTTCAACAGCGCATTGAAATTGTTAAAATTCACTATAAAAATGGTGCAAATTTTGCAGTCAAAGTCGTTCCATTTTTAGTAATGGCGTAGTTTTTAATTGTCAAATGTCAAAAGATGACAGCTTCAAAAGTGACAGCTGCCCAAATAGCGGGCTATTCAAAATAAAAACTTTTATTGGAAAACCCTGTTTATTGTAAACAATTTAAGTTATATTACATATTCTGCTTCTCTTTTCCAATTGTCCTGAATATGAACGCTAATTTGATTTCGCAATTCGTCAAAGAATGTAGTACGTTTGATGGCATCATTTTGCAGTATTAGTCCATCGGGAAAAACGATGCTCATATCCGAAAACAGATTCAGAGTTTCCTTGAAATTTTGCATGTTACTGATGATGTCATTTCGGTTTTCACCGTGTTCGTTTTTTCGATGCTTTGCATAGTTTTGCAAGTCACCACAGTCCATGTTTGGAATGCAATTTCTGCAAATGAAACGACGACAAGTAAAGATGTGCTTCACCGTCTGGGCAAGCGTATCGAATTCCATTTTAAAGCAACAGCCAGGAATAAATGTGCATTGTCTAATGCAGTTTGAATTCCGCATTTCTGGGCACAAACGATCGAAAATTTCATTTTGTAAATCTTCGACGTTGTTGTGCATATCTTTTTGATGATTTTCAAGGCGATTGGCGGTTTTATAGGTGTACAGACAAAATGCGCATTGTTTTGGACAAATCGGACTGACCGGATTGCATGCCTGGTTTGGATAGTTCAATTCATAATGGCGTCTCATTCCTGCATACGTCCGAACCATTTTGTCCTTGGGACAGGCAACCAATTTTGAAATTATGTATCGCGCATCGTTTATTTTATTCAATCGAACCGCCTCGATGTGTTTGCGAATCTCATTCACCGATCCAAAGAGTGTGTCACAATGCAGACACTGGAACAAATACATGCGATAGTCATCGACATTGCCACTCATTTCCATTTTATTTAGCTCCGCTGAAAACATTATTTTTCGAAGTTGCACTTCAAAGTGTTCATTGACTTTGTGTTTTTGTTTGTAATGATTGACCGCTTCATTTTTTGTACCAATAATATTATTGTGTTTTACGCAGTGAAACAAACTGCGAAAATAAAACTCGCCCTCCTTCATTGCAGACGATTTGACAGGTTTTTTTGGGTCATTTGATTCGATTACTGTGAACAGTTGCGTTGATACGACATCCAAATAATGATTTGGGTGAATGAAACAATGCGCTTCTACATTGGAGCGTGTTGCAAATTCTGCAATGCAACCTTCGATTTTACACCGAAATGTGCATTTCACCACCTTATATACCACGGTGTTATTGAAGCTTTCAATCTGCAGAAAAGTAAACGCTTTTGTGGAATGTTCCTTAATGTGGTGTTCAAGCATTTCTATTGGCAATTCTGTTTTCATGCATCTCTGCGCACAGCCTTCGATCAAATGTTCCAGCAAATTCTTTGAACTGTTGCGCTCATTGCCAATGTAGTTCTGACAATCGACACATAACCCATTTCGATACTCCAAATTGCAAATTCTGATTAATTCGGCTGCTGTTGCTGTGCTTATGCATACGTACACGGTACTGTTGTTCAAATTTTGTTGGATTTTCGGTTGAACCGCATTGATCGTTGAGTTGATCGTAGGAAAAATATTCACACTCTCCCGCCTGCACAGTGTACGATTGTTGTATTCTTGATACGTGATGTAGAAATCGGTACCACTGCTATTGTATGGTTCTTTTGGCAGCTTGGTTTTTGGATACGGATCCACAAATCGCCGTACAATCAAATTATTTTTATGGCATTGAACGCGCTGCATTTCACGCTGATTGTCTAGACACAATTCACGGGGATTCATGTAGTTCAATGCATTTAAATTACTGCATTTGTACAATGTGTATTTATCATAATTGCACGAGTTACCGACATAAACGAGTTGAAAGCCATTCGATTCGGTGCGCATACGAGTCGCAACAATCAGGAACTGCGCCATGTGCCGCACCGACATGTGCTCTTGAATTTCAGCAACAGGATTGAAACCTTCGCCACAGTAAATGCAATGAAACTCATAAATATTGAGACAGATGCGTAAGTGTTGTTTTATAATATCTTTGTGGCGATTCATCGTTTTGGAGCATTTAGCACATGTGTATATATCCAAATGCTCAGTCATCAAATGTTGATAAAGCGTGTCGATGCACACGAATGTCTCCAAACAGCCATCTTAGAAGAAAAATCAGAATATAATCTTAAAGATTTCACAGAGCATGAGTTGAATTTCGGAAAATCAAAAAGAACGTTGATATGAGAAATTGGTTGCATGATTGAGAACTGTGACGATTACCTTGTTCGCACGTGATTTTTTCTAGATATTGATCGTATTCTTCTTCAACGACTTTTCGGTCTCTGTCTTCAAATTCGCATTTTCCATCACCGCATAGAAGAATTTCAGGTTTCTCGCCTGGGTGGTATTTCTCGTGATGTAACGCAACATTGTCCATCTCATTGGTACGATAAAAGCAATAGGAGCATTGAAAATTGCTTCGACGATGATCCTCTTCCATGTGCCGGATCACTTCATGGTTCGTTTTCGAATGTTTATCGCAGTATGGGCATTCACGGAAAGTGATATTTGCATCTCTTACTTTCTTATCAAGCTTATTATTCTTCTGTAAAACATCGAACACTTTCACATGCTGTATCATGTGGTCTTCCCATTTTTCGGTGTCATTTGTGGCAAAAATACATGATTGATGCATGCATTTATATAATGCAAATTGTGTATTTAAATCGATTGTGCATTTCTTGGCATAATCTCCGCAGATAAAAGGCCGTACACTGATTCCTTCTGAACTTGAGTACGCATTCTTTTCAAAGATATGCATCAGTTCAGCTCCTTCTGTTTCATCGAGTTTGTAAGTGTTTCGCTCTTCCGTAAGCTGGATTTCGCTTACATTATCCAATTGATCTTCAATTACTGGCATGTGTAGTTCTATTTAATGGGAATATGAAAACACAAATTATTTGCATTCTCAGCGAAAGAAGAGAATTGAATCAGAAAAGCAAGATCAACGCATTTTTCTAGAATAAATTCATCAATTTTTTGTCAAGAGACGTATTTTCGGAAGACATCAACCAATTTCGGTTAAATTTTTTCTATATCTTACCCTGAACAATTGCTGGACGAATGATGACATTTTCTAAGATTTTGATTTGTGGAAGTGATGAAGCCTGTCCATTGTTTGGGAGATTTAAACTCGATGCACCTTCAGTGATTTTGAAAGTGTCGGGTTTAATGCTTGGACCTGTTGATTGAATTAGAGCAAATCGTTAAACTAAGTCAATTAGATTGGATCAGTTACACTTCAAAAAAATAATGTCCTACCTTGAGAAATGGTATCATTTGGATTTGATTGAAATGGAACGCTATTCATTGACGGCAATAAAGTGATCACTTGATATCGTCCAATGAATGTCTTGAATCCGTGTTGATATTCCAAATGTTTGTACATGTTTTTTTCATCGATTTGCACAAAATTACAATCCAAACACATGAATGCATCCAAATTCTTGTTGATTAGGCTGAATTCGATTTCCCGCGATGTGGCAATTGTACAATGTGTACGAAAGCTTACCATCTTTGAGCACAAATTGCATTTGTTGGAATATTCACCAGTGTGGCTTCTAATATGATCATTCCAATAATCTGGCGTGAAACCCCAATCCTTTTCGCAAAAACCGCATTGACCCTTCAAGATCACCCAATAAAGTTTTTTAAAATATTTGCTGAATTTGAGTTTCAAGCGGTCATTCTTCAATTCTTCGGCTATTTTTGGTGAGACTCTTGATACAAAAACTTCGCTGGCCAGATGATCTTTCTTGAAATGTGCCGTCATTCTTTCATATCGATTAAAACACAAACGACACGTTTTTGCATCTTTACTGCAGAAATAAAGAGTTTTATCTGTATTTCTCGGTTGATAAGCTGGTACCAAATTGCTGTTTTGTTCCATATCTAATTAAAAAAGCATTACAAAATTCGCAATTTTATTTATTTTCATTGATAGAAATTGGTAAAATAATATAAATTTCCAATGAGCTGTATTTATATACCTGATTCGAATTGCTTTTGTTTGCGGTAGATTGTTTCACGTTTGAGGTAAGAAATAGATGAAAATGAGCTATCAGTTGCATAGTTCATGCTGCTAGCAGTTGAATCATCACACTTTTCGTATGAACTAGATGTAACCGTTTCCACCTTTGGTTTGGAAGAGCCACCCTTTGTTTGGCGATGGCGACTTCTTGCTTTTTTGCGATGTTTATTGGCGCTGCTTTCCGAAGAAGTTGTTGGTGATAAATGCCGCCTTCGATCTTCGTGTTTATGACTATGTCGATCAGTTGTATGCTTTTTATGTTCCCTTTTTTCCGAATTCAATGGATTTTCTTTAAATGAATCGATGATAACTTTTAGCTTCTCTTGAATGCCCTGTTCAATCTTTTTTTCGATGAATTCCTTTAGCTTTTCATCTTGTTCCCATACATGATAAGTGTCATTATTTTCACCATTTTCTGTACGGAATGGTGTTGCTTTTGGTGTGTACATATGGTAGCGTTCATCTGGCCCTTTGTCATCGCTGAAATTTGATGTTGATGTCATGGTGAATGATGGATGACCAGCCATCGTGTACATATTAAAAGCAGTTTGTGCCGGTGAAATAGTTTGCTGATGATGTCCTGGCGAAAAAATTTCGGAATACGAGTCATTTAAACTTGATCGATCGGTGGCATTAAATGATGGTAAATTAAGAATGTTGCCTTCGTCGACCGAAATATCCAGAGCAGTTGAACAAATGACACTTAATGCAGGCGTTTCGAAACTATTTTTCATCTCCTGCAATATTCTTTCCTTTTTTACAAGCAAATCCTTTAATGGCATTTGATTTAAATTGCCTTGATACAGTGGTGCATCGTTTTCATCATCACTGTCGATTACAATAGTAACCACTTCATTTGGGTCTGGTGGTGTTGGTGGCGGTTCCAGTGGCGGTACTGGTGTTTTTGCTGGCCGTCGCTTCTCAAATCCATCAATAAAATAATTATCCATTCTGAACTAAATTCACTGTAATATTTGAAAATACAAAAAAATGCACAATATGAAAAGGAGTGTAAAGTTAAGTAAAAAAATACATAATCAAGTGAAAAGCAAAAAAATAACAAACCAACAAAAAAGATTTAGTTTTCACAAGAACACATTGTTCCAAGTATCAACACGTGTTACTACTCCAAATGCACTCTCAATACTGAGCCCTATGCCATAAGAATATATGGTGCAAACGTGCAAAACGGTCACTTTTGTGCTTTCTTTTAGTCATTGGCTCGTCAACTTTTATGCTGAATGAGAGCATAGTGAATATATAACGCCTTGGTGATTCGGTTGACTCATAAACTATTGTTATTTATTGTTCCTTTTTATAAAAATACAAACATTTTTTGCGACGTATGTTACAGATCCTAGTGACTACGAAATGATTGAATTTCGGAAGAAAAGTGATCGAGGCCTTTTATAGGTAATGCCATGTCCATTGGGAGGTTAATATATATCAAAGCGCACATTACATTATATAAATATTTACAAGGTATCAATATGCTGAATAAGCATGTGGCACTTCAAGTTTGCCCTTACACACAATTTTTTTATTTTTTTGGAAAATACATATTGTTGCGGCAAATTATATATAATTTAAGATTTCAGGTGAAAACGGTGTTATGTGCAACGTAAATGTCAAGCAATTTTTGAGCTCTATCTATTACATAATGCAATAATGTTAAAAAATGCTGGACATTTACATTGCAGATTACATAGTTTTCATATGAAATCTAAAAATACTTATGTATTTTGCCGCAACAACCAAAATACTACCCGTCTTTACTTGTTTTTGTCAAATGAAATGTGTTTGTGGTAAAACATTTATTTATTTCATTTTATTTTATTTTATTTTATTTCATTGATTTATTTAGTGGAAAATGTCATAAAAACATGCGCGTTCTTGACACTAACGTGTAAGAACGTGCACAACTACTACATTTATATGTTGAACGGAAAAAATTGTCAATATACTGAGAGGAGTGACAGAAACCAACACATACAGATCATTTCACACATTTCAATGCTGAACATTGAGCTGTCTGAGCAGCGATTGCTGCGATTACACCGTTCGTTGTATATACATCGCATTATATATACGTACAACATGCATAATTGCATTAGTAATTCAATCGAAATTTGATTTTATGAACAGAGTGAGCCGTATTAGCTGTCGGTTTTTTCCAAGCATTTGCACTTTTACAGTTATGTTTGTTGGAGTGTACACTAAATACGGTGATACTGCGCAGTTGTGTGCGGTTCGTATTTTTGTTGCAATAACAATGGATGTGAAATGTTAAGTTGTCTTAAATTTTCGCAAACACAATTTCAAAAATATTGACACTTCACCAGCTCCAAAATAAAGGTATTAATCTCCGATTCATTGAGCGTACTATTGAAAGATACAGGGAGCATGGCATCGTCGACATGTGCAAAAAAGTGCCGCCGAAGTGCAAACAAGCCAGCCCAGGAACATAATATCAATTGAAAATCAATACAACGTGTCTTGAAAGAAGACCTGGGATTAAAGTCTCTCAGAAAATGCTGTAGACACGGCCTCACAATCAAAAACAAACAAGCTAGAGTGAAAAGATGCAAAATGTTGTTGCGCCGGCACGCAAACTCAAACATCGTTTTTTCAGATGAAAAAATGTTCCTTTTGCAGCCAAAGATATCCCATTAGACATAAGAGTCGTTCAGCGTTTTCAAAATGTGCCAAGAGTGATGGTTTGGGGCGCTATTTCGGTCAATCCCAAATGTTCGCTTCGTCGAAAAAGGCGTAAAAATATATACCGCAGTGTTCAAACGTGAAATATTGCGCAAAAACTTGTCGCCAAATGCTCAAAAGGTATTTCGGAATGAGCCATCGGTTTATGAACAGGATGGTGCACACCGAGCAAAAACCACACAACAACGGTGCCGGTTGGCATTTGGCCGATTTCATCGACAAAGGCTCATGGCCGCCGTCGTCTCCTGACCTGAACGCATTGGATTTTTTTGTATGGGGACACATGTTATCGAAGCTAAATAATCTCAGGATTACGATAATAACAACTATGAACGCATTCAAAAAGAAAATCGTGAAGAATTGGAACGATATTCCAATGTATATGGCGCGTGCCGCGTACGAATCGTTTCCGAGACGATTGCGTCTTGTTATCATAGAAAAAGGCGAAAGAATCAAAATCAAGTCTGAGTAGTCCAATGCTGCGCTCGCTAGGCAGGCGCATTACCTCATAAGCTCGATTTCATGCTCTGGTTTATATAGATATACACTCATCATTTTCCAATGTATTTTCTTTTTCTTTGATTTCATATTAAATTGTATTTTTCTTATAGATATAATAGATTAATATAGATTATTATATGTGGATATTTCCCTGTTTATAAATGAGTATGTGAAAAAATATTTCTCTTACGTTCTTACGACAGAGACAATTTGAAATTCGTTTTCGCACGAACGGTCGGACAGAATTGTATATTTCATTTTTGTCGAGCAGTCGGACGGACGTCCGTCGACAGCTCTGGTTATAAGTTATTTTCATTTCTTGTCTTTTATTTTGATGTATAACGTATTTTAATTGCACAATTTGGTTTTTGTATTTCCTCTGGCTCTCCAGAGCCTGGCCGGTTTTGCCATGATTTTCTGGACCAAATTCTAGTATTGAAGCCTCCCTTCAATATCCTCCTTCCTCTGACTGTATTCTCTTTGTCAAAGTCGCACCATGGGCGGAATTATACCGTATTGGGTCTTTGACCAGCATGTTCTCAGATCGCTGTGAACACATATTGGCAAAAATGTAATTTTGAAATATCGCATAAACTGTTTTTTGGTTTGCCGTCGCACATTTTACTATTTACAAAGCCTTGAAATGATATGTATTTTGAAAGCAGGTGACTGAGTAAACAGTGAACATATTTTCACGCAAATTACTTGATCGCTCTCTTTCGCTCAAGCGAACGATGCTTTGTATCCTCTCCTATGTAAAGGGGTAGTGAATGTCGTGAGACCGCGCCATCTCTACCTAAATGATTGTACTAAACGCTTCAACATTTCACACCTTCCCCGCCTACCCCTTCTTCAAACAGCGAGTTTGACAGGCTCCGCATCTTTGCTGTCATTGTTTGAAGAAGGGAAAAAAGTGTTTACCATCCATAGACGAATGGTACAGAGGGCGCTGCTGTCAAGCCAAGTGTCAAAATTCAATTTTGCATCGTCCGCTTGAATTGGATGAAGTATTTGTGATTTTCTAATCTGTGTTTTTTCATCAGTTTCGGTCTTAAATCTCATCAGAATGACTTGAAATTTTGTGTGACTTATTTTTTTCATAGGAAAATTATATTCTGAAAGTTTCAATAGGAAACAATGTGAACTTAAGATAGCCGTCATACAAATTTTCAGTTTTGACCCGGAAAAGACCCCAAAAATCGAAAATTTTGTAGGGGAGGTAGTCCTAAATCTAATCGTAATGAATTGAAATGTTGCATGACTTATTTTTTTAATAAAAAATAATATATCCAAAGTTTCAATTCGTTACAATATGAACTTGAGATAGTCGACATACAAATTTTCAGTTTTGACCTCGAAAAGGCCCCAAAAAACGAAAATTTTCCACGGTAGGTAGTCCTAAATCTCATTGGAATGACTTGAGATTTTGCATGACTCATTTTTTTCTTAAAAAAATAATATTCTGGAAGTTTCATAATGATATAATTCGAAATAGTCATAGTCCCCATACAAATGTTTCTTAATTATATTGAAAAACAGCCCATTTTTTGATTCGAATCGACTAGAGCTACCCGAAAAAATTATCCGATTAGGCTGAAAATTAATGGGTTTCTATTCCTAATAAAGTTCAATGTGTTTGTAAATTTTTGATCAATTCTAAAATCAATTTTTTGAGTTATCGTGTTAACAAATTTTTGCGTACAACGGACAACGGACAACGTACCACACACGGACAAAAAATTACTCCGGGAATGGTTGCAATCGTTTTTTCTAGGTTCAAAACACATAGAAAACTTATTCCGAGCGTTTTGAATTTTTTGGACCGATCGCAATACTTGTACCACACACAGTGGTGTGTGCGGAAAAGTAAAAAAAAACATTGTTCGAGAGATTTATGTAGTGGATTTAATAGTGGCATAAAATATTTGTACCGAATGTTTATGAGTGTGGTCTTTTCGGACGAAAGTCTGACAGTATACTGTATAAGAACGCCGCTTGAGCACACTCTTTGCGTATGAGATCACTTTACGAGACATGAAAATCCATTGGTTAATATGCTCCTTGAAATATCAGTAACTATGTAGAGCCAACGGAGAGTTGAATAATAACGTGCTGCCGCATGATTTTTTTTTTCGAGCGAATAAGTAAATAAGAGAAAATAAATACATAGTATGAGTTGGCCATATCACATCACTTGATCTTTGACAATAAGTGTTCCGTTAAATAGGCGATTCGATTCAAATATTTCACAGCTCACACAAACGCATAAGAATAAAATTGTTATGACTGGGTTTATAATTTATATTTATTTCGATGGCATGCCATTTATTTTGAGTCAAAACTTTCGATATTTTTAATGATGTTGAATTTTTTGGTTAGTCAAAAATTATTCAACAATGGTTTTCGCGGAAATTGTCTCACAATTTATATAATCGGGCATTCGAATTCACACATTCCTGGTGGAGTAATACAAATTTTTTTCGAAAATATAACAGACGTTCGAATGGGGAGCAAAAAAAGGGTCCGTTTAAATTTTGAAATGTTCTTTGCATTTAGTTAGTATTGAATGGCAAAATGTGACGAAAAAAAAATTCATGCAAAATTAATGCATTGTTGTGTATCGATCTTGATAGAATCGTGGCAGCTTTTAGAGTCCATTTATAGAAACTGAATTCGTGCATAATATTTATAAAGGGAAAAGTAGAACTTACCTTCCAATTCTGGGCTTTGCATAGAAGACTTGACAGTTCTCACACACTGTAATCTAATAATCAGGCATTTCATTCAATTGAAAGCCTCAATTTTATAATAATCACTTAATGTTTCGAATAATTTTCTGTTTAAAAACTAGAAATATTCGTTCAAATGTTCAAGTGCTCTATCTTTTTCTCGTCAAGATCAGTTTGTGAAGAGTGATTCAATGTGCATCATGTGTCGATCTTAAAATCTTCAAACTAATCAACACAATTTCACGAATATCTTTCTATTTTTTGTAAGTTAATAACGTTGAGCGCGATGTTCACTTTACTTTTCAACTCATTATATATTAACTATTGTCATTGAAAATAAACATGGCAAAGAGAAAAAATGTGTAAGCTAGGTGCCTTCTTTGAAAAATAGCACCATGTAGATGATGACAGAAGTGTATTCGCTAATCAACAAAAACTGAGAAATGAAAGCTAACTGTACGTGTATACTAAAGTAGATGTATGAACGTACGCGGCGAGTTGGATGTCGGTGCGAACGTGCTCGTTTCAGTGCGGTGATCAACGACGCATGAAAAATATAATGCTGCTGTTCATACCTTGCGGCAATGCAATGCTGGATAGATTTACAAAATATTTTTGTTGTCAATTATCTCGATTGCCTTCGAAATATTTCTTGAAAACCAATGAATTCGAACCCAGAAGATCTTGTTATATTTCCTAGATTATATGACAATAAGCTATTTCTCACACAAGCTGCTATTTCGAAGAGTAAACAATTCAACATTTGTGCGAGCACATGGGAATGGTCTGAAAAAGAGTGCAAACTGTATGACACCGAAATAAAATGTACTTACAGCGAAAATTGGAAATTGGAGGAAAAAAAGAAGAAATGAAAAAAAAGTCTTCATACGAAAATGGAATGAGGGACAAAGAGAGACAAAGAGAGAGAGAGAGAGAGAGAGAGAGAGAAAGAGATATATGCAAAGAAAAATAAAAAGAGTAAGAGCAAGATGAAGGTATAGATGAATATCTCAGAAAAAGGAAACACATCAAAGCGAAACGAAATTTTGACTTTTTTAAAATGTGAAACATATGTACTTAAATATTGTGAATTGATCTTCAAACCAAGACTGCAACATCAATTTGCATTTCATGTAGCAACATAATAAATATCCTGTGGCTTCTTGGCTTTCAATAACAACGCTTCTGAGATTCGCTCATACGTGGAGCAGACCGAAGATGTACATTTATATAACCAAGTACGGGAAGTCATTCAAATGTAATCGATACGGCCATACATTCGTTGGCTCACATTCTCTGATAGAATAGAATATATAATAATTTCTTTGATATTTCAATGTTCTATTATCCGTATTATATTCAGATATGTCCCAATCTTACTGATAATCTAATTCCTTTCAAATGTAGTATAGATATGTTTAGAGTGTAAGAGAAGTTGTTAAGGACTAAAAGAAGTCTCTCTTCGATCTCAAGCCGAAGTTGTAGCACCTAACTTTCCAGCTCTTCGAAATAACAATAATTAAAAACAATAATAATAATAATAATAATTCACAATTGAAGTAGTGAGAATGGAAATGAGACTTCGTATCTTACCTCTTGCTCTCGCTTACAGGAAAATTCATAAGCAAGAGCAGGAGGCTTGATATGAAGTTTCGTTTTCATTCTCAGTCAATCAATTATAAAACATCACTCACACACAGATAAAAGTAATATATCTAAATTGAAAAATCTTCGACTTTTTCGCTTTATAACTTTTTGTGAAGGTGAGATACGAGTAGGCCCTCAGACGATATTAAGATTCGGTTAAATGTGATTTGAATGCGAGGGCATATGAATGATGTGATGAAAAATCAAACTTGGCGGGGTGAAAGGTATTGTTGGAGGTGTATGAGGCTAATTGTTTCGTAAAACAGACCAAACGCTGAAAAGCAATAATGGTCTTTAAATGATTGCTGCGGTTGTTTAATAAAATCAAAATATTTACCTTCCAGATAGTATACAAATGATGAAGAAGAAGTGAAAAAAATGAGCTCGGTAAAGCATTCAAATGTAGTCGTAGAGATTCATTTCTTTCGATTGAGGTAAATCCCGAATAAAAAAGCTAATCCTTTGCGTGTATTATATTTTTTTGTTAAGATTTTTGTGTTTATTCATTTTTCTTTTTGTCCATATTACTGAAATGATTCGTCAGTTCATTCTAATTTACATTTAATTTGTCTGCTCACTTTTTTATGCGTTTTTCATTCTTATTTTTCATATTACTTGTCTATGTATAAATAATTCCGGTTCACATATCAATTTGGATGTAACCGGAAGGAAAAACTAACAAAAAAAAATGTGTTTAAGTAAATTTGTGTAAAATGTAAAGCAAAACCGAAATTACTAAGATGAAAATTGCTACTGGAATTGTTGTAGGGAAATTCGATTTACATGTGTGCTGTATTGTAGTAGTTCTTGGCGCTTTTTTATCTCTACTGTTGAAATGCAAATTCAAAACAAAACATAAATCATAGAATATAGTTAAATAATAAGCAATATATGGGACAAAAACACATTAATCCGTGTTAATTCTTAATATTTATAATTATTAATCGATCGCTATGATTTTGTTTATTACTTAATTGCATTTATTTGCTTCATTTTGACTTATCGATTACATTCCAATGTTATGTTTAAATTGTTTTTTTGTTTTTTTTTTTTTTTTTGTTTTCTTGAGGTTGTTATTATTTAATTTTTGCTTGTTTCAAAGTCGCATTCGCAGTTTTTCTTACTTTTTATTTTTCATATTAAATTCCATTTACTTCCAGTGTTACATGGAAGTCCAGCTAAGTAAGACACGCTCATTCAGAGACAGAGAAAATGTGAATTAAACGAAAATTGGATACACTTTTTGCTGTTGTTGTTGTTGTTGATTTGTTTGCTTTCAAATAGAAAAAGTTACATGCGTTTTAAATCTATAAATTTAAATTGATGTTACAATTAATCACTATGTATTACATTACGATAATTATAATTATTATTGTTTGCTGTAAATAAGTGTAGGTGAGAGTGAACTTGTTTGTTTCTTTAAATGAGTGAATGAGTGAACGTGTAATTTGTAATTTAACGCATCATTTTTCTCCTTAAGGCTTTTTTTCCTTAATGCATTCATTTTCTGTAAACTTTGTTGCATTGGAAATCTAGACCTTTCTTTTTTGTTGCAATTTTTTGTTTGTTTGTTTATTTGTTTTCTTATACATATAAAATAGCGATTATATATATATGTAAAATAACTGTCGCAGCATTTTGTGGGAACTTTTGTCTTCGCATCCTTTTCCTTTATTTTTCGTAGAATAAATGTTTGGGATGAATATGTGTTTGTGGGTGCCTTTTTTTTCTTCAATTTTCCATTTTTCTTTTGCATTCGTTTTCATTTAAAATTGTTTTCGTTTTCGTTTCATTCAATTGAGGATAAGAGACAGAAAGAGAGAATTTATTCATCAGTTGGCTTGACCTGCTTCAAGTTCTCTTCTCGTGGTTTAGCTGCACCGAAAATTGCAGCTGCCTGTGCAGTTGAGGCAAGCGCGTTTATTGGTTCCGTGACTGTTCGCGGTTTTAATACTAGTCTTGGCCGTTCGGCTTCATCTACAATTGCAAAAGAGTATTGTAATTTCAGAGATTTCTTTTGTACAAAACTGCGATTCGTTGGTGTTTCAAGCAAAATGCTTACCATGAAGTGCAGAAGGTGGAGGTCTGTTATCTTGTTGATTATTGAATGGTCGATCATTTCCTCGTCGAGCATAGTTTCCGTATCTGAACATAAAATCAAACACAAAAGATTATGATGTGAGATAAATTGTGATTGGTTTGGACAAAGTTCAAGTTTTTTTCAGCAACACACGTAGCACAAGATTATGGTCCGACACATTTCTATCTGCTTTCGCATGAAATCAATTTCAAATGCAAAAGTACAATTACCGAACCATTGGAAATTGCATTGACCGAGAGACTTGTTAGTCTCTATATTAAGAATATTCTAATCTCTATTGTAATTTACCTCTCATCACGATTGTTGCTAGAGTAACTTCCTTCACGTTGGTTTCTATCGAATCCTCCACGCGGACCACCTTCCTCGCTGAAGTTTCCATAACGGCCCCTATTTGGTGCGCGATCTTATCATAGGGAACAATTAAACAATATTAGTTGAAGAGGTGAAATTCCATCCAAAAATTGAAGCATCGAAATATATTTCGAACATTATTTTAGTTTTAAGGACATCTTTAGTGTTTTGAGAATATTACAAGATGATAATAACCAGAGCATCATTTGACACGTACCGTTAAAATTGTTACCAGCAAGCCGGCTGCTGTTACCTCGACCATCTCTGCCAAAGTCCCTTCCATCTCGTCCTTGATTATTCTGATTATAACCATCGCTGTTGTAACGATCATTACCTCCTCGGTAATCGTTATTCGGTTGGTGTGGTCTTCCAGCGCCGCGATTAAAATTGTTCATGCTTCCATGATTTCGCTGCTGTTGCTGCGGTTGTTGCTGCTGTTGTTGTGGTCCACGTTTATTAAAACCACCTCTGTTTTTGTTGTATAATTTTTTCAACATTATTCGATTAGTTGAATGGCATTCAATATGATCACACGGATCGCTTACCTGTCCTTTTTCTGTTCAGCAACATCAATGCGTAATGCTGCATCGCATTCATCCAAAGTGATTCGGCCATCTAATTCGAGCGCCTCTTTTAAGTCGCTCAATGATTCAAATTCCACATAACAAAAGCCTTTAAACAAATCTGTGTCTTTGTCATTGACCAAACGCACATGCTTCACATACAGGTTTGGAAAGATTTTTTTCACATCGCCTTGAACGATTCCCTGCGGTAAATTACCAACGAACGCCAAATACGGTGATTCAGTTGGCAATGGCTTCTTGCCGTAACCTCTGCAAAACAAAAATTAAAGGTTTCAGATTCTCATTCGAATATTTTTTGTGCATCGAAAAGGATCCTCAGCTCTTACTCTCATAATTTAATCTAATTCTTAAACCAAAAATCGAAAACTCAGAAGAAAATCGTTAGCATGAAAAAGTGATGTTTGACGAAAAAAATGTACCGACCAGTTTGGCGGAAATCAATTTATGTAACATTCACGTTATGAAGTAGCAACAAGAGACAACGCAAAAAACGAGCGATTGCAAAATGAAAAGTGACAAGAGATAGCGGTTAAAAAAAATACACACTCCGCATGATGTGTGTATATAATACGAGAATGTGAAAATGCTAATGCGCTTCAAGTATTTACGAAAGGGCGGCATTGAAAGAAGAACGAATCTCACATCCTCCAAGCCAAAGCGGAACAGCAAAATTGACTCTAAATTTAGAAAACGAGGTTATATTTTTAATAATTTGGAAGAAAGTGAGAGCATTTTAAGTTAAAATCGGCGCAAAACTAAATGCAAAGTCAAATCGAATGCAAAATAGAAAATCCATTTGTTTGGCTCCCTCTCTCTACTCTTATTTTTCTTCTTTTGTTTTTATAAAATTTTCAGTGAAAATAGTTTGGTTCTAGACGCATCGCCGCGCGATTCGCACACATATACATGCATCCGATACATGACTATTACAAAAACAACAACCAATCTTCTGGACTGCTTGTGTGAGAAACACATTTCGGCAAATACTGCGGCAACTAAAGCCCAAATAGGCAGCGCTACAGAGCCCATCTTATGCGATACACATTATTATTTGCATTTCTTTCATTAATGCATGTATTACACACATTTTCCGTCTATTTCGCTCATTTTTAATATACTTCATTATTCGCATCCACACTTTGACACACCATTAAAATGTAAAACAACCAACTGAAATGCAACACTACGATTCGATACCGTCACAAAAATTCAATGCAAAGGGATAAATTCAGCAAAACGCAATATTTTCAAATTGAAATTTACCTGGTGTTGTTATCAAAGCTGCCTCCTCTACTAGCCATATCTCAAACAAAACTTCTACACAGAGCTTCTTGCTTTCCGTTGAATTTGCGCTGTTGGCAGTTCAAAGTGTGAAAATTCGAATAGAAATTCAATGGTCCTCTTGTTTTCTTCCCAAAGCAATGCGCCAGTGCTTGGGATTTTACAAATTTAATTGATGTTTGCGTGTACTATGATGGTAAATTTTTTTAACCCAAACAACGTGCCTGTGCGTTTTTTGCACTTCCTTTACACTTGATGGTATTGTTCCTATTTTCAAACGGTCAGTCGTGCGAAGTTCACAATAAATCTTTGAATTGTCTATCGGTGCTGTCGATGCGATTTTTTCGGTGTAACACTGAGTTGTAAATAAACACGGCGGCGGCAATGTTCCAAGTACAACTGTGGTTAATGGCAATTTTCTCGGGTTTTTGTTATGGTCTATTCGTTTTCGTGTTCAAAATTCTATGTTCAATGTTTCTTATCGGAACACCAAACAGTCGCACTGATTATCCGCTCTCACAAAATGTCTCTATTCAATCAATTGTTTGCAGTTCGGTTAGTGTTTGTACGCAAAATTTCGATTTGAAATTTTTCTGCCACAAAATATTTGAAGTGTTCGCCTTTTACGGTGCTAATTGTCTTAGATGGAATTACTTAAACTGCACTATTTCAACCAAAAAATCTGGCAAATCGCATGAAATCCTCGACGATTGACGTAATCAATGCGTAATTGTCACAATTTGCAATCCAAATGAATCGTTTTAACAGGTTTATTTAGAAATTTAGCACAATTTTACGGAATACTTATTCAACATTTGAAAAATGCATACACATTTGAGGAATGGTTGTACCCATTTGACACATGTTCAGCCGTCCAAATGATAAAGACGACTTTAGAAAAGAAAATGGCTATATTTCGTTCCGTTGCCGTCGCTTGATGCGTTCCTCAAACGCATTGCAACGGAGTCGGGCCAGTGCACAATATTTATATTCCAATTGATTTCATTTGATAAACAACAATAGCAACCATTTCATAAACATTGTTTCGAATAATTCATCCAGTTTTGCTGAAATCACTTCGAAATGCGTTTGTTTTGCCGAAATTGCTAAATTCCATTGCCGCATGTGAAGTGAAACAATCGAATTGGGGGCTGTTCTACGGTTGTGTACCACTCACGGTTGATGCGCTTACATTCGGATGCGGCGAATTCGGAAATGTCTTTTCTCTTTTTTCCCGTCTGTTTGTCCCATATTCCTTGCGGCGTTGTGCACATGTCAATATGAAATAGACGGACCGTTCAACATTTTGACATTTCGAGGCGCTGACAACCACGTTCGCCTGTTTAAATACACGAAACTAGCGAGTTGCCATGCGTTCCGTGTATATATATAAGCGAACATGAAGACTAAAGAACAACACGTGGATGTTTTGGCAAAAACCAAAAACAAAAAAAGTGCCAATATTAGCGATAAAATATCGGAATCATTCAAGCAATTGACAAATTGTGAGAAATTGAATCGGATCAATGGTGCGGTGAATTTATTACAGCATCTCAAGGGAATTAAAACCGATGAAAATCAGGTATGGGCCTAACATTGAATTAGCAAGAAACCGGGATTGGCTTTGGGTTGGATAATTTACGTCGTGTTGTTTTGGTGCGATTTTTTCTTTATTCAAAGGTTGAAAAAGTGCGAAATGTTCGTCGATTGGTGCGTGGTCTGGGTGCATCGACATCTGATTCTCGCACCGGTTTTTATGCAGCCTTAGTTGCATTCTTGTCAACAGCTCACGATGATTATCCGACTATTGCAAACCTTTTTGAGCTCATGGACGCGTCATTGAGTGTTGGCACCGGCAGCAATCTCGAAAAAGTGAGTAAAACTCTCGAAATATACGCGGAAATATTTAGTTTTTAAGTGAAAATTGTCGGACATTAAAATTTCTTTTCGAATTCCAGGAAGATTCAGATGCACTCATTGGCCGGATTTTGGTTTGTGCAGCAATTTTACACTCGAATAGATTGCAAGATGCCAGCGATAATGATGTGAAAAAATGTATTTGCACATTGATCAATGCATCACATTACAAATCATACCATTCATCGCTTGCATACACATTTTTATTTGAACTTCTCGAAAAACTCAGTGCAACGCAATTCGACGGGATAATGTGGCCATTGATGCAGAAAGAGTTGAAACGTCCTTGGGAGAAACAGAACATCAACACGTTGCATTTCCTCATCAAATGCATGTCGAAATATCCAACAGCTGTCAACGATGAATATTTAATGAATTGCTTGCAAACAAATGAAATCGTAGCACCGTTGGCTTACAAGCATTTGGCTCGTTTGTATTGGTCACCATCGTCAGTGATGATTGCAGTTACGCATCCATCGTACGAAGCATTTGGCCAGTTTCTGGCGACATCGGTTCCCGAAAAGCGGCTTTTCGATTTTTGGCAAAAAGAAATCAACGAAATCCTGTTAGCCCCAACAAAATACAAGGAAATCGTTTCATTGCGATTGCTCACCATCATTTTTAATGAATGCAAAATCAAGCCAAAAACAGCATTGGCATTTCTGTCCAATTCATTCATTGTGTTGATCACAAAAGCACTTCGTAGTGGAAAACAGCAGAAAAATAGTGATTGCTCGCCAACTCTGTACACCAAATTTTTCGATGCCATCGAAAAGTACATGCAGAATCAGCAGGAAGTGACGGAAGCGGATAAAGTAGCAATTATTGAGAAGTTCATCGATTACCCGGGAACATTGGTGATCGAGAAGTATACGCCAAATCGCTTCATTCACAAATTTATTACCGATTTGAAATCCGAAGGTATTAAGCAATTGTTTGAATTTTACAAAAACATTTTGCTTGATCGAAAAGCCAAGAATCTGAAATCCAATGAAGGTTGGCTGCATATGGAACGAGAGCATTGCATTCAAATGTTGCAAACTCTGTTGGCTCAAAAAGCCGTTTACAGAGATCATGAATGGCGTGCAGAGCAATTGCAATTCTTACTGAAATTCGGTTTATTCTACGTGAACAAACAAACTGAGGCGATTGTAAAAGAACGCGATTCTGATGTTTTGCCCAATGATTTGGCCTACAAATTGAAGCAAGCATTCTTCTCGAGCTTGCAGGCGAAATCGCAGAATATTAACGTTGAACGAACTACTTTGCTTTCAATTGTCGAATTTTGCAACAAGCAAATCAATGGAAAATGGATTAACAAAACACTACGCCACGCACTTTCAGACGAAGCACTACAAGCATGGCACAAAATGTACGCAAATGTTACAGCCAAAAAGAAGAGCAAGAATATTCTTCACAATGTTTTCGATATTTTGTTAATGCACATGGGATTGCAACTGTTCATGGACGCACAATTGGCCATTTTCTCCATCGATGATTTGGAAAAATGCATGGAACGATCGCAGAACAAATTGAAAGCGAAAAAAGAGTCCAAAACGAATGAAACGGATGAAGCTGAATGGGTTGAGGTGGTGGTTGATCTATTTTTGCAATTGCTGTCGCAAAGCAAGAGTTTCATGCGGAGCGTGGTTGATGGCGTATTCCCTGAGATTTGCCCAAGTTTAACACCAGCTGCAGTAGATCAGATTCTGGTAATGCTCGATATGAGTGAGAAAAATCCATTGACGCCACACAATGCGGCCGAGGAGAGTGATGGCAGCGATGACGAGTCAATGGACGATGACAATGAATCGGATGAAGAGAATGGAGAAAGTGATGGTGAAGATGCTGAAGAGAGTAGTGAAGATGAGGAATTCACTGACGATAATGAAGAGGAAAGCAATTCCACCGATCAACTACGATCCGCTTTGTTTCAGGCACTCGGTAACGCTGCACCGGAAACCGATACAGAGTCAATCGATTTGAATGATATGGATGACGCTGAAGCACAGCGTTTGGATGCAGTTCTGTCCGATGCATTCAAATCTATCCGGAAGAAGACCGGCGAAGGCAAAAAGAAAACTAAACTTGAAAGAACCACCAATACAACGGTCATGCACTTTCGTATTCGAGTCTTGGATTTGATTGAAATCTACTTAAAAACAAGTCCATCATTAGAAATCACACTGAATATCTTAACCGATTTGATTCCGATGTACGAACAATGTGTTGGCAACAAAGACCATCAACCACTTACAAATCGCTTGCAACGCGTTTTACGTATGCTATTGAATTTGCGCGAATTTTCCAACATTGATAATGTCACTGAAATCAAATTATACGAACTATTCCAAAGTATAATCAATATCAAAGCCAATCCAGCTGCCATCAACGAACAGAATAAATTGCGATCGAATTTGTGTGCATTTTTGATAGCCGTTAGTCAGTTGCTGAAATCTCCCGATCAAATATTTCTGGAAGCGACTGCCGGGTGTTTGGAGAATTTCCTGAAATCCAGAAATCCACAAGTTCAATATTCGGTATTTAGCGATATTTTGAAAACACGATGGATTGGTGTATGGCGTTTGGGCCAAGTTATTGCACGAACGAGTCTTCTGCGTGCGGATAAATGTCGGCCATTCCGCCGATCGCAGGCCATCGATTTGCTTAGTATTATGTACAAAAATCATGGTTTCGTCGCACAAAATATCAATGAGTTCAATGAATACAATGAAAAAATAGAAGCGACCATTCAAGAATACGGTCAATGGGCTGTCACGCATAGTCAAATATCGCCGAAGGAATTCACGTCACTGCTGTTGCTACTCCAAGAGATGCACAAATGTGCGCACACAATAAATAAATACAAATGTTCCATCAAATGGGCGAAGATGTGCAACGTCGTGCAATCAATTCGGCAGAAGATTGAGTTGGATTCATATCAAGTTTACGCTGCATTTTGTAATCGCTTGGAAATAAAGAATATTAAAAACAATGAAATTGATACTTCGAAGACGAAGAATGGCACGAACAATACATCAAATGGCAAACAAGGGAGTGAAATGGACTCTGATGAAGAGGAACAAGATGAGATGAAACAGGAGGAGGAGACAAAGCCAGCGTCAACAAATGGATTTGCCAAGAAACGAAAAGCCGATAGTCAGGATAATAATGCATTAAGCAAAAAACGTCGAGCAAAATTAGAAAAGAAACTTCGAAAGCAAAATCGACTCAAAATTTCATCAGTTGGCCTGAATGGCATTTCATTTAACGCAACCACAGCCAATGAAGATGAGGATATGGATTCAGATAAATAAAATAATTTAAACGCTCAGTTAGAACGTTAATCATTTGAAAACAATATTCGAGAGTAAAGTGTGAAAATATATTGCGAATCAAAGTAGTCAAACAATAGTTACGCAGTAAAATGAAGCAATGAATGCGAGAGCTCAATAGTGGGAGAAGTCAACTTGTTTCATTTTTGTCCAACTGTGTATTTGATTCCTCTTTATCGCTCAACGATTTTTGGCAAACTTCCTTTCCCATTATATTTGTAAACAATCATTTTGGAAAACATTTACTATGGTGTACTCTTTTACTAAGCGCCTCAATTGCACTTTCTGTAGAACGTAAAGCAATGAATTTTTGTTTTAAAGTAAATAACAATAAAAAAGTTATTTTATTGAAAAAAAAAATCCATGTTTGTATTTTATACAATATATTTGTCTATTCACCACATACAAAGATCTACTATAAATAAAATTAATCAAGTTGCGTAAACTTGAAAAATATGAGTACAAAAACGATGAAAAATGACGCTGTTAACACGGAAAATTATATTTGACTAGCTAATTGTCACACCGTAGCACTAAGTGCGGCTTACAATTCCGGATGTTGATCCGAATCAACCATTGCATTTCCGAGTTTTATGGCAGCCGCATACTCAGCATAATTCAGGTAACCATCATTATTGAGATCAGCCGATTTGAGGAAATCATCAATTACATCTGAAATGAGAATAAGATTCGACAGTCGATTAAATGTTATGAATTTTTTTAAATCAATCCATAAATAGGTTTTTCGAGCTCAAATTACATACCAACGAAATGATTCATGTTTCTGTTGTTGATTTGACCACTTTCATTTGATTCGAGTATTTCGGGACTCGTAAGTTCTGGGCTGCTGCCATTTGATGATTGAATTGGTTCACTCTCTTGTGGCTGTCCAGTTTCACCAATTTCACCAGTTCCATCAACCCTATGAGCCTCCCCAGCTTCATAGTTGCCACTGTTTTCACCATGTTCATGGTGACGATCTGACGCCGAATGATGTGTGGCTGAATAGAAAATTTCCAAGCCATCCAATTTATCATTTCCGTCTAAATCGTGAACTTTAAAGTAAAAATAATTTTTTTCTTCTTCCGATAGTTCATCGAATTTTTCCTCGGTAGGTAGTCTCTGTGCATTTACATCTTCGAGAATATGCCTGCATTAATTGACAGAGCGACACACATTCATTTATTTATTGAGCTGTGAAACAAGTGTAATGAATTGCCAAATGCATACTGTGTATCGATGGCCAAGTGTTCGTTGATGTGTTGCTGCTGTTCAACTCGTCGTTTTACGTCGCTTTTCGGGTGATGTGGTCCTCGGGCGCAACAACAGTCAATCCAAAGTGTATACAATAGAAAAAGTCCAAGCAGACGGCTAGAAATGTTTATTCGGCAACACCTCACTTTGTGGCTCAATACAATATCACGGTGCATTTTTATGTGATGTGAAATTTCGTGTTGGCAACTATTCAAACGAAGCTGTTTCTCCTGCGAATCAAATAATTACATAGAAAACAAATGTTATGATTTTGATTCGGGCTCTTGTAATGTGACACACACGCACACAAAAATGTCATCAAACAAGCGAACAAATTGATCATCTATACAAGCAAACTAAGCAAGGGATTGAGTTGATGTGGCCGCCTTTGCTCTCTCATTAAATTTCAATTTGGATGCATTCTATTGAATGCATTTCATCCACGTTTAAATCACTTGTTTTCAGCCGCGCGCGCGCGCATACACACACACAAAGTACATCGCATTATCATAAAATTAGAGGCATTGATGCTGAAATTGCAAACTTGTATCCGCTTTCTGTGTCTCGTTTTGTACAAAAATCGCATGTGACATTTTTGGAAAGTGGTTTGATATAAAATTACAGTTTAATGTACAGTTGATGTACTTGTTCCCCATAATCAAGCGCATCGAATTTTTTCCGATCGAAACCCTCTGATATTCACGCATATCTGCGTACTTGTTGAGGCGATGCATTGCAAAGATAGACGCGCGCGTATGTTTACATTTTTCTCTCTGTGTTTCATTTTTGTTTCGATAAAATCGGATTTTCAATGAACTTGTTGCAATGATTGGATGTTCTATTTGTATGTCGATGCTGAAATGCGATTAGAATGCGACTTTTGCACACACAATAACCAAATATCGAAATCTACGAACGGAAATAGTTTGGTACATGGTGCTACAGTTTTTTTGCTTTTGATTCGGTTCGATTGACTGTCGAGCGAAACAATGAAAATAATTGAAAATCGCCTTCATTGCCGATTCATTCCGAATGAGTGAAAACACCTCAGGGGTTCAGCTTAGAAAAAGTGCTGTTACTGCTTTGCGGTGATAGTGGTATATATTATCCTTTGATGCACATTATTCAAAATGTGCTTTCGAATAGAGTCGATGCTAATAATTTGAGGGGTTTGACGCACATTTCGATGTACATGCTGACAAATTGACGACGCATTGCTCGTAAATCATATTGCCTTTTTTTGTGCTTTGATGATGATACTATGAATGGAAAAAGAAAGAGGTTCAGTCAATCGAGAGAGAGAGAGAGCGAAAAAAAGGTTGAAACCGGTTGAATATACGGAAATTTTCTTGTCTTTCGGAAAATCGAAAGACTGCTTTGCAGCTGTGTGCGCCGAGCGAGGTGCTTTTAAGTCAATACTGCTCCTCGTTAGAGTGCAATCCGAATCTTAAAATGCCCATTCACTTGAAACTTCGATCATCATCATCGTCATCATCATCAAATAACGATGAGTTTATGACAAATATTCAATTTGCAATTGGGTGCTGACTGTTTGAAGTCCCGCACCGTCATACAACAGCAAAAATCTAACAAACATACAATGTGTAAGCAGCGGTACGATCGAACGAAATGTATTCGTTGTGACACACAAGAATTAACCACCATGTGACATATGGGAAGTTTATGTCGAGGGTATGATTTACAACAAGGCCGATTAATGCAAACACCTTCAAAGTGTATAGCAAAGTCGTATGCTGTATGACAAAAGAGGCGACGACAGAACACTCAACTGGTCGCTAGCGAGAGCATAATGCGCTGGGGAATACGAGAGACTAAGTGATTTGTACGTATTTAGTGAAATGCATTTACTTGTAATAGTGCTGTTTGACAAATGCTGTTTGCACCAGCCGAACGCTCCGCAGTTCTATCGACCCTCTTCAATGTGTTACAATAAATCGTTTTTAAATAGATTTAAGTATTATTATTATTATATGCTATATAAAATGGTATCAAATTACGAGAGACAGTCGGTTTTGCTGTTGAGCACTGGCGACGCCAAAAAATCCTTTGAATATGCGACCTCATTGAAATTCGAAAACTACGAATGCATCCACTTCAGTGAGCATGAATGAAAAGATGATAATTCGCTGGTCAACTTCCCGCGACTCAGCTTCGCTTCAATTTTGAACTCTTTTCACTGCGACATGGATGCCACAAAATATTTCAAAATCAACCTTTGTTTTCGTTCAACCACCGAAAATATTACGTACTTAATAATTATCGTTTTTACTGTTACAACACAAATATTTATGGATCGGAGACAAGAGTATTAAATTATTACAATTGCATGACAAAACTCTTGAATAATATTTAACAGAACAATTATAAGTAATTATTTTATGATTTCATTACTTGAGCAGATGATTCAGATAATTTACTCGACTAGAAATTACACTCGATTGCAACAAATTGCCACTTTTCCAGAGAAATGTCAATTTTTGGATTGTTTTGATGCAACTTCCCAAAGAAAAATCAATAATACAACATTGGCAATACAAGTGGATGTGTCAAACAACGGCGAAATGGAATGCGAGACATGCGCAGCGGCCAAACATCCAGCAAAATTTGGTATTCTTCTATTTCTTAATGGCTGAATGCAACGTATACCTTAATTTGAATATTTATATATCAAAGTTACAAGAAATAATATCAACCCCGAAAAAATACATGCTTTTGATCTTGAGTTGAAAACAAGATCACCAGAAACTTATTAATGGATGTTCGCAGTGAATTTCAAAGAATTTACCTATTAGCATTTATTTCGCGCATATAATTGAATTCAATATGCTTTATTTGCAAGAATGTTTCCAAGCGGAAAAAAAACGTAACTTAAGTAAAATCGAGCGTCCAATTTTCTGTGTGACACGGTTGAAAGTAAACTGACATTGCTTTTTATAATCGATTGCATAGATTATGACAATTCAATCAAATCCCAATTTTGCATCTGCGAGAAGACTCGCTCGGAAGATGATTAAAAGATGGCTTTCAATTTCTTTTTGTTTTCACTAAAATTGATGCGTTTCCCGCGTATAGCTGTATCGAGTTCGGTAAATATATTTTCACGCAAATTGCACCTTGAAAAAGTTCGAAAATAAACGGCAAACAAGATACGCATTGTTTGTAGAAGTGCATGAAATTGGGGAAACGCCATTTATATCCAAATATTGCACATGGATTTTATGCATTTCATTTTTTTCTTTTCCCTTTTTTGCTGTCGATGAATGAAGATAAAAGTGCACACAGGTAGATGAATCACTTATCCAGTTTATGCAGATTGAACTGCGATAGTGAATTTGGTTTCTCTCTAAACCGAAGAAAAAAGCAATTCTTTGTAGCATGAAATTGTTTGTCATAATAATGGATGCGATAATAGTTCGTATTTTGTTATTGTTGCCGTTTGCTATTGTTCAACGAGTCACATGCTTAACGATTTTATTTGCCAGCTATTTGCAGAGCATTCGTTTTCTCTTGTTCCCGGTTCGAAAAGTGCTCAGAAAAATGTCTTCCATTTCCATTTTTTGTTTCAAAAATTACTGAAAATACCTGCACACTTTACCTATAAATCGCCTGGCAAACATGACACCGCGATTAGTTTGACTTAGCCGCTTAAGTTGTGCGCATCTATTGAGTTCTTTTTCTTTAAATTCGTCTTTTTTTCACGGCAATTGCCTCTCAGTGAAGATCATTATCGCTCTTCAACAAGTTGATATTCAAAAAAGTTGATTTTTTGTTGAAATAACGAAATTCTGTGCAGCACGATGAATAAAATGTTAATCAAATGTATGATTGGTGCATTTGCAATATCACTGCTCGCAAAGTGTGTCCGTTTAGATGATGCTATTGCACAAAATGAAATTATGGACTCGAATTATGGTGGTGATCAAATGAAATACGGAAATCGCAATGAAATCGATAATATCGCTAGGAATGCAGAAATGGATAATATTTATGGTGGAAATGCAGCTGCTGAACCAACTTGGCTAGATACAGCACGAAATACATTGAGCGGGCCCGCAGGACAGATCGTCGTTCATATGGCCAAGGAAATGATAAGTCGGTCGACGGGAAATAGCCAGGTTAGCTGGGTGAAGGAAGAAGGGAATTCGGAATTTTCCTGCTTTTCCATTAAAAACCAAACAATTTTTAGTAAAAACAACTTCAAATCGAATTAATAGAAACATTTAGAAGAAATGTGAAACATTAATATTTTCTCAAATAGACCGCTGTCTTAATGGGCTGTTTGTTATGCCCATGATAATACAATTTTCTTTCGTTCTCTTGCAGATTTTGAGCTTGAACGTAACGAACTTACTCATACTGATCCTGCTCAAAGCATTGATATTCTCTGCCGGTATAATCGGAGCCGGAAACTGGGGCCAATACGGTCGCGCACGCAACATTGATTGTAAGTTCTAAGTGCTTTTTGTTGTATACTGGCGATGATATATCATTGAATTTACAAAAGATTCAATGAAAGCGTTTCAGCAACTTTAAATTACATTGCGACACACTTCATGTGCCATTAATTCATTTCATTCAATTCAAAAGTGTGAAAAATAATAGACGTAAAATGGAAAAAATGGTGAATCGCAGTACACACGTGCTCCACACGGCAACATCTTAGCCAAGCGAATCGTTGCGGAAAGCGAACGATGAATGAAGTTGAATCTTCGCAGAAATAAGAGATTGTTGAACTTTAATAGTATGCGAACACATTGAAATCAAACATGTTGAGCACGCGACGAAAATAAAGCAATTTCATGGAGATTTTTTCGATTGCACAATATTTTTTGTTTAAAAATGTGGTAATCACAATTAGGTGTTACAAATACATTGCAAAATTTTGTTTTTCTTTTTACAGCTTCCTTAATACATGCAGACGAAGCACCGTTGTTCATTGGATTCTTGGCATTGGAAGGATCGGGCCAAGATGGCTGTTTGAATCAAGCCGCGTGCAAAGCACCAGATACAGCAAAAGATTACTATAAAGCAGCAATGGCAGTTATTAAAGGCACCGAAATGTTTGACCAGAACTATTTCAATTCGTCAAGAAGCTACTCTTACACATTAAATCAATTGGAGCATGCAATTCGAAGAGGCATTGAGGGTGCTCCATGCGATTCCATCTACCACTGTCACTTGTAGATCAATCTTATTTCAAATGTATTCGTCGACGTTTGACAACTGTATGCTGGGCAGTATTAAGAGGAGCTCATAAAAAATTGCACTGATGAATTCATTTCAACTTATTTCGATTAAAATTTTAGTCAAGTGTTTGATTTAAGTCCTAGAAATGTTCAGTTAAATTAAATAAAATGCTCATAGTTTTTCATTGAATTCTAGTTGTTGCGCTTATTCTATAAATTTATATTTGTTATAGATATTCTGCTGGTTGAGCAAGGTGTGCTTCCTCGCTGTCTTCACTGAATTCCATATCCATTAAAATTGATAAGTTTTTCCACCCACAAAAACGGTGATATTTTTATAATCGTATTTCTTTTCGTCGTTTGTCCTTCACACAGAAAAAAATTAGAGCCATTTGCAATTTTTATCTTCGAACTTTTTGTCGGTCGTATGTGTGTGTGTGTGTGTGCTATTTGGTGTGATCGCAGATAAGCTGGAAAATAAAATATTTGCTTAAAAAAGATAATGCTGGACATATTTGAAACATTTGACGCACATTAAATCCATTTTACTTCAGATACGATGGAATGGAACATTCACTACCGGATAATGGCCGTTTGTAGGTTGGCCTTTCACTCCAGCCCAATACAGCGTAATGCTTTTCCTCTCTGTCTCTCTCACTCTCTCTCTACCTCGCTCTATCTCTCTCCCCGTTCCGTCGCTCTCTGTGTACTGATACTACCGAACATTTTTCAATCTGCCGTTAAATTTAATGTCATTTTCGGTCGGTCCTTTCGCATGCATGCCACGATTAAAATGTTTGGCTTGTTGTTAAGTTTGCTCAGATAATGGGCTTTCACTTTGATCCTTTTGCTTACGTATTATTATTACTATTATTCTGTGTTGTTGTTGTCATTGGATTGGACGCTCTCTATATTAGTGCTAATGGATTGTTCTTCAGCAGCCGCTTTTAAGTAATGTATGGATATTCAGATGTTTCAAGAGTTTTTTGCTGTCCTGCTATTTTCATGTCCTTTTCTACGGTTTTTACCATTAGCAAGAAATAAATTCGGGAAAATGGTTGGCGTATGTGCGCGCGCGATGGAAATGGAAACGAATAGCAATTTTCCGGATAGTCCAGTGCCGATTTCAATCATATTCTGGCTTACTATCAACCGCTTCTCGCTTATAACATACACAAGACTATGCTGCAGAAGGCATCTAAATGACAAAATGAATACATGATCATCTTAATGAAAATTTAAGTGCCTCAACCATAAATACGCCAGGGAGTGCAAAACGACACTGTCACAAAATGTGTGTTATGAAATGTTTTAATTTTCTGCCGTTTAGGTTGTGCAACCACCATAAAATCACCGCTAAATTTGCCATCTTTACTAGATTTTTCCATTGTTATTTCCCTTATACTGCATTTTTCTCCGCTGCCAATTAGCTACTTCCCAATAAAAATACATTTATTAATTTAAAGCGGCCGTTTTTTGCGTTTCAATGGGTTATGCATGAAATTGTAGAAAATAAACGAACTTCTCTATGCGATTCATACATCGGAACGATTCGTATATTCGATTATTTGCTCTCCCTTTCAGATGTAGAGAGGAAGAGAGCAAATAGAAGAAGAGAACCGACTGGTGTCAAATGTACGTACCGCACCACCCATTCACATATGTCCTGCTACGATCCGATTCCAAAAAAATACAGAATATAAACGAAAGTAGAGGACATTGAAAATGTTCCAAACTCATCGACTCGAAACTTTGACAATAAAAACTTATTTTGAATATGAACGAATGTCTACGGGCTTATTCAAAGTAACTTTTGTCATTTTTGTGCGCGTATTCGCTAGAGAAATTTGAGTGTTGTTGCCTTCAGGCGTACATATGTCACTCTTAGTACTTAGCTGTTCATATGCTTTGAAATAGGCTGCTAATGGTACGCTGCATGATTGTTGCGAGTGAACATCAATCGGCCAACAAAAAAGGCAGAACACACACACACACACATTCCAAATGCTCTCTCCAACTGAAGATGCATTGCTTGAATTGAAGTGATATTCATTTGTTTGTTCAGTTCGTCTCTTAAATTTAAAAATCATACTTGTTAATGGACAATATAATCATCCTATAATATTACAAATGTAATTATATAATGATCATTATCACGGAAATGAGAGCATGATACATTTGCATATGGTCTATTAAAAAATAAACCTCTCATACTATAAAAATGGAATCGGGATGCGTTATCAGTCAAACGTGCAGCAGAAGCCATGGGATCGACTTGATTTTATGTATGTCTGCAATACTTAATCGCAAATTCAATTGAAAGAGTGGGTGAATATGTTGCGATTTAACCGATATTGCACAATTTTTCCACCGAACCGCGATGAAATTTCGAATAATAATTTTCACATAAGAATATTTATTGAAAATGATTTCCAAAAATGTATCCGCGATCATTTATCGCTGATTTTTGAGCAAAATGTAGTGAAATGAGTTTGCATCGCCACGAGCCACATTCGTTGAAATTTTGAATTAATAATTTTCAGTTTTGACTGTTAAATCACATTGCTGCATTTCGCACGATTAGCATAAAAGTATTAATAATTGTGCCCAAATTGTGAACGCATCCGCCATTCGACACCCGACGATCACTGAATAGAGATGAACATAGCTTTTGCACAAATTCCATGGCGAAATCAATTAATGGGATGTTCTGTATTGCGACATGCTCATTTGTATTCACACATTTTGAGAGAGTGAGTGAGTGAGAGAGAGAGGCAGAGCAAGAATTGGCTGGTCGCGAATTGCAAATATACACAACATTTCATACCAAAACGTTAGAAATGTTCATGCTGTTGATAAGAGAGCCGGGGTAAAAAACGAATGCCTATTTGCATATTGATACGACTAAATGGAAAATGTATGCATAGATACATGTCTCATTGTTTCGATTGCCATCGGCGCTGCATGAATTATACTGTTAAATTTTGTGAATTTCATATCGTTATGTTACCGACAATTTTCCAAGCGCGCTACATTCGATATTCGATGCATGCGCACGAAAGAACAATTCTTTTTATCATTCGCCGCTTGCGAAGAGCACATCACACAGAGTGCAAAATAGAGACAGCGAGAGATAGAAAGAGGGAGAGGCACGGATCGAGAGACAGAGTGGTGCAAATTCAATGGAACAATGAAAACAGTGCTGAGCGCCATTCTAATTTGCATTTTACGTAAAATTAATAGAACTCTGTTCACAAAGTTGTGAATTTAATCGAAATTAGAGGTGCGTCTAGCTTTGAAATTCACACCATCATTTCTCGGTGCACGTATTGGTTTCGCATTTTGTGCCAAATTATTTTCTGTAGTTTTCACACGTTGAATGCTCGAATACTTTTTCACGAAAAAGTGGCATGAAACACACCGACAAATAATTTCGAATCAATTTCATTCGTTCGCAGCCGTCGGTTGGCTCATATTTGCCACAGAGCGCTCTCTCTTCTCTCTCTCTCTCTCTCTCTCTCTCTCTCTCTCTCTCTCTCTCTCTCTCTCTCTCTCTCTCTCTCTCTCTCTCTCTCTCTCTCTCTCTCTCTCTCTCTCTCTCTCTCTCTCTCTCTCTCTCTCTCTCTCTCTCTCTCTCTCTCTCTCTCTCTCTCTCTCTCTCTCTAGATTGAACTTTTTTTGTTGCTCATGCTACAGTTGACTACACTATTTCGTTTACCGTTAGAATACAGGCACGATAGATCGCCTGCAGATAGTATTTCTAATAAACACGAGAGACAGAATGGAGAAAAAAATTCACAGAGGAACCATCGTATAACATGTCGATGTGTTCGCAAAATGATGAAACCGAACACTAGACCGAATAACAGTTAGACATGGTGAAAAAATGCGCGCCAATATTCCGCGCGCAACACATGAAAAGTGAGCTGTACGATGGAGATGCTGCCATCACTTTTACTTGTACATTGAACTGGAGCATCTTATCGCATCTATGTAATGCGCTCCTATCAAATTCATACAACTGAAAAAATAATCATTCCAAGGGTAATGAGTTTTTAATAGAAAAGACGTCAAATATTTCTCTGCAGTATAAAGTTGGGGGCTGCTGTATGTGGTGTGCCTCGTTTTCGACAATCACACAAAAATGGCTGTGTTCGGATTTGGCCAAATCGTTCAACGAACGTTCTCATACGCTGAAAAATAAGAACATGTCATTCGTCTTTAAGTCGATTCAATGTAAAGCGATTGTGTGCTTTGGGTACAGTGCCGTTTCGACTCTCAAAGTTAGGCTACGTTGGGGCTCATTCCGAAAACAACACATAAGACATCGTGCAATCAAAGCGAACAGATTTTGTATCGATGAATTCGAATATGTTACCCGAAGTATTAAGTCAAATGAAAATTGCGCGCGTACATTAGGTTTCTCTATATATCATTGTTTAATGTATTTTATTTGAACTTCATTCCTCGAATGTACGAAGTTATCACTTTTTGAATCCTCTCACAGCGGCCGCACTGTATCTTCATCGCCTGGCGAAATATTCGTCGAAGACATTGAATGTGTGTATATGCTTGACGTTCAATTTTTCCATCAAAAATCGTAAATGACTTTTCTGACTGAATAACTTTGTGCTCTGGCACTCAGTGCCACGCATCGATTTGATAGCTTTCTATCAGGCGCTTATTAAGACGAAAAAAAAAATATATTTCATTTTTTCTTGCTCGTTCGCCTCGCAATTCGCATCTTTCCTCTCTGTCATTCACTTTTGCTGTTTGTATATGGGAGCTACGGAGCCGTTTACGGTACGATCAACAGCTCAAATTCATATCGCTCAAACGAAGCAATAAGATATAATATCCTCCTATTTTCGTTATGAGAGGTGCTGAACAGAGTGGGAGCAGAGGAGGAAAAACAATTTTCATTCAATTTTAGTTGACAATTATTTATCTCATCCGGTTTATTGGATTTTATTTGACAAAAGATTGGTTCGATTTAGAAGCTTCGAAATCTATCGGAGATTTTCTCATCTCGTCGACGCTCTGCTCCCCGTCCACTTCAATTCATTTTTCATCGGAAGTTAGCATGCATGCGAGAACTGTAATTATTTCGCATAATTGCTCCAATGTCATTGTGCGAAGATCGAGACCGTATAATTTTCAACGCTATTGTATGTGTGAGGAAAGGAAACGGACATCAACAGTTCATTCAAAATAATTTTTTTTTTCCTAACATATCACAACATTGACATGAATTTTCAATTTTTATTGCTAATTCCATGTGCTCATTGCTTACAAAGCAAACACAGTATTTGCACAACCACATTGTGCTGCTGCTGATGCTAATCCCAGTCCAACCACTCTATTGGAACTTCAATGGTGCCAGCTTTTTAGATTAAAATCAAAAAACTTTTATTATCCATTTCAACAACAACGTCAAACTATAATTGAGTCCCCAAGCGCTTTTCTACACTTACTTTCAAGTTTGTTTTCGATTCTTTTTTTTTCTCTATCTCTCTCTCTATCTCTCTCTCTGTTTGCCAGCAGTCGAACCCTAAGTTTTGACACATACGAAAATAAATCGATTCGAAAATGCTAGCCAACCTTCAAGAGACAGGATTTGTTCTAATTGCAATAGACAAATAGTCCGAAATTATTTTAATTGCGGGTGCTTTTTTCCACATCATCAAGAAACTTTCTAATGAAAATGTCTCCTCCATCAAGGCTTCATGCTCCATTTTGCACGCTTGTTCACATAATGGCATTGAAATGTCTTTAGATAAATCAGTTTTGCTGAAAGCATCGAGCATTGAAAGCACAAACTGCACATCTTTGAGACACGCACACACAATTTGAGTGCATAGGTTCAATTTTATATAGAAAAATGTCAATGCTCGATCATCAAACACTCAAATCGTACAAATGAATCAACTCGTACAACGCATCTATCTCGAAATCAGCAAATAAAGTGCTCCATAGCATGTTATACATATCTCAAATTCCAATTGAAATTCAGATTAATATTAGATATGTGCACTTAACCTCACCACAACTGTACAATATTGGGGTAGATGTAATCTGGTGACTTCTTTCATTCTCGTCTATCTCTCTCTTGATCAATGTCTATGTGAGTATGTGCCTCTTTCCGTCGTTTTTATGTTTTATTCACGAGCAAGCCAGCAAAAACATTGATTGTTTCAGTTTATGTACCCAGGAGAAATGATTTCGAAACCAAAATACAAATGCACAATGAAGCCCAACGTTGAAAACTTTGAATCAGAAAATGTTTTGCCGAACAAATATTTTTTTTTTTAAATATTAAATGAATAATTGATTGAAGAGAGACGTTTAAAGATTTTCCCCCGATTTCCATATAAATATTTTATATTCGTCTTTTTAATGTTAATGATTCACACAGTTACTTCTTTCCTAATTCCATATCATTGATGCATGCTTGAGGATTCTTCTGACTGAAATTTTTCTTTTTTTCTTTTTAAATGCTGTTGATAACTTTGAATTGAATGTATTTAGATTCATTCACTTCCTATCATACATTACTTGACAAATTGATTCGCTACATTGAGAAATGTAGCGAGATTCAAAGAGGTAATGTTAAGCAAATCCAAACACTGGATGAGAAAATCTCATGCGCAATTGAAATTTAATTTTCGAAAATCTATTTATATGAATTGAATTCACATGACATGAGGATGTGAATCGTATGCGCTTTGATGTTTTACATCTAGATCGCATCTCATCTACGAAATGAATATTTCCGTTGCAAATTCAACCCCCAAGTACGTATATGAAACATGAAAAAGCAAATCAATGCGCAAACTAGTTTGTTGGACACACAATAAATGACGTTTGCTGAGTTTGCAGCACATAAATTAAAGAAGGTCGTCGGACACGTGCTCTCAATTGAGACTCATTTCACATCCAAATAAAGCAATAATAAACGAATTACTAGGCGCTTTTTTGTGTTTACACTTGAGAAGAGTGAGAGTGAGTGAACAACAAGCCGTCTAATTTCAATTGTCAAAATATTGACGCATGCAGTGCCATTGTTTGCGGTGCAAACACTTCATTTTACATTCAAAAAGTCAGTACAATGCTAAACATTCAGCTGCCAAATCAATAAAAAAAAGTAGGCGTTTGGGAAAATTATTGTTGATTCATGCAATATACGAATCAAAGGTGAGCTGGTTGACTTTAAAAGGACAGATAATTATATGTTTCAAGATCAACCATGTGCCAATAAAGTGGTTTAGCGTACCAGATTTAAAACATTTTTTATGAAGTTTTTGTTTAAATATGAATGAATAAAGAGCGAAAATTGTCACAGTCCTAGGAATTGCAGATAATAACAGTCCTAGGAATAATTCGTAATTGCCCTTCGGATTCGGGTTGATCGAGCATGCAACATGATGTGATGGGTGTGATGCATTTTGATTGGTATTTTGACACATTTATTATTCGGTAGAACGCTTCAACCACAATTAGTGCTATAGACACGCCGCCACTGAGATGAGAGAAAAGGAACGCACTGCCACTGAATTCTGAATGAAAAGCAAGCAAAAAACAACGGCAGCTCGTGCCTGTTTCCCAGTGTGAAATAGAACACGCTTCGCTTTTTACTGAGAGCTACAGTTTTACAAATGAGGATGAAACTAATTGTAAGCAGAAAAAATTATAAAGAAGGTAATAACGTGAGAATGGAACATCAATTTTCCATAACATCCATTTTCCTCTCTTTACCACTTTCAGTTCAGTGAAAAAATTAATAAGCGGAAATCACAATTATCAAGCTAGTATGAAATTAACATTTTCGCTGGAAGACAACGTTTTATCTTTTTTATTTAATATCTCCTATTGCAAGTAAATGCTCAAAGTTGTGCGCTGATGATGATAGGAAGGATCTCGCAATTTGTCACATGTGCAGCGAATAAATTGCAATTGAAAATGCTTCATTGTTAAACGAAGCCTAAACAGTTTGACCGAAAAAACGTCCGGTGCCTATCATTTGCATTTCTATCGAGAGCACAATGAAATTCGATTACAAGCTACTGGATATTTGCCAGAGATGAAAAGAGACGAAAAAAGAGCGAACGAGTACAAACGGGATTCCAATGAAAAATAAATTTTATTGAATGAGAGAAAGAGAGAGAAAAACGCGCTCAACTGTCAATAAAGTTCTATCAGTTTCCGGAAAGGATTATTTTCCATACACGTCCGCTTCTGTTTGACATGCACGTTTGCAAAAACCGAGTCACGAAAAAATGCCGGTATGATGAATTGTTTTCCGATTTGTATGTGCATGATTAAAGCCAACACAAAAAAAAAACATAAAGAATAAATTTTGTACATTCGAAACGTTTGGCGCACATTTTTTTATCGCTGGAAAATTATTTATCAATATGTTGACGGCTTCTGTAAAACATTTCATTCATTTTAAATAATTTATGAACATGCGTTTGCTCACGAAACGCTTTTTAAATGACGATCAGAATGATACACAGAATGCAGAGAAAATGTCGGACATTCGCGAGTAGCAAAGGTTGTGGTTCAAGCAAAAAGTAATATTGAAATGACGGGAGAGAAAAAAAGTTTATATTTTTTATTCTATTTGATTCGGAACAAATGATTCCTTTCCTCTTTTGCATTCGGTGGATTTTATTCAATGTAACGCATTTTTTTGCTGCTGGAAAAATTTATTCAGTCGCAAGAAAGCATCTATTCTATTCAAAGATTGTTATTTTTTCATATTTCATTTCGCTTTTGCATTCATTTTTGCAAGTATGTTGCATACATGAGAACGAGTACATGCAAGTTGAAGCCAAAGGTAGAACTAATCATTCAAAAATTTTCATTTGCTTGCAATGGCTGGCATCGTTCGTTCGTGTATTTATAAATTTACGAGAAAATCGCTGGAAAAACAAGCAAATATGAAATTGAGAAGCCGAATTAGGTGCAGCTGAATGCACTAAATTCCAAACTAAAAAAATAATCGTAATTGAAGCAACAAGGCAGATGGACGAAGACTTGAACGGTCATTTCTTCTCTCACTTCATCGTTGAATATGATTGGATCGGCAGAGAGCCATTCTGGTCATCAATCATTCGTACACCGCACAGTCATCGACATTGAACCATCATCGTAATCACGAAAAACCCCTCATTCTTTCTTATACTTCAGTTCGATCGAATTCAATATATTTAGTCGTTTGGTACATTGTCTATCTTCGCACAGATCCCTCGCCGTTGCAACGAAAAATGAAGAAATCCAGAAAGACAGGTTTAATCCGACTATGATTGGTTGCTATAGAAACATAAACAATGCAGATTTACCGAAAATACACGGTATTTTTCATCATTGTACGAGATGGGAAAAGTGGGCTTGGCCTAAAAATCCATTTTGGTGGTGTGTTCTGTGCGTGTACGCGAATAGGGGATGAAAGCAAACTACACGAAACGACTGGCGGTGGCGTGCGTTTGCTATGCGCATGCGCCTATCGAAATTGGATGTGATCGAAATACAGTTACCGAATGAAGTGTGCCTCGATGGAATGAAAAGCAAAGTGCCAAATAGAATTTGGCCGGGTGATAGAGTAGGACAGCTGCTGGTAGCCTATTATCATCAGGATCATGGTTGTAGCGCGTGCAATGTGATGGTAAATCAGCGAATGAAAGCGTTGGTGCGACCCAAACCAAATGTAAGGATGCAATTCGTTTGAAATTTCGCAGCATTTCAATAAAGTCAGCTCAGTTGAATGAGCAACACATATATTTGAGAGTTACACAAAACTTACACGCAAATATTCTTCGGTGACCAACAATTTTTTTTAAATGGAATAGAACAGTGATTGCGAAACATCATTCAGAAAATAAAAGTGTGTGTATATTTTGTGTTGACTTGCATTTGTATTCGCACAACCGACAAATTCACCATTGAACGGCTGTCTCATCGATTTGTGCGATATATCGTCTCGGCATATTGTTAATCATTTTTGACAATTCAATTTCCATTTCGTTCACACTCCATCGAATTAAAAGTTTCATACAAAACTCATGATTTTCTTCAACAAAACGAATAGTTATAATTGAATATTGTATCGGTTGCAAAGCATTTTACACCGAATTCGACAACATAATAACGCGTATTGTATTTTACGGCCATAATAATATTAGCTATGCAAATTATGTGGATACTCCGATTACAACTGAAAACTAAATAAACTGATTATTATTCAATTAGAAAGGATTCAGACGAAGTCAGTGAATCAACACGAGACACTTACGCTACTGTGAAATATGTGATGCACAGGCTTGATGATATGATGACAGTGTGACCCAATAAACCCGATTGCAATTCATAAAAAAAAATTTGTTAAACTTAAAATATAACAAAACAATTTTCACAAATAATACACGTTAAAGTGTCGACACAGACCAAAAGCAAACGAAAGGAAGAAAGAAAGAAGGAAAGAGAGTGGAAAGAAGCAAAGAAACCGAAGGAAAGAGTGACACAAAACGAATTTTCCACTTTTATTGAATGTGATGTGATTTAATTTAATGAATTTGAATAAATTACCAGGCGAACAGTTCAACACTCGATCGGGAGCATTGTGCAACGTTCATACACACTAAAGACGCATATATTCCTTACATTTGTGTGAAAACGTGATATTTTAATAAATTGAGTTGATGCTTAAATTGACCTTTGTGCAAGTTTGACATAAATAACGAGGAACGAAAATACGATAATTATTTCTTTCAATTTGGAACAAATTTTTTCGCAACAGATTCCAACTTTTTCCGGTAATAATCATTGCTCAAAATTGCCAGTGAAAAACAAAATTTTTCTCGTACATCAAAGACAATCGTAATTTTTTCCAGCAATCTTCGAATACAGCATCAAACTGTACTTACCAACGGATTTGTTTGCTTCATTCGACAGACAATTTGGTTTAGCGGAAAAGCCCCCACAATCACACGCTTGCACGGGCAAATTGGATTTTAAAACAAATTGTGTGGCCGGTGGTAGTTGTGGAACTGGCTCAAGCACCCAAACCAGCGTTCCAACATCAACCTCTGGCCAAACATTGACCGACGGCATCACACAGCAACAGCAACAGCAACAGCAACAACAACAGCAATTCAATATATTTCCAGCGATTTTCAGTCGACAATTGAATTTTACAGCAGCGAACGCTGCTCAACAAACTAAACTCATGGACGAACTACGACCAAATTTGGTGGGCGGCTTATTGGGGCTACAACAAGGTCTGCTCGACGATCATGCATTGGCACACGGTAATTTACAGCATAGTGGACATCAAGAATCGAAATTTATGTCATCATTGCAAGATAATCGTCTAATGGGCATAACATCGCATGAAAATCGTCTTTTAGGATTATCGCATGACCTTCGTTCAGCCGCTACAATTAACAATTTAGACAATAGCAAAAATTCGGTGGTCACACATCAAAGCCGCAAATGCAGCAGCACTCCGGAAGATTTTAGTGCATTATATGGTGGCTTATCAGCATCGGGTTTGGGCGATACTTCATCACATCATCATACACCGGCTCATACACCGCCGTCGCGACTCGATCACTCGATCACAGGTACATTCACATTCAATCGCTCGTAATTTTCAATTTCGAAACCGATACAGCGAAGCAAGCTAGATGATTATCAACAAAGTCACGATTGCAAACAAGTTAATGAAATATTAAAAATTAGGGAAATGAGGACCCTTGAAATGATTGTAATAAGACACTTACGTTGAACGATAACAACAGTGTGCACATATGGTTCAATACGGACGCCATACACCGTCGGCAGATGTTTATCGCATCGCACTCCTTCCATCATTTCCACTCTCAATTTTTCAATTGTGCTCAAAGCAGGCCTTTCAATCAATGAAATTCAGTGTACTTTTTTATGGTACTTCTGAATGTCGTTTGAGTGAGTACGCATCAAAAGCATCAGAGTAGACACTAACAATAGGATTATCTCATTCATTACTTTGGTGTGATGTTGTGGGTTTCACACTCTCCAGCTTCTAGCCATTGAGATGGAAGCGTGCACGCATCACAGATTATCTACAGATTAAACGCATTGTTTTGATCATTTGACAGTTAATAAAAATCAAATACAATAATGCATCGAAAGTGTCATTGGTTGTCGATGGTCAATTGAACGGTAAAATTAGTTATTAATCGCAATTTAAATTAAGCGGCCAGTAAGTTTTGACCAAAATGAATGAAATGGCCAAATAAAAAGGCCTAATGCACCAGATGTTTCAATGAAATTCCTCTTTCGCACTAGTAAATGACATTTCTTCGCTGGACAGTTGCTTAATAATCCTTTTATTCATTTGCTAATTGCATTTGATCATTGAGAAATATCCAACTCCAAATGCGAAAAAAGCCGTTAGTGTGTGCGTTTTGTCTACCGGCGGCATGTGTGCGTTTGACATTTGAACGTTATCTCAAAACATCACTTTTCATTCTAGCCCCCAAAATTAATGTAATAATTTTGGTGGTCATTTGAACGTGATTTGCATAATTCGCCCAAAATTACGTTCGCATTGACTTAAGTTCCACATTACCTCTATATTATAAATGTAATGCCGTTTTGCGTGGCCTCTGCAGATTTTATTTTGCATACATTAAATATATTTTGGGAAACCTTCTGACGACCGCCGCGAATTACAATGCTTAAGAATGCAAATGATGTCGCAAGAATGTCAGGTAATTGATGGCACTAAGCGTGCCTATTTCACGTTCATAATTCGGATGGTGGGACTGAATCACATATTTTGAATATCAAAATGACTACAACAAGCGACTAAATGAATAACTTGATGAATGTCAGAAGAACGTACTATCATAATTCTACTTGTCAACCCACTGAAACTGCCTACGATAATTTACCCTGCTGACAATTTGTCGGGAACATTTCTCGGTACAAAAACGCCACCTTTTCGTATGAAAAACGAATTCCAACCTTTTTTCCGAATGTTGTATCAAAATATTTTCCAAACAAATTGTCAGTAGGGTATTTAAAATGCATAAACACACATTTTGTTCGTGAAAAGTGCTATTTTCCCAGGTAAATATTTGAACCATTACACAGTTTGACTCCTAATTCGGCAATTGACTCGCTTTTTTCCATTCTCAGCGAGATTTTAAATGAATTATGCATTTGGTATCCATTTCTATTAACATTTCACAGTTTCTAACCGAATTAATGTGTTATCTAATTACTGAAAGACTATCGCTCTTTGAGGCTGCGAATGAATATTGATTAAACCATGAAGCCGGAAAATGATGCAGCTTTTTAAGTTGCACACCCAATTTTCCATAGGTTTTCAAAGCGTGCGACTTTCAAGCGCACAAAGATAACATTTCTTTTTTTCGGCTTCTCATCGTTTTTGTTGTCACAAAATCACAAAGAGCGCTTTCACTCTGAATACTTTGATAAAAATGTATACGTGCTTGCGAGGACAACAGTGCAATGACAAAACCACTATCAAATTGGAATATTTCGAGGGAAAAAAATGTATTCACATCGAAACCACAAATTGACGTCGTTCTCCATTTTGTATGCACATATTATGCTGTAGTTGATGGTTTTTTGTTGCCGTCTTGTCTTTTGTGAAGCTCTTTGATGGGCTACGTTTATTGAATACACAACATAATCCACACTTTTCGCGGTTACGAAACTTTTTGATGCATTAAACCGACGATATAAGCACAAAATATGATTGAATTTACCAGAGAAAAAAAATTCAGCGAACCCGCATCGACCATTTTGATTTTCCAGCGCGCGCAATATCAATTTTATAGTTTCAAAATTGCATGCGAAATCATTTGTTTAAAGGCAATGCTTCATCGCTCAAATGAATTTCATGTTCATATTCAAATTGAATTAATATATACAGAAAGAAATTAGGTAAAGTCTGATGTCGTTGTCAACAAAGAAATTCAATTAGGGCATTGCAGCGGGCTCCTGTCACCTCACCGCACCTCGCTGTTCGATATTTGTGATATCACTGGAAATAACGTAAATTCAGTTAAAATGGGCTTTTTATCAGAGATCAATGCGTTCATTTTCCGTGAATTCGAAATCAAACAAAAAGCCTTTCAGGATAAAAGCTTTTCTTCAAACGAACTCAGCCAATGAAATATGATGAAAAAACATATAATATATGGAAAATGAAGTTCAAAATGCATGTGCTACATTTAAAAACGCTTTTTTATTAAAAAAAAACAAAGCAACATAATGTTTTGGTTTTATGTTAGCACTTTCCGTTGGATAATGCGATATATTTTGTGCATACACGAAAATTAATTACTCCAGTTTCAGTCATTGTTGTTTTTTCCGGTCGCCGTAAAAACCAATTTTGGGTTTTCGGTAAAAATTATTTGCACTTTTCAAATTTCATTAAAATTGTAATTGAATAAATGTTTTTTTACACTGTCAATGACAACCATCAATGACCACAACGATGATAGCACAAGGAAATTGAGTTTGTAATCAATAGTTTGTTGATAAATTGCTGCATATGATAACAGCATAGCATAGAGTGCAATGTTAAGCATCCTCTTTAGCACACATCCAAGTAAATTTTATTCTAGTGAAAAATATTTTACGATTAACATATTTTCATATTGACAATTACCAGCTGAAGGTGCATTCAAGAAATTAAAGCCTGAGCCAAATTCCGGTTTATCGTCGTTGTCTGGTGGTGTTTCATCGCCAGGAAGTGGAATTTCATCGTTACCTCAACATGCTGGACACACACCGACCACCGCATCTTGTCCGACGCCAGCCAGACGAAGACATCGTACTACATTCACTCAGGTACACAAACCATTTTATTTAATTTCCCTCCCATTCATCGTTTCACTTCACAAAATCTATGCAATGACATAATTGTCCATTCATATTGAAATTAGATAGTTCACTACTATAAATACTTCACTTATTGTATCTAGCGAATAGTTTGCTCGGTAAATGTTCTTGTTTAGCATAGAGAATCTTTCTGTCTCTTTCTCTATTCATGAACTATAATTTTGTCGTGCGAACTACAAAATGTGGTTAATTGAATTTGAGTGCCGAAGAAAAGTTTCGATATTTTTTTTTTTTTTCCATTCAGTCAAAATTGTTTTTGAGCATGTATTCAGTGAACATGTCATTCACCTCACAATGTGTTTGATTCTAATTTGCTTTGATTTATTGCAACAGGAGCAACTAGCTGAACTGGAATCTGCTTTTGCGAAATCGCATTACCCGGATATCTACTGCAGGGAAGAGTTGGCTCGAACTACCAAACTCAACGAGGCTCGAATACAAGTAAGTACACTTTATCAACACTCTCTATCTCTCTGCATGCTGGCCGAACCAACAGCCCTTGGTCGCCATTCAAATATGTGCCTGCGTTTCAATGAATGCAAAGCATAGTAAATTTATGTCAATAGGTCTAATTTGCCAAGCCACTAAATGAATTATTTATTAAAATGACTGAATGATAATTACAACACGTACTCACACCAAGCAAAACCAAGCACAAATTCTGATTTTTTTTTTTCAAATGTATAAAACAACATGCATTCATTCAAGTGCGCATCTCTTTTAACTTGCTTCTAGTTTTCGATGAATATCGCAAAATTGCTGCTTCAACCAGCTGCAAAGGAAACACGCAGTTTTTTTTTATTTCCGAAAAAGGAACCTGCTGAATTCAGCTACACAGTGTTTTTAATTGGAATTTATTCAAGTGTTAACATTTTAGTTGGCAAAATATCGACAGATTCGACAGTTGTCCACGTTTATTGGAATTGACGGTGGGGTGCATTTTTTCGTGGGGCACATAAAATCAATGCTCTCTACGAATAGAAAAACTTTTTTCATGCCAAAGTATCGAAAATTGCGATATTTCAGCTATTCATGTTCATTTCAGTTGGTCCCGCTGTTCGCATCAGGACACTTGTATTTTCAAACAAAAAGAAATAGTTTGATTCTACACAGAAATAATATGTTGAAGTTTCGAAAACATCAGAAGAACACCACAGTTTATTAAGGGGCAAAAAGGATGAAGTGCACGTCCGACTCATTTTGAAGTCGTGGAAAATGTAGAATTATTACTAATTTTGTTTAGCATTATTTTTAACTTACCGTAGAGATGTTTCACCTTGACCAGATCCTTTGCGCTAATTTGCAAAACCAAGGCACTTTCTCCAGAAGAATAAAATGTTTGAAAATATTTTCTTGTAAATAATTCACTCGTGCAAATAACGCAGAGCACCGAATTGCTGTTCGGAAAATTACATCAACAGTATTGTAATCATGTACATCGACGCGCACGAAAATCATTTCTAGCGTAAATCAGGCAAACAATTTATTTTCACCAACTGTGTCTGTCTATTTCGCAGTTCGATTACTAAGGCTACAGCTGAATTGTAGAACCTCATCTTTGATTCATATCATCAATTTTTTCGACGGAATTTCTTGTTAGCTGAAATTTGTTTCAGGCCTTTACGACTATCGATTTTGTCATGTTCAATTTTTTGCTATCTATCATTTTATTGGTCTTCGAATGTTTTATTGAATTGTCCGGCCAATGTTATTCCGTCTTGGCTGCTTCTGTCTGTTTGTGCACTCTTCATATGTGTTTTGTTTTTTCTGTCGGATTCGTGTTTGTGAAATATTGATAATTGAATTTCTTTTCGCCGAAATTGAATTGGTAACTCAATTATTGGGCTGAAATGCATTTTATTGCTTTGAAACTCGTTTAGGCGATACAACAAGAAAAATTACACGGATAATCAAAGCCACAACTACATTCAGCTGCGATAATAGTAATAAGGCAATTTTTCGCATTGAATTTCGATTTGGCTAGAAGCCGTCTGGAAAACGAATGGTTGTTTGAATATTCTCTTTTGTAATTATTTCGAAGATGAAAAATGTAGAAACAAATATTTTGCCTCGGATTTTATACAATATTATCGTGCATCGACTCGAGCCAGAAGTAGTCCATGTCGACTTCATCAACCAAAAATTGGGTAGCAACTCACAAAGTTCCACCCTCTTGTTGAACAACATATAGCGCTAGCGAATCGCATGCATTCCATTCATTTCAGCTCATCATATTTGTTAATGCTATCCCGATTATCGTCAGCGTCATCGCATTGTTTCTTTTTTCAATTTTGTTCATCCCGTCGTCGTTTTGATGTGCACCAAATGTGATATGCCGGCATTTATGCAAAGCCCCTCTTTATCGTGGCAACGTCTTCATATTCAAAGAAATAATGTTTCGCACGATTCGGAGGGTTCAACATTTTGCGAGACCGAATGACTGTGTACTTCTAGCCGAGCAAACAAAATGAGTCGGATGGAACGCGTTGGTTTTGATACTCAATCAAATGGAGAACATTTGGCATACCATCGATTTATGTGCAGAAAGAATGCACGTCTCCGTTAATTCAACAAGAGCCGTTTTGTTCCCCATTTTATTGTCAGAATGGATATTTTCTGAAACAGTCATTCGTCCTCATTCATTCATCCGACACATCGCTGTCTGTCTTTCGTGACAATATTGCAAAGCACCAGCGGGTCGAATGAAAACAATAAAAAAATTGAACTACCAAATCGTACAAAACCATTTCATTGGCTCATGTGCGATTTGCTTGAGCTATTTAGTACGAACTAAATGGGTATTGCTTCATGGGGACTTGTAATGGCGTCAATTTCAAAAGCTGATTCTTCTATCATACATGTTTATTCATTTCTCTGAATCTGAGGCGAAATACCTCACTCAAACCCGAAAAAAACCATGCATGTTGCGCTACATTCATTTTTTGTCTACATAATTCGGTTCGTTATTATCAGCGCAATATTGTCTTTTCAACATATCCGAACTACAAAATGGACGAAAAGTCAGCCGCATGCTTGAGTTCAGACTTGTTCACTTTGTCATAGAATCGTCTTTCTGCAAATGGATTAAATTGACGTTCAACGGCAAGAACATCGTAACAAAAATTGAGAGTTCAAAAAGCAGAAGAAAAGAAACGATGTGAAATTACGTGTGTATCTCTTGCTTGACTCTTAAAAGATGTGCAATATACGAAAAAAAGGGCAGAGAAAGAGAGCAGCAATGAGATTTTTCTTTTAGCTAAGCAACAAAATAAAATTGATAAAAAAACGTTGAGCGCAAATGAGGAAAGAAAGTGACGAAGAAATTCTTTTTGCGTGTTGCATTCTTTTCATCTTTTTGTGGCATGGAGTTCAGCCCGATGATGTTGATGATGTTGTGTGTGTGTACTATTAACGGTAATTTTTCAAGAAGATGGATCATTTTTTCGATCACTTTTCCTCTATCGTCATATCCATTAATGCCATAAACTCCATAATGTTTTTTTTCTCCATTCCGTCCCTCGACTTAGTTAATATCAATATGATGTCGACGTTTCAACCACTTTGTTTGCTTCATACACCCGCATCACTTTTTTGCACTCTCTGCATTGCTTTTTGGTCGGAAATTTATTTGCTTAATTTATATATGCTTAGCGGAATGTGAACAATGTATCTATCTCTAACTCTAGGGTACCGAGAGCTACGCTTCTTTCGATTGCAGGTTTCAATCTTAGCGACATCACATTCGATTCTTTTTCTCTGTGCATTTTTGCCTTTCAAATGAGAGAAGGAGAGAGAGAGAGAGAGAGAGAGAGAGAGAGAGAGAGAGGGAAGAGAGAGATAGAGAAAAGAGAATTGAAAAAAGCAAAAATGTGAAGTAAAAAACACGCATATAAGAGTTGCTCAAGCATTTTGACTGAAAAGAACATCTCTTTGGATATATTCTCGATATATTAAATGCTCGAGTAGTCTTTTTTCGCCATTTCAACAAAAAGGAGTCTAAAACAAAAATAAAGGAAAACAAGAACGAAGGAACGGAAAAAGATGAGGGAGTATTTTTCAGCAATGAAAATAAAAACGAAAATAGCAGCAAAGATAAAATAAAGTTACATTTGGTGTGTTTGTGCGAAGGGAAAATCTTAAGAAAAAGACATTTTCAAATGATGTTCGAGGGCGATGAGTGAGCATGTGTAGAGAGATTGGGAAACGGCGGGTGGAAAAAAAGAGTGCCTAACTAAAAGAAAATGACACACAAACAAAACAAGAGAGAGGAGCAAAGTAAAGCAAGAACATAACATCGAAAATGCTCATTCCGCCATGATATTTTCGTGGAAAGTTGAAGGCAAGAAAGAGGGCAGCAATTCAACTCTCGAAATGAGAATTTTGTGTGTCGAGTGAATGAAGTGAAAACCCTAAACAACTGCGATACACACATAAAGTACAAATGCACATTCACTTCAACGCTCGCACACATATGGAAGATGAATTTTGTGTAGTGACGGGGGTGGAGTAATCGAATTACGTATCCATTTGATAGCATGGTAGACGTTAGTCTCCGACTCATTTTATGATGTGTTCCACATTTGCCATCAGCTAGATATGAAGTATACGAAAAACAACAACGCCACCGCTACCGTCATCACTCGCGCCCACACCACCATCCCTCGTTGTTGCCATCGTCGTCGTCGTCACATTTTACCAAAAATAATTTCCTTCTTTAACTCTGCACACATCTTTCTCCCTCTCTCTTTCTCATTCTCATCTCTCTCTCTCTTACTCTCTCTCTCCCTCTCTCTTAACCATTCGCCATATTTGGTTTGTCGATTCGAAATTTACCCTCGTAAAATGTTCCAAAGGACACGGTATCTACTTGCGCCAATAAGTTTTTAAGCATGCTATTCATTTTGCTTTGAAGCAACCAAAAGAGAAGAAGAAGTAAAAGAAAAAGCAACGAACATGTTTAGCAAGTGCAACGTCGATAAAATAACAACATCGGCACTCCGCCATTCCCACTTGCCTTTTGCCATTTTGATCTCGATGTATCTATCAGCTTCGCGAGATAGCGCGTATTTCATTTATTTTTTCTGATCTTTTAAAACGTACAAATGCTTGAACAGCGCGCACCATCTGAATGCTCACTTTGAGTGCACTGTGTGCTTCGTTCAACAGACTTCAATTTTTTCGTGTGTTGCTCCATCCATTTCATTAGAAAAAGTAGTGTCTTTCGTTATTCTTATAATCGAATTGAAACAGCGCGACAGCATCATATTATCCTCGTACGCGTTTATTTTGAAAGTATTTGCAAAAAACAACATTGCTAGTCTTAAGCTATGTGCAGAATGAGTTCGATTCGAAGCTTTTTAAAATAAGATTGCAATCAAATTTGCCAGATAATCATATGTTCCATTGTCATTTGCACACTTTTAATCGCATATATGTTTGTTTCCGCTCAATTTTCGACTAGGTTTGGTTTCAAAATCGCCGCGCCAAATATCGAAAGCAAGAAAAGCAATTGCAAAAGGCATTGGCACCGTCAGTAATACCATCGTGCAATGGAATGATGCGAAATATTCAAGGATACAGCGTGTCAAGAGGCTATCAACCATATCCGCATCCAAACTCGATTAATCGATATCCACAAGTGAGTTGCCATTCAAAATATGAAATGATTATTTTAAATTAAAATATCTCTAACCATTGAAAATAATGTATGAATCGTCGCAGGACTTGTTTCAAATGGGTGCAACATCCTATCCGGGCATGTCACAGCCATTCTCAATGGGTCACACGTCAAATATGAGCTCGGTCGGTGTTCGACAGGATTCAATGGGTAAATTAATCAAATATTTTCATATAGAAACTATTTAAGACGGTTGATGACAAATGACTTGAGTTTCAAATCATATTAGATTGGACATAAATCTTAAAACCTACGAACGATTAAGACGACAACGCAAATGGAAATGTCTTCATTTTGAATTTCCGTTAAGGTGTTGCATTGACCGATTGCAATTTCTTCAGAAAATTCAACATATGCATGACATTTAACAAAATGATTCCTCAACATACCAAACGATGTCTTAATTATATATATATTTTTTTTATCTTCTTTATACAAATGCGTTCTTGCTCGAAAATAGGCATGTCGGCTGAAGATGAATGGTACAACAAAAGTTTATCAGCATTGCGAATGAATTCATCGCATCATCCGAATTTGTCTGCTCCGATGCTGCAGTACCAAACATAATTAATGTCGAACGAGGATAGTAAAAGTATTGACGAAAACGATACTTTACTATACTAGCAATGGCATCGCAGCACCTGCATCGAAAGATTCAACACTGAAAAGAAACTTCCATCCAATTAGATTCACTCATCTAAACTGGAGCAGCAATAGTAAATTGCACACGGAGGCTAAAAGTAACAATAAAAATATATTTAAAAAAAAAATGGAATGAACATTGAATTCAACAATTTTATCTCTCATCAAACAAATCATTAATCCCCCCGCCCCAGCGCATCCCTCATACATAAGAATTGTCAAGTTAGTTTTTAATTTTAACCGATTTACAAATCGTTGTGTCACACATTTACAAAACTATTCCAAAGATTTGTTAGTTTTAGTGTAAATATATGTAAGAGAATGGAATTTTGAATATATCAATTCATTACTTTGAGCATTTAAAATCAAGACGGAACAAAATACAAATCACTATTTGCATTCCAATTCAATAAACTTTGCAGATTCCCTTTTTTGTGTTAAAAGAAAACCATTTAATTTTGTAATAAAATAAGACTTTTTATTCATTTAATTTTACGCATTTTCTATCTAATTCGCTACGGTTCGAGTCTACGATCACAAAGCTACGTAAAGCTCTTTAACACATTTTTTTTTTGTTCATTTCAGTTGAAATTTGGGAAAGTTTGTAACAAAACAACAAACAGAAAAAACAAAATTATTAATCTAACTTTAATTGATAATATATATAGGATGGATAGTGTTTAAATGTATGAAGTATTCGAACAAATAACTTTGGATTGAGTATTGTCTTAGGGAATCGATTCCATTAGAATGTTTTGAGACAAGCGATTTCAAAACGATTTGCGGCTGACATTTCATCCGAATTGTAACACTTAGAATTGAGAATATTTGGCACCAATAGAGTGCTAATTGCAGGTATTCTAAATTTCACCATGAAAACCGTTCAATATTTTGCCACTGTAAAAGCAAACAGTCGAACAGCCTACGCAAATCGCATTGAATCACACTAATTAATTGATAATCAAATATTTTTTTTGTGTGTCCTGTAAATAACTGATGACAAAGAAAAAAAAAATGAAAATCTAATGAAATATGAAAACGAATAAATAAAATTAATAAACAGAAAATGACGACGATAATTTGCATTTGTTGAGATTCAACAGTGATGAATTTCTTAGCCACATTACGACCCGAGAGCTGAGCCTATCAGTTATAACAAATCAAGTGCATTTGTGTGCTTTACAAACTCGTTTCGGGGGCGCAGTCTTCATTTCGGCTTAATGGAATAATAAATGATCCCAAGTAAAATGAAAAGCGTGGAAAATTGTCTCTTATTCCTGATAGAAAAAATCATTGTGGTTGGCATATGGGCCATTGAAGACCGTGAGACACGTAACGTGTTCGTTGTAAGGCAAATTGGTTTGTAGCTTTGGTGTGACATAGAAAAATTGTGATTGTCCCGGCTGCGCTACGTTTTTGACGAGCATTTCGAAGACACGACGCTCATTGTTTGGATCCATACCTTGGTTGATTTCGTCAACACAACGGAATGGCACCTGCGATAGATGTTGCAGCGATAAACTGTACACAGCAATGGCCACCGCTCGCTCGCCACCCGATTGCACAAAACGGTCTAATGCCCGCAACTTCTCATTGTTGCGATACTTCACTCTGATTTCAATACCATACTTCTCATAATCGTGTTCACTTGAAAAAATCAGTTCCACTTCACCGGCACAGTTCATGGAGGTCATGAACTCGCCAAAGTTCTTGTTAATGGTTTTGACAATATGTTGGATTTTCGGGTACCATTTACGGTGCAATGTATTGATTTCATGCTCTAGATCACTCGATGATTTGGTTCCTTTCTCCAAATCCTTCTTCAGGGTCTGGATCGTATTGATTCTGTTACACGAAATGTACGTTTAAAAAAAATCAAATGTTTTAGATAAAAGCATTTATATATAAATATTCATGTTCAATTTTCAAGTGCAGACAATTTTGAAACGCTCTTAAAAGTAAATGTTTACCATTACCTTAATTTGTATTCATCCAAAACCGATTGATCGTCTGAAGAGTGGCAGAAAATTCGTTGTTCAAGATCTTCCATTTCATTGGACAATTCTTTCAAATCGTTGGACAATTCATCGAAATCTTTTTTGTATGGAAATTTATTACCTTCTGATGGTTTGTGATTTTCCGTCAATTTCAGTGCAATCAGCTGTTTTTCCTTCGCCTCTTGCTTGGCTTTATCGAGAATTATCCCAATACGATCGCAGTAGGTTTTGATTCGGTCAATTTCATCGTTGCATTCCATTAGTTGCGCTTCATTATTCGCGTTGCCATTTTTGAAAATAACCAGACGAGCACGCGCTTTCAATTCATCCAATTCGTGGTCCATAAATTTTTCGTACACTTTGACTGAATTTTCTTGGAATTTAAGCATTTTTTTCACAATGTTTCGTACTTTGCACTGGAAATTTTGTTTCTCCGCTTCGACATCAAATTTATCGGCCACGAGATCCGCGAGCTTCTTTTCTTGGTGATCGACTTTCTTTCGCATATGATCAAGCTCCAAAAGGCGTTTATGAAGTTCATTTTTTTCCTGAAAATTGGACTTGCACTGATGTTCCAGCAAATTGATATGATCTTCGATTTCTGTGCGCTTGGTGCGAATTTTATCGGAATCTCTGACCAATTTTTTCCTTTGCTCTTGACGATCTTCCATTTCCTTTTTGCTAATGCGTATGTGAAGCATATTCCGCGGATGCAATGGACTGAACATGGATGATTTTGCGCCAGAATACTTCGATACTTTGACCACAACGCGATGCGATGGCGTGAAAAACAGCTGCACGGATGATGGCAAACATTCGAATTTTCGCTCCAAATTTTCATTACCAATGAGAACATTGTGTATTTTATTTGTTTGGCACAAGTAATTGAGGATTGGGAACGGGGCCTCAACACAGTCGATTAAATAAATTTCACCGCCAAGTTTACGTAACTCACTGATGGGAACCTAAATGCATTGATTGAAAATGGACGAAATGAAAAAATTATCAGAACATTTGTTGAAAATATATTTAAAAAAAATGTTGAAAATGTTTCTCACCGCTGGTTTATATTTCACTGTGTTTGCGGCTGGTGAATGAACAGCATTGACTTGATATTTGTGGTCAATGCGCATAATTTTTAGGAATTTGTTCATGTCCTCCGTTTCCTCGCAGGTGAATGCAATCAGATCGTTCTTTTTGACACAGTTTTCGATATATTTCGCGTATTCGGTGCTTCGAACGTTTATTTCCAGGATCATTGGTTCATAGATTTTACCCCTGAACATTCCTTGATTTTGTCGCAGCCACATAATAGCCGCATATGTATCGGGATAATCATTTTGCAGAAGATTGAGTTTCGCGTCGGCTAATGAATTCAAGGCTTTTATTTTATTGTCAATCATCACCATTTGTGGTCTAATCGTATTTTCAATCTGTGAATTAATTTTTGCACGTGTTTCGGTCAGAGAACGAATCTGCTCGCTTGTTTTGGCCGTTTGTGCATCAATATCTGCCATTTGTTGTCGGACTTGATCCACCGAGCCAATTGTTTCCAGAAAATGTTGGTAGTCTTGTCTGAATGCATTGAGAATGACCTGATATTCGTTGATTTGAAAATCTCTTTCTTCGGCACTTTGAATGTACGCATCGAGTTCGCCTTTCTCACTTTGCAAAGCACTTTCCAATTGATCGATTTCACTTTGGATTCGGTTGATCTCATCACTGCATTTCATTTTTTTTGCTGATTCGATTGCCAGCAACTTTTCATATTTTTGGCGCTCTTTCGCTTTGTCATCAGCCACCTTTTGCAGGTCGTTTTTCTTTTTCATTTCGTCATTGTACTTTTTTTGTGCAACGGACAAATCTTTATCAATCTCTTTGCATTTTATGTACGATTCTTCGAAATTCATCCATGCAATTTTCTTCTCAATCACATTTTTGCGTCGTACCAAATGGTCTTGACGACGAATATTGTCGACGCTTGGCTGCAATAATTCAACACGACGTTCGTTCTGACGCAACAATTCGATTGTGTGTTGAATGTTCTTATCGCGGTTCAGTTGCAAAGAGCGCATCTCTTTGAGCTTTTCAAATGACTCAATCAATTCTTCCGAGCACACTGACTTTTGCGTACTTGCGAAGAGCTCTTGTGGATTTTGCTTGGCAAAATCTTGGACTCGTTCTTGTGGTAAAAATTGACACAAATTTCCAACTTGAACATTCAATTTGCTAATTTCTTCAAGATATTGCTTTTCGGTGACTTTATGATGATCAATCGTGTATGTGCTCTTGTTTTGACGATTGAATTCACGACAGAATTTTGTACGGTTACGTCGCTCATTCGTGTAAACAACGATCATGATTTGTGCAACATCTTTGCCATTTTTCACATAATCACACAGTTTGTTGCGCTCTGACAATATTTTCGTACTGCCGCCCATTCCGAGTATGACGGACGCCACTATTGATGACTTTCCAGTTCCATTTGGTCCGATAACCTATTGAAATTCACAATAGAATACCGTCATTAATTAGAATATGCATTCAACTTAACTGTTAACTGACAAAATTTTCGTTTTTAAACAATGCTGCATTTGTTTAGCTTCCATCAGAACGTACTTGCCGATGAAAAACAACTGTAAGCAATCAGGAATTCACATTGTCTTTGATCACAGTTCATGTTGCGTTTTTAAGAAAATTCACACCCACTTTCTAAAGATGCGTTTTACGAAAACGCTTTTCATGATACACTTTGACCGGTACGAATCTGCATCGCACGATATTAAGAATTTAGACACCCAGGCGTCTAATTCACTTTTGTGTCTAATTTTTGTAATTTTTTTCTGTATTGCACACAAATGCAAAATTATTTATTTTAACATAAACAACAAATGGAAGGCAACGGAAAATTTAGGCAAAATTACCAAATTCAGTTGTTCACTCGGATAAACGGTTGCTTCGGTGTGTGTAAGAAAATTTTTCAGATGAATTTCAACGATTTTGCCGGCAATCAAGTTTTGTGTATTTCTTCCGCTCAAATCCATTTGCTGGTCATCATCCGAATCGACATCCATCTTGAAAGCCGTTCAAGCTCAAATTGAGGACTCGTAGGAAATAAATAAATATGTTGTTTTTGTAGACACTTGCGATTGTTTATAAAAGCAAACTTGTGCACCACAATGTTCAACAGAACTCGACTTCGTCTCAATTGTTCCGTTTATCAACTAACCAAAATTGGTTTTGACAGCAAAACGAGCGCGAAGCAACATCTTTAGGTAAAACTTGGAACTATTCGCCATCTCATTGGCGAAATCAAACGCTGCGTTTTCGGTATTTTCTTTTTATTTTGTGTGCGTTAAATATTACGAATGTTATATTTCTAATTTCTTTAACTATTTTTTATATTTTAATGAAATATATTTCCAACTAAAAATTTAAATTAATGCTAACATCGGATTTGGCCCGTTTCGACGGTTTTGCTGCCTTGAGGAAAGGATTGTCGATCATTGGACTTTTCAGCTGGGGAGATGTGCTGATTGAATCAATGGGTGAACTTTGATGTTCATCTATTGACATATTTTTATCATCTTTATCTTTGCACTCGCCGTCTTCATCGTCGTCATCATCATCTTTGGCAATCATGTCTTCAGTTCGATTGGCAACCAAATAGTGATATTCCAATTCTTCAAAATCGAACACTTGATCGGTCGGATTCAGCGCGGCCAAATACGGAGGGAACGATGGCTTACATGCAATTACTAGAAACAAGAAAACATGACAATAATGAAATCGAAGTGAAAAGGAAATGAATAAAATGAAAACGAAGATGATATTTACATGGAAACATTTGATTGTCCTCCGATGCAAATAGACAGTCGGTGTCGCTAGTTTTCGCTAAAAATCGAGTCAGGGCCTTTTCAATATCGCGCTTTTGAGATGCGGCTTTTTCTCGGATGGCCTCATATTCGGTGACCGGCTGTTTGTGCGTCGGCGTTCGCACATATGCATGTGGATCTGGCAATGGGGGTAGAAAGCTGGGTATGTGTGGCGGATGAGATTGCTTTGTTCCGGCTTGCAGCAGATTCATTGGTTTCTGTGTGCATATTTGCTGTGGCGGTTGAATCTTGTGAATGTCTCGTTTTATAAAGGCTGTTATCCCTTCCAAGGGTATTCCAAGATTTACTAAAGCCACAACAACATCGCCAAGAAATGGTTGAGTTCGACCCGACAGCTCGGCAAAATTCTTTGATGTGTGCGCTATTTCAACAATCACTGTTGCGATTCGAAATGAATACAATAATTATTATTAGAATCAAAATATTGAGATTGTGTTCTCTAGGCCTTTGAACTTACAGCTTTGAAGCATCTACAAAAAAATATATAAAAGATGTAAATTATTTTATTCATTTATGGGTGCAATTCGTAGAAAATAGGAAACAATTTCATTGAATTTTACCTCTGTCAATGACTCTACACATTGTTTATCGGCCTTTTCGAAGCCCAATTCATCTAGAATGCTGGCGACCGCCATTTGCAGTACATTTCGCCTTGGATTTGGCAACAGTTGCTCCTGTTTCTCCATTTCAATTGAAAATGTATCCCCTGCCACAACAATGCAATTTCAAAATAATGTTATAAAAAATAAATCGTCTTCAATAAAATGAACAACACACAATATAAATGCTAATGACAACCGAGCAAATGTCAAACGTTCGAATGCGGCAGCGAAGTGCTGTGTGCGTTGTGAATTTGTTGCGTTGAAACGGTGCGTATTCAATCACGTAGCCAAGAGGCGAAATGCCAATTTTTTCAGTTGTTCGTAACTGCGTCAGCGCATTTATTTCGCTTCAAAACGGCGTGTATGTGAGAACTCACAAACATAAACATACACATCCTGGTAGTGTTTGTATTTATTCATTTGTGTGAGCAGTCGACCATCGGAGATTCACGAGCGATCGACAAGAACAAACGGCAAAACACACACATATTCGATGTGTGTGACTGTGTGAAGACAAACATACACCAGCGTGCATTTGTCGACGATAACAAGTCAGTCGTGAAGCGAAGTGAACAGAAAAAAACCGTGAACAAATGTGTGTTGCTGCAAAATTTGTAGCATCAAGTAAATAATCATCCAAGTAATCATATTCTGATCCGAAAAAGGGCTAACATACAATAATTGGTGGAATAACGCTTGAAAGTGTTTCGATCGAAATTTTTAAATTCATGTTAACAATTCGAATCATATCTAAATAGAATTTGTCAGTGCGAAACATTTCGATTTTTTTTGGACAAATGCACACAGCTGAAGTTGTAGTGACCGCGCTAAATTATTCAGTCTCTTGTTTGCTGTATTTTTACGCAATTGACCACAAATAATGCTGACCGAACATCATAAACCCAAACATTTCAACTCTGTAAGTGATTTAAATGTAGCATCGACAATTCAATATGCCTGCCAATCGATTTGCATCCGCCGAAACATTCAATGAGTTTAAAACACTCTTTTCACTCTCGCATCATGCAAAAGTGTTGTTGTTGTTTTTGTTGTTGTTTTTGTTATTCATTGGATGCGTTGCGTCTGTTAATGAACAGACAACGTTATGAGGTTATGTACGTTCTTTGCGCCAATTTGTGAGCGTTTTTTTTTATCGTTCTATTGCTAATGGCTGGTTCTATTGTAATGCATAGCATATCATGCAACTGTGTATTTCGTTTTTCTCACTCATCCATTTGTGTTCTTCGCTTTTCTTGGCTATTTCGATAAAATAATTAGTCGTAGTACTATATCATGTGCATATCGTATGTATATATGTGAACGAGCGCCCATGTAAGAGTGTACGCGTTGTATTTTAGAAAGTTGTCTTATTGCACTAAATCGAAACGCAAAACAACAAAAATAGTAAACACTCCACCGAATGGTGAACGAATTAAAACACTGAAAATATCGTATGAATCAATCGTAAATGGTTGAAACGAAAAAAGATAGCGAAAAAACGAAAAAAAAAAATAATAATGTGAACTAAAACAGTAATAATTTTTATTAATTCAACGGTACATGAAATTTGTGGATCGCCCATATATTTTTCATGCGATTTTCTTCATTTAGAACATAAAAGTTTTTACATCTTTTTATTAGGCATGCGTATGTTTTGTTTTTTGTTTGGCAGCTACTTTTTGTTGTTGTTACATTTCAATATATATCCATCGATTCAGCTGATTTTGTTTTGATATCAAACTATTTGTTGACATCCCTCTTTACATCTGTGTTTTTATTTCCAAAATTTTTGTGTGAATAGACCATGCCGAAAACCCTGTACAACTCATCGACACCGATAAAGCCCAACTTTGATCCAGTTAGCAAGAATAGCTGCACCATCGCTGTCAACTGCACAATGAATTATGAGAAAATTTACCCAGGCATCTATTTGACATCGATCAAAGATTTGTGTTCATCAGACGATTTAAAGATTTATGGCTTTACACACATAATATATATTGACAAGCATATCATGCAAAGGAGTGTGGGAAATGCGTCAGTCGATTCAAATGCACCACACAATGCAATAAACAATGCTGGTAAATGTAACCAAGAAAATGTGATAATAAAAAATGCGGAAACAGCGCTGACCGCATCAATAACAATACGGTACACGGCCGATGCATCGAGCCAAATACCATGTGTTCCCAGTAGCAGCAATTCGATGATGCAGCACCGATCATCAAAATCCACAGCAACAGCAACAGCATCAACAAGTTCAACGTCTATGTCCTATAGCAACCATGAAATGCCCATTGATGATGCACCGATGAAACTGTTCGCCAGCAACGAAAACTTTTTCGGCCACAGTGATTTTGAGACATTAGAATTGAACTTTGGTGAATCCTCTTATTTCACTGCCAATGTACTGCCGAATTGCTATAAAGCAGTTGCATTCATTGAAAATGCACTGAAAAATAATGGCGCCGTACTTGTCATCGATTGCATCGGTGAAAACCAGAAATGCATTACAATTGTCATTGGATTTCTGATGTACAAATACAATAAAAACTTTTTGTAAGTATTTTCATTTGGAAAATTTCAGTTTAAGAGTTCGCAATTGAGAATCCAATCCGAATGACTGCTTGGATTTAATGACTAAACTTGATGAAAAATAGCTTCCAATTGTGTTTGAAAATTTGATAAAAAAAGTCGTCAAATCTGCGTACTTGGATAATAATAATTGCAGTTCAATTCAAACACGATTCAAATTATGAAATTTTATTTTCAAATTCTTCGTAGAAATTCAGACGCAACTTGGACATGAAACTCGTCCCAATTGCGATCTTTGCGACTCTCTTTCTCTCACTTGACATAAAAAATGTATTTCACTGACACAATCTAATTTCACATCTTTTTCAGGACCGCTTATCAACTAATAAAACGTTTGCACCCAAATATAGAATTAGATAAGTTTTTCACAACTCAACTATACGAGTACGAGCCGATTTTGCAGGTGCAACGTTCACAATCGGCTGGAAACAGTTGTTCACGTGAACTGCGAAGTTCTCTGTTAAAACGAAAAAAGTCATACGATGATTGTTATTATTATCAGTCGAATGCGATGCCAACACTATTGCCGCCGAATCCATTCATTTGCACCGGAGCCGACAATTTTGTAAACAATGTGGAACAAACCACAGATATTTTAATGGAACAATGAGCACTCATCGTCCATCCCATCAAACTTTTGACAAAGAATTTGAATGAATAAAGTGATAGCCACCACCTTGTAAGTTCTGACAACACATCTATCGATGAAATCAAATGAAACGTATGTAATTCGACTTGAATTTTTAAAGGACGGGAGTTGAATGATTCTTTTACATTTTCTGAGTGACTTGATAAGAGATAACGCTCAAGTATCTTTGGGTCGTTAAAAGTTTTGCAAAGACACCTACCGCTTATCGCTTATCTCGGAAGCATGGAATTCGTTTGAATCTTGAGCACAAATATACTTTCGATTTTTAAATTAAGCCCGGTGATAGATATGTACGACGAAGAAAGTGCTTGGAATTGGTGACAAGTTTGGATTAGGATTCTTTTTTTATCTCAAATTTTTTTTATGTAATTTTTAAATTTCATTTTGAAACCTAACTTTAGGCTAATCGTTGTTCAAGCACGTCTGTTTGACATTCATTAAAATTTGATAAGCTATTTGTAGCTGATAACTATTACACAGGAACATAAATACAGGCTCATATCCTTAACCTGACAAAAGATTTATATTTTTACAATTAATTTTTGAATTGGTTTCCTTTTAGTTTAGAACCAAAGCAGTTCGAAACCGATGAGGGATATTTTAAATTCGAAATTCATCTGCATTTATTTGTATCATGGCATATAGACGAATGATCAAAAATCATGAGCATTAGATCGAAAATTTAGAAGAAAAACGCTGTGCAACTCATAATTAGCCGAATAAATGTAATTGTTAGGCATAAATTTTTCTTTTAAGCAAATACACCCGCGCCGTGCATACAGCAAACATTTCTAATTGGCTCAGCGATTGACCAGTTGTTTAGGTTAAACGAAAATGGAGTGAAAAAAAATGCTGAAGTGTACAGAATCAGCGACCTCGATACATGCTATGCGATGTAGTTAGAAGGGTGATTGTTTAAACTTGTTTTATTCTTTTTGACATCAACAGGAGCCGATGTGAACTGTTGCATGGAATTTGACTGAAATGTACTACTAACAATGATGTAAATAGGATAATTTATAAACCGAATTCACACTAGACTACAAATTTTAGCGAAATGTCAACATCCTACTAAGCTGACGTTTTACCCAGCATCGGACTAAAAAAGTTTCAAAATTCTCATATGAACTAGAACCGTTGAATGTTTTCATAAAATTTGTACTTTGGTGTGTTTAAGTCTAGGTATGGTATGCGATAAATACAAAAGAAACAGCATGAACGACACACACAGAAATAGACACACTTTCAAAATAAAGTCAAATCAACAATGTTACAGGTTCCAGTTTTTAACGAATCTATGTAAATTAAAATGTGCGTGTTCCGGATCTTGTTTTTCTTTTCGCAACACTTTCAATAAAAATGCATCTTAAATTTATTTGTGTATGCGGTTTTATTATTCATTTTTGGAATTATTATCAACAAATATGGATTATTGTAGCAAATTCTGGATCGAGCTCCTTTAATATGGTTACATTTTGACTGTGATTTGTTTCTCTTGTTATTCAAATTCCATATTTTTGAATGCTTCCTGAAGTTTCTTCTGCGTTTCAGTGATTTTGGCACATTTCACGACGTGCTGCTTCATTCCCACCTGCAGGTTTAAATGCAATAAATGTTTATTAATGCATCTTAATAATAAAATCGATATTAACATTTTTTTTAAGATCGGATCCTAAAATTTTGCTAATGAAGAACGGATATTCACTACTCATCCGAATATAATTTGAATTTTCAACTTAGAAAAAGACACATTTTTTAGTGATAATAGCAAAAAATTCGATGTTAGGATTAGATCTTAAAGAATATTAACATTCCATCTTAATCGATTTATCTTAATATTCATTTCGATGGGGTCTTAATATTGATGATATTATATTGACATAATAAAAAAAGGTTAATATCAATATTAATAACACCGTTTTTTGTTAACATATCGCAAAATTTATATCTGTATCTCACCTTGCTTTTGAAACGCTTGTTGCAAATTTCACAAATAAACAGAGGATCTGTGTCATCTGCGTTGAATGGTTTCACATCTCCAGCCTGGCATTGTCGAATGTGTTTTGAGCAATTCGAAAAATCACCAAAATGGCGATCACAATCCGGACATTTGTACTGTTTGATGCCTAGATGTCGGAACACATGCGCTTTGTGCTGATCCTTTAGGGGAATATATTAAAAAAGTTATAATAATAGATAAGAAAGAGATTGAGTGTGAACATATTGAAAAGAATGTTCATTGAATTTACCTTTCGCACAAAACGTTTGGAACAGAATTCACAATTGTAACCAACTCCTTCTTCGTTTTTCTTGTGAGTTAATTCATGCCCTAAGTTAAAAAAGAGATACATTTTTGTGTTCAATTTTCGTTGAATTCAGACGAATTTGAGGTAGACTTACTCTTCAGGTCGTAGTTTCTCTCAAAAGCCCGATTACACTGTGTGCATACATGCTGTCGAATGTTAATCGTAGTAGAATTATGACGGCGCATATGTTTATGCAAATCGCCAGATGCACGAAATGCATATGTGCAGTTTGGATATGAGCATTTGAACGGCTTTTCACCGGTATGAATTCGAATGTGTCTGTTTCAATGAAAAGACAAAAATCAGAAAGAAATCATCAAAAAAAAAAACCAATTACAGCACACAAATAGCTGACATTTTGAAAGAAGAAACTTTGTCAAACAAAATTCAAACCAATATGCAAAGCCTTACCTCGTTAAATCTCCGGTGCATGTAAATGATCGGTCACAAAACTGGCAAATTTTACTCTTTTGTTTCGAGTGCAGACGCAGTATGTGTGGTCCAAGTGAATATCGATTCGAAACCATTTCATGACATATTGGACATTCAAACTTGTTATCATCCGTTGGAACGGCATTTTGGACCACTTTTTGAATATATGCATTAGTATGCTTTTCGGATTTGTGAATGGTGGTGTTCAGTAGTTTGGAATCCTTCTCATCGTCTTCCCGTTTTTCACCCTCTAATTGTTTGCTGAAGCGTTTCTGTGCGATTTGTTGGATTTTACCAATATCAACTTTAACGGGAACCTTTTCTAATTGGACATCAACGTATTCAACTTCTTCGTGTTCGGGTTCATTTCCAACAATGCGACAATGAATGCTGTTGCTATCCTTGCAGTCCACCACTTCAAAATCGATGCCATTGTCAATGTGTTGGAGTTGATTGTTTTCGTAGACTTGGTCTTCAACAACATCAACTAGTTCATATTCCTCTTCACCGTCTTCAGATTGAACGATTACCATAAGTGCTTGATCTTCTTGCATTGCAGCACCTTCCACATTAGCATCATTCATCAACATATAATTGTCATCGGTTATGAGTTGCTCTTCAATTTCATAGTTTTCTGGCAGATATCCATATCCATCGGTATTCTCCGGAACAATCAGCTCACCCTCATTCTGCTCAAAGTAAATCTCTTCTGTTTGTGGTTCATGTGTGCTGTTATATTTTTCTTTTTTTAAATTGGACGTTGGAATCTCTTCACTCGGCTCACTTTCGTCATCGTCTTCTGCATCACTGTCATCTCCCAATTTCGCAATTAACTCGAAAATGTCTTGCTGTGCTTTGCTTGTCTTTTCAAAAATTTCCTGTTGCACTTGCAACAGTTTCTGCTGTGCCGCCAATTGGGCCTTCAATTGTTCTCGCAGATTATGCTTAGTTGGAGATATTTTGGATTTTTTCTTGCTCTTCGAACTCTTTTCGTCCAACGACTCTTGAATGGCATCAATTTCCTTTTTGTAAGTCTGTAAAACTTTGACTTTATGATCATACTTGTTTTTTTTCTCATTCTTTTCCGTTGTGCCTTTATGGCACTTGGCAATGTGCTTCTTCAGCCAAAGTGTACTTGAAAAATGTAAATTGCAATGTTTGCAACTAATTTCGTTGCTTTTGGATGCATTTTCGGTTTGGTCGTGTGTGGCAGTTGACTTTGGCTCCGGGCCGGCTTTCACTGGATTTGCAACGGTTTTCTAAAAATAATTTCGAATTCGCCATTCAAACTGTATATTTCTTTGTTTAACTGGGCTTTTCTACACTTACCTTCAACTCCACTTGAGCCGTGGGCTTTGATGTCAACGGATTGCTCTTTGTCGAACGCGTATCATGTGATTTTCCCGCATTTGATGGTGCACTGACCTTTGAAACAATCAACGATTTAGTGCCGCTTTCATTTTTCACCGCAACCAATTTACTTTGAAGTTTGGCCGATCTTTCGGTTTGCTTTTGAATCACTTTCGACTTCTTCGATACATTCAATACCTTCAACGTGACCGATTCACTAATGGAGTGCGGTGGCTTTGTTTTTGCTGTCGCTTCTTCTTTTTCACGCTGTTTTTTGGTGCCTTTCATGTTTACATCGATCACTCCACTTTGAAATCACTATGAAAATTTATTTTTCACAATATTTATTACGGAATTGTTGATTTGTGATTGTGTATTTTTTTTTTCAACGGGAAAAATTGCATGCGATTCTTTCTGCGGCGTTGTCTCAATGGAAAAAAACTTGATTGTGAAAACAAAAAGAAATGTCATCGCCGAGTCTCCATTTGTGATAATTTCAATTTGAGTGGAACGGTCAGAAGTGGAGAGGAATACCGACAAGAGCTATGCCAATAAATCTTCACAAATTCAATTCTCTACCGAAAATGAAAGATTTATTTACGAAAATTTTGAGATTTTTAAGATATCATAGATTCAAGCTATTTATTTTTGTTAGTGAACGGAATAGAACGTCACTTTTAGCGCCCAGAACTTAACACACGGCAATTCTACAATCGTTGACATTCTCCACTTGTTACCGTCACAGCAACTTAGCAATACTTAACGTAGTCGTATCGATACATTGAATTCAGCTATATGATTTGTCTGTTTGCCATTGCCTTTGAATAACCAAATGATTAGCAAAAAATTGTGTTTATTAGATCAAAAATGATTATCTTTGATAAACAGACATTTTTTGACGGATTTTTTGAACAATTTCCATATTTTACATTCAGACAAAAGTTCATATTTCGAAGCAATTTTTGATTCCAAGTATAACAATTTCATTGAATCTTATCATGAAGATTTCCATTTTTCGAATGTTTAGATCTCGTTGTATAATTGTATATTCCAAACATGCGAAATAAAAGGCTGAAATTCTCGATAGAATTCAATTGGAAGGGATAAATCATTTTTTGCTCAATTAACAGATATACCGATTCTTTGTACATCAATATATGTTCCAAATCGACTGGATAATGCAGTGCACCTCGAAGGTAACATCTCTTTATAAGCTGGTGATTGTCCAAACGGAACCCTTAATTTTAATAAGCAAATAAAATGAAAGGGCATGCAAAATGTATCAGTTACCAATATCCATTTCCAAAATTTCAAATGCAGAATTTCCAGAGTAAATATCGTACAAACAGCTCTCTGATATTCAAATTTTGAGAAACAGTTATCGAGTTTTCAAAAAATAATCTTCGTTGGTTTTGTACATAATTATCCGTTTGATTCCAACGATTGAAAGGCATAAGGTATAATCAAAATGAATGAGTTTATTTGAATTATCTACTCCATAGCCGAAATGTACGTTCGAAATTCAGGCGGAGGAATAAATATGGCGTCTCCACTTAAAAAGTGGAAAATGGTTTTTTGCATACAATTATTCGAAAATCAATTTAATGTGGCTCGCATAAAACTATTTAATTAAAATAAATGTACAATTGTAAAGATTCCAAAAATAAAAGCGTCACAAAAGGAGATCAGTGAATGCAAAATGGGCAAATCCATCGTCCGAGCGGCGAAAGGTGATACGCGGTGACATTTGCTTCGCCCCAGAGTCCATAAACGCCAATGAATGTTTGACATTTTGTTGTCAAACAAGGGAAAAAAATATGTGCTTCATAGAACAATTAGCTAGGGAATAAGCAGCTACGACTCGGTGCGAAAGAACTAAAATTGCGCCACTTAAATTCAATCCATTACCGTTTGTTTAATAATTTTAATATTTTTTCATACTTTGTGTAGCAATAAGATGGCAAGTGAAACAGAGGCTGATGGTTATAGTTTAAATGATGATTGTGAAATGGATGATGATGATGATACGGCGCTGAGTCCGATGAGTTTGCTACTTGTGCCTCAAATTGCACTCTCCGATGGAAAATTCGACGAGGGAAACGAAGATTACGATGATTCAAAAGAGCCAGAAGAGAGTTTGCTTCAAGAAAACGTATTTAAATCGTTCAAGTGTGATGTGTGTGACAAAGAATTCAAGCGGAACGCGCATTTGAGACGTCATTATCGTCTACATACGGGCGAAAGACCGTATAATTGTCAATATTGTGGACTGAAATTTGCCCGATCTGAACAACGAAATCAGCATATTTCCCGCGAACACAATCAAACACATATTACTTGCTCAATCTGTAGCAAAATTTTTGCAACAGATGAAGAGCGAATGAATCATATGGTATTGCATTTGGAAAATAAATATTTTCGGTGTACGATTTGTCTAAAGGAATTTGATAAGGCGAGCGCATTAGCCGGCCACATGCAAGTGCATTCTAAACACGAACCAATGGACACATCTAGAAGGACATACCGATGCACGACATGTAATATGGTATTTTCACGCTTTGATCATCTAATTCGCCATCAAACGGTACATTCGGGTGTGAAAATGTTTCAGTGCCAATTTTGTATGAAACGCTTTACACGGGCCGACAACAGAACAAAACATCAAAAAACCTGTCGAGTTGGGCGAACATCCGCGATCGATGAAAATGGACAAGCCGATGACGAACTTCCAATGAAAAATGAATCGCAACAAGTGGAAGATCCACTGGAAATTATCAACGTTGCATCGATCCCAGAGCATTATTTCGAAGATATTGACACGAGCAATAACACCGACGATTTGTTGGACAATATCGACCTATTCAATGATGAAGCCGAAGATAATTTACTTGAAGTTGATAAAAAATCGGCCAATATTGTGGCCAATATTGTGGCAAATACTGAAAATATGCGCATGAAACAAACCGAAGCGGATAAAGATTTGAAAAAATTGGGCGGCATTCGGCAAAAAGTTGAGCGACCAAAATTGACGCAAGAAGAATTGGAAACACTTACATGCAATATTTGTGATAAAACGCTCGCCCAAAAGTACCATCTTGTTCGACATAAAATTATACATCTCAATCAGAAGCCATACAAATGCTTGAAATGCTTGCGATCGTTCGCTCGACGTGAACATCTTCGGTGAGTTACATTTTTCCTTTTATTCATTCGATTGTTGTTTTATCTGTGATGAGTGTACAGATGTTTCGATTGAAGGTTTTCATTTTATTCCTGATTGAATCAATTTCATTTTTTTTCGCAGACATCATTTATTCACTCACAAAAGACAATCGGAAAAAATGAATTTGTTGCAAGAGAAGCATCGTCTCGATATGCAAGGAGCACCGAGGACCAGATCAAAAACCAACGATTCAATCGCATCTAGCTCGCATTCGATCAAACGAGAGTTTGATTCATCATTGCGACAGCAGCTACTCCACCGATTCAAATTATTTGCCATTAAGCTTAAACAAGACAATGCTCGAGAAAATGGCGATTTCTACGAGCAATGCTTCAATTTCATGGGCAATTTAATCTTATCGAACATTGATTGTGTCAACAATGAAATGTTTGCATCCCATTCAAATACAAATAGTAATGTTTATTCGAACAAAAGTAAAGCAAGTACAAAGACAGCCCCTCAGCCATCGTTGCCAGTTGTTACGATAAAACGCGAAGAAGATAATCTGTTCGAGAAAAAATTCTCGTGCAATAGCTGCAATGCGTCCTTCCCTAACCTGACACACCTGCAAAGACACTCTTTACAGCACACAGGAGCCAAGCCACATATATGTGATGTGAGTGTCGACTCAAGTTGCCGTGTGATTCTCACTAATTCTATGTTATTATTTCAAAATCCAAATTTTGTTTGTATTTTTTTTAGATATGTGGCAATCGATTCACAAGAGCTGAACATAAAAGAAGACACATGGCGATCCATACAAATTCCCAAAACTACGAATGTGAAATATGCCTGAAGAAATTTAATCGTTCGGATCATATGGTGGCGCACTTTAAGGTCCATCATCAAGACATAAAACCGTATAAATGTAAATTTCTGTGTGGGGAAAGATTCGATACATTCAAAGAGAAATTGTATCATTCGCGATATTGTATGCATGTACCGCCGGCGCCTGACTCTATCGACAAAGATGACGAAATGATGCCAAGCAGCGGCGAATCCCAGGAAGAGATTCCAATGACCGATGGCGATGATCCCTTCTCGAATGGTCAGGCTGAAATCGACGATTCACATCAATTCAATAGCCATTTCATTAAAACCGAAGCGGACTATGATCCGGAAGACAACTATTATTATTAGATCGAATTTGTCATTCGTTTTGTAATTTTAAGCAATATTTGTCTCGTGTATTATCAAATTTAACGACAATGAGATCATTCATAATTATTTTCATTTAATCACTTTATTTCATTCGGGTGTGGACTAAACACATAGGCAATTGCAAACTATTTACGATTAAAATATTTAATCGAATATTTTAAAAACAAGCCGAGAATTAGTGAAAGTAAAAATAAAGCGTATATTTTGCATGAAGTGTAAAAAAAAGCTACATTTTCTTTCAATTAATCGTTTGCTTGCATTTTTATTTATAAGTATGAAAAAAGCGAGTGTAATTAGGTTAGCTGACGAATATCAATGCGATTATTTGGAGGCGAGACCGTCCAAACGGGATTCCAGTTTTGCTACTTCTTTCTTCACATTCTCCAAATTGACGGCGAACGCTTCTTGCACATTTTGCAGCAGAGTTTTGTTGCCGGCTAGACTAGTCAATAATGTTTGCTGTGTTGCTTCCAATTCAGCAATAATTTTGCTAAAGTTTGTCGCTGTAAATCGCAAAAAAAGGAAAATTTTCAATATTTTACTTCAACCAAATTTTCAATTTTTCATCCGGGGCAATTTGCTAGCTTACCGTAATTGTGAAGATTCTCTAGGGCTTGCATTCGCTGCAACATGTTTGGTAGCAGTTGTGCGATTGGCTCGGCTCGTTTCGCTATTTCATAGAGTTCAAGTGTTTTTTGATCCACCGATGAGTCTTTGCTGAGATTGTTTGATGTAGCAGCTATTGCATCCATTTTGTTCGATAAATTATTGATTCGCGTTTCGATCATATCCAATTGAGCGGGCTGCAGCAGAGCTGCTACTGTTGAAATTTTTTGAACGGCATCTAATAGATTATTGGAATGTAAAGCCATCGAAAGTCGAGCTAATTTTTCTGGATGTGCACCAATTACGGTTTCAATTTCATGCAATTTATTTTCTAACTCAGCGATTCGAGTGGTTGCTATCAATTCACTCGAGGATTTTGCTGGTGCCAACACAGATGTTCCAGTTTTTTTGTATTCATCGATTTGTGAGAGTAGCTTTTCCATTTCGGCATCAGCCGTGGCTGGCATTGCTTCAGCACCAAATACCTGCTCCAATCGTAAGCCACCCAATACCTTTTTTGCGTTGTTCACAACATTACCAATGGCCTCATAGCATTCCCTATTCTCCTTGGATGTTTCCGAATCTACATTCAAATTATTTAATTCCTGCATCAGCTCGTCCATTTCGAGCTGAAGGCGACGACACTTTTGAATTGGAGTCTCTCCTTCCCCATCCTCCGTTCCATATTCGTAAACTCCAGACCGAGCATCGTAACCACTACGCAATCGACGACTTATACGATCCGAAAAGTCCACGTAGCCGGTGAGATACTTCCCTTTGAATTTATTGTATGCGTCTTTGGTTGAAATATGCAATCGTTCGATGTGCTCACTTTCGGGCTCTTCGTAGAAATCCGATGACTCTTCTTCAGGAACATCCGGAGTTTCATACACGTCTGGTTCGTCGTGAGCCTGCAGGCAAAATATCATACATGTTATGTTGTTCCTATTTTGGATTAGGTGTGACCGTCGTATTTCAATATTCGCTAGACATTGATTCGGATTTTCACGATATGTCAACATATTTTACTTACGATTCCGGGCAAGTCTTCGAATTTCGGATCAACCATTTTATTGATTTCTATCAAATTCCCTCGGGTGATTTGCTCCAAATGTTTAGAAAGTATACCTTTTTTCGTTCAATAAAACAAACTCAACCTACGATATGTCATCACAATTACTCATTTGCCCCTATTCAGCACTTGACAGATGACGTGTGGTCGGGCAACACCAACGTATACAGCGAAAATGTAAGCGTGAATTGTATTGTACTCAAGAGATTGAGAAAGTTTTTGGCGGGGATATGCAACGAAATAAATGTTTCGGTTTTCACCAAATTTTTTTTTATCATTCGTGATTGTCGCGTTTAGCTTTCAATGTAGTTTGAAACATGAATACATTGCAATACATTCATTTGGTCATACTGTTTTTCCCAACTTGTTGCACATACGCAGACATTCATGGAAAACATTGATGTGTTTAAACGATCGTTAAGTGGGAAAAAAAACACACAAATCATAGATGCAATCAAAAATCATTTCCAAAATAGAAGCAGAAGTAATTTTCAATATAAAAGATGCTTAGGCTCGAAACACCGCCATAAAACACATTTACGGATGCTTTATTTACAAGTCTTGTGTTTGATAAACATCGAAATGATGCAAGACTTTAATGTTAAATCGAGATTCATTTGACCTTATCATGAGCAGTTTATAGTTCATAAAGTCTAGTTTATGACTTTGCATCTTGATATTTACATCAAATTTACAAGAAATAAATGTTACCGTTCGGCAAGCGAACATTACCTTATTCTTGACCTGCCATTTTAATTAGTTCCAGCTTCTGCGCTAAAATCTTTACTGTGGGAAAATCTAAATTTATTTGGAGATTGAAAAAACCAATTTTAATATCGTATCAAAAGTCTTTTGATAAATTTATTTCAAAAACGTATTTGTAAATCGCATTTGATTTTCGCATCAATTCCAAATTTTATTGAGATAAATATTTTTTTTAAATTTTCATCACATTCGTCTTTTTGCCTTGCATTTCTATTTCAATCACTTGTCCGGTATGTGTATAAAAAAGAATTACAAACAAATGTTTTTCGCATAACTTTGAAAAATGCAATAACAATTGAAAAGATTGTATGCATTAATTAATTGTCATTTGTCACAATTTGTTAGAATTGAAACGAAAAAATTCGGATCTTAAAATTAATGACATCACTTAATTGATAAATAGGCCGACTGTTTTTATTCTTTTAATTTTCTTTATTCCTAATTCATCTATTAAATTCCTTATTACATGTTATTCTTGTCTTTCGACAAATGATCTTAGCTTACAAAATATTTTCCGTTTTTTTTCAATGTGGTTTTGCTTCACTAGAGCAGAATAAATTCCGAAGTTTGACTTCATGTAAATGTCAGCTCAAGGCCAATAAACATTGATTGTTGAGTGAGTGTGAGTAAAAAAGAGTAATGAGACAATGAAAATCAATAAATAAAAGTGAATGATCGCCTTTTTTACGGGGCCTGTGTACAAAATTCGGTTAAAATTGTATGAAATTTAAGATTGATAATCGGTTCATTGAGAGAACTTTGCACTGAGATTTTGAAATCGAAAAATTGATTCTCCTAAATTATTGCATTCTCTTTTCTAAAAGGTGAAATTTAGAATGAGTTGAATATTCCTATGGGATTAATTTTTGATAGTATGGTTTACGCTCATTCTTCTTGATCACGTAGAAACTTTTGGGTTTGCCATTTCCGGGGAAATATTTGTTGCCAGCTGATTTGGCAGTGGCGGCGGCAGCACCATTGTTGGAAGCGCTATTGTACTTACTGGCCTTCTTTTTTTGTTTGGCCGGTGCGTAGTATGTTGGCGATTTTTTCTTCAGTAATTTTAAATTCAAATCGTCATCGATGCCATTCAAGTTGACCGTATTCACTCTATTGACATCAGAATTGCTATCGTGATTGTGTTTGCCCGAGAATGCTTTGTCCAGCGTTTCGTTGTTGTCATCCCATGGGTTCGACCATGTTGGTATATTTTTAATATCAATCAAATCATTCACATCATTCGAATGTCGAAGATTCGATGATTTACGGCCGGTACTTTCGCCTTTGGTGAGCATTTTTTTCAATACCGGCAAATTCCAATGATATATATGTCCTGGCTTGCCGTTTGATTTGAAGCCAACCGAAGAAATCTGCTGCATAACATTGTATTCAGAGCGACAAAAGCGCAATATCACATTTTTTGCGAGTCGTTTGAAACATGACATTTGTAATTTCATCGAATGATCGTGTGCAAAACAAAAAAAAAAACAAAAAAAAAACAAAATGTGATGACACCGCACAGGAAAGAAAAACCAAGCGACGACAGGTTGATGACGATTTTGTGATGGCATTGCAAGGCACGAACATCGCAAAAAGCAGGATGCATAGAAAAACGCCGATCGAAAAAAGAGAGAAAAAGAAAAAATAAAGAAAAATAAATGAGAAATCTGCTAAGTAAATTATCTAAATTATTTGTTAATCGATTGCGTTTGTTGAAATGCACGTAAAATGTTTGATCAATTGAGCTCGCTCAAGCACACTTCGGAGCACAACAATGCTCCTTCAAATGAACACAGATGCACTAACAACATCTATGGTTGTGGCAGTTTTCGTGTTGCTTGTATCTTTCTCTTTGCCATTTTTTGCCTCTGCAATTAAAATACTTGACGCAATTAAAGCGATACAAGACTATGGCTAAAGAAAAAAACACAGACACAGAGTTAAAGTTGAGCACTTATTTCCATTAGGAGGTAATCGTACATAAACAACAAATGACACGAAAATTACGTTAAGCATCGAGCAACAAGAATCAGACGCAATTCTTTCAGCAGTTACGCAAAACCGCATTTAAAACGATCAAGTGTATGAGCAGAACGAGATGCTATCGCCAGTAATATGGTGTTCGAAAGTGAAAAAGAATACATTTTGATTCAGTCATTGAAAGATGGTCAGTAAGAAGAAGACACAAGCCATAACAAGGACGCTAATTATGCATTCTTTTAAGCAACAGCATCACATATCAACGAATCATGCATAATAAATTCATAAAAATATTTAGCGGTCTTTTACATTTCTCCGGTTTTTTTTTTCTCTCCAGAAAACAGCAGAGCGCAGCAAAACAAGTGATTCGCTTCATCAGATAAGGCGATTTGTTTTGCCCTGCTCAATTTCGGAATTTGAGTATTCAATGTTGGACATTGTTTGATGCTCTTAACCGTTCGTCAAATTGCGGAAATTCCATCCTTGCTCAACGATCTGATTCATATTCTTACCTTTTGATTTTTGTCTTCGATACCGTTCTTATTTTGTGCAGTATTCGAATTGGCATAATAGTATGGATTCGGAGGCAATTTTATGATGAACATGTGTGAGTCATCGGGTCGTGAATGATGCCGAGATGATTCAACAGCAAGACGTTTACGATGATGACCGGGCGGTGTTTTAAGTTTCGCCAAACCCAAAGACCTTCAGGCGTAAGACACAACAAAAATAAGAGATACAAATTTTAAAAAAGAAATCAAAATTAAATGGAAAAACAAAAATCGTGTTGCAATGTTGCCTTTTGCTCTTTCTCATTTCTTTGTTATTGAAATTGATTGGATGATCATTTTGAACATTTTTTCTTTTCTATTTTTTGCATCAATTTGAGATTTAATCTATGTAAATAAATGCATCACAATAATAAAAATGACTCACTTGAAGAGTTCATGATTCGATGAAGCTTTCTTTTTATCAAATCCAAACTTTTTGTGGCCATGATCTTTTTCCAGAAATTTATTCGCATGATAGTATTTGATGGTGGAATCTTTTTCTTTATGCAAATGGTTGTATGAGCCGATGGACGGTGCCGTTAGCCCGTCTGGTGGCACGTACGCTTGTATTCGAGAAATTTTCGAATCTCGATATTTGCGCGGAGTAGCCGATGATGATGATGATGATGACGGCGGCGGCGATGCAGCTACGGCCAGCGTACACATCACAAATACTGAACTGAAATTTCAAGAGAATATGGAATGAAAAATATTTATCATTTTGTGTTGGCAGACAGTTAAATAATTTCAAAAAGGTTCAAAGGAATCTATATGAATGGGAAAAAATGCAGGCAAAAGAAAAATATTTCGGATTTCAGAAGTCAACATTTTGGGCGGAATTTTTTTTTAGTACGTAACAGATGAAAAGAAAAATATTGTAAAATGGAACTTTCATCCTCGAAACCGTTAGTTCGAAGCAGTTTTGAAAAAAAGGGCCAGTCGTAAGTCTCTGTTTGAGACCTATAAATCCATAAATTGAACTGTCACAGAAAAAACTGTCACTTTTTCATCGTTTCAAATAATGTTCGCAATACGAAAGTATTTTTTTGGGCTGTGTTATTCACATATTTCAAGAAAATCTTTTCTCATATCACTTGAATTACGAGACATTTCCAATTTATCGTCGTCGAATGTCGAGAAAGAGAAAGAGAAAGAAATAGCTAAGAACCATAAAAAGAAAAAGAAAAAAAATGAAAGGGAGAAGAAAAAAGCAAATTTCCAGAAGTCTTTAAAATTCAATTTATTTTCATGACGATTGACCAAAAGAGGTATGAGCTTGGGCAAAACAGTAAATAACATAAATACAAAACGAAACTAATATTTTCGGTGTGCGAATGATGATGGACTGTACTCCAGGTTGATATTCTCCACAGATCCGCACATAAAATGCAATTAACACAAAGACACACTACAATCAACGTTGGAATATACGTAATTTTCCTGACAGATCATTTGTTCTGATCTGCTCATGTTTCTCTTTTTTGTTCGCATTTAATACGGTCGTATTCGAAGTAGCATTCATTACGTTTGGTTGTTTGTTATAGTGATTTCCATTTAAAAGCCATAATTTCATCTCAATGACGATCACTTCAGAAGCAAATGCTTGTTTTTTTTTTTTCATATGAAAAAAAGCATCAGGAACAATAACAATCGAATCATAATATTGTAATATGTTTTAATTGCAAAAAAAGAACGAACTACAGCTTACTACTAGCTCTTTCTACCGAAAAACGTTTAAGCATATTTACATATGGTTGCGACGCACCTCATTTGCTCGTTTCTTTCAATTGTACGCAACAACAAAAAATTTCACTTCATCTCTTGATTTATGCACGTATTCGCGCATTCATTTCTCATTTTAATTTCGATTTGTTCTCTGACTGAACATTTCGTGTCTTTGCTCTGTACATTTTACATAATCTCTGATCTCTCTGATTCTAGCAAAATTGTATGGCTGTTTGTGCTTTGCTCGCGTTGCGATTGAGCAAATGACTCGATCATTCGGACGCCTGGTTCCTATGCAAAACACATAAAATATGAATGTGATCCATTTCTGTCGCTCTTTGTTCCATAATGAGTGTGACTACGCTTGTCTCTCTGGTCTTCTGAACCGTACAAATGAACATATTAAACTACATGTACGAGCCAGTAGCCAGACAACGTTAATTATTGTATTCTTTTCTAGTATTTGAATTTCAGTGGACACATTTTTTACGGGCTTCATCGTCTCTTCATTAACGCAGGAAACATTTTTAATGCATTCTTCTACGGAACATGAATTATGAATCACATTTATCCTGGCTACGTTAACCTCGTAGTGTACAAAAACAACACTGAACCGACATTAACACACAGATGCTTCGCTGGTTGTGTGCTCGCGGTTCAAAGAAATAAAATGGAATTTTATTACCTTTGCTGACAGGCTAAAAATTAAAACAGATCATGTCATGGTAATTTATCGAACAATTTTATTGCATAAAGGATGAAGAACACATTAAGGACGATGCGATATTAATCCAGCAAGCAAATATTATGAACGCGATTCTGATACCAAATTCCAATTGATGATTTTTTCTGATCATGCTTATACAAATCTGCGACCAAACGATCTAGGGTATTGATAACGTTTCAATAAAATGTAATTTAATGTTGTTCATGCAATCGGATTTGTGTTATTTTTGTCCGTCAGATTTCAAATCGCATTTTATATTGATGAATGATGATTCTCTCTTTGAGATTTTGAAGAGATTTGACCAAATATGAAATGAATTTATGATTGTCAGCCAACGAAATTTGATTATTGTCCACCAAAAAATTAAAATCTTCAGAAATTTGACCTCAAATTTGACATTGTCCAAACTAAGCATCAACATTCTATCTTGTTGATTTTCTTTAAGACGAATTAAGAAGACAATCTGAATTCGAAGATACACGTGAATAATATACAGCAGTATTTATCTACCCAAAAGAAAATATTGATGTATGTAAATGCTAAATATTTCGCCTTAGTTCAAATCTGTGCTGCATTGAAATACCGTTTTACAACAAATGGCGATGCCCACCCACTTCAAAATGGAAACGAAATGAAGCAAACATTGAAAAGGTTGTTTTCAATGAATAGAATTAAATTAGACGCCAATTTGAATTGAAAATGAATTGAGCGCTGTGTATGGCGCAAAAAGAGTCGAGAACTGCGAGATTTGCATTATTTGAATAACATGTTCGTCCACATCGAATACTGTATGACGCTCTGTTGGGTGTATTAAAAAATCTCGCTGACAAATCGTATAGCGCCAGTTGTGTTTAGAAGAGTCTATTCAGCGTCCCAGCCACGTCTAGTCCATTGCATACATAATGGATGAACGTCGATAAGAACTACTTGAAGAGTAGTGAGCACGCAATGCAAAAACGGTTGAAATGAATTTAAGAAGAGCGAACATCAAATAAAACGGGCGAATGCAGCTAGAATACAAGCTGACTGCTTGCCCAAATGAAGATCGAAATACATGGCATGGAATTGCGATGTGATCATGCAATGAAAAAGGCAGAAGGTACACATGTACAAAAAGAAAATTGCCGATTTTGCCGCAAGTCGCACAATACATTTAATCGAAAGCGAATGCATTGTGCATGGTGCATACGAAATGGGCTCAAACACACGGACAAAGGGAAAGAGATAGAGATATAGTACCGGGTGCGTGCGCGCTTGGCAATCGTATAAACTAACAGAAAATTAAGACAAAAACAACGATCAATTTGCCATGATAGGTAACAATATCTCAACTAAACTGCCACAATTGAAGTACGCGTATTGAACAGATATTAGGTAACAAATAAACACACAGCGCACAACATCGTGGCATCATCATCAACCGATTCTCTCTCAATTGAATGGTGTGTGTGTATCGAATACGATGTGCTCGCGCTTGTACAAGGTCGCCGATCGCGCATACAATTTGTTATGTTAATGAGTTCAGGCAGCGATTCTTCTATTTTCTTTCACTATTTTCACCCAGCTAAAGCTTAAGCGTATACAGTTCATTTTTCGTTCATGCCATTGTGAGCATGAGCTGCTCCAATGTTCTTTCTAGAATATTATGTGATTTTTACAAGAAAATTCACACAATTTTTTTTATTAACCGCATCGAAAAGGCTCTATTGTTTTCTCGCGCCATCAAGAGAGTTTATTCTATTCGGATTCGCTTTTCTCGTACAATTTCGCAACTTTCTAGACGTGAACGCTTCTGATGAGGCTCCGCTCACAACAATCGACTACCATTTGATGCAATCAGCAATGAAATTTGAATGAAATGATGGGGTAAACGTAACATTCTATGTTGATAATGATACGATCATCGCGTGGTTTCGCAGTTTTGGGCGCACATTGTTGGTTGTTAGCAGAACATTTCAAACGGTTTAGATATAAACATAATTTACATATGGAATTACTCCAATAAGAAAATAGACAACTGTGAATATTTTTTTTCACACAAATCGATTCGTTCCAGCAGTTTTCCACGTAAAAACGCTCTTTTTTATATGAAACGCATATCGCAACACATATCTTGCTCTATCATTGACAATAGATTGACGCAACCCATCGTTGTCTTTGGCATCGCATCGCTCGTTCGCTGTGCATGTTGTAAAGTGTTGATTTCACGCAAAACGAATACTTGCTTCTTCCAACTCAAACGCAAATGTTCATGCGCGTACAATTCCAATATTCATAAATTATATGACTCAATCATAAGAGCAATAACGGCGCATTTTATCGCCAAATTAGTTGCAAAACTAACATTTCCACTTCAAACACACATGACTAAACAAACAATTAACCACATAAAGCGGACGCTCGTCGAATACAACATTTACAGTTGGACAATAGAAAAGTTCAAGATTCAATCTAACCCGTAATGATCGGGCTGTGTTACCGAACAAAAGCCATTTTTTAGCGGTTTGCACAATTTTCACTCTGCCATTATTATTTCGCCGGCGACGAGTAAATTCTGAAAAGTCGAGTGAATGTTGCCAAAAGCCACGAAAACTTTGTGGTTGGAGAATTTTTTGTTACGTATTTTTCTCATTGGTGGTCTGATCTGATTCATCATTCACAACGATATTCGCTCGTTCGAGCACGTTCGTAATGAGAACAAAACCATTTCTTTTCACAAGAAGAAATTAATTGTTTCATTGCGTATGGCAAAAGACACACAAACTTTTTCCCCGAATCGTATCAGGAAAGAGTGGCATCGAGATGTACGCAAAACTAAAGCACCATCGAATGATTGACAGTCGTAAGCATTGCTTTCAAAGCAATAATAATTATTATTTTTATTTCGTTCATTTTTTCGTTTTGCGATCAATGAATGAATCGGGAAGCACACACATAGATATACAAAAAAGCAGCAATCAATTTTGACATGATTATATGCTATTGAACTGCGCGTGTTTGGAACATTTCTTTCGAGAGCGAAATACATCTCCAACCAGAGCTCATTATCTCAATTTTGTATTGGAAATTGAAAAAGTTTGAATGTTCGATGCGACCGCTGTTGTTGTTATTTTGGCTTAAATTGTTCCATTTAAGCGATTAGCATAATTGCATTTTCATTACGCAGAACGAACATTCAGTCTCTGCACTCGATCGATATTTTGTTTGATTTGAGAAAAAAAAAATCGTATTAAATCGTTCACGACTCGCAACATTCATACGAAGAGCGAAAAAATGCATAATCAGACTATTTTTAGAATGCAACGCATTAGAATCGCCTCTGTTAAATGGACAGAAATCATTATAATCAACACCGAACATTCAATTTGAAATAAAATCTTATGCCATCTTCGATGGGCCATTTGGCGGCTTAAAGTTACAAAAAACACGTTTTATCACATATATATTTCCTTTCGTTCCGCCGTTATACGTTCACCACATTGAAAACGATTTGAATTATATGAAATGCATACATAAAAAGTGTACCGCTTCTTCAATTCGATGCGTTCGTCGTTTCGAACGAAGTACATCGTGAGAAAGAGTAAGATAGAGATGACTGCAAACCAGAAAAAACCCCATGCCAATAAAATTATTTAATTTTGATTTGTAATATTATTTGAAAACGACAACATGTTATTCTGCATGCAGAATTTACAATTTTGTGGGTGAATATCCGGCATTATCGTTATTCGTCCATGAGATCATCAGCTGCGATCGCTTTCTGATAATAAAAACGGCTGTCTTTCCCTATGAATCATTGCTTACTTCATCTGCATTTGCCGAGCGACTTGCAAGGCGAAATTCTGCGTATCTATCTCTTTGGCACCCTTCACTTACATCGATACACCTATGCCGTCAATAACAACGTTCAGCGTGCATAACAACCGTTAATTTCTTCATATAATTCGCATGTTCGCGTGCTATCACTTTATCATATGAGATGACCGTGCCAATAACCGTTTGAAACGGGCAAATCAACATTAGACTATGCGAACAATGTTCGACTGCGCGTATTTAGTAATTTGATTAAGCCGTGTGTGTGTTCTTTCATGTTTTTTTCTTAAAAAGAAACTCACTGTCCGTCCGTTCGACAGTGACGTCTGCACAGCACTTGGCGCGAATGTCGCACGTTGAGACTCTGAGTGAGAACAGCCAAGTTTTTGGCGCGCCAAGTCAATCGCGATTTGATCGTCATCAAGATATAAGATTATGGACTCTTTTATATGACATTACACTTTTTCATGGATTGAGAGATCACTTTTAAGGTCTTTTAGTTTGATATGATTTTATGCAAGTTTTCCGTATTTTGCAATTTTGACATGAAAAAAAAACGCTCAATTCAAGAGAAGCTGATTCAATTAGATTCGATCGTTGAATTAAAATTTAATGGTAGTTTTCTATGTGCAACTATGGTGTGTTCCTAGAAAGACGCGATTTTTTTGGTTCAAAAAACCATTTATTTATGTATGAAAATGAAAATACATGTCATTCAAAATATTGTCCATCGGAAGCTACGACTTTTTCCCATCTTTCAGGCAATTTATGGATTCCATCCCAAAAGAATTGCTCATTTTTCAGAGCGAAGAACGAATCGAGCCATTTTTTGATACCTTCAACTGAAGTGAACCGTATTCCGGAGAGGTGATTCTGCATCGACCGAAACAAGTGGTAATCGGAAGGGGCCAAGTCTGGGCTATAAGGCGGGTGAGGCAGAATTTCCCATCCGACGTTTTCCAAATAATTTTTAACAGGCACCGCAACATGTGGCCGAGCATTGTCATGATGGAAAATTATTGACTCATGTCTACTCGCATATTCCGGCCGTTTTTGCTTAATTGCTGCATTCAATTTGATCAATTGTTGTCGGTAGCGGTCCCCATTAATGGTTTCACCTGGTTTTAGCAGCTCATAATATAGCACACCCTTCTGATCCCACCAAATACAGAGCATTACCTTAGCACCATGAATATTCGGCTTTGGTGTCGATTTTGCAGGCTTGCCGCGCTTCGTATATGATTTCTTTCGCTTTGGATTGTCGTAATGAATCCACTTTTCATCGCCAGTAACCATACGATGCAGAAATGCCTTCTTTTTGTGGCGTTGAAGCAGCATTTCAGACATGCAAAATCGCCTTTCAACGTCTCTCGGCTTCAATTCATATGGCACCCAATTTCCTACCTTTTGGATGAATCCCAAGGCTTTCAAGCGTTTGGAAATGGCTGAGTGAGTGACTCCCAATGATTTTGCAAGTTCTTCTTGAGTTTGACATGGATCTTCATCAAGTAATGCCTCCAATTCGTCGTCTTCAAACTTTTTTGATGGACCTGGTCGCTCTTTGTCTTCTGTATCGAAATCACCACTTCTAAACCGCACAAACCACTCCTGACACATTCTAATGCTTACAGAATATTCAGGGTAAGCTTCAATGAGTAAACGTTGCGCTTCTGTTGCACTTTTCTTCAAATGAAAGTAGTGTATCAAAACTTCCCGCAAATGTTGTTTTGAAGGCACGAAATTAGAAATTTTCGATTATGATAAAAACTTCTGCAAAAATACGACTGTTCACTTTGACACTTGTAATTCAATAGATTTTTTGATGCTCTTTAAGATAAAATAGCTGTCACTGTCAAAAAAATGGCGCGAGTGAATCGAAACGAAGTTAGTAACGATGCGCGTCTTTCTAGGAACACACCCAATAAAAAAAATCAGTGTTGAAGAAATGAATGAAAAAAAAATCTAAATCAAATAAAAATGTCAAGTGTAATTCAATGGACGGCCTAAAATTGGGCCAAATTCCAACGAAACTCTAAAGAACGTATGTTCTTTTTGTTGAATAGTGTGAAAATTGCACGCAATGTAACATGGCATACTCTTGAATTGTCCATCAAAAGACGAAGCATTTTGAATGGAAGAAAACTCAATCTCAATAGAAAATTGAAATGCAACAGTCACTCAATCACACTATATTTGTGAATGATGAGTTGTGTGTGAGAGAGAGAGAGAGTAAGAACAAATGCTCAGCGCGCCGATAAGTACATTTTACTCGTCAAGTGAAGTAACAATGCATCTAGAAGCAAATCATAAATAAATTCTCAGCTCAAAAGCCCATTTCTGGTAGTCACTATGCATCGCGTTTGTTATTCTGGTCGGGTGTTGCGATCAAAAAACCAAGGCATTTTTACTTGATTAGAACTTACAAAAATGTAGGAATCGCAATTTATTGGATAAGAAAAACGGCCGCGAAGTAATCGCTCGATCAGGTTGCACGATGCGCAGCCAAACACACCATTGCAAGGAGAGGAAAATTAACAGCTCAAATCGAACAGACAATGACACGCACGCACAACAATAATTACATTCAGATGAATACACAGTGCGTCCAAATACGCTGTGTGTGCACAGACACACAGAGGCGATTAAACAACGTCAATGCACGACTTTATTATCTACATATGAAAATGGTTGGCCGATGACGTTATCTGTTAAATGAAAAATATTTTCACTTCAAAATATCGACAATGACATTAAAAGCGGTGCAATCACATCCAAAATGGATATGAACACTTACATCATGACACCGATTCGTCGTGTTGTGTGCGAATCAGTTTTCTTTAGAACAAACTCGTCTCCAACATATCCAAAAAAAGAAAGAAAAACAAAAAGTACAAAACGCTGGAGAAAAAAACAACAGAAGCAGCAGAACATTCAAAACATGCAGAAACTACACACTGGCCACAACGTTCCACGCGAGAAAAGATGTGTTAAGACTCGGGTGTACACGTACAGGCAGCCACGAATCAAGAGATATGGCAGCACAGCGTTGGCAGCAGCAGTTATCATCATCACGTTACGTTATTATCGTACATGGCTTTATTACCATAAAATGGCATTAAGAGGTTGGCCAGCTATTGTTTTTGTGCTTCTAGTTGCTTACCTTGTTTACAGTTCATATTTACAATGTAGGCTTATTTATTCTGTGCGCGCGGTTATACAGGTTTGCAGTTCAGTAGAAAATGTTACTCTTTTCACAATTGATTCTAGTGACTCAAATTGGAAGTTATTCTAACCTATGTATATTTTTTGAGTTGTTGCTTACTCGCAGCTACTTTTTTTTTGCGTATGAGCAGCTCATAAGTTTTTGCTAATTTGAACCTGCAGATTTTTAAGCTGAATTTTTCTTCGAGTGAAAATGTTTTCATCGATTGAGTGATCTTTTGGTTTCGATCGAACGAATTGAAATTGTTTTATATTTATTTGACATCAATGCCGTTGTGTGAGACAATTTGAAAAGTGAGATCAATTTTTATCGTGTTGCAGTCGGCTTAATTGGCATGCACATCGATTTTCTAGCCAATTTGGTTTTGAAATTAGAATTTCTTGGGAATTAGTTTGATGTTATGGATGTGAAACGCACCAATCGAACGGATCTCACCGCGAAGAAATATTGCGTGCCGGCACGCAATGCCAGCAAAAAGCCCATAACCGCAAAGCCATCATCTTAGCATTTGTGTTTATAATGTTATTTCGCAATCGACGTTTAATTCAATCGATCAAGTGGTTGAAAAAACGCAACAGCAACAAGCAAAAAATATGGGAATCAATGCACGTATGTCCAATGTCAATGTCTAACGCCCCGAGGCGGTGAAAATAGTAATGTGAATTATTTTTGTATCGCATTGGTTGGTATGATATTGCATTTTGCATATTATCTTGAAATGATTAGCCACAAGAAATCGAGACGAATTGCATTGATTCAAATTTCACAATTCAATTGAATTTATAATCTGAATTTTTGCGACGCGCGCGCGCGAGCGAGATTTGAATTCTATCGCACAGCGAAAATATGTATCGTTTGGTTTTTTTTAGCCGCAATGAATATTGTGTGACCAAAGAAAAATACACTTTTTCTTTTTTCACGTTCATCCGTGTCCGTCCGTTTGGATTACATTCTAAATGAATGATAAAGATCACATATTAGGTGAAATTTATGCGCCGCGTCCAATGCACACGTTCGCCAACATGACATATTGCTAATTATTTATTTCTTTTGCTGATTTTTCCAATACACAATCGAAGATTGTGGCTGTGTGTGTACGCGCGTTTGTGGTGATGCTCGAAGTAGCTCATGCGTTGCACATCGTTTGAATGTTCTTGCAAAAACGGTTTGGCTATCCCTTTCTGGCTCAAAATTTCCACTCTTCTAATATTATTTTCATTGATGCCAGTGGTTTGAAAAATGAAGTGAAATGCTTTGGAACGTAAGGAATCGTTGCGGCTCTTCACCGCATCATCTCTGTCCATTATCAACATCATCTTTATAAATATATTAGCATCATCGTTGAACACCAATCGAAAAGAAACTCTATCTGCCATCTCTGAAAAATACGATATGCATGTCTGCATTCTTTTACATTGAATATTTAACTTTGTGGAACTTAAATACGATCCAAACAAATTTGATCTAGTTTACGTGCGACGTCAAATCAACAAATAAATTACAAATCCTCCATCGCTTTGCTGCTCATTTCACACGAGCACCTTTGTTGCCGTTGCTGCTGCTTGTTTTTCTTGCTTCGTTTGCTTTTAATTAAATTTTCATTCGATATTTATGAGAACAACAACGAATTTTATTGCAGTTGCTAATTTTCTAATGAGAATGCATTTTAAGTGCAGTTTATATTAAGATTTCAGGCGAAAAAGTGATTTATTTATTGCAAAGTTGCCAGCAAATATAGCGGAAATGTTGGTAGTTGTGGAGTTTTATCCAAATGCTTTGGTAATTTTCCTCACTCAATCGAAACGCCATGCCGGAATGAATTAGATGTGGCGCTGCCTCATTGCATCGAAGCAAAGCGGAGAGAGAAAAAAAAGAGTAAATACGGAAACGATTTGCCATCAAAACTGTGCGCACAAGTCGGGTACATATTTGTGGCATGTTTTCTTCATTTGATTGAAATTTTTGCTGGAAGTTACGAAGTGGGTAAAATATTTGAAAGCTCAGAAATGAAAGAGAATAAAGACTTCAATAAAATATATCCACATGAAGATACAGCAACAAAAATAAATACGGTTTTCCAAACAATTCATTTGACACAGATTTTTATTGAAAACAATACACAAACACAAGCTGTGTGTACCGAATTGTCTTCGAATTGAATATGTGCGCCCAACATTCTTCTTCAACGAGACTCTTGGTGCTGAATAGAAGAATGTGCACCGTGGTCTCAATCCACCAGCATTTCAAAGTCATACGACAATCGAACAAATTCATTTACAACAGATTAAGTTGCGTGTTTGTTATGATCAAGTTGGTACACAATGACATTGAAGTAATTCCATTTTTGCGCTGTGATTGTGATGCTATGGCATAAGGCACCCGGAACGTGACAATAGACAAAAGTAGGCATTCCAACTGTTCCATTCCAACGTATGATGTGTACACATGCGTGCGCATCTGTTCAACCACAATCTCTCATTTATTATAGTCCCGGTGCACTCGATGCTTCTTCTTTTTCCATGGCATGGGAGAGAGAAGATGCGGCGAAAGAAATGCAATCGGAACAATGATAATGGAAATGTAATCTACAGTTGGTTGTGTTGTCGTGCCATTGTCGTTTGTCCTATATATTGAAATTCTCAGCTGTGATAATAGCCAATTGGTACTCACGGCTAACTACGTGCAATAACTCCGCTATATTTATTCGCATCACCGAATGCATCCACATTGAAATATTAATATGCTGGAGCGTTTGACACTCAATTGATGAGCTGGCGAACGAGAGAGTGCGTGCGCGCGTGCGCACTCACGCTGTCAACTATCGTGCAACCGATCTTTTTGAAACGATACTCCAGAGTTGGTTGCCGAGATATAGAGCATCAAGGTGTTAAATTTTTCGTGTTTGCGGTGACAGCCAACTATTTTCTTGGGACGACGTTTTTTCTTCACGGTCACTTCACAAGCTGGTTTTGGTTTTCGATGCATACATTTGCACAATAGCACGACAAGAAAGCCTGCTGATCGTTTGTATCGATTGACTGTCAATGATAGAAGCGATTGAGACTTGAATATGCGGATTTATTTGAAAATTGTGATCGCGATTCACAGCTTCTAAAAATGTGTGCACAGATCGGGAATCAACGTAAACTCAATCATTCTATTCAGCGCTAAATAAACAAACGGCATCATTTCCATAAAAAAACATTCATTCATTTTTGAATTGTGATTGTAATCTCATTGAAATTTGGCTAACGGACTGATTAAGCTTCAAAGATTTGGACTCCAAATTTTGGAGTGTTTTTTTTTGTGGGAAATTCGGTCAATAGGTTTGCTTTGAATGAATTCAATTTCTTTATAATCCACTTCGATAACGGTTCTTTTCATTAATGAATGCGATTTTTATCGAAAGTTTCAAATTAGTACATGGGTTTTTATAATCTATAAATTAATTAGATGTTTGAGTTTGATGGAGTGATTTTGTTTTCTATTTTCAAAGAATTCCAATCTTGTTCAACATCAAAGAAATAAAAAGAATGAACTTTTCCTTTCAGATTCTGACGGATGGGCATGCCGAGAATGTGCGCTAGTCACTGATTTTCTCGCATTTCAAATCAATCAATTATAAACTTGAAGCGATATTGTCTTGCAGTCTCGGCATAATAATCTCTCATCAATTGACGGCGACCACCGATTAAGCGATAATCATTAACTGATTTGCTTGGATACAAGTATCGTCCGACCGATTTTATTGAAGTGTTTAGCATCGTTAATGATACGGTGTTGCTATTAATCAAACATGTAATGTGATTTGCGAACATCGAAACGACAAATTGAAAGAACAACGGGAGCAAATTGATTGCTTTAAATTGCACTGGAATAACATCAATAGAGCACTGGGTAGAGATCATTTCGATAATTTGGGAACTGAAAAGTACCCATACACATTTATGGAAACATTTTCAATAAAATGTCAATGTAATTTTCTCCGCATATCGGGCAAATTGAGCATGGAGCCGCTGGCTTTTTCTTTTGCTCTTTATGAAGCGATAATGAATCTCTTGGCTATCCCATAATCAATTTAGCGCGATGCTTACAACCGATATCAGCGCCAAGAATGCGCATGACAACAACATAATTATTAAAATATTTTATGAGAATTATTGTGTTTACGTTGATTGGCTAGCGGCAACTCTTTTTTCACATACCGTTCATGCATCAGACCAAATCCCAAACTCGTTACCAGGAAGAAAGCAAAATTTCCAACTTGATGCTTACAAATAAATTTACAAGGTAAATACAATTAGTGATCGGTCAGAAGAATGAAAGTTGATGCAATGCGAATGAGTTAGTGATTTAATGAGCCAATCGAGTTTTCTCATTCTGTTTTTGTCTTTCAACAAAACCAAATCAAAAAACGTGGTGCATTTCAAACTTCTTTACAAATAAAGTTATTAATTGTACCAATTTCACATGAAGCCTTTCTTTTTCCAGCGCGAGCGCACGGAAAATCATACAAATTGGCTATTTCTGTATGATCTGGTCCGCTTTTAAAATGAAATTTATCGAGATGAATGTTCTGAAATAATAATGAAAAAGAAAATGCGTCAGAATTGTTGACATTTTCTCTCTCTTGCTTCAAATACTTTCTCCTTTCACAAAACTTCGGCCATGCGCATCCAAAGAGTCAGCGATCATCTAGAGTTGAACTGCGTCGCATATAAATAATTAATTATTTCACAATTATATGTAATAGCACAAGAAAATTGAAAATCAGAAGAAAAACAACATTCGCTTTGATCATTAACCATAATTGCTTCCTCGCTTCGCTCAGATAGCTTTTTTTGGGGGGAGGCGGTAGTTTGCATTGATATAATATGAAATTCCAAATATCTCTTTTTATCATTTCATTTCATAATTTATCTACATATTTCGTGCGAACTCGACCTATGTTTTTATTTTTCATTGAAGTGCACACACTACGAGCGTTCAAACGCCCTTATAATTACTGGAGGTATTGCTTGAATTGGGAATGATACAGCATTTGTATATATATTATACAAATATTGTATATTTTTTCAATTCTTATTTATTCACTATGTTTTCACTTACATCAAAGCCGTTCATAAAGAATAGAGTTTAATAGAAAATATCGGGCAAAAAACCAAGCGGAACAGAATCTATACTATGATACATCAGTAGATGTAATGGGTTCATTCTGTGCTAAGAAATTACTTATTTGTCGTTTACTTATGTATCGTACATCGTTGCAATTAAGTCAGGGGTCGAATCATTTTGTGGCGGAGGAAGAAAAGAAATGGTAGCAGAGGAAAAAAATATATATGCTAAAGTGGAAACAGCAGATACTGAACATGCACATACAGGGAAAGAGAGAAAATCCACGCACGCCGAATGCAAAATGTACAACGTTCGCTCAACTCGTCTGAAATGCAATATCGTTGCATGGATGTGTGAGATGATAATTTGATACTTTCATCTGTGTGTTTGTGCTCTAGTTCAGGGCTCTTCAAACCATGGCTCACGAGCTACTTGTGTCTCAATGGACTCTAAAGAATGGCTCACAGGCGAATTTGAACGAACAATTTATAAAAAAATAAATATAACTAACGAACCATTCGATAACTGATTTCAGGCAACTTTGGTAGTTTTGGCAAATTTTTGGGAAAAAAAATTGAGAACATTTGCACTGGAGCTACCCCTATCTACTTACATCATATAGTGATGAAAAACGCGTAATGCATGTCTTTATATCATTCTACCGGGTGAATTTGGTCGAGCTGCGCATGGTTTCACCTGATTTGCATGCAACAACAGCAAAAAATTGGTCGACATGAATCGAGGAGAGAAAGAAAAATCTACAACAGCCTTAAGATTGATACGCATCAGAACCAGAAGCATAAGTGTAATTAATATGTTTGAATGTAAAATTAATTACTTTGCACCTTTGTGAGTTAGTTATCAATTAACCAGTACGCAATCTAAGTAAAATCGCATGCTTGGTTAAGAAATCAGCAAATCTTGATTAAGTAAAGACACAAATCGTGCAAGATTATTGCCTGTGATCCAATCCGTTGGAAACGGTTTGAAGTCGGTGAAAAAAGTCAACGAAACGGCTCGAAACCATCAAGAACTCATCATTCAAACGATTGCACATAGTTCTGCTGCATTGATGACGGCTCATGTAAGCTCGTTCATCAAAACGGCATGTTCAGAACGTACACAAAATATCGTGCGCATACCGTGCACATTTTGCGTGCACATTTAATTCAAATAAAATTAATTCATTAAAAGAAAACCGAAGGTAATGAAATGAAAAATTAATTTACTTGAATGGCTTATGGCAGTAGAGAAAAGCGATGAGCTCTAATTTCAACTAGAGGCACCAAGAATTCAATTCCAACCATTTTTATGGGCTTTTTGGTGATAAACAGAAGAGAACACGCACTTTCATGTACACAACGATAAATTGGAGCATGTTTTTCTGACTCGGATCGTATTTTGTCATGTACTTTTTCTTATCTTTTTTATCTTCTATCTCGTGTAAATGAATTGAATTTTCTTTTATGCTGAGACAAACAAAACACACACTTGAAATGTATGTAAGAGGAAAATAATACATGACTTATCGATGTAAAAGGTGTCAACGGACACGGATCGACAAGTTTTAGTCTGAAACCGGAAATAATATTGGTCATAAAACCGCTTTCTCGGTTTTTCCGTTTGAATTCCATGAAAACGGCTTTATTTTCGATTAGAAAATTCAACATTCACTCCTCGTCGTCTCACCAACGCTCATTGGTGGAATTTACAAACGGCGCGTGCTCTTGTCGAACGAGTATTTGACTGCAGTTTATGATTTTGTTTGCAATTTAATTAGCAATATCCTTTTACTCCATCATTCGTGTGTGTTTTTTTTTTCGATCAGATCTATGTTGTTCAAACATTATTCGATTTATACTATGCACCGCCGTCTAAGAAAAATCGATGACCAAGACGTTGTCGGTTCTACAGTGAGATCTTAAAGTCGGTTTGTTGTCCAACTTTCAAACATGAAATAACCTATAGAACATAATTAATAAACCAATCATTCATTTTATTTGCAATTTATTGCGATAAATGGGTTTTGCGATCGTTCCAGACGCTTCATAGCCTCGAGATGTGTATCACTGAAATTGATGGTGCCAATGACGAACGTCAATCACTTACACGAAACATTAATAACTTCAATAAATTATGATAAAACAATAATTACGAGATCGGAATTCAGAGACGAGAAGTCGTAGCCGCAATTGAATTACATTAGCACAGGCGCGTGCTACACTTGGACATCCATTCTGAACTGTTGAAGCTAATCTATTAATCGACTTATATCGAAGAGAAGTTTGAGCTGTACTTCTATGTATTGTTCTGAGATTAGAAAATATTATAATATTCGAAACTTCACAATTTCAGAAATAAATTGTTAAATTCTTTAGGATATTTGATAGGGGCCATCATTTTAATGCATTAATTTCGAATCAAAGAAAATGAGTTGACGATCGATCACTCAATCATTTGTTACATAGCCAAGATTTGTACAATGTTGATTTGATGATTGGAATTGGATTCTTGTATACCTTTCCGGAATTCAATCATATCTTGTAGTATCTCGTTTATTTTCAAATTGGTCCAAAGGAATTTTCAATTTAATTGATTAAAAGGCGCTTCGAAAGCTCATTTTTTACAACAATGTAATGGAATTGCATCTTTCAAATGCGATTGAGGAAGATGTTCAGTGCCTTTGCTAAGATAATTACTAGTTGATTCAATATCTAAGCATCGATTTTCTCTGTGCAACCACATTAAGGTGAGTTTGCCTCAACAAGCCGTAATTTTAAAGCAATAAATAAGAGCTGTTAACGTTCTCACATAGCACAGTTGGATATTGTATTCATTCAAATTGGCAGTTAGCTTGTTAATTATATAAATTTTCACCTGTTGATTACTAATTTGAACTTTGAATGGGCGATGAAAGTAGCCAAAAAGATATACAATTGCGCAGATATAGAAATGAGAGGTGTGAATTCTTTCTTTCGCAGTTCTTAGCGAATCTGTGGAAAATGACGATCTTTCATGTCATCTCCACCAACATTTGATTAATGTTGTGCGTGTGTTCTACTTATTTTGACATAATTTCATTCATTTGTCTTTGAAATCACAATGTGTTTGTGCGCGTCGAAATTGGAATGTATAAAACTTTGAATCTAATTTGAGCTTTGAATCAAATTTTTTGAAGCGTCTCATTTAAATGAGGTAATTTTTCAAAACGACTTTATTCGAATAGTTTCAGCAGATGATGTTCGAATGAGATCCAGTTCGGTGGGCAAAAATGAGCAAATTGAATCGTATTGAAATTGGCCATTTTGAATGCAAAAGATGCGCATAATTCCAAGTCTACAAATGCCCAGCGTGTTATTCATAAATATGTGTGCGTTGTAAGCCAAATGCGGCTCTATTGCTGAGATAGAGTTGAGATGTAGCCGTCGCATGGACATATATTCTGTGTGCAATATGTGAAGATGAATGGTTATACGATCGAACGAGCCTGCGTTCGGTGCTCGCCACAAATGTTAGCACCGATGAAAAATGGTCGTCCGGCCAGCATGGGACGAGTTTTTGGAATTTAAATGGCACTTCGGTTCTGCCAGTTGAACGTTCAGATGCGTATAAATAGAAAAGCATCGTGCATCTTCCGGGTTCAGAAGCTAAAAGCGTGTATTCGATTTACGTATCTTTTTATTATTTATACATATCTTATCTGTTTTTTTTTTTTTTCAAATAGCGGCTGCAAACTTTGTGAGTTTTTTTCCCGGTCTCCATCTTTAACGCCTGCGATTTTTCTGTTTCGTGTGTGTGTGCTTACTTGCACCCAATCCATTTTCCACATCAAATCGAAATCTCATTTTCTATGGTTTACGCAATGCTTGCGATTACATTTCTCTCATTTATTGTTGCTGTTTTTGTTTATCGAGTGGCCGGTTGGCATGAAATCGCTGCCATTGCTTGGCATTCGACTAGAACTTATTGGCCAACACACTCACTACAATGAGTAAGTTTTATATTTGTGCAAGGAAAAGAACACAAACGGCTCCACATGATTTATGGGAATTGGCTTTATGTTTGCCTTTTGCAAATGCTCTTGGCATTGGAATGCGTAAAATTATTTTATGAACTTTACATTTACTCGAGAGCGAGAGATGATGAGAAAAGTGGGTCAAGAGTTCCTTTTCTCGGCGACGATATTAATTGTTTCTAAATGTGTTCATTTCAATGTGTCCAAATGACTAACAAAGAAATTGTGAAAAGGTTAAGTCAATATAAAAAACACCTTTATTTTATGAATGCATTCCGGTTTTATTATTATATAGAGGTTGCATTCGATAATTTGAAAATAATCACCATGTTTCACGCAATCCTCATCGGAAAATAGAAAACGAGCATTGATTGGAACCGATTCTGTATTCCAGTTTTACTGATTGACGACAAAATTAAAACTCCCGCCACTCTAATGCGAATCGACATAAAACAGAAATTGACCATTATCGTTTATGACGACCGAGTTGAGGAGCTTGGCAATAAAACAACGAAACTACTTAAATGTGAAAAGAACACTCTTTTATGCAGCTCATGTTTGGCTATCAATAGAACGCACATAGAAAATGAGTTGCACGATGGCGAGGCGACACCGAACAGACAGAACGCGCCACATCGAAAAATGATGATAGACAATGGCAGAGGAACAAAAATTGGATGCAATAGCGATTTTATTCAATTCAATTGATTATTTTGTTGTTTCGATTGCAGGCATCGGCCTGATATTTCATAAAAAAACAGACAACACACAGATAATAGGCTAGATGATAGTTTCACAATGTAATCAAATCTTATTAGCCTTCGAACAACAGCAAAAATGTGCAACAACAACAGAAAGAAATTGGCAATAAAAAAACAAACAGCATCTCATGATTCTCATCAATTGACGAATAGAAAAAATAAAGAAATCTCACAAATCTTTTTTCGCGTCGACATTATTGTCAGAGTGAAGCAAAGCGCATCAATCCCAAGGTATTAATTTTCAAAATTGAGCCAACAACCATTTCGATTTCGATGAACTCCGGCCACAAATATTCTTGATAATGAGTAAAATGCGATGCAAGAAGGAGAAAGAGATAGCCCGGGCTGCCAATACACGACTTTGGACATCGTCGTGCACATAAAATCGCGCCGTTGCTGTATCTTGACGCGATTCAATCCATATGCTGATTTATCGATAAAATGGCCTCTACCAAATGAGTAAGTTGTGCACATGGGCGCGGTGTACAATGCAATTGATGTTTCGTTTTCGATTCAAACTGCCCAGTTTCAAGCTTCTCATTCCAAATTCAAAGAGATTTTAAAAAATAATGCGTGTTTGTTCTGTATGAGAGAGGGAGAGAAACAGGAAAAATTACATTCGATGCCCGCAAATTGCATTTGACGAACAATTCTGTCGATGCTCTGCTGTTTCTGTTGTTGTTATTTTTTTTTTTTTCAATTCTTAACTTAATCCATGCGATTATGTAACATTGCATTCGTTAGTATGGATACACTTTTATGCGTTAGCCTTTGGTTCGTGTTGCACTCTCTCACTGGACGAAATGCGTTTTATTGTGCATGTTAAAGAAATTTTCTCGCATTGAAATTCAAAAAAAAAAAATTTATTGATATTCATCGCTAACGAAATCGAATAAAATAAACGACTTTTGAAGCGTAAGGCTCGATGTATCCATAGGATAATCATCAATTTAGAAATGCGTCATTGAATGTGAAGAACCGAATCGAACACCAATACCAATAATCTATTGCATGCCATTCCGATCTTAGCACTTTGTATTATTATTTCCATTCGCTCACTCGATGATCACCATCAATATGGTGGGTTGATGAACACACATTTTGTGCAGCTCAATAGAAATTCCAACGACCTTGAATTACACGATATTCATGATGTTCCCATTCAAAAGTCGAGAAATTCTGACTCGATGCGGTGGTATTCGAACGAATGAACTCCCTTTCAATCCAATCAAATACATTGCATGAGCCCATTATAATTCAGATCCTATTAGTAGCAATCAGTTTTACAGTTTGCATTATGCGGAGCATCTTTGCATGATTAGAATTTATATGCCATAAAAGTGATTTTATCGCGTTCGAAATGAAATGAAAATGTTTTCTAGCATCGATTGTTTTGTATCGATTTAATGCGGTACGCCGAATTCCCAGTTGCGTGTTTTCCAACGCATCTTCGCCAACTTGGCTGAATGAAATTCTGATGGAGATTTTATGCCAATTAATAAATTGCCAATGGGTCATTATCCAACAAAATCCATAAATTATGCCTTAAAAAACAATAGGCATCGATTTTAAGTCAGTCGCGTCGATGCTGGCGCAGCAGCGGAAATGCATGCTATTTCATTGTTGATTCACCAGCATTAGATGCAGCCTCAAGTCACAGACTCAGCTGAACGTGGGCATTCTGTAAATGAACCAACTCTTAAACAAATGATTTGAGTGCTCAATAATTTGATGTTAAATGGCCAAAACCAGTGATTTTACAAAATTGACTGGCATACAAACTCTACATATTATAAATGATGGGCTGCAAACAGTGTTTGCCAAACACTAACATATAATTACACACTCACACCGTTCTCAATCTTACTCTCATGTTTTCTAACACGCTGTCATTAGTTTAAACACCGAACGATGAGAAAATGAGCGGGAGAAAAGGAAAAACACGATTACCCATTTTCAAATCGAATTCTCAATTTCAAATTGAATTAAATGGTGTGCGTACGAGCGATTAGTTTCATTACCAGCAATTTGTCATGCCGAATCGGCGTTTAAATAATATGTTATCAAGTATTTCTCATTACTCATTAAGCGGATGATTGTTTTTGGCTCGCAATAAACAGTAGAGCACTTTGGTGGTGATCGAGAAATTGAAATCCTCTCATTCTGCCGAAAATTTTGTTTTCTTTCTTTACATATTGATTTATACTTTATTTATATGAAATCTTTTTAGCATCTTAATTATTACCAAATTAACAAAGTTAATGTTCGAAAATGCATGATTTAATTTGCATATGAAAAGAAAATAAGTGTCAATAGACCTATTGGAAGATGTGAATTTTGACGCGATAAATTTCATTGGAATCGAATTGTTTGATCTGATGAAAAAAGAACAGTGAATTCCACCGGTTCACTAGTCCAAGTTTACAGCGCTTTATTTTTTGTATTCTCTTCTACATTTATTGCTAATTTCGTTTCGTTTTGGTGGTTTCCAGAGACAGAACGCTGCTGCCATGAGATAATGTCACATATTTTTTTTTGCTTCTCCACTTGTGACTTTGGAATAAAAAAATACAGGCACTGTGAGTTCGTTGCGTTCGTTATCTATCTCATTGTCGCTTTTAGATTCTCATCATCGGGAAAAATACCGTTTTAATTCGATCCCCGGCTTTCGGTTATGGGAATATATAGCGTTTAAATTAAGCTATGTGTTGAAATCACGTTCACCGAAATGGTGAATGTACGAAGCATCGGGATAGCACACAAAAAAAGAAGATCGAACATTTTGGTATTTTGCATAAACCGAATTCCACTTATTCAATTTATTAACGTGTGTAACATATGCACGGTTTCCCAAAAATTGGTCGAATGAACATTTACAGAAATGACAACAACAACTTTATCGAAATAACATACTCAGCAAGAGATAAAAGCAAAAAAAAAGTCTCTCCAAAGCAAATTATCAAATGAAAATAAATACCCCGAAAAAATGTATCGAAACGGGGCATTGTTCTGCCATTAAATCGTAAATGATTCGGCTGTTTCGCAGTTTTTTTTTTCGCATATTCCGGGTCAAATGTTTATGGTTCGGCGTGCAGTGTTTTGAAGCCAGAAATGCACAACGACGCGCAGCACTTTTTGTGTGTGTCCGAAATGTGCTTTATGTGCATTGATTGCCGAATTTTGTTTTCGAATTTGTATAGTGAACTTTGTTGGTGACTATGGTCGTTTTTTTTCTGAATTCAGTGTAGACGTACTGTTTCGCATAAATTCAAGTTCATAACATTTTTCAAGTGCACGTTGGCGAAATTCGCATTTATTGTACGGAACATTTTATATTAGCTTTGTTCGGTTCGGTGCTGGTGTGAGTCATGTTCATGTTCAAATATGTACACGAACCATGAACTCCGATAGACGGACGGATTCGATTTAAGCAGCAGCGCAAAAACGGATTGTGTGCTTTTTTTACCGCTCATGCTCTCTCTTTTCATATCCAGCGACGAGCAGAAACACGCGGTACACTCTTTGTGGGATAAATAATGTGAGAGGCTGGAAATGTTCGTTTCCAGAATAGACATAAATGTGAGTCGGGCCAACGTTATAATGTCATAATAATCATATCAAAATTACAATGTGAATAAAATGTGTACGTAATCGGAAGAAAGGAGCGTACAGGAACGAGAAAAAAGGCAAACGTTGTGAGTTTAGAACGGTGCTTGGTCATGATGCCCGCACTCATTGAACACAAACACACAGAATGGAAATCAATAATTTATAAATGACGCGAAAATTGTACAATAGGTAGACAGTCGGCAAAAGAAGAGCACGGTGTTTAATGGTAACAATGTGCACTGCACCTTAAATAAATCACTTTGATTTTGTTGTATTCAACTGATTCGGGCCATTAATTTTGAATGATTTTCTGTCGACAGCTAGAAAAATGAATTTCATTGTAGGGACAGCAAAGTGAACAAATGAGGAAGATCGGATAAAAAGAAAGATTTGGGGGGTCAGAAAAAGACATACCTCAAAATTTTAATTTCCATTTTTTAGCTCCACTGAAATTGCAAGTTAAAAAGAAGACGTTTAAAAAAAATGATTTAAACGTGGAAAGAAATATCCAAAAAATTGCACAAATTTTCACTGAATTCACTTTGAATCGAAATCAACACGTTCACAAATTCGCGAGTAAAATTTCAAATATTGCAATTTCAAACCTTTGTTATCGAAACAATTCAAATGAACAGTCGTTATTCCAAAGAAGATCACGTAGAAATTGGTTGTGTGTAAGAACTGTGTGAACGAAAAACAAATTCGCATCCACTTGGCTCGATGTGGAAGAATCAACTGAGCTCTGGTTCGATTGAGTTGCTATATTATACCATTCATCATGAGCAGCAGCAGCAGCAGCAGCGACGGCAGCAGTGGAGCTAACAGAAAAGCCGACCAAAGACCAACAACAACAGTAATCTCAGTACACCGTTCGTGCCGTCATCGTGTTCGTCTCAACCGCAGCGATCGCCCCATCGCTTCGCCATAGCGTTTGTTTGTGTTTATTCATTATATTCTTTGTATTTTCTTTTATTTTTTCTCTCTGCATCTTTCTCCCATGGACTTTCGTTGCCCATATTCACAGCAATATCCATGCTTCTCTTTTATCATCATAATTCCATTTCGGAATGTTTGTTGCTGAAAACCGATTTTCGGTTTGTGTACAGACTAAATTTTTTTTTGAATCTGTAGCCGAACTAATGAAACCGTCACGAATTCACAAAGTATATACACGGATTTGTTTGAATGCCGAGACGTATTTGACTGCGATGTTTTGTTTGCGATCAATTTTCAGTGCAGCATTATCATTGTTTCACGTGCTTGTGATTTGTGAAAAGAGCGAGAGAAAGAAATGGTGTCGATACGATACAAATAAATATGTGACTGCATCAATTGATTCTCTTATTGAATGGTTGAGTAAGCAAATCATGCACTAAAAGTATTCGAAATGCACGGAACTCGCATGTTTTCCCATTGTTGCTGGCATTTTTCTGTCTAATTTTCGACAGCATGTTCGCTTTACATCGTCCGTGCCTTGAACGAAAGTGCACAAGCGCCGATTCATCATATTGCGATGCATGGATAAGACATGATGTGTCATTAATTAGCATTATCGCAAACAAATAGGTACATATTTTGAACGGCCATGCCACTGATTCATACATTTTGGATGCAAGCTCATTGAAATTCATGAATTTAATTAGATTTTACATGATCAATGAATAATTGGCTGTCGGTCAAATCCAGATAGTCGATTGAACGGCGATTGAGACTAATTGAACAGCGATTGATGTCTCGTGTATGCATCCAAAGAAACATGTTGTACATAAAATTAAAGTCTACCATAAAGATGTAAGATAGCGTCACAAATGGTGCGTAATATGATGCGAAATGGGTATATCGTTGGACATCTTCCTTGAGGTTACGATATGACTCACAATCGAGACCAAGATCGGACACAATTAAGAGGCTGGAATCAATTCTATCGGCACCGACAATTCCAACACATTGCTAAGCTTCGTGCATATTCCAATGATTCATTAACTTTCTTCTGTGTTAGTCAACAACCACTTTCTCATATCAACTCTCGAATAGATTGGTCATGAATCGTATACCAAGTTCAAATAAATTCGAAGATAATAAGCGCACCACCAAACGTATTTTGCTTTGTTTGATTTATATGTTGGTGATGTGACGATCATTGCTCACCTGGTTAATCATGTAGTCGGAGATTTATCGATCTTTCTTCTTTCCAGCGACCGCTGAAAGAGGCGAAAAATAATCGCGCAACACTAATCGAATTGCGATCACCATCATTGTCAAGAATGTTTAAATTGCTCACTATTTTCACATTAAATGTGTTTGCTTACGATGTGCAAATAGCATTTTGCATGGTGTTTGGCTTTGCGAAAAGGGTCAGGAGTGAATGTGCGCGTGTAAACAAAACTTGGGAGTTGCAATTGCAACGAAAACATTCCGAAGTGAACACACATCGACAGCACGGCCCGGTGAGATCGATAACGGTGTATAAATCAACGCAAATATCGTTATTTATGAGAAAGTTAGAGCGTTTCGCTAACCCGGCGCACACAATGCATGCAGAACATAGCTAAAATTCATTAGATTAATATATTATGCAACCGTTTTGCGATGAAAGCAAACCGAACGGTTAACACGCACATTTCAACTACCGTACGCCAATCAGTAGAAAAGCTGGTGCAATGCGCGGTGATTGTTGCTGCTTTTTCACTTCATTATTTTCACCACATTTTCGTGCATCCTAATACGTGGAAAAGCCCTGCTCTATGAAACGACCATTAAATATCTATTTGTCAGAATGCTTTGCATCATCGGATAGCAGAAAGGAGAACGCGAATGCGTGCAAAAATAAGCGCTTTGACTATGAAAAAAAGTATAAGTTCGCATTTACACACAGTTTTTTCGATGTGTAAATCTCCGATTTAGTTTTTTTTCTTTCGAAAACTCCAAGTTTATTTTTTCAAAACTCTTCGTTTATTCCACAATTTTGCGATCGTAGGAAAAAGCGCCCAATTGTTCATTGGTATTCAGATGAGATCTGTTTGTGGCATGCAAGATATCAATTGTGCTCTGTACAAAATAAACATCGTTTTATGATTATTGTTATTTTCACATCTATATCGTTCCATTGCATCCAATGGTCTGCGGGTATGTGTGCCCATCAGGACACGAACGCCATAAAAACTATGTAAATTATACATTGCAAAAGAATTAATAATGAATACAGTTTTTTTATGGTTTCATAATTTTTTTTTGCTCGTTCGTGTTTCGCGCGAGTTTGTGCGTACTATTCGTTTTTGGGCATTTGCTGTTTTTGTGCTCGTTTTGATTTTAAAGTGTTACCTCTTGCAGAGAGTTCATTAAATGCTTGCACTTATTTAACAACACGAATATAGTATTCTCCGTGCAAATCTTCTAATTTTTCAACTCTCGTTTATCAGAAAGGAATTCGTTCGCATTCTTTAACTCTCTTTTTAATCCATTCTAAAAACGGAGGATAATTAATTCGACCGAATTGAAGCGATTGAGCACATTACTAATCGAATTAACATGATTCGACCGGCGAAACCGTCGCTCACTTTCGAAATTTGTCATAATTGCCGTGCGAAAGCGCTGCAAGTCGCAATCATAAATAAAGTGTTTTGAATGACATCTCATGACAAACAGAAGCCGTTTAGAATAGAACGACGTTAAATGACAGACAAACATTCTTGATCTCCACTAGCGTTCGAGAAAAAGTTGAATTCCTGGAATCGGAAATATTCTCACATCATCGCTGAACATCGCCCGACCATTTGAACAAAGAATTAAATCTTTTTTAATTAAATGTGGCTAATGGATGTTATGAACTCGACAATGGCATGCTCGTCAAATCTTTTACTCGTTTTTTTCGTGTAGAACGCATTGAAATAAGAGATACAATTCTCTCTTCGTGTGTCTGTTGTTTTTTATTCTAGAGAACATTTCCAGGTGAAATTGAATAACAACGAAATAGCAATCAACATTAAAATGCCAAATATGTAATGTTAGCCGAGGTGGATCTCAAATGTTTTGGCGTATACTATTTTTATTTACTTCTGTTCATCTTTCTTGTGTTGCGTGCGACGTTGCCCATTCCCATGCAGAATGCCATTAAATTACCATGATTTGGTTGAGTTTCTTTAAACATAGGCCGATCCACTGACCACCAGTACTTATAGGCCGTTTAAAAACCATAATGAATGGTTTTATTTCTGAATGATATGTGATTTTGGTGCAGTTTGCACGGCCGTTACTGCATAATTAAATTAGATTAATTTTTATGCTGATTTCCATGTAATTGGGTATCAAATGACGCCGCAACAGTAGCTGTACTGCGAATGCTTGCCATTTTTCAAATGAATAAGAGATGGATGGTAGCGAATCAAACTGATTTTCCAAATTCTTGGTTCGTTAATTTTAATGAAAGTAGTTATTTTGCAAAATTTTATGTGCTGTGATTGCATACAGTACAATTTGGCAGCGATCGTTGAATCCGTTCTTCATATCGGATCTTCCTTTTTTTGTATTTAATGATCATCAATGAGCCAATCTCCACTGGAATGCAATGAATTAGCGCTGAATGCAAGCTGAAAGCGTGTCATTGCTAGCTGACTGTTTGATTGTATCAATTGTTGGCAAATTCTATCTGTTTGTGTGTGGTTTCATCAAAATCGTAGCTAACATCACGAATTCATCATTCAACAACCGCAATGCCCTGCAATCTCGATTAGATCTTTGGGATTTCATTTTGCCGGGCGCATTTAAGCTATCTTTGCTTTCGTGTAATCAATGAATTACCTTTGCGCAGATGTAATGTCTTATACGAAAGCGTAATGGTTTTGTGCACAATGTTGTTATCATTTTTCACAAGTTCATGGCTACATTCACTCGCAAGATTTGAATCCAGCCACAGCCATACAATTTGCTCAAGACATAGCAAACAATTAAAACTTATAAAATTATTATCATTTTCTGTTTGTTTATGTATGATTTTCACTACAATAGATTCATTAGAGAATGGTTAATTAAACTAAAAGTGGCTGCAGTCGGATGATAGACGGAAAAACTTAAATGGAAATACAAAGAAAAGAAATGAAGAGGATAGAAAAGAAGAAGAAGAAATGTTTCGAGAAGAAATGCACAGAGAGCTGGGCTAGGTGATTTGAGCACTGTGAATTAATTGGATTAGTCTTTCGTTAGATATCTGAATGGCGACTGACAAAATAGAACAAGAACAGTAGAGCACATTGTTTGTGTGTAGCTTGCTGATCAGCAAAGAACCAAGCAGCAAACATGATAATTAAAACGGTTTCGAGCAACTGCCGGAAAGTAAAGCGCGTATGTATTTCATGGAAATTGTGTGAGAGAGTGCAGAAATCCATTTAAGTTAGAGATTCCAAATGAAATGCTTGCTTTTATTTGGACAGATTTTGTAAAACTTATTAAAAAGATGCAGAACTGCGAATATTGTATAATTTATATCACTACGTGACGACAGGGCTAATTTTATGAACGCGCAACATTTGCAAATGATCCGTTAGTTTTTGGATTTAGACTGAGTTAAAATTGATTCACTCATTTCAGTCTTTCGGTGGTTTTCACGTGTGAATTTCCAGAACAAGCCTCACCGAAACACTCGCCCATTCATCGCCTTTGTCCATCGCATTTAATTTTCACATCTTCAACAAAAGCGTATGGACAAACTATATATTTGTGTAAGGTGATACTTCTTGTAAGTCCGGTGTTTTGACCAAAAACAATTGACGAGCTAATGAAAGAAGAACGCGCGCAACATGAAAATATCGTGTATAGAGTGAACATGATGAGATCCCCCTTTTGTTTGTTTGTTCGTCGTTCTCATTCTATTCATGGATTTTTCGTTGTTTAGCTTGATCCAACGAGGCGCGGAAAAGTGACGACGTTATACACTTTACATCATTATTCATAAAACGATCATCCATTGTTTTTGACCGCGACTATTTCAACTCTCGCGCTCGCCAATCGAAATAATTCACTTTTTAGAGGGAAAAAAATGTTCTTGCGTTGAAGCATTTTACTTTTGATCGTTTCGGTATTCATTCATTCTCATTTCACTGTGTGCAATCGTTCCTATTTTTTTTGTTCAGTGCCGGTTGAAGAACTCTGGAAAAACAAGTAAAATGACGAGCAATTTACGAATGATGCTCACGCGGTTCAATGGCATTCATGAAGATATAAGTATATTTTATGAGTATAAATTCGATGTTTTAATATTTCAAGCGGCTGCTTGAATACTTGATTGAAACTGATGCCACTGCTTCCTGAAGTAGCACCAATGCTATTGTTGTTGCTATTTTTGTGGTCATGCAAATCGATTTTAACGCGCCGTATTGTTGCTGTTGCCGTTAATTATTTCCATGAACTTGAAATTATGATAACTTTATTTTTGGGATGCGATCAAAATGCCGGCGCACGGCACTAATTATATGACGAAATCTCATTTTATTGCGCACATTTCAGCCGCAAATATAAGAAAACAATCAAGAACGATGCATTAAAACGCCGTATTGGTCACGATTTTCTGGCATTTGCATATAAAAGCAATTAATTTTCACCCAATTCAGTGTGCCGTAGCAGTGCGAGGAATGCCATTTTCCATTCGGTTTGCTTCATTTTTAAACATAGATTAGCTGCATTGGTAAAATGTTGTCCGGGCCAGCCAGAAATATAATGGATTTCTGGGTAATTCTATACTTCAGAGCCGCACATAATTCGCATGTGAAAGCGGATAATTTATAAAAATAAAATTCAAATGATACGATGCGCGAGCATTGCAATGCGCGCGGCTTTCGTTAGAAGGAAACTTCCCTGCCTTTTCTCTCTCTCTCTCTCACTTTTTCTCTCTCTTTCTCTCTTTCTTTCTTTCTCTCTCTTTCTTTCTTCCTTAAAACTGTTCACCAAAACGTTAACAAATCGATCAGAATCAATTGCGATATTTTTCAGAGATGCGGCCGCCTGCGTTAAAACAAATGACCGTGCAGAGTAGCTCATTTCAATTGATTTATGTGTTTATGCCGAGTCACAACAGTATAATTTTCAATGTCGACTTGAATTGTGTTTCTGTTGCATTCATATTTTCATTTCGAATTCTTTTTCGTTCGCATAAATTGTCGGGTTGTCGTTTGCCACATCCGAAATGCGCGAATGCGATTGCTGCATGTTGCATGCGTAGTTGATTAGCTCAACGACGAAGACTAGTTGCTAGTCGCACCCGACTAATGTGCACAGCTTCGTTGTGAATGCATCACTCTACGCTGTTTTCGGGCAATTACTCATTTATCCGTTTATTTATTGCGTGTTTGTGATCGTCTTTAAATCGCTGTGCCAAGAATTGCCGATGTTTGTTTCTATTCTAATTCAATTGAACTGAACACATCGGATGAAAGTACCGTTTCATCATTAAAAAGAGTTAGAGAATGAACAAATACTGCAAGAATAAGAAGATGACGATTACCCACTCAATCTGTGATGGCTTCGAAGCACGAACAAAAGCTAATGAAATTTGCTGCCGTTGAGTGAATAAATCGATTTCAGTGGAAAAGCGTATATTTGTCGCTGTGAATGGCTTCTTGTTTATTATCCCAAGCATTTACTGCTTTCCACCGTGACATATGTATTATGCATCGCTGGCTGGCTGACTTAATCGCGCTCGCGCGCGTCACAATGAAAATATGCAACACTTGATTTATCTTATTTTAAAAGCGATTTAAGGCTTCAGCGTTGTTTAATTATCCAATTTTCAATTGACCTTTCACTGTGGCTTCAATCATCATGATTTTCCTTTCTCTCACACTCTCTCTCCTCCATCATCTTCCATATTCATTTGAATCGTATCGTCCATTTTAAGCCCGTCGAATTTAATCCTCTTAACGAAAATACGATGGAAATAAAGAAGAAACAATTGAATTCCAATCATTTTTCTCTCTGTATAATAATTTCATATTTGTGCCAGATTTGCTGATCAAAGTGCATTCGATAGATAATAATCATCTGGTGGCGATCTGGCAAAATTAAAAAGCGTAACCAATTTTCATTTCATCTCAACTAAAATTTCAATCAGGCAATCTTAGCGCAAATCAGAAATTATGAAAACAATCAATGTGGATGAAAAAATTGATAAAATGCATGCCTTGAGCGATAGTTATTACTTACTGAAATCGAAAGTTAGTTCAATATTACTGTTGTTGTTGCTGTTATTGTTTTGACTCTTTATCGTTCCTTTTGGCATTGCCTGCGATTTGATTTCATGAAGAAGTTCGTATCAAAATTATTTGGTTTACTCTCGTGCCTTGCATTGCCATCATAACGAAGTATAAATAGTTCAAGTGTAATTGAGCTGTTTTCAGAGCACAAGAGCTGCACGCAATACGGACACACATACCACCGACACATAATATCGAACTGACAGCTCAATTGCCCGGCAAATTGAACAGCAAATAATTAAGACTCAATTTCGCGGCCAAAATACAATTTTCCCACATTCATTCGCAGCAGCTGCGTTTCAAAGAGCACACGAAAACAATTATGCAAAAAGATCTTGCGAGATAAAATAAATTGAACGGTATCGACTCTCGGCAGAAACTATGCATCAAATGAATCAACTTGAATCTCACGTTTATTCTATTCAAGCCTGTCCCAGAAACGCGATCAGCTTAAAATTGTAATGAGGAATCGATTATTACATTCATGCTACTTCTGATCGATTATTGTAATGCTGGCGAATTTATGGAAACGACGGCGACGCGGCGACAACAAGTAATAGGCCAACCGCAGAACAAATGATTTTCTTCAGCACACACAAATAGTGTGCGCATTTTTCTGCACCGCACGCAAAAGGTGCAACCGCCTATCTGTTCTATGGTAAAATGTGGAATTTCAATTTGATGTTTTTAAAATTTCTCTTAGGAAAGCAAAACTCAAAAGAAATGCGCACGGTATTCAGAACAAATTTACATCGACTCGTACATGGCACGACATAATGACAACGAAAACGCAATGTGTCGACTAGCGACTCCGTCGCAATGCCAATGCAAGAAATATATTTCCATGCGCCAGATGCACGAATCCAAGTCAATTTCTTTTACTCATTTTTTTCTCATTGCTCATTGTGTTTTATGTTGTTTGTGACTGTTTGAAAGATTATTCTCAGAGAACTCAAAAAATAACTCAAATAGTTCGAAATGAGATCATGATTTCGTATGAAATTGAATCAAAAGATGCCGTATATAGAGCGACGGAATGAATGTGTCGAAATAATGGTTGTTTCAGACATCCGCGCGTCAATCCAATGGCCACAGAGTGAGGTATCCGGCAGCAATTCAGAGGCAAAAAATCATTGTCAAGTACCTCGAATGCGGGCTGCACACCATATTTCAAGTGATAATTGTAAATTTGTGTGCACTGCACATTTAATTTTCAATTGATTCCTTTCTCAAGTGCCGCTTATCTAACTGACTTTGGACTAATTAACCAAAACAAGCTAAAAAAGAGTTCGTCAATGTTCAGGTAACTGGGGCAATTTTATCCATCAATTACTATTAAATAAAATATATTGCAGCTCTGCAGACGAAACATGTTTCCATTTATCTGCAATTCCAAGTTGAAATCGACTTAAATTGACATCTCATGTCTGCACCAGAGTCCTCTTCTAGCCATATGTCGGTGTATGTCCCAAACAAAACTCCATCCAGTGCATTCGTGTGAAACTTTGAAATGATTTTGAAGTGAACACGAAACTTAAATTTTAAACATGAGTCAAAAGACTGACACTTCGTCTTGACAATTGGCTATAGTTTTGCACTTCAATAGATCATCAGTTTTAAATGTACATTCGTTAACAGAATGCTTTTTATGCAGTGCGCAATATGTAAAAATCTGGTTTTGTGTGTGGCTGTCAGCATGTCTCCCCTACAGTATGATGCAATTCGTAGTCATCGATCAAAATGCATATGCAAACGCCAAAGCTATCGTCAAAAAGTCGTACGCAATTAGAAGCTCAATTAATCAAATTGAAATGCAAAAAATCGACATGCATGCAGTTTATTTGAATGTTCCTTTGACTCCATCCAGAAACCAGTTTGTGTGATGTGTATTACAATGTTTTCAGCCGATCATCGTCTGGCGCGGTTTTGCTCTTTTGAAAAAGTGCCAGTGGCTCGTCAATCAATATCAAACACCTTTTCTAACAAATCATTCTTCCAGCTGGAACCGTTTAATCTCCAGCAACTGTGCCGTTTGATTCTTATTATCATCCGCCGCAATGTGTCCATGTTGTTCTGTAGCGATATAATATGTTGATTTTGTGTTGAGAATTCAATTTATATCCAATTTAGTGGAAATGTCGAGAAATTAAGCATGCAATCTACTAATCTAGCAAAATTCCTAATCCCAACCATATTTATGATGTGGCATTTTCGCAATTAGTATTTAAACAATCTTTTTTCGACTTTCCAAACGTTAATCATATTCATTTTTATCATCGTTGTAAGGCGTAGATCTGCTGTGAATTTCTAATGGCTCATTCTTTGAGCGCTTTGTTTTGATTAATTCTGTGAAATGACAATGAATTTAATATCTTCGTATTATATTATAAAAAAAAACATGTATTTATGTCGTGCTATTTTAGCTTTTGTCGGTATTTCACCGCACACACAGCCGTCAAAAAGCATGTTCTACCCGGAACATGAATGTTAAAAGAATAAAACGCAGATTTCAGATAAATAAATAATCTAACACCCATCGATCTGCATAATGGACAGCAACTATTTGTAGATAGAACGATAAAAATTGAATTTATGGACAGTAAATCAGGCGGCGATGGTCCAAATCACGACCGCAAAAGTGACATTTCCAACTCCATGCACAATTTAAATTAAGAGTATTAAATGGGCGAGAAGAACAGGCGGAGATATTTCTGTCATGAATATTCCATCTCTGCTGCTGCTCATTCAAAATATGAACCATTCATCCGGCCGGAAAAAATGGATAAAAAGTAAGTTGATGTTAGAAAGAGGTTAGTAAATTAGATCAAATTATAAGCGAACAAGATGCTATTGAAAGATTGCATTGCGAAAAATGTTTCACCAACTGAAGTGTAAATGCATATCGATTAGTGTTAATGGGGAAATGATCATAATATCAATTTTGCTAGAATAAATTATACACATAAACCTTTGTCGATTAGAAATTATTAAAGTTGTCAGTCAATAATGAGAAAACGTTTTGCAATCTCCTCAATAAATCAATAAAAGTTAATTTTGTGTATTAAGCAATAGCACACGATTTTCATGGCAATTAATTTTAATGTGCATATCAATGAATGGATGGGATGGATGGGATGGGTAACAACGATTTTGACATTGAAAAGCTATTGGTGATAATCAGCGGAAATAGTTAGTCATACATATGTAAATTTCAAATCTCAATTGTGCTCTCGTGCGTGGAGCACATGTCGTATTGAGACTCAGATTGTGATAAAATATGCCTACATGAAATGTTGTCGAAAGTACAACGAAGCGAAAAAAGTCTGAAGAGATTTGCATAAATGCCATATGCATTTAATTACAATAAATATTAAATGGACATGACATCCAGCACATACAGCCACGGCAGCACAAAAAAACCGATTGTAACTATTTTTGGATCGATAACATGGTAATAAAAATTATACAGAATCGAACGATTGAATTTCAATTGCGCGTCTGTGTGTTTTGGAATTGTTATGCATCGCCGACATAATTGCACAACAATTGCTCTAAGGGCTGCACTGCATCAGGAGGAGACACACATACGAAGACACTCAAATACTATATTATTAAAGCAATAACCAATCGCCACCTTAAATGATCAAAAAGCCATGCGAAGCAGACTGGAGAAATTTGTTGTTTTTATGAAAAACACATCTAGATAGACATTGCGAAGAAAATATAGTAAAAATAGTCAGAACCATGCGAGCGATGCACGCAGAAAAAATATATTCAACCGCACGACAAGCGACACATAAATCAATTGGGCGTTTTCTCTTTTTTTTTTTATTGCATTTCCTCGGTGAGTCTATGAATATATTTAGACTCTATTAATTTTATCGATAGAATCTAGCCGATGGCGATGAACATTCCAAACGTGTGAATATTGAATCCTTGATTCAATGAAAAAGAACATAAATTATTTTTATATTCAATTGATCTGAATATTGATCATTTACATAGGGGAAAATGTTTATTGTTTATCTAATAAATAATTGTACTTCGCTGATGAACATTTCCATACCTGTGTATATTTTCCACACTTAAATGTGTTGTCACACAAATTATTCCTAGTTATGAATGCTCAAACAATTCATTGGAATTTTTTTATTTATGATGAATTCAAAATCGCCGTAATTGCCACGATAATTTGCATTTGCAGCAAGTGCGACAAACAATTGGTGAATATTGTGGATGGAAATACGAATAATTTCAAGTAATAAGTGAAAATAACTTGCTTTTTGTAGGTTACACAGAAGTTTAGTTATTTATAGAACATAATTATCGTATAAAAAAAAAGTTTTTATTCATTTAAGATTTATTCATTTGCAACATTGAATTTCTGAAGGGACAAAGGAATTCAGATAAAAACTACACGAAGAAATAACATAAACAATTCCCACTTTCTCGTAAATCAATAGTTTCAATAGTTTTCATGTCACTTTCAAAAATTGCACAGACAGAAATATATTCAGAATTTCTATTTATTGTAAACTGAACCGAAGATCCGTAAAACCAAACCAAACTTTCTTCGAATGTTTTTCAAAGAATCGGCGCGTACGTCCGAACACGTCATATACAATTATTCAGTTTTGATATTTCTCTCCTACGAATTGTATTAGTATATAGAAAATTTGAATTGTTTCCTTTGTGTGCATTTGGTTTATACGGAAGGATTATATTAATGTCATTACACACGGTATTGAGCTGATATTATTTACGCTATTACTGAAATATTAATATGTACTATAAATCCAAAAAAAATATTTACTACAACTTGTAGCATGTATATTTGCTTTTTCTCTGTGTCATAATAAATTCATTAAGACCTTTTACAGATACCAATTAATTATAGATATATCAGATTGAGTAAAGCTATAGTACATCAACAACATTTGTGATTTAGCGTTCGGAAATCAGGAGCATCGGGAAGTACAGCCCAAGCTTAATATTTATTGATCTATGCACAATGTCTTGACTGTACAACGGTATATATGTCAATAGTATTCGCTCAGGGACCGAATATATATATGAAAACAGAACACAGTCCTTAAAATGATTAAATATTCATTCGATTTGTTTTTTCCGCATTCGAACGTTTGTTCGAACAATCATTTGTTTACATCTTAATACTGAAACTTTTCCTATAAAAGTAAGATAATATGTAAATCCACTAACTTGGTACAAATCTTTGAATATTAATTATTCTTGTGCTATGCATTAAATCTAGCATTAAATGAGGATAAAATGAATTCTTTTCCAGTTTAATCCAAACCATTCGAAGGAGTTCATCAATTTTTGAACCTACTTCAAGTGAAAATTGCGAATCTAATCAATATTTCGTTTTGCAACTCCGATTAATTTATTATTATATTCACGAAATAATTTTCGTCGAATTGATCAGCAAAAAATATTTTTACGAAAGCATGGAGCCTTTATCAACACCACAGTTGGCTCTAATGCCATTTTGTGTGTGGCCAGTTAAGAAAACAGTTAGCAAACAGCTAAAAATTGTATGCATCACCTTTAGCTTATTAGTTTTCGTAACTAACGTGAGCGGCACTATAGCGGGCTTAACATTCTTCTGGACATTTTACCAGATTGATTTGGAAGCAGCCCTTTATGCCGTTTTCCACATTTTTGGCCAACTTTCAATGTCTTATGGTGTTGTATTCTTAATTTGTGTCCGTCAAAAATTGATTATCCTTTTCAAAAAAATGTCAAACATCTATAACGCAAGTAAAATATATTTCAAGTTCTCAAAACTTCAAGATAAACTGCAAATTGATTTTATAATTTTAGAAGAAAACTTAGATTGTCTTCGATTTTTAATGCGGGCAAATGAGCAAAGTGAATGGTTATGGAAAATATTCATAAATTATTCAATAGCTGTATTAATTGGATTTTTATTTGGAGTGGCTCTGATCTCTCTCATTTTTTGCTTTTGGATGTATGGAGTTTTCAAAAGAGAATTCGTATTTAAGCCATATAGTTATGTGTAAGTACGTAATTCGCAAAGAAATAAATTGGTGAATTCAAGTCATGTGAAGAATTTGCTGAATAAACCAATTAAAATATATGACATTTCATGCGCTGGTTTATAGATTTGATAATTGGCAGTGAAAAGATGCAAAAACCTTCCAATTTTCAAATCAGTTCAAAAGGAAATAAAAATAATTTTTGTCTCATTGCAAGTTTACCATGGGATCAAGAAACGCTCGTCGGTTATTACGGCGAAATATTCTACGGGATGATTGCCAATTTCAGTTTTTTCACTACAACCGGCGTTCTCATGCTCTTGTTCATTTCATTTTGTTTGCATCATCATGCCTTTTTCGAGAGCTTTCAATCTATTTTATATAATTTGAATTCTTCCGATGAAAATCAAAATCGTACAAAGCTTCTATCTAGAATGATTCGCTATCACGTATCTTGTAAAAGGTAAATAGTAGTTGGCAGACATTAAACATGTTATTTAATTGAAAATAATAACATTTTTTTTGATTTTTGTAGTTTTTTTTTGTATTCCAATGAGATTTACAGTCCCTTTCTAATGCTCGAATTGATTTGCAATAACATCTGCTTGCCGTGTATTCTATTTGGTTTGGACATGGTAATTCTTGTCTTAAAACAAAATAAAAATCAAAAAAATAATTTTCTGAAATTTCAGCGAATGAAACAATTTAGCTATGATTTTTGTTTCCTGTTGATAGCAGCTTTGGTTGGTATTTCAATATTATTTTGCTATTCCTACTTTGGAAGCATGGCGACAGAGAGTTTTGAAAGGATGGCCGATTCGTTGTATGAATCCAATTGGCCCGAACTTCCAATTGATTTACAGAAATGCTTCATACTTATGATTTGCAATGCTCAGAAACCACTGTTTTATCGTGGATTCGACATGATCACTTTGAGTTTAGAGACATTCACAACGGCAAGTTTAGAAAACGATGTGTTCGTGAATTTTTTCTTTTAATAAAAAAACTTCATTTTCAGTTCATCAAATCGGTCTTCATGTACTACACGGTTTTCAAAACAATCACATCCGATTAAAATTATTTGATTTTTTTTTTTATCTGAACAAAAATTCATGAAGCAAAAAGGATCATACAACAATGGAATTCACGTTGTACATCAGACCGTTTCCTTCGGAGATCATCCTTTTCAGATTGTTCCCATAAGAAAGCTCTTGATTTGATGAAATTATATCGAAAGACATTATATTAGAGCCACGACAAATGCGTAGGAACAAAAGGAAGGAAATTTTTGGCTATAAAAATGACTTGTATTTTTTACCCATTATGTCGCCACACAGATTGAATTATTTGAATAAAATCCTATGCTAAATATAATACAAGTGAATGGCCTGCAACAAATATTCACATACATGTTTCAAATTTTTGATGTCGTTGAGACTATAAAACTGAGCTTTTGCAAAGTACAGTATACTTTATTTCATGTTGACACTTTCAAAGCAGTCGCATCGTCATTTGTAATAGATTATTCAGAAAATGTGCAGTGAATGTTAAATTGTCTATTCAATTGAATTGATAAGAAATATTTTTAAGATCGTAAATACTTAAGTCTCAAGTCATTTGCGGAATTCATCACCTTTTGGAATCTTTTATTCACGTGCGACAGAAAAACCATCCAAACATATTGCAAGCAGAGTAAACTATCGATCGGCGTATGAACAATCTCAAGCGCTCCACGATCGGCAGCCTCTACAAATAATATGTCATTGGAAATTATGTCACATTGGCATTTAATTTTCGTATATTGATCGTTTTGTGTGTATTGATGTATCGCGGTTGCGCGGCAATACAGTAGCAACAATATCATTCAATCACTGTCAGCAATACTTTTTTCCATAAATGGCAAGAATAAAACAATCAGTGTTCGATCGAACGCCAGCATTTCCATTACTTTTTACCGTTGTTTTTTTTTTCTTCTCCAATTCCAAAGACTTTCAGTGCGATTGATTGATGTGTCGGAATATCAATATATACACGCATCGAAGACTGATGCAGTAGCAAAACTGACAAGAAGAAATGTATGCAATCATACAAAAAAAAAAGAAAATTCTCTATTTTAAGCAGGTAGCTGTTTGTTGATGTAACTTCTCTACATATGTGGCCCAACCGTGTGAATGTGCACTGCAACTACTGACAAATCAATCCTCTGTTCGGAAATGTTCTGTCCAGAATCCAGGAAAAAATGAGCAAAACAAAATGTCTAATTAATAAAATCAAACTTTTTCTCGTCATTCAAGCGAACATCTAATTAAAACTAATTGTTATTGCAAACAGCTACTGTTTGCTGCAGCACATCACGAAAATGATGATAAAAAAGTGTTGGCTTAGACAAAATGTGATTTACGCAACATCATATTTATTTATATAATTGGGAATTGAATTATTTTTTATTATTGTGCAATTGCATTGATTTCCGCGTTTTTGCTGTTGGCCATCCAACGAATCCAACCGGGGACTTTGAATTGAGCACGTGATAGCATGCGCAAGTGAGTTGATGCGACGATGGAAAAAATCCGCCACATATTTTTTTATTTATGTCTGACATGAAGTGGAGAAAGAAGTTACATTAAGAATGTGCGCATGCACGTTTCGATTGGGAGTTGGTAAAATGGCTTGGGATTTCACCAATGATTCTCCATGAAAATCCATTTTCTTCGTTTCTTTTGCTGGGCACTGCAAACTGTTAGTGTTCAGTACGATTCGCCGTTTGGCGTTTTTTTTAAATATCATTTCCAATTCAAACATGTTCTAAGTTTTCTCAAGTATTTTTATGTTGCATTGTTGTTATCGCATCGGATCATTTGTGACATATTCGCGTTTGTTCTGTGATTTCAGTGTGTTTGCGCATTGGACCCGCGTGCATCTAGCTAAATGCGAATACCAATCGCCAAGATGTGAATTAATTTTGTGCTTGTGTCTATAAAATACTTAAATATATCCGATTGTATGCGATTTGTGATTAATATTTATTTATGGAACATTTCTTATTTTGTTGGCACCGCAACGCGTGAATCTCTTTTTTGCTATACCGCTGTGCACAATGCGCATTGCTTTTTGCCCGATCCACACCGCGAATATCGATTAGAGGTGTAATGCATTACATTCGCACGAAACAAAGAACAAACCGCAATCTCACATTTTCTATTTAAGTTTTAATAAATAAATGTGTGCACTTAGTGCGGTGCTGTTGTGGAAATTGTCACAATCTCCCGAGCTCAAAATAGAATATCCATTTTCGGAAGCATCGCAGCCGTTCACCAACTGATTCGTAAGATGATGGTGTTTCAATACAATGAAATCTATCAATTCGAACGATCGTCCGATTGATCTACAATTCATTTCACAAGAATTCGCAACCTTTTTACCGCACATTTATCTAACTACTTGAATAAATTATATGCGGCTGAAAGAGAACGATAAAGAAAAAATCAAATGCCATGAACCATTGGACTGTCACACACAAAAAAGTTTGTTGTTTGTTTTTATTACTCGTGACTGCATGGATACATACTTGATCTTAGTTTTGAATTTACGTTGTTAGTGTTTTTCTTTATTTTGCAATGTGTTAAAATGAATGTAAATCTTTTTTAAATTGTCGGATTAAAATTCGCGGCGATGGTATTTATCTGGGTCGAAATATGATGTTACAACAACACGATCGCTGAATTTCCGACCGGTCAATGCTTGCTGTGCCTTTTGACAGTCCACCACGGAATTGAATTCGACGAATACCTGCAATACACATCAAAATTTGTGGATGTTATTTAAGATTTTCTTCATAAAAACAATTGGCATTTTTGTACGCACTTTTCCGCATCCGGGTACTTCAACTCCTTCAATGGGCCTTGGTATTTCGACACTTCTCACGATTCCATACTTGTTGCACTCCTCACGAATATCCTCCAAAATGTCCTCGTATTCGTCTTCATCGCGCAGTTCGTCCGGTGTCACCATGTTCAACAAGCAAAGGACCTCAGTTGCAGGTCCAGATGTACCAACAAGTGATAGGCCAGGTACTTGAATTTGGACCGGCGCGGCTTGGATGCCAGACGAATTAGCATTCTTTGCACCAACGCTCGCGCGTTGCACAATTAGTTTTTTGTCACCCAACTGCATGCCATTCAAACCAGCAATTGCCTAAAGAACAAAACATTTTTTATTTCATCCAAAAGAGAAATATTTGAAAGACATTTTCTGAAGAGTTATATTTTTTCATGATGTAAAATTATATTTTCAAAAATTTTATTTTCTTTATAAAAATGAGTGAATCGTTCAACAAACTTACTTGATCTGTAATGTTAAAGTCCACATATTCCGCGAACGCGTATCCCTTGCTCAAGCCAGTGGCAGCATCTTTAACAAGATTAAAAGCGCGCAATTGTCCGAATGATAGCAGAAGCTCTTTTACCTGCAAATTTGATGAGTAAATTAACATTTGCGTTTGAAGGACTATTTTTTTTTTTTTTTTTTTTTTTAATTTAAGTTTGAAATTTCTACGGATTCTTTTTTCTAACTAAATCTAACGCGTTTTGCCCTTCCATTGTTGTACTTACGTGCATCGCATTTGCTTACTGGTGAATGTCGAATTATACTTCTTAATTTAAGAATAAACTTCAATCGAAGTGATTGAATAGAGTCATCGACACACAGATTAACCAGTAAGCAAATGGATCATTGTGAAATTGAAACAGAAAAAAACACATGTGTGGAGGAAATCTAATGAAATTTTTCATGAGAACGCAGAACAAATCGATGGTTGGTAAAACAAATTGATGAATGCTAATCCCCTTTCGCAAATAAATTACGATCTGATTGTTCACAACACATAAAACATTTAGACCAGTCACTTGTTTTCCCTGTCATATTCACTGATTTCTGTTTATTCTTTTTCTGGTTTTTGTTTAAATCTTGTATAGCGCACACTTGCCTTCATTCAGAGTGAGAGATAGCGCAATTCCAGAGTTTAAATGGTTGGTTTCGTGAAATGTGTGTAGTTTTTGACATAAATTGAAATCGGACAAAAGTGCGCGCGCATTGGATTGATCAAATTTGAATTTTTGGTCACCAATTTCGATAAATAACATTTCAATAGCACGCGACGACCCGATCGTCTACAGTGTAGCGCCGTCCAAAAAAAATTGGAAGAAAAACAAAAACACTTTATTCAAGCAATCAACACAATCTGAATGGTATTTGTTGGTTCAAAATATTTAAAATCATATATGTGTCTTTTATGGCAACGGCCAGATTGATGGAAGGCATAATGAATCTGAAAGGCTGAAAAGGCTAGAAAATGCTGCAAAAAATGGACATTTTTAGCTAGAAACATTGCGTATGTTCCGATAAAGTAATCAATTGGAGTAATGCCTGTAAAAACACTGTGAATAAAGAAAGGCGTATTCTTTGTGTGTGTGTGTGTAGATCTTGATTCCTGCAAATCAAAAGAGACGGCGCATTTAGCTCATCCATTGAATATATCTAAACCTGAAATATATTAATCACAGCCGATGTTGTGAATTGAGCTATTGAAGAATATTGAAAATGAACGCTAAAAAAGAACGCTTTAGAAATTCGCTAGTGAACATGGAAATGACATACAGCTAGATCTCTCACACCTAAAATTTTACAATTTTCACTGAAAAGATAAAAATGCTATGGGAAGAAAAATATTGGTTTTCATTGTCGATTTGTGCACGTAATTGCTGCTGAAAATTGCTGGAGAGAGGGAAAACGAAACCACTGTAAACATTCAAAATGCAATAAACAAAATCAACCATTTGAATCATTGCGTTGCAGTGTCATTCATCTATGGCTTAAAATGCATTTCAAATCGACGAAATCAGTAAAATCAGTCTGTTTCATATGTTTCTGTGTCTTGTCTGATCACACATACACAATTCAACCAATTGTTGGTAATTCAACCTAAATCCTAAATTGGTGAAATTGTAAAAGAAAAATGATAAAGAATATGCACAAAATAAACACGAATCAAAACTGTCGGGCTAAAATTGAATCGAATTTGATTGTGATCCGGCAAGCGGTTGCGGCTTTAATTGTATGGTTGACTCCACAAGAATACCGTGAATTCAGTTTAGTGTGTGTAGTTTGACAATTTAATTGACTTAAATCATTCGTGTGCAATTTGGGACTCTTTTTTTCATATCGCCGATATTTACCGTAAACAAGCAAAACAAATAAAACGTAAAAAAAGAATTTCACATAATTGCATTGGAATGGCGGTGCGATTACTTACCTGATCTTCGTTCAAGTAGTTTGGCAAACCGCCAATGAATATTTTATGCGGTGAGTCTGGAACAACAGTGGATATAACGCCGCTGACCGGGCCCACTTGATGATTGTTGCCAGAGTTTACGGAACTGTCGGTCATGCCGGGCATTGGTTGGTAATCGTGCGGCCGCCGAATCTTGAGACTTTGACCCTTAAAGTTGATACCATCAAATGCCATGGCTTGTGTGGTTTCGTCAATTGAACGGAACTCCAAAAATGCAAAATTTTTATCGAGATTTATTTGACATGCCAGAACGGGATTTCCGGCTGCCTGTGCCAAGCCAGACAGATGCATTTGATCGTTGAAATACGCCATCATTTCATCTTCCGTTACACCAAATGGTATGTTGCCAACATACAGTCTTCTGGCTTGCCTAGTTATAGTGCTACCAACCACGGGCACAGCGGCCTGTGGCGTGTCGGCAACAATATTTGCCGGTATTTGCCCTGCCGCTTGCATCGCTTTATATTGAAGCGGTGTTATGTGCTCAAAACCTGAAATTACACAATTTCAGTTGGTCATTTAGAATTTTTCAATTTCAATTTTTCAAGTTATTAGAGCACATTCGAATTTAAATTTTAAAAAAGAAGGTGTTGTAAATACAAACCTGGTGGCGGGACATCCCAGTACAATGAGCACTTTCGTCTGCGTGAACGTTGCTTGCCTTTTGGTGAACGAGAGCGGCTGCGACGTCTTCGATGATTGTCAGGAGATCTCGAGCGTCTGCCTCTGCTGTGTGAACGGTCGCGAGATCTATTCCGTCGAGTATTTCCACGTTCCCCAACGCCTCCTCTTTCACCACGCTCACGATCTGAAATTTAATGAAATGAAATTCAATAAATACATTCAAATTGAACACAAAGAAATCTAGGGTGGAAACGTATAACATCAAATACCGCCTCATCCATACGGAAACATAAATCACAAATTGAAAGAATCTGAATAAATTATTATTCTTATTACTCATTTTTGAATCGTACTATTTTCAACTGCAATCCAAATGATTATTGGGCATGTTGATTGTTTCATTTATTAAAAAAAATCATCATCATTCGATCGAACGTAGAACGCATTGATGGTAAGCTAATTGCGTGTTATAAACAACAAAAAAACTTACCTTCTGCACCCATTTTTTTTGTCGTGTATCACTTAATCAAATCGATTTATCGCCAACTATCCAATAAACCACCTTCAGAATGCAACTGAACTAGTCATAGAATATTGATAAAATCGGAAAAAATCGGAAATTTAGTGATTGAAATGCGTACAGCGTTAATTTGAGTCCTCTTCTATATTTTTCAAGATGGACGAATGACAGCTAAAACACCGCGCCACCTTCCAACACAGTAATGGTGTGAGTGCATCGTTGAAAAGTCAAGCCCGAACAGCAGGGTTCAATCAATTTATTCAGCAAATTCAAGTACGTGTGCGTACTTAAGCAATATTTTACGGTACTTTCGTGTTTGAATTCTTCACATCAATATTGAAAATTATTTATTTTTTCTTCTTCAGAAATGCATCGATGTACTGAGTTGTTTTTTTGTTGAATATATATCCGGATGTCGATGACATTAAGAAGTTTCTCGACTCTCAAATTGAATGAGTGAGTATGAAAGTGAGACTTCACATCTCACCTCTTTCTCGCGCTTACAAAAAATTCATAAGCAAGAGAAGGTAGCTGTATATAAAGTCTCTTCTTCATTCTCATTCAATCAATTGTCAAAGAGATTTCAAAAGAAGGACCGTTCAATTTGAACGATTCAATGTCTCTCTTAGATGCCATTTCTTTTAGATGCCATTCTATCTCTCTATCATGTTGTGTTTCGTGAAAGCATTTACGTGTTCAGCTCACAGGATTCAGTTTACATACCTTTATTTCATCTGGATACTCAATATAATAATCAATTATTTCCGAATTTATTTCAACCAATACCTTTTCGTTAACCCCTTTTGAGCTATTGAGCTGAAATGTGTCAAAAATAGAGAAGAAAATAACACATATTTCAATTTCATGTTTTCGATTCAATTTATTTATGGTTGCGTCACAATTTGTCATTGATGTCAGTCAGTGCAATCATACCTTTCGGAACATGAGTTTGATTATGTCGAAAAAAAGATTTCAGAAGGACTAGATGTAAGTGCACAATAAATTTTTTACATTTAACAGATGTCATTCCAAATTAAAAAAAAATATATATGTACAATCAATCAAGCGTGTTAACGGTGTCATGTCATTCAACTTAGTTCAAAATACACAAACAAAAATCTATTGACTGAACGTAACGACTTCCAGAGAAATTACTAAGCTGAATGACACCCACAGTCAACGCTTTGAAATAGCTAAAACACCGGAGCATATTAAACGCATAGTCTCAAAGCGCTTTCTAGCGCAAGCCGCTTTGTAAGGATCGCTTGCAATACGAGAATCACTCCTTGAGAGTGAAAGAGAAATCCAAAAGAAAAGCCGCTTTTTTCGTATTTCAAACCGGTCTTACGAAGCGGCTTGCGTGAGAAAACGCTTTGAGACTATACGTTTAATATGCTCCGGCGAACCACATTGTTTTGTAATTCATATAACATCAATGACATAGCCGCAAAAAAACGAGTATTAGAATCAACTGTCAATGCTGAAATCGCTTATTGTTCGTGCATGCGTTAGGGTGGTCCACAGCGGCGATTGATCGACAGCTGTCTGAAATAGCAGCCTCCTTCGTTTGCTATCATTGTGTCTGTCCCTTAGACATTCGACGCTACCATTTTCACTACATCGTTTTTTCGTCGAACCATGCGTTATGTTACTAAGTGTTTTACTTTTGCTAAGGGACTTTCGATGTGCGTGGCCGTATTTGTTATCAAAGCTTTTTGACCGGATTACAGCGCCATTTGCGAAGCGCTGTCGTCTTGTCGGTGCATTTGATGGAAGAGCGGGGTTTACTTTGGTTAAGCGTGTCGATAAGAGTAAAGGTGATTCTGTTTTATTCGTCGATGAACAGTCATCGATACCATTTACCTTGATAGTGAAGCTGGTGGAGAGCGATGATGAAGCGGTTGTGTTGATTATGTGCTAGCTGCTACTTGATTCACAGCCTCTATACTGAGGGTCTGACGGTGATTCTGGTGTCATTAAATCAGTCTGTGAAGCGAAATATAATCGATTTTAGCAACAATTTCCTGCATTCTTCGAGATATTTTATGATTTTACCTGAGTTTGTTCTTGATCGCTGCGCTCTTCTAGCACCGTATCCAGGTCTAACGAGGGAAATCCCCTACTGAGGCTTCGTTCAGAACGTAAACTGACAGCTCTCGTGGTACGGTTAGCTGTATAAAAGATGCACAACTGCTAAGTTATTCCATAATTCGCGATAATTCAAATACATAAACGTGCAGCAACCGAATAACAACGCTAAAAGCAACTAACGAATATTTACCCGGAAAAGAGATAAAAAAATATTGAAAAAAAGAGAAGGTTTTCTTTGCATGCAATTTACTGTTCCACTATCTACATATTTACACCGGCACCGGAATTTTGTTGGAGTTAAGCAAAGATGACAAGGGAAAATACGAAAAAAAAAAAAAAATTAGAAAACGAACCTCTATTTTCATGCCAGCGAAAGAAACAACAAATTTCACATAATCAGAACGATGAGAAAATTAAAGGAGACGAAAAAGCAATCGGAAGAAGACGGGAGAAAACAACCAAATAAAATGAAAAGAAAGAAGTTTCCAATTTGCGCTTCTTTGTGTGGACTCACTGAGTCTATGTATAGGACTAAATCTGACCAGGCTGACTGCATGATCTTGTAAATCATAATTACGACGTCGATCTCTTTCTCGTGCCATTTTAGCGCGATGACGCAAACAACAGATCACCAATAGAGCCAGCAATGGGAAGCCAAAGATGCACGAAACAATCGGTATGACTATCGATTCAGGTGACACTGAAAATAAACAGCAAAAGAAAAGTTTAATTAAAAAATTGCTAGTACAAACATGTGGTTGCTTAACGAATGTGCAGATCTCTTGTAATTGAAAGTAATTCTAAGTGAAATATGACACACCAGAGACATGTTATGAGGTAATGCCTTGTGTACACACATGCATTCATAGTAAAATGTATGACAGTTTGAAATGGTATTCTATCGATTTCACATTAAACGTAATTTTCGACTTCAGAAGCGTTCAGAGACTGAAACTTGTATGTTTTTATGTTGTTTTTTTTATGATCCTATCATTCATTAAAAATATGTGTGTACATTTTTGAATTTTGAACTTTTCGCTAGAAAAAATTTCGAATAAATAACCGTTCGAAAAATAACAGCATCATATTTGTGAAATTAATGTAGATTATTTGAAGCAGCAACAATACATTCCTTTATGCACACGACGATATATATAAAGATTGTACTCACCCGTTGGATAGATGATGATAGTGCGTTTGTTCTGACCATTTGAACTGGCTGCCGATAGATTTGTGAAGATTGTAGATGTGGTTTTCGTTATTGGAATGGCTGCAACGGCGGCTGCTTTCGTTGTTGCCTCCACCATGGGCATTAAATCGGTCGTAATGTGTGTTGAATTCAGCAGAATGCTCGGCATTATGAGATTTTGTTATGGGGCTTTTCTCGTCGTAATTCGCTGTGCGTAACAAATGGCAAATAGCTTCAGCAGCACGCTGGCGATACACCATTCACCAAAAGTGAATCGACGGCTGCATACAAATGATGATGATGGTGAGCAATAAAAGTAAATGTCTCAGATAAATATTTTGACAAATTCAATCGCTTTGCGTATGCTCTTGTATATTGGCCGTTTAATCTATTATTATTGAATATCGATTTGGTCGTCCGTTTTCAATTACGTTCATTCCGATGCAATTTAATGTGACGGCATTCTGTTCCGTTCTGGTTCTTTTTCGAACTATTGTTTCAAATAGCTGAAATCTAGCATCCTTTGTTGATGTGACCGGCTCTATTAATTCAAAAAATTACTTATGGTTCAATTTGAAGTGGGGCCAATAGCTGCGGCTTCTAGCAAATCACTATTGTTTTGGCCGATGAATTTGGTCGTTACGGAGGAATTCCAATTCAATGTCCACTCAAACGGTAATATCGTCGGTTTGTCGAAAACACTCTCCCGTCATTTGTTGAGATTAACGATAAAGTGCCCACTAAAAAGTGCTTTCTGCGAATAATAGATGAGAAAAAAGGAGATAATCAGTAAAAATGATGGCAACTTATGACAACAATAGCCAACAAAAAACAGACATATCGCTCCATTTATAACTTTCAACATCGATCTCAAACAGTTTTCTCCATTTTTTTTTTTTTTTTCATTTCGCCATACGTCAACTGAATGTAATATTTGTAGTGTGCGGTTTTCTGTGGTGACGACAGTGCGACAGCAGTGCGAGCAAACCGTTTCGAATATATCACCACAAGAAAATCGCAATATCAAAGAAACAAATTTGCAATCGAGTCAAACTACGGCGAATAGAGGCTGACCATTAAGCGTCTGGCGTTGGATATTCGGTTAACATTGTGACGTCAGAGCAATACATGTTTTATTTTCCCCGCGAATAATGAATAAAGTGTCCTTGAACGAGACCATATTATAGAGATCTTTGATTCAGTTGGTGGTTTGAAGGGCCGAAAATCAACCAAAACAAACTCACAAAATGATAGACTTCTCAATAAATTCAGTCTCATTTACTTCCTTTCTCTCGCAATGTATATTCGAATGGGCGCCATGCATACTTTAGCACCAAACAGATTATACAGAAATGAATGTTATTCAATTTTTACTTCATTTTCATCTCGTCTTTATACATTCCCATGTGATTAATATTGTCATCACAATGCCACACAGTCGCAATCAAAAAAGTTTTCAAGGCGGTGCACTTGTCCGACATGTTAAAATGAATCAACTTGAATTTCCTGATTCCAGCGCAAACATCGGGCCGAAAAGCAAAGAAATTTAATTGAATTCAAGACATTTATTACTTGTTCGTTCAACACCAAACGATTTTTGGGCTCCAGTAACGAGTTTTTATCACATTTTTTATGGTTGTTTTTTATGATTTTCCTAATTTTTTGCGCTGCAATTGTATTTGCTTCCGAGTGATGAAAAGTATATGTGCCATTCGATTCTTTCGGTGCGCATTCAGTGATTTTCAAGCTTTAATACTTGATAGCCGCTAACATTCGAAAATGTCTGTGAAAGTGGTGAATGGAAATGGATGGGATTTCACAATTCCGCTGAGGAATAGCTTCATGTAATGGCACTTTGTTCAACAGCAGTTGGATGAAAATGCGTGCATTCTATCGGTTTTTCTATCACATTCCATTGGAGATTCTTGCTTGCGACAATACAATGCAAACACTTTTGATTTACAATGCAAATAAAGAGTCGAAACTCAAGAAAATCCTGTTTTTTTTTTTTTTTTGTATTTGCAATTGAAAACGTTTTTCTTACTACAAACATAGAGGAAGCAGATGAATTCAAATAGCAATCCTGATGAATTGTGGCATCTCATCGCATTCTCCTAATGATGTGTAACAAGACAAATGAACCGTACATAAAATTGAGTGCGATGAAGTGTTATTTCAGTGATGTCGAAATTTAATGAAAAGAAGCTTCATTTAAATAGAAGAAATGATATTTCAAACTAGATTTCGGCTTGTTTCGATTTTCCAAGCATCTGTCGGAATGTTTCTATTCAATCAGATTATCGTAGAGAAAAACATGCTTGTATCTAACGTCATAGCACATTTTGATTAACATGCAAATGCGTCAACCATCGCCAGTGTTTATTAAAAAACGAATATTGAAATTTAGAAGTAAAATTGGCGTGCATCATCCGTCGAAAGTATTCAAAGAGAACCACTTTAAATAAGTACATCACCATGTTAAGCATCAACATCGCTTAATTCAGCGAATATTGTGGCACTGTTGAAAAGTAACAAAGAAAACCAGCTCAACAGCCAGACATCGTGCGGAAAAATTTAAGCAGGCGTACGTCTATTAAATTCCAACAAGCTTTAACATAAACAAAAGCGAGTATCTTTAAAACGAATACATTCATGGTGAAAACGTTGAACGGTTCATTTTCAAGTCAACAACATGAAACACGTGAAAATTGAGTCAATCGCATAACTTATCGGGTACTACGAGCTGAAACATCGAGAACGACTAGAGAAACATAAGTTTTGATGATGCTCATTCACGGAGAGGGATATAGAAATTGAGAGCGAACAGAGGTAAGACATAGCGAAAGCGGATGAGAAGAAAGAATTCCAAGCGCGTATCCACTCAAATATTTCCAATTGAATTTATTCATTTCGATCCATCTTCATGTTTATGTTTCTTTTTCATTTCCAATTTCCCTTTTCTATTTTCCGGCGGAATGCCACTGTCGGAAATAGAACATTCCGTTTAATTCGAATTATATGCATTAAAAGGACTTGTCATAAAAATTCTCCACAATTCGCGATAAATACGAAAGAGGATAATAGATTCTCTATGTAATTCACACATACACACTTTTTGTTTGGCTTTTGAACACATGCAGATGAGAACATAGTGTTCGGGACTGCATTGAGCCTGCAAGTCGAATTGTTGGCAAAAAAGCGATTCGTTCGATGGATCATAAACATTTGAATTTATGGTTCATGAATGTAATTTCAAATGGTTTCCTTTTATGTCATACTCATATGAGAGTCTCAATTTTTATGTAACACTTCTCCTACAACTATTATATCAAAACGACTTTTTCAAGTGTATAATTTCAGTTTACGCCAAATTTGAGTGTTGAAGTAAGTATCAAATAATCGTTATCCGCCTGCGTCCAACTTTCATTTAGATTTCATTAGAATAAAACCAAACGATAGGCATTTTTTGCAGCCGAAACTCCCTTTGACACTGCTAAAATTTCTTTTGCAAGAAAATGTGCTCAAATGGCAGATGCTGAAAATATGATGATATTTGTCTTCAAAAATTTGACTTTCAAGTGTCACTTTTCTTGAAATTCGTTGACTGCATTGTTCATATCGACAAAATATGAATTTATTCATTCATTTTGCAAAGTATTCTCCCTGTGACCGAAGAGTGAGTGTTAGTCATGCTACAACATCGTTTTAACAACTGAAAAAGGGCTGATTTAATGACGAATGAAAGCAACTGTTGTCGTCGTCCTTTATATTATTATTTTATTATTAAAAAATGCTAATAATTTTGAGCCATTGCAATATTTGGCTCGAATGTTTAAATGAAAAATCTATGAATTAATCTGATGTGCGCCTTTGACTGTACGCAGGGCATTTGCAATGTCAGCATCAGTGTCAACAAACTATTTTATTCTTTTGCTGCAAATCATTATTGCTATTATTAGCACAAATTCTATTTTAAATTGACACTTGGCTCGTTTACACTGAGTCTTTCGGATTTGTTGTTTCGTTTGGTCTCTTTCTTTCACTTGCGACGAAACACGCAGCATTATGTGTTAAATATAGCTTTGGTTTCAGTTTTGCAGCAATGCGTTTGAAAGTCATAAAATAAGACCGAAAAGCGGATAAGTCAACAAAACAAAGCAAAATAGGAAACTGCACACAATTCGAATTCCTTTTTTCTCTTGCCGTAATGTTCGAATAACAGAAAATAAGAGTCAACTTTTGGTAAATCCAAGCAGCTATACAATCAAATATCGCTTATTCAACCAGCCAGAACGACGAATGTCCTTTCTACAACCATAGTATACGGCCGAGGATTAAGAATGAAAGATGAGAGAGGCAGACCGACGAGAAAATAGAGAAAGCGAAATGCAGAGTGAGTTTTGATTCTAAACATGGTTTTCGATTTTTTGCTGCTAAAGAAAATAACACATTCACCATCTGACGCATTTATTTTGAGCATTGATTGCATGGAGCACTTTATTGCAGCCAGTGTGCACGAGGCGGTGTCTGCGGAATATGCATTCTGCGTCAAATACATATTATGCTCAAACATTTTACGACGAATGTGAATGACGATCATTTCAGCCGGCCTTAATTATATAAATAGCCATGCTTGCTTAAGTCATATATTTACATTACAACTGCAAATTTATGTGACGCTTTTATTCATTAGTCCAGCCTCATATACCCATCGCAAAACATCCAGACGACAAAAAGCTTTGTTTAATCTATCAATCGCGCCTTTGGAATTCATGTTGTTCCAAGTAAAAAATTATCCCATAAAACGGTCCTCATTTGGGAGATTTGGGTTCAAAATATAGTTTTTGTAAAAGTGAAATGCTTGAAAAATCATACGTATGTAATTCATGGAAATGGAAACGACATCGGAATTATCAAACAATACATTCGATTTTTACTTTTTAGGACACTCACATGTGCAGCCATATAATCTATTCATAGAAGTTTCAGAAAAGTTTTATTGAAAATCAACGATAAAATGAAATTTATGATGATTAATCGATATTATCAAAGAGTTTTAATAAATGCTTGCAAAGCCGTTGGACTAGATTAACTTATATAGCACAAAGGATGAAAAATCTCATCGGATTCGCTGCAACTCCTATAGAATTCGGTTTAATTGGATTTAATAATCAATTTTACGGGCAATAGTGAATATACAATGAATTGTTGCACACCAGATTTCGGTTTGAGTCGCGGTTCCAATGCAATTTAGTGCGTCACAAAAGAACTTACACACATTCAAATATAGCACGTGAATACGACTGACATTTTCCCTATAAAAAAAACCGTGCATGCATATAATCTTTCAACTATTTTGCGGAAATAAAATGACTGAGTGACTCTCCATACAAAATTCAAGTCTTAATATGTCTTAAAATCGTCAACTGACTGCACAGTTATTTTATTTTCACAAGGGTAGTGGCTGAATTTTGTATGCATCGTCTACGTGTGCATAATATTTTGTGGTGTTTTGACAAACAAAAAAATAACTTTCGATCAAATTCCGTTTAAAACTGGCTCAAATGAACGAGTGATAACTGTTTGCTGTCCATTTTTAAACCCATTTTGATCATAAACGATTCGAGCTATGTCCAATCAATTTTTATTAGATTATTTCTAGTGTCCAACAATATAGACGATAGCGATAAAAATGCAAATCGAAATATCTCAATTGATATATATTTAATGCTTAAATATACGATTAGTGTTGGAGTGGCAGATGAGCCCGCATGTCGGCCAATGACATTTGCACGTAATAAATAATTGCCTCCATTTATGCGTGGTTTGCGCGATTGTTTTTCACATTATCTATTCAATCAATCGCACTGACATCACCATCAGAATATCAAATATACGCTGAAAGCGTATTTGAACCCAATAATGAAGCCGATTATGTCATTGCTCCATTTGAAAAGCAAACATAACTGAATAAACGCGATGACGTTTTCAAGCCTTTTGAATTCAACTTCATGCAATCAAACAATCTACAGAGTCTGTCCCGAATCAAAGCTACCAAAAAGTTATACGATTATGAGTTGCAAATGGTAGAATTTCCATTTAACCGTTTGTGTTGCGATGAATTTTCTTTCAACTACATTACTGTGCCGGCAGATATTTGTAATCATAATGTTCGATCAACGTCACACAAAATACGTCAAAATATAAAGTCTCTGCTCTCTTTTTGTTAGCATGGCGTTTCAAACAAAAAATGATTATATTTGGATCTGCACACGAAGCGATCCATTAACGGGCTTTCATTCGTACTCTTCACTCATTGTGCTGAAACGTTTTCCATTTTCCATCATAATAACAAAGGTGACGCGCGCGTTCAACGTGTAAGCCGTTCGGCAGTAAACACATTTTACCCTCTGTATATATTCTATGCGATACTTGTGCGAATTTATGTTCGTTGAATGCTAATAAGCATTGGCGAAAAACCGATCCGTCTTCAATTTCACATAGTTTCTTTTGTCACATGAATGCATCGGATTCAATTTCGAGACAGAACAAAAAATAGAGAGGACTCAATGAAGTGGATAATGGAGAATTCCAATTTGCCGAATGCACGACCAACTTGCACCAAATAACAACAACGGCTGCAAAGTGAGATGTTGTATTTTGTGCTCGATGCTGCGCTGATAATGCCATAAATGTATGCGGCGATTGTAAGCGATGATGCAGACAAAGAAAATAGCGTATGAATAGACAGACATTCAACGTTAGATGTGGAATTCAATACACGTTTGACCCCTGACTATGAGTTCGGAATCCCAAACGCATCCAGCCAATTCGCAAATAAACAAGCCATTGGAATTAATTTACAGAAAAAAAGAAACGACGAAAACAGCAATAGAACAGATGAAAAACTAGTGAAAAGCTCACCATTTTGTTGAGACTTTGACACCATAAACTCAATTGCACGTCAACAACGGAATCATGCACCGCAAAAGAAAAGGAGCACGAAATAGAAACCATATAAAATCGATAGAAAGAGCGAAAAGAAGATAGAAAGTACTGAAGCAACAATAAAAAACATTTGTGACCATCAAAAAAGCATTTTATGAGTGAAGTGGATTGGATACCGCATTGTCTATATATACGTATAGCTAACGAGCATTCGGATCGCAAAATCCTTCTGACTGATGCAATGCAATTCATAAAAAGTGCGTGTGTAACATAAAAACGTGCCACTCAAACTGTACAAGTAATTTGCAGTCAACAGCTATATTATATTCGATCTTTTCGACAAATTTACGTCGTTTGCGCTTTGCAGAAGTGTGTGCTGTTGCCGTTTCTTGCTCTCTCTCTCTCTCTCTCTCTCTCTCTCTCTCTCTCTCTCTCTCTCTCTTTTGGTTTCACACAAGATACTACAAACATCAATCATGCTGACAGCTTAGCAAATGCTACCGAAACAGCTACGAAAAACTCGTTGCATAGATATTAATAGGTTTCGAGTTCGGCTATAAATATAAAATCGCCTAAAATAAATGTGTTTCACACGTTGCTCGCATGCAATTGCATATCAAAATGAATAAACGACACACGCACGCCGCAATTAGGCGGCGAATGCATGTTGCATGAAAAAGTTAATCAATTCATGTAATGTTACAAAAAAAGCAGCCATCATTCATACGCTTCTTGTCTCTTGGGCTCGAATCTTGAGCCAGAAAGTAATAAAATCGTTCTTTGTTCGACTGCATGCCGAAACAATCTTTTTACCAAAAGGTTAAATTGTTCTGAATGCACCAAATAATTGATCAATAAGCCGAGTTCAGCTTGTCATGGATTCCATGAAATGAACACATAACTGTCAAATTTCTTCTCAAACATTTGAATTATGAATATCAGAATTATGCGGAGAGCAAGAGTTTTTGCGCAAAAACCAAAAAATACTCTTGCGCCAATATATAAATCTTTCATGCTGTGAAAGGCGCATTCATTATTCGACATCAAAACATTAAAGCCGTAAATTCCATCTGTTTTTTTCTCTCTCTTTCCAAAAATGCTTCCGAATCTAATGGAGAAGTTGCAACAATCAATTTGAAACGGAACCATAAATCTTTCAAATTGATCAACAGCTTATTTATAAAACAATTTTTGGTTGATTCAATTGTAGTAGCAAAATGTAAGTATGTAAACCATTTTCAATACTCCACTTACTCAAGAATAGATTCGAGGCGGAATACATACATTTTAACTGAATTGAATTTTGTTTCGCACATTTCTCAAATATGTTGGTATTCAAAGTGATGCTTATTTCCGAAATATGTAAAGCCATATTTCAAAACCATGAGAGCATTTAAGAATATTCAAATGCAATTGTTTTTTTTTCTGATGCATATAAATTATTACCTCAAAATGATGTGGATCGAAGCAAAAATTGCTGTTCCAAGAAATATCATAGAGCATTATATTTCGCTTAAACTAACATGAACTTGAACCAGTGTAAAATTTATGAAACGGCCTTTTCTCAACCAGGGGATTCATTCCCCGATACCTCGTGTGTTTGTGACATCTCGCTACCTCCAACATTTCGCCATATCAAACGTAACTATTTTTCGTAGCAAAATAAAAATCGCACAAATCTCAAACGACATGCTGTTTCGGTAAATGGCTGTTGAATTTATAAAGTTAACATATTAGGAAATATGGATTTTTCTCTGAATTTGACAACAATAAAAAATGTCGGATGATTGACTGCGAGAGCGTAAGCGAGGTATGCGAAAAATGTATGGAAAAAACTGCTAATATTCGACAACATTGTTATTTCGGTTGGAGATCGTTTGAAATGTACTCTGTGTGTCCCAAATGGAAACGCGTTAAAGTAAAAAGATGACCTGTGTGACTCTCAGCAGTCGAATTTCAAATCATATATATTAAAGCAATGCCCAAAAGAGCAACCGAAAAGACATGGTATCGTGCGTAATATAATATGTATTTAACGATGTTGAAAAAATCCTGCTCAAATTGGGGTTTGAATTGGAAGCATGAGCCAAATAAAATGGATTTGCAAGCATATTGTGGGAGAATTAAAAATTGCGTTCGCAACATGCATGTTCGTACGAGTACAAAAATTCTTTACGGTTGAATTCTGCTGTTTGGGATTCGATGATTTGATGGAGATCAACCATGCTTTTCCCCAAATACACATAATTCTTTGATTTGGATTGCTTGTTAAACATTATTTTTGCTAGCTATCCAAAATGTTATCTGTTGGGCGACCAGTTAAATTTGAAGCCACATTTATTGATACAGTTGCTACGCAGAATGGTGATAGCGCAATGCGTGGAACGCACACTATGGAACACAGTCAAACTGATGAAGAAGCCGCATTTTGACGCAACAATCAAGTGGCCGTGACTGCTTCATTATTTATTTAATTCGGTTCAAGAATACACACAAATTTCAAACAAATTTTCAACTTTTGCGTTCATTTAGGGTATTCGTTTGTTGACCGCAAGCCTCCAGGAGCGGTATGCTGCTATAAAATTTGGACTTTGAAGCCAAAGATTGGTAATGCTTTCATGATTAAATGTTTTTAAACCCGACATCAGGTCATCAAAAGGATACGCTTCGTACAACCGTAATGTTACGATGCACATAACAGCTGCAACAATTCAGGCAATGTTTCGGTCTATTCATAATAAATTGAGTGGAAAACATTCGAAATCATTTGGACTACACAATGCCGCATCTCCCATTTATATCAACTTCCAAAATCATTTGTCACTAATGAAGATAATTAAAACACATCCATTTGATGCATTGAATCGTAAACGGCCACAAAGTGGCTGTCCATTTGCTTGTATCATCAACATTTACACAATTTTGTCACTTCGGTTTGATGCCTAAAGTGTCACAAAGTATGTGACAAAGAAGGGACCTTTTTCCGCATAAATTGAAACATAATCACGGGCGTTCGCTTCCTTCGTCATTACGGATGGACATTTCGCACAAAGATAAGTTAATCCTTTTCTCCGTACATTATTTCATCTCTGGTAGTTTTATCGATATCAGTTATTCGGATGGTTGAAAGCCTGAACAAATGTCAGTATGTTTTTCATAAAAGCACAATTTACCGCCCACTTTGGGCCCATTAATCGGCAGGAGCCTAAAAGGCTTCGTTTTCCCACAAAAGTCGCTAGTTTTGCTGAAAAAATAGAGATTCACCGCGTTCGTGAGCTCTGCTTTTGACCTAAACCATTTTAATCAGGTCTCCGATATTGGTACATTTACACTTCACATTTAAGACGTTAAATTTACTTTCTAGTTAAAGGGAAGCCATCTAAATAGTCTGCAATTCGATCGGATCTTGAATGGGTTTACAGAGAAAATGTTTTTAAAATCATCATAAAAAGCTATTTGATGCACGGAAAAGCGACTATAAAAGGGATTTTCGCTTCAAAATCCAGCTCAAAATGGCAAAAGCATCGACTGAAAATGGAATGATAAATATAATCCTATCGAATCTCTTGTCAAAACAGCAAATTTGGTGAGCACTTTTTATTCGGTGAACATCTGAAAAAATGTCTGTTTCGAGCATTTGTGATTTATATCGTTGGCAACATTTCCTACTTTCTGCCTTGTGCCAGCCACAACCAAGTATTATCATCATTTTCCGTCATGTCACCGACATCACCAGCACAGATATATCGACATTTCAATTTCACTCTGTACACATAATCGATTGCTATCATCTGAACATCCTTCTTTCACGATACACGTGGTTCGCCATTTTTTCATTGTGAATCAATGAATCAAATTGGTTTATGTGGTTGAGAAATCATTTTAACGGTTTCCTAATCTGATTTTAACAAATCACGAGCAAAATCAACCGAAACACGGGGTTCTTTTGGAAACATTTTTCGATATGGAAGTGACGCAACCAAGCACAATACCTGCTATATATTAATTTTGTGACATTCAATATTAGATGATGGTGGCCATTTCCTCTCCCATTTTTCGAAGGGATACGAAGCGGATTTTTTCGACACATGGCATATTTGTTGCGTGCTACCTAATTCAATTTACATCTTACGCACAAAAAGCATTCGCATACAAATCCAAAGAAAACGATTGAATGAGAGAAAAACGTGGAATAAAAGCATGCAATATTCATCTGTTGTGGCTTTGTTATCCGAGTAAAAGCGGCAAAGCAAAGTTTTTTCGTATCAATAGACATTTCCTTTTTGTATTTTTATGCCTGTTTTTCTTCAGCCGTATGAAGTATATGTTGTAAGTTTATTTTGAATGTTTGAATTTTTAGGGTGAAAAAGAAAAATACACACTCTAAAATTCAGAATGAAATACAAAAAAGGACTTCGGAGACTGAGGAGTGAATGATTGCTGAAAATTGAAACTCAGCGTTACGAGTACATTTTGTCCAATTCTGTTGATGGATGTATTGAATATTTGGCCACTACTCCGCCTCCGGAACAATTCTGTTCGAGCAGCATTTGAATGTAGCTAAAATATGTTCAACAGAAATTTTTCACTTTTTCGTTTGTTTAGATTCAACCGAAGAGTCGCTTCCGTTTTCTTTTAGCAGAAAGTCACACAATACGTTCAAAACATGATGATGCTTTTCTGCTTTCATCAAACTTTTTTTTTCAGCTAGATATTGAGCTGAAAACAAAAATATCGTATTTCGAGGGAAGACCCGTGTATTCGTGAGTGCGAGCTGAATGCTCGAAGAGTGGAATAAAGAAGTTTGATATGTTCACATGAAATTGATATTAAAATGGAACTTGGTATTAGATTTTCATCCACTTTTGGTCGCATTATCAAAAGACACACGCAACCTATCAACGGGTTTCATTATAAATCTGTTTACTTGTTTCGTATGAAGTATGTATAAAAAAAAATATTCTGCGAACTGCTTTTGTATGTGATCACCTCACCAGCAAGATGTGTGCGAAAAGTTGGATCAACTGCGCATTAATCCATTATTCCATAAGAAATGTTCGGCCAGAATGTTTTGAATTCGCCTCTGAGTTAGATGGCATAAATTAACGTTGAATTATACATTAAATTCATAAAACGTCGAAATGTTTCAAATTATTTCAAAATTCCCGAATGCGATGAAAATATTTCATTTCGCACCCAAACGCAGCACAAGAAACGATGAAAATGGTATTTTTATAAACAAGTAAAACGCCACACTACCGCCTCCGTACTAATTCACATTTCAAACAAAATATTGCGTATGAGTGTTTCATTTGAAAGGTGGCTTCTGTCAAAATGGCATGCTAAGCACATAATTGCTTACATTATTCAAACGCGTTTCGTTTTCACTTTGATTGTGCACGGATAACTCATGCAAATATACGCAGAACAAATCGTACAAAATGTTCATTTTTTTCTTGCTTTTCTGCGATGACGAAATTCCGAATATTTTTTCGGTTTAACTATTTTTAATAAGCTCTTAAAACGTTAGCTTCAAACGATCTCTTGATGTATGCCAAGAATACCCATAGTAAGTCTTTACACCGTTCAAATATTGGGTTAACATTCCATATGAAAACTTATATATAGTTTTTTAAGACATTGTATCACATCATTATCTCGTTTAAGACGAAGTATTTCATTTATTTGCTTTGTAAATTTGCATACTCCACTAAAATGGAAACTTGAAAGCATTGCTCAAATTTGTGCTTGAAAATTCTTGCAATTACATTTTACATGAACATTTCATCATAAAATATTTTAGAACACATATTTCACGAGGCAAACATTTTTTCAACAAATGTGTCGGAAAACATCACAGTGTTTGTTGATCAAAACGTATTTTATTTCGGTTCTAAAATTTTCCACTCGATGAAAAATGTCCACAAATGGTCGAGCGTCTGTGATTTCAACAATCGAAAGAAATGATGATTGAAACTCAACAGACAAAAATGAATGAGAATGAACACACATTTAAGTGGCTGACATTTGAATGCCTGGGAATAATCATGACTCAAATATTCATGATCTTGAAGACTGAAACATGAAAAAAAAATGCACAGAGACTCGCAAGAGTGAAACATACGGAGAAAAAATTTGGGACCAAACCTTTTTTCGATTTCAGTGATTTTTGATGAGTGTTTGATAGATCTACAGCTTTTTCGATGACATCCATTCGTTATCTTTGATTAATGACTTTCAAATCGAAAAATGTGTGGCCGGAAACTATTTTTCCACAATTTCACTGTTTTTATTTTTTTCATGTTTCATTCTACTTTATACAATAGAATTCATTTGAGTCATGAATATCCTGAGGCATTCATTTGGAAACGAATACTCAATGGATGGTTAAAAACGAAAGCTCCTGAAATGAAATATAGCGCGCGTGACGAATGGTGTTCTCACTTTGACATTAATCACATTTCAAAAATTAAACACTCTATCCCATTTCAAACCAAAGCTAAATGAAATGAATGTGTAAAGCAATCGAAACACGATGCTAAATTTGCCATTACATTATGGTAATTGCTATTGCGTTTTAGTCATCGCTCTCCTGAAAAGTAACATAATAACCGAGTTTTTTGTGATCTCGCTCAATCATTTTTTTTTTTTTTTGTATTTCATCCAAACGAGAAGCGACGAAAACACTCACACACCATTTCAAAATGGGTGGGAGAAATTCGGACCAAAGAGACTTATTAAATAGTTCAAGATGTCTTAAATATATGCCAACCGGTGAGAACGGGAAACACAAGCGAAACAAATGAGAATGAAATATTTTCATTTGTTTCGTCGCGCAGAGAAATATTGCTGCTGAATTTTAATGCTTAGATTACCATATAAATAATAACATAGTTAGTTGATGATCGATGTCGAGCATCTGTGCTCTCGTCGATAATGATGGCGGTGCTAAAAATTGATGCCATTCATCCCATCTCATCAGTCAGACATCAAACCGTCTATCTGCTGCCGTTGAATGCTATCCATCCATGTGACTCCATGAACTGATTACATTTTCGCATGATACATTTGAACGCTTCACAAAACCGTACATTTTCTACGCTATTTAATTCATGCTGTGATATTTTGCGTGTGCGGCATCTTTACATACAACATTTGTTACATCATCAAATGTGAATAAAATGTGAAAAAGTTCAACGAAAATACACTCACACATTTTTACTTTGAAAATTTGATTTGTGAGTCTGTTCACCGAAAAACTGCTGCTGACTCAAAACTTTTCTCAAGTATGTAGAAACAGAGCACGCGATACACGCAAAAAACACACTTATCAAGCAAAAGCTTAGTGTAAACAGAGATAATATGATTGCATTTGTGAAGGGGCATCCATGAAGTGAGTGGCTGTATGAGTTTGTATCGGATTTGTTAGGCTTCAAATTAACGATACAATAGCGATCTCGCGATTTATCCTTGAAAAGAAACAAATATCTCATACACTTTTCATGCAGTTGGAATCAGGGTAAATTTGATGACACAAGACGATAACAAAAAGTGTGCGCGTACATTCAACGACTAAGCAGACAAATAAAATTTGTCTTGACGGATAAAGGCAATTCTTCAGTGGATAAAAAATCTAAAAGAATTTGTGGGCAAAGAATGGAGGCCACTTCTTTTGAATTCATGTGAAGCGCATTGTTCGAAAAGCAGCCACATTTGATTCGATAGCAAGATTTGTGTAATATGCCATGCGTGCTGCATGGTACGAACATCATCGTGATCTGGCACCGGATTTGTTTGGGCTCATAGAAATCAAATTCATCGCGCATCATTTAATGATTTCGATAAATGCACACCAATTTTCCTCGTCAATATTTCCATTTTTTGGTTAGATTGATAATTTGGTAAGCGAGAAATCATGACAAAAACCTCCAAAATTCGCCGCACAACAATTAAATAACCAATCTCATTTCTAATGAAAATGTTTGATCGCTGCAAAGTTTTTATAGACGTTAAATGCTTTTGTTTTGTGCTCGATACAAGCTAGGATTTTAAATGCTTTATTTCTAATGCTATGACATAGCTGGGCAAGAATACAAATAAATTATTACTTTGTGAACTTTCCAACAGCAATAATAATGGAAGAGCTATGAAAATGGAAACGATATGAACGCAATCATGAAGGTAAACAGATCAACAATCTTTGAAGCTAAATGAATATTATAGTCGATTAATTGAATTTCGTTCGAAAGAGACAATTCGATTTCCGACGCGAAATTGAACAGCATGAAATGATTTCTTTTACGATAGCAAATAGATATTTTGGCGCATGGTACAGCTGAATTCGTAATTGAATTGACCAGAGAAAATGCAAAAATAAATCAATTTCGATGTGTCTACGTAATTTCGACAATTATTATTATTATTCTGTCGATACGATATGAACGGAGATTCATAGATTCGACAATGATTGGACACCAAATTTCATTACGAATGGTCATAAGAATGCAACATTGCCCAGTTTATTGTGGCTCGTAAACAGTGTGCACGAATACCGAAAGAAAGGGAGAGAGAGCGAGAGAGAGAGAGAAAGAGAGAGAGAGAAAGAGAAAGAGAGAAGAATCCTGGTCAGCGATAATACAGCATGCCACTCGTTTATTGACTTATACGTTTCTATCCTTATCTTGATTTTGGCATCACACTTTATATGTTTGTATAACGCACATCACAGCGTTGAAATGTGCCGTGTTAATGGTAAATACGATTTTTGCGGTACATTTACATAATATTATTTACGTGCTACAAAGTTTATTTGCAAAAGAAGAGAGAACAACAAATTTGAATGCGAAGGAGAAAGAGGAAGAGATAGAGAGAGTCACCACTAAGTGTTTGTATAGCACAAAATCGCAAACATACCGACGTGCATGCAATATGTATTACAATTTCTTAATAATTGTTTCGATATTCCTTTATTTTTTATTAAGATCGGACGTTTTTATGCTATTGCTGAATAGAAATTCATATCTTTCACCAAAAAATTAGAATTGAGAATTTTGAAAGAGACACATTTTGTGGGAGAAACAGCAGACAGTGCGATATTAAGATCCGATTTCAATAAAAATTACCATTTGACCTTAATAAATAAAAATAATATAACAATATTTCTTGGAATCGAATGTTTATATCGATATTGGAATGACATTAACATATCTGAATGGCATATTATCCGATGATAAGCAACATTTCTGTTTATTAACATATCGGAAAATCTGCACGCAGAGGTAGGCAATCTACATATCGAATTTCAGTAATGCGAACGCATTCAATAAACACTGCAATTTGTTTTTTTCGCATACGAACAATTGGTAGATCAATGGCGCGCTTTTCATGTTGAGCATTCTTCAAATAATTTAGCGAGTTTGTGGTTTATTCAACCTCAACGCAGAAGAGACATCATTATGTTGAGATGGTTTTCCTTTCTTTTTTTACTGCTGCTGTTTCAGAGATGGACGAACGTTTGGCACAAACTCAATTTTCTTTATTTCATTGAATCGGGGAATTGTCTTGTCGAATAAATGTTCTTGTGTCTTACATTTCTCTCTTCTCATGTAGCTTTACCTACCAACTCTGTATATTGTTAATATTCGCGATGCCTGATAGCGAAATGTATGAAGTTCCCTTGGCAGATTTTCTTTTCGTTTTCTTCACTTTTAGCTCGCTATGCCAGTAATGAAAATACCATAAAATTATTTGCGCATACCACAAGAACAACCGAATTGATACTGAACAATCAAATTCATATTGATCATAGGATCGTTTGACCTCTCATTAATAACCATTTTTAATTGAAGATGGTCAATGTCTCCTCTCCTCGCCCGCAATCGAAACACATCTTTCCAATTGATATTTTCGAAGTTGGTTCAAGCCATTTTCTCCATGAAACAAACAATTTTCCGCCACAGCCACAATATATTCACATACACAACAAACAGCGAAACAATGATATTGATTTTATTATTACGCAGTGTAATCCAAACATCGCATAGTAGAAAATATTACGAAAATATTTAGCTTCATTTCCATCTATCGCTTTTAATGGCGAGTATGCATGATAAATACAAATGAAAACGAAAGGACGGTAGAGAGAAGAAAAATATTTGGTTTTATTATTTTATTGAATTCGGTTGTTGAACGAATCAACTGTAATAAGTAGAGTTCTTATCGTGTGGCATTTAAAGGGTCGAGTCCGACCAAAGCCCGATTAATTGTTACCCGGAACCGACCAATTCCGAATAGTTCGGTTGGTAGTCGGTCGGGTTGTCGTGAAAGTCGCAACAATCGGGAATAAAAACAAAATAACATTCGTTTATTCTAGCTTTGACGTTCTCTCTTACTGTTTATTTGCTGAGGGCGTAATGATTTTATTAAATTCGGTAAATCAAAGCATTGAAACATATGGTCGATCGATTGCTCAACAGACATTCAAATGTGGCGACGCGACGCTCTACATCATTGCTTTATCAAGCAAAAAGTTCCAAATGTCCCAAAAATCACCTTAGCTCGACAGCGATGATGATGCATAAGTCCGACTGAAACCCGACCAGTTAATAAGTCGCAAAAAAGTTGAAGTCCAAAAAAAAGTGTCACTTTTCTTGATGAATAAATTCGAGCGGAAAGAAAGCACATTATTGTTATACTTAAAAAATGCTATTCTGAATTTCATTTGTGTCACTCTTGCAACTTGATTTCAAAACTCGGAAAAGGACGATGAACCTCGGAAACCGTGCTTCGACGCATATCAAAAGTATCTTCGAAATTTCCACCAACTCTTCGAATTTTAAATTGACTTTAATATTTGGCAAACCAATGATAATATAATGAGACTGCCTTTTACACTTGAGAATAATTAATTCGCAACCTTCGTATCACAAAACTGGTCGAGAAAAAACATTGGGCCCAACATTTTGGACACCAATTATAATTCGGTATTGTTCCATTCAGAAGAATTTGCGCTTTGCAATTTGATTCCTATTGATATTAATGAACCATTTGGGTAAGAAAATCACGAACCATCACGAAAATAAACAAATATTTTGAAGAATTTCTAAATAGAATTTCAAATTCTATTGTTTCTGCAGCCTTTTTCTCGGCATTTCCATTTGCGTTTCATCCATCCAGACATTCTATTTCAAACAAAAGTTCTTTCACCGTTATTTGATCTCGTTTCGCCGCAGGCAATTTCTGATTTATTCAAAGAGAAATCGAAAAATCTCGAATATAGAAAAAAACGTTGACATTTTTATGCGTGTCGTTTTTTTCACTTTGTTTTAGTGCACGAATTTAAATCAGATTTGGTGGAGTATAATATTGTTGAAACTTCATCTATTGGGAATAGAATGTTTGTGAATGCAGGCAAAAAATGGAATGGCGAAAAAAAATCTTTACCAAAATGAATTTACGGTAGCGACATTTTGTTTGATTAAAACGCAATGAGTCACAAACCACTTAGTTTCAGTATGCTCCGTTCACTTCAATTTTGAGAAAATGAAAATTTACTGTCACTGCCATTTGCGTTCCGGCAAACACATCAATTTCGGCAAACGAAACCTATGGACTGATTCACATTCAGTGATTTTATCAATGATTCGAAAGCAACGCGCTGAAAAAACACACCCAAATATTTGTAAAATTTAAATTATTACAGGGATTTGGTTTATTTTGCCGCCCCTTTTCCATTGGTATGGATGTTGCAGGCATAAAAAACGGAGCATATAATCGAAACCAGCTTAAATCGATTTAATGACAACTGTTATTTGTATCGACGTTGACTCTCATTTCCCCTCGAATACTTTTCAAGTTGAGAATTTCACCTGAATACAATTATAAGTCAAACATATTCCAATCAAAATCAAAAGAAAAACACCGAGTACGAGGAAAAAGCGCACTAATTCAATTTCTGGGTTAATGTTATTTTAATTAGTTTAATTCGAATGAAACAACTTTGCAGCGACGTAACTGTGTTAATTGTAGCAAATTGTCACAAAGCTTAGATAACTTTTGCGAAAACAACACGCAAAGAGCAATTAAGTAGTTTTTGTGCATTGCACAGCCAGCCATCGCCAGTATTCGTGTGTGTTGCAGTGCGTATCGTAAACAAACGAAGTGCGGAAGAAAAGTTGGAGCAAAACTATTATTGGCACTATAACTGCATCGAATTTATTGTTGTTAAATCTTATTAATATTCATAGCAGCTATTATCGAAATTTGTTGTGCATAAATTGATACAAACTTTCTTTGGCAAGTCTATGTTCTTCTGCACGCATATTCCTTGATTTTCAACCGCCGTTAGAATATAAACGTTATTCATTAGACAATAATTGCATATAACGGGCTTAATTTATGAAGATGTGTCGATACAAATGGGAAATCGATTGGCTGAATGCAACCTCTCCCATCACGTTTTCATACCTTCGGCAATATATTGGCACATTATGCCGGCGAAGCTTTTTTTCTCTAACAAAGTGTGAATCTTAATTAAAAATGAGAGAGTCTTTCATTTTCACCAATCAAATAATTATATCGATGACTGTCTCAGTGGGATAATTGATTCAATTTTTCGTTAGAGCACAAAATCAAAACTGCCCCATTGACAATTGCAGATGCGATATCTGATGCGGACGTGAGGGTATATTGACCATATTATGATTTACTGTCTAATTATGACCAAGTTCGAAAAATAAACCTTTTCGCATGAATGAATAAGGCATTAGGTCATAATTAGACATGTTAAAAGTTTTAGGACATAAATTCCGAGTTTACCCTTAATTCATTTGTATGGCGACTGGAATAGTTTGGCAAACACATAAGTTTGACTGAATGTTATTCATGAGATGTCACTGCTGTTGTTTGTAATAAAATGTTCTCATTTCAACCGTTGAGAAGGATAGGCGAGTATGTCTGTATTATTTCCAATATGCGTACTCGCCTCTCCATCTCATCGGTAGATTTGATGATAAGGTTCCGAAAGGGCATTATTATTTCTTGCATTTACAATTTTTGTTTATTCCGTTATTTCATTGAATCTATCGCTATTTGCCGTTCGATTTCGCTCCGCAGGGATGAAATTGGAGGATTGCAAACATTTTCAATAATATAAAGTGTTTTCCTCTGTTGAGCTATTTTTGTTACATTGTTTTCTTTGTATATAAAATTGGAAAATCGGCTTGAAATACTTTTGTACGACCTCATGCATGGCAAATGTTTAGCACAAGGGAACAATTGGTTGCCATCTCTTTTTTGCTAGATCCGAAATTCCAAAGTTGTTGTGAATAGTTCCAGTATATGATTCTTCAATAATGTTTGTTTATTTTTGATTCGGAAAAAAAAACACTTTCGTGAATGTTCATTGATAATAACTGTGGCCAGCGCCAGAGAGTTGGGATGTTTGCCTGCAAGTTGACTGGTGTGTTCTTTAACAGTTAGTTGATAAGGAAATCATCGAATGAATACAACACTTTTTTTTGAAACTTTTCTTCACTACTCAATGTTCAATCACTGTATGGGAAACTGGTTACGGATGACATGAATGGTAAAATAATTCGAAAAACTGATCTCAATGAAGTAACACATCATCCAATTTTGATACAACTTTATAATAATTATAGAAAAATTACCTATATACGCACGAGTTTTGGTCGATCTGCGCTTGAATGTCGGTTGATTATTTGATATTTTCGATCATTTTCAATAGAAACTTTCAATCAGTATCACTATTAATGCGAAAATGGTGATGAATTTTGACACAAAGCGCTGGGTAATGCAATAAATTCACAACTTCACAATAATAAAGCAATTGGCTTTAAGTTGTGTATGAAATGCTTTTAAACGTAATGATATGGAACATCGTTAATCACGTTTTCCCTTCAATGAGTACGAAACATTAGCGAAGCGAATAAGGAAAATATATCGAAAGATTATTCACAAAAAACAACGTTTTTTGAATCTTTTCCAATTTGAGTAGCACTTTTTCAACGATGCACAACGAAAAGTTCAATAATTCCTGTTTGTGATTTTTCTCGCTATTTCCGAAATCTGATTATTTTACCTTAAGAAAAACCAACGACAATAAAACAATAAATATAAAATCTCGCACGCAACGAAATTCAATAAAGTTCGACGTAACTGAATCGAGTGAATACGAAAAATTTTGAGGCGATGAACGCGATGCGTGCTGAACGAGAATCAAACCATAACTGAATTTACATCGAGTACGTCGCTACGGTTTTGTAGACACGACACTGCAAAGGATGATGTGTACGCTCAACGACGTCGACTCGACAATATCCAACACTCAGAACCCATGTGTTCGAGTTAACTCTGCCTGACGCATTCATATTCATGATACGATTCGATTTTCACCATGTGCATATGCTTGATACATAAATCGTACATTGTTCATGAGCAAGTTTTTTTCCAGCTCACAAAATGTTGACGGCATTGTTGGTGTTATTTCAACTATTTTGCTTTAGCTTTTCGTGTTTGTTTGTACCGTTGGCTTGAAGTGATAAATACTTTGAAACAACGAGCACCGAACCGAAAACCAACGACTAACGTGAATCTCACACACACCACAAAAATGGAACAAACAATATAAAAAGGAAAACATATACACCAAAAAGGATAATGCAAAAATGGATGTTCAACGAATTTAGCAATGATTCAACTCACCCATGTCAATGTTTTCAGCAAAAGCAAGAAAAAGGCAGAATACATTTTTACAACGTAATTTACGTATTTTTGTGTAGCCAAAAAGTGCGATTGTTACGGTGTTGCTTATAAATGACAGTCTATGGAGCGATAAAATAATGCAAATGATGCTGAAGCATTTGTGTCCACTCAATCGGCTTCCATATGCTACTGCTACTTATTTGCTGCATCTGATTTTTTTTTCTTACCACTTTGAATGCCACAGACGACATGTGTGATTGAAAGATTCTGGTTTTGATTAAACCCAACTAAATCACCATCGCGCCAACAAAAAATATCATCAACTCTCAAGCTTAATAAAGTGGCCAAGAAAATATCCCCATTTAATAAGTGTATCAAATATAATAAAATTCATTGCAACAACTTAATCTATGGCTGCATTGTTCATGCTAAAAATATGGACGAATAAGGCAAACTTCGTTTTTCCCCAGCATATGAACAGTGCTTCTGAAATTAGATCGAGAATATTATTATACAATATACACATAAGCTTTGATACAATGAAGCTATTGATTGATGCACAGTACTGAAAAAAAAAACTCTTTCTGTCCTTTATTCATTTTTCTTAACTCATATTTTCAATATGCCACAGAGGCATATTTAAATCAGCGAGAATTTGTTTCGTATAAAAATCGCGATTTTTATTTCGTTCACTGTTTCTTTGTTGCTTATCCTGCCAGAAGACAAACGAAATATCTAACCGAGCTGACAATTTCGATTATGCAGGAAATTCTGTGAATAGATCGATAACAGAAGAACGATACATAAAAAATGTTATGAAAATTCATAAAGTCCAACATTAAAGATATGCTATGAAACTTAGATTGACATTTAAAATAAAAATCGTTGACTGAAGGAGGTAGAGCTATCGATACTTTATTCAGCATGAATTTGCACAGCTCAGCCTCAGTGCAGAGAGGCTTTAATTGTAGTTACGAACATGTTTCACGAATGTAGATATTTCACGAATATTTTTATTAAATGAAATAATTTCAAGAAGTTTAATTGAAATGTTGCAATTTTACCCATTGATTTTGATGCATGAATAAAAACATGTTTAAATGTTGTACGAAACACAGAGAAAACCCCGCGCAGGTTTTATTTAAATCCATGCACATGCACATTTACTTGGATTTTACAACGACAACAAATACGCTTGAAATTAAACGTCTTAATTCCGGTAAATTCATAATTATCGTCGGTCTTATTACACAAAAAATGTCAAATTTAGCTGCATGCCGGTAAAATATACATGATTGACAGTGAAATTTAACTAAATTCACCCGCCTCAAATGAAATACGTGCGCATTTTTTTTCTCCGAGTAAAAACCAAATTTTTGCCTGTTTGAAATGTTGTTCATGTCTGAACTTAAATCAGAGTTTTCAAAGTTGAAATCGAATGGTCATGTGTATTCTTGTCATAAGAATATTCATGCAAAGGGAATATCCCGAGCGTAGTCTGTTTAGATGTATGTGTGAACGAACTCTGTGTAAAATGGCACCGAAATGTATGTAAAACATAAACATAGCTCACTGATACAGTTACATGACCATACACAATGAATATTTTCATTGTCATATTCACTGAATATTATCGTGAATATCTGCCAACACTGCGCCAAATCTAACTGAAAACATATTACTCGAATGGCCGGCCACTGTTCTTTCTATTTTCAAATCAAATTTCAATAGATTGCTACTATTGCGAATTCCAAACATTCTATGGCATCAGATGGAAATTCATAGTCAACTATCCAAAACTGATCAGATCTAAAGAATATTTTGCACATTCGATGCTCTGAAATAATCCATTCTATCGTATATGATATATGTACGTTTTCATTTGTGGTCAACGATCGATGAAATTGTGATTTCGAACTCCTCCATTGGAATGTGCACTCCCATTGGAAGCGATTGACATTTCAGTTAAACAGTTTTTCTCATTTTTGCCGACAAATTTTGCGTCTGTAGAATATATTTCAGCAATTTTGTTTGAAAAAACTTACTATTTTGAGGATAAACAATTTTTGTTGGTCATGAAATGATTTAATCAAAACTTATTAAGAAAATATTGTGTGGGCCACTTGATTTAGGAAATGTGCTGTATTCAAAATTCAAATGTATTGAAAATAATGTTCAACAAACATGTATCGCAGCGGCTCCTTGGAGATTGCACACCAAAATACTCAAGCGTACCGTGCTTGTATGGGATTGGAGAGCTATTCGAGAGTATGCCAATTGACCGCACCATCTTATTTTAAATGGGTGAGCTCAATTTAGATCCATTGTAATACGAACAAAATGTTTATTGACACAAATAATAAAAACAAATGAGTCATTGAAACGATTAAAATATCACATCAATACTACTGCCCAATAGATGGCGCTGAAGAATAGATATGATTAAAATGTCTCAATTAGCACGGTCCCCTTGAAAATACTATTTCTTGGGAATTAGAGCAATAATTCGATGAAATTTATTGATTCATCTCAGGGAAAACAGATTATTTTGGCATTTATTTGAAGTCAAATAATGAAGTGGAACATTTTCCTGGATCAAATATTAATGTAAAAGAATGAACAATCGTTCGAATTGAATTGAATGACTGATTTTTTGAAACATCAATTATAATTTTATTAAAATGGTTTTATTCAACGAAATTAACTTCACATTTAATCATTTTCGAGCGACAACTCTTTTTTCCCGCGTCCCTTTAGCATGAGGCACATGAAAGTCATCGAACATCTTGATAAGATCAAGTCACATATTGCAAGTAATACAAACTAATAAAAAATGAAAATCGTTTACAAAAAGATTATTATTCCAATTCAAAATATAAAATGAAAAATAATTGTGTGTTTATTTGCATCTCGGATCCAATGATCAAACTATTCAACAAGAAACTTTCTATTAATTTATGTTAACATGTGAAAAATATGATGATTTAAACAATTTGTGTGTATTTCGCTTCTGGATGACACATCCAGGATAAGAATGAAATAAATGCCAAACCGAAGTATTTATTACGAGATGATGTTTGCATTCTATTCAGAAACTTGGTATCACGCAAACGATCTATCACTAAAAATTAGTCATGAAAACTGAAGCTTCAGCTGAAGATTCAAAATTTATCGCTTTCAAAATTGCACCATGAAAAGGGTACATTCTGGTTACCATTATTTCGATAAAAAATATTGTTTTCTCTTAAAAAATACAGTGCAAAGGATCCGATCAAATACCATGCTTTTCTATTAAGAGAAGACACATACAAATGCGGTGGTGGCATAGTTGAATCAAATGTCGTAATAACTGCTTCAAAGGAAAAGCTTGAATTCGCAGATGATCCCAAAGAATGGAATATTGTTGCTGGTACAAATGAATTAATTAGAACCAAAGAGAATATTTGAAAATTGAAAAGAGGAAATATGTTCGAAGTTTCTAAAGTCATGAGAGAAGACAATTATTATATTTAATTTCCAAGGAGAAAAACCGGTAGAATCGGCATTATTTATCAAAAAATACAAGTAAATTTTGACGAATCGATCGAACCAATTGATTTGATTGATGAACAAATTTTTCAATGCATTATAATTTTCATTTGTAAATGATTTGATAAAATAGAGATTGAAAAGATAATGTCAATTTAAGGGATTTGTGTCAAATTTGTACATTTTTCCTGCTTTTGCTAACTGATTCTGCAATCGGCTCAGATGCCTTGCATAAAGAAACAATTCTGTAAATTTTTTTCGTGATTTTTCTCTATTGCTATTGTTGTTGATGATGTGTGTGGTGTGTATGAGTGAAATGCGAACTTTTGAATGGCTCTGTGTGATTGCTTTCGGATAGTGATTTACCAAAGGATTTAAGTATTCTTCAGAGTTGAATACAATTCGTGCGTTCCACTGATAATTATCCATCGATTGAGATTGTCTGCGATTAGAATTTCCAATTGGATGGTTGTGGCCCTGCCTAGTGAAGCATGATGTTTGACGGGTTCCTTTATAATGTTCAATGTTAAATTTAAATTTAGTCATCATTTTCATCGGTTTTTAATAGCTACATACACTAGAGTTATAAGTCTCATTCCGGGAGAAAAGTGTTGTCTGCCATTCCTTCATGAATTCCAACCAAAACAAGTTTGTTATGTCAGTTACGTCATACGCTTGGATCTGTAGCAATAAGAAATTTCTATTAATTCATCGAAATATGCATTAAACATATTTTAAATCAACCTGTTATGTCCCGCCACATCCGCTATTTTTAAATTGTATTTATTTCATGTATTAGACTCTGGAATAGCTGTTACAATCTCAATACAAAAGATTTCGTGAACTTCATTACAAGTGACTGTGTTCATCCGATGGGATTGTAGATGAATGCATGGTTCCTTTTCCACTTGGGCCAAATCCAATGAGAGGAAACGGAACTGTATACTGTGTTGAGTATGCGGATCTGGTACTTGCATCAATCGAATCAATTGGTTCGATCGATTCGTCAAAATTTACTTGTATTTTTAGATAAATAATGCCGATTCTACCGGTTTTTCTCCTTGGAAATTAAATATAATAATTGTCTTCTCTCATGACTTTAGAAACTTCGAACATATTTCCTCTTTTCAATTTTCAAATATTCTCTTTGGTTCTAATTAATTCATTTGTACCAGCAACAATATTCCATTCTTTGGGATCATCTGCGAATTCAAGCTTTTCCTTTGAAGCAGTTATTACGACATTTGATTCAACTATGCCACCACCGCATTTGTATGTGTCTTCTCTTAATAGAAAAGCATGGTATTTGACCGGATCTTTTGCACTTTTTCCGTTGAAAATCGCATACTATTTTCAAGTGAAGAAAATATTTTGTTTCAATGATATTTACTTTAATTAGCAAACACATGAAATATAATGTTAAACGTATATCATATCACTCACCAAATACTTGCTATATTAAGGCTACAAGTCCGCAATATATATTTTATATTTCAAAATAAGAATTAGAGATGAAAAGCACGTTATTCACTTTCGTTTAGTAAAATTTTCTTGGTTCTCTTCGTATTTATACTGTTGGAATATATGGATTTTGAAAGACGTGGCTTTTAATCATCTTGTTTTGCACTCTGAAAATACTTACTCATCGCATCATCTTGAACAGATGCTATGAATAATTGAAATGGAATAAATTAAAATGCATTGTATTTAAAACAAATGTTTCAATATCTTGAAACAAAGTTACAAAGAACATGTTTCTTTTTTATGAATAGATTTTCCCTTTAAAATATGATGGTTAGGTGGAACACCTACAATATTCTCTTGTCTTTTATCGAAATAACCAGATCGTTTATCGAAAAATATTTGTTCTCAATGCAAATGAGTTGCTTTAATTCTAAAATGATGATGAAAATTCCACTAAAATATACTGATATGCCATTCCTTATTCAAACACACGCACGCACAGTCTGTTAGCAAAAGTGCTTTATAGACTTTATCAGCAGATGGCATTGTCGAGCAAAAAGTTGCAAAAGTTTTATTTTTATTACAATTTTATTATTAACAGATTCATTTGGAAGTGGGTTTTAGTGGATTTGCAAGATCTATCAGACTCTCACCGGGAACAGGTCTGGTCCATCCTGAAGAGAAAAGGCACCTATTGCCCGAAGTTCTATTAAAACGAAGTGCGATATTTCGACTTTTGAAAGTGTGCATATTTGGTAGAATTTGAGCTACAAGGCGTAAAATAATAAAACTTATTAATTTGGTCCGCCATGGGTATAATAGAATCTTAAGCTAATCCGCTGGAGTTTGCCCACCAAAATGTCACTCTTTCCAGGAATCAAAGTAATAATTCGATGAAATTTATTGTTCGGTCTCGAAGAAAGATGATTTTTTGGATTTTCATCGATGGTAAACAAGGGGAATGGATAACTGTCTTAAACTCAACATTTTATTTAGAAGAATGAACTCGCTCAGATTGCGTTGAATGACTTATTTTTTGAAACATCAAGGGGAGAATAATTTTATGAAAATGGTGCTATTCAGATATATTTATTTCAAATTTTATCATTTTCGGTGTAACAAATTGTTTTTTCAAAGATGCTAGTTCATTTTTTGTATTTATTATCAACACTCGATTGATTAAAACTACTCTGAAAATAGTATCTTTTTGATGTGATAATTTGTTTTCCCCGGAATAATTTCCTTCCGAACTCTTGTTGAAATAAACACAAAACTTCTTCTCTCTTTGTGTTTTACCTTGAATATGAATTCTGAAATAAATACAATTTAAAGAATTTTATTAGTATAATTGCAATAAATGTCCATTCGCGATCAGGAATTTCATGAAAAAAACATCGATTTAGCATTCAATATGTTGAATTTCTATCCGAAAGTAACTACAAATAGCCACACAAAAGTGCGCATTACACTCAAACGCCACACACATTGAAAAGAACAGAATCGATAGACAAAATAAACGTTGTCGATGAAATCCTTTGCAAGTGCAAATAAAACAATAATGAACAATGCGAGGAATATAACGATCACTATTCTCTGCAAACGGTTTCTCATAGTAGAGAGAGCGAGAGGGAAAGAGAGAGAGAGAGGAGGGAGAGAGAGAGTTTGAAATTTTGCGTTAAAAACGTGTTATTTGCTTCTAAAGTGAACCTTATTACACGGAGCAATAAGATTGAAATTCATTTGACGTTCACGTCGACTTTATTCTTCATCGTGTCATTATGAAACTTCCAGGATTTTGTTTTATGAGTAATTTAAGTTGCGCACAACTTCAAGGAATGTCTTCAGATAAGAATTAAGACGACTTTCCGTACACAGAAAATCGAAAGAATTTGCAGGTGAGTTAGTCGGAAATCTAATATCACGACTTAAAATTTTGTGTGACCCATTTTTTTTTTAAGAAAATAAAATATGAAAGTTTCATATAGATATGATATGAAACAAATGAAGCCCCTATACAAGCTATCGTAATAATATTGGAAAAAAAACTATTTGATGATTAGACCACATGGGGGCAATACCTATTCTTTTACACAGTGGCTTTCGCTGCATGACTGCTTCTTCTTCTTCGCACAATGTATATTGTATAATTATATAAAGTGCATGCGATCAATGTAATGTTACTAACAATCGTTTAACATGTGCCCATATTTCATTAATTGAGTAATAAAATAGATTTACGTAAATCTATCATTTAAAAATGATAAATCTGAAATTTAATTATATTTTTTACGTTTGAAATAGATTAATAATAATGACAATAACATCAACAGCTGACCAGAGCGAATGTCAAAAAAACAAATACAATAGGAGTATTGTTGCATGCAAATACACTCTGTGTGCGTAATGCTGTGTTGCGTGTACATTGTACAATGTATGCTATACATTCACTCTTACAATATACACACATATAAAAGACTACTTGTGTCGGTCAGCCGATTATACGTGGTCAAGTGTGCACCAATGAATCGAAACTGGCACAACATTAAATAAATTCATTTGTTTACGAAGAAGAAGAAGGAGCAGTATGGATTTTACTTTTGCCGAAAAAATCGCCCGAATAAGCTGAGGATTAATAGGTTTCTATTCCCAATAATACATATTTGTGAGTTCAAGTACGATCAATTTCAAACTTAAACTTTTTGAGCTATAGTTTCAACAATATTTTGCGTACAACGGACAACGGACAGCGTACTACTCACGGGCAAAAAATTTCAACGGGAATGGTTGCAATCGTTTTTTTACGGTTTAAAGCGCATAGAAAACTTATTCCGGGCGTTTTGAATTTAATGGACTGATCGCAATAATTTTACCACACACAGTGGTGTGTGCGGGAAATTGAAAACTAACAATTGAAGATTTCAGAAGAAATGATGTACAATGTCAATATCAAGCGATATAAAGAATCTAATTGCGTTATGCAATACATAGAGCAGTAAGGTTCAAGATCGCTTGACACTTACGTTGCACATCACACTGCCCTAAGTTTTTGCTCGTACACAATTCATGGATTATTATTTACGCGTGATTGTGTGGATATCGACACAAGGGAGAAGACGACGTTTGTTTTCACATTTTCTTAAAATCAGATTCAATTCTCTGTTGTATCTTTGTTCATTACTTTTATGAACTTACCATTATACGTTCGATATTGTCATTATATTCAAAGACTTCTAAATTTCTCATGGAAATCAAGTTTTCGTTTTCACTAATCACTGAATCGAAAATTCCGACCAACATAGTTTTGCCTGACGACAAACGTAATGTAATTGTACCTGTAGTAATAATAAACGTTTCTTAATTCATGGAAATATATATTTTATATAATATTTTCTGAATTAACCTCCTATTGCTTGATTTCCCACTAAAATTAAATTCGACTTGTTATCTCGAACTTTCTGGGTACAAAAGTAGTTACGACTTTCCTCACAATCAAATGTTTTCATTTGAAGGGATCGAAGATGCGAAGAGTAACGCTCATCAGAATAAATATTGTCAATTGCAGTGAGAATGGGAAAATATGTACGTGGTAAGCCCCTCATCCAGTGTTTGCTTAATTCAATTGGTTGAATCGTATCGTCGAAAATTATATGTTCTTTTAAAACAAGCATTCCAAAAAATCCACGGTTCGGACTTGGCCTTTCTGCGAGTACTTCAGCAACTTCGAACTGTTTTCCATTCGTTTGCGGCAAAATGAATTGAGTTCTCTGTAGAGTGTCATAAATTTCATTTGTTCCAACGATAACATTCCATTGGTTAGGATTATTTGCGAATTCGTAATCGTTATTCGGTTTAATGGATTTGACGAAACACCTCAGAGTAGATAATATGATGTTCGATCTGACTATTCCTCCACCGCATTCGTACCTGTTATTCCTAAATAAAGAAGCATGGTGTTTGACGGGTTCCTTTACAGTGTCCCCAAATGTTTAACATTTAATCATCAGTTTCATGGTGGTTTTTTAGTTATATGTATAATACTTACAATATGTGCCTTGATCCAATCAAGATGTGCTGTGACTTTTATGTGTCTCATGGTAATAACCTTGTTGCTCATTTGTACGCCTTCATGAATTCCAGCCAGAACGAGTTCACCATCCCAATTTCGCCATACAATTGGACCTGTAGCAATGAAAAATGTCTCTTCCTTCATCGAAATGTGCATTCAAAATATGTAGATTATATTAAATCAACCTCCTATGTCCCCCTCATCTGCTATTTTCAATTTATATTTATCTGTGGTACTCTTCCCTGGAATAGCTGGTACAACCTCAGTACAGAAGATTTCGTCACTTCCATCACAGGAAGTTATTCTCATTTCAAGGAATTGTAGATGACTGCATGGTTCATTCCCGCCTTTCTTATTTCGGCCAAATCCAGTGAGAGTAAGCGGATTTGGGCTTTGTGCTATGTATTCGGAATTGTGGTTCGCAGCAATCAGATCAATTGATCCGATCGTTGCGTCAAATTGTATATGTGTTCTCAGATAAAGGATGCCAACTCCACCAGTGTTGTCCATTGGAAAACGAGGGTACCAAGTGTCATCTCTCATGACTTTAGAAACTTTGAACACTTGTCCTGTCCTCAATTGTCGAATATTCTCTTTTCGTGAAAACAATTCATTAGTACCACCAACAACCTTCCATTCGTCTGGATTGTCTGCGAGTTCAAGAATTTTCTTTTTTGCTTTGAAAAGACATTTCGAAGCAGTGATTACAATGTTTGAAGTTACTATGATTCCACCACATTTGTACGTATCATCTCTGAATAGAGAGGCTTGATATTTGACCACATCCTTTGCGTCCTCGCCGTTGAAGATCGCCCACTATTTTTTGTGAGAAGACAATATTTTTCAATTCAAAGAATGGTAACCAGAATGTACAAATTTTATGATGAATTTTCAGTTGATATGATTTTCCAAGCCTCAGAACAAGCTTCAGTTTTCAAGCCTAATTTTGAGTGACAACAAGTTTGCTTGAGTGCAATATATGTATAAATCAGCACGTTGGCACCGATATAGTTCTCATACTCTCTTTAGATTTTGGCATGTTTAGTCTTAGTAGTTGCTTGAACATTTGCAATGTGTATTACGTAGAATATGTACACTAGGTAATAACTTATGAAATAGCTTCAATTTTGCATTTATCCTATCATTTATCCCAGAAACTGAACACAGCTAAAGTGTTTATTTCAATATTTTTTTTCACATTTGTCTTGTTGAATAGTTAGAATATTGAAGCTAAGTGATTTAGCAAATAAAATTCCAATGACATTTCATGTATATTTTGATTTCAAAGTAACGTTCTGATCTCAGATATCATCACAAAAGTTAATTAAAAATCATTGATTTCCTCCCTAAATGGCAATGGTTCAATGGAAACTAACCATCCGATATAAATAAAAGAGAAAAATATGATTGGTTGCAACAATTGCACAGAAAAAAATTTCTCCTCGCCAAAGAGTGCATGCTGACTCAAATGTACGGATAAAATATTTAATAATAAATACAAAATATAAAAGAATAAATGGTCTTAAATACGTAAAACTAACTTTTCAGCACTTTTCTCGACATTCTACGGGTTCACAGGCTATGTTTATTTCTTATCGTATCATTATGTGACTTTGGGAATCAAATTTTTCCATGAAAAAAAGTAACACAGAATTTCAAGAGTATCGAGAGAGAAAGAGAGAGACTTATCGGAATGACTTGAAATTTTGTATGACCCGTTTTTTTAATAGAAATATAATATTCTGAAAGTACCAATTGGATACAATGCGAACTTAAGATAGTCCACATTCAAATGTTTCTTATTTATATCGAAAAACAGACCATTTATCGATTAGACATCACTCGAGTTACCCGAAGACATGATACGAATGAGTTGAAAACTTGGAGGTTTCTATTCTCAATGAAGACCTATTTGTGAGTTCATGTTAGATCAATTTGAATCTTAAACTTTTTGACCTATAGTTTCAACAATATTTTGCGTACAACGGACAACGGACAGCGTACTACTCACGGGCAAACATTTCCACCGGGAATGGTTGCAATCGTTTTTCAACGGTTTAAAACGCATAGAAAACTTATTCCAGGCGTTTTGAATTTAACGGACCGATTGCAATAATTTTACTTCACAGTGGTGTGTCAGGAAAAGTAATAACAAAACACAGCGTCAACTAATTTCATTTAACGTGCGCTCTCGTTTCATCCCGCAAAATGTAGCGCTTCTTAGATGTTAGATTTGGCACGCAGTTCTTGTGCTACAATAATACATACTATACAAACTGTAGCTACTCGGCTGGTCAGATGCTGTACAAATTCTGCTGAGCATTTTTATAAACCATTTGTGTTAATGTGCGCCTGGTATTCATAATTCAATTGAATCGAATAAGCGACAATATTGGCTCCTTCCGATGAGTGCGAAGTATGAAAATATTGGGAGAACAAATTGAAAACCGCGCATTTGTTACTAACTTCATATCTATCATAGATGTCATTATTTTGACTTTGACAGCTATTGTATCTTAAAGAGGATAAAAAAAAACGATCTGTCAAACTTATCATTCAGTTGAATACACAAGTTTATTATTGCGTTGAAAATGTCGAGCTACGTGCCTACAAAACAGCATTTGCGGGAAGTTTTACTTTATTGGTTTAATCTGAAGAAAAATGCTTCCGAGAGTCATCGTTTGTTATGCGAAGCATATCCAGAATATGCTCCGTCGATTAGAACGTGCCAGGAGTGGTTTGCGCGGTTCAAAAGTGGTGATTTTGATGTGGAAGACAAAGAGCGTCCAGGCCAAGTGAAAAAGTTTGAAGACGAGGAGTTGGAAGCATTACTCGATGAAGACTCGTGTCAAACGCAAGAAAAACTTGCAAAATCATTGGGAGTGACACAACAATCCATCTCCTATCGTTTAAAAGCCATGGGAATGGTTCAAAAGCAAGGAAATTGGGTGCCATACGAATTGAAGCCGAGAGACATCGAACGCCGTTTTTTCACTTGTGAACAGCTGCTTCAAAGGCAAAAACGGAAGGGTTTTTTGCATCGTATTGTGACTGGTGATGAAAAGTGGATTCATTACGATAATCCGAAGCGAAAAAAATCGTATGGTTACCCCGGCCACGCATCAACATCGACGCCAAAGCCGAACATTCATGGCTCGAAGCTAATGCTGTGTATTTGGTGGGATCAGCTCGGCGTGATCTATTATGAGTTGTTGAAACCAAACGAAACCATCACAGGAGCATTGTACCGAACTCAATTGATGTGTTTGAGCCGAGCACTGAAGGAAAAACGGTCGGAAACGGTCGCAAGACACGATAAAGTTATTTTGCAACATGACAACGCTCGGCCACATGTTGCTCAGGTCGTTAAAACCTACTTGGAAACGCTTCGATGGGAAGTCCTACCCCACCCGCCGTATAGCCCAGACATTGCCCCTTCCGATTACCACCTCTTCCGATCAATGACACATGGCCTGGCTGAACAGCATTTCCATTCTTACGAGGAATGCAAAAAATGGGTCGATTCATGGATAGCCGAAAAAAGCACAGATTTCTTTCGACGCGGAATCCGTAATTTGCCAGAAAGATGGGAAAAAGTTGTGGCTAGCGATGGACAATACTTTGAATAATCAATTTGTAACCATTTTTCCATAATAAAGATCGAAATTTTGAAAAAAATGCGCGGTTTTCAATTTGTTCTCCATATAATCTGATTTATTGATTTTTATCTTTGCCGTAAGTAAATCATTAGTGAGAAAAATGAATTTAAAACAAGTTATTTCTTTTGAACGCCTGGCAAATCAAATTCTACTCGCTCGAATTAATGGCAACATGGGCTGCTTTTGCAAACCCCAAAATAAGAAAATATCTTGTTTATTTATTCACATTCCTAAGCAAACATATTTCAAAATGTAGTTGGGTAATGTTAGCTTTTAGGTATTCGTATTGACTGACACATACAAAGTTAGAGTCTTGAAAAGGCAACGAGAACACACACTCTGAAATCCTTTGCACGGGGAACTAACCACGTTCTGAGCTGTCATTGAACATCACCACTGATGTGGTGCGTTCATAATCCCAAATAAATATTAACAATATCAACTCACGTCACAGTTTTTGGTGAATGCACCGCGAAATTGGTGATATTCAACGACAGATCAGTTTATGGTTAGTTCCCTGCGCATAGGTTTTCAGAGCAGAAATCGAAAGCTGCTAATACTTTGTTTAATTTAATTGATCCGTATAATAAACTTGGATACAATTATTGACTTGTTGTCTAGGACAAAAGCAAAATGTTCTTTATTTCCTATATAGATGTGCTTCTTTAACAATTTCCAGTATCGGAGAAACATATTGTACAAAATTTCTAATCGATTGGAATCGTACCAAAAACACGCATTTCTTTATTAATTTTTAAATGCCTGATAAAATGCGCTCGTTTCATTTCAAAATCATAGGAAAACATAGGCTACTTTGACTCTCATCGATAGGAAAAGAACATTAAGGATTATTGCTTAAAGACGATTTCGTCTGCCTAAAGTGGCGGTCCACAAAAACTGCAGTTAAAGTCATTTATATATGTAAAAAATTCGAATGTATCCAAAATTTCAATTAAATTGTCATTGCAAAAATTGTGAAGCTTCAGGCTAAAAGCTTCGCTATCGTATTTATGTCAACGTCTTATCAATTAAATAATTGCATGTAATATTATTTTTATATCATTAAATGGAATGGCAATAATGAATGAGTCTGACAAAATTCAAAATTTGTGTTGTTCAGACAAAAGTTAAGTAAATTTCGATATGCCAATATTTATTCATATAGTTTTAGTAAAAGAGATTCGAAGCTTCAGTGAGGCTTGATTGTGTGTGTTTTAAATGGGTACAATTCAAGCTTATTTTGACTTGGCGCTTTTTATCTTTAAACAAATATAATGTGAAATGAAATGTTACTTACCAAATACTCGGCTTGCAATATTAGGACTAAGAGTCCGCAAAAAACTTTCATTTTTCTATATTTCAGAATTGGAATCGGAAAATAAAACCACTTTGTTCACTTTTGCAACAATGATAAAATGTTCTTAATTCTCTCCGAATTTATACTGTTGGAATATATGTGGTTTGGAAGAATTGGCTGTTTTTTCATCATCTTGTTTTGCACTTTAGAAATACTTTTTTATTGAATCATCATCAGGGCACAACCAGATGCTATGAATAATATAAAAGAATTGGAATACATCAAAATGTCACATGTCAACAAATTATGAATTCACTGCGCATTATATTGAGAAGTCATGTAACAATATTTTATAACAAAATTTCAAAGAACACGTTTCTTCTTGATGAATATAGAAGGTCTGTCTCAAAAGTTCCCGGACTGATCGATTATAAAAAGAACTGGTGGCGCCATTTTTTAGATATTTTAGACATGTGTTAGTACATCTATTATGGACGCTGTGTCAAAATTTCATGACATTTGGACAATTAGAAGCAAAGTTATTGCGTTTTTAGTAGCACAACATTTATAGACTCTGTCGGAAAATGAATTTTGAACAAAGAGCAAACATTAAATTCTGTTTTAAACTTGGTAAAACAGTGTCCGAACCGCATCAAATGATGCAAAAAGTTTATATTAATAAACAAAAACAATTATGCGAAAAACATTTGTAGTTTTTTTCATATTCGATCAGTCCGGGAACTTTTGAGACAGACTGTGTATTTTCTCTTTAAAATGTTATGGTTAGGTGGAGAAGCCCACAATTTTCGTCTACCGAAAGTCTTTTGTTTCTAACGCAAATTAGTGTCAGTTATTTCAAATAGCAGATGTTTGAAGAAGAAAAAATAGCTTTTAAAATATCATTTTTAATTATTCAAACACACTTGGAACTAAAACAAATTGAAGGGAATACGCAAAACTCATTGCATAATGTATTCAATACATTCAATAGAATAATTTCGGATATTATTAAATGCATTCAATGTTTTGGAAAAAACAGATATACAAGTAGCTTAGCTGTAGGGTTTTTGATGGATTACAACCGAAATGAAGTTATCCTTCAAACTACCATGCATGTGATAACATATCATTTTTTGGTGTTGTAGTGACTACAAAAGGCAAGCAAAATATATAAATAACTTGTAGCATTCGATGGAAAAATTCAAAAATCTGCACTGTTGCTCTCTAATGGCCTGAAAATTACATTGGTTTCAACGGCCAAAACGAATAACTTGAGTTCTGTATCAACAAGTGACATTTTCATTCATTAAACCGACGCTGATCGGCGCGTTCTGTAAACCCCCCAGAGCGGTTTACTATTTTTCGTCGCGCTTATTATTTGATCTTGGTTTCAGCAAAAATATGCTGTGTAAATGTGTACAATTTTTCGTAATAATGTGTTTTGAGCAATAAACGCGGGTATTTGCAGTTAGATGGAATTTATCCGCACCACTTTCGTATCACAATGCCTTTTACTTCAGAAACGTGTATTGTCTCTCCTTTTGATGTTGTCACCACAATAACAAACAAAGAAGAACGTACAGAGCGCTGCAGTGAGGCTGATACGGAAAACACAAAACACTACTGCTTTATTGTTTTAATTGCTCTTGTTTGGTTCAGTCAACGTGGCCGAACACAATACAGGCACTTCGTTTTGATTAGTCAAATTCCGAATATGAAGGTAAACATATGAATTCATTCATTTAAACAATGAACATTTCAAGTGTACTCTATGGCATACAATGCTCATTTCTATGAGAAAAAAACACAATTAAAATTGAAAGCAAAGAGCATTTGTGTGTGTGGGGACAATGAATATTCATGGGAAACTCATAAAAGATTTTATGAAAATTAGGAAGGATTCTAACAATAGTCTTTGAATTCGTGAGATTCTTGGACTTACTGCTCACAGTTGTGTACGAGCTTAGTATGATAGGCAAAAAAACTTGTTATCTTCTCTGTGTCGTTGTCATTTCTTTGAATACTGTAGATCATATAACGGAAAAGCACGGCGCAATATAAATTTTCATCCAGGCTCAAGTTTTGGATATGTTTGCTTGAGCAAAATTGCAACGAATCGTTGAAGCAAATTTTCAGTAAAGTCAGGAAAATCGCCGCACAATTCTTTGGCATTGGAAAATTGTTGTTATCTGTAGAGTAGATGACGGAAAATCACGGCAAAACTTGAATTTTTATGTGATTAAATACAGAGACTCAGTTTTTCTTTCTCTCGACTTTAGTAAAATCAACTTTTTCTCTTCAAGTTCTTTGGAGAAAATAGAATCAACTCTTCATGTTAAAAAACAGAAAATTAAAAATGTCCTGAATACTTTGCCTTTGTGCTTTAATGCTTTTCAATAGATTCCAAGTCAAATGGCCAATTTTGAAAGGCACATCTGTAAATTAGTGTGGGACAAAAATTAATTTCAATTCCTACAAATAATGTGTCTAGCAAATTAAATACTGTGTTCTCGTGCGATTTTGCATATAATTGAAAACCAAACAAAGCATAGACTCTTTAGGGATGAAAATAAAATAGGTGAATTTCATCTGGATTATATTTCAATTTGCGTGATTTGGATGCGGTGTTAGTGTAAATTCATTTTTACACAAAGTATTTAATCTTGAGTTTTGCTTCCCACCCATTTCATGTTTTTGATAATTAAATTTCAGTAAATAGCTAATCTGATAAGCTATTGGTGTTTAGGCACCATTTTGACACTATCACTCAAACTTGTGCGTTCACAATCCAATTATATAATTAGTTTGGATTTTTGTCAAAATAGATCTATTTCCAGTAAAATGCTGGTTTGAAGGGGAGTGTGAATAGCGAAGGATTGGACGATACTTCTCTTTTTTCTCTGCTATGCTGCTGTTTCTTAGTAATCATTTCAATGGAATAACGATGTTGGTCCAATTTATTTCTATACTGGAAACTTTGCGATGTAATTTTGTGACTGTTCGGCCAAAAGATTTGCAATGCACCAAAGTTTTGCTTAAAATTTTCTTTTGGTATTTTGATATTGGTTTCGTTTCAATTAGTCTTTGTGTATCAAATCTTAAGTGAAGAGGATCTTTGGCTGTTATTTGTTTCATTTGTCTCCATCCATCAATTCGTGTTTCGTTTTTGTGGCATTATTCGGCGAATACAAAACAGCAGATAGCTTACACAAATAATATTACACAAAACACAACCTCTCATGACGGAATCAACGTACTTCATACCAAAGGAAAATGTTTTCCATTTTCTTTTGTTTACTCACAAATTTTCGAAACCAATTCACCCGAAACTTGGATGTGTTCGTAATGGAACGAACTAAACTTTGGTCAACCCTTTTGAGAGAAAGAATGGATATTAAAGATAAACAAATCCGACCAATGTGTTTCTCATCACCAAAAGCAGCCACATTTCATCAACATAGAAAATTAATCGATTTAATTGATTTCATGGTGAATTTCGAAATTGACGATTATATATTTGTATTGGAAAAAGAATCAAAGTCAACAGAATCAACTGTTTTTTAATATGATTCCTAAGCTCAAAAATAAGGAAAATTTTCCACCGCTTCGTTGTTCTGACAACCTTGGGACGCAAACACGATGAACATTATAAATTATGCAAATTTATGTTGAAAAATGTGTCTGTCTACATATCAACCGAAATCTATCTACGAATAACAGGTTGTAGTTTCAAACGTGAATATTTTGCAATGCATTATGATGAGAATAGAATCCATTTCATTCATTGCCGAATAGTATGCAATCTGACGATGCAAAATTGAATTTTGACACTTAGCTTGACATCAGCGCCCTCTGTACCATTCGTCTATGGATGGTAAACACTTTTTCCCCTTCTTCAAACAATGACAACAAAGATGCGGAGCCTGTCAAACTCGCTGTTTGAAGAAGGGGAAGGCGGGGAAGGTGTGAAATGTTGAAGCGTTTAATACAATCATTTAGGTAGAGATGGCGCGGTCCAACGACATTCACTACCACTTTACAGAGGAGAAAATACAAAGCATCGTCCGCTTGATAGTATGTAAGTTCGACTGATGCATGTTGCGATCAGGTGAAATAATTTCCATTCATAATATTTAATTTATTTGCATTCTCCCAAATATCTTGCCAATCAAAAATAGAAAGAGAGAGAAAGATAGAGAGAGAGAGACGGGTATTAAATATTTGTAAAGAAACTTGACTTGTTCTTGAGATAGACGGGTACATAAAATTTGGGCTGGAGATTGCTTGTCTCTGAACAACAATCCAAGACACGGCACTATACAGTTATGTTACGCTAGCAGATTGTTATTCCACTGACTCGAATTACGTGCAACACAGCCTTTGATGCAGATATTTGTGAAGTTTATTTTTTTCCACCTCCCATCTGATACAAATCCAATTTCTTTTCGTTCTTACAAGCATCATTACTTTCAACGTCTTCAGTATATATTTATTTTATATGAAGGGTTGAGAGTGAAAGTGACCAAAATGATCTCACCTCCTGTTCTTGTTCATAAACATTTCCATCAGCGAGAAAAGGAGGTGAGATTACTTTGGACACTTTTACTCTCAACCCTTCATATAATCTCTCTCTCTTTCTCTCTTGAAGATTGGATAAATGATATCGTTTGTGCTTCATGAACATAGTTAATATATATATTGCATTTCACGTTTTCCATTACACTTCAAGTTCGGTTGCTGTTGTTTTGGGAGTGCTAAGCCAAGTTTAATTTGTAGTGAGCTTTTTATGTATTCGTATCGTAAATTGAAGTGTTCTATCGTTGCAGAACATCAATAACAGGTACACAAAGCTGGTTCATAAAATGCCCCGTTTTATTTTCTTAGGAAAATTGATTGCTACTGGCTGAAAAGCTTGAAAGATAGCATGTGTATTTTCATATTATTCCATTTAAATCGTTGTTTTCCAATTGAATATCGCACGTAAAAAAGAAAAAAAAACGTAACAAACGCGGCAAGAATTCAGTTGATATATTGAAGAGAATTGTGCATTCAAAGTTTGAATTATGTAAAATCTTTTATTTCTACTTCTTTCGGCAAAAATAAATTCGAAACTCTTTCAGAGACAAACCAATTTTCGAATTGTAACAAAATATCAACACGTTACGTGATATATCGAGCATTTGTGTTGAAAAACATTCCAAACCCAGTTTGAGAAGGAACTAATGAAAAAGTATTGAGTGAGTTCGAGAACAGATGGAGATGAAACGTGAATGAAATAAAATTTATTTATTTGATGGAAATCTTTGTGTACAATTGCTACGTAAAAATACAGCACAAATGTTCCATACCTGAAACAATAATTTTCTAAGTGATCTGACATTGACGTGAAAAACGATGACTCAGGAAAAGGAAATTGTATATTTGCCTTACTCTTTATATCTAGAGGCTATCGCATGAACTACTCCATTCAGTTGACATATATTTGAGTCCATGAACATGAAGTGTCATTGGTTATTGCTAGCCTAAGCAGTTAAAATACAAATACACAGTATTGAGAGCGAGAATGTGCCGTATTTATGGCAGTTGAACATTTCTATCATCATTTTTAATCTCAATAACACTAACAAGATTTTATGACTAAGCCTTTCTTTTGGCCTTTATAATGTTCATGTGATTCTTACAGACACATTTGGGGAATATTTTGTTGTTCCTGTTGCGATGATTAGATTTTATGCGATAAACTTGCATGTTCAATGTCAGCGGTAATCCAGCAGCCACATGCATACAGCATGAGTATAATAAAATTAAAATAAATTAGAGACAACATCTTATCGTGCACAGGCTTTTGATTTGCCACATTGCACTCAAAAGTGGACTTTTTTCACTCGACTTGGTGGACACCAACACTCGAGTTGGTCTTGCTGAGAATACAATGACTTTAATGAAGACATACAACTACTAGAGTTAATTAATCAAGATGCACAGCCTTGAATACTCCGTCAAACGCTGTTTTTCATTCTGGATATTTTTTTTAACATTTGTTCTAATTAAATTCTGAAATGTCACATTAAATTCAGGTTTTTCCGATTGAGCGGAATAAAACAACTGGACAACAATACAGCACATACATTTGAAACTATGACAGCGGAGACTTTCATATTGGATATTTGTAACATTGTTCTAGTTGTTCTTTTGGATTCTCATTCCAAAGCTAATTGAATTGATTCCCGTACACTGCCAATTGTTTCACATTTAAACACCAAAAGTGGTACCGATAATATGGCATCTCAAGTTAGTTGTGATTACTCGTTTGAAAATAAAGTTAGTCGCAGTTAGTCAACTATAATTGACAGCAATCCATTACAGATGGCTAACTTCTGGTTTTGTATGGAAAATAGCCAGCTTCTGTTACATTTCAGCCAGCTTATGTTAACTTGGGACATTTTGACTGAAAGTTGACTATAGCTAACTATGATTGTAGTTATCTATTTATTCGAGCTGAATCATAGCAAGTCAGACAAATTCAGTGAATATGTTCCAAATTAGTCGACTGGTTACGTTAATGGTCCAAATAATTATTCAAGATTGTAAATGTGCCTGAAAAAACGTTTTTTCCCATTTTTTTTTGTGTTCGACACAGCATTTCAAAAATTTATATGTAATGTTATCGTAACTTAACTTTGAAATATTTCATGGCCTCAAAATTGAAATGAATCAATAAAATGAATATTAAAGAAATTGATTCATGTATTTATAAGATCACAGATGGTGTATACTGGCGGAATTACAATGTTGCTATATAAAATGTACCAGTGCTGAACTGAAGTTAGTCTAATTTTGTTCTCAGATTCTGATATTTCTAAGGTGCGGCATGAATTGAATTTACTTACTATTCGAATATTGCCTTAAATGTATGTATGCCAATGATGTTCTTATACATTTAAATGAATTTGCTCCCTCATTGCCAAAAACCGTACTGATCATTCGATTCAAAGACTAATTTTTTCATCACCTCAATGCGATCACAGGCCATAATCTCGAAGTGTTCAGTTCCAATTTTATCGAATAATTGAATAGTCGTGCATTGTATTTTGCGTGTAGTCAAAGCGATTTTGTGTCGGTGTTAGACTGTAATCTACCTTATCATTTATGGGCTTGAGAATTGCTTTGGGGAAAATCTGCTCTTTCAGATAGAATTTATTGAAATTTATTACGGAGCACAACATGCTAAACTACGAAATTGCTGATGTGTGTGTGTGCGGGCGTGTGTAATCCAAGATGAGCGAGTTTGTGGTTTTGTTTCCAACAACTCGAGGCATACATGATAGCGCGACACTGCATGCATTTATTTACCATGAAGCTTATAGGCATTTTCTGTTAAAATCCGCACATTTTAACATCGCAAACAGAAAACCAAGTGGATTGTGCACAATCATGAAAGCTTAACGCTACTTGCATTTGAAATTTTTGGTTACTGAATATAACGTCAGCAGCGAATTTGAAGTTCTTATACTCATAGTAAAGAATGGATATAGACGACGCCAATGATTCAACATAAACTTTTATGTAAAGTGATGAACCAGTGCATTGTTTGCACTCGTTGCGAAAGTCCTCTGTGTTCACACATATCCTAATATTATTCAATTTAATTTAATGATGCGCTTTACTTGATTGATTTCACAAGTAATTCGACTGATGAATGAAAACACAACTACATTTCAAAGCGAATTAATCATTCGTACGGAAATGGAATGTTGAATTTAATTATGTTTTGTTTTTCGATGGATTGTATTTCCAAACAAATTGGCATATTTGACCCGGTTCTCTGACTTCGATGGTGAAATCGACCACAGACTCCAGCCATTTATTCGACAAAGACACAGACAAGATAGATAGTGAATTAAAGTATTCACAATTCAGAGCGGACGGATGCAGTGGCGCCATATAAATTCCAACGAAGTGATTAACTCAAGTGAATACATAGCACTATCGAGTTTCAACTAAATTATAGATTCCACTTCGAATATTCACTTGACTCAAATTCATTATTATTAATCAATTCTAACATAGCATATAATAGTCAAACTTTAACAATGGTTTTTCGTGTTTTGTTTCATTTTTGGCCGAACGAGTTGCTTTCATCGCATAAAATATAAATTTGAAAATAATTTTTTAAGATGTAAATGGTTCTTTCTCATTTTTAATGCTCTCAAACATCGGCGACAATTTGCATTTTTCTCTTTGTCAAGATGAAAAACAAAGCAAAATCCTGAAGACTTACATTCAAGATGAACCTCTTGAGCTTTTTGTCTTTATATCAATGGAATCGAATGTATTATCCTGGAGTTCGCATCCGTCGCAGTCACTGGAGTGAATTTGTTATCATCGTCTTGCAGAAGCATAAGGTCTACTAAATCATTTGATTATGTCAAAAAAGTGCTTACATGAAATCACAAGCATGTAAAATGAATGGAATTTTCAAGCGCGTCAGATTTGATAATAATTCAACGTCAAGAAGACACGATGAGTATAAGATGAAACGGCATTTCATCACTTATGCTTTTCAAATTTGATTTAAGTACTTACATGTTATTTACGCTTCACAGATCATTCAGAGAGAGAGAGAGAGAGAGAGAGAGAGAGAAAGAGAGAGAGAGAGGGAGAGGGGGAATAATGACACTTCACGGACGAACGCATGTTGAAAATTTAAAAACAAAGAATATTAGAACATTTCATTAACAGCACGCAACAACAAAAAAATCCCTTGGGCATAATTGGAAAATGCTTTCAGGTGGAACGTCGACGGAGTCTCGGAAAGTTTACTAAATTCGAACTTAACCGTGCTTTCGTTTCGGAAAATTCCATTTTGTCTATTTAAATATTTGTAGCTCGAAGCTTTAGTCTCATTAGCACATGGATCATAAGTGTTTCAATTAACGAAGTTTGAAACATTACTTAATTATGTTCACACACAAAACAAGTGATAATACAAATAATCGTTATGAATAGCTAACTTTTCGATGGCCTTTATTTTATTGTAGACTAACTTTTGGGCTTTTTATTTGTATACCATCCCGCAGTGGTTAAAAGGGTTCTAAATAAAGGAACTCTATGAAACATTTCATGAAAATATGTGTAATGAGCTCAAAAAAAAGTACGGAATTGAAACTTGCAGCAAATTAGAAAAGACCTGCTTAGCAAATTCTGCTTCTAAATAGCTTAATAATAGTAGCTTTTCGAAATTAGGACCAATACACAGTGGTCCTTATGACGATGAGGAAAGCGATCAGATCTATCACTTGTTAAGTAGGTTTAATTTGGATTTCATTGTCTCATTCAAGTTAAGCATCTATTCGCACAAGAAAATGCCACCTAATTATAATTTTACAGAAAGGACACTTTTTTATTTTCTCATCAAACAACAATCACTTTCATTCATCGAAATAAAATGCAGTTTAAACAAATGTCAAAATTCAATTTTAATTTTTACACGCTTAAAATAATGACACGGACTCGCATTTTCGCGAGACAACACAATTAAAATTATGAAAATATCTAAAATTATAATTCTAGATTCTAATTGGTTATTTTGCGAAGAGTATTTTTAGGAGTCGCACCATTGGCGATTCAAATAGCAACGAAAGTATTAATGCAATTGAGTATGATATGACGACATTGCCTAAAAATATGGTAAGCACGAGACCGTGTTCGATGTAAATCGTTCCTTTGAGGTCTAATGACATCGCGATTTGACTGACGGGATGTACCAAATATGCACAGTATGTTAGACGACTGAACGGCAGTAGGCATCGGAGTGAGAGTAAACGGTCAATTGGTTTAGCTAATCCCCATTTACATGATATCACAATCCAAACTAGTGCCAATCCCCAGGCTGAACGATTTAATCCGATTTCAGCCGATTGCGCAGAATGCATGAAACAAAAATCAATTGAAAGGGGATTTATTAAATCAACTTCGATTACTTTGACGAATGTATGGAATAGTATTTTCATGAAAATATATGAAATATATGAGTATTACAAATGATCCATTAAATTGATTGAATGCCAAGTGAATCAATGGCATCATCATAAAAATGCTTCTGAAAGTGACAAACGAACTGTTTATCTTCTGAATGTTTCAAATTGGTAGCGGCTTGCAGAATAATGTTCTCACCTGAGTGGCCTAAGCTCATATAGAGGGAGGTCCATAGAAGATTAAGTGTACCATTCCAGACGCCAAACACAAGCAGCAACATTAGACTCAATGACATCATCCACATCACAATGTTGATGAATGGAGATATGGCGGCCGGTGCCGTTTTGTAGCGATTAAGTATATAACCAGCCAACATACCTAGGTCAAACAAAGCGATTGTATCGCAAATTAAAGCAGACTTCTGGTTTTTCTGAGCTGGTAGTGGCTGCTGAGAGCAGCCAGCTGTTCAGCCATGGCTGGCAATGTAATTTGTATAGTTGTTCATCCATAGAAAACGACACACTTATGTCTTCCATAAGAAACACATTACCAGCGGTTGTTCAACCATAACTGAGCAGCTACTGCTCTCAGCAGCGGCTACCAGCTCAGCAAAACCAAAGGACTGAATTAAACAAACAAACAAAAAGCTTGCACTTTATTATCCTAAACAAACACAATTTCACTAGTTACACTAACCCATGACATATGGTCCTAGTCGTGTCCAAGGTTTCTCATACAAGAATCCAAATGATTCCAACGGCTCGGCCAGTTTATATGTATAATTGAAATTTAATGAGACCAGCACTGACACAATCCATGAGGTGAGCAAAAATGCTACGATTATGGCAACAGCTGTTCTCCCATGGCTGTTTCATCATGTCCACATTAAAAATAAGAACATTTGTGTATAAATTAAATGCAGTGGAGAACATTTCATCAATAAAATAGCAGGAAGATATTTTGCATTCTAAAATGCCTTCCAGAGAATGAATGAGTCGCATTACAACATTAATAAAGTTTATCTAACAACTTACCGCTTTGAAAGGATCAGTATAATAATGGCCCATACATAAAATTGCATATCGTCTGCTAAATACCATGACCACAGCATACAAAGTTGAGGAAATGGAAACCAGATTTGAATATACAAAATATTTCTCCACCAATAATTTGGACAAGTGATGTGATCGGGCAACCCAGGTGCGAATACGGCCCTATTGTAAATGTATCTGTGGGCACAAAACAAAATCCATTATGAGATTTGGCACGGACTCAAAATAACGAAACGAATAAAATTGAATGAACATTATTCTCACTTGAGTGTTACCGCGTTGATGATAATAACCATAAAATAGACTGGCGTTAACCGAAAATACCGATAAATGACTAACAATACACTTTGTTTGGCTCCCGTCACAAAACTGCCTTCGCTTGAACTTTTCGTTGAACTCTTGGTACGCAAAAACAGAAGCGTCACCAAAAAACCACTGTTGAAGTCAATGAAAATGAAACAATAACAATGAAATATGTATGAAAAGGAAATCCAACCAAAAATATGAGTTTAATTGAAATATTCAAGCCAATTTTACTTGCCTTATGAAGAAAAATGTATCAACTGTGTACGATGCATTGCCTACAATTTGAAATGCAAAACTTTTTTCCGCTATTGTTTTGTTATACTGTAATATGCAACCATCAACATCATTCATGCATAGAAATTGACATCGAGACAACCGCCGGAAGAAATTTGAAACAAGAAAAGACATTGAAAAAACCGAAACAAAATCACAAAAATGTTTCTCAACATTTGACAACTGTCGATTCAATTCAAATTCAATGAGATCGATGACGAGTGTAAGAGCGATGTGGAACTTTTCCGACTTACCCGATTCTCTGAAACAGCAAATAGCTGCAAATAAGTGTGCACCAATATGGTCCACATCATTGAAAAAACCCGCAATCCATGAATGCAACCAATCGAATCCTATCATATGTGTGCGGTAAAAGATGAAAATCTCATAAAATGTTGAATCGATGAGATTGGGATGGATTTCAATAAAAAATTCTCTAGTGAATACTGTTTCAATCGCTTTTATGACGTCAGCATTTATTGCATTGTTTACGAAGATCCTACGAATTCAAATGTTTGCGCGAAATAAAAACAAATCGCAAAAAACGTTTCGTTTGGAAAATATTTGGAGCGCTGTGCTCGAGATGTTCCAATAAAATTTGATTGTGATGCTGAAAAATCGATATAGACTAGAGCATGTGAAATGATGATGTTGTCACGATGAAAATATACAAAACCAACTCCAACCACTGCTGTCGACGCGCTTCTGCCATATACGATGATTCACATGCTTTGTTTGTTTGTGAATTCATATCATGCATGTTTCCGACTCGAAATTGCTTTGATTTCATTTTCAATCTGCCATTGTTATATTGTGCGAGATATTTTTTATTTAATAACTTATATTTTAAAATTACCTGCGGGAGCTCTTTTGTTGATAAAATGGTTTTGATATTCGTTGACAATCCGAAGCTCAGCAACAGTCGTTGTGGAATACCTGTGTACAAAGTGCATAGCCAGAATCAAACAAAATTACCGGGCGAGAGTAAATATAGAGCGTGTAAATAAGGAATAAAAAAAAGGATGGCATGGCAAGTAACAACTGAATATTCTTTGCTCTCACATGTTCGCATGGTGCTACGGCTTAAAACCAGATTGTTGCCCAACGACGCGCGAAATGCAGACGAAAACTTTTACTTGACTGTCAAAATACGATAGCATCCAGCACCTTGTTTTTGGCGGACGGTGTACAGACTTATCGGTTGACAAAGTATGATTGGTACTGCTGTGCGAGATGTGCTTGGCTTTGTGCCCTTTGGATTTTCTCAATAAGAGGAGTGTGTGACGCCTGCCATTGTCACACAATATTTCAAGTAGATTGAATATGATTGTGTTTTGAACGTTTGATGTGCAAACTTTGAACTTTTTCTAAGTACATGAATAACGGCAACAAATTGTGATGCCTTTGAGTCTGAGAGCTTGCTGCTGAGAGCTTCTGCCTCATAAATATTAAAATCGAATCGAAACACTTGCTTGGTGGTGCGTGTAACTGTCAATCATTTTTTTCGAATGATCCATTCTTGTCACGATTGTCAAACACAAACATCATATTTCAAATCGTTGGCCCTATTGAATGCTTTACCGGTGAAATTCCCTGCCGTAGCACTTTAATCCATTATTGTGATAAAAAAAATCCGTTTCGCTTTTTTATTGTAACACAACTATGCAATATCTTTCTTTGCATTCAACACTTCGCTAGTTGCCGTTGGCATTATAATGTCACATACTTTCTCCTCTGCTCGACTGCAGTCCTTAGTATAATAGGATTATGTGGATGCTTATGTGCGGATCGTTGGAAATGAGAGTACAATTGAATAACATGGCAATTTTCAATGTCACATAAGCCTGTCATAAATTGCATTTGCTTCCCTGGATGAAGCTATTTGGCACACAAAAACTGCCAAATATTTTGCCTTGCCTTTAAATTCATAACACGAAAATATCATTAATTTGAAACTTTCGACGAGACGTTTAAATTGTTCAACCACTCCATAAATTAGCTGGTTCATCATAAGGATTCGCTTTAAATAAAATAGTTTAATTCTCTCATTCTCCCCACCTCAACCTCGCTTGTTCACACTTTTGCTCATATTGCCCTCTTTTTCCGATTCGAATGTGAATTCTGCACGAAAAGTATTCAAATAGCCGACAGCCATTAGTGAAGATTTAAACGACATCAGATTCATATTTGTTCGCATTTTTGAGCTTGATTGAATTTGATATTTTAATTGTTTCGAATTTTGAGAGCAAATCACACCATAAGTTTTCAAGTAATTGCTTTAACATAAACCGAAAGTTCACATCGTTTCATTGAATAAATTCAATTTGAATTTCCTTTATAAAAAAAGTTGAATGAGAAATTGTTTCAAAATACTTCCGGGTGCAAAAGATAGTGTAGAAGCTCGAACGATCGAACGGTCGTTAGTGGGCCATAGAAATAAGAGAATCTCAGCTGTCGGTTTGAAGCAAGAAGCTATTAGAGTGCTTGAAAGTGTGTGATATTCGCAAGCGAACGATACTTTATATTGACTCCCATGTTAAATGGTGGTGAATGCCGATGGACCGCGCCATCTCTACCTGAACGATTGTACTATACGCTTTTTCCACATAAAGTGCGTGATTGTAAAAGAGGAATCCATGTTCACTGTGGATAATCATTAGATGAGAATCTCATGCAATTTATATGACTGCCACTAAACTACAAACTGTGTTACTATAGTGAATGGTATGAAACAATCTCTGATTTTTTTGTATTTTTATGTTTATTCTGATTTAATGGTACAGATGGCACTGCTGTCAAGCTGAGTATCAAAATTCAATTCTGAATCTAGGGGTTCGATATTCGTCAATTACCGCATATTAAACAAAGCTATCTGGTAAACCTCGATAAGCTTCTGCTTGAACAGCAAAGCAATGCTAAAACACACAGCATTGAGCTGAGAAAATGATTAGAGCAAGGGAATACTGTGCGGTGAACTTAAGACTGTAAATGAATTTACTGAGTAAATTGACCAAATAAATTTCATGCGAAATGACTCGTTGCTTATTTGACTGCACGAGAGTGAACGAGAATTTAAAATGTTCCAAATTCATCTCTGTCACTCGAATGTATTGATGCTCGCAACGAATGAAATTCATTTGGTAAATTATCTGAGTAATTCGTTTGCCATATTGAGTTCACCGCACAGTACTGATTAGAACTCTATCGTTTTGAATCTGTTGGATCAGGTGCATTATAATGGTTTTCATGGGATAAAATAGTTAATTTGGATTATGAGCTATTCAATTTAGTGCTGGGTGAATTGCTGACAAATATTTTGCGGGAATGAAATTGAAATGAGCTTGAGCCGTATCCGGGAAATTGGCTGGATGAAAATAAGAGTATATGAAAAGGGCTCGGTCAATTCGACAGGAGACGGAGCCACACGAATTGTGGTAATGTTTCAAAACGCTTCGAACAAACCCATTAACTATCCATTGCAACTTGGATCGATAAATAGGTTTATGTATGCTGGAGACTAATTTATTTTGTATTTGCCATTGTCTATGCAATGCATTTATTCGCCCACTAAATTCGTTCGTCCGATTTGGCAGATACACTTGTTGGTAGTCTATATGAACATACACGGAATCAATGGCAAAGCATTTGCTCTGAATGCCGTAATCGTGCTCCTGAATGGTTTTGCATGCATCGTCGATTGTCGATAGCACTTATTCAACCCCACACGTTGTCTAATGTAAAAAGCGAATAAGCTATCACACACACAACTTCAACTCAATTTCGTAGTGGCTACACAAAATAGCAACATGTTTTGCGCGTGAAACTTTTATGGCTAATACTTTTGTTGTTGTTTTTGTATGTGTGGGCCTATTATTGGGCTTCGGGTTGCCTTATTCGATTCGTGACCGAAACGATTCAATTCTCATGCGTCGTTTTTATATATATTCATTTGAAATTAGCTCGGAATTGGTATCGGAGATTTGGTTAGTTCCTGTTGCTATTTTGTTTTTGCCTTTCATACCGAATTTAACAATAATTTGATTAACAGAAACTTTGTTTCATTTTACATGTTTGTAATCAAGAGGAAAAGGCCATCGAGAGGGGGGAGATAGAGAGGGAGAGAGAGAGGGGGAGAGAGAGGCTGAGGGAAGTATTAATGGTACGGAAAGATAGATAGCCTTTAATGCGGAGAGCAGCTGGTTTTAATACAAAATGAGATTTATCATGGGTTTTTATGACTCATCCTTCACTGACAAATTTATTAATATGCCACATTTATAATAAAATTGTTCTGTATTTCGAATATGACCCATCCGTATCTCCTGTAATTTGTTAACTCGTCGAATACGTGCAACTGATGGACGTTCTGAATACGAAGTTGCCGAATTATTGAAAAGTTCATTAAATTCAAATCTCTACGTTGGGCATGCACAGCAAATACATGGAAATAATTAAAATTTCGGTTTTGAAAATAATTTCGGAGAAATTGAGTGAGTATAAAAGTTTTTGTTGTCGTATATCATGCCATTACGAGCTACTTTGTTTTTATTGATCTAGAAAATGAATCCATAGATTTTGCTTACTCAAATGGTTGGCATCGTGCGGATCTAACGCTTTTGTAGCATATGTTGAACCGTTTCGCTTGTGCTGGATTCGCTTCAAATGATTGTTATCGTTAGCATCATCGTTATTGCCCGAATGATGGTTATTGTTGATGTTATTGGCATTGTTATTGTTCAAATGGTAGAAGGCCGCTCGATTATTGTTTGCCAAATGGTTGCCATTGTTTTGTTCCATCGAAATCGGATGCAATTCGAATGTGCATCCATTTATAATGTTCTTTGTGTGAATTTTGTCCATTTTTAATGCTGGCTCAGTGCTTTCCAGATCGATCGTAGCATTTTCATACGAATAAATGCGTTGACCATTCGATTTTGCCGTTTTTGTAATGTGAATCGGATGTATGGCTTGTTGTGATGGTGAAATACTATTTTCATCCGATTCTTGCAAATTTGCCAATGCATTTTCGTAAATGGTTGCCCAAATTGTTAGGCCGATAAATGTTATGCAAATGAATCTGAATGGAAAATTATACGAATAACATTTTTAATAGCAAATTTAGATCGGTGCGTGTGTGATTGTGCAATCAAAAAAAAATCTGCACTTACCCAACTAAATAAAATAGACGATCCGACCATATATTATATTCGCCCGGCACTCGACGCACATTCAATACACTAATCTCAGCTTTATCCATGTCAGTTGTTGTATTCATGAAATGTTCCGTAAATTTTTGTGCTGACGCATCATTATCTAAAATCAATTTAACATCATCGACGGTGCAAATCCGCGGTAAACATTGGCCAACACGCAAAATATGCTTCTGAAAAATTAAAAATTATTTGGGTTTTTCAAGTGGCGATGGTCAGTAGCAGCTTGGCAATATCTATTGCAAGTCAATTGAAATAAGATGGCAAACACAAAACACAATCCATCGCTTGACGAAGTACAAGTACCGAAACTCTATCTGCCTCGGGATTTATGCTAACGTGGAACCATTGACAACGTTCAAATTGTTCAAAATCAAACAATTTTTCACAATGAAACTATCTTCAAAAAACTCTTGATTGGATTTGTCGAAATTTGCATTTTGGTGAATTTTTTAAATTGATTTTATTGACTCGACTTCGAATCAAACACTTAACAAATTTGTTTACTTATTCGTGTTGTTTTCATTATACGGCTCAGGCTCATTATGAAATATAAGTATATTAGAGAAAAATAATTTAAATCAATGAATTCGTTGTTCATTGCCTAATGGAGTCAAGTATCGAAAACAAAAATGCCATAAAATCGAATCGAATATTGCGCTAGAACAAGTGCTCCAACTATTACAGCATAGCGCTAAATTAAGTGGTAAAACAAATTTCATTTGAACTGCGCTTTGATTACGGTGTGTGTAAAACCGCATGAAAAACGTCGACGGCGTGTTGGAAAACCACGCATTGCATTCCTTCATTCGCTTGGAATGAATTTGCACACGATCGACGTTCGGTGATGCAGAAAATATATGCCTATTTATATGATTGCATAACTATCGTTTGATTTATATCGAAATCGATTGAGGAAATTCATTAAAAATTAAGAACAGACTTTATTTCAAGTCAGATTTTGTAAATTGATGAAATCGAATCATTGCAAGATATTTGTTCCTCACATGTTTCAGAAAATGAATGGAAAATGAAATGATTGAATGATGGTTTTGCGAAGTCAATAGTTCACCATTTATCATGTTGGGTGTTGCATCATTGAATTTGTCAAGCATTCACAAATTATTTATTTATTCGGAGTAGAGTGAAGATTGAATAAATACGTACCTGTATCAATGGATCGGGACTATGAATCATTGTAGTAGCGAGATAGAAGCTTAATTCCATTTCATCAATTTGAGCTAGGTCATCGCAAACTATCATCGAGCCTAGCCAATGATTGTTATCAAAAAGAAATTGACCACGATATCGGCCAGACGCATCATTCGCTATACACGAAACAAATGGATAAAGAAAAAACATTTCACCGATGTTAACAGACTCTCACTGATTAATGAATCCATTGACGGTTTTTTTCTTGTTCAATCAAATGATTGCACTTTTAATCAAATCGATAGGCACATTACTTTTATCTATATATTTGTATATATGTTATTTCATATATTTCGGTTGGGTTATTACTTCCTTGTGTGCATTGTGGAGCAACAAGAAAAAATGCACGTCGGTTTTACTAATACCTTTCGCATTGTGTGCGGCTATCGATTTACATAACCGATCAACATGAAAATCGATTCTTTTTTTGTTTACCTTTGGTTGCCCAGATTTCGCCTCTGGCCAACGCATCCAAATATACGTCCATGTCGCTTGCACATTTTCGGCTCAACATTTCGCGCAGAATATCTGCATTCCATTCGTATTGATCGTATAATTTGATAATATATCGAAAACTTTGCGAATTGATAAATTGTTTTTCGTTTATTGTTGACATCGGTGGCGATTTATTTAATCGAATTTGTAGCATTGGCGGTTGTCCGGTTGCTAGACGCTTAATTGACTTTGATTTATTTTGTTTGTTCACTTTGAAAATATTTTCTATTTGTGCAGCAGTCGTTGACGATTTGGTGGATTTTGGTGATTCGTGAGTGGCAGGTAATTCGGGTGTCCAACTGCGTGCATCTGCAATGTTTGTGGCGGATTTTTCGCAATCATCATCTTCGTTGAGTGTTAATTCTTCAAATTGATTTGCATCGTTTTGCCATTCCAGTTGGTCATTCACATTGATATCGGTTTGGTCGTCGTTCGGTTCGGGTAGTTCGTCATTGAAATCTAGATCTGTTTCCAAGTATCGACTTTGTTCATTGAATTGTCTATCAGTTGCATTTTGAGTTGAGTGCAAGCCTTCTTCATCCGCATGCTTTGAATTCTCTATATCATCTGAATTTGTGTTACTGTTATCGATGGCTAATATTTTATTCACGTTCATCGTTCCATAAGTCTTGTTGACACGGAAAACAGTATCTGAATTAGCATTGACATTAGCAAGTTCAATTTTCATGGGCATCGCTGTAATTTCATCAATTTTGCTTGAATCATCATTATCAGCGCTCTCTGTGTTGTTGATACGCTTCACTGGCTGATTGTGTTCATTCGACTGAACATTTCTTCTTTCATCGTTGACGCTCGTCAGTTGTGGTGCAACCGTGATGTTTGCATCACCTTCGATCGCATTCGATGTCTTCTTATGCTCATTCATAAAACTATTTTGGTATGTAAGTGGTGTTGCTGAGTGCTCGATATGCTGTTGAATAAATTGAGTATGATTATGTATTTTCTCGTTTGGGTTTAGTTGCGCATCGTTGGGCATCGATAACGAATGCAAGGATGATACCAACTGCTTTTGTGGCTCTAGTTGCATTAAATTCTCGACATCTTGTCGCTCCACTTGTTTGCGCACTTCTTTCTGGTCGTGTGATTGCTTTCGTTCTTCGTCTATCGTCGAACTTGCATTGTGCAATGTCTGTTGCATAAATGCAGCACTATCATGCAATGCATCTATTGATTTTGTTTCAACGCTTCGCACCGTTACGATCATGGACATTGGGTTAGCCGCTGCGCTCGTGTGAAATTGTTGAGCCGATGAAACCGCTACCGGATCGTCAATGCCTTCATGTGAAGTTGCGATCGTCGCCGTTGCGGTCGTCGTCAACGTCGTCGCATACTGGTTATTCTTGTTTGCAGAAACAATTTTAACATTAGAAAGTATTAATATAATTGCGATTACATAGCCTAGGATATATATTTGCTTTGCCATCATTTTGCCGTATTGAATTTTGCGTATCGCTAGTTTTCTATATGCGCACACATTAATATACTCAATATTTGTTTCTTTCATTCTCGCTCTCGCTCTCTATCGTATTTCACAGCACGTTGCACTTTTCAGCTTATTTTGGATTTTGCTCAATCCATTAGCAGAAAACGTCACTTGCATCAGATTATGCAAAAACTTTTATATTTCGTTTTTATTTATGGGACAAACAGCATTTCGTGAACTATCACATTTGTTTCATAGCATTTTTTTCACTTTTTTCTCATTCAACATTTATGATTTTTACTTTAAAAATTTTCTTCACTTCAATTTGTTTTTCGAATCACACATTCAATTCCAGCGTTGGTTTTTATGTTCAGACAAAATGGCATGGACGATCGGAGGAAATCTGAAAAAAGAATAATAAAAAGTAAATTAACAGTCGTTTAACATTACAGTAAATGAAATAATTTATTGCTGTTTTCACAGTCGACCAGAGATTCAATACACAACGACACACATAGCGCGAAATGGCGAGAATTTTTGGCCAGCTAATTGTGTTGCAAGAACTGGACGACATATAAAGAAAATGTTGTATTTTTGTCGAAACATAAATATTAATTGGCAAAAAGCGAAATTGGATTCTGGTTTTCATGCTTCACCCCGGAAAACCACTCAATTTTTAAAATATAATGACATTTGAACGTGTGAATTTATGGCTTTATTTCGGTGTGCACATATTCTCAAATTCGTATGTACTCGCTAATGATTTTATGGTTTCTGTTGTTAATGTATCTCTTATGGCGCCATAGACAAAATAGTTTGTTCATAAGAAGGCAATAAAATACAATTTTTAGCATTATTTATGCGCATGCAGCTAAAAAAAGATTTCATTTGAATTGGTTTTGAAATTCATTGTGATGAAATTCAATACAAATAAGTTGATAAGTTGTAGGAAAATTGTGTTTTCGTTCTAATTTTAACGATATTTTTAATGTTTAAATAGTTAATCAATTGGTAAAATGCGGTATGAACGACACCAAGTGTCGGTTTAATTGATGATTGATGTCCTTTTCAAAACCACCATGAACATTAGCCAAGCAACACTTGCCAGGTGGATATTTTTTCGAATCTATTGGCGCGCATAAAGCATATAATTTGTGATCAATTATTTTTGTTTGGTTATTAATAAAGTCTCACTGTCAATGTGCGGTAAAGGCCCATTGGACAATTCGATTGAGCGATTCAGTAACATTACCATTTGAGTGCTCGAGCTCAATTTTCGATGTCATTAGCCATCGAGAAGGTTGCTAATAACAGAAATAACCCAAATCAAGTTTATTGCCGAATAGCGAGTCTAATGAACATTGATCAGTTCAATAATAAATAATAGATTAATGTGCAAATGAACAAGCCAGGTCGAGATTTTTGTTGGAATTTATGTATCTAGTCATTGGTGGATTTCAAATGAGAGTGAATCAACTATTAATTACAAAGGCCTACAGAGACACACACATAAATGTATGTTTTTGTCAACGTTATCATCATCACGCATTTTTGTGTTATATTGAGAATCTTGTACTGCTAAAGTCTAGACGCGCTGTGAATCGTACATTAAGTTGAATTTTATGCGCTTCGAACGGGTCTTGAATATCGTCAAACTCAAATGTAGCGCTCTATGGCCCATGACAAAAAGGCAATGTAAATTTCCTTTGATTTATGGCCCAATATATGAGTGAGCAACGCTCACTTTTCAAAGAATGTCGTGTGAAAAAAAACCTTATTAAAATATGTTTTCTACACATATTTCATTGTAATTCTGTCGCGCTTCTACATCCCACTAGATTTAATTACATTTTCAATTTCCACAATATGTGTTCCACTGAAGTAGCCATATATTACAGTCTCTAAAAAGAGAAAAGCCTTCAACCGGATTGTCTTTAGGGTTTAATTGGCGACGAAAAATGACTTTCAGGCGGCTCATAAAATTTGCGAAAGATTTATTTCAGATTGGCTTTTTGATGTCAAGTGTGAAAAATACTGTGGGCTTGACGCACTTAAATAGACATATCGATTTTTGGTTATGAATTCCTTCGGTTTGTATGGCTTCACTTAAGGGCAGTTTGGAGTGTATTTTCGGTGTGAACGGTAACGACGGAATATAATTTCATATTGAATGTGTACACTTGAAAAACACCTAACATCACATCAGTTCAAGTTTAAATTTAATTGAAAGCTTACCAAATGTGGGTTTGGCTGATGATATAAATAGATGAATTCGGGGTTCGTTTTTTTCTTCCCGAACAACAATAACTTTTTTTGACACTAACTCGCGGTTTTTCCTGCAAACTTTGGATTTACTTCTTTTAGTTTCACTGAAAATATTGTTCTCAAAATATAATTGAAACTGGTTCAAACTTCAAAGACTTCTCTAGAAAATCGTATCCACTGCACAAAACTATCAAAATGGTTGGGATGATTATGTCGCAGATTCACTTGAAGAGAACGTAGCTTGGTAAAAATTAAGCAAGACCAGAAAAAAACACGCACACACACTCACTTGAAACGGATAAAAATATTTTGTTTTAAACTTTATTACATTTGGCACAACATTTTCGCACTTGCATTGAATTCATTCTTTTTGGTTGCAGCATTCGGGCGATTGTCATTTGAGTGTACTGAGTTGGTCGTTATATCGCTGTTGGTCTGGCTGCATTCATATTTACGTAAAATGTGCTGCACTGGAATTGCATTCGAAAGGCGAAAACGTGCTGAGATGCCTTATTAACAGCAATACGAAAACTCAAGAAAAACGATCGAACGAAACGAAACAAAATAGAAAATATAAGTAACAGAAACGACCGTTGTGCACCGACTTCTTCGGTTGCCACGGAGCGAATTGAAATTGAGGTTTATTGGATAATATGCATTTGAGTATTTTCGCGTTGGCTTCCGTTGGCCATCTACCACCTTGCGCGCCATGCGAGAAAATCAGTGTGTTTGTGCTGTATTTGGCTTGTTTGTTATACCAATTTGTTATGTATTAATTCCTTATTGCGATGACGAAAAATGCAGCACTACACTTCTTTTTTTTCGTGCGTTTGGCGCGCGGCCGATGCCACGCATCGTTGTATTCGTGTGAGCAGTGGGAAAAAAAGTGGGAAAGGTGTTTGATAATTGATAAACAGTTATGACAGCAGCCGCAGAGGGAGAGAGTGCTGCTTCAACTTATCGGTTTATAGCTATTTTCAGTGAGAGTGAGTAATTGGAAATATTTGCGCGTTGCAGTGAAAATTGCTGAAATCAAATGACATATTTGAGATTTCGATACATGAATTTGTTATGGTAATTGATAACTAATAAAAGAATTTCATTGACAAAATGGGCTACTATCATTTATATGTATGCGATTTGAGTTTCGAATGCATTTTTTCGGCTTTCGTTTGAATGCCACAAATAAATAAGAAGTTTTTGATGAGGGTATAATCGTATCTTAAAAGAAGGAAGAAAAGATGGAACCAATTAGAAATAGAAGGATAAAGTTAGAGAAACAGAGAGGATGAGAGAATCGCATGGTTCAGTCAAATATATTCGAATCGAAATCGAGTCTTAGTGTTCATACGTGATACTTTACGATTGAATAAAATGCGACATAGAAACGAATGCGATATGACAATATTGATTACATTCTGCTTGACTCGAACTAGACATCGAGAGCAGCCAGCGAATGGTATTCCTAGGTAATGGTAAACTAGTACGTGATGCTTGGAATTGCATTTCTCTTCTTGTTACATCCATTAAATGAAGCGCAAAAATAAATAAAAATTCTCAGAATGATTCGGTGTATTAGTGCGGCAAAGCTCATGGATTGGTTACCTAATTATCTGAAGTCCGTTTGAATATCTATCTCATGAAAGGTCTAAACTCACTGAAAGTGCACGGAATGTGCACGCTCTCGGTTTTCGCTTGGCTCCTAATTTTGTAACTTTGTGTGTCATTCGAACTTTCTAGATAAATCTGTTCGATGCCAGTTCTCATGAATATGCACAAGAAAAGCAGTTCACGTAATCAACGAATTAATCGGTGGTATATACAAAAATATCATTGAAATCGATTAGATGCATGATTTCAGTTATGTAAAAGTTCGAATTTTACATGATACTTTAACGCAACCAATGCTCATATCTTAAATGATTATTGATACTTACGCAGTGTCGTACGTGCAGCAATCTTTGCACAGAAAAGATTCATCAAATACTCCGATGGAGAAACACAATATTATACTCCAGATGCGTGAAATGAGCACACAACACAGCACATACAGGCAGTCCGATGCTATTATATTGCATTCATGTCTCCATTAGGTAATGCTTTTCAATAAGAATCAAAAAGAACTCGCAGTGAAGCTAATGGAGTTTATTGGATTCGCTCAGACAACAGCTGTTCTGATTGAAATAAAGCGGAACGAATGGCCCATTCTAAATGGATTCAAACCATCATAAAAGTGGAACCATTGGATTCGTATGCGGAGAATCTGTGCAGAATTCTTTGAAATAGAAAGCATCAATTTTCACGCATTCATTCTTCGTGTTCTTTGATTATGAAGTGAAATGAATTTTCAAATTATGAATATGTTGAGCAAACGCATTGAATAAATGGTGTTTTTATTTGAAATTCAAAATGACTTTATCGCCACGCTTTGCTTTATACTTGAATATTGCATTCCGACCAACTCTATCGTGCCTTGCTGATGTCTGTCTGCTGCTCGGCATTTTGTTACGCAATTTTAATGCAACAATTGAAAATACACACCAATCCAAATGCTGTGTAAAAGTTCTTGAATGGCGTGCCTCCGATTTCATTCATTCGCGTTTGTCAATTTGCATGAGTGTTAATTAAAATAAGTAATTGATCATGTTATATAAACATAATTTAATTTTGAATAGCATTGCTGAAACGATATATTGTGCCACTGTTTTCCTGTCTGAATGAGCAAAGTGACGGTGATATAAAGTGATCCAAATGAGCCCATATGGAACGGAGTAATTGAATGATGAGCAAAGTGATGATGAAAACATGCTTATTGCGTGCATTTAATGGTTGTACAGCGTTCGACTGGCGACTTACAATAAGCTGAATGCAAGTTTTTACAGTTTAAGTAAAAATGGTGCATGAGAGACCATTGTCAAGGTGAAAAATGCCAAACAGTGGCATTTTCAGAGTAGAGGAAGAAAAGGAGCATTCGAAACCATTTCATTTTTAGTGCTCGGGACAAAATAACATAATCAAATTTGTACTTTTATGATTTACTATGCCATTTGGATGCAATTAAATTTGAAGCAACTTTCACGGTGAAACGAATTTACTTTATTGAAACCAAAATACGAGTATAAAATTGAGTAGAGCTTCTGAATCGAATGGACAATAAAATCATTGATGCCTATTGAAATTGCATGAAACCAGAAAAAGTAAGATATATTGGATGATCTGAGTGTGATTAAAAATGTGGGAATCAAATCGAAAGATATATCCATAAAACGTGAGTAGTTAGTGAAAAGATAGTGTATCTCGCATTAATCGACAGCAACCAATTTCATCTAACCAATTTTAAGCAATATGAACGAAATGCATTTTCAGCACACATATCTATTTACATTGTATGTAATGGATAGTATTTGCACAACTAAGATGTGTATTTCGAGCACGCAAATCAAGACATGAAACAACATTCAATGAGTCAACGAACTATTTGCCAAAAAAAAAAAAAAAACGGTTTCAGTGCATTATAAATGGAAAATCATGCAATGCAATCCGGTATTTCACATTGCATGTCAAACATTTTAACATGTATTTCGGAATTCGACAAACAAACACACAGTTCACGTCAATATAAATACACAAAAGTCAAATCAAACGGACAAATGGATTGCAAATATTGCTTTACCAACTAGATTAGTGTTTTGATTGTTTTTCTTATCAACTTTTGAACTTGTAAAAATGATTATGGTATCTGCAGAATTGCTTACAATTTTGATGAGAACTCCGGTTGATCCACTTCATAGCTTTACTCTTCTTCTTCATACCAATTTCTATTTCAAATCGTTTTTCAACTTCTTTCTGCGACGTCTTCTCTGTTTCATTTTCGGATCTTCATCTTCAATAATAAACTGATGTTAAAGAAGAATTATTCAAAGAAAAATAAGCTGTCGTTGATAATTGCTTCCATTCATGCGAAGAGGGCACCACCAAACCTAAACAGAGCAAAATTTCTGCGGCAAATACCGATTGCCTAGCTTCGGGATAATTTATTTAAATGTGCTGAATCGCATGAATTTGCAAAAGTTTCATGTTTTTTGTTTACCTACGCTTTGTTGTGCTCATTGTAATTAATGTTGTTCGTTGACATTTGTGCACAAATTCCATGTTTTAATGAGCGGAAAATTAATTGAAATTTATTCTATGTTGCGTCATTAATAATGGTGGAAAGAAGCGACGAGAAAAGCAACGCAATGGGTCCTTTTTACCCGAATACATTTTGGAGAAAGAGGATAAACATGTCGTATTCACAGGAAAAAATCATTTAGCTAGATAAATTATAAGCGTTTGCGTCAACATCGTCATCTCCATTACGCCGTTGATTCCAATGAACATCTAATTTTAGGGCAATTCGTAAACCTTTTTTTAGGTTTAGAAACAATCAATAATAATTTGCAAATAGATTTCGGATTGTTTGTTTTTTGACAAACAAAAGATTAGGTTCAACATAAAACATCAATCATGACCGAGTTTTTGTTAGAGTCTTCGGTGAAATAAACAAATCACGCCTCCCAAAGTTGTTTCCCAACATGATTCAAGTTCAATACTTTGAAATTTTCAACATTCTTTTCTGACTTTGGAAAAACTTCTTTCAAGCTTTTGTTCCGTACAGAATGGAATTAAAAGAAGAAATATCTCATGGCGGCGGGATGATTTCTTTCCATTGCACTTGAAAACTGAGGAAGTTTACTGAAGTCAAAGATTGTTTGCTAGATGATCAACAAGTCAAGCAGTAAATCGTATAAATGACAATGATGCATTTTACGTTAAGAAAACGAGGCATTTGCGTTGTCAATTGTTGAAATTACGAAAGGGGACAATTGAACTACGAGGGAGAATCCTCTTGTTTTCAGCGAATAAGGAAACTTCACTGTTCCAGCAACAAATGGAACGTTTTTTTTTTATTGGAAATGTATTCAGCTTTGGTAAATATTTTCCTATTCACTTTGCTTCGGGACGGCACAAATCATGATATCCCATTTGCTTAAAAATAACACAATGTTGTTTTACGCGATCCATTCGGTGACTAAGACTCATTCCACATTTTTGAATGATCGAAACAAATTTGAAGAAAAAAACGGACATTTCACCATTAAATGGTAACTAGTTAATGGCTTCAACTCAAATTGCTTCTTAAGCATGTCATTTTTAGAAGAATTTTTTTACGTTCTCACGACTTGTTAGCGTTGAAACAATGCTCTTTGATTGGACGGAAATTGTGTTCTATTCCGCATCTTTTAGCCATTAAGCAGGAGAATTTGGGTTTAAATTTGAATTTTTATTCTTATTCTAATTGTATTTTGACCAGAATAAATTTCTATGTATCCCTTCCTAGGTATAAAAATAAAATATCAATAATGTCATTATTCAATGAACTGCGATGAAATGTGATTCTATTGAAATGGAAATGTGTGAATGAAAGCGTTTATGGAAATTGTTGGCCTAAGTTTATGGATCTTCACACCATAATAGGGCTAAAAGTGTCATAAATCAGCTTGAAATTGGCTACACAATGTGAGCAACGGTTAAATTGAGCAATTTGATGCTGCGACAGTATATATTGCGAGCTGGTTCTTCGTCTATCGTCGATACCATTTTTATGGTCAACCGGATCAGCGTTAATAATTTGACGTATGTTGCAACATTTTGAATACAGCGAGTGGACTTTGTAGGCAAAATTCATAATCAGAAACATTGAATGTGGTTACAGAGCCACAAAATAGCTTATGGCTTTTATTTCGGAGCTGCAGCAATCAAATTGTCGAAATCATAAATTTTACTGTTTAGTATTTAGAGTGATTTCATTTAATAAATTAATGATATGACCACAATATTTGCATTCATCTTATATCTTCGGGTCATTTCCATTTTAACTGTGCAGAATGAAAGAGGTTGGCGATCATAAAATTAAGAGAGATATTCATTCCATAACCGCAATTAAATATGAGCAGATGTGGTCACAAATCAGCTATGATTAAAACTCCTTGTCTAATGTTGACCAAAATGATATAAATGTGGCAAAAAATGCAGCAAATCATAAATGAATTGTAGCACGCAGTTCGTTCATGTTGACGACTCATATCCCTTTTCGCTGAATTAATCATCATTTTGTTGTGATATTTGCACGAATGCGCAATTGAGCATGGATGGGTGTCAGCTTTTGTGCAGCTAAAATTGGTATAAATGACATGTGAAGTGAATAAATGACAATGTGCTACTGTTTATAATCCACAATGAACCGTATTGATGGTCTCACATTAAATAAACCGATTGCCGCGAGCAGCAGTAGCATGCAAATGTAGCACTTTGTATCACGAAAAAATGAACGAACGGCGTGTTTCATTGCACATGTTTATTGTTTTGAATGGAATGGAGATTGCCACTGAAATCCAAATGTAGGCATGAGCTATTTACATTTTATAGTTATATTAACGGCAATCCGAAGACCCTTAGCGCAAACCGAAGAACTGAAACCGCAACAAAATAACGATAATGATGCACGGAAATTCTACAATTAAATTTTCCACTTGAACCATTGTAGTCGCTGTGAATTGCAATTTATATTGATGAGTTAAAAAAAAGCAACGCAAAGTATTATACAATCACTTCGACTCATATGTGCATGCAAAGAACGGATTCTATGCACGTGAAACAGATGTTCTAACGCTACAAAATTAATCAAAACATATGCGCACGACGAAATGAAAATAATCAAAAACTACCGTAGCTGAAGTCAAGAGACAGTGCTTCGATGCTTCCACAAAGTAGCACGCAAATTATTATTGTGTTGCATATTCAATATCATATCAGATTTCCGAATTACGCTGTTAAGTTTGGGTGTACGATGTTTCGAATTTTCTCACCGACGTCAATTCGATATGACGCTCGCAAATAATACATTGAACCAGACATTATTGTGAATTATAGACGTGTTCATGTTTTTAGTGAACTAGCAAATGAAACAATTGGATGACACTCATTTAATTTCCTTGTCTCATTACATTGGCCGTGTGTACGAGCGTTCTCATTTGTTCAAAATTGGATCAGGAACACTTGGATTTGGCATTCCGTTTGTTGAGGCCATTTCATCATTCACATTTACACTGCTACCCGCATTACTGCTACTCATCCTTTTTGTCAAGCAGCAAATTAATCTTATTTTTAATAAAATTATGAACTCTGTGTTTTTGAAGAAGTGCATTTGCGCTTTTGTTAAACGCAACTTCAAGATATGCTTAGAATTATAAGCAAGGGATTGCAATAATAAGAGATTTTCTAGGAAGACGACAGCGAAAGATTGCATCGTGCACGATTTTCCTCATAAAATCTCTGCATTAATAATAAGAGGGCACAATACTGAATGAAACAATGTGACTTAATCACTTTCGTAATTGCAAAACAGGGAAACTTTGAACTCTCAAGATTCCTCGCATTTGCAAAACAATTTTGACCTACAATTTTGAGTGTTCCTAATTATGACCTAAGACTCTATTTATTTATGAAATAAGGTTTATTTTCGCAGTTAGGTCATAATTAGAGTGTAAGACCGAATTACAGTCAATTACCCTTCCATCTAAGCTTATGTATGTCAATGCTGATTTTCGTCCTTTCAAAATGCAACAATGCATCTTCATTTGTAACGGTGAACTTTGGCTCGAATCATATAATCGATATCAAAACGAAATCATTGTGGATGTTCGCTGCTATCAGATGACGCCTTGCTCTTTTTCATCAAGTCATTTGTTTCATTTTCTTATGTTGAGAATGTATATCTAATATATATTTCAGGTCAAACTTTCAAAGTGTTCCACTATTATCTAAATTTCGTTTTCTTATGAAGGCACAATTTTACAAAAGAATTTTTAAATTCTAATTGTATTGTATCCAGCGGATTACAATGCTATACTGTTGATGTATTGAAATGACTAAAAATGTGGGGTAGCATCAAATCCATGAATCACGTTCATTTCGTTAAATAATACAAATATAAATACGAATTGGCATGTTATTATTTGAATCATTTCAATCGGCTCTATTATTATGCAATACCGTTATTAGAATGCTTGAATTTGGATTTTTATCAATCAATTTAAAATCAAAACATCATTTGATTGTATAATTGATTTTTTATTATTTGATGCATTATTTGGCTGTTCATTTAGTTCCGAAATGTGGATCAATTGAACATTAACGTGATTCGGGCATATAAGCGTTTTCCAGGCTGAAAGGAGTGCGTGACTTTTTCAACAATTATGTTCACCTAATTTCGTGTGCTAAATTGAAAAATGGCACGTACTTTTATTATTAAAAGACCCAGATTTGTTCTCATAGAAGTGATATTTCAGTTATGATGTCTTTTTGATATCTTTAATCTCAAAAATGTTCAATTTCAAACTCTGCATGAGTCACTCTTGAATTTCCAGCGTATGTCGATTTCTTGATTAATGAAAAGAAGTGCAAAATTGTGATTGAATACGATCATTTTAAGCAAAGAAAGGAAATTGCTACACGGTTCATTGTAAACATGATGCATTTTACATTTTATGGAGGATACTCGCATGCACTGATGTGGTTGGATAGATTTGATTGCAGTTTGAATACGCAATAAACTGCGTATGCCCGCAAATATCCATTTATTTTATGGATATGCAATGCAAACTATTGCATAATAATAATATTGCAGATTTGTAGTTTGCCAGCTTTACATATTGCTCATTTAAATCAGATATTTCGTCGTAAAAAGAAGGTTTGCGTGCGAGCATAAATTGCTCAGGTCTCAATCTGTTTGCATTTGCAAACGATGCTCTTGAATAAAATCAATGTGTGCCATTCAGTATTGATTGAATTGGCCATAGATTTACTTCGATCGTTCGATTTGGAAAGAGGTGAAGATCGATTCAAGAGTCTCAATTTGCAAGAGCAAAACATAAAATTGTATAAAATGCCGCCAATCGATCGATGTTCATAAATTCTTATTTCATCGTTTGTTCAGTATTATTAAATCAATTACGGCACGGTTGCAATTTCTCCACATAAATTGCGCCGATCTATGCCAAAAACACCAAAATAGGAAAAAAATATGCGAACGCCGTATGAAGCACAACATGAAAAAAAGGTTAGTAAAACAAATGCGAACCCATACCGAAAAGCAATTTTCCATGAAGAAACAAAGACAAGCAAAAATTTATTGGCCAATTGTTCGTGGTTCATGTGTTCAATCCAATCATTGAAGCGCATTTGTTTTTATTTTGCACTCAAGTTGCGCTTTTGTGACCATTGAATGAGGTGATTTGTGCGCTGGTGTCATTAGAGAATCAATTTAAACGAAAAATTGCTGTTTAAGTGGCGAATTTGTGCTCTTAGTTGCAACAAATCGTGTGTATTGAAAAGACATATCAAAGACATAATACATAGATGGCTTATGAAACTCTTTACACTGATTGAGAGAGAGAGAGAGAGAAAGAGAGAAAGAGATTTGTAATGATACAATCACGAAACATACATTCTATTCTCGCAAAAATTATTTGAAATGAACAAAAAAAAAAACATCGACGTAATAATTTTGCAATCAAATCGTCATATAGTGACCCTTAGATTGTTTTTCGCACACAAAATACAGTCCGCATATTGTAGAATATTTCACAAATCAATTTGATAATATAGCGAATGGCCAAACTCTTAACTATTAAATGCATGAATGTTGAATTTTCTCGAATATCCCCCGAGTAAGTGGGTCTCATTTTCGCTTGAACTCCAAACCTTATTGAAATAAAATGTCAAATGTCCATGTTTTTTTCATTCAAAATCAGAGAACAATTGAAGTGGTTTAAAGTCAATGTTAAAGCCCCATCAATTCAATAACCACTAAATTGTTTTCTCACAAATCATTTGAAATCAATGTATCTTCAGATGCTAGAATAGAAATTTGTGACATACTCTTTGGAATTCTCCATAGATACTTTGGAACAATATCTTTATAAATATTCGTTTGCCGAACTTGAGAAACTTAAAAGTCCTGATAATAGATTTTGATGAGCTTAGCTTAGATTTGTAATGAACATTCCTCAATGATATTTTCATTTTTCTATTTTGACGGATGAGAAATTAATGAAAAACTAGAAATGAATTGATTCTTCCAAGTCAACAATCTTCAGCTATGTCTGAGAAGGAGGGAATTACCTCCCCCTCAACGAGGAGAAAATATATATTTTAAAGAGAAAACAACGCTCCTCACACATATTTCACCTCGGTGAAACAGACTCTGTTCCAAACTAAGCTGTTTTTCGTCGGATGGGTAAAATTTTGGAAAATAAGTTGTGCTTAAGTTTTAAAATTAAATCCTCAATGTTCAGCATGCAAATAAAGTGGTTTCAATATTTCAATACGCTTAAATGCTTCAAATTGTTTTATATTCGAAGTGAATTAATCTCTTTGATCACTCGTCTCTGTTGCTAACTACATGACAATTACAGTCTTAATGTGCAAAAAAAAAACATTTAAAAGTCTTTTGTATGAAGTATGAATTAATACTTTGTAGATTTAATCCGAGGAGAAAAGAAAAGAATTTTACCAATTTATATGTGAAATATCGTGTGAACACCTCTTGGAAATGTCCCAAAATCCAAGAGACTCTCAATCGATGTAAAAACGCTCAGAGGTATTCAATAAATACGGTCATAAACATAGCGAATGGAACAATATTAAAATAGCAACATTGGTAATCAGGTCGGTAGCACTACTTCTGAAATGTCACCTTTCCATTTTGCTTGGTGTTCTAGAGAGTGCATTGTGTACAACAAAACGTGCGCACACAACAACAACAACAACAAATCGTATGAATTTAAATGTCAAAAGGTTGGCAATTTCTATGTCGACGTAATTGCTTAAGAACATAGCGAAAATTGGAATATGTTTGCTGTATATGGTCGAAGTAAGGCTGGTAATTATCATGCAGTGTGCAGAAAAATTGGAGAGAGAACAGAAACAAAAACGAAACAAGAATTCATTGAAGAATAAATGTAAATAAAATTAACGACAAAAAAGCGCTTATGATGGTAATAAGCGCTCAATGTCTGCGTCTATGTCAAGAATTATGTACTTCATGCATGTTTGCAATGGCACAGACACTATTGTTCAAGAAACGCTCATACTATCGAAACTCAGCGAAAATGCACTTCAAAACAATTATTTTACATTGAATCTATTGGACGATTTCAAGCATAGATATTGGTTCATCACGGCCGTTTCTCATTAAATTCCACAAGTTGCATTTGTCTGCTTTCGACATAACGCTCACGTATTATATTTCGACAGTGAAATGTTCAGTTTGTTCTGAAATAGAAAAAAGTGCGACTACACGCTTGAAACGTAAATTGCTGGTTATGTTTCGATTGAAATGTAAAGTACACCTAATGAAAAGTAAATTCCGCCCAATTAAGAAGTGGTATTTTCTCATTAGTTCCCTTCTCAATGCCTTCTTCTTTCCCTAATTTTCAATTCAAATAGTTTATATTTCAAACGAAACCAACAATGTATCGAGAAAAAATAGTTGATGGCATTTCTGCGGGAAAAAAAAAACTGTGAAAGAATTTCATTTGGCGTTTTCAAACTGGTTTTTCTTGATGAAAACTGAACCGCCCGATGCAAAATAAGCCTCATTATCGAATCCATTCCGATTGGTTTTGATGTGAACCGTGTTTCTAAATCGATGATTGTGAGAAATGTAGAAATGTTCGTGATACAAGTCACCGTCTGACATATATTCCAGATTGAAGCCATTGAAATCGACATTACATCATTTGGTCCCAGCTCAAAACTATACTCAATTGATGCACGCGTATATGCAAATTTTTGCGCCTGAAGATAATACACATCTCACATTTTCCACGCTGCATTTCGATTCGATTGGAAAGAAAAATAACATGTACAATCCTTCATTTATTCAAAACATGCACGAGTCCAAATCAAAATAACGATACACAGAAAAGAAGGAATCGACGAAATTGAAATGTTTGTTGCAGAATTTATAATAATTAAGTGTAGCAAAAGTTATAATGATGTCACGTTGTATTATTTTATGTAATATTCAAGCGATTCTGAACGCAGAAATGTCATGAAGATTAAGTGGAGTGACAGAAAACAGAAATATACCCATGCCTATAAGGTGAAGAGCTATCGTGATGCCTGAAAGTGTGTGCATTCACATGACATGCACGAGCACGAGCGATCTAACAACTATACGTCGTGCAAAAGATTTAATCCATTGATTACAATCCGGCATATATATGCGCTCACACATCCAAATGAATGACTAATGAAATAATTCTGAATTTTATAGTAAATCGTTCTGTTTCGTTAGTTGCTCGATTTTTGTGTCATCAAATGATGAATATACTGTAACTTAAGCTTATGGCCAGACCGTTTCCAGCATTTCTCTAACTATCTTTACGGAATTCTCTTGTAAAAATTCGAGAAAAAAATATGATCATCGCTTCATCCGTAGGACATCTTTCAAGAATAATGCTCAATGTTGAAGATTGGTGAAATGCTAAATGATTCACACCTAAATATTAACTATACGTAAGTACGGTATTATGGTGCTTTCAACATATTCACTTATCCTATTATTTATATCCCGCTTTTTATGGTCTTAATTTATGAGATTTCCCAAGCGGACCGTGTTTGTATGGGATTGGAGAGCTATTTGAGAGTATGCCAATTGACCGCGCCATCTTATTTTACATGGGTGAACTCAATTTAGATCCATTGTAATACTAACAAAATTTTTATTGACACAAATAATAAAAACAAATGAGTCATTGAAACGATTGAAATATCACATCAATACTACTGCCCAATAGATGGCGCTGGAGAATAGATAAGATTAAAATGTCTCAAATAGCACGGTCCCCTTGAGATTTCCTGAAAGATTGAATTTTAAAAGACACTCTCTCGACGCAACGGCGATTTTTATTTCACCAACGAAAACATCTGTGATTCGGTTCAGTCGACGGCCGCACTAAAATTTGCATTTTGAATGACATTTAATGCGATTTTCTTGCTAAGAGATTCCAGAGCAGATAATGAGAAAAAAAAATTTGGTCCAGTGACGCAAGACCTATGGAAAATTCATGATAGAACGGAGAAACCCGAGTGAAATATTTTTGACTGAATAGACGGCTATTCTGGGAGATTGATGGCTATTGTCAACTGTAGCTAAGGACAAAACTTCCTAAATTATTCAACTGACTAAAAGTGAATATTTTTCATACACATTTGAAATACAATCACGGTAAGGCAGCTACAGTTGAATTAGGTCGATTTGAAGTTAAAGTTAGTCAGTTACTTTTTTGCACACGGGAACATTCTATTATTGCACTTTTCGCTGGACTTTTCGTCAATTGAAAATATTCTTCCGTTTTTTTTTTTCCAAAAAAAGACCTTTAAATGATCAACATTTATCACAATTAAGAAAATATGATGTTTCCTTCACATAAATGGGAAAGTTAAATTTTTTATGGATGTGAAAGTTTAAAACGAAAGAACTTTCTTCGTACTACATGTTTGATTATAGACATATGTCGGGCTGAGAGTAAAAACGGTTAAAAACATCTTACGCCATGCTCACGCTTACGAGAATTTTCCTTGGTGTGAGTAGGAGAGAAAATGTTTTTAACCGTTTTTACTCTCAGCCCTACATATCGAGTATCTTGCTTCACACTGACAAAAGGGAGATTCACCGCGGAAAGCTATTTAATATAATGAACTTAACTAGTTGCTGGAATGAAATCTTAATTGATTTTCATAATAATTAATTCCGTAAACAGATTCTAATTTAAAAGGCCGCGCATCTCCTCAAAATTACAATGTAATAACTATTCTAGTGAATTCTTTTCACCGGCTTGATCCAAAGGGCTTTCTATTTGCCAGTGAGCAAAAAGTCACAGGATGCATACGACATTAGGAAAGGCGATGAGTTGATAATAAATAATAAATCATGTGGCTCGGTAACTTTTAACCTCAACTATTCTAATCCAATGCTGGCGCACGCTCGCGCCTGCCATTCACTCGAAAATGAATAGTTACCGTTAACATTGTGAAGAAAGAAAATATGAGTAATAAAATATTGTGATAAAACACAAAATCATGCATTTGTACTGCTTGTGTGTGCGAAGTTTATCGCAAAAAAAGCGCAGCTATTTTGTATGACAAACGTGTACGATGTGCTTCTGAAGCTCGGTCTGTTTCTTAAGTAGTTTTCGATTCTATCGCCATTCTTTTATTTGCACTATGCTTTCATGATTTCGAGCCAATCGATTTTCTTTTTTGCTGTCAAATCTACTTTCATGTTGTTGAAACAATTTTGAATGAAACTTTTGATTTTTTCATGATTAGCTTAACACATGTTTGGAACATGTTGCGAAAGGAACCGAATTCAATGGACTTTCCATGTGACAACGTGTCAGGTATGTAATTAGAAACGAATAATTAGCACAGATAAGCTCAATAAATAATTGGATTATCGTTAAAATATGCATGACAATCACTTGAATAAAATCATTAAACATTCATATCGATTCCGAGAGAGAGTAAATCCATCGAGATACCTAAATATATACCAATTTATAAAACAATTCAAATAGCGTCGAACAAATAAAATATTTTGATGAAAAACATTAAATTTATAAAACATTCAAATGGTAGCAATCAGTGGAGCAAATTCACTGAAACCATTCGCTGAAATATGAATGAATATGAAGCATGCAATTACTGAGCAAAGTGAACAGAGAAAATCGACAGAGCGGATAAAGCGGTGGCAGCACAGTCGATGCCGTTAGATGCATTTTAGGCGTCATACATGCAATCTTCGTGCCTGCATTCAGTACATACACGCCAAAAAATGTTTATGTAAAAATCAATTAAATGCTGAGACACATCAATTTTGAAGTAACAAGTGAATAAGGGAGATGTAATTATGTTTACAGTATGATCAAACTGAAACGCGACACTGGTGAAATGGTTAAGAGTGTCGCAAGCACGCGACACATAACTGTTTGGCAATTATTTGCTTCACAAATACTCAACGCTTTTCGTAGTTTTTTTGATTGAGCAAAACAAAAAATAGTTCGGCGGCTTCATGCAATCCGAATAAACACAGGAAAGCTTTGTCAAAAGCTACTCTAGATTGAAACTACGTGCCGAAAATCGAAAATCGAAAATCAAATCTATCCTGTCTGTATTGAACCATCTGCTAAGTACATAAACTCAACTTTTTTCCATAACAATATTTTTAATGAATCTAGTCCATCGCGATTAGATTTTTCCAAGTGAAATTATATAAGCGGTTGGATTTTGCTATCATTGCTTATTATTCACTTAATAACATAAATATTCAACGAATCTGTTCTCCATAAATTTCTCTCTCTTTTCACTGTGATTAATTCTCGATAAAGTATGATTTAATGGCTGAATTTTTGCGCGTAAGAACATATAATAAATCCAAATGAGGAGAAATTAAAACAAACAAATTCATTTACCAGAAATAATCATTGCAACGAAACCAAAAATGTGTGGCTAAGGGAATTGGGTTAATTGCACTTTAGAGCAATTTGTTTATGAATTCATATATTTGTTAGAACAGTTAATTCGCGCCCGCCTACATTCACCACAACATTCTTCTCGCTTCGCAGTCAATCGAAATGGAAAAGAGAGAGAGAGAGAGGGAGAGAGAAGAACAAAAAAAAACCGCGGTAAAAACTAATGAGAATAGAGACAAAATGTGAAGTAATTAATGGATGTGTGCAGTGTGCGCCGTGTGCTTTCAAGAACCGCGCAAATGAAATGTAAATCGACTGGCTGATGATGGTACTGTCACTTTGTTTTGACTACAACTGTAAAATAAAAAGCAATCGATTTCGTTCAGCACTTAATTTTTAATTGTTTCGTTGTGTTGCGATGTGATGATTCTCAACTTTCAACGTGTGTATATTTTGGAGCAGCAGCCACAGAAACAAAATTCCGCTACTACACTTCTCATGTATATCTCGTGAAGCAATTGCAAAGTGTAAAATTACCAGATAACGGCTTATGATTTAATCGCTTGAATCGAAAATCGAAGAAGATGGAAAAAGCGAAAAATTAACGGATAAAGTGTGCACTTCGGCTGATTCTAGTGGCAGCAATGTAATTTGATGACAACACAAAAAACACGACTGTCGCATTGATCGTCAAGTTCGATGGTTCATTTTTATACAAATCCAATTTCGAGTCTGCAGATTGATTTTCTGTTCAATGACCATAAATACAGCAAGGTCATTTTGCGTGAACAAAGAAAAAACTAACGAACCAACTTATACTCAATTTTCATTACAATCAAATGAAATAAAACACTTGGATAATAACATCAATCCAATCAAAAACTCGATTTCGTGCAACAATTCCGCTTGGAATGTAATTGATGCAATATAAGAATAGCTCTATGTCCTCTGCTGTGGTGTGCGCTATTTTGCACAATTTATACACAAATAACTCAATCATTGCAGGTTCAAAGCGATTTGTTTGTTTTCCTCGTATTCGCCATGTGGCCGCAATGCAATATTCTCTGCTGCTGCTGTCTCATTTATGTCATCCATATAGACAGCAGGATGATTATATAACTCTCTCTGTGTGTGTACGCCGTCCAATTAAAATTAAATTTTATATGGTTTGTATGAGATTTTATTGGAATTACCTTCGATCGAATATGTTATCTATTCAGTTTTTTGCTGGCTTAAAATACGCCGTGTGTCGTTCATTCACTGCGAATCTCTGAGATTGTAATCATTTGGCGAAAGCCAACTGAAACGAATCAAAGATGGATTTGATGAAATAATGAAGTTGTTGATAAGCAGCGCATTCATTTCTAGCTCCTCTGCAATCGCTCGCATCGCTCTATATTTTTGCGCGAAATTTCACAAGATTCCTTCACAAAAAACAAACAAAACATTGCATTTCGTTCTGAAAAATGCCAGCGATATGAATTCATGTTATTTTATAGCTGATTTATACTAATTCTCAGCAGAATTCCTTTAATTTTTAAGAATCCAGGTTTTTTTCACATCAGCTACTGTGTGTGCATTTATCTGGCTGAAATCGTAAATAGTATTTTTGTTTTCCATCCATTGTTGTAAAACAGCAAAATTTAAGATCCAGTTAAAATCGTGATAAATTGGCTTATTCACACCAAATACGACGACAGTGATGGCGGCAGCCGCGAAAATGCTGGTTGTATAGTGTACACATGACTTCTTTTAGCTAATGCAATCTCATTTGATTTCAGTAGAACGGTTCGGTCGACAGTTTGTGGATTGTGTACATCAGCTCATTCAAAAGGAAAAACTCGCAAAATATCTAGATGAAACGTTTTACTGAGTCATTTGCGAATTCTTGTGGTTTTTTTTCTAGCGCATGAGCATGCATGCATCACATTCGAAGTCTACAGAAGCACATAATGCAAGGTGTGTAGCCCACGTAAACAGTCAACTAGTGTTTATTTAAAGATCTTCTTTTATTTCTCTCTCTCGCTCTCTCTCTCTCTCTCTCTCGCTCTCTCTCTCTCTCGCTCTCTCTCTCTCGCTCTCTTCTCGTTTCGCATGTATTTGCGCGCTATCATTTAATTAATGAAACTGCCTTCTTCAGCACAATTTGGCATACGAAAGGCATAACAATTGCATTTTATGAACGAAGCATTTGTATGCATGTTAGACGCTCGCTTGACCTAAGAACAAAGAAAAACTCGTGTTTTTATGTATAATTTATTTGGCAGAAAAAATAGTTGGCACACGGTGCGTTCTATCCAACCTACAGACTCTGAACCCATGGCGAGATAAGCACCAACATAATAGAATTAATCACCGGCGAATATAATTAAGCGTCAAAATAGAAAGCAACCATAAGAAGATCTAAGAAAACATTTCCAACGCTGCGATACATTTATATTTGTGGATGAAGAAAATGCCAACCACGCTGCAGATAAATTGATTCTTTTTTGTTTGCTATAGTTTTATGTTTTGTATACACATTTGTTCTGTGCTGTTTGTTCTTTTCTCCATTTTTCCGCGGCTTACGTTTCATTAGACTGCATCGTTGATAAACAGTTTACATAAATTCTCATTGCCGTTGGAAACGGCGTTGGAAACGGATCGATGCGCGCAAAAATGCGAAAAACATCAACGAACAAATCCAAAAAATTCGACGAGTTAGCATTTGATTCAGTTTGTCGTTGTTGTCGGTATATAATTGCTATTGCTAAGCATCACCGTCGGCGTCGTCGATAGCTGAACTACTGCAATGCTTCGAATGCATGCACACAGTGTGGGGAAATATAAACATTTCTCTTTGGTTACATCACGATAAGCACCTTTTTCGGTTTTATGTCGTGTTCGTTATTGTGTGCCATCGGATTTTCGCCTCTTCTACCAGAATAAATGCACCGTTTTAATGAGTGTTCGTCTTGAAATTGACTGAAAATCGTTAATTACATCGATTCAAATCGAAATTACTACCAAATTTTGATGCGTTTTGCTTTGCGAATTGATACAAAATAAATGGAATAATGAGAGCCAAAATAGCGCACGTTCAGAGAATTGCGGTGCTGCTAGAACGGCGAGCACCGTTTTCATTCCCGCGATTCTTGTGCCAAGTCGGCAAATCATACACTGTGTTTTGCGTTTCACGTTTCATTTGTTCGACTAGATCAAGGATCATCTTGATAGTGCTGAACAAGCGCCCGCTATTCATCGAACGAGATGAACGATTTGCCATTTTCGATGCCTGGGAAGTGTTTTTGGGTGTTTGTGTCTTGATTGCGGATGATTTAGCATAAATTCAATTCAAATGACCCAAATTAATTAAATGGACAGATTTCATACGGCTTTTTACAAAAGGTCGCGTTGGAATATTGATTGAACTTTCGATCCAAATTCCGAAGAAGAATAAAAACACACTCACCCGAATGGCAGACACGTGCATGACCACACTCAATCGAGAAAGTGATCACATTTTCACTAGTAAATTGTAACAAATCAATCGATAAATTGCATCATATAAGAATCGGACGGGCGAGTACGTGCAAAAAACTTTAATCGAATCGAATGTGTAAATGGAAAGTTGGCGAATCAAATGTTTTTTATTTGTTGTTGTTTGTGAACCACCAATGACCTGCGGTAAAATCGCTCATTTTCGCATTGTCAACGAATTTATGTTGCTCTGGTTTTCATTTTCACTTGACGAAAAATCTAATCATATCAACAATCCAATTGTCACCATTTTCACTTTTGCAACGTTCTTTCAATATCTCTCTCTCTTTCTCTGTATGTGAAGCTCTTTTTATGATTTGCTTAGCCATCGCATACGTTCATGTGAATCAAAATAAAACTGTGTCACTTTGTGAAATTCTAAACGCCACGCAATTGTCATTATTTTGCTCGTTTTTATCAGCGTCCGATCAGAATGCTTTGCTTATTCATACGACCATTGTGTATCGACCACATAAATTGTGTATGTGACGATATTTGGGTCTAGTTTATTAATTTGGCACAAAGAAAGGGACATCGTGTTTTGCATTGTGTTTGTTCTTTTATTTTGGTAAAAAATCAATGTAGAGTTGAGTTCATTGGCAAGTTCAGCGCAAAACTCGTTCATTTGCTATGCCTCATTTCATTTTAGTGTGTAAGGTCTTTTGTCGTAATTTTGTATGCCATCCACCTGAATGTGTTCTGGTTAAAAAGCGAAGAAAATGTGATTTTTTCATGTCTTTTTCGATAGTTTTTTTTTGAAAAAAAAGGAAAGTTTTTGATAATATTATCGGCAAATCGTCATGCATTGTCGCACTCCAGTGGCCATCTGCTTAATTGATAAGATTTATGAAATTCACGTTTAGTTCATTTCATCGTTGCTATTTTCATAAGCACATATGCAAAGGAAGCCGAAGAAGAATTTTAAGTTTAATGGAAACAGAATGTTTCGATCAAATCGAGGTCACCATTAACAACAAATTAATGACGCATTTGTGTACGCCTAGGGAAATCATTTAGCCTCAAAATTGTTGTAATTTTTCTAGTAATTTCTTAGTTTTTGATTAATCTAATCATGGCAATTTTGCTGGAAACAGGTGGAAAAGACTTAATAAAGTGACGAATGAAAATTGCCCACATTAATTTTATTTATTTGTGCTGTTAAGACGCCTATCGCTTTTTGCATATTCTCAAGCTACTGGTGAACATGTTTCCACCAATTTATTTATTTATTCACTATTTTCTGATTTGATTGCTGCATTTTGGATAAAGTGGTATCAAATACTTAAAACACCTCTGGAATCATGAAAAGCCACCTAAAATGCACGATAAAACTGAAACGATTCATCTATGCTTAACATTCCAAAGCGTTAGCAAATCACAAATGAATTCCGCAATATGTTTGACTGGCGCGTAATCGGATATTTTCCGAACAAAGATTCTAAATCGTTACAATTCTGTATGTCTTAGGTGGATTAGCATAAACATCGAAATGAAATGTCATAAAATGTCTGGCTTCGATTTTAATCTCCCATCAAAGCATTTTTACATCTAACTGTTTTCCTACATGTCAGATGAACATCAAATCTAAATCCAAAATGGCACTTTCAGATCCATTTATGATAATCACAAGAATTTTTACGGTTGACCAGATTACAGTCTCATGCATTACATTAAACCGACGATATTTTTAAAGCTATGTTTTATTGGTTCAGTTTGAGTCGTTTGACATGAATGAAATATAAATTTAGGCATTCAGTTGATTTATTCAGAATTCAATTCAATTTACAGTGACTACGATTTTGAGTTCCAATCACTCAAACATCCTATTAGTGGAATTGACCAACACACGTCAATCGCTCATTGAATCAAATTTCTGTCTTCTTTAAATGCGGTTTAACCATTATGTTCCATTGCGATGCAAAGAACGATAAGGCCGACAGAAAAGAGAGCGAAGGCATAACATGAAAATGAGATAGTTGGAATGTTTTTCAGAACGTTAGAGAAACCGTGAACAATAATTGTTTACACTCGACGTTCTATTTTCACTTCCGTAAACCAAAAAACCGTACAATAACTTTCCATTCATAATATTATCATTTCACCCGAAATGTATCATCATCACAATAAAGTTCTGCATCAAAAAACTTTGAAGAATACACGCAATGCTAACATTCATAGACGGTGCCAGAAACCGCAGCCATCAAATCAAATGACACTCGCTCAATCACTCACTCACTCGCTCACGTTCGTTCTCCTCTCGGTATTTCAGGTGTAAACGAGAGTCATCACCGAATCAACAATAAGACGATGGAACGAATGAGGCGAAAATTCATTCACATCTTATCCATTCGATCGATGCTGTGGCCGAAATATCATTAGCATCACCACACAATCTTTGTAGAATCTGGCGAAATATGCGCGACAGAAAGTATCACCACGAAGAAAGTTACGGAAATATCATTATCAGATGCGTTCTACCGAATTGATGTGTACTACGAGAGCTCGGGCGTTTTTTTTTTTTGCATTAAACATTAGCAATTAAAGAATCACTTTTCGTAAGGCATTTGAAAGTGTAGCGAAGACGGCCAGCAATCACTTAGATATAATATTCTTACTAATTTATTTTCCATTGAAATGACCGTCATTTCTTCATTCATTGCCAGTTTTTCATTGCTACTGCTCACGGAAGAACCCTCCGTTTCAATTTTCTCTTGCGATAGATAATGCGTGTCTATAACATTCTTTGTGTCGTGTGAAAGAAAAATCCATTTGGCCATATTTCTCAGAAGCTAGATTTTTTTTGGTAATTCGATTGTTCCGTTCACTTTGTGTGTGCGCTCGCACTGAATATAGATCGGCGGATGCTATTCCTTAGCCAATGAATCACATTTGGAAATTGTGTTATTTGTGAAGAATAAGTGTGTCATTACAGTGAAAATTGCACAGCATATCAAATTATATCGTATCTTGCCGAATGACAGTGAGAGATGGCCATTTTATTGTCAAAAAGACATCACTAATTTCGACTATTCTGCTGTTTCTTGCCGTCCAAATTTATAGTGTGCTAGCTGATTATTTTAATTGTTTTATTATGTTTTATATATATTTTTGAGATGTTTACAACTTTCGGCGGTGATCTTCTTCGTTTTCTTCTTGCGGCGCCGCCTATTGCCACCCAATTTGAATACTAATCACAATGATTAACGTGGAATAGTTCTCATAATTGTCTGACACATAACGACTAATGAACACCACATACTTTCAAACTAAAAAAAAATGACGAAGAAATGGCCTCACCTGCGTTCAAAATAATGCAAATAAAATGAAACTAATTGCCTGAATGGGACATAAACAGATTTGTAATATGTTAAACTCTGCATGATTTGCTTTTTTCTCTACTTCTTTCTCGACAGACCGGAATATATGTGTAGTCGGACAATTCCATATCATAAACGTGGTGTGATATAAATGTATTTAAATCAATAGTTTTATGCTCATTTATCATTTTTCGTTCGGACCGTGATGTTATTTATTGAAACACCGATCCGATTCGAGAGCGATGGCGAGCTATTTGAGAGAGCATGCTGAGAGAGGTTAATCGCACGCAGTGAGTCGCTTGCAAAACTTGCTGAAAACAATAACACATGGAATCAATCAATAAAAATGTTCTATTGTTAGGCTGGCTCCATTCATCGATCAAACAATATTTTTCTTCGCTGGCTCAAACTAACGGCAATGTATGCATCATGCTTTTCCAGATGGATTGCGTTGTACATTGGTTTTGGTCAAAAGAAGTGCTTATCTCAAGCAAAATATCGTGTTAAAGCAAATACGAGCTTGTTCTGCATTTGGTCCGGCACATTCACTGTTGCAAATATCAATCGCATTAAAGCAAAAGAAGTAAAATCACAGCCAAATTTGAATAGGAATCCAATTAGAATTTTCCGCTATCTTGTTGTCTATTTTTTCTTTCGTCGCCCGTAATCACAGCGCTTTTGTTTATATTCAATTGTGTGTTCTCTCTTCTTTCTGTCTCACTCTCTCTCTCTTTCTCTCTCTCGTTTCGTTTCGTTTTGAAGCGATTGATTGAAGAGCTCGCGCGCACTCAGCAAGCCAACTAAACCCAATGAAGAATTTCTTTGATCACATGAATTTGAATATTAGGAATAAAACGGTAAAATGGATCTCCCATTGTATTGTTTGAATGTGGAAAAAAAAAACACATATCGATGATTGTAACCGGTCTCCCATTTTTACTGAAATTTCCGCCGTTTTCAACGTCATTTTGATTGTCACTTCATCAATTTTAATGCGAGCCAATTATTGCCAGACTGGGTAATCGGCGTCGTCAAGAACAATCGCTTCATTTTGCCCATTCCCGATGCTATTGAAACTATCGGTCTGGAAAACTTATCCATAGAGATTAGCAGCCGAATGATACATGTTTACGTTTGAATTGTGCCAATCTTTTGCAGAAATGAGCAGAAATGATATTCTAGAAAAGAGGAACAAAATGTGTGACTTGAACAAAATGCCAATTGAGACGATTTCATTGTTAGCAACGTGCTCCTTGTGATCGAACGCCCGAAAATCTCTTCCGCAAGAAGCAAACAGCCAACACAATGCTTTTTTGCTATTTTAGCCGCTCTTTTTTCGCTGCCGTGTAACATGAGATGTTTTGCATATCATTCTCGCTATCCTATTTTCATATCAATTGTTCATCATATTCGAATGGTGCCGTGATGCTCTGCTCTGCCAGACGCTGAAATTTGATTATGTTATTTATTCCATTAGGCTTCTCGACGATTCCTCCCATATGCAAATGGTGTACTCCATTCAAACACACTCACAAAACAGCTACATTTTCATATTCAGCACACGATTGTCATGTTTCTGAATAGTACCGAGCCGCGTTGCAGGCTCACATCTGCTTCTTGGGCGATTTTTCTCTTCGCCAATTCATTCATTGAGAAACATACAGCTTTTAATTGATGATAGACAACTTAGAAATGTTCATGACTTCTAAAAGCGAGCACATCAATCACAACGGGAATGGCTCTGAAAATTCAATTGTAAACGCGATGAGAATCCAAGAGCATTTCTCTTTTTCTCTATTTTTGGCAAACGCTTTTTCTCTCTTTCTCTCTATTTTTCTGCAATATTACGGCGTTTTTTGTTCATTTATTTTGAAAGTTGTCAAGTGTCATTTGGAGTTTGGCAAATTCTTTTCCCTTCGCTGCTTGCTAAATGGTAAATATTCGTGGAAATTTGGATGGCATCTGGGTTTGTCCCAGATAGGCAATTCCGTCGCTTAATAATGGATATATGCAAAAAACCAATGAACGTTCCTTAAAGAAAAATCAATGAAAAACTCAATTGAAATTGTATGTTCGGAATGTCAGTACCTAAACAGTATTTTTATGCCTTACGGCATGCGATAAGAGGCGAAAGATAAATGACACTGGAACAAATTATCATAAAATTTTGCTGGAAACATTTATTCTCATTTCAAAAGTTGCAATGTACGCATTAGCATTAACTGTACGATGAGCGACAGTGTGAGTGTTGCGCACATTAACTGGCTTTTCCACTGCAAATGCCTGATGAAATATAACCGTTTATTAACCCAAATTTACTAATTGAAAGAATCACACGACCACAAAATTAATATTATTTCATTGAGCTGCTGTTGCTGTTATGAAGCAGCAGCCAGTCAGCCAAATGTACACAAAGCCAGAGAGAGAGAGAGAGAGAGAGAGAGAGAAACAGCAATGAGAACTGCTCAACAAGTGTATAATTATGATGAGGCTACGGAAAAATCGGTCCATTTGTCACTGTGAGAGAGCGTAAGCATAATTCAACCAGTTATCGGATTCAATTGAGACTGGTACACATTTTTTTGAGCCGTACATTCATTTTAACGGCTACAGCACGATTCACTCAGTCGCGGTTTTCTCTCTACTGAATTCATTGCCAATTGAAAGCTGTCTCCCCGAAAAGAGTATGGGTCAATGATCATGTGCATTGCAACAAATCTTAAAATCGTTTAACAGTTTAAAGAAAGATTGATTCGATGGCTTCTTATTGATCAGAACACAATAATTAGACAAACCGGATTCATATCAAACAATGGGCGCTCTCTAGCTCTCCGTCTAACTCCGCTGTCTTCTGATTCATTGTCACCTTTAGATTAAGTGATTTTCCTTACGGTTCGGCGTACCGTTTTCATATTACATCAATGGACTTACTTAATATTTTCTTTCTTTCTTATTATATTTTAATGCGATCCCCCATTTCAATGGCAAACAAATCCGTTACACTTGCGCACACACGATTTCAAATGAATTTTTCGTGGCATTTATCGAGCAATTTCACAATATTGAGCGCCCCGCAAAAAATGAGGTGCCGAGAAAATGAAAAAGTAAGATGAACACGGTCGTACACGGGTACAGACAACTTGATCGGTTCAATAGAGACACGAAAAGAGATCAACAATCTGCGAAATATAACGCGAGAAAAACGTGTTATAAAGGAAGAGGAATGTGCATTAATGGATGAATAGAATCAAGAGGCAATAAAAAAAGAGAATCAAATGAAAAAGGGCCGAAATCAACGAGTCAGTGAAACAGTAAATTTTTCAAGATTTCAGCGTACGCATCAAGATCTCATCAATGGCTTAAACATGCAGTTGCCAACAACGATGAGCCACAAATGATCAAATAATAAATTCATTTGGTGTGCGTGTGTATATGGTTGATGGCGCATACCGCAATCGCGAACATCGCTTACGAAAATACAAACATTTCGGTTGATTACTTTGCGTAATTTTTGGTGGACTTGGGGAAAATTCAAATGGGATTGGAATGTCGTTAGCATCGACAAAAAGTCCAATAAACACATTGATGATTTGATTGTACGAACGCGAAACAGTGAATTAGCATGAAATCGGTTCGAATTCCAATTGCCAGAATAAGAGCGAAGTCGAACGCTCATGATCATAAAACGCACTTTATTCAATTCAATTGAATTCGGCCGCGGTTTTTCCGCGTCAACTTTTGTCGAATTAGCAAAGCTATTTTCAATCGGCCGCATGTAAGACGCACCATGTTTGTACGAGTAATTACAAATCGATAAAAATCGTCGGAAAAATGGCTGGCTCAAAACCGTTAGGGTCCATTAGTGAATTCATTTCAAGTGCCTATTAATGGATATTAATTTCGTTGAATTCATTCGATTGATTTATTGATGACTGCACGAGCGTTGATCGGTGCCTTCATTAAATTGAAATTGTTCCATTGTCTGTTGATTGGTCGAATAAATTGAAAAAAAAAATGTGGTTTGTAGCCTATGGCATTCGAGTGATTGACCTTTTCACTAGCCAAATTCGAATTACCGATTTCATCTAACAAAATGTTCACATTAAAAAAATTAGATCACACATTAGTATGCACACGAATTGCAAACCAGCAGTTGAAAGGATGTTACCATTCATCCAGCACCCACAATAAATTTCTGCAATACATCATGCTATCCTCTCACAAACTGCATCCAAAATAGCTGCTCCGAATATTGTTCACACTATCACCCGAAGACTTTAAAATCGTTCTCATGAACTATGTGGTTTAAAGTTGGCGTCCGATACAGAATAGAAATGCTAAGCGAATGTTGCAACATTTTAATTGGTTTTTTGCTCACGTTTGAGCATTGAAGTTGTCAGTTTGATAAAAAGAATTATTACCGCTTTCTTCTGCACTGACAAATCGTATTAACTACGGTCAACTTGATTTCTCGTCGGTTGGCGCTTATCTCGCAACTTGTTTGTTAGGTTCTCCGTTTGTTCGTTCAATGTAATTGATGAGATCAATTTCACCATCAATGCCAAACATCAGCAGCATCAGCAAGAGAACCATCAGAAAAATTTCAACAAAAAACCGTTTGTTGAAAATGTGGCATTTTCGTCGATGTTCGGCATTCACAAAATAAAAAATTGCGATGCCCGCTGTTTATTTAGTTTAGTGTGTAAACATAACTGGATATTCGATCTTTTGTCTGATTGTTAGCCACGATTGAGTATATACAATGCAGAAACTCTTGAGTCTTTGTTTGCATCAGATGGTTCAAAATCTTCAATTCTCTCGTCCAATCACTTGCTCTTCACCCAAATGCTTCTATTCGAATTCGTCTTTGCTCATGTCGAGAAACAAACTCAAAATTTGAATTAAATGCTATTTCTGCAAAGATTTCAAGAATCAACTATTGGCCATGTATGGTTATGTCAATATTTTATGATGTCATCTTTGATCTATTTGACTTCAATTCTATACCACAAGAATATGGATAGAGAAAGTTTAGTTTTAATTTTAATGTCTCAACAATATTTGGTGCTATGAATTGAGCCAACCCAGTATTCTTTCGAAATTGAGTACAAATGAAGAGTCTTAGGTGCAGTATGCATGAAGTAGGTACAAGGCAAATCAACGTGAGAAGTAAACAGCAATAATATACATTGCAGTACTGCTGCTCCATAAATTGCAAACGTTGTGATCAGACATCCATTTTATTCAAATAAGAATCATTAATGGAATTGAAACGCTTACATTTTTATTCAATTTAAAAACATTATTTTATTCCTGTAAAATTTCATATTCCCTTTGATCTTCTATGCACAATATTGTATCAAATAACTTTACTTTCATCAGCGTGTACGTCTGATAACATTCATTGAATATTTTTGAAAGATTTTGTGACTGTAACTGTAATAAAAAGTTTGACATTCTCTTTCGAAACATACCCTCATTTTAAAATGAACGTCGAAATAAACACTTTCTCCCTATTTATAGACTTGATCTTCGTTTATGTTCTTCGTGGGTGGATCGATTTGGCAAAAAAATCAATATTTCCATTTTTAAAACTTATAATATTTAACAGTTAGTTGACCTCAGCACGTGTGATGTTCGCCGAGATTTGATGAAATTTATATATATTTGTGATTTTAGTTTTTGTGATCACTTCGAACACCAAAAGGAAAGGATCTGAGAATCTATAAATTCTCGTCGAAAGGAATGCTTGCAAAGTAAGAATCATTCCTTTCACTCGTAAGATTCGAATTTATTGCTACGTGTCTGATGATAATGATTTTGCTATTATCCCATATGCAAGGACTCCATCTCATAGTGGTGGGCCATTCCCTGTTCAGAACGATGGGAGCTCGCTGGAATGGAATCGAAAGGCATAAAATGTACAGCACAACAGATTCATAGCAATTGTATGCGAATAGTGTTTTCCAAGCCATGGATTGAGAGTATTGAGAAAATAAAACGTGAGTAAAATGGCAAAAATATTCACAAATGTTCAGTCCAAAATATTATCTAAGAAACTTTGTTACCATTTTTTTCACAGAACTTATATTTCAACCAATTAGTTGGCATAATAACTTTGCGTGTGTAATGTGTTAAAATTGTGTGTATTTGAGTTCAATTGTTGCACTTTTTTTTCTTTTCTGCTGGCTTCTTTCCGGAATCCGTTCATTCTTTAATAAAAAAAAATCTGTATTGTTTGTTGTCAAAAATCCACGCTCTAACGAAAATTTGAAAATGATCCAAGTAATGAATAAATAATTATAATTATTTGAATTTCTTCAAAGTTCCTGAAATTGTCTATCAATACGTTTCAAACAAGCTCTATGAATCTTAGAATACATAAATCTAAATATTTGGAACTTTATCAAAAGGTATTATTGTCTTTTTTTCTCCTCTTTCAACTCTTTCACTTCGCCATCTCATCAAAGGATTCTTATTTGGAGGAACGGTTTGCTATGAATGGAAGAATAATCGTCAACCGAAACACGAAACGAGCAAAATTCTCAGCATTTCATTTTCTCTGTTTTTTTTCTACTGAAAAACACGTATTCGTTTTGTTGTTCGAAACAACGCGTGAATTCCAAATGTTCTGTTGCTATTTTCGTGCCCATTCAAATTTGATTTGTCATCTATTTACACGATCATTTTGAAGCATTTGGATTGTTCGTTGCGCTTCTTTGATGAACTTTGGTGCTTTCTTTGCTACTGTTTTGCCAAAAAAATGTGTACCGTTTGCATTGCATATTGTGCTCGGCAAACGATTCAAATTCTCTCAAACTCCCATGCAATGTGAACATAATGTTAAATATTGTTATAGGTTATGGATGCATGTTATCTGTTTCGATGTGATCTACACAACGGCCCTGGTATTCTATTGAGCTTTACCCAGCGAAATGCATCTGTTCGAGAACAGTTGGAGAAAATTTTCGATTCAGCACGATGTAATTCCTGGATTGTATCAGCGATGCGCCCAGTCAACCGATGAACCAGTGATCTATACGATTTTTCCATCGTGTCTTTGGGACGCGTGAGTTTGTTTGCCAATAGAGAATTTGTTCTTTTTAAATAAATCGTGATTGCATTATTTGGTGAACGTTATGAAAAATTTAAATATTGCTCGAATCGCATTCAAGTGGTTGGCATTTTAAATCAGTTTTCACGTCTCTTTCGTTATCATTTTTCAGTGTGTGTTGAATGCTGTAGAACATGAATTATTCTTATGCTGAGCAAATTGCGCACAAGCAACCAAAAAGTGGTAATCCCTCAAGCCATTTCTCTGTTCACATTCGATCACAATCCAATATCAAATCGAAGCCGACCATTAATTCAGTGGCTGTTGCTGTGCTAAAATTGACTTTCGGCAGAAAATGGATTTTCTCTGGCTATTAGCCCATGAAATGAAATCAATCATGAGATGAACAATCTTCACTCATTTGGTAGAATCTGGAATTAATTCAGATATTTCTTGACACGTTTTCCAATATTTACCCGCGAAATCCGGCTAATTCACATTTTATTTTTTCGAAAATTGTGTGGATTCGTCAATGCGACGATCTCACAATTAATCACACTTTCTACACGGATATATTCACTTCAATCAGCGTTCGATAAATTCGTACGAAATTATCGTTGAATATGGGAACACATCAAGATTTTTGGGCACTTCATTGCTACGCAAATTTCCGCCAGAATATAAATAATCGCGATTTGTACACTTATATAAGAAATTTGGCTTCAGTTTGGTTTGCGGTATTCATATATGCTGGTTTTCTGGCTTTGCTTTCGGTTCTTATTTCGGTCCCGTGCTCAGTCGATATGCTTAAGTTCGATAAAAATCCGAACGATCCAAAAAGATGTGTCACAATTTAAAGAGACGCACAATCTCGTCTCTTGTCTTCTTTTTTTCGACATAACTTTTTACTTAGTTTGTGAAGTGGCAACAATTTAAAAGTTAAATTCACACGAAAGCCCCGTTACGCTTTTCCATTGATTTGTCTCCGCATTTTGTTTTAGTTTACTGTGCCAAATGAGTTATTTCGGCGTGAAGAGTTCAATGCGTACTTTTACATCATCGCGACTGAGTTTGCATATTTTTTATTTGTTCTTTCACGCTCATCAATACTGTTTTTATGGCATCGATCAATTAATTAGGCAAACAAAAGATCGATTTTTTCAAATGAAGATGTTATTTTCCCATTATTTGTTTTTTATTGGTTAAAAAATGACATAATTTCAACTAATTAAAGATAAATTTCAGAAAGAAATCCAGACAAAAGCCGAAAGGAATGAGCATGCGGTCAAGCAGAACGTTTGCGCATCTTAGTGACATACACACACAATGAGAGAATGGGATGGCGTTGGTGGCGCATCGGCAAACAGTAACCGTTAACCACACATTTAACATTTATGACAAAACTGTTGTGCGCGGTTTCGATAAGCAGATTTCAGGTTAATCACTTGATATTATGACATGTTTTTGGATTATACACTGATATCATTGTGTATTCCATTTTTATTTAAATGACCGACACACTCGAATACTTGAACGGCCAATAAACTAATATATATCGTTTGAATAACTGTATTAGGTGGAAAAAAATCGTCAAAATGGCCATCGAACAGAAAATGATAATCTTAATTCCAATTTATTATTCCTTTCATGATTTTAATATCGATTTTCATTTATTTCATTTTGGACAACGCATGTTCATTCTTGCGGTGAAATTGGTGCGATCACCAATCAACCGATGGCAATGAAATGTTTCAAAGAATTCAACTGTTAATAGCTTCGAACAATAATTCGTTATATATAGATCGAAAAGATTCTATTGAATTTGAGCAATGTGGTAACAAATCGATCATAAAAATCGACCAGCAAAAATTCTATGGATCGATTGAAATAGTCGGTGCGCCGAATGACTAGCAAATCGACGGCTTTCAATTGATGTGTAGCATTCACACAATATTGCCCATAAACGTACAAAACGTTGTCTCAAATACAAATTAAAGGTGAATGAAATCAAAACGGGAGCCACTTAGCCCGCATCATTTCAAGCATTTGAAATATAAATTGCGTGCTGTAAAAAGGTTAGTGATGCCTGTTTCGGGCGCCACAAAATAAACCGGTAAAAAAAAGAAGAAGCAAATCGCTTTTGTTGTTTGGCGATGATTTGTTCTAATGTTTTCTGCCCAATCGAATAGTGATCTTCAATTCATTTTAATGGATCTTCAGCAAATGTACTGTGCATTGCGGTAGCTTAAGTTGCACATGGGCGAGATGAAACACGTGCAAGTTCCACCATTTTGCGGTAATCATTTCATTTGAATGAAACATCAGACAATACACATCAAGTTATTGACATTGTGCAGCAGTTTTCCGTCTGTGATTCCATTGTTACATTCAATGTGCTTACTTAGAATACCATTATTTTTTCGATAATACTGAACTCGGGCAATATAGCTCCGATGAATTGAATGTATTTTGTGCTGTTGTTTGCTTTGTGGCAAGTTCATCTGGTGGTCATCTTCTCCGATTCTTTCGCTTTTTCTACATGTTACTGGTGTTGCTATGGCACATGATTTTGATTTCATTTTGAATGGGATGTGACGTGATGTATGTGGTTCTTCACGACACTTTACTCGTCCGCCATTTTGGCTTCGATGAAGAAAGTTAATTTCTATTCGATACGCGAAAAATGAAATCGAGACAGAATAATTGCTATGATTACCTCATTTGTGTGAGCATTATGTTTTCCTTCGTCTGGGTTTTTGCTGTTAGACGGCAACCAACCGGGAATCGCACAGTTTCTCTCTCATCAACTAAGCGAATTCAACTTATGTTTTCAATCAGAAGGAGTCGAGCGAAAAATTGGCAACTGCAGACTGCGTGCGTATAAAATGAACTGTATGTAATTTGACGGCGTGTTTGTGTATTGATCGTAAGAAGAGCAAAATCAGAGATGGATGTGAAGCGCATCAGTCAGGAAATTGAATGCAACAGAAAAACTATTTCTAATTGGAATGGCATGCGCGACATACGAAACAGATGTTGAACAACGAAATGCAGTTTCAACCATCAGGCCAATGACTTTGTTTTCAGTGTGTATTCCACCGTTTCTCAAAGACACAAAAAGAATCAATTGAAAGCTGAGTTCTTGTACGTCATGGACAATTACTCTTTTATTCAGTCTTATTAACTGTATCCGCGATATGAGCGAACGACTTTCGACAAAGTGCACTATTTGTGCAGCAGCGGCACTGGGAATGAGGAAGAGAGAAAGCTATAGCATCTCAATAGAGATGTGATTTAATGCTTCGAGATGAATCTAACTGTACCAAAGCAAAGTTGATGTGATAGCATAACCACACCAATAAAAACTACAGTGACAGCGAATTCGATTTCAGTTGAGCAATGTAAAAAAAAATATTCAATTTTGTCGTGTTTTCTTTCTAATTTTTTTCCTCATCGAAATTGTAGGCATGCCATCCAAACAAGAGAAACGCTGAATTCATTCTCAATCGGTGTGACGAGTGTTTTTCATTTGTCAGAAAAATTGAAATTTCTACTTTCATGCATTAGATTTGGTTTTTCAATTAATACAGAATCACATTCCACTCGAACGGTCACGTACAATATGGACGCGCGCGCGCGGCCCTCCACAGAATTTGGATGTTTGTCATGCAAACTCTCGTGAATCTGGCATGTTCAGAATTCATAATTGAAATTCTACATGGCTTTTGATTGATGCTTATGCAGGTTAGATGCAACGCATTGCATCCCAAGTGCTGCATCTAATTCAATCATAAATATCAAGATGTTCGCCACGAAGATTTCATTGATGTGTGCGCAACGAATTTTTCTAGGATTGGACATGGAAACAGCGCATCGTATTCAATTTCTAATTACAGTATTCGATATCAAGTAATTTCCGCGGTGCTCGCGGTGTGTATTTTATTATATCATCTGGTGGGATCTTTACCTTTGACTCGGCAATTTGTAGCTGGGATTTCTCAACAATGCGATAGAATTGTGAGCGATAAAAATGAGCAACAATTAATTTACAAGTATTTTACTTCCTCATATGCATCGGTCATGAAATGCACGCAACGCTCGCAACAAGTCTCCGGCGTGCGAATCATAATTTATGCCTTCGTTGATCGTATACTGATTCTATTGTACATCAATACATCATATATCGCGAGCTGATCTCTCTGATGCTTTGATCGCAGCTTACGAATTCTCTGAGCATTATTCTTAAAGTGCAAATGCTCTTACATCAAATTTTTACCATCTTTATTAACGATTTTATAACGTTATAATTGTTTATTTGCGCTGTAAAAAAGAACATTTAAAAATGTAATAAATAAAATTCCATCGTCCCTTCTCTGAAGTGAACACGAATAGTGTTTGGTGCACGCATAAATAGACGGTTTTTGTTCGCTGTTTTTACAATGCCACTGCCAAGTTCATTGTCACATTCAAATGTTCCCGGTGTTCACGAATGTGCTTTGCATAATTGTAATAAACGAATGTGTTTGATGTAGGTATTCTCTGCAGATATTGCAATTTAAATTGAACTCTATGTTATTATTATGTATTTTCCGCCGTAGAGATCATCTAGGGGATTTCATTAGGTTGTATTGAACGTTTGCGTGCATATGATGCTGCATTTCGAAAATAAACAATTAGAAAATTGTTTGAATTGAATCACAAGCCGTGCGCGGCTGCAATCATCATGAATAACGTTACATTCATAGAATATACCGATTTACAGATTCATAAAAACAAAATCTATAATGAACCACCTATTAATTACAGTAACGTAACATTAAAAAAAATTAAATAACAATGCAGCTGTCTTTTAGTGCAATGAAAGCACAAACAAACGAATGAGATTTGCAGTCAGAAAAATATGGTAGACATAATGGACTGCAAGACGAAGCTCCTGAGATGGAATGAAGAACGCTTTTTATACGGCAGTTCCGCCCGTTGCCGTCCATCCTCAAATATTGATTTTATTATTCATATAATGTAACCCGACAAGCATATTAATCACAATCATCGTAATGAGATTCAACTTGAATGATTTTAAGAAAAAATGCGGTAGAGCCGATTGAGTTGGAAATTTGCCCAATATGAATTTGCACCAATTAAAAAGCAATAAATCATAAATGGCAATTTAAAATACAATCGCATCGCAACGAAAATTCGTTTCAACCCATCCCATTCTTATTCCCTGTTGACCATTGCCGCAGCATGTCAATTAATTTATTTACACATTTTCCATATCCGTTCAACTGCATCCGAATGACGTGCATTGCAATTGAAATTGTCGAAAAAAGGTAGAAAATCGATATCACGACAAATGGATTCGTATCGATCGCACGACGTCAATTTCAATTCAAATTTCACACCAAATATGGCATTGACATATTACCTTACACACAAATACGATTGCTGGCTGCATTTGCGAGAACTCCAGCCGTATCTCTGTCTGATTCAGTTGTCAGCATAATCACATTAGCAACCGAAAAAATGCTCCATCAACACACAGTTCGGCGGTTTTCATGGCCGCAACCATTTTTCGTTTATTCAGTGTGCCAACTCAAATGTGCTGAACAAATAATTTATTAACTTCAGTAAGCATTACTGTAATTGATGTTGAAACCCATAACGTTCTTTCAATTTAAAATGAAATGCGATCATTTGTTCTGCTTCTTTTTCCACACATTCTTTCTCGCTTTTTACTCAATTCTTTTTGCGTAAAAGCAAAATCAATGTGAAACTCACAAAATCAAATTAATTCAGTTCTTAACGTTCCATATTTGATTGAACATTGCGTGTTTTTTCCTGCTTCGCGCGCACGTTGATCGAATAAGAAGTGATTTTTTTTTTTAAATGGTGTTGTGGACTCATATTGAGGGCAAAATATGGCAACTTGATCGAATTGGAATGTAGAATTATGTTGTAGGCATACACGAAAAAAAATTATATAAAAACAAATTTCTTCTAAAGTTGGCGTAAAAAACGGCAAGTTATTCGGTTTGCCCGCTCTTTGTTTCGTCTCATTTTTGCCAATATGTTCGCCTTTTTCGTGTATGGAAATAGACATATTGAGCACTTGAATTTATTGATTCTGGGCTATGCGAGAGAATCGGGTCGAAGAAGAGGTGGTGACTTTCACAAATCAGAACAAATAATGTGGGAAACGGTTCGTCGCTTATCATTTTCCAATACAAAATGAGCGAAAATCGGCAATTGAATGTGAAATAACGAAGAAAGACATGCATGAAACCGGTTGAAATTGTGAGATGATGGACTGCACCCATGAAATTGCTGTTTATTAGAAAAACCATTGTTAGTCATGGCATCGGGCTTCTTTATACATAAGCATAATTTGTGATGGAAATCTATGCCACGTTTATATTGACCTTCGTACTCCAAAATTTAACTCGTTGCTATCAAAACAAACGCTCGCCTCCTCCGAATTGATTTAAATTCATATGTTGTTGCATTCACAGCTCACCAACGAACCCGATACATTGCAGTAGATGCATGCAAAGCGATCCGTACGCGCACGGAATCAAAATCTGCATTTTAAAATGAGCGCGCCAACTTTCTGGACCGTTTCTCATCTCGTTCTGCTATCATTTCGAATACAAACAATTTAGATCAACGAGTGGGTTGAATAACTATGCGCTGCAGCTATATATTCATTTCCACATTGATAGAAATAGTTTTGCTCATTCTCTTTCTCTGGCTCGCTCGCTCTCTGCATAGAGACATCAACAATTATTTTTACCGTATTATAATTTCTTGTTAATAAATAAGCCTGTGCAAACATGGTAATATTTTATCATTGCATTTAGATTGCACAATCAGCTTTTGCGTCACACATTCACTCGCACCGCGTTCGTGTGGTGGCGCGCGCAGAGATTTATATCTCTGTTGCATATGCATTATGTGCGTCTAATTGTGGGTTGTTTTTTCCAGTGCATACATGCATCTGCTAGCTAGTTAGTGATATTGGCTAGTAAAAATGGTACGCATGCATACGCCATTCTACTTTCCGAACACAAGAACGTACAATCCAAGATAATTTTCATAACAAACAAATGGTTGGGTAATTAAAAATTGCGGACACACACTCAAGATGCAAAGCATCGAATTTTTTCGTGTTCTTTGCCACAAAACGTGTGGTTATTTGGTTCTTTTGCTTGCGTCTACTTTCAAATGTACATTTATCTGCAAGAATGTTTATTGTGTTCCATCACATTCTTTGTGTGTTCTTTTTAGTTTGTGATCTCATTCGATACAAGCTTAGAATCTCACCAAATCGCCCGACAGAGTGATAAAACGACGAGCTAAACTCTTTTAAGCCAAAATGCAAGATTACAAACATGTTTTAAAGGATGTTAATCGACAAAATAGCAACATTTCGTGCTTATCTTTGGCGTATCGATAGATTCGTGAGGCCAAAACATATGTCGTCGCCATTGTTCCCAACCAGCCAATGTTCCTTCTAGTGAGATAGCATGTATCGTTGGTTTTTTTGACTATTTGCTTTTTGCAAATTGCATTGGCAATGTTTGTGCATCGCAAAAAAGGCAGCTCAAATCAAACGAAGGTTAATATGAAATCATTCGTAGATATGAAGCAAGACAGATTTTTGTGAAGAACAGAACGTTCTTCTTTAGAATAATATTCTATATCTGAAAGAAGAAAGCATTTTTCAATTCAATTTATGTTGTGTCCGTGGAAAAATATGATTGTTTTGCCAGTGCGGCCTCGAATGAGTCGTGATTGCTTGCAATTAAAATCGAACGTGGTATTACTGGGCGTTAAACAGTCATCGAGTTACTCGAGTAGAGGCCAGAAATTGAAATCCCCTTTTAATTTGGTTCTAATCGAATTTATCGATGACGATCAGTCTTTTCACCGTACACATGATCTTGTTTCAGCATATTTCGCCTAGCCGTTGAGACTCAATCGATTAGGTCGCCTTTAATCGCAGTTTGGAGTTCAATTGCGCAAATGATTGGAAGAACATTACCGTAAACTGTTTACCACCAGTTTTGGCATTTTGTTTAAATTGGTTTGCCATTTTGGTGTGGATGAGCGAGCGAACGTGCGATTAAATTGAAACGGAGCCGTAAATCGGGCCGCCCGATCGACGGCAGCCAATTCATAGGATTATATTTAAGAAAAAATCGAAACCAAATAAATAGCCCGGTAATGGCACAATGTTCAATATTGAACGCCGATCAACAAGAGGAAAATACTCCTTTTTCGTGGCTGTTTCGCTTAAAAATAGTATTTCCGCGATCAATTTGTTGTTGGCATTGCCTTCAGATGCTTTACTGGCATTAGGCAAGCAGCGACGGCTTCAACGTTCCAAACATTTGCCAATGCAAATGTTCTGTTTAATATGTTGACGCGCGCGCAAAGCAAATCACTCGATATGTTCTGTATTTCATCAGGCCAATTCGACTATCATGTAATGCGCGCGCAAACTCATAGCCCGAGATTTCTTTCAGTCTGTTCATTCCGTTTCATTCTTCGCATTTCACAATTCGACCAAACTGTTTTTAATGAAAAAATAGTACGATGCGTTATTTTTCTACATCTTCAATACTATTTCGACAAGAAAAAAAAAATGAGAATAACACTCTAGTGAAATTATTCTATGCGATACCGTTCGAGGCGATTTTTGTCCACCTATTTCATAAATATGTAAAATGGAGTATGCAAATGTATGTGTTGGGTCTCTGGATCGAACAAAGGGAAGAAACACAGAAAAATTGAATAAGAAATATACCGAAAAGTACATTTATTTGCAATGGAATTGAAGCACGGGATCAAAAAGCGCACAAACAGATAAAAATCGAATTATGTTAACAGTTTAGTAATGTAATAAGCGAAAACGGTAAGTTTTGCATCTCTCATCGGTGTAGGCCACAGTAGTTGTATTCAATAATCGTAATTGAAGCCGTAAAATAGAGAGAAGAACATGGCATAAATTACAATCTTCATTCGATTCAACGTTCGGTTGGTAGTTTCTTTTTTCTTTATCTACAGATGTATATCATTTTTAGTACACAATCTGTGACCCATTTCCATGGTCGGTTCTGTAGTGCAGAGGAAGCCGATTGAGCTCCCTCCGCTGCCAGTCTCTGTTCGGTCGCATTTCACGTTTTGATTGTAACAATGAATCAAATTATATCCATACGGAATGGATATTTACAAGTCGCAGTGAACCATTAAGCAGGCGACGAACGCTGCAAAAATATGGGCTGCCGTTTTCGATACTTCCATATTCAGAAATCCAGAACATCCATCCAAAGCAGAATAAAAAATGAAGATTCCAGATTAAACAAAACAAAACAGCTTAAAATGAAGAAAGAAAGCCCACTTTTAATTCACCATTAGAAAATTTATGAGCGCAATTGTGTTTTTGATTTTTATCTACTAAGCTAATATGTAGCATTTGAGCATGATTTTTGCTTTTTTTGTTATTCGACCAACTATTTCTCCATTGTTTTGCCGTCTTTCTAATATCTCTAAACGAATGATGTTGTAAATTTGGCTATTTGTGATGTATGGATACAAATCGAGAGACAGAGAGCAACAGATATGGCATTGCGATAGACGAAAAGAGGAAAACAAGTAGGCAACGTCAAAATATATGCGTTTCAAATTGTAATTGCCGATTGTATTTCGTGAGCAAGTTTTTCGTGCCTTTTGTGTCGTTTTGTTTTCAGCGATTCCAGGTGATATCAAGATGATACCAAAGACACAGTTACTTTTTGACAGAGTTCGACGGGTTTTTTTCACGCCGAATGATCGTTTGCATATCCGTTGACAGGCTTAGGCTGCCTGAGTTAGGCAGTCGCAGTGCATTCATGTCATCGAAATATATGTTGACCGTTAGATTTTTCTAATCAATTAATCACAATATGTAAGTTGTCTAACTACTTTCAACCGTTTCGATGTACATATATTTGATCCGTTATCAGGTGAATAGGTTAATGAAAATGTTCAATTTACTTTTTCTTCGTTTTTTGGTTGCATTTCAAACATGATTTCAACTTTGGTCTCGAGCAAACTCTCTATTGATTCTGCGAAAATCCCATTAACGATAACAGCATGAATGTTTATGTGTGTGCATAATGTACTTTTTATTATCAGTTCGACGTGACCTCATCAAAAAATGGCCCAATCGCATGTTAAAAGTAAATCGTTTGCATTACGCAATAATAATATTGCAAATTTGCAGCAGGCATCAGTCGATAGTATGTCGATAACGGAACTATCTACACGAAACAATATTCCGTTCAAAGAATATTGCCATTATCATATTTGTATGAAAGGTAACAAAAGGCCGTCATTAAGGTCTTCATTGTTCGAGAGCGTTGAGTTTTACGAATAGTTTAGAAGCCTCTGATAAGAATCTCTAAAAGAACTTAATCAAGCAGAAAAAGATGGGGAATGCGATGTTGAGAATGTTTGCAAGAGAGTAGCGATCATTATGCATAAAATAAATCTGATCATTGGCATTTGTCCGATAAGCTTCATCATAATGAGCATTTATGTCATGAAAATATCATTTTAAATTCAGATTGAATGGAATGTTGGGATACAAAAAAAATTGTTGATGCCGGAGGTATCTTTGCCCATAATACCCGATGCAGACCTAAATCAGTGAGAAATGATATAAACATTTGAAAATCGCATGAACAAATACCGAACCATTCGGTATCTATAGCCGAAGAGTGACTGAAAGAAAGTGGAGAATGAAAGACGCGCGATGAGGTTTCACATTTCGGTTTGTGGCATGCGTTGCTCCGTTAACATTTTGACTATTCCATTCCAATCCATTCTCTACCACAATAGCCTTTCGATAGCGCACCGCATGATCTGCAGCCGAACGAGAGACAATTGGAGAAGTTGTGGCTTGGCTATACGATGGAATCACGCATGCGGAAGTCACAGATAAAAACAGAGCCAACCGAATAGTTTGTAATAAACAGTAACTTGCGCGCATGTATTTCTCCTTCAATGAGTTCAATGTTAAGCGACCTGCTACCGCGCTGTTCTATTGTGTGCTGTGCTGCAAAGTGAGGCGCGCGCGCAAAGATTCTTTCACCGTTTTCTTCTTTCATTCTACATTCTCCGCTTTGCACAAGCAAATCCACCGTTGCGCCGACTCCATGGCTTTGTCACTGTATAAGTGTTGATGATGGCATTTCCCCGTTGAACAATATGAATCGCAACATTCGTCGCTTTCCTCGATACACACACTCACACTTTCAAAGGCACATCATCCATTGCTCTATTGCTTTCTATTCTATATTCTTAGCGCATACACAAACGGTTCTCGTGATCATAGTTCGTTCCGCGTTCGATCGTAGATGGTTCGCAAGAGAATACTGTGCCTCTGTCTGTGTCTGTGTGTTGTGGCTTCGAGTAGTAAATATGCTACGTGAATGGCAATGATCATGATAATGATTTTTTGTGTTCTTCTGCTAGCTTTGTTGTCTTGCGTTTTGTGTGTGAAGTATGTAAGGAGGGCATAAAAGCACCAACCATTCGTCATTTCAAAGTCATTGCCCATGATGCAACCGATGGTTTAACACCACACACTCTTTTAAATCAACTTGATTCAATTTACGGCTGCTGTTCTCCGTAGAGTGTTCGAGTGCTGATCATTATTCGAATATTACAAAGAAATAATTTGTTGTTGAATTTTCGTCCGTTTTTGTGCAGTGAACAATTTCCCAAGACAACATATTTTGAACACTTTCCACTTGTGGATGTGCCAAGGATTTTTTGCCCATTTAAAAGCGACATTCGAAAATAGCAAAAAAGTTTCGATTGATTTTGTGCAAAATAGCAGTGCAAAGTGTTTTCAATCAGAGAAAAATTAGTGATTGAACTGATTTTTTCGAAAGCTGAATGCACCCAAGCAGAACCGATTTTTAATCACCAACCATTTATTTTATAGAAGTCGTGAAAAATTTCACAATTTCTTCGTAAAATCGTGACTATATCTCGTCTGGATATCGCGTGCGAACATATTTTGCAGACGACCCAATATTTCAATTGCGATATTTATTGCTGCAAAGTTCTTTTTTATTGGTACCGGAGCAAAAAGAATAAAACGCTGAACCGTGTGATTGTGAAATAGAAAAGAAAAGAAAAGACAAACACTTTTTCGTTATTATTTTTTTGTGCAATTGAATCGTTGTCGAGAATTATTTTTTATCAGCGGTGAAAGAAAATTGATGAGATTTGTTTGTGTTTAGCTACAGGTGAGTTTTTCAAATTGATTATTTTTCAAATCCATTTTCAGCGACAACAAGACAACAATTCGATGGCGAACTTGTTCTGCTTTATTAATTCATTACGAAGGGTGCGCTTTTGGCACGAGACACCAGCATAACAGCCGCGCTCATTTCGGGGAATTAAAATTCTAATCAAAATTTTCTTTGGCTTTTTGCCGTTGGTTGGCGGCGGCAGTGTTTCAATTAAATTGGTTTTACGGTGGTTTTGATGCGTTAATTAAAACCAAAATAACAAACACATTTCATTTTGCAGTAATTGATAGGCAAAATCAGCGTCACGATCGCTACAAGAATTCAACTTGAAGAAGCGAAAGAGTATTTAATGAAAATGTAGTGAATTTTTGAAGTTCAAAAACACCTTCGCTCAAGCGATTAATAACGATGACGGTAAAACGGTGGTAAAAACGGTTCGCTTCCACCACATGGATGGACCATGAACGAAATTCACGCGGCTTCTAATATTCAATCGAAATCGTGACTGAATCCATCATCAGAGTGTCGTTCAACGTTGAAAACCCGTAACGTCATTTCGAGCACCGTTTCTGATTTCGAATAGGAAAATCAACCTTCCATTCAGCGCACATCGATGAAAATATCGACATTTGGCATTGGAATCGTCAAACATCCAGACCATTTTCAATTAAGTTGTTTGTTAAGTGCTCACCAGTTTTTTTTTTTCGTTTTTTATTTTGATTCGGGATGGTGTGTACATAGAAAGTATGGAAACGGTCAATGGCTGGCGGTCAGATATAAAGCATTTATGACTAAATAAGAAAATGAAATGCGTTTGTTTGCTATCGACAAAATATAAACGGACGAAGATGTGTTTTATTTATTTTTGACGGATTTTTTTCCCGTTCGATTGAAATGGGTAATTGAGTTTACTTGAAATGCGCTACCTTCATAATTTTGTTATCAAACAAAAACGCAATTAATTGTAATGTGGCAAAGGCTATTCCAATGCTATTTACTGAACTCGTAATCAAATATCAATCCAATTAAGTGCTGTTGTCCATTTTCAGATGAAATGAAAGAAGAAAAAGGTATGCGCGAGAGTATAATAAAAATACAAGCTTCGTTGGATCAGCGCTCAAGTGGTTGAATATCGAATTGAATCATTCCGAATGCATTACCTAAAATGTCAATCAACTGACAATCCGCACAATATACCCATCCTGTCAGCCAAACAAATGACATCGGCCATCTAACGATAGTGATCGTGTTAAGATGCTTGTATACTTAAACAGTTCCGTCATGCATTCTTTTAATCGAATGTTTGTCGAGTATTATTGCTCAGACACCACTTTCGAATCTACGCTTCGCGGAGTCAGACTTTCTTCATTCTCACATGTCAAGAAACCAGAAAAAGACGTCATAATGTAAAGTTCATTTGTCATAATCAGCGGGCAAAAAAATAGTATTATTATAAACAATGTACGAAACGATGACAAAACACTTTCAGCGGTGGCGCTGAGCCCATCTCAAGATTCTTCATCAAGAAATTTGCTGAGCAGATCTATTCTTATTCAGACAAAATAAGTGGCAACGTCACAATTATCATCGCGATAATTTATCACATATTCAACGAACCGGTATGGAGCGTATTCGCCACACCATTTCAGCCCGAATTTGAAAGGAAATTTAACAAGAAAAACAATAAAAAGAAAACGAAATTCTTGGCATACATTCCATTCTGGTAGTACAAACCGCTTTTCGTGCACACAAAATCAAATAATGAACGACACTTGTGAGCGCGCTTTCGCGCACCGCTAATAGGAACACACAGCACAGAAAGTTGAACGAAACCATGGAGAAATTCACACAACTATTTAACTGTCGTTCGAATGCAAAATCATAAAAAGCACGAAACATTCAAAGTCAAGATCTGATGTTCGCGATTCGTGCTCATGCCCATTTGACTCTGGCTGTTCGCGATATTCGTCTTTGCTTTAATTTAATTTCGCTGGTTCACCATTGTTTTATTTTATTGAATGAAGAAAAAAAAAAATATCTACTGCGCACAACGTAAAATGCATTGTAATTCATTCATTTAATTTGTATATAAATTATATATCGCATCGCATCGGAGTCATCCCAGCTGATCTTTAACTCATGCGAAACAATAGGAATCACATTAATTTCCTGCTCGAAATACAAATGATCGAATTAAACTAGGTTAAATACGTTTCGTATTGTTTGTCCGATCTAATGAATTCAATGGACAGTGAAAAACGAATCTGAAAACATTTTTTCTGCTGCTAAAACAGCTTCTTGTTTTTTTTTTTCCTTTTGATTTGTTGCGAGTGAAATCATTGAATGGATTTACGATAAACAACAAGTGAAGTGAAGTGAAGAAGGCCAAGAGCAATTGTTCAAAGGGGAAATTAACTAAATCAGGGCACGTAAAAGCACAACCGCAATTAGTGCAGTTCAAATAAGACAATATATGCGATCAATCCAGTGTAGAACTGTGTGCAACTCATTTGCCTACAATCTTTTCTCGCTTGCTGACATAGATAAAGCCATTGTAATCGTGTGTCTCTGGACTAGTTAATTGATGCTTCTGCATCATTATCCGCGCGTACTGCAATTACTGAGAATATTTTGCAATCAATATTTTTCGTTTCAAATATCAATTGTGTACGAAATATGATTGATTAAGCACTTGCTTGTTGATTGTGCCGAGATTCACGCCGCAAGTGTACAAATTGTCATGAACCACTCTTTCGCACAATTGCACTACTTCAACAATTTCCCAAGAACTAGCCATTGCAATTGTTCTGGCGCACCGAAAAAATACATATGTAATTCCATTCAAAAGAGCGCATTTAAATGATGCATATCTTCCTTCTGTTTTCCCACTGTTTTCGCCTTTTTATGAGTAATTTAGATGTCAGACCGAAACATGAATTGAAAAAAAAAACGAAGAGCGCTTGTATACGGTGGCACAGTGTTTTTATTAGCAGTAGCCAAAGGAATTTTGAATAATTCTATACAAAATTTATGTGCGGTTGTCGATATGTAAGTGAATAAGAATGAAAAGGCACAGAAAGCAGCGAGATGGTATCATTGAAAAGAAACAAAGAGTGTGGTGCTAGTCAACACTCAAATCGTACAAATCGTCGTCATCGCTCTTCGTGCCCCGTCAAAGTCATATACACGTTCACTCGTTCGCGCGCACGCACACATCCATACTTGAACAAATGCACAATTAATTAAATTCATGTTTAGTTGTTAACAATTTTATTTATAGTTTTCTTCTGCCTTTTTTGTCACATCATCGGAGAGATAGAGAGGATAAGCCTCGAATGATCGGAATTGCGTGCACTAACTATCAAATCAGTCGGGATTTGATGACTTGTACCTCTCTGTTCGTTTTATTGTCATCATTTTTTTTCGTTTCTCTCATCAGAATCGATATTTATCGGGAATAGCGATTGGTGCAATGACAAAATACCTAAAATCCGTGAAGATTGCATATGTTCTTATCGAATCATGTGCTTTATATGCTGATCAATTTTCAATTTATGCGCATAAATACAAATCGGGCAAAATAAAACAAAGAGAAAACATTGGCAATAAGAAGTGCGCGCTACAACCAATCGAAAGAATACTGTGTGTTGCAAAAGAATCAGAGGCTCAAAGCAACAGGTATAAACGCGTACGATGTGAAGCGCCTATTCGATAGAATGGCTTTTTTTTCTAGATACGTTTTATTGTATTCAGCGACATAAAATCAATCATCGATCCCATGAGTTTGGATAAAATGAAATAATGAGGAGAATTAGGAATCACTCACAAAAACTGTATACGGAATTTCCTGTGCATTTCAGTAATTGATTTTGATTAAAGTCATTATTATACATTCAGAAAATCAATTTGAGTTGTTCGTTTCGTACAATTTTCACTTATCCAATCGGCGAGATAATGAATCGACTGATGGAACTTGTGAGTTTTTCATAAGCATTTTGGTTTGTCTAGCGAAATAACAAAATGTTTGATTTGTTTCCACAACATCAACAACAAATAGAGGTTTGTGTAATGTATTTTGTGCTGTACATAACGGACCGTTCATATCGTTATTTGTGGCATGCAAGTTTAAGATTTATTGTTTATCGAGATGTGCATATCAATAGCCGAAATGGGCATTTCCAATAAAACATACACACGCCGTACTTTCGACACATTCAGAATATTATATGTATTCGAAATTGTGTTTAAACAGTGAAACAGTCAAAGAGTCGGAGATATTTATTTGAAAAACAAGCAAACACAAATATTGGTCTGAAGAATATCATTACCTTTCATCTCTGTGTTATTTGCTCGGCATTTTATTTTCGTTTTGTTTCTTTTAATTTTATGTTCTTTGTTCGTGCGGAGTGTTCGCCATGGAATCTTCTTTGGCAGCCACTTTCGTGTTGTCATTTTGCTTCCATTTATATTGTTCGTACAGATTTTCGTGAAAAAAAACACACATTTTTTTCTCTCTTCATTCTCATTTTCGGTATTGTCTCGAGCCGAGATTGTGTCTGCCAAGTTCTAAAAATAACGAAAATTTACCAATTGTAAAAAAAGCAACATAGTAAAATGAGCCATTATTGAACCGAACGGCTCAATGTACAAGCATCACATTAGAAATTAGACATTATTTTGTTTACATTATTATTTCCGTGCTGTTAAACGAGTTGCTAGCTGCCAGATAGACAATGAGCAATCGCATGTTTGGGTCATTTCACTCTCTCGCTCTTTGTGTGTTTAACGATTCGATTACCTTCAATTTAACATTGGCTGTCCGCATAGTTTTTGACTGGACAAAATGACGACTTTTCTTCGAACCATAGAAAATCTCAATTGCACCACTGCTTCTACTGTTTCAACGGCGATATTTTTAAGGTTTTCATGGGATATTAGATCGCTGCGGGATATATTATTCGATTCGTTTCGACGAAAAATGGATACGGATTTCTTTTGTCCGTTGTGTGGCACGTTTCAAATCGTTTCTACTCGATTCATTTTACTCAAACCGGGAATTTCGGGGTCCAGAAAATGGCTTTAGACTTTTGCACACGCGAACGGTTATAATCGATTAACTCATATTAAAATCGACTACTAGCGACTTGCACAGAATGACTGGTGAAAATGCATTTCTGCTTCTAGCCAAATGCTTATAGTCAAGGCCCGAGCGAGTCTTTTACTTGTGAAGCATAAAAAAATGAATCTTTTTAGTAACGAGAATCGTTTTAGAGAGAATTGAGATCACGAAGGGGTTTAACTTCGAAATGACGCTCGCGTGAATGCATCTATGCACTCTTACTTGTTCCATTACCTCCGGTATTTGCTATTATTTTGTTCATTGATCTGAATAATAGAGAATTCATCATTTTTACTTGGTGATTTCATTTTCGACTCGATCGATTCATTTTGATAAGACTTCCTTTTGAAATGGTAAATTTGTTTTTTGATTTGATCATCAAACTGAATCAATTGAACTATGATGCATACTAATGACATGATTTCTTTTGATACGATTGTTCTGGAAGAAAATATAAATCCAGACAAACAGAAGTGATGCATTTTCAATCGATCGAAACGATTGAGATGAATAAATCAATGCATTAGTAAGCATCATTCCATGACGTACAATTGCCATCACTTGGCAAACATGCATTTTTCCTACCAATCGACAAAAAAACCATAAGCGTTTGGAAGATACACGATGAAATGGAAATGAATGCCAATAATAAAACTAAATGTGATTCACAACAGAGTCAAAATAATAGCAACAACAGCAATAATAAAAAAAGATATGGATACATTTCGATTTGATAGCTAGATCTATCTGTATCTTTGCCTGTACTTATTAGTTACTTGAATGCGATGCTCGCAAGCCGTGTGTTTTTCCACATTGTCATCATTGCGCATTGAACGAGCAAAGTGAGGCTGAAGCAAACGCGTTCAATCTCAGTGTTGAGCAGCAACATCCAAACAGAATAGATGCGATGTTATTTAATGGCACTCAAACTGCATCATTCCAATCCACTGTTCATTGCTATATGCTACCTAAGGCAGGAACATGCATAATTTCAACATGCATCTCTGCGCCTTCTATCTCATCTCATCTCATCAACTATTATCGTCGTCATAATGGAACCCAACATAATAAACCTAGAACTATGTTTTCAATATCACGAGTGAGAGAGAAAAAAAACCATAGAGGAAAATATACAATCAGAAACATGCAACACAAACCGACTACAATAACATAGATAAAGAGACGAGATCGAAGAACAAACTCGACACTGACAGTGTGTAATGATTATGCTCCATGTTCGACGCTCTATCTCTGAGCTCGTTGTGTGCGAAGAATGAACATGGATGTGTGAAAAATAGTGCGCGTACTGCATCTTCCAGTCGATTCATCGTTCATTTCGCGTTGTTTCAATAGATTTTCTAGCATCATAATGAGACGATGGGCTATGTTATGTGAAGCTTCGATTTTACATACATTCTGCCTGCTTTTCTTCTCTCTCCGTGAATGCAGAGGTGAACGAACCCCATCGTACAATCGTAAAATTGTTTTTCTTTTGCGCGCCTCTTTCTACATCATTTGCTCCCTTTTGATCATTTCCCATCTCTCTCGAGCTCTTAACACACAAACACACACCGCCTGTCTCGCTTTCGGAAATTTCTTATTGCTATTGCATGCTGTATTTTTGCTACACCTCTTGCGCTTATACGTAATTCAAGTGCTTTATCCGACATTGGTTGCGCTTCGAAAAAATGTTTATAGTAGAGAGAATCTGATTCGAAGTTTTCCATGAATTTCTTCTTCATTTTAAATGCGATTGTCTTGATTTTGAGACCAAGAGAATTTCAAGATTATTCAATTCAGCCCTAGAATAGCACTTTTTATTTACTTATTATTATCGAAGTAAACCAGAATGCATAAGAATGTGCGCGCGTGTGTACGTGTGTGTTTGAATGTGTTCCGTTTCAAATGATTTATTAACGAATGCTCGGCATCTTTCACACGGCATTGAAATCGAGTGCAAACGGACAAATGTTTCTAAGATGCAGTTTCATTGGGGTTTTCACCGCAGTCCCTTCTCTTTCCCTCGCACTTTGTTCCTCATACTCGGTGAGTTCTTTTCACGGATTATTCGAGAGAGAGAGAGAGAGAGAGAGAGAGAGAGAAAATCTCCCGTCCAATTGCGTTCATTATTTGCACAGGCAAAATTGGTTTTTGCGCAAATTTCATCAGCATACCATTTGCCATGGCATTATCGCGCTCTGAGCCAGCTCAAATCGATTGGAGTTCATCAAACAAATGTATCACGACTGAAATCGAAACGAACATTGCGCAAAAAATTATGAATCGATAATGGAGTCGAGTGCAAATCGAAATGGCGAAGCTCGTCTAATCCTAATTGTCTTACCCGTATATTTCTTTTGGATCACGTGCATTTTCATAATTAGGGATGTGAAATAGAAGAATGTTTAATGCGCTCATCTGCGAACGCAGCGCGAATACGAATGATGATTATCGCAAAAACTAACGCAAGGAATAATAGGGAACATTGTACAATTTGCTTGATGCAGCGAACGAATACAATATTTGCTCAACGTTTCGTGTATTCTGTGGCTCATTGGTTTTGAACAGAATAGACGCGACTCGCTTCATCGGCGAAGTTTCGACAAAGTCAACTCGAAGCGCTGTTAGTGGGAGGTAGATGTAAAGAATGGGAATACAAAGTATAAATCACTTGAAAATTGACCAAATAGCCACGATTGAAATGAATGCGGTGTGTTGTTCGACTTCACGATCTTCATAATATATGCGTTTTGGCATCGATACAGATCGAGCGCATGATGCCTAAATGACCGATTCTAATTTAATCGAAGTAGAACATTTATTTTCGTTGATCTTGAATTTGCATTTTTCCAACACATACAAAAATTGCTTTTCAATTGACGTACATACACTTATGCGATTAAAGCGCGACGATCACAGAAACCGCATCGTTACCTTCAATCTAAAATTGCAAACGCACATTTTGCCCATTTATTTGTACTTCGTTTCCAATATATGTTGAATGTAAATCGGGTTATGAGGCTATTTTCCGCCAATCTTCGTATGCCTCGGGCATTGATTGTGTCTGCCGACAATGTAACAATGGTCCAATCATACCAAATGCTATTGAACATTTTCATCGCTTTAAACTTTCTATCGGGGGGGAAGAATCTCTGATTCGAAAGCAACATTTATTAAGCACATTGTGTTTTTTGGCGTTCTAAATAAATGTTTTCATAAACAAACAAAGTTCAAGCCCTTTTTGGAATCCAATAATATTTTTCTTCTTTAAATTTCGTTTCCAGCTCTGAGCTTTAACATTGATGATTTGAAATTCAAATTCAAGCCAAAATTATTTATCATCAATGAATGTCACTGAATCAGCGATTGAACGATGAAATATCATGAGCGGTAATAAATCTGTGAACCGCAAAATTCAATTTTTGATCCAAAAATCAACAAGTGGTCGATAAACAATCTCGAAATAAAAACATTCTATGAAATCTGTTGAATAAAAACAAGAACCGATCAGACGTTTCGTGACAATTGAGCGCGATTTACCGTCAAATTGACAAAGCGTGAACGAAACCACTCCAAAATAAATGAATTGCCGAATAATGAGAAATATCACACTTTTTAAATGAATTGTTCTGAAAAGAAATTCAACACATGCTAGAAGACAGTGTATACAGAACTCGAGTACTCAATGTGTTATTTGGCCTCTTATTTACTTTGTTATTCGCTTTTGTTTAAATTGAGATATACTATTTTTTCGAAATGCTTTTCAGTTGGCTGCGACATTAACTGAACTCGATTTTGAATGTGGCAGAAAAATGCACGTGCGACACGACACGGTTGAACATAATTCACAGCCTGATTTTGCACCGTTCGCACTGATGTTGCACCCGCATTCATTGACAGAGATAATTGAATTTAGCAATTATCACATTTCACATGCAGTCATTAACCCCACACAGATCGATATAGTTGAGTGAAATCAGCTGCATTCAACATTTTTTCCATTCAATTGCCTTGGATTGCAGCAAGAATAACAAAAAATGAACTTGAATCAAGAATTGACTTGAGTTAAGCAAATATTTGATGTCTCCACTTTTCTCCATAAAATCAGTTTGCCGTTACACTCAAATAAAGACATAGTGTCATTTTCCGACTAATATTTACATCATTATGAGAATTGTTTTCCCACTTGAACTCACAAAATCGTCTCAAAACTTGAATGAATAATAAAACTCTTTCCATTTAATCATTTATTATTTTATTTGCTAGAATGACATTCACTCACTGATTGAATTCACTTGTGAAAAAACAATGTGTAAGTGGAAAAGTGTCGAAGTATGGCCAGAAAGAGTGAAAAAAAATACCGCACATAAAACGAACAACAGTAATTCAAAAATGAAACGAAGAAAGCATTGCTGATGAAAGACAATTGCGAATGGGCAAAAAAGTGAGTAGCAGGTTAAAGTACCTGTTTTTTGTCACATACACGCATTTCACTGTGGCTGTGTCATGCGCTTCTTGTCCATTCCTTCTGGAAATTCAGTTCATTTCTTCGAGTGGTTCCAGTGGCGCCTGTGATTTCTTTTTTCTAAGCATCTCATTTCAGCCATCTTTCGCATATATTCGTTTTTCAATGTGAGAAGAGATCTATCGGTGACAAATGACCGCTGAACGAAATAAACGAGTTTGAGTGTGTATGCGTTGAATCGTAATCAGTTTCGCTAGGCTTTCGAGCGGCCCTTTGAATTTTCATCAGCATCTCGCACTTTTTCCATCATTTCAGTGACAACGAAACAATCAAGAAAAAATGCTAGATGTCGGATAGTACTTTTTGCGTAAAAAATGCTTTGCACCATAAGATCATCACTGAGGAACAACAGTATTTTTATTTTTCAATTTTTCAGCAACAATCAAATGAAAATTTTCTTTTCATTGTATATTTCATGGCTCTTCGCACGTATTATTACATTGGACATCACAAAACAACCGTTACTCATGTATAATAAACATTATGCATGTCGCGACAGTGTTGTTTTATGTGATGAAAATACTATTTCTCCTGATCGACTCAACAAAAAACTCGAATGGAAACAAAAAGACAAAGGGCAAGAGAGAAATGTTCTGATGTAAATATGAAAATCCAGTGCGCATAGATCCATTCCAATGGCTGAAGTTTAAAAAAATGATTCCACTTCATTCTCACTTGAGTACAAAAGCCACATTTGCACATTATCATTTTTGCTTGTCATCGGCCACTCATAAGAGAAAATTTAGAGGAAGCTTATAGCCAACGTCTGGATCGATTGACGTTTCTCATCACATTCTCCACACTCTGTCGATGAATTTTATTGAAAATTTGAAATGAGCAAAATTTTCTACGTTTTTGTTTTCTCGCACTCAAATTAGTTTCTTTTTGGCATTTCTCTTTGCGAGCCTATCGTATTACCGATGTGACTTTGCAGAAAAAAACACATCGCATTTTAACCAGAGCATTTGACTCACTTATGGTCACTTATTTTCATATAATAACAACAATCATAATTTTTGGCGTATTCATCATTGTAAAACGCGTCTTAAGAAGTTAATAGTTTTCTTTTACTGAAATTAAACACGTATGATTTATTAAGGCCTTTTTGCAAAGACATGCGTCCCAAACAAAACACTATTCATTGCATTGCCGAGAACATGCCGAAAATCGTAAATTGAAATGAATTTCGAACGCAGCAGTTGACATCCAAGACTTGTGATTGAAATTCACATATGAATTGTTGAACGAGACGATCGATATTTTATATGGCCCAAGAAATTGGAACAAATAATTCACAAATGCGAAGTCAAAGTCGTCCCATTTTCTACATACATTCAACTGTCATTCATTCGCTTCCCGTCGACGCTAATTCCCTTTAGAATTCCAATTTTCCAGAATACAACGAAATCCCGTTGAAAAACATTGACAAGGAAAGGCCGAAACGAAAAATCTTTTGTCTTGCAACACGCAATAGCGAAGCAATTGAAGTAGAAATTATCCGATAATTGATATATTAAAGTTGCACTGTTTAAATGTCTATTCAATGTGATGGACTTTCGGTTTGATCGAAAGTATTCACGTTAATTAAATAAAAACGGCGGTAAATTGACCCAAATCCCATTAATTCTGTTCTACATTGCAAGTATTCAGCCAAGTTTTCGTCGGAATCGACGATGTAACCTAATGACAGGGTTCGTCAATTGTCAATCAATTTGATATGTCCATTGAATGAAAGTTATTTGCAAAAATGGAAAACCAAGGCACGGTTATATTGTCTATCAAAACTGTTTTAAATGACAAGAAAATTGACGGGAAAAGGATTTCTTTAATTTCGATACTTCACATTGTGAGATGTACAAAGAATCAACAAAACGTCGAAAAAACAAATGTTGCTGAATGAATTTGCGCGATGGAATGGAATTGTTGGGCGTCTAGACACTTTGCGCCCACCGACATACTTACACACCGTTATTATGAGAATCTAATGATTCCGACAAATGATATAAAATTTTTCGTTGGATAATTATCTCCAGAAATAGGTGACCAGCGTAAGCAAGTGGCATATTTCATTAAGAATAGCAATGTGTCTTTCGAAAAAGAATCGTGAAAAATGAATCTTGTTAAGTAGAACATTGCTGAATGTGAACAAAATGATAAACACTTTTTTCCAAGATGAGTGTTAATTTCGTATTTCCCCCCTTTTGTCAGTGGTTTTCTTTTGTATTTTAACGTATTAAAAAAACATGCGGAATTCTATTATAGGCGTAGCAAAAGTGTTTCGCTCAACATCAAATATAATTTCGAGCAATTTATTATTGGTCAACTACTGCGAAAATCTCATTTGTGATGTGTGTTGAAAACGGTGTCGACTGACATGTGAGGCGGCTAACGTTACGCTCACATTCGAAACAATTGACAAAAAACCCACAAATGAATGTATCCAAATCAGAATCGGCGAGTCATCTTCATAATAGCACAGTGTTCTTGCGGTGTTTTTCATTTGCTGATTGTGATCTTATTTATGCATGGTCGAGTTGATTTCTGTGAGTGCAACAATGCGGAAGATGTTCTAAATAAATTCGGTGATGAAAACAAAAAAATTAAAATGTAAACTCATTTAGCTTTAACACACATTAGCGTGATTCCCATGTTGATGAAAATAGTACGGATCGCTTGAATTGAACCGCTCAAATTGAACGAAACTATTATCAACAAAAAAAAAAGAACTGCTTCTCAAACCTCATTGCTCTGTCATATGGTTGATGATGATGCTTTTTTTGTGTGGCCTCGTCGCTTCGGGATGCAGTTGTAGCTACAACAGCGTTAATCGTTGTTTTTATTCATGCACATAATAGTAATGCGATCACACGAAAGAACATCTTGATTTTAGATAACACTTTTTTTCTTGCTCGATTAATATTACATTCCATGTGCGTGGAAAAAGAGGCAAACATTTGTGTTGTTGCTGTTACTCAAAAGCGCATTGAAGAAACGGTAGCGCATGTGAACAGAGAACGGAGAATATGGGAGAATTTTGAGAGAACACCCAGAACAGCAGCCAAAGAAAGGCAACAACATAGCGGATCAAAATATCATAGTTTCTATATTGAGATTACACGAAATTTATGAAAAGAATTGAAATGCTTGCGAAAAAAAAGTCAAGACAGCAGCGGCAACAACAACAAAATCACATGAATGAATAATAGTATATTGAGTACGTGCACGACAGAACGGCACGGTATTTAATGTGCCGGTGCAATTCTTCCATCTATGGAGAAAAATTGGTTGTGTGCGCCTTTTTCTAACTATGACTGTCTCTTTCTCTGTCTCTCAATTTTAATTGAAACGAAATCTGACAAAAGAAGCACATAGAATATACCGTTAGATTACTTGCACACCGAAAAAAAAACACAATGCATTACCCATTTCTCATACGGCGTGTATTCAACGGCGACATTAACCTTTCCATCTCTCGTGCCAAAGCCATTCCATAGCCACACATTCTATCCGAACGATCTATTTTTCCCATTTTCAAATGATGTGACACAACAGAGTGAGCGCGTTGCTCGGCTAAAAACCCATTGCGATTTACCACAATTGATATTTTTCACAAAATCGTTTTTCATTGGCACATATTGCACGTTAATTAATGATTCAATCATCTTACTATTTTCTCGTCTCTTTTTTTTATAGGTAATTTTTCATTGAGACAAGTATTTTAAGCGAGATTCATGCGAAATAAAGAAGAGAGATATAAAAAATAGAATTCATTTATGATCGATGCGCGAAAAATAAGAAGCGGCCCTTTTTTCCCATTCCCAATGTCCCATTCAGATGAAACGGTAAGCATTCATTCCATTGTCATTGTGTAATTGAAATGTATAAATTCATTAATCCAATCGCCAGAGTTGCGAGCGAGTGACGGAAATTGATTTTCTTTTTATAGTTTTACATGCACAATACTGAAAATGAACCATTTTGAACTTTAGAACTTTTTTGTCCGGTTAAACATTTGATATTCAATAGCATTGTTGCATTGAATACGTTTTAAATGAATCATAAAATGCGGCTGCGTGAGAGAAGCGGTTGAATGTTATTCATTCGCACTTGTACAAAATGAACAGAGCGAAAAAAAAAATGTTGAGTGAAAGAATTATGAGCGCTATTAGGAAAATATCGAAACTGTTCGAGAGAGTGACACGTGATTGCACACGTTGAACATTATCAATATTCACATTGTACAAGAATTGAACATGTGCGAAAATTCAAGAGAAAAAAATCAAAATGAACAAGGGTCAATTTAAAAGTCTGATTTATATGACAAAAGACTTAGCATGGATGTGGATGAAATGTGTATATATTATTCCAATCTGGTTACGTTTTGTGGGAATTATATGTCCGGACCGAGTGCAATCTTATATTCTGAAATGCGCTGACAACCGAACGAAAGCAAAGGTAAACGAAGCAAATTCTAACACGCACGGAACGCAGTTAGTGATCGGAATTAGATTTTCTTTGCGAGTTTGATTTCAAGTGCAAGCAAACTGAAAAGAAGAATAGAAGCACCGGCCGACGAAGCGAAATAGTTGTGTAATGCAATGTACAGATTCTTCGAGAAAACTAAGTAATATGAAGCTTTAGGTCCGACTAAACCATTTTTGTAACAATATTTCCAATTGGAGTTTGCCAACGGGATAAAATGTGTGTGTGCCTGTGTACGTTCACTGTTTTTATCGATTTCCTTTCTCTCAGTCGACGAAAACAACGTTGCTGTTGCATTCTATGCTCATCGTCGCTTCATTTCACTCGATTTCTCGAATCACATCTCGCCTTTCCCCTCTCGGCCGCTTACTTCTTTCTTCTATCACATTGGAATTTCTCTCTGTGTTTTGCAGGCAGGAATTTTACGCGCTATAATTACAATATTCTAACTACATTTTTAAAGGAATGAAAATTTCCGACGAAATATTCAATGCAATTGTTGTTATCGTTGCACCGAGCAGTAAATTGTTGCCCGCAGAAATGATTCCATTGCATTACAACGCATAAACATTGTTTAATAAACAAACAGCCATTGTTCTTGTAAACTCATATAGAAATGTTGTCACTTTTTCCCTCGCCGCGTTGCCAACAGAACATAGATAAAGTTTCGTTTGGGTTGAAGTTGCGAGCGATTTTCTATCCACATTTTTATTCCTGCAGCCAAATGCAATTATAACCGTTTGTATAATTGTCTATAAATTATAACAGCTGAATAAGCTTTCTGTCCAATCGACGAGATTGTTTGTCGATGAGAATTCCCGTTATTCCGAACGCCAATCTGATTTCCAATTAATACCTGTGATGTTAATCTGTGTGCGTATGTAGAAATGATGACACAATAGAGCGGCCAGAATATTGATTCCGAACTTTAGTTTCATTCATCAACCGGATTTAATAAGATTTGGAAATTTGTCGTGCGAAACGAGATGCGGTAAGAATAACAAAGACGACAGCTATTTGTTGGAGACAGGAAGTAGAATAGCACATGGAGGAGATATACATATTATTGAGATTAAATCTAAACTTTTTTCGATTTCTTTCAATTCATTCGCATTCGCGCACTTGATTCGACTTATTCGCTTGAGACGTGGCAATCAACGCGCGCGTCAGTAGAATAGGAATCTCATCAAGATTGTTGCTGACCATAAATTCCAACAGAATTATATGGTGATTGGATGGATGGGAAAGTGACGACCAACCGCAAGTCAGAATTACTGTAACAAATTATGTTTAACGCACAAAGTGCTAATGAGAAAAGGTATTCTCACTTTAAACCGAGCATTTTTATTGGCATGCACAAAATCTGACGCGAACAATTTTTAATAACGATGTTATAAAGTAATAAATCCCTCGCAACGATTCACTTTTATAATTCAAATTTTTAATTTTTATTGAAAAGCGGCAAGATGAATGCCTTCGCGCGTCACCGCGTTGAGAGTGACGTTGGTTTTGAAGTACGAATGCTTTGGATTTCTATTGTGAATAATCGAACAGACGGGGAGCTTGAATAACAGGTGCACTTAATGCATCGCTTAATTAATTTTATGCATCAAAATAACTGTAATAAGGATTTATAAGACATTTACACAATCCCGATTCAGACTTGGTGCGCTGGTTTGCATTGTATTGCAACAAAGAAACAGCAATTGGCCAATAAACTGAAATGCAAACACAAATTCGATTGCATGTGATAAATTCCAAAGTGAAATCCTAACACAATGTATCTTTTGCCCGAAGGAACGGAAAAGAAAATAGAATATTCTCGTGAGAGGAAGCACACGATGAACGGTTGTTCAAACAATGTCGAAGGATGGGTTAAAGAAGAATGCGTTCATTTGGTTTTAATCTGGAGTGTTCAAAATGACTGAGTTGAAGTAAACAGAAATTGTTGATTTTAACTATTATCGGCATTTACACAGTTGAAACGGGTAAAGAGATCAAGTGCCAAACTGCAGACAGTAGCATAATATGCACGTTTTTTTTTTTCACTCTCCACGTGTTCTCCCGCATTTAATAACTTAAAGGGGACCTCATAAATGTGAGCGCGCATTATCTGTATACATATTTACATGGTTTTGGACCTAATATTGATTTTACTAATAAAAGCAATATAAATTAACACCACGACTGAAATATTCCAGTTTTAATGAGAACAAAACAAACATTCCAACAATCTCGATAATATATTAATGCGCAATGTGACAATCCAATTTCCACATATTTTTCGATTTCGATCAATCAAAATCACTTTTCCGCAAATTCAATAGAATTGGACAGAGAATGTGTGAATTCAGGCTTGCAAATCATCCACTTTTTCATGGAATTTATCGTTCATAATTGATTAAATCCCATACATGTGAGCTCGATTGGAAGGAGCCATGAATAATTTTCGTCTGGGTTTAAATTTCATCATTTGCAACCGCAATTTCCATTTTCATACACATTTCGAATAATGGTTTGAGTTGCATACACACACACTGCAAACAACCCATCTGTAACGATTGATTATGCCACAGTGAGCGTCATGAGAGAGATAACCCAATGTGTCACATTACCGCAAGCAACGATTATTATTATGAAAGACTATTGAAATGAGCTTCTACTACATCTTGTTTACAAAAAGCATCGGCGAATTCATCGAACCTATAAACTGGTTGCAGCGCAAGTCATTCATCAACTCGTTCTAACCTTTTTCTCCATCTCCTTCTCCCTCTCTCTCTCTCTCTCTCTCTCCAACGTGTACGCAAATTTAACCGAGATCTGTGTTTGACTCAAATTCTAAATGAAAACAAACTGATACAGGCAGCTTTGACAGCAATGAACCAAACGTAATGAACGGCGCCGTTGTTACAAATAAACATATACACACATAGCAGTTTCAATCATCTTTTAATATAGACCACGATTCATCAAACATTTGCTATCTAGCTGACTGGCTGTGTAATGAAACAACACACAAAACAACCATTGCTTTGATATGTTTTGATACTCATTTGTCTGTGTTCGATGGGCTCTTTTTCTTCACATTGCGTTCGTCGCGGTTTTTTAGGCCAAATAACTGTTTATTTAAATCGATAAATATAATAGTGGAGAGAAAATAGGCACTATTAACAATTTTACTCTTGATATATTAGTTTAACAAGAATCGAAGTGTACATGTACGATGTACATGTCGGCGAAAAATACAGTCAACATGGTAGTTGTTGTGTTTGCGTACCAGCACCAGCATCGACACACTAGAAAGACACATCGCCGATAAAAAACAAATAAACAATAAGAAAATAGAGGTATTTGCATATGCTTACGGCACAAAATATTGTATGATTGCGTATTTGACGGCTATTCAACCGTTCGAATCTTCACCTATTCGGAGATTCAACCAAATTGACGAGGTAATTAAAAGGCCTGGTTTTTCGAAGCCAATCATTTCGAGTTGCGAAGCCAATCGAATACACTTAGGAGCACGTATATGGTGTTGAATTTAGGCTTTATAAAGTTATCTAGGCTTTATAGCCGGCAGTAAGAGCTATCTAGATGATGTACTTCATTAGAGCTATTTCATCATCGATCGTAACATTGATGGAAGAAAATTGCTTAATTTTTCTTTTTTCCAAGAATTTTCTACACTTCATCAGCCAACACAATTCCATTTCAATTTCTTTTGCACGTTCCATATCAGTCGAGGCACAAACAACGTATGTGCTTCATCTATAAGGCCAAAATTGCCGAACGAAAATTTTAGAATGTATCGGAAACACGTTTGACTTTTGCCTACACACCAATCTAATTTTCGCTAATTTGAATGCTATTTTATCGCAATTTTCCTTGACCAATTATTAATTATCAGGTTTCATCTGCTTCGGGCATTTGACGGCTCTGACGCTTTTTCTCGATGTGCGCGCGCGCCCTCACCTCGAAGATTAATTTCGCAAATTTCATGTTTTAGCAGAAAAACAACGATGAAACCTGTAATCGCTGATGGACGCAAGATGTGTGTTTGTCGGCCAGAGATTTTTTGATCAGTTTGAAGATATCGGGACCGAATGAGCGCCCATGACATGCGTTCGTCTTTCCGGAAAATTGATTTCTTCCGAATCAACTGGAAGGCTGAAAATGGGTTAATTGGGGTGAATAACATGAATCACCTTTCAGAACGCGCCTTTAGTCTTCTGTCTGTTTTTTTCTTTTATCTCCCCACACCATTTAGAATCGTTTTATCAACGTCAGCTCCACAATTTATGGCCACAATTGTTCGATGTGCACGATTACCTACTTAAAGATTGTTTGCCATTAATGGAAGGCATCGCCTTGACGTTGAACTTTTGCAAAACGAAAAACAGAAAAATTTGCAAACAAATTCAGCTAGCATACACACACACACAGTAGCCCGACGCGACACTGAATGCCATCTAAATGCAATGCATTCGACATCTTATCCTTAACGTGAAATCTCTTTTCGAGTCAGCTCGCTCCATGTCTTTCCTAATGCGCGATAACATTTATGCAAAATACCTAATTCCCATTAGTCTTTCAATGGAGCTTTAGAACTTCACCGAAAAGCTTCTGATGTGTAAGCTGAAAGAATCAATATTTTACGCAAAAGAACCAACACTGTGCTAATAGACGTTAAGAGTGCCAAATGATGGTCTTTAGTGCAATTTATCTCCTTGAAAGCCGCATTTAACTTAAGTACTGCTCATTTGTTCGAATACTTTCGTTTCGAACATCAATTGCCGATATTGATCAAGCGATTGACACATTTACCTCAAACACAAACACCAGTCGTTTGGGTGAATATACCAAATTGACCACTTTGACACCATTATAACGTCAAACATTTACCTTTTTCTGTAGCTCTCATTCACTTTTTGTACACAAAGCGGTTCGTGTATCACGGATTTGGTATTGGAATAATGGACAATTCAGCACTTGCGATTGAATCGAAACCAAGTGAAATCCAGAACTTCGACGCGAATTTCCCAATCTAGAGAAAGTATCACTTGAGAAGATTGTGTGTGTTCTTTACGAACAAATCGTGCAGACCGTTTCGGTGCTTATAAATCATTTTAAATTCGATGGTGTTGATTTACTGGCTATAGAACTTTCTAAAACAAAGCGCCGAATTGTGCATCTGAAGCGATTGAATTCAGAGACGCCTGTTTTCGACACCAAGTCTCCCCACCGTATTTGGCGCGGAACATCATTGTTTAATTGCGCATCTAATTTTGCAATGAGATCCAAGGGAGATAAGACCGTGATGATGTTATGTGACACTGTTTTTCTTCATTCATTCATTCAGCATTATTTCAAATATCAAAGAAGAAAAAAACATAATCCATTAGGTAAAATGTGAATGTGTGCCATCGCGAACTGATCCACGGTGACTCCAAAAATACACTGAAATTATTTTAATTATTTAGAACAAATGTCATCATCATTTGGTTCAAAGAATAATTACGAGTAGAAGCATTTCTAATTGGATGAATTTCTGGAATAGAAAGACATCTTCAGCGAGGCACGGCATGAGATGTAACGGAACATCAAATAGAAACAAATATGTTTTAATTCAGCAAATAAAACACGCGATCCAGGGACCGTTGGAGGATCAATGCGATTCGATTCTGCCGCTTTTTTCTGCTCCAAACAAAAACAAAAAAAAAAAAAAAACAATCGATAATCGCCATTTTCTTTGGTGTCATATACATCGATTACGATAACGAACATTGTGATTGTCCGTTATTTACATGCACACCGCATTCCAAACCGAATTAACTGCAATCCATATATACACGGCGATTGGCCCAATCAATTTCTACTGTTCTACGTTCAAATTAAATGAATAAACAAGAATTGCCATAAAAAGCAAGCAAAAAAATATTTTCCAGCGAATAAGTGAATCAAATACGAGAGGCAAGTGTTGGTTATTGGCCTCGCGTGCGCGTCATACAGAATGCGCACACTTTTACACAATATAATTACGTAACGAAATTGCCATAATATAAATGGGTAGAAGTGTATCGTACGCACATCATGATTGCGCACTTTGTAGCGCTCGTGTTTCGGTTCAATGGAATTGGATGGTGCACACACAGGTAAGGCTTCTATCGATTCCCTTTTCCCATTGCATTCGCATCGACAAAACGTCCAAGATTAATCGAAGTAATTGTTGGATCGAGTGATAAGCCGTGCGCTGCCTTAACCGTTTCAACAAGACTCAGTTTTTCCTCTGGAGCCTCGATGCGATAATCACTTCTTGGCCTTTCGATTGCCCCCGAGAGCATAATGCAAAATTAAATGATGAAACCAAATAAAATTTGCCTCTATTTGACCTAATTCGCATTCGGACGCTCAACATAATTACGAGTAAATCATAGACTAGGAAATTTACGCCGTTCCATTCGAGCAGCGACAGGCAATAACAGTGCATTCACTGTATTATTAATACATTTCCGTGTAGCCCGTCGAATGCGGCCAAAACAAATACACAGAGAAATTAGAACCAGAAAATCTACAATCGGCCAACGAATCACGATGGCTTCAAATTTCACGGTTGTCGCCGCTCAATCAACATATGTTTGAGTTTAGGATTTGCAGGCGATGCGACATTATTCGCGAAAATCCGAATAAATTGTGGGGGACGGTTGCGACCCATGAAATTGAATTAAATAATTCAAAAGCATGATATAAAATACAAAACGGCAACTGACAGTTGTTGGCCAGAGCAAACAGCATTGTTTGTACATGCTGAAAACATAAAATCAAAACATAAATCAACGCTGCTTGTATACCGAGACATGCCACATTCGAACATTCTCAACTCGGGAAATCGTCGTATCATTCTCATTTCACGCACCGCATGCTTCACAGAAAGATATGTCAATCCGAAAAACAAACGAATAGGCCGCCAGGCTAGATGCAACATGCCCACAAAATCAGGTCATCTTTACAGATTATCAACAACGGTGCTCTCTCTATGTCATTGATGCCGTACATTATGAATGACAATGCTGCGAATTAAATAATAGTTCTAATTATAGCTATAATCTCAAGCGAAATGAAAGAGAAATATGGCATGTGATGCGCGCAACTTAACGGTAAAATCGATTAAATGTGATTTCATTCTGCGACCATTTGTTTCTATACGTTGTTTTTCTATTCTTTCTCTTCTTCTTCTTCGGATTTTCTTGTTCAAGTGACTTTTTTCACAATTTTTCTTTTTCGTTGAAACATCAGTGATTCATCACAGAGCTCAAATTTTCATTCAAATGGCTTTCGTTATGCATATAACATGTTCTCACGCAAAAACATGAACAACTCATAATCCGTCAATCGTACTCTCAGCTCTAGATAAAGTACTCTCTTTCCGAAAAATTGTCGAAATATGCAAAAAAAAAGCGAAAGAATTGCTAGAACAATGTAATATGATGAGCAAATTTGTGAATTTCTGCTTTTTTGCATATCATCCCGATGTAATTGCATTGTTTTTGAAATGTTGCAAATTTTTGTTTGGTTGAAATTGGTTGGAACATGCATCCGTCCATTTAGCATTCATTGAAAATTCTTATCTCCCCTTTACACTCACTGCACTGCGTTCTTTACTCTCTCTCTCTCTCTCTCTCTCTCTCTCTCTCTCTCTCTCTCTCTCTCTCTCTTTGCCAGATATTTTCATCCGGGTTTTATTATTATTTGTTTATCTACCATTTTACAAATAACGAATTGCATTTGATCCATCCATTGTTGTGAGCGTCTGAATGAGGGATTTATAGTACAACAGCCCGTTTGTAGAGAGGCTATAAAAAATTATGTTCATAATAAATGCAAAATAATACATTTTTACCGAAGCTTCACGCATTTCGACTACGAGTTATTACTCTCCAGATGCAATGTATGCTAAATACGAAAAGTGGCTGGCAACTAAGTATCAACACGATGAGCTCGTGTATTTTTTTCTATTTCTTGCTTTTTTCCGTAGCTTGCATATCGAAAAAATTCAATGTACTTCGTTTCGTGCAGTTGAAAAAAAATGAAGAGAAACCGAACGTGGAAAACAAAGAGAATAATTGTAACATCGGTCGCTATTGTTGTTGATTATATAAAACTTATTACTTCTAACAACAAATAACTAATTTGGAGTAGTGCGAGAGTGTATTGTTGTTGTTGTTTTTGTGGTGAACGTGCACTCGATCGTCGGTAATAATGTTTGGTGCAGAGAACGAGAGACGATTAGAACTTGGATGGATCTTCTACTGGTTGCTGCCAACATTCTTTTTTCGGTTGAATTACATATTTACCGGTTGCCCATTTAACCTCTATAATCACCAAAGCGGAAATTCGTTATTCATAATTCTTTACTTGTTTTTCGTTCGTTCTCTATGTGTTTCGTTTCTTCAGCACTTCAGAAGCACTGATTCTCAATACTCAAATTCCAGTCAGCATGTTTCTCATCAGTTCTTTGGCGCTTATTCTTCTTCTTCTCTCTCGTTATGCAGCTTCTGTCATTATTCTAGGCAGAATAGGCATCGGCGCATCATTAGATTCCGTTTTTGGTACTTTTTTCCAATTTTTTATGGCTTTGCATGCGTTGCATTAATTTGTATTTCGTTGGGAAGAATCTGAGAATGAAAAAGAAAAAAAACGCACAAACTACCGTTTAATTCGGCGAAGCTCATTCTCAAGATAGCTTCGAAGCGTTTGCAGACGGTGTTCACTTGATGTGCAGGGGAGCAAGAGATGGAGAGAAAGAGATAGAGTGAGAATAGTGAATAAAAAAATAACATTCACATCGAATGCACAGACACACTGAGAACTGTCACATATGGTGTAAGTGACATTATCTTCGTATTATGTCATTCGGACGAAGGGTGCCGCCACATACCGTTGATATGTGTCTTTTCGGTTGTGACATTATTCATGCACCTTGCACACGTTCATTCCGTTTGCTTGAGCGGTTCTTGAAATCCATTCACCATACAGTACACCTGTTTCAGTGGTCACCGCAAAACTCCGCTTACCATACACCAAATATTGGAATCAACGGTTGATTCGAGCTGTTCATATTTTCGATAAGAGAAAGAACGAAAACAACATAAAGGAAATGACACTTAGTTTTTTTTTTCATTTCCCTCTAATTCCTATCATCATTCTCTTTCCATTCCCACAAATCTATGATATAATAAATGTTTAAGCCATTTCATTGTTCTCATTCAAGAGAATCGAATGATCTCTCTCAGTATTTTATGTACAATGAAAACGTGTGTATTGTTTATGTGTCATTGTGCTTCTCAATATTTTCGCGCGGAACAATTGAGCTGACTTTTATTCGTATCTTTGGCACAGTGATTTTGCAATTTGTTTGATTAGCTAAACGCTTCAATTGATCACAGTTAGCCTTTCAATACCATTTCATCGAGACGATTCGAATGTGCAGTTAGATTTGTAGCCAAGCCATGGTCTTCTTGAATTCTCAAATGAATCTTGTGATGTTGAATTAAAGCATGCTTGAATGAACTAATTTGATTCATACACCGATATTACACATCATTTCACATTGAGTCATGAGTTCAATCGGATGATGAGAGTTTTATCGCAATGAATGCTGCTTCTGCAACGAATATATGGAAAAATGGGAACATCGATGCGCTGAAAAGGCAAAATGTGTCGAATATTGGAGAAAATGCTAAAGAAACCGATCGGTTTGCATTGAAAAAATCTTGGAGGTGTTTGATAGGGAGTGAAAATGAAAATCTCAAACAATTTCCGCTTATCAAAAGCAAAAAAGCACTTTCAATAGAATAATACTTCGCATTTTTGGTTTGCTCCACTGTAGCTGAGCATCTGCGTCTTATTCTGTCTGCTCATTTTTCTTACTCTCGTATTTTTCTGCCGGACGTTTTCTGTCACGGGAAAAAAGGGTGAATAAACACAAAACACCAAATTATCCATTTTGTTCAACTCCATTTATCAAAAGCTGTCCAATCTACCAGTTGCTGATATCATTGCGGATAAAATCCGCTGGATATTTCATGCCATTCAAACTGAAAAACTTTCCCATTTCCAAAACAAACAATTTCAAATTCCGGCGAAAATCTAAAATTATTCGTAGCCCTGCAAAAAGTTGTCGAGCCAAATAAAGAAGAAACATTTCGAACGAATTCAAATCCTATGGTTGAGTTAAGAAAATGTCCACAACAAATTATCAACTTCATACAAATCAAGGTACATTCTGTACATTCTGTGCTTCCAAAGCTTTCTCTTTTATTATTCATACATTGTTTGATTTTGTTTGGAGCGAGCACAGTTTGTAAATCCATTGATTTGATTGGTCGGAGTGTTTTGTGAATTTTTAATGAAAACCATCGGCATGGGAAAATGAAATGGATGCTCCTGTGGCGCTCTGTTTACATCAATAATGTCTGCATTTTTTGGAAAAGGTCACCACAATTTCCAACGCATTTGCAACCCCAACGCATAATCTACTTTAAATTTAATTTTGATGTGTTTTTCCCGTTTCTTTCTTTGTTTTTGCTGTTGGCCCTTTTTCGCATATTCTTCGTGGATTTCACATACAATTTTCATCAAGCCTAACGTTCTTGATTTTTCCCTTATTTTGACTGAAACAAGCAATCAACTATATATTTAAAGGACATTAAACCGTCTTTTCCACTCTCTTTCACTTATGCGCTGGATTCTTCCCGCATAATGAAATCTGAAACCATAGATCATATGTAAATTTGTCGCCAAGCTCACAAATAACAGGTCATATTTCCTTCTTGGTTAAATGAAAAATTCCATCGAAACAAGTCACCACGTTCAATACATATGCGAATCAATGGTGTACAACGGCGCGTTCAACCCGAAAAGCCAATGTAAATTTATCGTGAGAATAACACATCTAATACCGGAAAAGAATGCGAATAAAGCCATTTGGCTGTTTGTCTATTCGCGCGCTTGCTTGCTGCTCTTTATGCATTGAGAATCACAACTTTCGATTCAAAAAAAAATCGGTTGAATCGATTTGGGTCTTTGAATAATTCATGAGAAAGAGGGGGATAGAGAGTGAGAGAAAGAGAAAGAGAAGCAGCAAGCATTTGAAATCGATTGAAAATCGAATTCAGCACGTACATCACACCGCACCAGTATTTCTCTCTGTGTGACTACCATATTCATGACATTTTACACCAAATCCATTTCAAATGAGATTGGCTCGGTTCATTAAAATGCAATTGATGTTCGTTGAGCGGGTTTTGAAATAAATTCGACTAAAAAGTTTCGTTGCTTATCGTTCGACGCCGAGAAAAATGCGAGCACCAATATTTACACTGCTTCATTATTACTGAAAAGGGAATCAATTTGTGTTTAATGCTCTTGAATGCATATCAAATCCTACACGAGTGAGTGAGTGTGTGGTGTTGCACCACTTTATGAAATGCTCGTTTCAAGAATTCCCTTTTGAATTGGCGTGCTTTGTAAACAAACATGCTCTGGCGTTGAGTATTCTTTGTTAACTCGCAAACCGCTGGCATTCGGCCATATTTGGTGAATCAGAACAGAGTTGCATTCAAACAATAACGCGAAACTCGAAGGCTCCGACATTGTTTTTGTGTTCATCACAAAATAGGAAATATTTCGAATGACATGTACATTATACAAATGCGCTCTTTTTTCTGATACGTATGCTCTATATATACACCAGCTAGCTAGCAATTTGTTTCATGGCATCTAAAACCATAACGATTTCCCTATCGGTGACAAAACCGATAATGGTTATGACGAGGGCTACACTTCATCTAGAATTCAGCCGCAAAATTGAAAATTCCATATCGATGGATCTCAATGGCGACACACATTGCATTTAGTCGAGTTCTAATCATTGTCATTTTTCACGAGAATTGAGAACTATACATGCCACATCGAGTAAACAACAAACTACGTCTAGGCGCGCAAAACACAAAAAATGCTTCAATTTTGCAAACTGCACTCAAATTGATTTATAGCATTGGATGGAACGCGTGTCATCAGTGCGATGCCACACACAACCATCGGGCTGTCGTTCATTTGAAACTTTTGCTGTGATTAAATGCATTTTGAATCACTTTGCCGTGTAGTGTTGAAGCTTTGGTACGGAAAAAGCAATGCACACGAAAATGTTGAATCAATTCATTTGGAAAATTGGATTCGACCTCGAAACAAAGATTAAGTCAAGTTTTGTTTGTTTATTAATTGCAATTGTGTTGCTGATGCCAAAACGCATCAAGTGCATCGCCTGTTTGCAACAGCAACAGTAAATTCCCCCAGCTTGCGGGATAGTTCGAACTGAAAAAGCGTTAAATAGAAAATGGCTAGAACAAGCAATGCATTGCATTCGGTGCGTCGCAAAGGTTTAATGTAAATTAAAATGCATGCAGTGCAACAATCTATATGGCATTCTGTGTTTATGGGTTTAGAAATGTTTGTTTTACACACCTTGTTTCTTGGTAAATTGTCTATATAAATAGCCATTAGAAAACGGCAATGGCGAACAAACCGTCAAGAACAAGAATCCAGTAATATTAATTGTAGTTGATCTGCGGTGAAATCGTTTCGTTTTTTTTTTTTTTCGTTCTTTTCTTCTCTCGGTGTGATTTCAAATGAGTTGATGTTCGCTAGCGCTTGTTATTATTGTTGTGATTTGCTCTGGCCGATTATTTTTGGTCTTAGCATGGTGGACGTATGTGCGCAGATATACGATGTGCAAAGCATAAATTATGAACTAAATCACTTTTTCCGCACACCAATCGTCCCGTCTATAAATGGATGTAACCGCTCTCGAACAATGTTACAAGAAAAATAACCAGAAATGCTTTGTTTGTTCTGCTGATTAAATAGATATTGTGTACTTTGGCGTTCTTTGCTTAACTAAATTGTTGAATGTTGAACGCTCGCTCCTTTTATACATGGTTTATTCAATTGGAACTTCCAGATTTGGTCGTTCAAATGCTGCTGCTGCATCGGAAACCGCTCAACCAATTTCGACATAACCGAAAAGAGAATGCAATTTTTGACTTCCCATTATTATTGCCAATGGCCATGCTGACGATGACCGTTCACTAAACTTGTCTAAATCACAGCATAACAACCCTTTGTATCAACATGTACCAAGAATATGAGCTGCGACTGCAGCCCAATGAATATTCCATGCTATGGCATTTAGTCGACGATATATTCGTTGAACATGACACCAAAATCGCCAAAAAACTATTTTGATCGCATTGTATGAATATCATAAATGGGTGCTCGCATAGAAAGCCATTGTGAATGACATTTGGAAATGAAAAAAGGGCGTAAAACTTAAATTAAAACTCTCAATCATCATCATTTAACCAAGTATTGGCCGATGGTACATCATTGACAAGCTTGTTGCTCAATCATTTCGGTCAAATCATTTGAGATGTTAACGAAAATTGGCATGATCTCGCATTCATGAGCACTTCTCTGATTTCCAATTTCGAGACTCGAGATACGAGAATTGTGTAATGCGATCATACTTTGCCAATTATATAGACATCAATGAGAACCGATTCATATTCTCGGCTCACATAGCATTCAGAAATTAAGCGTCATCAATCAAGCGGATATCAAATATCGCCATCTAAAATTTCGTTGTGAAGCGGAAAAAAATATTTTTGCTTTAAATAAATGAAATACATGAATTTGCCTTCGACAAATTACACATTTTTTCGGCAATCATTCGGAGAGTTCAAGAAACAGAAAATCAAAAGCAGTCGACTTTCGTACGCACTCTTTGATGAAGCGCCGGCTTCATCGAACGAAACTGTGCCGAGTTGTCAAGAACCAGTCTTAATATTCGGCGAAATTGCTATCGGCAGCAAATCATTTCAATGTGTCGTTCGTCCACCTTTACTAAATGATTATTCATGCCAAATTGATTTTTATCCTCAAGCTTATTCCAAATGAGCTTTAAATTGACGTTGTCACACGAAATATGGTGTTCAATCAATTACTGTATACAAATAAAAAGTGATGTCATTTCTTAATCCGCCTAAACAGGAACAATCCGAAGGCCCAAAAAATGGCAGTGGCGCTCTCGGGCCATACTGTGGTGAGCGTCGTCTTTAGTCTAGTCTCAAACAAAAAAACAACATTCATATTCCATCCAAAAATCAATAAACCATTGCGAAAAACAAGAAATTCCGACAAATAGTTATGATTTCTATGCGATGGTATTAGATCTGACATGATATCATTTATCATTATAGACTTACCTTTATTTTTCAACAATTAAATGTGCACGAATTAGAAATGAATTTGGCAAAATTCTTTCTAAGAAGCTTAACAATCATTTATAACGAGGCAGACAATAAAGCGATTCATTGATAATGCAACAAAGGCCCAATTATATTCTTATTTATCAATCAAATTGACATCATTTGAAATGGACTTTCATAAGCTTTGTTTTCACCATATTTGTCATTATTATTCAAAATCAAATGGTAGTCGAATGATGACTCATTTATGATATTGAATGGTGGAATTCTTCCGCATGCAAAACAAGTATATATCGGTCAAAGATTAGCATTCCGAAAACGGTATTAGTAAGCGATTATGAATATGAGCTCGCGGTAAAATGAGCCAAACGAATATGTAGGTGAGTAGAGGCAATGTCGCGAATGCAAAATTTATTCAGCGAATCAGAACGAAACGATGAAGACGATGATGATGACGACGGCGGCAATAGCAAATACCAAATCGAAAGAATAACAAATTAAAAAAAAACTCTAAAGAATATAAAAAAATCGACAAACATAAAAAGAGAAAAAGTCCCGCTGCGAGGTGCACATAATAATAAAAGTCAAATGAAAGAGAGATACGGTAAAACGTATACATAATTAATTGATTCGAACATAAGAGAGTGTGCACAAGAATCCACAAAAAGAATGGCAAATAAAAAGAAAAAAAGGTACTTGAAAAAAAACGAACGGTTGTTACTTGTTTCTCTGTGATTTTTCAGTGGTGAAACGTGAATACTTTCCGATCCACTTTTTGACGATTTCATTCACACTTGTTCCATCGATTATCACCTTTTAGCTTCGGTTTGTACGCTTTGTTGGCCATTAATAGCATATGTTAATTTATGCTTTAAAACAGTTTGCTTCCATTAAGATCTTGATTTTTGCAATGTCGATTTCGATGACATCTTCCAGTGTGTTTGACTAATTTTGCATCGGCAAATGAGCCTCCTAGTGCGAGTGTTAAAACAAAATTAAAGATTAACGAAATAAGTACAACGCTTATGAGTTCACTGAAATTTCGCACTCTAATTAGTGCTTGTTGTCTGCGGCGTTTCCATTTATTTCGCTGTGTCACATGGCGCCACACAGACATTACTTGTTTATTCCTTCCAAAATGCTCATCCATGTTTACGGTTCCGGTTTAATTCTAATTTCGGGGAGAAAGTTGTTCATCTAGCCGTGGGTGTATATAGTATAAAAGTTACTGGCAATAAAACGGCAGAGAGCTGTGAGTATTCCAGAATGTGAGCTACATTTGCAAATGAAAATGTTTTAAAAAATACCGTCTTGCGTTTTTCACGACTCAACCAAAAAGTTGTGTGAAATTTATGGAGATCGAGGTATTTAAATTCAAATGTGAATGGTTATGAATAGTTGTTTGCAGTGTCATTCGCAGCGCGACGCGAACATCAATTATTTGGTAGTTTTGCTTTTTTTGACGCCGCAAATTGTGTACTATAAACCGCAATTTAATTAAATCAAATGCAAAAAGAGACCTATTTTTATGTGAAACAGCCGCCAGCGGTGAGTTTACAGCGCCAAAATTAGAAAACACCAGACAACCAATGCAAAAAAAACATCAGGCACATCAAATATTTTATTACTGTAAATGGTTTTTGGCCATCCGTTCTCAACTTTTACAACGATTTCGCATGAATTCGCAAAGTGCAAATTGTACCTAAATAATCGAACAATTATCTTCTTTGAATGTTGGCCCAATCGATACCGTTCGATGATTTTCTTAGGATTTGTTTCTTTCCGATCTGTCTGCAATTGAAACCATTGAGTGGCTCGATTTTCTTCTGATTTTGAATTCGCTGATTCTGTCTTAATGTCAATGCTCTACCTGTTTTTTCGCTTTAAACAATTACACATATTTATTCCGGTGAATTTCGAAGCCGGCTATTTTCGATGGACAAGAATGAATTTAATTAATACAGGCGAAACATACAGAAGATAAAAATAAGCAATGTGCTTGAATTGTGGAAGATTCAAAATTGGATCAGTAGATTGGTGTTTTATTTGCATTTGTGGAGAAGCATTCATGAAGTCTCAAGCATTCGAGCATCAAACTCTCAAATGAAAAATATTTGATAATTGTTTTTTGTGAGCATGTGAGAATGTATGAAATCAATTCAATGAGAGATGTATACCTTGCATGCAAGAATTTAGATGTTTCTCGTTCATTCTAAAATCTGTCGAAAAATTAATTTTGCATCCATACATAAGTGGCATTGCATTTCTTCATGCTGCTTCCCATCTCTGCGCTGTTACATTCCAATAGCCGTCAACATCGGTTTGCCTAATCAAACAATCTCATGAACCTATGAGAAAAGCCTAAATGGCAGCCGTTGAAGAATATCAAGCGCGCTCCGGATGTGAAATGGCCTCGATACCTTTAGCACCTTTTGATGCAAAAATTGATTACATTGTTTTCTCTTGTGCTATGAATTTCGTTGCAATTCACTTAATAAAGATAGATAGAGAGAGAGAGAGAGAAAGAAAACCACTAGGGCCATGCTAGAAAAATGTGTTTTAATTAATTTATGGATTATTCTGATTACAAGCTTCTAGTCAGTACAGTCAATTAAGTCAAAGTTTATGCTGTTGGTTCTGTGCGAAATATTTGAAAAATGAAAACCTGCCGGCGCATTCCATTCTCTCGCCGTGCAATCAAGACGTAAAGAGTGGGAGCCGTTCTTCAACCGGTTGAGAAAGAAATACAAGAAATGAGCCGATTCCATTGAAGAATCAATGTAAAAAAAATCACTTACTGCTCCACAAGGGAGCGGCCAAGTTCATGACACTGTGTCAATAGTGTTGCGCGAACGAAAAGTAGGTGGCAGGCATCCGAACGGCACTCGTACTATCAATTGCGCGCCGATCAATTGAATTACCTCGGTAAATATGCTCGCGAGTCATGTGCCACATTCAGTAATGATAAATCTCGATTCTAATTATATTACACCAATGTGCATTTGAAAAACATTGCGCGCGAACACTTTTTGTATGCCAAAATCACTAGTGGATTTGATCATTACCCACAAACGAGTCAAACCCGTTTGTCCAATTCTCAAACTCCCGCGTTTACATTGAAAAATGGTATATTCAAGCAATAATCATGTTAAAATGTCGAACGCAAATGCCTGAATATAATCTTGCATAAAGAGAATTATATTTGTGAACAAGCTTCGGGTTGTCTTTTTATTGTTTCAAAAATAATGGCGAAAAATGTAAGGAAAATAATAGCTTCTTGGATAAAATCTAAAGTATCAACAGAGCAAAACATATTCTAAATCAGCAAGAAATTGCGAATATGTTGATGTTTCAAGAGCGCGCGACACAATTTAACTGCTATGCGTGAAGGACAACTGAAACGAAGCGAAATGGCAATGGGAAAAACCATACTTAAATTCCGTAAATGCAATGCGGTTTGACAGTATATCGGTATTGATTTTCATAATCTCCGAAAGCTTTCTCGAATTGCATTTGGTATTTTGTTCATGAGTGAAAATGTATTTGATGGGCTAGTTGATTGGAATGCGCTCCAAGTTTGGAATATAGGCTAAATTCAGAAGTTTCAGTTTTTGGATTTGAATGCCAAAATTATAGACTTCATTCGAAATGATTGCTGACTGGAAAGCAGAAAATATATTAAGAAACATTTTCTAAACATTGGTTAGTTGCAGCGAGGTTTCAAGCGAATATGATATGATTGGCCACGGAGGCTGCAGCACGCCCGATCGTTTGGATTCCTTTTTTGGTTTTGCATATGCGAACAGAATAGCCCGCAGTAACGAAGAAAATCTGTGGTCCATTAAGCTGATTGAGTTCAGATTAATTTCAATGGCGGATTCAATTGCGTGTACTTTTCAGTAGAAAACAGCAAACAATTAGAATGGTGAATTCGTGCGCAGTATTAATGTCATTTTATTTGGTTATAAAGTTCATGGCATTCATTTGTGCATGGAAATGGAGTGTGTGTATGTATGTTCGTTTTTTTTCTGTTTAATGGGAAATGCACAGAGCGGTTTTTGGGATGCACTCATCATTCCATTCGTATAATCTGGCTAGAGTGTGGTTAATGCCGTTGCAATAGTATCAAAAACAATGCAAGCGAATAAGAAAAAAAGAACAGAACCAAGAGTAAATTATATGTGTTCGTATGCGACTTTCGCATATACCGCTAGCACAACATACTAACGGTTGTGGTTGATGACGGCGCGCGAATGCATCACATGCATTTGTCTTATATGGGTCTTCTTTACATTTGCGGTTAACGATAACAACAGCAATAACATACAAATCAAATGGCATACAGTTTTTTCGTTAGCTGTAAAAAAAAACATATGAGATGCAGCAACAGCAATAGCAGCCACCATGAGATCGGTATCGTAAGCATAAATGTGCGCAGATACAAAAATGGCACATTTGCATCGAATGGGAATTCATATCTTCCGTCTGAATTATGTTTTCTCCGTTGCAGCATCTTTGCTGCGATTTCTTCCGAGTTCCTACTTTTGATTTGCATACGCTCCGAATTGCAATGGAAAACGAATGAGAAGCAAATCGTTTGAATGCCATTAAGATATTGAAACACGATAAGTCAGATAGTGCATGCAACAACGATGGCTGATAATGTCAACGGTGTCTATACCGTAATCGATACAGTGTCCAGCCAACAGAAGCTGAATTATAAGACTAAACATGTGAGGAAGAGTGTCGTTTCGTACAGAGTGGTTGGTAATCAGGTATCGAACAATGCCCTCGGCACACAGCAAATAAATTGGAATATGCGAGCATCCGATAAATAAACCAAATGAAACCATCAACGTCTCCTCGCTGGTCTAAATATAGAGCTGGCATTTTATTTATGTTGATTCATTCTGTAATAAATGCAAACCATTTGCTAGAAAAAGTTATTAGTGAAGTAATGTTTTAGCATTTGCACAAAACCAGTTTGCGGTTGCACGACGAGTCAGTGTGTCCCTTCGCCGAGGTGGTATGCTTT